>CP136067.1:159108465-161957983 GCA_032622095.1 Siphonodentalium dalli
AAAAGTGGTGTGGATTAATGCTGAGCTGGTTGACAGACTAATCAGAAAAAAAGTTAAAAATTATGGAATTGTGTGTATCCTGTGTGGACCTAGGCTTGCTGATATCAGCAATTGATCAAATAATAGTTCCAAATGCAGCCTGGTAAATCTCCTCTCTGTGTATCTAATTTCAAAATATATCTATTCTAGTTGAATTGGAGCTTAACAGCTGATATGTGACGGACGTGTCTACAATTATGTCAACAGTGACTCGAAAGTAACGATTGTGTTCACTGTCCTGAGATAATGCTATCAGCTAAAAAGGTATTAAAGCCAAAAAATACATGTTAGGTTCATGTAATATCTTTCATGGGGAAACGATATGTGACCCGCCATATCAAATCCAGTCGTAAGTCGGGATTTGTTTTTACCCTGTGCCAATGCATTCTCTTATATATGCGAGTCGACCATAGGTCGCCTCGCATATATAAGAGAATGCATTGGCCTAACAATTTTTTATCATTTTTTTAAAATAAATGTTTAAAAAATAAAAAAAACATCCATTACCCTGCAGGGAGCCCCACACATATATAGAAGCATATAGAAGAGTGTGGTCTGCTCATGCTTGTCTGGGGCTCTGTATTGGTGAAATTATAAAATTGTTAAAGAATACAAGAAAAAATTATTAAAATTGTAAAAACTTGTTAGGCCAATGCATTCTCTTGTATATGCGAGGCGACCTATGGTCGACTCGCATATATAAGAGAATGCATTGGCACAGGGTAAAAAAAATCCGGACTTACGACTGGATTTGATATGGCGGGAAACGACATCTCACTGGGTATGTATAACATTTTTTTTGTAAAATTGGATGCACATTATGCTTTATACTATTAAGCTAGCTAGTATCACCCCGGGTCAAGTGGTTCTGCTAATGTGCTATGAAGCGGTTGTGTCCTGCTGAATTGATATGATGCTGTCAAGGCAAACTGATGCTGTTAACAAAAACTACCGCTCTATTTTTTTACTTTGCATTTTTCGCGGTGTTTCGATAATCTTGACATATCCAGTAATAGCTATTATGCGTATCAAACATAGTTATTGCGAAATATTTTAATACTGGTTGTATTAGTTGTTGAAAATCGACTATAATCAAGATGGTTATTCACGTAGTTTTAGAAACACCAGCGCAGGCATCATTATATTTTTCAAAACTATTTATGTTCTTGAATGTTTCATACACGCGCTGTTGTTTTTTTTTCTCTCAAATCGCTCGGATTAGCCAAACACCGCGAAAATGAAAACTTTAGAAATAATAACGGTACTTTTTCGTAATTGTATCAGTTTGCCCCACCAGCATCTTAGCAATTCAGCAGGACCACCAGCATCATAGCATTTTAGCAGGACCAATTGACCAAGGGTGAGTATACGCCAGAAGCCGATCAGCTTCTGAATGGTTACTATATTTGTCCACACTGACCTAGAAACTCTTAATATATGTATGTGGTAGACAGAATTCGTATCCGTCAGTATTTGAAATATTTCATTTTCATTAAAACGTAGACGCTAAAACTGGTTAAACCGTAATTTGGACTAAATGTGATAAGTTCCAGTGGTATGAGCAATATCCGTAGGCTTTTATGCGGTTTCGGACCAAAGTTAGTTAAATTTGGGGGTGGGGGTCCAAAAATTGGGAGTAAAAAATATATTTTTATTTTGAGCAGGTTTGGGAGTGGTGGGTCCCCGAAAATGCCAATGCAAAAAAAAAAACGGCATACCTTCCTGCAAATATTTTAGTACCCCCCCCCCCCCCCCCGTTGATGCAACTTTGAACGCGATGTCTGGGTCCCAAACAAAAAACAGCCATTTTTGCACTTGTTAGTTTATTACTGATATGGTAGAAATAAAGAGCGTGTATTTCACTTATATGCAAAAAATTGAAACAGCTGGAAAATGGCTGTTATCGTGGTATGTATTTCCAGAGCACACGAAGTTGGTATATATTTCGTGTATTTTGTGCATTTGTCAAATTATCTTATACCTTCTTCCAAATTACGTAGACATAATTTGCAAGGCCGATTTAAGAGCCATGTGCGTTTAAATACAGTACATGGGGATTCTTAGACAGTTCAAAACACTTAGATCCGCTCCCTGAACACCAGGTACATGCAGCAATGTAACAATATATTTTTTTGATTGTTTATTGCAAAGTCAATTAAGGCGAAACATGCTATAACATATTTACAATAGGTCACAAAAAAACAATTGTCACACAATCATAAATTTATTAATATATAATATGATAAATGTATAGATATATCATAATATGTATTATAATATCTTATATATATAATTATATTATAATTTAAATCTTTATAATATCATTTTCATCATATTTTGACTGCAATAATTATTAGCTAATATAAATAATGTACCTAATCACAAGTTTTTAAATTTGGAATAATCGGCTCAGTCATATTTTAATTTTCTTGATCCAATTTGATAAAAATACTAACTTTTTTCAGTAATAGTTGATTTTCCAAAGATAATATCAAGCTTTGGTATGACGGGTGTATACTTTTGCATATAGCAGCGTAGCAATGTAGCAGCGTTTACTTATGGAACCCGCGAGGGTGTCTTAGCGTGCGTCAGTTGGGGGTTAAGGAGTATATATAGCCTATATGCATACAATATACGGAACATGAGAACTGGCATCGCATATCCAGAGAGCATGAAATGGTTGTCAGAGATGGTGTATCGTTACGAAAACTGATAAGCGGGAAGGATCCCTTATTAATTGTGCAATATGAGAGCAGGATGTTGCAGGATGGCGAGTGTGGTTGTGGTGAGTATTTCGTAGATTAGTACATGTTCTTGGTATTCCTTTCCCACGCTGAATTAAAACATTAAAGTAATGTGAATCACTCCACTGAGGTGTTCCCGGAACGAATAACAAATAATCATACCAAACTAAGTTTTTTTCCTTAAATTTAATATCCAAATAGTCCTAATACAGCGTCATTATTCAAAACGAATTATACAGTGTGACTATTATTGGAACAATCATTGTCGTATTGTTTATTATGCCCAATAATGCGTCTCGGATACAGTAGCAAATATTTACATTTGTGCATTATCCAATCGTTGTATTCTCTGAAATGATGAAGTCATGTGGTTGGAATTTTGGACTACCTTAGTTATTTGCTTCAATCGTCCAGTGGGGATAGTGTTTGGATAATAACTGTTTGTTTTTATTCAATGAAATAAGTCCACAATATGTCTTTAAAGCCACATGGCGGTTTGCGCTCCAAAATATACATAATAGTATTCTCTTTTGAATTGTTCTCATTATCGAAATAGGTCGGTAAATATCTTAACAACCTTTCTACGAGCAGTATGTAACCCAAAAAGACGCATTGAAGTAATGAAAAATACAACTGTGAATACGGTGTTTGGGTCCCAAACACAAGGCAGCCATCTGCACGACATGGAACAGAAAGTAGCGTTCCGTGACAGTCTATTCCTGATATGGTAGCAATAAAGAGCATTTGTCTGACTTCTGGCGAAAAGTTGAAACGGCTGAAAAATGGCAGTGACTTTGGGAAGTGTTTATCAGAGCATATGAAGCCGGTATAACAATAGTTCATTTTATCGTCCTATCGTATCCGTCGCTCAAAATTACGTAGAAAAAGATTTGCAGTTTCGAATGAGTCATGTCCATTTAGTGAATGGCATTTTGCATAATATGTTTCCGGACAACCTAGATTAATTATTGAATGGACCATATTCGATTCTATCGCATGCCTTAATATGGTTAAGAGCAGACAAGTCTTCATATCCGGAATCCGCATATCTAAAGTATGGACAACTTCCCTGTCTCGACGCAGACGCTCAGCCAATGGACCAATGACAGGCAAGGTCCGGTACATATGCCGTAATTTTGATTTCGGATACACTTGTTCAATCTGGGATTGTGTGCGCTTTAAGGGGGAGACGCACGTTTTTCATAAATCCAGCCAAAATAGCAAGATATATACAAAAATGAATATTTCTGGATCTATCTGGTGAAATATCTGGAAATTCACATTGTTATCATGATCTTCACTGTGTATAGAATCTGAGCATTATTAAGAGCCGATAACAACAACGGAATTTAATAAATTTGAGAGGTTGAAAATATCAGTTTCTTTTTGTCCCTTTCGGTACCAAAAGAACTGCTTGAACAATAAATAATTTCACACAACACCTCAATCACCAAATAGCTTATTGTCTTGGCTCTATGAAAGGGGGCTTCATTGTATCATAATGTTGAGTCAGAGTTTTAATTGCATAGTAAGGCATCATACCCTTATATAGAATAAAACAGTCACAAATAGTACAGCCCAATGAAAATGCAGTGTGGTCCACTAAAGAAGGGAGCAGTAAACTGGAATTAGGCCGCAGTGTTCAGATATATTGTGGTCCGCTTTCACTTGGTTATGAACCCATGTCCCAGAACTTATCTGAGACCAATGTTTCATTGATCCACAAGCATGGCATAACATTATAAAAATGGTGACCTGGCTCGAGGGCAACATTGCGGATTATCTCCCTGAGGAACCAATGTCTCCCGAGGCGGGGCCGAGGGTGACATTGATTCCAAGGGGAGACTATCCGCAATGTTGCCCTCGAGCCAGGTCACCATTGTTTTTATTATACCGAATAACCATGTCAGCAGTTCTGAAAATTTAAAAATAAAGAGGAAATTCTATAAAATTATTTAATTTCTCTTGATTTGAAACTTCATGAAATAATACTTTTCAACAAGTACATAATGTTCACTGACACAATTGTTTTTTCACTGTTCTGGCAGGCCCGCTACATCGCCATACACGTTCATTGTGACGTTACAGTTCAGGAATCTGGGCTGGAAATTTACCATACGGTTTGAATGTCACGGTCAAAATACGTCATCAAATTTCGTTCGGGTGCTTCCGTGAACATGTTCGGGCTCTTTCGGTCGGAACGGTAAACATTGCAAAAACTGGTGACCGGCAATGTTTCATGGGCGGGAAACATTGCAAATTGTAAAATCACACCCTATGGGAAATTAACATAGGCTTTTAATATGAGGTATAATAATTTCGAATGTAGAAAATAATGTATGGGTAGTTGGCTTTCTAATTGAAAATAATCATTAAATTTCATTAATCAACACAAATTAAATCTCTCTCATGATCTTAATTATGATGTATAATGGGTATCTGAACTGCACTTTTGAGAACAAATGAATTTAACACAAGTTCTAGTTACCGGGAAACAATGCCATTTTAAATAGTGTTCATGCCACAAAAGTAAAGTAAATGAATTTTTAATATCCAATGTGTAAATGGTTCTTAAATATAGTGCCACAATAATCGCTTGTACCAAATTTCCCAAGGGAATTCATGACAGATTTTGAGAAAAAAATCAATTTTGAAAAATCAGGAAAGTGCTCTGACCCTTAAAAGTACACACATAGCAGACATGTCGTCGGTTCCGGTATCCACGAACCTATATTGCAGACAAGGACCGGTACCTACGTCGTATTTTTGTTGACATGCATTTGTTTCTAGGCAGCAATGCTCAGATCAACCTTATTTTGGATAATGTCAACTCTTTGATTTAATTTCATTCACTGATTCTTCATTGTGCATTATTGTTAATTTCGTTGTTCTGTGAAGTTATGAAGTATGTTGTGTTTTTAATTCTCATCATTTTCTACGCTAGTCAATTGCATCAGTCATGTGCCGATGTATTTCAAAGAAGGTAAGTCGATATCCTGTGCAATGCATAGGGTTCATTTGGCGCAGTGCACCCAAGAATCAACCATCAGCTCTTTCAAACCCAAGCCCCAATGTACTGTACTACAAAAGTGATAAATGCCCTTAACCTTTTCAGGACGGGAGCTGCGCTGGTGCAACATTGAATGTTCTATGCCAGTGTATCTGTATATATATTTGCGAATGTCTGTCTGTCTGTGTTCTATAGAAATTCACAGGGGACCATCTAGATAACAACAAATGGGTCTATTTGGGGTACTTTTTTCACGAGAAAGATAATGGTGGGGGTTAGAATTTTTTAAAGTGACGCTGTTGTTGTTAGGGGCACAAAAGAGGGAGGGGCATAAAAACAATTGTCGCCGATTTCCACCAAACTTATAGATATATAAATAGATAGATAATTTATTGGCAACAGTGCATTCATTATACAAGAATACAGGAGATACAAAAATAATCGTACATAGGATTGAATCGTCAAGTGCATAAGATCAGTTACTTGCCCAGTTGAGGGTCAGCAAGATATGGATATATGACAATCCAAATCTTGCTGACTCGCAAATGGGGTGCACTCAGCCTGGAGTTGGCATAACCTCGTTCGTGGCTGTCTTCCTGCTGACCCCATCGTAATATGTATTGTGTCAACTCCGGTTATGTCAACGATTAAATGTGATAGTTAGTATATAGCAAACATATATATATGCTCTTCGTTGACGGACCCGAGGGAGTGTGGCATGTGGTCTCGCGGGTTTCTTAAATACTGACATTTATGTAAACCAAGGTTGCCCTCGTTTTCGAAGAAACCCGCCAGGCCAGTTGGATGAGATCCAGTTAGAACATTATATTGTCGAATGTGATGGAAGGGGTGGTGTCGTTGCACGGTGCATACGTGTTTGAAGCGTCACACATGTACTAAGTAGCAAATCGCGATCAACAAATCTAAAACGAACTGTACGTGCATTGAATTTAAGAGTTATGGTGCCATCGTTAACGTATATACGCATTCTGGGCAGTATGGGTTATTACAAGTCACTGACGTGGGATATGAATTTACTGATCTTTTTTTTTTAAATTACATCGTGTCGGTTCCGATCGAAGTTCTTTGGATAGGTTATTCCAAATAGCGCAGGGGAGGGGGGGGGTCAGGAAAAAATTTCCGGACACTAGGCGCTTTTATTTTTTCCGCCCTCTGGGTACCAACCACTCCCTAATTTTTATTTTTTCCGATTCTGGGATAGGGACCCATCCCCTTCAAACTGCTTCAAATGACTATTTTACTTGGTTAAACTGATCTTATCCAATATATGTTCTGTGTCATGATTATGGAAGCATTTCTATTTTTGATTTACCAATAAGGCTGTAAAGCAATTCTCCAATAGATGTGGGCTGTAGGTTGTGCTGATGGATTCACATTTGAAATCCAAGATGGCTACTGACGGCCATATTTATTTTGAACAAATTTCGGGGAAAAAAAGTAATCTCCCATCTGGAGGTCACACCGAAGATCCATATGAAGTTTGGTGACGATTGGATGAGAAATGTGACATGTAAGATGTGCTAAATAATTTAGTCATAGAAAGAGTAAAATCCAAGATGGCCACTGGCAGCCATGTTTTAAAAGAATTCGGGGAAAATGGTAGGCACCCATCGAGAGGTCACACCAAGGATTCATATGAAGTTTGGTGATGATCGGATGAGGGATAAGCTCTGTGGTGATGCAAAGAGTAAAATCCAATATGGCTGCCGGTGGCCATGTTTTTCATCGAAAATCGTTAACATTTGACAGTTCCCATATCTAGAGGTGATCCTAGACCAATGTATCGAATAACGTTGAAATTGGTTAAAGTTCGTTTTACCACCTTTATATTTTATTTTATTATGGTTTTTTGAATAGTCTATTTTTATTTGTAGAGTTTACATTTATTTGAATAATCTGTTATTGTGTCATGTTTTCATTTATATCAGGTTGAATAAATGATTTTTAATGGAAATATTTAAACCTGAGCCCTTCGATGTCAAAGCGCATTGATAGATCCTTGATGAAAACATTTAGCAAGCTGACCTTTTTATTACCCATTGGTGTCATCCCTCATTATTAACTGATGGTGAACTCAAACCCCCTACCAAATGTTAAGTTCATACCTATTACATAATAGAAGCATTCTTAAAACCTTTTGTCACATTATTTTGAAGAGAAATGAATACAGGAAAATATTTACGCAGCCAGGAAAAATTGTGTTAGCCGGGCTGCTGAACCACCCACCCACCCCCGCCTAGTGTTAGGAAAACATTTGCAGACACCCCCCCCCCCTCTGAATAGCGGGGAATATAAATGTCGGGAATGAATCGAGGAACTTTATCCGCGATTTCGAGAATTTAAAGAGACCCTTCTGTCGGGTATTAGATTTATTTATTTCAAAAAATGAATTAAAAGAATCTGGAAGACCACCGTTCCTCCACTCTTGCATAAACAGTGCAACATTGAGTTCATATAGATCTTTAATTTTTAAAATGTTATTTTTGCTAAATAAGGGATCAGTGTGTGAGTTATAGCGCTTATTGATTATAATTCTAATGATCTTCTTCTGAGGCAGAAACAGTCTATGAACATGTTTGCAGTGACCCCATACTTCAATGCCATAGAGTAAATGACTTTGAACAATGGAGTAATATAGGGTTCTAAGTGTTTGATATGGAAGCGGTTTCTTTACCTTATTCAATGCATAATTTGCACAGGCTATTTTGGAGCAGGCTTTGGAAATATGAGCAGTATAACTGAGATTTTCATCCATAAATATGCCTAAAGATCGTACGCTTTTTTCGCTTAAGTCTTCACCTACTCGCTCGATCGATATATTGTTGATTGATACATTGATATATGTACCTTTCGGTATAAGTCGTGATGGGTCGAATAAGATATATCGTGTTTTATTTGCGTTTAATGATAGACGGTTCGCAAAGCACCACTGGAATAGTAGTGTAAAAATGTTCCAGGAGATGAGGGACCCTGTAGGCTAATAAATTAAATAACTCGCTCTTCAATCAAAAGCTTTCGGCCTCAGGCCTTCCTCAGTTGATATTATTGAGACAAAATCACATGATGGCATTCAGATAAACATACAAACAAATAATAATGGCGGATATTACACAACGACGTTAAAGGTCTTTCGTCAGAGAACGTCAAACACCAAGCAACGCTATCGCAGCATCGACATCCAGAAGTTGGCGCCATTTCCTCTGGCGTTGAATCCGTGGCCAGTCCGGGTTTTCAACTTTGATATCCAATGGTCTTCACGTATCAGTCTCAGATGTTTATTCCCATTGACCTTTTCTAAAACCGATACCCTTATGTTGTCAATGGAATGTCCCGGTTGATTAAAATGTCCATAGGCTGGCTTATCATCGTGAAGTCTAATGTCCCTCAGATGTTCCAGAATCCTTTCCGACAATTGTCTCTCTGTCTCACCAACGTACACAGCGGATCCACATATCAAACAGCTTAAACAATATATCACATTTCTGGTTTTACAATTACTATGTCTACATACTTTATATTCCGCATTCCGCGTCGTATTTCTAACTTCATCCAAACTCATAATTATGCAAGTGGCACACGAATCCGTACATAACTGTGGTGGCATCGACACAGATCTACTCGTTTTACGATGAACCAGAATATCTCCCAAATTACTGTCTCTTCTGTATGATATTAAAGGCGGCTCGGCAAAAACCGCCCGCATCCGGTCTGATTCATATAGAATATCCATATGCTTCCTGGTTATCTGTCCTAAGCCCGGGAGAGTACTGTTATATGTCACAACAAGAGGCACCCTTCCATTTTTGGACACATTTGCTGTTTTCCGGCGTTCTAACAATTGCTTCCTGTCTAATCTATCTACCTTTCTGAGCTGTTTCTCGATGAATCGCGCACTATATCCCCTCCGCCTCAGCTGCTTTTTCAACTCACGGCGATGTCGCAAATAATCTGCCTGTTTCTCACAAATTCTCCTTATGCGAATACCTAGACCATACACCACCGATCTCTTTATGTGAGCGGGGTGGCTAGAAGCCCTGTCTAGATACAGCATCTTATCTGTCGGTTTTCTATACAAATCCGTATACAATTTCCCATTCGACAAATGCACCATTGTGTCCAGAAATTCAATTTTATCATCTGCATATCGAAGTTCAACTTTAATCTTGGGATGTATTGAATTAGCGTGGGCAATGAAATTTTCCAGTTGTTCGATACCATGAGTCCACACACCGAATCCGTCATCTATATACCTTTTGTAGAATGTCGGCGCCTGATTATACTTTAAGAGTGATTCGTCCCATTTCCTCATAAATGTACATGCGTAATTTCTCCCAAGTCGCGATCCTATGGCAACTCCATCGTTTGCAGAAATGATTTGTCAGCAAGATTGAAGTTATTGTTCTCCAACACTAGGTCTATCATTTCCATCGCATACTTTGTTTCGATTAGTGGGTTATTTCTTGACTCAAGTGCTTCTTTGCACGCCTCCATACCCTCCTTGTGGGGAACCGACGGATATAATTTCACGATATCAAACCAAAACAGCACAGCATTTTCCGGTACGTTCGCGACATCTTTAATTTTATTTAGGAAATCAGTAGTGTCCTTTATGTAGGTGGGTGACTCCACTGGAATAGTTTGTGCAGTTCACAATTAACGTCGCACTCTAATTTTCTAACATCGACGCCCGATTCATACACTGTTGTATCGTCGGCAAACGAGACAAGATTAATTTTTGTTGAATTTCAAATGTCGTTGGCATAGAGCAAAAAAAAGTATGGGGGCCCAATATGGATCCTTGAGGGACCGCAATAGTGACGGGAAGCATACAAGATTGGTTTCCTCTTAACGAAACATACTGTTTCTATCCGATAAATAATTTCGAAATCAAAGATTTGCTCTTCCTCTTATTCCATAATGGTTTAACTTTCTCAAAAGAATGTTGTGATCCATGGTATCGAATACCTTTGATAGGTCTAATAGCAGAGCCAATGTGAAGTCTTCTGATTTTTTGTTATAGCACAGGGTAAACAGTTGAATGGTGTTTTCTGAAACCGTATTGGTGTTCATTCAAAACTATTGTGTTTATTAAGAAACTTAACAAGTCTTGTGTACATCGCTTTTTCTAGTTATTTCGAAAAGGAGGGCAATATACTAACCGGTCTGTAGTTATCTAAGAGTTGTTCACTTCCAGCTTTGTGAATCGGCACTACTTTAGCTATTTTCATATCAGCAGATATAATACCAGTTTCAAAGGTTCTGTTTATAATATATGACAGAGGGTTGGCTACCTCGCAAGCGACAAATTTGACTAGTGAAATAGAAATTTTGTCATGCCCACTGCTGTTTGGTTTGTAGCGAATTAGACAACGTAATTATTTCGGCAGGAATTGTAGGGAACATACAAAAACTTTTAGAATAAGATCCACTTAGGTACATTTCTGGGGGCATCGCAGTTCTTGGAATGTTAGAGGATACACGATTTCCAATATCTGTAAAATATCTATTAAACTCATCGGAAATTTCTTTAGCATCAATTATATTAACCACATTTATGGAAGCAATGCTTGGTATCGACTGTGTCTTATCTCGATTGAGAATTGAATTTATTAATTTCCATGATTTTTTAATATTATTTTTGTTTTCTTACAAAATCAGTTTATAATACGAAGACTTACAAGCACGCTTTGTCTTGTTAAATATTTTACAGTAGTCTTTATAAATGTTCTTGTTTGCGGTTATTGGTGATTTTAAGAATTTTTTATATCGATTTTCTTTCTTTATTGATGATACTAACAGGCCATCTGTCATCCACTCGTGTTTTTTAATGTACCTTTTGTTGCCGGATTGGGAAGCCAGTGGGAACGCCGACTCGTATGCACCTTTAAGTGTGTCCATAAACTGTTCATATGCTAGGTTCGGGTCAGGCTCTCGCAAGACAGTTGATAAATCAGCTGCTAACATATTTCTTTTGAAAGAATCCATGTTTCTTTTGGAAAATTGTCTTTTATTATACATAATCATCTCCATGATATGAGGAATATAATGGTGTGGTTTATAGATGTCAAAATTGGCGCTATTTTAGTCAGGGGTGCACGGAATAGGAGAGGAGCAACAAAATTGATAAAACTTTTTTAGGCCGATTTCCACCAAATTTATACACAATCTTTTCAATGATTCGAGGAATCTAATTGTGTGATTTCAAGATGGCAAAAGTGGCATCATTTGAGTCAGGGGTGCACGGAAGGGAGAGGGGCACCAAAATTGATAAAACTTTTCAACGCCGAATATATTAAAAAATGAGATAATTAAATGGGACACTTTAGCGTTCTGTTTCTAGAAAAGACCATTGAGGCGATACCATATAGCGATAGAGATCATTAGCTATGCTGAGAACGTCAACTGTCCCAGATTGATTGTTTGTATTGTTTGTTTTCATAGTTATAAGCGATGATGAGTTTAAATAACGTTTATTTGTGACAAAATTACACAATAAAATTGCTGGTCTCTGTTAACAGTAACCACTATTGTTTAGACCAGAAAATATTCTAAATATAATCCATTTTAATCGATAAAAGCATTTCCGGACAGGGGTCGTCAATTCAAATCTATTATTTGTATACCCCGGTAACTATATAGCACATGTTTACAAAGAGATAGACCATCTTTAAACCATAACCTCATATCATTATATTTCCAGGAAGGCAGCGGACCCTCTTTAAACCATAACCTCATATCATTATATTTCCAGGAAGGCAGTGGACCATATTTAGACCATAACCTCATATCATTATATTTCCAGGAAGGCAGTGAACCATCTTTAAACCATAACATCATGTCATTATATTTCCAGGAAGGCAGAGAACCATTTTAAACCATAACCTCATACCATTATATTTCCAGAAAGGCAGTGAACCATCTTTAGACCATAACCTCATATCATTATATTTCCAGGAAGGCAGTGGACAATCTTTAAACCATAACCTCATATCATTATATTTCCAGGAAGGCAGTGGACCATCATTAAACCATAACCTCATATCATTATATTTCCAGGAAGGCAGTGGACCATCATTAAACCATAACCTCATATCATTATATTTCCAGGAAGGCAGTGAATCATCTTTAAACCATAACCTCATATCATTATATTTCAAGGAAGGCAGTGGACCATCTTTAAAGCATAATCTCATATCATTATATTTCCAGGAAGGCAGTGGACCATCTTTAAACCATAAACTCATATCATTATATTTCAAGGAAGGCAGCGGACCCTCTTTAAACCATAACCTCATATCATTTCCAGGAAGGCAGTGGTAGTAGGGAGGTTGAAAAATGGTATGCTGTTTCTGCCAAGATATCCGGGGATAAGGCCTTTTGTGAAAAGACGAAATTCTATAAGGTAATTTCACATGATTGTGTATCGTGGACATTCGATTTTGTAGCCACCACAAAAAGGTTATGGTGTGACACTGGTATTCTTCTCCAATATTAGTATACACTCTGGGGCGCCCAAAATCCGGATGGGTACTCTCGGACAGAGTACCCGTTCAGATTGTCCCAGAGTGTCAATGGAAGAGGGTCCAACGGGCATCCAAAATAAGGATCTCCGGGGCACCCTCTGGTTCGTTGACAGTCTGGTCCACCCAAAAATGGACTGTCAGTCTGGGTCATGGACCAAGAATTCCAGAACATACACTCTGGGTCATGTCCCAGATGAAACTGGGACACTTACACTGGTAATAGTCTGGTAAGGGTCGTTTGTCTCACAAGGGTCGTTTGAGACAGTTTTCAGAAAAAAGTACAGTGACAGAAGAAACATTAATTCCAAACAGTGGTTGGAAGATCGTACTTAACAATCGCAATCACCATCGAATGTTCGGACGTGGCAGGGGGGGTCTTCGTTTGGGGTGTTTGTTATATGATATGAGGACCCTAGAATCGGATGGTGGGTCTTTAAAATCCCCAAATATCACATAGTATTACTATAGTACCAATATAGTATAGTACTGATAGGTATCACTATAGATTTACCAAAGTAATAGTATGATAATGAGCGATAACTCTATTTAACAATGCACATTACGCATCGGAGCTGTTTTCTGTCTCTTTTTTGCGAAAACAAATCATGTTTCGTTAGTTCAAAGTACTCAATCAGATCCGATGGTCCCCATATAATCAGATTCCAACAACAACAATGTTTTTGAAATGCCGCTTCAGTTATCAGAATCAATTAATTGCCCAAAAATAATGCTAAACACAGTCAACTATAGTATAAAATTGCCCAAAACCTGTTATTTATCAACATTTTGTTCAACGAAATTTTGCCTGTTTGTCAAATATCTGACACAAAAATGCCACTTGATTTTAGAGTTATCCATCTTCATCCGCAATTTGGACCGAGACACTAGCACAGGGAAAGCATCTTCCGCCACGACCGCTAATATAGCCTATATATTCTATTTCTCTATAAATGAAATGTATCCAGGCTTGTAATTAGGTCTAAAGAATGTATATCTTGTATTACTCTTGAAGCCGACATAGCGATGTTGTTATATTTGTTTTGTTACCCCTTGGTGGTGTCCGAAATAACCCCGACAACTCAACACTGTGAACATATGTCTCCATTGGAATGTAGACTAAAGGTCTTATTGCTAAGTATCCGGGTTGTATTTAATCCGATTATTGTGTGAGGGTGGGTGAGCGCGAGGCGCCCAGGATGGTCGAAAAGATCGAGTGATCTTCTCCTTCACCCCAATTCCGATCAGTAGAGTTTTGGTTCGCATTTAAATGTTTTCTTGTGTGGTGAAGACAAACTTTCAACGATTAGCCGCAGTTGTTGTAATAATTTGACGGATTAGTTGTTTTAATGTAATTCGGAGGCATAATGATTAATTAGTCTCCATAATCGGTGGTGAATGAAACCTTGTCGGAAATGAGTTCATAATGAGTCTCGAGAGTGTTTGTAAATCATTCAGTGTTCAGCCGCCGTAAATTGGCTTCTATCAGTCAAGTGCATACCTCTAATTCGATAGAATTTAGAACAAATAACAAAAATAATATCGTATAAGAGAACGGAGAAACTAACAGTTTAGTGTATTTGCCGCCAGCTGGCAACACGTCAACATAATAACATGTCAATCGTCAAGTCGCTTGTCATTTTTTTGGCAATGGGTGTTTGGTTGTAACCAATAATATATTGGTGTATCAATGCAATGGCCGTTGCATGTTTGGCGACGAACCTTTCAGCCAATTGGAACGTATGCGCCCTTTGTGAACACATCATACATATTTCATAGTTATCATGACTTTAGTTTGGCACGTCCGATTTAAAAAATGTTTTCATATGCTTTCTCACCAAGCACATACTATACACATATATATATACACAAACATTACATATAATCAATTATGTATACATATCAATTACATTTTTCATAATCACTACACAAAAGTTCCAATATATTTTTAAATGCCTAATGATATGAACTAGATGCGCATATCGTTACCATTTGTGATTATGGCTTTCTTGTTTACTGTTTCAGGATGTGCACCTTGTTAAAAGTTGCAGATTGTCGCGCACGGTCAACGATCAATATAATTAATACAATATCGACATGGAATCGGCCTAGCAGTGTGGGAAAACGGGGACATGTGAATTATCACAAGAACAAGTCACAACCTGCAAGGAAGAATTGATTTATATCACTAGCTGACCCAGACACTGCCGGCCATCACGAACGGAGCTTAACCCTTCATGACTGGACCTTCCTGAAATTTTGGGAAAAATCTGTACCAATGCATTCTCTTATATATGCGAGTATTCCAATTGGAACATCACATATATAAGAGAATACATTGGCCTAACATGATTTACATTGACCTTGTAAGCATAGCATTCACTTATATATGCGAGGCTCCATATGGGAGACTGGCATATATACGAGAATGCACTGGCAAATGCTCTTTAACCCTTTACCCAACAGAAGGGCCCTGTGCCAATGCATTCTCTTATATATGCGAGTCGACCATAGGTCGCCTCGCATATATAAGAGAACACATTAAAAATTATAAAATTGTTAAAGAATGTAAGAAAAATGGTAAAAAGTGTTAAAAAAAAGATTTTTTTTAGGCCAATGCATTCTCTTATATATGCGAGGCGACCTATGGTCGACTCGCATATATAAGAGAATGCATTGTCACAGGGCATAACTGTAACCATCACAATGTGGTCAATGAGCCGGTTCCAATGATATCCATATTTGTATGGTTTTATTGAGACAGACCCAATATAATTTAGGCTATTGCAGCTTTATTTGGCCGTTTTTGGCCGGTTTGTTGGGTAAAGGGTTAATGATGTACCATGGAACAGTTCAATATTCCTCACATTGTTTTACGCTTCATTTTCGGTTTATTGTGTGCAGATCAGGGTCATTGTCACCACCTTTTAGTGTGCTGGGTATCAGCTTGCGAGCCTTGTGTACCCAAAGCACATTTTCCCAAAGTTTAACCATTACTGTGTCATGACGATCCACCCCTCTCGCCAAATATCGCACTGGGTTCAGCTTAACTAACTTAACTTATCATCGTGGTCATGCGCGTTATCGGTATCTATATATTCAATAATTATAATATATATACATATAGTCAGGCGGGACTGGCAGGAACATGACGTATCTATAGTTGAGACTTAAATGTGAATAAAATGTATACACATTCCAAATCCATACGCGTAAAGATGCCTTAATATTACATCACCCAATTCATATACCCCCCCCCCCCTGAACCAAACCGCATCGGGTGATATACATTTAAAATCCTTATGACTGGGGTATCACGACAATCAGAGGCGGACTGGCCGATCGGGAGACCGGGAAATTTCCCGATGGGCCGGAGGCCCATAACATTCTGATTCCACGTGATTTTCTATCAAGCGAGAATCCGAGGGGTTTTTTTACGGTTTGGGGGGGGGGGGGGGGGTATATGTGGTTGGGCCGCCCAACCACAACTTGGGCCGCAAATGAAACCGACGTGGTCCGCCAGATGTGTTGTTTAACCAGCCGTGTATCCAATAAGATGGTACTCTTCTCACATAAATTCATGAGGGCAGAGGCGGACTGCATGGCCGATCGGGAGACCGGGAAAATTCCGGACGTGGGCCGCCACATGTGTTGTTTAACCAGCCGAATTGGCTAATCGTAATTTTGACATTAAATGAACTTGTCGGCATCATATAACACCACGTAAAGACCCCATTAATCTCGAGATTTTAACGGTAACTCCCAGCTGTAAATCCCAAAACAAATCTTACGCACCCCTCCCCCAATTGAAATTTACAAGAAAATAGGAACGCTTCAGTTGATGCCAGTCTGGTTTATCGGATTCGAGATTTTCTTGTATAGTTTTCAAAATGTTCTCACCCCGGGCCGAACAACCATGAACAGCCCGGTGTGTCCTGGTCTCTTGTCCGTAGCCGTGTGCATTTGTCTGGAGTTAGACCGCTAGATGTTAGATTTTATGCAATTTTTCAGGTAAAAATATCTGAATGGTCTCATACCGGGAATATATAGAACAATGGTTTATGAATATATATGATATTAGACCAGAGGTGCAAATGGAATTATGCAAAAACATGTATTTGGTCTGCATCTGATACAAGGGGGGGGGGTGCAAATGGAATTATGCAAAAATATGTATTTGGTCTGATTCTGATTCAAGGGGGGGGGGGTGCAGTTGGAATTTTCCAAGGTGGACTGTGGACGCCCCCCCCCCCCCCCAAAAACAGATGGGCCGGTATTATATTAATTTCCCGGGCCGGTTTCTTGGCCCAGTCCGCCTCTGACGACAATAATGGATATGGCTTTAATTCCGCATTCTTCGCTTTATGCCAAATCCCTTATTCCACCAATTCTGACAAACGATTGTTATATATTCTGTATTTTTTTTATTTGGAATAATAAAATATGTTTACATCAAATAGATATCGACCAACATCCAGTTTTCACTTGTCCAAGTAAATAATAGTCGGATGTAGAGGAAGCGAGACAACTCTATTGTTTTAGGTCTTCTCTGCCTGCAGAGTGCTGATCGATCATGTTCGTCTTCCACACAAGAACTAACATATGTACGGCTTCCAAACCAAAAGCTACCATCTGTGCGTCTTTCATATAAAACACTACCATCTGTACGTCTTTCATACCAAAAACGTATCATATGTACGTCTTCCATACCAAATACTAACATTTGTACGTCTTCCATACCAAATACTACTAAATGTACCTCTTCCATACCAAATACTACCACCTGGGGTCAATACTATGAACAATTTTATACCTGTAAATACAAATTGTATTTATTAATTTGTAATTACAAATTTGTGTTAACTATCACAGTGGTTTCATAGTACAGGGAAAATTTAGCCGTATTATTGTAATACCTTAGACTGGGCGAGAGGTGAAACCCCTAAAAGGCAGCTGTAAAACTTAGAAAAAAACAACTCCCCACTCTGCTCCCATGCACATGTTATCAGTGTTATCTGAATACCAGTTCAAATTAGACGGACATGTATATAGAGCTAAAATAACTGACATCAATTTATATGGGGAAGTTACAATGCGTGCTATCATATTGTGATTAGTGAGAACGCCGGTACTATGAAACGATGAGCTAACAAAATCTCGCAAATTTCACAAAGATCTACTGTTGATTATTGTAGATTGCTTACGGACAAACCTTTGCCCGTGAGTGATTAACAATATATTGAATCACGGCGGGCCAAAGTTACAAAAGAAATAATCAATCATAAGTTGAGAGGTGAACGCTTATCAGAGCTATCCAATCGGTTCACGGATTGCTAAGTTGATGACCACTTGTCTGCGCAAGTTAACAATTAAACGGTTCGTTTGTAGTGTGTGTATGTAAGTACAAGTCAGTGTAATACCTAGTCCAAGTCTTCTCGTACTAAAGCCGGCTAAGATATTGGGATGGAGGTGCCGGTCTTTACCAGCATCGCCATCCCAATATCTTAGCTGGTTTTAGTACAAGAAGACTTGGACTATGTAATACCGAGTACTACAAACATTTTGGTATCATTGTTTTTACAAATTACAAATTTACAACCATTCAGTTTGCGAAAATAAAATATTATTTTGATGGTATAGCATTATATATATTGTGACCATCCTATTATTTCAAACTGATCCGCTACTCTTATCATAACACACCGAGGCAGTAACGTGGCTCCATTTTATCGGGAGGGGTGTATCGAAGCAGGGACGTGCTAATGGTCTCGGTTATAGGAGTGGTGCGGTAGAGTGCCAGTCGGTAGAATGACAGGTGCACTACACCGTTACATGCCGTCCAGTGCTGACGAAGCTGGTTCTAACCCCGTCATATGGAGGGTGACCGGGATCGTGTATCTGGGCAAGTTTGTCAGTTGCTTTCCGGGGGTCGGTGGAATCGAGCCTCTGCGTGGTCTTTCCTCCACCCGTAAAATTGACAACGTCGTGTGTGGCATAGCGGCTAGAACGTCGATAAACCCTAATAAACCAAACCAAACCAATAGGAGTGTCATTTTATAATTTCAAACTGCTCCGATATCTTATAATATATCTAGATAGGGACGTGGCTATATGGGCTCAGTTTGGCGACGGGGTGTCCATCCTATAATTTCCATATGCACCCTTTGAACAAAAAAATGCCTATAAATTCCACCTAACGATGGAATCGTATATCAAGAGGAAAGTATTTTAATTTTTCTACGCTGATATCAAAACTTAGTCAATATGACTAACATATGTTAGTCAAACGTTTTTCCTCAGGATGACTGACTTAGTTCAGCCAACATGACTGAGGCATAACATTAATCAAAATTACTAGGGTGATGTTAGTCATAACGACTAAGAAATGGAGACTTTTCTTAGTCAATTGGAAGGCGTAAATTAAAGTTGCTGAATTATGTGCAAATAATTCCAATAATTGACCAAAGTTACTCAAAACGTTTGTGACTAACACTAAGTTAGTCATATTTAGTCAATATGTCCAATCCAAGGGGCGGGGGTGCACAACTTACTGTTACAGCTTGAAAATCATCAGAATCCAACCGGGGTAAACAATTTTATAATTGTTTATAATTGAGGGGTGGGGATACAGTTGGATATCGACGTTTCGAAAAAAAAGAGAGCATCTTGCCACGTCACTGCATTTATGCTCTAGTCATTTATGAAAACTGTGCTTGCATCTTCGTATTCGTGTCCTTTACCGTGACCAAATGCATTCGCGTCGACGATTGAAACTCAAAGGATAATCCGCAATGCATTCTTGAGCGAAAAATCATACTCACATTGGGAACACGCGTCATTTTTATCCATTCTTGGATATATCATTGATTATGGTAAGTACATGTTACATGCTAATGTTGGCTATAATCCGCAAGTATCACTCATTATTTGTATTAATCACTAACTTTTGTCAGAGATGTTGTGACTCATACGATTTGGCGGCTACTCGCCCCATCCTATTCTGAACAGCAGTAATGTGCCAGGCATCGTGTTCCCAAGACCACTATCGCCATGTCCCTGTTTATGAGATTTCCATTGATAACACATTTTCATAAGGGGGCTACATCCCTGCGAATCAGATGGTTATATGCTCTGGTTTAAGGATGTGAAAATCGACAATTTATGTTTGACACCCTATATAGACATTCTAGACAATTAGTTCTTTTAACGTTGTAACTTTCAATAAATTGGGTAATTTCAGTAGTTACAAGGAACACATACTGCTACATCACATCCAAGCTGACACCCCATAAGGTTTGACAATTTCTAAATATAGGCCATTTCAATCCAAACTTTTGACCAAAGGAGGTAAATATGCAAATGTTGGTCTAAAACAAAACATACCCCCTAATAAATTGTTGGAAAAAACAAAATAACAGAACAAGTTCAACCTATTGTTGTTGTAAAATTTCCAATTCATGTTGTTTCAGGTATCAAATTTCCAGCTGTTGAACGTGTTGATAAAATGTTTGGAGCGAGAAACATAACCCAACCCCCTTGTCGCGACGTCCCTGTGGGTTGTACTTGAAATTTCCAGCTGACAAAATATTTTCCCGAGGGGGTGAATCGACCCCTTGTCGCCACGTCCCTGCGTATCATAGATATATATATTATCCGTGTTAAGGGTGCGAAAACTGAAAAATTATGTTTCATAGTACTCGAACATTCTTTGTGATTGAATATATTTGTAAATACAAAGAACACGTACTATTTGTGATTTATGTTTGTAATCGTAGGTTCATAGTATTGGCGGAATGATAAATTGTTATTTCTTACAAACAATTGTAGATTCTTACAAAGAAAAAGTTTCATAGTATTGACCCCAGGGGTCAATACTATGAACAATTTTATACCTGTAAATACAAATTGTATTTATTAATTTGTAATTACAAATTTGTGTTAACTATCACAGTGGTTTCATAGTACAGGGAAAATTTAGCCGTATTATTGTAATACCTTAAACTGGGCGAGAGGTGAAACCCCTAAAAGGCAGCTGTAAAACTTAGAAAAAACTAACTCACCACTCTGCTCCCATGCACCCGTTATCAATGTTATCTGAATACCAGTTCAAATTAGACGGACATGTATATAGAGCTAAAATAACTGACAACGATTTATATGGGGAAGTTACAATGCGTGCTATCATATTGTGAATAGTGATAACGCCGGTACTATGAAACGATGAGCTAAAAAAATCTCGCATATTTCACAAAGATCTACTGTTGATTATTGTAGATTGCTTACGGACAAACATTTACCTGTGAGTGATTCACAATATATTGAATCACGCCAAGCCAAAGTTACCAAAGAAATAACCAATCATAAGTTGAGAGGTGATCACTTATCAGAGCTATCCAATCGGTTCACGGATTGCTAAGTTGATGACCACTTGTCTGCGCAAAGTTAACAAATAAACTGTTCGTTTGTAGTGTGTGTATGTAAGTACAAGTCAGTGTAATAACGAGTACTACAACCAATTTGGTATCATTGTTTTTACAAATTACAAATTTACAACCATTCAGTTTGTGAAAATAAAATATTATTTTGATGGTATAGCATTATATATATTGTGACCATCCTATTATTTCAAACTGATCCGCTACACTTATTATAACACATCGATGCAGTAACGTGGCTTCATTTTATCGGGGGGGTGTATCGAAGCAGGGACGTGCTAATGGTATCGGTTATAGGAGTGGTGGGGGCGGTGGTCCAGTCGGTCCAGGTGCATTACACCGTCACAGGCCGTCCAGCGCTGACGAAGCTGATTCGAACCCCGTCATATGTAATGGAGGGTGACCGGAATCTTGTATCTGGGCAAGTTTGTCAGTTGCTTTCCGGGGGTCGGTGGTTTCTACACGCAGTTGGACGATTTTTCGGTGAAATCAAGCCTCTGTGTGGTCTTTCCTCCACCCGTAAAATTGACAACGTCGTGTGTGGCCTAGCGGCTAGAACGACGATAAACCCTAATAAACCAAACCAAACCAATAGGAGTGGTGGTCATTTTTTAATTTCAAACTGCTCCGATATCTTATAATATATCTAGACAGGGACGTGGCTATATGGGCTCAATTTGGCGATGGGGTGTCCATCCTATAATTTCCATATGCACCCTTTGAATAAACAAAATGCCTATAAATTCCACATAGCGATGGAATCGTATATCAAGTGGAAAGTATTTTAATATTTCTACGCTGATAACAAAAGTTAGTCAATATGACTAACATATGTTAGTCAAACGATTTTCGTCAGGATGACTGATTTAGTTCAGACAACATGACTGAGGCATAACATTAATCAAAATAACTAGGGTGATGTTAGTCATAACGACTAAGAAATGGGGATCCAAACGACTAATTAGTCAAAATTGCCAGGATTTAGTCATAACTTTTCTTAGTCAATTGGAAGGCGAAAACTAAAGTTGCTGAATTATGTGCAAATAATTCCAATACTTGACCAAAGTTACTCAAAATGTTTGTGACTAACACTAAGTTAGTCATATTTAATCAATATGTCCAACCCAAGGGGTGGACAACTTACTGTTACAGCTTGAAAATCAGAAGCCAACCGGGGTAAACAATTACGTTTCACAGAAACAGAAGTTTCTAATTGAGGGATGGGGATACAGTTGGATATCGACGTTGGCGCATCGAAGAGAACATCTTGCTACGTCACTGCATTTATGTTCTAGTCATTTGTGAAAACTGTGCTTGCATCTTCGTATTCGTGTCCTTTACCGTGACCAAATGCATTCGCGTCGACGATTGAAACTCAAATGACAATCCGCCCATGACCATGAGTATCACTTACCTCGCAATGCTTTCTTGAGCGAAAAATCATATTCACATTGGGAACACGCGTCATTTTTATTTATTTGTCATTTATAAACTATACTTGATCAAGACAACAACAACGAAATGTCTCTAACCAATTACCAAAAGGCAGTATTTCTGGAAGAATGTGCCAGGCATCGTGTTCCCAAGACCACTATCGCCATGTCCCTGTTTATGAGATTTCCATTGATAACACATTTTCATAAGGGGGCTACATCCCTGCGAATCAGATGGTTATATGCTCCGGTTTAAGGATGTGAAAATCGACAATTTATATGTTTGACACCTATATAGACATTCTAGACAAGTTCCTTAACGTTGTAACTTTCAATAAATTGGGTAATTTCAGTAGTTACAGGGAACACATACTGCTACCTCACATCCAAGCTGACCCCCTAAGGTTAGACAATTTCTAAATATAGGCCATTTCAATCCAAACTTTTGACCAAAGGAGGTAAATATGCAAATGTTGGTCTAAAACAAACACATACTCCCTAATAAATTGTTGGGGGAAAAAATAACAGAACAAGTTCAACCTATTGTTGTTGTAAATTTTCCAAAATCATGTTGTTTCAGGTATTAAATTTCCAGCTGTTGAACGTGTTGATAAAATGTTTGGGACGAGAAACATAACGCAAGCCCCTTGTCGCGACGTCTCTGCATGTGGGTTGTACATGAGATTTCCAGCTGACAAAATATTTTCACGAGGGGGTGAATCGACCCCTTGTCGCCACGTCCCTGCGTATCATAGATGGATATATTATCCGGGTTAAGGGTGCGAAAACTGAAAAATTATGTTTCATAGTACTCGAACATTCTTTGTGATTGGAGATATTTGTAAATACAAAGAACACGTACTATTTGTGATTTATGTTTGTAATCGTAGGTTCATAGTATTGGCGGAATGATAAATTGTTATTTCTTACAAACAATTGCAGATTATTACAAAGATAAAGTTTCATAGTATTGACCCCTGTACGTATTCCATACCAACAATTACCATATGTATATACGTCTTCCATACCAAATACTACCACATGTATGTCTTCCATACCAAAAATAGCCATGTGGACGTCTTCCATACCATGTCGTTTTGATGGCCGGGTATCAGCCTTGCAAAAATAACAATTATCGTATCTCATAAAGAGCGTCCATGCTTCCGTCGCACAGAAGCGGTATTTAATAAAGCGCGTTCTCAATTAGTTGTTTTCAACGTGAATTCGTGGATTGCTTTATGTATTTTCGCGATGCGTATTCCATACGAATGATGGTGATTGCACTTATTTAAAAAAAAATTGCTTAGTAATCTGAGACTTAAAGGGGTACTGTACGCCAAATGTTGTTGTTGGTTTTTATAGTCTCCGAGTCGGAGAATAAGGTAACAATTTTTTCATTATTTGAAAGTCTGTTGAGTACGAAGTAGTGTTACGGATGACAAATTTACCGGAATGCAAACATACAAATTGTCGTTGTCAAGTAATTTTTGTACAGTTTTCAACCAAATGAATCAAATAAAAGTTATATTATATGCATACTAGTCCCATATAATCATTTAAGTTATTGTATCGTCGCTAGTCAGTGAGTGGCTTGAATGTTCTCCCCGTATCATCATAATATTTTAAGCGATCGTGTGTGCGATCGGTTTAACAATCCAGTATCCCTCAATTACTTATGATGATTACGGAAATTCGTAATTTAATTGACGCCATTTTATGGCTCCAGTCATAAATTCAATTTATATAAAATTATTAACTTTTAAGTTATTAAATTTTAAGATAGCCTATTAAACTGAGCGTTTACAGAATACATCTTCGACTCAAATTACTTATGTTTCTATATATTATCGATATTAGATCGTTGTTTTCGGGAAATTTAATGAAAATGGCGTACAGTACCCCTTTAACCCAGCTTAACTAGGATTTTTTTTAACTAGTTTAGTGTGAAATCAAACAGGGTATCTCGTCTGATCAATATTTTGGCGCGCTCTACCAATGGGAACAAAGGGACATAAATATTCCGGAGAACTACCACTTCCGCACAACTGGCCAATCAGGACGAGTCTTATTTAAGCTAGTTCATTTCCATGACTTGGCTGCATTAGGTGAGTAGCACGGACCCAATATTTATCAATATAATTCATATGCCGTACATATGAGATTGCCATGAACCACGTTGAAGCTTGTTATCAATATCTACCAGATTTGTCTATATTACCAATGTTCTCCTCTGCCACTGCACCGATGTTTACAAGTTACAAGATGCTTGTAGATTTAGAGAAATGCACGTACAATAAAGATTTCGACGGATATAACACATATTGCATGATCGCATTATACTAGCTCCATCAGCCACCGAATTACTTTCTAGTTGGGAAACGGGACCTGAATATTGCTCACTGCAAAATTAGATGTTGTTGTAGCGACTTATTGTGGGATAAATATATATATTCTTTTTTGCCTCCTTTTGAGGAGAGATATAATTTGTACATGGTCATTTACAAATAAATTGTACATAAATCAAGAGATCAAATCACAAGCACATGAACTCAATGTATAAATATAGACATGTGACGTTATAATGATCACATGCGAATGGTGTATAATTGTAAATACAATGTAAACATAGTACTCGTGTTCTCGAGTGCTGAACGTATAACTCGAAATATAGACTATTTATAAAAAAAATTATACATAAAATGGATACGCAGAACGAAGTTACATATATCACACCCGTGTGGTCGATGATGGTCGTCACTAAGCAATATCTCACATGCGTGAGATTATTATGGTAATCCAATGTTATGCATGTTATGCATGCATAGACTAATTAGAATATCACATTATATATATGTTGGGTGCAGAAAATAAATTTACATATATCGCATCCGTGTGATCGCTGGTGGGCATCACCAAGGAATATCTCACATGCGAGAGGTTATGACATTATTCGTTTGAATGTCCCCTCTATTCCAACCATCGTACAGAGTTGTTCAATAGCCTCATGCGACACGGCGCTGTGACGTTGGAGAATTTGGTAATGGGAAATCTCCGCCTTATCCTCGCCGCGAACGAACACATTGTTATTGCCGTCCAGAGATACATTTCCAAATCAAAACGCTTTACTTTTACTGACTCATTGTAAACAAAGTTCAACAAACACAATCATGCAGGTGTGGTAGTTGCGTTGATTCAGCTTCTCCTTCCTCTCCCGCATCAGCTCCTCGTGCAGATTTCACTCTTCTTGTTTCATCCTATATGGTACTCTCATTGAAGCTATAATGTTGTATTGTATTGCCGCATCATTTAATTACTTATTGTCAAATTGTGGGGAGCGCGGCATACCTAAGTGTTTAGCACTTGTACCCCAATACCTGTCTGTCATATATATATACGTATACGTTTGCATGTATTGGCAATAAAATATGTTTAACTAAATTTGTATACCAGCTCGTGTTCCAATCGTCCACAAATCATGAGTTTCCCAAATAATTGTCAGCTTGCGTGGGACTATTGGTTACAATCAACTAATTATTTCCCACAGCCAACAGTGTTAGGGTTAACCCATGCCCACGATTCATTACGGTACTGAGCCAAACATTATAAATATTTTGTCCACGTCGAACAAAAGTTGTCAAAAAAGAAATGGTGCCTTACCATACTTATTCCTGGAAATTGGCAATTCAACAACTACCCCCTTTTGTGCACAACATTTCAGTATAGAAAAAATACCAACCACCCTACCAAATTTGGCGACCAACGTAGACGCTTGACGAACAATCCCACACACATGGCCGAGGAATTAACATAGCCTATGAATTTCTTTTTTTTCTTTCACATTAAACAACCGAAGATATTATACACCACTCAGCTGACGGTATTTTTTTATGATGACTCGAGTTTCCCTACACAAATGCGAAGGGGCTTAATTACAATTATGTTGTTGTTTATAACCTATTAGTGTGTCTGAATATACCGTAGTCATTCTCACCGACTCGGCAATTTCCGCTTCGTTCGGAAAATAACGCTGAGAATGATACCATAGTATTATATCTCTTGACAGGGTTTGACATGTGAATGACACATTTCACGGAGACAGCCCATGCACAACTTTAACAGTGAACTCAATTGTATTTACTTTTACTTTAAACATATTTTATTTGTATATCGAATAATACAAAAAGGATTGGGGACAAGTTACAAAACTTACTTTGCCCCTCTCCCTGTTTACAATAATATTATTCACACAAAATGGTGAAGGAAAGATTCAAAATCATATATAGGTTAAACATATTTACATTTACAAATGAGTGGGTTTGGGGTGTAAATTGTATTTAAGATATGAGTCAAAATCCATTATCACTGCGACAGATCACTACTGGAAGGATGATACTTTGCGGACCGATACATCTATTTTTACGTTTCGTCGGAATTATATTTAGTCATCTAGTATCTTATTCACCCCCTGTGAGCCGGTCATGTGCGGGGAGGTATTAGTGGTTAAGTTCCTGTCGCAGGGAACAGTTTGGGTAGGAAAATGTAAGCAAATGCCACACAGAGATGGAAGAAACACGCGGCGAGGAACAACTATCGAGATCTTAGCGCATGTTAGTGGCCAAGTGATCTAGAAAAGAACCTAAGCAGGATATACTGCTTTAGTTTTAACATCAATTTAGACATAACGTTGACAATCCACAATTTGTGTATTCATATCCAATTTTTATCAAGAAAATACTGATAATCTTTGACAAAAAAAAAAAATATTAAAATAGACGTCGAATGGTTCATTAGTAATTGTTCCCATATACTTGTAAACTGAACGGCGAGTAATACGTTATTATTTGACTGATCTTTTTTAAATTAAATGAATGGTCCTGCTATCAGTGTTTATGGATCCTGATTGCAGTGGTTGCAATCTATGAAATGGTGACGACCGCAGGTGGTCTTGCGTCTAGTGGAAATTTTTTGTTGTGACTATAGTATGTGTTTAAATATATTTATTGCAACAAAAGTTATAAGGGATTGGGACACAAGTTATAACAATTTAATGCAGCCTCTTTCCCAACAATATTTAAACAACTGTTTACTTGAGTAAAGCCCATTAAATTGATAGCAGACCACCATCAGACAGTATCCTTACCACCTGCAGACAGTATCCTTACCACCTGTAGACAGTATCCTAACCACCTGCAGACAGTATCCTTACCACCATCAGACAGTATCTTTACCACCATCAGACAGTATCATTACCACCTGCAGACAGTACCCTTACCACCTGCAGACAGTATCATTACCACCTGCAGACAGTATCATTACCACCTGCAGACAGTACCCTTACCACCGGCAGACAGTATCATTGCAATTTTGGAAGCGCGGGATTTTGGTGGGAGTTGATGTTGTTAAGTTCTCTTAGAACTATCTTTCGTTCCAAATGCAGGTATTCTTGATATGCCGCATCTATATAAAAAGACGATAAACAGATCTACAAACATGTACTTTGACAAGAATGACCTAGAAAATGGGAACAAATCAATCGAAACTATCAGATTATTTCCATGAAATATCAACAGTACACTAATATGATATTTTGCAATGCATATACATGGACGTCTTTAATTTGTCTCATTTTGTCGCCTATTTATGTGTTTCATAATTTTTTTCAAATTCGTATCGTTGGTCTGTCGATTGTGAAACAATGCGACATGCTGAAACAATAAACCTCACGTGACATGATTAGTAAAAGTGATCGCTATTACTCGAGTACTGCCCATCACAGTTATAGCATTTATTATTACCACCCTCAGACAGTACCCTTACCACTTGCAGACAGTATAATTTCGAAGCGCGGGCCCCCTGCGAACGTTAACATTGACAATCTATCGCCCTCGATTTTTTTATCCAGGGGGTCATTGCCCATGAAAAGATTATTAAATTCGATTCAGTATCTATTGAGGAGTACAATTGGTGGATAATCGATGGACGATGAATGTGAAACATCCAAGTTTTTCGGTTTATTCGCCCGACAGTGAAAATGTTGATAAAAGTTTCATTTTATTAGCCAATACGACGTATCTGTTTGTAAAATATATAGAATATAGTTGGTCATCTGTGGTAATTATATGAAATTCCCTATAGGAATAACTCACCCATTATGTATTAAATCCATAAATATATATTTTCGCTGATGACAATTCGTGATATCTTCTTCTAAAAGCTACAGTGTGATTGGGGTCCCCTGCTAACGCGTTTACATAGTACCATAACAACTGCTACCTCGCTGTACAGGACCGGTTCAACCGTTCAGATGGGGTGTTATTTTAACCACCAAAATTGCAATAATGGTCATTCTTTCGGTATTGATAAGAACAATATGAACTGAGCCAGCCATAGACAATTTTAACCCTAAAAGATTAGAACTAAGAACATATAAGAAAGCCTTACCACATGTCTTTGCTGCAGTGATATCTCAGCAGAGCGATGCGAGATAACTACACCCGGAGATTGGATATCGGCGCAGTGACATGTGCGAATTTTGGTAAGGTAGACAACTCTGGTGGATATTGTAACATTGGTAAGATAGACAACTCTAGTAGATATCGGCTTGTTGTGTGTAACTATATAGACACGAAGTACATCTGACATTCCTATGCAATTGTTGCGTCAGACAGTTGATGACAGCACTGTGACCTGTGTGAGCGCTCATTTATAGGCATATCCGTCATAAGAATGACAGTGAAATCAACCCAAGGACATGTTCCAGAGCAGAAATCTGAAAAAAGACCATATCTTGCTATAGGTTACGGTACACCAATTATTCTCCATATGCGACAGTGTTAATGTCCGGGGATATGCTCGATTCCTTGTGAATGCTGGAACGTTCTAACCTAGTCAATTTTGAAGAATGGCTCTTCGGACCCAATATGACCCAAACAAATTAATAGGTCCGTGTGCCTTTTCCGTCTTTAAATGTACCGCCTATGGAGAATAATTGGTGAATAATATGGAGAATAATTGGTGTACCGTAACCTATAGGAATCAGGGAGCTAAATATGTTCCAGAGTCGTGGAGCGAGTACACCGTGGAATGCTAAAGGTGAAGGTAACTGAAGAATGACCTTCACCTGATACACATGACACGTTATTAAAGGAGGACATCGTGTTTATTTGGTTTGTATATCTTATCTAAATAATTTAAACTGGTGAATTAATGGGGGAATGGATTTTTATGAGTGGGAAATTGATTTAACTAGCTGCTATATAGTTCTGTGTTTTTCCAGACCAAATTTGTCTGTGGGATAGCCCTGTCGTACACTTTATTTAAAAAAGTAAACACATGACCAATGATTTTTCTTGCATTTTCGTGATCAACTGGTGTCAATCTATCTGAATAAACACCACTGGAATAGCCTGTAGGCTTCAATTGAGTGAATTCGGTCGAAACGTTAACAATGTCACCTATGGGAAACCATTTAGTTCAGTGATTACTATAAATCGATAACATTGGAACAGTGAACAGGCAATTGAATATAGACCAGCATAGGTGAAGCGCTAGTTCATTTCTGATCGAGATGACTATTGTATCGATCGGAATGGCACACATCCCTCAACTCAGATAAGCTCGAACATCAGTCCAGATTCCCCCATGTCGGCGTTTGCTCCAGCATCTCTCAGAGTTGTACAATGTCGTGCACGATATGTCTCTCATATGAGCAGTTTACACCCACGAGGGGCTCATCTGATGCTCGAGTAATGCCGCGCCGCTATGTTTCACTTCTGGTTTTCAAAGTATGTTTTCACCAATATTGGACAGCAGATAAAATAATATAATGTTTCTGGACGCTAACGACACCTATATACGAGTCCCCGTCGGGCGTCGTCCCGAACTAAAATGTCACCAGGAGATCATAGTGAATGCCTTGTTTTGGCATCCAGAAAGCATCGTCATTTTGTGTGTGCATTTATCACTAAAACAGTGTTAACAAAAACTAAATAAATAGAGTATGATAATACTGTAATTTGGCCATGAAAACTTATATCTTCGCAGTTGGGTATATTTCGGACCTATGGACATTACAATATGAGGCAATTATTGAAGGCGATTGAATCAGTTACATTTGCATATATTTGGTTGATATTGTTTACTCTTTCAACGTGCATTAACATAATACAGAGAAAGCAAATTCTCAATTTGGCCACATGTGTGCACTCATCGGCCCTTTATTAAAGTGGTACTGCTTCTATTTTCAAATAATAAAAATCGTTTGAATTGTATTATTATGTTAACATCTTGGCTACTTGGTTGAGTTATGCATGGTTACTCACATGCAGCTGTAAAAGTATACATTGGAATGGTATATTCTTTATTTGCAGCCTTGATTGTTATTATTTTCTCTATTAATTTAATTTAAAGTAATGATGGGATCTCCATCGTAATAATGTATGTACAAAACTAAATTATACCTCGCAAAATTATCTCGCTCGCGGAATCTAACCATCTGACTGAGCATACGATGTAGCTTTGTTAAATACTGTCAATTTTTAGGCAAATTGGACAACTTTTCGCGAGCAAAGTGTATGGTACATTTATTCGGAGAAAATAGTGATACAATTACATATTTTTCACAGTTATGCCCAAATTTAGGCTAGGCTGTTTTGAACGTATTATGCTATGTTTCTGTGGCTATATGAGAAAATGTATGCCGACCCTATCAAAGTGGGACGAGTTTGGCAAAAATGAGAAAATGTAAGCACACCCAGGACCGAATGCACATGCTTGCAGAATAACTCGTCTTATTGTCACAGGAAAGCACTTTATGCTTTGTATTTTAATACAAACTAAAAGTGGTAAATATATTTATACATGGGTTTAATCGGTAAAGTGAGTTAATCTTATCATTGACAAAGACTTTGAAATGCCCCTTGCACGTCGAAGGTATATGATTGAGTAGGCTTGTCAAATTCGAACCACTGTTATAGAGCCGGCATACAATTTCTCAAAATCACTTACGAGCTAGACCCATTTTCAGTGTTTATGGGTTTGCACATACAAACATATTGCATGTTGATCAATATTTGTGTATTGTGTACAAGAACAACACAAAATATTCTGGTAGTGCTCGGTGATATTGTTCTCTTGGGGCGGAAATATGTGTGAGCATTCAAAGAACAATTCAGTGTGCAGGAACTCAACATCATTGTGTACATGAACAACACAACTTTGTAGGTGAGTAGCCACACATAAACTGTACATCTGTCACCACACAATGTTGTACATTGCTTGGCACATAATTTATGTGTACATACAAAGAACAAGTTGCGTGGTTAGTCCGCACAATTTGTGCTGCAACATCACACACCAGTTGTGTGGTCATTTGCCACACAGTTTCCCACAGTGTACGATATCATAGGATCACACGAATGTGTGGCGATTGTGTGGATCTAGCAAACAGTTGTTTTAAGTGTGTATAGTTGAATCAAACCAACAAAAGCGAACACAATTATAAGAAAGAGAGAGAGATAATGTTTATTCCTCCAACACAGGAAGATAATATATACATGAGTGAGTTGCACCGTCAATGGCATGACCAGTGATGTACAAACAATTTTATGGCACTGTGTACCGATCTTGAATCATAACATACATGAACGTTGACAAACCACTCAGATTCTTCTCGATGTTTGCATCAATTTTCGCGGCGATATTAGGAAGAAGGAACTGTAGGCTATCACTTTATTTGCAGTAAGAAAATTAGCATCTGGAAAACGGAAACGTAGCCTTCGAGTGATGTTTAAATAACACCATTTCCATCACTTATAACGCAAGATAGGAAAAACTAATAACCAGAGGAACTTAATATTGTATAATTAAATATATTTGTTTGCACCGTATTTAGAGATACTTTCACAGATTGTTTTTATGTTTGTGTGGTGCATTTGCAAAAACACACCACAATTGAGGTGATAAATGAGTATACGTTGCATTCCATACACCTGTCTAAATTAGCGTGATTCATATATCACCGCTAAAACTGGCCAATCATATGTACCAGTCATTTCTTTGATGAATTTTCTCTGACAGTTAAAAGTTCGTAAAGATAACTTCTTATTCTCAGTGATTATCGCAAATATATATCTTTTATTCCTCTATTTCTGAAGATCAATATTTAATCAAACAAAATACACAGAATATAAACAAGGAATTACACAAACATTTCATGCACAAACAATTATGTACAAACACAGAGACACAAGACATTAATATAAATGGACACACCGTAAACATGAGCAAATACACGTACAAGATTACACGATGGAATAGTGAACAATATAGTGAACTAATATACAGTTATCGCCCGCGGTTGAGTGAGACAAGGGGATTTGTGACATTCCAGGTCGAGAGCGGCGACAAATCCCCGTGTCTCACGAAAACAAGGGTGATAACTGTTTTGTTATCTGACAAAGGAGTACACACGAACCTCCTTAATAGCAGGCATAAATGCGCGCATTTATTCTTTAATCCAGTTCGAAAAGTTAATTTTATGTTGGAATCATCGCTATTTAGAAAATAAAACATTCATAATCTGGATCAATTAACAGACCCGTCATTTGCGCAGATATTCTCCGGTCAGTTTGCTGGTTGCATTGTGGAAATCGGTTCACGGAAAGAGGAGTAAAGCAATTTCGAAGTTGAGTAGCCATGCAGCGAAATGTTCGGTTTCGTTTCAAATGAGCGTGAAGACGCCGACAGACGTGTTAATTTCCAGAATGCTAAATTGAGGAACTAACACGTTGTAGTAGTGCAAAAAGAAATTGACATCTGGCACAGATCGTTACGCAACATACGGGTATTCTCTGAAGTCTGAGGAATGTATTGAAGAAAAGAAATAATCAATTGATAAACAGCAAAGAGTGGCTATTTGATCTAGTACATAAACGTAGTTGTAACGTATATACATCGTATGGGCAATTGTCTGCAGCATACTAACTGCATAATAAGGTTTATCTATTTGTCCCACGGTCTTTATTATTGATATAAAAAGGTCCAATATGAATATTACACCTTATAACAGATATGTGTCTGTGATAACACCATTTATACATAGCGTGCTTTAATTGCAAATAAAAATAACACACAATTATGCAAATTAGCAAACACCACAGTTCGCGGTTGTTATGAAACAGTGGGGTTTATAAAAACAGTGTTTTTCGAAACTATCAGAGAGCTGTCAGAATCTCTGCGCGGTGAGTTCTTCGTAGTTCTATGTTTACTGGTAACAGCTGAGCGGTCAATAACTGAGACAATGTTACTCTCGATGGTATTATGGTGATTTACGGCCCGCCATGTGATGCACTCACAGCCAATCAGAAGAGAGGGAAATAGGATGAAGGATAACAATATTAGTTATCTTCGGCAACATCGGGGGTACATGTACCCCACGATGTTGCCGGAGATAACGATTTTGTCCCCACAACAATAACCATCTCTCCTTAATTTAAGTGTGTTTTTCATAGGTTATCCGATTAATTCACACCAATAAGAATAATTCAGTAGCTGACCTAAGGACACGGCGTCAGGTGACGTCAAATTCGGCGTGCGAAAGCAACGTCACGATTGGTGGAAACTGCCAGTTCAAGCAGGGGGGGGGGCCGAATTTTTTTTTACGAGACATGAGGTAAGGGGGTGGGTGGGTACCCGAGGCCGGAAACAGTTTTTGACCACCTTTTTTGCATTTTTTTTTCATTGACATATTTTCAACTGTTTTAAACATATTTGTTTATATGTTGTGGCTTGTTGCAATATGAGAAGCACTAATACATTCAATATTGTTATAATTACCCCCATAAGTTGATATAAAATGGAAAAATAGTGAATATTGTGGGGGTGGGTCCCAAAATTTTCATTGATTTCTTTTGCGCGCAATTTTTTTTTATTGTGTTTGTTTCAACTTGTTTGGCAGTTTTTATATTGAAAATTGTCTAGTTCACGGTGTAGATCAATACAAAAATACTTCAGATAGCTCTAGGGTAGGGTGAACTTAATGCAGTCTGACAATATCAGCTAACAACTCATGACAGAATATTACAATAATTCTTATACTTCATGACAGTCTCTTTACTCATACAGTTAGTTGATGCATGAGTGTAATGTATGAACTAAATATTTGTATCAGTGTTTGTATACTAAATTGATTTTTAAATATACTTTTGTCAAATAATTATTTGAATTGTCAAATTATTTGTTTCAGTGTTGTTGACAACCATCAATAAGTAAATAAGTAGACATGAAATAAAGTTTTAATAACATTTATTGAAAGAAACAAAAATATAACCTTCCTTGGGATAGTCTTCTGAAAAGTATAAAAAATATTATTTAAATAGATGTGAAGAAGGGCCAGGACACATTACAGTTTTGTTCACATTGTAATTATTATATCCCATAATTACCTGCATATACTAGTATGTAAATGACACTTAATGTCTAATTCAGGCTAATTTGAAAATTATCAAAGAAGAAAATTAATTTACTTAATTAGTGTATATTTATAAGATGATGTGCATGCAATGTGGTCTAGTTTGAAGGCACACATAAAGGTCATGTACAGAATGTGTGTGAATTTCTTATTGCACATCAACTCCATCCAGTACATGACCGAAGTTCAGCTCTGATTGTCCAAATGAATCTCAGTAATATACATCCGTGTATATGGATTTGGCACTAAATTGACCATCAACGTTCAAACTCAAAAGGTTAAGCATTATTTTAGGCCTAGTTCTAAGTCGTAATGCGAGGTCGGGTCGGTGGTCATGCAGGCATACATAAAAGTAAATTCGTACACTGGTTCATATGCACATTTTCCTTTTTGGTATTACTAATATAGGCTCTAGGCCTACTAGTTGATGCTGGTTGATGTCTGAAAAAATGATAAATTTAAGTTTGTGTATTTTTTTATTCTACTGTAGGCCCTAACACTGGCCCTAGTTATTTTTTGTTGCCATTCCAGGGGATTCAACATATTTTTCATCTACTCACCAGCTGTACTCAGACAGATGAATAGGCTGGGTTATAAATTTACCAATATAATCACATAATATTCTACCTTTGTTGATTGCTTAGAGTTCAATTTTGCACATGTTTGTTAACAGGAAGTAACATTTAATTTGGTCTTTCAAAGAAGGGACCAATATAGAGCGGTTGGTCGTTTTTATAGAGGGGACCAACATAAAGCTTTGATGTTTTGGGGTGGGTGTCTAAAATTTTATGGAAAAAAAATGCAAGAAAGGGTGGGTGGGTGTAAAAAAAATGGAAATGTAAAAAAAAAGACCCCCACGTCTCGCAACTTTTTTACGGGCCCCCCCCCCCTGGTTCAAGGGTCATTCATATACCCCCGATGTTTGACGTGCTCATATACCCCCGATGTTTGACGCACGTTATCTTATACCCCGCCGTCAAGGATGACGGGGGACATGGTGATTTAAACGTGGCGTTGTAGCCAATCAGATTGCTAGTTACAACCGGATGTGGGGACAATGTCTATTATCCCCGAGCATCCAGAGGTGCCGGATTTGAGCGGCTTCTCTCACCATAAAGTCGACAATCTCCAGGACAATGCCATGGAGAGAGTTTGGGATATACCCAATAAACATGAGCATTTGTTTGTCAACGGAGATTATCAATGCACATATATATAAGTCTATGTGGAAAAATGAGAGGAAACTATACCAAATGTCATTTCTTGAGTTGATCAGAAAAGAACAGTCGTGAAAAACATGAATCACTGTATCATTATAAATTGTCCCACATCTTATGCACACAACGTCCTCAATCAAATACGGCAAGCTCGAGTAGCGGATGAACACCTGTAGGGTGTCACATTGGAAACAAGAAAACCATAGTCAGAAATGGTAACGCACTCAAAATAATATATTATATACCCATTCGCGAATGACCAACTCAGAATTTCGTTAAAATAACAATAACAACCAGCACCTAATTAACGAACCGGCGGCCGACTGGGCCGTCTCCGACCGCAACCATCGGTAGGCTGCAGAACGAAACATATCTATAAAAGTTGAAATATAAGACTTACAAATTATCTTTTAAATTTCTTTTATTGGTTATTGACATAGCTTGTCACAAACCAAAAATTAACATTATTGACTTAATAATGTAAAAGTCAATAAACGAAATTGAAATTCCCAACTACACCTTTTACCGGACTCGGCATCCTGGTCGCGCAGTTCGACTTTTAAACCGGAAAAACCAATTATCTATAAATAAAATGCCCATAGGACCACAGCTATCAAAATTTTTCAGAACAGTATACACGCGACGCGCGCTAATAAGCGGAACTCGATCGGCTGTTTGTGCATTGCTGTCGATGCTACCTGTGTGTGTAGTATCTGAGATGAGTTGTTTGGACAGCTGATTATGACATTGGTCTAATGGCTTGTCGATCTCTTTGGCAAAATAGAAAAAAAATGAGTGTTGATATTGCCAGTCATGATATTTTGCAGCAATTTTTGAGCACATTATGACGTAGATCCCGATCCTGTTTACGTCACGTTAACCCTTTCTATACTAAATAGATTCTCACATTCAGTTATAACGTGTACATCAGAATGATCTATCATTGATTTGCATGGATGTACATGTCATATAAGCAGACGACAGATAAAAGTAACGAAGGAGTCCTATTTGTTGACGGAAATGCATGTTTAGGCAATAAGTTCGTATGGTCGTTTGTTGAACGTATATATTCATCAATGATTCTTTAGTGCATACATGTTAAAGGTACTCAATCCGATCAGATGGTTCCCATGTCATAAAGTTACAACAACAACAACATTTCTTCAAAATAAACTTTAGTTATCAGAATTGATTAATTACAACAAACTAATGCTAACCACAACTATGGTATGAAATGTCCCAAAACGTTTTATTTGTCAACATGTTGTTCAAAGAAATATGGCCGTATTATCACTTGAGTATCACGACATTTGGCCGTATTACCACTTGTTTTTAGAGTTATCGATCTCCATCCGCAAATGTGTCCGAGACCGCCGTTTTGACGACTTTTTTTTACGGCCACAAATAAATACACATTTCGAGAAATAACAAATTACAAAAATCGATATTTGATTACTCTGAGCTTTGATTGGTGGGTTCCTCGACTCGAATAAAATATTTTTTAACCCCCGAAGCCAAAGAAATAGTAATTTGGGAGCGTTAATTCGGATTATGCATCGTTAAACGAGGAACTACTCCACACCCATGGGGTGAATTACAGAGAATTATCTCCGACACAGTAAACAGTGAGCCATATGGAGTTTATATCAGCTTATTATGATGTCGATAGTTTAGCACGTACTCGTGTTATGTGATGATTTGCATGAACATTTGAAATGCTAATTTTACAGGGTGTGAACATGACCGTAGTCAGACAGTCGTCTTATATCCATATTAACTTGTGTTATAGTGAATGCAGGGCGGGTAATAATAATAATAATATTAATCTATACTGGATTCAAAGTAACAGATTTATGCGACAACATCTGCCTTTATAACTATTTTCTCTCAGCCCTATAATTTATGGTGATCGACCCAAAATTTTACAATTTGCAACAGCATCGAGACGTGATTGGACGGGGAAGGATTTCCGATTTGACTCAAGATTGCAACATTTCAGAAGACTTCAATCCGAGTGTCACGTTATTCCATTAACACAAACCGCGTTGTGATCGGATTAGGATTCACAAATCGAAACACACCGGATATGTGGGAGGGAACATGAATGTACTGGAGTTATCAGAGAGGCTTAGTGAATTTGGGTGAAATTATCACACATGCTTATACACAAACTTATACACAAATTGAATTTTCTCCTACATCTTGGTCCAAAATCCATTGTAGGGCGCTATCAATCGAATTTATTCACTGTAACATGAGCGCGGATTTGCATGTGATCCAAACAAAGGGACGCAATCTGAATCGTGTATCTGAGCAAGTATGTGAGTTGCAGCTGGATGATTTGGAATAACTTTCTGTTAACGCGTCTGATTAAATTTCGTACCAGAAATCATAACTTACCGATCGTGGGCAAAAAAAGACTACTCCGATCGAAAGTGCACGCTATGCGACGTTAAACTTGGTGATGAATACCATATCATACTCAAATGTGAAAAACTCCGTGATTTGAGACGAAAATATCTTAAAGCATACTATTACACGCGTCCCAATGCCCACAAACTCAATGCCTTCTTCGCGTGCACAAATAAAAGAATCCTCACCAATCTTAGCATGTTCATCCGAGACGCCCTTCGCCTAATGGAGCCCCCCTGTGGCATAACCACGCGAACCTTGGAGCAGCCCAGCCCCCATCACGTACGTCCATATACAGCGAAATTATACGGGATGCAAATATGATCAACACGATTGTCATATCACCCCAGTGACTTATGCCAGACCAGATGTTAGTCCCCTATACACACACCTAACCCAAAACCCCTCCCCACCCTCTTCGCACGCGTACACGATTATTGACCTATATATTGTTTTCATTTGCACTATTGTCTATATGAATATATTGATGTGTATTCATAACAATACTCTGTTATACCGGACATGTCCGGCGATTTGAGAATAAAATTCTTAATTCTGAATTCTGTGCGGTATTTCCCCCACCCGTATAAGTGACAGCATCGTGATTTTGTTTGTGATACGTGTGCAGGTGTGACCTAGAGCCCGAAACGACGATATACCGCAATAAACAAAACAAAGCCAAACAATTTGGACACTTGATGGATACTAGATCATGCCATGAATCTCTACCCTCGATAACCCTGCAGAGGACATACTAGTAGTGATGGTGGGCACTATGGCCCAGTACCCCCAGACATGGGCACTATGGCCCAGTACCCCCCAGACATGGGCACTATGGCCCAGTACCCCCCAGGTACTGGGCCATAGTGCCCATGTCTGGGGGGGTACTGGGCCATAGTGCCCATGTCTGGGGGGTACTGGGCCATAGTGCCCATGTCTGGGGGGTACTGGGCCATAGTTCCCACCCTGAGGATAGATGTTCCTGTCATTGATGTGACATTTCTGATCGAAAAAATGAAAATGGACTTAGACATTTTTTCATTACTAATTTAAAGTTTGTATAATTCTGACCAGAGATGACACATCGACACGAACAGAATCAATTGGTGGGGATCCTACAGTGAAAACGATTTTGGTGAAATTTATCATTTATTTTTCAAAAACAAGAACAAGAACAATGAACAATAATATATTATTATACATCAATAATATTAACAAAGAACAATAATTTATGTACAAAACAAGGTCTCAGATTTGAAGAAACTTAATTGAACATCCTACAACATCCTACGCTGAATCAATAACAAAAGAGTCTATTTTTTGTGGAGTTGTTGACACATTCGTTGTTATCTGGTCGTCGTCTTCTTTGCGTTGTATGTATATCAGCCGTCGATGTGCTGGTGAAGTTTAATTCAACAGCAAATTTGCTTTTCTGTATAATCGACCATAGTGTTTTCCAAACCATCGAACTATTGTTCTGTCATTCTTGAAGAAATCCCGAGAATTGAATAATCTTTTCATCCTCTTTCCTTTCATCATGTGGTGGAGTGCGAATATACAATATAATCCACACACATTTGTCGCACGATGTTGATATCGTGTTGTATTCATAGTCCATGTTGATGAGTTCCTTTTTATGAATGGTAACATATATCGTCTCGGTGGTGGTAGTCCAAATGAGTCGAAGTATACAGCTGATCTTCCCTTGAATAACATCAAGGTCCAGTGTTCTCCTGGCTGGTCCGATGAGTGCGTGTTCACAATATATGCTTGAATATGTTGTGGTTTCTTCTCTGGTAACAGATCTCTAGCACAAACATATGTGTTAAGTTTACACAACCAGGAATTGTCCAGAATATATTGAAGTTCAGCTGTCTGCATCGTTGTAATTCTCTTTGACTCGCTGTGACCACATCAGAGTCCACTCTTCGTCGATTTTTTTGCGGTTGAGCTCCAAACTGTTTCTCAGATGATCCCACGTGATGAATGCTTCGAACTTCTCCTTGCAGTGTGGGTTTAACCCTATCAGCTTCGGGAACCATCTTTCCATAACATTGTATATGTAAAGTTTAATCAGTGCTAAGTCGATAAACTGGTTTGTCCAATCATCAGTTGTAGAGAACAAACACAGAACATGTTCACGTTGACTAGGATGTTCTATTTTACATCCTTCACAGTTTGCTGACACTTCCTTGCGAATAAGTTCTTGTAGTTCTTCAATCATAGCGTTGTTGAGTGTGTCCAAGATCAGGTTCCATCTCGGAGCAAAGTTTTGTGAACGTTGGTATTCTTCATAGTAGTTCCATAGCTGTGATGTGAACTCCATCCTAATAGTCAGTAAGCACTTCTCTCAAAGCTGTGATCTCTATTTCACTGTCAAATTCAGCATACACCAAAACGTTGACGGCTGTAGTGAGAGCTGTCAAGAACTGAAGCTCCAAACGCAGGTTCCCTGTCTTTATAGGATGTAGATGCCCCTCGTCGCTTCCTTGGTCCGGTGTCAAGTCGAAACCCCACAAACAATAACCATTCATATATTCTTTTAAATTAATGCCAATTGATTTGTTAACACCAAACATTCCTAAAGATTGATACAAAGATAAATATGATCTGAGACATTGTTTTGTTGCGAAGTTTGGTTCAAATGGACGGTTATGTATTGTATGACCGTCTTGACTAACTTCCAATTTATTCAAACTGAAATGTTTGAAGTGGAATGGATTGGTACCCAAATCTCCATTCATATCTTTATTTTCGACCAACGCAATAAAAATTCTCTTTGGTAATTGTCCTTGAAATAAGTGGTCTTCAATTTTTGATCTAAGTCCAGTACTAATTGTGAAAGTTTTTATTTCTACTCGTCTGATAGGTATTTTCATTTTTGACTGGACAATTTCTTGATTTAATTTATTTGAGACCGCTGGAAAGAGACTAACTGTTCTCACATGGAACACTGCTGATTCGAAAACAATTTGTCCATCCTCGGCGCCAATGAGGCAAAATTTTGATGGTGATCTGTTTAATCTGATACGAATTTCAATTCCATTTGGTAAATATTTTTCTTGAAGAAACAAATCAGTGTGTAAGCGTCCACATAGTTCAACAATTTTACTACCACCGATCAAACTTTCTCTAGAAGTTAATCCAGCATTAGTACCACCTTTGGTACTGTCTTCAAAATGTTCTGCTGTATCGCCATACCACATTTCTAAATTTGCTAATTGATTATCTTTATATTCTGGAGAGTATCCCAACAGATTTTCGAAATATGCTCGGTATGGGTAAGTGTCAGAATTCGAAGTTATCAATTTGTTGTTCAAGTAAACATCGATACTGCTGAACATACTATGAAAGAAATTGTTAACAGGTGCTAATTCCGTACCAGCCCCCAAATTAGTTCCATCTTTTTTTGTAATTTTGAATTTCACATAAAGATAAGATTGATTAATATCTGTCCACTTTTCGGTTTGAGATGGTATGACAAACTCTATCGGAGGAGAATTATTCAGCGGTGCAATCGGATGATTTTCGATCCACTGCGATTCTGACATTGTAGCCACCGTTGGTGGAACATGTGTTATATCAAGTTCCGATTTATTGCATTCGCATGATCCATTTACCATTTGTGCCATGATTAATCAAAAATATCAAGAGCTCGACTGCTAGGATGTTTTTTCGACTGACTTTTTCGGCGTTTGACAGCTGAATGATTCATTTTTGAATTCGCTACTCTTTTTCTAGGTTTTTGTCTCGAGTTCAAAATTTGATTTTTAGCTTGTGTGCCAAAAGATTTTAAAGCTTTTTTACCTTCAGACATCAACGCTTCTTTCGGACTTTTACCTTGATTAATAATTTCATCTGCAACACCAAAAGTGTGTTTTTTCGCAAGTTGTAAAGCTGTCCGACCAATCGGTTTTAGAAATGGTACAGCAGATCTCATAAGTGATTTGAAAATTGAACCAATACCGTTACCATATTGCCGTGGTACGCCTCTATTCACGGGGAACATTGTTTTTAGAATTCCTCTCGTTTTCTGAAATGCAGCTTCGCCAAAGACTTACCACCAATAAACTGAATTGATTTTCCTGTGTCGCCACTTATATTTACACTAATTTTGTCAAAGTATGACTTTGAAACTGGAACATAATGTAAATTTAAAAATTCATGTTTTACATGTAATCCGTCGATATCACTTTTAATTCTGAAAGAAACAACTCGTAGAATTTGTACTTCAACATTTCCAACAATTGTGAAATCGGCAATATCAGAATAAACAAACATTTGATTATGACCAACAAACAAATCTACACCAAACGGAAATCTACTATTTGAATAAAAATCTTCAGAAGCGTTTTCAGTTTTGTAACCCAACTTGTGCAAAAGACATTGTGGTAATTCAATTCCTAGTTTTGGGATACTTAAACTCTTGCGAATAATTTTCACACGTTTTGTAACTTTTGAGTACTTGATGTGAAATCCGTATTCGTTTTGCAATGCTTCTCCAAGTGTTTCATCAATTACATCTTGCATTGTATCAAGTAAATCTGTCGCAGAGGTATACGAACCTTCTCGTATCTGTATTTCAAGTGCATGAACGTCATCAGGTCTCTTAAACATCTTTTCTTCAAAACGATTTTGAAGAACAGACAGTATTATGGCATCAGTTGTAATCAAATTGAATTTACACGAATCCCCTGTAACATTGTATGTTTCTGAAGGTGTTATCAGTTCGACTAATGCAACTTCCCATTTTCTTTATCAATTTGAATTGGTTTTGGTAATTGTACAGTAAAACAACATTGAGTATTGTTTGGATACATTACCATTGAACTGTCGCTCGGAATTGTAATGTAGAAAGAATTCATACTTTCAAAATTTCTGTCGACTGATTTTTCAAATATTTCAAACGCGGTGTTGGTAAAATGTATCCCAAAGAACTACTGAGTAAAATTAACCACAGTTCGTTATTTTCACTTTGTAAACTTAAATGAACAATTGCTGTAGCGATTATACCAACAATTATAATAATTTGTGTAAAATATGTTACTTGATTTTTTGCAATTTTTTCTCCACAGATTTGAAATTGTGATGGATCATCCAGATCAACTGAACCATTTTGAGACATGTTAAAAGTTTTATACCAAATTTGTGGCAGGAATCCAACTGTCAAATTTTTTAGGATAACGAGCCCAATGAACTTTAATTTCTCTAACTGATTTACCAGCAACTTTTCTTGAACGTTTACCAACAACTGATTCAATTTCGTAAACTTTATTATCTTTTATATGTTGAATTTCTTTACCATAAAATGATCCTGCGATGTTTTCACCATCTAAATCTACTAATTTGTAAGTTAATGGTGTACTTTTACAAACTCTACTAATTTTGAAAAATTCTTTTGTCCAATTTGGAAGATATCCTTTATCAAAAGTTCTCTTTGTTTTATTTATTCTAACAAAATCTCCAACTTTCAAGATCTTATCTTGTTTCGTTTTTAACTTTTCATAAAGATTTCTGGAAACTTCAATTTCATTTTCTCGAGTTACTAAAACTGGTGCCATCTTAATACTTCTATGAAAACTTTTGTTGTAAGAATTCACAAAATCGTGCAAAACATCATTGTATTTCAAAGTTTGATTATGTGTAAAATATTTCCACATCTTTGTTTTCAATGTCCGTTGAAAACGTTCAACTATACTTGCTTTTGTCTCTGGATTCTCTGTTGTGAAAAAATGAATTTTCTTAGATTTCAAAAATTGTAAAAATAATTTATTTTTGAATTCTGAACCTTTGTCAGATTGAAATGAAACTGGTTTTCGTTTTGATGATTTGAGAATTTTCTGAAATGTTTTAACTAAAGTTTTACCAGTTTTATCTTTAATTTTTTCAACCCATGCAAATTTTGAGAACACATCAATAACACAAAGTAAATATCTGTAATTGTCATTGTGCTTTGATCCATGATTTATTGAAGTTGCATCTTCGTATGCTTGTTTCAAATGATTGTTTTGCATTTGATGAGCCAAAACTTTTATTTGATTTTTATCTCGAACGCTTTGAAATAAAACCATGTAGTGTGCATTCAAACTTATAGTTCTGCTACTTTTTGATTTTTGGAACATGTTTTGAGTAATGTAAATTATTGAAGCATTTCGATGATGACCTTTTCTAGTAAACCAAAGCATTATTTTGTCTTCATCTTGTTCCCCCATCATGTCATCGAAAACAACAAGATGAGGAAATGATTTATCTGATACAATTTCCTCATCATCGTCTGGAATGCCATCGATAAACTCAACGTTATCAATTTATTTTATACGATTGTATGTGTCTTGCCATTCTTTGTAACACCAAACTATTTTCTTTGGTGGTGTTTGGAATAAATCGTGTTTAAATTCAATAACTTTTTTAACAAATTCTGTTTTACCTGATCCACTAGGTCCGCTGATAAAGAAATTACACGGATGTTGGAAAAGTAAAGATTCTTCCATGTTGTCACTTTGATGCCTAATCAGAGAGTGAACTTAACGACGTGTGAATTTAGTTTTTAAAGAGAAATCTCCAAAGCTGTAAATATTTCCATACATTTCAATAATCCAATTATTATAGTCTTCTATTCTTCTGTTTGTTCTGTAAATAAAAAAATCATCCCCTATAATGTTTTGAATTTTTGCATATGTTGACATTTTTTTTGTTAACAAATACCCATAGATCCTAGGAACTGATTTAAAGGTTCCCCCAGCAAGAGGATAATTATCTTCATACTTTGTATAATGAATATAGTCATGTTCATCAAAAGTTTCTAAATCTAAATGGTGTTGATCACCACCAAATAGCCAAAAATCAGATATTCTTTCAATGAGAAAAAATGTTTTGAATTTAATAAATGATTTAATATAGTTTTGAGAGAAATGAGAAAATATACTTGTCTCAAAATAGTCCAATCTCTGTAAACATTCGTCGACATCACAGCATCGTAGTATTGCTTTCTTTTCTCTTTCAAACCAGACTTCTTGTAATTCCTTCTTTATCTCTGGAATAAGTGTTGACTGTGCCACCAAATATCCATAAATCTTCTCAGCAATTTCTGGAGGTACTACTCCTGTCAACATCTTGACATGAAATGACTCAACATCTCCATCCGTATGGATATGTGTGAATACCATTGACGAGTTTTCGTTTTGTGTACACCGATCTGAAAGTTTTGGTTTGACACTCACTAATCAGTTGATGGTCTTTTGTCTTTTAATTCTGGAAGGATACTCAACAACAGTTTTGAAATTTTCACGATCATTAACACATTGTACCATTGTTTCAAAATTAACTTTTTGACTTGCGCTGTAATCAAGAGTGATACCTTTTACCTTACATTTGGTGTATCTTCTCCCATCTTTGATGTATTCATATCCGTAGTTCTTTGGCCCAAGTCCAACAAATTTGACAATCTTTGCATCTGGATGTTCGTCGCTCCATTTCCCCAATCTTCCTTCGATAGTTTTGATGTTCTTCTTTGAAGGATCACTGACATACATACAGCTGTCTGTATCAAAATACAGCACTCTATCTCCAAGTTTTTTTAAAACTTTATACAATTGTAATCTTGCATACGCTGTAACAAAAGAAGCAACAACAACATTTGCTGAATGATGAGGTTCAATATTATCTAAAATATCAACATAATTTACCAGAATGAATTTGTCACCATCAAGAAGTGTAACATTTTGAACAATTATATTGTTACTAGTAAGCAATTCAAAATAACGTGATGGCTTATCCACATACTCTGTTTTTGACATAAGATTTCTTTGTGCATTCTTACCCCATATACAATTAATCATAATTTTAGATATTTGGCGTTTTCCTGGATTCTTCTCGATGTTCTCCAATTTTATACCCTCAGCTGCATAATAATCCTGTACAAACTTTTGCTTCTGTTCTTCTGTCTCAACACCAAATGGATAACCACTACATTCCTGTTTGATCTTTAGATGTTTGTCGATATAGGATTTGTATATTTCATCTGTCCAATCTGTCCAATGCCAAATTTGGTACACATCAAGTATTTTGTAGCCAACATCCATTGCTTTGAATAATTCTGGCGTGGTCCACACTCCGGTTATAGCTCGATCTTCTTCTGAATGGTTACATGTCTCGTCCTCATTGATGGCACAAGTGTTGCACAATGTAAAAACAATTTTCTTGTTACAATGAATCGGTAGAACTGGAATATACCATTTCGATGGTGGTAAAATTGTACATTTAACAAGCCCCGCATAGTCTCTAATGTGTTCTTGATCGATCTGCTCTTGGCTCAAAATTTCTGGATGTCCAACAGGGTAGAATTGATATTTGTTGCAATATGGATACAACGAACACACATCGATGAACTTGATTTCTTTTGTGGAATCTTGATCAATTTCCTCGTACAATTTGATGGCATTTGTACGTCCACCAAACAATGCTTCTCTTGGCAAAATGGGGTCTCGATGTTTGTAGAAAGATTCCATTTGTTGTTTGAATTTCACATCCGATTTCATTCTTTCGTCGATCTGATGCTCCCAAATTGATTCAACTCTGTAACCAAGACTTTCCAGTTCATCTTTCTTCTGTTGAGTTCTTGTATATAATTCTTCCATGGTGAGCATCGTATAGGGATTCTTGTATTGTCTGTTGTTGTAACATTTTGGACATCCATGAAACAGACATCCATTCATCTCAAAAACTGTTCTTGTGGCTTCCTCATATCCATCGACGTAGTGTCCACCAATCTTGATTTCTCCTCCATTCAAAGCATGCTTGATTGTTATCATACGTGACAATGATATATGTTGAAGCCAACGTATCGCTTTCATGGAATAGTTTTTAGCACATGGGTATCCACCATCTGGAATGATTCCAATTGTTTTCTCTGGCATTGAATTCTTCCTCCATGCCAAATTGCAAACTTGCGCCAATGTTATTGACTCAATGAACGGGTCAATCTGTTCTGTTTCCAATATGTATTTCCTGAATTTTCCACATCCACGGCGAAGAATATCCACGTCTGATTTGCAGTACTTCTCCATCTCTTCTTGGAAGTTGAATATCACGTAATTTTCTATTTTCTCATTGTACCATTCAAAGAATTTCTCTCGATTTTCCACGCTCATCATGTCTGGTTTGTAATAATCAGAAGCCAAGTAATGTCCAATGTAATTTTGAAACTTTGGTGAATTCGCCCAATGTGGAAAGTGTCCTTTCGCCATCTCATTCAGCTGAAAAGTTTGTGGAAACTTTGAAAGCGGCATCATCAGAAAACTCAGAGAATCAATAACTTTCACGCTGTTGCATTTTAAACTGAGAATCTTGTTTCCATTCATGATCAGTTCTGGTTTATGAATTCCACTTTGTATGAGTGCTTGAAGTAGAAACTGTGCATCGTATCCCTGAGCATTATGTGCTATTGCAACACATCCTTTGTGATCTTGGTGGAATAACCAGTTTGTGAAGTCTGTTAAAACGTTGTCACCCTTGAATACAAATTCTCTGGAATCCGGTCCGCATGTTTCACATTTTTCTTCGATTGGTTTGCACATGCAATCTCCACAAGCGGTATGTGCAACACAGAAGTTTGGAATATGAACACCTGTGTCTTGTCTGCATTCAAAGTCAAAGAATACATATGGAATCTTTGCAGGTGTCTTTTCCGGTGATTCATATTTTGGAATGTAGCACCTGTGATCTGCTTCAACGATTTCTTTGCAATGTTTGAATTTCTTCAACCCCGCACATATATGTCTGCTTGATTTATTGGTGAGAATTTCTTCATCATAATTGTTGCATAGTTGAACCAAATCACATATTTTTCTTTTCTGTTTTCCTTCCGTCTTCAAATGGTTGTCGAAACAAGATTTACTTCTGAATGATCGTCGACATGTTCTACACTTTTCCCAATTTGTGAAATTACACTGTGTCAATGACCAGCATGCACAAACAAATCTGCATCGATGATCGCCACGCATATGGAATCCAATGTCACAGAATTCGAATTAGTAGCTGGTGCCTAGAAATCCTTTGATTGATGTTATGGTGTCGAAGTGATTGTTGTTGTAGTAGATGTGTACACATTTGCTCTCCGAACACATTTCTGCAGGTTCAAATAGAAATCCAGCGCCAGCAAATTCATTGTGAATTTTCACAACATATTCTGGATACAATATTTCTTGAATCTACTGGAACTCATTGATACTGCAAACTGTATCGTGTGGAATGCCAGCACGGTTGAGTAGATTTTTTGCTGCATCTGTTTGTGCTGTGTATATTGATTGTCTTATTCTTTTCCATTTCTTTGACAAGCACGCAGATCCATCACTATCTGCCTTACACATTCCGACGACAATAGATCTTGCCATACACATAACATCATCAGCATTTTCAATCCGGACAATACTTCTTTTTACTTTTGTCAGCTTGTTCTTGTCTGCAAATGGTCCATAATGTAGTGAGTGTCGTGTACCACCTTCCGGAATATCTGTAACGAAGATTTCGAAATTGAGTGCACCGTCATGAATTGTAAAGTCTGCATTTGATTGAACCACATTTTGAATATTGTCCATGAGTGTCCCACCATTCAATTCACTGGCTTTTGTGAATGGAATGAAAATGCTCATATCAAGTCCTGGATGATTTATCGTAACTCTGATTCTTGTCTTCTCATTTGCTGAACAGTTCTGTTTCAAATCTTCTGTCAACTTCTCAAATATCTCTGGAATGTTTTCGATTGGATCTGTAAATTTCTCGAATTTCACACCAAATTGTCGTGATGCTGATTTAAATTTTCTGGAAAATTTCTCCGAGTTCAGCTCCAATTTGAAATATTTTGTTGGATTGAACACAACACGCTCTCTAGCCAGACTTCTCTTTCTCTTCCCACCAATTTCTCTATTCTGTCTTCGACCGCGTCCAATCTGCCCATCACTAGAACTTTCTTCACTTTCTGCCCTATCAGTTTCCATATCGCTCTCTTCACTTTCTGTCTCATCAGTTTCCATATCGCTCTCTTCACTTTCTACCTCATCAGTTTCCATATCGCTCTCTTCAATAACTGCAGGCCTTGGTCTTTTTCTAACAATATCTTCTTCGCTGGTGGCGTCGTCTGAAACAGGTCTTTTAATTCTCTTAAACATTTTTGTCTTGAGTTTTGTCAGCAAAAAATATTGCGACTGGCTTCTTCGGAGTTGAAGTGTAAAGTGTAGAATTACACCTGCTTTTATAGCTTTTATAGCATTCGCGATGAAAATGCTATAAAAGCAGATGTAATTCTACACTTTACACTTCAACTCCGAAGAAACCAGTCGCAATATTTTTTGCTGACAAAACTCAAGACAAAAATGTTTAAGAGAATTAAAAGACCTGTTTCAGACGACGCCACCAGCGAAGAAGATATTGTTAGAAAAAGACCAAGGCCTGCAGTTATTGAAGAGAGCTATATTGAGCTACATAAAGAAGATTCAAAAAAATCTACACAACCACAGACTAGAAAAATTCAAGATAATCTTGTCAAATTGAGACAGATCTCTACCAATTTGTTTAAACTTTGTAACAAAATGCAATGGCAAGAGAAACAAGAGAAAAACAAAGCTGATAAAAATTGGAAACCGCCATATGGTTACTGTTACAAATGCGGACAAGAATCCCATTGGTCCTTCCATTGTAAAACAGATTTTGGCGACAAAAAAAATGTGAAAACTATACAAAAGTCTACAAGTAGTAACAATACAAGAACAAATGCAGATATCAAAACTGAAGAGATGCCTACAACATCAGATTTTTCCAAACAAGACCGACCTGTTGATCCTACGAATGATTCACAGAACAAATCTGAAGATAAACATCCAGAAATTGAAAATTCCAAGAAAACTTCCAAGAAAAAGAAGCTGAGACCATTCTACATTCCAAAAACAGATAAACGAATCAATACAAACATTTGAAAATTATGTTGTGTGAATAAATTATGAATTGAACAATCGTGTTTTGTTTTTTCAGCTATGAAAGAGTAACCTTTTGGGAAATGTGGGTGGCCCTGAAAAGGGCCGTTTTCTCTTTTCCAGGATTCATATGAATTCTGACAAATCAGGATATATCCCGTTGGGATTAATTGTCACAGACCAAGTAGGATTTGATCTGTGCGCCGCACCAGCCTGTCAAAGCTGTCAATCGCTGCATTGCACAGATCTTTCTTCTTGATCTGTGACAAGATCTCCACGAGATCAAGATTGCTTGATTCTTGATCACATACTTTAGGTAATTGTCGCCGGCGAGCCAAAAAATCTCTTAGCATCTGCTTCTGAACCATCTTTTGTTCAGGAGAATCCTGCCATTTCCTATATCTTTTTATTTCCGTCTCCTCTGACGAATCTCTCTTCCTCCACAACTTCTTGAAAAATTTCTTTAAAGACGGCATAATGAATGAAGTTCACTGAAAAAGTGAAAATATTTGTATACATTTGACACGGGCGACAATGAAATCACATGTCGCGTTGGCGTTAAAATTGACAAATATTTCCTGACGTGTTTTTTCAGAACCGGATCACCATGCATATTTTTCTTGATCATTATTGCATAGCGATCAAACAAATGTTTTTAATTTCGTTAGATCATTATCTATTATTTGGTACACATGATTGATATATTTATTACCTCGTTAGGCAAATATGGAATGTTTTTCTAGTTTTTGGTTTTGGAATTGTACATATTTTATACATAAAAACTGAACACAAGAAACATACTGAACATTTTTCTTGATCATTGCATTTGATAACTTTACTTGGTCATCGTTTATGAACGAAGATGAATTCATATGTTAAAACATCTTAATTAATTGTATATACTATCATGAATTTAATCTATAACATATCGAAATGGTCAAACTAACAGATAATGCACTGAAAAGAAACACAACGTCAGGGAACATTTGTCATTTTTAACGTCAAAGTATTATGTGCTTTCTCTACCGTCCGCGCAATCGTAATACAAGTTCAAGACGGATCTTCAGACTTATTCTGCATTCAAAGATGACTGCAATCCCCGAACCCTTGATGGCGATACTGAGAGGAACGATGGGGATAACGCCGCAGATAATGTGGGACAGATACGCAAGAGAAGTGACCGCCCGTTCAAAGCTGGTCCTGCAAAAAAGAACAGCGGGGGAACAAAAGCAAAATTCGCACTCTGAGAAAATTGGGAGTGAATTTTGATGGCGTACAAAACGGCCATTTTCAGGGCCAAAACAAAAAACGGTCCTTTTCAGGACCAACCAATTTTTTCAAAAAGAAAAACTTTTAGCATTGCTTAAGAACTAATAATATTCCTTGTACCCTATGTTTCGTTTTGAAAAAATCACGCCACGAATAATTTAAAACAAAATATACTTGCAAATATTTGTTGTTGAATAAAATATGAATTGAACAATCGTGTTTTGATTTTTCAGCTATGAAAGAGTAACCTTTTGGGAAATGTGCGTGGCCCTGAAAAGGGCCGTTTTAAAATTATCATCTGACTTTAACACCGTTTTGTGTTTTTCTTATATCTTGACATATCTTTCCCATGAGAACCGAGAGCTTTTGCGAATTCATCACTTTTCTCTGTATCTTTAGATTCTTTACAAGGAAGATGAAATCTGACTTTTGTCTTAGCCTTCATGATACTCTTATGTTGTTTTTCTTTCGCCGCCAATAATTTTTCTTTTTTGATCTGTTTCTGCTCTTTCGATCTCTGAACATCATGAACCCTGATTGGTATATCTATCTCTTCTGCAACGAAATGAAGATTCACTTTCACTTCTTGATGCGTTACTTGCGTTTTCACGTCAATATCCATGCGAAGACATCTCAGTTCATCTAAAATCGCTTTTAAAATGAGTGTATCACCACCTATAGTCATTGTCGTATTAGCTTGGCCTGTTGACTGTGGTGCCGCATATGTATTCTGTGCAACAGGATTACTGTATATCTCACTCTGAAGAAATTCTGTTAACGGATCCATCTCTTGATAGCAATGCAATGTAAGGTTGATCAAATTCGAAAATATTTGTATACATTTGACACGGGCGACAATGAAATCACATGTCGCGTTGGCGTTAAAATTGACAAATATTTCCTCAAGTTGTGTTTTTTCAGAGCCGGATCAACATGCATATTTTTCTTGATCATTATTGTATAGCGATCAAACAAATGTTTTTAATTTCATTAGATCATTATCTATTATTTGGTACACATGGTTGATATATTTATTACCTCGTTAGGCAAATATGGAATGTTTTTCTAGTTTTTGGTTTTGGAATTGTACATATTTTATACATAAAAACTGAACACAAGAAACATACTGAACATTTTTCTTGATCATTGCATTTGATAACTTTACTTGGTCATCGTTTATGAACGAAGATGAATTCATATGTTAAAACATCTTAATTAATTGTATATACTATCATGAATTTAATCTATAACATATCGAAATGGTGAAACTAACAGATAATGCACTGAAAAGAAACACAACGTCAGGGAACATTTGTCATTTTTAACGTCAAAGTATTATGTGCTTTCTCTACCGCCCGCGCAATCGTGATATATGTTCAAGACGGATCTTTAGACTTATTCTGCATTCAAAGATGACTGCTGTAAACATAACAGATCTTGACGAGATAATGGGCGGTGGGGTATACTGTAAAGCAGTGTACGGTGAAGAAATATCGCTATTTTGGAGGGCACTCAGCCTCGGGATTTACGGGACGACCGATGGATGGATGATTCTGAGAGATGCGGTAGTTGACCTGTAGTACACAGAGAGTGACGAACTTGGTGCGTCGGCACAAGATTTACGGCGCACACCAATTTTGGCCGAATCAAGATTGATGGTTGAATTAGCGGCGACTGTTATACAGCGACCTATCGTCATGTTTGATGCTACCAAAGGCGGCTACAAATCAACACCAAGATTTAAGTCATCAATACCTCTAGTGTGGATCCCCCACGTTTGCCACGAGCATTATTGTGAATGCGAAATATGGATGAGGCGAGGAGACAAATCAATTGAAGTTTTGGCGAACAAAGAAGTTCAATGTGGCGGATTCTAAACTATAACAAAAATAAAGCGGCCCTTTTCAGGGCCACCAAATGATCGAAAAGATACTCTTGATAGCTAATTGATATTTTCCAAAGTGAGATTTTCCTTTTGAAAAAAATAATTCTAAGTCCATTTTCATTTTTTCGATCAGAAATGTCCCATCAATGCCAGGAACATCTATCCTCAGGGTGGGAACTATGGCCCAGTACCCCCAGACATGGGCACTATGGCCCAGTACATCCCAGACATGGGCACTATGGCCCAGTACCCCCCCAGACATGGGCACTATGGCCCATGGGCCATAGTGCCCATGTCTGGGGGGTACTGGGCCATAGTGCCCATGTCTGGGGGTTACTGGGCCATAGTGCCCACCATTACTACTCATACTCCGTAATTTCAAAACCTTTGAATTTGTTTGAAGTTTTAACGGGGAACTTTATAGCCTCGAAAAAGTAACACATGTAAAATATATATTTCTTAGTCAATATCATAATAATGTATTTCCCAGCAGGCGAAAGTCTCGACTCGATATTGCATGATTTATGCGACTTTAGTGAGCAAATTTCGCGATATGACTTGAATTGATTACCCCAGGAAAAATTGCATGATCTTAAACGATGCAAAGCAAAGTCTGATCACACGAGTAACCTAAATTATGCCATCTCGTTTTGGACCTTCACATAATGTGAAAATCATCATTAAGGAACAGGTATTAACTGAAAAGTATCTTATATCTGTGCTATTTTTTCGAAGTTCAAAAAGTCCCCATGCTGGAGTAGATATTCGCCGACCGCACCTCCCCAGGGGTCCGAGCGATATGTGGCATGCACTGTAATGCAGAATAGACCTGTGTGTACCAACGTTCCAATCACCAAGTCGATAGCTTGAGCAGAAACGGCAATATTAACCCTATCTTGCGGCCGGTTCCGTCAAGTACGCAAAATCAAAAATAGCACCGACCGCACCTCACCTAGCTGCCTGACCACGGAAAGGGACATCACATCATGCAGCGAATACCCTTCTGCATCAATCGGCGATGTGGTAAGTCGCTAGATATAGCGGAAATGAATATATATTAACCCATACGCTGCTGTCAATTTCGCTATGAATGTACGACGAAAATAACACCCGCCCCATGCAGGGGGGGGGGGGGTCGGAAAAAAAATTCAGGCACGTATGGCATTTTTTCCCTTTCGATCATTTTTTGTACCCACCAAATTTTTTTCCGTTTTCGGCAGATTTTTTCCGACCATTTTTTGACACCCACCCCCTTTTAACACTAAAACAGAGATTTGCGGGGGGAAATTCACTGTAAACAGCTGTATATGAATTTCTGTGCATACTATTTATCATGGATGTTAACATGGACATGTAAATAGGAATGAGTCATTTTGTGGTCATTGGGCCAAAAGACATGGCTGCCAGCGGCCATCTTGGTTTTCCAAATTTGCAACAAAATACAACACGATAACTGCCTGCAGTCAGTTTACAGTTAGAATTACATTATTTCTCTCATTCAAAGTGGGTTTGAAGCCCAACTCATTGCCAAAAGACTAAAAAACAAGCAGGATATTTTTTTTTTAGTTGCGGAAAAAAAAGCTTGTTGGTGGCTTTGACCACCCACCCACCCCGGCATACGTGCCGGAATTTTTTTTTCACCCCCCCCCCCCTGCCCCATGCTGGAGTAGATATTCATCGGTCCCATACTAAAAGCCGACCACACCTGTCCGCACCCGACCGCACCTCCCTCATGGGTCCGAGGGAGGTGCGGCGTGCACTATCGTGCAAAATAGACTCTATGTACCAAATTGCCAACCCCCAAGTCGATAGCTTGAGCGGAAATGACACTAACTTGCGGTCGGTTGCGTCAGGTATGCAAAGTCCAAAAGGGCACATACCGCACCTCCCCTAGCTGCCTGCATGGCAACGGAAAGTGACAGTATATCATGCAGCGAATACCCCTCTGCATCCATGGGCGATCGGGCAAGTTCCCATGGTGTAGGGCAAATTTCGTCTGAGACAAATTTGCATCCGGACACTCTCCCCCCCCCAATATGAACACCCCACCCTCGCACATTTTACACGAAAATTATATTTGCTGCATGATATGATGCCCCCGGACAGGCAGCTAGGGGAGGTGCGTTCGGTGCCTCTAGATTGTGCGTACCGGGCGAAACCGGTCGCAAGTTAGTGGTTAACAGTGCCGTTTCCGCCCGAACTATCGACTTGGGGATTGGAACTTTGGTACATACAGGTCTATGTTACACGACAGTGAATGCCCCCTCTCGCTTTGACCACTGGGGTAGGTGCGCTCGGGTGCGGACGGGTGCGATCAGATGCGGTCGGCTTTTAGTAGGACCCATTTTCATGGTATGATCTATATGGATACTGGACCGAAATTTGGATATTATATAGAAATGGGCGTTGTCCGCACACACACATGCATTTCCACTCGCTCGCTTTCCTAAGCATGAGCTGTTGATTATATTACAACTTGAATAATATTTGACATTATTTTATGAAATGATATACATGGTCTTGATATGAGTCTGTATTTAAATCCAGTCAGACAATTCAATAGTTCATAAAGAATAATGTAAAGCGATGCTCTATTCTCTACAGCTATTCTTTGAATGTGTCAATCATTTGCCAGTGACGTGCTTGATTGCATTTGAAACAGATAGCTCCACAGTGTTATCTCGTCCGAGATACCGTCGCAGACTTTATGCGTGGAACAATATTGACATCACGGATTACGATCAAAATCTTGAGGACGTGTGTGAGGAACTATTGCAGATACAAATTATAATCATCTTTGATGTTGATTTGTTGTGCCATGCACTTGTTTCAAAACTCCAAACTGTTTCCGGGAATGATGATGGCCAACGAATATTCCGCCCGTTCAACAAAAAAACCCATTTTGGAACCAAAATCTCAGAAATTTGCACAAGGATGTGAAATCGACCTGTGACGGAAAATTCAATACACTCTGATTCGTACTTTTCGTATATAACCACCCCTGGTCAAGTGGTCCTGCTAATATGCTATGATGCTGGTAGTCCTACTGAATTGCTATGATGCGGGTAGGCCAAACTGATGCCTTTACGAGAAAGTACCGTTATTTTTTGTTGTAATTTGTTGTAAGTTGTAATTTTCGCGGTGTTTGGCTAATCCGAGCGATTTGAGAAAAAAAACCAGTGTGTGTATGAAACATTCAAGAACATAAATATTTTTTTTAAATTTAATAATGCCTATATATACGATGTTGTTTCTAAAACGACGCGAATAACCATCTTTATTATAGTAGATGTTCAACAACTTATACAACAAGTATTAAAAATATTACGCAATAAATATGTTTTCGAGTGTTTGATACGTATAATGGCTTTTCCTCTATATGCTCAGATTATAGGAACACTGCGAAAAAGCCAAACTAACAGAATATAACGGTACTTTTTGTTAACAGCATCATAGCAATTCAGCAAGACCACTTGACCAGGGGTGATAACTGCAAGCTTCACAAGCGCCCCCCAGAACTGCTGCCTATCACCAGGATCAGGAGTTCCCCGTAAGTGTCGAGAATATGCTCATAGCATCGATCCGACAAAATTTTGGCATCTGATAAAAACCATGTCTTAATTGCATGCAAATTTGGTGATTCGCATACTGCTGCCTTTTGCTACACGCTCGTTCGCAGACTGCTGCAGTAATGGCCTAAATAATCGACTCCTTAACCACAGCAGAATTACGGGTAATTTTTCAGGATTTAGTCGGAAATATGACTTGTTGCCATTCATCGGAAAGCTCTACCAGTGAGGATGGTCGTTGATAAATCGTATCTACATTACATCGTGTCCAAGGGGATATCGAGTGCGGAGATTTCGATCATGCTCTGCGATCTCAGTTGCGGTAAGCATTTCGTGTCATTTAAAGGTACTCAATCCAATCAGACGCTTCTACGTGACTATTTTCTTGGCTTCGGGGTTAATAAATATTTGATTTGAAAATTGCGGATGAAGATGGATAACGTTAAAATCAAGTGGTAATATAGTAATATACGGTCAAATTTCGTGATACTTAAGTGATAATACGGCCATATTTTGTTGAACAGAATGTTGATAAATAACTCGTTTTTGGAAAATTGATACCACAGTTGAGAGTGGTTAACATTATTTTGTTGCAATAAATCACGTCTGATAACTAAAGCGTATTTTGAAGAAATGTTATTGTTGCATCTTGATGGTATGGGGACGTTGTAGCTGGCAGCAGATTACCGTCACTGTGTGGCAAATAATGGGGTTACGAAACTATGTTCCCTGATAAAATCGGATATTACATATTAACTGAGTGGGGGATCTAATTAGTATAGTAAGCTTTCATTATTGTGTGCAAATTAATTCTTGTGAGATGATATCCGACAAAGCGTCGTGTCCTAATACATGTGAAATCCTATCCGGATTTAAATCCTATTTCTTGTCTTCATGTCAGCATGAGAATCATAATGACCCAGAGTTCGAGAAAGACATTTCTTAATGTAAGGTTGACATTATGTCAGCATCACATGACAAATACAATTCTAAGAACTGTGTTCTGCGAACCATTCACCCTAATTGAAATTTAGTCAGACGTTGGATCTGTGTAATTGAAAAATAAAATCAAGTGGAAAAGATGGCTTTGTAAATGAACACAAGCTCAATGATTGAGGATTATCAGGTACAACTCTTGAGGACTGTGAAAACATGTACATGTATAAGGACTGCTCAAGTATAACATTCTATATTGATGGTCTCTCTGATTCTCTACAAATCAGACAAGGAACGCGGTAATGAGTTGTGACCTCACCTTTTCGACACTAGGCATACACGACTCAATTGCTTGTCACACTTGAACTGTCGTGCCATGGCCTCCACATTGGCGGTGTACAAGACACCATCCACACCAGATGACATATGTCCTATATCTTTTGATACATCTGGTCTGGACAAACATCGAAAAAGTGCATGGTTTCTTGGCAGCCAGAGAATGGACGAAGTTGCGGAGTCTTGTCGTTTTGGAATCACCCAGTCAAAGTTTTCTAACAATTCAAAGCGTATACACCGCTTATATGTCGAGTTTAATGCGGAAGACATACTTCTTAATAACAGGTAAAAAGTCCTTACTGATGTGCAGTCACATTCGACGCTTTGCTCTCAACATACACCTAGAGCTATGTATGAATCAGAACTGCTCTACACTATCAACAATAACGTGTACACCCTTGAACAATCGTATACATGTAACAGTGTAAAGCATATACAAGAGCTGGGTCGAATATGTCATTGAATCTATTTGGACTTCTACCCGTCAACATGAGAAAACACGCACGGACGTATGGTTTTAGGAAGGATCTTAATAATATTGATAAATATCATCTCAAACATCATAGAATCGCGCATGCAGGCATTAGATACAATTATGCAGACAGATGGAATGGATCTCTTCTTTTGGTGTTTATGTCAAGTTTCTGCGACATACAAGTGACCCCGTGTCGATATGGAGCGTTTGGTGCCTGCTCGCTAAATATCCAAATAAACCTGTCACAACGTTTGAACTAAACACAGTGCAAAGATAATACAAGTGCACCGCTGGGCGGAGGTAACGCCCCCGACTGTTCAATCAGAGAGGATTTTTCTTATTTTTGTGCAAATGCTTATTAAATGGCACTTTGTAAAGTTATGTTATTTATGAGTAAACAATCCAAAATCAAGTTATCATCTGGAAACAAAAAAAAGTAGCAGAAAACCTGAATTTTCTAAGTCCAAAAAGGGGCGTAACTCTGGAAAAAATGGGCGGACGAAACCACGGCTATGGGGAAATCTTGTCCCCCCGGCTGGTCTATTGGCATACCAAATATCAACTGAATTGAATTAGCGAAACCAAAGTTATGAGTTGAAACGTTCGTATGCCACAGAAAACTGAATTTTCTAAGTCCAAAAACAGTTATGGGGAAATCTTGTCCCCCCGGCTGGTCTATTAGCATACCAAAGATCAACTGAATTGAGATAGCGAAACCAAAGTTATGAGTTGAAACGTTCGTACGGGTCGACAATTTTCTAAGTCCAAAAAGGGGCGTAACTCTGGACAAAATGGGCGGACGAAACCGCAGTTATGGGGAAATCTTGTCCCCCCGGCTGGTCTATTAGCGTACCAAAGATCAACTGAATTGAGTTAGCGAAACCAAAGTTATGAGTTGAAACGTTCGTACGGACGGACGGAAGGACGGACGGACGGAAGGACGGACGGAAGGACGGACGGACGGACGGAGGGCTCCACTATATACCCCCAAATCTCCATCGGAGATCGGGGGCATAATAAGATGCAATGTGTGCAGACTCACTTCGCTACCAATATTGGTGTATTATTTTGGACCACTTCGGCGTCTGTGTATTTATGTTCCTCGACGGAATGCACTGCAACCACTTATGTTCGTTCAAGCTGGGTTGAACGGAATTCAACCCTCCACTGTGTGTAGAACTGCATGGGATGCCATCATCATTTTCTCGTCGTCGTTCCTCATAATTTGCCAACCCCAAGATTGTATACATATTGTAAATATTCTTAATTTTTTCACATCGTCTATGCTTAAAACTATAAAATATCCATGGAACAATATATTATAAAGGTATGCTCTTCATAATATGGGTTTCATTAAAGCTATATATTAGGTTTTTGAAATCCTGAACATGCAGCCCCATCGAGAAAATATATGTAGAAAGTGAAGTGTGAGTTCACCGTTGCTACAGTTGAACCCAGTTCTGTACCTATTGACTGCCCGGCCGCTCTCCGTAATATGGTAAGTATCCTTTCAATAGTGTATGGGCGATGGTCTTGGGCCCATTGTTTGGCAATTTGGGATATTTTTCGGGCCATTTCATATTTTTAGCGAGCAAATGGCTCTAATGGCCCACGGCAGCACGAACATTTCTTGCCATATATTTAAAGGCTAAGTTCGGGTAAAAGTCAGTTATACGATCACCTGTGTTCAGTATGGATCTCGCTCCTAGACGCACGCATTGTAGCGGCGAAGTTTCTACATTTTATAAGCCGTGTATATATATTTAACCCTACCATGACTGGATCTTCCTGGAATTTTGCGAAAACCCTGTGCCAATGGATTCTCTTAAATGTATATATGCTAGTCTCACATACGGAGCCTCGGAATATATACGAGAATACATTGGCCTGACAATAATTACCTTGACCTTGTCAGCCAGTGCATTATCTTATATATGCGAGGCTCCAGATGGGAGAGTCACGTCTATACGAGAAGCACTTGTATATGTTCTTTAATGCTGCACCAACGCTGTTCCCGTCATGAACCCCGTCATGAAATGGTTACAGATTCACGATCCTATTTTGACACTATATTAGGCAAAATAACCTGAGCAATTTTGATCTTACCAAGCAAAATAAAATTGACACATATACTTCACATCGGTATCACTCGTATGGGATCCATTAATTTAGGTTCAAAACGAGTACAAAATAGAATAGAGAAAGCTCTTTATTATATTCAGCTTTTAGGAAACATGGAGGCTCTTTATTAGAGACGATAATTGACATTTTTTCTGGGATTGACAAAAATTCAAAACAATGTTAACCATTTACCCAACAGAACGGCCCTGTGCCAATGCATTCTCTTATATATGCGAGTCGACCATAGGTCGCCTCGCATATATAAGAGAATGCATTGGCTTAACACATTTTAAAATAATAAAATTGTCAAAGAATGTAGAAAAATATTATAATAAATGTAAGAAAAAATTATAAAATTGTTAAAGAATGTAAGAAAAAATGGTAAAAAGTGTTAAAAAATGATTTTTTTAGGCCAATGCATTCTCTTATATATGCGAGGCGACCTATGGTCGACTCGCATATATAAGAGAATGCATTGGCACAGGGCATAACTGTAACCATCACAATGTGGTCAATGAACCGGTTCCAATGATATCCATATTTGTATGGTGTTATTGAGACAGACCGAAGATATTTTAGGCTGTTGAAGCTTTATTTGGGCGGTTTTGGCGGTTTTGTTGGGTAAAGGGTTAAAACGTTTGGCCATCAACCCTATATTATTTGGCCATAAACCCTATATTATTTGGCCATCAACCCTATATTATTTGGCTCACGGGAACCATCTCATCTCATTACTTTGCCCTGTGCCAATGCATTCTCTTATATATGCGAGTCGACCATAGGTCGCCTCGCATATATAAGAGAATGCATTGGCCTAAAACAATTCTTTTTTCAACACTTCTTACCATTTTTTCTTACATTCTTTAACAATTTTATAATTGTTTCTTACATTTTTTAACAATTTTTATAATATTTTTCTACATTCTGTAACTCTGGAAAAAATGGGCGGACGAAACCACGGCTATGGGGAAATCTTGTCCCCCCGGCTGGTCTATTGGCATACCAAATATCAACTGAATTGAATTAGCGAAACCAAAGTTATGAGTTGAAACGTTCGTATGCCACAGAAAACTGAATTTTCTAAGTCCAAAAACAGTTATGGGGAAATCTTGTCCCCCCGGCTGGTCTATTAGCATACCAAAGATCAACTGAATTGAGATAGCGAAACCAAAGTTATGAGTTGAAACGTTCGTACGGGTCGACAATTTTCTAAGTCCAAAAAGGGGCGTAACTCTGGACAAAATGGGCGGACGAAACCGCAGTTATGGGGAAATCTTGTCCCCCCGGCTGGTCTATTAGCGTACCAAAGATCAACTGAATTGAGTTAGCGAAACCAAAGTTATGAGTTGAAACGTTCGTACGGACGGACGGAAGGACGGACGGACGGAAGGACGGACGGAAGGACGGACGGACGGACGGAGGGCTCCACTATATACCCCCAAATCTCCATCGGAGATCGGGGGCATAATAAGATGCAATGTGTGCAGACTCACTTCGCTACCAATATTGGTGTATTATTTTGGACCACTTCGGCGTCTGTGTATTTATGTTCCTCGACGGAATGCACTGCAACCACTTATGTTCGTTCAAGCTGGGTTGAACGGAATTCAACCCTCCACTGTGTGTAGAACTGCATGGGATGCCATCATCATTTTCTCGTCGTCGTTCCTCATAATTTGCCAACCCCAAGATTGTATACATATTGTAAATATTCTTAATTTTTTCACATCGTCTATGCTTAAAACTATAAAATATCCATGGAACAATATATTATAAAGGTATGCTCTTCATAATATGGGTTTCATTAAAGCTATATATTAGGTTTTTGAAATCCTGAACATGCAGCCCCATCGAGAAAATATATGTAGAAAGTGAAGTGTGAGTTCACCGTTGCTACAGTTGAACCCAGTTCTGTACCTATTGACTGCCCGGCCGCTCTCCGTAATATGGTAAGTATCCTTTCAATAGTGTATGGGCGATGGTCTTGGGCCCATTGTTTGGCAATTTGGGATATTTTTCGGGCCATTTCATATTTTTAGCGAGCAAATGGCTCTAATGGCCCACGGCAGCACGAACATTTCTTGCCATATATTTAAAGGCTAAGTTCGGGTAAAAGTCAGTTATACGATCACCTGTGTTCAGTATGGATCTCGCTCCTAGACGCACGCATTGTAGCGGCGAAGTTTCTACATTTTATAAGCCGTGTATATATATTTAACCCTACCATGACTGGATCTTCCTGGAATTTTGCGAAAACCCTGTGCCAATGGATTCTCTTAAATGTATATATGCTAGTCTCACATACGGAGCCTCGGAATATATACGAGAATACATTGGCCTGACAATAATTACCTTGACCTTGTCAGCCAGTGCATTATCTTATATATGCGAGGCTCCAGATGGGAGAGTCACGTCTATACGAGAAGCACTTGTATATGTTCTTTAATGCTGCACCAACGCTGTTCCCGTCATGAACCCCGTCATGAAATGGTTACAGATTCACGATCCTATTTTGACACTATATTAGGCAAAATAACCTGAGCAATTTTGATCTTACCAAGCAAAATAAAATTGACACATATACTTCACATCGGTATCACTCGTATGGGATCCATTAATTTAGGTTCAAAACGAGTACAAAATAGAATAGAGAAAGCTCTTTATTATATTCAGCTTTTAGGAAACATGGAGGCTCTTTATTAGAGACGATAATTGACATTTTTTCTGGGATTGACAAAAATTCAAAACAATGTTAACCCTTTACCCAACAGAACGGCCCTGTGCCAATGCATTCTCTTATATATGCGAGTCGACCATAGGTCGCCTCGCATATATAAGAGAATGCATTGGCTTAACACATTTTAAAATAATAAAATTGTCAAAGAATGTAGAAAAATATTATAATAAATGTAAGAAAAAATTATAAAATTGTTAAAGAATGTAAGAAAAAATGGTAAAAAGTGTTAAAAAATGATTTTTTTAGGCCAATGCATTCTCTTATATATGCGAGGCGACCTATGGTCGACTCGCATATATAAGAGAATGCATTGGCACAGGGCATAACTGTAACCATCACAATGTGGTCAATGAACCGGTTCCAATGATATCCATATTTGTATGGTGTTATTGAGACAGACCGAAGATATTTTAGGCTGTTGAAGCTTTATTTGGGCGGTTTTGTTGGGTAAAGGGTTAAAACGTTTGGCCATCAACCCTATATTATTTGGCCATAAACCCTATATTATTTGGCCATCAACCCTATATTATTTGGCTCACGGGAACCATCTCATCTCATTACTTTGCCCTGTGCCAATGCATTCTCTTATATATGCGAGTCGACCATAGGTCGCCTCGCATATATAAGAGAATGCATTGGCCTAAAACAATTCTTTTTTCAACACTTCTTACCATTTTTTCTTACATTCTTTAACAATTTTATAATTGTTTCTTACATTTTTTAACAATTTTTATAATATTTTTCTACATTCTTTGACAATTTTATCATTTTTAATATGTTAAGCCAATGCATTCTCTTATATATGCGAGGCGACCTATGGTCGACTCGCATATATAAGAGAATGCATTGGCACAGGGCCGTTCTGTTGGGTAAAGGGTTAATCAAATTTAAATTTGCCAGTTTGTGAATGTAACCTGATTTTCAAAACAGTAAGTTGGTACACGGTTGTAGAATACCAGTTGTATGCACATGTACTGTACGTGTATAACCATTACTTGTCATGGGATATGTATACATGTACATACGCACACTGACGAGTCGGCTTAAATGACTTTAATGCGACTGTGAATTCAAATTCTAACACACAAATGGTTATATCCACAAAGAGTTTACTTCTCCTATCACAGAAGAATAGATCCCGGGTTTTTAGCTTGCTGTCAGCTGTCCTCCTGATTGCCACTGAAGCGTAGCGTCGGAGCTCCATGCTCTGATGCGATATGATTGTAGAGAATCCGACAAAATTCGTATTTTGAACCTGAAAAATAAAAATATGCATTTATTGCACACCCATTTGTTTACTTTTGAAAAATACAGCAAATACTTAAAGACATATTATGGACTTGTTCGAGTGCGATAAACATACAAGTTAGTTCTCAGGCTCTATGCCAACCTGGGGAATGTAGCATTCTACTAATATCACCGAAAATTTCAAAGAAATCGACCATACCACTCCATAGAAATCACGTCTGAACTACGCTCAATTGTAAATATTTACATCTCAATTCGGGACGCAACAATCGGCGATAAACTAACGCAAACGATTTCGCCATCTAGCATCATTGCATTTAATTAATATATATGGATTAACTGTCATGTGGACTGTTTTTATGGAGATGTAGCCGTGAGGTAAGTGGACATAACTTTTGTAAAAACCCGAAGGGTTTTACATACAAGTTATGACAACTTACCCCACGGTTACATCTCCATAAAAATAGTCCACATGACAGTTAATCCTTATATTTATATACATTTAGCGAAAAAGCCACTTTTGTAAATGTATTTAAATCGAAAAGTGTATCGTGACAAAAACAGCCCAAAATACCCAATAGCACCCTTGGCAAAAGTTAATAGGAACAATTTCTCTTTATATTGAAACCCGATGATGTATTAAGTCAATCCTGCGCGAGTCCAAATGCGCCCAAAACATTACGCGTTCGTCTTTCCAAACCCAATGACGTATCGATGGTGTTATGAGCTTGGTGTTATGAGCCGTTGCGCATTCACCGAGAAATAACTGCAACTAGCCACGTGGGCGCCGACCAATCAGAATGCTGGATTTAGTGATGACAACACTTAGTATGTAAATATATAACAATGACGGTGTGTGTTGTCAATTTGGACTAGTATTCGTAGAAATAACTACTTTGAGCAAGATTTTTCTCCATTTCTATTTGCTCATCCTGTTGGAGTGTTTCACATCACTTTAAGATTTCGATCAAAACGTTCAATAAAAATATTTGTCTTATCCTTGGACATTGAAGACGTCAACTACAGTAATGCTCTAATTAATCGACTCCTTAAACACAGCAGAATTATGGGTAAGTTTTCAGGATTTAGTCGTATTTCTTATTTTATTCTTCACAAATCACAAAGTTGTTCAATTAAATCAAGCAATATCGATATACACTACTCGGGATACTACGAGCCGCACTCATCGGGTGTGAAATAAACACAGAACAGCACAGATGTGTACACATGTACGTTATTACGTCATCACGTTAACCAGTTCAAAGTAACTTCACACACTTGTGTCGTTCTATCGTTGTATTTTCCTCCAGATTTCAGCGGGTAGGACTTTGGTGTGATTTGACGGGGTCCATGCAGTTTGCTCATTCTGTTTTCCGGTGGTCAAAATCCCACGACACAATACTGTATGTTTCCTCGTTAGCGGAGTTTTTATTGCTTACATTTATAAGCCATTTGTTAGATCATCCATGCACTGTCTATATGGCTTATCTTACTCTGCTACACACGTGTCATTAACCCTTTCTATACTAAGTGGATTCTCCCAGTCAGTTAAAAAATGTACATCGACATGGTCTACTAATGATTTTCAGAGATGTACATGTAATACATTCAGACGGCAGATAAATAAAAGTACACAAATATATCTATTTATTGAGGGAAATGCTTAGATAATAAGTTAAACAAAACGACGTATGGTCGTTTGTTGAACTTATTATTTGAACGTTTCCAATGGGATCCCTACTCATCAATGATACTGTAGAGTATAAAGGGTTGATATACATAAGCATGGAAAGAGGGTTCAATCTACATCTTTGATAAACATAGGATTCGAACATGTAGGTTCCAGAGATTGGTAGACAGGGTCCGCGCTGGACCGAAATTTACTTTTGCCAAATAATTTGCCAAAAATTATATTAGCATTTGTCAAATGCTATCCCTATTATTTTCTGCAACATTAATTATTACGTTTCGACACTCGCGGGTTGAGCGACTTTTGATATCGATAGGAGAGCAGTTAGTTAATAATTAATGATACTCGCATCTCTATTATGGTTTATTATACAATAATAAGCCAATCACCGAACAATACAATGGTAGAATGGTTTCTTCATCAGAAGGCCACATCACAGGCGGATTAGTAATCCCTCCAACCATCAGTAATAATGCTATGAGATTAACTGCATCTTACTAGAGGTGTTAAATTTCCCTAAACCTTATAAAAATCACTAATATAATTATGTTGTAAGAGTTTCCTGAAATGAATGGTAATGATTGACCAATCTTTTTCAAATTGCTTGAGGAATTAAAACGTGACTTGCCTAAACTTTTGCGAAATGAAAATATATTTTGCCAAATGTGAATTATTTTTGCCATTGGCAAATGTGGCAAGTGGTAGCGCGAACCCTGTTGGCAGACAAGTATCGCTACATGTTTAACCCTTTACCCAACAAACCGGCCAAAACCGGCCAAATAAAGCTTCAACAGCCTAAAATATCTTCGGTGTGTCTCAATAGAACCATACAAATATGGGTATCATTGGAACCGGCTCCTTGACCACATTGTGATAGTTACAGTTATACCCTGTGCCAATGCATTCTCTTATATATGCGAGTCGACCATAGGTCGCCTCGCATATATAAGAGAATGCATTGGCCTAAAAAAAATCTTTTTTTAACACTTTTTACCATTTTTTCTTACATTCTTTAACAATTTTATAATTTTTAATGTGTTAAGCCAATGCATTCTCTTATATATGCGAGGCGACCTATGGTCGACTCGCATATATAAGAGAATGCATTGGCACAGGGCCGTTCTGTTGGGTAAAGGGTTAAACCACAGTATACGACACGGAGAAGGTACACGTATCTCCGCCTGACTACGGATCTCAGAAATCAACATGGTGTTGATAACCTATGTTTATTCAAGTATGTGTTATAAAATAATGGCAGTATATGCCAAGCTACGAAACATTTCTGACCACGAAGTGTCCACTAACCGATATAAAATTGTTCACGTCAGCCTTGAACGCAACCCCATTTTTAATCTAAAGCCATTTTCACATTCAACAACAAAAAGCATTTCTAGTTGGCTTTTCTGACATGACAATATTAAATAGCGTATATTTAAACGGATATGGTTCATTCGAACCTCCAAAATTTTGACTACGTAATTTGGAGCGACGGATACGATAGGTCAATAAATAAACGAACTATTGATATACCGGCTTCATTTGCTCTGAAAAACACTTGCCAAAGCACGTCACAGCCATTTTTCAGCCGGTTTCAATTTTTTTCAACCAAAAATCAGACAACCGTTCTTTATTGCTACCATATCAGGAATAGAATACCACGGAACGCTCTTTTCCGTTCCATGTCGTGCAAATGGCTATTTTGTGTTTGGGATCCAAACACCATATTCACAGTTGCATTTTTCATTTACTTCAATGCGTCTTTTTGGGTTACATAATGCTCGTAGAAAGGTAGTTCAGATATTTATCGACCTATTTCGATACTGAGAAAAATTCAAAAGCGAATAATATTATGTGTATTTTGGAGCGCAAATCGCCATGTGCGGATGGCTTTAACTTCTTTGCAGACATTATGAAACGTATTTATTGATAGATTACAAGCAGTGGCTGTCATCGGAAAAGTTATTTACGGGATCCATTTCGTCACTTTTGAACTCAATAAGCATTTTTTGATATATCATATAATGGCATCAAACTTGAAATAGCCATATATGGTTGATTGATTGATTGGGGTTTAATGTCGCTTCCAGCAACTAAGGTCATATCACGACATTGCCAGTTTTAGTGGTGGAGGAAATCCACACACTTATGGTTAATCTAACAGTGATTTCAGTGGTAAACCACAGGCCATCGGAGAGTAACTAACAACTCCACCAGATAACGATGTCGAGTTACAAAGTCCACGATAGGAACATGTGGGTTTGAACCATCATCGCTGGCACTGGAGGGTGAGACGGTTTGGAGTTATACCCCTAACCGACTGAGCCACCGAGTCCCCCTAGCCATGCATGTGATCACCAAGTTACTTCCCAATGAGAACAAGCATAGGTCGTAGTTGTTTCTCGTAATACATGCATGGACATATACATCTCGTCCACATACGTGCGACCCGCTCAGAATTGTATTGCGTATGCGACGTTTATAACCCTTTCTGTACTAAACACTCATTGACGAGTAGTTCCCTTTGGAAATATACAAATACTAAGTCAACTAACGACCATAAGGATGAAGGGACCGGCAGAATGCAGTCCGACCACCCTACCCTAACTTCGGTCGGAAACGATTCAACTATATATAGGTCGACAGTGCAACGGTCTTTTATTCATTTGGAGGGGTGTTCCGGTAATAAAAGAGACAACAGACGAAATTTAGATAATACAATAGCAGAATATATGTCGTTTATTAAACGTAATATGAACAATTCACACAAATGATTATGAATCATTCTGCACTTGTATTATATTTTTCTCTGTCTTTTATTACATGAACAGCCATCCAAATAAATCAAAGACCGTACCAATATATAAGTCTAACTCAATGGGGGAATCCATTTATTATAGAAAGTGTTAAGCCATCGCAACGAGGATGACAATTTTTTTTCCGAACACTAGGCGGGGGTGGGTGGGTGGTTCAGCAGCCCGGCTAACGCAATTTTTCCTGGCCCAGTAATGTTTTCCTACAGTCAAAATAATGCGACAAAATGAATGTTTCTTGTATGTAATAGGTACATGTATGAACTTAACTCTTGATATGGGGGTTTGAGTTCACCTGAGGGATGACACCAATGGGTAATAAAAAAAGGTCAGCTTGCTAAATATTTTCATCAGGGATCTACCAATGCACATTGACTTGGAAAGTCTCAGGTTTAAATAGTTCTATTTCCCTGACCCCACTGCATTTCCCTGAATAAATAGGGCTCCTTCTGAACTGTTATTTGTCTATGCTCTGCTGTTAGCACCTTAGCATCCCTACAAATGAATACTATACTGTACCGATGTACACTGTTTAACGCTTTACCCAACAGAACGGCCCGGTGCCAATGCATTCTCTTATATATGCGAGTCGACCATAGGTCGCCTCGCATATATAAGAGAATGCATTGGCTTAACACATTAAAAAATATATAATTGTTAAAGAATGTAAGAAAAAATGGTAAAAAGTGTTTTTTTAGGCCAATGCATTCTCTTATATATGCGAGGCGACCTATGGTCGACTCGCATATATAAGAGAATGCATTGGCACAGGGCATAACTGTAACTATCACAATGTGGTCAAGGAGCCGGTTCCAATGATATCCATATTTGTATGGTTCTATTGAGACAGACCGAAGATATTTTAGGATGTTGAAGCTTCTTTATTTGGCCGGTTTTGGCCGGTTTGTTGGGTAAAGGGTTAACTGACAGGGAGAATATTCATTTTGTATAGAAATTGTTATTTGTGTATTTGGCAATGTCAAATTCAACTTTAATATAATAGTTATCCCTTTCTCTACCAAGTGGATACTCCCAGTCAGTGTTGTATATAAAGCGGTCAATGTATACCCAACAACCAGTATTACTGGTGGTAACGCTGTACAACATATGTGTATATAAAACGGTATATGTATACTCAACAGTCCGCATGACTCATGGCAATGCTGTACCATATATTTGAATATAAAGCGGTATGTGTACCACATATTTGTATATAATGCAGTATGTGACACAACAGTCCACATGAAAAGTGGTAATGCTGTTCTACACAATTCCCTCCTTGTGTAGTTGGGCTATGTTTTGCGTCATTTTAGCGCAGACTTTCATCAGGGGCCGGCGCATAGTTTATACAATGAGATATTGCGTATGACTGTTTACATGTAGTATAATTATGCACAAGCGGAATACATCGGATTCCCTCCGGATCAGTGTTCACGCTGGACCGAAAAAAACTTTAGCCAAAAGTTTAGCCAAATGAAAATTTTATTAGCCAAATGAAAAAAACTTTAGCCAAATGTTTTTTGGCCAAATTAAATCATCGTTTTCTGGTCGGTTCACAATTAATGACTAAAACGTAAAATCTAACAGACAAAGGTAACATACACAATAATTTAAATAATTTTGATGAACTAGAAGTATTTTTGTATATATCATTTATTAAAAATGTATTAATCTTTATGTGAAAGTGTGATTTGGGGGGGGACCCGGGATTGTCCTTCTTAATGTCATTATTTTTTTGTTTTATATCAATATCTATTTTTAAATCATTAAATATTTATCCTTGCGAAAATATCTAAGTGACATCTGGAAACTAATAACTTAATATTGTTACGCCATTATCAAATTACAATCTGTCATAAAAGCATGCATATTATTTTGACTGTATCGGTATTGACGACAAATAGCCACAAAATATCTGTCGTGATTCACATTTGGCTGATTAAGCTATTGTCTTACACTTGGTGCTCATAAACCTCGACCGTCATAAATACAATGTCATCATAAACATGCATTGTGCAGGCGCGCCGTGAGTGACCAGACAGACAATGGGCTGAATGGGGGATTAGGGGATTAAATGTGAAAATTAATAATGACCTTTTGCTGCTTCGTGCAGAGTGACGTAATCTTTCTTCAGATTAAAAAAGCCTGCACATGTTACGAACAAATTGCTTATATACCGGCGTGGCGGCGTCAATGCACTTTACAAAACATTGCTTTCTTCACATTGTCATAATTCAACCACGGTCGGTTTAATGTCCATGCGTCTTTGAATGTCCGTCTTGTGAAAACTAAAGATGATTGCATATCACTTTGTGATCGCTTGGTTGATAGAGTTGTCGATCGGTTTTCCCTTTGTACGATATTTCATAAGTACGAAAATAATGAAATACTTTCGTCACCTAACTTCGTCTTGAATGTCGATCTATTGAGCGCTTTTATTAATTAGCTTTCTGGCTCCATGCTTTCAGTCTCCATTTGGGTTCAAAAAAAGTTTAGCCAAAAGTTTAGCCAAATGAAATTTTTATTAGCCAAATTCGAAAAAGATTAGCCATTGGCTAATTTGGCTACCGACAGCGTGAACACTGCTCCGGATGACACGTGCTTCCATTCAACTATAGCGTATTTACCGGTGTGCAATATTCAGTTTGCACATTTAAGGCAATCTAATTGTAACGTTAGTGGCATCATTCATCGAATTCCAATTTCAATTTGGATTTTACATACGGAATTCATTGGATTCAAAGCGGGTGGCATGTGCGGTCTTTCAATGGTAGATGTACAAACCCTGGTTTACAACTCACGTGCAATTTTATTTTGCATATTATATGCAACCTCAGACGCCATGGCCTGTTTGTTGGCAGTGCCTTTCGCGGGGTTTGCACGTTAAGTGCGAATCGAGATAGTTTTCGTATAGTGCTTTAAAGAGCATGGTGTCGATTTCGCACCAAATCATCGGTACATATGGTATATGAATCATGCCGTGAGTCGTGTCTAGTAGCTTACTGATGACCAGTCTGTAAATACGGGAGCCTAATCAAATTACTCATGAAATTGCAGACGACCAGAATTAGATATGTTTTCAATTGCTCAATCGCCCATTGTGTGATGTGAGAATAATATGACGCATCGTGTAGGTTACAGAACACCAATTATTCTCCATAGGCGACAGTGTTAATGTCCGGGGATATGCTCGATTCCTTGTGAATGCTGGAACTTCCTAACCTAGTCAATTTTGAAGAATGCCTACTCGGACCCAATATGACCCAAAATAATTAAAGACATACTATGAACTTGTTCGGGTATGTGAAAATGATAAATTAGCATTCAGGCGCTATGTCTGTCTGGAGGAATGTAGCATTTTAGTAACATCGCCGAAAATTTAAACCAAATAGATCGTACAACTCCATAGAAAATATCGTCTGCACTACCCTCAATTGTAAATATTTACTTCTCGATTAGGAACGCAACTATCTGCGATAAACTAACGAAAACGATTTCACCTTCGAGAATCACTGCAATTAATTAATATATAAGATGTATAATAATTCCAACGAGGCTTTGATTTTTTATTGTTTTTGCATTAATTTGTATCCAACTTTTTTTCAACTTCAACTTTTTATTCAGTCTTATAACATTTTACATTGTATAGACTGTATATATTCATAACATATTTACAATAATAAATGAGTCACGTGATATACAGGACAAATCTGTCCTATATAATTTGGAAAAACATTCCAAGAAGGCCACCGAGGGCACAAACCCGGTCCGCCAACGGTAATGTTCAGGAACTATCACCATCAGAGGGCCGGGTCCCTGCCCTCCGCCGCCTTCCATGAACTGTGATTCCATGGTGCAATCACTGCACAGAATCACCCCCCCCCCCCCCCACACAATATATAACACAAAGATCAAAATCAAATTATTAAGTAATATGTAGTACAACGTGTGGCACTTTTATGGGGATATATAACACAGATGTCACATACATACATACACATACATACATATGTACATGTACACATGTGGAAACTGAGTAAATAAATGTGATCTAGCTCCATCTCCCATTTTGAGGTACGTCACTGTATTAAGATATTCAGGTCAGTTGGTACGCGTAGAAGTTAGCACTAAATTGTGTCGCGCGTGTTTCTTAAAATAGAAATGATACTGTTAATCGGTTTCACGGTCACTGGGTCAGTACGTTCATCGTGCTTCGAGACGATTTCTTTATGTTGGTTATTATGTAATTCGCTCGTAAGTTTGTTCATAATGAGGAAAATTTGACATGGAATTACCTTTTCAATATGTGCGCGTGTTCTCTGAGGGGATGGAGATAGAACAGATAGTGTCGGTAAGAACGTTATTGTTCATAAACAATCTTGCATAGGCACCTTTTTGTTAGATCATGCCATGAATCTCCACCCAGCTGTCAGCTGGAGTAAGCTGTCCGCGGAGCAGAGGTTCATGGCATGATCTACATTTTAGTTAGCAGTCAGTGGATTTTGAATTTTCTCCCTTTGACTGCACATAGAAGCATCACCAGGCTGATCTGTAGACTAAATACATTTAGTCTCCATATCCCCTGGTGGTCCATATGCAGTCATTGGTTCAAATTCAGCCTACATTGATATGTGCTTTTATATGACACACTCCAGGACAAGTGCATAAGTAGTACATGTGCATGTCATATTGAAATAGATCTTTAATATTAACCCAGTAAGTGGGGAAGCTTTTGGCAAATTTGAGATATGATTTCATGTGTATTACAACACACATGTCATGTAGAATGATCATTTTCTTGGTAAGATGTCGCTACTGTGATATAACATAAACTAGAGACTTATTTTGTATCCATTTGTTTCTCTAATAACACTACTTGTCAGTAGTTATATAATAGTACTTTTCCAAATTCAAGTAAATAAATAGATATCATTTTACCATACACTTATTTCAAGTCAAATGTCTGACCTACTGATGCAAAGTTTCAATTTTACTATCACATGTACTGTATATTGGTATCCAGTTGACATGTTGTGTTAGCTCCCTTTGACTGCACATGGGAACAGTTCCAGGCTGACATGGGCACCATACATAACTATATTTGACTCAAAATCATACATTAAGTCTCCGTGTCCCCTGTCTGGTCCATATGCAGTCATCGGTCTAAATTGGACATAACTTGTGCTATACATTTATGCACAACTATAATACAGAAGTTGGTGTCATCTCTGAAAAAACTTACAAATGTAGCTTCCATGTGATATCGCTGCTGTGATACTAGTAATATAGACTAGAGACTTATTTTGTATCCATTTGTTTCTCTGATAATACTACTTGTTAGTTATGTAATAGTACTTTTCCAAATTCAGGTAAATAAATAGATATTATTTTACCATACACTAATTTTCAAGCCAAATATCTGGCCTACTGATACAAAATTTCAATTTTACCATCACATAATACAGTGTACATGTATATTGGTAACATATTGCCACATGTTGTATTACCTCCCTTTGACTGCAGATGGGAACAGTTCCAGGCTGACATGGGCACTATATATAACTTTATTTGACTCAAAGTCATACATCAAGTCTCCGTGTCCCCTGGTTGGTCCATATGCAGTTATCGGTGTAAATTGGGCATAACTGTATATAATAACATATCATGTTTAGGAGATCAAATGGTTGATTTCGTGCTACAGGTTATTTCATATATATATTGCAGAGAGGAGGGGGGCCTATAACAACCGCATCAGGCCACAAAATTTCATCCCTCAATAATATGGAGGGAGATTTTAATTTCTACACTATTGTGAAACAGAGATTGGTGTCATCTCTGGAAAACAATTTACAACTTCAAGTCTTCAACTTCAACTTCCACTTTTAACAATATAAGCAAAATATCATATATTGTATATCCACCATCAGTGTCTCTACTGACACTGCTTCTCTGGTATAATGAACAATCTAACAACCGCATCTTGCCACAAATTCACATCTCTCAACAATAGGGAGGGGTAGTTTCATTTATGCACTACTGTGATACAGAAGTTGGTGTCATCTCTGAAAAAACTTACAAATGTAACTTCCATTTGCAACGTTTAAGCAAAATTCATATATTGTGTATCCACCATCAGAGTCCACCGACACTGCTTGTCAGCATATTAGCATACATGTATATTGAGATACATGTATATTTAATAATAATAAGAATCAACATAATACAGTAATTTGTGCATATAACTCGTGAGTATCATATATGATAAAAGATAAATACAGGAACATATGTCTATGGATATACATGTGCATGTACAACAAAGTTCTATCTTTAAATATATTATAACATATATTGATACCTAATTAAATTAGGTATCCCTCTTAGGTCAGATGTCGGTGGACGAGGATGAGCACCAGTTTTCTTAATGGTGAATTCAGTATTGTACTATTTACTATTCTCGGTGCCACAGCCTGCCTAATCATTGTATGTTACCTTTATCTGTCTGATGAATTTGCATAAATTTTTGAGAGTTTCAATATCTTGGTTAAACAATTCTCTTAATTTGTAGACACTAGGCCTTTGATAAAAGTACTCATTTATGTACTTTTTCCTAATCAGGTTTAATTTAGTACATTTAAGGAGAACATGGTACTCATCCCCAATCCCCATTCCACAGAAGGAGCATAATCCCATAATCCCAATCATAATCAACCATTCAGCTGCCAGGTGTGATTTTATGCTGATTTGAGTGTGAGTGACATCACACTAAGGGTGGGGGGGGGGGGGGGTCATTTGTTATATTTGGTGTACTAAAACCTGTAGCCATTTTTTTGTGGAGAATACGCCGCCATGATTTCGAAGTTTTAATGATGTACATGTCGAAGTATATTTTCGTTGGATTTCCGTATCAGATTTTCATGTTATGCACGATTAATTCCTGTGCATGCTTTGACCCATGTATATCACGGGTGAATCTCAATTCATGATATAATTGTGTTATTCAATGACATAATATATACTTTTGTGTTATCAGTTTTCAGAGTGTGTTCCTCGTGCATGCATTTTGAAACTTTCTTTCGAGATTTCAAATCTTCTGGTTAGTGTATGAAGAATTTATTCTTCGAGACAATAATGTCATAGTGCATCAAATTAGTTTTGTTGAATAGCATTACAGTGGCGTCCAGGCCGGTTTGTCATTCGTGTTTTATTTATACATTACCTGTTCGCGTGATAGAGCAAATTACCTATCTGAATTTCAGTATATGCAAGTATGTTGGAGCATAGTGCCCATCTAAGTTTCCCAAAATGCATGTGTTGAACTCGCTATGGATAAAAGTGGGCCCTTAATTGTGTGCATGGCAAGTAACTAAGAGCATGTAACCCAATTGAATTTACCAGATGCATTGGTTGAACTCGTGATGGGTATTAGTAGGCCCTGTATATGTGCATAGCATGTTGGGGCATAGTGCCCATCTAAATTTCCCAAATGCATTTGTTTAACTCATTATAGATAACAGTGGGCCCTTACGTACATAGCTAGTATGCTAAGAGCATGTAACCCATCTGAATTTCACTAGTGAATGGGTTAATTCGTTATGGAGACCATTATGCCCTGTGTATATATGCTAGTTGGAAATATGCGCTGTCCATTGGCACGATTTGTTATGCAGTTGAGTTACTTGCCTAGTTTGCAGAACATTTGAGGATGTCGTCTTGCATGTGCCAACGATGCTATAGTTTAGAAAGGGTTAAATACAATGGAGTTTTCTACAGAGGCCACACCCACAACAATAAGCCGTGCTAGCCCTTATGTTATAACTAGCTGAAACAGTCTCATCACTGCGCATTGCTTGCATATTTATATTTTAAACATTTTGATTACAAAAATAAAATTAAAAAAAAGTGATTTCATTTTTTTTAGATTGAACTCTTTGCTCAATTTATTATATATTTAAATTTAAATTTATTTTTGTATTTCCACAAAAATTTTGAATGTTTAAATATTTAATTTCTTACTCAATTTAAAGGGGTACTGTACCCAAGATGTTGTTGTTGGTTTCTATAATCCCCGAGTCGGAGAATAAGGTAACAACTTTTCCATTTTTTGAAAGTCTGTTGAGTACGAAGTATTGTTACGGATGGCAAATTTACCGGAATGCAAAAATACAAATTGTCGTTGTCGAGTAATTTTTGTACAGTTTTCAACCAAATGAATCAAATAAACATTATATTATATGCTTAGCAGTCCCATATTCTCATTTAAGTTAGTGTATGGTCACTAGTCAATGAGTGGCTTGGGTTTTCTCCCCGTATAAGCATAATGTTTCAAACGATCGTGTGTGCAATTGTTTTATTAATCCAGTATCCCTCAATTATAATTTGATTACGTTTTGTACACCGAAATTCCAATTTTAAGAGACGCCATTTTATGGCTGGAGCCATAAAATCAATTTATATTAAATTATTAAATTTTAAATTATTAAATTTTAAGATAGCCTATTAACCTGGGCGTTTACAGAATACATCTTCGACTCAAATTACTTATATTTCTATATAGTATCGATAATAGATCGTTGTTATCACCGGGAATTTATTGAAAATGGCGTACAGTACCCCTTTAACATTTGAATTTAAATTTTAAATTTTTTATTTTCAATTTCAATTTTTAAATACAAATTTTAAATTTTAACCAAAATTTTATTTTATTATTGCATTCTTTTAGATTGAACTGCTAACTCAATTTAACATTTAAAAAAATAAATCAAATTTTATTTTAAAAAAATAACAAAAAAACAAACGCCGTTGTAACATACTCCAGGGTACCCCGAGTCACCACACCAAATTGGTTGAAATCGGTCCAGGTGTCTGAGAGAAACATCGCGAACAGACAGATCCTACTCTTTTATATATATAGCTACACCCGAGAACATACATTATTTTCGCCTTTAATTGTGAAAATTATGAAAGTGTCATGCAAAATGAAAATATGTGTTTTTGCCATGGATAAATTTCCAACATCATGGCGCAAATAGAAATTTCAGTACATTATGATTTGACAACAAAAACGATATTTGAATATAGCCAATTTAACACTGAATGCATGCATGGATATCCAAATTAGGGTGAACAAAGATGGCATCAGATTTAGCAATGCAGCCATTGACCGGATAAGTCGTTCATTGGTCGAAAATATATGCTAATAATTATTTGATTAACAGATGTGGAAAGGTCCATTATACATGTAGTTGAATTTAGGATTTGCCATACCTGATCAATGTATACTAATGCTTGTTGGCATATCTTACATAATCGTTGAAAACGCTCTTCGTCTGTATAAACATCGGGTGGCGCTCTTTTGCTGTGTTGATGTTCACACGCCCGTAGACAGTCTCTGTATGTGGCAACCATAGCAATGAGCTCGTCCCTCAACGCCAGCAGTCTGGAGTGTCTCCCTGACGCAGAGATGAGCTGCTGTATGAATTCTTCAAACGGCACGGCTGTAAATAGACGGTTGCTGGTATCATATTGAAGGTTTGATGTTAAAGGCACGTGAGGCCTTAGTTGTCGAAAATATTCATATTTGTTCCAATCACCGTAAACAGAAAAACATTAAAACGCATACAGTTTCGTTCATATATACAATGACCATCGCGTAAACAGCATGTTATCACAAAGACCTACTATATTTTACCTAAGCAAGAGCCTGATTGTGTTACAGAAGACAGCACAATGCTACTGGTTAATCACACACAAATGGCATAAATGCTCTTTACTAGTTCCATATCAGGAATTCACCAACAAATAACGCTCTTTATGTTTACCATCATAATATAAACAAACACCAGAAAAGTAACTTTTTATGCTTTTGTTTACATAACAATGGTCAAACAGATGACAATAACATACTGTTTATGCGATATTTCTTATTTGTATGCGGACAAAGTCTGTCTACATTTTGATGTTCTTTCTGTTTGTGGCGGTTTTTGACGGGTGTAAATATTTTCACAGGATACCCACCGACAAGGCCAACCGTACCTTTAATGGTCACGCAGCCAATATTTCCTGATATTTCAAAATGGATTTTCTTAAAATATGTCAGGCATATTTCTTTGTGAAAATTGGTACAAGCAATTATTGTGACACAATATTTAATAACCATCGAACCATAGCATATTATAACCTCATTTACTTCACTTTTATGGCATGAAAGATAATTAAAATTTCACGGTTTTCAGTTACCGAGAACTTCTGATAAATATATGTTTTTCAAAAATGCAGTTCACATATCCATGACATTATATCTGAAGATCACGATAGGAGACTTAATTATTCTTGATTTGTGAAGAAATAATGCTTATTTTAATTTATAAAGGCAAATAACCAAAATAAATTTCTATATTTGATATATTTAATACATGTTCGGCCTTAAATGTTAGAGATAATGTAATTGTATCATCAACACTGCCTTTAGATAGTCAGTATAACTTGTTTCTTGTTGTAAATGTCTAGACGACTCCTAGCATGGACACTTGCATAAGCAATCATTGCCATGCCAACTGAACTAACCACAAACACCAACCTGTATACATAGGTAGTAAGTGGACATGAAACAGACCGTAAGTAATGAACATTTTAATATTATTCCTAAACAAAATGAGTTCTGGATGGGTGTCAAAAAATGATCGAAACAAATATGCTAAAATGGAGAACAAAATTGGATCGAGAGGTGGGTGAGTCCAAAAAAATCACCAAAAAAATCTTTTCCGACACCCTTTGTCTAAACATGATATTCACACATATGTATGTCACAACCAAGTGACGAGCTTACCTTCACCAGTCGGTGGCTAAATATAGCTATGTACAGGCCACTTACATGTTTACCATGTGACAACCAAGATCTGATATCACTAAAGATGGTTTGTTTTATATAGCTTCCGGGGTATAGTATTATATATATGAATTGAGCACATCTTTCCGGCTTTCTATGAATTAATATATATTTTTTTTTGAATCTCACATCACATGTTGGGTCAGTTTTAGCGCCTAATTGTAGAACAGAAATCCGCGCGAAAACGTTCGGAGCGTACCAAAAGCATACCAAGAAGGAGAACTCTATCTTGTTAGCACACTCAATCACGGAGGAGAACTCTATCTTGTTAGCACGCTCAATCACGGCGAATTGTAAATTTCGACAATAGGTTTCATCACGATCTTATGATCGAAATAAACCACTTTATTATGCCTTAATAGGCAATAAATTTACCCCATCTTCAGTTTTATCATAATTGTATTCACAAAATAGCTGTGTAGTCTTGATATCTGGATTTATACAAACTATATTGTTGTTGTTGTTGCTTTTGTTGTTGTTGTTGTTGTTGTTGTTGGTGTGACCCGGAGGAGATATAATTTCTTTAACATGATATGCATTTCTATTCAATAAGATTTGTTTCTAAATTGTCGTAAAAATCAATATTTATTTTATTTTCTGGTATTCCATCTATCAAATTGGTTTCTAGTTGCTATATATTAATTAACAAGACACATGTGGTACAGTCCTATCAATGCTTTGTTTCATTCTTTGCACAAGAGTTGAATGTACAACGGCTCGCCTCATTGTCGCTTCAATGTGCAATTTGGTTAACCAGATATAGAGAATGATCACTTGATTGCACTGGTGGCGTGAAATTATTCATGAGAGACAGGGACGTTGTACAAACACCAGAGCACATTACGCTCGAGTGTTTTACAAAATAGTTCCTGCGAATGATTTATTTCACGTCACCAGTTCAATCTACCAACTATAATGTACTCACATATTCACTCGTATTCAATGTTCAGAAAATTACACCCACACAGATGTCATGTGTCGTTTCTACACACATCTGTTTAAGATCAAATGTACAACATATTGTGTAGGCTTTATACACATTTCTTCTATAAGAGTGCATAGGATCTACATTTGAGGACCCCGCTGTACATTCTCCAGAGCCTGTGCCATTGAACTGATTATTTGTCACTATTGATGTACATCACTATACAACCAGCTAAACATTTAGTTTAAATGCAAATAAAATCTTCACAATTCCCCAAAGGACTCAATCGTGTCATCAACACTAATATGCAATAAAACGGTTGCTTTGCTTGTTAACCCTTCCATGACTGGACTTGCTTTCGAGTCAGGTTTGCCACACACTTCAGCAATCCGACTTAGCACTATTAATTATTTCCAGGCCACTATCATGCGACGTACAATCACAGAATATCGACATCGACATACGGTTTACATGAACGTTTCCGAGATTCATCAACCAATAAATGTAGCCCCAACTTCATAAATATAGAATATTTAGTTAGTACCATCGCTTAAACGGTTTATATACGGGAGGAGGATTTGAGCATATATTGGGCGAGACTCTGGTGAGTCCAATAGATGCCAAATCCCCCGAGCGGACAAAAACCGTTTAAGCGACAGTATTAGCTACATATTTTATTTATTCATCCTGCAAAATTTGCCCTTTTTGGGGAATTCTGTCATTATCCGTGTTAGTCTATTCAAATAAGGAGCGTTTATTTCACTCACTCACGTTTGTTTCTGATGGAAGCAAATTGGTATTATACACAGGGTGGCGTCTGTGCAGGGTTCGCGCTGGGTCGCAATTTTCTTTTGCCAAATATTTTGTCAAATGAAAATATTTTTTGCCAAATTCTTTTAGAAATGGACAAATGCTATCCGTTTCTCCAAAATTGAGTCTTATATTTCGACAAACGCTGATTGAATTTTTTTATTAATAATCCACGCCTCTCTACTTATCTGGCTTATCTTGAACAACAAACCATGTACCGACCATTACGATCGTTGAAGGGTTGCTTCGCCAGAAGTGCAAATTCAAAAGAGGATTATCTATATGTAAACACCACAACAATAAATAATATAGTAATCTCATCGATACTAATGCTATCAGATTAACTGCATCTTTATAGAGGTGTTAACATTTCCTAACCTTATAGACCACCACTAATTTCAATGCTTTCCTGAAATAAATGTCATGAGTGAACAATAGTATTCATTCTTGAGAATTTAGAAATCTTTTGTGAAATGAAAATATTGTTTGCCAAATGCCAAAGTTGGCCAGTGGCAGCGCGAACCCTGTGTCTGTGTTCTCCATATTGTTTACTATTGTTGGCCTAATCTAACATCAAAACTGCCTTTAACCAGTCAGTATAGCTTGTTTCATGTTGTAAATTTACTAAATACCCGGTATATGTCAGTCTACATGTATATCACTCAAAACATAAAATGCATGGCTCCATTATCACTCAAAACATAAAATGCATGGCTCCATTTCATAAGCAATCACTGTCATGTCAAACTAAGCTATCACATACATACACAGAACGACACGATGTGTAAATGGGTCTGTCGATACGGCACGAGTGCTGTCGCCGAATGATAGAACGAGTGCCGTATCGACAAACCCATTTACACATCGTGTCGTTCTGTGTTTATTATACGCTTCGCGTCCTATAATCCGTGCATTAAAACTACAGGATCAGAAGGTTTATTTAGGCCCATACAGGGCGTGTTTGTCATGTGTGATGATTCTTTTATTTAAATAGTTCCCGTTTCATGGTTGAGGCGAACGTCATGTACGTCATTTTACGTCAACGAGATGCGTATGGAACGTACGTTCCATACGGATTTGTAAATATGGAACAGCAATACTTCTAGGAACAAGCGTGTAATAAATCAACCTGTTGATAGGAAACAGACAGTAAGTGGTGTAAATTATAATATTCTTCCGAAAATTGTTGATTTCGGGTTTCTATGGTGGTGGTGTCAAAAATATGTTCAGAAAAACTTACTAAAACGCCAAAAGCGCATGCCAGCATAGGGTTTATGTTGATTCCAGCAATTAGCCACACCATAACTTTGTCAGTTTTAGATAGTGTAGTGGCACGACAAATTAAGTGAACCATATGGCCCGATTTTTCATCTCAGGTTTAAACCTGGTCCACGTAAACTTCTAGATTTAAACCGCCGCTTGACAGCTAAATAAGTGGTTTAACCAGGAGACGGCAGGTCTAAGTGACGTTATCTCTGGTTTAAACCTGGTCCAGTCAGACCAGTGGTTTAGCAGTAGCTTCTCTGTATCGTCGAGATAAGTAATCGTACTTTCCCAATGCGGACCGCCGCGTTCTATAGATTGCGAAAGTCAATAATTACGACAGCTACCATATTTTGATTAGCAATTTATAAGCGAGAAGCACTCACATCTGTAAAGTGTGGGAGATAAGTTTTTGTCAATTTAGATATTTTGATTGCGTTTTATAAGCTTAAACCGGCAACAATTATTTCGTTTTCTACCCTATTTACTCTAAGATCGGACCCATGATTCCATTAATAGGTGGTTTTGATTGTCAGATATCGACTTTCAAAATAGAGAGTTGGAACACGCATATAGTGAAATAATTATATTGTCCGCCTGGCAAAATTCGAATGATCGGCTCTTATAAAATCGTCCATGTTTCTGTCGCCCGAAAGTTGCAGATAATGACGAGCGTTCAATTTGTGACCGTTTTCGACGTACTACCTATGTATGACTGATTTTCGCTATGTATGTGTGGTACAATAGTGAACTATTGGTCTGGTGTTACTTATGGACGATGCTGTGTATGTTCGCGGTGTTTATGTGATACGTATGACGGTGATTGCAAGTATTTTTGATTTGCATGTACCTAGTAAGCGGAAAATTTCTCAGGAAATTCTGAATTATTTGGTGTTAAACAGACATGGCCCATTTGAACCTCCATGTTTTTTCTTCGTAATTTGGAGCGAGGGATACGATAGGTATTTACACACCCGCTTCATGTGCTCTGAAAAACACTTGCCAAAGCCACAGCCATTTCAACTTTTCGCCAGTCAGACAAACGTAGGAATAGACTACCACGGAACGCTCTATTATGTACCATGTCGTGCAAATGACTGTTTTGTTTTTGGGACCCAAACACCATATTCACAGATGTATTTTTCATTACATTCAATGCGTCTTTTTGGGTTACATAATGTTCGTAGAAAGGTAGTTGAGATATTTATCGACCTATTTCGATACTGAACAAAATTCAAAAGCGAATAATATGCGTATTTCGGAGCGCAAACCGACTTTAATAGTGTAAGAGGAAAATATGAATATTTCATCCTCATTTTCATGTGAAACGGCGCGGAATGGCCGGCACACAAAGAGGGTATCTCCTGACACCACATAATCTGCCAAGACCCGGACGTGGATCTGTTTGATAACTTTTTCACCATGCACATACACATATCTATCATCACCGTTGCGTATGAAGAATAGCACCAGAATGGAGGGAATATTTTCCGAGTACGACTATCCTAGCCGTGTATTGTAACTTCGTTAAATATATATTCAACATAATAATCTTCGTGAAAATAGGTTCATATTGGACCTAAATATTTCAGTGGGAAACCTTATACTTATAGTCACTATTATTGTAATCCACACGCTGGCGATTTTGCAGGCATTATGTCGTAGAGCGTCGTATTGTGCGGGGATGGGGCCGACAAACAACTCAGGGGGAACTACTAAAATATTTGCAGGAAGGTATTTTTTTTTTTTTTTTTTTTTTTGCATCTGGCATTTTCGGGTACCCACCACACCAAAATCTTCCAAAAATGTTTTTTACTTATAATTTTTTGACACCCACCAACCAAATTTCAATAATTTTTGTCTAAAACAGCATAAAATCCTATTGCTATCACTCATAACGACTGGGAAATTATCTCATTCAGTTCAAATGACAGTTTAACCTGATTCAGAAGCTGTTTTGATGGTTAATACAGGTAAATATGAAGATTTGTTTTCAAATACTGGCTGATAGGCATTTGTCTACAACATGTATACATGTACATGCAATGGAGTGTCCAGGTCAGTGTGTGATGAGAGTATGCTATATAGGTCTTCATAGGTGGTCAAATTCCATACTGCTAAATGGAAATTCTAATGCACCGATATAGTGGACAAATGCAGGTGCGCATAAAACACTAGTTTAAGGTATATGCATCCAATTTGACCCCAAAAAAAGCATATCCCCTACATATCCAGTGAAATATCATGTTCCCCAGGAAGCTATTACATGAACCGATTATGTGTTTTGGCTATTTGGTTGTGCTACATTTTAAGCTGATAACACCTCAAGACAGTGAACTCAATCAAGTCACTGTTGGCATTTTGTAGACATATCAGTTGTTATGCTTCAATTGAACTAGAGTTGACATATTTTGAAAATAATACATATCTAGAGAGGCTGCAACTGGAAATATTATTTTATAAATTACTGATACTTGGTCACTGTGCAGTAACACATAATTCCATCATTTCTAACAAGTTCCTGATTAGTCTGTCAACCAGCCCATTATCTAGCGTTACATACTACTTTTGTTAGTTTACTGGAATAACTTTTTTATACTAAATGACAAGCAGTCACTATACCAGACTTGGATTCTTTAGGTGTTGTGAGAACAGATCATCTCTGTTGATGAAAATGCAAATAATTCATTGATTAGTTTGATGCACCGATGACAGTTATTTTCTAGCCAATGATTGTCACATTAATGTTTGAGACAGCTGCTCGCGAGCCTCGCTGATATTCCATTCACACAATGATTTAGGCTTAAAGGTTTTAGTTACATGAGGACAAGTTTATTTATTTCAGTTTTAAATTTCCCAAAGCTTCTTTCGGAGGGTGTTGGGAAGGAAGTTTTTCACCCCACCGTCCCATATGCAACATAATGACACCTCCACTGAGGCCCTCAGTCTCAGGTCTCAGTAGCATAGATAAGGTGTGTTTACAGTTGTTTTAAATACGGTCTTTAGTAAAAAAAATTGCATGAGGTTGTAAATGCGTTTTTTGCTCTCATACCACTCACCCACCCCGGCATACCTTCCTGCAAATTTTGTACCCCCCCCCCTTCAACAACTTATAAAATACACGTTTACAACAGTTTACTACGTTCGTCGTGAGATCGTTGTTATTAATTTAGTTACTAAACAATTGACATTTTCCGAAACTAGCTTTCAAATATCTGGAAATAATCAATGGTGCAACTACTCGCTGCATTACATGGCTTTCATACGTGATACAAAAATAGAAGACACATGTTCTGTCATTTCAAAATTTATTTTAAAAATGTGTAATAGATAGCCATCTATAACGATTGTCATGGCAATATGTCAGGCTCTTAATACTTTTATTAGCAGCCGAATGCCAGAGGAGAGGGGCTCTGATAAGTTCCGCAACTTGTGCTCCGATCCTCTGTGCCCACACAACTATCTATGTCTATAATAATATGTGTAATTTGTATATACATTTGTGGGTCACAATAAATATGTTCAATCATGTCAGGCAATTTTGCTGGATGTGTGAAGGTAACCTTTGTGACATGTCTGTGCATGGTTAGTATAAGTCAATATACACAGAAAATAGGATTTTCCAAATGTACTTATAAAATCATCACATGCTTTTATCAATATTCAATTTGAATATTGATACAAGCATGTGGTGATTGTTTAAGTGGATTTGAAAGTCTTCGTCTCAGACATTTGGGTCATCCCGGAATCAAGTTCGTCTAATCAGACGCATTGTACGTCTTCCAACAGCACGACGCGAATTCTAAACGCGTCTAATGAACATAAATCCATTTATTTTGTCAATGAACTCATTCGCCCAAATTTAACCCCCACCACAATACATTCGCCAAAATTTAACCCCCACCCCAATACATTCGCCCAAATTTACCCACCCCAATACATTCGCCCAAATATCTGCAGAGATGTCCCATTGACCTCGCTGAATATTGGGGGAGTTACACTTCACTGAGCGCAATTTTAAGCCTACTGAGCGGTATTCGCTACAAAATAAACCTCAAAACCTCATAATATTCGCTTTTGAATTTCTCCCGGTTATGGAAATAGGTCGATAATACTTTAACTATACCTTTCTACGGGGACTTTATGTCCCAGAAAGATGCATTGAATTCATAAAATATACACCTTGGAACACGTTGTGCACGGCATGGACTAGAAAAGAGCGTTCCGTGTTAGTCTATTCCTGATATGGTTGAAATAAAGAGCGGTTTTTCTTTTCTGTGTGAAAAATTAAAAACAGTTGTGACAATCACAAGTATTTTTCAGATCATATGAAGCCGGTATATCAATATTTCGTGCATTTATCAACATATCTTATATCTCCTTCCAAATTGGGAAGCTCGAATGAGCATGTCCGTTTAAGTACAAAAGTCAAATTAAAAAATTATAGTTGAGACATCAAACCGCAAATTTGGGGCACTATCCCTGTTGTTGGAATTTCCAATTAACATCCTTAGTGGTACATGGGTCTGACACTAAGTTATTCATCACAATATAATGATTTATCATCCGCGTATGACGTATATATTCGTATCTATGTACAGCGCGGTCTTTGACACCAATTGATTGCTGATCAATTACAGCAGAAATTCTAGAGATCAATTTGTCTAAGATTGGCATTCCAGTATGAGTAATTACGGAAAAGGAAAAACATATACGACTCTCAAGTCAATTATGCCTCTGATAATGTTATAATAACTCTAATCCTATTTAGAATGACGAACCATTATTTGCCTATAGAGACCTGGAACAAAAACGTTTTGTGAAATGCATGTCCACTGGTGATGTATACCACGTATTACGCGAATATCCATCACTCGCCCATAACATAGAACGGTGCATCATCAAGGAATTTATTGAACTTCCATAATCAGAGAAAAAAATAACATTCTTTCAAATAGCAAATCAAATATCACTCGATACTGTGTAAACTGTACTTCCCATATCAATAAAGGAGCAATTGCTCTCCTGTGTAATTATTGTCTCATCTTGGTCGTCTGAGGTTATGCGCCGCAATGATATGTTTTGACTTTATGTTATGTACAATGATATGTTTTGACTTTATGTTATGTACAGATATTTTCAAACGGACATGGTTCATTCGTGCTTCCAAATTGTGTCTACTTAATTTGGAAGGAGGTATAAGGTATGTTGGCAAATACACGAATTGTTGGTATATCGGCTTCATATGCCCTGCAAATATTCCCATGGTTACAGCCAATTTCCAGCTGTTTTAAATTGTTCGCACATCAATGAAACAAACGCTCTTTATTTCTACTTAAGGAATAAAAGTGAAATAGGTACATAATGTGATTATTTGATTCTGAAATAAGCAGATAATGGAGTCATGTCCGTTATTCTGTTTTATGGCGCGGGCCACAGTGAAAACACATGTTAAAGAGCGTACACTTGAAAAGTCGTGAGTTGGCTAATATGTGTCATTATGTGCACATAATCTGCGTAGAATCGCCTCATTGTGAGTCGATTATATGTGACTAAAACGCCCCTCATTTTCAGCACACTATCGACTCAAAATGAGGCGATTCTCAGCAGATTATTAACATAAAACAAGTTATATTGTAGGCAGACAATATGCGGATTTTCTGGAGAACAGGCTGAATACTGACTTGGATCAAACTGTTTTGTTCCATGCCGGGCAAACGGTCGTTTTTCTTTGAGACCCAAACATCGTGTTCAAAGTTTTATTTTTTATGACTTCCATACGTCTTTCTGTGGCATACAACGTTCGTAGAAAGGTTGTTCAAGTATTTATCGACCTCTTTCGATACCGGGAAAAATTCAAAAGCGAGCATTGTTAGGTGTATTTCGGAGCGCAACCCACCAACCGTCTTTAAACCGATTTATTCGGTTGAAGCAATAAAATTACTTTAAATCTGAATGTAAATTTGATTAGAACATATATGTAGGATAATTGCGAATGTGCCCACCAAGAGTAGCTCGTGGTCACAGTTGATCAAAGCGACACACGTAGCATGTTTGATAAGGCTTCCATGCATTTAGCACTTCGATTGGTATGTAGTTAACCCATCTACTGTATGTGTTATTGTGCTAAAATGTTCTTACTGGCATCACTATTTATGCATAGCCAACATTCACATTGTGGTTTAATTTTGAGATAGAGATTACCTGTGTCAAATTGCACAATAATGTAACCCATAATTTTGGATAAAAACGGATATGTATACATGTAATGAACGAAAATATAACTATATACATAACCACCCCCCCCCCCTGATAATATGTTATGATGTTCGTGGGTCATGTTGAATTGTTATGATGCTGGTAGGGCAAATTGAAGCTGTTACGAAAAAAGTACTGTTATTTTTTCTGAAGTTGTCATTTCCGCAGGGTTTGACTAATCCGAGCGATTTGAGGAAAAAAACCAGAACCTATATGAAACATTCAATAATATATATATATATTTGAAAACTTGAATAATGGCTGGTGTTTGCAATACGACGCGAATAGCCATCTTGATTATAGTCGATTTGAAACAAATAATACAACCATTATTAAAGTAATTCGCAGAATATGTTTTTAAATGTTTGATACACATAATGTTTTTTCCTGAATACGTTCGGTTATTCCAAACGGGTGTGACTAATTACCGCCCGGGGACCGCCCGGGACCGCCCGGGGACCGCCCGGGACCGCCCGGGACCGCCCGGGCGGCCCAACGAGCCCGTGGACACAATATCTCGACGGTATAACGTAGCGACATGCCACCTGAGGGCAACATAGAAAAGTTTACTCGCTCGCTCGTCTCCGGCCGGTCATATTAACCCCACAAATGCCGATATTGGCTAAAAGAGCCTGGGTGATTACTGGTATCTTCGTGTGTGTTCAGACATATTATTTTGGTGATTCTCGGTAGTGCAATAAGTGCAATACACCTGAGTGTTAATTCCATGTATTGACTCGTTGACGCGTCCACGGCCGATGTTATTAACCCCTCAAATTCCGGTAAAATAGTGTATAAACAAAAGAACCTTGGAACCGCCCGGGCGGCCCCATGGGCCCGTGGACACTATATCTCGACGTTATAACATAGCGACATACCCCACGAGGTCAACATACAAAATGTTACTCCCTCGCTCGACCCCGGCCGGCGTTATTAACCCCTCAAAATCCGATAAAATGGTAAATAGACAAAAAGAACATTAGGACGGCCCGGGTGGCACCACGTGCCCGTGGACACAATATCTCGACGTTATAACGTAGCGACATACCCCATGAGGTCAACCTAGAAAATGTTACTCGCTCGCTCGACCCCGGCCGGTGTTATTAACCCCTCAAAATCCGACAAAATGGTATATAGACAAAAAGAACATTGGGACCGCCCGGGACCGCCCGGGTGGCCCCACGTACCCGTGGACACAATATCTCGACGTTATAACGTAGCGACATACCCCATGAGGTCAATCTAGAAAATGTTACTCGCTCGCTCGACCCGGGCGGTGTTATTAACCCCTCAAAATCCGATAAAATGGTATATAAACAATAAGAACATTGGGACCCCCGGGACCGCCCGGGAGGCCCCATGGGCACGTGGACACTATATCTCGACGTTATAACATAGCGACATACCCCACCTAGAAAATGATACTCGCTCGCTCGACCCCGGCCGGTGTTATTAACCCCTCAAAATCCGATAAAATGGTATATAGACAAAAAGAACATTAGGACCGCCCGGGACCGCCCGGGTGGCCCCACGTGCCCGTGGACACAATATCTCGACGTTATAACGTAGCGACATACCCCATGAGGTCAACCTAGAAAATGTTACTCGCTCGCTCGACCCCGGCCGGTGTTATTAACCCCTCAAAATCCGACAAAATGGTATATAGACAAAAAGAACATTGGGACCGCCCGGGACCGCCCGGGTGGCCCCACGTGCCCGTGGACACAATATCTCGACGTTATAACATAGCGACATACCCCACCTAGAAAATGATACTCGCTCGCTCGACCCCGGCCGGTGTTATTAACCCCTCAAAATCCGACAAAATGGTATATAAACAAAAAGAACATTGGGACCGCCCGGGAACGCCCGGGAGGCCCCATGGGCCCGTGGACACTATATCCCAATGTTATTTTTGTTTATAAACCATTTTGTTGGATTTTGGGGGGTTAATAACACCGGGCGGGGTCGAGCGAGCGAGTAACATTTTCTAGGTTGAACTCATGGGGTATGTCGCTACGTTATAACGTCGAGATATTGTGTCCACGGGTACGTGGGGCCACCCGGGCGGTCCCAATGTTCTTTTTGTCTATATACCATTTTGTCGGATTTTGAGGGATTAATAACACCGGCCGGGGTCGAGCGAGCGAGTAACATTTTCTAGGTTGACCTCATGGGGTATGTCACTACGTTATAACGTCGAGATATTTTGACCACGGGCACGTGGGGCCACCCTGGCGGTCCCGGGCCGTCCTAATGTTCTTTTTGTCTATTTACCATTTTATCGGATTTTGAGGGGTTAATAACGCCGGCCGGGGTCGAGCGAGGGAGTAACATTTTGTAGGTTGACCTCGTGGGGTATGTCGCTATGTTATAACGTCGAGATATAGTGTCCACGGGCCCATGGGGCCGCCCGGGCGGTTCCAAGGTTCTTTTGTTTATACACTATTTTACCGGAATTTGAGGGGTTAATAACATCGGCCGTGGACGCGTCAACGAGTCAATACATGGAATTAACACTCATGTGTATTGCACTTATTGCACTACCGAGAATCACCAAAATAATCTGTCTGAACACACACGAAGACACCAGTAATCACCCAGGCTCTTTTAGCCAATATCGGCATTTGTGGGGTTAATATGACCGGCCGGAGACGAGCGAGCGAGTAAATTTTTCTATGTTGCCCTCAGGTGGCATGTCGCTACGTTATACCGTCGAGATATTGTGTCCACGGGCTCGTTGGGCCGCCCTGGCGGTCCCGGGCGGTCCCCGGGCGGTCCCCATGGGGCCTCCCGGGCGGTCCCAATGTTATTTTTGTTTATATACCATTTTATCGGATGTTGAGGGGTTAATAACACCGGCCGGAGTCGAGCGAGCGAGTACCATTTTGTAGGTTGACCTCGTGGGGTATGTCGCTACGTTATAACGTCGAGATATAGTGGCCACGGGCCCATGGGGCCTCCCGGGCGGTCCCCGGCGGTCCCAATGTTATTTTTGTTTATAAACCATTTTGTTGGATTTTGGGGGGTTAATAACACCGGGCGGGGTCGAGCGAGCGAGTAACATTTTCTAGGTTGAACTCATGGGGTATGTCGCTACGTTATAACGTCGACATATTGTGTCCACGGGTACGTGGGGCCACCCGGGCTGTCCCGGGCGGTCCCAATGCTCTTTTTGTCTATATACCATTTTGTCGGATTTTGAGGGGTTAATAACACCGGCCGGGGTCGAGCGAGCGAGTAACATTTTCTAGGTTGACCTCATGGGGTATGTCACTACGTTATAACGACGAGATATTTTGTCCACGGGCACGTGTGGACACATGGGCGGTCCCGGGCCGTCCTAATGTTCTTTTTGTCTATTTACCATTTTATCGGATTTTGAGGGGTTAATAACGCCGGCCGGGGTCGAGCGAGGGAGTAACATTTTGTATGTTGACCTCGTGGGGTATGTCGCTATGTTATAACGTCGAGATATAGTGTCCACGGGCCCATGGGGCCGCCCGGGCGGTTCCAAGGTTCTTTTGTTTATACACTATTTTACCGGAATTTGAGGGGTTAATAACATCGGCCGTGGACGCGTCAACGAGTCAATACATGGAATTAACACTCAGGTGTATTGCACTTATTGCACTACCGAGAATCACCAAAATAATCTGTCTGAACACACACGAAGACACCAGTAATCACCCAGGCTCTTTTAGCCAATATCGGCATTTGTGGGGTTAATATGACCGGCCGGAGACGAGCGAGCGAGTAAATTTTTCTATGTTGCCCTCAGGTGGCATGTCGCTACGTTATACCGTCGAGATATTGTGTCCACGGGCTCGTTGGGCCGCCCGGGCGGTCCCGGGCGGTCCCCGGGCGGTCCCGGGCGGTCCCCGGGCGGTAATTAGTCACACCGTTCCAAACAACACGAAAGTGACACCTTTAGAAACAAATACCGGTACTCATACTCTCTAGACTACCACCTCGATTTCCTCTCACGATCTAGTTTCTCTCGACTACCACCTGGGTGGGAGCCACACATTCTTCTCATATCCACTGAGAGACATCCAGCCAATTCATGTTTGATTAATATTTAATAACCACTCGGCCACACGACTTTCGTGATCATCATCAATACTGCAGGACGCGTGTTTAGACTGTTCGTCAGGGTGATAATTTAACAATGTTTATAATAGCAACAAAACAAAAACTGTCACTGTTTTCATAATATAGGTATTTCTTCTGATAGTGGAAACTCTATAAACGATTTAAATTCGTTGAGGTCATTTTCGTCAATAATGAATTGAGAGTGAGTTCCAATGGTTTATGACAAGCTGTGTATTGTTTAAAGAAGTATATTTGCCTATATCTTCCACATCGTGTCATTTTTGTAGTTTCATGCCGTGTGCCCTGCACATACACTCGATTTCCTCTCACGATCTAGTTTAATCACTTTATCCATGCAGATCGTTTGGGAACTCTTTTCGTTTGTCCAGGATTTCGTCACTGAGTGTTTTGTTTTTGAAGGGCTGTCAATATTTTATGATGTTATTTAGATAGTTGTAATCGGCTGGCACAACACTGATCTTTTCGTCTCATTTGACCATTTCGATTATCTGGCTACATATTCACTCTTTGAAATAAGACTGTTTCTCAAAGCAAAGGAAGAAAATTCAAATTGAATATAAATTAAGAAACTTAAGACTGATGAACATCACGGGAACTTATGTGAAAATTCATGTTAAAAGCTGTTCGGCAACATGAGGAAAATGTGAGAAAAAAATAATATTTTGCTCCAGAGATTCACCCGCAACAACCGGATCCTGAAATTAGAACACTTGTATCTAGGCTACATTAATACGATGGTCGCTGTAATTGCCCTTTCTGGTGACACTTCAGGCAATGAGAGCCCTCAACATTATTATTCACCTCATTGTTCCACGACCATGTATGTGAGTTCTTGATCGTAGATGAGCTATCATCTACAGTCCAACATACACGTATGTGTACATTTAAACACAAATCAAGTCATCGTGATGTCACTTTAGAACCGGGAATATATAAAAGCTTGATGTGGCTGGCAACATGTGTGTCGGTCAATTTTGCTGTTGCATGGTACAGTATGAGCGGATTACACAGGAATGCAATTTCAATTTCTGTATTACTCTCGTTTAAATTCAGTCTTATTTCAAATGCAGACATTCTATCAATTAGAATTAGACCGGATCTAATTTGAATGAGACTTATTTTAATCATCTGTGCAACATACAAATACTATTATACACTGTAACAATTAGATGTAGATTTGTGGTACATGCATTCGCGTGAGTGTCTTATTGTGTAATTGCGGTAGGATCCACGTGCGGTAAATCCAATGTAACGCGAGCAAACAAAAGATCATTGGCGCACATCGGAGTGCGGCTTCCAGATAGAACTGTATTTAGATACATGTAGTTTACAAAGCATTCTACTTAGTTATTCTGAAGCCCCGCTCAAAGAGTGTGGCAGTTTAATTTTCATTCCGACGGAATGCGGAACTGGTCATTGACAGTCACTGTGTATCAGTTTATCCTATTATCTCTCGCTTTTTGAGAAGTAGTATCATGGTCTGAAGCACCACATGGGCTATTCGCATTATCAAAGGTTTTGTTGAGTTCAAAATATGTAAGACGTTTTCCAAGAAATGATTACTGTTAAATTGTGTGTATACATATGTGACCCGCCATATCAAATCCAGAGAGAATGCATTGGCCTAACAATTTTTTTTACAATTTTAATAATTTTGTCTTGTATTCTTTAACAATTTTTTATTTTATGTCCTAAAAAATGTAAGAAACATTTATTTAAAAAAATGATAAAAAATTGTTAGGCCAATGCATTCGCTTATATATGGGAGGCGACCTATGGTCGACTCGCATATATAAGAGAATGCATTGGCACAGGGTAAAAGAATCCCGACTTACGACTGGATTTGATATGGCGGGTCACATATGCCCACCGGTATCAGTGTTTGAAAATGAAAGAGACTGTTTGACATTGCATTGGAATTGGTCTAACTATAGTGCCCGGGGGTTGTCTAACTATAGTGCCCGGGGGTATAGATGTCTGCTTTGGAACTGTAGTAGTGGTTGACAGCAAACTGCTCACATGTGTGTGACTTGGAAATAAATCAGTTATTCTATATTGGTACCATCAAAATACCCTGTCTACTTGGCGGGGGGGGGGGCTCGGTGGCTCAATCGGTTAGGGGTACAACTCCAAGCCGTTTCGCCCTCCAGCGCTGGCGATTAGGGATCAATTCCACATGTTTCCATCGTGGACTTTGTAACTCGAAATCGTTATCTGGTGGAGTTACCAGTTACTCGCCGATGGCCGGTGGTTTGCCGCACATGGTTGACGAGTTTATCAGCCATTGAAATCACTGTTAGATTAGTGTGCGGATTTCCTCCACCACTAAAACTGGCAATGTCGTGATATGGCCTTAGTGGCTAAAGCGACAATAAACATCAAAGCAATCAATCAATCAATCTACTTGGCCACAAATCAACATGTGTCTACACTTAAACCTACCATGCATCTGTGCTGCTTAAATTATTGTGTTCATTGTACAATCTTTTGTTCATACTTCCATTTGTTATACCATCACATCTGGAGAGGGGTCACTACCAGGTTTATCAAATTCGTGCCCCAATCACATTTATTATCGTATACAATACCCTATATGTGACCCGCCATATCAAATCCAGTCGGAAGTCGGGATTTTTTTACCCTGTGCCAATGCATTCTCTAATATATGCGAGTCGACCATAGGTCGCCTCGCATATATAAGAGAATGCATTGGCCTAACAAGTTTTTACAATTTTAATCATTTGTTCTTGTATTCTTCAACAATTTTATAATTTCACCCATACAGAGCCCCAGACAAACATGAGCAGACGACACTCTTCTATGTGCTTCTATATATGTGTGGGGCTCCCTGCAGGGTAATGGATGTTTTTTTATTTTATGTCCTAAATATTGTAAGAAAAATTTATTTAAAAAACATGATAAAAAATTGTTAAGCCAATGCATTCTCTTATATATGCGATGGACCTATGGTCGACTCGCATATATAAGAGAATGTATTGGCACAGGGTAAAAAAAATCCCGACTTCCGACTGGATTTGATAAGGCGGGTCACATATATGTTAAAGCCACATGGTAGATTTCGCTCCAGAATACACCTAATATTCACTTTTAAATTGTTCCTGGCATTGAAATAAGTCGATAAATATCTGAACTACCTTTCTACGAGCATTAGCGAGAGAGATACTCATGTATTAACGTGACATGTGCAATAAATAAATCATCAATATATATATATTTCAATTACAATCAGCAGCCGACCCATAGGTCCTATATGTCACGCTTAATAGTATAAGTATGTACATGGTTTTGTCAAACAAATGTGGACTATCCTCAGTGATGATATTAAGAGCATATAAAGTAGAGAATTTTATTTTAGTCATAAACAATTTGGAGATATTCGGGTTTATATATTTTGTATTCTTATATGTTGATACGTTTTGTGTGTAATTCACCTGTTTATGAATAGTTTTCTTCACATAAAAGCATCTAAAAGAAATTTTCCTAGTTGTCGGGGAAATGAAATTACTCATAAAAGAGTCGTCGATGTGTCTGTTTTAAACATCTCGCTAATATATCTTGGGACGCAATTTAAAAGATACATCCGGATGTCATTGTAAAAGGGACAAAGCAAAAGAAAATGTTTTTCGTCTTCAACTTTGTCGGAGCTGTACATAATACAGATTCTTTGTTCGATTTTCTCGTTTCTGAAACGACCGGTTTCTATCCGCGTTATATGTCACAGAAAGACGCATTGAAGTTATTAAAATACGACTTTGAACATGTTCTTCCCCAGAACAAAAACTGTGCCATTTGCATTCATTTGAGTTCTGAAATCAGAATGTCCCCATTGCTTTTTCTTTGTTTTAACCCTTTACCCAACAAAACGGCCAAATAAAGCTGCAACAGCCTAAATTATCTTGGGTCTGTCTCAATAAAACCATACAAATATGGATATCATTGGAACCGGCTCATTGACCACATTGTGATGGTTACAGTTATGCCCTGTGCCAATGCATTCTCTTATATATGCGAGTCGACCATAGGTCGCCTCGCATATATAAGAGAATGCATCGGCCTAAAACAAATATTTTTTTAACACTTTTTACCATTTTCTCTTACATTCTTTAACAATTTTATAATTTTTAATGTGTTAAGCCAATGCATTCTCTTATATATGCGAGGCGACCTATGGTCGACTCGCATATATAAGAGAATGCATTGGCTTAACACATTAAAAATTATAAAATTGTTAACACACGTGCACAACTGGATATTTTTGTTTTTTTGCCTATTGTCGACTCGCATATATAAGAGAATGCATTGGCACAGGGCCGTTCTGTTGGGTAAAGGGTTAATCATCAACATCGTGTAGTAGCATAACAGTTTTAGAGCGATGTCAGCTCTAGATGTTCTTTCCATTGCCTGAACAGTTCTAATTTGTACTCGACCGTTGACTAAGCAAATGAAACGGCACAAACGAAACTATCTCAAATTATGGAAAAATATAAGAACAAACCACGTATTTTCAGCTCTATATTGATGAATTTGTTCTGAAATCTTCCGCGTAGGTATGTTTTGAGATATCTCTCACCAAAGTACATGTATATAATTTAGGGTTCGAATGAGCCATGTATGTCCGTTTAAAGTAAGAAAACTGCACATAAAGTGCAGCCTTCAGTCAGTGACATGAGCTTGGATGTGTTTCGGTTAAATGCTAACAGTGATGGTGCCATTATCACAAGGCTACAATCACATTCGTAGTCATAATTCGTAGGCAAAAACGTAGTTAATTTTCACAACCGATCACTTTCGTGAAATATCGTTGTTTCGTCACGTGACATGCAGATGGTGGGCATACACATTTAATATCCAGTTGTGCACGTGTGTTATGGTTACGACAAACTGGTAGAATACGTTGGTTCTTGGAATAAATTCGAAAATATTTAAATTATTGGAGTCATGCTGATACATGTCGGGAATTTCTGGAGACATCAATAATGTCAGGCAAAATAGTGAAAACATGTTGCTGGAGGTCAGTTGGCACCTCCAACGACAACTGGATATTCTTATCGTGATCCAAAGGCATTTCTTAAAGACACGGGCGGCGTTCGTTGCAGACATATTCATATTTGTTCAAATCGCCATCAACAGAAGGAATATTAAAATATATATACAGTTTTGTTCATATGCCAAACATAATCATCGCGTAAATAGTATATTGTCGTCAAGACGTAATATGGTGTACGTAGACAAGAGCCTGCTCGTGTTACAGAAGTTTTTACATAACACAGCGCAATTCTGTTGGTTAATCACACAAATGATATAAACGCTCTTTATTATTTCCATATCAGGAAAAGAGTAACAAATAACGCTCTTTATGTTGACCATATCCGGATCCAAACAAAAGACGTTTTTTTGCTTTTGTTTACATAACAAAGGAAAACATTTGACAATAACATACTGTTTATGCCATATTTCTGATTCGTATAAGAACAAGGTCTATCTATATTATACTATTATTTCTGTTTATGGCGGCTTTTGACGGAGGTGAATATTTTAACAGCATACCCACCGCCAACGCCGCCCGTATCTTTAACGTTCACCTGCCCCTTGTGGGTTCATACAGCCTGACAGCGTAGTTTACCCAGAAATTTCTTAATTTTCAACGAGAATTGCATGTTGGTATTGTCCACACTCGAAGGCATATATACACTTATTGGTGGATTAGTTCTAATCTTTAGATGAAGGACTTTATATGACTGAATGTATACCACACAGCATAACAGACTAGCTTCCTTCCGTGTTGGAAGTTGGCTTCCTGTACTGTTATTCTGCACCGTTACTCTTATTGGCTTTGGTAGAATTGTCCAGCATGCGCTCTTATGGCGCAACGTGTATTTTATATGCGTATTTAGACCCCGAGAGCACGGCATCCAGTGACATTATTAGTTATCTTCGGCAACATCGTGGGTACATGGAGATTTAATACCTGGATGTCGATTTTGAACCCCGAGGCGGAGCCGAGGTGTTCAAAAAAGAGACATCCAGGTATTAAGTCTCCATGTACCCCACAATGTTGCCGGATATAACGATTTTGTCCCCACAACAATAACCATGTCTCCTTAATTTAAGTGTGTTTTTCATAGGTTATCCGATTAAATCACACCAATAATTCAGTAGCTGACCTAAGGATCCGGCGTTAGGTGAAATCAAATTCGGCGTGCGAGAGCAACGTCACGATTGGCGGAAACTGCCCGTTCAAGGGTCATTCATATACCCCCGATGTTTCACGTGCTCCTATACCGCCGATGTTTGGTGCACGTTCTCTTATACCCCGCTGTCAAGGGTGACGGGTGACATGGTGATTTAAACGTGGCGTTGTAGCCAATCAAATTGCTAGTTACAACCGGGTGTGGGAACAATGACCCCTATCAGCAATGCTAACCTTCTGAACCGAGCCGATCTGCTGTTCGTCGCCACATCATCTTGAGAGTTTTGAGGTAGAGGGTCGCTTTCTCGCAACGTTCTTCACATAATCCAGCGGTCAGTGGGGCGAAGTTTGCGATGAGTATAACTGCTATAAGGATCCAGAAATGTAGAGGTTTGATCATGGCCAACTTCCACCACCGTCTCATTATCTGAAACAAGATGAGTACACTGTTATAAATGTCCGTTTTCAAAGAGAAACATTGTTCCGTAATCATCCCCTGATGGAACTTTGATCCGTATTTTGAATACTGGGTAACAGGTCACGTGGTTTGAGTATGGCCAACTTCTACTTGTCAACTCATCTGAAACAAGATAAGTACCGTAACTATATATAGATAATAACGCAATCAAACAATCACCATATTGGGCAATTACCTTGTAATTTGGCAAAGAAAAGCAAGCGGAAATAATGTGCAAACACCCGAAAAACATGTTTTCACGACCTATGACCCACCCACCCCAGTCATGTGAATCAATGAATTATTTTGTGTAGATCCCCATACATACTAACTCGTCTTCAGTTACGTTCGTAGGTGGTTATGCATGGAAGTGCATTCATATTTCCGGGGCCTCCGATGTAGTAGTAGTAGTAGTAGTAGTAGTAGTAGTAGTAGTAGTAGTAGTAGGTAGTAGTAGTAGTAGTAGTAGTAGTAGTAGTAGTAGTAGTAGGTAGTAGTAGTAGTAGTAGTAGTAGTAGTAGTAGTAGTAGTAGTAGTATTTGCTCTCGTGATAATATAGAAAAGAGATGGTAGAGCTGATCGGAAAAGGCCATATCAGATTTAAAACCACGTGGCGGTTTGCACTCCATAATACACATAAATTATTCGCTTTTGAATTTTTCTCAGTATCGAAATAGGTCTACCTTTCTACGAACATTATGTAAACAAAAAAGACACATCGAATTAATGAAAAATACAACGGTTAATACGGTCCCAACCACAAAACAGCCATTTGCACGACATGGAACGGTAAAGAGCGTGGTAGTCTATTCATGATATGGTAGCAATAAAGAGCGTTTGTCTGACTTATGTTGAAAATGGCTGGAAAATGGCTGTGACTTTCACAAGTGTTTTTCAGAGCATATGAAGTGGATGGCACAATAGGGTAACATAAGCTGTCCAGCTACGGCCAACCTGACTCAAATCCCGATGATTGCGATCCGCGCAAGGGGGGGGGGGGGGGTAATCTGCGTATCTGCGCAAGTTTATCAGTTGCCTTCCGGTGGTTAGTGGTTTCTACGTGGAGTGGTCATTTCCCGCGTAAATTAGCCGTCTGTGTGGTGTGTCCACCACCTACCAATATTACGACGCGATACGACCACAGTAAACCAAACCAGATATACAACCTCCCACATGTAACTTTAAGTTGTCCAGCTTCATTTTCGAATCTTAAGTGAATACGGTACATGTAATTTGGACTGTGCTAATTTGTCGTTTGATTTAAATACACAAGTATAAGCATTAGCAATTATGTAAGTGGCGTATTATATTACATCTATTATTGTAGTAATGGGAATGATACATCCAAATCATTGCTTCATCATGAGGAAGGCTGGTCGTTGCTTCTATGACATATCAGAGCATTGGTGTCCGATGTTGCCTTATACGTGTACCCGTACGATGTCGTATATGACCCGAACTACAGACATGGAAGTCGGGCGCATGCCATTGTGTATGCAATACCAACAGTCAGAGTTAACCTTGTATAATCCACCTATATTTAAACTTAATTTGATTTGATTTGAATTGAAATTCCTAAATATAAAAAACTGAAAAAGCGACTTTGCATAAACTCTCTATTCCTGACATCTTGCCGATATTCCCCTCTGGCACTGTGTACCTGTTAAAATGTGATTTTAATTTAATAGCAGTATCTTATAATGTCGTATAAAATAGTTGAATTCACTGTTAATGCGGTTTGTCAGTTGTCTCCGTGAAAAAGTGTTATTACCCAGTGGTACTTTGCGGACCGATACATCTATGTTTGCGTATCGTCGGAACTATATTCAGTCGCATATTATCATAATTTGACCACCACACGTTTGCAATAATTATTTCGGTATTGATAAGAAAAATAAGAACTGAGCCAGACGTAGACAATTTTAATCCTAAAACATAAGAAATAAGATCATGTCAGAAATCATTACCAAAAGTCATTGTGGCAGTGGTATCTCAGCGGAGCGATGGGAGGATAACTCTGCCTTGTGTTTGGTCATTACATGCGAAAGCGGATATGACCGAGCCGCAGCATTACATGTGATTGGTGGCAGAGGTGAATGTTGGTACGACTTACAACTCTGGTAGAGATTGAACTCCTTTAAATTTGTCGATACCGTCTTTGTGTGATAGGAGCATGCGACACCATTGCGCACATTTTGATCATTTGAACATTTGAATTTAAAAAAAAAAAATTAAACTTAAAAAGAACAAATATTAATTTTAAATTTTAATTTTTTTTTTTTTTTAAACATAACGCCGTTATACCATCCGAGTCACCACACCTAATTTTGTTGAAATCGATCCAGGTTATGGAGAACAGCTTCGAACAGACAACTCCTTGGTCGATACCGTCATTATCAGGTCATTTCAATTTCAAGGTCAGGCATCAGAGTAGAAAATTAAACTAACCGACACAAAATTAAACTAAACCGACACAATCGAGTATCAATATCGGTCGAGCGACATCAACTAATGACAGTTTTCCCACTGATTTTTGACAACTTATACTATATATAACTTGACACTTGGGGATTTCGACAGGAATGGATTTATCAGAGAATTGTTTTCGGCAACAGTATACCTCGCGAAGGGTGCATACATGTAATATCACCAATCGTGTGTTTTCGAGCTGACATTCGAAGCGCGCTGCGTTCTGATGGTGTTACCCCCTGGGTGGGATTCATGCCATTTTCAGACGGCACGCGGGAGTCACTAACCGATATTAGCCTCTATTCAGGATGCATAATACCGTCTTAAATGGAATTGGGATTGAATGCCGGTTCACGCTAACCGGCCATGATAGCCATTAACTCTCAGATTTGTAATGATTCCTCACATTCTCTCTAATGCGAAGGGCAGATGCAATACCACAAAACATGCCAGCACAGGTAATGCGCACGGATCATACTTGTACTTTTTTGGATACTTCCTACTGGAAATTATCACTTTTTGTCCCCGGTCAGGATGATGAGTGATTTCACCGTGTCTAAATAACTCAACTTCGAGGCTTTCTGCGAGGGCATCGTTCGATTTTCCAATATGCAAGAAAGAAACAAATATTTTTGCAAACCGTAATCGCAACAGTTAGGTTTCATTTTAACATTTCTGACGTCAGCATGTTTCGTGGTACTTTCCGATAACGGGAGATGTGCTGTCGCAACACTAAAGACCCTGTGATAGAAATGGTTTCGGGCGTCGAACGATCCCGTGTTTCAAATTTTCTAGATTGAATTCGCCGTTTTTGCGGCCTAAAAAAAATGAACGCTGCGGCAATTATCTTGGTTATCGCAATTTAAAATATATTATCACAGTGAGACTCCCGGTGGATACCACGTGTCAATATAGCTAGCATTCGCGGCGATACCATTCGGTTGGGGTTGATCGCCGTCATTAACGACCAACAACCTCATTAACGGGGTCGATTAATTACAGCATAACTGTATTTTGTGTGTATACACAATATATCCATCACTAAATATGTTTTTTATACATGTAGCTGGGATTAGTGGGAATTCGACATCACAATCTACACAAACTAATATCAAAACATCATTAATCAACGAGCGTATATACTTTCACGACTCACGACACTGATCAGTCCATTCCATTGACATTACATACTCAATAACTGTCACTGCACCATCTGTATTCAAAGTGTGAGTGTTTCTCTTCACTGACTTCACTCTGCCACTAAATATAGCCAATATGTCAACTTTATCACAACTGGCCAGATTGGAAACACAACCGGAAAAATCAGCAAGAACCATTTTTTTTCCAATATGATTTCCGAATCAATTATGAAGGAAGCATCTCTATTTTGTTTCGTCAAAATTGTGTAGAAAGTCAGAATTAATATTGCCAACGACCTTCGCATTAGATTGTGTTATCTGCGTACGTTAAATGTTACACTTCAGAAGATAATACGTTTGACAAACAATAGTTTTCTAGGCACCACACTAGTGTAAACTCGATCACGGCAAATGAAAATTATACGCACACAATTCATGACTTAAAATGAACGAGTTCATTAATTAATTATCCGTTAGTTTTCAAGCGTGGTTAAAATCGTCAGGTCTTCTATTGGTTAAATTCCGGTCACGAGTATATAGATATGCCCTCATTTATGGTGGCAGAATTTTCGCCCACTTGTTGGGAGGTGTGTTGAAGGTGACACATGTCCCTTTTTAGTGGCAATTAACAAAATATGCCCCGTTCCGACCCTGCCCCCAAATCTTCCACCATTTTATTTAGTGTGTACATTCAAAATGATAAAAAGAGTTATCTTTACATACGGTTGAGAAATAAAACTGGACGTACAACACATAAAGGACAGAAATATTGGCATTTCCGTTATATTGTGTTTATCCAGTTCCATTGCTGAAAATGATACTGCATTGCAATAATTCATGAGATTTTAAACCCAATATCACTATTCAGTGAAATCCATTTTATATACATGTATATATATATATTATTATCTGATGTATTGTATTCATATATGTACAATATGTCATATACCCTGTGTTATTGGTGCAAACACAGAATGAGATGAGTGGGTTTAACCTCCCACAATGGCACAAGTGCTGTATTGACAAACCAGTTAACACTCGGGTTAGAATCCTATAATTTAAAAAAACAGACTTAAAGTGTTTATTCAGACATATGCATGATTTGTCATGTGTGATGATGCGTTTGTTGTATAGTTACGGCTTCATGGTTAAGGGGGAACGTCATTTTCGTCGTGTGACGTAAACAGTATGCGGATGGAACATGTGTGGTACACGTATTTGTAAATACGACACACCAAGACTAATGTAATTCTAGGAACAATGGTGTAATAAACTAAATCAACCAATCTTGAAAAAGCATGAGCAGGATGTTTTGTATGACATTTCCTAACAAAATTTAATGATAGAATCAATTATACTACTTGATTGTTAATCCTTTCTATACTGAATGAAAACTCCCATTCAATCATAAAAGTATACAATGGAATGGTATATTGTTCACGTGGAGGGATGTTAGTAATATATGAGCAGACGACACTCAGACGAAATGATAATACAAGTAAATATTATTCATATTCATTAGTGGGATCTGTTTAGATAACAAGTTATTATGGTCGTTTGTTGAACTTATTATCTGAACATTTCATAAGGGAACTACTCGTCAATGAGTATTTAGTATAGCCAGGGTTAAAACAGCAGACATCGGGCAATCCAACGTGGGCACTGAAAGGCCAAAACAAAAACATAATTGCATCTGTTTCTTCTTAAATAAGGTTTTTACTGTGTAATTTAAAGTTTCCCCACCGAAGGTCCCCATATCATCCCAATTATAGTACCTGGGACCTGTGTGCACCAACTGGGAAACGGTGACCTCCGGTAGTTTCTCGTATGCATGACGAAAATGATTAGTTGTACCCGTCAATAAACAAGAGCTTTCGCGTCAAGAATATACACGCGTAAATCATGCTGATGCCAGACACCGTGTTCAGATCAATTTCATTTCAATATGATAGAATACATTAATAGACAGTTGAGTGGTGTCAAAGTCAAAGGCGATACTTTACATATCTTGAATGAAGCGACTTATCTACGTTTAATATAATCGGTCAAGCGCGTATATAACAACTGACTTGACACGCGAAGAAAGTTAGTGAGTAACCTTGGTCAGCTTGAAAAATCTAACGCCAGTCATCAAGACATCAATTAAATGGCATGTCGTGTACACATGTTTGATAATTATTTTATATTTTATCATAAAATACCAACAACATAAAAATACTAATTCCATTACCCCTGGTTAATATTGTGACTTTATTCTTTTTATAACTAATTGGAATAATTTACCATCATGATCGGTATTAAATGCTTTACACTGCCCGTTTTAGCGTCTTCTTTAATCTTAGACTCATTGATTATTTTTTTAAGTATAATATCAATTTTTTATTGCAATTTATATTAGTATTTTATTGTTTTCCGTCGCCATTTTTGTTTTACCATTTCGCAGTTATTATTTAGTTTTTAGCATAGCCTGTTATCACTACTAAATTAATTGTGACTTTTTTAAATCATGTTTTTATTCTAATTATGTGCACTCTATTTTATCAGGTGCATATAGTGTTGCTATTTGATTGTTGTTCATATATCTTATGTCTGGAAGTGTCTTTATTATGTTCAAACTGTCAAGCGTTTTAGAGCAATTCGCTGGATTTTACGCATTACAAAACTTTTATTTATTTATTAATTATTATTATAACATCGGCGTTCGTTTTAATTAGCTGATATATGTTTTGGCGCTAAATATTAATTACGGTATAGTTTCCGGTTACAGTGGTGTAAATATGGCTTGGAGCGCCCTCGGTCGGATGCGGAGAGAACAAAATAGAAACTGGGCCCTGGTTGGACAATAGCCCTGTGTGCATGTATTGTAGCATAACAATACAACACACTTCTACCCTATAATTAAAATAGAAATTGGTACAGGAATGAACCCTTTGTAGCAATGAGGCCTATGGAACATTTACACCACTGCAACCTTCCGCCAAATGCAATGATGAGAGGGTAATGCTATGATGAGTGGGTAATGATATGATGAGTGGGTAATGCTATGATGAGTGGGTAATGACCTATTTCAGTTGTCTATCTTACGATATTCATATTTGTGCCAACACAGATTAAAATGATGTATGTTATTAAATTAAAGCCACATGGCGGTTTGCGCTCCAAAATACACATAATATTATTCGCTTTTGAATTTTTCTCAGTATAGAAATAGGTCGATAAATATCTTAACTACCTTTCTATGAGCATTATGTAACCCAAAAAGACGCATTGAAATAATGAAAAATACAACTGTGAATACGGTGTTTGGGTCCCAAACACAAAACAGTCATTTGCACGACACGGAACAGAAAGGAGAGTTCCCTGGTAGTCTATTCCTGATATGGTAACAACCAAGACCGTTTGTCTTACTTCCGGCGAAAAGCTGTGACTTTGGCAAGTGTTTTTCAGAGCATATATGAAGCTGGTATATCAATAGTTCGTTTATTTATCGACCTATTGTATCCGTCGCTGCAAATCACGTATACAAAAATTTGAGGTTCGAATGAGCCATGTCCGTTTAATCTAATATCATCTTGCTAATGCGCGAATCATGCAACTTGTATCGTATACAAACAATTGTAATCATTATTCATCAGTTGTATTCGTGAAATGTGACATTCACAATGTCATGTCAATGCAATATGAGATATGTTATCGTATATGTCTATAAAAATAACCCATGCCAATCTGGAAATTGTTTGGGAAAGCCATTGATACTGGGCACTGAGTTATCTATGTTTGTAGATTTGTTATTAAATCTATGTAATATGCATGTGAAACGGGGAATGAATACTTTTCTGAAAATTTATCAAATTGCAACTTTTTCAAGTTAGTCATATATTTGCTATGTCACTGCGCATAGGAAGGCCGCTGTGACGACAATAAACATCGTTGCTACGAAACTACAGGCCGTTGGTTGCTGCTGCACGACATAATTATTGTGTGGTGTGATGATCAAACAAGTATGTCAGAAGCGTTGGGATGGAAACCACATTTGTGTAGTCTGTCAACACATCCTCGTGCAAATACGTTCATATTTGACCTAAATATTCACAAAGATTCACATTGGACTGATTTGAAACTGAGATAACCACATAGCTATATAGTGAGCTTATACCCGTTATATCGTTGCATGGCTCGAGTCGCAGTGAACACACATGATAAAGAGCGCGAAACTAGTGCAAGCCGTCTCAGCCGTGTCGTGAAAAAGGTAGATTAAATAATGTCATGTATGGGCTTATTTCTTCTTATTTAAATATTTCCATATTGGACGTTTTATGTTAATATATAGAGCGTAATTCAGATTGAAATAAATATGGGCTCATTTGTGTTTTTGAAATAAGTTCAATGTGAGCTTATTTTGCGGAGAAAAGGCTGAGTCAACAATAATGGTTGAGTGCTGCTTCCGTACAAATACTAACCATGGAGGATCATGGAGGATTACATTATGTTTGTCGTGATTACGAACTTCGTAAGTTATTACACAATAATAAAGCTGATGGGAACACCCTCACCTAAGAACGTCCATGAAGCGAGAATGTGCTGAAAGGTCTTGAAATCTCTTTCGAAATGACATTATTTATTTTCATATCCTGTGTATCCTTCAGCACTTTATAGGTGATAGTGTGCTGTTAAGTGCGCTTGGGGATTGGCTCACTTTCTTCAAGGACGACTTTGCTATAAGCTGCTTTTTTTTAAGCCACATAGCGGATTGCGCTCCAAAATACATCTAATAATATTCGCTTTTAAATTCCTGGTATCGAAATATAGGACGATAAATACTTGAACCGCCTTTCTGCGAGTATTATCTGTCCCAGAAAGACTCCGCATTGAAGTCTTAAACAACAAGTCACTCGGAAGTGACTATGCCCCCGCAATGAAGCAACTCGTCAGAGAATTTATACCCTGATCACTATGGGAGGCCAAATTTAATAACATTTAATAACCAATTACGCTTAAGCATAATGCATTACACTTAAGCGTAATTCCATTACGCTCAAGTGTAATGCAGATTTCCATTATGCTTATGCGTAATGCCATTACGCTTAAGCGTAATGCCATTATGCTTTAGCGTTTGGAATTTGTATTTCACTTAAGCGTAATGGCATTACACTATTAACATATTACAATTAAGCGCAATGGCATTATGCTTAAGCATAATAGCATTATGCTTAAGCGTAATGGAGTTGTGAGTCAGGCTATTATGCTTAAGCGTAATGGAGTTGTGAGTCAGGCTATTATGCTTCAGCGTAATTTCATTATTATGCTTAAGCGTAATGTGAATTTGGCCTCGCATAGGTCACCAATAACTTGTTATGTTGCGTCCCATGAAGTCTTTTTGAATATTAAACCCCATATTTTCATGAAAAATCTATCAGATTTAGTATCTGGGCTCCAAAGATCTATAAAAAAATGCATTGAAAATAGGCAACACCATCACCTTGTTTCCATATAAGTTGGCATAAACGAGAGAACGACCTTGTCATTTGGCCTTCAACGATTGGAAACACATCGTTTCTTCATTTGGAAATAACTATGCCAAAGTTCAACAGAATCCAATTAAGCATTGCGATGCTATGAAACGGACACGAATGGTACGAGACAATATGACTGGTGTAGTATGAAGTCTAAATTTGAAATGTGACCTTGACATTTGACTCCACAACTTTCTAGCCAACCCTATTGGGGATTCATTAGCTGCAGGCAAACATGGGCGCTTTTGACATCAACTCGGATGCCCCATAATATTTACATGACATGCAATCAGAAATTAAATATCGATCAATCACCGAATCAACCACTATGCAAGTAACCATAAATGGCATGTGTTTATTAATCGTTCTGTGCTATGGCATTTACACAATCACTTGTAGCATAATCTGAACATTGATTGATTGCGTAATCCATTAGCCATGTACACGACTACAATCGTGCATACCACACTTTACTAACAAGTAAAATGCACCAGCCTACAAGCATGCCAGAATGCGTTTAATATGAACACGTCGATGAATTCGAAACCTAAATGTCAGTGTAATTAATGTGTTTATGTTAAATATAAGCTTCGTATAAACGAACACGCACGTTATATATACACACATTCGCGTTTAAGCTAGACAAGTTGTTTATCTTTAATCGTCTGGAGGGTCGGTTTCCCGTATGAAACGTGAATATATTTGCAAAAATAATGAGCATTTTTATTTAAATTACGATACTAAAAATTATATTATTCCGTACATATAAGTTAAGGACAGTATCCGTTTAAACCTTATGCATGGCCTGTAAAATACATGTACATGTCAGTTGTAAACACATTTATATGAACACAATGGTGCGTGACCAGATTTAAAAAGTTAAATATAACAAGGCCAAAGCGAGATACATGTACATGGTTTCAACGACATATTTCACCGGACATATATTGTAAAGTTGACAAGTAGATTACATTCCCCTGACGACTGTTATGATCACGCTTTAACCCTTTACCCAACAAACCGGCCAAAACCGGCCAAATAAAGCTTCAACAGCCTAAAATATCTTCGGTCTGTCTCAATAGAGCCATACAAATATGGATATCATTGGAACCGGCTCCTTGACCACATTGTGATAGTTACAGTTATGCCCTGTGCCAATGCATTCTCTTATATATGCGAGTCGACCATAGGTCGCCTCGCATATATAAGAGAATGCATTGGCCTAAAAACAATCTTTTTTAAACACTTTTTACCATTTTTTCTTACATTATTTAACAATTTTATAATTTTTAATGTGTTAAGCCAATGCATTCTCTTATATATGCGAGGCGACCTATGGTCGACTCGCATATATAAGAGAATGCATTGGCACAGGGCCCTTCTGTTGGGTAAAGGGTTAATCAGAACTAACTTATTTTCGTTGACGCGTTTGTGCCTAATGTCCCTAAACCAATCCTGTTATCATTACTGCCTGTATATATATCACCCGTGACATCACGCAAACATGTTTCGCCCCGTGAACCTTTCGCGCTCCTTGGTACCATGCACTGATGCTAAATTGACCGGCCGATCGACATCAGCTGACATAGCCTCTTCGTGATAAGAGATAATAAATTATATCCAATAAAAACACAACTGTTGTGTTTACACACACGACTTGATCCATATGCAAGCACGGAGTGTAATTCCTGATAAATGTATATGGCTACTGTGTAGTGAATGCGCACAATTTACAACCATATCCGCGCTTGTTGAAAATGCAGATAAAAAACAAAAACGAGATGCATGTTTTCACGCAGAACATATAGACGTATCACGTATAATAGCGTCGTTGATACCATGTCAGTTAAACATAGTTTATGAGTGATGGGTAATATACATGTCAGTTGTAAACACACATTTGTGCTACCAATCGAAACACATGAATGATTTATCATAAACGAAACGTTCGAGTTATAAACGTCTGAATTTTAAGCACTTATCATCATATGACACATGTCACCCGACCTATAATGTAAATTTATAAGTATATTTATTCCCCTACGGATAGGTAAGATCACGTTTTAAGCACAGCTAACATTTGTTTGGTCTCCAATGTACCTACACTGCATCACAGTCAGGCAGCAGTACCTCCCGCAGAGTTATCACCCGTGAAATGATGCAGACGAGTTTCATGGCGCGACCCTTTGACGCTCCTTGCATGGTATACCACTGGTGATAATTGATTGTTTATTAGCAAAGCCAACAGTTAAGTTGGAACATGCAATAACATATATACATACTATAGACAAGGCACACATAATATATAAGTCATGTCAATAACAATACATACATGTACACAATTATATTTTAATCCATGATGCAATTTACATTAACGTAGTATCCTTTCTAAAGTTAATTTTATAAATATGCTTACTGTTTAAAGAAAGCTCAAGTATTCAATTGAGAGTAAACAATGAAAATTATTTCTGTTAGAGTTCTCCCAGTAATATTTGGGGATGTGAATTTCGCGTAAATCTTGTTACTTTTGACATAGAATCATAAAGTGATATTCGTCGCAAGGACTGTTTTCACATAAAACACACCATAAATTGTCTGCGGAATTTGTGGTTTCTTTTGTCCATCTATTTTTTTCTACTGGTAATTTATGATTAGATGTTCTGATTTTCAATAGGTAGTTAGACAAATGAGATGGCAAGTAAACTAAATAGCGACTCATTTGCATGGACTGCTTTATGTCTCTGTAAAATATGGCATGCGATGAAGTAGAAGCATTCAGGTTGTCAAAGAGGTTGCGCTCATACTGTTTAATCAGTAGCGATCTTATGTTTCTCAACTCTGCTCTCCTCAGCGCTAATTGGTTTGTCCACACATGTTCCACATTTTCCACGTGTTCACACATGGATTCCCCTATCGACGTTTCAGCCGTCAGCACAAATCACGGCGTCACAATTAGAATGCCAACGAAATCCAAACATTTCACAACAAACACTAGTCAGCAGATCAAAACATCAGAAGAATGTCAGCCTGTTTTTAAAGCACTTGTGCTAAATGGATTCACTGATCGACTTCCGCTGGCATGGCCTCTTCCGTGATGAGAGATAAATTATATCTTAAAAAACACAAATGCTGTGTTTACACACACGATTATACAATAACGGAGTGCAATTCCTGATACATTCATTCAGCTGCTCTAGAGAATCCGCACACTTTATAACATGTCCGTGTGTGTCCAAAATAAAACCCCAAAAGTTTACACTGCATGGTTTAAATGTTTTCCATAGGCCTCAGTACAAATGTTTTAGTGTGTACTGTTAACAATATAAATCGTAGGTCCAAAATTTTCTTTAAATCTGAAAGATTGACATTTGCGGAAACTCTTTATGCTAAAACGTCATGTCCGTCTAGCAGGGAATTCTCCTTTAAATCTTGTATTTTCGTAACTAGTGTCAGAACCGTACTTCAAAAATATCATATTTTAGACCACACCACAAAACTTCACTACAAAGGATTAAGTCCTGTGCCAATGGCTATTTTACCTATCACATGGAAGAGGTGTGATGAAAAACACACGGATATTGACCAATCAGGGCCCAGTGTCTATTTGATTCTCTCACGTGTCCGCTAGATGACACTCCGAAACATATTTACACTAGTGTAACCTAAAGCGATAGTGGTTTTTTTTCGCGGAATAATTGTAACTCCATACATGTCTTCAGAATTACCCCTCAATGAAATATTTGTATTAAAACAACAAAATCACTTTTTTTGTTCTTTATTTATTACACACAATTTAACCCCACCCTTTTTTACACTATTCATAAAAAAGCATAATTTTCCACCACAAGTCATGTTCAGCCCCCATTTTCACAGTTGTTTTGGGTCTGGTGTTGCAAACTTGGATCAGCTATGGAAGACTGTACAATATTCTTTCCATGAGAGAACTTATGGTGATGTGAGGTCATTGAGTCAAGATCTGATCAGCTGAGCATCAAGCACATGGCTTTATCAGAACATGGGAAACTAAAATATGACATTTTCAGGTCTGCAAGGGTAACCCAATATAACTGGATATGGGAGTGTATTGAGTTAGTTGAACATAGATATGCTCTATTCAAAGTGCTGAAGAATGTTCTTAAACGAATGTAAGTTTTAGTGCTGTTAACCTTCAAATGGCCATACCAACAAGTGGAAATGACACACTTTCGTGATATATATCTGTATCTCACTGGTTATAAAGTCCAAAATACTTGCTAGATTAGCTTCTCATAACAATTGCTATGTGTGTTATTAACTTGCTCATGTTATGGGTCATTTGCATCATCATGTGACTATTACCACCTTGAACAATTCTGAAAATACATTGAAAAATTGGCTGATGTAAGTGAAAGAAGACATCAGCAGCATGGTAGACTCATTAAACCTCGCATCATTGTATTGGTTATTTAGATGGAGTTATCATTATACCTCACATCCTTATATTGGTTATTTAGATGGTTATCATTATACCTCACATCAGTGTGTTGGGGATTTTGGACCTTGACTTGGGACCTTTGGTTTTGGTGAGTTTGAAGCCTATTTACATTTCAAAATGTTGTCAGTTTTGTATCGTCTGCAGCGGAACTCGGCATGTTGAAGCAAATGTTACAAGGCATTGCACCGTTATGATTTTGGCATTGTTGAACAGAAGAGAAATACAGAATATCAGTATCAAATGATAAAATGTATATGTAACGAGTCTATAATACAAATGAAAAATTGGGGAGGGGTGGGCGATACGGGGAAATATGGTTTGATACCGATATAGATTTGAAGAGCGATAATGACCAATGTTGATATATTATGCATCTCAACTCTATTGTTGCGACAAGGTTATAAAATAGGGGGGTGTCAGAAACTTATTGATGTCTATATAGTGCCAGAATAGTTATTTATCGACTTCTATAGTGGTACAATGAAAATTAGAATCAAATTATAAAATATGTATATAACACAACTATACCGATGAAAAGAACAATAATAATTTGGGCCGGGATTAGATGTTGGGTTGGTTATATGGAGTAACAGGAGTTCATACGATGAACTGACATAAATTAGTAGAGCTATAGTGATCAATGTTGCCATGTAATGCATCGCGACGTAGCGACAATTGTATACAATTGGGGGGGGGGGGGTCTGAAATTATCTATCTCAAAATATGGCACCAGAATTATATAGAAAGGAATAGCAATTGATATATGTATACGGCATAGTACACGTAATACCATAGACATAAGTATTGATGACATGTTAAAAATATGTACATAACTCGACTATAGCGATGAAAAAAATAATAAATTGGACCGAGATTAGAGTTGGGTTGGTTACATGTGGATAATTGGATATGCGGTTAATACTGATGAAACAATATAAATTAGTAGAGCGACAAAGACCAATGTTGACACTTAGTCAGCCTATATGCGGGGAAAATAGGGGTTGGTACGATAGACCGAAATAAATTTGGCGAGTGATAGTGACCAATGTTGACTTATAAAGTAATGCCACTGTACTGTCGCACAATTATCAGGTAGAAATTGTCAAATATGTACCCTGGTGTCCAATATGGAGGACCTCAGAAAACATTCGCAGGGCCCTAAAATTTATTTAACACAGGATTTCCCATTCAAATCGATTTATGTCGATAAAACTCTTATTTTTAAAAATTTTAAGCTGAGACTTGGTGTGTCTTGGTGAAATACTTTATATATTCCTAAAATGACAGGTTCCAGCACGTAATTATGTTTTAGATGGCAGATAGAATTTTTTTTCGATGATAAATTTTAATATAGGATTTGCCATTCAAAACGATTTATGTCCATAAAACTCTTTTTTTTTTTTTAATTTTAAGCTGAGACTTGGTATGTCTGCGTGGAATACTTATCTATTCCTAAAATGATAGGGTCCATCGCGTAATTATGTTTTAGATGGAAGAAATGAATTTATGTCGATAAAACTGTTATTTTTCAAAATTTTAAGCTGAGACTCGGTGTTTCTTCGTGGAATACTTATATATTCCTAAAACGGCAGGGTCCAGCACGTAATTATCTTTTAGATGGAAGAAATTAATTTGTTTCGATGATAAAAATCCAGCGTAATTTGCCGTAAACCAGCGTAAACAAATTTAACAATCATTTTCTCAAGTGTCGTTTTGGTAAAAATATCGCTCTCTCGACGGGGAGATCTGATCCGAACAATAGCTAAGATGTATTTAGATAGAATTATTGAGAGAATTTGACAGATTATGGCATTTTGAGAGAATCGAGTGGAGAAAACGTTTCCTTCAAACACGCGAATTCAGCCAATTACAGTTGCAGACGAGCGCTGTCCCTGTCAGAATCAGATTGGCAACACATTGAACAAATGCAGGCCTTAAACTCACCTTTTTGGGAGGTAAATCCAATAAATTAGATATCAATACAATCCTTCCTAAGCACATTCAAAGATATCCCGCAAGTTTTTAATATCTTAGGACACAGAAACAGTCAAAATGAATGAATTTAAATCAGCTTCCGAGACGAAGCGAGACATGTACATGTGTACGATTTGATTTTGAGGCGCCTTGTTTACGATGACGTCATTTGCGTTGCTTCCCAACCTTAACCCTTTCCACTCCCAACGACATTTCAATTGGTTGAAATTAAAAAGTTCTCAAGTTCCAGCTCAACCTGAATCTAGTTACTCAATTGGTAGAAATACTTTAGCAGTAATTCTTTGTTTTATAAGTTATAACTCTAATTTTATTGACGATACGAGCTCAACATCATAATATGTCACTGTTTATGGCGGTGTTATCCAAACGTGTGCTTTGATAATGATTATAATTTTATTTTGCGATCAAACGTCAGTGCAGCTCAGCAGAAACGCATAGGCACTAGTTCAATTCAGCAGAAACGCATGAGTCCTACGATTATAGACACCCACTGGACGCGCTTCGCGCGTCGGTCAGTGGGTGAATAATATAAAGTTTATAATTATATTATATTCCAGCTAACATTTGTGTTCCGAATGCACCTACACTACATCATAGTCATGTATCAGTTCCTCCTGCAGAGTTATCACCCGTGAAATCATGCAGAAGTGTTTCGGAGCGCGACCCTGTGGTGCTCATTGCTAAATGGATTCACCGATCGACTTCCGCTGACATTTCCACCTTCATAATGGAGCAATATTAGAAAACATAAATGCTATGTTTGCACACACGATTTGATCGCTACCTAATGACAAATCTGGGCGGCGGCGATTATATTGTAATCGCAAACTCACGCGAAATAAATAACTCGCATCTCAGCCTATAGACTTATAGGATGATAGTACAACATTTCGAGCATCGTTCTCTGGGGATTCAAGAAAATTGATGTTTTCAGTCTATCCTGCTGCACCGGTGACAAGCAATTCCATTACGTGTAGTTACCGTCTATAAAAAGCATGAGCCTAAATGGAATATTTACGTTTCTCGCCGCTCGATCACCCAGTTTATAAAGATTTAGTTCGTTTACGCGCACGCATTGCGAGAGTACGTAGGCGCTTCGAAGTTCTACGCAAATCTGCATTACGCTTCCGTTACCAAAGATACTTAGTCGAATGCATCCAGTATACTGTACATAACTGGGCGTCAAATTTATAACATTATAGTCGCGACAAATTTAAGAATTATTCTTAGCGTGTGCTGATTTTCGAAAATATTAAATTATCAGGGAACCGAAGTATTTACCATAAATTTCCGCAAATTGTTTGAACTCACGGATTTTTTCAGAATGTGTTATTTACTTTGTGTTGTGACATGATTTATTTTGGCGAATTTACCGATATCTCCAGTGCAATAGTGGAAGGGGTAAAAGTTACTAATATATATGCAATCAATTTTATGCTGTCCTGGTCACTGTCTTGTCATATTAGTATTGGCACGAAGCTGGGGAAATGTTCATACTAATAGTGGAATAGTTATGTAACACTTTTCTGTTCGCGGGACATATAGTAAATATGGACGTGTTTACGAAATTGCGTCATGATGTGAGTCACCCACTTTCTTAAAGTATCACTGCGCGTTGTGATGCGGGAAAGGACATTTCCCTCGGCGGATATAGATTGCCGCTACCAAGCGTGCCTAAGGGCCTTGGCCAATCAAATGCACACATCTAAGCGAACTCGAATGTAGTTGTAATGTAATTATCTTACAAGAGTGAATTCCTAGCAAGACATTGTGGTCATCAAAGCCTTAACGCGGCATGCCTAAACTTAAACCTATAGTACACGATATTTTGTATTCCGATACTTATGCGCTTGCTTCGATTCGATTTTCGATTTATCCAAAACCATAATCGAATAGTTTCGATGCGGACTGTACCGCACCGGCCGGTGCATAAGTCGATCTTTTGTGATTTACTAGTGTATACAGACACCCCTATTTTTTGTACGAATTATGAAGGTATATGTGTATCGGTAAGTATAGCCATATTTTCTTTGGAATTTCCCACTCTAAATATAGATACAGTTTCGTTTGCTATCTAATTACCGCAGTGTGCAGACGAAAGCTAACATGAGAAGAATGATTTGATAGGCTGATTTCGGTAATGCGCAAACTATTGACCAATGACCTGCCCTGTTTTAAAAATCGACCGGGTTATCGGGGTCAAACACGTGTCACACTGAAAATCTTTTGCGAGCAGAGCTCTGATTGGTCAAAAGCTCAAAGGTCACACTCGATAAACCAATGGTAATGCGCGTTGTTTTACTATCTGCGGTCAGTGTGCGGCATCAAAATGTCTGCTGAAATGTCTATCATTCAATCAAATAAAATCAATACAAAATCGAAAGTGTGGGACTATTTCGGTTTTATAAAAATAAAAGAAAAACAGCCGGATATGTCGCGGACAATTTGCAGATTATGCAAAGAAACAGTGTGTTACAAATCGGGAGTGACAACGAATATGCGGGCCCATTTGAAGAGGAAACACTCTATTGACGTAGCGGAAATTGATGCTGCCAATGAAAACAGAACGAAACAGACAACGAAGGGGCAGCTGAGCATACCAGAGGTATTCGTGTCCAAATTAAGCAAATCGTCAGACAGATATAGCCGAATAACAAAAGCCATCGGACAGTTTATTGCCAAGGACATGCGTCCGTATCAAGTAGTCACAGACCCAGGGTTTGTAAATCTTCTGAGGACAATTGAACCTCGCTATGACATTCCAGGGCGAACACATATATCAAACACAGTTATCCCCGATCTGTATAAAGAAACAAAGGCTTCTGTTCAAAATGACATTGATAACGCACAGTATTTAGCTCTGACAACCGATAGCTGGACATCGCGGGCAACTACCAGTTACCAGACTGTCACAGCACACCTCATTAATTCTGATTGGCAGCTTAAGAATTATGTTCTAACTACGGATGAAATGGTTAATTCTCATACAGCCGATAATATAGCTGCTTCGCTTAAGGAAACAATATCTGAATGGAATCTCATGAAATATGGATCTCTTCCACCATTAACAACTGACAATGCTAGTAACATCACACTTGCTGTTAAACAAATGGATACCAAACATATCGGATGCTTCGCTCATACAGTAAACCTAGCAACCCAGAGAGGCCTCAAAGTTGCTCAGTTTGATAGATTGCTGGGGCGTGTTCGTAGAATTGTTACATATTTTCATAAGAGTACTACTGCGACAGCAACTCTTGCCAAGAAGCAGGTACTTTTAGACCTGCCACAACATAAACTCATAATGGACGTGACTACAAGATGGAATTCGTCCTTCGAAATGCTAGACCGATACCAGGAGCAACAGGCTGCTGTTGACGCAGTATTTTTGTCGAAGGATATCAAGAAAGAAGCAAAAGATATAAACACTCTAAATGACACTGATTACAGCAATATAGAAGAACTACTCAAAGTACTGGAACCGATTAAGATTGTCACAACAATTCTCTGTGATGAGAAATGTCCCACCGTTTCTTTAATCTACCCTCTAAAAGAAATGATGATGAAGAATTTGACAGAGAACAGTGATGATGCGCCTATTGTATCAAATGTTAAGAAAGCGATACGAGAAGATCTCAGTCCAAGATATGCAAATCCTGAGTTGAAAGAATTTATTCTAGTAACATCCTGTTTGGATCCACGGTTCCGTGAGTTAACATTTATTCCATCTGAGGAGAGGGCACAAGTTTTTGTGTCATTGAAATTAAAAACAGTGGAACTACTACAGAAATGTGAGGAATATAATTGTAAGGCGAACGATTCCAGTTCAGAGGCAAGTCAGGCGACCAGCATGTCCAGTACCACTTCACAAGATTCTGATTCAGCCGACTCTGTTGACTTTGAGAAACAGCCAACAAAAAAGAAGCGTGTTAGTGCTATGGAAAAACTCTTCGCAACTGACTTACTACAACAACAGAAAGATGAAACGCCGAAAACATTGGATGAAATAGTTGAGGATGAAATAAAGGAGTTCAAAAAAGAGAAACCCATGCCTCTGACCAGTGACCCTCTCTCATGGAGGAGACTGAATGAAGTGAAGTATCCGAAATTATCTTGCTTCGCAAAACAATGCTTGTGTATTCCAGGTACCTCAGTAGCCAGTGAGAGAGTGTTCTCAACCGCTGGGGATGTTGTGAGCGCCCAACGATCCTGTCTATCCCCTGAGAACGTAAACATTCTCGTGTTTCTGAAAAAAAACTTACACGTAATGTAACCACCCCACGACAATCCGTCATGAACAATAACCATGACGTTTTCATTGTTCATGGTGGATTGTCGCGGGGTGCTTACATTACTTGTCATTTTTAATATTGTTATATCTGAGTATGTTGTCAGAAACTCCAGCAACAAGTGCCAAATAATGAAATCTTATCAACTTATTAAGTTATTATGTTACTGATTTGTTTAAAAATTGTTTATTCAATTAAAATCTTTTAATGAATTCATGTTTTAGCTATCTGTTAAAAGTGTGTGTTACTCACTCTTTACAGTGTACATGTAACCATTAATCGTGAATCAATGAAAATTCAAATAGTGTGGGATGAATCATACACCTCCCCTTGTCCCCTTTTAAATGAGTCATGTGCTCGATAATAATAACTTAAAATGTAGTTCAAACAGAAACAAATACTGAGTAGTCAGTCACTTAGTCTAGTCACTCACTATTCAATATTATTTTCATGTTGAACTTTCAGTCTTATCATTATTCACTAAGACATTCATGCTCTAACATTGAAAGCTTTGAAACATGTACTGAGTTGTACTCCTTGTCTCAAAATTTCAAATGAACCTCCAGTCTATTGTTTTGATCTAGTTGAGGATGAGGAATGATGATTTACATTTATCAATTGCAACAAATAAAAATCTGGACCTCACTTTCATGGCTTTCTTTGAAAGTTGGCACTTGCACAATGTACAGTATGGTAATTTAATATTGGATCCCAGAAGTACATGTACGTGTTATTCAGAGATATTGGACCTGTCGACTTGCACATACTCAGTCCCAAGTATGGGCATATGGCCATTATGGGGTATATTCCATTATTCCGGGTAATACATGAACACTGTTCAACACTCTCTAAAAGTAAATGGTACCATTGGAAATGCTTTTGGTAATTGATTTATTAACAGGGTTTAGCAACTAGTGCTGTTTAGTATTTACATATTGGATACATACATAGCAGTATAGATGACAGTATCATGACACAATACATGAATGGTATTTAGTTTTTCAAATAGACTTTCTGGGATACAGTGCCGCTGTCATGACTCTAAATCAGCAGACCTGTTTTGTCGGTAACTTGCATCGCGATGCGCATTGCATCGTGGACAAATAATCGCGATGCGCATCGCATCGTGACCCCTCCGCATCGTGGCAGCCCTACCGATACTACAGAAGTGTAATTATTTAACCCTTCCATGACTGGAGCTTCTTGAAATTTTACGAATACCCTGTGCCAATGCATCTCTTATATATGCGAGTCTCTCATAGGGAGCCTGACATCATAAGATAATGCATTGGCCTAACAATATTTACCTTGGGATTTCAAGCCCGAGCATGCTCCTTATATATGCTTTCATGGAGAAGAGAGTGCACTCTTAAAACTCAAGTGTTATATACATCATTTTCCAAAATGTTGTCCAGTGACAGCACTTTGGGTGTACAAACATCACCCGCACAAGGTTAATACTATATAGGTGTCGGAAATAAATTGTAACACGAAGCGACAGCGCAAGATGGCGATCAAACTTAAAGTCTTTGGCGTGGACTTGGTTGCCTCGAAAGAGGTGACATTCCTAGGCGTCACCTTGGACACCAAACTCACTGTGTTAACACATGTGAAGCAGGTAGCCACCAGGGCCATGCTACGAGCTAATCTTCTCAGACGGCTGCGAGGAACTTCCTGGACGACAGGAGGTCCACTCTGCTAAGAGTCTACAAAACGTTCGTACGACCGCAGGTTGCTCAAAACAAGACACATGAGGATAGCCCTACAAGCACCGTATCGCACCTGTATTGTAGATCTACATACCATCGCTGAAGTGGAACCCATCAGAGGGCGCCTGCGTGATCTGGCGGAAAGTACACTTGCGATAATGGACGGCAAACATCACGAGGGAGTGTTTACAACGTAAACAGCTTTTCCGTGGCTGAAAAAGACCCGCAGTCCAATAGGGTTATTGGATCGTCCCGCCGGGACATGTGCGCAGTCGAGCCGGCTATGTTAGATCGTCCCGTATTCTAAAACTGAAAACAAATCCCGCAGTCTAGTAGGAGTATTGGACCGCCCCGGGGTAAAATTGACGAGAATACCCAGTCCAGTTGAATCACTTAACCGTCCCGTACTCTTTAAGGAACCCGCAGTCCAATACGCCAGGACAACCAAGAGAAAATGCGCAACGCAGCGACACCACTGGGTCGTCCCGCATTTTCGAAAAAGTTGATCAAGATCAACAAAGAGGCAAGACAAAGACAAGACAAGCTGCAAGACACAGATGAGGCAGACAAAGCCCAGACTCAAGACTTTCCACCCGACCCGCGGCCTGACTGATGGAAGGGAACAAGGAACATTTAAGACAGGGCGTCAGGGTGATCCTCGGATTGGATGAGCTCATCGCCGTCCTCGTGCCCTTCGAGTGGGCACTCAAATGTTTTCACTGTTGTTACACTTTCATGATTAAAGATGGATTAACCATTTTAAATAGTTGCGTGGGTACACAATAATAAACATGAACTGAAGACCCCTGTCCGGAAAGGCTTCTATCAATTAATATTGATTTTATTTCGAATATTTTATTGGGACCCTTTATTTGTCTATTTTTAGAACAGACCATTCGGGTGATACTATATAGCGATATAGATCATTAGGCTGCTCCTATGGCTAGGTACCGAACGTCAAATGTTCCAAATTGATTGGGTGTATTGCTTTATTCCAGAGTTATAAGCGATAATGAGTATAATTAACGTTTATTTGTGACAAAATTACACAATAAAGTTTCTGGTCTCTGTTAACAGTAACCACTTTTGTTCGTTAGCTAAACAACCACACCTTTTTATACCTGAAAATATTCGAAATAAAATAAATTGATATTAATCGATAGAAGCATTTTCGGACAGGAGTCTCCGATTCAGATCTAATATTTTATACCCCGGTAACTATATAATACATGTTTACAAATATATAATCCACCTTTAAGTGTTGGGTAAATACTTAAAGGTGTTGGTGTAACACATTTAAAGGTTGGTGTTGTATATGTCCAACATCCCACAGGTGTCGAGCACTAAACTACTGGAATACTTGTTAGCAGTGTATATATGTTTTTTTTCTTCCACATATCTTACATGAGTCATGACTCTTGGTCAGGGTGGAATCACCAGCAATATTGATAAAACTTTAGTCTTTGGAGTGTGCACTTGCACATGACCTTTAATGCTACACCACCGCAGCTCCCGTTCTGAAAGGGTTAATAACTAAATGACAAAACTGGTTTCGTTTCACGTTGAACTGCAGCATGAAACAAAGAGTATCATGATCATGGAGGTGGCTACATGTGTCCAACTTAGATTGTATTATTTAGGGTTTATTGCCGATTTAGCCATCAGGCCATATCGCGACGTCCAAATAAAATTTCCAACTAGATCAAAACATTTCGCAACAAACACGCATACCAAAACATCAGAAGAATATCAGCCTGTTTGTAAAGTTTTGGACAACGAAAAAGATGGTTTCAGTTTATTCTCCTGCACCGCGATGACATGCAATTCCATTATGTGTTGTTATCGTATACAAAAGTCATGAGATGTGCATGTATCTAAAGATGTGGTTCATATCATACGTGAAAGCATTGCGAATAGTCCATGTATGTAGACGTTTCATGCAAACTCCAGTACAGAGCCTTTCGTTACCAAAGATGCTCATTAACTAGGCGTCAAATTTTAGTGGTGACGAAGTCTACAAATTAATTTGAATGAGTGATGGTTTTCGAAACGATTAAGATGCGTGTCCTATTCTCAAAATCTGTCTAAGGTTCAGGGAACACAGGTGTATATACACCATGCAATGTGACATCAATGTTTAAAACGTTCAGCCTTCAGACCATATTACGACGTCCAACTTAGAATTTCCAGCAAGATCCAATCATGTATGTCACAACAAACACTACATAGAAGTATGTCAGCCTGTTTGTAAAGTTTCCACAACGAACAAGATGGTTTAAGTATCTCCTTCTGCACCGCGATGACAGGCAATTCCATTATTTGCGGTTATTGTATATAAAAAAAACATGAGACTAAATATGATATACACATATCTAGTCAGGATCAGGGGCCATCACTTGACATTACCATAACCACATTTTACCAACTGAAAAATATGTATTTTTGTAGAAGAAAAAAGACTTTTTGGATTTACTTACCTTATCACTTTTTTTGCTGAATGGGTAATAATATTAGTTGAGGACTAGCAAATTTATTTGAAAATTTAGTTCGAGCACATGTTTGCAGTGAATCAGGAAAATTTCTTGGTTTTGTTACACATTTGTCAACTACTAATGTTTTTGCTGCATCTTTTACATATGGGTCAACTTGTATGCAATTAATTGAAAATTTTAGATGGACACAATCTTTTTTCCAGATTTATACAATTTGAGGTCCCTCGACCCTTAATCATCAAGTATATAATGCTTTAGTTAATTTACGTGCACGCATCGTGAAGAGCACGTAGACGTTCCACGCAAATCAGCCGTACCATTCGTTACCAAAGATGTCCAGTTGAGTGCATCCAGTATGCACACCTAACTGGGCGTCAACTTTATAAAATTTTAGTCGCAATTGCATTTCTCGAAAAGTTTAATATGCGTTTCATATTCTGAAAACCTGTTTAAGAATCACGGAACACATATACTATGAAATATGACAATAATGGTTCAACATTTCAGTCGTCAGACTATATTACGACGTCATACTTTTTTTCAATTACATCAAAACATTTCACAACAAACACTGTCTGGCCAACATATTATCGCAAAAATACGCACATAATCGACCTATAATGTGAAATAGGTTATTTTATTCTGAAGTAAGCATATAATGGAGTCAGTCGTTATTTCGTTTTTATGGCGCGGGCCACAGTGAAAATAAATGTTAAAGAGCGTACACCTGAAGAGTCGTGGGATGTTCGTGCATTGTTCGCACATAATATGCTTAGAATCGGCCATTACGAGTCGATAATGTGACTAAAATGTTCTCATTTTCGACTCAATATTCGGCCATTCTAAGCAGAATATCTACCTAAAACAAGTTCTTTATAAGCCGACAATGTGCGGATTATCGGGATAACAGGCTGGACTGAAATACACAACCATCAAAACTATGTCAGCCTGTTAATTAAGTTTCCACAACGAACAAGATGGTTTCAGTCTATCCTCCTGTACCGGTGGCAAGCAATTCCATTACGTGCTTTTATCGTAAACTATATAAAAATCATTAGACTAAATGGGATATGCACGTTTCTCGTCGCCTAATCATCAAGTTTCTACATATTTAGTTCATTCACGTGCACGTATTGTTGATAGTACGTAGGGGCTTCCGCGTTGTACGCAAATCTGCATTATGCTTCGATCTCCAGGATAGAGCACCCAATATGCATGCATGCACGTATAACTTGGCGTCAAATTTATCAAATTTGTGACATTTAAAAATTAATTTGAATGCGTGCTGTTTTTCACTAAGCCTTATTAACATCTGTGTCCTATTCTGAATATCTGTTCAAGGATTGGTACCTAAATATTTACCACGAAATTGGGCAACTTGTTTGAACCTCTCGGGAATTATTTGTTTTTTTCCCTTCGAAATGTTGGTTACTTTGTGTTGTGAATGACACATTTTGTCGATTGGCCAATATCACCAGTACAAAACAAATGAGAACATCCCGGTACAATCAATTATATGTTATTACAACTCTCAGCCAGACAAGATCATTTTGAAATATTGTTTTTAAGTTTTAAAGCATTTAAGAAGGTTATGCATGTAATGAAATTATCATTTTCGAATTGTCCAAATTATAGTTAGTACTATCTTACTAACTTATTCGACAGCTTATAAAATAAACCTTCAATTTTGGGGGGGAAATGGGTGGGAAACTTTAACTTTATAAACCCAATCAATTATGCAACGAAATAAATAAACACGTGAAATGTAACTTATCACATGTTCAATTCTCACCATTTATGATACAATTTGAAGAATTGTATATATCTGGGGCATACACGTACACAAAACTGATTGTGAATATTAAATTAGTAAGTTATCAGTCACGTGAGCTCATAATGATAACTTCTCTCATTTTCAGATAATTTTGCTGTAGTTAACCATTGGAACTGGAATTAACAATTTATTATAAAAACTGGTTCCTTTTAGAAAAGGCTATACATATACGCACGAGTCAACACAAATAAACTTGTCCTGAAAATTTTCTCTTCACCAGTTCAAAAACTCACTTAATTACTATACCCAAGAAATACTATTATCGCCCCCAATACCACAATGCCGTCTATAGTTAGATGTCGTACCGATGCGCCGTACACAGGAACAAAGTTCAAAAGATTTAAAATCTGGATTACTATATAAAATGAACACATTATTCGATTTATCCCAATCCACATGTAAGTCACTGGGAGTGCATATGACGTACAAAAGACGTGTAAATGGCGTGAGCGAGATGTGAGAGAATTGGAAGAATGTAACTTTATTTATAATAACATGTACCCTGTCTGTATTTACATTCTTGGGGCCCACCCTTAACACCTGGGGTAGTAGCAGAGCCATCACATGCACCTGTTTTGTGATTCCAGAGTGCTTATTATCTTTTATTGCCTCCTCTCGGGAGAGTTTATATTTACACATTCATTGATGTCTGTTTATTCCAATAAAAAAAAAAAAAAAAAATTTGAAAGCTACAGTTTCATAGGAAATAAAATAATTTGAGGATATGCCTTGGGAGCGCGCACCTGACAATGAATATGAAAGTGCTTAATGTTAGCAACATTTCCGTTATCGTCTGGCTGAACAAAATACTTATGTCATCAGTTCTCAAGGACGTGGCTAACGTTATGCAACTTAGATTGATAGATTGATGATTTAAAGGCAAGGGCGGCGTTCGTTGCAGAAATATTCATATTTGTTCAAATCGCCACCAACAGAAGGAATATTAAACTATATATATTTCTGTTCATATGCCAAACATAATTAGCGCGTAAATAGTATATTGTCGTCAAGACGTACGATGGTGGACGTAAACAACAGCCTGCTCGTGTTACAGAAGTTGTGCTTCTGTTTACATAACACAGCGCAATTATATTGGTTAATCACACAAAAAATGATATAAACGCTCTTTATTATTTCCATATCAGGAAAACAGTACAAATAACGCTCTTATATTTACCATATCCGGATCTAAACAAAAGCCAGGAAACGTAACGTTTTTTGCTTTTGTTTACATAACAAATGGAAAACAATTGACAATAACATACTGTTTATGCCATATTTCTGAATGGTATAAGAACAAAGTCTGTCTTACTATTCTTTCTGTTTATGCCGGTTTTTGACGGAGGTGAATATTTTAGCAGCATATCCACCGCCAACGCCGACCGTATCTTTAATACCGTTTCAGTCATCAGGCAATATAACGGCGTCCAACTTAGAATGTGCAACTACATGTATATAATAAACAATGGTTGTAAGGGAAAATCATAAGAACAATGTCAGACTAGCTTGTCAAGTTTCGTATACCTTGGTGTGGCAGCTGATATACACGTAATGTGTTTGATATAACAATGCATGTCCTCGAAAAAATACGCACATATATACCTATAGCATGAAATAAGTACATAATGTGATTATTTTATTCTTAAGTAAGCAGATAATGGACGCACACCCGTTATCTCGTTTTATGGCGCGGGTGAAAACACCTGTCAATGAGCGTACACCTGAAAAGTCGTGAGTTGGCTTCGCTGTGTCATTGTCAGCGCATATTCTGCTTAGAATGGCCTCATTATGAGTAGATATTATGACTAAAACTCTCATTTTCAGCACATTATCGACATTAGCAATTCTAAGCACATTATCTACCTAAAATATGTACTATTATAAGCAGATAGTGTGCGGGTTTCGAGAGAACAGGCTGAACAAAAAGCATAGAGCACAAATCAGCGGAGGGACATCGGAAAGATTTCTTTAAGTAAAAGTCAGTTATCTTTTCAACTACCGGTCCGGGTTGCGTTTCTCTGCAGCATGAATATTACAATCAGTTTCTTCCAGATATTATCACATTGACCTCATGTCTTCGTGTCGAATGTTCTTTATTCGAAAGTGCTTTATTCCGAAAGAAACAGTATGGTTCTTTATTTCAAATGCTCATTTCAGATCTTGCGTTGACTTCAGCATGAAGCGACAAGAAACCTTCATCGACACTCTATTCTTGATGTGTTAACATGTAGGTGGTACATGTATCTGCCAGTTTCTCACTATAGTACAAACAATTTTAATTAGTTGGAAAATGTCTATGGCTGTGTTAATTAGTTGTAGAGTGTATAAACTATATGCATGTAGATAGTATTTTTTTCAAATTCATGTATAGGAAGACTAGTTTCCTGACAACAACAAACTACTGGCTTACTAGCCGATTGATTGCTCTGGGTCAACTAAATCACCCATCCAGATGCGCGGAAGGACCGATGTGAGCTGCATCGTACTCGCAGGTCGGTGACAAAATTCCTCGCATTATAGACCGCCAAAGTAGAACCCGGACTTCTACACAGCCACCCATGGGTGTCAAATTAGGGGATTTTTACCCCCTCACCGTGGCGCGGTCGACTTATTCTACCACGTCCCACGCGAAGGACAACTGGTGATGTTCCTTAGTGAGTTATCTACTAAGTTAAACACACACATGCATGCTCGAGTAATAACGGAATTATATGTTTACCTTTATGTCATACACAATAAATTTTTATTTTGACGGCATCAACACTAGACAATTTCACTCGGGGGGGGGGGACATTATAACCACATAGCGGCATATGCCACAAAATGGCAACCACACACCACATTGTACAACGACATTCACCACCGCCTAACGCGAGTGGGATGTGTGCGTCGTTTTACAGCGTGTCCATTCAATTAACCAGTTTATCCCTGGCGATTCGGAGACACTTCAGTATTAGATCAACGCTCGCGAGTGTCAAAGCATAGGAAATTAATCGTCCTGGGATCAGAAAGCTGGATTCTCGTTATTCGATTAACCTACACTTCTACTGGAAATCATATCAGCGACGTATCAGATAAATTGAGACAATGCAGGATCGAGACGATGAAAAGACAGTTTGTCATGGCTAGCTCTCCGTGCGGGCTGACATCGCTGGGATTGCTGTCAGAGAAGTTCCGCCATTATCTCCCCTTTCCTTCCCAGAATAGCATAATAGGTTTATTCAATTGTTAGTAATCAACACCAGACAATGATAAGTAAATGGCACAAGCAAGCGGGTACAGAAGCGAAGAAAACAACACCCACACATAGTCATATGTGTATAGGCATTAAATGTCCTTACATCATGTTCGCACGCTGTCAAAATGTGATAAGTTCAATTCTGTCAATTCAGATTGGCGGAGAGACGATGCCTTCAATTCGCCTAGCGTGTCCTATTAGCTTATCAACAATACATTCGGAATAAACGCACGAACTACATCAGTTTTTGGTCATGCATGTACGGTTTGGACTTGTAATTACGTTTATTGTTTGTATATTTTTTTTTTTTTGGAAAATCTTCACAATTAAGGTTCTTCTTTTCACGGTACTGTTTTTCCATTATTGACCAGTTCTGGTACGATTATTATTTTCTATCAGTCCTAATCAGTGCAATATTATTGGAGGCTGGTATAAATGGGCGGGTGAGAATGAAGGAAATATACACTAATTAGATTTAAAGTTTACGGAGATAATAATATGACAATACGTTAGCGTAATTAACGAACCACAGCTAAATCACACACATAAGGGTATATATGTGGCTTTTTTAATATTATAAAAATAAGTTCATTGATATCTATTCCCATCAAATAAGATTCACTGGGGTAGTAATGCTTGTGAGAATCGTATTTATAAATAGTTACAAATACAATAATGTGCGAAAGAATAATCAGTCATGAATATCGTTGACTGATACAAACTCGAAGATGGTCTCTCCTATACTAATCGAGATGAGTATAATGAATTATGGATATACATGGATCGCCTGTATTCAGTTTTCCAACAATAGTTGAGTTTGTCAATGCGTGGGAAAATTGCCAGCACGTCATTTACCTGCGATCTGTCAACATATCCTCGCGCAAATACGCACATAATCGACCTATAATGTGAAATAGGTACATAGTGTGATATTTGATTCTGAAATAAGCACATAATGTAGTCATAGTCGTTATTTCTTTTTATTGCGCGGGCCACAGTGAACACACACGTTAAAGAGCGTGGACCTGAAAAGTCGTGGGTTAGCTTATTTGTGTCATTGTCCGTACATATATCTGCTTAGCATCGGCTCATTATGAGTCGATAATGTGACTAAAATGGTCTAATTTTCAGCACATTATGGACTCAAAATGAGGCGATTCCAAGTGGATTATCTACCTACATGTAAAACAAGTTCTTTATAAGCAGATAATGTGCGGATTTTCGGGAGAACAGGCTGGATCTGTGAAGTGATATGTTATGCTATAAAGCAATGAAATCGCGCGTAGTCTGCTCCACTCTTCAATGAATCCCATTAGTACATGAACTGGTTTTAATAGAGAGATCTAGAGACATACATCCGTTTTGGGATTTTCGTCGGCTTTTCAAAGAGACTGCTGGGACACTATAACCATGCTACAACGACCGACACACATTGTGACACTGCCTCGAAAGAGTACGTGATACCATGGACGTACTCCTACAACACTGCTACAGCACTACAACAAATGTAAGATAACTCAACCCAAGTCATAAAATGCGCTGTGATTTGAATTATAATACGATCGGCAGTTTTTTAAATATAGATTAATGTCACAATGTTAAAAACCCTCATGCGGATCAATTGAAATTTGAAAAAACATGCCAGCTCCGCCATTAGTGCAGCCAATAAGCACCTTGAAATTATCTATATGACTGTCATCGAACTATTAGCGGAAATTTTTTCATACAGCTTACTCTTTAACGGTGCAATTAATAATTTATTGTGAACCTCAAGTGTGCACCCTCATCTGCTCGAACATTCAGAAGGATTTGATTGTGTGCAGCGGCACACAACACTCTTTGTTCCCTGACTGCTCAAATATTCATACTCCGGAGACATCGGAGAGGTACTAAAAGTGTTTTTGCATCAGCAGCATCAATTATAGAGCAACAAGAGGTCGTCAATTGTTATAAACTGATACTCGGACGCAGTTTTAGAGACGCCGGAAATTACTTTTGTCACTTCAGAGAATCCGACCAGTAACAAATAGGCTGAGACAAGGAGAACTTCAATGCTGAATCTTTTGACCAGTTGATGCAACTTATAATGTCGGTTTGGGAATGGTTCGCGTTAACAATGATGTGCCGAATTAGTTACTTATTATACCCCGCAACGAGGTGTGGGGTATACTGGTATCATTTCTAGCCGGCCGTCCATCCGTCTAGGCGTCCGACCGTCCGTGGACGCTATTTTGTCCGAGCTTTCATTCCTACATTTGTTGGTCAATTCTTTTGAAACGTTGCACGTATATTTAGTACCATGCGAACCTGTGCACCGCGGTTATGAGGTCAGTCTGACTTTTTTGTGGAGTTATCCCCGTTTTTCGGCTTAGAAACTTTCCAATACAGGGGTGTACCTTTGTCCGAGCTTTTATTCCTACATTGTTTTGGTCATTTGTTTTTAAATTGACAGATATTTAGTACCGTGGGAACCTGTTCACCTGCGATTATGAGGTCTGTCCGACTTTCGACTTAGAAAATGTTCAATACAGGGGCATACATACCTTTGTCCGAGATTTTATTCCTACATTTTGTGGTCCATTTTTTAAAAACTTGGCACGGATATTTAGTGCCGTGGGAACCTGTGCACCTGCGGTTAAGAGGTCTGTCCGAATTCTTAGCGGAGTTACCCCCATTTTTCGACTTAAAACATTTTTAATACGGGGGGTATACCTTAGTCCCAACTCGGATAGACCCATCTCTAGTTATACTCCCCTTTTTCGACTTAGACATTTTCGCAACATGCATAATTTTGTCCGAGCTTTATTCCTACATTTTTTTCGGCCAATGTTTTTTAAACTGGGCACATATATTTAGTACCATCTGGACTTGTGCACCTGTGAATATGACGTTATTCCCCTTTTTCGACTTTGAAATGTTCGCAACATGCATTATTTTGTCCGAGCTTTTATTCCTACATTTTTCGGTTTAGGATTAAGAAATATGTTTAGGATTATGGTTATAGGTTAGTGATAGGACATGTTGGAATAATTCCGGTGCCAAATATATGGTAATGGCTACTTCATACGTATAACACGTTTAAAGACACGTGCGGCCTTAATTGTCGAACATATTCATTCCAAACACCGTAAACAGAAAAACATTAAAACGCATACAGTTCCGTTCATATATACCATGACCATCGCGTAAACAGCATGTTATCATAAAGACCTACTATATTTTACCTAAGCAAGAGCCTGATTGTGTTACAGAAGACAGCACAATGCTGCTGGCTAATCACACACAAATGGCATAAACGCTCTTTATTAGTTCCATATCAGGTATTCACCAACACAGAACGCTCTTTATGTTTACCATCATAATATAAACAAACGCCAGAAAGTAACCTTTTCTGCTTCTGTTTACATAGCAATGGTCAAACATATGACCATAACATACTGTTTATGCGATATTTCTTATTTGTATACGGACAAAGTCTATCTACATTTTGTTGTTCTTTCTGTTTGTGGTGGTTTTTGACGGGTGGATATATTTTCACAGGATACCCACCGCCAAGGCCAACCGTACCTTTAATACGAGGGTATTCCTTAATCCCGTTTGGGACAGGCCCATCTCTAGTTCAATTATATCGAGATTCCAGTATACATTATAGTTGATACATTAGACATACACGATGAAGTCCACACGATATGACTCACATTTCGCGACTGCCATCTGGTATCTCACATCGAAACATTAATAACATTATAGAATACACGATATTCAAACAATGTAGAAGTAATTAATGATCGAGATGGGTGTAAATGCAGATTATAGGCACCGATAAATTAAGCTTTAGGATTTAGTTTTGAGAAGGCGCTATATTAAAAAAAAAATGCTTGGCCTGAAACTATAAAAAAGGCGATACTTTTGCGTGCCAAACAATGCGACATTGACAAGAATTTTAGAACAAAATTAATTACTGACAATTACATAACTAAGTGACAAAATGACGCCAACGTGTTTTTTGGGTTACTATGAAAAGGCAAATTTTAATGAAAGGCTGCCTATATTATTTAACACAACCACGTCACGAACCAGGCTTTCCTATATATTATTTAATTATATACTAAGTTATATATATGCTTGCTTATAAAATAGCCGAACATTACCGAAACGTAATTCGTCGTATATGTAGCTCTTAGAAGCCAATGTGAGATACGATTTCGTTGTTTCACTGTAGCTTGCCGGCGGTTTACGCGAGCGCGAATCAACAAGCCCAGTACATACCGAACTCACCTGTTTGTAAACACTGACACGCAATCTTTAATTAGGTACAGTTAATAATTTAATTAAGTAAGAGTTAATTTAGCAACTTTGAACATTAATAAGGCGCATATAATAAAACGAATAGTTTTTTGTTTGAATACCTGAAACATTTCATTCGTGTCTGGAAGCAATGTTGATTTTTCACTCGCGGCTGCAAGCCACTGGTGAAAATTCGATGTTCCTTTCCAGACACTCATGCGATATTTCGGTATTCAGACAAAACTATATATTACATTCCTACATGTATGTGTGATCTAACTTGGTTTCTCGGGTGATTATAAACGTTAATTTCATTAGTGAATTATGCCACGTTAACTAACTCCTTATGTATTCATAAGCAGTATGTACATGTATGCGTCATTGGTATAATGGGCGCATTATTAGACGTTCTGGTAAATCAGGTTTTCATAGTGGCACATACTAAAGAGAATAATCACTTGACTGAATTGGTGACGTGAAATAATTAATTCGAGGCAGGTACTCTCTTGAAAAACACCTGATCGCAATGCGCTGTCTTATTTGTACAACGTCATTACCTTGCATGAATTATTTCACCTCATCCGTTCAATTAAGCAATTATTCTCTATCTTATAACTACTAAGTATCTGACGCTATGTCAATCGGACTGTGTACATGCACTGCATATGTGACTCTCACATGCGTTGTATAGATGGCATGAACAATTGTCCCAGAGAGTACATTCGAAGTCGATGAGATTTATCTCTTAAAATCTTTCAATGTCGAAGTGCGCTATTATTCTACTTCGCCAGGAGTAATCCACTCACGTAAAAAGTATAGTATCCTAATATTAAATTCAATCATGTTTTTATTGTTCATGAAATTTACATAGTACGTAATCCCACATATATACTCAATCAACTATAATGTGTCAGAAAGAAGACACGTGTCGAAGTGTTAGCCGGCTGTAAAGGCTGAGCTCGTTACATTTGATACATTTGATACATGAGATATATCTAGATGTCTATCAAAGGTAATTTGGCTTTTCCCCCGAAGTTTGCAGTCGTATTTTAAATGTAATCCAACCATTTTACAAAGCTGTACTATTACTATTGGGATACAAATAAGCATACCCGCAATCTTAATATTTAGTTTTTTTGAAGTGTGCCCACTCTGTATGGTGCTTATTTGACACCGTTTGTTTATTTTAAAATTGGGATCTTCATACTCGCTATATTGCAGGACTACCCGACTTGTTTGAGCCATCACTCAGGTGAGACAAATATGAATCCCTTAATGTGGCACCATGTTTGCCGTGGGGTGCATCCCGAGAGGTGATGTGTAGGATTCCTGGTGGTACTAGGGAGGCCGTACAACATGAGGCATCGACCTGCGGATACGGCTTAGGTCTTGGTCCACTTCCCTTCAAGACAGGTGGCTGATTTGGCCTTGCTCAACCAATCGGCTAGTCGCGCCTTTTCGTAGTGTTTCAGATTCAATGCTGGTTATCTGTTGTATTACTCGTCTGATGTCTGAAGTAGTGTGTTCTGTTTTTTCACGTATATTTATGTTCTCTCCTCTCTCTTTTGTGTTCCTCCTGATTGTTGAGTGTTGAATCCTACATTGTTCACGCCTGTTTCACTGTTGGGATGTACCGGGAGACTGCTACATGCAGTGGCCAAACGGGTTACTGGGCCAGTAGTACTTTGTTCTTAGCTTCGACCCGACTATTAAAATATATTCTGTATTTGTCATTGATAAGACACTTCAAAGTATTGCTGCACAATTGAAATCTGTCAAACCAATCAAGACCGGGCTAGTGACTGACTCTCTCCTGATTGAATGTTCAAATAATGTTCAATCTGGTGCTCTGTTGCAGCTAACAGCTATTGCACGACCCGGCCGCTGTTGCGCCTCACGAAACATCGACTTTTCTGAGTCGGAGATATTGGCCGAGTTGGCACCACAGGGAATTACTGATGTTCGCATATTTTCTAAGACAGTTGTTGGACTAATAGTTCCTTTGGATGGTTGTCGTTTAACTTTCAATCAGTGCGAACAACCATCGGCATTGAAGGTTGGATATATGGAGACAGATTTTCTCTACATATGTTCCAAATCCCCTACGAAGTTTTAAATGTCAGCAGTGTTCGCGCTGGACCGAAAAAAACTTTAGCCAAAAGTTTAGCCAAATGAAAATTTTATTAGCCAAATGAAAAAAACTTTAGCCAAATGTTTTTTAGCCAAATTAAAAAAAACTATGGCCAAATTAAATCATCGTTTTCTGGTCGGTTCACAATTAATGACTAAAACGTCAAATCTAACAGACACAGGTAAAATACACAATAATTTAACTAATTTTGATGAACTAGAAATATTTTGATATATATCATTTATTAAAAATTTATTAATCTTTATCTGTAAGAGTGATTTGGGGGGGGGGGGTAACCCGGGATTGTCCTTCTTAATGTCATTAATTTTTTGTTTTATATCAATATCTTTTTAAAAATCGTTAAATATTAATTATCCTTGCGAAAATATTTAAGTGACATCTGGAAAATAATGACTTAATATTGTTACGCCGTTATCAAATTGCAATCTGTCATAAAAGCATGCATATTATTTTGAATGTATCGGTATTGACGACAAATAGCCATAAAATATCTGTCGTGATTCACATTTGGCTGATTAAGCTATTGTCTTACACTTGGTGCTCATAAACCTTGACCGTCATAAATACCATGTCATCATAAACATGCATTGTGCAGGAGTCCCATGAGTGACCAGACAGACAATGGGGGATTAGCGGATTAAATGTAAAATAATGATATTTTGCTGTTTCGTGCAGAGTGACGGGTTTCCCTTTGTACTGTCCGCGATCGGGTTTCCTTTTGTACAGTCGGCGATATATTCCCACTTACAATGTTTTCGGACTAGATCGTTCACATCACAGAATTGAAAACCCACTTGCCAAAAATTCATGCTTTCAGTCTCCATTTGGGGTCAAAAAAAGTTTAGCCAAAAGTTTAGCCAAATGAAATTTTTATTAGCTAAATTCGAAAAAGATTAGCCATTGGCTAATTTGGCTACCGACAGCGCGAACACTGAATGTCAGTGGTATGGTCATGGCCGGGAATATAGTATAAGTAAAGACATCATAAGAACACGCTGTTTTTGGTCAGGATCATAAGGAATGTACGAAATCAAAAAAAGTGTTCAAACTGTCAAGGTTCACATGCTGCAATGGTTCGTTCATGTCACATTTGCGACTGTATAAAGCTGAGAAAAATATATCATATTTCGATGCAAAGAAACTAGTTGGTGCTCGACCATCGACTCAACCAAAAACATACTCTTTTGTCGTTCCTACAAAACAGAATTAGTCGTCTACTGAAGATGCGCCCGTTGCTCGAAAACAATCCGCTCAAGTTGAGCCAGTTACTACAGCACAGTCTATTCGTGTTGATGCTATTCGTGTTGATGCTATTCGTGTTGATGCTATTTCCCCACAACAAAAATCGCTTGTTTATTCGATACAAGGCGATATCCACAGTGCACACCCTTGAAATAGGAATTGTCCCGTTTCGGGTTAGTGCTGTTGAATATGTTCGTATTCTCACGGAAGGTATATAGTTCACGACTTATTTGATTATGAAGACTCGTAGCTGTGTGTGTTTGTTTACTTACTTTCTGACGGATGTAACCGGTTTACAGCAGTTGTGATTGACCCCCTCCCATGGCGCCCGACGATTACTATATGTACGAGCACACGCAGTCATCCAGTCTTATTGAAAACTCCTTACCACTGTCATCATCTCTTGACTTCATCTGTCCCACTCTTGTCTTAAATTTCTCCTCTCTTCTTTTTCTCTCTCTGCCTCCTACTATCCCAACACTATCTTCTTCCTTTTTCTCACATGCCTCACTAAAATTATGTTATATATCTCCAATTCTCCGAACACCATTACTTCCAACCCTTCCGATCTGAACTGTTCCCCTCCTTTTTTATCTTGTATTTGGTTTTCATGTTTGTTAAATGTTTCAATCTTGTAATGTTCACTCCTGTCTTATCGTGGGAAGGTACCGAGAGGCTGCTGCATGCAGTCACTGCTTCAGCAATTTACCAGTCATTGTCCCGACCAGAATTCGAATGGTAGTCCGCGGCGGCTGCTGGGCTAGTTATAGATGTTTTTGCTTTTATATGGCAACTCAAACCAAAAACCCACGACCTGATCATAATAATGCTGACTTACTAAGTTCCAATAATGCTGTGGTATCCCCTCCGTACTTGGTTCTTAGCTTCGACCCGACTCTTAACGGTCCTTATCAGTGCATGTGTCATTGATATAGTCCAGTGCATTTATGAGAAAATAGGGCTGAACCTCAAAATAATTGCAACACAAAAGATTTTGTTTTATTTTGGTTGGGAGCATCAAAGAGTATGCTCAGCTAAAAATCAACAAAAATCTGAACATGCGAAATGGCCTTTTTGAGGCAAAAAGTGGCGAAAATGATGAAAAAAAATTTAAAAATGGAGATTAACATTTTTTGTTAATAACTCTTGATGTAAACATACAATTGTTATATTTTTCACAATGAAAAACTGTGGTACAGTTGTATCCAAGATTTTGTATCATTTTATTCTATATATATTGATTAAATTTTCGAAATTTGGATCAAAAAGTTGAAACATTTGCCAAATTTCAGTGAAAACTGGAAGTCTACAATAACTCTTGATGCAGTTGTAAAATTGTCATAACTGGGCTTGGAACTATTGTTATATAGTTATATCCACAATTGTGGGGTTTTTTCATGTTGTTACTACAAGCAAATAATCAAAATATTTTAGGGTGAAAAGATGTAAAAATGACAAGAAATCAGAGAAAAATGGAATTTTACATTTAATGTTTATGCATTAGAAAATTGCCATATTTGGACTTGGACTGTTGTCAGTCAGTTATATATGGGATTTTCCATCAATTTTGGGCCAGGATGTGGTGTCAATGACACTAAGTTGTCCATATATTGTGGCGAAATAGTAAAAAAGAGAAACAATATAGAAATTCATTTTAAAAAATATAGAATTTTGAAAATATAATAAGTCTGGATAGATTGTTCTGATTTTCAGTCTAGGCCTCCATTTCACTGTTGTCGAAAGGCTGTGTGTTCGAACAGTCAACACCTTGGCATTCCCCACAAGACATAGAACACATAATTCCATGTTTTCGGCATGTGCAGCTGTTGCTTTTGCAGTCCGTTTTAAATTTACAACGAATGATGTTCAGTAGTTCTTTTGGAGCTGGTGGTTCCTCACATTTGATAGGATTAAGCCGCCCATCCTTAACCTGCCAACCACAATCAGTTGGTTCAAACTTAAGCCCCTTCCAACACTGCACCTGGTGATAGTGTATGTAAATAAAATCTTTTTCTAAATTCTACCTAAAAGTCTGACACAGCAGGTTACATCACCTCTGGTTGGCGCCTTGGCAACAGTGATAAGCCTCTGAAACAAGAGTTGTGGGTCGATGTGTACAACGTCGTTGTCGAGCTTGAGAGACGGAGCACTCATTATTATTGCTTGGGATGTTCGCTTGAATACATAACTCATAACATCTTTCCCTCCCATGTTCATAAGGATCTTCGTGCTATTAGTACATTGCATTGATGAGAATAATGTGCCAAACCTCAAACCTCAAACTAATTGCAACACAATGTTTCTTAGCAGGAATAAGTCTATTAACCAATTATAAACAACATACTAAAAATAAAAAAGGATCAATAAAGGCGAAATTGATAAATTTTGTGAAATAAATTTTGTAAAATTTGGTAAAATACCCATTTTATAGCTTTTCAAGGATGTTTATAAAAAAACTTCATTTCACATGTCCTTCCATTTATATATCCATTTTGTTGAGTACACAATCCTGATTACAGAACATAAAACATTTTCCAGATACGTTGAGAATTTTTCGAGTTATGTGCCTCCAACATTGGGAGTTTGTCTAATTGCGGAGCCTCAATTTCTGAAGAATTAGCTAAAATTCATATCTTAGGGTCTAGTATTTTAAAAACTAGAGAACAATGAAGGGATATCTTACTGTTGTATTAGTTGCCTCACTATATTGTGCACAAAAAATGATTTATTTATGCATCTATGATCGAGAAGATAAAAATATTCTTAAACAAAATGTGTGTTCCATTGTATGGACTTAGCCAAATTTGCCTTGTGACACAGAACTGGTGTGATAATACCATATTTGAGGTCATACAACTCAATAAATTGATATCCATATGCCCTGTATTTCTCATAACCTCTTACGTATACTAGGTTAAATACACTGTGCTGGAATTGCTAAACACATATGTGCCATAATCAACTTATGGCCCTATGAATCCTTTGTATTGACTCTTTTCCAAAAATGCCATTTTGGACTGTTTTGTTGGGGTTTTTGTTGTTTTTGTTGTGCACAAATAGTAAACAACAATGAATACAATTAGTGTTTAATATGTAAAATCATTTGAACGTTCCTCCTAAAACACTTGGTGTTGGAACAAATATGATTACATTGGTTATGCCAATCAGCAGTCACTGGATTTCACATATTTTTCAAGAAAGTGACTCCAAATTTGAATGTTGATAATGGGGTAGGTTAAATCACAAAGGCTTTGATCTTGTCACCATATTCTAGTCATTGGAGACAAAAGGTTGTTTTATTCCAGTTTGTGCAGATTATTCTTGCATGGTAAGCAGTTTGGTACTTTAATAATTATTAGATGTTCATTTAGAACTTTATCAGCATGTTATATAGAACCAGCCCGAAATAATGATTCGCCATTTCGCCATTGAGTTACAACAAAAAGGATCGTAGCTCTAAATATGAACATCAAAACAGGAAGCAGTTTACTCTGTATGAAAGAATAAGTTTTGTAGGAGCTGGTGATATTAAAGTTTTATGCATCAAGGTCCATATTTTCTAGATTTTGTCAATATGGTTTCCCCTACCCCATTTTTCAGATATTCAAATTTGGCATCAGTTTCCAGAACAATAGTGAAATTCAGTGACATTCATTGACATGACCAACGTAAGGCATTTATTTCAACACTAAAGTGTTTCAGGAGGAAAGTTCAAATGATTTTGCACATTAAACATACATTGTTTTTACAATTTATACACAAAAACCTTTAAAAATGAACACAAAACGCCCCAAAATGGCATTTTTAGATGAGTCAATTCTAAAGATTCATAGGGCCATAATTTGATTTTCTACACCATGATTTGGGAAATTCTTTTACAATATGTTTAACGATGTATACTTAAGTGATTATGAGAAAGACAGGGAATATGGATATATAATTATTGATTTGTATGACATCAAATATGCTATTTCATCACGCCGGTGCTGGACCACAGGCAAATTTGGCTGTCCATACAATGGTGGAACACACATTTTGTTTAAGAATATTTTTGTCCTCTCAATCATAGATGCATAAAGAAATCATATGTTGTGCACAACCAAGAGAGGAAATGACTAAAACAACAAGGAATCCCTTCATTTTCTTTATTTTTTAAAATACAAGACCATAAAAAATGGATTTTAACTAATTTTGAGAAATTGAGACTCCGAAATTAGACTAACTCCAAATTTTGGAGGCACATAACTCAACAAATACTGAACGTATCCAGGAAAGGTTTTCTGTTCTGTAATCAGGGTTGTGCACTCTACACAATGTATATATAAATGGAAGGACATGTGAAAGGAAGTTTTTTATAAACATCCTTAAAAAGCTATAAAATGAGTATTTTACCAAATTTAGACAAATTTATTTCACAAAATTCATCAATTTCGCATTTCTTGATTCTTGTTGATTTTTAGTATATTATTTGTGATGGGTTAAAGTACTTATTCCCACTGAGAAACTTTGTGTTGCAATTATTTTGAGGTGAAACCATAAATGCACTGAACTAATAAGACACTTCAAAGTATTGCCGGATAATTAGGTAAAATCGATCATGATTGAATGTTCAAAGACAGTTCAACCTGACGCTTTGTTGCAGTTAACAGTTATTGAACAAACACCATTCACGGTTTCTTCTCACACATTATTGAAAAGTAACACAGCAGTTTTGAGAATACACGATATCGCAGATTCTTCTGAGTCGGAGATATTGGCTAAGTTGGCACCACAGAGAGTTACTAATGTTCGCAGATTTTCTAAGACGGTTGATGGACTAAAGGTTCCTTTGCATAGTTATATTTTATCTTTCAATTGGTGCGAACATCCGCCGGCATTGACTGTTTGATATATGAAGATATATTTGTCTACATATGTTCCAAATCCCTTACGATGTTTTAAATGCCAGGGGTATGGTCATGGCCAGGAACATGGAAAAACTCAAGAAATCATATCGATTATACTAAACCAACCAAGTGTTCAAAATGTTCAAATAGTTCACAAGCTTTAATGGATCGTTAATGTCCCATACGGACTATGGATTCGAAATTTAAAGATGTAAGACTGAGACACATATATCATATTTCGCTACAAATAAAATAGTTGGTGCTCGACCATTAATTCAACCAGTCACAAACTATGCCGCTGTCGTTTCTACAAAAAAAGGTGTACTGTTATAAAGAGCGTTCTTGATTCCGTCCACCAAAGTAGTTAATAATAGAGAGAGTTCGCAAGTTTTGTATATCATTTTATCATATTACATATGGAGTATTGTGTGGATTTTTCGCGATGCCTGTGCCAAATGCGTGTTCGGGTGTCAATTAAGAGGAATCATACACTCATCTTAACCCTTTACCCGACAAAACGGCAAAAAACGCCCAAATAAAGCTTCAACAGCCTAAAATATCTTCGGTCTGTCTCAATAACACCATACAAATATGGATATCATTGGAACCGGTTCATTGACCACATTGTGATGGTTACAGTTATGCCCTGTGCCAATGCATTCTCTTATATATGCGAGTCGACCATAGGTCGCCTCGCATATATAAGAGAATGCATTGGCCATTTTTTCTTACATTCTTTAACAATTTTATAATTTGTGTTAATGTGTTAATGTGTTAAGCCAATGCATTCTCTTATATATGCGAGGCGACCTATGGTCGACTCGCATATATAAGAGAATGCATTGGCACAGGGCCGTTCTGTTGGGTAAAAAAAGAACTCAGACTGACAGAAGTCAGACCAACATCGTTCGTGTATCACAATCAACACAACACAAACTACAGCCCAGAACCTGCATCACATGCCATCAAACGTCTACTTATGATGTACCCGTTATTATCAAATAATCCACTTAAACGGACATGGCACATTCGGACACCCAAATTTTGTATACGTAATTTGGAGGGACGGATACGATAGGTCGATAAATACACGAAATTTTGGTATGCCGGCTTCATATGCTTTGAAAAACACTTGCCAACGTAACAACCATTTTCCAGCCGTTTTCAATTTTTCGCCAGAAGTCAGACAAACGCTCTTTATTTGCTACCGTATTAGAAATGGAATAACACATAACGCTTTTTCCTGTTCCATGTCACGCAAATGGCTGTTTTTTTTGTTTGGGACCCAAACACCTTGTTCATAGATGCATTATTGATTATTTCAATGCGTCTTTTTGAGTTACAGAACGCTCGCAGAAAGGAAGTTCAGATATTTATCGACCTATCTCGATACTGAGAAAAAATCAAAAGCGAATAATATTATGTGTATTTTGGAGCGCAAACCGCCATGTGACTTTAACTTGAGCAAGTTACTATAACAGTCTATTCATGTTGCTATTGCTCCACAACAAAAATCGCCCGATGCTTGGAAACAAATCTCGCCAAAGTATCTCCGACCTTTATACTCCCAGAAGAGAGATTCATATTTCAACTATAAAAATTTGACCAGATGCATGATGAGAAGCGATCAGCTCTAAAAGACACATTATTTGTAGATTGAAGTTGTCCGTTGGGCGAAAGACGACATTCTGTCTCATCGCCCCGAACGCCAACTTGACGCATTGATAACAAGAGCACGCCGTCGGAGCGTGGCATAATACGCCCGTATCTCGAATAGAGTGGGGCAAGGTTTAATTCATTTGTTTGAAACCTTTGACTTAAAGGGGTACTGTACGCCAAATGTTGTTGTTGGTTTCTATAGTCTCCGAGTCGGAGAATAAGGTAACAATTTTACATTATTTGAAAGTCTGTTGAGTACGAAGTCATGTTACGGATGACAAATTTACCGGAATGCAAAAATACAAATTGTCGTTGTCGAGTAATTTTTGTAAAGTTTTCAACCAAATGAATCAAATAAAAGTTATATTATATGCATACTAGTCCCATATAATCATTTAAGTTATTGTATCGTCGCTAGTCAGTGAGTGGCTTGAGTGTTCTACCCGTATCATCATAATATTTTAAGCGATGGTGTGTGCGATCGGTTTAACAATCCAGTATCCCTCAATTACTGTTTTTGATTACGGTAATTCGTAATTTAATTGACGCCATTTTATGGCTCCAGTCATAAATTCAATTTATATCAAATTATTAACTTTTAAATTATTAAATTTTAAGATAGCCTATTAAAGGCACGTGCGGCCTTAGTTGTCGAAAATATTCATATTTGTTCCAATCACCGTAAACAGAAAAACATTAAAACGCATACAGTTTCGTTCATATATACCATGACCATCGCGTAAACAGCATGTTATCATAAAGACCTACTATGTTTTACCTAAGCAAGAGCCTGTTTGTGTTATATAAGACAGCACAATGCTACTGGCTAATCACACACAAATGGCAGAAACGCTCTTTATTAGATCCATATAAGGAATTCACCAACAAATAACGCTCTTTATGTTTACCATCATAATATAAACAAACACCAGAAAAGTAACTTTTTAAGCTTTTGTTTACACAACACTGGTCAAACATATGACAATAAGATACTGTTTATGCGATATTTCTTATTTGTATACGGACAAAGTCTGTCTAAATTTTGATGTTCTTTCTGTTTGTGGCGGTTTTTGAAGGGTGGAAATATTTTCACAGCATACCCACCGCCAAGGCCAACCGTACCTTTAACCTGAGCGTTTACAGAATACATCTTCGACTCAAATTACTTATGTTTCTATATATTATCGATATTAGATCGTTGTTGTCACCGGAAATTTAATGAAAATGGCGTACAGTACCCCTTTAAGACGAAATAAAACACAATAATCTGTAAACCGCATATCAGGTAAATTCTAAGTCTAAAAAGGGGCATAACTCAGACAAAATAATGCGGACGAAGCCCATATTCGAACTTGATCTGTATTTTGGTGTGGTAAACTAATATACCAAATTGGTTCAGTTCACTTGATTCAATCTAAAGTTATCATCAGGGACGTGGCTAGAGGGTCTCCTGAAATTCAAACTGCACCCCCACGCCAATCAGAATCAGACCAAACAACACAAGTTTTGCATAATTCCATTTGCACCCCTTGCACCTCAGTGCTCAGACCTAATATCCTATATATTTATAAACAATGGTTCTATATTCCCGGTATGTGAGCATTCAGATATTTTAACCTGAAAAATTTCATAAATCCTGACATCTAGTGGTCTAACTGCAGACAAATGCACACGGCTACGGGCAAGAGCCAGGGAACACCTGGCTGACCATAGTTGTGAGAAAATTTTGAAAACTATACAAGAAAATCGCAAATCCTACCATCTAGACTGAAGCTTTCCTATAGTGTTATCATTTCAGTCCACAAGTTTGATAAAATGTAGTAACATATTGTTTTGTTAAACTAATTAGCAGTTTTGTATTGGCCACGGGGGAGGGACAATGACACACCGGGCCGACCATGATTCGGCCGGGTGTGCGAAAATTTTGAAATCTGAACATAAAAATCCCAAAATCCCAGCATATAAACTAGCCTCAAGCCTTCTTAGAGTTGGAAGTTTCAAACTTGACACCCCCACTTTGGTTGGAAAATTTCCAACTGACGACAATTCCAATGACAATGTTGACCAAATGTATGACAATATTGTTTTTTTAAATTACCTAGCAGTTTTTGACTGGCCACGGGGGGGGGGGGGGACCAGGACTCAAGCTTTCCAACCTGTCACCCTCCCCTAAGGTAGGAAAATTTCCAACTGATGACCATTTCAGTCCAAAATTTTGACCAAAATAGGAAAATATACAAATATTGGTCCAAAAACAATTAATTCCCCCAATAAATTGTTTGAAAATCAGACTACAAGAACATTTTCAACCTATTGTTGGTGTGAAATTTCCAACTAATGTTTTGGCAGGTATGACATTTCCAACTGTTGAAAATTTTGACCAAAGGTGAGACACCCCCCCCCCCCCCCCAAACAAGCGGACAGACGGACGGACAACCCATTTACATAATACGACCGTTTTTTTCAAACGGGCGTATAAAAATTCAAACAGGATTAATCAACTATTATAAATACCTTGTCAATGCAAAATATGATGTTAGAAACTACTTTACATATTTCGATGTGCAACCGTAGTAATTCTATTTGATTTATTTGTCAGTATGTATTGTACTATATTTTGCGTTTTGTGTTGTTTGCACACTATAGTCAGTCCTTAAATATATATCCTTTACTCTAAGCGGAATCATATCTTCTGTGTGTTGTACTGGTACATAGCTGATTGTTTTTGTTGGTCAACACAGCGATACCTTCTGATACCTGATACCGTTCTTGGTCGTAATATGGCCTAACGGTTAAATGACAGTAAACCTTCAATCACTCAACAGAAAACTAGTTGATTCTTTTTCAAGCCCTTTTTAGGTTCACATCAGGCGAGAATCAATGGAAGATCAAGTCAGGAATTGATCGTTAAATGTACAATTGGTAATTTTATGGTATGAACTGGGACCGGGTATTTTTAAGTATTCATGGTAAACATCCAGGTAAAACTAATATTTTTGCTTCTTTTTCGAGTGCTATTTAAGTTCACGCGAGACGAACATTAATGGAAGTTCAAGTCCCTGCGGAGATGGGACGGGAATTAAGCGTGAAACTCAGCGTGTCCTCAGTAACTCAATAACAGTGTGATAAATGATCGTTGATGTTGCCCTGCTAATGGGCGATCAGTAAGTAATTCTTTTAGCCTGTCCTACGGTAAGTGGCAATTCCCCGAAAGCTCGTTAGTCAGCGATCGCGAATTGGTCATCTTTTGGGATTCGGAGATCTTCATCACACGACAGAGTACACTCAAAAAATAGAAGTACATATACCCACGATATCGAATCTATTTTACAACTGTATCTTGGGATCGTCTATTTTAGCTGAAGGTGTTGTCTTCGTAGGTTTTTCAAGCGTTATATATCATTGAAACGCGCTAACCTAAATGAGTGCTAATTTTGGTTATCTGTAAATAAGTTTATTCCTTGCAGTCCTACCATCGCTAATATTTGTATTGTTTTTCAGTATGCAAAACATAATGGGAACTATTAACCCTTTACCCAACAAACCGGCCAAAACCGGCCAAATAAAGCTTCAACAGCCTAAAATATCTTCGGTCTGTCTCAATAGAACCATACACATATGGATATCATTGGAACCGGCTCCTTGACCACATTGTGATAGTTACAGTTATGCCCTGTGCCAATGCATTCTCTTATATATGCGAGTCGACCATAGGTCGCCTCGCATATATAAGAGAATGCATTGGCCTAAAAAAAATCTTTTTTTAACACTTTTTACCATTTTTTCTTACATTCTTTAACAATTTTATAATTTTTAATGTGTTAAGCCAATGCATTCTCTTATATATGCGAGGCGACCTATGGTCGACTCGCATATATAAGAGAATGCATTGGCACAGGGCCCTTCTGTTGGGTAAAGGGTTAAATAAATAATCTCACAGGTTAGCACTTTTCCAGGATAGATAACTCTTGAAAAACTTACAAAGACGACACTTTCGCTCTATTGTATGACAATGAATCTCCAGTTGAATAAAATGACATCACAAGATTTGTTTGCTGTTCTTCGTCGAATGTCTCAACCAAATCATTCATTTTGTGCAACCGTCAAACAAAATATACATTCATGGGTTTATCCAAAGTAAATATCATTCCATCGCGCGTACCATCTTGTCTATCTGGGGGGAAATAATTAGTTTGTGTCCAATACCCCACGCGACCCCTCAATGAGAGCGAATATGATTGTTTCATTCTCCGTGCAATACATAGGTGACAAAATGTCAGTGGAATACCAGAATTGGTGACGTTCGTTTATACATGTAAATGTATAATGGTTCTATTTAAAGCCACATGACGGTTGGCGCTCCAAAATACACACAGACGCATTGACGTAATGAAAAATACAACTGGTGAATACAGTGTTTGGGTCCCAAACACAAAACATTTGCAAGACATGGAACAGGAAAGAGCGTTCCGTGTTAGTCCATTCCTGATATGGTAGCAATAAAGAACATTTGTCTGACTTCTGGAAAAATGTTGAAAACGGCTGAAATATGGCTGTGATGTTGGCAAGTGTTTTTCAGAGCATATGAAGCCGGTATGTCAATAGTTCGTTTATTTATCGACCTATCGTATCCGTCGCTCAAAATTACGAAGAAAAAGATTGGTGGCTTGAATGAGCCATGTCCTTTTAAACTCTTTAAATACATTTTATTCAAGTATAAGTGCAACACTTAATGATGGTTCATGTATTCATGTAAATGTATAGTGGTTCTAGTTAAACTCTTTAATGCATTGTGTTTCAATTATAAGGGCAATATTTTAATGAACAGAACAATTTTCTCACAAACGGACTCGTGGTTGTCAATTGTTAGAAAATGTTTTTGGAGCGTGTGAAACAATTACGAGTACTATAATCTATTCGTAATTCACATCAGTATAGTAGTTCATTATGCGAAATGCATTCAATATTTCCGAATTCGTTTTGCATATTATTAATGAGTATTCAATATGGTCATCGTGATTAAATCTAAATATGATTTTATTTAGTTGTACATAGATCATTCTGCTTAAAAATAAAATCTCCCCTTGAAACCCAGTAGTTTCAATAGATCAACGACGTCCGGTTTAATATTATATCCACGATCCTATTCGACAACAAATTAGTACAAAAAAGTCCTATTTTGTAGAAAATAAACAGAACATGGCTTGGAGTTGTACGTGGGCATAGTTGCCATTGTGTGGTCATAGTTCACGTCGAGAAGCGGAGTGAACGATACCCATTCATGTGGGCACTTTATCAAGGTAGTTAACATATCTAGACCAACCAGAAGCCATCATTTCCGGATGAGGTGAATTTAGAATGTATACCAGTTCGAGTCTTTGTCGGAACTCATAATATGTCATGTGCGTGCATATGTAGTACGTTTATGCCGAAGCACTTAGGATGACGTGCTGTAATCAATTTGGCATTCCATATAAACGACATTTGCGCGGCGTCAGTCATCACACTAAGACAAATAATAAATCCACCAGTTGCAGTACAAAAACATGAATGAGCTTTCAATGTTTGATGCTAAATATATTGACAGAACATCAATGTTCCATATACATGCACTTATATTTACAGACATATTGGTAGTATTGAACGAACGTAGACCGGGTCTTACACGACAGTCATCTTTGACAGCTAGCTTATCTGAACGCAGATTCTAAGCAGCATATTGAACATAACATCGACCATAACGAGTAATGTGGCAATCAACTTGATAAACCGAACATTAAAGGCACGGATGGCCTTGGTTATAGGTGCGCCCAGTGCGTTACAAGCCCCCTGTGTTTCTGCTATCCGAAAAGAATACATTTATTTTATCAGTGTGTTTTTCAATTATTTCTTATTGGTTAATGGAACAGACTGCAGATGGAAATTTATATAATTAATACAGAGATTGGGTGACCATTTAGTCATCTGGCCGGGGCTAGTCACAACATGAGAGAATACGCTGCTGTGCATATACACCTTTTTCGCATATATATTGCTGGTAACCTATGAGTATGGATGCTGAACCTTATTTGACAAGTTTAGTTAATGAGTGTTTTGTGATTTTCGGAGTTTCTGGTGCTTTTCATTAAGCTTACCTGATTGGAATTTAATGCGGATGGTTATCTAAAACATTTTACTCCCTCTGTCTGCCTTATCCTGCTATTTTCACAGTTTTTCATCAAACTTTCGGGGGGGTGTCCCTAATTGCACTTGGAAAACCTTGTATTGGAGGGGTGGGCGTCCGCGATCGGAAAGGAAATAAACTTGAGTTCCCTGGGTCCCACAAATAAAAAAAACAATAATTTCAAACAAGTATCCTAGAGTTTTTTTTCCTGGCCCCCCCCGCTATATTTGGAAATTTAAGCGCAATCTCACCTAGGAATGATTCGGCCATCGTGGAGTGAATGAATGCGGCCACGTGATTCTTTAAAAACAAAGACACCTATGTTGGTTGAGCATGATAGTCTATTAGTATTATTTGATATAAAATGTACTGCATTTTAGTTTGTCGGCTACAGTACACATCGTGGGCTATCTGGTGAATTGTGATTTGTCAGCATATGCGCACATTACTTATGTCTGTAGAATGGCATGTCATCCCAGAAATATCGACTGAGTGCATAATCGGCGGGAAATTGGAGCAATTGGATCTTGCATGTGTGACCACCCGTCTCGATTATTGTCATTCCCTGTATACAAGTGTAAGCAATTTCTTATAGACATAATTCAAGTTATCCAAAAATGCTGCTAGAATGATTACGCGCCCAGAGGCATTGTATATATGGCATTGCGCAAGTCCTCGGTTGATAACATTGGACTATTTGCTATTACTCATCGGGATCACTTCAAAATATTGCGTCGAGTTCAATGTCATGCCATTGTAACATCGTAGAATCTGCCTGTCGGAACTACATGCACGGTACACACCGTACCTCCCATGCTCAGTAAGGCATTCAGTCGTTCTTCATTGTCAACGGGTATTTTCGGTAGCTGGGTCATATATCTTTATCGTACTTTTGAGTACTCCCCACTCAAGCTTGGTTCGTAATCGATACTCTGACGGATTCAAAACTGTTTAGTGTAAACCGAAGTTTTCGTAAGTAATTCATTATTACCGACCATATAACCCCTTTCATCAATATATGCATTCCTTTCATTAGATTTCCCTACGTATATCGACCATAGATGCATTTTTGATTGTTTAACGTGTGAAGACTTGTGAATACGTAAACATATACAGCCTGTTCTCCCGAAAACGAGCACATTATCTGTTTATAATAGAACTTATTTTAGGTAGATAATCTGCTCAGAATCGCCTCATTTTGAGTCGAAAATGTGCTGAAAATGAGAACATTTTAGTGCAGACATTTTAATGCAGACAATGATATAAATAAGCCAACTCACGACTGTGCATGTGTGCGCTCTTTAGTACGTGTTTTGAGTGTGGCCCGCGCCATAACACGAAATAACGGGTAAGAGTCCATTATCTGTTTATTACAGAATAAAACAATCACATTATGTATCTATTTCACATTATAGGTCGATTATGCGTCTTTCCGCGTGGATATGTTGAAATATAAGTTTAGAAAACGTCTACATAAATGATCAGAGGCAACGACATAATTCGAAGGTAGCATAGAGTCAACTACAGACACGTAGCGAATGGAAAAACAGAAAGACTAACGGAAATGTCAGCGAATAACCATAAAAAAGTCGACGCTGTGACAGAGAAAGAGCAAGCGACTAGCAGTTCCGATATGAAGACGATGAGATAAACGACTTAAATTAAATCTTCCAAAAAGAGCAAAAAGAAACTTGAGCTGGCGGCCGAGTTGGATCGCCTAAGATCAACGTCAGACTCAGGTGCCAGACCAAAGAGAAAAGGTTTAGGTGAACACACTAACAATAGTGCCGATATAAATAATGAGGTCGATATTAAACGTACATAGCTCATTCGAAAAATTCAAAAGCGAATGTGTATTTTGGAGCGCAAACAGCCATGTGGCTTTAATACTTTACAAGTCTTGACTCACTTGAATGACGAGGTTGACAACTATTTAAATATTACCTACACAGTATTCCACAATGCCGAAATGGCGAGAGAAAGTACCATTCAATTCGATTACGACTCCGATTATGATAACAGTGGTTCACAGCTCGGAGCTGCGGGTAGGAAAAGACTAGTGAGATCTGGCATCACATGGACGCCAATCGATACAATGTTACATAGATGTCGTTGGCCACCGTCAGAACTCCAATTTCGAAATCATGTCCATATAGTCCGGCCGAAATTCGCCCAAGTTGAATGTGGTTTAGCTTGTAGGCGAACTTGAAATTATTCGCGATCCGGTTACCCCAAAGCAGAAAAGAAGGGAAGAATTTATTTTTTAAATCTTATGTATTATGGCAGTGAATTTGATTTGCCAATTCTTTTGAAATGTTGGCTAAACCTACTAGAGAGTGGTGAGAACAAATGTGGGGAGATGAAACGACAAATTGGAAATTCCACCGTGGTTTTACACGTGATGTATTAGAAACCGGTGCACCATCAAATACCACCATATTGCCGTTGTCAAGGCAGAGCAAGGCTTATGTATCATTGCTGCACAGTTTGCTACAAAAAGACGTATCAAAGCAAAGCCACCCTGAATGTTCCACGGCCTGCCCAGGTACAGAGATACATCAGGCGATTAATAGCTTAATCGTATATCCGAAGATGAGATCAAGCTTATACCACAATGTATGCTATATGAAGACCTGACCTTCAGTCACAACCCAGAATTAAACGTAAATTCAGCTCATACCAATATTGAACCAATTAGTGGAACTAGTAATGGTAGCATTACACAACCTCAACAATAATCTCGTGGCGCTGACAAACAAGCAGCATTATGTACTTGTCAAATGTCCAACACTAATAACAATTCTAATGCTTGCAACAAAACGGTATCACAATACGATATTCTGGGCATTGACATTTTCTTATTCCAATGCCAGAATTTTGACATTTGTAATCCTCAACAAGAGCCTGCATCTGATCAACCTATTGCTGAGATGGGTTATTTCATATTGGTGCATGAGCAGATAAACCAATCCTGGTTACATAACTACCAAGGGTGTATATTCCCTCTGATAACTAATTTGAACATTAACTTCTGGAGATCCATGCTACAGGATACCATCTACAGAGAGCTGGTATTGTGTGCTCTGTTGGAATTTGTTTTTCCAATTGGTTTCATATGTGATCAAATACATAACCCATTAAGACCTAGGAATCATGCAGGAGCCAGATAACTCTCATTGCATGTAAGGAACTACATTAGTCCAGAATTATCTCATAACAGTATCATGTCCTTTCAGGAGGAACCCTTTCAAATGTGGATCTGACATTATCTCGTATCAAAACTGTTCCCAAAACAGATCCTGCAAAAACGTAGAATCAATTTGGATCTTAGTTTACCATGTCGACGATTATATTCCAAAAGAGTATTAACTGGGTGTGAACACTGACCTGTCTCATCCCTCAGTCGATGATTTTGCTGAAATCATTAAACAGAAGCTTTTGTTGTGCAAAGATCTTCCGAGAGCATAAATACAACATTTTACTGGAAATGCCACATTTACATGCAGAGATATTTCAGCTCGGGTTCTAGATCTTCTGCGCATTTATGCAAGATGGTGACATCCGCCATTAAATTTATTATGAATCAAATGGGATTCACAGTTTTGAATTATCTTGATGATTTACTTTTTTGTTGAAACCATTGAATCTGATGCTATCCGATGTGAGATTAGATTCAGTGTGGTGGTCTACATCAATTCAATGTTGTCGCTATGATGGCCAACGAGTGGTCTACCCTCGATGTAATCATAGAATCAGATGCATGTCTGACAGGTGGAGGTGGGGGTGCTCGACAACGAACGAGTGCATTTGCCACAAGTACACAACGAACGTATTGGGTGGGGTCCAGGCCTCAGACCTATAGTTATGATAATTATGTCCGGAAGCTTTGTTTCTTCTAAGAGTTTTATAACCAGATCATATTTCTGATTTGGAGACCAGATAACACAAAAGTTTCTACGATTACAGACACACTTGAAAAAAGATATTGATCAAATGCTATATCATATTGAATGAATATATTGACTCATAATACTATATCCATTCGTTCTATATTTCTTCATCATCTCTGACAATACGACCGTTCGATACAAAATATGATTGCGACCGAGTACCTAAACGCCCGCGCGTTTTGCATTGAGGAGTCTGAAGAATGAAGCTTGATCTACTTCGGCAAATGTATTGATCTCCTTCATGTAATCATCAAGAACATTTTGAGAGCACTTGTGATATTCTCTTCGGAAATCACATTCGGTCCGTTTGTATGTCATGTACACTGCACGAGCGTGGCATTCCAAACGGGTTTCACTGTGGCCCGCGCGATAAAACGGAGTAACGGATACGAGTCAATTATTTGCTTATTGCAGAATCAAATAATCACATTATGGACCTATTTCATAGTATAGGTCGATTATATGCGTATTTGCGCTAGGATATGCTGTCCTGTTTGTGCGACACTCGTTTTACGGAAGTGAAAATCACCCATTTCAGATGGTCGGGTCGACTATCGACCGTTAATTTGAGGTACAGACGACATCCCAACAATGCGCAACGTCACTCACTTGTATGATACATCTCACACACATAACATATTACATCGTAATTGTTAATCAGGTCTAGATATTTCGCGCCCAGTCCGTGATCACGAACTCGATGAAATTGGATGAATACTGAGTATGTGTGAGACTGTGAGTATATATGGCATTAGATTGTCGCTTGCTTTTATTATGACCACTGGTGATTATCGGGGCACAATTGTATTATGCAGGTTTCGCGTGCACTCGCGCTATATCGTGGGATCCAATAACTCCCGAGAATATTCTGCGCAGAATGGGGACGTGACTTGGGGGCGGACTGAACAGCTTACCGGAATAGTTACTGGACATCTAATCAACAATAACGTGTAAAGAGAGTGTAACCGTAATAAAAATTATTTGATTGATCAACTCCAAATCTAATTAGGAATGAATCGTCCGTTGGGTAGTGAATCTGTCCAGATGTGTCATATTATTGTTGCGCACGTCTATCACCTTCGTACATGTTGTTGTATGTTGGTGTCGTTTCAGCTGTTGACCCATATCACGGCGTTGTCATTTCATTTGTTGAAGAAACACCATACATTTCATTACGAAACCAGGTCATTCCATAGTGAAACCACCACTATTCCGTAATCAACTTACCAACTGGGCGGGTGAAATACGCAACAGTTTACACTTTATTAGCATAGCGCATTCAAAATTATACATCAGCCAATGCAATTTCCTATTAACTCCGTCAGGTGATTAATTAGGGAGCGTAGCAACATACATCTAGATCAACGATAAACGATACACTAGATAAATGAAACACATTTATTAAACCGATTTAAATGAGCGTGTATAACCAACAGGAACGCTCTTTACATTTGATTGGCAGTTAATCAAGTCAGTCATTCTTTTGTTTCGTATTATTTATTGCACAACCAATAGTGTATTTGTGTAAAATACACCAGAATACATAATGGGTGTACAATAAATAAGATTTCAGAACGTTCAAATAAAAAAATGTGTATTATTCTTGAACAGTTCAAACCGATTACGACAACGTCATTGTCGACGCCAACGTTAATAGAACATTTATTCACTAAATTTATTCACACGTGTTTTCAACTAAATAAAGCAATAATGACCTAACGTTTAGTATATACATGTACTACAAGCTGCAGTCTTCAGAGTATGCAATAAACAGCACAACACAGTATTGTGAACATACTAACGTCATTACACTTCACACACATGTGTCGTTCTATATATTCATTATGCGAGTCTTGTTGATTATGTTGGAGGACACAATAGAGAGGTTTCGCTAACATACAGTTAGCAGTTAGGACTAGTGTCAGGGCACTACGTCACCATATGCGCACATTTTAAATATATAACCGTGCAGCCTCATAACCGCCAAAACTGATAGGGCTTCGATTTATTCGGTTTGTACCAAAAACTTATTTTGAACATACAGGCAACTAAGTGTGTTGTATCGTGCAGCCATCACCTTTGCAATCTGCCGACAACTACATGTAGCATCAATTAAAACGAATAGGATTGCTCATATTTTGCTAAAAGCCACACGGCGGTTTCCGCTCCGAAATACACATAATATTATTCGCTTTGGAATTTTTTTTTCAGCATTGAAATAGATCGATAAATATCTGAACTACCTTTCTACGAGTATTATGAAACACAAAAAGACGCATTGAAGTAATGAAACATACAATTGAATACGGTGATTGGGTCCAAATCACAAAAAAGAGCGTTCCGTGGTAGTCTATTCCTGATATGGTAGCAATAAAGAGCGTTTGTCTGACTTCTGGCGAAAAGGTGAAAACGGCTGAAAAATGGCTGTGACTGGCAAGTGTTGTTCAGAGCATATGAAGCCGGTATATCAATAATTCGTTTATTTATCGACCTATCGTATCCGTCGCTCCAAACTACGTAGAAAAAAATTTGGAGGTTCGAATGAGCCATGTCCGTTTAATCTATAGTATATCGCGCAATGGTGGTTTTAACGGATGTGACTACTTTAAAAGCAATAGCCACCGGGAAGGCGATCCGTGCCTTTAACGTGCATATTTCGGAGTGTTACTCAAATCAGATGCACAATGCACTTCTCCCGAGTAGCAAACTGTAACAATTCGAGTACTGGCGAATGTCCGAAATGTGAGTCACTGACTCAATGTGGTACTGTCTGTTCGTGGCTATGGAAGTGCGTGACAATCTATCATTTCTTATATCTTATCGAGATCATCATATAAATGTACCATTCGATTGTAACATGGCCATCTCGACGAGATGGCCATGTTACAATGGGAATGACACATTTATAGATGTCCCAATGAGGCGATTAAGCGATAGAAAGCTTGACAATATTGATTCCAATATATCCAGTATATGGCCTTTAAGAAAAAATATGTTGCACAAAATTACGATACCGATTGTTTTACAAATAATAAGCTTCTATAAGCTCATACTTTGAAACTTTCTCGTTCCGCGAGCAGGCAAAATGCCGTGATAATATCGCTGGCAGATTTTCTGTTAGTTGAGTGAAGTGGAAGGGCGGATCGTCTTATTTTTAACCACACATGCGATGCTACAGTAATGCTCTAAATAATCGACCCCTTAACCACAGCAGAATTATGGCTAACTTTTCAGGATTTAGTCGGAAATATGGCTTGTTGCTCTCGGTGAGAGCTTTCCGATGAATGGCACCCCAGCCATATTTCCGACTAAATCCTGAAAAGTTACCCATAATTCTGCTGTGGATAAGGAGTCGATTAATTAGGGCATTACTGTACGTCATTTTTTAACACTGTTATGACGAGAACAGAGGGAGTCCAATAGCATGTGATACACATGTATATCGCGAGTTGATGAGCATCACGCATTCAAAATGGCCGAGGCGACCGAAAACGCGACCAGAAACGATGAAAAGTGTAATAAACTAAGATATGATATATTACATAGTATTTTGTCAGCTATTCTATTTTTCAACAAGCTAGTGTTTTCGCTGGCCCGCGCCATAAAACGAAATAACGGATTGAGAGTCCATTGTCTGCTTATTTCAGAATAAATAATCACGATATGTACCTATTTCACATTATAGGTCGATGTGCGTATTTCCGCGAGAATATGTTGGTCATTAAACTACATGCCCTGTTCTAAACTGCAAGGATTTAACGCAGCAAGTTTTACAATGGTCAGCCATAACTCCTATTTTACATATATTCTATACGACGTTCTTTCTTCTTGGGAGGCTAATCATTACACTTTTACTCACCGAGTATAAATGTACATTTGATTGCAACTTTGTTTCACGTTATCAATTGAGTAACGGTCTGAAATTGTCAAGCCAAGGACGTGCGATTATACTTTCCCAAAGTGAAATTTTAGCAGGAACCCAATGGATATACTAGTATAGTTCCAGAATCTACAACTTCCATTCACTGTGTCACTCTGATGTATTGACCAGTATTATTCCAGAAAGTGTGTCACTGCACCAGACCAGACATATTGCATCTGACAGAGTGTATTCTGGTTCATCGCCATCGACTACGATTTGCTCTCGTGAGAAAACTTATCAAGAACTATTCTTGAAGGCCGACACATAAATGGAGGCGTATATTTGTGACAATCCGTGATATTAAATCAATATGCAGAAATTGCAGTCATTAAGTTGTCTTCGATTAGAGCGAAGACCAAATTCCCTTCGTCTATAACAAACTGACATTTGTCGACACAGACGCTGACAAATACCAAGTGTCAACGTGCGGTGGGCGGGAAGTTACCTCGTACTTTTGAAAACGAACATGGCCATTTTGAAACTCCGAAATGTGTATACATACTGATATTAATTATATTATATACACTATATACATGTAGCGCATTATACAGAGAATTTGTTTCCACGCACATGACATTTATTATTATCTTGGTGGTCATATGGTATATTATAACACCATCGTACAGTACCAGTCAAAAAAAGTGGTATATTAAGCGTGCTATATTCGCGCCCAATATCACAATAATATTGCGAATTAAAATATTGAAAGTACCCGTTTGGCACAAATACAGACAATGTTTTCGATTTGTATATAATTATAGTTGTAAATGCTATATCTACACTATGTGCACAGTATTTATCAAATATAAATTTCATAGACCCGATAGTGTTATATAAATATAACACTATCGGGTCTATGAAATTTTATCGCAATAATAAGCGCGACAGATTTTTGGTATTGCGATATAATCGCGCGCCTCAATATACCACTTCTTCTGACTGGTACTGTAACTCCCATCCTTCAACGAGGAAGCAACTTCAACTGTAACAAATGCGGGCGCATATCAAGGTCAGCATATTGAAAAGATCTGTCGACACCCGACCGAGTACTTCCTTAACGCACGAGTGGTGCGAAGCTGTCACAATACGAGCAACATCACAACTAGGCGCGAAAATTTGAACAGCATATAATTTACAGGAACACTCCGATTAACTCGAAACCTAGCGACTATTTCAGCGATTCTGTATAGGCACACTGTTGGGACGTAATTTAGAAGGACGATGGCATTATGTCGACAGTTATACGAAATAACTATCTACAGACTTTACATAATCTGACTTGCTAATATACTTGCCAAAGTCGTAGCAATTTCCCAGGGATTGTCATTTATCTAACCCATGTGATACAAACGCTCTTTAAATGTACTATATCAGTAATATATAATATTTTCCGCGTTACGGAGTATAGAGGAAAATTACTGTCTTCACGGCATATGCAGAGTTAATGGGTAAAGAACGCTTTGTCGCGTGAATATTGTCTGGTCAGTGATTATCGATATGTGTGATTAGTACTCAGTCGCTGGTGTGATGTATGATTGTCATTGAGTGAGCAGGTATGCGCTAAAAGCGTGAATGGTCAATCTAGTGCCAGTTGTCATCGCGGTCGGACACAGTTTTCTGTACCTGTTTGTTTGGTTTTCTTAAGAAAATAGTTCTTTTTAAAAACGTGAGATACTATCTTGTTTGTTCATCGGATGACGACTAAGAAAACGATTCCGACGTTTTTATCCATGAGACCGGTATATTGAGCATTTTTCGGATACAGGTTTCCAGACCAACACATAAAAAAGATATAATGATAAAGTGAGGGGTCTGGTTTTTCCTGTAAGGCTTCCCAGTCTGAGAAGGGTGACTGATTCCGTTGAGCCAAGATAGAATGTGCGCTATAATACATATTATATTTTTTCAATCCGCATAGTTTCGATCCATTTTCATCGCTTCATATATATTGAGATAGTCTGCATGAATATATAGCGCACATATATTCATCAGAGCGATTTTATTATTTCATAATAAACGCTATCTAGGTCCGACCGCCTAGCGTAGCACTTAAAGCTATCTAAGTCCGACCGCCTAGCGTAGCACTTAAAGCTTAATGCTCTTAGTTGTTGTTTGTTTACCCAGTAGCGGGTATGGAGTGAAGACACCACCAAGGCACGCGCTCATTGACTTGTAACATAAACCATCGCTTCAATTAATAGCCCGGTGTGATGTAACCAGATGTATATATTGTAATTCTGGGATTATATAAGATGCAACAATATTCCATTTCTAAATGAAATGACTTAAGAGTTGTGCTAGGTCATATTAAGGCCAGTCGCGCGTTTTGTAGAAATTCAGGCAAACTTGTAAGAAATTTTCATAATGAATTTCATTGGATGTGTCTGCCTAAGAATCTAGAGTTTCACATATCCTCATTTTCAGTGTCCATAGAATCCGAACTATTATTAAGAGAAGAAAAAAACAATAGATTTTAATACATTTGATAGGTTGAACATATTTTCTTTTTGTCCTTTATCATGAACTGTTATTATTAATTATTTCACACAAATATCCAAACACCAAATAGTTTATTGTTTTGGCTCTATGAGAGAACGCCTCATTTTTGTCACAATGTTGAGTTAATTTTTTTAATTGCATGATATATCATCATGCCTCCATATATTATAATGAAGAATAAAGCATCCACAAATATGTCGGCCAATAAAAATGTTGGAATGCAGACCAGTCCACCAAGCAGGGAGATATCAGCAGTGTTGGCTATACCTGGTCAGATGGGGCTTCGACTATATATGGACATATGTCCTAAAACTCATTTCAGCCCAAAGTTTTAAAACTCACCCTCTGTGGGCCCCACTCTGCAAATGACACACACATTTTGAAGGCTTGGTTGCGATGTCACAATCCCCAATATCATAAAACTAAGCTGGTAGTCTGATACACTTATATTCCGCGTCCATTGATATAATTCAACAATACACCCGACTGTTACCATGGTGATATGGTTTAGTGAAAATCAGAACAAAATGGATCCCATAAAATCTATAAAATACACGAATAATAGACATTTTTATATCAAGAACTTCTACCTCCAAACACCAGTCACCGATAGCTATATATAATCACCGACTGGCTCCATCGCTAGGCTTTTTTTAATGTTTGCATAAGTATGCTCCTTCTTTATCGATGGGCAAATACGTCTGGCGATCACATGCATCACTTGACAGTTTGTCACTGGCAGCTACTGAAGTCCTTAAGATATAAGTTCTAGATCTAAACCTGTCTAATATTACAAACTCTTCTCCTCGAATTCGACTGGTCAACCTCTCGATACGACTAACAGTATAGACGATTTATAAAACCGTCCTTTTAGTAACACAATCAGAATACAGTTCGTTATATATAACACTGTGTGGTATATACCATGCCAATGCGATGTCATGTACGAAACAATACCCAGCATTTATCAGCTGCAATGATGCTGTGTTGATGACTCCTATTGGTTAGCACAGTAATGGTGTTGGCACGATAAAGCCATTATAGTGAGGCAAAGATATATATATTGTAATGATGTTGTTACGCTGATGGTTCTTGCTATATAAGCGCGAATTTGTGATCAACGTACATGAAAGGTAAACTGAATCGTATATCTAGACAAGTTTGTCAGCTATTTTCCAGGGGCACGATTCTGGTTTCTACGTGCTGTGTGTGTGAAGTACTGACGCCATGGTATGGCATAGCAGCTAAAATGACGATAAACCCCAAACACAAACTAAACAATCTATAATGAAAGACCTCATGTCTTAATTTACTCACGTTTCTCCCCGAAGTCAAATCAACTTCTCGATACGACTCTCAACAAGACATTGTTTGATAGCAGTGTTTTCTCACCCAGCTAACACACCACCCGTTATTTTAATAACACCAGCTTGATGCCACGGACACGGAGGTGGCGTAGGCGATATCTATTATCATATATACTAGTTTTGTAAAGTATCAGAAGGCGGAAAGGAATGAGACATGGTACTCCTTTGTGGCCACATCTGGGACATGACCAATGCGGATTAACATTAGTTCTGTGGTGTTGATTGTTCCTATGGATTTACATGTGGGAGCACAACAAATGACGTTGGCTTGGCAGTACATAGCGATGCTACTACAGCGAGTTCGGGGACGTTGTAAGGAGGTGTCCGTTTCGTAGGAAGGACTCGTTTTTTTTCCAACTGGTCCCACGCATCCCACATATTTTTGGAAAGACAGATGCCCATTTTGTTCAAATCTTTGAAAGCAAATAGGGAATCCTACATGAATGACTTATGGCACACAAATAATAAATTGCATATTTTGTAGTGGTTGTAAACTATCAATATTAACCTATATTTGGTCTGATATTTTAAACTAATGTTGTGTCAGCAATGAAATATTCAGCTATTGAACATGTTGGCTAAAGTTGCGGGGTAAGACACCCACACGACATGTCGACACGTCCTTGTGCACTTTAAAAAGGCAGTACTCAAGACTGGCAGGCTGGCAGCATTGACAAACAATACACCTGACAAAACAAATGTGTTTTGTGTGTTCCTTGAGACCACGCAGCTGCCAGCATTCTAAACGACATATACTCTATCTCTTCTATTTGAGAACCCCAGGTGGTGTCATACGGTGTCATACGGTGTCATACGGGTAATTTTATAAGGCACACAAACTACAGTGGTAGATGGCTGTCGGATGACCTGGACATAGATCATGTCATGAATCTCTACTCTGGCTAACACCCATAGAGATCATATTCCATAAGTACAAAACCTGGGAACTGTTTGGTGTTCTGACCCGTTCTGACAGGGAACTTGATAACATTGAACAAACAAGACAGGTAATATATCTCTTTGTTAATACATATTCCTCGATAATCTACTTCACATTATGGGTTGTCCCATCTCGAAGTTGCATGCTTTCGTGAGCCGATATCACAAGCGACACAAAGCAAAATCCCACACAAAGTAACTTAAATCGTGCAATTTGGGACCTTAATCGTCAGTCAAGTACAGTATTAAGGAGAATGTAATAACTAAAAAATATATTCGTCGCGTTTTTTTATTCAACTTTAGAAGGTTTCCTGAAAAACTTCAAAAAGTTCCCATGTTTTACTGATGGGTTGTGATATCTGCGGGCGTTGGCCAAATAGCAGCCTGTTCTCCCGAAAACCCACACATTCTCTGCTCATAATAGAACTTCTTTTAGGTAGACAACCTACAGAGAATACCCGCATTTTGAGTCGATAATGTGCTGAAAATGAGAGAGTTTTTAGTCACATTATCGACTCATAATGAGGCGATTCTAATCATATTATGTGCGTACAGTGACAGAAATGAGCCAACTCACAATCTTTCAGGTATACGCTCTTTAACATGTGTTTTGAATGTGGCTAGCGCCGAAAAACGAAATAACTCCATTATCTGCTTATTTCAGAACCAAATAATCACATTATGTACCTATTTCACTTTATAGGTCGATTATGTGCGTATTTGCGCGAGGATCTGCTGACAGTTAGAGACTCTTGGCATTATCTTGATCTTGACCATGAACATTCGGAAAAACCAGTTGGGAAAATTAGAACTGCGATTGTTCTGAAGCAGCCTGCAATCACTACTATAAAACTCCTATATGTGTGTACCATAAGTTTACAGAAATACACATCAATGGTTCACACCACCAGGATTGATATTTTGAGAGGATATACTAACATATAATCCCACCATAACTTCATAACAAAGTACACGCGCATGTATTCTTGCCGATATATACATATTCATATAGTACTTGTAAATTACAGTTATACACGCATAGCAGTTTTAGGGTGCTAGCTGTGGTTCTCCATAAAACATACCAATATACCAGGAAAACAATTATATTGTTGCTAAAATTGGCTTTTCCCAGCCTGCTGACGAACAGACACTTCGTTGTCACAGCCATGGCATTCCCACCCAACATGCGGAAGAGACTGAATACAAAGCCAACAAAACATCTGGATAAACCTCTGTCACAGTGTTACATAATACCTCCACGAGATATGTGTGGCTTCCGATATTGTATCAACTCATAAATCCGTGAAATGGATTTCTCACGCCTACATAATTTGTGGATGCTCGTTTGGGATCTGATACTAACACTAATGTCGATACTTTCTATGGTTCCCACAATATGATTCCAGATTCCGGTCGATGGGATATTAACCAGATTCAGACACTCGTACGTGTAACTTCTAACATGTGTTGCCATTGCCATCATGTACATGTACACATACACGGTCAATCCGTTTAGAAGTTTTGTGTCCAACGTTGATAATACGAAACTTGTAGCAAAAAAAAAGGAATAATGTTATCTACTGATAACCGAATGAGCTATCAACGTTGTACAGCTAGGTGTTGAGAAAATGGGATTTGCCTCTGCGGGAGTATCTTATTATGATCGAGGCCAATGGTGATCGTATTGTGCCAGCTTGTCCCCACCACCTACCGTTATCTACATTATAAACGTGTTGGTTTGGTGCTGTAAAATATTGTAACTGTTCCCATCGTGTGTATATACACACGTTACATTTATTTGCGTGTGTGGTTAGCCATTCCTCTCCTGGAATTGGTCGCATGTTTTTTTCTATTCCTTGAAACATACAATGGTGGTTTTAAATTCGTTAAGACGATGAAGACGAATACGGTGATCATAATTATTGCGGTCATATGGTGGTGGTGATGATGATCATGATGGTGGTGATGCAGATGACGATGATGATGTATGCTGATGACGATGGCTACATCGACGACAGTATGATAATGACGATGACCTTGGTGATGACAATGGTGATGATGGTGAGGATGATGATGATAATGATCGCGAGGTGTATAATTTGTACATGATTTCGTGTGTCTAATTTCTTCTAACCATATGTTGTGTGTCATTTGATTCAATCCCAGGAACCGGACACGTATTGACCCGTATAAAACAAAAGTGAAGATAATTGTTCTTTAAATTCACAACAGTGGCATCATGCTCTTAGTTTACACGTGTTATTGAACCAAAATCTTGTACAAAGTTCACGATATGATGCTGAAATATATCGATGGCTATATCAGGAGTTGGCAGTGAGCCATCTCCTAACATATATAGAAAATATTGAATATTAACCGTTTCATATACAGACACAAATTAGAATGTATATTCGAGGTATATGATTGTATATAGCTCAAACAAATAACTATTGTTATTGTTAATGATAGTGTACCTGATCATTCTCTTATGTGAGGCTCGACATTCCAGAACAAAAGGTTATCCCCGAATACTTTTAAATCTAGGAAAATATCAGCGTATGTTTTCGGTCTTACTTTCAACTACTTGTGTGCCATAACCGACCTTGTGCAAATATGGAATCGTTGCTAATGTAGATTTTTTATTTACAACAGATTAAATCCAGCCTGTTCTCCCGAAAACCGGCAAAATTTAGTCACATTATCGACTCATATATAATGAGGCGATTCTAAGCGGATTATGTGCGGACAATGAGACAAATAAGCCAACACGACCTTTTAGGTGTACGCTCTTTAACAGGTCCGTGCCATAAAACGAAATAACGGGTAAGAGTTCATTATCTGGTTATTTCAGAATCAAATAATCACATGATGTACCTATTTCACATTAAAGGTCGTATTTCCGCGAGGATATGTTGTTAGGTCGGTTTATTTGGTGACCCTTGCACACTAGGCGGGAAGAAAAGACAGCTGTTAATAGAACATTTATTCACTAAATTTATTCACACGTGTTTTCAACTAAATAAAGCAATAATGACCTAACGTTTAGTATATACATGTACTACAAGCTGCAGACTTCAGCGTATGCAATAAACAGCACAACACAGTATTGTGAACATACTAACGTTATTACACTTCACACACATGTGTCGTTCTATCTATTCATTATGCGAGTCTTGTTTATTATGTTGGAGGACATAATAGAGAGGTTTCGCTAACATACAGTTAGCAGTTAGGACTAGTGTCAGGGCACTACGTCACCATATGCGCACATTTTAAATATATAACCGTGCAGCCTCATAACCGCCAAAACTGATAGGGCTTCGGTGTATTCGGTTTGTACCAAAAACTTCTTTTGAACATACAGGCAACTAAGTGTGTTGTATCGTGCAGCCATCACCTTTGCAAACTGCCGACAACTACATGTAGCATCAATTAAAACGAATAGGATTGCTCATATTTTGCTAAAAGCCACAAGGCGGTTTCCGCTCCGAAATACACATAATATTATTCGCTTTGGAATTTTTTTTTCAGCATTGAAATAGATCGATAAATATCTGAACTACCTTTCTACGAGCATTATGAAACCCAAAAGACGCATTGAAGTAATGAAACATACAATTGAATACGGTGATTGGGTCCAAATCACAAAAAGAGCGTTCCGTGGTAGTCTATTCCTGATATGGTAGCAATAAAGAGCGTTTGTCTGACTTCTGGCGAAAAGGTGAAAACGGCTGAAAAATGGCTGTGACTGGCAAGTGTTGTTCAGAGCATATGAAGCCGGTATATCAATAATTCGTTTATTTATCGACCTATCGTATCCGTCGCTCCAAACAACGTAGAAAAAAATTTGGAGGTTCGAATGAGCCATGTCAGTTTAATCTATAGTATATTGCGCAATGGTGGTTTTAACGGATGTGACTACTTTAAAAGCAATAGCCACCGGGAAGGCGATCCGTGCCTTTAACGTGCATATTTCGGAGTGTTACTCAAATCAGATGCACAATGCACTTCTCCCGAGTAGCAAACTGTAACAATTCGAGTACTGGCGAATGTCCGAAATGTGAGTCACTGACTCAATGTGGTACTGTCTGTTCGTGGCCATGGAAGTGCGTGACAATCTATCATTTCTTATATCTTATCGAGATCATCATATAAATGTACCATTCGATTGTAATATGGCCATCTCGACGAGATGGCCATGTTACAATGGGAATGACACATTTATAGATGTCCCAATGAGGCGATTAAGCGATAGAAAGCTTGACAATATTGATTCCAATATATCCAGTATATGGCCTTTAAGAAAAAATATGTTGCACAAAATTACGATACCGATTGTTTTACAAATAATAAGCTTCTATAAGCTCATACTTTGAAACTTTCTCGTTCCGCGAGCAGGCAAAATGCCGTGATAATATCGCTGGCAGATTTTCTGTTAGTTGAGTGAAGTGGAAGGGCGGATCGTCTTATTTTTAACCACACATGCGATGCTACAGTAATGCTCTAAATAATCGACCCCTTACCACAGCAGAATTATGGCTAACTTTTCAGGATTTAGTCGGAAATATGGCTTGTTGCTCTCGGTGAGAGCTTTCCGATGAATGGCACCCCCAGCCATATTTCTGACTAAATCCTGAAAAGTTACCCATAATTCTGCTGTGGATAAGGAGTCGATTAATTAGGGCATTACTGTACGTCATTTTTTAACACTGTTATGACGAGAACAGAGGGAGTCCAATAGCATGTGATACACATGTATATCGCGAGTTGATGAGCATCACGCATTCAAAATGGCCGAGGCGACCGAAAACGCGACCAGAAACGATGAAAAGTGTAATAAACTAAGATATTATATATTACATAGTATTTTGTCAGCTATTCTATTTTTCAAACAAGCTAGTGTTTTCGCTGGCCCGCGCCATAAAACGAAATAACGGATTGAGAGTCCATTGTCTGCTTATTTCAGAATAAATAATCACGATATGTACCTATTTCACATTATAGGTCGATGTGCGTATTTCCGCGAGAATATGTTGGTCATTAAACTACATGCCCTGTTCTAAACTGCAAGGATTTAACGCAGCAAGTTTTACAATTGTCAGCCATAACTCCTATTTTACATATATTCTATACGACGTTCTTTCTTCTTGGGAGGGTAATCATTACACTTTTACTCACCGAGTATAAATGTACATTTGATTGCAACTTTGTTTCACGTTATCAATTGAGTTACGGTCTGAAATTGTCAAGCCAAGGACGTGCGATTATACTTTCCCAAAGTGAAAATTTAGCAGGAACCCAATGGATATACTAGTATAGTTCCAGAATCTACAACTTCCATTCACTGTGTCACTCTGACGTATTGACCAGTATTATTCCAGAAAGTGTGTCGCTGCACCAAACCAGACATATTGCATCTGACAGAGTGTATTCTGGTTCATCGCCATCGACTACGATTTGCTCTCGTGAGAAAACTTATCAAGAACTATTCTTGAAGGCCGACACATAAATGGAGGCGTATATTTATGACAATCCGTGATATTAAATCAATATGCAGAAATTGCAGTCATTAAGTTGTCTTCGATTAGAGCGAAGACCAAATTCCCTTCGTCTATAACAAACTGACATTTGTCGACACAGACGCTGACAAATACCAAGTGTCAACGTGCGGTGGGCGGGAAGTTACCTCGTACTTTTGAAAACGAACATGGCCATTTTGAAATTCCGAAATGTGTATACATACTGATATTAATTATATTATATACACTATATACATGTAGCGCATTATACAGAGAATTTGTTTCCACGCACATGACATTTATTATTATCTTGGTGGTCATATGGTATATTATAACACCATCGTACAGTACCAGTCAAAAGAAGTGGTATATTAAGCGTGCTATATTCGCGCCCAATATCACAATAATATTGCAAATGGAAACGCTTGTAAGCGCGCCGCTTGCGATATTATTGCAATATTTTGCCCTTAATATCGCAATATTTCGCGCTTAATATTGCGAATTAAAATATTGAAAGTACCCGTTTGGCACAAATACAGACAATGTTTTCGATTTGTATATAATTATAGTTGTAAATGCTATATCTACACTATGTGCACAGTATTTATCAAATATAAATTTCATAGACCCGATAGTGTTATATAAATATTACACTATCGGGCCTATGAAATTTTATCGCAATAATAAGCGCGACATATTTTTGGTATTGCGATATAATCGCGCCTTTTTCGAAATTAAGAGCGCTCAATGTCGCAATAAAGGCGCGCCTCAATATACCACTTCTTCTGACTGGTACTGTAACTCCCATCCTTCAACGAGGAAGCAACTTCAACTGTAACAAATGCGGGCGCATATCAAGGTCAGCATATTGAAAAGATCTGTCGACACCCGACCGAGTACTTCCTTAACGCACGAGTGGTGCGAAGCTGTCACAATACGAGCAACATCACAACTAGGCGCGAAAATTTGAACAGCATATAATTTACAGGAACACTCCGATTAACTCGAAACCTAGCGACTATTTCAGCGATTCTGTATACGCACACTGTTGGGACGTAATTTAGAAGGACGATGGCATTATGTCGACAGTTATACGAAATAACTATCTACAGACTTTACATAATCTGACTTGCCAATATACTTGCCAAAGTCGTAGCAATTTCCCAGGCATTGTCATTTATCTAACCCATGTGATACAAACGCTCTTTAAATGTACTATATCAGTAATATATAATATTTTCCGCGTTACGGAGTATAGAGGAAAATTACTGTCTTCACGGCATATGCAGAGTTAATGGGTAAAGAACGCTTTGTCGCGTGAATATTGTCTGGTCAGTGATTATCGATATGTGTGATTAGTACTCAGTCGCTGGTGTGATGTATGATTGTCATTGAGTGAGCAGGTATGCGCTAAAAGCGTGAATGGTCAATCTAGTGCCAGTTGTCATCGCGGTCGGACACAGTTTTCTGTACCTGTTTGTTTGGTTTTCTTAAGAAAATAGTTCTTTTTAAAAACGTGAGATACTATCTTGTTTGTTCATCGGATGACGACTAAGAAAACGATTCCGACGTTTTTATCCCTGAGACCGGTATATTGAGCATTTTTCGGATACAGGTTTCCAGACCAACACATAAAAAAGATATAATGATAAAGTGAGGGGTCTGGTTTTTCCTGTAAGGCTTCCCAGTCTGAGAAGGGTGACTGATTCCGTTGAGCCAAGATAGAATGTGCGCTATAATACATATTATATTTTTTCAATCCGCATAGTTTCGATCCATTTTCATCGCTTCATATATATTGAGATAGTCTGCATGAATATATAGCGCACATATATTCATCAGAGCGATTTTATTATTTCATAATAAACGCTATCTAGGTCCGACCGCCTAGCGTAGCACTTAAAGCTATCTGGGTCCGACCGCCTAGCGTAGCACTTAAAGCTTAATGCTCTTAGTTGTTGTTTGTTTACCCAGTAGCGGGTATGGAGTGAAGACACCACCAAGGCACGCGCTCATTGACTTGTAACATAAACCATCGCTTCAATTAATAGCCCGGTGTGATGTAACCAGATGTATATATTGTAATTCTGGGATTATATAAGATGCAACAATATTCCATTTCTAAATGAAATGACTTAAGAGTTGTGCTAGGTCATATTAAGGCCAGTCGCGCGTTTTGTAGAAATTCAAGCAAACTTGTAAGAAATTTTCATAATGAATTTCATTGGATGTGTCTGCCTAAGAATCTAGAGTTTCACATATCCTCATTTTCAGTGTCCATAGAATCCGAACTATTATTAAGAGAAGAAAAAAACAATAGCTTGTAATACATTTGATAGGTTGAACATATTTTCTTTTTGTCCTTTATCATGAACTGTTATTATTAATTATTTCACACAAAAATCCAAACACCAAATAGTTTATTGTTTTGGCTCTATGAGAGAAAGCCTCATTTTTGTCACAATGTTGAGTTAATTTTTTTAATTGCATGATATATCATCATGCCTCCATATATTATAATGAAGAATAAAGCATCCACAAATATGTCGGCCAATAAAAATGTTGGAATGCAGACCAGTCCACCAAGCAGGGAGAAATCAGCAGTGTTGGCTATACCTGGTCAGATGGGGCTTCGACTATATATGGACATATGTCCTAAAACTCATTTCAGCCCAAAGTTTTAAAACTCACCCTCTGTGGGCCCCACTCTGCAAATGACACACACATTTTGAAGGCTTGGTTGCGATGTCACAATCCCCAATATCATAAAACTAAGCTGGTAGTCTGATACACTTATATTCCGCGTCCATTGATATAATTCAACAATACACCCGACTGTTACCATGGTGATATGGTTTAGTGAAAATCAGAACAAAATGGATCCCATAAAATCTATAAAATACACGAATAATAGACATTTTTCTATCAAGAACTTCTAACTCCAAACACCAGTCACCGATAGCTATATATAATCACCGACTGGCTCAATCGCTAGGCTTTTTTTAATGTTTGCATAAGTATGCTCCTTCTTTATCGATGGGCAAATACGTCTGGCGATCACATGCATCACTTGACAGTTTGTCGCTGGCAGCTCGTGAAGTCCTTAAGATATAAGTTCTAGATCTAAACCTGTCTAATATTACAAACCCTTCTCCTCGAATTCGACTGGTCAACCTCTCGATACGACTAACAGTATAGACGATTTATAAAACAGTCCTTTTAGTAACACAATCAGAATACAGTTCGTTATATATAACACTGTGTGGTATATACCATGCCAATGCGATGTCATGTACGAAACAATACCCAGCATTTATCAGCTGCAATGATGCTGTGTTGATGACTCCTATTGGTTAGCACAGTAATGGTGTTGGCACGATAAAGCGATTATAGTGAGGCAAAGATATATATATTGTAATGATGTTGTTACGCTGATGGTTCTTGCTATATAAGCGCGAATTTGTGATCAACGTACATGAAAGGTAAACTGAATCGTATATCTAGACAAGTTTGTCAGCTCTTTTCCAGGGGCACGATTCTGGTTTCTACGTGCTGTGTGTGTGAAGTACTGACGCCATGGTATGGCATAGCAGCTAAAATGACGATAAACCCCAAACACAAACTAAACAATCTATAATGAAAGACCTCATGTCTTAATTTACTCACGTTTCTCCCCGAAGTCAAATCAACTTCTCGATACGACTCTCAACAAGACATTGTTTGATAGCAGTGTTTTCTCACCCAGCTAACACACCACCCGTTATTTTAATAACACCAACTTGATGCCACGGAGACGGAGGTGGCGTAGGCGATATCTATTATCATATATACTAGTTTTGTAAAGTATCAGAAGGCGGAAAGGAATGAGACATGGTACTCCTTTGTGGCCACATCTGGGACATGACCAATGCGGATTAACATTAGTTTTGTGGTGTTGATTGTTCCTATGGATTTACATGTGGGAGCACAACAAATGACGTTGGCTTGGCAGTACACAGCGAGTTCGGGGACGTTGTAAGGAGGTGTCCGTTTGGTAGGAAGGACTGTCGTTTTTTTTCCAACTGGTCCCACGCATCCCACATATTTTTGGAAAGACAGATGCCCATTTTGTTCAAATCTTTTAAAGCAAATAGGGAATCCTACATGAATGACTTATGGCACACAAATAATAAATTGCATATTTTGTAGTGGTTGTAAACTATCAATATTAACCTATATTTGGTCTGATATTTTAAACTAATGTTGTGTCAGCAATGAAATATTCAGCTATTGAACATGTTGGCTAAAGTTGCGGGGTAAGACACCCACACGACATGTCGACATGTCCTTGTGCACTTTAAAAAGGCAGTACTCAAGACTGGCAGGCTGGCAGCATTGACAAAAAATACACCTGACAAAACAAATGTGTTTTGTGTGTTCCTTGAGACCACACAGCTGCCAGCATTCTAAACGACATATACTCTATCTCTTCTATTTGAGAACCCCAGGTGGTGTCATACGGTGTCATACGGTGTCATACGGGTAATTTTATAAGGCATACAAACTACAGTGGTAGATGGCTGTCGGATGACCTGGACATAGATCATGTCATGAATCTCTACTCTGGCTAACACCCATAGAGATCATATTCCACAAGTACAAAACTTGGGAACTGTTTGGTGTTCTGACCCGTTCTGACAGGGAACTTGATAACATTGAACAAACAAGGCAGGTAATATATCTCTTTGTTAATACATATTCCTCGATAATCTACTTCACATTATGGGTTGTCCCATCTCGAAGTTGCATGCTTTCGTGAGCCGATATCACAAGCGACACAAGGCAAAATCCCTCACAAAGTAACTTAAATCGTGCAATTTGAGACCTTAATCGTCAGTCAAGTACAGTATTAAGGAGAATGTAATAACTAAAAAATATATTCGTCGCGTTTTTTTATTCAACTTTAGAAGGTTTCCTGAAAAACTTCAAAAACTTCCCATGTTTTACTGATGGGTTGTGATATCTGCGGGCGTTGGCCAAATAGCAGCCTGTTCTCTCGAAAACCCACACATTCTCTGCTTATAATAGAACTTCTTTTAGGTAGAAAACCTACAGAGAATACCCGCAGTTTGAGTCGATAATGTGCTGAAAATGAGAAAGTTTTAGTCACATTATCGACTCATAATGAGGCGATCTAAGCATATTATGTGCGTACAGTGACAGAAATGAGCCAACTCACAATCTTTCAGGTATACGCTCTTTAACATTTGTTTTGAATGTGGCTAGCGCCGAAAAACGAAATAACTCCATTATCTGCTTATTTCAGAACCAAATAATCACATTATGTACCTATTTCACTTTATAGGTCGATTATGTGCGTATTTGCGCGATGATCTGCTGACAGTAAGAGACTCTTGGCATTATCTTGATCTTGACCATGAACATTCGGAAAAACCAGTTGGGAAATTAGAACTGCGATTGTTCTGAAGCAGCCTGCAATCACTACTATAAAACTCCTATATGTGTGTACCATAAGTTTACAGAAATACACATCAATGGTTCACACCACCAGGATTGATATTTTGAGAGGATATACTAACATATAATCCCACCATAACTTCATAACAAAGTACACGCGCAAGTATTCTTGCCGATATATACATATTCAGATAGTACTTGTAAATTACAGTTATACACGCATAGCAGTTTTAGGGTGCTAGCTGTGGTTCTCCATAAAACATACCAATATACCAGGAAAACAATTATATTGTTGCTAAAATTGGCTTTTCCCAGCCTGCTGACGAACAGACACTTCGTTGTCACAGCCATGGCATTCCCACCAACGTGCGGAAGAGACTGAATACAAAGCCAACAAAACATCTTGATAAACCCCTGTCACAGTGTTACATAATACCTCCACAATATATGTGTGGCTTCCGATATTGTATCAACTAATAAATCCGTGAAATGGATTTCTCACGCCTACATAATTTGTGGATGCTCGTTTGGGATCTGATACTAACACTAATGTCGATACTTTCTATGGTTCCCACAATATGATTCCAGATTCCGGTCGATGGGATATTAACCAGATTCAGACACCCGTACGTGTAACTTCTAACATGTGTTGCCATTGTCATCATGTACATGTACACATACACGGTCAATCCGTTTAGAAGTTTTGTGTCCAACGTTGATAATACGAAACTTGTAGCAAAAAAAAAAGGAATAATGTTATCTACTGATAACCGAATGAGCTATCAACGTTGTACAGCTAGGTGTTGAGAAAATGGGATTTGCCTCTGCGGGAGTATCTTATTATGATCGAGGCCAATGGTGATCGTATTGTGCCAGCTTGTCCCCACCACCTACCGTTATCTACATTATAAACGTGTTGGTTTGGTGCTGTAAAATATTGTAACTGTTCCCATCGTGTGTATATACACACGTTACATTTATTTGCGTGTGTGGTTAGCCATTCCCCGCCTGGAATTGGTCGCATGTTTTTTTCTATTCCTTGAAACATACAATGGTGGTTTTAAATTCGTTAAGACGATGAAGACGAATACGGTGATCATAATTATTGCGGTCATATGGTGGTGGTGATGATGATCATGATGGTGGTGATGCAGATGACGATGATGATGTATGCTGATGACGATGGCTACAGCGACGACAGTATGATAATGACGATGACCTTGGTGATGACAATGATGATGAGGGTGATGATGGTGAGGATGATGATGATAATGATCGCGAGGTGTATAAATTGTACATGATTTCGTGTGTCTAATTTCTTCTAACCATATGTTGTGTGTCATTTGATTCAATCCCAGGAACCGGACACGTATTGACCCGTATAAAACAAACGTGAAGATAATTGTTCTTTAAATTCACAACAGTGGCATCATGCTCTTAGTTTACACGTGTTATTGAACCAAAATCTTGTACAAAGTTCACGATATGATGCTGAAATATATCGATGGCTATATCAGGAGTTGGCAGTGAGCCATCTCCTAACATATATAGAAAATATTGAATATTAACCGTTTCATATACAGACACAAATTAGAATGTATATTCGAGGTATATGATTGTATATAGCGCAAACAAATAACTATTGTTATTGTTAATGATAGTGTACCTGATCATTCTCTTATGTGAGGCTCGACATTCCAGAACAAAAGGTTATCCCCGAATACTTTTAAATCTAGGAAAATATCAGCGTATGTTTTCGGTCTTACTTTCAACTACTTGTGTGCCATAACCGACCTTGTGCAAATATGGAATCGTTGCTAATGTAGAATTTTTTTTTACAACAGATTAAATCCAGCCTGTTCTCCCGAAAACCGGCAAATTTTAGTCACATTATCGACTCATATATAATGAGGCGATTCTAAGCGGATTATGTGCGGAAAATGAGACAAATAAGCCAACACGACCTTTTAGGTGTACGCTCTTTAACAGGTCCGTGCCATAAAACGAAATAACGGGTAAGAGTTCATTATCTGGTTATTTCAGAATCAAATAATCACATGATGTACCTATTTCACATTAAAGGTCGTATTTCCGCGAGGATATGTTGTTAGATCGGTTTATTTGGTGACCCTTGCACACTAGGCGGGAAGAAAAGACAGCTGTAGCGGTCGACGCTACCTAACCGATAGAAACAAGGAATTCATTGGTCTTTCCAGGTGCGACAACACGTACTCTTTTTCTAAATCTTCAATTAAATTCCTTTATGGAATAATTCCTGAAAGTTTAGATGCAAAGGCACAACAGCTAAATACTGTGTCTTATGTGGTATAGCAGACCTTATGCAAATGTGTAATTGTTATTGTAGAATACTGTTTTTCCAGACGAATTAAACTTGCTTATTTTGTGACCAGGCGGATAGAAACGACAGTCTTGACAAGGTCGGATGGTACGAGTTAGCCGAGAAAGTGGGAATTATTAATTGCCGTTCGAAAGGCACATGATTGATTGATTGATTTGGGGTTTAAAGTCGCTTTCAGCAACTAAGCCCATATGACGACAGATTTAGTGATGGGGGAAATCCGCACAGTTACGGCTAATATAACAGTGATTTCAATGGCTGATAATCTGGTCGACCATGTGCGGCAAACCACCGACCATCGGCGAATAACTGGCAACTTCACCAGATAACGATTTCGAGTTACAGTCCACGATAGAAACATTTGGATTTGAACCCTTATCGCCAGCGCTGCAAGTGGGCGAGACGGCTTGGTATGGTATGGTAAAAATACGCTCTTTAAAAAATCGTCAGTTGTGGGTTGCACCCCACAAGTTACTCAAACAAACGATCGCATCCCACAAGTATTCATAGGTATGTGCGGTCACCCCACAAGTATACTCTGGCCAGTGCGTCCTTCCGTGCGTCAGGACGTCCTTACGTCCGTGCGATGTCTGTGCATGTCATAACTTGAACAGTAGTTCTCGGATCTCGATGAAATTTAGTATGGATTTTCACTACTATGAGGACATTAAATAGAGGGTTCCATCGTTTTTTTTTCGGGTTTTCCATTTTAGAGTTATTCATCTTTGTTTATCTGGAAATGTTTGCTTTTTGTTCCGTCCGATGTCTGTTCAGGCCATAACTTGTTCTGGTGAGGATTATGTTGGTGATGATGCTGGGGGGGGGAGATATATACGATGCCGATGACAACAACGACATATGACGTTGACGATGATGATGACGATGATGATGACGACGATGATGGTGATCATGATGATATTGAGGATGACGGTGGTGGTGGTGGTGGTGGTGGTGGTGGTCATAACGACGAGAATGTTCCGGGTGGCGTTGGTGACGGAGAACTGATGATTATGACGATTATAATAATAGTATATGACCACTCCTCTGCCATAAGAAAATGGCAAGCCATACGATAGTGGCCCATTTGTTTGTAAATGATGTATATATGTTACCCATATTACTCTGTATTCACCTCTTAATTGTGGCGTTGCGTTAATAAACATTCGATACAACCGTCGTCATTAGTAAGAACGTGGACAATTAGAATGTGGTCTTGTCTTTACTATTGATAACTATTGACGAAACATCGCATTTAAAAACTTTTCCTGTGTAAAAATTACGGTGCCAGCCATTTTATCAACAAGCAGTTGAACAAATTCTGATCAAATCACGAAGGTCTATACATTACAAAAGGTCAGAGCTGTGAAAAATATTCCAGAAAACACAGATTTTCAACTAAGACATTGATTTCCGATTGCATTGGGAGATGTATGCTCATAAACTGATTTTCGCTGTAGCAGTACTGTTCACATAACAATGGTTTCAACATGCAACATCTCATCACTGGATAATTATGTTTAAAGGCACGGGCGGCGTTCCTTGCAGAAATATTCATATTTGTTCAAATCGCCATCAACAGAAGGAATACTAAAATATATATAATTTTGTTCATATGCCAAACATAATCAGAGCGTAACTAGTATATTGTCGTCAAGACGTACGATGGTGTGCGTAAACAAGAGCCTGCTCGTGTTACAGAAGTTTTGCTTCTGTTTACATAACACAGCGCAATTCTATTGGTTAATCACACACAAATGATATACACGCTCTTTATTATTTCCATATCAGGAAAACAGTAACAAATAACACTCTTTATGTTTACCATATCCGGATCTAAACAAAAGCCAGGTTCTGTAACGTATTTGGTTTTGTTACATTACAAAGGAAAAACATTTGACAATAACATACTGTTTATGCCACATTTCTGATTGGCATAAGAACAAGGTTTGTCTATATTTTACTATTATTTCTGTTTATGGAGGTTTTTGACGGAGGTGAATATTTCAACAGCATGCCCACCGCCAACGCCGCCCGTATCTTTAATACGATTGGCTTCCTTCAATCGCAATCGCAATCCACAACCTCACTAAGTACAATCGTACTCTACCATTAATGTAACCGCTATACTAGAAAGAAACAAATAAGCCATCGAGTAGTCCCCAATATTCATCTATAAATACACACTCCATGCATATAATCCATGAATGTAATCCATGTACATGCAATCCTATTGTTATATATATATATATACTAGAAGGTGACCTGACTTCGTCCGGGCTATTCAAAAACCAAATTTCAAGTCGATAGCTCCACCCGTTTCCGAGATCTGGTCTGCGCATGCGCGAAGCTGGCGTCGCACGGGCTCGGCGACCCGATAAAATTCGTATCCGGGGCAAGATACATTCACATACCAAATTTCAAGTCGATAGCTCCACCCGTTTCCGATATATATATATTGCCCAATGTCATTTGCGGATACCTCGACGGTGATTAGTTAACGCGACATTGGCCGGTTAAGAGTTAAACGCGATCACGTCACGATCTGTTGACGGCGTAATATATTTACGGAATGTTTTTCGATGAGCGAAGCATGGTCCTGCGTTCTTCCCGATAATTAAGGTAGAAACTTTAAACGTACACAGGCGTGTGATACATCATTGCAAAGAGGAAGCGCCACAGATTCTAATTCTAAATTATATGACTGCCAATTTATTATTCGCGCTATATCGAATCGATTTGTGAGCACCGAACTGAAATATATAGCGCAAAACGGCGTAAAAACAGATTTTACCTCGGCACGTGAAAAGTTGACCTCGGATCTGAAAATTAATATGCCTATGCCACTTCCCGATCGATAGTATCCTCACATACGAAGTTTCATCGAAATCGGGTCGGCCGTTTTCGAGTTCATCGCGATCACACAGACAGACAGACACACACACACACCCTCACACACACAAACAGATCTTCCAAAATATATATATATATATCCGTGCATTATACGTTTTGACCGTCCACCATACTATATAGTTATCGTTGAGGGGATAACAGGAAGACAGTCTAGTCTAACTATATACAATACAATTTACAATTGATAACTGTGAAATGTATTATGTAATCATGATATATGTGTATATTGAAATAAAATGTCATATCCAATCCTTATGTATTAATAATAAAAAAAACTCTGTCTATTTTTCATGTGGGGACACCCTCGATATTTTACTCGATGTATATACATGTACGTGTGGGGGTGTCTCAATAAAATATATGTTGTATTCTGCATTGACGCGTTCATTGCATTCGGTCGCACCGAACAAGAAGGTAATGTGTCCAGAATGTCACAGGGCAAACAATTCCAATTCGAATGAAAAGCATTAATATATAAACCAGTAATGCAACAATCATTAGCGCAACAGAAATAGGTCTATTAGGAAAGATGATTTCTAGAACAAGATGACGACCAGATGTCACGTGGGCGTATTCACATCTATGAATTCATTTTACAATTGATCATGTCATGAATCTCTACTCTGGCTAATGCCAGTGAAGAACATATTTGACCAGTTCAAAACCTGGGAACATTTTGAAGGTTTGACAGGGAAACTTATAAAGTCGAAAAATAACGCGGGGAATAAATTTAATTGTGAATACCTGTTGATTAAACGGACATGGCTCATTGACACCTCCAATTTGTTTTCAATGTAATTTGGAGCAAATAAACGAACTATTGGTATACCGGCTTCATATGCTCTGAAAAACACTTGCCAAATTCACAGCCATTTTTCAGCCGTTTTCAACTTTTCACCAGAAGGCAGAAAAACGCTCTTTATTGCTATCTATCAGGAATAGACTAACACGGAACGCTCTTTTCTGTTCCATGTCATGCAAATGGCTGTTTTATGTTTGGGACCCAAACACCGTACTCACAGTTGTATTTTTCATTACTTCAATGCGTCTTGTTTGGTTACATAATGCTCGCAGAAAGGTAGTTCATATATTTATCGACCTATTTCGATACTGCGAAAAATTCAAAAGCGAATAATATTATGTCTATTTTGGAGCGCAAACCGCCATGTGGCTTTAATAGCTTATTTATATGTAGGCGAAGGTCCCAGCTCGCTATTACATTATTCAAGTAACTTTGTGTTGATCTGCGCAACTTACAATCATGGAATTTCTCCTGGGTAATTAATTCAATGTTTTCTTGCTATATCGGCTCACAAAAGGCACAAAAAAATACAATTTCGAACTGGGAAAATTGAAGTAGATTACAGAGGAACAGATATAAATAAAAACTATTCCCTGCCATGTTTGATCATTGTTATCAAGTTCCCTGTCAGAAGGGTCAGAACATCAAAAAGTTTCCAGATTGTGTATGTTTACATTCCATGATACGCTACGTCTCAAAATACTATGGCTTCCAATATTTTTCCAACAAACTATAATGAATGGAGTGTTTGCAAAGTTATGTCATTAAATATACGCCATTAAATACGCCAAATAGTCTTATTTATCTGGAACTATTTCTTTACGCGGGCAAACAACGCATAGTTACGTTAAATGACATCGCATAACTCATAGAAGCCGATGTAGTTCCGCGTCGCATTTGTTGATTTATGCATGTTAGATCGAGGTTTTGAATCATGTAATAAATAGAATCAACATCTCGTCCCCAGTTTATAGCGGAGTTTACAAAGGCTCGGCCCAGACCTAATTTACTGGACTCGTTTTGTAAATTCCGCTATAAACTGGGGACTCTATATATTATATGACTAACATTTGTATTTCCTAAGAAGAACCTACTGTAATCTAACGAGCCTCGATATAGAGTGTCTGACAACATGCATGCAGCATGAGGTTCCCAGAGGCTGAACCACACAGTGGGTTAGCGTCACCAAATTCACCTTCTGGGGAACTCATTCTGATTAGGCCTCATCTTCTGGGAAGTATCTATATATAGTCTCAAATTAACATTGTTTTTGTTACATCTTCCCTACTGTTTAATTTCTACATCCCTTAATTTGTAGAAGATAAAATGCATAATCGAGGTGACTAATGGGTGAAGATCACCAACAACTGGCGAACTTCAATATGATGATAGGTCTCCCATAGCAGTTGAGGCCTAATCAGAATTAGTCCCAGATGGTGAATTTGGTTATGCTATCACTATGTGTGGGATCGTCTCGCTAAATGCACCCTCTGGGACCTCATTTTGCAAATGTCACACCCACGTACTACATGTACATGCATATCCAGGATTGTAAGCAACATATTTTAGATTTCCTGATTTTTGTTTTAAAGCCACATGGCGGTTTGCGCTCCGAAATACACATAGTATTCGCTTTTGAATTTTTCTCGGTATCGAAATAGGTCGATAAATATCTGAACTACCTTTCTACGAGCATTCTATAACCCAAAAAGACGCATTGAAGTAAAGAACAATACAACTGTGAATACGGTGTTTGGGTCCCAAACGCAAAACTGCCATTTGCATGACATGGAACAGAAAAGAGCGTTCCTTGGTAGTCTATGCCTGACATGGTAGCAATCAAGAGCGTTTGTCTGACTTTTAGCGAAAAGTTGAAAACTGCTAAAAAAATGGCTGTTTTTTTTATCAGAGTATTTGAAGCCGGTATATCAAAAGTTGGTTTATTTATCGCCCTATCGTACCCGTCGCTCCAAATTACGTAGAGAAACAATTGGAGATTCGGCCTCATGATTTAGCAAGACACACGTTTATTACCGGCACGCGCATTGACGCAAGAGCTTAGAACAATTATATCATTGGCAACACCAGAACTTTAGTATTATGTTAAAAGTCCAGTGCATTTGTGGCTTTCCCTCAAACTATTTGCAACAAAAGTTTCTCATTGGGAATAAGTAATACAAATAAAAAAAGATTCAAGAAAGGCGAAATTGATGAATTTGTGAATTTTGTGAAATAAATTTGTCAAAATTTGTTAAAATACTCAATTTATTACTTTTCAACAATGTTTATAAAATAATATATCACAAGGCCTTACATTTGTGTATCCATTTTGTAAAGTGCGTAGACATTCCTGAATACAGAACTTTTCCCAGATATGTTCAGTATTTTTTTCGGGTTATTTGCCTCAAAAATTGGAAGTTTATCAAATTTCAGAGCCGCAATTTCTCAAAATTAGCTAAAATCTATTTTTTGTGGTCTTGTACTAAAGAAAAATGAAGGGATCTCTTGTTGTTTTATTAATGTCTTCGCTAGATTGTGCAAAAACAAAAATGATTTCCTTGTGCATCTATGATTGAGAAGACAAAAATAAAAATATATATTCTTAAACAAATTGTGTCTTCCATTACATGGACAGCCAAATTTGCATGTGATCGAGAACCGGTGTGATGAAATAGGATATTTGAGGTCATACAGCTCAATAAATATAAATCCATGTTCCCTTCATTTCTCATAACAACTTAAGTATACATGGTTAAACACACTATCAATGAATTTCCAAAAACATTGTGTAGAAAATCAACTTATGGCCCAATGAATCCTCAGTATTAAAGACATATTATGTACTTAGTCGGGTGCGTGAAACTAATAAGTTAGTATTCAGACGCTATGCCCACTTGGGGAATATAGCATTCTAGTAACATCGCCGAAAATTTCAAACAAATCGACCTTACCACACCATAGAAAACATCGTCTGAACTACGCGCAATTGTAAATATTTGCTTCTCGATTCGGGACGCTACTATCTGCGATAAGCTAACGAAAATGATTTTGCCATCGAGAGTCACTGTATTTAATTAATATATAAGAACGACGGTGTTTGTAGTCAATTTGGATATAATATTTGTAAAAAATACTGCTTTGCGCAAGATTATTCTCCACTTCTAATTGATCACCCTACCGGAATGTTTCACATCACTAAAATGCGATTTCGGGGCGCTTTTGTCCATTTTAAATGGTTTTTGTGTATAAATAGTAAAAGCAATGTTCGTTTACCCTAAAACTCTTAGTGTTAAAATAATAGCTTTACATTGGATGTGTCAATGAATGTCACTGGATTTCACTCAAGTTGCTGGAAACTGACTCCAAATTTGAATATCGGAAAAATGGGGTAGGGGAAACCATATTGACAAAATCTTAGAAAACATGGATCTTGATACATATAATATTACTAAAAACATTCTTTCATAGAGAATTTACTGCTTCCTGATCTGATGTTCATATTCAGAGCTACAATCCTTTGTGTTGCCATGGCGAATTATTATTTCGGGATTGTTCTATATGACATGCCCATTAAGTTCTAAATATACCTCCACTAAAGTACTAATGAAACAATCTACACAAACTGGAATAAAACAACTTTTGTCTGCAATGACTAGAATATGGGATGACAAGATTATAGCCTTCAGTGATTACACCTACCCCATTATCAACGTTCAAATTTGGAGTCAGTTTCTTGAAAAAAATGTGAACTCCAGTAACTGTTGATTTGCTTAATCAATGTAATCCTATTTTTCCAACATAAGTGTTTTAGGAGGAACGTTCAAATGATTATACACACTAATTGTGTTCATTGTTGTTTACTATTTGTACACAAAAATACCTTTTAAAATGGACAAAAACATCCAAAAACAGTCCAACATGGCATTTTTTTGGAAAATATTCAATACTAAGGATTCATAAGGCCATAAGGTTGGCACAACTGTGTTTAGCAATTCCAACACAGTGTATTTAACCTTGTATACTTAAAGAGGTTTTTAGAAATACAGGGCATATGGATATCAATGTATCGAGTTGTATGACTTCAAATATGGTATTTCATCATATCAGTTCTGTGTCAAAAGGCAAATTTGGCTATACAATGGAACACTCATTTTGTTTAAGAACATTTTTGTCTTCTCAATCATTAATGCATAAAGTAATAAACTTTTTGCACAATCTAGTTAGGAAATTAATACAACAGCAAGATATCCTTTTTTTTAAATACTGGACCTAAAATATGGATTTTAGCTAATTCTTAGAAATTGAGTCACCGCAATTAGACAAACTCCCAATTTTGGAGGCACATAACTCGAAAAATACTCAGCGTAATCAGAATTTTGTACTCTACAAAATTAATATACAAATGGAAGGACTTGTTAAATTAATTTTTTTTTATAAACATCATTGAAAAGGCATAAATTGAGTATTTTACCAAATTTTGGCACATTTATTTCACAAAATTTATCAAGTTCGCCTTTCTTGATCCTTTTTTATTTTTAGCATGTTGTTTATAATGGGTTAATAGACATATTCTTGCAATTAGTTTGAGGTTTGGCACTTTTTTCTCATAACAATTAAAACTTGCTGCATATGTTGGAAGTTATTAACCCGAGGGGAGGGGTGACAATGAAACATGTCGGTCTGGTCCAAGGGGCATGCAGTAAAGAGACCAGCCATGAGAACATACACACGAACTGTTCAAATAGACCCAACTGTACAGTGTCCCATGCAGTATAATTACCCGGGCCACACCAACCCAATCTGACAAGTCCACAGGAACATACACATAACTTTATAAAATAGACCCGAATGTGTCCCATGCAACATAAGTACGTACACACAACCCCATGCCAACACGTCCCTACGTGTGACCAGTTTGAGAGCATGCGCATGCAATTTTAAAATAGACCCGACAGTGTCCCAAATAATATGAGTATGCGTGCACCTCAACCCTCTGTCGCCGCGTCCCTGTTACCAGTCTTGATAACGTACACACGAAATGTCCATATAGACCGATATTGTGCCATACAATATGTACGTACATACAAAACCCTCTGTCGCCGCGTCCCTACACGTGATAAGTCTTGAGAACATGCACATAGTGTTCACCGCGTCCCTATACATGTCGTAAAAACATGCACGTTACGTGTTAAAACGGACACGAGAGTGTCCCCGTGCATTATAAGTATGTACACCCAACCCCCTATATCGTCATGCCCCTACAAGGCTGAGTGTACATTAAAATAACTTGCGCACAAGGAATGGCGTGCATGGGTTTTCATGAGACACAAGCACTATGCTGCATGGCAACTAAAGTCATCATAATTAGACGCCACACGGGCGGTTCGGGTATAATCGGCGATGATGACATATCGAGTGTTAATTGCCAGGATATGTTGGGCAATATTCCTTAATACTTCGCGAATCTATAGTCGACGTTAGTTCCGCTATACTGACATGTGTGGAGTTCTTCGTGGTACGATTGTGACAATATTGAAATTGTGGAAAGTAAGGGGTTAATACTTACGCGCGGTCGCAGCCCCCATCCGTGCGTGGGTGGGTTTTCGTGTGCTTCATCGCGACAAACATTGTGATGTCGCCATTTCGAGTGCTAATTGCCTGGCATGGCTTTGGAGGGCGATTCCCACTTGTTTCTATGCGAATATAGTCGATGGTAGTTCCGTTACATATATGTGTGGAGTTATTAGTGGTACGATGGCGACATGGGGGTCTGGAAGTCTGCCATGTAATGTCAATATTGTATGCAGATACCATATTGAAATTATGGAAAGTAGGGGTTAATATCGCTACACTTCTGCGTGGCCGCGGCCCCAAACACTACGTATAGAGGTTTCATGAAATCCCGCACTGTTCTGGGCTCTGAAATCCAGCCTAAAACAATGCGTGGCTCCGGGCTGATTCGGATCCTAGCAGCTTCGGGCGGGTTTTATTCACAAATATTAATTTCGGGCTAACATTTACTCCATGATGTCCATGCGAAATTTCTTGACACAGGGTAAACGCAGTTTCGCGTATTAAATATCCCCTATCGGAGGAAATGAACAAATTTCAATAATTTTGATATGCAAGTTGCTTGCTACAATATCTCAAATCAGTGAGAAAACCAGGTTTGTCCCCATTTTGTTTTGCCTGAGTTCAGGACCTTAGTTTGTCAATTTGTCGTCGCAATTTTGTCTGGTTTGATAACTCACACACATATGAACTCTTCTCGATGTGTCCACATGTTACTCATTACAGTATTTACATGTACCAGAACATTTATGCAAAGTGCTACACGTAATAATCTCTTTAGTTTTAACAGCAAGAAAATAATATAAGGCGACTTGAGTGCCGCCATTGCTGTTACAAATAATTTAATGAGGAACCACAACTTTACAAACAATGATTTCAGTATGCAGAATATGGTTACTGGTTATCATGAAACATCCTACTATTTATACCCCCAATCTCGAAGAGTTAAACGGACATGGCTCTTTCGAACCTCCAATTTTGTTTCTACATAATTGAGAGCGACGGGTAAGATAGGTCGATAATCAAACGAACAATTGATATACAGGATTCATATGCTCTGAAAAACACTTGCCAAAGTCACAGCCATTTGTCAGCCGTTTTCAACTTTTCGCCAGAAGTCAGACAAAGGCTCTTTATTGCTACTATGTCAGTAATAAACTACCACGGGACGCTCTTTTCTGTTCCATGTTATGCAAATGGCTGTTTTGTGTTTGGGACCAAACCCCGTATTCACAGTTGTATTTTTCATTACTTCAATTCGTCTTTTTGGGTCACATAATGCTCGTAGAAAGGTAGCTCAGATATGTATCGACCTATTTCGATACTGAGAAAAATTCTAAATTGTCTTATATATATGCTTTGGGGTGGTAGGGTCAATTGTGCGAAATACCTGTGTGTTGGGATATAAGATAATATGAAACGAGTTTGATCAATTTGATTCACAACGAGTCGTAGACGAGTTGTGAATCAAATTTATCAATCGAGCTTACTTTTACTTTTAAACCTCTTTGGTTTCCCCATCCATTGAAAATTAAAAAAATCGACTAAATCCATATTTAAGTAACGGAACGTTTCTCGCTGTGAGTTTGTTTGTTACTGACCATTTTCTAAGTTTTACTTATACTATCTATAGTTTTTATCTAATCCAAGATCGAAGTAAGACATAGCATGTATATACTTGTAATCAAAACTATTTTTTTAACATTAAAATGATTATCGGATGCCGGTAACCATTTACAGATGTTACATGTACTTACTATCCATCACATTTTATCCAAATAAGTATTGATAAAAACATCAGTCGTCAACAGAATTGCCGTTTTTCGAACGTTAAATTGAATACAGGGTGCCGAAAAGTGTAAAGTGACGAATCACCGGGCACCAAAAATCAATCAGTTGCCAAATTGCAAAAAGTGTCACAAGTCCCGTGTCGAAACCTCCATATATGTAGGTGCTGAAAGTTCTATCACTCATCCACACACACTCTCTATCATATATAATTTATGACTACATATAATCAAACTTGTATTGGATATCCCAGTATATACTCACTAACAACAGAACCCGGTGCGCTTTGATAAAACCATATTCCGTAACAGTCGCCACCTTGCGGCTCGTGGATCCGGACAGAAAGAAGTTTGTAACGCGAATGGGACAAGCCATTGAACTAAGCTTCTATACGATCGATCGCACGGAGCTCTGAGAGTAAACCCCGTCATTCAAAAGGAACGCGTCCGTTCTTATATTCAATAGATTACTATTGGGACATGAGATATTTGTCCCACGTTCGGCATTTTCTGGTCATTCGAGACACTTTATAATGAATTATACGTCACACGTGTCTTTTATTTCTCCACTAAATTGTCAGATTTTTTTTATTTATGCCTTTCTGAATTCACGAGAATTTACGATAATCTAAGATGGTCGTGTCACGTGAAATTAATTGTTCACGAGTTCGTTATTGTGCGTGATGACATTGTGTTTACCACAAAAGCCCCAACATTTAGTTAAAAACAACCCACCCACATGCATGCGTGGGGTTATTTCGTGTGCATTATTTAACTTACTTGTCTATATATAACCTAAGTATTGACATAGGTTAATAGCAACCACCAAGGGTGCTTATACCTAAGGCAGGTGAATGACGTCATATAATTTTTTCAATATCCATCAGTGATTTTTCAAGATCGCGGGTATAGATTCTGGAGAAATTGTCACGTGACTTCCGGTTAGCAACCGTGTTGAGATTGCAAAAAACGCGGAATTGGAAATGAAGCATTGCGATAGAAATGAAAGTAACAACTTCACAATTTACGAAGAATTCACCTGTGATTCATTTAGACCAATTTCGTTGGTCAGCTTAATGAAAACGAAAAATGAAGAAGTCGTGACGATAACCCAGACACGATTTTACAATCCACGACACGTCTTGTCAATTTAGCATGTCGTCTCCGTCGTGACCACTGCATTATGTTACGTAACTTATTCTTAGCGTTTTTATGTCGCCGAAAAAAGTAATCGTACTTTCCTAATGCGGACAGCCGCGTTCTGTTGATTGCGAAAATCAATAATTACGACAGTGAGCATATTTTGATTGGAAATTTATAAGCGAGAAGCACTCACACCTATAAAGTGTGGAGATAAGTTTTTTGTCAATTTCGATATATTATTTTTGCGTTTCATAAGCTTAAACCGGCAATTAAACTACCAAATTCGACGATCCAGCTAAACCAGTTTTACCGAGGCTAAACCTGAGATGACGAATCCGTCTTTTCTCGATCGCGGTTTAGAACTGTCAAACGACTGTCGCCTGGGTTATCACTTCAAAGTTGATTCATTCGCACGCCAGCGTTGCTCAGATATGGACATGTTCTTTCAATATCATGCTGTGGCAATCACAAATACTGGTGTTTGCTACGAATTCATTTGAAAGGTTCAACGTTTTACTATTGACACAAACGATGCTACTACATGACCAGATATGCTATACACCTAGTTTGCAATCCTAGAATTATATTGCTTTATGGGTCAAATTTGATAACTTATCTTGGTGTAGATCATACCGCACAGCTGTACTCTGGCTACGCCCATAAATTCCCATAATATTCCACAAGTTCTAAACCTGGGAACTTTTTGATTTTCTGCATGGCGGAAAATTTATAACATTAAAGAAAGCAACTCATGTAATATATGTATTTATTAAAACCTGACCTCTTGACAGATAGATAGACATATCCTATATTCTTTCATATATACAGTTATAAATGTAAATACACCAAATTTTGTCTTTACAAGCAAAGCACCTTGCAGAAAATCTATCACAAAGTGATGAACAGCGCGTGAAACTCTGAAACTCGTGTTAAGAGACATGCCCTTTGTCACATTAATTTAAACCCAGATTGAGATCAGATTAGTGGTACTTGTTTCTCAATGAATAAATGCCCATTGAGCGTGCACGCGTTCGAGATAATCGTGATATGGCGTGTCAATAGGCATTATATCGGCCTGTCTTTTGGTCCGATTGGTAACAGGGTAGTTTGACTGCATGTTCATATACATGTATCACCAAATAGACTTGTCAATCAGCTGGTCACTGAGTACAATCGCCCCCTTAGACCCGGTTTGGCTGGACCGCCAATGTAAGTTTAAATCAGGTTTAAAGCCACATTGCTGCTTGCGCTCCAAAATACATATAATATGTGACCCGCCATATCAAATCCAGTCGTAAGTCGGGATTTTTTTACCCTGTGCCAATGCAATGCATTGGCCTAACAATTTTTTACAATTTTAATAATTTTTTCTTGTATTCTTTAACAATTTTATAATTTTACCCATATAGAGCCCCAGACAAACATGAGCAGACGACACTCTTCTATATGCTTCTATATATGTGCGGGGCTCCCTGCAGGGTAACGGATGTTTTTTATTTTATGTCCTAAAAAATGTAAGAAACATTTATTAAAAAAAATGATAAAAACTTGTTAGGCCAATGCAGTCTCTTATATATGCGGGGCGACCTATGGTCCCGACTTACGACTGGATTTGATATGGCGGGTCACATATTATTCGCTTCTGAATTTTCCCAGTATCGAAATAGGTCAATACATATCTGAACTATCTTTCTACGAGCATTATGTAACCAAAAGAGACGCATTGGTGTAATGCAAATTTGTTGTACTATGGGATTAGGCTGTTGTCTATTTGGTAATGCCCTCTCGTTATACCAGAAGACACCGGTAAGCGACAGTAATACCAGTCATGCATAAAAATGGATGCATATATTTATATAAATCACCTGTTTTGAAATGTGTTCTTGTTTGAAAAGGAGATCAGTGTGACTTCTGTATCTTTGTTGCATATCATTATGATGTTTCTTCACTGCTGTTACACATGTCCCCATATGTTGATGCCGTAAACTAAGCTTTGCATCAGGGCGAAATATTTTGTTTTGAGAGCCTTCCTGTGATGAAATGTTTAACTTTATTAATGCAATACATTGTATGTGCCATTTTTTGACCATATAATGGAAATGTATTTTAAAAGCTAAAGTGTTCATTTATGTGGATACCTAAGCCATATCTGCATGTCGTCAGTTTGATGCCTCGTGTGATGTCCTAGTACCACTGCCCATGCAATGATTCCCAAGGAAAACAGTGCCGTATTAGGGGACTGATTTTTTTTTACCCTGTGCCAATGCATTCTCTTATATATGCGAGTCGACCATATGTCGCCTCGCATATATAAGAGAATGCATTGGCCTAACAATTTTTTACAATTTTAATAATTTTTTCTTGTATTCTTTAACAATTTTATAATTTTACCCATACAGAGCCCCAGACAAACATGAACATACGACACTCTTCTATATGGTTCTATATATGTGTGGGGCTCCCAGCAGGGTAACGGTTGTTTTTTATTTGATGTCCTAGTATCACTGCCCATGCAACGATTCCCAAGGAAAACAGTGCCGTATTAGGGGACTCATACCCCTCGCAGTGGGTAGAACAAGTTTACCCCAGGCACGTAGAGGGGGATACTGCTACATCGACATCATGGTACGTGTAGTTGTCATAGTATACACCGATTGTATTGTGTCTCAATGCTCATACATTTGTACAATATGGGATTTAAAGGCACGTGAGGCCTTAGTTGTCGAAAATATTCATATTTGTTCCAATCACCGTAAACAGAAAAACATTAAAACGCATACAGTTTCGTTCATATATACCATGACCATCGCGTAAACAGCATGTTATCATAAAGACCTACTATATTTTACCTAAGCAAGAGCCTGATTGTGTTACAGAATACAGCACAATGCTACTGGCTAATCACACACAAATGGCATAAACACTCTTTATTAGATCCATATAAGGAATTCACAAACAAAGAACGCTCTTTATGTTTACCATCATAATATAAACAAACACCAGAAAAGTAACCTTTTAAGCTTTTGTTTACACAACACTGGTCAAACATATGACAATAACATACTGTTTATGCGATATTTCTTATTTGTATACGGACAAAGTATGTCTACATTTTGATGTTCTTTCTGTTTGTGGCGGTTTTTGACGGGTGGAAATATTTTCACAGCATACCCACCGACAAGGCCAACCGTACCTTTAAGATAATAACTAATTGAATAGAACCTCATTACAAGGAAACCCATTCAGATATTCAATCCACGAAAATCGAAATGAATTAATTTTTGTAACACTACGCCGAGAAAAAATCACGATAATAAATAACATGGAGAAATATACTAATGTTTTGTCGACAAGCTATCGACCGCAAAAAAAGTCCGCAGCATTGTTAATAATCGCTGTGTTACATTGTACTCAGATGGACATTGTGTTATGATAGTGATACATTGTACTCACATGGGCAGGGTTTTATGATGGTGATACATTGTACACACATGGGCAGGGTGTTATGATGGTGATGGATTCCAAACTGTTCTTTACTCAGTGTATTCTCTCACCCAGTTATAATAGCATACTATGGAAGGGTGTTCGGGGAATTTTATCATACGACAGACAATATAACGCACAGACGGAATCCTTCTACTGGTGGGAAATATTTAAATATACATGTAGATAAAACAGTGGCTGTTTGTTGAAGTTGTTATCTGAACATATATTAAGGAATAACTACTCGGCTATGAATATCTGGTAAAGCAGAAACGGTTAAATTGAGTTTCAGTGGTGGTACTCAGACCCACCAGCCGTGACTTGTGTTGGCGAATCAACAGTTTCTGTACTGGTTGAATCCCCCGTCAAATTGCGAAACGTGTACCACCTTTCGCACCGCCGACGTCACGGTAAATATGTGACATATAGGTATCGTCACTTTGAGTAACATAACATAGTTTGGTCAACCCAGAGCAATACACATAAAAATTCTATGACACGTCCGTTAGTTGCTTGTCTTGCAACGGCTTAATATATTATGGTAATATTCAAAACCGCGATCCAGCTATATAAACTGAAACTATACATACATGTAAGGCTGAATTGGTGGTACAACCCAGTTTTTTTTTCACGGCTACAAAGCCTGTTCAGACTCTACATCCTCTAAGATCAGATTATTCAGTACACTATTAAATAGTATATGTGTCGAAAGCAATAGCAACTCTTTTTATAACTGGATGCAGTAAAAATTCTCCAAACCGAAGACCTTTATGACAGTCTTTTCACCCAATACTGTCCTACATCTTACTGTAATAAAGGAACATTCAGTGCAGGTTAATATTGCATGCCAATCTAACGCTCTGGCATGCGAAATTGCTTCACTCTAATTAAACAACTAACAGTATCGGACGGGTGATAACTCTACCTGCAACGTACTTTGACGAAATAACGGCGATTTGTCTGAAATAACATACAACACAATAAGTAATGAACTTTGGTCTACAATAATTGAAATTTCTCATATAGGGTGGGTGTGCTTGAACGTCACGTTCTTTATAAAACACTTTTTCAAATATTACCCGGGAAGATCCAACTGTGGCCTGTATTAATGATACACAGACACTGCACCGAATATTACATGATCCACCATTGGCCTGTGCTAATGGCACCACAGACACTGCACAGAAGATTACATGATCCACCATTGGCCTGTGCTAATGGCACCACAGACACTGCACAGAAGATTACATGATCCAACTGTGGCCTGTATTAATGGCACCACATACACTGCACAGATCTTGCCAAAATAGATCTCAAAGCCGGGATAGTGAATATTCTAATGTCAAATTTCCAATAACTCCGTTATTTCGTCAATTTTTATTGTTAGTTATTTGGTTGTAGTGAAGCAATTTTGGCATGTCATTGACATGCAGTATTAGCACGTACCGAAAGCTAATATTCTTAACAAATTCGTATTACTATAGACTAATGTCGGTCTGTATGGGGTGCACCGGTCTTCCATATGCACTGACCTCGCCGTTCTCATGGTCTCGATTATCAGACGTATTCTGATCAAACGAGAGCAACAAACACACAATGATTGTAGCCGGTCCATCGGGTTTGTTTGTCGTAATGACTGGAATAATATGGCAATATCTGACAGCGCGAGCCGCCCTTGTAAACCAAAACTAAGGTTGATTGGTGGTTACCGCAGTTTTCAGCACATGGATACTTTTACAAATCCTGATCATATCTCATCTTCATAAAAGAGGATGTAACCCTCGTTTCCTAGCACAAGGGTTGCGGATGATTTTAGTGAGTAGTTTCCTCACGAACTGTTCAGATATTAAGTTGAACTAGCGACCACATTTGTCGAACTTTATTATCTAAACATTTTCCCCAGGATTCATACCCCTCTGTTAACTGGTATTCGGGATTCATATACCCAGTTTAACCGGATTCAGGACACAACGACGCAAAATTCACCCATCTCTTTTAATTGGTATTCGGGATTCATGGGGGTAGGTGTGACACCCACATACATATATTTACATACTAAGTGTGATCATCACTAAATCCAGCATTCCGATTGGTCGGCACCCACGTGGCTAGTTGCAATTATTTCTCGGTGAACGCACAACAGCTCATAACTGCAGCATCATAATTACACCGACACGTCATCAGTTTCGGAAAGAAGAACCTGTAATGTTTTGGGCGCATTTGGACTCGCGCAGGATTGACTTAATACATCATCGGCTTTCAATATAAAGAGAAATTGTTCCTGTTAACTTTTGCCAAGGGTGCTATGGGATATTTTGGGCTTGTTTTATCACGATACACTTTTCGATTTAAATACATTTACAAAAGTGGCTTTTTCGGGTTTTATACCAGTTATGACCACTTACCTCACGGTTACATCTCCATAAAAACAGTCCACATGACAGTTAATCCTTATAAACACGCGATAAATATGAAGATCAACATGGCAGTGTTAACGTTTTGTGCGTTTTTGAGTCATGACGAGCGAATGAATTCGGAAGGTTGTTTTCAAAGCAATAATCTCGGGAGCGACTTTGTACTTTATTCGAACGTGACAATTCAACTAAATAATGTGTGCATACATTTCGTGGCGCCATTAAATTTTGTCTCACAGTGATTGAACCAAGCGATACATGTTGCAACCAACATACAGGGGTTTATGTGTCTCACCCCTCCCTAACTTTGGTCAATGTTTTTAAAAGATGGATCTTTCACGGCTGACATTACCATCACTTGAACATTTCAGATCGCAAATAGGTTGAAATTGTTCTGATAGTTTGTATTTACAACCAGTATTTAATGCGAAATGTGTTGATTTTAGACCACATGTCGAATATTTTCGAACATTCCGTAAATATTTGGACAGAAATGGCATTCAGTTTGAAAATAGGGTTATACTAGTTTGGAAATGTCCTGCAGTTGAGGAAACTCGAGTTTTACCAGTTGGAAAATTACAACCCAATGTGAGAGTCCGTACTTGCGATTTTGGATCTTCATGATTCCGAGGGGGGCAGTTGGGCACCCCACATAGACGCTCTAGCCGCGTCCCTGATAGCGTTGGCCGATCTGTGTGCCAGAGTTCAAATTTTTGTGAAGATGGGTACCACTTTACCAATAGTACAGAAACCGCGTATGCTAGTATTCGACACAATCCGTGTATGATAACTAATTCAGCGAAACTAGCATGTCGACGCAAGTCTCAATCTAAGGAATATCAGAAATTACATCTCAAGAACATGAGAATTATTTCATGGGAAAACTAATGGATAAGAAGTTCAAACTACACTTAATTTTATATGCACATAAATTATTTACGAAGATATCGTATAATAAAAAAATTGACATCGTCGACATATTTGGCTTATACCAGCGGTGTTCTTGCATGACCGTTATCGCTCATCCGCGTGCGAGCGTGAGCACGAGACTGTTATATTCACAGTAATGTTACCACTTAAATTCAGTTCGGTCCCAAATCAGGTTCTTTGTAGTTATACGCCCGTTCTCGTGTGTGCATTTATCTACGTGCCAAATTTTAAAACAAAATGGAGCGTATTTTTAAGTTATTATATTATCTCATCACGCCACGAAGACCAGATACCTCATCGCATCGAGCCCATAGTTCAGTAATTAAATGGTACAGCTAATACAGTCAATGGAGTACAGAGGTGTAGCCGCATTGTAGCAGCAGCAATATGTGTATTCGTCGTGATGTTCCAAGCGGTTTACAAAAGTTCATATAAATACAACATGACAGTATTACGTAATATAATTATGTTTGAATCATACAATTAGGGGCCTCGGTGGCACGGTCGTTAAGGGGTACAGCTCCAAGCCGTCTCGCCCTCCAGCGCTGGCGATAAGGGTTCAAATCCACATGTTTCCATCGTGGACTTTGTAATTCGAAATCAACTGGTGGAGTTTCCAGTTACTCGCTGATGGCCGGTGGATTGCCGCACATGGTCGACGAGTTTATCAGCCATTGAAATCACTGTTAGATTAGCCGTAAGTGTGCGGATTTCCTCCAACACTAAAACTGGCAAAAGTCGTGATATGGCTTTAGTTGCTGAAACCGACATTAACCCACCGCCATAGTTATCGACACTCGTTGACGTGAAGCACATGCATTCACAAGATATATATTTTATATGACAGGTTGAATACAAGTCGGAAGTACGTCGAGTTGACGTTGTCGCCAAGAGAGATGACGAACATTACCCCAACTATCGGCTTAATTTGGAGACCCCAAAATTATCGGGTTTTCAGCAGGGTTAAATCGGAATGATGCTGGTCATATATACATGTATTATTAATCAAGGCCACGTGTCAAGGATTGAACTTATCAGACACAAGGGTTTTAAATTTATACAGAACAAAACTTGCACCATGATCTCAATTCAAGTATCAAAATTCGCCGCATTGTCACATTTCACTAGAGTTCCGCTCTCGTGAAATATAGCCTCGTTTCATCAAATCAATAGATACATGTACGAGTATCGTTTAAACGGACATGGCTCATTCGAACCTCCAATTTTTTTTTACGTAATTTGATACGACGGATACGATAGGTCGATAAATAAACGAACTGTTGACATACCGGCTTCATGTGCTCTGGAAAAAAAACACTTGCCAAAGTCACAGCCATTTATCAGCCGTTTTCAACTTTCGCCAGAAGTCAGACAAACGCTCTTTATTGCTACCATATCAGGAATATACTACCACGTACCGCGCTTTCCTGTTCCATGTTGTGCAAATGGCTGTTTTGTGTTTGGAACACAAACACCATATTCACAGTTGTATTTTTCATTTCTTCAATGCGACTTTTTGGGTTACATAATGCTCGTAGAAAGGTATTTCAGATATTTAACGACCTATTTCGATACCGAGAAACATTCAAAAGCGAATAATATTATGTGTATTTCGGAGCGCAAACCGCCATGTGAGTATAAGATGCGTATTGTATTCTGTCTTTATGCATGTCAGAGAAGGCGCCACCACATTCCACTGCGTCGGCACAGTGCAGGGAAAACACGTCATGATGTGCACAGCTATTTAGAACCAAGATATAACCCATTTGTTTTACTATATTTCTCCATATTTGACAGGTTGGAATTAAGCTAGATTCTTTGGGAGATTATTTTCACGAAAATATGATGATTTGACGGCTTTACTCAATTTCGAGTAATAACAATGACATGGCAATACGTTCGATGCACAGCGTACAAATGTATGGGAAATAAATGTCACTTGGGGATTTCAAAACGACCCGCTCGACACACACCGCTAAGCTCGGTGTCGTTTATATGCGTAACGGGCGTTCATAGTACTACGTATACATAATTTTCGACCGTGTATCCATTTTAGAGATAATATCACGACAGTGGTTGCGTAAAAGCGCGGATCACCAATGGACCAATGAGATAAACATAAAATTGGCTACTTCACAACTTCCGAAGAATTCCTACGATAATGAATAATTGAAGTATTTATATATTTATCAACATATTTTATAACTAAATAGTTTCAATTTAGATAAATTTCGTTGGTTAGCTTAATGAAAACCAGTTAAGACGTCATGATTTAATTTGTTTCTTGCTTCACGTCATTTAATTGGCTTTGCGAGCCAGAATCCAGACAAGACTGCACGTGTCGTCTCCTAGACATATAAACATAGACACGTTTCAATTACTATAACAAGAACCCTCCTTTTTACTCTTGTTTACGCTCATCGATGTGGCCTGTATCGGACGGGACCTTAGTCTGAAGGAGCATGCTTAATGATTTGCTTTGTCGCAGCATTCAATATACGGCATATACTGCTATACATGAACATTATTATATTAAGGGCCGATGTCTAAACCATATATGTGTATCGATTTCTACTTACATCCAAAACGGTCCACCAGACTAATAGGCTGGTCATCAAAACCGAAACCACCAGGGGTCTACCCGGAAGAAATTTGTAATGAAGGTTTTTGGTGTCATTTGAAGCATGAATATTTTTTAACATATCCAAAATTCGCTAAAATCCGGTTTGAGCTATAATGTTACAGATATTTAACATTTGCACATTTTCCGTCCATGGGAAGTAGGTTTTTCGGCAATATCTCGCATCGGCGACACCAGAACGCCTTACTTCTCCATCCGATATATGCCAGTTTGTTTGAAATTAGAGTATAGGAGCGAATAGAGTGACACGGACATAAAATAATATTATCGTGGACATGAAATGGCTGTCCAAATGGCCGCAACATTAAGCCATGCCACGACGAAAGCAACAAGTACATGTATGTTGTTAAATATATTTGAGGTACACATATCATTAAACATATCAATCTGAAGGATTTACTGGTCACTGGAACGCAAGTTAAACCCAATGATTTACGTCATTAAATTCTGGTTTTCTGTTTAGATAATTCACTCAGTGTTGTTATGTATGCTTTTGTGTGAAGCAGACATGAGTTACATTAGGGCGAAGGGGTAAATGCGGTGATGCGGTTGCAGAAAACGGAGTGTGTTTCGAGTATATGAAGCCTTAGTGAATATAACCAAATATAATTTCCAGCTATAAACATAGTCTCTGCCACATAGTATGTTGGAAAACAATTTAAATTTAGAATTTATTGAGGATAGTCAATGGTACTCCTTTGTTTTTTGATAAATTGCGTTCATAATATTCCGCCATGCATTCGTGTGATAAAAGCGAAATATTCGTGTTTCATCACTTGAACGGGGGAGGGAGGCTACCATGACTACCATTTTAAGACACGGACAATACTATCTATACATTTCACCATGCAGTACTATACGAATATCCCTCATAATGTTCTCTAGTAGTGATTTTTTACAGGTTTGAAGTTAAATAAATGATCTGTCACATTCGTGAGACTGCCCTGAGTACATATATTTCTGCTTCTAGAAATGTCACATAATTAATACATCCCTATTCAATCGCATTGAACTGTTTAAATACATATATATTACACGATTCAAGATAAAGATTACAGATAAATCTGTGTTATTTTTTTCTGTGTCTGGACGCCCAAAAATTCCAGATTTAGGGTGGATACACACATGCATGTAATCTCTGTAAATATCGTGTAATTGGCGTTTAAATGGATCATACACACATATTGTTTCGCAACCGATCTAGGAGATGGGAGAAAAGACCACCACGCCAAGGTTGTTCAATTGCATTCTTTCAACCTAGAACATAATTACATTTGCATTAGAAAAATGCTGACAAATTGGTGACAAAACAAAAATAAGAAAATTAGCCCATACGCGTGTGACATAGCATGTATGGGTTTAGTAACACCACGCCCAAATGCGTGTGACATATAAATAAATTACAAAGAGATACAAATATAAGCCAAATTGCAATTACACAAATTTCGTAAATAAAAATATATGGAGTAATAAAGTTATTGCTAAATGCAGGAAATATATGGCAAATTAATCCTCGATTGTCAAACATTAATTAGATATAAATTACATAAAATAAATATTATCATGAGATATATAAATGCCTGAATGATATGACGATGAAATAAATAAGGATGACTGAACATGAACAATGGAGTAAAATTAGAACTTGCCATCAAATTGATCTGAGGTAATCCAAGATCATTTAAAACATATAAAGTATGAAAGGTCAACTGGTCAAGGCACCTGGGATTGCCAACACGACCCATTGGTAACATGGATGACTAATAATAACTTACACATTGGCGGGTAAGTTGAAGCAAACGTCAAATTATCAAATGAAATGTTCAAATATATCACAAATCAAATGTTCATATCAAATAAGTCGCATCCCGCCAAAACTCCAGATACACACAGTTTTACATTAAAAGTTGGTCTCCTTCAGCAGGTACCACAATTGGACGTCAATTATATCACGCCCTTAACTGCGACCACAAACATATCACTTGTGATACACCTATGATATGTGTCCGTTGACAACCCAATCATTGTGGCTATGTTTGACCACAGTGAGTCAAGCTCCGAGCGTGCGGAGAGCCGTTGACTCGGACGAAGTCGTCAGGCCGTTTAAAATAATTACTCGCGCGATACCCCAAATGGTGGACGTTCTGTTTTAATCAGTCAGTCTTCTCTTGATTTTTATACCAGTCATGGCCTCAGGATTTCCTCAATGCAGGTGCTATGATCCCCAGATTGGGGGCCATATTATCCTGGAAGCTACCGGACTGACCATTGCATATTTCCTCGATGGGGGGGGGGGGGGGCATGCATCACCCTGAGTCCTGACTTCCCTGAAGCTACTCCTGATTTATAAATGTTGTAGTTGACTACAAATTAGTAATGACTAATCTAATATGCCGCATTTTATGCTATTCATATAATTATGATCATATTATTACAGCTTTAAATTTTTGAAGGTACAGAAGGTGGTGTTGCTGTGTGTCTTCATTCGGGGAAAGGGTTTTCTAGCTACGAGTTCCCAACTACGTCACCTTTCCTCTCTTGTGTTATGCATGTATACGCAAAATTTACAACTATGGAATATTTAAGTAAAACATTATATTTTACATTATTGCATGCCCAGATAATCCCGGCTGATACATTCAACTAACTCCCTTAGTTATTCGAAGCTTTCGAGAACCAGCCCCCTCCCCAATCATGTATTATGGTAGAAAGTGTTATAATCCTGTAAACCAGGCTAAAATTGTGACATTTAGGAACTTGTTCATCCTTTGGCTTGAGAAACATATACTGTTTGTTCTGTAAATTCTGGGTGAAAAATGGGGGGGGGTACTTTTTTTAATTTCAACGCTGTACCTGTATTAATTTTTTGGAGCTGTAATGGATATTTGCATGGCAATCCCAATTGAATCTTATTACATGAGCTCGCTCTCAAATTATAAGAGCAATTTCAACAAACCGGTATCGTCCTAAAAGAGCTTCAAATTCGTCATATTTTATTTTTGTTTTGGATGACCCTGTTTCCAAGAAATGACGAGAAAAATTAAGTATACAATCGACGGACTCAAGTTCACTTTTCGAAATGAATTAAGACTCGTGAAAAACAGCAACAGATATCAGACAGAATTTATTCATTTCGGCATCCATGAAAGAAGACATGTTTATGACGGGCCTGAAATTTCTTGATTACAGTTGGTTTGATAATGGCTTATAACTACTTACTGGTCTCGCCTGTTGAAATGGACAGATCGCGCGCATGCTATTAATGCTACCAATGATTGGTGTGACCATGTACAATACATGGAATACATGGACTTTACATACCGAAATTACACACAAGTGTGTATCCACCCTTAACTGTTATATGAGACCCTGCTTTCGCTTGCTCTCTCATGAGATACATTACAGAGAATTCGCACATCTCTTATCATGATTGCAATCATTCTCCCTCACATAAACCAAACAGTTGTCCGCTTTGACAGGATTAGCTATTTAATTTTCAAACAATTGTAAATTTCATTCGATTTTGTCCAGTTTGGCAGCCATTTTGGGATAGACATTCTACAGATATGTTTACGACTAAGCATTGTTTGTGTCTATTTAATTGTATTACTAATTGGGCATTAGTTGCTGTACAACCACAGAAATTCAGCATTTGTCAATACCAGCAGCCACAATGGACGCCATTTTGAATAGAACATTTTTACTCAAAGCGATTTTAGCGAATTTTGGATATGTTTGTATATGTTATTCGGGACAGTTTCCCCGCACAAAATTAGACCAAGAAATCTTCATTACAAATTTCTTCCGGGTCTAACCCTCTGACGACCAGCTTATAACCAAGTATTCGCGTTGTTGCCACGCGTTAGACCAAATAGATGTTTATATTTACACGATCCTTCGCAATTCTATAACTAACCCTGACCCTGAATATAACCGGTTAATGTGGTAACAGGACCCTGAGAATACTGATAATGCTCATCATCTAACTGAAACGTGACGGGCTTCCTTAGTTAGATGTATTATCTCGAATTTTCGACTTATTATCTCGAGTGTTGTACTTTTTATATCGAATATTCGATTTTATATCTCATATTTTCGAATTTTAACAAAAATATAATTGGCAGTACTGGATTTCGATCTGTATAGTATCACACATGCATCGTGAACATCAATAAAATGATCCACAAGCAAAACATATCAACATAATCATGAAAGCCTATATTTCACAACGCTGGTTATTGTCTACAGCTTTTGGACCATTAGAATTTTTGCTAGCCTAAGTTTTGAAGGTCGATATATCGCTAAACAAAAATTTCCTAGATTAGATTAGTTGCCTCATGGGTCCGATCTAATCATTTTCTTCTACAGAAAACGTAAAAATGCTGGTTGTATGATGTCAAATCCGACTAGGTATCTATGACAGAGCCTAATACGGTGTGTCAAAAGAACATTATCAATAATCCTCAAGCAGCACATCATCTCACGTCACGTGTAATAATGTAATCATTGCCGACATGAGTATGTCGCATGTAATCATGTAATCATTACCGACATGACAACTGCGATCGCATATATGCAAACTAAGAGTTCAGACAGACGTCATCGGGAAACATAATTAAACAGTTGTAACGAAATGTCTAACCAACATGGTATTACTACATTTCGTCTGACATTAAACATCATTTCCATCTCGTAAATATTCTTCTTGGATAATCTACTATTGTTTACCTACATTCCTTGCCCCAGCTGCATGTAATTAAATTTGCTCAAGAACGTGTGCTACCCGCTATACGAATGCATAATATCTTATGACTACTTTTGGATCAAACAGACCAGTGCAGCCCTCATTAAAGGCACGTGCGGCCTTAATTGTCGAAAATATTCATATTTGTTCCAAACACCGTAAACAGAAAAACATTAAAACGCATACAGTTCCGTTCATATATACCATGACCATCGCGTAAACAGCATGTTATCATAAAGACGTATTATATTTTACCTAAGCAAGAGCCTGATTGTGTTACAGAAGACAGCACAATGCTACTGGCTAATCACACACAAATGGCATAAACGCTCTTTATTAGTTCCATATCAGGTATTCATCAACAAAGAACGCTCTTTATGTTTACCATCATAATATAAACAAACACCAGAAAAGTAACTTTTTATGCTTTTGTTTACATAACAATGGTCAAACATATGACCATAACATACTGTTTATGCGATTTTTTCTTATTTGTATACGGACATAGTCTGTCTACATTTTGTTGTTCTTTCTGTTTGTGGCGGTTTTTGACGGGTGGAGATATTTTCACAGGATACCCACCGCCAAGGCCAACAGTGTCTTTAAAGGTATTATCGCACAGCAAAGGGTACTTGTGGACAATTACTAGAAATAATTTCTTATATTAGTTTCTATTGTTACCAATTCACTAATAGAGGACCGGATATCTCAGTTGGTTAGTGGACCGACGTCTGAGCTACACCTTCGGCGCGGTCGGTGGTTCGAATCCGACATGGTACATGTTTTGGTGGACTTTTGTGTCACCATCTGCATTCCCAGTACTGGTAAATGCATGAAGATCACGAATCAACCTCCGATGCCATGATTAATGTCTGAAAACTATTTCATGGGCAGAGGAATCTCAGTCACATCGAAAATAACGTACTGGATACATTTACTGGATACATGTCGTGCATTACCCCTTGCGCAATTCAACTCGCTCGCTTCCTGGTTAGGAAAATAGTCCCAACCGCACTGACGAATCAGGACTCGGTAAACGGTATCCCAATTCATATATATTGGAGGGGCAGAAATCCCCAAGTAACATCACAAATGGGGGTGGGTGGGAATGTTGTTTGCCATGTCAATGTATGTATGTCACGGTACCAAGCACACCGTCGGGAGCCGACACTAATAGCTGCACCGTGTGTAACAATGTGTGCACGTTAACCCTTTACCCAACAGAACGGCCCTGTGCCAATGCATTCTCTTATATATGCGAGTCGACCATAGGTCGCCTCGCATATATAAGAGAATGCATTGGCTTAACACATTACAAATTATAAAATTGTTAAAGAATGTAAGAAAAAATGGTAAAAAGTGTTAAAAAAAGATTTTTTTAGGCCAATGCATTCTCTTATATATGCGAGGCGACCTATGGTCGACTCGCATATATAAGAGAATGCATTGGCACAGGGCATAACTGTAACTATCACAATGTGGTCAAGGAGCCGGTTCCAATGATATCCATATGTGTATGGTTCTATTGAGACAGACCGAAGATATTTTAGGCTGTTGAAGCTTTATTTGGCCGGTTTTGGCCGGTTTGTTGGGTAAAGGGTTAAAGAACCGTACCGTGATGATGCAGTCATGAGTAAATGGCAAAATTACCTGGTCAAATTCGAGTCATCTGACTCACGGGACCACAGTGGAAATATGGCACTTGTGTGAGTCGTTGTATGATTTACAAATCGGTAAGGCCCATTGGGTCATACGCATTCCGGTCTCACGCGGTGTCGTCACACGACGTAGATGATAAACCTTGTGAGTCTTTTATTTTTCAAGTAATGAATTGTAGGACGGGTGGTGAGTAATAAACACATAACTATACGTGTGTTAATGTGCCTATCGATACGACACTTGTGCCATCGCGGAATGTTATGAAGGCTGTGTGATGTTTTATCATTCCGCATAGACACTCGTGCCATATCGTCAAACCCAATAACACACCAATGTAGTTATGTGTGTTTACTGTGCTATCACATGCCTTGGACCGAATAAACTCATTCACTAACACAGAACGATCCAATGTGAGCGCGATCAGCATCATTTTCCTGGTGATGTTCGAAACATTCTAAGTTAACCCTTTACCTAACAAACCGGCCAAAACCGGCCAAATAAAGCTTCAACAGCCTAAAATATCTTCGGTCTGTCTCAATAGAACCATACAAATATGGATATCATTGGAACCGGCTCCTTGACCACATTGTGATAGTTACAGTTATGCCCTGTGCCAATGCATTCTCTTATATATGCGAGTCGACCATAGGTCGCCTCGCATATATAAGAGAATGCATTGGCCTAAACAAAATCTTTTTTTAACACTTTTTACCATTTTTTCTTACATTCTTTAACAATTTTATAATTTTTAATGTGTTAAGCCAATGCATTCTCTTATATATGCGAGGCGACCTATGGTCGACTCGCATATATAAGAGAATGCATTGGCACAGGGTCGTTCTGTTGGGTAAAGGGTTAACGCTCTTAGAATAACACAGTAAGACACACATATTGAAGGATTACTCCATTGGCACTTAGTTAGAGTAGACCTACTTGTATCTTAAGTGGTGTCGTTTTCTTATCATTATTTGGAAAAAATAACAATAACGGAAATTATAACATAAATATAAATTGACCATCCGAAATCCCATACCAATGACTGTCAAATAAATAGAGTCATTTGACGATGTTTACTTCACATAAAAATGAAACACCCTTAGACGTACATATTCACCACGGCCTACAGTCTCGGTCAATATTAACGTCCTTGGGAGTTCCTAGTTCAAACCTCGAAACTATGTCATAATTGTATAATTTCCACTAATTATTAACAAGAAAATGTGAATAGTATAGAATGCTGTGAACACTGATGAAAAGCCAGATAAATATTCTTGGAGTTTTGTCAGTTTTACAGGCTAACATGGTATCCAATATTCGTTATACATCTCAACTTGTCACCAGTTTTGATTCGTTGTCATAGTCGCCATAGTCGCCCCTTTAATTTTGCTTCATCTGTTGAATATGGTGTCTCATAAGATAAAGCCACTTCGCGGTTTGCGCTCCAAGATACACCTGATAATATTCGCTTTTGAATTGTTACCGGTACCGAATTAGGTCGATAAATACACGAACTACCTTTCTACGAGCATTATATGTCATAGAAAGAAGCACTGAAGTCATAAAATATACAACGTTGAACACGATGTTTGGGTCACAAACAAAAAAACAGCCATTTGAATAACACGGAACAGAAAAGAACGTCCCGTTTAGTCTGAAAACACACTAAAAAGCTGAAGGATACATAATATAAGCGTTTGGTGCCCAAATACACCAGATTCACAAATAAACATCCGTAAAATAACATTCGTGTGTGACCTCTTGTTTTTTTTTTCGATTATCATCCTCGCACGTCATGTTGAATTTACACTGTAGCTGCCTAGAAATGTAAAAAATTAAGCATTTGTAACTCAATACTTTGACAGCACAGTGGCCCAATGATAGAGCTGACGCATCACTGGTTTCTGGTCTTACACTCTATTCTTAAAACTCTTTTTCCCTCAGCAATGATAAAGCTAATAACTCGTAGCCCTCAGATAGAAGCTGATCAATTCTCATCAATTTACCAATACGATCATATGAAAATTACAATACCGTTTGAGAGGAGTGATCCCTAAATATTTTATACTCCAATTCAGCAGTTAGAGATTCTAGTACACAGAATGCAGTCTTTTCATCAGCCAATGATTAATCTTAACAGTGACCGTGTTCATTTTAAAACCGAATGATAAGGCCAAAAAAGGTTTTGGTTCTCAGGCCCCGCCGCATTGAATAAAAAGGGCCGCAAAAAAAATTGTGACTTGCAGGCTTACAACATGAAGTAGATGACTACAATTAAGAAAATGATTAGCTGATCCTCATGCTCTTCTTACAATTAGTCATTGTGAACAACTTACACTAATTGTAACTTTATACAATTGAAAGGCACAGGACTAAATTCAGGATCACATATTAGAATGGGGAGGTATCAGTTTTTAGACAACAATAACAGTAGTTAATGTCAGGGGCATTATATATTGTTAGGTAATCCCAGTCATACACTGGTAGTACAATGTCATTTTTATATAAGACTAAATGAGTTTATATGTATAACAGTTCCCTCTACCTTTATGGTTATTACTAGACAGAGGAAGGTATCTTTGTCCATGCTTACTATGCGCAGATAAAAATAAAAAATAAAAATAAAACCCTCCCTCCCTCATTGATTTGAAAAAAAAATTGCCCGAGAACCAAAACACTTTTTTTTTGCCTTTTGCCTAATACATCCAAAATAAAGCAATGAACGTTGAGCTCGGTGCAATGGGAAGAAAACTAGCATACTTCTCAGAATTTTCTCAGTTTTCTGGCACATGGCGATAGGGGGTTGGCTAACTTTGTATACAATTCATCGAAATGTTCAACAGTTGCTATGTTAGATATTTAGGACGTATTATATGTTGCAATAATTTGTTGTGCTAATAGCATCATTCCAACCAGTACTTAGTGTGAAATTTGTTGTTTATTAATAAAAATTTTAATAATTTCCTACTTTCTGTCAAATATCAATCAGTTTGGAAATTGCGAACCATATGGTGTCTGGCTGAAATTTTTAAAAAGTTGGAAAATCTGAGATTCAAGTTGGAAGTTCCCAACCTGGAATTACATGGTGTGGGAATTTAATTTTTGTTCAGCATATATGGTTGGAAATTCTAAATTGGTCACTACAAGGAGACCTTCTGGACACTCCTAGTGATATGGTGCCATACGTTATAAAAGAGTAGGGCCCTGCGAATAATGATGTTATCTGGACGGGTACGGACTCTTATATGTGACTTATTTTTGCGAAGTCAGGACTGTACATGTAAATTGTCGCTATAGTTAGTGGCATGTGATCATGAAACGAATTTGTCTACATATTATGCAGTTTTTTCATTTCAAAATATTTATTTTGTATAATGAAATACAGATATTGAGGGATTGGATGACAAATTCTTATAACTTACATGACTATCAGCTCCCCACAAGCAAACTGTGTATCATAAGGTGTTACAATAACAGTTAATGACAAACTATTTGGCATGGTGTAAACATTATTTATATTGCAAGTCTGAGAGAGAAGAGGATTTGACATTAAGCGCCTAAAAGAACGGTACTTGCGTAGTGGAAAGATAGCACTGGTGATCGAGAGGTGAGATATACAAGATATGGAGTGAAAACAGAGGCATGCATGGAGTAAAGGTTAAATTTATGGATTTATGGAATGAAAAAGGAAACAAAACAATACATGTAGACAAATTTAAAATGCGACGATCACTGCTCTGCATATATCAGTATAATTTATAAATTTGGAGTTAACTTTTTCATTTATTTTTACTATCACTTATGGATTAGCCAAACGAGTTTCCAGTCGAGAGGAGTTGCTTAATCATTTTGCCTATCGCAAAGCTGTTTGATCAGGTTGCGTGACGCAATGATTCAATTAACAGATCGAAAGTATAACTTTAAAATGATTAGTTGCCATTTAATCAATGGGTTTACCTCAATCTATTTGTGGAAAGTATAAATGATTGCGTTGCTTCGAATATGGTATTATTAAGGCTTATCGAATACGGTGTGGATACTTTCAATATAGAATATCTGTTCTCCAGAGACTGCGATTTAAAACAGAGAATGTTTCGTTTCTAATGCGCAAGTATTTGGGACAGTACAGTAAGAAATGGTGAGCGGTTTCGATTTGTCCACACGTGCATTTCATCGTCGGAAGTAAGTGATTCTGGTAGATATCATCATTAAGATTACTAGATAAACGCACCCGAATAATTCATAAGATCTTCGATGTCAACAACATTGTCAACAATGAACTGACGCCATGCAGTGACGGATTATCACAGATAGGACAGGATAGGATATTTTATTTCAATATACACATATTAATGCATCATACATTTTACAAATATTGTATTTATATTCGAGGGGGTGGCATAGTTAGGCTAGACTGTCTTACTGTCACCCCCTTAAAGATGAATAGATGTTACAATAGGCGGTCAAAATGTCTTATACAATGCACGGCTATATAATTATGTATCACATAATGGTTGCATTTAACTGGATTATATGCATGGAGGGTATACGTATAGATGAATCGCTTACAGATCTATACAATTCCAACTTTGTAGAACAACTATTACAATTACACGGACCGATTCATCCCATGTTCATCAATTTTCATTGAAACGTGTGTATATGAGACATTGTCGCCATTCACCAAGTTATTGCCCAGTTATCACGACAAGCTGTGACTGATATACTGTTGTGGTGTACGCATTCACCTGTTAAGACAAAAACTGTGTTTACAAGTGACTGGACAATTTCACGGTTTACATGTTACATATGAATCTTAATGCCTACCGAGAAATCATATTGTAACCACGGGAAGTTGGCTAATTCTACGGAATATGAGCAAATTAGAAGCAAAAACTTGGTGTTGACCCGTGCAAAATACCATTCGTCTTGATGTTAATCGAACGGCGTTGAATCCTAAAATATACCACGGTCTGACAGTTACTGGTTACAATCTGCCAGTTAAATGGCAGCAATGTTGTGCGGTATGTCACCGTTAAAATGACGGGCATTTTCTAACAGTGTATGTTCATTGGAAATATGTTGGGTGCATGATGAGAATCTGCTGGATGATTTTATAAATTTCAAGATTGCTTCTAATAAACTAAAATTATCTTCGTCATTAACCCTTTTCCCAACAGAACGGCCCTGTGCCAATGCATTCTCTTATATATGCGAGTCGACCATAGGTCGCCTCGCATATATAAGAGAATGCATTGGCTTAACACATATTAATTGTTAACAAATGTAAGAAAAAATTATAATTGTTTTTTAGGCCAATGCATTCTCTTATATATGCGAGGCGAGAATGCATTGGCACAGGGCATAACTGTAACCATCACAATGTGGTCAATGAGCCGGTTCCAATGATATCCATATTTGTATGGTTTTATTGAGACAGACCGAAGATATTTTAGGCTGTTGAAGCTTTATTTGGCCGGTTTTGGTCGGTTTGTTGGGTAAAGGGTTAAGCGTAATGTCACCAAGCAAAGGTGCTCGCTCCAGTTAGTTGGTTTGAGTACAAGGGACGGTGTAATAATCTTCTTTGGTAGTAATGATGTCACCTCGCATCGAGAGTATAATCATTAAATGAAAATTGCTCGATAGCTGTTCACATAAACATGAGACAATTTACGTCAATTAAAAAACTTAATAGCAATGTGTTTAAACTATACAACAGGATAATCGCACATTTAATGAATTTCCCGTCGCCTTATAGGAATAAGCACGCGACCAAATTTGAGGACCGACGGTCTGTGCCGTCAGCTAGCCGATTCAAGATTGGATTCGATATCGACATCAGCCTCCATTCCCAATAGTTTTCAACTTCAATTTCAAAAATATTTATTATGGCCAAACATAAATACATAACATACACAATACTGGCACAACACTGTATACAAACAGAAGGCACAGTGGAGCGGTGCACAAGTTACATAACTTAAACTCTTAGCAAAATTGTGTATAGATTCTACACAATATGTTTTTAATTTGATCTTAAACAAAATTGTGTAGAAATTACACATGACATAATGTGTCGATGGAATTTTCTCAACATTGAATATGAGTGAATATGTCAGTATAGTAAAGTTAGTAGGTGCGATATGTTCGATTAGAGACACAAACCTCGTAAAAGCTACCATATTAAAAAGCTCACGGCAGTTTTAAAACTTCGTGCAACGCAATAATGTGCTGGTCAGTGTTGACACAAACACAGTGTTTAAAAATTAAAACAGCTTCCAATTTTTTGTTCTGTGGTAGCTTTGCGAGTTTTGTGTCTCCAATAGAACACATTTCATCTAATAACTATGATACACTCACATATTCACTGATATTCAATGTTCAGGAAATTCAACCGACGCATAATTATGTCATGTGTCATTTCTACACAATATTGTTTAAGATCAAATTAAAAACATGTTGTGTAGAATTTATAGATATTTGTTCTAAGAGTGTAGAATTAGTCCCTCCCCCAACAGTTGGAAATGTTGAGGTACCAATTGGAATGTTCCAATCCATGGTGAGTGCAAATGAATTGGTCTGATTCAAGAGGGTGAGTTGAAATTTTTAAGGTGTATACACCCAAAGGAATCCCTCTAGCCACGTCCTTGCATGTCTCGCATCGTTGGTTGAGTAGTTAGGGTTTCAGAAGATCTCGCCATACTGTTGTCAGATTTACTGGTGAGGAAATATTGAAGATAGAATTGGTTGTATTCTGGTATTCCACCATTTCAAGTACCAACAGCGGGCCACTGAGAACTATATAAACAGTAGTTTATGTGCACGCATAATATTTCATAATTGTTAAAGATGTACTGTACACTATAAATATTTATTTAACAGAAAATAGCCAATAAAATAATTACTATGAGTGAAGAATGAGAGTTTAATAAACTCACGTAACCAAAGAACCACGTATAAAACCTGATAATTATAACAAAATGAATAAATCTCTCGAGCCGTAAACTCGTTATTAGTATAGTTACCATGTTGTTTTCATCGTTCGTAGAGCACCCGATTGTATTTTTGCACTAATACATGGCTCAAATTCATTCATTTCTTGCATATATTCTGTTGAGTATAATGGGAGATGATCCCATAAATGGCCGATTTAGTGTACTGTACCCCATTAGACATGCGTACGTGCTGATTCAGGAGTGTTGTCCTATAGATATAATAATTCTCATCGTGATACGGCAACAAAATCATCAAACAGTGGAGTAGATCATGCCATGAATCGCTACTCTGGCTAAAGCCCGTAGAGATCATATTCCTATACAGTACAAAACTTTGGAACGTTTTGAAGTTTTGACAGGGATCCTTATAAAGTCGAAAATATAACACGGGGAATATATTTCTTAGGTAGTATCTGTTTCTTGGTAATATACTTCGCTGCAGGTGAAGGTTCCAACTCGAAATTGCATGCTTTTCCGTGATTTTTGTGAGCCAATATCGCAATAAACATTTAGTGATTTTACACAGGAGAATTTCCATAATTGTAAGTGACGCAAAGCAAAATCTCTCATAAAGTCACTTAAATCGTGAAATTTCCAGTTGAGACCTTCGCCTATAGTGAATTACATTATAAAGGAAAAAATAATAACTAAGAGATATATTCCTCGCGTTATTTTTACGACTTTACAAGGTTCCCTGTCAAAACTTCAAAAAATTCCCAGGTTTTGTACTGGTGGGATATGATCTCTATGGTTCCCTGTCAAAACTTCAAAAAATTCCCAGGTTTTGTACTGGTGGGATATGATCTCTATGGGCGTTAGCCATAGTAGATATTCATGACATGATCTAACCGTGGAGCAAAACTATCACATCGCACTACTCTGCCAATATGTTCGCCCCAAAAGTAACTCGTCGGTACATAGCATGGTTAATAACGGGGTAATATATCTGTTGTCGACGCGCCCCTTGCAACAATTATCCACAACAGCTTAGTCTATATTGGACGATGTATTCCATGCGGGATCTATTGAATTATCGAAGAGATGTTATTAAACTAACTGTGTACCTATGGTTGCAAAAATGGTCAATCTCGAAATCATAATTGCGGTCGCAGTAGGAATTCTAGGTGGGATGTCGTGCATATGAGATCAGTAGTCTAACTATTTGTGAGTAGCCAGACGCATTAACCCTTTGATGACGGGAGTTGCGCTGGTGCAGCATTTAAGACCGTGTACCAGTGCATTATCCTATATGCGAGTCTCTCATGGAGCCTCGCATATATAAGAGAATGCACTAGCTTACAAGATCAATGTGAATAGTGTTAGGCCGTTGTAGTCTCTTATATATGCATAGGGAGACTCGCATATATAAGATAATGCATTGGCATAGTATAGGCATGTATTTTATATAATATGGCATGTATTTTATATAATGTGGCATGTATTTTATATAATGTGGCATGTATTTTATATAATATGGCATGTATTTTATATAATGTGGCATGTATTTTATATAATACAAGTCGATAGCGCCACCCGTTTCCGAGATCTCGTCCGCGCATGCGCGAAGATGGCGTCGCACGGGTTCGGCGACCCGATAAAATTCGTACCCAGCCCGTCGTTGTCCGGGCTATTCAAAAACCAAATTTCAAGTCGATAGCTCTACCCGTTTCCGAGATCTGGTCTGCGCATGCGCGAAGCTGGCGTCAGCACGGGCTCGGCGACCCGATAAAATTCGTATCCGGGGCAAGATACATTCACATACCAAATTTCAAGTCGATAGCTCCACCCGTTTCCGAGATCTCGTATGCGCGAAGCTGGCGTCGCACGGGTTCGGCGACCCGATAAAATTCATATCCGGGGCAAGATACATTCACATAGCAAATTTCAAGTCGATAGCTCCACCCGTTTCCGAGATCTCGTCTGCGCATGCGCTACACGGGCGCCGCACGGGCTCGCCAATACGACAACGACGACCGCCTGGTCAAACTACACACACGTACCAAGTTTCGTCCCGATCGGTCGAGAGTTGTAGATTTGTATAAATGACAGACAAACAAACATAGAGACAGACAGACAGAGGTCTAGCCGATGAGCCCGACGTTGTCCGGGCTATTCATCCGGGCTATTCAAAAACCAAATTTCAAGTCGTTAGCTCCACCGTTTCCGAGATCTTGTCTGCGCATGCGCGAAGCTGGCGTCGCACGAGATCGGCGACCCAATAAAATTCGTATCCGGGGCAAGATACATTCACATACCAAATTTCAAGTCGATAGCTCCACCCGTTTCCGAGATCTCGTCTGTGCATGCGCGAAGCTGGCGTCGCACGAGATCGGCGACCCGATAAAATTCGTATCCGGGGCAAGATACATTCACATACCAAATTTCAAGTCGATAGCTCCACCCGTTTCCGAGATCTCGTCTGCGCATGCGCTGCACGGGCGTCGCACGGGCTCGCCAATACGACAACGTCCACCGCCTGGTCAAACTACACACACGTACCAAGTTTCGTCCCGATCGGTCGAGAATCGTAGATTTGTATTAATGACAAACATACAGACAGACAGACAGACAAACAAACAGACAGAGGTCTTCAAAATATATATGAGACTAGCAGGTTAGCCCGCCACTGGCGGCATTCGTCCCATGGCTTTGTTTCAGAAACATGACATTTTTGTAATTATTTTGTTTTTATTTATTTTTGTTTTTTATTTTTTAATATGAATTTAATGTTTTTTAAATTTAATATATTTTGTTTCTGAATTGTTTTTTTATTGTTAATTTTTTTTAATTTTAAATTGTTTAATTAAATTTAAAATTGTTTTAATGAATTTTTTTGTTTCTGGCGGAAAAATTTACCCGTAGAAATCCCCCCTTCCTAGGAACGACAGACAACGCATTCTTTGTTTCGTGAAATCTCTCTACGATAACATTGCATTGAATTGAAATTAAATTTTAAATTGTTTTAATTAAATTTTGTGTTTCTGGCGGAAAAATTTACCCGTAGAAATCCCCCCTTCCTAGGAACGACATACAACGCATTCTTTGTTTCGTGAAATCTCTCGACGATAACATTGCATTGAATTTAAAACAAACGCTTCCCGTCGGGAAATCTGTCTGCATAATATTTCGAGTCTGCCGTACCCGTCGTAATGTCGTGAAATCTCTCTGCATAATAGATAACATTGCATTGAATCTGTTGTTGGCATCACGGCTCCCCGAAAACTCTCACATTGCCGAAAACGTGTATTTAGTAACATCGTTGTTGTTGATATTTACGGCTTGGGGGATATTTTCTCGCCAACAATGTCGTTGGCGTTCACGGTTTGGGGCAGTGTGTATAGCTGCGTGAGTTAGCAGGAAACGAGGGGTGTAAGTTTAGAGCTTGTTTATATGAATGTTTCGGAAATAGACTAAGATTTTCAGCCGTAACAAAAAATGTATACATCAGAAAATGTAAATTCTATATTTTGCGAGGTATTAGCAAGTTTTGGCTCAACGGGTTTAGCAGTTTGAAGTGAATATGGATATAAAAATATACATATACAGATATAAAAAAAATGTAGAGTTACTCCTCTTGGATCGCGAGCGAATATCAATTAACTCCGAAGTGCCGATTGCGGTGAATTTGATGATTGGGAAGGGAGAGACGGTGCTCTGAGGTTCTCCAAAACACGACTACGGCGGTGTCGGTGGGATTTTACACTTACATACGAAATTTGATCTCAATCTGTACACGCGTTTTGGATTCTATGAAGTACCCACACACATATATATATACGAAGTCTCAAAATATATAGTATAGACTAGCCGATGAGCCCGACGGTGTCCGGGCTATTCAAAAACCAAATTTCAAGTCGAGAGCTCCACCCGTTTCCGAGATCTCGTCTGCGCATGCGCGAAGCTGGCGTCGCACGGGCTCGGCGACCCAATGAAATTCGTATCCGGGGCAAGATACATTCACATAGCAAATTTCAAGTCGATAACTCCACCCGTTTCCGAGATCTCGTCTGCGCATGCGCGAAGCGGGCGCCGCACGGGCTCGCCAATACGACAACGTCGACCGCCTGGTCAAACTACACACACGTACCAAGTTTCGTCCTGATCGGTCGAGAATCGTAGATTTGTATAAATGACAGACAAACATACAGACAGACAAACAAACAGAGGTCTTCAAAATATATATGAGATGGCATGTATTTTATATAATGTGACATGTATTTTATATAATATGGCATGTATTTTATATAATGTGACATGTATTTTATATAATATGGCATGTATTTTATATAATATGGCATGTATTTTATATAATGTGACATGTATTTTATATAATATGGCATGTATTTTATATAATGTGACATGTATTTTATATAATGTGACATGTATTTTATATAATGTGACATGTATTTTATATAATATGGCATGTATTTTATATAATGTGATCTGGGGATTTCGAAAATTAAGTGGGCCTTTAACACGTCAGCCTAATACAATTCCAATGATTTCCTCTAATAAAGAGCGTCCATGTTTACGTAGATCAAGAGCGGTATATATAATAAAGAGCGTTCTCAAGCTTTTGGATGTTCTCGACGTAATTGCTTATTTATGATTTTGCCGTTTTTCGTGATACCTGTTGGATACGATTGAAGGTGATTGTAAGTATTCATAGCCCACCAAATTGCAGCAGTCAGTCACTTACATGTATATTGATGGCATGCATGAAATTAATGTTGTAAAAATTGTCAATATCGAAATCATAATAGACGAACGTCGCTCTATGAGTTACGGGTGGGATGTCGTATGAGTTACGGGTGGGATGTCGTATGAGTTACGGGTGGGATGTCGTACAAATAAGGTCAGCTGTCAAACTAATTTCCACTATTCGATCGGAACCAAAGTCGGTATGTGTGTTTCTTAGTCAAAAGACACAGGCCATGTTCGAATATGGATTCTGTCCAATAATTAATGTAGGAGTTATACTGCCCTTTTTCAACTTAGAAATTACCTGATTTTATAACATTTTGGTTTCCGATCAAGAACTCTAGATTTGGGTTATTTTCTCGGAACTGAAATCAGTATGTTTGTTTGCCTAACACAAATACTGTTCAAGTTCGAATATGGCTTCAGCCGAATGGTTTTTGCATGAGTCATATCTCTTCATCGAAGTTACAGTATTTGTATGTGCAAACAAACGGGCGTATTTAGACACGCCCGAATTGTGCTGTTGTTGTAATTAGTGCTGCTATGTTTCGTGATCAATTGAGCTTTTTTTTCTGCCAATCGCCGAAGTCATCCGTCTTGAACCGAGCATTTTTGGCGCGTCAGATTGATGAGTTGTTACAGTTGCACTCTGTTTTATACTCCCTGCACTCGGTTTTATACTCGCAGTGATTGAGTGGCTCAATTTAAAGCTGAATCAACTCCTAATTAGTTTTTAAAAACTGAGTTTAGCCTGACACACTGGAATATGTGTTATGCTGCATTTTCAAACTGGTAAAAATTCCTGACAAATTTACAGGCAGTTTCATATATGCAAATATTGTTACATCGTTGTTAAAGTGAGCTAATCCCCAAGCAGACATTATGGCAATATAATCACACGTCATCTATATTCACACAATCAGCGCACATACACTCTTAGAACGAATGTGTATACATTCTACACAATATGTGTTATATTGTATCTTGTGCAGAATTTAATCAACGTTGAATATGAGTGAATATGTGGGTGTATCATTGTTATTAGATTATATTGGGAGACTCAAAACTCGTTAAGGCTACCACAGAACAACCAACTAGCAGCAGCTTTAAACTTTTGTTTTACACTGTGTTTGTGTAAAAACTGAACAGCACATAATTGTGTAGTACAAAGTTTTAAAGCTGCTGCCAGATTTTGAATATGGTAGCTTTTACGACGTTTGTGTCTCAAATAGAACACATATCGCATCTACTAACTATAATATACTCACATATAACTATAATATACTCACTTATTAACTTAACGTTGATCACGCGCTCACCGCGTGTTGTTATATGTGACCCGCCATATCAAATCCAGTCATAAGTCGGGATTTTTTTTTACCCTGTGCCAATGCATTCTCTTATATATATATATTCTTTAATTGTCCTCCCAGATCGAAGATTAACAAAAACAAAATATTACATACATGTATAACATATTTACAAAGGATATCTGAAAGAGATAACACATAATAGTTTATGAGATAAGCAACGTCAGAAACGACAGTGGTATATATATACCCATATATATACATAAACATATATATATATATACATACATATATACATATACATACAGATATATATATATATATACATACATATATATGTACACATACACATATATACATACATACACATATACATACACGCATACATACGCACACATACATACACACGTACACAAACATCTATTATATATTTTTGGAAGATCTGTTTGTGTGTGTGTGTGTGTGTGTGTCTGTGTGATCGCGATGAACTCGAAAACGGCCGAACCGATTTCGATGAAACTTGGTATGTGGGGGTATTTTCGGCCGGGGGGTGACATAGGCCTATTGATTTTCAGATCCGATGTCAACTTTTCACGTGCCGAGGTCAAATCTGTTTTTACGCTGTGTTACGGGGCTTTCATTTGAGTTCGGTGCTTACAAATCGATTCGAAACAGCGCGAATAATAAAATACCAGTCATAATAATGACACTGTGAGAATCTTTCGTGTTTCCTCTTTCCAACGATATATAATGCGTATGTATCCGTTTTAGTTATCTGCCTCAATTATCAAGAAGAAGTGGTACTATCTTCCATCAGGATAAAAACAATGCGTAACTTATATGACGTCGTTAGAGGTCATAACGTTAGATCACGTTAACGCTTAACCGGCCGATGCATTTGACTGTTTCAGACGTCTTGGCGATATCTCGGGCACCGATGGTAATTTATCTTTACGTTGAAACTTGATAATTAATGAGCGTGTGTATACGAGGCGCGTTTATATACTTGAGTGCAAATCAAATCGGGTTAAACTGGCGGATTTTTACGGACGAAATTTTATGCATAGGGTATCTCGGTATCCGCTGGGCCGATTTCCCGGTATCCGCTGGGTCGATTTCCACCATTTTTGGGGTGTTGGTTTTGACCCCACCTGACCTTGACCTTCAAAATGGTCAATTCAAGGTCAAAGCCCGGACGAAGTCGGGTCACCTTCTAGTATATATATATATATGCATAATTATAGTCTCCATTGTATTGTGGGTCGTATATACTCAGAACGATGTAATCATTAGTCAGAGGTCAAAGGTTTGTTAAGTTCCGGTGACCTTGTATTAATTAACAGAGCGATATTAACCGGTATCTAGATGGTAAAATTTCCAAATATTTGCTGCTAAACGTGAGAAGAACAAGACTAATTCGTCGGTATGGAGCACACCGGGAACTTCTAACGGCGGGTGGCCGAGATAGCAACCCAATAGTTGATAAGGATCTAGGTTATCAAGAATTACGAATGTTTCGGTGCCGAATTGGTCAATAATATCAAACCATACAATATTCCTAACATCAGCAAGAGCTACACAGTCACAAAATACATGTTGTACAATACATTCATATACAAGTCCACATTTCCGGCATTTACCTTTGTCCCTATAGGCGGTGTGAGCCACTAAACGGGCAATAAGCAAGAAGATATATTTCTCTGATGGTTGGGATTTACACGCATGCCACAGTGGAGACATATTTAGAGAATTGTGGAAATGAGAAAATATTGCCAATTCTTGATCTGATAACACGGTTGATTTCCATATGGCATTGTCATAAGCAAGAATTTTATCGCGAACCAGAGTTTTCCATGCATATTTAGAAGGGAAAATACCATTGGTAAAGTATATTGTAAGGACATCAAGCAAATCATATTTAATAAGAATATTATATATTTCTAAAAAGATAGATTTGGAGCAGTGTTGACCGAGAATGAAATGAAAAAGTCTGAGAAGAAATATATGTTTAACAGTTTTGTCATGGGCCAGTCTACAGAGGGATCCGAATAGGGTAAGTTTCCTTTTATCAATAGCCGACTCCAGATGGCCTACTTCCAGCATTCCTAGGGCGACAGCAGTGCGACATATCGTAGGTAATCCCTGCATGTTTTTAAGACACATGCGATGTACTTTTTCAAGTTTTAACTTGTCGCTTTGTGACAGGCTATTTAGAAGTTCAGATCCATATAGCCCGGCGGGTAGAACCATAGATTTATATATTTTAAGACAACTAGATGGTGTTATCCCACCGGGGTATACACCGGCATTTATGAGGTAGAAGTATGTACTCCTTATCTTATTACAAATATGGATAGTCAAATTTGATGCCATCTTATGTGTAGATAATGGCACACCAGGTGCACTGTAGAATCGACTTCCTTTAGAGTGGAAGAGATGCTACCAAACTTCCAAGTTCGGTTACTTCTTATCTGTTCAGATTTTGTTTCATTAAAGACCATAATAACCGTTTTCGTAGGGTTATAGTTATACCTCCACTTTCTGCTATAAGTTATACATGTTTCATACAAATGAGTTAATCCAGATTTACTAAGAGAAAGTAAAAGCATATCGTCTGCGTGAGTTATGGCTGAACAGTTTATATCATGAATCTGAAGACCGAAAGGTAGGTTTTCTAACGTTTGAAGCAATTCATCTATGTATATCGTATATAGGAGAGGTGACAGGATACTCCCCATATCAAATCCAGTCGTAAGTCGGGATTTTTTTTTACCCTGTGCCAATGAATTCTCTTATATATGCGAGTCGACCATAGGTCGCCTCGCATATATAAGAGAATGCATTGGCCTAACAATTTTTTATCATGTTTTTTAAATAAATGTTTCTTACAATTTTTAGGACATAAAATAAAAAACATCCATTACCCTGCAGGGAGCCCCACACATATATAGAAGCATATATAAGAGTCGTCTGCTCATGTTTGTCTGGGGCTCTGTATGGGTGAAATTATAAAATTGTTAAAGAATACAAGAACAAATTATTAAAATTGTAAACAATTGTTAGGCCAATGCACAGGGTAAAAAAAATCCCGACTTACGACTGGATTTGATATGGCGGCCGGGGTCACATATTGGCGCACTTTCAACTCGAGTTGTAGGGTTTTCCAATCAGCTGTTTGGCGCCGGTTTGTTTATCTTTGTGTGTTATTTTATTTTGAGCTCATTTGCGTTGCAATGTCAATTATCTCTTTTAATACTAGCCGAAATCATAGATATTTTAGTTTTATTTGCAGTAAAGCTACTGGTATATTATTATAGGAATTACTGGAAGATCGATCGGGTCATTTGGGTTTTAATTGCAGAGTTGCAAAGTTCGTTTTTATTCCTTCGGGATTCACACACCTGTTTAATTACTCTGTCGGTCAAAGGTTCGTGTGCATCCTGCCTGGCAAAACCCAAATGACCCCAACCGACCCTGCAGTCATTTCTAATATGACCAAATTTCCATTTATATTTGCACATGTATTGCGCATCATGTATATATCTTCAACGCATCTTCAAGTGTACCTTCGCATTTCTTCAATTTCTGTATCTGGTATTAGAGCTGTGGATTATATAAGCTGATTGTCCATGAGCATGCATGTACATTTTATGAACAGTTTATTATTCATTGTGAGGCATGATCGAATCCCCTTTGATGAATTTCAGGAAAACTTGGCAGTGTTCGTTTTTTTATTGTTGGTACACGTGACATGTGCAGACGAGATGAGTTCACTTCGGCGCGAATTATCATCTCGTGCGCACAACAAAATTATCAATCGTTTTATTAAAGATACATGTGCCAAGACGGGGGACATATAACGTTCAGATAATCAAAACGATTTGATCATTTATTACAAACAGTTCAATATAATATCACCTAACATAGTTGTTTGCCATCTTCATCTGTCTTCTGCGTCTTCGTGGTTCGGTCGTCGATGTTTTGTGTCTTCAGTCGTTCTCGGGAGAAAGCTTTGGACTTCGCAATGACTTGAAATCACTCTGCGGTATTTATATTAGTCGCTACGTCGGTGTGCACAGGCTGGTTTCTTTCGCGTGACTTCGCGAAGTGGTCCGAGTTCAGTCAGACGGGACATTCTTCTTGATTATATCTATAGATATGTACCAGGTGTTAACATGTGGTCAGTTTGACGGGCCTGCCCATGTTATTTCGCTGACGTACATCAAGCGTTGTGTCGAGAGACAAACTCAGCTTTCTTATCGAAAGATCCCATCTATAGATACTGTCCATGGGTTCCATCTGTCGTCTTTTCGTTCTGCATATTGGCACATACATTGTATTGTGTACATATCTCAGTGAATGAAGCTGAGTAGTGAATACCCAGGCACTTAGCAAAAAAATAAAAAATGTAGCTTTCAACTAATAATACCGAAAAGTTCAGCCACGCCCTACAAGTTCAGAAAACATTGTTTGAACTACTGCACGATTGTAAAGACCCAAGCCTTAATTCGGGAGGAACTTTCCCCGATAATCAAACCCAATGATTTTTTCAATGAGAGAGTCGCTGTATATGCAATTTTCTTGTGCTTACGTTCCCATTCGATTATTCTCAGCATAGTGTTTTGCATCACTTTATGATTACAAATTTGATTGCACCATCAATAATTCTGTTCAGGGGCGACGTCGAGATTGACCAACTCTCTATGCAATCACAAACATGTATAGATTTCAGAAACCACGCGAGAGTACGACTATCTGAGTGAACTGCCTGTTCTCCTGAAAATAAGCACAATATGGGCTTATTATGCCCCCGACTTGAAGTCGGCGGGTATATAGTCGACGTCTCCGTCCGTCCGTCCGTCCGTCCGTACGTACGTCCGTACAAACATTTGCATTATTGTTCAGCAACCGCTGGGCAGATTTAGCTGATATTTGGTATGGTGATAGAGCAGCATGGGGGAACAGCTACATGCATAGTGCGGGTTTCGTCCACCCATTTTCACCAGAGTTATGGCCCTTTTTTTTACATAGAAAATTCAATTTTGTCCGTCCGTACAAACATTTTGCATTATTGTTCAGCAACCGCTGCGTAGATTTAGCTGATATTTGGTATGGTGATGGGGAAAAGCTACATGCATAGCGCGGATTTCGTCCACCTATTTTCACCAGAGTTATGGCCCTTTTTTTACTTAGAAAATTCAATTTTTCTCTTTCTTTTTTTTTGTTTCCATATGATAGCGTGAGCTTTGGTGGTACGATTGCAAATCCCGTATTTTTGTGGATCAGTTATATGAAAATACATGTCAAGAGCGAATTTGGGTATGATCTGATGATTTTTGCCAGAGTTATGGCGCTTTTTTCAACTTAGAAAATTTGAATTTTCGCTTGTTTTTGGGTTTCCGGATCGCTTGTTTTGTGGTTTTTAGTCAACATTTCTGTACGAACTTCTTTTGGAATGGTCATATAGACCTCCTCGGATATCCGCAGTTTCGTCCATGCTTAATCCAAATTGCTACGGTCGGGGGCAAATGCCACGCGACAGCGTACATCTTGTTTTGAATATCGCGTGTTTAGCCCATATTCGTCGTATTTGAGGAAAATAGGCTCTATATGGTTGTAAACGCGGCGTTAAAAATAAGCCCGTATAGTGCTTATTTCAAAGAGAAATAAGCCCACATTGGCACTATTTATTCAATTTTTTTTTGGCATCGACACGACATACCAGATACACCGCTTTTGATAATGTGTTTTCAACGGGAATTACACTGGGTATTAGCTCAATATATATGGTTTACATGTATTTCAGAAACAAATAACTCCCAATATGAACAAAAGTGAATATTTACGTCCAATATGAACCTATTTGCATGATGATATGTTGTACATGCAGTTATATGAACCAATGTGAATATTTACGTCCCATATGAACCTATTTGCATGATATGTTGTACATGCGGTTATGTGAACCAATGTGAATATTTACGTCTGATATAAACCTATTTGCATGATGATATGTCGTACATGAAGTTATATGAACCAATGTGAATATTTACGTCCAATACGAACCTACTTGCACGATGATATGTTGTACATGCAGTTATATGAACCAATGTGAATATTTACGTCCAATGTGAACCTAGTTTCATGATATGTTGTACACGCAGTTAGAGAACAATTCGTATCGTTCTAAGTTATCCAACAGTGTTTGATACATGTTCTACATGAGTTATGAGCAGTATATCCTGCCATGAATTTCTTCCCTGACTACGTTATAACATTGAACAAATAACATAGGTAATATAATTTTAAGATCAGTACCAGTCAGATGAAGTGGTATATTGAGGCGCGCTTCTATTGCGATATTGAGCGCGCTTAATTTCGAAAAAGGCGCATGCAATTATATCGCAATACCAAAAATCTGTCGCGCTTATTATTGAGATATTGAGCACAGAATATTGCGATATTAATCAAGCATTGTCGCAATATTGAGCGCGACAAAATTTCATACAGACCCGATAGTGTTATATTTATAGTAAATAAATACTGTGCATATAGTGTACATATAGCATTTACAAATATAATTATATACTAATCAAAAACATTGCCTCTATTTATGCCAAACGGGTAGCTTCATAGTTTTAGGTTGCAATACTAAGCGCGCGATATCGCAATATTAAGCGCGAAATATTGCGATATTAAGCGCAAAATATTGCAATAATATCGCAAGCGGTGCGCTAATAAGCGTTTCCACTTGCAATATGATTGCGATATTGGGCGCGAAAATAGCGCGCTTACTATACCACATCTTTTGACTGATACTGTACTTCATCGGTCATTTATCGTCCGATTAGCAGTTCGGTTCCAGTGACCAGCATATATAGGTTTAATAAAAATACGCTACATATTCGTATACGAACTCTTTACAACATACCATTTTTCGGCATGGAGCAAAAAAGAGCCACCCTTGTTAGTCTATTCGTGACATGGTAGAACTAAAGAGAGTTTGTTTCACTTATGTATTAAAAATAGAAAATAACTGGAAAATTTCTGTGATATTGGCAAGTATTTTTCAGAGAATCTGAAGCCCGTATATCAATATATCGTATATCATCCTATATAATACCTCCTTGCAAACAACGTGGGCAATAGAAAACATTTTGAATTTCGATTGAGCTATGTCCCTTTAACTGAGAATTATATTATCTGCGTTATTTTTGCTATGTTATAAAGTTCCCTGTCAGAAAATCAAAACGTCCGCATGTTTTGAATTGTACTGTAATATGATCTCCACGGGTGTAGCTAGATCTTGCCATGAATCTCTACTGTGGCTGTTTGCGTATAGAGATTATACTCCACCAGATTCAATTAATCACTATCTTAAACATGTTTATGACCTTGGTGACAACTAATGCAATTAAAAACAGGTTGGTACTCTGGAGTATCAACCGAATATCCAGGTATTCTGGAGTACCTGTCCAGGTACAATGTGGAGTACATTTCCGGGTACTCTGCAGTACCAAGTGTCCAGGTAATATGTAGAGAATCTGCCGAGATACCAAGCCCCCGAAATGTCCGAGCAAATTTAACGACGTGGCATGTTAGATTCCAAATGACGCCACGGCGTTTAAACATCGAATTAAGTACAAACCCCCGATCGAAGTTCCTCTAGATCATGTTATTAGTTACCTGTACTCCCTTGCATAGTGCAAAATAAAATAATCCGCATTATATTACGTTTATTAGTATAGAACGTCAATCGTGTTTTTTGTACTTAATTCAAGGTTTAATACCTCCCTGGGCGTGGAGTAAAATTGACTGAATGTCTAAAATAATCAGCCAAATTGATTAATTTGTGTTTAGTTATATTAAAGTAAACATTATAAATCTAACATCTTAAACAGGTCTGGGTGGGGGCGGTCGACGGGTCATTGAGATCTTGAGACAACCGACAGCCTTCGACCCGACGTTGCTCAGTCTGACTAGCTCCACGACGGTCCCAGGCCACTTGATCTTTAATAGCCAGATAAATCGAAAACAACTTTCGATAAATTGCAAACCTTTGTGAAAAATCGCAAACTACTTTGCGATAAATCGCAAAATACTTGGCGATTTAACGCGAAGATGTTTCATTTTTGCGATGTATTACAAAGGTTTGCGATTTACCACAAATTACTCGCAATGGTTTGTGATTTATCGCACATATATTTTTACGTGTTTGCACTAATGGACTTGAACCGTGTAAACATAGTTCACACATCTTCGACGGGTCTGGGTGAACCCCCTATCCATCTAAAATAGACCGATCGGTCTTTCACGACCAGCATGCATGTGGGATAAGGGGAGTCACTCTAAACTGTTCCATAATTATCTTTCAACCAATATTTAAACAAAATTAATTATGATTTCTTTTGACAAACCAAATAATTATTTACTGAGAATATTCATAATAAACATACGAATATGCAAATAGAATTTCACCGTGAGCACCATGTCGGGAAGACCGATCATCTATTTTAGCCCGATCGGGCAATAATAGATCGATTTGTTGTTCACTCTGATCACTTAGACCGGTTAAAGACTTTAAATTAGTCTGACAACCCGATTGTCCCCAGCTATTTCACCATATTTTCCAGTTCGACAAATTAAATTCGGAAGACATATCGCACAAATAGTATGCATTTGTCAAGTTCATATTCTGTGTTATGTAAACAAAGCCAATTATGTTACATACGCTGTTGTACAGTACGTAAATAGTGTGCAATAAGCAAAACACCCGGAAGACCCTCTAATGAACTTAGGTTAAAACTGACACCATGTTGTTTGCAACAAACCTTTATAGATTTCGGTGTTGAATTAGTCTACCAAATCGCCACGGTGTTGACTGTTTTGCTTACCGTATGCTCTTTATGTGCTGTATCGATATACAAACACATGCTTGACCCGCACAGAGAGTGTTTCGTAGATAATATCCCATTCATATTCTTATTATATCATACTCACAGTATGTAATCAAGTAACGGCTGGGAAGCAATTACGTCGGCGCAGATGGATGTCCAACGGCAGTGATCGAGTTACAACGGCGTTGGGTTGCAATTGATTCATTGTATGTCAGTACAACTGAACACCATGGAGAACAAGAGGTCAGTAATGAAATCGCACTTGACATTGCCGATTAGTAAACTTATTAAGCTGTCTATAACGATCGAGACATGGCATTAATATACTTTTTTTTATTCACAAATAGGCACAGAACATTTACTTGATTGCATTATGAAATACTGTTATTTCAAGCGAGCTTTTACGGACAAAAACAGTCACTTGGATTCAAACATTCAAACAATTATAACAAATTCAGCAATAACTGCCCGATGAGTTGGAAACAATGTTCTAAAAGTCACACCATTCTGATGTAATGTTTATTATGTCTGTGCTGTTTACCACAGAACAAAAGTACATTAGTATACAATAGTATACATAATAATATAATAACTTGATGAATTAATTGGTTTTATATACATATATATTTACACGTTGAGTCCACCCATGCGTGTATAGACCTGATATAAACAATGCACAATGTCATATGCTATTGCTACATATGCCGTATACTGTCCAATACAATACAAGTTGCGACGGGCAGAAAGCGTTAAATGATTTCCAATTTCCAATTTGGCTTATAATATAATTTCGTTGATAATCGACATATATCTCTTCTCATGTGTGTTAAACGCACATATTTAATAAGAAGAAATATTTAACTGTGTGCATAAAGTCGTATAAAATGTGATCTATGAATGCAAGCTTAGCGATTCTGACATCAGATTTCAGGGAAGAACTTATATCAGATGCACATAAAGTAATTCAGGATATGTCTCCAATAATTCACGCCAGCTCTCATATGTCACACAGTGCCTGTTCAATAAATATACATACCCTCTTCATAATTTCTAGATTATCAACCGATAGAAGACCAATAAATTTATCAAGGTTGGGAAGCTCCCAATAATACGATGGTATGAATTTTTCTCTGATAGACTGGAATTTTTTGAATACGATAATAACATGATATTCACCACCGAGAACCTCTCCACATGCGGAGCAGAGTCTTTGTTCGCGGCTTTCCATGTACCACTCTCAATCGCCAAACGATGGTTTGTTGTCTAATCTTTGTCATGTATTCTGCAAATATCTAGGCAATATTGGCAAATAGCCACTCATTTTAAGGTCGGAATTATTTCTTTGTAAAGGATACCCTTTGATGAAGAAAGAATATGTTGGCGCCATTCTAATTCAAATTGACTTGTCATGTCCATTTTAAATTGTTTGATGGTCCCCTTAGAAAGGGAGAGTTAGCTGAACATGAACTTGCGGCATTTATCTTCGAAAATCACCTGAATAAATTCAAATCAGCACCGGAAAACTCCGATAAAACTCGCGACAATCTATATAGTTTCTTAACTAGATTTGAATCATACTCAGAAAAGGTCCCTGACCAAAATGCTAGTGCACGGCATTCGATCCCAATTCCAAGTGGGTGTCGTCCTGTTTCTCTGTACACCATGAAATTTGGTGTACTGGACTTCATACCAAGTAGAATTTTGCAAAATGTTAGGTTCTCAACGACTCGGCCACTTTCGCTTTGCAAGGAAGTAACCTCTTCCATAAATAGACACCATGTATCCGGACTGTTACAATCACGTGATTGGTCGTGTGCATTTTACCGGGAAATACGTCTGTTGAGAGAAAACTCTTTTAAACTAATTATTGCTATTTATTACTACATGTTTGTATCACTATTTAATATATGATCACGTTTGGTACAACCACAGTGAATAAATTATTCTCCATTCACATCTAAGCGTCAACGAGTCAATGTCACTGCCTGCTCCATGTATTGCAGCATTGTTGTAATATGGTTTTTAATTATGGAAGATGCTATTTCCTAGCGAAGCGGAAATGGCAGATAATGACAGTCACGTGCACGATAGTAACTTGATGCAGCCATTGCATTGGTATACATTGTATATGCTCTAATCGACCCTTCTTAACGACATTGACCACCGTTATTACTGCGTTACTCCGCCACGTTCGTGCGACCAACCACAACAGTTAGACCACATTTTTCATACAATGTTTATATGAATTGTATGTAGTTTCTTAAAGTCGACATAACCACACCAGAGATTGTAGGCCTATATTTCTGGCATGGCGTGAAGCTGCATTAATGATGCAATTGCGAATGTTGGTCTGTGACCAACTTCGTATTTTGAATATACCATAACCAATTTATTAATTATAATGTTGTTATCTGTATAGTTAACGCGGTGCTTACGAAAAACTGGACTAGGTTTATGTGGGCCATGAATATGAAAAATTAAAACGGGGTATGGCGGTCGCAAACAAAATTAACGCAGCAGTTAAACAATTATTACTAGTAGCTCAGTAAGATTACCGACTGATGCCGAATGTAAACCGCTCACAATCGCCGTGATACCATGGTTTAATGCGTGGACAGTAACGCTCTACAACCTCGTTACAGGGGTCAATTGATTAGAGCACAGCTGTAGATGCAGTGAACAGTCAAAAAATTTAATTTCAAAATTTCACGTGATCTCCACATCAAATCAGCTTGGAGCTTGGTTTGGCACTCTGTGGTACCAATGATATCGATTCTACAGCAATGTAATACCATTAAGTTTGGTATCCAAAGACCTGTTTGTACTCTAGATGACCTACATGTATATGGCCTGTTTGATTTAAGAGTGTACGGTTTTTATCCAGATATTCATGACATAATGCCAGTCATCGAGTCGGCTCACCACTTTTACGTGCACGGTTAATCTGTTTTGACACTGCATTCCCGGCTCGAATCACGAGATTTTTCGACTGATTACACAACTGCCGTCTTCTTGATAAATTGATATCAATCTTTAATTGAAATACCGACATATCCTAACGACCTCACTTCACTTCTTGTCACTCGGTGTGCTTGTATTCCAATATCCTTCACTTTCAATAGTTGTGTACAGTCGCAAATGAAGACAAACCTTTCAGAGCCTCATACTCTTTGTTCTTGTTCAAATTGATTGTTGGTTTAAACATGTTTATTGTAGCACAATTTATAAGGGATTGGGGGACAAGTTATAACAACTTAATGCGGCCCCTCTCCCGACAATATTTACACAAATGTTTAAACAAGATGAATAAGTTATAATGTAAATGTAATAATAAGAATGTTGATGATGATGTCTGGTGATTTGTGTTACAGGTCCCGATATCCTCTCCTATATGAGGGTATCACCCCCCCCCCCCCTTCGGTACGCGGGATTCAGGGTGTTTTGAAGCCGTGCGCGGGATTCACACCCCCCCCCGAATTAACTGGTATTCAGGTTCAAGCAAAACATCTTGGACCCAGGTTTTGATGGCGCAAAATAATATTTTTGTGCTAGTTATATGTATGAATGAGTGGGTAGAATAGCTTCTTGTGCATATTCGACCACCATGCCACCATACAGTATCATTAATCGTATCATAACGGCCTCATAACGCGACCGGTGTCAATTTGTATGTCATTTATCGCATAATATTTCTTAACATGTATTCAGGATTTCACCCCCCCCCCCCCAAATTAACTGGTATTCAGGATTCACCCCCCAAAATTAACTGGTATTCAGGATTCAGGGGGGAGGGGGTGATACCCTCCTATAGATATCTCGCCATGCCGTCCGTAAGTAGTTGACGATTGTTTTTCGTTAAGTGAAACGTTTGCTTTCTGAAATATATTTTTGAACAATGTAAAAGAATAGTTGGTTTCGATGTTGTGGAATGTTTGGGGCGCCTCTGAGGAATTGGTTTACGTCTACTTTTGTGAAAGCGTACTCAGCTAGTCTGTCATATAATTTAATTGATTGTGGTACAGTATGTCCAAATACCACAGTAAGTAGTATCGTGATATCATAGACAACCGGGTCCTACTAAAACCCGACCGGACCGCCCCCAGATGGGGTTTGTACTATCGTGTAGAATGGACCTGAATGTACTAAAGTTCCAATCCCCAAGTCGATAGCACCTCCCCTGGCTGCCTGATTACGGAAATGGACATTATATCATGAAGTGAATACCCATATGCATCCATGTGCGATCGGACAAGTCGCTAGCTGCAGTGGAAGTGAATAAATTAACCCATACGCTGCTGCCGAATTCGCTATGAATGTACGCAAAAACGCCGAAATTAACACCCGCCGACCGCACCAAAGTCAGGGATCTGAGTGTGATGGGGTTTGCACTATCGTGTAGAATGGACCCGAATGTACCAAAGTTCCAATCCCCAAGTCGATAGCTCGAGCGGACACGGCACTGTTAACCCCTAACTTGCGGCCGTTTCCGCCAGGTACGCAAAATCCAAAAAGGCACCGACCGGACCTCCCTTGGCTGCCTGACCACGGAAATGGACAGTATCCGATCGCACATGGATGCATATGGGTATTCACTTCATGATATAATGTGCATTTCCGTGGTCAGGCAGCCAGGGGAGGTGCGGTCGGCATTCAGGTCAATTCTACACGATAGTGCAAACCCCATCTCGCTCGGACCCCTGGGGCGGTCCGGTCGGGTTTTAGTAGGACCGAGACAACCTGCTGTATGTAGGTGTATAACACACGCCTTGTCGCATCAGAACTTAATATCACCCCGTATAGCTCGTATTCACCAACTGGGTTTATTTTATAAACCGGATAGTTTATTTTATAAACCGGGTACTGTGAACGGCTTTAAATCGTCGCTATAAATGTTCGTGGTTCACCCATTCGTGGGTTCGTAAATTCTTGGGTCCGCCTGTATTAACTGTCGCCTCCAAACCCCCAATAACACCTCGGCGATCATCGGAAATTGTACATCCGCACTGAAGGCGTATAATTAATTAGCATGTGGCCAATAAATGTGCAGACACCTCGGCGATCCGTCGGAAATTGCACATCCGCACACTAATTAATTAACAAGCATGTCGCGTGTCCAAGCTTTTGTTGACGACTATTGATAATGTCAACAACGGGATTGTATTACATAAACCTATATAACCTAGGTCAAAGTAACTCTCTTTTCATAATATAACTCCCTAGACTTTGAATGTACATCGGGTCAATAGAGTTACATGTTCCTCCCGCAAAATGCCGTTCTCAAAATGTCGACCGCGATAGTTTCAAAGGTAACATTTTTTCGTGGGGTTTTATCAACAACCACGAAAACCACGAATATTGGACCACCACGAAAAAATGTAATTTTAGAGTACACTATGCCTTCGCTATATGACATTTGGTTGAATTCCTATGAATAAATTCCAGTTGGTTGGGTTGCCGGATGAAATCAAAACAAGCCCTGTCCGATCAAAACACACATATCCATAGTTGAATAAATTACCTGTTTTTGTACACGTGATGCGAGAGAGTTTGCACGGATATATCCGAGCGATGGTTGACCGTTATATTATCTCAGCTTGTAGAAAAAGAAAACTAATATCGCAGCGCAAATAATAGATTGAATACGACAATACCCAATAAATTAAGTTGTTTCCGGGCGAAGTTCTATTCAAAGTCACGACCGTCATACAACACATACAATACCACGTCGATCGTGTTTGATCATTCACATCATTTGTTTTTCCCTTTATCGTGTGCAGATGATTGTGACCTAACGCCATATCTGAAATGGACCCATATTTTTGACCTTGCTCAAGGCTCTATTTAATTATAACCAATCTCCAAAGAGACAAAACATTAACCCTACACCTCTAACCTCGGCGGGCGGTAGTCTGAAATTATACCAGTTGTTATTAGATCTCGGTCTGATTCAGGGGATCATATTAGTGTAACTTACACCTCTCATTCTGTACTTTCTGATCTTTTCTCTAAATTCTGATATTTTCTTTCCCTCTGTCTCATCCTCTAGTTCTTATTAAATATATTTCTTCTTTCTATGGATCTGTTCATGCCGCTATCATTTACCCCTACTTGACTTGCAGAGTCAAAGCTCAGAGTGATCAGATATCGATTTTTGAAAATTTGTCATTTCTCGAGATGTGTAATTATTTGTGGCCCAGAAAACAGTCGTCAAACCGATGGTCTCGGACAAAATTGCGGATGAAGATGGATAACTAAATAGTGGCATGCAATTGTATTTCGGTTGGGGGGGGGGGTTTGGTTTGTACATATGTATATTATTGGGGCGAATGGGATTATTAGTGGGGACATATATGTATACACAATGGGGTTAAGTTTGTTTGGTGGGCACGGGTTTATATCACCTAATGCGCATAAGATTGTCCATTAACAAATAACGCTCTTTAAAAACACTTCTTCAAATATTTCCGTTATTTCGTCAAAAACACTTCTTCAAATATCTCCGTTATTTCGTCAAAAACACTTCTCATACAAATCGCCGTTATTTAGTAAAGGTACATTCTTTATAGAGTTATTACCCTTCAGATTAAATATGAAGCTAACATGCAGGATTATCTATATATGTCGTGATTTAGTGGACAATCCCAAGCTCGCGTGCCACGCGTGGTCGAATTGACCATTAATTAATGAAAATTTAGGTACGGATTGTCCATTTATAAATGGCCAATCCTTAGAAAATTGCCGGTTTAAATACAAGCATGCAGTTAAGATGGGAGGATAATATTGCGTGATTGGTCTTTGGTAATTGGGGGGGGGGGGGGTTCTGTTGGATATTTTGTCTACCAACTCGAACCATTGATCAGGGGTCAGGTGGGTGGGGATGGGAATATTAGTGGGTACATATATGAATTTATAATGGGGTTAAGTTTCTGGAGTGCGTGAGCTTATATCTAAACATGCAGAGTTAGGCTGGGAGGATGAAATTGCGTGTTTGGCATTTATAATGGGAGGGGGTTCTGTTGCTTATTTTAGTGTATCTTGAATATTACTAGCTAAACAAACGCGGGGTCGGTGGGTGGGGGGGGGGGGGGGTAACTATTGCTTGTCATTTTTCTAGTAATAGGCGATGTATTTATGAGATTCGGTTTCGATTTCGGTCATCCGGGAACCGCGCATTGTTTGTAATGCGATTTGAGTCTGGGAATATAATTAATTTAGGGACCCACCCCCTATCCCTATTTTACACTTTTTAAAGATTGTTACTAATTTATTTAATTAGGAATACAATCCCAAATGTATTCCATGTTCACTCTTGTTTCCAACCCTGTTCCACTACTTATCTTACAAGTCAATAAATATGTGCTCCATCCTGTCATACAATTTAGTCTTCACCATTATTATTGACTATTGATAAACATAAATGGCGTGAAAAATTCTTTCCCAATATGCTTCAATCATACATGTATTAAAGCCACAGGGTGGTTTGCGATCCAAAATAATCTAATAATATTCGCTTCTGAATTTTTCCCGGTATCGACATAGGTCGATAAATACTTGGAACTACCTTCCTAACGGAATTATACATGTATGTCCCAGAAAGACGCATTGGAGTCATAAAAAATACAACTTTGAACACAGTGTTTGGGTCCCAAACAAACAACAGGAATGTGCACGGCATGGTACAGAAAAGAGCGTTCCATGCTACTCTATTCCTGATACGGTAGAAAGAAAGAGCATTTGTGATTGAGTTTTTAAAGCATTCCATTATATATGGTCATGAGTGGACGCCGTGGCCATAATTGGGGAGGTCACACAAGGTCGCGCTGGGCGGTGGCTGTGGTGATTGTAAATGATTCTCTAAGTATACATGTAAGGCACAAATTATCGCCAGAAACAATATTGACAGTAACTTGTGATATCTAGTATGTTGACAGGTACATTTATTCCCGATTCAGGAACCATGTTTTATACATGAAAATAGACACGTTATAATACTATGCCGATCATACGTGAAAGAAAATGTGTATATTTGGGATGACACGTGCTGTGGAATTCCAGGCATCACCAAATATGGAAATAGAGGTGGAGAAAATAAATAGATTTAAACAATCTATAAATCTGAGCTTTGAAGGTTGTGTTCCTTAACTCAAATCTCATATTTGTTCACCCCTAATAATTTAACACTGTCAACTGGTACATGATATACTTAATTTTATTTGAACACACGCAAGTGTCAAAAGAAAAACATTGCTGAATTGGTTGCAACTAAAGACTAACGACCGATCGCATTAAACTGAAAAGCGGATTAAGGGTTTTGTCCACACTTAAAAGCACTTCTATTGATTCGATTATAGTGGGTAGAGCGCGGAAGCATCGCCTTTTCGTCAGCTGCTTAACGTGTTAGTTGAGATTAATTAATAATCATTCAATCAATTCCATTAAAAAGTTCAAATGTTGAGGGATCAGTACCACTCTAAAGTAAACCCTAAGATTATACATTAACGAAATAGTGCTTCGCTGGTATATTTACTGCTTCCCAATTGCAATTAAAGATACGGGCGGCATTGGTGGTGGGTATGCTGTTAAAATATTCACCTCCGTCAAAAACCGCCATAAACAGAAATAATAGTAAAATATAGACAGACTTCAATTTGTTCTTATACCCATCAGAAATATGGCATAAACAGTATGTTATTGTCAAATGTTTTTCCTTTGTTATGTAAACAAAAGCAAAAAACGTTGCAGAACCTGGCTTTTGTTTAGATCCGGATATGGTAAACATAAAGAGCGTTATTTGTTACTGTTTTCCTGATATGGCAATAATAAAGAGCGTTTATATAATATGTGTGTGATTAACCAATAGAATTGCGCTGTGTTATGTAAACAGAAGCAAAACTTCTGTAACACGAGCAGGCTCTTGTTTACGTACACCATCGTACGTCTTGACGACAATATACTATATACGCGCTGATTATGTTTGGCATATGAACAAAACTATATATATTTTAATACTCCTTCTGTTGATGGCGATTTGAACAAATATGAATATTACTGCAACGAACGCCGCCCGTGCCTTTAAATAAATCTTGCTTTCAACTTCAGATGTGACATAAGCACAACCTGACAAACTTCACTTATGGTTTGAGTGCAAACTTGATTCACGATTTAGTTCAAATCTTAGAATGCTTTATTTGTTATTATTACCTTATTATCTCAATGTACATTTTTATTTTGTATTTATTATGTCTGATATACTTGCATGTAAAGCTGCATCCGATTATATGACTGAAATGAGTTATATGAAGTTGCTTTGTTATTATCACCTTTCGTTATCTCAATGTAATTTTTATACAAACATTCAGCAAATTATGTTCCATATGACAGTACGTCCCGACATAGAAAACACTGGGCCAATTATAAAGCATAAAACTAATATAAACGTTATATATGTATATGGCCATTGATGCTGACAGTAACCCCAATAATTTACATTGAACATCTAAACCGTGTCTTTTTTACAAAAGTACCAAATCCTACAAATATTGGCGGGTTCTTATCAAACCGTTGTTGACACCCCAGTCAGTAACACCGACCTCACATGAACCTAGCATATTACCCAATCCTATGGAAATTAATATTGGCGGGTTCTCGTCAATTCAGTTCTGTCGCGACAGGCAGTATACACATAAACGCTACATGGAACTGCCATAGTACGCAACCCAAAGAAATATGGCGGGTTCTAATTAAATCATTTTTGTTACCCCCCCCCCCCCCCCACCCCACATGCAGTCAGTACACATAAACGCCATATGATCCTGCCATGAGAACTATGATGAGCCATTTATTTCTCGTACTCACGGAATGTCTGGAAACAAAATTAAATTCACAATCTTAAAAATGGACTGACACGGCATTATTTCAGGCAATTTTACATGTCGTGGCCAACATAATAATCCAACTGCCTACTGGAGATTTTTAATTGCCAGGCAACTTCTATAGATTCATTCCCCGATTATATATAATATGGCTGGAAATGAGTTATATGTAGTTGCTTTGTTATTAATACCTTTCGTTATCTCAATGTATGTTTTTATTTTGTACCCAATCCTAAAACTGTTGGCGGTTCTGTAATTTTACTCTTTGCATGACTAAATCGTTTGGCACACCTACATACCAAATCCCTCATCTAATCAGATCTAATCGCCATCTAATCTAAACTTCAAATGGATCTTTAGGGTGACCACTAGATTGGAGCCATCGACTATTTCCGAAATGGCCGCCAACAGCTATCTTGGATTTTACTCTTTGCATGACTAAATCCTTTGGCACACCTTGCAGGCCACATCCCATATGCGTTCGTCATCAACTCCGTATGATCTTAGGGGTGACCTCTGGATGAGAGCCATCAATTTTTTCTGCAATTCATTAAAACATGGCCGCCAGCAGCCATCTTGGATTTCAAATATGAATCCATCGGCACCCCATTCATATATCTAAGAAATGTTTTTAAATTTATAGGCATTATTAGGATCACCTCTAGATGAGAGCTATATAATTTGAACGATTTTTGTTGAAAATCATGGCTGCCAGCGGACATCTCGTATTTCACTCTTTGCATGACTATATCCTTCGGCACAACCTAAGGGCCACATCCGTCATCCGATCGTCACCCAACTTCATAAGGATCTTCAGGGTGACCTCTAGATGGGAGCCAACCATATTTTCCGAATTTCGTTAAAAAAAAACATTGGTCGCCAGCGGACTAAAATCCTTTGGCACAGCCAACATGCCACATCCCTCATCCAAACTTCGTATGGTATGTTGTGACCTCTAGATGGAAGCTGTCCAATTCTTCCGATATTTGTATAAAAAAAACCATGGGCGCCTGGAGTCATCTTGGATTTCATAGTTGAATCCATCGGCACACCATGCAGTCCACATTTAGTGGAGAAATGTTTGAAATTAAATTAATTTCATTTACACAATACAATCCAATTACTTAAACTTTTTGACTTTCCTCCTTTGTCATTCTATTGACTGCTCAGCATAAAATTATTAACGCTTCCCCAAATTGAGCTACAGTGACACTGACATTTGACACCCCAGTCAGTGCAAACAACATCACATGAACCTACGATATACAAGAAGTACCCAAATCCTACGAAATATTGGCGGGTTCTCATCAAATCATTTTGTCACCAGTCGGTACACATGAACACCACATTAACCTATACCATATAGTACCCAATCCTACTAAATTATTGGCGGGTTCTCATATAATAATTTTGACACCCAGGCAGCACACATAAACGCCACATGAACATGCAATGTGAACTTTGATGAGACATTTTTTTCTCCTCACGGAATCGCTGAAACGAAAATTTAAATTCACACTCTAAAAAATGTAGTGACACGGCATAATTTCAGGCGATTTGGCATATCGTGATCAACATAATAATCCTACTGCCCGCTGGAGATTTGTAATTACCAGGCAACTTGTATAGAATCATTCCCAGATGACATGACTGGAAATGAATTAGATGAAGTTGCTTGCATTGATTCGGTTTGTGATTGTCATTCACAATGCAGTGTCCTGATGGGCCGTGACGATTCTTTGTCGTCCAGATTGGGTTCTAATCGATCGTGATGGTTGTTAGTCCCGGGACGGACTCCGTCGCACGAAATAAGGATGTCTCGTATGAATATTCATTCATAGTTCTGATAGCTCTCGAGCACTATAGTATCTGAGTAAGCGACATTTTGATTGACCGGTCACCGGAGGTTGCTGACGGGTCATAAAGGAACGACTTCATTTCCACAAAGTATTCAGGATTACTGAGGATAAACTAGACACAATTCCATGATATGAAGTCCATTTTACATTAGGCCTAAAAATATTCGTGATTTTTCCGGTAGACTAACCACCCCTAATTCACACATCCGCTCATTCTAATTGTGTTGACCCCACCCCGAATATTAAAAAAAAGTACTCATTACCATGTTCTAATATTTGTTTTTACATTATTGTATCTCCTATTATGGTGTTATCCCATGTATGCGGCTGATACGGACCCTGGCTCTTACGTACCCTGGTTCATGCGGACCCTGGCTGATACGGACCACCGGCTGATACGGACCCTGGTTTAAACGGACCCCGGCTTGAGAAGACATCCTTACGAAGAAACAAAATGGATCGCGTTTAATACTGGGGCCCAGAGTCTTGGCGATGCTCGTCGGCCGACCTGGTTCCCGAACAAAAATTCCAAATATCACCATTTTCACCAATATCACGACTTTCCCTTCATAAAACTAAAACGCATGTAATTTTCGACATGTTATTATTTGGTGTCATTTTGGCTGTCAGGGAACTCGACTGAGCGTTTATGGTTGGCAGATTTGTTTAACAAAATTCCAATTTTCACCAATTCACCATTCTGGAATTCATGGGGATTTTGGATATGTTATTACTAGTATGTGAGTACAGTCAGACTCAAAAGCACCAAAAGTCATCGCATAGCAATTTGCGGCTTGGGTGCTAACATACTTCCACATGAAACATGGATAGCAGGTTTCGTAAGCAAATGAAAATTGCTTAAATTTCGATCCACTCCTTTAAAAGTACTTATATATCAACCATTATCCTTGAAAAGTCCTTAAATTCCGCATAAAGTGGATCGCATGGGTCAATTTATTGGAAATCTCAAGCAAAAAAATATAAGCCGCGATGTCATTCACCAATATTGATCCATATTAATGAGGAGGTTAAGTGACCAAATTCCGAATGGGCATTTCCATACAAATCTCCGCAGCAAACATTACCGAGTTGCAAATATTTATGGGTGTGATTTTGTGCGGGACTGAAAACAAAACATATTTATCTGGCAGGTCGGCTTGCCATTTGTTTCATTGGAAGGTTGAACTATTTATTTTTGGACTTTATATTTATTTTTCTAAGTAGGTCAAGTGATTCCAGATCAAAATGTTTTAAAATAAATTTATAGCCAAAATTGACGATTTACCAAGCCCAGACTCCAGTTAAATGCCTTAATAGTGCGGCTGCTTTAGTTCCCAGAAACTACTTCCTATATCGCTGCGGAGATTTGCATGGAAATCCCCGTTCAAAATTGATCACTTGACCTCCACAGTGTATGTGGTCACGTGCCGGCATGCATAGTCTCCCAATAGTGCAGTTTGACACGTTTCCTTCGTGAAACTTCCTGCCGGGGAATGCGTTTTAATCACATTTGGGTTGAAGTTTGAATATGTAAAGATGTGAAGGGAATAACTATAACTAAGTGTGTTCACTGTGCAAGAAGGAGATAGTCGTGAGTCCATTTCACAATTTAAAAACACTGTAATCAGCCGTAGAATGGTGTGTTTATTGTACATATGGGAAGTCGGTAGTCGAGAGGTAGCGTACTTGACTCTCGTGTTAGCGGACCGATGATCGAAACCTGGTCAGGGTATTCTGACAAAAATCAGAACTCGGTCAGATACAAAGTTTGTCAGACTGAAAAGTCTCATTCGATATCACTGAATAAAGATCCAAATGCAAAATGCCGACTCCCCCATCCAATTACATTTGTCCAGGTATATTGTCGTGGGCACAGTATGCTGTCGATCAATGGCTGACCTGTGTACACGCCTCGGTATATGCACGTTAAAGGACGCTACTGCAGTCACTGGACAGTGCATGCCCCATTTCGCTCGGGCCCCTGGGTGCGGTGCGGTGGGTGGGTGTTATTTTCGGCGTTTTTGCGTATACATTCATAGCGAATTCGACAGCAGCGTATGAGTTAATTTATGCACTTCCGCTGCAGCTAGCAACTTGTCCGATCACCCATGGATGCATAGGGGTATTCGCTGCATGATATAATGTCCATTTCCGTGGTCAGGCATCCAGGTGAGGTGCGGTCGGTGTCTTTTTGGATTTTGCGTACCTGACGGAACCGGCCACAAGTTAGGGGTTAACAGTGCCGTGTCCGCTCGAGCTATCGACTTGGGGATTGGAACTTTGGTATATACAGGTCTATTCTGCACGATAGTGCAAACCCCATCACGATCGGGCCCCTGGTGGAGGTGCGGTCGGCTTTTAGTAGGACCGGTCACCACAGGGTTATAAAGTTACTCCGCGTAATCTTCAGTAAATTGAAGGCGTCGGAGTGGAGTAATATGTAAATGTGCTTAACTTTGATTTTCATGAAAGAGTGCGAACCTTGGACAGGAAGGGAACCAAATTTGAAATAAACAAAGAAGGATAACTCTAGAGCAGAAACACCACCATTTGATAAGAGTCATGATGGCGAACTCCATACTAAATTTCATTCAGATCCGAAAACCCGTGGCTGAGGTATCTGCGCGGACAAACAAAAAACCCAAAGATTTCCAGATAATCAAAGAATGATAACTCTATAATGGAATACGCGAACAGCATTATTTGCCCCTATTTTTAAGGCAGTTATAATGGCGATCCTCCATACAAATTTCATTCAGATCAGATAACCCATGACTGATATATATGCCCAGACGGACGGAAAGATTGACAGTCAATCCCCCCCCCCCGTGTTTCTTCGAAAAGTGGTGGTATAATAAATAGCCTTCACTATCCTTCCCAATACCTACACTACTATGTCATTTGTGCTTTGTTAATGTTATTCGAGTAAAAAATGATGTGCAAACTACACGACACATATCTATGTTTAAAAATATATATATATTAATTTTCATTACTAAATACGAATCTCGACAACCCACATGGTGGTGATGACCTATACATATATATCCGAAACAAAAAATAAAAGAAACGCCAACGCCAACATCGATTTTATATATAGGTCATTAACATTATCAATTCAATTTGCGTCTGCGTTAGTTCCTCGTTTCATTTGCGTGTCCATCAAAGTAGCGAGGGATAAATAGGTATAATAAAGTAAAATAGTAATCAGTGGCATCAATACATTCAAAACCAGGTTCATATCACAAATACATCAAACGTTTTACAATTATAATGCTGTGTCCACTCCTGCGTGTTTACATTAGTGACAATTCCATGCTGCAAAGCATCGTCTACTCAATGGGGACGTTCACTCGCAGTTTTGCCAGGCATACATTTGTAGGCATTTCGGTATAAAAAGGTACAATTCAGAAGTCAGAAGTCGAATGCCAAAAATGCTTATAAAATGCATCTGTGCCACAGCTACATGTATACGAGAATAACTATTCCAGAAGTACAAAATTATGTAGTTCCATTAGTGCCAATGCTATCGAAATTTATCTTTAAATAGCATGCAATTATCTCGCAAGAATTTGAAGGCAAATTCCAGTAGCACCGTTACAAGTGGAACTACATAACATTTTACTTCTCATGTCGTCCGCATGCATGTTATGCGCACGTCTCCGTTCATATCTGGCACCATGTGGTTTTCTATATGACGAAATGCCCGCAATAACACACCGTGAAAACTTGCCAGCGTATGAACGTACCCTCACTCGCAGTTTTGCCAGGCGTACATTTGCATGCATTTCGATATAAAAGGTACAATTTGCCAGAAGTCGAATGGTAAAAATGATTATAAAATGCATCTGTGCCACAGCTAACTACATGTATACGAGAATAACTATTCCAGAAGTACAAAATTATGTAGTTCCACTATTACCGATGCTATCGAAATTTGCCTGTGAATATCATGCAATTATCTCGCAAGAATACATCAGACAGGCATTTAAAGCCACATATTATTTGCGTTTGAATTTTTCTCATTTGCACGACATGGAACGAAAAAGAGCGTTCATTGGTAGTCTATTCCTGATATGGTAGCAATGAAGAGTGTTTGTCTGACTTTGGCGAAAAGTTGAAAACGGCTGAGAAATGACTTTGACTTTGGCAAGTGATTTTCAGAGCATATGAAGCCGGTACATCAATAGTTCGTCTATCTATCGACCTATCGTATCCGTCGCTCCAAATTACGTAGAAAAAGATTTGGAGGTTCGAATGAGCCATGTCCGTTTAAGGCAATGTGTTGGTAGCACCGTTAAATGTGGAACTACCCATATTTTACTTCTCATGTCGTTAGCTTTGTATACATGCATTTTATAAGCATGCTGCCGTCGTGTTCTGGCACCATGTGGTTTTCTGTTAGAAAATGCCTGCAAAAAATGATGTGCAAACTTGCACGAACGTACACTATATCTACAAGGGCAGCCGTGCGTTATGACTCCGATATCTCGCCACGATCGGGGTTTTAGCATTTAACCCTTTACCCAACAAAACGACCAAAAACGCCCAAATAAAGCTTCAACAGCCTAAAATATCTTCTGTCTCAATAACACCATACAAATATGGATATCATTGGAACCGGTTCATTGACCACATTGTTATGGTTACAGTTAGTTTAAACATATTTTATTAGCAAAGAATAGCTAATTGGATTGGGGCACAAGTCATTGCTAACTTATTGACGCCCCTTTCCAACAAACAATTGACAATTAACAAAAAGAGTTAGGCTTCCTGCCTACAATATATATAATACAAAGGTATACAAACAACACTTGTATGATTAAAATATGATAGTAAAGTGGGGTACACGTTAAGATGTCAAAGTGTACTGTTTGCGTCAGAATGAGGGTATGATTGTGGGCCTTCGATCGATGATGTGATATTTTGTTTCCTAATTTATATAATACCATTTCCATTCGCTAGGTTTAATACACTATTAATCATTAAATCGTTGTGTTTCTATGATATACTTTTGAGCAAAAATGAATAACTTGCAATTTATTTGCTCAGTCTCATGTGTGGAGCCGAAAAGTATGTTCCCAATGGTCAAGTGTAGTACGCCCAGTTTAGATATACTATCAAACAGTTTTAATCTTTCATGAATAAAGTAAGGACATTCGAAGAAAAAGTGATATGCTGTTTCCTCTGGTGCAATTTAGCGGGTAGTATGTTCCTTTCTCGGCTTCCAACTAGGTAGAAAGGAGGCGGTTTCAATACAACAAACATAGCAGCTATTTTTTCTCTCTATATTATCTTTATTTATTTTCTTCTTATTGCCTTTATCGTCAGTCTTGGTGAGGTCATCTAGGAATTTGTTCCACTGGATAATCATTGAAGGAAAGAACGATTTATTATAATATTCAGCCTTTCTAGATAAAGAGTTAAATCGGTAGGGATATCTGGAAGGATAGTTTGTGTTGTCTCCGTAACGCGCAGGTAATATATCAGTCAAATATTTCGGAGCGTCTCCAGCTTGGATTCGGTTGAACATTTTGAATTTATGAAATTTTCTTCGTTCTTGCAGTGATTGCCAACCCAATTCTGTAAATAATTTATGTATAGCACACGAGCGAGTTAAGCCGATACAATTCGAGCCGCATCTATGTGTAAGTTGTCTAGCGTATTTAGAAGGGAGTCGGGAGCACAGTCCCAGATAATATCTCCATAATCCATAAGAGGAAGAATGTAAGATGTGTACATTAAATTTAAGGATTTGCAACTAAGTTTATATTTAATTTTTCTAAGCATGGCTAATCGACCAGAAACACGAGTTACTATATCATTTATTTGAATGTCCCACCCTAAGTTGGATTGAAAGTTTAAACCTAAGTGTTTTTGTGAGACCGTTTCCTCGAGTTGGGTGCCACCAAAAAGGATTGGGGAGAATGTTGGGGATTCCTTTTGGGGAGATATTTGAAATCTTATCAGGGTAGTTTTGGTGGGGTTGAAATTGACAAGCCATTTTTTGGACCAATCGGTAAGTTTGTCCATGTCATTGTTGACTTTAGTAACAAGATGGATCGGATCAGTTTCCGCTGTGGTGATGCATGTATCATCAGCAGAGTCTAGTCAGGGATTCTAAATCTTGGTGAATATCATTAACATATATGAGGAACAAGAAAGGTCCGATCACAGAGCACTGGGGGACTCCAGCTGAAAGTGTTCTGAAAGGGGATCCAGTGTTATTCAAAATTACCCTTTGCTCTCTGTCCATTAAATAACTCTTGAGCCAAATTAAAAGATCACCGATAACCCCATACTTCCTAAGTTTGAGAAGTAGTCCTCTGTGTCCAGGGAGGAAGCCTGATTGGTGTTTATATATCAGCTGATTGATTTCAAAATGTTGAGTTAAAGTTTTCAAGACTAATTTTTCAAGTATTTTCCCAACACAGCATAAAAGGGATATTGGGCGGTCAGCAGGATCACCTTTTTTGAAAATTGGAATGACATTTGCTTGTTTCCATGTCATGGGGAATGTACAAGTATCCATCGATTTTTTGAAATTATATAAAGAGGTTCCACAATGGCATCAGCAGTCTCCTTCAGCATTCTGGCGCTTATTCCATCATGTCCGTGGGCTTTATTAATCTTGAGAGACCTGATTTCTCGGAGAATATTGTTTTTATCAATAGTCACCGATGATATGGTACTGTCACACTGTGTAGCAAAATCAGGGAAACAGTAAGGTTCGTTGTCGATTTTCCCATTGTTTATGATGGTTACAGTTATGCCCTGTGCCAATGCATTCTCTTATATATGCGAGTCGACCATAGGTCGCCTCGCATATATAAGAGAATGCATTGGCCTAATTATTTTTTCTTACATTCTTTAACAATTATATAATTTTTTCTTACATTTTTTATAATATTTTTCTACATTCTTTGACAATTTTGCCAATGCATTCTCTTATATATGCGAGGCGACCTATTGTCGACTCGCATATATAAGAGAATGCATTGGCACAGGGCCGTTCTGTTGGGTAAAAGGTTAGGCAATCATTCATAAATATACCTTTTAATGCCTATGGCTCATAATTTCTAAATCATATGGCTTGAATATAAGAATGTGCTTTCTTAACGTACTCAACGATTTCGCATTACATACATGTATACCTACTGGAAGCATAAATCTTATATACCACACAGGTCCGTAAAAATACAAGTTGCTAATTTGAACTTTTAAAGACCGATATAATAAACCACTATACATGTACAGATGATTCCATAGGTGGGTCGTTGTCCCAGATGCTTACGATTTATACACCATGTTGCATTCATCACATGGGTAAGCCTGCAGCTTGATCATGTTTAAAATAAAAATGAATAACGGATGACGTTTTGTCAAGTGTCAAAGAATGCTCCGAAATTGAAAGTAAAAATGCAGTTTTCGATGCCGGGAACACGTGTTGTTTAAATTCTGAGCTATATTACATAACGCGGAATCTGAGACGGATAGACAACGGATAACTCTAGCGGTTGATCAGTCTCATAGCTATTATAATTTACGCGCGTCGTCGGTCCAACGGCGATCTCCGAGCTTTTGGCTACCATGTTCAAAGATAGAAATCAGACGTATTTAGTTGTCTTATAGTGGCTAATTGCTGTCTATACTTATATTTAATATATATAATGGCGATGCACAATGATAATTATATATACATATATACATCATTTTCTGTAATTAAATGGCACAAAACAGCTAAGATCGACGTGTGTATCTGCCCGTAAACAGCCTACTTTTCCATCAGTGTATATTGGAAATTTCGAGTTGGTAATTTCGAATCGAATTCGAATCGAATTTGACTTTCGAATCGAATCTCGAATCGAATATTCGCAGGACCCTAATCGGACCCATGAGCCCACTGGATGCTTTAACAGGGTTTGAATTGTTGTCAGCCTAAATACAAATGACAACTCTTATAAAGAGCATCCATATGCTCGTTAAAATAGGTTCCTATTGGACTTATTTGATTCTGAAATAGGCCCATAGGAGCTTGTTTTAAACCTGTTTTGTTTCTTAATTTATTTAATTAAAGTTTTCTAAATCTAAATTTTTAAAATCTAACGCCGTTATAACCTCCGCCAAATGTGGTTGAAATCGGACCAGCAGTCTGGGTTAAAAATGCACACAAACAGACAGACAGACAAACAGATAATACTCATATATAGAGAGATTTTGTTCTCGTTGGTTCCCATTATCATAATTATAGTGAGTTATCTCTGGCAAATTTGCGAAAACATCCTCATTTGCTCATGTTCTACGTTAAAACGACTGAGAATAAAGCATCATTCATTCAAGAAAATGACGTAAACGATCATTTTGATCACTTCATGTACGGATTAACTGTCATGTGGACTGTTTTTATGGAGATGTAACCGTGAGGTAAGTGGACATAACTTGTGTAAAAAAGTTATGACCACTTACCTCACGGTTACATCTCCATAAAAATAGTCCACATGACAGTTAATCCTTATATTTATATACATTTAGCGAAAAAGCCACTTTTGTAAATGTATTTAAATCGAAAAGTGTATCGTGAAAAAACAGCCCAAAATACCCAATAGCACCCTTGGCAAAAGTTAATAGGAACAATTTCTCTGAAACCCGATGATGTATTAAGTCAATCCTGCTCGAGTCCAAATGCGCCTAAAAATTACGCGTTCGTCTTACCAAACCCAATGACGTATCGATGGTGTTATGAGCTTGGTGTTATGAGCCGTTGCGCACTCGCCGAGAAATAACTGCAAGTAGCCACGTGGGCGCCGACCAATCAGAATGCTGGATTTAGTGATGACAACACTTAGTATGTAAATATATTAAGATTAATGCTTTGTTGTTCATAACAAATCTGTAAGCGTAGCGGTTGGGAAAATAAAACAAAACCACACGTCATTGGTGGATCAGTCGTATAAATCGGGCAAGAAATGACGAATATATCACCATTGTTTGAAGATGTTGACCTACTAATGGTCTGCGGGTTGGAAGGACAACGCTGGTGAATTACTGAACCGTTAATCACACATTTGCGGATGACGTACATGTACTTGGCTATAAAACAATAGCGGGATAATTATTACTATAAATCCACCAGTTTGGGAATACAATCTGAAATAATGTATATGCACTGTGAATTGTCTGCATGCTACACGTATATTTGCCTGTCACAAGGGACGTGGCGACTGGGGGTTGGGTGGGGGTTCAACAATAGGAAATTTCATAACTGGCAAATGGGTTGGAAATTTCGGACTGAAAATGTTTAAATTGTTCTGATAGTGATTTGAAAAAAAATCCAACTGTTGGGGTTGTCAGACCATGAACATTTTAAACAGTTGGCAAATTCTGAGCAATGGATGTGGGTGGAATATCCTAGCCTTGGGATTTTGGTTTGGTTGAAGGGGTTTAGTTGGAAGCTCTAGGTGGGACACGTTGGAGACCATCTATATCCACCGTAGCCACGTCCCTTGGTACAGCTGTGTGTCGTACTCGAATTAATTTCGCTAATATTATAGGCCGCATCATTGAACATTTTATAAGATACGTGTACACCTTTATTAGTAATTTGGGAAAGGACCCGGGAGGATTTGGAAGGGCGGAGCCCCTCCCCTACAACCCACTTTGGAAATTTTGGATGGGGCATGGGAATGAGGTACATTACGCTTGACAGGATGGGCATGAACAGGAAATGGTCTGGATTATGATTTTGTTTCTTTTTGTTTGTTGTTGTTGTTGGTGGTGGTGGTGGTAGAGGCTGCTGTAAACTGGTGGCTGTGAGCTGTGTAGATGACTGTTCTGGAGTTCTGTATTTTTGGAACAGCTCTTTTGCTTGTGGCCTCATCTCTGCCGCTGACCGTGGAATGGAGACGACAGAGCCTCTGGTGGTGTTGTTGTTGTTGGACGAGGTGGAGATGGCGGACACATCAAAGCTGGCGGCAGACACGTCCGGGTGGCATCGACGTCCTGTCTCCGCATGCCTCAATGACGACCGTAGGGATATCCAGGGTGGCATCGGCGTCCCTGCTGGCGAAATGTCGTCGACGTCTAGATCAGCTGCTAGGTGGGTGAGCTGGGCGTCTCTCAGCCCGCCCCTGTCTACACTTGGCCCTTCTGTCAGCGTCCCTTTCCTCCTGGTATGGAGGGCGACTTCTTCCTCCGCCTCTTCTTCTGGTCGCCGAGATCTCCATACCAGATGGTAGGTCGCTGGTGGGTTTCACTTTCCGAGTTACAGCCAGCAAAGGGTACTGCTGGAGCAATCTGGTAGTACACGGACAGATGCACGAAGCCTCCCTTAGCCTGGTGTAGTGTCCAACTAAGGGTGTCAACAACGCGAAATCTACCCAAGGCGGCTAACAAATCAGAGGGGATTAACTCCATAATCCTCTGCCAGGTCCAAAATCACTCACTCTGGATCGCTCGGTCAGCTAAGTCCCGAAGGACGGCCACACAACTCACAAGCGATCCAGAACCATGCAGTCAGCGGGAACAGCGATAAGAGGCAATGCAAGCAATGCGACTTCCCGATTGACCGCCGGCTGGAATGATGAATGATTATGAATATGGATACGTGTACAAGTAGCCACATGTGTATTTATAATGTCAGTGTCAATTTGACAAATTCACTAATACGTGTATGCTAATTACATTTAAGCCTAATTAGAAAGCTTTCTCAAATTCTCACTTACATGTAGCAGCTACAACTACAGTTAGGACATTACTTCATCAAGTTATTATGATCAAACGTTTGACTATCAAAAGATAATTAATGGTGGTTCGTGATCAACTAGCGATTGGTGTATAATCGCGACCACATGTGACACGCGGGGTTTCAGTTACATGTATATATTAAAATGAGTATCATATCCCTGCGGGATTCACACACTTTGTTTAATTACTCGGCCAGTCATAACCAACGACCCCAATGAATCTGACAGTCATTTCTTAATTAAAATCAATCGCCATCCAATCGTGAACCCATATTATAGGTATCTTTCGCCATCCAATCGTGTACGTATTGGGTTGATATAATCATCCCATTCGATTAAATCTCGATACTCATTTTGAAATACAATCCTATTATCGCGTGGCACCTATTACTAAGATTGAACACAAGTCGCGAACCACAATTAGATATTGTTTTATATCACATGAAACCCCTATACTATCATTGAAAATCCATTAGATATTTCCTTATCTCTCACTGGTGTGTAATCGCCGAGTGCTTCCCGTGATACTTGGCATCGCGCCAAGAACATTACCGCGCGGATTAATACTATTTAGAAAAGCCGCACTTGACACCAATACCAGACATTGCAAAATGATTGCTTTGTTCATTAAAATTATTGCACTAGCGAAAATAGGCACAAAAACAAAGAGGCAAATTGGGGGACTATGTTTCGTCGCAAGGTAGAGCACGCAATACTGTCGTATACGGTTGTGAAGCGTCTCAGCTTACGCCGTGCATGTATGCATTTTACATGCTTCATTTAAAGATTTTGATTTGTTACAAAGGCATAAAGCTCTAGTTTTGTCATGTGATATACAAGATCTTGAACTCGTTATTTTGGGATATAAGAATTTATGAATTTTACGACTCGTTGTGAATCACATTTATCAAACTCGTTTCATAAAATCTTTTGTTCCCCCATCCGGTTGTAACTAGCAATATGATTGGCTACAACGCCACGTTTAAATAACCATGTCCACCGTTACCCCTGGGAGCGGTTATAAGAGAACGTGCGCGAAACACCGGGGGTATATGAGCATGTGAAACATCTGGGGTATATGAATGACCATTGAACTAGCAGTTTCCACCAATCGTGATGTTGCTCTCGCACAGCGATTTTGACGTCACCTGACGCCGGATCATTAGTCGGCTACTGAATTATTGTGAATTAATCGGAGAACCTATGCAAAACACGCTTAATTTAAGGGGACACAATCGTTATATCCGGGGACATCGTGGGATACATGTAGATTAAATACCTGGATGTCTCTTTTTGAACCCCTCGGTTCCTCGGGGTTCAAAATCGACATCCAGGTATTAAATCTCCATGTACCCCCGATGTTGCCGAAGATAACTAATAATATCATAATATAACTCGTTGGAGATCCTCTATACATGTATATATAATCCTTGATTGTATTGGCTGAACCGCCATAACTGATATGCTTTCAATTTATGGGATCTCAATGCTCCAATAGCCTTATTTACAGATACACACACTGTTTGTGTTTCAACATAATACCTAAATGGTTTTTAAATGGTCCGATTAACAACTATTTAAATCCAATCTATGATCGACAATTGTCAATACTTTCGGTGTTAAAAAAACGCATTTAACATAAAATTTTGGCTTAAAACTCAAACCAGTTTTAAGAAATGAAGGTGCTTTGAGTGCGCTTTATTGAAGGTTATACCGATGTGGGCGTCGGACACAAACTGTGTTCGCTGCATGCTAATTCCTGTACGATGTATGTGAATAATATGCCATACATTGGCAGTATTGTCTTAGTGGATTAACACCAATAGTTGAGTATGCAATTTTCTGAACGCCTACTGCTTCTCCCGTTCGAGTACCGATGTTATACTGATCACTTCATTAATATTTAAAAAAAACGGAGCGTAAGCGTAATGATTTTTCGTTGGTTTCGTCGGACAATAGAGCATTTTCCTTACCAGATCGGGTTCATCCGAAACAATCGAACCCTAGGTAGTTACGTCCATGCCACAGTATGATGCATATTTTTTGGCTACCTATATACAGTAATGCGCTAAATAATCGACTCCTTAAACGCACATTGCTCATTCGACCCTCCATGTTTGTTTTCTACGTAATCAGCATTTCTGGATAAAGATAAATTTACTCTAGACGGGAAACATAACGTTTGAACACTATCTGGGTGTGCTCATAGCTGTGAACATGCATACGTTTGATCACTCTCTGAATGGCCTCATAGCGGTGAACATCCATACGTTTGAACACTCTCTGAATGTCCTCATAGCGGTGAACATCCACCAAAGTTCAGAGATCAGACATCCGGTTGAGATATCTGCTGGGACATACTGACAGACGGGCGAATTCCTTCAGTCATTTGGGGTATAACAAGATTATTTTAATCTGTTCATTTACACAATATGAAGACTGCTGCTTTAAGAACCGACTAAGAGCTGTTGCTTCAAGAACTATAAATTTGACAAGGATGTGTCATAGTTGCATTCAATGTATGGCATGTTCACAGCAGGTCGAAATAGCATTGTTAAAATGCCAAGGCATGTCTTTGGAAAGATTTAACTGTCAGAAACAATGTTTGAAACAACACATGTTTGTGGTGAGATTTAACTCCATCAAAGTGGCAGAGGGCACATATCTGGTCAAGGCTGGCATTAAGTTAATTAGTTAACCTTTAGAAACAGGTATACTAAATTTCAGAATGAGTATACACAATCTTTGTCCATTTCCATATTTTGATAATAATTGAAAGAACAATGTTGTCGATTTCATTGATGGATCAGTTAATGGTTATCTATCCCCTCCTATAACACGTTTCATAGTTTCCTGGATGTAAGATTAAAAATATGAGTCGAAAACCCCTGTCCGGAAACGCTTCTGTCAATTAATATTGATTTTATTTATAATTTTATTGTATAATACATACAAACAATTGGGACATGTTACGGCTCGTGTGTCGTAGCAAGCCGGAGAACTCTATCTCTATCAGAGATCGCGTAAACGCTTCATGGCGATGTGTTCTAAATATAGTAACTACAAAACTACAAGATTGTCGCATTATATTGAAAAATATCGATATAAAATCAATGGTAATTTATAGAAGCGTTTCTAGGCAGGTGTCTTCTACTCATATTCATTTTATACCCAGGATATTTTATAAAATTGTTATAGGATGAGATAGACCATCTTTAATATTTCTAATATATATTGGCATTTACAGAATAGACAAAAGTCTACTGAATAGTCTGACAGAGAGTTACATAGGGGAAAGAAGACTTCGCACAAAATAATCATGAAAATCATTTTGCGATGAAAGCAGCCATCCTCCGTGGAAACATTTGATTGAGGTATCTGGTTATGAACGCTGACAGTCAAATTTGCTAAACAAAGTTAGATTCGAAGTCTTATTAGAAATATTGATTTTCTCTTTGCAATAAATTGATGCATGAGCACTGTTTTACTGAATACTCTTGGGCAATCAAGTAATTTCGTTTTCAATTAAAATTGAAACAGATGGAGATAACACTGTAGTTGGCAGAAGCTTTATTTACACTTTAAAACAACTTTTCGCTAGATTATCGTGTGGGACACGAAATATTAACTAATTAATAGTACACATGTAATCCATAAATCTACATCGTTCTCTACCGTTTCTGATTTGGCCTCGATGCAACGCCACGGTTGTCCACGTGGTACTTAAGTAGCCGTCAGACGAATCCGTTGAGTCTGTCATCACGCTGCGTTGACAAGATCCGTTGCCTGCGTTAAACCGTTCGCAAGAGCGTGGACGTTGCAATATAACGAAGGGTTTATGGTTAATAATCGAAGCTAATACGTTAGATATTGGAATAAATCATCCCTGGTCAAGTGGTCCTGCTAGTCTTATATGATGTTGGGGTCTTGCTGAATTGCTGTGAAGCTGATAGGGCAAACTAACGCCAATACGGAAAGGTAACGTTATTTTTTTGCTGAAGTCGCGGTGTTTGACTCACCCGACCGATTACAGAATAAGCCAGCGTCTGTATTTTAACGCCACATGGCGGTTTGAGCTCTAAAATACACATAATATTATTCGCTTTTGAATTATTCTCAGTATCTAAATAGGTAGATAAATATCTGAACTACGTTTCTACGGGCATAAAATAACTCCAAAAGACGCATTGAAGTAATGAAAAATACAACTGTGAATGCGGTGTTTGGATCCCAAACGCAAAGCAGCCATGTGCACGACATGGCACAGAAAAGAGCGTTCCGTTGTAGGTAGTCTATTCCTGATATGGTAGCAATAAAGAGCGTTTGTCTGACCTCTGACGAAAAGTTGAAAAATGCTGAAAAATGGCTGTGACTTTGGCAAGTGTTTTTCAGAGCATTTGTAGCCGGTATATCAATACTTCGTCTATATATCGACCTATCATATCCGTCGCTCCAAATTACGTAGAACAAAATCAACAGATTCGAATGAGCCATGTCCGTTTAAAATATTTCGCAATATATATGTTTTTGGATGTTTGATACACCTTTCTCATAATTACTACTGATAATAATTACGATTCGAGTGCTGCGTCACTAAAATGTGTGTGATTTCTATCAGTTGTCGTTTTACCATATCGTAGTTACGCTTACGGTTTAATGAATCCAAACATGGGCACGCGAGCTTTGTGTGCAATCATCGGGCCTACCATTGACCTGATAACAACACAATTAGAGACCAATTGTAGCAAACATAATCAAATCACCTTACTGCGAGTGGCAAGAAGTTTGAACGGAACTAGTTTCCCATAAACCGACTCGTAGTCGTCAATTCTGCGAAAATATTTTTTGGACCGTCCCAATCATTGACGACTACTATATTAGCTATCAGAATTCTTATCAGTACAAGTTCGTTATGCGACTACAATTAGCTATTCGAAATTTGTATCAGTAGTAGTTTATTATGCGACTACTATTAGTATTCATAATTATTATTAGTAATTCATTATGTGAATACTAGCTATTCGCAATTCTTGTCAGTAGTAGTTCATTATGCGACTACTATTAGCTATTCGTAATTCTTATCAGTAGTTCATTATGCGACTACTATTAGCTAGTCGTAATTCTTATCAGTAGTTCATTATGCGACTACTACAAGCTATTCGTAATTCTTATATGTAGTAGTTCATCGCCTACTATTAGCTATTCGTAATTCTTATATGTAGTAGTTCATTATGCGACTACTATTAGCTATTCGTAATTCTTATCGGCAGTAGTTCATTTTGCGACTATTAGCTATTCGTAATTCTGATATGTCGTTCATTATGCGACTACTATTAGCTATTCGTAATTATTATCAGTAGTTCATTATGCGACAACTATTAGCTATTCGTAATTCTTATCAGTAGTTCATGACATTATGCGACTACTATTAGCTATTCGTAATTCTTATCAGTAGTTCATTATGCGACTACTATTAGCTATTCGTAATTAAGGTATGTAGTAGTTCATTATGCGAGAGGTGTCAATTGTCAGGATCAAACCACGGCTCATTTTAAACAACTGGGTATATTTAAAAAACCGGGTAGTTTATTTGTTAGCGGCTGAACGCACATGTAAATTTCCGCTTCACTTTTGCTTATGACAAAATATCGTCAATATACTTGACCCAATAAATTGTATTTGCCATTTATCAATTTTCACCACTCACGACTAAATCGCGAACACTCACTGGATCAAATCCGCAAATAAAGGAACAAACTCATACTGAATCTTTCTTACTGGGGGGGGGGGGGGCATCGCTCCTTCTGAATCCGCCCGAAATCGCATAATCATCCAGTGCAGAAGACAGATGTTTGTTTAGTTATGATTTTACGTCGTTTTAGCCGTTAGGCCACATCACGTCTGAAAGAAACTGAATCAGAATTAAGCGACGCAACTGTGTATAGACGTAACCGTGAATCGGACATGAAACTAAATATATACAAATAAAAACACCGAAATCAGACCGAAATTGCTCATTTGGGGTCAGAACCATTAAGAAACTGACCATTGTTTGTTTCATTAGGATTTTACGTCGTTTTAGCCGTTAGGCCACATCACGACTGAGAAAACTGAATCAGAATTAAGCGAAGCAACTGTGTATAGACGTAACCGTGAATTGGACTAAAATGAAACTAAATATATACAAATAAAAACACCCAAAATCAGAGCGAGAGTGCTCAATTGGGGTCAGAACCATTAAGGAACTGACCACTGTGCAAACACATATAAAACAGAATATCAAAAAAGGCAGCTATACTGCGTTGGGAACAGCCAAGTTATAAAACCTGCATAAAATTAATCAGCAAAAATAAATAATTTAATTTCAAGACTGTGACAGACCATAATATTTTAAGTAGCTGTCAAAAAAGCGGCCTGAATGATTGATAAGATATTTATAATATCTGTTGAATCTATCGTGAATCTTAATCAATTCATCAAGTTGACTATCGAGTGGTAGACTAGTCAGGCGAGCATTCGCCCACTTGCCAGCCAATATCCACTCCATATGCACGGCGTCCCCCTCCTGCCAAGTGGGCAGTTTATCGTTATACATCGTAGTCAACTTTGAATACTCAAAGTTAAACCTGTTGCTCTGAGTCGAAACTTTTGACGGATTTTGGATATTTATGTTTTGGAACAATGGAATCATCTTCCTTATTTGGTTTTGGTAAAACTGCAGGAGCTGTATCCATTGCATGTGAGACAGGTTCTGGAACAGGAATAATATCATTCTCTTGAACTTGGTTTGCTAGTGAGATAATACTGACAAGTTTGTTTTACCATCTGTCTGAGTGTCGGCATCAACATACTTTTTTCGAGAAAACGGCAGCTGAGTATGTGACTTGAGAAATTGATGGTCTGGCACCAGCTATTTTCTTAGCATCTGTATACAATAAATGTTTCTCAGTTTTACATTGTTGTATCTTGAATTCATAGTCCCATATGGGACATGAACGATCCATTGCAGCATGTGAACCTTGACAGTTCGAACATGTTTTAGGATTTGTACAATCATTATGATCAGAAACAGAACAGCGTGCACAAATGTTTTTTTTACTTTTACAATGTTCCTGGCCATGGTCATAGCCCTGGCATTTAAAACATCGTAATGGATTTGGAACACAGGCACTTATATCTACCTTCATGTACCCAACCTTCAATGTCGCTTGATGTTCGCACCGATTGAAGGTCGGAAGATAACTATTCGGAGGAACTCGAAGTCCATCAACAGTCTTTGTAAATATACGGTAACTCAAAGTCGGTGGATGTTCGCACCGATTGAAGGTCAGAAGATAACTATTCGGAGGAACACGAAGTCCATCAACAGTTTTTGTAAATCTTCTGTAACTCCCTGTGGTGCCAACTCCGCCAATATGTCTCATTCGGAAGAATCAGCTATATCGCGGACCGCAACACAGCTCTGCTACTATTCAATGTCTTGTGACAAGAAACCAACACTGGTGTTTGTGCAATAATTGTTAAATTTCTTTGAACATTCAATCAAGAGAGAGCCACTTATTTGCCGAGTCCTGATTGCTTTAACATATTTCAATTGGCCAGCAATGCTTTGCAGCGTTTTATCATTGCCAAGAACCAAGTACTGAGGGAATACCACAGCATTATTGGAACTTGGTGAGTCATCATTCTTACGAGCAATACGTTGCTTTCTGTTTTGACCCGTTTAGCCACTGCATATAGCAGCTTCTCGGTACGTCTGCAAAGTGAGATAGGTTTGAACAATACAGGATTCAACACTCAACAATCATCAGGACGAACACAAAAACAAAAGAGACAAGAGAACAGAAACATACTTGAAAAAAAGAAAACAATACAAACATCAGACGAACAATACAACATATAACAAAAATTGAATCTGAAACACCATGGAGAGGCGTGACTAGCTGATTGATTGATCCGGGTCAACTCAACCACCCGTCTCGAAGAGATGTAGGACCAAAGAGGACCATGAGCTAAGTCGTATCTGCAGGTCGATTCCTCACGTGATACGACCGCCCTATTACCCCCAGGACTCCTACACCACACCTCACGAGATGCAACCCACGGCAAACAGTGTGCCACATTAGGGGATGTTTAGCCCTCGCAGTGGGGTGGTAGACCAATTCTATCATAACATATTTTATGCTAACACCCCTACCCCTTGGTGGTAAAAACAGATTGAAAAAACAAAAATATCCCGCCATCTTTCCATAAAACCCCCCTGGTCAGGTGACCCATCCGTACCAAAGTTCCTACAGATCTTCTAAGCTGATAAGAATTGCTCTTTATTGCTCATAGTTTCCCCCTTTAACGCTTTACCCAACAAACCGGCCAAATAAAGCTTCAACAGCCTAAAATATCTTCGGTCTGTCTCAATAGAACCATACAAATATGGATATCATTGGAACCGGCTCCTTGACCACATTGTGATAGTTACAGTTAGCCCTGTGCCAATGCATTCTGTTATATATGCGAGTCGACCATAGGTCGCCTCGCATATATAAGAGAATGCATTGGCCTAAAAAAAATCTTTTTTTAACACTTTTTACCATTTTTTCTTATATTCTTTAACAATTTTATAATTTTTAATGTGTTAAGCCAATGCATTCTCTTATATATGCGAGGCGACATATGGTCGACTCGCATATATAAGAGAATGCATTGGCACAGGGCCCTTCTGTTGGGTAAAGGGTTAAGTCATATGAGGTCGACGACATCTATCTCGTGACAATCCGATGGTCAATTTATCCCCGTGTTTCAATTTTCACCGACATATTGGGTATATGGTTAAACGGACATGCTCATTCGAACATCCTATTTTTTTCTACGTAATTTGGATCGACGGATACGATATGTCGATAAATAAACGAACTATTGATATACCTGCTTACTATGCTTTGAAAAACACTTGCCAAAGTAAAATGCATTTCTCAACCGTTTTCAACTTTTCGCCAGAAGTTAGACAAACGCTCTTTATTGCAACCATATCAGGAATAGACTGCGCTCTTTTCTGTTCCATGTCGTGTAAATGGCTGTTTTACGTTTGGGACCCAAACACCGTATTCAGTTGTATTTTTCATTACGTCTTTTTGGGTTACGTAATGATCGTAGAAAGATAGTTCAGATATTTATCGACCTATTTCGAGAAAAATTCAAAATCGAATAATATTATGTGTATTTTGGAGTGCAAACCGCCGTGGCTTTAATTATTAATGCCCATTTATGACATCTGGGGTCAACGTACCTATTTAGTAAGATTCAGTGTCAAATTACCCATATCCACAAATCGTCAGCTCCGATGTGCCAACCGTTTGGTTGCCTCTAGCCAATATATATATATATAATACTTGTTAGTGTCATTTAAGACATCTGAGGTGACGGAACCTATATAATAACGCTGACCGGGTCAAACTATCCCTGTCTACAAATGATCAGATCCGATGGTTCAGTCGTTTGGACGCAAATAAGCGGACAAACAAACAAAATTGAGTTTTTTTAGTATGTATTATGAGAGCGTTCCGTGTTAATGTATGCCTGATATGGTAGATATAAAGAGCGTTTGTTTCTCTTATGGGCATATGAAGCCAGTATATCAATAGTTCCGTGTATTTGTCAACCTATCTTGCCAACTGATGAAGTTATAACCAAACACAACCCAAACGACTAAAAAGCAGCCATACTCGAACCATGATCGTAATTTAACCACGAGACATCAACGTTGGTGTTTTTTTTAGTAAGCTCTTGGTCAACGATTCAACTACTTCCAATAAAAAGGTCCAGATAGGAATCAGGGAGCTAAATATGTTCCAGAGTCAGGATCGAATACAGTGTGGAATGCTAAAGGTGAAGGATAACTGAAGAATGGCCGTCACCTGATACATGTGATCCAGTATTTAATGATGAGATCTTGTTTATTTGATTAGTACATCATATCTAAATAATTTAAACTGGTGAATTAATTGGGAAATGTATTTTTATGAATGGGAAATTTATTTAACTAGTTGTATTTCTTGGTTTTTCCAGGTAAAATTTTACTGGGGGGTAATAGTGCTGGGTGGTATTTCGGTATACCGATTATAATCGGTAAGATTTTCAATACCGTTATACCGTCGTTCTTTTCCATAATAGGTGAACATTGAAGACGGTATTATCGCGGTTACATGTCATACAGGCCCGTTATCGAGTACATTGTGGTTTTCCTTTGTCGGAATACAAAGAAACTACTTTGTTTCTTTACACCGTATTTCATCTAAACCATAATTAAGAGGTAGCGAGTTTGTGTTGGGAGACATCGTTGCTGTAAATTGGGCTGGAGTAGCTACTAGCGCTGAAGGGGTCACTACTAGTGCTGAAGGGGTCACTCTCACCAAAAAAAGTGCTGAAGGGTACACATGTTTTGAAAATTGCTGAAGGGAACACAGGTTTTGAAATGTCGTTTTAAATGACGTTTAGTTTTTGTATCTGCCAAGATTTCTGTTAAGGAATAACTGTCAACATTAAAATGAACTGAAAACAAACTGCTAATGGGCACCATACTTTTAGAAACACTGTGTACCCTTCAGCACATTTTCAAACCATGTGTACCCTTTAGCACTTTTCTGTGTGAGAATGACCCCTTCAGCGCTACTAGCATTGCGGATTCTGTTCGACAATTTTAAAATGGCCAGTCCGTTTCAATGATTGGCGTGTGCAAGTTTATGCAACGCCCTTTATGTGGATTCATCCCATGCTATAATTTATTGAAATAGGACATACACACTTAGAAATAACAATCCGTATAGGTACTAAGGTAGTGCCAATATGTCTGTTAGTACCAGACCAACATGTATCGAGAAGAATTTGGTTCTATATATTGATATAATACCACATCATGTTGGTACTAGCCACTCTCGGAACCTAAAAGTTACCCACGTGATGGCATCACGTGGTAATTCATTTGGTACTAGCCGATCTCGGAACCCAAGTGTTACCCACGTGATGGCATCACGTGATAATTCATTTGGTACTAGCCTATCTCGATAAAATGGCGGCGTCCAGCCACTTCAAGTTGAGGCGATTGAGTTTTTTTTACAGTATATAAACATGGACGAAGCGACAAACAAACTCAGTCTTAGATTAAATAACTTCCGGCCTCAGGCCTTCCTCAGTTGATATTATTGAGACAAAATCACATGATGGCATTCAGATAAACATACAAACAAATAATAATGGCGGATATTACACAACGACGTTAAAGGTCTTTCTTCAGAGAACGTCAAACACCAAGCAATCTTTCCTTCCCGCGACATTCTGTTAAGTAACCGTTTCACATTCTTGGTCGATTCGTCTGTCCGGTCACCATCTGTTTCCGTATATAAATCGTGTCCTCGTACTTCATCGTACAGTTTTTGGATGTAGTCTGCTTTGTCTACCACAACTATCCCCGATCCTTTGTCGGCTGGTCTAATTATTATTGACTCGTTGTTAAGAAGAGATATCATAGCTTTCCTCTCATCATCGCTGATATTCCTCTTATCCACTCTATTCACCCCCGTCATAATTTCATTTTTAACTTGAAGAATATAGCTATCAAGTGCTAAATCACGTCCAGTGTTAGGTGTGAAAGTGCTAGGTTTCTTCAGTTTGAACTTTTGTTCCAGTAATTCCGCATCCGGGCGCGAATCATCTGTTCTGTCAAAATAAAATTCTTTAAGTCTCATTCGTCGCTCCCACTCATTTAAATCCGCAAGTAACTTCGATTTATCAGCTGACTTATTCGTGGGAATGAACGTTAGACCTTTCTCCAATATCGAAGTCTCTGCGCTCGTTAGCCGATGTGAAGTGGCACACGAATCCGTACATAACTGTGGTGGCATCGACACAGATCTACTCGTTTTACGATGAACCAGAATATCTCCCAAATTACTGTCTCTTCTGTATGATATTAAAGGCGGCTCGGCAAAAACCGCCCGCATCCGGTCTGATTCATATAGAATATCCATATGCTTCCTGGTTATCTGTCCTAAGCCCGGGAGAGTACTGTTATATGTCACAACAAGAGGCACCCTTCTATTTTTGGACACATTTGCTGTTTTCCGGCGTTCTAACAATTGCTTCCTGTCTAATCTATCTACCTTTCTGAGCTGTTTCTCGATGAATCGCGCACTGTATCAACTCCACCTCAGCTGCTTTTTCAACTCACGGCGATGTCGCAAATGATCTGCCTGTTTTTCACAAATTCTCCTTATGCGAATACCTAGACCATACACCACCGATCTCTTTATGTGAGCGGGGTGGCTAGAAGCCCTGTCTAGATACAGCATCTTATCTGTCGGTTTTCTATACAAATCCGTATACAATTTCCCATTCGACAAATGCACCAACAGGCAGATTATTTGCGGCATCGCCGTGAGTTGAAAAAGCAGCTGAGGCGGAGGGGATACAGTGCGCGATTCATCGAGAAACAGCTCAGAAAGGTAGATAGATTAGACAGGAAGCAATTGTTAGAACGCCGGAAAACAGCAAATGTGTCCAAAAATAGAAGGGTGCCTCTTGTTGTGACATATAACAGTACTCTCCCGGGCTTAGGACAGATAACCAGGAAGCATATGGATATTCTATATGAATCAGACCGGATGCGGGCGGTTTTTGCCGAGCCGCCTTTAATATCATACAGAAGAGACAGTAATTTGGGAGATATTCTGGTTCATCATAAAACGAGTAGATCTGTGTCGATGCCACCACAGTTATGTACGGATTCGTGTGCCACTTGCATAATTATGAGTTTGGATGAAGTTAAAAATACGACGCGGAATACGGAATATAAAGTATGTAGACATAGTAATTGTAAAACCAGAAATGTGATATATTGTTTAAGCTGTTTGATATGTGGATCCGCTGTGTACGTTGGTGAGACAGAGAGACAATTGTCGGAAAGGATTCTGGAACATCTGAGGGACATTAGACTTCACGATGATAAGCCAGCCTATGGACATTTTAATCAACCGGGACATTCCATTGACAACATAAGGGTATCGGTTTTAGAAAAGGTCAATGGGAATAAACGTCTGAGACTGATACGTGAAGACCATTGGATATCAAAGTTGAAAACCCGGACTGGCCACGGAAATGGCGCCAACTTCTGGATGGCTGATTTATGTTTACACACAAATTAAGAAATTTTTAGCACCAAAAAAGTTTGCCACAAATCTCAAACATGTTTGCGATAAATCGAAAAATATAATCACCCAGTATGCAGTCTGAGAGTCATCGTAAAGATATTTGAGATTTATCATAATGGTTTGCGAGTTATTACAAAGTTGTTTGTAATTTTTCGCAAAGTTGTTTTGTGATTTATCATGAAGGTTTGCTCGCCATATCCCACATGCATGCTCGCTGTCAAAGAACGATCGGTCTATTTTAGCCCAATCATGCTATTATAGATCGATTGGTGGTTTACCCAGACCTGTTGAAGATGTCGGATTATATTTATATTTATACGGTTCAAGTCCATTAATGCCAATGCATGAAAATATATCTGCGATAAATCACAAACCATTGCGATTAATCGCAAACCTTTTGTAATCAATCGAAAACCTTTACACTAAATCGCATATATTTATTGCAGAGTAGTTTGCGATTCGCAAAGGTTTGCGATTTATCGCAAGGTAGTTTTTTATTTATCGGGCTATTCTAGATCGATTGGTGTTTCATCCAGACCCGTTTCAAGATGTTTGATTTATGCTTACTTTAATATTATTGCACACAAATTAAGAAAATATTTTTGGACATTCAGACCACATGCAGGGAACAGGGAATCCTGAAATTGATATCTTAAACTTTGATTTAAGTACAAAATCACGATCAAGGTTCTATACTAATAAAAGTAATGCATGTATAATTCGGATTATTTTATTATCACTATGCAATGAAGTGGTTTTGTACTTTATTCAATGTTTAAATGCCATAGCATCATTTGGAATCTAAAATGCCACTTTGTTAAATTTGCCCAGTGCCGTCGGCCATGTTTCGTAATTTCGAGTGCTTGGTATCTGGGCAGGTTCTCCGCTTAGTACCTATATGTTTGGTTCTTTGAAGTACCATATTGCTAGGTGCTATGCATAGTACCTAAATACTTCAAGAGTACCTTCTTTATATTCGGTACTTCATATAATATAATGGGTGTGTCAAGAAAACGTGTATTTCTTGGCACTTCATATCGTGTGCGTCATGGCTTCGGTGACATACAGGCGGAGTGGGTATTATATGCACAATGCCAGGATAGAACCTAAATAATTAGTAGGTAATCCAGAGTACCAACAGTTTGGTACTCTAGAGTACCAAAAAGTTGGTACTCTAGAGTACCTAAACTTTTTGTACTCCAGAGTACCAAAAAGTTGGTACTCCCCTGGGACAAAGCTTAGTACCTACGTAGGTACTCTGAAGTACCTATTTTTAAAAGAGTGTAATTAGCAATTCCATAAATCATAATTAGCAATCCCATAATTGATTTTATTATTAATGGAAGTTGAAATGGTGGAAATAAATAAATCTGAAGATGTTGGAAAGAAAAAAGTTAGATCTCCTGTGTGGCATTTTTTTGTACTCATTAAAAACGATAAAGGTATCGAAACGGACACGCCGAAATGTACAATGTGCCACAAGAAAGTTGTCGCGAGGTACGGCAATACATCCAATTTGCATACACAACTGAAGTTGCACCACCCTGATGAATTGGTAAAGTCGTCGGCGCAAAGGCGAAATTTAAAGAGAATGCCAAAATATCAGATACATGCGTCGACCAACAGCAGTCGATATCAGAGAGCATGTTTAAGAACACTCTATGCGAACGCGGTGGCAAAAGATGGGGCCAGTTGACCGATTCTGTTTAAAATTTCCTGGCTAAGGACTTTGTCCCAATTTACACAGTTGAGTAGGAAGGGTTCGGGAATATGCTCCGATTATTTGATCCACTATACAAGCTGCTGGATAGAACAGTCTTCAATACACAAGCTATATCCAAATTATACAAGGAGACAAGGAGTAGAATTGAAATCGTCGTTGCAGAGAATAGAATCCTATTCATTAACCACTGACATGTGGATCCACTATGTAAATTCTGACTGGGTGTTGGGAAGTAAATGTTTGGAAACGCTGTACACCCCCCAAAACCACAATGGAGAAAACATTAGTGCTGCCATCAAGCATTTGCTGTCAGAATGGGAGCTTTCGGAAAAGTCGTTCGTTGCTGTTACAACGGACAATGAAGCTGCTGTCATAAAGGCCATTGAAATCAGCAACAGGCCACGCATGGACTAAACCTGGCAGTTAACAACTCCATGAAGAATCAGCAGGCGAGATCTACGGCTGGCGCAGGATGAACTAAGCTTACCAACACATACATGCTCATTACGGAGTCTGAAACCAGGTGGGGTTACCGCCAGAAAATGATAGGACGATTATTAGAGCAAGAGAAGCTGTTCGAAAAGTGTTAAGTGTAAACAAGAAGGCTTCTCATCTTATTCCAACCTGGCAAGACATCGAAGTGTATGAATCAATGCAAGAAGCTTTAGGGCCCCTAATGTGCCAATACGGGGTGCATATAACGTAAAGACAATCAAAATGATTTGATTATTTAATTACAACAAAGTCAATGGCATTCAATCGTCGGCATCTGGTTTCTCCTGGTGTTCGTCTTCATGTCGTCTGCTCGGATGGGGTCTTCTCACATCGTTGTACATAGGGCGTGTCCGCTCGTCATCGGCGTGGTTGATATCCGGTTGAGTCCGTCGGCCAGTCGTCTGCTTCGTTGTTAGAAATACAAGATTGTAATGTTTACCTTGTATTCCTATCCATGTTTCCGGCTGGAGATCCTAGCTGTCTTCTCAGCGCCATGAGAATCGTGAGTCGTTGGTAACTTCTGGTAGGTCGTTGGGAACTGGGTATCGAATGTCAATTTGCCTGTTACTATATACACAGAGGGGATTAGGTTAGCATCGGGCGTATTTCACGGCACATCACGTACATGCGTACCTCGTGTGATCAGTGTCTTCCCTATGTTTCTCTTGTCGTATAGCGTGCTGCATTAGACTCCAATGATCGTCTTCTCGGTGATAGCAATTCGTCCTTATCCGTAAATTGTGCTGTGTACTTCTAAATCTTCATGCTGCGTTAGCTTTCTACCTCGGGTGGTTTAAGCTGATGTTTGTGTGTCGTACATCGTTTCTTGATATAGTCAACAGGGGTGCCGATAAGTATTGTGAATCGTGCAGCCCCCATGAACTAAAGATTGTCTGCTTTCCTGGGTTGAAGGTTACGTCCCTGGGGTTGTCTTGGTACACTAATGGTTTTCACTGATATTCTTTCTGGGGGAAAACATGTCACAGTATATTACGAAAAACCAGTGCCTAAACTATTTCATGATGACATCCTCAACGTAAAAGACACAGACACCAAGCTGACAAGAGACATGAAAAATCGCATGCTGAAATATCAAGATGAAAAATATGCAGAAACGGTCGACGAAATAACTGACAAAGCAAGTTTTCTCGATCCAAGATTTAAACTGAACGGCGGCGATGTACGTACAAATAGTTGTCAAAAGTTGAAACGAAATAACTGACAAAGCAAGTTTTCTCGATCCAAGATTTAAACTGAACAGCAGCGATGTACGTACAAATAGTTGTCAAAAGTTGAAACGAAATAACTGACAAAGCAAGTTTTCTCGATCCAAGATTTAAACTGAACCGCGGCGATGTACGTACAATTATTTGTCAAAAGTTGAAAACTGAAGTCTGCGACTGCCATAGTTGAGAAATCGTCGACCTCAAATGGGATCACTTCTTCAGATCCTCCACAAAAACGCAGAAAATTGAGTGACTTCTTCAAAACTAAACTAACATTGCTGCAGAAATTAATAACTATTCAGCATTTCCTTGCATTTCTCAAGAAATGGACCCACTTCCGTGGTGGAAGTCGAATGCGAACACATTCCCAAATCTCTCCAAATTGGCACGCAAATATATGTGCATCACTGCCACAAGCAGTCCTTCCGAGCGACTGTATAGTTCGGCTGGTAACTGTCAAACGAATCAGTCTGAATCCCGAAAAAGTCAACATGCTTGTGTTTCTCTCAAAGAATCTGTAAATTGACTAGCACTATCTAGTGTATAATGTTGTTTGAATTTTGCGTTATCTTTTAGTTGAAAAAACTGTTCATTCTTCACTCAAGCCACTTCTTTCCCCGTGTCATTTCCAAACAAAATGCACTCCTACGCTACCTGGGACAAAATCCAGCCCAACATTATAATGCATCATTCTGCGCTATTTTTAATCGACTGAACGCGTGGGACAGCTCATTATTTCCAGGGGTATTATCGAGTGGGAATAATTTATCACATTCATAAACCGGGATTTAAAAGTATGATTTATTATAATTCAACGGGAAGTCAATAATAGTTCTAGAAGTTAAATACTTTGAAAGTAATACACTTTATTTCCCGGCATTTAATAAAAGCATTCTTAAGTTATTCACACCCGGCGGAACATTCCGGAACAACGTCACAGCACTTGCTGTTCTGTGCAAGTCAGCACTCTCAATGGGGGATTGTTTCAAAGCTCTTGGATGTATCCGACTTCGCCGAATGATGCTTGCATTAAGTTGCATAAATCGCAATTATTACTTTATTTAAGATCAGCTCATGAATCCATGCATGCAGACAATGATACATTGTCATTGAATGCAATCCATAATTTAATAAAACGGAGCGTTGAGTGTGTGTAAATTTCCTTATTTGATGTAATCTGTGTAACGATTAGATTTCCTCCATAAACAGTTGACATGTGCACCAAACGAATGCTACTAAACCGGGATTTTAAGGGATTAGTTTATCGGTAATACCGTATACCGCGGTATGATTTTAGGATTGCCGCGGTATTTTTATGCTTAAATACCGCCCAGCACTACGGCATAACCGTCTTACATCTGAGGAAATATTTCGAAAAGTAAACACATGACCTGTGGTTTTTCTTGCATTTTCAGGATGATCTGGTGTCTAACTGGTTAAACATCACTGGAGTGGCTCGGAGGCTTCAATGTGAATTTGGCTGAAACGTGGACACTGTCGTCTATGAGAAACCATTTAGTTCAGTGATTCCAATAGCAAAAAAAACAGCCGAAATTTCAAAATTCACGTGTCTCCATGGTAAGTTGTTAGTTTCATATTTTATGATTTTCTAGTAATAATGGCTTTATTTTTTGGAGATATTTGCGGAAGAAAATGTTAGATTCGTCCCAAAATAGTTCAGAAAGTGAGTTTCGTGTGTGGACAAAAGGAAAATCTGGAAGATACGGTCGTGTTACGGTACCTTGGATGCTTTTGGACCCACCATTCCCTGGATCAGATGCCTATTTAGCGCACCGCATTGCTTTTCTTATTTCTAAAGAGTGGACAATTAATAATGAAGATAAAGCCAGCCAGATGTGTCATAATCCACTGGATTTCAATGTCGATCATTTGACGCTGAGGACGGGGAGCGTAATATGAAGGGCAATGCTTGCAAGCGACTTAAGAAATGTTTTGGCCGCCACGCCGAACCAGCGTGCATGCTCAAGATATGTTAAAGGTAAGATTATGTTACTCACGTTGTTTTTTTTTCGTAAACTGTATGTGTGGTCCTCATGTCGACGTTGAATTTTTCGTTTATGTTTATCCACGGGAGCATTTTTATTTCTTTTGGTGTTTTCAACAGTGACGTTTATTCTCATAAAGTGTCATCTTTATTATTCTGAATGTCCTTGTAACTTTTGAAGAGTTGGAAGCGACGTCCATTTCTCCTGGCTTTGAAGTCAGGTGTTCTTGTCTCAATTTATCTTGTGTCGATTTGTTCTGCAATTGATTCAGCTGTTTTGAAGAATGAGATCCGGGTGATATAGGACACAAACACTTTAACTAGAGTTACTTCCCGCTCACTACTATTTTGTTTGTTTACGTTATCGTCTGCCAGACAACAGTTTTCTGTGAAAAATAAAACAAAAATGTCAGATTCCGCAACATATTCAGATAAACTATTGTGGATCGATGGCCTGTCTGATCAAGATTTGGAGGATATTTTCCTTGGCAATGGTGACACGCAAACGCAGCACGTTGTCGAACATGGTGTTCCTAAAACTCCGGAGATGGCTTTGCATTCTCGATTTGTGAATATTTCACCGACGACTGGTGTTCAACGCAGAGCCGGAAAATATCAACACCAAACGGAAAACAGAATATGATATGAAACTATTGATGGCATTTCCCAGCGTAAGGTGTGAGACGAGGCAGTTAGAGTTCATCCCTCCCGGAGAACTGTGATCATCTCTGCAATTGTATGATTTCTGTGAGGAAAAAGGATGTCTCTGAATACGAACCAGGAAGTTTGCGCGCATTCCTGTCGTCGTTCGATCGTCATTTGAAAATGAAAAAACGCTCAAAAGTAAGCAAACAAACTTGAAATCTCAAGGAAAGGGAAACAAGCCACTTGCTTCATCTCTGAAGTATCTTATGCGCCACAGGCGCTGGAGATTAATGCGAATAGACAGGTGCATGCCAGAGAAAATCTAAAAAAATTTAGTGTCAAACTTTTGAGAACGTTTTTGCATAGAATGATCATTACAATTCAAAATAAAAAAATGGGCCTCCTTGAAAATGTCCTTGAATCCAAGATGGCCGCCAAAATCCAAAATGGCCGCCATAAGGCAAATTTTCTTATCATGTGTCGCATTGATGGTCTTGAAGTTTAGTTTTATCACCATGAAACCTTGATATATGCATGACTAAACTGTTGTCATGTGATGTCTTGATAAAAACACTAACAAACCAACCATATTGATGATGATTTTGATCCAAAATGGCCACCAAAATCCAAAATGGCCGCCATAAAACCAATTTTCCTATCATGTGTAATGTTGCTGGGACTGAAAGTTAGTCTTATCAGCATAAAACATTTATGTATGTATGTATTAATTGCTCTTAAATGATCAGTTAATAAAATAACTAATAACTTGACCAAATTAAGGCTGGATGTTATTTCAAAATGGCCGCCAAAATACAAAATGGCCACCATATGGTCAATTTTTCAATCATATGTAATGTTTCTGCAACTGAAATTAGTCTTAGCAACATGAAATATTGATGTAAGTATGTATGTATTAATAGTTCTTAGATGATGAATTAATGAAAACAAGTAATAAATTGACCACAAAAAGGAAGAATGTTATTTCAAAATGGCCGACAAAATCCAAAATGGACGCCATATGATAAATTTTCCTATCATTTGTTATGTTGCTGGGACTGAATGTTGTTAGTCTTAGCGGCATGAAACATTGATGTATGTATGTTTTAATTTTTCTTAAATGATGAAATAATAAAAATAACTAATAAATTGACCACATTAAGGATTGATGTTATTTCAAAATGGCCGCCAAAGTCCAAAATGGCCGCCATATGGCCAATTTTTTCAATCCTGTGTTATGTTGCTGCGACTGGAAGTCAGTCTTATCAGCATGAAACTTTAATGTTGTATGTCTAAATTGTTATTAGATGATGAATTGAAAAAAAACTGAGGATGAATGTTATTTCAAAACGGCAGCCAAAATCCAAAACGGATGCCATCTGGTCAATTGTCCTATCATGTGTTATGTTGCTGGGACTGAAAGTTAGTCTTAGCAGCATGGAACATTGATGTATGTATGTCTTCATTGTTCTTAGATGATGAATTGATAAAAAAAACTAATAAATTGACAAAAAAAGGATGAATGTTATTTCAAAATGACTGCTAAAATTCAAAAGGGCCACCATAAGGCCAATTTTGTATGTCTATAAATTGTTCTCAGGTGATGAATTTAATTTAATAAAACATAATCAAATGACCGCATTAATAATGAATATTATTTCAAAATGGCCACCAATATCCCAAATGGGAACCATGTGGTCAATTTTTTCTAACAAGTGTAATGTTGCTGGAACTGAAAATTAGTCTTATCAGCATGCCATTTTGATGGATGTATGTCTTAATTGTTTTTGGATTATGAATCAGTAAAATAAAACTGATAAACTGGCCGTATTAATGATGAAAGTTATTTCAAAATGGGCACCATAATCCAAGTTGGCCACCATATGGCTACGTCATTGCTGCATTTGTGATTGAAAACCCATGTAATCGTAAAAAAAATACATCATTGATGGCCACTCATACAGTAATGCTCTAATTAATCGACCTCTTAACCACAGCAGAATTATGGTTAACTTTTCAGGTTTTAGTCGGAAATATGGCTTGTTGCCATTCATCGGAAAGCTCTCGGCGACTAAATCCTCAAAAGTTAACCATAATTCTGCTGTGGTTAAGAGGTCGATTAATTAGAGCATTACTGTACATCATGTGGAAACTTGTAAGTGACAATCTGTTGTAGAAAACATCTCGTGAACACCGATACATGGTAATACATCATGAAATACACTTTGTACTGACTGCATGGTGGTCATATTTAAAATTATTTGACAAGTGGAATGTGGTTGTCTAAGTAATTTCTTTCACTTCCATCCTATGCCATGCCAGTATAATGAGTTTATATGTGTAGAATCAGAGAACAATCACCTCCCTTTTGGAAAAGAAACTGCTTAAAGATGAATTATCTCTTTAAATAACAAATTTTTAATAGTTGCGTGGGTATAAATTAATCAATATGAACTGAAGACCCCTGTCCGGAAAGGCTTCTATCAATTAATATTGATCTTATTTCGAATATTTTATTGGGCCCGTTTATTTGTCTATTTTTAGAACAGACCATTCGGGTGATACCACATAGCGTTATAGGGCATTAGGTTGTTCCTATGGCTACGCACCGAACGTCAACTATCCCAGATTGATTGGTTGTAAATGTTTTATTCCATAGTTATAAGCGATAATGGGTATAATTAACGTTTATTTGTGACAATATTACGCAATAAAAAATTTCTGGTCTCTGTTAACAGTAACTACTATTGTTCGTTAGCTATACAAACAAACCTTTTTAGACCAGAAAATATTCGAAATAAAATCAATATTAATCGATAGAAGCATTTCCGAACAGGAGTCTTCGACTCAGATCTAATATTTTATACCCCCGTAACTATATAATGCATGTTTACAAAGAGATAATCCACCTTTAAGGGTGGATACACAATTGCATGTAATTTCTGTATGTAAAATCCATGTATTCCATGTATTTTACATGGTGACACCAATCATTGATAGCATTGATCCCCTTTGCGCGATCGGTCCATTTCAATAGGCGATACCAGTGAGCACTTATAAGCCATTATCAAACTAACTGTTATCACGAAATTTCAGGCCAGTCATAAACATGTCTTCTTTCATGGATGCCGAAATCCTGTCTGATATCTGTTGCTGTTTTTCATGAGTTTTAATTCATTTCGAACAGTGGATTTGAGTCCGTCGGTTTTATACTTTATTTGTTTCACGTCATTTCTTGGAAACAGGTTCATCCAAATGTGCAAAATTTGAAGCTCTTTTATGATATTGTGATGAACGAGTGTTTAATGTCCCACTCACTGACTCCCTATTTGATCTCGTCCAGCAAAACCCGAACGGGTCTCTGGCTCCACATTTTGGAAGCGATATATCAATGCACATGGATATCGACTAACTCATCCATGGTGTATGAGCGTTTGGGCACCGCAGATATCAGAACAGGTTGTCTTCGAGGAACAAAGGGGTTTTAACAGTCCAATTTTCTTATGACTGATATCTTCAGATAATTCATTTTCTGGATTCTATGTAGAAGCTGCTGACATAACACATGTGGTTAACCTTCGTCCACCATGTTTGAGACGACCTAATAAGCCTTTTCACTGGGTCGTGGCCACATTGGATCCATACAGCCCCGCTCCGTTTGATTTTAGTGCTACAGGTCAAATTTCTGGAGTAGCATTCCATAGATGGAGCTTTTGAATTTTCATGAATTCCAAACATGGAATGCTACTCCAGAACTTTGACCTGTAGCACTAAAATTGGAACGGGGCTGGATGGATGGATCCAATAAGGCTGTGAGTCAGTGATAAGGCGTATTTGAGCGAAGGCGTATGTCAGAAGGACCAATCTCATACTATGTTAGTTGTTTTTATTAATTCATCATTTTGGATTTTTGCAGCCATTTTGAAATAAAATTCATTATTAATGTGATCAATTTTTTGTATTAATTAATAATTTAAGAACAATTAAGACATACATACATAATCTTTTAGGAATATTGAACATATAGCGACCATTTTGGATTTTTATATTAATTCACCATCGAAGAACTCTTAAGACATACATACATCAAGGTTTCATGCTGATACAAGATAGGAAAATTTACCTTATGGCAGTCATTTTGGATTTTGGCGGCCATTTTGGATCAAAATCATCACCAATATGGTTGGTTTGTTAGTGTTTTTATCAAGTTATCATCTGACAACAGTTTAGTCATGCATATATTAAGGTTTCATGCTGATAAAACCTAAATTCAGCACCATCAATGTGATACAAGATAGGAAAATTGACCTTATGGCAGCCATTTTGAAATAAATTCATCATTAATGTGGTTAATATATTAGTTTTTTTGATTAATTGATCATCTAAGAATAAGGATTATGTACATACGTCAATGTTTCGTGCTGATAAGACTAACTTTCAGTCCCAGCAACATTACACATGATAGGAAATTGGCCTTATGGAGGCCATTTTCAATTTTGGCAACCATTTTGGATCAAAATCATTATCAATATGGTTGGATTGTTAGTGTTTTTATCAAGCTATTATCTGACAACATTTTGGTCATGCATATATTAAGTTTTCATGCTGATAAAACCTAAATTCAGCACCATCAATGTGATACATGATAGGAAAATTGGCCTTATGGCGGCCATCTTGGATTTTGGCAGCCATCTTGGATTCAAGGACATTTTCAAGGTGGCCCATTTTTTTATTTTGAAGAGTAATGATCATTCTATCCAAAAACATTCTGAAAAGTTTGACAGCAAATTGTTTTAGATTGTTCTTGACTCCCACCAGTCTATAATGCCCACATAAATATTATGTATAAGGTGGCCCGCCCACTACCCCATCCCGCCACCCATAGTATATTATGCGCCGCAGGCGCCCCTAGATTTGTCCACCGAGGAAGCAGACTGAACCCACCTCCCATAGTATCTTATGCGCCACAGGCGCTGGAGACTAATGCTACTGTCCACATAAATATTATGTATAAGGTGGCCCGCCCACTACCCCATCCCGCCACCCATAGTATATTATGCGCCGCATGCGCCCCTAGATTTGTCCACCGAGGAAGCAGACTGAACCCACCTCCCATAGTATCTTATGCGCCACAGGCGCTGGAGACTAATGCTACTGTCCACATAAATATTATGTATAAGGTGGCCCGCCCACTACCCCATCCCGCCACCCATGGTATATTATGCGCCCCTAGATTTGTCCACCGAGGAAGCAGACTGAACCCACCTCCCATAGTATCTTATGCGCCACAGGCGCTGGAGACTAATGCTACTGTCCACATACATATTATGTATAAGGTGGCCCGCCCACTACCCCATCCCGCCACCCATAGTATATTATGCGCCTCTAGATTTGTCCACCGAGGAAGCAGACTAAACCCACCTCCCATAGTATCTTATGCGCCACAGGCGCTGGAGACTAATGCTACTGCCCACATAAATAATATGTATAAGTTGGCCCGCCCCCCACCCCATCCCATCTTAAGCGCCACAGGCGCCCCTAGATTTGTCCACCGAGGAAACAGACTGAACCCACATCCCATAGTATCTTATGCGCCACAGGCGCTGGAGACTAATGCTAATGCCCACATAAATAATATGTATAAGAGTACTGTGGTTAATGTGTGTTGTCCACTTCGGCATGAGGACCGGTGTAGAGTGTCATAGTTTGAGATGGGGAGACATAAGTATTAAAGTTGACGGTGTTGGTGAAGAATTTAATCGAGTACAGTCAAGAGCCACAAACTAAGACACGTACAGGAAGCAACACAAGAGACGTGCGTCAAACTAAGCCCAGAGCATATTCTGTTGATGACGCATCGAGGGACCCGGTTAGACAATAAAAACTGTTTACAAAAAAACAACCAACTGAAATCAGCTGTGCAGATAGTCCATTCTTCCTGGCAATTAATCGCAATGGGTGGACACACGGACACTGGTACAAGAGAAATGCTCTTGGAATAAATCAACTTTATTCCGTTATGAAATCAATGATCGCCAATACCAGCATCAACAGTGATAAATATTTGACACCATACAGTGCACGCAAGCACCTCATGCAGACGTTGAATGATGAAGGAGTTCCTCCAATCCAAATTGTACAAATTTCTAGACACAAAAATTTGAACAGTCTAAATAATTATTCTCGGATAAATAAGGAACAATCAAAGAATATTTCAGCTCTATTATCTCACAAGAGGCCTCCGCCTTCAACTGTGTCTAAAGGTGTAATGATGAGGATGTTTCGGTCAACCAAACACCACAGGATATAATGAGCTCTGTTTTCAAAGAAAATGTGTTCCATGGCAATGTGAATGTGTACTTTGGTGCTTCACAGAGCTGTAGATACACAAACATAAATGAAAATAAACTATGCTTGTCACAGGGGCCTGGTTATTCTGAGAAACCACCAACAAAGAAATTTAAGCGTGATCGCGTTATCGAGTCAGACAGCGAAAACAGCCAATAGATGAATGAACAAATTGTATTATGTGATAAATTAAATTGTTTTGTTAAACATACGATGTTAGCCCCTTTTCCCCTCAACCAAGCTGTCTGAAAAATGGAACTATTTTATATGTACAAGATCATTACCATGGCTGTGCTTAGGTATACAAATTTGCACTTTTTACTCTTCTTTCTAGTTGATCCATGGGCCAACTGAGCGGGGCATATAATAAACAGAACATCTACACTTTTTGTTGGATATGGTAATTATCTCAATCGTGATGACAAAACAAATTAATTTCCACTCGTGGCTAAATTAATTATTTTTTTCATCACGATTGAGATAATTCCCATATCCAACCAAAAGGTGTAGATATTCTCTATGTATTCGCCAAGTCCCTTTTGAATTGCAGACAAACGAATGTTGTCCACACAGATTGTGTCTTCCCTGGTTTGTTTGGTTAGGATTTTACGTCGTTTTAGCAGTTAGTCCACATCAGGACTGAGAAAACTTAGTCAGAATTAAGCGAAGCAACTGTGTGTAGACGTAACCGTGAACTGGACTAAAATGAAACTTAATATATACAAATAAAAACACCCAACATCAGAGCGAGAGTGCTCAATTGGGGGTCAGAACCATTAAGAAACTGACCATTGTGCAAACATATAAAACAGAATATAAAAAAGACAGCAATACTGCTTTTGGAACAGCCAAGTTACAAAACCTGCATAAAATTAACCAGCAATAATAAATAATTTAATTTAACAAGACTGTGACAGACCATAATATTTATCTGTCAAAAAGCATCCTGAATGATTGATAAGATATTTATAATATCTGTTGAAACTGGCGTGAATCTTAATTCATCAAGTTGGCTATCGAGTGGTAGATTAGTCAGGCGAGCGTGTCTTCCCTGGTAACAGTTGACTAAAACTGTCAACAATGTATGTCAGCGCACACAATAACTTTGTAGTGTCCACTTCAAATTGTTTGTGCGCCTTCTTGAGTTCGCTATTACATCGTGCCATTAAGTCATTGCATACCTTCTTTCTCTCCGCTTTAGTTTTACCGGGCATGATGTCGATAACAGGAACATAATTTTAATTTGTTTCCTTATACTTGTAGAAAGATGTCGAGTGTCATACAGTTGCTCAGGCTTGATGGATGATTTACCCGAGTCGTAGAACTGCTCTGCACCCATGATAGCTAGAATGAGCCATGTCCGTTTAACACTTTATTTACCCAACAGAACGGCCATGTGCCAATGCATTCTCTTATATATGCGAGTCGACCATAGGTCGCCTCGCATATATAAGAGAATGCATTGGCTTAACATATTAAAAATGATAAAACAAATTTTAGGCCAATGCATTCTCTTATATATGCGAGGCGACCTATGGTCGACTCGCATATATAAGAGAATGCATTGGCACAGGGCATAACTGTAACCATCACAATGTGGTCAATGAACCGGTTCCAATGATATCCATATTTGTATGGTGTTATTGAGACAGACCGAAGATATTTTAGGCTGTTGAAGCTTTATTTGGGCGTTTTTGTCCGTTTTGTTGGGTAAAGGGTTAAAGATCCACTGTCCGAATTGACACAAACTTAATCGGACTTTCCTATTTGTTTCCTAATATATCAGCTGGTTTCGAGTCTTGATCCGTTGTCAGGTAATGTAGACAAGGCCAATGGAATTCAGCTGTTCTAAAGATTCAGTTCCAATCTTTCTTATTGCCAATTGTATCAGTTGATTTTAGATTAGCACTGCAGTTGGAAGAATTTGCCAAACAGTTATTTCCAATTTTGTGTTTACCACAGTTTGCACATAGCTTGCTCTTGTTTGTGAGCGCTATAACTTGTGTATTGTGGGTCATGTCTCAACATGTATGTATGAACACTGTGTTGCAGGCTGGAATGGTGTTCGTCCAACTCCTGAATATAGTGGATTTGAGTGAATTCCATCAGATTCAATTGCATTCCTCTCCCAGACGGTGGTGGAATGTTACACGTCATCAGCAGTTTTCGGACATTAGGAATTCCAATAGGCATCTGTGTAAGAACAATCTGCCGGGTTTTATAAATTCTGACAGGTTTACGCTCTTTGTTGCCAGTTTCAATCTGTTTCAATCTCATCGTCCTGTCTTCGGCGCCCGGAATAAATGATAAATACCCAAGACAATTTGGATGGATGTGTCGATGCTCTGAAAACACGTCATTCCACACATCGGTCATACGTTTGACATGCGTAAGTCGATATGTATCATTCTCAGCCCCGAACAGTTAAAAAACAGCTATTCAAGCTGGATGAATGGGATAAATCTGTTCAAATTAATTTGTGGCTCTTCATGTGGTTATATGTTGCATACAATGCATTACAGAAAATACAGCAAAATTGGGTTGGGGGTACATATTGCTAAGTTCTTAATTGTTGAGTGATACTAATATATGATGTGGTGTACTATACACTATGTTTGTATTATACTGTGTTATCTATATGACTGTAGGGGGCAAGCCACTTCTGGTGAGATAATTCAATCAAAGGCAGATAATCCCATTACTTGTCATGCGTTAATTATCATTTTCAAGCAGATTGATCAGGGTTATTTTTTCTTATGGCGACAGAGGGGATCATTTATCCAATTTTAATAATCAGCTTAGACAGTTTATTGCAAGTGACTGTGTATATTTACCATGTATCTGTTTCCTTTTCAGCAAGAACTTTGACATCAGTTGTTTCCTTGATCAGAGGTCGTAGAAAATTTACTGTGGTTTCTTGGCCGGTTGTACCGGAGCGGCGATGTCTGAGGTAACCATGTCATATTTTGTATAGGTTAACCAATACGGGTAAGTGGGTGCCTTACAATGTAACACAACTGCCCGGGTCAACGAAAATCACACATAGCCCTCCGGAATGACAATAATAAGTCAGAATGGAGCACTGGCTGACGGACCTTACGGCCTTTCCGTTTGTCGACATAAGTAGAGTGAAAGAATTAATGGCTTACAACCTATCCGTCATATAATTTCCTCATATAATGAAGGTGGCGCACAAATGTATGGATGTCAAAAGAAAGGGGAGGTTGTCTGCTAGGCATATTAAAGACGATTCTAGGCTAAATTTGATGATGACCAAGGTCCCAATTTCTCGCAGACAAATTGCTCCTTGAAAATAGTATTAGAACGTACCCCACAAAAACAAGATTCATTTAATGCCAAAAGTAGAATTTAATAATTTTTGAAAAATACTCCCAATGAGCCAAAATGTTTTGATAAAACCATAATCAGTTGCAGATTGCTGACTATATGCCATGCTAAGCGCATGTCACATAACGTTTCTACTCGTTATCTGCAGTTGTTTCCTTGATCAGAGGTCGAAAATCATGTTAGTTTTAATTGCTGTTTTCGGCGTATTTTTGGAATTATTGAGTGAATTATTCTCACAAATTATAACAAGAAGTTTATTCTGTCAGTGTCTCAGTAAATTCCAGTCATAAAGTGGGATGCTGAATTATTTGCTTTGCTTACTGTTGTGTAATACAAGACAAACTCTTATTTTTCCTGAGGATAGTCATATGCAGAATCGGGACTGTTTAAATAAACAGACAGTATGCCATGCCATCTGATACAATTTCATACCTGAGGCTTTGTCTAATACTGTTTCATATTGTTCACATATTTTCATTGACTGAAGCTAGCTTCATGTTGCTATTCAAGTATTTTAAATTCTCATTTTCTGTTAAATTAGGTCAATTTTTATTATAAATTGCCAAATTCTGAAAGAAATCCTGACTCTCAAAATGTAGTTTGGTATTTCCTCAAGTTAGTAATATTATGGTGTATATGGGAATGACGCATATTTCAGTTTGTGCAAAATAAATCACCCAGTTATACTGAAAAAAAAATGGGTTTATTTTGACGACTGACACTAATATTCGGGAGGCCTCATTTTGAAAAAATAAAACCAATACTGCCCGCTAGAACTAATTTTAGTTTCAGTAATGTCTATATCTGGATAAAATACTGTATGAAACCCAATGTAATACATATGTATATATATAGGAATCAGGGAGCTAAATATGTTCCAGAGTCAGGATCGAATACACCGTGGAATGCTAATGGTGAAGGATAACTGAAGAATGGCCGTCACCTGATACATGCGATCCAGTATATAATGATGAGATCTTGTTTATTTGATTTGTACATCATATCTAAATAATTTAAACTCGTGAATTAATTGGGAAATGGATTTTTGTGGCTGTGAAATTTATTTAACTAGTTGTGGTATTTCTTGGGGTTTTCCAGGTAAAATTTTGCTGCGGGATAACATTGTCGAAAAGTAAACACGACCTGTGGTTTTTCTTGCATTTTCAGGATGATCTGGTGTCAGTCTAACTGGGTAAATATCACCGGAGTGGCTCGGAGGCTTCAATTCTGTGAATTTGACTGAAACGTTAACACTGTCGTCTATTTAGTTCAGTGATTCCTATAGCGCCCATCCGGGTCTTGTCAAAACGCAAGTGCACCATCGACCCAAGACGCATAACTCTATTAACTCTTTAGCTAAAATAACAAGATGGCTCACTGTGTTATCGTCATGACAGAGTTAGCTATCCTGCTGTTGGGACAGGCACCGTATTTGAAATGATAAAACAAACGAGGAATACAGAAATCGAATGATTGTGTTTTGTATCAAGTGACGAACCGAACCGGCCACCTTGAGGTAAACTGAAGTTATCTATATATCCATCAAGTATTAATATTTGTGATAGTTACGTTTATTTATATCATTTTAATAACGATTGTTGATTTGATTTTATTCTGATTGACTTGAAGGGCGGTCTGTCAGTACCAAATTCCTCCAAAATACACATTATTCGCTTTTGAATTGTTCTTAGTATCGAATAGGTCGATATCTATCTGAACTACCTCTCTATGAGCATTATGTAACCTAAAAATAGGCAATATCCCAAACACAAAACAGTCATTTACACTGAAAAGAGCGTTCCGTGGTAGTCTATTTCTGATGAGCGTTTATCCGACTTTTGGCAAAAAGTTGAAAACGGCTGGAAATGGCTGACTTTGGTTAAGTGTTTTTCAGAACATATGGAGCCGGTATATCAAGAGTTCGTTTATTTGTCGACCTGTCGTATACGTCGCTCCAAATTACGTAGAACAAAATGGAGGTTCGAATGAGCTATGTCCGTTTAATTGAAATACTGATATATCGTTCTGGTCACAATTCTTTATACAAAAGTAAGGATAACTATCCAAGCGCTTAATAACTGAGAAGATACGACTAATATTAGCTCTTGAATTTGGAATGGTATAAAAATTTAAAATACTGTACTTTCTGCACCTCTCTCTTTACACAGAAGGGGGTTCTTGTCAGAATGATTTTCTTAAATTTTATCTAGAATTGGAACAAATTCAAAATGCAATCTATAAGTTATCCTTAATTAGAAATTTTCTATTGAAGATAGATTATGTAAGTTATTTGGAGAATTTTATTACTTCATTCCATTAAATAATCCATATATTCCAGAATTATTGAAAATAAAAAGCCTGCCCTCCCACCCTCATCAAATTGTTCATATATAAATAATACATTCGGTCAGTCCTAAAGTATTCTAGTTAAAACACTCCAAATTACGAATAGTATTATTTGTTTTTGAATTTTTCCCAGTATAACTACCTTTCTACGAGCATTCTGTAACCCAAAAAGACGCATTGATGTTATGAAAGATACAACTATGAATACGGTGTTTGGGTCCCAAACAAAAATCAGCCATCTGCACGACGTGGAACAGAAAAGAGCGTTCCGCGTAATTCTATTCGTGATAAAGTAATTGTCTGACATCGGCCGGAAAATGGTTGTGACTTTGGACAGTGTTTTTCAGAGCATATGAAGCCGGCATACCATTATTTCGTGTATTTATCGACATATCGTACCCGTTCATCCAAATTACGGAGGTTCGAATGAGCCATTGGCTCACCTGACAAATTATGTAAATCATCACAAATAGTGTTTCTTACTTTTTAGATTGGCGGTATATATAACTAAGAGTAAATTCGTAAATATATATGACAGCGATCCTGTGATATAATTGTTGTGATATCTATTTCTTGAAAATAGAAGCTTTGGATATAAGTAATTTAGAAAATTAAATGAAGTGGCTTTACACATTCACAATTTTTTGGGGGTTAAAGATTTTATAGACATCAAAAATCCAAATACAGATAACACATGACAAAATAGGTACATTTTGTTCCAGAATGTTATTAGTCTATGCACATCATCCCAATGCAGAGATTTGGGCGATTCTATAATGTCATTGTTTATAAACAAACCCTGGATTTTGTTACAGTTGCAGTAAACTGTCATTATAAAATGCCAACAACCTTGGGCAATAAAATCATCGGTCCAATAACTAAGTATGTATTTTGCCATATTCCTTTTATTTCAGGTTTGTTTGTACCTATAACTAAATTGACGCTCAGATCCATCGTGAAGGCATCCAGTCACTTTAATTTAGTCAAACTATCTTAGGAAATTCATGAAATGAGAGTACCTTTGCCTTCTAATGCACTCAGTGACTCACTACTTTCACAATACACCATTCAATTTGTTAGTATTCAAATTCAGGTGTAATTTTTCAGAAATGTTTCCAAACAATTATCAATTGCATGCAGTGCCGGGTTTTTCATTAGAGTTGAAAGAAATGGCAACGAAACGAGAACAGGGAATACAAGAAGGAAAGTCCCAGATAAATTCATTAAATTGTAAAACTGCTAGTTATTAACATAACGAGATACAACATAAATATATTGATATATATAGTAACAAATTAATGGTATCTGATGATGTTAGATTTTCCAAGGATTTGACGTTAAAGGCACGGGCGGCGTTCGTTGCAGAAATATTCATATCAAATCGCCATCAACAAACTGAATATTAAATATAGTTATATATATGCCAAACATAATCAGCGCGTAAATAGTATTTTGTCTTCAAGACGTACGATGGTGTACGTAAACATAAGCATCTTCGTGTTACAGAAGTTGTGTTTCTGTTTACATAAAACAGCGCAATTATATTGGTTAATCACACAAAAAAGATATAAACGCTCTTTATTACTTCCTTATCAGGAAAACAGAAAAAAATAACGTTCTTTATGTTTACCATATCCGGACATAAACAAAAGCCAGGTAACGTAAAGTTTTTGGCATTTGTTTACATAACAAAGGAAAAACAATTGATAATAACATACTGCTTATGCCATATTTTTGATTGGTATAAGAACAAAATATTTTACTATTATTTCTGTTTATGACGGAGGTGAATGTTTTAATATACCCACCACCAACACCGCCCGTATCTTTAGTACAGTAACAGTATTGCTATATATAATATACATATAAATTATTTCCTCCGTGAACTATGTCTGAAATAAAATCAGGCCACAACTTGAATCAATTATTAATAAATTTATCAGTCAAACTTCGAGACTCTCAAGTGACACTTGTGGGTTCAAACACTAGTAATTTGATATTGGAAACAAAGCAATACATGACTCCTAGGTTTGATACAGAATTATTAGTAATCACACAAATTTTGTTTGATACAGAATTATTAGTAATCACACAAATTTTGTAATCACATTTCTAGTACAATGTTTCTCAACAGGCTTGATTACTGGAGAAGTAACTTATGCTAAAATATTAAGCGAAAATGCAGACGGACCAAAAAAGCAAAAGCTTTCGAAATGTGAGTAGTCTATTACAGACTAAGAGTCAACACGATTATTTTATATCTCATTTGGTATCAGCAACTTCATTCAAATTCAAAAGTTTAATTGATATATAATAAACAAAATGGGGTTGGTGGGAGACAAGATGTCTCCTACGTGTCCTCACCTATTTCCGCCTTCCCCTGTTGCATCAAAGCATTTCAAAATTCGAACGTATTGATGTGATGTTCATGTGCGACCGTAGTAAGTTCCCACAAAATAGCTACTAGTGCTACTGTGTCAACACAATGCATCTAAATGTCAGTGTTTGCTTAGAGTGTTGCATATTACATCATCATGTTTGTCAATATGAAATTAAATTATTCCTGGTACAAGTACCGGTAGTTATATTAAAACGCGATTAAAAACAAATAACTAATTCAACACTATGTTCACTGCAAGTGACGACAGATGCACAGGAGATGCAGTCACCACACAAGACGACGTTGAAACTCCAGCACTTGCTGGTGAGTTCGCATCACCATTAAGATGGGAGTTTAAGTGGCTAATCTATGAATGAGAATTATCACACAACACTTCGTGGCAAAAGTAATACCCATGGCGCACAGTCCATATGAAGCGGTTGTTAAGGATTTCAAGCAGGTACACGTTTAAGAATTGCACCAGAAATCCCTACACCTACTAATGAATCATCAACCAGAGATGACAAGGAGTGAACTGATACTGAATCTTTCTAAAATACAAGGCAATAAGTATGCTTAAACGTCGAATAAAACTAATGTCAATGGTAGAATTTAAACTTTTACCCACATAGATATGTTGCGATGGTCCAACACTGTTTCAATGAGGACTGGTTAATTATTCTTTATTTTGAATTTTCGCACTCTTTCAGCTGGTTTATAAAGATGATGTTGCTGTTATGTGTGCTGTTTGATTGAGACAGTTATCTTAGATGGTGAGTATTTCCAGTTTAGCTTTATCCACCACATTTTTTGCAACATTTCAGGAAGCTCCATTAATTTGGCTCTTTAAAGGAGGCGGAACTGTTGCGTAATTAATTTTGGTCCCATTGTGTTAAATTGTATCCATGCCTAAGCTATGTCAGGAGGTGCAAAGTTTAGATGAATCTATACTTTCTGAAGATCACATCAAGAATTTTTATATAACAATAGCAAGAGCATCACCAGGGCGTGGCAAAACACACCCTTTAGTGCCACCGCACACGCTGCGATTAAAATCGTAAGTTGGGAAAATCGCAGGAGGAATCATCCAATGCGCATGCCCACGACAATATCGTAGCCAAATCGTAGCAATCAAGCACTGTTTGATTTTACCAGGAAAATCGTGGCGTGACCTTGACAACGCGCGCGATCGTAACTGTCACATGACCACTGTCACGAAAAGAAAACATTCAAAAATGGCGCAAAGTATACAAACTTCTTGCACTTACAAAAACGAGGCCACATTGGTGGAGATGTGGCACGGCAGGGAGTGCAGGCCTATACCACATATCAGGCAAGGAGTAGAGGGCTGCCACAATTGTTGAAATTCAATTGGGGCAGCTGAGCCTGTTGAGTTGACAGGTACAAAAATGTCAAAATTAAAAAAATATTCAATTTCACTTGAACTTTCAACATCAACTTGTTAGTTTAGAACATTGAGATACATGCCATATGTATTCAGTTGCATAATGCGGAGAATGGGGTATAACATTTTGCTATCATGTGATCGATCACGTTGATAAAATCGTAGCTGCAAACATCGCAGCACCGTAGCGTCTGCGGGCAAGCTACGATTTTCCCCACTTACGATTTTAATCGTAGCGTCTGCGGTGGCACTTAGCCATATTAAATTGTAATACCGCAAAATGCAATAACAATTTGAGCTTACAAAGAATATATGATCATATACCCCTAATTCCAATGCCAAAATGTGGTCTAAGTCGAATATTAAAGGGTCGTAACACATGTGAAAGTAAATGCACAGAACCCATATTTGAACTTGGCCTGTGTTAGTTGCTGGGATATACACAGACCAAGCTTGGTTCAGGTCAAATAATCAAAAACTGGAGTTATCAGTCGGAAACCAAACATGTTTATAATAGACAGGCATATGGACTGTTTAATAATATGACCATACGTTTGCGTAATTAACGAACAGCTAAACACACGCATAAGCTAGGATATATACAAGTACCAGTGTAATGGTGGTATTATGTGTAAAATTATCATAAAATGTTAGTGACACCAATTTCATACCAAGTAATATAGCCAAAATTATGAAAATGTGGTATGTGAATGACAAATCACACACTTAAGCATGAACCAAGTTTGATCTTTTATTCAATCTTAATGTATATTTCCACTGTGTTCTTCAAGTAATAGTTTCCCCACAACATGAGTTGGCATTTTATGTCACTTCGGTCGAGGTAGTTCAATATTTCTGCAGCTGGATAAAAAAAATTAAAATTCCCTACCTACTCTAATTTTTTCACACTGTTAGCGGAAACATACTATCTTCTTTTTTTGCCTTACTAGTACCGTACGCTTAAAGTGTGTTCTTATTATTCACATACCACATTTGCATGATTTGGCTATAAACTTGGTACGCAATTGGTCAATTGGATGTCAGTAACATTTTATTAGAACTTTACCCATAATAGTGGCATTATACATGTACCACTATTTTTTGTGACTACATCCGATTTGTCTGGACGTAGTCAATACACCCAACCTAGCTTGCTTGGTTTTTGGAAACTGTAGCTATACCCCTAACATGTGTGGTGATAACCTCTTTATATAGATACACACATCACTTCATGATTACGTTTCACAGGGATATATTAGAAACCATGCATTTTGCACACTAATAATCATCAATAGTAATGAGCATTGGTTGTAAAAACAGTAAACACAAAATATCAATAAAAAGTTTATGGTCTACGGTTATTTTTAGAGTCGGTCGATGTGCGGAAACAGTATCTTTTTTCTTTGACCTTATTAGTTGGTTCAAACATTCCTATTTTCATGCTGTAACGTCTGACATGTACATTGTATTTAAAATTGTCATGCACAAGAACACAAGATGCTTTGCATACAATAACAGCAATGAGCATCTTCAATGAAATAACTTCATCTATATTGTTTTCAGTGACAAAATGAGGGCTGCATAAAGAGCTGCCATTCAAATATTATTGTAAGTTTTACAGTACTTTTTAGTTTTACTTCTATTCACTATTCACTCAATTTATTTTATCATCATTCCTGAGTAATGGACAGCCAAGATTCCTTTTATTCCTATCTGCTTAATGACTTGATTCCCAAGATAGCGATAAACAAAATGACACGTTAGAAACCACCAACAAACACAATGGTGGTCGGCCATCGAAGGTTGCCCAATTTCCTAACTTAACACCAGTGGTCAACTCATTCATAGAGCAAAATAGATACGAGGCTCATAGCAGACAGGTAACTCATGTGGTGTCGCATTGAATGAAATTCGACAACATGCCCTCACAAATGTTCCAGGGCTTGAAGAGGCAGGCTGTTCTGTGCACACCATACACAGGTTGATGGAGCCTCCTAACAAACGCATGAAGGCATCGTCCAACCATAAAGGGCACATAATGGCAAAAGTTGACACCAAAAAGAATAAAGCCAGTTCTAATGTTGATGAGCATTACTATAATCCAAGGGTAAAGTATCTTATGGAATTCGGTAGTCTCTATAACCAGCAACAGAGTAAAGGTTGGTTCATTAGCGGTAATTAGGTAATACCAGATTAGGAAGTTCCACACCACTAAAGATGAACCAAATTATCCGGATCATGATTTCCCTAATCCCGGATCCTAATCACACCGTGTGGTTACCTACAATTGATAAATAAAAATCCTGGTCAGTTGACACAAGATGAACTCCACAGAGAACACTATACACATACGTCACAGAGTCAACCAATTCAATGCCGTGAATATAGAAAATCATACAAATGACCTCATTGACCTAATGAACAACAGTGTTGCTTCCAATGGAAAATCCATTGCTGGCTTGGTTTGTGACAGTGGCTGTGACTGTTTGTCGTTAGTTGATTTGTTTTATTTTGGGAGGTTGTGGCGAGATTGCAATCTTGTTGGTCTCTTAATTACTCCATATTATATTGTCCGGGTGAAGAAACATGATTGAACATGGCTGGGTGGGCCCTATTTATCACAATGCTTGACCTCTGTGCAACTTTCTGACTGTTTGCCTGGTGAGTCAATGCCACCATTTAAACAAAATCTGTCCACAACTGAACTGCAAAATAAAGAGATTATTCTCTTTGATAGAGCGATGGAGGACCTTTCCTCCTATTGGAACGGAAAATTCAGGGATACATATCGAATTGTATCTACAAGTCAAAAAAAATTCAAACAAAATGAAATACAATGATTACATAGAATTTCACTCTCTAATGATTGCTACTGGCAGTAAATTGTCAAAATATCAAAATAAAGATATTTTCACTGAAACAAACTTCTATTTAAAGCACTTGACACGAGGTTATAGAATCCTTTCCTTGTCAAATGTTTGAATAAGCGGTGCTTATCAGTTACTCCATGATTGCAATGGGCTTCCTTTACCAATTCCGGACCCAGAACACCCAGGTCAATACATGCCATTCATAAAACGATTGAGTTCCCCAAATATTCCCATTGACACATGCATGCCTTCCATTTGAGATAATCAAAATAAAAGGTTCCCAAAATGTAACATTTACCTGAACAGGTGCACCAAATGTGACCGTTACCACCTGTTCTCCTCAAATGCGGACAAGATCCGCCATAACAGATTTCATAAATGTACACGTTCATGCATGAAGACCAAAAAAAAATGATTTCAAACCTTTCCAAGTGTGACTTCTGCATGTATCCAACTATGTTATCAGGTATAGGACATGGATAGCCAGTTTTATACTAAAATAAGTAAATGGATTTATACAAACCACATTGAAACTTTATAATGAATCGGTTAAGGCCCCTTTCAGATGGCGTCGCAAACTATCGGAGCGTCTCAATTTCTGCGTCAGTATTCTCGTGAAAATTTCGTCATCCATTGTGGGGGTGCTTCTCTTTTGTTTGCGTTTTCACACTTAATTCATACTGCGTCCCTATTATTGCATCGATCGGATTAGATTTGTTAACAATGAGCCAGATTTCTACTTAGTTGTCATTTCAAACGAGAACCCCCAATGTTGGATGACGAAATTTCACGAGAATATATTTACACAGAAATTGCGACGCTAGCATTGCTCGCGCATTTGTCCTAACAGATTGTTGACTCATAAGTCGCATCACCGTCTGAATATGTAGGCCTTTACTAACAGGTTAGTAAAAGCTACACTGATCTTCTCTTCAATTAGCTGGTTTTGTCACAGACCTTTTAGTGATACTGGCAATATATATTGTGTATTTCTGCAACCAGCTCTAACTATGATTGAATCAGAGTTTGCCTGTAGATTGTGGCTGTAAAATGTTATCAGGTATAGGTCAGAGATAGCCAGTTTTATACTAAATGGATTTTACAGACCATAGTGAATCCCTTTAATAAATCTGTTATTTACCCCCCCCCCCCCCCCCTCCTTCCCCCAACTATAGACAAAGCACCTGTGTGCATCCATTCCTTATGGTTTCTGGAGGATATCTTCAGTAATAATTCATAAATTTATGTACACTGTTCTCTTCTATAACCTGGTTATGTCAGACCTTTTACTAATCTATAGTGTATTTCTGCTTCCAGTTCTAAGTATGATTGGATCAGAGTTTGCCTGTAGATTGTGGCTGTAAAATGTTATCATGTGTAGGACAGGGATAGCCAGTTTTATACTAAATGGATTTTACAGACCACAGTGAATCTCTTTAATAAATCTTCATATATTCAGTAATAATTAATGAATTTAGTACTTTGTTCACTTCTCTTTATTCAATCTGGTCCTTTCACAGAAATTGTTGATATTTCTCCTTATATAGCCTTTTTTAATTCTATAGCTACTGTCAGTCTGTGGCCAACACTTGTATTCCGAATTCCATAGTTCATTTCTTCTCTTTTATTTCTGATACCAACAGATGGCTGAAGCAAAGTGAGTTATGTACACATTTATGATTTTCTAATCATGGATATACCAGTATACGATGAAGCAAAATTTATCCCCCGATTATGAGGATGAACAAACACAAAAGATTTCTTCTGCACTAGGTCCCACCAAATCTAAAAAGAAAGGCACATATTGTATATTATGTGACAATTATTTTTATCACTTGAAAAGGCATGTGGTATGGCGACATACTCCCTGGTTCTTTGGGGGCAGATACCTCTTGATTCCTGTTGTGAACAATTTACACAGAAACAAATGCTGAGTCACCATATTAGTGATGAGCATAGAGGAAGTATTACAGCAAGATTTTTTGAAGAGATGAGCATGCCATGGGTATGTTCTATGCACAATGTGCTGAATACAATTTGTCATTTTCTTGACTCTTGTATAAATGATATCTTGGTTATGTGTGTATCAACAATCAGTGATATCATTTACAATGTCTCATCTGTGGAACAAGATTTGATGGACAGGTACGACACATTCTATAAAGTCAGCTGTGGATGATCAATCCACCAAACAGATTGAGCTCTCTCCTTCACTGGAGACATATGTATAGGTTAATATCTTTGCTGTCTTATAATAACAGGGAAACCATTCTTAAATATCTTTTCCGACGTTTGAAGGAACTGAATTAGGCGGAAAATGATTTCTCCATGGTATGGAATGTGAGCATATCAAGGGTGGTAACTGTACAATGTGTACGGAGAACTACGGAAAGTCCCGAAGTGTCGGGGTATAAATAGGAATGTGTCCACGGCATTCGGTCTCTTGGGGCAGATCGGCCACGTTGTTCGGACGCCATATTTATTAAAAAAAATTATACTAAGGTATATGTAAATTTTTGAAGAATGTTATATATCTATATATATATGGCGGTTGAGTTCAGAATGAATTCACTAATATGATTCGTTTATTTTCAGACTTCATGTACATATTGTCTGATGATTGCAAACCGCGGAGAGATATGTGTGTTTCTTGCGATTCGTGCCCTACTTTGAAATGATGAGGATTAAAATAGCCTTCATTAGATTGGAAGTTCTTCGGTTCCAGTGCAACAGAACCGGTAAATTGTTCCACCTATGATGGAAGTGTTTGTAGGATCCATCATGTTTGGTTTACCTTGATTCGGTGTGCACACATGAAATTCAGTGCATGGTTAAATAAATTTATTCGTTAGTAGATCATCGATGAATATGTTGGAGGAATGACGTCATGTGCGCAAGTAATTCCTGAAAATATATATTTATATATCGGCATGTATGTTATCAGTTCAGCGTCTGTTACGCAGTCATTTGAAGGTGATAACAGGTATTCATAATTTCTGCACGGATATGTGCTCAGTGTGGACTGGCAGATGTATTCTGGAGATAAATGCGCTTGTGATTGGCGTTATGTGTCGTTGGCGTTCTGTGCCCTCTGGCGTTCTGTGCCGAGATATGGGTCACTATTGACCGGTATAAATCGAGTATTGGGCATAATGTTTTTCCCGGTGGAGCCGTTAAGCGGCCGTTCTGTGATTCATGGCACGAACATCCTGTATTGTGTATGCATGATACAAGTGGTTGTGTTTCTGTTGAGAGAGATGTAGTAAGAAAATGGATATTGTGAAGTTATAAGTTAAAGTACACATAGCAACATTAAAGGCCGCATCGCCAGTATCCCATACTGATTTGTTTGTTTTCCCCGGTGTATATGGTGTTGATATGCGGGGGTGACGGGGTACATGGAGAATGTTGATTTTAGTAGTGTGTGGTTTGTTTGTCACTTCCATTTAGATGTGCTGAGGAAAAGGACAGGGATAGCCAGTCTTGATCCTAATATGTCATGTCTGAATGGGAGTGAGAGATATTTACTGCGATATGCAGTAAGTAACTTTCGCTTTCCACGTTCATGGCCGTCCATATATGATTTTGCAAAGTATTCTCCTGGCAGAAGGGTTGTGTGTACATTTGGGGTGCACCCCAAAGTTGTGAATTGGGAGATTTTGATTGAAGAATTCACATGAGAACTTCCTGAGCTCTTAAAGTTAGCAAATGTTGTTGCTGTTGGTGAATGTGGGCTTGATTACGAAGATATTCATGACAAGTCATTATGCCACAAGACAAGTGGAGCTGTTTAATGTACAGTTGCAGTTGGCGAAGGATTTGGACATGCCTGTTGTCATCCATGCAAGGGGATGTGCTTCGAAACGATGAAATCAATTCTACCACAAGAACACAGAATACATCTACATTGCTATGCCGGATCCACAGAATAAGCAGACAGGTGGCTGTCTTTTTCCCCAATACCGTCTTTGGCATATCCCCTCTCATATTTTGTGAGGATGATGGCCAACTTCAACAAAACTTTACAGAATCGATCAAACATTTGGAGTTAAATCATATTGTTTTGGAGACTGATGCTCCATATTTGGTTGGTCCCACATCTAAATATAAATCTGCATCACCCTCTTGTATACCAGAGGTTGCAAAGGTTGTGTTGCAAATTTAAAATCAACTACAATTGCATCTGTTCTCCTGGAAACTACGAAGACAAGCTGCAAACAGTACAACTTGGATTAAATATACTAGTAGGGGCATATAAACTGATATTACATGACATTTTGAAAAATTCTGTCATGTTGGCATTTTCTGTTAAAGGTACTCAATCCGATCAGACGCTCCTAAATTACTATTTCTTTGACTCCAGGGGTAAAAAAAAATTTGATTCGAGTCGAGGAACCCACCCATCAAAGCTCAGAGTGATTATATATTGAAGTTTGCTGTTTCTGTTGTTTGTGGACCAGAACTTGTCCTGAACCACGTGCTCAAATGGACAAATTGCTGTTGTAAGATGGATAACTCGAAAATCAAGTGGTTACTATTAACAATAATGGGCTTATTTACATGTTGGTATGTAGATGCCTGGAAGGAACATATGCTGACCAAGACTATCCTGGACTGTTAAAATGATTGCATGTATTTATTTTTAAAAGGGACACACCATATTTGATTTGTTATCCCAGGGAAGGATGTACAATTACCTAAAATTGACTTACGAGGAGCCAACTTGTGGCAAATATATAAATGAAAACAATAATTATATTTCATAACTTTAGATTTTATTTGGAAATTTTCAACAATTTATTTTGTATCTAACTGGGCCTTCAGTTAATCTATCTTTTCTAAAGTTAAGTATGCAGGGATAGCTGCTAGTATTAATGTGGTGTATCCCTTTAATGTTTTTAATCCACTTTAATCTGACTGTTGTTATGCATGCTTCTCAACATCTATATATCTATTTTATAACAGGTATTATGATACTCGTGATATAAGTGTGATTTATATCTTACTAGTGTGATACACCTGTTTCAGATATGATATTATGAAGATTGTTATCTTCCATATCATTAACTGAATTGATGGAACACGCTTTGACAGTTTGTGGTTATTATAAGAGGCCAATACATCAAAGCAATTTTCGAATATAATACAAAATATACATGTAGTAGTGATATTTGACTGGTTAATACCTTCCATATTATTAACTCAATTGAGGAAATACCGTCAAATATGCATTATAAGAGGCCACTTCACTGAAGCATATTATTAACTGAATTGATGGAACAGGCTTTTACAGTGTGTGGTCATTATAAGGGCTACTACACTAAAGCAATGTTCAAATATTACACATAATAAAATAGCGTTCTTCAATTATTACCTTCAATATTATTTACTCAATTGAGGATATATGCATTATAAAAGGCCAGTACACCAAAATGTTTTCAAATATCACATAAGCAAAATAGCTAGGGTCTAATCATATATATGATCAAGGAGTGATTTTTTTATTGAAGAAATTTGTTGCATATCACAACTTCAATTTGAATTTATCATGTCAGTGCATTTATATATCCAACATCCGAATTCTTAATTCTATCTTCATATTTTTCAGGTTCTGGCTGGTTTGGAATGATACCTTTATTGATTGGGTATTATTAAACTGATCTGCAATATAGTTTTATGAAACACTGAAATTATGGAGGTTAGCTGAGTATTATTAGCCCATACATGTGCTGAAATGGAGAAGCGCCACCACCTGTAAACCAGTTCTACACAGAATGTATGCTAGTGGTATGTTCCAGTCTGCAGAACAAAATTGTGATTGAAAATGTCAGCAGATGCTACAGACCAATTAATAAGATGCATAATCTGATTATTTAAAACACACCTTACTATTTCTTAAGACTTCAGGGAATGAAAAATATTTGATTCAGAAATACTACAGGCATGCATGCACGCCATTAACGAGCGGTCGCGCAAGGTCACTGCTCAATATACTATCAGCTCGTCAGTGACAATCCCAAATTAATTCAGGATAAAAAGTATCGCCATCAATAAGAATGTTAAGTTGTGATAATTGAGGTGCGGATATATACATTATACTTATTTATGAATCTGTAATCATGATTTATGCAAATATACATGTTATGGCACCATGCTGGTTACACACGGAAATACTACACATGTTAACATTTGTGACAACACTTGTTGGGGAATAAATTTGAATTATGAATCACCATATATGGAAGTTGTATACCTCACTCGCTCACATCGAAACTGCCACGAAAAACCGTCATTGTAGGACTTTTATGGCAAATATATTGTGATTGGTATTGTTGTGACTATTGGTAATAATATAATTTGGATGATACCGACAATAAAATTGGATTATGTACCATTGATATGGCCTTGAAAAAAAAACAATTCTACATGGTTTAATACTCAATCTAATTTTTCTCTGGTAAATGTGAGTGAATCGATTCCACTTTAAAATGATGCATGTGGGATCACCTGCAAACGCTCTTCTTTGGACCATACCACCTGCAGATACTGTGTACTACTGGTTCATATGGTGTGTCCATCTATTATATATTTTGGAAGATCTGTCTGTGTGTGTGTGTGTTCGCGATGAACTCGAAAACGGCTGACTTGATTTCGATGAAACTTGGTATGTGGGGGTATTTTCGGCCAAGGGGTGGCATGGGCCTATTAATTTGTCCGTGCGACGTAACCTTGAAATCGGGTAGTTTCAAGGTCAAACGCCCGAATATCACGGGATTTCGATGAAACTTGGTACGTGGGGTACATAAGGCCGGGGAGTGACATAATCCTATTAATTTGCCCGTGGGATGTGACCTTGACCTAGAAATCGGGTCATTTCAAGGTCAAACGCCCGAATATCACGGGATTTCGATGAAACTTGGTATGTGGGGGTACTTTCGTATGGGGAGTCTCATAAGCATATTCATTTGCCCGTGCGACGTGACCTTGAAATCGTGACTCCGACCTGACCTTGACATTCAAACTGATCAATTCAAGGTCAAATCGGGTTACACAGGATGGATTTCGACGGGCACGTTTGTCCGGGCAGTGTTTTGGACTGGTCAAATCGTTACCACACTTGACCTTCAAAATGGACAATTCAAGGTCAAAGCCCGGACTATATTTCATTTACTACTGCTGATAAAATCTTGGAAGATACATGCATTCTTTATGGAGAATACAACTATATTCAAAGATATTTGATCTGATTGCTATGAAAATTCGCAACATCACAAACATCAAGCCAATAATTCCCATATAGATATAAAGACTGCATTATGGGAAAACAAATTATCCAAACATTAACATGTGTTGGAAATTGCATGCATTTACTGAGAGATTTCGAGTTGGTCCATTAAACTAATTATAACCTTGTAATCTTTCATAGTTTTTGTGCATGAAATTTTAAATTTATCAGGTACATATACTCTTTCCAGAATGTTAACACATATTTCCAGTTGCTCATCCTATTGTTAATTTTTTCAACAAAATAGTCTGATGTTTTGTAGTGTTAGAAAATGGCAGTTAAGAATAGTTATATTGGGAATTTTTATAACCAATTGTTCAGAGAATATGGAGAAAATAGTCCTATTAGAATATCGAAAAGAATTATATCACATAATCTGTTGACTGATATGTGAGCAGCATTGATCAAAACACAGGTATATGGCCTCATAAATATAAGATGAGCTACTGGAAATGTTTTTTAACATTAAAAAACATTCTTGAAGGAGTACAGGTCCCTGATCTATGTTTAACATTTCATGCAAAAACTATGAAAGATAATTCAGTTATAAATATTTGTATAGACCAACTCCCATAGTGAAATGCATGCGATTCCCAATTGATTTAGGCTGAAATTAAATAATAGTGATGGCAATTTTACTCTGTCTCAGTGGCAAATAATAGTGATCGTTGGGGAATTTTCTCCAAAATTAATAATCGTGCTGCCACTAATATTAGGCATCTGAGAGTGTTTGTGACATGTTAATATTTGGATACTTTTCTTCCTGTAATGAACATTCTAGCTGTCAGTAAAATGGTCTATTCTGTAAATGCCAATCATGATTGGGGTCATGCAATTAAAACATTCTTGGATGTTTGTATATCATGCAAATTTATATTAGGGAGTAAGTGTGCAAAATGTCATAGCCATCAGATTTGAATCGCAATTGAAGATACGGTCTGGCTGAAGTAGGGTGGGTGGAACATACTGTTTTTAGGTGATTATTTTATTGAGGTCTTTGGACTGGGGACATGACAAACTGCGGGATGTGGGACAAAAAATGTAAGTGTGTGGAACAGGTGATATCTCACATAATATAGAATGTAGAGGGCTCGTTTTGATGTATAACAAATGCTCGATATTGCACTAACCATATATATTAATCATGTCAATCACTGGATCTTTCATCACGCTCATTGTTTTTGGCTGTAAAATGCAATTCTACAGCTGTCCAGCAGCCTTGATTTCAACAATTTTGGGGCAGTCAGTTGTTGCTCAAATAATGAAAGATCCAGTGATTAACATGGTTAATATATTTGGTTGGGGCAATATCTAGCTTTTGTTAGACACCAAAATGTGCTATGAGCATCAGCCGTCCCACGCAATTACAAATTATGTCCCAAAGTTTGTCATTTTCTCCATTTCGCAGTTTGTCATGTCCCTTGGACTGAACTAAATTCCGGTCAGCTCTGTTGGTTCAGCTATCCCGAACAGCACAGAAAGACCCATAATTAGAACAATCTACAAATTTGTGTGACGACATTTATCATTAACAAATTCTCCAAGTTGAGTCTCTGAATGATGTCTTGTGAATGATGGAAATTGCAGTTTTAGCTGATTTATTATGAACAGGTATTTCATTGGTTCAAGTTAATTGTTTGTTACGAAATTGCTGTTGTATTTTCTAATACCTCCCCAACACTTGAAGTTGCCAATTCATATCGGGTGAATATAAGAACAAGGAGTTCATTTAAAAATTGTCTAGGTGTCGGGAGTTTTGTCATTATATTCAAATACTCAGCCAACGGGATTTTAACGGGATGATTTGGATTGTAAGAACCAAGTGACATCCCATTCTGAACGTTTATCACCACGATGTCGGATGGTGCTGTAGTTTCAGGTTGTATGGTAGCAGATTGACTTGATTGCGGTCTTTTTTCACAATAATTGTTTCCAAAGAAGCAATTTGTTCTGTATTATGGTCAATCGCCAATTTCATATCTGCAACGCTTGTTTGCAACATATTAAGTTTCTCAAGAATATTAGACAGAAGTGTATTTGTTTCAGCATTTGTTTCTGCATGTTTGATCAGATGTAATTCCAGCTTCATCCATAGCATCATGGGATACATGTACTGGTATATCATAGTTTGATATATTTTCATTTCCTTGTTCAACAACCACATTTGTATTTTTTTTCAATTTTGCCCGTGGGATGTCAAACTCATCATCTGATTCATCCAGAATTGTATTTGTTTTGGCATTTGTTTCTGCATGTTTGATCGGATGTAATTTCATCTTCATCAACCACATTTGTATTTTTTTTAATTTTTGCCAGTGGGATATCGTACTCATCATCCGATTCACCCATAGCCATGTGCACATCATCTTGTCCTGAAATATAAATCAACAAATATTTTAATTATTCAATGTATATAATATATATTATTAATTGGTTGTTTCCATATTGGCCAAGTTATGAGGACAAGGTCTGTCGAATTGGTCTCAGTCCGAAGGCTAATACGACAGACCAAGGCCTCATAACTCAGTCAATGTGGAAACAATCAATTAATAAGTATTTTATTAATTAGCAACATTGGCAATTGTTGTTTCACAGGATTTAATATATTAACATAGATATATACCATTGTGTGCATTAATAAATTAACAATTATTCCAGTAATATTTATTCTTGTGAACTTTGTGAAGAACATGCAACGATTTCACAGTATTGTGTGTTTCCACTGGGAATTATATTGATATGGATACATGTAGTTCATCCACATACTAGTATATTTACTCCCAAAATCAGTGACAGTCCATACCGTAAATCATCCGAAGGCAACTGTAATCTATCTTCCGTGGACTCAGTAATCTTTGCTGATTGAGCTAAATATGTATGCCGTCATTTATGATACCGTTGACATATTGGCCATGTTTTTCACTTATTGGCCGACTGTTGTTACCTAAGACACAGGCAGCCGTCTACTTATTGCAGCCGATAACCTATAGCTAATTAAATAATGTGTGTGATATCAAATGGCATTATGATATTGTGAATGTGTTTATTAATTGTGAATATGTTTATTATTTATAAGAGACACGATAATTGAACTGATTATGAGTCATTTTATTGTCTGAGAATAGAATAAACAAACAGTTGAACCTAAATTAATTTTGTGTCAATTTATACCCTGGACTAATAACCTGGTCATGGACAGAAGTTGAACACAGTATCAGTGATAAATAAATGTGGTCCGTTGGGTGTATTCTTCATTCCAGGATCGAAGCCAGGTTGAATGTTACTGGTATGGCAAGGTTATTAAATAGTGCCATAACTTTGTGGCACTTTAAACATGGCCATTGTAATAACTTTCAACCTGCCAACTAATCCGCATATTTACATACTTTTAATCCAATTCATATCTATATATTTAGAACTCAATGAGAGAAAACATTCAGGTAAGAATGGGTTTAAAAAAAAAATTGTGTTTCAGTCTTGATGATTGCAATTGAGTTTAACACTGTTTAACCCTTACATGACTGGAGCTTCTTGAAATTTTGCGAAAACCCTGAATATATATACCAGTCTCCCAAAGTGAGCATCGCATATATAAGAGAATACATTGGCCTAACAATATTTACATTAACCGTACAAGAGAGTGCATTCTCTTATATATGGGAAACTGGCATATATAAGAATGCACTGGCACAGGAACTGGCACCAGTGCAGCCCACCCCCACATCATAAAAGGGTTAAAACGTTCACTGCTGTCATGCAAATCAAAGGACTAGATAACTCGTAGTCGGCAGTGGACGTGTTAATGACATTTCAATAAATCTCACCAGGAAATTCAATGATCATCGCGGAACATTTGGTCCTCTTGTACTTAAAAGTACACAATGGAGTCTTTTGTATGTTGTTGTTTCCCTATTGTTCCTCCACCCCCTCCCATTTCTTGGGTGTCACATATCTCACCATCAGTGTAGAGATCTAAAAAAAATAATCTTAATTTGATTATTTTAGAATCTTTAATGATGCATAATCAGATTATTAAGCGCCCCTCAATTACTATTTATTTGGATTCTGGGGTAAAAAATATTTGATTCAAGTTGAGGAACCGACCTATCAAAGTTCCGAGTTTATATTAGATATATATTTTTGAAATCCATTATTTTTCACCATTGAGACTTATTACTGGCCCAGTAAAAAGTCGACGAGCTGACGGTCTCAGACCAAATTACGGATGAAGATGGATAACTCTAAAATCAAGAGGCGTTGTGTTGATAATAAGGCCATATTTCATCCAACATGTTGATAAATAACACGTTTAAGGCAATTTTATACTGTAGTTCACAGCGGTTAGCATTAATTTTGAGCAATTAATCGATTCTGATAACTGATTATTAAAAGCCTTCTGTATTTATAGCCCATACTAGTACGTCCTCTGGTGTTACTGTTAAATCATTTGGCTTGCTTCATTTGTTGGTGGGCTCTAAAGCCCAATTCAAATTTAACTTTCAAGAGATACATGGTATAAAATTAGTATAGCATAGCACTTTAACTACCATCCACTAGCAGCTCATTATAAACAGGGAACTTTCACGTTCATAACTCCATTGAAAATTACATTTAATTTTTTATGCTTATGCTTGGAAGACATATTTATGCACAGCAAGCCATAAAATACAGTCTTAAATATTTCAGTTTCTTGCAGTTCTTAAAGCAAAATTTTAAATTTTATAACATGACCCGATGAAATTTCAACTGGACAAACTGGCACATTTATGGTTCAATCATAGGATAAAGGTGTGAAGTGCCCCTTTAAGATGTTGATTTATACACCAAACAATATAGGAGTGGCATACAAAGGACCATCTTAATGTACTATTTATTGTTTATGTGGGGTCCATAATTGCAAACAAAATTTTTTCACCTTGGTTTGTGCATTATGGGCATTGAAAAACATATCCTAGTATGACAGAGTGGGGAGGGGGTCCAATTGTGCACGCCCCACCTCATTTACATTAAAATTTTATTTCCCACTGTCAGTTGGATTTTTTTTCAAATAGATGGAGATATACGGGATCTCACGTGAGTTTCTATTTTATACGGAAGCTATCAACCGAGTTCACTAAATTCGATTTGATCCGAGGTTGATATATTACATATAAAAATAGAACGAGTTTGATATACATGTTATCACATGATAAAATAAACGCGAAGTATTCATCGAAAACAACAATCATAAACTTCAGAAATCGCAAGTCATTTAAATAATGGCGTGACGTCATCGCATGCTCTAATATTACACGTGTGTCTCACCAATAATTATGAAGCTGGTTTTGTGGGTTAATTATGTGATAAAAATTAGTTTACGTGAAAAGCTGAGTAATTGAACCTAACATGCTAATTATTACAAAAAATATTCATCTGTTTCAGCCAATGGGCTTGTAATGCGCTCCACTCCAAACATGCACTGCCCTCTACTATGGACTGTCCGTATATACATACAATGATACATGCCTGCTCAATTAATCATGGTAGTATAGCTGAAGGGGTCACTCTCACCAAAAACAGTGCCGAAGGGTACACAGGGTTTTAAAATGTGCTGAAGGATACACAGGGTTTCTTATTGACAGTTCATTAAACTGCATTTCTGAAAGTATGGCACCCATCAGCAGTTTGTTTTCAATTGATTTTAATGTTCATTGGAACGTAAACAATTATTCTCTAACAGAACTTGTGACAGACACAAAAACTAAACCTGTGTATACCCTTCACGAAGGCTTCAGCACTTTCATTTGGTGAGAGTGACCCCTTCAGGGTTAGTATACATGTAATTGTGATCTACAATGGTGTAAAGCAGGTACGGTGAATAAGGCCTGTGCATGTGTGTTAAAATGCTGTATAGCCTAGGTACGGCGTATAAGGGTGGTGCAGTTGGGGGTACTACACCTTTTATCGGACTAATATTTTGAATGTACCCCCCAACCCTTATAAACCGTACCTATGCTACCCAGCAGATACCTTTTATCGGAATAATATTTTGAATGCGTCATGCCCCCCCCCCCAACCATGAATTAATTTTCGTAAACTTAAACACACTGGCGAAATTAGAATACCAACAGTATGTAATCGGTCATTCACCATGGGGAAGTGCTTGCTAGCGACATGTCGTGATATTTATTTCATAATTCTGTTATAGACTTACCTTGAAAACTTCGTGGAACGAAAAACAAAACAAACGCAGGTAAGTATTCTGTCAAAATTTTGACGAACGAAATTTTGCTGTGACAGCTACATCACGTCGAGTGCATTTTCCCGACTCTTCTGAGCGGTTACAAAGATTTTTTTTTAAACTACGGTAAATCGACAAACATTAAACAAAATTATGATTTATATTTTATTTTTTACAAAAACAAAAAGCCGTTCTGTCTTTTTGTTTTCAATTATAAATAGTAATCTAATACAGACACTCGAAAGCATGTGTTTGTCAAAACGTAAACAGATTCGAGGTACCTGGCACGCGCACGGAGTAGGTATCCGTTTCGGAGAACCCCGTCATTTTCTTAAAAATCACTAATTATGTTTTTAATTAGGGTAAGGATATTTGTTCTCTATTTGAATTCTTTACAAATAACCAGTACATGGATCTATTTTTTATCCCGACTAAAACGTGAGTGAGTTGGCTCCACGACAATTGGCTAAAACAACAGATGTCGATCAAACTTAAAATTGCGTGCCTTTGTCGCCAAGATGTAAACACCACAACACAACCACGTTGATACAACTCGATTATCACAATTAATGCACGAAAAAAAACCCAATACTTAATTAGCTTATATAAATACTTCATTACCGGGCTAATTGATTGAAACTGCACATTTGGCATAACATTATTACTGCCAATTCGTGATGATTTATATCAATTACATCACAAATACCAGTCGAAAGATTTGACAATGATCGCATATATAACAGGCCTTCGTGGTACCGGTATTAACTTGAAAATAATTACATAAAAAAACATGTTGCCAGACCAATAGCGAATTACTCAGGCGCTTCGATCATTAGTGACGTTATATTTGAGTAACGTTCTGATCGGTAGATTCGGTACCGATTGTGACCGTCACAAATTGACGAAATCGGAAAAAGCGGTACCGATTTCACCGATTGACGCGTTGTTCAAAAACGTCGTTTCTACGTTGTAATCGGTATTTTATCGGTAGAAATGACTTCCACAAAGCGTCATCAATCGGAACAATCGGTGTTTTTGCCCATTTTACCGATTTAGTTGTGAGATGACCCCTAAACACATTTAATTTATAGTTAATTACCAATATTGGCCTCCTCAATTCTCAACATTATACATAGGCACTCACTGTGAGCCTGAGTAAGTTAATTAACTCATATAATGATAAACATTGTATACATCCGAATTCTTGCGAACTTTATCAAATTTACGAACACTGGGCTATTAATAATGAAATTAACCCAATAAAACTTAAGCTATCATGCAAAGTATACATATTCAATGATATTATAGTCTTCCAACTAGAGTAACTGGTCGTCAGCTCGGCTTGATGTGGTCGTCAGCTCGTCTTGATGAGGTATATGTATAATTTAAATGTATATATTTTTAATATTGAATCGTGATTAAAACAATTTTCTATTGCAGATATGAATATAAGAGTCAAATTTGTCACCGATAGTGTGTCACAGACAAACAGAGTGGGCCGACAATTCGGAACCGCTTACGTGGTTACCAATCCGGAACAGTGTATCAGAAGAATGACGTTTGACATCCCCGCCTCCTGTTCGAAGCGGCCAGGTTGGTCTGTTGAGTGGGTCCAAAGAAATTAGCGCGGGTATACAATGTGTTATGTCTAACGGAGGACATGTGTTTTTATTTTAATCGGCAGCACTCATAATTTTTCAAAACTATGATGGTAATAATCGCAGTATTAGTTATGTTCAAAATGGTCCTACAAAAACTCGATGAAATTATTAACAAACAAAACCCCAAGACGACGTTGAAACTGCAACACCTGCTGGTGAGTTCACATCACTATGAAGATGGAGGTTAAGTGGCTAATCTATGAATGAGAATTATCACACAACACTTCGTGTCGAAAGTAATACCCATGGCGCACAGTCCATATGAAGAAGTTGTTAAGGATTTCAAGCAGGTACACGTTTAATAATTGAATCAGAACCCCCTACACCTACTAATGAATTATCAACCAGAGAATACAAGGAGTAAACTGATACTGAATCTTTCTAAAATACAAGGCAATAAGTATGCTTAAACGTCGAATAAAACTAATGTCAATAGTAGAATTTAAACTTTTACCCACACCTTCCTGCATCTAGAGATCTCAACTTGACCCCCTCCCCAACTAAATAAATTAAATTTCTGGCGCCATATTCTTAAGTCATATATCGTACCTTTAAATAGGTCCATTGAATCGACTCTCTTAGCACATTTTCCCACCATTCGTGCAGATATTAATTATCCTGTTGATATCTGATACTGCTATATCGGTGGTCGAAGACATGACGCCGTATCTGGATTAAGTGACAAAACTATTATGACTATTTTAGATTTCAATGACTTATCTTGCGTGGTGAAATGTCACCTAGAGTAATCGTATTGAGTTTTATTACCTGCATATTCTCTCGAAAAAACACGTACATTATATGCTTATGATAGATCTTGCTTTAGGTAGATAATCTTCTAAGAATCGCATGATTTTGAGTCGATAATGTGCTGAAAATGAAAACATTTTTTTCATATTATCGACTCATGAAGCGATTCTAAGCAGCTTACGTGCGAAAAATGACACAAATAATCCAACTCACGACTTTTCATGGATACGCTCTTTTACATGTGTTTTCACTATGGTCCGTGTCGTAAAGCGAAATAACAGATATGACTCCATTATCTGCTTATTTCAGAATAATCACATTATGTACCTATTTCACTTTATATGTCGATTGTGTGCGTATTCGCGCCAGGATATGTTGCTATAAAAGTACTAGTACTCTAGACTAGTATTCACATTTGTTACAAAATGATTAACAATATCAAGGTTTTGTTTTCCCCAACAATTGCAAGTGATAAACTTTGAAAAATTTATTTTCTTCTGCGACATTGCCCTAGAATTGTATGAATTCGAAATTAGTTACTACGGCTTCTTTTTGTTTGGCTTTGGCGTTTCTCATAGCTAATTTGAGGGGTTGTAAAGAGTCCAGTTACTATTAGTGTTATTAATTTAAATGTAGGTTGAGGTCGAAAGTATTTTGTTTTATGGTACGTAGGAATACCTCAAATACAAGCTTTTTAAGGCATAAAGCAACTACTGGCATTACGCATTATTACATGCAAAAATAAAAATAATTGTTTCCGACAACACCAGGGGGGGGGGGGGTGGAAAAAAAGTTTTGTCCGGGCACGTATGCCGGGGTGGGTGGTGGTCAATAGGACCAACAAACAATTTTTTCCGCAACTCAAAAATATTTTTCCTGCAAGTCTTTTTGACTGTTTTTGCAATGAGTTTGGCTTAAAACACATCTATATGTCAATATTAACATAAATGACAAATTTCATGATGATCAGACAAACAGTATAGCCTATAGCCCATGCTAATGGATTGAATTTTGAAATCCAAGATGGCTGAATGACCCCAAAATGACTTGTTCCTATTTACATGTCAATGTTAACATCCATGACTAATAGTATGCACATAAATTCATATACAGCTGTTTGCAGTGAATTTCCCCCCGCAAATCTATGTTTTAGTGTTAAAAGGGGGTGGGTGTCCAAAAATGGTCGGAAAAACTGCCGAAAACGGAAAAAAATTTGGACGCGGGGGTGGGTGGGTCCCAAAAAAGGGTCGAAAGTAAAAAATCAGCATACGTGCCTGCAAATTTTGTCCGACCTACCCCCCCCCCCCTGACAACACAAGAAAATCATCAAGAAAACGTCCGACGATGTCATTTGCACCAGAATTTGTACACCTAGATACCAGATAAATCTATTGATCACCTTCTCGTTAGATCTCTCATTTCTTTTACCATACTGTGGATGTCAAGTTATGTGTAGTGGGGCAACATCAGAGCAGGTGGACATATAATTCGTCCAATTCCAAATACACTAGGCATCATTGCTCTGAGTACACATAAAGACAAATAAATCTGAACGTGTAAATTGAAAATTAAATACAGCAGTGACAACAGGATTTAGAAGCAATATATGTTCAACTTTCACTGTGATAATATGTTAAATTAATAAACGAGTGTTGTAGCCACAAACAGCAGAACGGATATATTAACCAAAGTAAACCGTGCACAACACAATAACAACGTTCTTTGAAAACAATAATGTAATATGAAATCCGAACAAATTTAACCAAATTCCATGTCAAATATCGGCAATGAACACGATGGTTGTGTCCCAAACAAAAATCCACGCCATTGAACAGAAAAGAGCGTTCCGCGTTAGTCTATTCCTTATATAGTAGTAATAAAGAGCGTTTTTTTTTGTACTTTTGTGAAAACTCAAAAACAGCTGTCACAATTGCGAATATTTGTCAGAGCACGTGAAGCCGCTTTAGTTTTAGGTGTCTTCTATAAAATTAAATTGTATGTGCAGGCCTTGAGATTCGACGAAAATCACCGAATCGATTCTCATAATGATTCTCGCGAAACTTTACAATTGACTAACTTGATTCAGCATTTGATTCTCGCAAAATTGATGTGGATACTTTTGGAAGACCACTGACAATATCTAACTGCATAATCTTGTCTATCTTTTCAGATTCCACAAGTACAGACCACACGAATGCCCTAGCAGGTACATCACACATAACTGAAGTGCATGTGACAACAAATCTCTTTTATCCACATACAAATCCATTGAGCTTAACAATGGTGTAATCCGTTTTAAAAGCGTGCTATTACTGTATAACATCATCAGACTTGTTCTGTACATAAAAAATCCCAATAATAAATGGAGTACCATCCCCAAAGATTGTTACTCGGTCTGAGATTGGCCAAAATTGATGGTTAGTACTCATAAAGAGAGGAAGACCATCTATACTCAACTGCAATGATATTGAATTATGGCTCATTGATTCTGTTGTGAAATTGCTGACATAAGATTTGAGACACTCAGTTATTCCAAAATGGTAATATTCTCCTCCACAAATCTTAATTATTATTATATTTTGTGTCTGTTCTCAACAGAAATCGGGGATCCTTTGGTAAATCAGGGAAACCAGATGACAACAGATGGAGAAGTTCTGACAATGCAACATGTGACACCCGATTTCGCAATGCCCACATTTCCATTGGTCGAAGGTTCAGTGTCATCGAAGGGGTCTTCAATTTCAGAATCCAAGTGAGAGTCTGGCACAGTTACATGCATACTAGTATCCCCAAATCGCTGTCTTCAATATTTACTAATATACATGATATCCATAACCACAATACACGGTTCAAAGCAAATTCAAATCTGTATTGTGAATTCAGAAGAACAAAAAAAGCAAGAAGTGTCATATCAACCAGAGCCAGATGTCTATGGAATGAACTCACATGTGATTGTAAGCTTCGTGTAGAAACTAGTAACAAATATCATAAGTACCTAAAAACACATTTCATTAATAAATACACCCCAAATATCAAATAACAATCCAGTTTGTATGTATTCTCTCCCCTATTATATATACTAAGGCAATAATAGCCAGCAGTCCCTTACGACAGAGACTGTCCAGAAGAGGGAGCAGAAATTAATGAACTTCTCTTTATTCTCATAGTATAATCATCCCTCTCCTGGCCAGCTCTCCCGGTGAGGAACAGGCCAACCAAATTTATGCCGCATTTGTGTCACTATTTGTCACTCATCTGAATAACAGTGCAAAAATAATCAACTTGTCCATAACCTTAACCAATTCCTCAACCAAATCAAGCAGTATTCACACCCATATTTCATTGATCACCTTAAATACTGGCATTCCCCACATTATTGAAAATTGCAAGAATATCGCGCAGGTCTCAGCATAAAGACATCAAGATACTCATATTGGCTACCAGATCAAGCATAACAACTAAAAAAATTACAATAATCACCATCTCACAACCCGACCCCCCCCCCACCACCCTTCTTGCCCATCTCAATACAATAATACACACATTGTAAATACGCACCCGCCCTATATACACCCAATATACGTACACATAACACTGTATCATTATACAAGCATAAGGTCCCTGCCCTTGCAAGTTAAACTTTTTGTGGGGTCCTGTTGATATATATTGATATATTATAATTATATTGAATACGAAATAAATCTTATTGAATCTGAATCTGATCTACAGTAGACTCCATACCACTTCCAATTACAGAATCACTATCATTGTCAACTGTATCAATATTTGAATCAGAGAGATTCATTTCTACCTCTACATTATCAACATTTAGATTATGTATCACTGGATCAAGATCATTCTCGGAAATCTGAGAAGAAATGTAGGTAATTTGGTCAATATGTTTTTCAACATTTGCTCTGATCTGGCGCAGTTCAGTCCAATATGACTTCGCCATATCAAGATCACAATTTGATATTTATAATTAGGTATTTACATTTTTGAAAATTTCTTCTCTGTGTCTGTGTTATGTACCTGCTAGGGCATTCGTGGGGTCTGTACTTGTGGAATCTGAAAAGAAAGACAAGATTAGGTAGTCAGATATTGTCAAGTGGTCTTCCAAAAGTATCCACATCAATTTTGCGAGAATCAAGTTAGTCATAAAACACTGACATTTTTAAAGTTTCGCGAGAATCATTATGAGAATCGATTCGGTGATTTTCGTCGAATCTCAAGGCCTGGACATACAATTTAATTTGATACAAGACACCTAAAACTTCCAACTAATTTTGCCAACCAAAAATAAGCTAGGGGCATTCGTGAAAAAGGTTGACATTTTCACATTATGGGGGCTGTGATAAGTGTAACCAGAGGGGAGAATGGCACGGCAGAATGACTTACCCGAATTTAAGTGCCCCTGCTCGAACATATGTTCAATTTGATGAGATGGAGGATGAGGGTTATCATAGAGGGCGATCCCCACTTGAAGGGACAGGTATTGGAATGGCAAGCTGTTTTCCCATCGACTACATGCACCTTGTTTGTTTTGGAGTGATGAGAAAGTTGCTGAAATATTGGACATCTGGTCGCTTGAAAGTGAGACAGGGTCGCCTTGTTGTTATAAGCATAAATGAACGATTAATTTCTTTTTGTAATTTCTTCCCCTCTGACTTTTCAAGAAGACCAAGATCCTTGGAACATTTAGATCGATGGAAGGCCACTGAGCTCCGTCATTTTATCCTTTATACAGGACCAGTCGCTCTTTAAAATGTACTAAATACTGTAATATATCAACATTTTCGATTGGAATCAGACTTCTAATGAATATTAACCTTAATCAGAGTTTTAATCATTATGCTCATGAATTGTTAGTGAATATTGTGACAAACTGTGGTTTGATATATGGCATCTTTAAGCTTGGTGTACAATGTACATGGGCTAGTTCATCTAGCTGCTGATGTTCAAACATTTGGCCCGGTTGATGGAATTTCCACGTTTACATTTGAAAACTCATTGTAAACAATGAAGCATCTTATTCGAAAGCCATCAGATGCATTGTCACAAATTATTAGGAGAATATCTGAGTCTGGTCAGTATCACAAGAAATTAGTATCCGAAACAAAGCTTTCATCCGAACATTATGATGGTCCACTTCCAGACAGTTTTAGTTTGGCTGAGTGTACACAATACAAATCATTTAAGCAAGATAGCTTAATTATTGGCACTACTCTCAGATACCAGAATTTTCTGATTGGAGACAATAAAATTGGCCAAATTCACAATATATGTGCATATCAGAATGAAATATGGTTAGTCTATATATATATCTTTTATTCCTCCAAGTTTATTATTAAAGTTGAAAGACTGAGCTCAGCCTTCTCTCACTGAGCTTTATCAGACATCCGAGCCAAAATGTGTCCTCCTTCCATATCAACAGTCTTTTGTAGCTTTCCCATTTGTCGATGCCAATTTGTAAAAGATCAACTTCATGAATTTTTTTCAATCGTTTTGTTCAGGGTTTTTCGTTCTATAGTTATTCATCTTTGTTTATCTGGAAATGTTGGCGTTTTTTCCTTCCGAGCAGATATCTCAAAGGGTTGTAAAATGGTGTTATTTTGCATATTTTCATGCGCACTCCGTACGTGCGTGTACATGTCTGCTAAAGTCATAACTTGAATAGTATTGTAAAACAATTGTTTTGATGTTCACCACTATTCCGACAAACATTTTATTCGGGCTTTCCATTCTATAGTCGTTTATCTGGAAATATTGCCCTATTTTTCAGTCCGAGCAGACATTTCAACCATACGTTTTCTTTCCATTTTCGTCCTACATTTATTCATCATTGTTTATCTTAAAATGAAGATTTTTAGGTCTCTGTCACACCGGTAAGTTATAGGAATGCTCACACCAGACAGTACATCCACATGCAAGTATGCACCGGGCGGCAGTCCATATCTTGTTATATACATGTATGATGTGTGTCTGTGTATGTCTAACATGTGTGTTAGAGTGTCTGCTAGTTGCAACAGGCAAGAGTATGATCAACAACGAATGCTACTTTCTAAACTGAAACAAATGAGAAATAACAACACAACAGAACGATTCATGATCAGAGATGGCAAACAGAGATGGCAAAATAGTAAAGCACGCAGAAAGATAACCGGAAGACTTATGACGGGAAACAAGTCATTCGACAACATCGAAAAACGAAACATTGAACTGTCTTCACGATCCAGCTACAATGTTTGTATACAAATCCGGACAATCTTATCAATAAAAGAGATGAACTTCAACTACGTATCGCAAAAACCCAGCCATTGTTTGTATAACAGAAACCCTCCCCAAATATTCTGAAACAACAGTACAAGAGAGTGAACTTCAGATATGTAATTATGACCTCTTCTGTGGAAATATTCCCAAAAGGGGAGTACTTATATATACTCACAAACAGATGCGGGCGCAGTGGTGTAGATCTAGAAAATGTATCCTTCTCTGAATCAGTGTGGTGTCAATGGAGGATGAAAAGTTAAACGTTTCTTGTTGGATGTGTCTATCAGAGTCCTAATACAGAATCTACTAATGAAGCACAACTCACTACTTTAATAAACAAGGCTGTGAGCTTGAACAAGAAACACGTCATAATTATCGATGATTTTAATTACCCAGAAATATCTTGGGAAACGGGACAAGCTCCAGAATATACAGGCGGCTTTTCGATTATTGAATGTTTAAAAGACACATGGTTGTATCAACTGGTAACTGAACCTACTCGTCACAGAGGAAATCAGAAAGAAATCAATCTGTATCTCGTTATAACAAATAATCCTGAACTAATTACTACAATAGAACACGAACACTCTCTCGGAAAAAAGCGACCACGATGTTTTGGAAATCAGCCTCAGTTGTTCACTGTTCACACTGCCACAGACACAGCGTGAAGACAAATATTTGTGGAACAAAGGAAATTACGAGCTAATGAGAAAAGTATCGCACGAAAAAGACTGGAGTGAGCTACACAGCGTGAACCTGGACCAAGCATGGGATATCTTCAACATCACCCTCCAAGAAACGACTAAAGAGTATGTTCCAAATCTCAAACATATCCAAATAAAAAACGGAAATATTTGTGGGTAAATAAGGATATATTGTCCCATGTTAGAGAGAAAAGAGCAGCTTATAAGAGGTATCGTCGATCACACGAATCAGCCGACTACCTGAGATACAAACGGTGTCAAGAAGCAAATATCGCGATAAAAAAAGGCGAAGATAACATTTGAGAGGAAAATTACCGATGAATGTAAGACAAATCCAAAGACTTTCTGGAATTATGTCCAAAGCAAAACTGTTGCCAAAACTGGTGTTGTAGATTTGAAGAAAGAGGAAAATGGGGCGCTCATCACAGACAATTGCGAAAAAGCGGATATCTTGAATACTTTCTTCTCATCTGTTTTCACGAAGGAAAGCCTTAACAATATACCGGATACTCCTGAACATTCTGACGGCAAATTTCTTTCCGACTTTCAAGTTACACCAGAAGCCGTTGAAAATAAATTAATAAATCCATCCGTCCGAATTTGGGTGGCTTAACTGTCAAATCATCTCCTACTGTTCGTTCCTATTTGCCTAAAACGTCAGGACATTGTTATTGACAAAATGAAAATATGTAACATATATTGTTGACAATTGTTATTTTAGTGTTTTTGATCATTTCTTGACTTAGAAACTTTTTGAGTGAATCTGTGCTTGGATGCCTTAACTGTGACATCAGCTTCTACAAATTCTCTTTTTAATTGCCTTTTATCAAACATAACCTTCAAATCTGCCACCTTCGTCTCGGGAAATTTTGGTCGCCCACCTTTCTTTTGTACCTGTAAAAGAGTGATAGTATTAATTCATTAGACAAATTTGACACATTAACACACACACTGCCATTGGATGCCTATATGATTCTCTTACAAAATCCATATTTATTATCATATAACTTCACACATAAATACGAACTATTGTAGTGTTGTTCCGTATGCTGTGGTCGAATTTCTTAGAAGAGATTAAGTTGATGTGATTCCTATGAAGTGGCTCTTAAATGATTCCCAGTGCTACTGGCCACCTAGTTCATAGGATGACAAACGTATTACCAAAGCTGTCATTGAGAAAATGTCCGCCAGAGTCGACTTTCGGGTGTATGATGTAAACATCATGGCCCACTCAGGTGCGTATAAAAATACATTCCTACATTATAATAGATTGACTTTAATATACCCCATCCGATTCACTGGTTTATTTCTTCGTAAGCTTCGTTAATGGTCAGTCAGTTAATTGTCAATAAAACTCCTAACAGACCCCACCTGTTTTACCAAATCGGCCAAAAATGGTCATTTTCATTGTACTAATAATTCACTCAAACCTGAAAATGTTATCATTCATAGACAAAATACATGTTGTAATTTACAGTTATCAAATCGGATGCGGAAATTCAAGTTTATGTTTATTTGTTGGCAAGGCAATATTTAATTATTTTTTTATATTTAGCATCAAATTCCATCAATCAACACATTTTATTTCTGGGCAGAAAATAATAAATGTATTTGTTTATTTTTTAGTCCAATGCACAATTATATTTTATTACACACTTAGCTGTGATTTATAAGGATTATTTATTACACAGCCAATACACAATTATATTTTATTATACACTTAGCAATGATTTATTAGGATTTGTTGGAGAATTAAAAGTGATTGTGAATTACGTCCCCGGTGAACTCACGCGATCAGCTGGTCGAGAACTATATTTTCACATATTATCTTTAGAATTATCACCTTTTACTCATGGAAAGTGTGTAATAAACAGAATAATCAATTGGCATCAATAAGTACATCAAAATCCATTGATTAGAGGTATAGTACTAGTAATATGTGCACATTTAATTCTTAGTGAAATGTCTCACCACACATTTTTGTCAGCACTGAAATAACTTTCTGTCGACTACTTGGACATATTTTTTTCTTATTGAAGTCTATATATGTTTTATTCCACACCCATTGACGTGAGTATTCAACGGAATCCCAGCCATTGAATACATATTAGTGTATACCTCTAGTGGAATACAAGCTGGAACTATTATTGTCGACAAGAATGATGACGTACATTACGCCGATCATCCGCTTCCGGTGATCCCCCATAATTTGTCAGCCTTAAATCACAATAAAGGTAGCTATAGTAACAATGAACTTTGAAGGTGACATTCATGGATTGAACTTATCTGACTGAACGGTGTAGAATAAATACAGAACACAACTTGCATCATAATCTCAAATCGAACTCGTTGCGGACGGCGTATAGTTACATTTCGCTCGAGCTACGCTCTCGCGAAATATATCATTGCACCATCCGCAACTCATTCGATAAAAGAGTCTCGATTAAGATGCGCGTTGTGTTCTGTCGATGTATTATAATCCACATTTACTAGTAAGTAGAGTTATATGGTACTGGGCTGTAGTAGATGATCAGACAGACAAAGAGAGAGAGAGAGAGAGAGAGAGAGAGAGAGACACACACACACACACATGTATATAGATATATATAATTACTCTTATTTTATTCTAGTGTCATATGCTTCTTCGGCTAGCAAAGCAGAAGAAGCAAGGGTGACAAGCGATCTTCAATCTGATTATGAACCCGACAATGAAAAAAGAAAACGAAAGGTAGGTTCATATTGAATTCATTTAACAAAAGCGATAACTGAAACTCAAGTTAGTTCTGCATTTTACGGCTGCGTTAGGCAGACATAGGATGCATTGGTTCAATCAACAGTCTAACCATGTACTTGTATGGCATACGCCCTTATGATATAGTGATTATTTCAGATCAATAACTCTAGTCAAACTCATTTATAAAATAAATCATAGGAATGGTCTCATTTTCATTTGGAGGGGTACTGGTACTCAGTATAAATGTGTAATGACAGTATGACGAATAGATAATACCAGTGCCGAATGTTGCATATTCTTTGAGTAATGTTCAGATAATAAGATAAACAAATGAAATTTACATCAGTTTTGTAATCGTGCAATTCTTATTGTTGGAATGTTGCAGCTGCAATTTGTTTAAATTCTCATTTTGCATGTAAATGAATGACACATATATTTTCTTCAGGTGCCCCAGAGGTGTATCCAAAGTGGCGATATAGACTCACCACCTATGCTACCAGTAATATTACCCTTCAAACGGGCAAAAAAGGTATGTTTTTATTAACCTAAACATTTATTTCATATGTGTTGCTTTCGTATTAGTTAGTAAATATAGTGCACAGTAAGTTCACTTAAATTTAATGCTGTTTCTGGGGACTCCAGATGGTAACTTGAGCAATATTCAACAGCATTTCTTTATATTTGTTACGTGGTTCACATGTGGGAAGAAGCAGACCAAGTTCAAATTTGGTCACGGTCCAATGATTTTTGACGGACTTATGCCTATTTTTCGACTTAGAAATCATTGTTGTCGGTTTGTCCGGATGATAACTTAGCAATATTTAACAGAATTTCTTGATATTTGGTATGTGGTTCACATTTGAGAAGACGACCTTAACCCTCTCATGACTGGGGCTGCATTGGTGCAGCATTAAATACCCTGTGCCAGTGCATATATAAGATAATTCACTGGCTTACAATATCAAGGTAAATATTTTTAGGCCAAAGCATTCTCTTATATATGCGAGGTGCCATATAAGAGAATGCATTGTCACAGGGTTTTCGCAAAATGTCAAGAAGCTCCAATCAGCAAAGGGTTATTGTAAGATAACACTGTTAAAAAATTAGCTAAATTCATCTCTGAAAACAAAGTTAAAATTAAAGTGGCCACATGATTTGATTTTTATTCGCCTACCATCAAACTTGTTTATCGACTGAAACTCGCAAATATGGATGGAATTTAAGGCCTGGAATAAGTATGTAAATAAATTGAAGTATATACTGAGTTATCCGACAAAACCTGATGTTTTTCCTTTACTAGGGTCCTTTTTTTGGTTTGACGTATGGTTTTAAAGTTATCAACAAGCAAAAAGCGTGAGATAGTTACATATACATGCTCTCACACATCTTATATGCATGTATATAAAGGTCGGTCTATCATTCAGGTTCAGGCCATCGAATGTGAAGATGACGAGGAAGAAGGAAGGATCGAGTTTGCCAAGTGCCCACCACCACCAAAGGGGCTTGATGCACAGCAGCTGAGAGCAAGTGGTTAGTGTATTCATAATCAGCTTGAGCTATAGTACAGTGGCCTTTTATTAGCTCAACTTGTCAAAGTCAATATTGAGCTATTGCCATGGGTTGCTATCCACCTTTATGGATGCGACACAACACCAATACAATTTTGGAAATGTATAACTTATCTATAAATGTGTGTACCTTTAATTCAGGTACAATATATATGGTAAACTCAAAATACAGGTCAAGTTCGAATTTAGGTTCTGCTCGCCAATTTTACAAGAGTTACGTCTCTTTTTGTTGGATTTTGCACTTAATTTTCGTTTCCGGATGATAACTATAGTAAGTCTGAATTAAATGGAATGTAAATGGAATGAAATTTGGTATGTGAGTTTACTAGCACAAAAAAAGGTCAAATTCGAATTTGGGTTCTGCCACCTATTTTCACCTGAGTTGTTGAAATTACCCTGCATGAATGTAGATGGGAACGATATGTCTTGGTGTGAATCTGTCAAATAACTTGGTTGCTGTCTGCCATCTTGATTTTCAGTATTAAACAATGTAAATCCATTAGCACAGGCTGCAGGCCATACTGATGGTCTGATCATTGTCACAATTGTAATGCGTGTTGACATTGACATGTAGATGGGAACTATTCATGTTGGGGTAATTCAGCAAAAAGACATGGCAACCAGTGGCTATAGTGCAGCATGTCTGTCCATTACTTTCTTAAAGATGTAGATTAAATTAGAACTATGGATCACATCCATGATAGTGGCTATACTGACAATGACATTGTTTATTCATTAATTGAAGTGGAAAATATTTTATGTAGAATTCGTTAGTGAATATTTGTGAATTGAATATATTTTTTATTTAAATGTCATTGTACACGTCATCTTCTTGTTTTTAGCATTTGAAAGGAAGGTTCTCACAATATTAGAAGAGTTAAAACCGGATGTGTCTGCGTGTCGAAAACGGATTGATTCAATCGCACAAAGACAGTTAGCTTCAAAGGAAAAAGAGTCAAACTATGCCATTTCCCCAGAGTTTCCATTGCCCATAGTATCGCCTGAGATGATACAACAATTCGAAGGCCGACTGGCAGAAGACTATAATCTTGGGAAATCTTTAGTCCACTCACGATCACAAACCATTCTAATACATCTTACTGAAATATGAAAAATATATCCGATTCAACTAGGGCCAGCGGAATTGCCCAGTTCCACTTGAATCGAGTTAATCAAGCTGATGATTCTATATCAAATCGAATTGGGGACTAACAAATAAATAACTCGAGGCTATGCGAGATATGCATGAATTGATTAAGACAGGATGCCCTAACAGTATCTATAATCATCATTGTTTTGTTACATAACCATGGGGCTACTTCTGGTAAATTGTTATGCAAACATATATGCGGGCCAGCAGCTTGTGAATAACTATTTGGCCAATATAAATAAATTGCTAGATTTACATCCAACTTTTTCGAACAAATGGGACTGGAGGGCGAATTTTAGTTTTTATATTTTATTCTTCCTACATGGTCATAGACAACTCTAGATATTGAAGCAGTATCCTGTCTTATATAATACAAGGTGATTTAGATTGTCCAGTTTGATAAAAAAAAAGACTGGTTAATGGGTCATTCAAATGTAATTTGACGGTCAATTAAGGCATGAGAAAAAAGGTTTACATAAAATATATCAAAAAATAAAAAATGAAGAGTGGGACTAAATATATGGTTGGGCCGGGATGTAAAACAACCAATTTGTTTATATTGGCCTTAACGAGTGTAAGTGTTTTATCCTTTAGTGAGAATTTCTGATTTTATGAGATGTATTAATTGCTTTCATCTAGGCTTGAAACTTTTTGACCAAATGGCTTGAAACTTTTTGGCCAAATTTGACCATTTTTGAAAAATTCTGGCCATTGGCCACCAATAGCATCAACTATGAGGCCTAAACAAAATCTTTGTTTCCCCCTAACCCGCCCGCACCTATTAAAACCTCTCGCACCAAAAAATAGCTTTCGGAAATAAAAGAAAATCGCTGCCGACGCTGTTTGTCTCAGTTCGTCCCTTTATAATAGGCCCGTTTCTAATGACTCTACTTCCGGACGCATTTCGTAAAATGGCGGCGCTCACGGAAAAAAAAATACATCGTTTTCGTTTAAATCTTCCATCAAAACAGGAATATTCACCTATGTCATGGCGTCACAACCCATGGTTAGCAGCAGTGTGTTAGGGCTAAAGTTTCTAAAATGTTCTCGCATGGACGCGGTAAACAAATTTACCGTAGTTTCACATGCTAAGAAGTTTTTACACGTGTTTCAAGAACACCATACGGGTTTTACGGACAATGTTGTCGTTAAATGTAGTTTGTACTTGGATTCAAAGGAAACGTTTAACGTTGAAAAGGAGTCATATGACTACACATGCGGAGCACCACTTTTTCCATCAGACCATTCCACAGTTAATCAGATGGTCATGCGACCGCAGCTGGAATGCTGTATGCCCATTGAACAACAATATTATGCATCTGGCTTGGGTGATGCAGACCGTTGCGTGCAGTGTGGAGAGCTGGGCGGTGAACTAAAAAGCTCACTAAGAGCACGTTATAAAACAGTTACCCCAATGTGTAAGCTTTGTATCGAAGCCGGACTTACTCCTGTGGTTGCCAGCCCATATGGCAAGGCATAGGGATTTTATAATGTTTGGCAACAAACATTTACTGTACATCAGCATCTTGTAGCATATGTTGGTATACGATATTTTTGATTGAATTGGTATTGAATATTTGGTTTTTATTGTACTTTGTGATTTTAAATACAAATAAATACTATACTATTCTATTTTATGCCTTGTGTCTTGCTGATCTCCTTCCAATATAATATGAAGCTTCCAGCATTCAAATCACACCTGACATGTATATATATATTTAAAAATTTCCCGCTCGCCCGCACCTATATTTTTCAGCTACCGTTAGGGGAAACAAAGGTATTTTTTTTAGGCCTGATTAGATTTCAAGATAGATATGTCATTTGAGGTCCAACGTTATGCTACCACCGTGGTTCCAACGACGACCCTCCGTTGGCCCAACGTTATGCCAACCATGATGTCTTAGGTTCATCTGAGGTTCCTTCGTTGGCCCAACCATGAGGTCTTATGTTCCAACGTTATGCCACCACCGTTAGAAAGCCAGTTCTAATGTTGATGAGCATTACTATAATCCAAGGGTAAAGTATCTTATGGAATTCGGTAATCTCTATGACCAGCAAGTTATTATTTACAGTGTGGATATCACGAACAGAGTAAAGTTTGGTCCACTAGCGGTAATTATGTACCACCAGAATAGGAAGTTCCACACCACTAAAGATTAACCAAATTATCGGATCATGATTTCCCTAATCTAGGATCCTAATCACACCGTGTGGTTACCTACAATTGATTAATAAAAATCCTGATCAGTTGACACAAGATGAACTCCAAAGAGAACACTATACATATAACGTTACAGGTCCGTTGTACGTCACAGAGTCAACCAATTCAATGCCGTGAATATAGAAAATCATACATATGACCTCATTTGACCTAATTAACAACAATGTTGCTTCCAATGGAAAATCCATTGCTGGCTTTGGTATGTGACAGTGGCTGTGACTTTGACTGTTTGTCGTTAGTTAATTTGTTTTATTTTGGGAGGTTGTGGCGAGATTGCAATCTTGATGGTCTCATAATTTACTCCATATTATATTGTCCGGGTTTCTCCCGAAGAAACATGATTGAACATGGCTGGGCCTATTTATCACAATGCTTGACCTCTGTGCATCTTTCTGACTGTTTGCCCGGTGAGTCAGTGCCACCATTTAAACAAAATATGTCCACAACTGAACTCCAAATAAAGAGAGTATTCTTTGATAGAGCGATGTAGGACCTTTCCTCCTATTGGAACGGAAACTTCTGGGATACATATCGAATTGTATCTAAAAGTCAAAAAAATGTTCAGACAAAATGAAATACAATGATTACATAGAAATTCACTCTCTAATGACTGGTAATGGCAGTAAATTGTCAAAATAAAGATATTTTCACTGAAACAAATTTAAAGCACTTGACACGAGGTTGTAGAATCCTTTCCTTTGTCAAATGTTCGGATTTGAGTGGTCAGATAAAGGATAAAAGCGGTGCTTATCAGTTACTCCATGATTTCAATGGGCTTCCTTCACCAATTCCGGACCCAGAACACCCAGGTAATTACATGCCATTCATAAAACGATTGAGTTCCCCAAATATTCCCATTGACACATACATGCCTTCCATTTGTGATGATCAAAATAAAAGGTGCCCACAATGTTACATTTACCTGAACAGGTGCACCAAATGTGACCGTTACCACCTGTTCTCCTCAAATGCGGACAAGATCCGCCATAACAGATTTCATAAATGTACATGTTCATGCATGAAGAAGACCAAAAAAAATGAATTCAAACCTTTCCAAGTGTGACTTCTGCATGTATCCAACTATGTTATCAGGTATAGGACATGGATAGCCAGTTTTATACTAAAATAAGTAAATGGATTTATACAAACCACATTGAAGCTTTATAATGAATCTGTTAAGGCCTCTTTCAGATGGCGTCGCAAACTATCGGAGCGTCTCAATTTCTGCGTCAGTATTCTCGTGAAAATTTCGTCATCCATTGTGGGGGGGCTTCTCTTTTGTTTGCGTTTTCACACTTAATTCATACTGCGTCCCTATTATTGCATCGATCGGATTAAGATTTGTTAACAATGAGCCAGATTTCTACTTAGTTGTCATTTCAAACGAGAACCCCCAATGTTGGATGACGAAATTTCACGAGAATATATTTACACAGAAATTGCGACGCTAGCATGGCTCGCGCATTTGTCCTAACAGAGTGTTGACTCGGAAGTCGCATCACCGCTTGAATATATAGGCCTTTACTAACATGTTAGTAAAAGCTACACTGATCTTATCTTCAACTAGTTGGTTGTGTCACAGACCTTTTAGTGATACTGGCAATAAATATTGTGTATTTCTGCAACCACTGAGCTCTAACTATGATTGAATCAGAGTTTGCCTGTAGATTGTGGCTGTAAAATGTTATCAGATATAGGGCAGAGATAACCAGTTTTATACTAAATGGATTTTACAGTGAATCTCTTTAATGCATCTGTTATTTACCCCCCCCCCCACTATAGACAAAGCACATGTGTAGCACATGTGTGCATCCATTCCTTATGTTTTCTGGAGGATATCTTCAGTAATAATTCATAAAGATATGTACACTGTTCTCTTCTATAACCTGGTTCTGTCAGACCTTTTACTAATCTAGTGTACTTCTGCTTCCAGTTCTAAGTATGATTGGATCAGAGTTTGCCTGTAGGTTATGGCTGTAAAATGTAAATGGATTTTACAGATATCTCTTTAATAAATCTTCATATCTTCAGTAATAATTAATGAATTTACTACTATGTTCACTTCTCTTTATTCAATCTGGTCCTTTCACAGAAATTGTTGATATTTATCCTTATATAGCCTTTTTTAATTCTATAGCTACTGTCAGTATGTCGCCAACACTTGTATTCCGAATTCCATAGTTCATTTCTTCTCTTTTATTTCTGATACCAACAGATGGCTGAAGCAAAGTGAGTTATTTACACATTTATGATTTTCTAATCATGGAGATACCAGTATACGATGAAGCAAAATTTATCCCCGATTATGAGGATGAACAAACACAAAATATTTCTTCTGCACTAGGTGCCACCAAATCTAAAAAGAAAGGCACATATTGTATATTATGTGACAATTATTTTAATCACCTGAAAAGGCATGTGGTACAGCGATTTACTCCCTGGTTCTTTGCGGCAGATACCTCTTGCTTCCTGTTGTGAACAATTCACCATATTAGTGATGAGCATAGAGGAAGTATTACAGCAAGTTTTTTTGAAGAGACGAGCATACCATGGGTATATTCTAATGCACAATGTGCTAAATACAATTTGTTATTTTATTTACTCTTGTATAAATGATCTCTTGGTTATGTGTGTATCAACAAACAGTGATATCATTTACAATGTCTCATCTGTGGAACAAGATTTGATGGACAGGTACGACACATTCTATAAAGTCAGCTGTGAGGAACCAAGGATGTTCAATCCACCAAACAGATTGAGCTCTCTCTTACACTGGAGGCATATGTATAGGTTAATGTCTTTGCTGTCTTATGATAACAGGCAAACCATTCTTAATGCTGATTGTAGTAGTGTGTGGTTTGTTGACTCTCACTTCCATTTAGATGTACTGAGGAAAAGGACAGGGATAGCCAGTCTTGATCCTAATGTGCAATGTCTGAATGGGGCGAGAGTTATTTACTGCGATATGCAGTAAGTAACTTTTGCTTACCACGTTCATGGCCGTCCATAGAGGATTTTGCTAAGTATTCTCCTGACAGAAGGGTTGTGTATACATTTGGGGTTCACCCCCAAAGTTGTGAATTTGGGAGGAGATTTTGAGTGAAGAATTCACATGAGAACTTACTGAGCTCTTAAAGTTAGCAAATGTTGTTGCTGTTGGTGAACGTGGACTTGATTACGAAGATATTCATGACAACAGTCATTATGCCACAATACAAGTGGGGCTGTTTAAGGTACAGTTGCAGTTGGCGAAGGATTTGGACATGCCTGTTGTCATCCATGCAAGGGGAGGTGTACGGCTTCAGGACAGGTGCTTCGAAACGGTGAAATCAATTCTACCACAAGAACACAGAATCCATCTACATTACTATACCGGATCCGCAGAAAAAGACATGTGGCTGTCTTTTCCCCCAATACCGTCTTTGGTATATCCCCTCATATTATGTGAGGATGATGGCTAACTTCAACAAAACCTTACAGAATCGATCAAACATTTGGAGTTAAATCATATTGTTTTGGAGACTGATGCTCCATATTTGGTTGTTCCCACATCTAAATATAAATCTGAATCACCCTCTTGTATACCCGAGGTTGCAAAGGTTGTTGCAAATATAAAAACAACTACAATTGCATATGTTCTCCTGGAAACTATCAAGACAAGCTGCAAACAGTACAACTGGGATTAAATATACTAGTATGGGTATATAAGCTGATATTGCATGACATTTTGAAAAATTCTGTCATGTTGGCATTTTCTGTTAAAGGTACTCAATACGATCATACGCTCCTAAATTACTATTTCTTTGACTTCAGGCAGGGGGGGGGGGGCGGGGTCGCGCACAAAAAATCCATATATAGGGCGGGTCATTTGGACCCGAAAAAAATGCGTAAATGACCAAAAATGCAAATTTTTTCCTCCACTTAAAAACACTGTTTTTGTGCTCATGTAATCTGTTAATATCAACCATATGACACACTAGGCTATTTAAAACATACTAACCAGAACTAACTACCATTTAGGGTGTATGTGTGCTGATGTATATCAAAATTAATGTACCAGATTTCGACGGATGAAAGATATATTATATATATATAAACAAATCATATAACAAACATTAAAACACAAGAACAAACATTTATAATATGCATATCCAAGATAGCCTTTCAATTGGATGTCAAAGTGTATGTTATAGCTATATATATACACATGTGTATCCCTTTAAGGGTTTGAACAAAATATAAAGCTGAGTTTATATTGATGACTTCTGTGATGATTTTGCAATTACTTTTGACAAATTTGTTTACTGTTATAACATAATTATATGCTCAGACACGATCAGTCGACAATGCTTGCATATAAGCATAATTATGAAATGATTACCATCTTCTGTTCTTAATCCACATAATGGATATTATTTGTTATCAAGATAAACTTGATGATACAAACAAAAATAACAATTCCACTGGTTTAAAACTATAAAACAAAATAACTCATACAAAAAGTTCATACTATTTGGATAACAATATGAAAGCTTAGCCTTTTGTGATATTAATTCAACCGCAGTTATTATTCACAAGTCTAAGCAGTTACGTACTGTACAGATACATGTAGTAAGGTAGTATATCTGGAGTTCCAGTTATTTGACTGCCAATACATATGGTATTGTAATTATTAGTTGCTTGTTCATTATTGGTTGCTTTGATATTCAATTTAGGGTATAGCAGGATAGATCAATGTAACTATACAAGTAGCTTTTGGTATTAAAGTCTCAACTTATTCCATATGCAACATAAAGCTAGAATATAAACATGACTAATATGAATTTTGTTTTTGATACTAATTAGAAATCATACTAACCTGGATCAAACTGCACAGGTAATCTATGAAACTCTCTTCATGCGAACTTTCTCAGTCATATATCTCAACTGGACAGTCTGATCCAGGATGCTTGTTCTTATAATGGGTTTCCATGTGATACGTCCAGTAAACCACATTGCACAGGGGGCACCCACATGTATACAGATGGTTTGTACAAGGCGACCGTGGCTTGGATATATCCGCTGGCTTTAAACAAAACTTTATACTCTGATAATAAGTTAATAATACTACCACTTCTTCACTAATATTGGTATATGTCAATCTGCACACCAACATGACATACATGTATTTAGACTGTGAGCTACTGCGAGTGTGACTTTCCGTGGGTCCCATCATACCCATGTGCAGATATATATCGCAGAAATAGGGGAGATGAAATTTGTTCTACCCCTATTACTACAGTATTACTATTGGGCCTTGGCTCAAACACATCTTATACTATTGTTATATAAAAGAATATGGAGTTATTGAGGATATCAGGACATGTATTACCTCATAATTATTATGTTTTATGCATAATGCCCAATGTTTTTAAGTGCATGCATTCAGCATTTCCACATTTTATACTAATATAATTATCTCCCTTTAGAGCAGTTTAGAGGTTTATTAAAATGCTGGGAATAGAATTAAATAATAAGAAACGGAAAAATTCTATGATTCTAGGCTATGATTTGGTTTATATTTTATTTTTTTTTGTAAGATTTTGGGGGTGGGTCCCAAAAATTGGGCGGAAAAAAAGAAAACAATTGCAGGTAGAGGGGTGGTGGGTCCCCGAGTGGGCAAAAACATTTGTTTCGCCCTATATATGTAGAAAAAAATCCGCGACCCCCCCCCCCCCCTTCAGGGGTAAACAATGTTTTTTATTCGAGTCGAGGAACCCACCCATCAAAGCTCAAGAGTGATTAGATATCGATGTTTGAAGTTTGCTGTTTCTATTTGTCCAGAACCACGTGCTCAAATAGACAAATTGCTGTTGTAAGATGGATAACTCGAAAATCAAGTGGTTACTATTAATAATAACCACTTGATTTTAGAGTTATTCCAACTGACAGGCTTCAAGTGTCTAGCCCAAATCGTTTGCTAATATCTAATCACTCTGAGCTTTGATGGGTGGGTTCCTCGACTTGAATCAGATATGTATTTCCCCACGAAGCCAAAGAAATAGTAATATAGGAGCATCTGATCGGATTGAGTACTCTAAACAATAAAGTGTATCATTTCAATTCTAACTGACAGGCTTCAAGTGTCTAGCCCAAATCAGTTGCTAATATCTAATCACTCTGAGCTTTGATAGGTGGGTTCCTCGACTTGAATCAGATATTTTTTTGCCCCACGAAGACAAACAAATAGTAATTTAGGAGCATCTGATCGGATTGAGTACCTTTAACAATAAAGTGTATCATTTCAGTTCTAACTGACAGGCTTCAAGTGTCTAGCCCAAATCGTTTGCTGTTAAAGGCATAGTATCGTTTTTTTTTCTCATGTTATCATTATGCCGAAAATTAGTACTGTCAGTAATGGATTAAAGGCCACTGTAAAAACTGGCAACCCAATCTATTACGATTATGTCATTTAATATCAGATCATATATCCCTATTACTGGTATATGGACACTACAAATACTGCTGATGTTGTGTGATGTCCATTAGCACAGGTCTCATTGCACATGTTCATACTATTTAAAGAAATACAACTAAGTATCGGTGCTAGTGAACATCTCCCAAACTCAACAACCAGTTACCTAAATACTGCTTCCATTAGCACAGGTCTCATTGTACATGTTTGTGTGGATACTATGCTATTCAGAAGTGATACAATGACCATTGCGTGGGGGGGGGGGGGGGGGTAACATAATGTTGTCATTCTTTCCATTACCAATGAGCAACTGATGTGTGTGATTTCCCTTTGATAATTGTGTCAAATACTGCTGTACTGAGAGTAATCCATGGCCGATATAAATTGGGGAAGGCATTTTTAAAGTGATGTGAAACATGACTGAGAACGGATTACATTGATATGAAACACTTTGGTATGGTGATCAAATAGAAATGGAGAATAATCGTGTTCAAAGTAGTAATCTTTAAAAATAGTGTATCCACATTGATATTATATTTAAACAAGTAAATAACATGTCTTTAACAAAGATTAAAGGTACGGTTGGCCTTGGCGGTGGGTATCCTGTGAAAATATTTCCACCCGTCAAAAACCGCCACAAACAGAAAGAACATCAAAATGTAGACAGACTTTGTCCGTATACAAATAAGAAATATCGCATAAACAGTATGTTATTGTCGAATGTTTGACCATTGTTATGTAAACAAAAGCATAAAAAGTTACTTTTCTGGTGTTTGTTTATATTATGATGGTAAACATAAAGAGCGTTCTTTGTTTGTGAATTCCTGTTATGGAACTAATAAAGAGCGTTTATGCCATGTGTGTGTGGTTAGCCAGTAAAATTGTGCTGTCTTCTGTAACACAATCAGGCTCTTGCTTAGGTAAAATATAGTAGGTCTTTATGATAACATGCTGTTTACGTGATGGTCATGGTATATATGAACGAAACTGTATGCGTTTTAATGTTTTTCTGTTTACGGTGATTATAACAAATATGAATATTTTCTACAACTGCCTTTACTGCCAAAATAAGTTATATTCATAAATTTGATATCAAAATAGACAGGGAACATGTTATTATTATTATTAAAATCCTTTCGTGACGGCAGCATTAAAGATCCGGTGCCACTGCATTCTCTTATATATGCGACTCTCCCATAGGTAGCCTTGCATATACAGTAGAATGCTTACCTTAGCTTACAAGGTCATGGTAAAGATTGTTGGCCAAAGTATTCTCCAATAGGAGCATCACATATATTAGAGAATGCATCAGCACAGGGTTTCCTCAAAATTTCCAGAAGTACCAGTCGTGGAACGATTAATGAATTAGCCCTGGATTACTCTCTCCTACATTGTATGCTTTCATATATTAATTCCAACATGAATTTCAACCATCATTTTTACTTTTTGTAGTGCCTCGTTTTGGAGCTCAACTTCAATAGACCAGGCAAAAATAGACATGGGTGTTGTCTCGAGAGGTTTTATGAGACTTACATTTTTGGTTAGTATATATACTTAACTTTCGGAATCCGTATGTTGGATTTAAGTCATGTACATGTAGGTGGTTTTTTTTTAACCACGTGGATTTCGTGAGGCACTCGTCATTTTTTAAATAAAGCCGACATATTGACAGAGTATATTCACATGATTCGAGAAGAGATATTGGTCCAATTTTGATACCTGAGAATTAGGCGATGACCAGAGTAATGAAATACAAATAGTATTAAAGGTAATAGATGTAACCATTGAATTTCGTAATGACAGTCAAATAATGATTAGGGTGAGATAAATATGACGATTCATAACTGTCATTCCGAGATTCAATGGTTACATCTATTACCTTTAATACTCTGGTCATCGCCCCATTCTCAGGTATCAAAATTTGACGAATATCTCTCATCGAAAGGTGTGAATATACTCTGTCAAATATGTTGGTGTCCAATATGTTGGCTTTATTTAAAAAATGAACGATTTTTTTCATCGGGTACCTTAAGAAAAACCACGCAGTGAAATAATCTGCTTATCTGTCATCATATCTGAGTACACATAAACTTGAAGTTCGTGGAAGCAGCATCAAATCCCCCAAAAATAAATCTGAATGTGTAAACTGAAAATTAAATACAGCAGTCACAACAAGATTTAGAAGCAATATATGTTCAACTTTCACTGACTGATATACTATGTTAAATTAATCACCGAGTGTTGTAGCCACAAACAGCAGAATGGATATATTAACCAAAGTAAACTGTGCACAACCACTGCACAACGTTTTTTGAAAACAATAATGTAATTCCAAATTCCATGTCAAATATCGGCCATGAACACGATGGTTGTGCCCCAAACAAAAATTCACGCGCATGGAACAGAAAAGAGCGTTCCGCGTTAGTCTATTCCTTATATAGTAGTAATAAAGAGCGTTATCTGAAAACTCTAAAACTGCTGAAAAATAGTTGTCACCATTGCGAATGTTTGTCAGAGCATGTGAAGCCGTTATATCGAACGGACATGGCTCATTCGATTCTCCAAATTATTTCCTACGCAATTTGGAGCGACGGATACGATAGGTCGACCAATAAACGAACTATTGATATTCCGGCTTCATTTGCTCTTAACAACGTCGACGGACATGTCCGTCGACTGGGTGATGTTCGCCCAATGACATCGACCCACGAATGATGACGTCATATGACAACTAAGTTTGTTTACGTCTGGTCTTCAAAAAATAAATATGAGAATCATCGACGCGAGAAAAAGCGTAACTCCTTCATTTGAAGAAGCTGCAAGTTATATTAGTGAATACCAGAAAGAAACCCAATCAATTTTTTCTTGTTATAAAACGTACAATTTCAATCAAAATAGTAGGTTTACGCGACCTATACACATTTAATTTATAGTTTATTACCAATATTGGCCTCCTCAATTCTCAACATTATACATGGTCACTCACTGTGTGCCTGAGTAAGTTAATTAACTCATATATAGAGGATCTCACATGAGTTTCTATTTTATACGGAATTTATCAACCGAGTTCACTAAATTCGATTTGAGCCGAGGTTTACCGAGGCTCAAATAGAATTTAGTGGACGAGGTTGATAAATTACGTATAAAATAGGACGAGTGTGAGATACTTTTTATCACATGATCAAATAAACGCGAAGCAATGCGAAATATCCATCGAAAACAACGATAAAAACCGCAGCGATCGCAAGTCATTTGAAGAACGATGTGACGTCATCGCACGCGCTGATATTAAACGTGTCTCTTATCGATAATTATGAAACTGCTTTTATGGGCAAATTATGTGATAAAATGATTTATCACATAATTTGGCCATAAAAGCAGTTTCATAATTATCGGTAATAGACACGTTTAATATCAGCGCGTGCGATGACATCACGGCTTTCCTCAAATAACTTGCGATCGCTGTAGTTTATGATTGTTGTTTTCGATGAATATTTCGCGTTGCTTCGGGTTTATTTGATCATGTGATAAAAGGTATCTCACACTCGTCCTATTTTATACGTAATTTATCAACCTCGTCCTCTAAATTCTATTTGAGCCTCGGTAAACCTCGGCTCAAATCGAATTTAGTGAACTTGGTTGATAAATTCCGTATAAAATAGAAACTCGTGTGAGATCCTCTATATATACATCCGAATTCTTGCGAACTTTATCAAATTTATGAACACTGGGCTTATTAATAATGAATAATGATATTAACCCAATAAAACTTAAGCTATCATGCGAAGTATACATATTCAATGATCTTATAGTCTTCCAATTAGAGTAACTGGTCGTCAGCTCGGCTTGATGAGGTATATGTATAATTTACATGTATATATTTTAAATATTGAATCGTGATTAAATTATACAACTTTCTATTGTCAAATTTATCACCGATAGTGTGTCACAAACAAATGGAATGGGCGGACAATTCGGAACAGCTTACGTGGTCACCAATCCGGAACAGGTTAGCAGAAGAATGACCTTAACCCCCCCCCCCCCCCCACTCCTGTACGAAGCGGTCAGGTTGGTCTGTTGAGTGGGGCCAAATAAATTAGCGCGGGTATCCAATGTCTAACGGAGGACATGTGAGTTATTATTTTAATCGGCATGACTCATAATTTTAAACTATGATGGTAATAATCGCAGTATTAGTTATGTTCAAAATGGTCCTACAAAAACTCGAGGAAATTAACACAAAAAAAGCCCTGCAAAATAACGTTGCCTGTGCATGATTGACCAGCAGTTAGTTAAGTCACAGACCCTTTATCTCCCATTGGGAAGCACAGCACATGTTATCTTAAGGTCAAAGACCTCTATAGACTGAGTGGGTGCGAGATCGGTCCAAGATGGAATACGAACGCACACACTAAAAGCAAAACTTGAAAGAAATGGGCACATCAGGTGCAGCACTTGCGGAACAACAAATCATCCCGAAATCAACTAGTTCATTGTGATGAGCTTTTAGATGCATATTATTCCACAGCAATAAAATATAATGATCCGACATTTAACACTGAAATTTGTTGAAATATAAATAATTTGTAATCAAAACTAAAACCATTTTCTTAATACCCACGATCAAAACTTTACATCAGTCTATTTTTTCAATCGATCCAACCAACGTAAATATATTTTTTTATTCTTCGTGACGCCGGTCAACAACAACTCCCCTAATTTAACCGTTTTGTGGACCGTTTTTTTTCGCTCGAACGTCCCATGTGTATTGTTTTTACCACGAAACCCGAAAGTCTTCCCCTGAACTTGACCTTCCCAAATATATGAAAATATCTTTGGGAAATCCCATTGAGTAATTTGGCAGGTGCCACACAGGTGAAATGATCAATAACAGTACGAAAAACAGTATAAAACCCCCATTTAAAACAAATTCGAAAGTCGGCACTCGGGATATGAAACTATGGTGTTTTCTCTATCCAAATATGTTAATTATATATTTTTACGCAAACTATAAATTAATCGGCCAGCTGTTTCTTTGCGCCTGATCTCGTGTTTTTTGTGTCGTTTGCTTTCCGCAATGTCTGAAGACGTCAACAGCGAAGATTTGGGACGTCGTCCTTCATCAAACACCGAAGATAGAAAAAACGTTCATTCTTCTCATAAAGATGACGTAATTGGTAAGTTAATCAAGTATCAAAATAGAAACGAGCACCCAATTTTAATCGTTAGATAAGACAGAATCCCCGTTTTTCTATAATGTAAACAATAGGTAAACTAAACACTTCCGCCAAGTTCGGGGGGGGGGGGTGTTTAGATAAGGGAATAGCCACATTTCATAACGCTGTTACTAAAAACCTCGCTGCGGGCTGTTTTTCTGGTCAATTACGCTTACTCCCTTTTATGCATACAAATGCTATTTTAGCGACAAATGATCGCTTTTGAACTCGTATATCGACATCGAATGTTCGATTTGTACTGTGTTACTGTGTTAATGCAGATAAACTGGATTGTGGGAGAGAGTTTCGGTCGACGACTTCGAGAAGCCACTGACAGTTATTTTTACCCCGCGCCCGACAAAACTACTTCCAATGGAAGAGAAGTAAAACTATATGTACTGTCGATATTGTTCATTGAGTTGACTATCAAAAAATATGTGTTCTTCATTCAAAATTTGAAACTTGAATCTATTTCTCTACATATTGTATTGCCTTTATTATTTGGCTTCAATTAATAACTTAAATAATATATACCTAAGTATAACGAAACGCAAAACTGAAATGAATTAAATAATTTTGAGGAAAGAAAATGTAAATTCATTGTGGGTAGGCCTATACATTGGGTAGCCTCCCTACTGGAATGTCTTGATATATAGTGAACAGGGGCTTACCCCCCCCCCCCCCCACCACTGTCAACCCCTCAAGCGCCAATGTATACGCCAGATTTATTCATGCAGGTAACAACAGAATAAAGTAAAAAATAAATTGTGTGTGAATAATTATGAGCTGACTTCTTGGGGGAGACTATCAAACTTCAAACACTTCTATTGCTTTTCCATTTGTGAACATAAAATTTAGCTTTCAGTCATATACTTAATTTCAAGATAATGAATTTATTTTGCAGTTATATTTACAGATGTCTCGTATATTGGACCTTTCTGCCAGAATGCTGGCCTGAATTACGTAAATCTTCAGAGTAAGGACTTCCACATTGCCACCGACAAGCTTACTAATGGAATAATATATGAACTAACAGCAATGAAAAAGAAGAAAGGTACGTATGTTATCAATCTGCTCAATATGATATGGACATGGTATAAATAAAGAGCGTTTCTCAACATTTAGAATATTAATGCCCCAACAACTCGCATAGTAAATTAGTAATATTCACTCTAATTTTTCATGGTATAAAAATATATTGATAAATACTTGGAAATGTTCGTCCCACTTTATATGTGCTAATAAAGTGCAATGATGTCATATTTACCACTTCAAATAATAAAATTGGCTACATGGCAGACATTTCGATTTGGTTTAAATTTAAAGAGCATTTATTTTATAGTTAGCTTTTCCTGATATGGTATAAATAATGAGCGTTTCTCAACATTTGTGAACATATGAAAACAGTTAGAAAATTACTATGACATCAATAAGCTTTTTCGAGAGTATAGATATTAAAGGTATAATTAATTACCAGTCAATTTAATTTATCAACCTATATTGGCGACACTACACTGTGTGTACATATTGTTTGAGGTTCAAACTTAACTATCCATATACGATTAAGCAATCATCAGATAGCCTGTCCACTCTGTGATGTCATTCCTTCATTCAGCACATACACAGAACGACACGAGTGTGTTTAATTGCTTTCTTGCTACGAGATGAGTGCTAGCGCAGAAGGATTAGAATGTTGTGCACATACTCTAGTTCTATCTTTCCGCGATGACACAAGTGTCGTATCAACCAACCCATTAACACAGTTGTTCTGTGTTTATTACATGTCACCCAGCCATCATAGAATCTGTGCACTATAAATACAGACGTACAAGGTTTATTAGGCACACACATTACTGGGCTTGTTTTGTCATGTGTAATGATGCTATTATTTTATAGTACCTGTTTCATAGTTGGGGTGAACCAGACATATATAAATATAGACATTATCATTTTTTAACAAAAAATTGCTTGCAATATGAATTATTTTGTCCTAATCTTTTGGGACATATAACTAATAACTCTTTTTCAGAGGAACAACATTTTACTGTCCAGAAAGATGCCAGTTCTGCTAATGCTATGTTAAAATAAAAGTAACACAATATGACATGTGAGCATCTCTATTTGTTTCAGGCATTAGTGACAAAGATGTTGCTCTTTGGCTTCACAATGTATATGGATTAAAGGCATTATCAGCGACACTCCAACGCCAATGGAGAAGAATATATGAGATGGTGCAGACAATGAAACACAGGAAAGAAGACACCGATAGCTACTTGATACAAAGATACACTCTTCCAATTCCTACGACTTCCCAGGGACTTGAAACACAGGACTTTGAACAGGGTTATTATGATAAATTGTCAGAATGTCAGTATAATTTGCCTACTCTTGGGCTCCAAATAAAGATGCATGCACGTTTATTATTTTCTTGGTTAATTTCCCCCTGCACAGTGCTTATTTGGGTCTGCACGTTTATTACTTTTGATGCTATGAAAATTGGAATCAACACAAACTCGAATAGTTCTATATTATTCCGATATCAAAATGTTGAGCTTACCGGTATAACTTAATGCATGTACATGTACATGGCACCCATGTGAACATTTAAATATTGAATAAAACACCACATGACACATACTGTCTTGATTCCTATACTTGAACCACTAGTTCCCCCTGCACTATTATTTGGGTCTGCACGTTTATTAACTTTCAATGGTATTACACCCTGCACTATTATTTGGGCCTGCACTTTTATTTGGAGCCCAAGAGTATATTCTTATTATAAGACCAACGATTGCAAAATATCAGGGACTTCAATACCTTCATGGATTACAATAAATATCAAATGGGAGATACCGTATGTCACCGATAATGGTCTAAATTACTATATCAATAAATTTGCATGATAACCAGGGTAATCAGTCAATTTTAATCTTAAAAAGAAAGGCGTGTTTATCGTCATTTCAGTTTTACCAGTGAAGGAAAGACCACGCAGATGGTACATTTCATTGGGAAATTACACTGTGTGTAGAAACCACCGACCCCCTGAAAGAAGAAAAAAATGCCAAGATTCACAAATCTGATTACCCTAATTCACAAATCTGATTACCCTACCATAGCGATGGGTTCGAATCAGCACTGGATGGCATATGCACTGAGCATTCTCCCGACAGGACCGGGGCCCCGAAGAATATGACTTGAATTATAATCTTGAATATTGAATGCAGTGCTGAATAGAGCATACTTTGACATGATAGTCAGGTTCGAAATGGAATAAATGCGAAAGGTGCAGGCATTTTTCTTTCAGAAGCTTTTGAGAATTGTTTCTAAAGGTATTTTTTATGCTGATTTCAAAAACCAATGTTGGCAAGTCGACAAATTATTATTTCTGACCCAAAATGACAATTCGAAATGGCCGCCATCAGAACAAAGTCTAGATGAGGCACATTCGGGTAACATGACCATTTGCCATGAGTATGTCTTTCAATGAAAATTTCTTGCTTCATTTGCGCATTAATTTTTTTTAATCCTAATGGAGAGACGTATAATAAAATATCTCAATGCCAAACTATTGTCAGTTAAGAAACAGAAGGAGTTAGCTATAAAGCTGAAAAGTAAATGGAAAAACAAGACAAAAAAGACCAACAACGGATCTTGTTTCACGAGCTCTCTGAAACAGAAAAAGATTGATGCCTTGAATAGAGATATACATTGTCTGTAGGCGGCCGAAACTTCTGAATGTGGAGATGCTGGTAAAAATTCTTTGCCTGACCCAAAAGAAGTGCTATTTAAGGATATACACGATGGGCATATTAAGGATATACACGATGGGCATATAACATACTCTGACAAACTTCGTCTGGTAATGATGCAGCTTCTATCTTTAGGAGTTTCAGTTGGCAAATGTACCGATGTCGTGCGATGTGTCATAGAAGGTCTGACTGACATCGCAGTACCACAGCTCCCTTCAAAAGCATTTGTATCTAATCTCCAGAGCGAACTGGAATCCATCAGCCATATGCACGTGGCAGATCAAATCGTAAAAGGTGAAAATCTGACTTTGCATCTGGATGGGACAAAGCAAAAATTCCGAGAATACTCTACATTCCAAGTTTCCACTGTCGATGATCAGAAAGGTAAAGCAACATTTTCTATGGACATCTAAGAGATGGTATGAGGCGACACCGGGTGTTTTCTGTCAGCTATTGAAGATCTACTGTCTGATATTTCTTCCTCTTCCAGAGATGATGTTGAAACTGCCCAGAAGTTGAAGACTGAAATGCTTAAAAAATTCAAAAACCTCATGACTGATCGGCACATCGTTAACACATCATTCAATGCACGGTTCGAGGGCTATCGGGATAAGGTATTCAAATCAACATTGCCAGACTGTGACAATTTATCTCCAGAAGAGAAAAAGAAGATATAGAGAGTCAACGGACTATTTTGTGGTTTACATGTGATAGCCAATATGGATACTGCTGCATCAAAAGGATTGAAAATCTTCGAAGAAATAGCCCTTCCAGATTCGACCAAAATAACTCAGCACCTATTTGAGAAAGGAAATGCTAGGACATTTGATTTGATTTTTGAGCTCTCTCAAACATTAACATCTGCATGAAGTCAACGATGTGGAAGGTGTTATGACTGGGAGGCTTTCTTAGAAGAGAATAGTATTGACAACAAGCTAGTGTCTTTCCTGCGACATCGCTTCAACATATTATTTGCGAATGGTGCAGCGGCATATTACCACCTTGACCACATTACTGAATTCCTGAGAATGACGACAGACAACAAAATTGTTAGCTGTATACTGGACAGCATGGGTTCTGATGTTTGTGTTGCTGCTATGCGATCCCTTGGCATCTTTGGGAAACTTATCACCCAACCATTATGGAGAGTAATCAAGGAGAAAGATTCTAATATCTTACAATTAAATCACCAATGGCAAGTTCTGCAAAACAAGCTGAAGAAATACTCAAGCAATGCATCAGCTCTCTTAAATGAAGAGTGTTTTTCCAGATTTTGCTACGAGTAAAGATGCAGTCTATTTGAAACTTTTTGAGGAGACATAAGAAGAAGTGTAACAGTTAACAAAGGAGTGACTTGAGCTTTGTCATTTGACTGTCTATACTTAGTTACTAGGCAGGTAGCAGATCAGCTGATCGGCGGCGAATTCAACAAACCATCTTGCAAGATTCTAAATGAGACCAAATCGAGCCAAACTACCAATTGCGCTGGCGAGAAGGACTTTAGCTATCTGGACAGGGAAATTAACCGAGCCCCTCAAAGGAACACTAACCACATTTCTGGTGTTATTTGTTTTAGGAATAACAAGACTTATCAATATATTAAGAGTTTGCCTAAAAAAGGTAAGACGCATCTACTTAAAGAGAGCCACCAGAAATGGACCGCAGCGATATAAACTCAATAAAAACAAAAAGAGACAACTTAACCATGAAAATTCCTATTCCTGAAGAAGAGTGAACAATTAAAGCAACAAATGGCAACAAGACAGAGAACTTGCATAATCTACAGATGGAGATTAATGACACAGGGTTATGGACGGAGGGATAAGATTAATAACATCAGCAGCAAATTAAAAGAAAAGGAAAACGCTAAAATCACAAATAAAATATCAACTCATCTTAAAGGCACGTGAGGCCTTAATTGTCGAAAATATTCATTTTTTTTTCCAAACACCGTAAACAGAAAAACATTAAAACGCATACAGTTTCGTTCATATATACCATGACCATCGCGTAACCAGCATGTTATCATAAATACCTACTATATTTTACCTAAGCAAGAGCCTGATTGGGTTACAGAGGACAGCACAATGCTGCTGGCTAATCACACACAAATGGCATAAACGCTCTTTATTAGTTCCATATCAGAAATTCACCAACAAAGAACGCTCTTTATGTTTACCATCATAATATAAACAAACACCAGAAAAGTAACTTTTTATGCTTTTGTTTACATAACAATTGTTAAACATATGAGAATAACATACTGTTTATGCGATATTTCTTATTTATATACGGACAAAGTCTGTCTACATTTTGATGTTCTTTCTGTTTGTGGCGGTTTTTGACGGGTGGAAATATTTTCACAGGATACCAACCGCCAAGGCCAACCGTACCTTTAAAGAAACGGTGTAATAAAGCAAAAAATTCTAAGCAATTGCCATTAGCAACTCTCCTTCTCAACCTGAAAGAAATTTTGATATCTCCAGATTCCTCTTCTGCTACAACACAATCCTCAAATATTTCAGCTACAACACAATCATCCTCAAATATTCCAATAAGATCCAAAGAAGAGCGAGCAGTTTTGTTAAACCTGAAGAAAGAAAGACCAACAAAAACAGTTCATCTTGAATCTTCGTCTATAAAATTTGCAACCAAAAAGCTTTTGGAAAAGGCGAAATGCTCGAGAAAGAGAAAGGTCGACGGGTCATCTGCTATTGTGGACAACCGCCACATCTACACATCTAAGGACATCTGTACATTCTGTGCTGTGGCATATGAACTCTTGGTATCTGGGTAGGATCGAATCTGCAAATACCAATACTCAGGCTACCATTACTTACATGGAGCGTATTGGACACAAGTACTTCAAATGGCCAACGAAAGAAGACTTGAAGGACACTCAGAACCTCTACATACTATTATCTGATATTAGTATTGTCCCAAAAGATTCATCGTTGAGAATATGGAACTTTGATGATTCTTCTATTGTTGACAAAATAGATAAGCTATTCAATGCATATTGTGATAAATATTTTTAGCTATCCTCCAGTGTATCTGACCAGAGTTCCCATTATTTTGATAAGTTCTAATGTAATCAGACCCTTCTTTGTGAAAGTCCTTTAGTTCATTTTTTTCCCTAAAATTTAATAGTCTTCGAGTTTTAGCTCCCACCACTGGAGAGTGCTTGAATTTAAATGGAAGTTGGAATTTTCAATAACAACTGTATCGATTGATGATTCTGAAATTTCAATGAAGTTATTCCAATGTTTTGTTCTAGTAATTTTCTTCATAGAACATGCATGCTCATCACATTTATTTCTTCACAAGTTATATTGAAAACCAGCTTATAAATGTTGTAAGAATGTTTGTATGCCATTGTTTGCAAAAATAGCCTAATGTTCGTTGCAAAAAGTAATGGAATAGTGATTGGAATTTGGTTAGACAAAATAAGTGGGAAATCTGGCTTACACTGTCATCTCATTTCAGTCTATATTGTTAGCTTCTCTTCTTGAGACTAGTCGAGTGACGTGATAGTCGCTCTTTTAATGCAATGGATGCAGGTATGGTAGTTACATTTTGAGTGACGTGATAGTCGCTCTCTTTTAATGCAGGTATGGTAATTACATAATTTAGTATTGTTATCTATTATTAATTTCATTACTGTTATTCAGGTATTCTCCCAGACACCCTCCCCTGATAAAAATTATAATTTGTAAGAACGTACTGCATAGCCATAGACTAATTAAGTGTTCAAATTTATGAATGAATTAACGCAGGTTGTAACTTGGCTCAGACTCGTAAAGAAAAGGACTTCACACAGTGTATGTCTATGACATTAACATATTAAAGTGATTGGAAACAGTTGCATTGTTCTGGTGCACACATGTGCTCATAGTAATTATTTGGAGAAAGTTTCACTGACAAACCAGGTGTTTATCTTCGAAAAATATGTCCCAAATCAAGAACTGAATAGTTACGATTTTGCATGTTCGAATGTTATAAAAAATTCTCCAGCCAATGTGGTTTTATTTCTGGACAATACTTTTCAATTACTGTATAGTTGGGATATACTATCTAAGCGCTCTGTTATTAGTCACTGAAATAACTACATAATATGTCTTAATGTGGCACTGTACACTAAATCCGGCCATTTAGCTCCTTTTGTACTCAACAGTATATATCCAACACATGAATGAATTTGAGCCATGGATTAGTGCAAAAAACATTCATGAGCTCTATGAATGATGCAAACAACATGGTATTTATAATAAAAATGAGTTTATAAATAGCTGTATTTAGTGTACTATTCCCCTTTAAATTGTTATCTGATTGAATTTAGTAACAAATATTATTAAACAGTTTATTATCTTTATTTCTTGAAGGATATATTACTCTGAACCCATTGGGTAACTCATCCCATTTCTGGCTTGATCCCCATAGAAGTTTTCACACTATTATGAACTGAGTGTCATTCAAAAATTTGCAACTGAGCTCCATTTGATATTAGTGTATGGAAGGCAGTAAAATTAGAGCGAATTTATTTCAATCATGTTACATGCATGTATGGAAGCTTAAAGTAAGTTCCAATCAGTATGCAAAATGATGTTAATAATAGATTCTTGAGATTACAAAGACATAAAGAAGTTTGTAGCAAAGATAACTTTTCTGACATTACTTTTTGGCATATATCATGTCCCATTTTGAAATCTGTATTACAGAACCTTCAATTTGACACCTCACTTGCCATGAATTCTTTCATTCAAGAATTGCTGAACATTACTGAGTCGGTCTTATTATGCTAATTAGCTGCTTATTAAGTCATTAATTTGCTAATTAGTATTCAATTACTAAACAATTTTATGCAGGAATTAAGAAGAATGTCTCATCAGTCATCAGTTGAGTTATTTCAAATATTTTACCCGCATATATTAACTATCTGGATATTCAAGATATGCTTCATCATAAATTGGAAAACTCAATTTGCATAATACTGAGCTTAATTATATGCAAATGAGCCTAATAAATATGCATAAACTGATTAGATATTCACGTTTCCATGACTTACATTCAAGCATACATGATGATTATCATCTATGTTAAGTTTCGATACTCTACCTTCAAAAGTACCCAAATAGCAACAAAAAAACTGAGTTTTGCTAGTTAAAAAATGATGCCATATGCAAGTGTTATCCACCATAAAACACATACAAAATCCCTTTGCCCAATGGTCTGGTTTTCACCGAAATGCGCATAAATTGTAAGACGTTTTTGGTCATTCATCAAGTAATACTTGTATTGTCGAACAGTTGGTACCAAAATGATCAGAAAAGCACACTTTTTTCAATGGAATATAACTCAACGAACACTTTGTATGTGACTGAACTCTCTAGTATCGGAAAGTGTATATATATGTGTGTATATGTAAAGTGATATCCTGTGACAATCGTATACGATAAATATAGTCTTTGACAGTTATTTCGAGTGAGCTATGGACTCCATGACATACCCTACTTATAGCACACAATCTCGAAATTATTATTTACCAAATGTTATTTACTGCCCAATTTCGTTTAGACATCGCATAAGTGAACAGTATAGTCACACATGCATACACGATAGCTTGTTACCACTACCTGGATAATGAGATTGAAGTCTCTTCGGTCACTTGGCAAGATATGACACACAAGACCATTGCTAATTGTGAAGCTAATTATTTAACTTTTTTTTCGTAATTCTCAGGTGTATACAGTTGTTAATTTGATAATCCGAACAACGAAATGTCCAGACGAATTTTTCGTTGTGATTTCATTATTTGTTTGACTTATTTAAAGACAATGATTAAAGAAATTGACCTACTTATAGCACGTCTTTATTGTCAAAATCATGCGTATTTTCTATTTCCTCACCTTTATTTGAGGCAAGAAGTGTGCTCGCATATTTGGTATGTACGAGGACGTATAATAGACGGTCAATTATTAAATGGCAGTCTGTTCACGCCGCAATGATTTTCGGGACAATCGTAACTGTTCACTTTAATCAGATCATAAGATATACGAGCACATCCCTACCCTCCAACGAAAGATGTGAAAATGGAAACTGTCACGTCCTGGTGGTCTTAAATAGGTACAGAAACTGCGAGTACGTTACGACATACTCGTATGAACAAACAATCTCTGTAAAGATCGAGATCTGTAGTTTCGATTGATATCAGCTGTTCTTAAGTTGCCAAACAAACGCTCTTAAATTGTTACCACATGAATCCAGAAACCATCTTTAGTGTGGGGCTGCAAATGGAATCCCCTCCGACAACTTCTTTGACTACTGTACACTATGCAGAATAGTCATTTTAATAAGCAACATGTGCCCAATTTTCGTTTTAAGTTAGCTTCTCGTACGGCAGTTGAGAAAAGTAGATAATACGATAACCCATACTACGACAAATATTAATGAACAATTAGAAAAGTTCAATAATTAACTCACAATTTCAATCACCTTATGTATCTTATATCTTGCCAAGTTACTAAATACAAATTATTTCAATCCCATTGGTCAGCTACTGTTAGGGTGTCAAACATGCCTGTACTCTTCACTCTTGTTTAATCAACACCAAATTTGACTGCGTTTACTGAGTTGATAAAATTCGGTCAATAGTGTTTGTATATCCTGCTATAAGCTTGCAAGTAAGTGATATCATGGCGACAACCGTTTACTCGAAAAGGCCACTCGTGAAACAGTCGTGTATATTTCTCGTATCAGAATCTTAGAATGAGATAACCTATACTTATCCTTATTCAATTTCTCGACTTATTTAAGGGAAATTACTGAGAGTATTATCTCATTGTCATGGGCCTTTTCGCAAGCAAAATCTTAAGGGAGACTGCGCTTAAATCTAGCCATTTATTGCCAGATCTCCTATATTCAACTAAAAGTGTAATGAATTTGAGTCATTGCAAAATACACAGTATGCATACTCTATGAACAATTTCAAATAAATTATAATTCAAATTAATAAATGACTGAAACGTTGTACTCACTTTAATTATAACTATGGGGTTATTTAACTCTCATTGACTCGTATTAATTCTTTTATTGGATATTTATGTTGAAAAAGGTTGGAGGTGGGTCGCAGAAATGGTTGGATTTAGAAATTCTACTGATTTAGGCATGCCAACTTGCCAAGTGCTATTAAATATGTATGTATTTCCCGAAGTCTATATACACATTTGCAAATACATATTTAAAGTGTGTCTATAGTGGCCGGAGGCTATGCTTAAAATGTGTGTTCATATATATGACATGTGTATACTTAACATTTTCAGAAAATATTGACAACAAATCATGTCCAGTGCGATGGGAGGACAATGAAGCTGAGCTGAAAATCGGATAAGATGGAACACCATTTGTCATTGTCGGCAACAAAATCTTCGACTGTAAGCATGGCATTGACAGAATGGGGACCAAGAAGGAAAGTAGGAAGGAACATAATGATTTGAATACGGTGAGCAATGAACACAATGTAACATTTAACACTTTCATGGCGGGAGCTGCGCTGGTGAAGCATTAAAGGTGATGTGCCAGTGCATTCTCATATATATGCAAGTGTCCCTTAGACCAGATTTTTTTAAAAACAGTATTAACTTTTAAATGCTATTTTAATTTTCAAGTTGAGCAGAGTTGAGTTTAAAACTATTCAATCAACGTTTTTTGTAGCATCTATTGGCTTATAAAATTTGTAAGTTACTGAACAACATACTGTATAAATTTGTGAAGCATCCATTCACCATCGAATACAACAAAATCAACTTACATTTATTAAATACAAACGTTTTTTAAACAGGAATATACAAATTAAACTGCGCAAAGCGAAATGCAACAGCAAATATGGCACAGAGATCTCTATACATGTACTCTCAATACTACACCAGAAACATATGTGTAATCAAACTGTTAAAATTCACTTTTATTTCAGGATGACCATGGTTTCAAAAGAAAACACAAAAGAGATCAGGAGTCGATTAAATTTGCATGCAAAGCAAAAATCATCTTGCGGGAAGTGAGAAGATATCCGAAATTCAAAGTAAATATTATAAAACAATTAGAGGTAGATATAGGTGGGATTAAGGATACCACCGCAGATATATTTGAAGATGCATAGTCCGAATTAACGATCCCAAATTAATATTTCTTTGGCTTCGGGGGGTAAAAAATATTTAATAATAAATCGGAGTTATCAGATATCGATTTTTGAAATTTTATAATTCTCGAGATATGTACTTATTTGTGGCCTGGAAAAAATTGTCATGGCGAATTTGTCGAACAAAATTCTGGATGGCGATGGATAAGTCTAAAATCAAGTGGTAATACAGCCAAAGTTTGCATAGGTACCAGCGAGAAAAATGTAGACAAATGTTCATATTAAACCGTAACTTATATTTAAGTCACATGACTCTTTGTATATCGACAAGAATACAGAACGGAAAAGGAAGAAAGCTTCCCTAGAATTGAAGAGTTCCGAAGACTCCGTTGAAACTGATATATATATATACAGACACCAGATCTGACTGACCATAATCATGTGCTGGACATGTGGGTAGTTAAATGTTCTTCATTCCAATTGCATTACAGTTTTAATTTACCACACTGAATAAGAAACTTTATCAAATGAGAACTAGAGTTGGGCCTGTCCCAGTAGGACTAAGGATAACCCCCGCAGTGGAATTGGGCTTCATAGAGGGCAACTATATTAACATCCATTTGGTGGAATAAGACATAATACAAGCTTGGACAAAATTATTTCCGTTGTCGTTTGAAAGTTTCAATGACACTGTGGCAACTTGGATGGGGGATAATATTTTATGCTACAGTCAATAGAGCGATTAGGAATGCGGAAAGTTTAAATGTCTAAGTAATACTAGATGTCAACATTAACAAATATATGTAAAGTAAAATCCAAGACGGCTGCCGACAGCCATATTTTTTAATGAATTTCGGTCAAAATAGGAGGCTCCCCTCTAGAGGTAACACATAAGACCCATATGAAGTTTGGGGAAGATCAGACGCCAACCCATGGTAATAGCTCAAACTTGACTGCAATCGAGCTAATCAGGGGGGGAATACTCAAACTAGTAAAAGCGGTACGGACCTCATAATCACAGGTACCAATATTACTAAATATCTAACAGGGTTTTTTTTAATGCAATTTAATTAACTAAAATGTTGGAATACAAGCTCGGAAAAGTTGAGTCCATGGAGACCACACTGATTCCTACACACTCTCCCCATAACTTCATTACAAGAGGTATAATTAAGTGGTTGTAATTATCTAATTTGAATTCCGCTTGACTCATTCATTTGCAATGTTCATGTTACTCTAGTTGGAAATCAACTTGACAAAGGACTGGTTGCGAAACTACACCAAATAGTAGAAGGTGGTGTCGCGAAGGCTAGCATAATACAGGTGATTAACAAATAGCAACTGACATTTATACATTAAAGTGATATAGTTTCAAATCTCACATCAAACCAAAATTTCAACATGGACCAACAACCAAATTGATTAAATAATGCAAAGCAAAACTATATTTCCTGATTATACATGTAAAGTGATCTGAAACACTCCAGTAGGATGATAAAATAGAAATGGAGAATAATCTTGTTCAAAGTATTTATTTTTACAATTAGTATATCTATTGACAACACACACCGACATTCTTATATATTATTTAAATGCAGTGACTGCCGATGCCAAAATCATTTTCATTAGTTTATCGCCGATTGTTGCGTCCCGAATCGATATGTAAATATTTACAATTGAGCGTAGTTCAGACGGTGTTTTCTATGGAGTTTTATGGTCGATTTCTTTAGCATTTTGGGCGATGTTAGTAGAATGCTACATTCTCCCAGTTGACATAGCGCCTAAGTACTAATATATCAGTTTCACGCACCCGAACAAGTACATAATGTCTTTAAGTGAGGCTAGGACTATAGGTTCCCAATCCATGTTACATTCAATCAACTGCAAAAACTGATGTCAGACAGTCCTGTTCATTTATATAATTTTTTGCAATTAATCAAATCATTGCAAAGGTAAGCTATTACAATCATTTTAAAGTTTTGTTTATATTCATAAATTCATGTTGTAATTCCATTAGAGATGGGCGGAACTCGGTATATACCGTGCGGTATCGGTATCAGCGTAATACCGATTTACCGTACCGAATCAAAACTAAAAATACCGTATTTTTGGTAATGAAATCATTCATGTGTTGCCAACGGATGTGCGTTATCTTGTCACCGCGGCCGTGACATGCATGAATTGTATGAAATTGCATGACCGGTCAACCATAAGTCGGTACTACATGTATTAGTCTATAAATGCAACATTGTTACATCGAGGGCACAGCTGCCCGACAGCATCTTCGATCTTTACGACATATTAATGACAATGTAACTAACAACATGACATATGACTACTCATAGCTGGAGCGTTATGTGTCAATTTCGGTATCCGTCCAAATGGAAAATGCGTGGGCAACTCGGTATCTGTGTCCCAAGTTGGATCAAAGCATGTGGAATCGAAGCACGTGTTATGGGGGGTCCCTGTGCACAACAAATTGAAAACCCCACAGGTTAATTTATAATAAGACGGTGATGCAAAATCGATTGGTATACGCATTGCAGATTTTTGACACAACCTAATCTTGCCAATTGCAAATAGCACATCTTCTTGGAAAGTTGTGCACAAAAATGTCGGTATAAATATGTTTATATCCTACTATAAATTACTTTATTAAACATATATATACTTACCGGTTTATTATACATATGTGCTTATATATCTGACCAAAACAAATCGCGAGATAACTTTAAATTAACACTTGGGCACCATGTGCAACCGGTAGCTTGCCTGCTACAAATAAGAGGGACTCTTAAATTGTATACATGAATGGTATATCACGCTGCAAGGAGGAGAATATGAACCACCCGCGGGTTTGGGCATCTGCAGTTCGGAAATTGTCATGGCCGGTTTGCCTATTTTCATGACATCGCGCGAACGTTCATAATTTTGTGAATTGTGATACTAGTAACTGATTACTACTCACAATTCTATTCACCCATGGCATTGTTACGAAAATCAAATTGACATGAATTTTTTTTATTGTAGTCATGCTCTTATTCTTTTCAAATCAGTGCGACGACATGCGTGTAAATCATCAAAGAGATGTGTGAATATTTCTTAATTGCGTAGGTCATTTTGTTGCCTAATTTAGGTATTCTCACGAAAGTAGTAAATCCGTGGACCATGGTCATATATACATGTACATTGTTCAGCTAAAAACTTGAATTACAATAATTTACCGGGAATATCTGATTTGGTCTTATGATTTAATAGCAATACCGATTATCGTATATACCGATACTGAGGTAAATCGACGAAAATTTACCAATACCGATATTGAAATTTCAATACCGCCCATCTCTAATATCTCATACATGGGCACATAATTATCCATGTCAGATGGTAATATGGACACAATATCACATGGATAGTCACCCTCCAAATATAAATGACCATTTTCTAAATATCTTCCTTTAAACATTTAAAAAATATTAAAGAATATATTGAAAACTCATTACATCACATCACTTACATGGCTGGCCACATGTAACAGAAATTATCCACCTTAATATCAATTGTACTAAAATGTAGTCACATAAATGGTGCTGCTGAGAGCAGACGGGCTATGTTATCATCAAAGTAAAAAAAAAATTGTTTCTGTTTTTTTAGCACATGAGCGCAGACAAGTCAGCTTTTTTAATTTACTATTTGATCAACATCTACCTTAAAACTCATCAAATTTTACAATTAAAATGAAAACAATTACTATCAGTGCTTAATTGTTTCCCCGCCAATTCCAAGCAGAGCAGGCAGCAAATAAAAGATATATATATAGTTTAATATATGTAAAGATTAATGCGATCATTAATTACTTCTCAGACAATGACATCATTTTACAAGACATTAAAAGCAAATCTAAACAGTTTCTGTAGAATTCATTTTAACATGGACTATCTTCGCCATCAAATGTTACAAACTTTTCACTTTGATGGATGAAATCAAGTGATAACGTGTCGAGCATGAAGAATGAATCATAATTTAAATACTTACTGAAGGTAACCATGGAAAGGCATTATTTATGGAATCTGCCATAGCCATCCTCATAGACACAGGTGGACTGTGAAAAAATACATCAGAAAATAGGATCACCTATGGCCAGGATTAACACCGTTGTTGGGCAATGGCTACATTAATTTTGAATTCGATAAAGAAAACTACATTTCAAGCCTATTCCAGCAATTTACCATTCAGAAAATCAGCAGATCTCACTAAAAATCAGCACACTCATTAAAGCAAAGTTGCATTATGATAGAAGCATTTCCGAAAAGGTGTCTAGATTTGCTGCATAATGATGAAGTTGTGTGCTGCTAACTTGATAGACCAAGTCTTCTATGTCATCAGTTTGGCATATTGGTTGGGCTGATTGTGTTTTTGTCAGAGTTCTCTGTATATAACAGACTCATCAAAAATAAATCTAATACATTTACACATGTGAACCCCTTATTGTGATTAATGAACTTCATGTGAACCCCTTATTGTGACATGTCAGGAATTATACATCTGAAAACCATCTCATGTAATTTCCACAAACAATTGATTGGTGGCTGCTTTGGTAAACTACCGTGATGTCCTCAATTAAAGGCACGTGCGGCCTTAGTTGTCGAAAATATTCATATTTGTTCCAATCACCGTAAACAGAAAAACATTAAAACTCATACAGTTTCGTTCATATATACCATGACCAACGCGTAAACAGCATGTTATCGTAAAGACCTACTATATCTTACATAAGCAAGAGCCTGATTGTGTTTCAGAAGACAGCACAATGCTACTGGCTAATCACACACAAATGGTATAAACGCTCTTTATTAGTTCCATATCAGGAATTCACCAACAAAGAACGCTTTTTATGTTTACCATCATAATATAAACAAACACCAGAAAAGTAACTTTTTATGCTTTTGTTTACATAACAATGGTCAAACATATGACAATAACATACCTGTTTATGCGATATTTCTTATTTGTATACGGACAAAGTCTGTCTACATTTTGATGTTCTTTCTGTTTGTGGCGGTTTTTGACGGGTGGAAATATTTTCACAGGATACCCACTACCAAGGCCAACCGTACCTTTAAAACACAAAGTATTATGGTCATTGAACCTGTGTAGATTTGTATTAAAAATACAGTATTAACTTACAGTTCACCACATGTCTTCGTGAGATAAGATGTCAATATGTGAACCATATTCTGTCTCATTTGTATTGGTAGCCTTTCTTTTTTCAACTGTGCCAAAACTAACATTCCTTCTGTGGACTGTCCAAGCAGCTCTGGCACATCCTGTCAAAAGAAGACATAGCACTAACAAGTGCACCACCCCGAGTAACCCCCCCCCCCACCCCAAGGTGACTTTCCGCTGAAGTTTAATAATTGTCTGATGTGGCCTAATCGAACTATTTCTTAATCTGGCCTTAATAAATCCTGCATGATAGCATGAAAACCAAAATTCGGGAAATAATCATTGTGCAAAAATCGCTGTTTATAAATACTCATTCTCTCATGTTGATTCATCAACATTCCTAAGATCATTAAAATCCACCTGATGATGATGACCAAGATATAGAGCATCAAAGTTGTTATACTCGGATCCCTGCCAAACTTTATTTGCAGGGGATAATAAACCAGAGAAATTTTATTTAACCCTATAATGACTGGAGCTTCCTGAAATTTTGCGAATACACTGTGCCAATGCATTCTCTTTATATAATATATGCGAGTCACCTATAGGGTGCCTCGTATATATAAGAGAATGTATCGGCCTAGTGATATTTACCTTGTAACACAGTGCATTCTCTTACATATGTGAGGGTCCTTATGGGAGATTCGCTAATATAAAAGAAGCCACTGGCACAGGATCATCTATGCTGAACAGCGCAGCTCTTGCCAATAAATGGTTAAAGCTAATGACGCATTACAAATTGTTACACACAAAAATATTTACTTCTGATAAAGGTCCATAAATTACATGAATTAACTTTCTACAAGCATGATATTTAACAGAAGTATGTCATGAACTTATAATAAATACCACTTAGAATATAGTTTGTGGGACATGATCACTTGCCATGTGCATTTGTTGAAGAATCAGAAGCATTACTTATAATATGCAACTATCCAAAAATCATACATTGCATTCTTCTTTTAAAGGCACGTGAGGCCTTAGTTGTCGAAAATATTCATATTTGTTCCAATCACCGTAAACAGAAAAACATTAAAACGCATACAGTTTCGTTCATATATACCATGACCATCGCGTAAACAGCATGTTATCATAAAGATTTACTATATTTTACCTAAGCAAGAGCAAGATTGTGTTACAGAAGACAGCACAGTGCTGCTGGCTAATCACACACAAATGGCATAAACGCTCTTTATTCGTTCCATATCAGGAATTCACCAACAAAGAACGCTCTTTATTTTTAACATCATAATATAAACAAACACCAGAAAAGTAACTTTTTATGCTTTTGTTTACATAACAATGGTCAAAGATATGACAATAACATACTGTTTATGCGATATTTCTTATTTGTATACGGACAAAGTCTGTCTACATTTTGATGTTCTTTCTGTTTGTGGCGGTTTTTGACGGGTGGAAATATTTTCACAGGATACCCACCGCCAAGGCCAACCGTACCTTTAATCACCAAATTATGTAGTACAAAAATAAGTTCACGATTGATACAATCTCAAATTTATAAAACAATATAAGAATTTTTTTTCAGAACCGTATCAACGAGTTTCTTTGGAAATCTCAGTGAAGGTATGTTTTGAGATACCTCTTAATAAATTATGTATACAATATTTTGAGATTCGAAGGTACCATGACCATATTCTTACCTTGCATTGTCATCCTTGTGTTTGTGGAAAAGTATTTTATATTTCAAATGAATGTACTAAATTTGGTGTTAATTTTATGCCTAGCCACATTATTTGTTACACAAAGATGAATCTACTCACAAACTTGGAGGTCTTGGATCTTTGAATGTTGGTCTGTTCTCTATCTGTTGCCTGTAAACGCACACTAATAGTTCAAGCATTTGAATGCATGTATCATTAATTTTGGAGCAATCACATTACTTCAAGATTTAATATTCCCAATTTTAGCATTAAAAAAAATATATTTGCAAATCAACACATATGTGGACAGCTCTTTCCTTTCTATTCAACATATACTGATGATTAATTTCAAAAAGATCATATGCCAATTTTAACAATTTGTTATCACAGAATGAAATAAGAGCTGTGCTGTGGCCCAGTGCATACCCCAATTTTGGCATACCTATGACAGATGGCTAAAATTCTCAGGCAGACTGATGAATAAATCAACGTTTTCCAATAAACATAAAACTCAAACAAAACAATTGAACACTGTTGAATGTTTTGAAGAGTCATGAACATCCATACCAAATTTCATTGAGATATCTGCACAGATGATTGCATGCATGAAATCCAGTATACCCACCATTTCCTTCCATCATATGGGTATAATAATAACTTTCAACCAGTGTCAACAAGCTATTATCACCAACATTTGATCAAATTTGAATGTTCTTAAATTTGTTGATACTGTTCCGAGGATGAAATATGTTCTCCAGGATGTTCACATACATTCAGAAATATTTAATTTAGTACCAACCAACAATGATAACTTCATCAAATATATTTCCCAGGCTTTCTCACCCTCTGTTATCAAGATTAAGAACCTTGCATGAGCAATGGCATAATACAATCATAACTTCCTCTAATGTAAGCCCCGTCCCAAATTGTTTTGTGAAAACAATAACCCCCACCCTGGGCTTACACAGTAGATAATCAATGCAGCTACTCACATTAGCAACTTGTATGGCATCATCAATTGCTGCCTGAAATTAAATAATGGGTCTGTATTACCATGCAGATTGTAGTCATGAAAAAGGTGGCTTTCATAGGACATGTTGCTTTACAAAATTAAGTTTTAACATTGATTTTGTTGATCTTGATAGGCTTCAAGGAGTCAATTATTAGGACATATTTGTTAGTCTTAGCAAGCAGCAGTCTGGAATAAACTACATAGCCACATATAAATTAGTGGGTTTGACAGGGTTTGATGACCATTTGTAGAGTTTTTATTTCCCAACCCCGGGATTCAAAGCCATCAGTAGGGCCTATCAGAACTCACTATTACCGGTAGTAGCACCAAGAGAAAGGGGTCCAAAAAAACTGATTAATGTAGCGCATGTAACTTAATTCAGGGGAATGCCGCAAGACTTCTGAGAAATGAACAGTTGGACAGAATACAATAGACTCGCTGACTCGGTATCCATATGAATCTGAGAATATGTTTACAAAGACTGAACAAAAGATAAGACAGAGTTTGAATACATGAGAAAATATGTATACAGACTTATGAAGCTTTAATTATTATATTCCTTTAAGAAAATTGCAAATCATGGGCAACATGCAAGAACCTTCTGCGATTGCCATTCTCAGTCACCTTTATTCTGCCTCTGTTGATCAATGGCAATGCATATAATATCCCACTCTTAAAATTAAAGTGTCAATGACACTGTAGCTCAACTTTGTAAAGAAGGTAATTTTTTGTGTGATGAGCAATGAATAGAGATTAAAAAGGAGTGTAAAAATGAGCAGTAAACAATTTAGTCACACACATAGTAAAATCTAAGATAGCTGCTGGCGGCCATGTTTTTTGGCCGAATGGCCCCAAAATGACTCGTTCCCATCTACATGTTATTTTTAACATCCATGACAAATTTCATGATGATCAGACTAAAGGTACGACCTGTAGCCCGTGCTAAATGATTTAGTCATACAAAGAGTAAAATCCAAGGTGGCTGCTGGCGGCCATGTTTTTTGGCTGAATGACCCCAAAATGACTCGTTCCCATCAACATGTCAATATTAACATCCATGACAAATTTCATAATAATCGGACCAAAGGGACGAACTGTAGCCCGTGCTAAAGGAAATTATTGACAAATCACACACGCACACACAGACGACGGATACCAAGCCATGGCAATAGCTCAAACTTTACAAAGTAAAATTGAGCTAACAATGGCAAATGGTTGTGCAATGAATTTTGAACAAAATTGTGTGTTCCCAATCTCTGTTCAAACTATGATCATTAATAACACAAGCAGGCCATTATACATGTAGTGATATTTACCTTGCGCTTGATGAGAAATTTCTTAAACAAAAGATTCTATAAACTAGTAATGTCTTTCTAGACTAACCTAACTGACCCAGATCGAGACAAGGATTGCACGTAATTGTTTTTACCCGTAAGGTTGAATCTCTCCGAAAGAGAAACACTAAAGATCGATGAACTAAAGAACCATGAACTCAGCCATTAAATCACTTGGCGGTGCACATTGGAAGTTTGTTTTGCCTGAAATAGTTGATCCGTCACACCAGAATTATTCAAATAAACAGTTTTTATTTATCGGACCAACAGTCTGTAATTGTTAAAAATGGTGAGCACCCTGATGATCCATGTGAAGTTTGGTAATGATTATACTATTTTCAAACTTTTGTATAACTAACGCCATTCAATTTTTTGTTTATAAATCTTTATTTGTAGTATACATGGTATTCTAATTTCTCCAGGTTCCATGCATATTGTACATAAGATTATCGACATCAATTAAAGTCATGTGAGTGTGCAGTTATTCAACTATGTATTTTACCATCTCGTTATTATTTATCTGCATGTATATCGCCTACATGGATCTGTCTAAATTGGATGTTGCATGGTTCGTGGTGATTCTGTCACCATGTTACATGTATACATATTAATGATACATATTAATAGGACATTATTCACTGCGCACACGCGGCGTGTCACTTTTGTTGCCACGGAAACCTAGAAGACTGACTGGGTATATTGTCATGGTTACTAAGAGATTGAACAACATTCAAGACAATTATCAATATTTAGTTGAGGCAAATATAATGGCGCCTGAATTATAAAACGAAATAGAACTGCATAGTTTTGTGTTAGCCCGACTTGACATGAAATCAACATTATTTACATGGCTCAGGCGTAGTGAAAATCCACACAATCATCCGTAAGTAAAATGTCACAAATGCTCATAATTAAAAAAAAACACCATTTATTGAATGATTTACATTTTTATTAATTTTTTGATCAAAGAATGCCGAATTTCTTAGTCGGGACATTTTTATGCACAGGATTTTCACCGATGAAACTACTACTCCGAGATCCCGTGCTATCGTACGGTACATAATTAATGGGTCCAGCTACAGAGTCCATGGGGTACAGAACAGAGTTTTAGGCAGCGTGTTATAAAATTTAATTTTGGCGGGAAATGTGAACATGTGTGTCGTTGATTGTCCTTGGGGATCCAGGTGGGAGCCGCAGGACAACGCAACTATTATTTACCCTACTTTGACTTTATCTCCATATTGAGGAGGGGGGTATGTGTTTGTCTTTATCCTCCAAGTGTGTAATATGGATCAAATGAATGGTGTTGTTAACCTGTCACTATTCACGAATTCCCACTATAACGACTGATTTTGGGACAGGTTCCGTATTCTTGTGAAATAAATCACTTTGGGATTTTGTTGACTGCATGGCAATATAGTCATAATAAGCAATTGCGATCGTCAGTTTATGGACTAATAGAGACTATTGAACAAGCTACGCATTCCGAGTGAAAGATGTGGCTGCCATTCGTATTCCGCCGCTATAAATATCTCCTGCAGACAAACCCTGCAGTATGACGTCACGGCGCACAAATAGTTATACGATTGACAGCGTATATCCTCGCTGCTTGAAATTCTAGGAAATACTTTATTCAATTCTCCTTGCTATATATTATTGGTCAATGCATAGATGCTTTGTAGTGTTTAGATTCATTATACCTGTCGGAATCTTATTTTATAAATTTGTAAACACTAACTCGTAGCTTGTACATTAATATATAGTCTTCAATCAGACGGCAGTCTTACGTGCGTAACTAATTGATTGATTATCTGGACACTATCAACATAATTGAAGCACCCACGGAAAAGATTGACTTGCGTAATATATAGGTAGCTTTGTGTTGCTTTGTGAGACTCTTAGGTGCAAGGAAATTGTCAAATAACAAAATTTCCGCACGACGGGACGAACACTATGGTCGTCCCGTCGCGTTATGTGTTTCCCCAATACGAAACAAACTATGGAGGAATCACCAAGGCCACATCTTACAGATTCCATGACATCACAGACATGAGAATAGATAACTGATTTTGTAAATTAATGTACTGTCATGAACTCAAGATATTAAAAAACACCACATAACAAAGGGCACTGTGCTTCAAAGTATGCGAGATTCTCTCCGATTCGCGGTGATTCCTAGTGATCACTGGCAAGTCTCCTGGACGTTTCATCTTAATCCAATCCACTCAAGTTCACCATGGAATGACAGTGACCAACAGTGGAGTTCCCACGGTGTTGAGTGAATTCCTTATACCACACGCTTCTATACTTTAAGCCATATTTACTCCTCAAACGGAGAACAGTGCTTTGAAATACCGAAGGTTGTCAGTCTCCTGTATAACATCCAACCCGTACACAACAAACTGAATGAACTCCCAAACATCTTGGGCTGCATTTGGATACACAATGTCAAAAACATAAAAACATTTAAAACACATATCCACAGCCTCCAACAGGGTGGTACATTCCACAAACACATTACCTAGCGAACAGAAAATCTGCTCCGCTTTTATGGTAGTACCCAGAATAACGACATGGGGTGATTCCATTGTTTTTAATTGACTTAGGCTGGTCCCAACCTGCAAAAAACATTGAAGAGTGAGACACATAAATAAATTGTTGGCTGAATACATAATAAGTTGCAAAATCATAATACAATGAAATAATAGCCATAATTTTCCGATAAAAATTCAGAATAACTAGAAGTCTGATTGGTCCAATTGAATTAAGGTGACACTAATCAAGTCAATAAACAGGTGATGAAAAAATTGGTGCAACCATGTCACTGATGCAATGGTTCCTATGTTTAAAATATGTGCAAAACATTCAAATCAAACTGTTGGTATATGGGTAACAGAGCTAAATATGTTGAAAAGATTGCTATTTCCCCAAGCCCAACAAACTTAAGGGTAATAATTGATGAAAATTCATTGACAAAACCCGCATCATATCATCATTCCATTTATATTGTTGCAGGCATGTATGGAGATTATAGGTTTTTCAGGAAAATTGGCCTCATGCACAACTCCTGATATCAAAAAGATGATTGATAAACCCAGTTTCAACCAAATGTCATGTTAAATTAAAAAGGGAAATACTTGATGCATTCAAGTTGTGACAATAAGCATCCATATTTAAATTGTGTGTTTTTTGTTCAGTTGAGAGCAAAGTGATCAATTTGGGCAATATTATTAAACTATTTTTTCAGGAAGCTTGAAATTTCCATTGACAAAAAAAATGTATGTAAACTGTGCGAGGTGTGGTTTTTTTCCCGCCGCATTTGATTGTTGAACAGCATTTTGAAAAAATATGATTAATCGAGCTACTGGGTTGAGGTTTACAACCCAAACTCTGAATGGGTGATTATCTCCCGACTCAAAGCTCCATGTTTGTAAGCATTTGCTCTTTTTTTCTAAATTCACCCACAAAATTTGGAATGTGTTCACTAACATTGTATTCTTCTCAGGAAATGATAACATATCTGAATTATCTCAGATCTACTGTCAGAGTATAAATATGCATTGCCCAACATATATTGTCCAATTTGTCCAACTTCTAATAGACTACTTTTAATGAATTAGACTAGTCCTGCTATGGAAAACTGAACGCTTGGTGTGTGATTATATGCATGCAGAGTAATTTATAGGATGACTAGAGTGGTCATCAATGCTGGGCCATCACCATATAATAGGACAACAAAATCCATGATCGACTCACACCCAAGTTACAAGGTGAAATATTAATACGGATGGAAAAAGCCATTGACTATATATAACCACATCCAGGGTTCGGAGATATATACAAATTCTAATCAATGTTATATTTGCACAAGCTCTACTTCTCATGATGCTGAATACCTGTGGCAAGATTAATATATAAAAATAGATTATCAGAAAATAAACAATTAAAACTTTATGAGAAATGTTGCATTCATATACTGACAAGACACTGAATGTAGAACATCCCCAAAACTTGGTCTGAGGTGTATAACTCATATGGATTGATTATTGGGGCTAACTGCAATTTGACTATACTTACTGGGTAGACTTTTATAAATTGGTCCCGGCACTCTGCAATCGTGGGCTTACAACGTTTAAGCGATCCAGTTTTCTTGTATGGTTTTAGGGGTATCAATATTGGCAACAGGAACAATGAGAGATGAAGAGTCTGGACTGAAACATAACAGACATTTTTTGAAGGGTTTAATGGGGGACATGTGTAACTACATGTGTATATTTACACTCATTTATTCATTCATACTGTCATTGTAGAATTGAATCCAGGGCATATTGGTTGGGCTAAATCAACTCATGTGACTTTGCGTGCACACTACAACGTTTAATGGCAGACCATATTCCATGGTATGCAAACAAGATCAACATCCATATAATAAATGATATAATTTTAACACATGGTTATACATGATATTCAATTTGATTCAAGGACTATTCAATGATTAATTAAAGTAGAGTAAATAATAAAATCCAAGATGCCCAATGCCAGCCATGTATTTCAAAGATATTCAGAAAAAACATCATCGCTCCCATCTAGAGGCCACCATGATGATCGGATGAGGGATGTGTTCTGTTTGCTGTGCCAAAAACATTTGTCATGCAAAGTGAAAAATCCAAGATAGCTGTCGGCAGCCATGTTTTTCATTGAAAATTGTTAAAATTTGATAGCTCCCAATTAGAAGCAATCCTAAACATGCCTGAAAATAAAAAAAAACATTTCTTCAATATATGCAGGTTGTGGGGTGTGCTGATGCAGGCTTTCCGCTAGTAGGGCAAGGGGTCCCTTAAATTTCCCCCCTTCTTGGCTTCTGTCATACCACATGACATATTCCATATGTATAAAGATGTTTACTTCTCAATTTTGTTGGGACAGTACTAAGAAATTTAAATAGTTCACAACTTTATTTCATTTCCAGCGAGAATACACACTCGGACCGATCTAACACTAAAAGTTGGATGTCAGTATGTCTGTAGGCCGGAGATTCAATGTGCAGGTGTTCCATTTAGATTAAAGAGTACTTTATTTAGGTTTTACTGAAATGCTCCGGATTCTGAACAAGCACACCTGGTTCTGCACGTTGCACGCTATAGCAGCTCCAACCTGCAGACACAGTTAGATGAACTGAGAAAACCTGACATTGCTAGAACACATGCTTTGGAGTTCGCTGGTTATGTTAATCATACCCACTGATTCTATCTTCATGTTGTGAAATATATATATCACTCCTTTTTTTCTAAGCATTTTATCTGTTTATTATAATTTAGCTTGATATTTAGAACTAAAACATAGGGCCTTTATTCTATTCATTCATTGCTTCCAACCTGCTAGTCAACTATCTTCTGAGTGTTATATTCCAGCATGTTATGCATCCGAACTATCTGCCGAGTCTTGAATAGTGAGTCGTTTAACTTCAACGGGCGTGTTTCCGTTTACTGGGAACAACGCAAGGCCTTCACCGCCAGTGATCTATAACCTGGCAATTAATTTTTATCTAATAAATTTCCTAGGTTTTAAAGTTATTGCGGTTGATAGCATAGTAACTTAGGTAGAAAATGGATGCAAAACGATCAACAAATCTACTCTCTGATTCTTCTATTGGCCGATACAACAAAAGTAGGTCCACTATATGTTTCCATGACATTGAAAACATTGTCACACACAGCGAATTCTTTGAAGATGACAGCCAAATGTTTGGTTGACATAAAAAACAAAGGAAGTTGCATCGGAAGACTCCATTAAATTAATACATGCTGGCCATGTTAACAAATCATGTTAAAGAAATATTCAAGGTCCAACAGCAACCACCAACGTTGGATGGGGCTTACTTTCCAGACCGAGAAACGATACGGAACCATGTGAATATAGATACCGACAAAAGATTCAGAAAACCAAAATAGATCAAGTGGCACTCGACTTCAATGTAAAAAATGGAAGGAATCTTCTCCAGATGACAATTTTTTCTTCAGGTACTTAACAAAACTAAGTATCAGAAGCCGTTGATCTCAGACGACATAAAGGCGCTAAATCTGAATAACGCACGCCGATTACTATTTCCAAGGCTCCAGGGGTAAAACATATTTTATTCGAGTTGAGGAACACAGAGTGATCAGATATCGATGTTTGAAATTATTATTTTAAAGGCACGGTCGGCGTTCATTGCAGAAATATTAATATTTGTTGAAATCGCAATCAACAGAAGGAATTAAAAAATATATATAGTTTTGTGCATATGCCAAACATAGGCTGCGGACACACGTACCACAGTAGCGATGGCATAGTAGGTGTGACAATTAATTATGGTGGAGTTTGGTGACGATTGGTCAACATAATTTATATGCCATAGGAAGTCATGTCGCCCACCGCATATTCACACAGTGAGTCGACTGACCAATTAACCCATTGCGTTTCACCAAGGCTGATCTCTACTCATTACGTATAGCCACATTGTATTCTCTACGATACATAAAATTGCACGATCGATCGTCCATAATTGTGTTTGAACCTATTCACTCACATATCATACAAGTGGCATGTTTGTATTGATATGAGCTGAATACATGTTTATCTACTTATATTATTTTCACGCGTATTAAGTCAGTTCCCTAATTGCGTGTTTTATTTTGCGACGTTAAATTCTACGCATAATTAGGCTAACATCATGTGGACAGATGCAGCTGTATCGGAATTGTTGGAAGCGATGCAGATAAGAGAAAGTATATGGAATAAACAAAGCGACTTATACAAGGATCTAAACAAGAAAAAAGCTGATTATAACGAACTTTTGGAAATTTTGTCCACGATTATTCCGGGTTTATCGGAAAAAGCATTGAAGAGTAAAATACAGAGTTTAAGGACCACGTATCGGGAGGAAGTGAGAAAGGTGAATAAAAGCAAGAAAAGCGGCGTTGCTGCCAAAGATATATATGTACCAAAATGGAAGTTTTTTGAGGAATGCTCTTTTCTGGAGGAAAGTCAGTGGACCGGACCAGGGACTTATTCTAACATTCCACAAACACGTGCAAATACCGTCGTTTCTGACCACTCCGAACACAAGCCAGTATCTCGGATAGTATTTCAGGTGATGCTGATGTGCCTGCTAACAGCAGTAATGACACAAACGGTAACGACGTGTCAAACAGTTCTGTGCAATCGACGCTACCGTCGACATCCAACGTGAGAAGGAAGCGTGGTGCTACGTCATGGGTGGACACAGCAGCCCAGGCATTCGGTACAATCGCCGATAATGTTACACAGAAAGAGGATGAATGTGATGTGTTTGGTAGAGACATCGCGATGGCCCTGAGGCGTTGTCCGGATGCAGAAAAGTGACGTAGACTCAAGTTTTTGCAACAAACCACTGTATATAATTTTGAAGAGAGCAGTAGCTATTTACAAAATTTCCAAGGAAATCAAACTTTCCCTTCAACTTTTATTTCCGGACCGACGGTGCCAGCTTATCCAAATGTTGGATCTTTGATGAATGGACAATCTAATCTAGGATCTAATGTTATGTTCACATCGAATTATAATTCTCTGAATGGAATGCAGAATGGTAATGTTTATCCGACTGGACAGTCATGTGTCACCACGGACGTACAATCCCCCTAGTACACCAGACTGTTGAACTGATGACTGACGTTTTGAACTAGTTCGTTGGTGTCTTGAGATAATTGATTAAAAGAGCGTTCGTGAGTTTCTTATGTGTCATTCCATTTTATCACTGACAAGGGGATAGGGAGAAGTGGATGGTAATCGACCGTACTGATGGTAACAAATTCCAACTAGTTAAAGAGACACAAGGCAGTCGCAGTGGGTTCACGTAAATGTGGAAAATAAAATTACAAAATTTAATAAATATAACAAAATTAATTAACATGGAAAAAGTATTTTTTATTATCAATACTGATAACTCCGATGACGAGGTATAGCATGTTGGCACCATTCTTTTGTAAACAGTACTGTTACACGCCAGTCATCCCATACATATCGCCAAATGGAGTAGCTAATCAAATGTTAAGTCGAAAAAAATTTGGTTTAATTTATTGTTATTGCCATTTGTAAATTGATCTTAATTTGCTGACATAACAGATGTTTTAACATGTGACATCTCATCATTGGATGACTGCATATATACAGTAATGTGGATATTTCCAACAACAAATATGGAGAAAATAACACTTTTGATCTTTCATGTCGGACTCGGGGGGGGGGGGGGGGGGGGGGGTCAACATTCGAAGTTGGACATACGCAGAAAAGATAACTTATAAACACACCCATACACGCCGGAACCACATATATTAATGTTAAGAACAGTTGTTCCGGGGATAAATTAGCTTGGTAAATACGTTACTCAAGGAATGACTTGCAGATCGATTGGGATCATTGGATTTTGACCGGCAGAGTATGTAAATAAAGTGTGTGAATCCCAAAATGATTCATACGAACTTTGTTTAACTACCCTGCCGGTCAAAACCAATGACCCCAATCTACCAGCCAGTCATTCCTTATAATCATATATCAGTACATGTTAATATTAGTCATTTGAAAAATATTTCAAAACTACCAAAACAATAGTCAAGAGTTCAATGACACCTACATTTAAGCAGCGAAATATTTACATATGGCATATTACTGGGACTACACGACTATACACATAAACCGCACACATTATAAAACATAGTTTATAGTTTAATCTCATTAAATTTTGCAAGCACATAATAATTATTACTCAATAAGACTCCACTGAAAAGGGAGCGCACCCTCATAAAAAAAAAAGTCACTGAGTTCGTCCCTCACTTCACGAGCATCGACATTCGGAACAGTTGTCGAATCTCCAATATCTCCAGTTGCCGTCAACTGTGCATTATGTTCAGCATATCATAAACATCCGCTCTGCTAAACACCTAAATCCGCATCCTTCCCAAGAAAATTGTGAAGAGCAATGTATGCACGGACTACCCGATTCACGTTATCGGTGTCCAACTGTATGGGCCCTAGAAGTATTCTAAATCTAGCCACCAAAACACCAAATGCACACTCGACGGTCCTACGTGCCCTCGAAAGTCGGTAATTGAAAACTTTCTGATCACCAATGGCTGGTCGATGGGGATACGGCTTCATTGGGTGATTGCATAATGCGAAGGCGTCATCACCAACAAGGAAATACGGTATGCTGAGTGTTCTGTTAGGACTGGAAAGTGGACTAGCATCTGTGAAGTTCTGCTGTATATCACACATCACACTGTCCTTGAAAATGCCACCATCAGCACTACTCCATGGTGATCCCAGATCATAACAAATAAATTTTCCCGTTGCATCAACTACAGCCATCAGAACAATGCTCCCGTAGTCCTTATAGTTCCGATGATCGCATGCACTGTCAGACGGCCTCCGAATTTCAATGTGTTTCACATCGATTGCACCCAAGCAATGAGGAAACTGCCAAATTTTGTCAAAGTTATCTGCGTGGAGCAACCACTCTTGCTTGTTTTCGGGCATTCTCAAGAAATCTCCCTGTAGAGTGTCGTAAATAGCATCACAAACTTCCGGAATAAACGCACCAATGGTTGATCTGGCGATTCTGGAAGTGAAGTGTAGACTTGTGTACGTTTCCCCTGTATCAAGAAATCTGAGTGTTGTGGCAAGTTTTTCATATGGAGTCAACGCTGATCTCATAACTGTATCTTGTTTCGCAATCAATGGGGTCACTTTTTGCAATACGGTATGGAACTCCGACTTGTTCAGCCTGAAGAAAAAAGAAAACACCATGTAAAGTAGCTCATAACATATTTTGACAAATTATCACCCCCTCCCATATGCAATCATAGAATGGGCCATATTTTATACGCTGAAAACGACGCAGAAGACACAGACACCGAAAACACAGAATGCCAAAATCACTTTACTTCAAATACGAACGCATTCTCACCCAAGAACATTCGCACGATGCGTTGTAATGTATTGGCCCCCGGTGGCACTGGAACTATGTACATCATGGGACTGTGGCACCAGCCATCAACTCAGCCTATAATATATTTTATATTGGCCACCCATGTGAAATGGTTATGTCTCAATAGATGGTACCTCTCCACAGTGAGACAGGTGTGAACAATACAGGATTCAACACTCAACAATCATCAGGACGAACACAAGAGACAACATAATCATACATAAATCTGAAACACTGTGGAGAGCCACGTCGTATCCGCAGGTCGATGTCTCACGTGATGCAACCGCCCTAGTACCTCCAGGACTCATAGACCACACATCACGGGATGCACCCCACGGCAAACAGGGTGCCACGTTAGGGGATTTTTACCCATCGCAGAAAATCCCCATCGCAGTGGGGCGGTAGGCCTATTCTACCACGGGGCTGATAATATGGAGACCATCGAATCGGATTGAGTACTTTTAAAGGGGCATATATAAACAAAAAGCTATCCTTATCACCTTAGAAGACAAGTAGGAAAGCGGTACAGATGGGTCACCTGACCATGTGATTGTCATGGGATAGGCGCCTTTTATCTCAGATGATTTAAATGGGAACTAATAAATTGTATGTTCAATCAAGAGCGTTTATTATCAACCCTGGTATGTTGGAAAATTGGTGCCCAAAAGGACAATGATGCGAAAAATGTCATGGCATAGGCGCCTTTGATCTCAGATGACTTAAAAGGGAATAACAAATTATATTTGCAATAAAGAGCGTTTATTATCAGCCCTGATAAGTAATAAAATTGATGCACAATGTCATGGGATATGTGTTGTTGACATCAAATATCTGAAAGAGGTAGTAATAATTAGCAATAAAGAGCGTTTATTGTCAACTTAAAAGATATATGTAACTTTATCCGGATAGTCATGCAATAGGTGATGTTTACCCCATATGACTTAATTATTTTAATGACCGGAAGGGCCACTAATAAATTACATTCTTCGCCCCGAACAACGCTGGGTACCCCAGCTAATGGCCAATTTATTAGCGATGGATATCAATATTAAACTCGTTGTTATAAACAACAATACATGTTGGAAATATTATTTCAGACCACATGGCGAGGATGATGACGAATCCACAAAGTTTCTTTTGTTGATGCAGACCAAGTGGCAACGCGAGATGTTAGAGAAGTATGGGAAAGAGTTGTGTTTGTTGGATGCCACATACAGGACATCTAAGTACAATGTATCATTGTTCTTCCTGGCAGTGTGCACAAATGTTATGCACGTGGTGACGGGTGTTGACCCTTGAAGTTGAATGTACATCTTCGATTGATGAAGCTCTGAGGATTTTACAGCAGTGGAATAAAAGATGGAAACCGAGGTACTTCATGACAGACAACTGTGTGGCATAAATATATGCATGCATTGAAAATAAACAAATTAGACACCGACCCTACGTTGTCCTGAAAAATATGGGATTCTAAGGAGATTGTTTTTTTTATGAACTAAACAAGAGGCCGATAACGATCACAATCGCCAGATGTTTAACCCATCCTTACCTTGGCGATAGTGATTTCTAAGTTAAAAAAAGGGCCATAACTTTAAAAATTATTATCAAACCCATATTCGAACTTGATCTGTATTTTGGCTGAGAAACTCATAAAAAATTTGGTTCTGATCTGATAAAAATGTTTGAGTTATCACACCATGCATAAAGTGTCTATGTATAGACATACGAACAGATAAGACGGGCGGACGAACGACGAGTGGTCAATCCGGATGTCAACACCATGTGTATAGGTATGGGTACACATAATAAAAATTGAATTTTTGTCAAATGATATTAAACGTTCGTTTAATAACAGAAAATAGTGCCAGGTGACCTTTTACTTCCGGGTTGTCCTCTGTTAACATTCCGTCCGCTACGTCTCAAAATACTATGGCGTCCAATATTTTTCCAATAAACTGTAATGAATGATGAGTTTGAAAAGTTATGTCATTAAATACGCCAAAGTGTCTTTATTTAGCTGGGACTATTTCTTTTCGCGAGCAAACAACGCATAGTTATGCGAAACGTCATCGCATGCCTTATAGAAGCCGATGTTAGTTTTGCGTCCCATTTGTTGATTTAATTATGTTTTGTCGAGGTTTTGGATCATGTAATAAATAAAACGAGTGAATATTTTTTCGAAAAATGGCCACAACTCAGTTTAAAATAGTATGATCAAACCCATATTCGAACTTGATCTATCTTTTGGGCTGAGAAAATCATCCAAATTTGGTTCAGATAGAAAATGTTTGAGTTATTGTTGCACTATGCATAAACTGTTTATGGACAGACGGATGGACGGACAGACAAAGGATGAGTGGTCAATCCGGACGTCGACATTATGTTTACCATACGATGGTATGGATAAACATAAAAATGGCTATTATATAGGTATGGAGCAGACATTTAGAACAATATTCTATTATTTGTCATTTAATAAATGTTCAAATTATTTTATTAAGACAGTAGGGGATATTCAAGTATATTATATTTCAGAGATGGGTCTGGTACTTCAGAAAGGATGACCTGGAATTTATCATCAGGACCAATAATGGTGTTGAAAGGTAGAACGATACCTTTAGATGATTTCCTGTTCATGAATCAAAATACTCCGGACAAAATAACCATCAACAGAACTGTGGAAAGCATATATACTGATTTCTGGCAAACATGGAAAAAAGTAAGTATAGTATCCAGAAAATACAATACAGTTTAAATCATTTACAATGGTTAGGCTATGGAATTTATATTGCTATTTATTTTTCAGGGTGATAACAAATAGGGGTGATAGTACCAATAAGTGAGACCAGTACTTGTCCTCAAAGCCCACGTAAATGTCTGATTTAAAACAAAATGCACAAAACAGTTGTGATTCAGAGTTCAATTGGTATATACATGTATAGATGGTAAAGCTCCCAAGATACATGCATCTTGGAATCTGAAATCGACAGATTGTGCTTCCATATTAATTATTTTTAAGACTTCAATGTCTCTTTCTGGGACATATCATGCTCAAAGTATTTATCGACCTATTTCAAATATTCAAATATTTTCTAGTGTAATTTGGAGCGCAAACCAACATGTGGCTTTTGTTTGCTAGGTAAAAATAATAAATATCAATTAAAGACACCTGTCTGGATATGCGACTATCAATTAATATTGAACTTTAAAAACAATTCTGGTATATACATAAAACATGATCAATTTGGGGATTGTATGGCTCATGGATCATAGTAAGTAAGAGAGCTCTATCTGAGGTTATCAGATTTAGTATTTAGATAGACCTTCAATGATTGGAACAAAATTGTGTGCGACACATCGTCGTGACCTTGAACTTTAATAAACCACAATGCACACATATCGCGACACACAAAATGTCCCAATTGATTATACCATTATACATACAAAACAAAAATATTACTTGATAGACGCATTTCCAGACAAATAATTACTTTTTACACCTTAAACTATATAAACGTATTTAGGAAGAGATAATCCATCTTTAGCAATATTTCAAGTATGTTATCAAGAATATAAAAAATTCATCTGACTACCGAAGCTACAACGAGTCTTCCAAAATGGCAATACAAGACCCCAAACTTTCTGAGACCACTGCAAGGAGTGAATAACTGGTTCACTGAATATAAATAAGTTAAACCAATCGACTGGTTATTGCGAGCCCAAAAGCCGATATATATGTATTCCCATGTGAATAATCCACCTACAGAATTTGAAAACAATCAGATAACTAAAACTAAAGTTATCATCCGGAAACCGTTTGGGACAGTCGGATTCATGGATGGACGGAAACCACAGATTTCTATATTCCCCGAAAACAAAATTGGATGACAAATGGTGCAAAATTCTCATCCCCACCCTAACCTATCTTGATCCTTGAATGTTAACATAAATAACATAAAAAATATATAATTTAAGGCCTGTCCGTCCCAATTTACCAAATATGTAATATAATCTCCATGTACAATACTGAAACAAATAAGTTATTTGAAAGCTAGACAGCATATTGTGTTTAATCTTCTACAGCCAAGGTATCACCTACAAAGATGACAATTACTAGTGTTCCAAGCGAGGGTGGTGGCTGTAACTATGAAGTTTTCCTGGGCAGTGAGGACAAAATGCCACTGCCAATGCATATCATGGGAGCTCATACATTACCATGCAAACACATATTAGCTGTACTATCCAAGGGTGTAGTCAACAACAAGCTGCCCTCAGTTTACTTAAACTTGTCGTTGATGGTCCCGTTTGTTCTGCAAATTACAATGTTGATTAAGTCAGCAATCTCTTGAGTCTATTCAAAACATCAAGCTGGAAAGGAAAGAAATAAATAAGTTCCATTTGAAAAATATGTCCAGTTTATGATCAAATTTATGCTTATATAGTTTATAACAAAGATAATCCAAATTTATCCCGTAAAACAATGCTTTGACAGAAAACAAGGTGCGAGCAATTTAAAGGCCCACTTAATTTTCGAACAGCCAGATCACATATAAAATATGCCATATTATATACAATTTGAAAGAGGAAGTTTCAACTTATTCCATGTAATAAATTGTGAACATGTTTTTGTTGAGACATCGATGTCTGTTACGTGCTAACGTTTCTGAACAAAGATTATTTTCAATGGAAGGAGAATAATTCTATATATTTAGATATAGAGTTATTTATTCCCCTTCCATTGCAAATAAACTAGTTTGAATTATGTTGCATTCTGGGAGCCATAACGAGGGAAATGATTTTATTATTTCAGCTATTTTCTATTACTCTATGGGCACCTTCTGAGACACAGACATTGCAAATGGCGATGAATTAGAGTATTTTAATCATATTTTATGGCATATATTATTATCAGAAACATATATCAAGGCACTGTAAACAAATATAACCGGCGACTCGAAAATTAAGTGGGTCTTTAAAATGTGAAACATGCTGAGGTGTTCGGAATGTATCATATTCTTACTTAAGTTGCCAAATATAGGCAAAAAAGCAATATACCTGTTTCATGGTAAAAAGCATGATTGTTTTCATTTTATTTTCTCTTGGTCTCAAATTAACCTCCAAGATAGCATACCTTGTTAAGTTGTAATGTATTGACTATTTAAAAGATGGCTATAGATGATTCATGATTGTGCACTTTATTAAACCCTTTCTAACTGGACACTAGCTGAAGTATAGTTACATGCACCTGTTTTTTAACTTATTTATGAACATCCTTACAAATGAATGAATGGGAATCCAGGGAGACTTTTATTCAGTGACTACTATTTGCGGAATCATTGCATACTAGTAGTATGTGTATCACCTAATAATTTGTCCCGAATAGAGTAGTAAATATAATATTTGTGCATTGTTTATGTTAAGCTATTAGGTTTTAATTTAGGGTCAATAGGGAAACTAAAAATATATTTTTGGCCTAAGGCTGTGGTCTCATTTACAGTGATATTCAAGCAGAAATTATGCCTGCTACATCAGAAGTCTCAGACCCTGAAGTAGAGGTTGCTGCCGACAAGGAAACTGAATTACTAGTAACCAACAGCAGTGACATTGATAGGATTTGGGCCATATGCATAAACACAACAATCGTGAGATGCAGAGACATGTACAGGTATGTTTGATGAACATATAGAACTGGAATGTATAATGTAATATAATTATGTGCATTAATAAGTGTTCCTGATCCACACATCCAGTACTAGTAATAAACTTAAAAAGACAACTGAGAATACAAATAAATGTTCTGTAATTCCTTTAAATTTTGGCTAATATGTGTAAACAAGCACCATAAGACAACAACAGCTTGGTCACAAATAAGTTAAGATACCAGCTGTTAGTTCTTTAACGACCAATTATACCAATTGATATACATGTACTATTAGTATATTCTTGAGGAAATTTAATAATTTGGTAACTTTCTTCTCTAAAATATAACCTACACGTTACAACCAATGTCATATGTACCTTTATTAAACCCTTCCATGACTGGAGCTTCCTGAAATTTTGCAAAACCCTATGCCAATGCATTATCTTATACGCACGAGGCTCCCTATGGGAGACTCGCATATACGTGTATAAGAAAAAGCACTGTCACCCTTTTATTAATTTGTTCTCGAGTAACTAAATTCGTAAATTGTGTTTTCTTCTTTCCAGTGAAATAATTTCAAATTTATATCTTGCCAAGAGCAATGCCTTGATATGGGGATGTAGAAACGAATCTCGGCAACCAGTTGACCCAGATCAAGGCTGAACTTCCTAACCACGAAGGGATCAGTCCCAAAAGACATAACTCCCAGGTAGGCTAATTAGTTGTCAACAGAAGCTGAGTTTTCCAATACAGTTTGCTTTGATAGTGTAGAAAAAATTCAGAAATATTACCTGAAAACTATGAAAACATCTTTAGGCCAAAGAAAATTAAATGTCTGGTTTGGATTACAAGCCGGTAGGTAGGCTTGAAATTTTATTTTTTAAATTAATATTTTTATTTTGACATATTCTTATTACTTTTCAAGTCCGTATTTTACTCTGCAAGATTGACATAAAACTACTTTTGATTATTTGTGTATATACATTTTAATATTACACATTACTTTTACTAAGAAGTAAACCTATTCTGAGTGTTTTATGAAATTTTTGGAGAAAAAATTAAATTAATTTTCTTGAAAACCATGAAAAGAACTAAAATAGGGTCGGTAGGGAAATCCAAACCACACATATATGTTTTCTTGGTCTTAGGGTAGGGGTTCGAAATAGTGCCCTATAAAATATTACTAAATCATTTATCATTACTTTCCGGGAAATCCAGCAGAGAGTAGGAAATTTTTACCTCTAGCAATTAGAAGGAAAGCTAAAGCGACAGGGAGAGTTGGCATGAAAGCTGAAGCTACGATATCAAGAATAAATTTAACATAAATTAAACAGGTAAGACCCCATTGCAGACTTCGAAATTAACATTGAAATTGGGTGCTATACATGCTCTTTTAATGTGCCAGTTGACTCGGTTGAGTGTAAATATAAGTAATGGATGTTGATTTTGTTGCGTTCAATAAAGTATGGACGCAAGTTTGTCTGACATTTTTATGTTCGGATGGACGGAAGGACGCAGCTGATTACAATAATTCCAATCGAGTGCATAAACTGAAGTCATTTTTTTTATACGCCCTTTTGAAAAAAAGTTGTATTTTGTAATCAGTCTGTCCGTCAGACGTCCGTCCGTTAACATTTTTGGCTTCTGGTCGATAACTACTGTCTGGATTATTTGATCTGAAACAAGGTTGGTATGTGTAATTCCCAGCCAAAAATAAAGGCCAAGTTCGAATAAGGTTCCGTCCAATTATTTTTGCATGAGTTACGGCCCTTTTTCGACTTAGAATTTGACCGTTTGTTAACATTTGTGGTTTTTGACCGATAACGCCAGCTTAGATCATTTGATCTGAACCAAAGTTGGTATGTGTATTTTCCAGTTAACGATACGGGCCAAGTTCGAATATGGGTTCCAGTTTTTCGACTTAGAATGTGACCAATTTCATAACATTTCGGTTTCCGACCGGTAACTCCTGTTTTTGGATTTAAAGGTACGGTTGGCCTTGGCGGTGGGCATCCTGTGAAAATATTTCCACCCGTCAAAAGCCGCCACAAACAGAAAAAACAACAAAATGTAGACCTACTTTGTCCGTATATAAATACGAAATATCGCATAAACAGTATGTTATTGTCATATATTTGACCATTGTTATGTAAACAAAAGCATAAAAAGTTACTTTTCTGGTGTTTGTTTATATTATGATGGTAAACATAAAGAGCGTTCTCTGTTGCTGAATTCCTGATATGGAACGAATAAAGAGCGTTTATGCCATTTGTGTGTGATTAGCCAGCAGCATTGTGTTGTCTTCTGTAACACAATCAGGCTCTTGCTTAGGTAAAATATAGTAAATATTTATGATAACATGCCGTTTACGCGATGGTCATGGTATATATGAACGAAACTATGCGTTTTAATGTTTTTCTGTTTACGGTGATTGGAACAAATATGAATATTTTCGACAACTAAGGTCTCACGTGCCTTTAATATTTGATTTGAACCAAAGCTGGTATGTCTGTTTCCCAGTTAATACTACAGCCCAAGTTCAAATATGGGTTCTGTCCAATTATGTTCACATCTTGTTACGGCCATTTTTCGACTTAGAATTCAACCGAATATTGGCATTGAAATTAGGGGTATATCAGATAATCTTTGTAAGCTCATATTATTTTATTTTGCGGTCGTACAATTCGAAATGGCTAAAGGCCTTGTTTTGCCACGCCCTAATGATGCTCTTGTTTATCTATACAGATCATGGGTATAATTGTCACACAGGTTAAATTCTAACAGTTCCACCTGTGACGTGCCGTGTGACAATAATAAATTTCAGAACTGCATGGTGAATGTCAGCTTGTTCCAACTATGTAAAATAGACTCACCTCAACATATATTTTGACTGTTTCAGGTTCTGATTCTTGTAGCGCTTCTGCCAATTTACTGGCGGATGCAGCATCATTTGCAAGACATCCTGTAGCAATCGGCTCTGAAATGGTGCAAAGCGAGGTGATCATTGAAAGTGAACTTGTGATAGACACTTCTGCTAGTACTAGTAAGTTCATTATTAGGAAAAAAACTAGTCTTAGAAAATAGTTCAGAAAACCCACCCCTCCACAAAGAGTGCCCATAGACATCAATTGGCAACACCTTATTGTTTATTTTCACATTCAGGTTCTGCTGAATTGTTATAGAATTGGGCTGGGGTGTAATGGTGTCTACAAGAATTATGCATTGTCGGTTTCAATATACTGATCAAATGTCATATATATAGCCAGTGTAGATACACATTAGTTTTCTATCAACAAAATGAATTACATGAATCCTAATAATGCAATATTTCCTTTTTCGGCAGAATCAGCACATCTTCCAAACAATTTCCTTCAAGTCAGGCAAGATATAGAGAAAAAGCTGAAAGATACTGCATAATTCAAGATGGATAAACTCCGAGAAAAGTTTCCAGCCATCGTCAGAGGTGCTTTGATTGTTGCCCTTTCCACAGAAAACGAAGGTGAAATATTTTTTTGACTAATATAAGATTATAAGCCAGGAACCTGGAATGATCTGGCATGTTTTTCATTATTGTCTTCATAATAGCATAAACACATTTGTAGTTGAATTACCCAAACTAAGACAATACTTTCGTAGATTAAGAAGTCGCCTAGATGTGACATGGATTGTAGGTCTAACAATAAAAAACTAAATAAATAAAACTAAATAAAAAGCATTAAAAAGGTTTTTGACTCACCAGTAATTCTCTGCTAAATATTAACTGCAAGTGGCATTTTTTTTTCTAATTTCAAGATCTACATAAAATTGAAGAACCAGCTGCAAAAAAGAATAAATCTGGTTGTGAAAAAAATGCTGAGGACTTTTGTGGTGTGTGTGATTTGGAAGTGTTGACTGCCTGTGTAGAGTGTGACAGTTGTAATGTATGGAATCATTTTGTATGTGTTCGTTTGACACGGAGATAAATGTGCTTGAAAGGCAATCGTAAATGGTTCTGTAAATAGTGCAAGTCTGAAAGAATGTTTGTTGGAGAACTTTGATTGGAATAATATTGTACATGTATATAAAATTGTATATATTTCGAATATTTGCAAGTTCTTTTGAACAATAAATCAGTGAATCTATATCAATTGTTGAATTATATCTTCCTTAGTTATGCTAAGGCAAAGATATACCGTATTTCAACCTTTGGTTGTCGGTGAACTAAAGCAGTTATAAACTTATATGATATATCATTAAAGAAACCCAGGGCACTATTATTAAATTTAATCCAACTTGGGTTGAATTTAATAATTCAGGCACTCTCAGTGAGTAAATATGCAAAATTTATATCAGTCTATTTTACCAGAATCTTGTGGTCATTATCTTTTGCTAATATAAAAGCAACAGCAATTTAATAGCATGGTTCACAAATACCTCTTTTTTCTTCAATATTGGAAAAAAATTAAAGTTTAAAAACATTGTTTTATATTAGTTTAATGTTCATACTGAATAAAATATGAAGCATGTGGTTCAGTGGTGTCAGATTATCTTTGTTTGTCTTTCAACGACAACTAGCTTCTTTTCTATCACTCACATGTACGGTTATTTCAGTTTTATTTGAAGAAATATCTTAATCTATTTTTATTTTTAAAATCTTGTGAAATTCATGGACAATTCTGCTATTGAAATATTGTCAATGGTTGTGATGAATAGGTTTATTTTTCCCCTCCCGCATCTACTATTTTTCAACACAAATCATGGCAAATGTACGTAAACCAGACTATAATATTGGTGTAGCCTAATTTAAAATTATATTATGTGATTCACCGTGACTCTATCTGGCAGCGCATATTAACTAAGGCCATACCTTATATGAAATGACTAATAATTCAAGTGTGAATTAGGAAATAATTGGGGCCATTTTATCGTTAAACTATGGCATTTTGGCAGTGCAGATACCCAACCCTCAAATATTGTCATACTATTGGGAGCCACTTTTGTTATTTTTGCTCCCAATAGGCAATATTTGTACGGAATTTCCGATACAAAATTACCACTTGACTTCCTTCAAATTTCAATACATGCTGGAATTGTGGGAAAATAAATTCACTTAAATTTTTCATGACATGGGCCTATAAAATAAGAATTATTTGCTCCAACACCCATGATATTCGTTGGGAGCAAGACATAAACGCACTCGACAGAAAACCTTACCATGAGGGTGACGACCCCCCTTTTCGTACGCCGGATGCGGGGTCTGTTATGGCGTATTCCGGATGCCAGACCACGGTACGCCGGATGCCGTCGGGCACATATATCGGATGCTGGATGCTCGGACACTCAATTTTCCACAATTTAGCTAATTATACGTCTCGTTATAACATCTGACATATCTAAATAGTGATAATTAATACATAGTACCTACTGTTAAAATAAATCGCAATGTTGATCTGCGATATCGGTTTGTTATATTATCCCATAGAGTTGTTGCCCATCTGATGTCTGCTTGGCAATAATTTTGAATATGTCATTAATTTTTATTAAATTTTGAAAAATATGTTTAGAAGCCTGCATGCGACTTCAATTTAATAACACCATTAAAAAGTCTGAAACTCGCAGTTTTGGACTAAACTTCAACGGAGAAGACAATCTAAGTACAATGAGGGCGGTGTTGACAAAAGAATATGCCCTTGGCGAATGGGTTAAGCCACTCGGAGTCTCGAACTACAGGTTCAAAGTTGCACCGAAGGGCTGAAGAGGCTTGCAAGATATCCTGAGTATCCAAATGGAAGTTTTTACAGGCGGAGACGGAGAAATAGTGGCATGGACATATGTACTGTAGTCTGTATCGACATGGAATGCAGGGAGGCGACAAGTGCCCCAGCACTTAAGTATATATTCAATCTTTCGTTTGAACAGGGAATAGTCCCAATGGACATGAAAATCTCTAAAGTAGTTCCCATTCCCAAAATAAACAACGCCAAGGAAATAACACACTATCGTCCAATCAGTATCCTTCCATCGTTCTCTAAACTGCTTGAAAAATTAATGCAAAAACGACTTGTAGATTTTCTTAAAGGCAATGAAATATTATATAAACACCAATATGGATTTAGACCAAACCACTCAACGTTTCATCCTATTATGCATCTTCTGTATCATTTCGTTAATAATAATGATAAACCGACACGGGATTCCACCCTGGCCCTATTCCTTGACTTATCTAAAGCGTTCGATACAATAGACCACAATATACTACTATCAAAACTTGACCACTATGGTATTAGGGGTGTAGCAAAGTCGTGGTTCCATAGTTATTTATATGACAGGAGACAATATGTTGAATATTGCGGGAGTGCTTATGATTACTTCCTGTGGAGCCCCACAAGGCTCCATTCTTGGGCCAATAATATTTTTAATATACGTGAATGATATGGCAAATTCTACAACAATGGACTTTTTATCGTATGCCGATGACACCACTCTCTTTACAAGCGGTAAAAATTGGGAATTAGTACAAAGTTATGTCAACAACGAATTCGCCAATGTATTCGATTGGTGCTGCTGTAATAAACTTGCAATTAATATTAATAAAAGCAACTATATGCTCATACACCCACCGAATAATGACAAAAAATGGAATACTTTGAAAATAAAGTTAAATCACAATGAATTGAATCGAATAGGGAATCTTGGGCACGAATCCTCAACAATTTTTTTAGGTATCCATATTGATGAGAACTTGACGTTCAAAAAGCACGTATCCATAATCTGCTCTAAAATATCACATGCAATATATTGTATCAATAAGGTGAAACATTTTTTCCCGAGTAAAGCGTTGAAAACTTTGTACTATGCATTGATTCAAAGCCAATTAGTTTACGGTATCCAAATATTGGGACATGTTCCAGAAGTCAAGAAATTTTTTCTATTACAAAAACGAGCAATGCGTATAATATGCAATAAGAAGTATAGGAGTCACACAGACCCGCTCTTTAAAAAAGAAAATATCTTGAAAATATAGGACTTACACACCATCAATTATACAATGTTCGTGCATGACTGGTATTATGACCGTCTGCCGGCTTCTTTTAAAATTATGTACAACAAACGAGCAAAATCAACTCCAAGACACCCTAATCCCCTGCTACTAGAAAAACCTAGAACCAAATTTTCTGGAAGATTACCACACCACGCCTTCCCCACAATATGGAACAACCTTGAAGCTGAATACACATGCATACAAAGCAGGCATATATTGAACAAACGCTTACAGACAAAAAAACTTGGTAATTATCTAACAAATGTACGCTGTAAAAACACAGGATGTCCCGACTGTACCGATACATAATACGAATACTTATATTAAAATAAACACCATGTATACACATAGTTCTATTCGGCAGCACAATCATAGTTCTACTCTACCATTTTTATTTCCACCACCGCGTCCTCGGTCATATCAAAGGCTACAATACCAATACCACGATGACTACAACGCAAGTCATAATATCGACACATTAAAGGTGAACAAGCATATTTGAAGTAATGGACACTCATGCCGAGTCTGCCCCTCCAATCTATGATGGTATACACACACATAATTATCACATTTAGTTAACATTCTCCCTTAAACCTCACTCAACAAAAAGCCCTTCCGGCGAATCATATGAATTCATATTTATTTTTATTGTTACTATAAAAGATGCATAATCTCTCCCCAGAATCCTGTGAATCTGTGAGTATGAAATAATAATTCTGAGTCGGATGAGACATCGTGATGAGCTTGTGTTCTGAGATTTCATCATGAGAACTTCTCTATAATCTGAATACTATTCTCTCAATCTTCGTTTGAAACTAAGACATGCAGAAACTTCTCATACTTTAGAACATGTGACAAGAACGTAACGTTTCCGGGGAGAGATAAAGCGATATAGTGATCACTCGTCTGGACTGGCTCACAAACATATAAACACTTTTGTAAAAAAAAAAATGCCCTGAACATTTTGTCTTATATTATTTGTTATATATACGATTAGTCTGTACGTGTACGTGGATACGAATATGAATAATACTCACGCTATCTGATAAATTATTTGTATAATGAAATTTGTTATGGGGGAAACAGGAAGACAGCCCGGCAGGGCTATGTTCCCCCCAGCAATATACTAAATTATTCTAGTTATATGTTAATTTATTGTACTATTCATATGTGTATTGTAAATAAAAATATCCTATCCTATCCTAGTTCCAAATATTTACAAGTTCACGGATATGAAATAATATGCTACAAAATATAATTGGGCGGGACCATGAGTGCCCGTGCCTCACAAATGCTTCAATAATTAATCACTGATCAAATTGCATATTGCGAGTGTGTGGTGTGACATGATGAGGTGTTTGTAAACATGAATTATTATAATCTTAACTCCTAGAGTTGTGTGAAATCATAACATTGTTAAATTTAGTATACTATACTGCACATGTATAATGCTATACGTTTGTTAAAGGCACTAAATCCGAATCAACGCTAGCAAATTACTATTTCCTTGGCTTCGGGGGGGGGGGTAAACATTTGATTCGAGTAGAGGAACCCACCCATCAGAGCTCAGAGCGATCAAATACCGATGTGGCTTTTTGTGTTAGATATTTGACAAACTGGCCAAATTTCGTTCAACAAAATGTTGATAAATAACAGGTTTTGTGGAATTTTATACTATAGTTGATTGTGCTTTTCGTTTTAGTTGGGCAATTATTAGATTCTGACAACTGAAGCGGCATTTCAAAACATGTTGTCGTTCTTGTTGGAATGTGATGACATGGAGACCCTCTGATTGAGTACCTTTATTTGAAATATTAAATATTAAAAAGATGTTAGTTTTCTATTTGCGTGTCCCTGGTGTTCAATACTATACCGTGTACGACCATGAACGGTCACCCAAGATTAGCTAGGTGGTTTCCGCACATGCCACTTCAACTTCTCCTGATTCAGTATATTACACCACTCCTGTCATTTGGAACATGGTCTATGCCTTTCACCCTCCGGCCATCCAATACGCCCGATCATGTCATTAACTCGCGGCCATATTAGATCCACCATGCAGGCCCGGTTCCGTGGTATCGCAGATTCTTCCATGCAGCCCCGGTTGTTTTATTGCTACATATCAAAGTTCTGGAGTAGCATTTCCATATATGGAGCATTTGAATATTCATGACTTCCATTTATGTCATATATGGAAATGCTACTCCAAAACTTTGAACTGTGGGCACTAATAGCACGGAACCGGACCGGATGGATCCAACATGGCCGCGAGTAAGTTAGACAGGGCCGCATATATGAGATCATACATTTAGTAAAACGTTTAATCTTTCCGTAAATCTGCTAAATCAAATCATTACTAGCCAATACGGAGACTAATTCCAATACCTCATGCCAACGTTCACTTCGTTCCCGAGTCTGTTTTCAATAAATTTAATCAAATAATATTCCGGATGCCGCCTCTCTGTTATGGCGTATTTCGGATGCCGGCGTCCATTTTAAGCCGGATGCCAGGGGTAGGGGGGTCGTCACCCTCATGCCATCGCCATCACGGTACCAGTACCACGGAGCACATGTCTTCAAAAACAACTTGAAAAAATAGAACCGCTATTGCAATAACCAGATAACATCGCTATTCTGACCTAAATTGTTATTGGTAGGCCTACCATCCCCACAATATTTGAAACATAATTTCACAAAACTCACCTTATTTTCATATTTAACGGCAAGAAAGTTTCTTCAAAAACCAGCAAGCATGCGTGTGATGCAAGCATGGCTGAAAAAGTCGAATTGCGCCACCAAGCGGTGACTTTCAGAACCGGACGAATTTTTTGGGACGAAATCGCTAACATTCCTCAGTGTAGCTGAATAGGTCACTCACCGGTTTTCTGTGATAAAGTTACCCAGGTTCCTGAAATTGTGATAAAGTTACCCAGGTTGGAGAGAATTGTGATAAAGTTACCCAGGTTAAGCAAATCTCACAATATCAACTCGATTTAAAAGTGACCGAGGGAAATATTGTTCAGTTTTGGCATGTAATAGCCCTAAATTAGACATATCAGTACTGTAGTTCGTCATTTTGATTGCATAAATCAATGTGTTGCTAAACATGAAATGTTATTAACCTGGGTAACTTTATCACATTCCTCTCCAACCTGGGTAACTTTATCACAATTTCAGGAACCTGGGTAACTTTATCACAGAAACCCGCAGAAAGTTGGATATTGAAGGAGTCGTCCGCCAACTTGACCTTTGTGGCGACCTTTGTGATTTGACCTTTAGCATTCCGCGCAATATTTCGACCGCCGTTCTTAACTCTTGGGAGCGGTAGGTTTGAAGATATTTTCTGTTGGATATTTTTGTATTTTTGAACAGAAAATTGACTAATAATCTTCATAAAAATACGACAAATAGTATCCGTATTAATTTGTCGCCAATAATGCGTAATTGTTGGGGCCTATACTCTATTATAGCCATGATAAATAATAATTATAAATGTTTATTGACCGTAATTTAACGACTTCTGAATTTGTCAATATTGACATTGAAATGATTGCTGATTAAGTCAAAGTCATGTTATTTAATTAATGCTGTTTTGCGTAAATTATATTAGTGCCGTGTCAATTAATGTTAAAAATGCTCAATATGTAAGGTAGGCTCACAAACTTTCTTAATGATATTATTAGTAGTATATTAATTAGTCTAGTGCCCATTCAAGTTCAACTTCAATTAATTTAAATTTTGAAATCTAATATTACTATTAGTCATCTGATTTTGAGGTAAACATCACCTGTTAGTATTACATGGCACTCTCCAGATATTAAAAGCTACCATATTATGTTTTCAACTGATATAATATACCATATGCTCTTTGTTACTTTAAAGGTACCTTACTCAATCCGATTAATCATTAAGCACCCCTAAATTACTATTTTCGAATCAATTATTTTTTACTCCCCGAAGCCAAAGAAATAGTAATTTATGAGGGTCTGATCGGATTGAGTACCTTCATTTATTGCTCATTATTACTATTGGTGCCTCTTTAAAGTGATGTGAAATACTCCAGTAGGGTGAACAAATAGAAATGATAATTTTGCTCAAACTTTATTTATGTGTACAAATAATAAATCCAAACTGACAACACACACCGTCATTAGTATATATTAATTAAATTCAGTGACTCTCGATGGCGAAATAATTTTCGTCAATTTATCGTCAATTGTTGTGCCCAGAAATCAAGAACTGGAAGTGAATATTTACAATTGAGCTTAGTTCAAGTGATGTTTTCTGTGGATGGGGTAATGTTTATTCGCTTGAGATTTTCGGTGGCGTAGTAGAATGCCATATTCCTCCAGTTGGATATACAATACTGTCTAAATACTGACTTAACAGTTTAACACACCCGAACAAGTGTAAGATTATTTGAGGTAAATACTAGTAGTACCTATCCTTTGACATTTCCCATGTCATCTTACATCTGTGCACTAATTTTGTAGTAAATTTCTCACCAGTAATGACGGTATGTTGCATAACACTACTTATTTTCTCTTTTATTATTTTTCAGTCATAATCATCAAACAAAACATGAATTACATCAGTATTGGAAAGCTGACTGTGAGTAAACAAAACTAAATATGATTTATATATAGGGCATTAGGGGGGGGCAAGTTCTTGAAATATTTAATATTTATAGCCAGATAATCCTGTCCAAATTTTTAAATATGTAAATAGTGGCTGGAGGCTCTCTCAAAAATTTTAAATATGTAAATAGTTGTCGCAGGCTCTTTCCATTTTTTTAAATATGTAAATAATGGCAGGAGGCTCTGTCCAAATGTTTAAATATGTAAATACTGCCTGGAGGCTCTGTCCAAATGTTTAAATATGTAAATAGTGGCCAGAGGCTCTGTCCAAAATTTAAAATATGTAAATAGTGGCCGGAGGCTCTGTTAAAATTTTAAAATATGTAAATAGTTGTTGCAGGCTCTTTCCAATTTTTTAAATATGTAAATACTGCCTTGGAGGCTCTGTCCAAATGTTTAAATATGTAAATAGTGGCCGGAGGCTCTGTCCAAAATTTAAAATATGTGAATAGTGGCCGGAGGCTCGGTTCAAATTTTTAAATATGTGAATAGTTGTCGCAGGCTCTTTCCAATTTTTTAAATATATAAATACTGCCTGGAGGCTCTGTCCAAATGTTTAAATATGTAAATAGTGGCCGGAGGCTCTGTCCAAAATTTAAAATATGTGAATAGTGGCCGGAGGCTCTGTTCAAATTTTTAAATATGGAAATAGCTGTTGCAGGCTCTTTCCAATTTTTTTTAAATATGTAAATACTGCCTGGAGGCTCTGTCCAAATGTTTAAATATGTAAATAGTGGCCGGAGGCTCTGTCCAAAATTTAAAATATGTGAATAGTGGCCGGAGGCTCTTCAAATTTTTAAATATGTAAATAGTTGTTGCCTATAAAATAATGCCTGCAGGCTCCGTCCACTCCATCCCCATAATTTGAAATGTTCATTTGTCCATCAAATGTCCATTATATTCAATTATATTCATACAATCCATTTGTGTTGTAATTAACTGGATGTTTCCTTATTAATCTTTGGACAAATATGTTTTTTGGAAAAAATTGCATCACATGTTTTTTTTTCTACCTTAAACGACCCACCCGCTCTGGCACCCCTTCGACCTGTATGGAAATTTGTGTGTGGAACCCTCCACCCTGTGTTCATGTTATTAACATTTTTTTTAGCAACCTTCTATTTATTCTTTGTTCAGCAAAATATGGGATATCATATAGAATGTCACAATGATGATTATGTCAATAACATATGTATTACTGTTATAATATTTGTTGTGATACCGGTGACATACTCATGTAGTTTCGCAACACCTAACTGTTCTACTACTGTCACCATTGGTTTTGGATATTAACAATAAAGTCTTGCTTTAGTGTTTCTACTAGATGTAACACGCTCCCTTTGGTATAGGGTAAATCCCTAGTAAGATGAAAATTAATTAATTAAATTTAACTAGGAAGTTAGTAACATTATGCTGGATGTGCTTACTTGTAAACAATCTGATCTAAAGTGACAATAATTAACCACCAATCATATCTTTGCTAAATATTTGGAATACATGGTGATTGGCAATTTTGTTGGACGGTACGGCGACTGGAAGGTATACGAGATAGGCAGATTACCAGAGGTAGGCACTTAAAAGTTATACTAGTCTAAAATGACAATATGTTTTATCACTTTTTAAGTGCAACGATCTATATTTATATATAACTAGCAGGTTAGCCCGCCACTGGCGTGGTTGGTCAGAAACAATACATTTTTTGTTTTTGAATGAGTTAATTGTGCCTTTTTAGTCAAGAGAAATTACGGTACCCTTCCCTAAAAGAGGTATGATTTAAGGTACATCGGGCGGAAAAAACTGACCCGATGAAAATTTCCCCCGTTCCTAGGAATGACAGACTTAAGAATCACACAACACGCATTTTTTGTTTCCAATGAGTTAATTTTGTCTTTTTAATCTAGAGGAATTATGATACCCGTCCCTAAAAGAAGTATGCCAACAATGTCGTTGTTGTTGGCATTCACAGCTTGGGGGCCACCCGAAGATTCTCACATTGCCGTAAAGAGAAAATAGCATCCGGGGCAAGATACATTCACATAGCAAATTTTAAGTCGATAGCTCCACCCGTTTCCGAGATCTCTTCTGCGCATGCGCTGCACGGGCTCGCCAATACAACGACGACCGCCTGGTCAAACTACACACACGTACCAAGTTTTGTCCCGATCGGTCGAGAATCGTAGATTTGTATAAATGACAGACATACAAACAAACAGACAGAGGTCTTCAAAATAAATATGAGATAGTGGTCGATTTCAAAATATGTAAATAGATGCCAGAAGTTATGTGTAAATTATGTTCCCAAAACAAAATTGCATGATTGTTTGAGTCGATTGTGGTATAGATATTGAATTGATTATCTCGAATAAAATTCTCCTCCAAAATAGTCCCATATTCCTTAAACTGGATATAAAGACGGATTCTTACCAATATTGAAAATCCAATAATTGTTCTTGTCATTTTTTTTTCAGAATGCTTGCAGCAGCAAAAGCCTGATAATATAAATCGTGGGTGTGATTACTTTCTATTGCTATATGTTGCAAAGTGACTAGTAATAAACCGCGAGCCAACTAAAACATAATTGAACACTCAGATTGAAGTTATCTTACACCAATAAACCAAGGAACTTTGAACTGGATCAAGGTGAAGTGCATTTGGAAATTTTAATAACTCATTCGATAATATATTCTCAATTAAGATGTGCATTGTGGCGGTTGTGCTCTGTCTATTGATATATGACTTGGTGGGCGACTTTGAAGTCATCTTCTCCCCAAAATGTTTCACTTCTCCCCATTTTTGTCTTGGGAGAAGTGACTTCTCTCTCATTTACCAGTATGCATATGTCCTAGCAGCATGTTTACAATATATTTACTGATTATAATGGTGTTCTTACAATAGTTTTTTTAAATGGCCTCTTGTGTTGTATAATAATATTGGACCATATAAAGGTGATGTTGGGGTGTACAGAGAACTTGAGCATCATGACTTCTCCTTGATATTAGTTCACTTCTCCCTAATAACCAAACAGGGAGAATTCACTTCACCAAATCTCAAGGCTGGTTCTTGACTTGATGGGAAGAGATACACCATATTTAAAGATGGATTATTACTTCATGTAACAAGTGTTATATAGTTATATATCATATCAATCAATGGGGAAGAACTCTATCTAAAAATATAGTATTTTTGCCAAACATGCATTTTATTTTTCAGGTAATAAAATCATCTGGATAGTTGGGTCCAGCCATGTCTGGAGGGCGGCAGAGTTCGTGCTTCAGCACCAAATGTCTAATCTTCATTTTGAGAATACGACAGTAGTCTGGAAGGGAGAGGGCAGAGGGAAATGGAGAGAGATAATGCCTACCATAGAGAGGGATCTCATCACAGAAAAAAAACCTGACATTCTAATTATTCATTGTGGTTCCAATGATATGGGGGGGGGGGGGACATTCACATTTGAAACTGGCCATTGAAGAGGATTTGGAAAAATTAACGGTAATGTTACCGGGGTGTAGAATTGGATACTCTGCTTTATTTCCTAGGCTGCAGTGGAATGCAAAAACAATCCGAAGTGTGCGTGGTGTGGAGCTCTCTCAAAAGCACATTAACTCTACTATTGAGACCTTCACTTCAGACACCCCTTGGATATTTTTCATTCCACACTCTTGCATCTCTAACAAACATAAGTTCTTATATGAAGATGGGGTTCACTTGTCAGACGAAGGAAACTTCATTTTCACATCTGAAATGATGGAAACTCTGAAGACAATAATTCAGTTGATTCGTCAGTTGAGTTAATGGCTTCAGAATTAACGTTGTAAGAAAATTAACATGATGGGTCATTGAAAACATTTCAAGTCAGAATTCACTTTATAACTTATATAATGTAACAATACATACATTATATGTGTCTAACCAAATCCAACATGAGCGTAGCTCTATATAATTATTACATTTGTTAATTTGCTTCTAGAGATGCAAGAGAGACACAACAGTTTGAAGAATACTAAAATAAATGAATGTTATCAAATTTAAATATATCAATGGAATAGAATTAAAGATGTTCTATCTCTGCCCAAAGATATTTTAAATAGTTTCCAGGGCATAAATTATCGAACACGAGCAGTAAAGTTGTCCCAAATTGATTGCTGTATATCATTATACTCAATCCAATCAGATGCTCTTAAATTACCATTTATTTGGCTTCGGGGGTAAGAAATATTTGTATCGAGCCCAAGATATAAGTTATTGCTGAGTGTAAAAAGTAAAGTCTAGAAAATTTGATTTTATACCCTGGTACAAATTGCAAATGTTACATTTTGTGAAAGAATCACTACCATAACTTGTTATATCATAGCAGGCATAATTTTGTATTGACTTGAGTCGCTATTAGCTACCGATGTTCAACTGATTCATGTGAAGCATTTGACATTAGCAGCTAATGCTGATTAATGTTTTAAGTTAGAATTCCGTGATTTAAGCTGACAAAGTTTTCTCCAATTGTTTTCAATGGCCAGTTTAATTTAATACTGTGTATTTTTTCTATCATACTGCTGATTAAATGATCCTCTAATCTGCTATGATGTTGTTCAGTCCTGCTGATTTTGTAGGGCAAACTTATGTTAAGTAAATACATTTATCCCATAATTAGCACTATTTTCCTATGTAATATTCGAGCGTAATAGACACATGTAATATCATTGATTTTAATGACATCACGCTGCTCTTTGGATAAAATTCACTGGCTGCAGTTAATTATTGTTCTTTTCGATAAAATTTTAGCGACTATATGATCATGTGATAAAAAGTATCTCAAACTCGTTCTATCTTATACGTAATTTATCAACCTCGTCCACTAAATTCTATCTGAGCCTTGGTAAACCTCGGCTCAAATCAAATTTAGTGAACTCGGTTGATAAATTCCGTATAAAATAGTAACTTGTTTGAGATCCTCTTTGTATACCATTAGATTTTCTAAAGTTCTCATTTTTGCAGTATTAGACTAGTATGAAGGAATCGATGAAAAGGTAATATCTGTATGGAACATCCTCTGCTGATGTTACCAAATGACAGGAATAGTCATTAAAGTTGAAATAGAATACTAACTTGTCAGTTTCATGCACACGATCAAGTACATGTCTTTAAATAACATTGTTTCTTTATCGCATCTCATACCAGCATTACATCATTTCAGAAGGAACCACAAACATAACAAATTAGCAGGACCACTCAACCAGTGGTTTATCAGGCAACCATAGTTTCAAATATCTATGTCCATAACATAACATGGATCAATTTGTTTGATGAAGGTATGAAGTTACTATCCATTTAAGTGGGCCTTTAATTAAAGGTACTCAATCCGATCAGACGGTCCCCATATCAGATTCCAACAACAACAACATTTTTTTAAATGCCGCTTCAATTATCAGAATTGATTAATTGCCCAAAAATAATGCTACCCACAGTCATCTATAGTATAACATTGCAAAAAACCTGTTCTTTATCAAAGTTTTGTTCAACGAAATTTTGATGGTTGTCAAATATCTGAGACCAAAAACAATTGGATTTTAGAGTTATCGATCTGCATCCGCTATCTGGTCAGATAAGTTTACTGGGCCCGTTAAAATTAAGATAATAGATTTCAATCATTAAGCGTTAATTCGGATTTAGTACCTTTAAGTTGGCCTTTAAATAAAATTTTATAGGCTTGAGGAGGATACACAGTATGACATTTTGTTTTGTTCTCTCTCCCCCCCACCATTGTGAATAATTATTATACATTATCATTGCATTACATGGACATAAAGCACACACAGGGAGTAAATATGAAAGATCATAAAGATTTGTTAAGTTGAAAATCTGTGTTTTCTGAAATATATTATGAGTTTTTATTATCAGTGAGTGCCTTATGTCCCTTTAGTAAGATTAGAGATCAAGTTGTAGAAAATAGAAAACTCTTATTATTATTATTATTTTCAAGCTTCAATTGAAATTTTCCTTCCGCTCTCTCTCCCCCCCTTTCCAGACAAATTAGAAGATAAATTTAAACTGGCATTCTAGCTTCCATATTTTTCTACGTAATTTGAAATGAGGTATGCTGTGAAATGGTCACAAACAGCCAAGCGGCTTTAAATCATAAAATTTAGTGGATAAAAACTGATATGGTAGGCATTATCTCTCTCCATTTCCTTGTACCATCTCCCTTCCAGACTACCTTTTGTATTCTCTAAATGAAGATTAGACATGGCTGGACCCTACTATACAGATGATTTTTTTACCTGAAGAATAAAATGCATGTTTGGCAAAAATACTATATTTTTAGAAAGAGTTCTTCAAAACTTTGATAAAAGAAGCACTCATTTGTGACTCAGACATGGTCTTATTTTCTTCAACAATATAGTACTAAAATGTTGCTCAATACAAGCTGATCTTATATTCTTTACTTCAGTTATCTCAATGACATAAGATAATATCCAGGAGCTATGCTAACTGTAGGAATTTAGCATTCTACTAACATCTGTTTATTGTTAACTTGGATACATTATTTGTAAAAAAAATACCTACTTTGAACAAGATTAATCTACATTTCTCTTTGATCACCCCACCGAAGTTTTTCACATCATTTTAATACAAACTGATATAAATATTCTTTACTTCAGTGATCTCAAGGACATTTGTCAGAATTTTGAGACATCAGTCTCATTTTCAAGGTGTTGATATGAGTAGAGGTGTATATGAAATGATTGTTTTATATGTTTGTTTTTCTTTTTAAAATATCCTTCATTTGATTGATATCTAGATATCTTTGTTTTGTTGATTGTTTAATGCCTAAAGCCATCATTTGAGGTTGAACATGAAAAAACATATATACACTATGTACACATGAGATTTTATTATCATATTTCTCTGAATTCATCAGATATTAGTATTAGAATATACTTGTCACCTATCCCATTACCACACTGTTGCCAATTATTAAGAGGTATATATTGTTTCACCACTACCATTTTTAATGGGGAGTCTGCTTTTCATAATTTTCCCATATAATTAAAGGGCTGGTTGTGATGAATTTTATGCGACTGACTTGTGTCCATTCTTGAATTTTGGTGGATCAGCCTAAATTGGGGTCAAAATTATGCAACATTATTACAATGCCACCGATAATATGTAGTCTTTTGGGTCTTAACGATAACATTATCAATGTGACTAGCATCTTTAAATGTTGTTTTATTTTTTGCCTTATTATTAAAGGTACTCAATCCGATCAGAGGGTCACCATCTCAACAGATTCCAACAACAATCCGATCAGAGGGTCCTATATTACTATTTCCTTGGCTTTGGGGATAACAAATATTTGATTCGAGTCGAGGAACCCATCAAACAAAGCTCAGAGTTATTAGATATTGATTTTTGAAATTTTTTATTTTCTCGAGATGAATACTAATAATTGCCCTTAACTTTGTAATCTGCTTGAGATGTGTACACCAAAACACTATTCAAATAGACAAGGATGGATAACTCTAAAATCAAGTGGTAATAATAACGCAGTTTTGACTGTGTTCTGGGCCAGAAAGAGTAGAAATAACGAAACTTCAAATATCGATATCTGATCACCCTGAGCGTTGATTGGTAAGTTCCTCGACTCGAATCAATAATTTTTACCCGCAAAGCCAAAGAAATAGTAATATAGGACCCTATGATCAGATTGACTACCTTTAATTCCTTCATTTTGTTTTTATAAATATCAAAACATTCATGCATTTATTTATATTTATTCATCTATTTATTCATATTTCATAATTTAATTTGAATTACTGTTTATGTCAATGATTATTTGATCATGCATATTTGCAAGTGTGCACCCATTTTACACTTTGAATGATAGTAATTTGTTCTTGAGACGCATATTTTATGTAAAATTAATTCACTTATAGCTTATTCTGAAAAGTTGTATTATAATTGTTGTCATGTTATTTACCTTGCAGATGTCCGAATATTATGAATAAAGATATAAAAATTTCAAATATCTTATATTATCTTTTTAAAATGCAAAACAAATTAAGTCGGGATTAAACATGCACTGTCCAATTTGACATCAAATTAGTCAAAACATTCTAAATTAATTTGCATGACACAATGGAAGAATAGATGCTCTTTATCAGAAATTTGGCTACCTGACAAGATTAAAAACATGTTAAAAATGCCACTTTTTAAATTCGATATCTGGCTAGCAAAACCTCATATATAGCCTCTTGTGTCTAAAATAAATAAATACTTTTATTAAAAAACATAGATGATTGTTGTCAAATCAGACAGACCATCTTTAACATATTAGTCTGAACATGCCTATTTACCCCTTTTCAGATGGGTTTGTTAATATGACAGCTATCCTAAAAACAGACAGTTTACGTCAAATGTTTGGGCAGTTAAGCCCGAACATTGCTTGGATGTTTAATAAACAACGCCTCCAAGTTGTTTGCGGCAATGGTGGTGATATCTTAGTCAGAGCTACCCATGGTCACGGGCCTCAAAATGATGTAAGTGTCAATTTTGTTGTTGTTTGTAATCCGATAAAGTGCAATACATTTTTCATGTATATTTCAATGCGCAAAATTTCAAATGTGGCGCTCAAATGGAATCAGGATAGAGGTGTCAGACTGTTATTTAAATTTGCCATCAATTTCCCCACTTATCTTCTGGAATGATAAACAATAACCGCTATTTATATTATCATATGATATATTAGTCCCACTTTAAGTCATCTAAGATAAAAAATAAGTAAGCAATGTTTTATTCTCAGCCATTATTCATTCAGACTGCATAATCCATAATGGAATATTCAATAAAATGAATCGGCATAACTTCAGTTATAGTAAAGCTGTAAATAATCGACTCCTTGACAACAGCAGATAACAGCCCTCATAATTGGCTACAGCAATCAGCAATGCCGAAGCCATTTGCTGAAGCAAACTGGGCAATGGTAAAGGGTTGCCGAAGCCAAACAATCTGAATTAAAAGGGCTGGCAGAATTATGGGTAACTTTTCGATGAGGGCTTTCTGGTGAATGGCAACAAACCATATTTCCGACTAAATCCTGAAAAGTTACCCATAATTCTGCTGTGGTTATGGAGTCGATTACAGAAGGGCTTTGCTGTATGGGCGGCCTATGACAAAAATATTTCCGGCAACATGCATCGATAATAACAGAAAAAAATTACACCAGTGTAATCCTTTATAATGGACATATAATGAATGATTGTACATTTAGGGTTCAACAAATAATTTCACTGGATGGGAAAAATTATAACTATAGTCACAGAAGCTGATGTTGACTAATACTTTTGTTGACAATTCAGATTGCAGACATACATTTTGGCCCATACCTGCAAAGTGAGGATGAGTTTCAAGGATCACTTGTTCACGCCACAAAGAAAACTAAAATAGCAGCCATAATGAGTGAAGTAAGTGAACGGGAATTTGTGAAAAGTTAAATATTGGTTTATGCAAAAACATTTCTATTTCATTGCACAAAAGAAATGGTCAGTGGTATGATCTTTCGCAGTTTGTCACAACCGGTAATTGGAAATCTATAAATATATATTTTGGGACTTTTGTCTGTCTGTTAGCTATGGCCGGGAAAACTGCCAGATGGATTTGGACGAAATTTGACACCTAGGGCTAATTTTTTCCAGGGAGTATTTTGGATGGGTCAGATCATTACCCCGACCTGACCTTGACCTTAAAAATTGTCAATTCAAGGTCAAATCGCCAATTTTGACGAAATTTGATACCTAGGAATACTTTTGTCTGAGGAGTGTTTTGGACTGGTCAAATCGTTACCCCGACCTGACCTTGACTAATATATATTTTGGGACTCCTGTCTGTCTGTTAGCTATGGCTGGGAAAACTGCCTGACGGATTTTGATGAAATTTGATACCTAGGGTTACTTTGGTCCACGGAGTGTTTTGGATGGGTCAAATCGTGACCCCAATGTTACCTTGACCTTCAAAATGATCAATTCAAGGTCAAATCGGGTAAAATCAGATGGATTTCGACGGGTACTTTTGTCCTGGCAGTGTTTTGGACGGGTCAAAGCAGAGGGAAAACAGCCCGAATGAAGTCTGGACATGTACAAATCAACTATTTGTATATTGATTTACGCTCCCGTTATAACTTTTGGGTGCCAAAACCAAAATGGTGTTTTTAGACCAACAGCAGGAACTTATCTCAATTGCTGTTTTTATACACATTCATATGAAATCCCTCCCTCAACAGCCCTCAATATAATAAAATATCTTAACAAAATTGATTGTCTTGTAGGGATTAAAGATAATGGGTAGAACCCATATACACTTCACTGAATTTGGGAAGACAGGTGAGCCTACATGCAGACATAATTATACTATCAAGATGTCACACCACCCCATATCTGTTACTCACTATTACGTACACTAGATGATGTCTTACGAGATATTTTCCGATTGTATATTTCTGATATATTTTATTTTCTAACTCAAATAAAAGCGAATGGGAATCTAGTATTTCTTTTATTATTTAGAATTTTTTGATAGTATTCATTCATTAGACAAAGTTTACACATTAACACACACTGCCCTTGGATGCCTATATGATTCTCTTACAAAATCCTTATTTATTACCATATAACTTCACACATAAATACAAACTAGTGTAGTGTTCAGTATGCTGTGGTCGAATTTCTTAGAAGAGATTAAGTTGATGTGATTCCTATGAAGTGGCTCTTAAATTATTCCCAGTGCTACTGGCCACCTAGTTCATGGGATGACAAACGCATTACCAAAGCTGTCATCGAGAAAATGTCCGCCACAGTCGACTTTCGAGTGTATGATGTAAACATCATGGCCCACTCAGGTGCGTATAAAAATACATTCCTACATTATAATAGATTGACTTGAATATACCCCATCCGATTCACTGGTTTATTTCTTCGTAAGCTTCTTTAAGGATCAGTCAGTTAATTGTCAATAAAACTCACAACAGACCCCACCTGTTTTACCAAATCGGCCAAAATGGTCATTTTCAATGTATTAATAATTCACTCAAACCTGAAAATGTTATCAGTCATAGACAAAATACATGTTGTAATTTACAGTTATCAAATCGGATGGGGAAATTCAAGTTTTATGTTTATTTGTTGGCAAGGCAATATTTAATTTTTATTTTATATTTAGCATCAAATTCCATCAATCAACACATTTTATTTCTGGGCAGAAAATAATAAATGTATTTGATTATTTCTTAGTCCAAAGCACAATTATATTTTATTACACACTTAGCCGTGATTTATTAGGATTATTTATTAGTCCAATGCACAATTATATTTTATTCCACACTTAGCTGTGATTTATAAGGATTATTTATTACACTTAGCCAATTATATTTTATTACACACTTAGCTGTGATTTATAAGGATTATTTATTACACACTTAGCCAATGCACAATTATATTTTATTATACACTTAGCTGTGATTTATAAGGATTATTTATTACACACTTAGCCAATGCACAATTATATTTTATTACACACTTAGCTGTGATTTACAAGGATTATTTATTACACACTTAGCCAATGCACAATTATATTGTATTATACACTTAGCCATGATTTATTAGGATTTGTTGGATAATTAAAAGTGATTGTGAATTACGTCCCCGGTGAACTCGCGCGATCAGCTGGTCGGGAACTATATTGTCACATATTATCTTTAGAATTATCACATTTTACTCATGGAAAGTGTGTAATGAACAGAATAATCAATTGGTATCAATGAGTATATCAAAATCCATTGATTCGAGGTAGTAATACTAGTACTAGTAATGTGTGCACATTTATTAATTCTTAGTGAAATGTCTCACAACACATTTTTGTCAGCACTGAAATAACTACCTGTTGACTACTTGGACATATTTGTTTTCTTATTGAAGGCTATACATGTTTTATTCCACACCCATTGACGTGAGTATTCAACGGAATCCCAGCCACTGAATACATATTAGTGTATACATGTAGTGTAATACAAGCTGGAGCTATTATTGTTGACGTTGTCGCCAAGAAAGATGACGTACATTACGTCGATCATCCGCTTCCGGTGATCCCCCCATAATTACTGGTTAATTGTCAGCCTTAAATCACAATAAAGGTAGCTAAAGTAATAATGAAGGTGACATTCATGGATTGAACTTATCTGACTGAACGGTGTAGAATAAATACAGAACACAACTTGCATCATAATCTCAAATCTTTTATCGAACTCGTTGCGGACGGCGCAAAGTTATATTTCATAGCTCTCGCGAAATATATCATTGCACCATCCGCAACGAGTTCCATAAAAGAGACTCGATTAAGATGCACGTTGTGTTCTGTCGATGTATTATAATCCACATTTACTAGTAAGTAGAGTGATATGGTACTGGCCAGTAGTAGATGATCAGACAGACAAAGAGAGACTCACACATGTATATATATATATAATTACTCTTATTTTATTCTAGTGTCATATGCTTCTGCGGCTAGCAAAGCAGAAGCAAGGATGACAAGCGATCTTCAATATGATTATGAACCCGACAATGAAAAAAGACAACGAAAGGTAGGTTCATATTGAATTTATTTAACAAAAGTGATAACTGAAACTCAAGTTAGTTCTGCATTTTACGGCTGCGTTAGGCAGACATAGGATGCATTGGTTCAATCAACAGCCATACCATGTACTTGTATGGCATACGCCCTTATGATATAGCGATGATTTCAGATCAATAACTCTAGTCAAACTCAGTAATAAAATAAATCATAGGAAGGGTCTCATTGTCATTTGGAGGGGTACTGGTACTCAGTATAAATGTGTAATGACAGTATGACGAATAGATAATACCAGTGCAGAATGTTGCATATTCTTTGAGTAATGTTCAGATAATAAGATAAACAAATGAAATTTACATCATTTTTGTAATCGTGCAATTCTTATTGTTGGAATGTTGCAGCTGCCATTTGTTTAAATTCTCATTTTGCATGTAAATTTTTTTTCAGGTGCCCCAGAGGTATATCCAAAGTGACGATATAGACTCACCACCTGTGCTACCAGTAATATTACCCTTCAAACCGACAAAAAAGGTATGTTTTTATTCACCTAAACATTTATTTCATATGTGTTGCTTTCGTATTAGAGTTAGTAAATATACTGTACAGTAAGTTCATTTAAATTTAATGCTGTTTCTGGGGACTCCAGAAGGTAACTTGAGCAATATTCAACAGCATTTCTTTATATTTGTTACGTGGTTCACATGTGGGAAGATGCAGGCCAAGTTCAAATTTGGTCACGGTCCAATGATTTTTGTAAGATAACATTAGCTAAATTCATCTCTCTGAAAAAAAAGTTTAAATTAAAGTGGCCACATGATTTGATTTGTATTCGCATACCATCAAACTTGTTTATCGACTGAAACTCGCAAATATGGATGGAATTTAAGGCCTGGAATAAGTATGGAAATAAATGGAAGTATATACTGAGTTATCCGACAAAACCTGATGTTTTTCCTTTACTAGGGTCCTTTTTTTGGTTTGACGTGTGGTTTTAAAGTTATCAACAGGCAAAAAAGCGTGAGATAGTTACATATACAGGCTCTCACACATGTTATATACATGTATATAATGGTCGGTCTATCATTCAGGTTCAGGCCATCGAAAGTGAAGATGATGAGGAAGAAGGAAGAAGGAATGATCGAGATTGCCAAGTGCCCACCACCACCAAAGGGGCTTGATGCACAGCAGCTGAGAGCAAGTGGTTAGTGTATTCATAATCAGCTTGAGCTATAGTAGTGTCAAAGTCAATATTGAGCTATTGCCATGGGTTGCTATCCACTGTTATGGATGCGACACAACACCAATACAATTTTGGAAATGTATAACTTATCTATAAATGTGTGTACCTTTAATTCAGGTACACTATATATGGTAAACTCGATACCCAAATTTGGCCTGTGGGTTTACTAACTCCAAATACAGGTAAAGTTCGAATTTAGGTTCTACTCGCCAATTTTTACAAGAGTTACGTCTCTTTTTGTTGGATTTTGCACTTAATTTTCGTTTCCGGATGATAAGTATAGCAAGTCTGAATTAAATGGAATGTAAATGGAATGAAATTTGGTATGTGAGTTTACTAGCACAAAAAAGGTCAAATTCGAATTTGGGTTCCGCGACCTATTTTCACCTGAGTTGTTGAAATTACCACGGGAAATAATGTTGAAATTTGGCAAAAATGAATTTCATTTCGCAAACATTTTGGTAAGAGAGCATTTTGGTCCAGCACCAACCCTGCATGATATGTAGATGGGAACGATATGTCTTGGTGTGAATCGGTCAAATAACTTGGCTGCTGTCGGCCATCTTGATTTTCAGTATTAAACAATGTAAATCAATTAGCACAGGCTGCAGGCCATACTGTTGGTCTGATCATTGTCACAATTGTAATGGGTGTTGATATTGACATGTAGATGAGAACTATTCATGTTGGGGTAATTCAGCAAAAAGACATGGCAACCAGTGGCTATAGTGCAGCATGTCTGTCCATTACTTTCTTAAAGATGTAGATTAAATTAGAACTATGGATCACATCCATGATAGTGGCTATACTGACAATGACATTGTTTATTCATTAATTGAAGTGGAAAATCTTTGATGTAGAATACGTTAGTGAATATTTGTGAATTGAATATATTTTTATTTAAATGTCATTGTACACGTCCTCTTCTTGTTTTTAGCATTTGAAAGGAAGGTTCTCACAATATTAGAAGAATTAAAAACAGATATGTCTGCGTGTCGAAAACGGATTGATTCAATCGCCCAAAGAAAGTTAGCTTCAAAGGAAAAACTATGCCATTTCCCCAGATTTTCCATTGCCCATAGTATCGCCTGAGATGCTACAACAATTCGAAGGCCGACTGACAGAAGACCAAATTCTTGGGAAATCTTTGGTAAACTTTAGTCCACCCACGATCACAAACAATTATATCTAATACATATTACTGAAATATGAAAAAAAAAATCCGATTCAACTAGGGCCAGCGGAATTTGCCCAGTTTCACATGAATCGAGTTAATCAAGCCGATGATTCTATATCAAATCGAATTGGGGACTGACAAATAAATAACTCGAGGCTATGCGAGATATCATGCATGAATTGATTAAGACATGATGCCCTAACAGTATCTATAATCATCATTGTTTTGTTACGTAACCATGGGGCTACTTCTGGTAAATTGTTGTTCAAACATATATTCGGGCCAGCAGCTTGTGAATAACTATTTGGCCAATATAAATAAATTGCTAGATTTACATCCAACTTTTTCGAACAAATGGGACGGGAGGGCGAATTTTAGTTTTTATATTTTATTCTTCCTACATGGTCATAGACAACTCTAGATATTGAAGCAGTATCCTATCTTATATAATACAAGGTGATTTAGATTGTCCAGTTTGATAAAAAAGAGACTGATTAATGGGTCATTCAAATGTAATTTGACGGTCAATTAAAGGCACGTGAGGCCTTAGTTGTCGAAAATATTCATATTTGTTCTAATCACCGTAAACAGAAAAACGTTAAAACGCATACAGTTTCGTTCATATATACAATGACCATCACGTAAACAGCATGTTATCATAAAGACCTACTATATTTTACCTAAGCAAGAGCCTGATTGTGTTACAGAAGACAGCATAATGCTACTGGCTAATCACACACAAATGGCATAAACGCTCTTTATTAGTTCCATATCAGGAATTCGCCAACAAAGAACGCTGTTTATGTTTACTATCATAATATAAACAAACACCAGAAAAGTAACTTTTTATGCTTTTGTTTACGTAACAATGGTCAAACATTTGACAATAACATACTGTTTATGCGATATTTCTTATTTGTATACGGACAAAGTCTGTCTACATTTTGATGTTCTTTCTGTTTGTGACGGGTGGAAATATTTTCACGGGATACCCACCGCCAAGGCCAACCGTACCTTTAAGGCATGAGAAAAAAGGTTTACATAAAATATATCAAAATATAAAAAACGAAGAGGGGGACTAAAAATATGGTTGGGCCGGGATGTAAAACAAGCCTTAACGAGTGTAAGTGTTTAATCCTTTAGTGAGAATTTCTGATTTTATGAGATGTATTAATTGCATTCATCTAGGTTTGAAACTTTTTGACCAAATGGCTTGAAACTTTTTGGCCAAATTTGACCATTTTTTTAAAATTCTGGTCATTGGCCACCAATAGCATCAACTATGAGGCCTAAAAAAATACCTTTGTTTCCCCTAACCCGCCCGCACCTATTAAAACCTCCCGCACCAAAAAATAATTTTCGGAAATAAAAGAAAATCGCTGCCGACGCTGTTTGTCTCAGTTCGTCGCTTTATAATAGGCCCCGTTTCTAATGACTCTACTTCCGGACGCATTTCGTAAAATGGCGGGGCTCACGGAAAATAAAAAATACATCGTTTTCGTTTAAATCTTCCATCAAAATAGGAATATTCACCTATGTCATGGCGTCACAAACCATGGTTAGCAGCAGTGTGTTAGGGCTAAAGTTTCTAAAATGTTCTCACATGGACGCGGTAAACAAATTTACCGTAGTTTCACATGTTAAGAAGTTTTTACACGTGTTTCAAGAACACCGTACGGGTTTTACGGACAACGTTGTCGTTAAATGTAGTTTGGACTTGGATTCAAAGGAAACGGAAATGTAGTTTGGACTTGGATTCAAAGGAAACGTTTGACGTTGAAAGGGAGTCATATGACTACACATGCGGAGCACCACTGTTTCCATCAGAACATTCCACAGTTAACCAGATGGTCATGCGACCGCAGCTGGAATGCTGTATGCCCATTGAACAACAATATTATGCATCTGGCTTGGGTGATGCAGACCGTTGCGTGCAGTGTGGAGAGCTGGGCGGTGACATAAAAAGCTCACTAAGAGCACGTTATAAAACAGTTACCCCAATTTGTAAGCCTTGTATCGAAGCCGGACTTACTCATGTGGTTGCCAGACCATATGGCAAGGCATAGGGATTTTATGTTTGGCAACAAACATTTACTGTATATCAGCATCTTGTAGCATATGTTGGTATGGGATATTTTTGATTGAATTGGTATTGAATATTTGCTTTTTATTGTACTTTGTGATTTTAAATACAAATAAATACTATGCTATTCTATTTTATGCCTTGTGTCTTGCTGATCTCCTTCCAATATCATAATATGAAGCTTCCAGCATTCAAATCACACCTGACATGTATATATACACGGGAAAGTGAGAACTTTTGGGAGATTTAACAATTTCCCGCACCTATATTTTTCAGCTCCGTTAGGGGAAACAAAGGTATTTGTTTTTAAGGCCTGATTAGATTTCAGATAGATATGTCATTTGAGATTCATATATTGTCCCAACGTTATGCCAACCATGAAGTTTGAAGTTCCTGCGTTGGGCCAACGTTATGCCAACCAAGAGGTCGAGGTTCCAACGTTATGCCACTACCGTGGTTCAAACGACGGCCCTATGTTGGCCCAACGTTATGCCAACCATGATGTCTTAGGTTCATCTGAGGTTCCTCCGTTGGCCCAACCATGAGGTCTGATGTTCCAACACCACCGTGGTTCCAGACGGACCTCCGTTTGCCCAACGTTATGTCAACCACGAGGTTTGAAGTTCCTGCGTTGGGCCAACGTTATGCCAACCAAGAGGTCGAGGTTCCAACGTTGGGCCAACGTTATGCCACCACCGTGGTTTCCAACGACGGCCCTCCTTTGGCCCAACGTTATGCCAACCATGATGTCTGAGGTCCCTCCGTTGGCCCAACGTTATGCCAACTATAATGTTTGAAGTTCCTACGTTGGGCCAACCAAGGGGTTTAGGTTCCAACGTTGGGACAACATGCCAACCATGCAGTCTGTTTTCCAACGTTGGGCCAACACTGTATATTTCGCCCAACGTTGACCCAATGAGCAAAATTACGTTGGCCCAACCATTCAGATGATGGTTGTGCCAACGTTGGCCAACCATACCATGTTATATGGGACACATTTAATTTATAGTTTATTACCAATATTAGCCTCCTCATTTCTCAACATTATACATAGGCACTCACTGTGTGCCTGAGTAAGTTAATTAACTCATATAATGATATATACATCCGAATTCTTGCCAACTTTATCAAATTTATGAACACTGGGCTATTAATAATAAATAATGATATTAACCCAATAAAACTCAAGCTATCATGCGAAGTATACATATTCAATGATCTTTTAGTCTTCCAACTAGAGTAACTGTTCGTCAGCTCGACTTGATGAGGTATATGTATAATTTACATGTAAATATTTATAATATTGAATCGTGATTAAATTATACAACTTTCTATTGCAGATATGAATATAAGAGTCAAATTTGTCACCGATAGTGTCACAAATGGAATGGGCCGACAATCGGAACCGCTTACGTGGTCACCAATCCGGAACAGGTTAGCAGAAGAATGACCTTTGACCTGCCCCCCCCCCCCACTCCCGTTCGAAGTGGCCAGGTTGGTCTGTTGAGTGGAGCCAAAGAAATTAGCGCGGGTATCCAGTGTTTTATGTCTTTTATTTTAATCGGCAGGACTCATAATTTTCCAAAACTATGATGGTAATAATCGCAGTATTAGTTATGTTCAAAATGGTGCTACAAAAACTCGAGGAAATTATTAACAAAAAAGCCCGCAAAATAACGTTGCCTGTGCATGATTGACCAGCAGTTAATTCAGTCTCAGACCCTTTATCTCCCATCGGGAAGCACAGCACATGTGATCTGAAGGTCAAAGACCTCTATAGACTGAGTGGGTGCGAGATTGGTCCAAGATGGAATACGAACGCACACACACTAAAAGCAAAGCTAGCTTGAAAGAAATGGGCACACCAGGTGCAGCACTTGCGGAACAACAAATCATCCCGAAATCAACTAGTTCATTGTGATGAGCTTTTAGATGCATATTATTGAGTTGGGTTTAATAAGTGAATTCCACAGCAATAAAATATAATGATTCGACAACTGTTTGGCAACAGGTTCTACCCCACATTAGCAGTCTATGTACCGGAAAGTGTATGTCTATATGTGTGTGTATGTAAAGTGATATCGTGTGACAATCGTATACGAGAAATATAGTCTTTGACAGTTATTTCGAGTGAGCGATGGACTCCATGACATACCCTAGTTATAGCACACAATCTCGAAATTATTATTTACCAAATGTTATTTACTGCCCAATTTCGTTTTCACATCGCATAAGTGAACAGTATAGTCACACATGCATACACGATAGCTTGTTACCACTACCTGGATAATGGGATTGAAAGTCTCTTCGGTCACTTGGCAAGATATGACACACAAAGACCATTGCTAATTGTGAAGCTAATTATTTAACTTTTTTCGTAATTCTCAGTTGTTAATTTGATAATCCGAACAACGAAATGTCCAGACGAATTTTTCGTTGTGATTTCATTATTATTTTTGACAATGATTAAAGAAATTGACCTACTTATAGCACGCCTTTATTGTCAAAATCATGCGTTTTCTATTTCCACACCTTTATTTGAGGCAAGAAGTGTGCTCGCATATTTGGTATGTCCGAGGACGTATAATAGACGGTCAATTATTGCATGGCAGTCTGTTCACGCCGCAATGATTTTCGGAACAATCGTAACTGTTCACTTTAATCAGATCATAAGATATACGAGCACATCCCTACCCTCCAACGAAAGATGTGAAAATGGAAATATTGGTTTGGTTGTAAAAACAGTAAAAAAAAATATCAATAAAAAGTTTAGGGTCCACGGTTATTTTTAGAGTCGGTCGATGTGCGGAAACAGTATCTTTTTTCTTTGGCTTATTAGTTGGTTCAAACATTCCAATTTTCATGCTGTAACGTCTGACATGTACATTGTATTTAAAATTGTCATGCACAAGAACACAAGATGCTCTGCATACAATAACAGAAATGAGCATCTTCAATGAAATAAATTCATCTATATTGTTTTAAGTGACAAAATGAGAGCTGCATAAATAGCTGCCATTCAAATAATATTATTGTAAGTTTTACTGTACATTACTTTTTAGTTTTACTTCTATTCACTATTAACTCAATTTATTTTATCATCATTCCTGAGTAATGGACAGCCAAGATTCCTTTTATTCCTATCTGCTTAATGACTTGAGTTCCCAAGATAGCGATAAACAAAACGACACGTTAGAAACCACAAACAAACACAATGGTGGTCGGCCATCGAAAGTTGCCCAAGTTCCTAACTTAACACCAGTGGTCAACTCATTCATAGAGCAAAATAGTTACGAGGCTCATAGCAGACGCCGAACAATGACAGGTAACTCATATGGTGTCACATTGAATGAAATTCGACAACATGCCCTCACAAATGTGCCAGGGCTTGAAGAGGCAGGCTGTTCGGTGCACACCATACACAGGTTGGTAGAGCCTCCTAACAAACGCATGAAGGCATCGTATAACTATAAAGGGCACATAATGGCAAAAGTTGCCACCAAAACGAATAAAGCATGTTCTAATGTTGATGAGCATTACTATAATCCAAGGGTAAAGTATCTTATGGAATTCGATAATCTCTATGACCAGCAAGTTATGATTTACAGTGTGGATAACATGAACAGAGTAAAGGTTGGTCCACTAACGGTAATTAGGTACCACCAGATTAGGAAGTTCCACACCACTAAAGATCAACCAAATTATCCGGATCATGATTTCCATAATCCAGGATCCTAATCACACCGTGTGGTTACCTACAAATGATAAATAAAAATCCTGGTCAGTTGACACAAGATGAACTCCACAGAGAACACTATACATATAACGTGACAGAGTCAACCAATTCAATGCCGTGAATATAGAAAATCATACAAATGACCTCATTGACCTAATGAACAACAGTGTTGCTACCAATGGAAAATCCATTGCTGGCTTGGTCTGTGGCAGTGGCTGTGACTGTTTGTCGTTAGTTGATTTGTTTTATTTTGGGAGGTTGTGGCGAGATTGCAATCTTGTTGGTCTCTTAATTACTCCATATTATATTGTCCGGGTGAAGAAACATGATTGAACATGGCTGGGTGGGCCCATTTATCACAATGCTTGACCTCTGTGCAACTTTCTGACTGTTTGCCTGGTGAGTCAATGCCACCATTTGAACAAAATCTGTCCACAACTGAACTGCAAAATAAAGAGAGTATTCTCTTTGATAGAGCGATGGAGGACCTTTCCTCCTATTGGAACGGAACATTCAGGGATACATATCCAATTGTATCTACAAGTCAAAAAAATGTTCAGACAAAATGAAATACAATGATTACATAGAAATTCACTCTCTAATGACTGGTACTGGCAGTAAATTGTCAAAATATAAAAATAAAGATATTATCACTGAAACAAACTTCTATTTAAAGCACTTGACACGAGGTTATAGAATCCTTTCCTTTGTCAAATGTTCGGATTCGAGTTGTCAGATAAAGGATAAAAGCGGTGCTTATCAGTTACTCCGTGATTTCAATGGGCTTCCTTCACCAATTCCGGACCCAGAACACCAAGGTAATTACATGCCATTCATAAAACGATTGAGTTCCCCAAATATTCCCATTGACACATACATGCCTTCCATTTGTGATGATCAAAATAAAAGGTGCCCAAAATGTACCATTTACCTGAACAGGTGCACCAAATGTGACCGTTACCTGTTCTCAAATGCGGACAAGATCCGCCATAACATATTTCATAAATGTACATGTTCATGCATAAAGACAAAAAAAATGAATTCAAACCTTTCCAAGTGTGACTTCTGCATGTATCCAAATATGTTATCAGGTATAGGACAGGGATAGCCAGTTTTATACTAAAATAACTAAATGGATTTATACAAACCACATTGAAACTCTAATGAATCTTTTAAGGCCCCTTTCTAAATGGATTTTACAGACCAGTGAATCTCTTTAATAAATCTGTTATTTACCCCCCCCCCCCCCCCAACTATAGACAAAGCACCTGTGTGCATCCATTCCTTATAGTTTCTGGAGGTTATCTTCAGTAATAATTCATAAAGATATGTACACTGTTCTCTTCTATAACATGGTTCTGTCAGACCTTTTACTAATCTATAGTGTATTTCTGCTTCCAGTTCTAAGTATGATGGGATCAGAGTTTGTCTGTATGTTGTGGCTGTAAAATGTTATCATGTGTAGGACAGGGATAGCCAGTTTTATACTAAATGGATTTCACAGACCACAGTGAATCTCTTTAATAAATCTTCATATCTTCAGTAATAATTAATGAATTTACTACTATGTTCACTTATCTTTATTCAATCTGGTCCTTTCACAGAAATTGTTGATATTTCTCCTTATATAGCCTTTTTTAATTATATAGCTACTGTCAATCTGTCGCCAACACTTGTATTCCAAATTCCATAGTTCATTTCTTCTCTTTTATTTCTGATACCAACAGATGACTGAAGCAAATGAGTTATTTACACATTTATGATTTTCTAATCATGGAGATACCAGTATACGATGAACCAAAATTTATCCCCGATTATGAGGATGAAACACAAAATATTTCTTCTGCACTAGGTGCCACCAAATCTAATAAGGCACATATTGTATATTATGTGACAATTATATTTAATCACCTGAAAAGGCATGTGGTATGGCGACATACTCCCTGGTTCTTTGGGGCAGATACCTCTTGCTTCCTGTTGTGAACAATTCACACAGAAACAAATGCTGAGTCACCATATTAGTGATGAGCATAGAGGAAGTATTACAGCAAGTTTGTTTTGAAGAGATGAGCATACCATGGGTATGTTCTATGCACAATGTGCTGAATACAATTTGTCATTTTCTTGACTCTTGTATAAATGATCTCTTGGTTATACGTGTATCAACAAACAGTGATATAATTTACAATGTCTCATCTGTGGAACAAGATTTGAGGGACAGGTACGACATATTCTATAAAGTCAGCTGTGAGGAACCAATGATGTTCAATCCACCAAACAGATTGAACTCTCTGTTACACTGGAGGCATATGTATAGGTTAATGTCTTTGCTGTCTTATAATAACAGGCAAACCATTCTTAATGTTGATTTTAGTAGTGTGGTTTGTTGACTCTCACTTCCGTTTAGATGTGCTGAAGAAAAGGGCATGGATAGCCAGTCTTGATCCTATATGCAGTAAGTAACTTTTGCTTTCCACGTTCATGGCCGTCCATGGATGATTTTGCAACGTATTCTCCGGACAAAAGGGTTGTGTATACATTTGGGGTTCACCCCAAAGTTGTGAATGGGAGGAGATTTTGATTGAAGAATTCACATGGGAACTTCCTGAGCTCTTAAAGTTAGCAAATGTTGTTGGTGAATGTGGGCTTGATTACGAAGATATTCATGACAACAGTCATTATGCCACAATACAAGTGGAGCTGTTTAAGGTACAGTTGCAGTTGGCGAAGGATTTGGACATGCCTGTTGTCATCCATGCAAGGGGGGTTGTACGGCTTCAGGACAGGTGCTTCGAAACGGTGAAATCAATTCTACCACAAGAACACAGAATCCATCTACATTGCTATACCGGATCCACAGAAGAAGCAGACAGGTGGCTGTCTTTTTTCCCAATACCGTCTTTGGCATATCCCCTCTCATATTTTGTGAGGATGATGGCCAACTTCAACAAAAACTTACAGAATCGATCTAACATTTGGAGTTAAATCATATTGTTTTGGAGACTGATGCTCCATATTTGGTTGTTCCCACATCTAAATATAAATCTGCATCACCCGCTTGTATACTAGAAGTTGCACAGGTTGTTGCAAATTTAAAATCAACTACAATTGCATCTGTTCTGGAAACTATGAAGACAAGCTGCAAACAGTACAACTTGGATTAAATATACTAGTAGGGGTATATAAGCTGATATTACATGACATTTTGAAAAATTCTGTCATGCTGGCATTTTCTGTTAAAGGTACTCAATCCGATCAGACGCTCCTAAATTAGTATTTCTTTGACTTCAGGAGTAAAAAAAAATTTGATTCGAGTCGAGGAACCCACCCATCAAAGCTCAGAGTGATTAGATATCGATGTTTGAAGTTTTCTGTTTCTATTGTTTGTGGACCAGATATATGCTGCAACCACAGAAAAGTGTGATTATTAAAGTTTCTCAGTGTGGCAAACGACTGACCGGTGATATGAAATTCCTAATGGATGGAGTGCAGATGCCAAATGTACAATCTTCCTCTCATCTTGGTATAATTCGTTCCACAAATTCGAACAGAACTGTTACTGAAACAATCGATAACAATATAAAGAAAGCGAGACGTACAGCATACAGCTGGATGCCTATGGGGCTTCATGGTGACAACGGTCTTGACCACCCGAACTTGCATTTATCTATACAAGATATGTGGCTCCTGTTCTCACATATGGATGTGAAGTTATTAGTGTGGACCAGAAAGCTGTTCTCAAGCTAGAACTATACCAAAAGAAGTTTATTAAACAGGTTCTATCTTTATCTCAGTCCACAGCTGATCCAGTGGTGTATATTCTTTCTGGACTTTTACCAGTTGAAGGACAAATCGACAAGAAGATCATTATATTATTCAACAATGTCTGTCGCCAAGATGATTCCAGAGTTGAAAAACAGCTCGCATCTCGTCAACTGCTGATGAAGGACAAAATCAGTCACAGCTGGTTTGTAGTAGTAAAGTCACTCTTCCATAAATATAATCTACCATGTATTTTTAATGAACTTTCTTCACCACATACGAAAAGTGCATGGAAAACCTGTGTCAAAGAAGCAGTTTTCTCATATTGGAAAAATCGCATTTATGAAGAAGCCTCTCTGTACAGCACTCTCAAGTATCTTAATGCTCGAGCATACACACCTGGTGTCATCAACAAAATACTGACTGTAAATCCTGATCAACATCGCTGTATATTTAAACTTTCCACAAAGCTTCGTCTTCTGACCAACACATATTCTTTGGAAGTAAATCGATATCGATACTCAAACTCATCTCCTGTGTGCCAGCTATGTAATGATGGTGAAGAATCTATTCAACATATTCTGTTAACCTGTTCATACCTACAACCAGTTCGTGATCGTGTTATGCCGAAGTTAGCTGAAAGCTACAAATGTATATTCGACACTGATTTCTTCTCAAAACCAACGGAAGTCAAGCTACAGTACATTCTAGATCCATCGATGTTCGACGACTTCTCATCTGTGGCATCGACTGATGTATGTGATGCCTATCACTACTCAACCATATTGTGCTACCATCTACACTGTGCATGATACCGATCTCTCTCTCTTGGCTGAAGATAATCACACTCGAAACTATGTATAGAATGATAGTCAGACCTGCACGTCTCCGAGTCTTTTATTCAATTTTTTTTATCAATTTAGCTACTGTACATATGTACATACCACAATATTTTTACTCGAAAGAGGTTATCCTAAATGGATGGATAGATAAAGAGAAGAAGAAGGCATATCCCAAAGGCCTGAGCTGAGGAAGGTTTCGGAGGGGGTGACCCCTAGATTATGTCATGAATCTCTACTCTGGCTAACGCCCGTAGAGATCATATTCCACCGATACAACACCTTGGAACTTTTTGACAGGGAACCTTATAAAATAGGAAACAATAACAGGGAATGTAGTTCTTTGTTATTATCTGTTTCTTAATAATCTACTTCACTGTAGGTGAAGGTCCCAATTCGAAATTTCATGATTTAAGTGACTTTGTGAGCGATTTTGCTTTGGGTTTCTTACAATTGTGGAATTTCTCCTGAGTAATTAATTGAATGTTTGTTGCGGTATCGGCTCCCAAAAGTTACAGTAAAGCATGCAATTTCGAGTTGGGACCTTCACCTACAGTGAATTACATTATTAAGGAACAGATAATAACTAAGAAATATATTCCCCACGTTATTTTTTCGACATTATAAGGTTCCCTGTCAAAACTTCAATGAGTTCCCAGGTTTAGTACTGGTGGAACATGATATATACGGGCGTTAGCCATAGTAGAGATTCATGACATGATCTAGGGTGACTCCCTGTTGATGGTGGGGTACGTTCTTCCCCCTCGAAATTTTTTGAAAATCCATTGCATTGAGAGCTAATCTAGGGCTCTTTGAGTCAGTATTTTGAATTTTACTGAGAGGTCAATTTGATAAAGTTTCTCAACCATAACTTTGGAAATTTTTATATATGTGGGATAGGAAATGCTTATAAGTTATTGTCAGATATATTTTTCGTTCAATGGATTATGCTTATCCTACTTGAAATGAGACTTACCATTATCACTCTTAATTTGTATAATAGGTTATATTATAAAATTCAAGTGAGAGACACATACATAATATACTAGTACAGAAGCAATGCCTATTAAGTTAGTAATTACTATTAGTACTAAATCTCTATGTTAATTTTTCATTTGGTGTTATGAGATCCCACCTGATAACTAGGTTTATTTGATCAAATTGTCACTGTTCCTGTACTGTTTTAGATAATACTGAAGTCTGACGGCTGAATGAAAACAAACCTGAACTAAAACTATTTGAAGTTTAACATACGAAAGCTAGGTAAAACCAAACATACTTTTACAGTATGATTCCAACTGTTAAACATACATATTTTTGTAAACTTAAATGCATCATGTCAATATATATATATATATATATATATATATATATATAATTTGCATCTTGTTATATGAATTGGGACCTAAATTGAAAAACAAATAAAATAATTGTTTTGTTTTGTTTTTTTGCTCACTTTTTTTTGGGGGCGCCTGGAGTTTGGGCGCCCAAACCGGTAAACGATATGAAAAACGGCCTGGATATGTCCCTGACATGTTTGTGTGGATACTATACTATTCAGAAGTGATACAATGACCATTGGGGAGGGTAAACATAATGTTGTCATTCTTTCCATTACCAATGAGTAACTGATGGGTGTGATTTCCCTTTGATAATTGTGTCAAAAACTGCTGTACTGAGAGTAATCCACGGCCGATATAAATTGGGGAAGGCATTTTTAAAGTGATGTGAAACATGACTGAGAACGGATTAAATTGATGTGAAACACTTTGGTATGGTGATCAAATAGGAAGGGAGAATAATCGTGTTCAAACTTTCAAAGTAGTAATCTTTACAAATAGTGAATCCAAATTGATATTATATTTAAACAAGTAAATAACATGTCTTTAACAAAGATTAATGCCAAAATAAGTTATGTTCATAAATTTGATATCAAAATAGACAGGGAACATGTCATTATTATTATTAATCGTTTCGTGACGGGAGCTGCGCTTGTGCAGCATTAAAGATCCGGTGCCACTGCATTCTCTTATATATGCGACTCTCCCATAGGTAGCCTTGCATATACAGTAGAATGCTTACCTTAGCTTACAAGGTCATGGTAAAGATTGTTGGCCAAAGTATTCTCCAATAGGAGCCTCACATATATTAGAGAATGCATCAGCACAGGGTTTCCTCAAAATTTCCAGAAGCTCCAGTCGTGGAAGGATTAATGAATTAGCCCTGGATTACTCTCTCCTACATTGTATGCAATAGACCAGGCAAAAATAGACATGGGTGTTGTCTCGAGAGGTTTTATATGAGACTTACATTTTTGGTTAGTATATATACTTAACTTTCGGAATCCGTATGTTGGATTTAAGTCATGTACATGTAGGTGGAGTTTTTTTTTCACCACGTGGATTTCGTGAGGCACTCGTCATTTTTTAAATAAAGCCGACATATTTGACAGAGTATATTCACATGATTCGAGAAGAGATATTGGTCCAATTTTGATACCTGAGAATTAGGCGATGACCAGAGTAATGTAATACAAATAGTATTAAAGGTAATAGATGTAACCATTGAATTTCGTAATGACAGTCAAACATCAAATAATGATTATGGTGAGATAAATATGACGATTCATAACTGTCATTCCGAGATTCAATGGTTACATCTATTACCTTTAATACTCTGGTCATCGCCCCATTCCGAGGTATTAAATGATTTGGGTGAGATAAATATGACGATTCATAACTGTCATTTCGAGATTCAATGGTTACATCTATTACCTTTAATACTCTGGTCATCGCCCCATTCTCAGGTATCAATATCAGGTATCAATATGACGCATATCTCTCATCGAAAGGTGTGAATATACTCTTGTCAAATATGTTGGTGTCCAATCTGTTGGCTTTATTTCAAAAATGAACGATTTTTTCAGCGGGTACCTTAAGAAAAACCACGCAGTGAAATAATCTGCTTATCTGTCATCATATCTGAGTACACAAAAACTTGAAGTTCGTGGAAGCAGCATCAAAACCCCAAAAATAAATCTGAATGTGTAAACTGAAAATTAAATACAGCTGAGCAGTCACAACAAGATTTAGAAGCAATATATGTTCAACTTTCACTGACTGATATAATATGTTAAATTAATCACCGAGTGTTGTAGCGACATCAGAATGGATATTAACCAAAGTAAACTGTGCACAACCACTGCACAACACAATAACAACGTTCTTTGAAAACAATAATGTAATTCCAAATTCCATGTCAAATATCGGCCATGAACACGATGGTTGTGCCAAACGAAAATTCACGCGCATGGAACAGAAAAGAGCGTTCCGCGTTAGTCTATTCCTTATATAGTAGTAATAAAGAGCGTTTTTTTTATTACTTTTATGTGAAAACTCTTAAAACAGTTGAAAAATAGCTGTCACCATTGCGAATATTTGTCAGATCACGAGAAGCCGTTATATCAAATGGACATGGCTCATTCGATTCTCCAAATTATTTTCTACGCAATTTGGAGCGACGGATAAACGAACTATTGATATTCCGGCATCAATTGCTCTTAACAACGTCGACGGGCATGTCCGTCGACTGGCGATGTTCGCCCAATGACATCGACCCACGAATGATGACGTCACATGAGAACTAAGTTTGTTTACGTCTGGTCTTCAAAAAATAAATATGAGAATCATCGACGCGAGAAAAAGCGTAACTCCTTCATTTGAAGAAGCTGCAAGTTATATTAGTGAATACCAGAAAGAAACCCAATCAAATTTTTCTTGTTATATATAACACGCACAATTTCAATCAAAATAGTAGGTTTACACGAACTATACACATTTAATTTATAGTTTTTACCAATATTGGCCTCCTCAATTCTCAACATTATACATGGTCACTCACTGTGTGCCTGAGTAAGTTAATTAACTCATATAATGATATATACATCCGAATTCTTGCGAACATTATCAAATTTATGAACACTGGGCTTATTAATAATGAATAATGATATTAACCCAATAAAACTTAAAGGCACGTGAGGCCTTAATTGTCGAAAATATTCATATTTGTTCCAAACACCGTAAACAGAAAAACATTAAAACGCATACAGTTTCGTTCATATATGCCATGACAGCATACCTACTATATTTTACCTAAGCAAGAGCCTGATTGGGTTACAAGAGGACAGCACAATTCTACTGGCTAATCACACACAAATGGCATAAACGCTCTTTATTAGTTCCATATCAGGAATTCACCGAAAAAGAACGCTCTTTATGTTTACCATCATAATATAAACAAACACCAGAAAAGTAACTTTTTATGATTTTGTTTACATAACAATGGTTAAACATGAGAATAGCATACTGTTTATGCGATATTTCTTATTTATATACGGACAAAGTCTGTCTACATTTTGATGTTCTTTCTGTTTGTGGCGGGTGGAAATATTTTCACAGGATACCCACCGCCAAGGCCAACCGTACCTTTAAGCTATTATGCGAAGTATACATATTCAATGATCTTATAGTCTTCCAATTAGAGTAACTGGTCGTCCGCTCGGCTTGATGAGGTATATGTATAATTTACATGTATATATTTTTAATATTGAATCGTGATTAAATTATACAACTTTCTATTGTCAAATTTATCACCGATAGTGTGTCACAAACAAATGGAATGGGCGGACAATTCGGAACCGCTTACGTGGTCACCAATCCGGAACAGGTTAGCAGAAGAATGACCTTTGACCCCCCCCCCCCCCCACTCCTGTTCGAAGCGGCCAGGTTGGTCTGTTGAGTGGGGCCAAAGAAATTAGCGCGGGTATCCAATGTCTAACGGAGGACATGTGAGTTATTATTTTAATCGGCATGACTCATAATTTTTCAAAACTATGATGGTAATAATCGCAGTATTAGTTATGTTCAAAAACTCGAGGAAATTAACACAAAAAAAGCCCTGCAAAATGACGTTGCCTGTGCTTGATTGACCAGCAGTTAGTTAAGTCACATACCCTTTATCTCCCACCGGGAAGCACAGCACATGTGATCTTAAGGTCAAAGACCTCTATAGACTGAGTGGGTGCGAGATCGGTCCAAGATGGAATACGAACGCACTAAAAGCAAAGCTTGAAAGAAATGGGCACATCAGGTGCAGCACTTGCGGAACAACAAATCATCCCGAAATCAACTAGTTCATTGTGGTGAGCTTTTAGATGCATATTATTGAGTTGGGTTTAATAAGTGAATTCCACAGCAATAAAATGTATCGTAGAGAGTTCAGACAACGTAACGTCATTCGTCACGTAACCGGCGAATAACGAAAAAATGAAGAATATTCAGCTTTTAACACTGAATTTTTTTTGAAAAATAAATAATTTGTCATCAAAACTAAAAACATATTCATAATACCCACGATCAAAACTTTACATAAGTCTATTTTTTCAATCGATCCAACCAACGTAAATATATTTTTGTTATTCTTCGTGACGCCGGTCAACAGCAACTCCCCTAATTTAACCGTTTTGTGGACCGTTTTTTCGCTCCAACGTCCCATGTGTTGTTTTTACCACGAAACCCGAAAGTCTTCCCCTGAACTTGACCTTCCCAAATATATGAAATATCTTTGGGAAATCCCATTGAGTAATTTGGCAGGTGCCGTTTCAAGAGTCCCACCACACAGGTGAAATGATCAATAACAGTACGAAAAACAGTATAAAACCCCCATTAAAAAAAAAAACGAAAGTCGGCACTCGGGATATGAAACTATGGTGTTTTCTCCATCCAAATATGTTAATTATATATTTTTACGCAAACTAAATTAATCGGCAAGCTGTTTCTTTGCGCCCGATCTCGTGTTTTTGGTGTCGTTTGCTTTCCGCAATGTCTGAAGACGTCAACAGCGAAGATTTGGGACGTCGTCCTTCATCAAACACCGAAGATAGAAAAAACGTTCATTCTTCTCATAAAGATGACGTAATTGGTATGTTAATCAAGTATCAAAATAGAAACGAGCACCCAATTTTAATCGTTAGATAAGACAGAATCCCCGTTTTCTATTATGTAAACAACACAGGTAAACTAAACACTTCCGCCAAGTTCGGTGGGGTGTTTTGATAAGGGAATAGCCACATTTCATAACGCTGTTACTAAAAACCTCCCTTCGCGCTGTTTTTCTGGCTATTCCGTCAATTACGCTTACTCCCTTTAATGCATACAAATGCTATTTAGCGACAATTGATCGCTTTTGAACTCGTATATCGACATCGAATGTTCGATTTGTACTGTGTTATTATTTGGGTTTGAATCTCCAATTGTGGGAGAGAGTTTCGGTCGACGACTTCGAGAAGCCAGTTCAAGCCACTGACAGTTATGTTTTACCCCGCTCCCGACAAAACTACTTCCAATGGAAGAGAAGTAACTCTATATGTACTGTCGATATTGTTCATTGAGTTGACTATCAAAAAATATGTGTTCTTCATTCAAAATGTTGAAACTTGAATCTGTTTCTCTACATATTGTATTGCCTTTATTATTTGGCTTCAGTTAATAACTTAAATTAAATAATATATACCTAAGTATAACGAAACGCAAAATTGAAATGAATTAAATAATTTTGAGGAAAGAAAATGTTAAATTCATTGTGGGTAGGCCTAGACATTGGGTAGGCATCCCCACTGGAATGTCTTGATATATAGTGAACAGGGGCTTACCCCCCCCCCCCCCCCACTGTCAACTCCTCAAGCGCCAATGTATACGCCAGTTGGATAGTTATTCATGCAGGTAACAAAAGAATAAAGTAAAAAATAAATTGTGTGAATAATTATGAGCTGACTTCTTGGAGGAGACTATCAAACTTCAAACACTTCTATTGCTTTTCCATTTGTGAACATAAAATTTAGCTTTCAGTCATATACTTAATTTCAAGATACTGAATTTATTTTGTATTTATATTTACAGATGTCTCGTATATTGGACCTTTCTGCCAGAATGCTGGGCTGAATTACGTAAATCTTCAGAGTAAGGACTTCCTCATTGGCACCGACAAGCTTACTAATGGAATAATATATGAACTAACAGCAATAAAAAAGAAGAAAGGTACGTATGTTATCAATCTGCTCAATATGATATGGACGTGGTATAAATAAAGAGAGTTTCTCAACATTTAGAATATTAATGCCCCAACAACTCACATAGTAAATTAGTAATATTCACTCTAATTTTTCCTGGTATAAAAATATATTGATACATACTTGGAAATATTCGTCCCACTTTATATGTGCTAATAAAGTGCAATGATGTCATATAAATTACCACTTCAAATAATAAAATTGGCTACAAGGCAGACATTTCGATTTGGTTTAAATTTAAAGAGCATTTATTTTATAGTTAGCCTTTCCTGATATGGTATAAATAATGAGCGTTTCTCAACATTTGTGAACATATGAAAACAGTTAGAAAATTGCTATGACATCAATAAGTTTTTTTCGAGAGTATATATATTAAAGGTATAATTACCAGTCAATTTAATTTATCAACCTATATTGGCGACACTACACTCTGTGTACATATTGTTTGAGGTTCAAACTTAACTATCCATATACGATTAAGCAATCATCAGATAGCCTGTCCACTCTGATGTCATTCCTTCATTCAGCACAGACACAGAACGACACGAGTGTGTTTAATTGCTTTCTTGCTACGAGATGAGTGCTAGCGCAGAAGGATAGAATGTTATGCACAGACTCTAGTTCTATCTTTCCGCGATGACACAAGTCATTAACCAACCCATTAACCCTTTACCCAACAGAAGGGCCCTGTGCCAATGCATTCTCTTATATATGCGAGTCGACCATAGGTCGCCTCGCATATATAAGAGAATGCATTGGCTTAACACATTAAAAATTATAAAATTGTTAAAGAATGTAAGAAAAAATGGTAAAAAGTGTTAAAAAAAGATTTTTTTTAGGCCAATGCATTCTCTTATATATGCGAGGCGACCTATGGTCGACTCGCATATATAAGAGAATGCATTGGCACAGGGCTAACTGTAACTATCACTATGTGGTCAAGGAGCCGGTTCCAATGATATCCATATTTGTATGGTTCTATTGAGACAGACCGAAGATATTTTAGGCTGTTGAAGCTTTATTTGGCCGGTTTGTTGGGTAAAGGGTTAACACAGTTGTTGTTCTGTGTTTATTACATGTCACCCGGCCATCCTAGAATCTGTGCACTAAAAATACAGACTTACAAGGTTTATTTAGACACATACATTACTGGGCTTGTTTTGTCATGTGTAATTATGCTATTATTTTATAGTACATGTTTCATAGTTGAGGTGAACCAGACTTATATAAATATAGACATTATCATTTTTTAACAAAAAATTGCTTGCAATATGCATTATTTTGTCCTAATATCTTTTGGGACATATAACTAATAACTCTTTTTCAGAGGAACAACATTTTACTGTCTAGAAAGATGCCAGTTCTGCTAATGCTATGTTAAAATAAAATTAACACAATATGACATGTGAACATCTCTATTTGTTTCAGGCATTAGTGACAAAGATGTTGCTCTTTGGCTTCACAATGTATATGGATTGAAGGCATTACCAGCGATACTCCAACGCCAATGGAGAAGAATATATGAGAGGGTGCAGACAATGAAACGCAGGAAAGAAGACACCTATAGCTACTTGATACAAAGATACATTGTTCCAATTCCTACGACTTCCCAGGGACTTGAAACACAGGACTTTGAACAGGGTTAGTATGATAAATTGTCAGAATGTCAGTATAATTTGCCTACTATTGGGCTCCAAATAAACATGCATTCCCCCTGCACAGTGCTTATTTGGGTCTGCACGTTTATTAATTTTGATGCTATGAAAATTGGAATCAACACAAACTCGAATAGTTCTATATGATTCCGATATCAAAATGTTGAGCTTACCGGTATAACTTTATGCATGTACATGTACATGGCACCCATGTCAACATTTAAATATTGAATAAAACACCACATGACACATACTGTCTTGATTCCTATACTTGAACCACTAGTTCCCCCTGCAATATTATTTGGGTCTGCACGTTTATTAACTTTCAATGGTATTACCCCCTGCACTATTATTTGGGCCTGCACTTTTATTTGGAGCCCAAGAGTATATTCTTATTATAATAAGACCAAAGATTTCATTGCAAAATATCAGGGACTTCAATACCTTCATGGATTACAATAAATCTCAAATGGGAGATACCGTATGTCACCGATAATGGTCTAAATTACTATATCAATAAATTTGCATGATAATCCATGGTAATCAGTCAATTTTAATCTTAAAAAGAAAGGCGTGTTTATCGTCATTTCAGTTTTACTAGTGAAGGAAAGACCACGCAGATGGTACATTTCACTGGGAAATTACACTGTGTGTAGAAACCACCGACCCCCTGAAAGCAACTACAAAACTCGCCAATATTTAAAAATCTGATTACCCTAATTCACAAATCTGATTACCCTACCATAGCGAGGGGTTTGAATCAGCACTGGATGGCATAATGCACTGAGCATTCTCCCGACAGGACCGGGGCCCCGAAGAATATGACTTGAATTATAATCTTGAATATTGAAAGCAGTGCTGAATAGAGTCTACTTTGACATGAGGCACGTTCGGGTAACATGACCATTTGCCATATGTATGTCTTTCAATGAAAATTTCTTGCTTCATTTGCACATTATTTTTTTTTAATCATAATGGAGAGACATATTATGAAACTCAAAAGGTTTATTTTTTCTTTTACAGATCGACGATCACTGTGCACTGAGCATTCTCCCGACAGGACCGGGGCCCCGAAGAATATGACTTGAATTATAATCTTGAATATTGAATGCAGTGCTGAATAGAGTCTACTTTGACATGAGGCACATTCGGGTAACATGACCATTTGCCATATGTATGTCTTTCAATGAAAATTTCTTGCTTCATTTGCACATTTTTTTTTTTAATCATAATGGAGAGACATATTATGAAACTCAAAAGGTTTATTTTTTCTTTTACAGATCGACGATCACTGTGCACTGAGCATTCTCCCGACAGGACCGGGGCCCCGAAGAATATGACTTGAATTATAATCTTGAATATTGAATGCAGTGCTGAATAGAGTCTACTTTGACATGAGGCACATTCGGGTAACATGACCATTTGCCATATGTATGTCTTTCAATGAAAATTTCTTGCTTCATTTGCACATTATTTTTTTTTAATCATAATGGAGAGACATATATTATGAAACTCAAAAGGTTTATTTTTTCTTTTACAGATCGACGATCACTGCTCATCACATCTGCGGATACTGCTCATGTTAAAACTAGCGGCGCTTCTATTCAATGCGGAGAAGACATAATGGAAGTTATGGAACAACATAAGAAATTGGAGAAAGAGCTATGCAATGGAAGGAGCAGACTAGCAAGTTTGAAGGAGAAGTTCGAAGCTCTTAATCAGACAAGAAGCAGATCGCCAAGAAGATTGGACACTATTCAGTCACGAATGTCCGAAAACAAGAAAAAAGATCTGCTAGAATGATAGAAAACCTTAAATAAGAAATAAAAGATCTCAATGCCAAACTATTGTCAGTTAGGCTATAAAGCTGAAAGTAAATGGAAAAACAAGACAAAAAAGAAGAGAAGAGTATTGACAACAAGCTAGTGTCTTTCCTGCGACATCGCTTCAACATATTATTTGCGAATGGTGCAGCGGCATATTACCACCTTGACCACATTACTGAATTCCTGAGAATGACGAGACAACAAAATTGTTAGCTGTATTCTCGACAGCTTGGGTTCTGATGTCTGTGTTGCTGCTATGCGATCCCTTGGCATCTTTGGGAAACTGATCACCCAACCATTATGGAGAGTAATCGAGGAGAAAGATGCTAAATATCTTACAATTAAATCACCAATGGCAAGTTCTGCAAAACAAGCTGAAGAAATACTCAAGCAATGCATCAGCTCTCTTAAATGAAGAGTGTGTTTTCCAGATTTTGCTATGAGTCAAGATGCAGTCTATTTGAATCTTTTTGAGGAGACATCAGAAGAAGTGCAACAGTTAACAAAGGAGTGACTTGAGCTTTTGTCATTTGACTGTCTAGAATTAGTTACTAGGCAGGTAGCAGATCAGCTGATCGGCGGCGAATTCAACAAACCATCATGCAAGATTCTAATTGAGACCAAAAATCGTGCCCAACTACCAATCGAGCTGGCGAGAAGGACTTTAGCGATCTGGACAGGGAAATTAACCGAGCCCCTCAAAGGAACACCAACAACATTTCTGGTGTTATTTGTCTTAGGAATAACAAGACTTAAGAGTTTGTCAAAAAAGGTTAGACGCAGCTACTTAAAGAGAGCCATCATAAATGGACCGCAGCGATATAAACTCAATAAAAACAAAAGGAGACAACTTAACCATGAAAATTCCTTTTCCTGAAGAAGAGTGAACAATTAAAGCAACAAATGGCAACAAGACAGAGAAGCTTGCATAATCTACAGATTGAGATTAATGACACAGGATTATGGACGGAGGGTGATATAGACAATAAGATTAATAACATCAGCAGCAAATTAAATAAAAGGAAAGCGCTAAAATCACAAATAAAATATCAACTCATCTTAAAGAAATGGTGTAATAAAGCATTATTTCACCTGTCAAAAAATTCTAAGTAATTGCCATTAGCAACTCTCCTTCTCAACCTGAAAGAAATTTTGATATCTCCAGATTCCTCTTCTGCGACAACACAATCATCCTCAAATATTCCAATAAGATCCAAAGAAGAGCGAGCAGTTTTGTTAAACCTGAAGAAAGAAAGACCAACAAAAACAGTTCCTTAAAATCTGCAGCCAAAAAGCTTTTGGAAAAGGCGAAATGCTCGAGAAAGAGAAAGGTCGACGGGTCATCTGCTAATGTGGACAACCGCCACATATACACATCTAAGGACATCTGTACATTCTGTGCTGTGGCATATGAACTCTTGGTATCTGGGTAGGATCGAGTCTGCAAATACCAATACTCAGGCTATCATTAATTACATGGAGCGTGTTGGACACAAGTACTTCATTTGGCCAACGAAAGAAGACTTGAAGGACACTCAGAACCTCTACATAATATTATGTGATATTAGTATTGTCCCAAAAGATTCATCGTTGAGAATATGGAACTTTGATGATTCTTCTGTTGACAAAATAGATAAGCTATTCAATGCATATTATGATAAATATTTTTAGCTATCCTCCAGTGTATCTGACCAGAGTTCCCATTATTTTGATAAGTTCGAATGTAATCAGACCCTTTATGAAAGTCCTTTAGTTCATTTTTTCCCCCTAAAATTTAATAGTCTTCGAGTTTTAGCTCCCACCACTGGAGAGTGCTTGAATTTAAATGGAAGTTGGAATTTTCAATAACAACTGTATCGATCGATGATTCTGAAATTTCAATGAAGTTATTCCAATGTTTTGTTCTAGTAATTTTCTTCATAGAACATGCATGCTCATCACATTTATTTCTTCACAAGTTATATTGAAAACCAGCTTATAAATGTTGTAAGAATGTTTGTATGCCATTGTTTGCAAAAATAGCGTAATGTTCGTTGCAAAAAGTAATGGAATAGTGATTGGAATTTGGTTAGAAAAAATAAGTGGGAACTCTGGCTTACACTGTCATCTCATTTCAGTCTATATTGTTAGCTTCTCATCTTGAGACTAGTCGAGTGACGTGATAGTCGCTCTTTTAATGCAATGGATGCAGGTATGGTAGTTGCATTTTGAGTGACGTGATAGTCGCTCTCTTTTCATGCAATTAATGCAGGTATGGTAATTACATACTTTAGTATTGTTATCTATTATTAATTTCATTACTGTTATTCAGGTATTCTCCCAGACACCCTCCCCTTATAAAAATTATAGTTTGTAAGAACGTACTGCATAGCCATAGACTAATTAAGTGTTCAAATTTATGAATGAATTAACGTAGGTTGTAACTTGGCTCAGACTCGTAAAGAAAAGGACTTTACAGTGTATGTCTATGACATTAACATATTAAAGTGATTGGAAACAGTTGCATTGTTCTGGTGCACACATGTGCTCATATTAATTATTTGGAGAAAGTTTCACTGACAAACCAGGTGTTTATCTTCGAAAAATATGTCCCAAATCAAGAACTGAATGGTTACTATTTTGCATGTTCGAATGTTATCAAAAATTCTCCAGCCAATGTGGTTTTATTTCTGGACAATACTTTTCAATTACTGTATAGTTTGGATATACTATCTAAGCGCTCTGTTATTAGTCACTGAAATAACTACATAATATGTCTTAAAGTGGAACTGTACACTAAATCTGGACATTTAGCTCCTTTTGTACTCAACAGAATGTATCCAACACATGAATGAATTTGAGCCATGGATTAGTGCAAAAACATTCATGAGCTCTATGAATGATGCAAACAACATGGTATTTATAATACAAATGAGTTTATAAATAGCTGTATTTAGTGTACAATTCCCCTTTAAATTGTTATCTGATTGAATTTAGTAACATATTATTAAACTGTTTATTATCTTTATTTCTTGAAGGATACATTACTCTGAACCCATTGGGTAACTCATCCCATTTCTGGCTTTATCCCCATATGAGTTTTCACACTATTATGAACTGAGTGTCATTCAAAAATTTGCAATTGAGCTCCATTTTATATGAGTGTATGGAAGGCAGTAAAATTAGAGCGAATTTATTTCAATCATGTTACATGCATGTAAGGAAGCTTAAAGTAAGTTCCAATCAGTATGTAAAATGGTGTTAATAATAGATTCTTGAGATTACAAAGACATAAAGAAGTTTGTAGCAAAGATAACTTTTCTGACATTACTTTTTGGCATATATCATGTCCCATTTTGAAATCTGTATTACAGAACCTTCAATTTGACACTTCACTTGCCACGAATTCTTTCATTCAAGAATTGCTGAAAATTACTGAGTCGGTCTTATTATTATGCTAATTAGCTGCTTATTAAGTCATTAATTTGCTAATTAGTATTCAATTACTAAAACTTTTTTATGCAGGAATTAAGAAGAATGTCTCATCAGTCATCAGTTGAGTGAAAACTATTTTTTTTCAAATATTTTACCCGCATATATTAACTATCTGGATATTCAAGATATGCTTCATCATAAATTGGAAAACTCAATTTGCATAATACTGAGCTTAATTATATGCAAATGAGCCTAATAAATATGCATAAACTGATTAGATATTCACGTTTCCATGACTTACATTCAAGCATACATGATGATCATCAACTATGTTAAGTTTCGATACTCTACCTTCAAAAGTACCCAAATAGCAACAAAAACACTGTTTTGCTAGTTAAAATCCATCCAAAAGTGATGCCATATGTACGTGTTATCCACCATAAAACACATACAAAATCCCCTTGCCCAATGGCCTGGTTTTTACCGAAATGCGCATAAATTGTAAGACGTTTTTGGTCATTCATCAAGTAATACTTGTCGTATTGTCGAACAGTTGGTACCTAAATGATCAGAAAAGCACACTTTTTTCAACGGAATATAACACAATGAACACTTTGTATGTGACTGAACTCTCTAGTATCGGAAAGTGTATGTATATGTGTGTGTATATGTAAAGTGATATCGTGTGACAATCGTATACGAGAAATATACAGTCTTTGACAGTTATTTCGAGTGAGCGATGGACTCAATGACATACCCTAGTTATAGCACACAATCTCGAAATTATTATTTACCAAATGTTATTTACTGCCCAATTTCGTTTAGACATCGCATAAGTGAACAGCGAACTTATTGGAATTCGAGGAACCGCTCTATGTTGGTTCGAATCGTACCTGTCAAGTAGAAAGCAGAAGGTTGTGATTCGGGAGTCTGTTTCCACGGAGGTTGCTCTTGGTGTGGGTGTGCCACAGTAATAATCCTTGGACCTCTTTTATTTTTGGTGTATACCTTTCCCCTCGGGCGCATACTGAGTCGTCATTCTGTCAATTACCATCTATATGCAGATGACACACAAATTTACATCGAGTTTTCTCGTAAGGATTCATTTCTCTTTTCTTACTAGTATGTTATTGTTGTATAATCATTGCAATCACCGTGTATAGGTAACTGGTTCTTGTACCACTTAATTATACTGCCTGTATAGGCGTCTAAATTGACATAAATAAAACATCTTATCTTATTTGTATTCTCTGAACACCCCTCCAAATAAATACTAGACTGAACGGTCCAATGTAGACTTCCATATATAGCTGAATGGGATATATAATACCGTCTTCATAGCAACCACCAGGTGGTTGTTTATACCTTAGGCGCAGGTGAATGACGTCATATATTTTTTCTATATCCATCCTGATCCATCCGTGATTTGTCAAAGATCGCGGGTATGGATTTTGGAGAAATTGCCACGTGACATCCGGTTAGCAACCGTGTGGAGATAGCAAAAAAACACTGAATTGGGAATGAATCAACGCGATAAAAATGATAGTAACTACTTCAGAACTTACGAAGAATTCACGTGTGATTTAGGTCTATTAATATAATTTAGACCAATTTCGTTGGTTAGCTTTATAAAAACGAAAAATGAAGAACTCATGACGAGAATCCAGACAATATTTTACAATCCACGACACGTCATCAGCCGCGATTGTGAATGACGACGGATTAATTTATGGATTGTTTCTTTTCCAGTAGCTCGTTTTACGTCTGTGTCATTTGACTTTTATATACCGAGTCATCTCGTACCCTGTGCTCTTGGTGTGTTTGGAAGGTCTCTAAGGTGGAAATATGGGTCTGTATCCTAAATAAAATAAGAGGGTACGAAATGACTCAGGAGGGTACGAAATGACTCAGGAGGGTACGAGTTGACTCAGCTGGAGGGTACGAGTTGACTCAGAATAGGGTACGAGTTGACTTTTTTCGGAAGGTACGAGTTGGTCAGGGTACGAAATGACTTGTTCCCCTTGTCATGACTACTGCATGATGTTACATAAATTATTCTTAGCCTTATGTCGCCGAAAAAATGCAAATTTGAGGCACATCATGTGTGGTTGCTCCACTACGTGTTACGTACGATTCATATTATTCTGACATCATATGGCTTTCAAAAATACCAGACAAATTTGCCTTATATAGAATCTCACCTTCTAAACGTGTCTCTGTCAACACTGGCGTTCTCTGTGTAATACGTGTCAGAATCTGTTGCGTTATCGCGTTTGGTGTCCTCCAGGTTGCTCATGCATTCTGCCAGTCGGGGGTCGTCCTGTTTCAGGCCCGTGTCTCGAACAACCTGTATAAATTACAACATATACTATGACCATATGCTTAGTTTAATTAACCCTTCCGTGACTGGAGCTTCGTGAAATTTGGCGAAAACCCTTATTATAAGTTAAGATAAGATAAGATTTATTTACATAAACACCAATAAAGGCAGTATGCTGAGAATACAATGCATAATAAAACAATAATTAATAAATAATTACATGTGAACATGGCATGTCTTCAAATATTTCCGTTATTTCGTCAAAAACACTTCTTCAAATATCTCCGTTATTTAGTTAATAAAAATATTTTCTTATTTTAGGATCACATATCAAAGTGAGAGGATATGGTGATCCCCTTTTCGTGGGATCACCATATCCGCTCATTTTGATATATGACCCTGCCTTCATTGAGCCACGAGTGGCTCATGAGACGAGGATCACATATTATATGATACCCTATCCTACGGTGGATTACATATTGTTTGATATCTACACCCGTGCGCATCTGTTGCCTGATTCATCAAAAGACACATGTAGCGTCATTAGCGATTTTGCGATACCCGTCCGAAGGGAACGGGTACGGGTAAATCCGTGAACATCGTGAACTTGGGTACTTTCAATGCAGCACATAAAGCTAGATGTGTCCCATTGATCGGTCGCCTTTCACTACGATTATCTCACTCAAATGTCCATGAATTTCATGAAATGAATTTCATGCAAATATCATTGATAAAGTTGTCATTTTAACCCAGGATTTGTGTTTAAATTATCGAGGCGGCTTCTGGCAATTAGATAAATACGGTTTGTTCACTGCATTAATAACAGGGTGTGGTTGATAGAGTGAGTAGATGATGCTATAGACGCAGGCTCGACCCATTGCAGGGACATAGCTATAGATGGTCTCCGCGTTAGGAAGAGTGTCCACCTTCGAATTTCTAACTACACCCCTTGAACCATATCAAATTCACAAGTTTGCGCGTAATTCCATTTGCACCCCGTCCCTTGGCTGGCATCAAGCTTTCCAATTGTTGGACATTTTGAGACCTGGCAGCCCCCCGCCCCCCCCCCCCCCCGCCAAAGGTTTGAACATTTCCAACAGTTTCTGACAGCCATTTCAGTCCAAATTGTGACAAAAAAATAGGAAAATATGCAAATGTTGGTCCAAAAACTACAAATTCTCCACTAATAAATTGTTGGGAAATCAAACTAAGAAAACAATTTCAACCTATAGTTGGTGTGAACAAATGTCAGGTATATCAAATTTTGACCAAAGTTGGGGGTTGAGACACCCCTGTCGTCACGTCCCTGTCTCAACCCATTCGAACCATTGTGCAAGGGCTTCAATATATCGTGCATTTATCTATGTATTGCACATTTGAATACAACCGTTTAGTTACTTTATCGCATGTAGGTGGGGACTGATTTCTCATTTTAATATATATTTACTATTTGAACGGACATGGCGCATTTGAACCACAATACTGGTGTATATTGTAGTGGGGATAATATAGGTCGCCAAAGACACGAAATACCTATACATACTCTACAAAATCTAAGCATAATCATAGCCAGTTTCAGCTGTTTTCTGCGTTTCGCACAGAAGTGAAGCAAGCGCTCTTTATTCAATCCGTATAATAAACAGACTACATTTTGACACATCTTTAACATTCCAACAACCTCTGGGTTTAGATCCCGACAAAAATCACAATTCTTGGGATAAATATTCTCTTGTCCCGACGGGCCGACCCTTCGATCTGTTGAAAGATTCCAAACCAAGGTTTACTCAAAGGTACTCAAACCGACCAGACGGTCCCCATATCATAAAGTTACAACAACAACATTTCTTCAAAATACGCTTTTGTTATCAGAATCGATTAATTACAACAAAATAATGCTAACTGCTGTCAACTACATGTATAATATACAATTTTGGCCATGTTACCACTTGATTTTAGAGTAAGGCGTCTTCATCCGCAATTTTTTCCGAGACCGTCGGTTTGATGACACTTTTCTGGGCCACAAATAATTACACATTTCAAGAAATAGCAAACTTCAAAAATCGATATCTGATCACTCTGAGCTTCCTCGACTCGAATCAAATATGTTTTTACCCCCGAAACCAAATAAATAGTAACTTGGGAGCGTTAATTTGGATTATGCATCTTTAATATGACTAAATATTCCCCAACTAAAATAAGAACAAATGCGGTCTTATATCTAACTGAAAGTACATGTAGGAAAATATTAGACCCTTTGTTTAAAACAATACATTTTACACTGAATATTGGTTGGAAATTTTAACTATAACGTAATTGTATATTTGAGCCATCATAATCTATTTTCTAAGTTTAAAAATTCCAACCGATTTATACTCAACGCTCTATCGGTCTATGACTTGCAGAATCCAATTTTTGAAAATGTTACCAATATGGGTGAAAGGAAAGCAACATCCTCTTCCAACTGCCACCTCGTCCTTGATGAAAGCAACTGATTATCCCGGGGCTCATCTAATCTAAATAACAATTTCCAACAACCCATAACGCTAACTATAACATCGGCCAATAAAGCGAATAACAATCTATCTATATCATAATATCCTTTTTGTTGCAGTTGACTCACCATACATTACGAGTCGATGTGATGAATTATACCGGTAAAACAGTTTGCGATTACAAAACGTGTACCGGTACGGGTAGCTACCCGTACGCCGCGTACCCGTACCGATTTGAAATCGCAAACTCGCTATTACATGTCACATTCACATTTTGTTTCAATTAACCGAGTAACACAGTTGGTACCAATTCTACATGCAAACCATATTCATCTCCAATTATTACACACAATTATAACGAGGTCGTATGCGTGCTAAAAAGGTCGTATCGTTTACGGAACGTAGTCGAGTTCACTTCCGGATTATAATTTATAATCCGGAAGTGAAATGGCGCTACGTTCCGTAAAACTCGTATCTACAAACACGTTTATGTCGTTTTCTAGCGATTGAGCGTATATTAACGATCCCGCTCGGCGCGCTTGCGTCCCGAGCTCGGGTCGTGTATAGGTAACATGCGGGCGTACGTACTTATGACGTCACACATAAATTACAATATACCGTGAAGGAGAAAATTTTAGCGAACCAACATTTTCGCGAAAAAATCACGCGACTTCCGGTAGTTGTTTCACAAAATCGCGGAATCGCTAATGAAACGAATTTGCTACTTCACAACTTCCGATATTTTGCAATGGACCCCTGAAGAATTTATTTATTTATTTATAAACAGTAAGTTATTATGAATAGGTCCTGAATATGTTCATATTAGATCAATTTCATTTGTTAGCTAAATGAAGGCAGTTACGGCGTCATGACGTCAAAACGGCATTTGTCCCTGAGGGCCAGAATCCAGACATGATTGAACGTGTCATGTCGTCATCGCGGTCAACTGATTTCACCTCACAAAAGACTATACATCTATTGATTGGTGTAATGCTTGAGAGTTTAACGTCGTTTTCGTCGTTAGGCTATATATCATGCTGGACATGTAAAAGCAGACACACAATTATGTGTATTATATTTCAAGAAAGGATTATGCGCAACGTGGCGTATCAACAAAAACTATCGCCTCGAAATTGGGTCATAATTTTAATTTACTCTAGCATATCGGAAGGTTTAAACGAATACATTTATGCATATAAGTGTCATAAAACAGTACTTAGCTACATATACAATGCAGCATGATTAAATGTCCCTAATAGAACTAAATGTTAGCTTTCATCTATATTTTCCGGTCACTTTAGACGCTTTCATCGCAGAAAATTATCAAAATTTACGAATATACTATGTATTGTACACTTTTCTCAGAATGTACATGGTTATTTTCAATCTAGTGAATTCTGAACTATAATAGTTTAAAAGACTTTGCCATTTGATTTTCACAGGTCCGATTTCTGTACATGGATGAATATTGAATCATGACTTACATTTTGTTTAATCACCCCTACAATGTTCCATAAATCCGCAACTCGTCACATCGATATACTGTAACTACGTATTCATGTGTAACGAGAATTACTCTTCGAAATGACTAAATTGTAGGTTGTTTTGTCTCAAAACTGACATAAATATGCCCAAAAATAAAATATCGACCGGCAAAGATAAATACAACAACAACATTGTGTGTTCTGAGATGTGTGTATGTTATATCAACTCGTTAGAGGTATGATTTTTTTTCATCAAAGGCAGATATCTAAACCAGAGGCTATATTAAGTCATATATAATTATCGAAGTCTACTCGCATCCAAAACGATCTACACGATTAATCAAGCATTCGCTGACATGCGTATATGCCTAATATATATGCATATAATATCATGACTATTTGCACGATCCTTCGCATTGTCCGTTTTCTCATATTATGCCGGGGTCGTTCCACATGCCTTGCATATTATCATATTAGACTGTAAAATGTCACATCTAGGTGTATTGCGATGTCGTGGATAATATTCGCATAACTACAAAGAGGTCAGAACAATGAAAATATGAAGACTGAGCAACCAAAACTTCAAACCCGAGTTTGTCGCAAAATTGAAAAATGGACTTAATTAAGACCTTATAGCACTGATGCAACGTAATCTATGAATACTATGCATGCTACTTCTCCCAATCAATATGAACCGACATACACCATATTTCCCTCACAAATATTTCATATTTCCTGCAGCTGTTCCTGGTAAATTATTTAATCTAGCCAAAGAGTTTCAGCCATATGTGTTGTCCTACTAAAAGCCAACGCTATCTTTGGGGAAAACGTTAACATTTCAAGTCAGTCATTGGAATTAGTACTAGGATGTTTAACTTGTGGTTACAGTTTCAACAGTGTTGTAAATATTATATATCTGTTTCTATTGTAACGCTCGTTGCAACAAAGGCCAATTGAAAATGCTGAAACTATGTGAGATTGACCTCTGTGGAACTTTCCCAATACAAATACAAACACCATGTAAATGTTTTATTCTGAGCGAAAATAGTACGACTCCTGAGTTTATAGTGAACCACAAGGAAAAGCAGATGGATATGTTGATGAGTTACATACATTACATATATATCTTTATTCCTCCATATAATGAAGAGCATATATATAAACATTATAAATAAATTGAGAACACAAATACATCCTGCATGCAGGAATTTGGCTATACAATATATAGGGTTATATAATTTGACTGACAAAGACAAATACGAACATATTTGAGGGCATATAAGTATGTATACCCTCACGAGCACCGGCACGATCACACATCCGCACATTCACATACACGCCCACCCTCACATACATACATACACATAGATACACACATACATACATATACATACACATGTATATACTCATATATACATATATATACGAAAATATACATGAAAACACATATAAATGCGCGCGAGAGCGCAAATGCACGTACACAGCCGCGCCAGAACTCGTGAATATATGCATGGTTATATACATATATATAAATGTTCATTTACATATATATGCTTATATTCATATACATACATTCACGTAGACATACACACACCAACACACACATATATGAATACATATGTAACGGTCAGGTACCTATATATGCACGTTTATATCTGCATGTATATCTGATTAAATATACACCAAGGCATATATGGAACATGGCTGTAAGATGAAGTAAAGGGTATGGAATAATTCGCATTGAGCTGAAGGGGGACGTTTTATGCTGTGTTAAAGAAAGGTTATGCTTTGTTAAGACGGTTATCTGAAGTGCAAGCGAGATAACTCCAAAGTTTGGATAATTGCGAAAGTTATATGGCATGAATATACATATATATATATATATATACACATGCATATGTATATATACACCTATACACATGTATATATATATATATATATATATATATATATATATATATATATATATATATATATATATATATATATATATTCTTACGCCTATATATGTATACACACATACAATTACACATGGGTATGGCTTGTGTTATCATGCATCCGGGAGAATACACATGGGTATGGTTTGTGTGATCATGCATCCGGGAGAATACTAAGATTCATGGATGTCCGTTGAAGTGAGCTTAGTGAGGCTATGTGAAGTGTATAGTACGTAAACTGTAAACAGTGTATACATGTAGGAAATATGGGTAATTTTAAATATATACATATTTGGCGGAAGGATGCATGGTACTGAATTGGCCAATGCTACATGTGACAGAGATAATTTACCAAATAACAGTAAATGAATTAATAGAACATTAACGCTATTCTACTCCGAAAGAGCGCTGGTCACTTTAGTTAACCATTATCAAAATGAAACCGTTTCCACATAAATGCAGATGTCCTAACGAGCAAGCGAGACAGATTAGAGTGGTTATCTGAGAGTAGAGCGAGATCTCTAGGTGGCGATCCCAGAAGGGCAGACAGTAGCTGCAAACGGGGTATTTGGTCTAGGTAGAGGAAACAGTCAATGCCATAATTGTCAATGATGTGGTACCACATGTCATTCCGAATATGTAGCAATGACGGGCAGTCTAACAAGATATGTTGTACTACACATGAGTAGGTCGCTAAACAATGTTTGCATATATCATTTTGTCCGAAAGCTGTATGTGCGATTATGCGACCGATCAAGAGGAATACAAATTTTTCCTCCGGAAATTGTGAGCATAGTTTCCATATACCGATCGTCCGTAGCGTGGGGTGAATGGTACGGAATGCTGTTAAAGAGGAGTCGTCGGAGATACGATTATACCAGTCAAGTTCATCTAACTCCTTTACAGCTGTCCTTACCAAGCGTTTCCACACCACGGGCGATGGAAATTCATTGGAATTGGCATATTCAATAAGGTGATGTTCCATATTATATTTGCATAGAATGCGCCATATGTCATGTATAAAAGATGTTTCATCCGTTGACAGACCAGATATGAAATCATACAAACGTCGTAGGAATAACTGTTTTGATGCTTTCTCGTGATTTGGCCCACAGAAAGCGCCAAGCATTGAGAGTTTCCGACGATCGATCCACGATTCTAGCGAGGAACAGCCTAGACAGCCTTGTGCAATAACTGTTCGGGTCCTCGTCGGAAAACCTTGCATATGCTTGATGCAAACTCTGTGGGCCTTCTCAAGCTTATCTATTTGTGTTGTGTTTAGGTTCCAGAGAAGTTCACTGCCATACAACCCTGAAGGGATGACTATTGTTCTGTAAAGTTTGTATGAACTTTGGGGAGAGATACCACCAGGGTATAGGCCAACATCGGAGAGGCCGAAATATGCCCCCCTTAATTTTGTGCATATAGCATCGACAAATTTGTTATTGAAATAGGATTTGGAAAGCAGAATTCCCAGGTGAGTATAGGAGTCAACTTCTCCGAGAAAGGATGATCCAAATGGCCATGATCTTGCACATTTATCGGCTTCTTGTTTTGATTCATTGAAAACCATTATGACGGTTTTCGATGAATTATAACTGAAGCGCCATTTATTACTGTATTCAATGCATAATTCATATAAGCCAATAAGACCTGGGCGGGATAGAGAGAGAAGCATCATATCATCGGCTTGGGTGGGAGATGAACAATTCAGTGAGTGGATACGAAGGCCCAATTTTGATTTTTCAATAATATGGAGGAGATCGTCTGCGTATATTTTGTACCACAGAGGTGATAATATTGATCCTTGTCTGGTTCCTTGGGACAAGGAGAACCAGTCGGAATATGTTCCGTCGCTGCGGATACAACATTTTATGCCAGATAATAAATCTCGTATGATGAGCCATGTTTTGCCTTGTAATCCTCTGTGAAATAATTTGTACAAGAGGCCATTTATCCATACACAGTCGAAAGCTTTACGCACGTCCAATAGACACGAGTAAAGCTTATTGTGTTGTTCCCTGGCGTAACTAATACATTCTTGTACAAAACAGGATGTCATGGTGCAACTGATCCCTTTTTCGAAACCGTGCTGTAACGGATGGACGGCGATTGAAGATGGCATATACGTTTCCAATCTAAGAGATACCACTCTCTCAAATAGCTTGTAAATGGCAGGTAATATGGTAATTGCTCTATAGCTATCAAAGCTGTCTTTAGGTTTTCGACCACCCTTGTAAAGAGACACCATGACGCCCCGTTTCGCTGCAAGAGGTACATGTGAGTATTCAAACATATATGAGAATAAATGTGCGAGGCAATTGAGCAACGCTTCACCACCGAAAATTATGTGCTCATAGGAAATTGAGTCGTATCCATGTGCTTTGTTCCTATCTAATCTGTTGAGTAATTTACTGAGTTCACATGCGGTTACAGGGTGTGTAATAAGTACATCACATGAGCTTGAGGATGAGTGATCGGTGATCGGTGATGAAATTATTTACAAAGTTATAGTTGTCCTCATTATATAACGGATAAGTTGACTCAGTGAAGATTGATTTATAATATTCAGCCCATGCGCTGACTATCTCCGTTCTACCTCTGAGAATGGTGTCGTTATGTTTGAAGAACGGGAGAGAACGGTTGTGACTTTTTCTGTTATTTTTCAGTAAGCGGTAGAATGTTGCTATGTCAAGTTCGGCTAGATTGTCAAGATCGGAATGCTTATCACGCAAAAATTTACTGGATTTTCTACGGTGAACAGAACGGAAGTTACGTTTTGCATCTTTATAGTTTACATAGGAAGGAAATAAGTTGCCTCTTGGTCGGCCATCTTGAATCCAGAGGACTCGTAATTCGTCCATCGTTTTATGCAGGGCACGAAGTTCATCGTCCCAGAAAGGCTTCAGGTGCCTTTGAAATTTTGATATGGGAATGACTTCTCTGGATGAACGCAGAAGCGCGTTTACTATATCGTTGTAATATTGATCCAACAAGAATATATCGGTAATTTGAAACTGAGGGAGGTACGATTCCAGTTTCGACTGGTAATTTTCAAGAAGATCGGTGTTGTTATTTAAAAGCTTCCATTTGAATTTCTCTGGAGCCTGACTGAAGCTGTCTGTCGGAGAATTGTTGAGATCAAATTCGATAGACATTTCGATAGGCCTATGATTGGAAACATTAAGGGAAGCATCGTCAAGTATGTGAGCATTAATTACATGGTGTAAATCGCATGACCGGATAAGAAAATGGTCGATATTAGAGCCAGGCTGAAGGTCCACGAAAGTACGCCCCCTGTTATCAACACTGCATATAGTGACACCATGACCAAACAGCCTGAATTATTTATGCCAACACAACCCTCAGCCAAGTGTTGATTTCTTCTGAAGTCAGCTGCCTAGTATGTGGTTGTGGTTTTACGTTTTTCGAGCTCATTCCAATGCTGTCTATAACTATTTTAAATGATAATAATGCTGGTAATAATTATTTGTAGCATATCAACACACATATTCACAACGCATTGATGTTGCAGTCATGTTTTACATGCACGATGTGATTCCGCCTGTATTGTGTTTAATATACACATGCATCTTCAGGAACGATTAAGAACTGAAACTGTCATCAGATCCAAAACTTTTTGGAAAATATTGTTGTCAGTTTTGAACTCGCGCAGCTAGGGTGAAATATAGTACCGCGCGAATTTAAATACGAGTAAGGTATGGACATTACAATGCACACCGTATGACGACTTAACCAATGGTGAATTAGTGTCCAGTCGAATCGCTATCTCGTGCACACCGTAGGACCACTTAACCAGGGGTGAGTTAGTGTCCGTTCGACTCGTTACTCGTAGGATAATTTAACCAAGGGTGATTTAGTGTTCACAATTAACCAAGTGTGAACTATTTGTTTAGCACGTGAGGTTGGAAGGGAATGGCCTACCGAGCGCGGAGGGTACAATCGAGCCCCATGTAGGGGTCGATGTTGTCGCCTGCTTTGATACCGGACTTTACTTAAAACTATTTCTCTTAATTTATGCAGATGACACTGTACTCCTCGCTAACTCACGTGACAGCTTACAGAACATGCTTGATAAATTTTCTATATATTGCAACACGTGGAAATTAAATGTCAATACATCGAAAACCAAGATACTTATATTTGGACGAAAAAACAAAAGTCTGAATAGCGGTAAATTTTCAATAATTGGACATGAACTGGAGATAGTAGATAGTTACAAATACCTAGGTACGACATTCCATAGAAATGGACTATTCACACTAGAAAAAAACACAAGGACTAAAAGTGCTAAAGTGGCAATGTACGCCCTCCTTAATAAAGTACGCGTGAATAAACTAACTATAGCCACAACCCTTGATATCTATGAACAATCGATTATCCCAATCATGACATATGGAGCCGAGGTATGTGGACACGAAAACACGACATGTTTTGAAAAACTCGAAATTTGGTTTTTGAAATACACCTTAAAGCTTAAAAAATCTACACCTAGTGCATTCATATATGGAGAACTCGGCATGTGTCCCATATCAGTAATAATAAAAACATGTTACTTGTCTTATTGGGGCAAGCTCAACACAATGACGACAAATAGAACGCCACTCGCATTGTATTATATTATGCTGATGTCTTATTATGATAATAAGAAGTTCCCATGGATTGCTGGGCAGCATAACACCCTTAACGCAATCGGCATGGGTAACAGCTGGACCTATCAGCTGGTCGATAACCTCAATCAATTTCGCGACTCTGTCAGAATGAGACTAACTAATATATACTCACAACAATGGAGAACCGCAATAGCTGTATCAAACAAATTTACCTTTTATCGAGTCGTGAAAGATAACTTTGTCCGCGAACAATATTTGTCATCCAGCGATACATCTATGATACACGCTCTTATGAGATTCCGGACAAGAAATAATAAATTACCAATCGAAGAAGGATCATGGACAAATCGAGACTATTCGGAAAGAAAGTGCTCATTATGTAACGCAGAGTTAGGAGATGAATTCCACGTTATTTTGAAGTGTGAAAAATTAAAGGGATTGAGAATAAGATACATCAAACCATACTACTTCAATAGACCAAACACTTTGAAGTTGAACCAATTATTCAATCAAAATAGCGAGCGCAAAACAAAAAACCTTTCGGTATTTATTAAAAAGATTTTGGAAATTTTCAGAAACTCCTGAGGCTTACGCGCATGTGTGCGCGTTCACATTTGTAGGTGCTCGTGTACACACAGGTATATTAATAAATATAAATTCGTTGATACACACCATATACCATATATTGGTAAATATATTATCTGATTATGATGAGTAAACAAGTATACACCCATTAAACGCGACATCGATGTATTATAATATTTATCATAATGATTTTATGTGTATGTATACATGTACATGTATTGATGATACGTAATTGTGTCATATGTATTGTCTCTGTAATGTCTTTCATGATGACCAGAGTTACTATTAAATTGAATTGAATTGAATTGAATTGCTCGAGGCAGGCCATTCCCTTCCATAAATGACTCCGACCGAATGTGTTAACCAATTTGCACACCACTGGAATGCATATACCATAGACAAGACACCAAAATTATGCACCATTGTGATTCCTACCGCGGCGACAATGGACTCTCCCATTATGGTCGCATCATTGTGCACATGCCCGAAAGAAATAGGCAGCATCAAATTCACCCACGCCATTTACTTGGACCAATATATCGACGAAGCCGACAGTTATCTTGAGTAGCAGGTGGACCCGACTTCGTCCGGGCTGTTTCCCCTCTGCTTTTCGGCGAATTGCGCGATTTGACCTTGAATTGTCCATTTTGAAGGTCAAGGTGAGGTGGGGTCACGTTTGACCCGTCCAAAACACTGCCCGGACTAAAGTACCCAACAAAAGTCGAAATCCATCCGGTTTAACCCGATTTGACCTTGAATTGATCATTTTGAAGGTCAATGTCAGGTCGGGGTCACGATTTGACCCGTCCAAAACACTCAGTGGAGAAAAGTAACCCTATGTATCAAATTTCGTCGAAATCCCATAAAAATTGGCGATTTGACCTTGAATTGACCAGATTTCAAGGTCACGTCGCACGGGCAAACGAATAGGCTTACGATACTCCCCATACGAAAGTATCCCTAGATACTAATTTTCATCGAAATCCCGCCATACTCGGGCGTTCGACCTTGAAATTACCCGATTTCAAGGTCAATGTCACTTCGCACGGGCAAATTAACAGGCCCATGCCACTCCCAGGCCGAAAGTACCCCCACATACCAAGTTTCATCAAAATCGGCTCGGCCGTTTTCGAGTCCATCGCGAACACACAGACAGACAGACACATACACCCTCACATACACACACACCCTCACACACACACACCCTCTCTCTTTCTCTCTCACACACACACACACACACACAACACACACACGGATTTCCCAAAATATATAATAGATTTTAATATTCCTTCTGTTGATGGCGATTTGAACAAATATGAATATTTCTGCAACGAACGCCGCCCGTGCCTTTAAATAAACAATCTACCGTTAAAACTCCAAACACCAGATCATGCTATTTTCATAAAGGCAGAGCCCCATAAAACAACTTATTAAAGGCAGATCCCCATAAAACAACTTATCATGAGTGCATGGTTTAAGTTAACTTCATGGGCAGACTAACTTTGAACATGAAGTGGGCGGTAGAACATAAAGACTGCTTGCCATAATTATCTCGGGAAATTTGCAGATTGCTAGGCTTTTATGGTCAATCCCATGACAGAATCAAGCACATTGACTATATTAGTTAATCCGCTTGAAATATTACTCGCCTTCAATGATATATGATGATGGTAGAATACCTTTTCTGTTGACGTTTATTTGCACTCATATTGATCGACATTATTGCAGTCTTGTTTAATCTATCGAAGCCCCTCTCATATAAATAGTCACACATGATACACACAATATACAAACATCTGATGTAGTTGCCACCATCTGTCGCACTAGGTATGTAGAAACAACTATTATTCCTCTCAGACTCCTCTGTCTCAACTACAGTAATGCCCAAAATAATCGACTCCTTAACCGCAGCAGAATTATGGATAACTTTTCAGGATTTAGTCGGAAATATGGCTTGTTGCCATTCATCGGAAAGCTCTCATTGAGAGCTTTCCGATGAATGGCAACAAGCCATACTGAGAGCTCTCCGATGAATGGCAACAAGCCATATTTCCGACTAAATCCTGAGAAGTTGCCCATAATTCTGCTGTGGTTAAGGAGTCGATTATTTAGGGCATTACTGTACGCTTCAAAAGAAGACATTCGTTAATTGATTTTGTAAGTCATAAACCCAACATATAGGCAAAAATTCGCGTTGACTCTTCGATACTGCATATGTGTCGTTTAGAAAGTTCGAGGTAATTGAACATTTTATCATTGAAGTTCAAATTGTTCATTAAAACTCGTGTCCCAAGAGTCACTGTGGTTCAACTGCTCGTCGAGTTTCATTTCGTCCTAAGAAAATGTCGCCAAATCGTCACGCCAAGTTTCACTTCCGGTTTGAAGAGTTTTTTTGTGCGTAGATTTTGGAATTGTGTGCAAAAATAAGACCAAATTTTCCTGATTCGGGCTAATATTGTCCCACATATATACTTCTCCCGGCCGACTAAAGCTTCTCAAGCACATCAAACTAACGGCAATTTGGTTGATTTCTAGCCGGTGTCAATTTCGAGTGCGGTTGGCGTTTAAATATCACGACGATTGCGACGAATTATGAAGAAATTGTAGTGTCATATCGGAGATATATAATTAAATGACTTGACATTTAGATATCCCCAGTCTATTGACATGCTCCTTGTCACAGTAAGATAAGATAAGATAAGATTTTAATGCAAAATACACCCAATGGGCAGTTGCACATATAATAAATACATATATCAACATATGGAATAATTTAACATGAGTAATCACATACGATATGCATATACGCTCGTGAATTTACTGTCATAAAATCTCAGGTATACTTGCTTTTATTAGACATTATGTATATTGTCTCGAATGGTGAAGAAAGACCGGATCATGTCGCATATAACCCTTTGAACCCGAGCGGCCGGAAAACCGGCCGCAGCGTGAACCTCCAAATACCCCAGCGGCCGGTATACCGGCCGCTGGACCGGCCATATATCGACCGCCACGTGTTTGTTGTTTACATACATAGTCGCGGTCGTCTGCTTCTCCAATAATTATGTTTTTCTTTGTGTCTTGTTGCTATTGTGTTTAAGCACACAACATCATGAATTATGAAGCCTAAAACATTTTCGGTAGACGAGGTGGTCCGGCAAATTTTGGAATCGGACGCGGAAGATTTCGATGATGAGACTACGCCATTTGTGAGTTAGAATGAGAGAACGAAAGCACAGTGACACTGTGAGAGATGTAGACGTTGTTTCAAGTAGAGATACGACAAGAGATCAATGTATGGGGTAGTTGGGGTGTTGTGGAAGTGGGCGGAGCTTATGTCGATGTATGGGCGTGGCAGGGGGCGTGGCTTCATACCTGCAATTAGTCACGGTGATCATAATGTCCATACGTTGAAAAGGGACGCAAATTCGTTTGTTATACGTACCTTTTCACCGAAAGAGAAGCCGGGACCAAAGAATGTTCCAACTTCAATAAGTATGGACAGTACACCCCAAGGTGGAGTACTTAAATTTATTTTGGGATGATGCACTCTGGCATTTGATTGTCGACGAGACCAACCGAAACGCTCGTCACGTGATTTCGGAAAAACGTAACATGCGCCTAGGAAATGTCTAAAATGGGGCATAATACGATTGAATGCTCAGGGCAATGGTGTCATGGATCATTTGGGGTTAGCAACCGTTGCTACCCTTAAACAAAAGTTTGGTTTACTCATCCGGCCAGATATATAACAAATTTCACAATGGTGCATGGGCTGCATCGAAAACGCGATTTCCTAGGGCTGAAATACGTCGATAAAAGCTATAATTGCATTTTACATTCAATTTCGGGTAGCTGCATAGCAACCGTTGCCAGGGAGTGATCGTGTGGCAATGTATCCCGGTCTTAAAATACTCAGTGGTCCATGGGGAACATACATGTAAAGTTTCAGATATGTGGCACCATTTAAACACAACTCACACATTGCGCATAAACAAAGTCTACAATATATAAAAAATAACACTGGGAGCCCGGGGTCATGGTGTCGATCGTTGTGGGGAGCCAGGGTTCAAAGGGTTAATTAACGGTTGCAATTTGTTCATTCTGCATAATAAATCTGAACTTCTCATAATTTGTCATTTCTAAGAAATGAGGCCACGTTGCAATTATGTCCTTTACATAAGCTTCGCGAATACTTTCATAGGCCCGACATTCTAAGATGAAATGATATTCTGACTCAATTTGTTTTGAATTACACGCAGAACACAATCTTTCTCTCACTGGTTTTTGGGGCTGTTTGTGTCTCCCTTTTTCGATTTCCAGTCGATGGTTACTGATTCTCAATCTTGTGAATAGAATTCTCGCTTTGGCAGATCGCGCATTGACAATGTATGGTTCAATTTCATACTTTGACTTGAATAATCTATACGTTCGTATTTTATTTCCACTGATCGTTTTCTTTTCGGCATGATTTACATTATAGAATCGCATCAAATGTTCAGATTTCAGTTTATCCACCAAGGCGCGCTCTTGTATCCCTTGGAATCTCAGGCGGTCTGAAATATCGACGCCGTATTTTCCATATAATTCATTGCACAATGAAATAGAAGGGTCTCTAAATGATTCGATGTATGCATCGTGTACCAAGCACCCACTTGAAAGGTTCGAAACTTTTTTCATATATCTAAATTGTTCAGTAATCGCATCATGTATAACTGGGAATCTGCCCAATTCTGCGCGGACGGCATGATTAGTAGCATTTCGGTTAACACCTAATGTTATTTTGCAAAACCTCAGATGGACTTGTTCGCTTGGTATTGTATCTGAGTGAATCATGTTTGTTTCTCCTGCCCATATCTCACATCCGTATAACATTATCGGTTTTATTAATTTGTCGAATAATTTGCATTTAGTTGGAATAGATAGCTTCATCTTTGAAGGAACAGACTGGTTTAAAAAGAACATTGCATTCGTGGCTTTCCCGCTTGTATGTTCTTGTGATTTTGCCATTCTACCAGTCGATGTGAATTTTATCCCGAGATATGGATACTCTGAAACTAATTCAAGCGATTTCGCATTTATATTGAAACTTTTCACGTTTAGTTCTCTTTGACCTAAAAACCACACATTTTGATTTACTTGCATTAACTACGAGACCATTGTATTGAGTATATTTCTCTAACTTTTCAAGACAATTCTGTAGACATTGCTCAGTTTCTGACAACAACACTAAATCGTCGGCAAATAAAAGATGACTGAGCGGACAATTATTAAGAAATATTGGATCGCAGCCGGATACATCAAGTGAACATTTGATGTCATCAATGAATATTTTGAACAGCGTAGGCGACAATGAGAATCCTTGTTTAACTCCAATCGTGGACAGATGCGGTGGTCCAATTCCTGCACCCGTCTTTACTTGAATATAACTGGATTGATACATGGACTGTATTATTTGATTGATTTTACCCTGAATACCATTGCTATGCAACTTTTGAAACAACAACGACCTATCTACTGAATCGAAAGCTTTTTGAAAATCGATAAATGCAGCATAAATTGGCTTCTTCTTCTGTTTATATTTATTTATACAAGTCTTTAAAACATAAGCGCTGTCAATCGTACTCCGATTCTTTCTAAAACCAAACTGATTGTCACTGATGAGACCATGTCTTTCTAAATAGTCGTTTATTCGGTTATTTATAACTTTGTTGAAAAGTTTCCCTAGACCATTACTGAGCGCAATTGGTCGATAGTTATTTGGGTCCTGTCTATCTCCCTTTTTATAAAGCGTCTTAATGAGTGACACATTCCAGCTGTCTGGATAATGACCAGAGTTTAATACCTGGTTAAATAATTTTACTACTTCGTCTATTGTCGCGGGAACAACAATTTTAAGCAATTCATTCCAGAAATTTCCATATCCAGGTGATTTTCTGTTTTTAAGTAGTTTAACGCAATTAATTATTTCACTGGCTTCGATATCACTTTCATCAATTTTTGTTGATTTGGAATTCGTATATATTTTCTTAATTACAGAAACATTATCTGGGCAGAGTATCTTTTTGAAAAAGTCCACACTTTCGTCTGGATGCAAGTAATTTGTTTCATCACGTTTATTTCTAAATTCTTTTATCAATCGCCAATACTCGGAAGGGTCTGTACCCTCCATTTTGTCTAGTGATTCTTCTAACCCCTGGAAGTACATTTTTGATTTGTTCTTTGTTTCTTTCTTATATGCTTTTTTGGATGAGAAAAAATGACTCCTAACTGTTGCATCGGTTGGGTTTTGCTTCATTTCACGACACGCATTTGTCATTTCATGTTTTAATTGCTTGCATCCCTCATAAAACCATTTCCTTTTCTTTTGCTGTCGTTTAAACTTATTATTTTTAATTTGGGCAGCTTTAGTGTTGATATATGTTAAAATATTTTCATAATGCCGAATTGCACATTCTGTTCCGTTGCGATTATGTTCATAATTAGTCAATCTGAATTGTAAGAGTCGCTTTTTAATATCGCGATCATTGATCGCTTCTGAAGCTTTTGAATTGCTGTCTGAGGTCCATTTAATGGCAACTTCCGGTTCGCTATATTTATATTTGAATTGACATGTATTTAATGTATTCACGTTTCCTTTGAGCTTAATGTGCATTGTTAATTGGCAATGGTCAGAGTATTCATTAAGTTGCTTCACGCAAAAATAACTTACATCGGACATATATCTTTCAGACACGAGAATATAATATACTAAACTTGCCCCGTTATAATGGTAAGAGGTGTAGTTTCCCAAACAATCACCAGATTTACGACCATTAAGTATTCTAATTGAAGTGGATTTACATAACTTAAGAAGTTGTATCCCAAAGGAGTTTACATGTCGGTCTAAACTGTTTCTTTCTTTAACACAATCCAAAACATAACTATCCGGAAGAGAAATATATTTATCATCATCTTGCTCGACATAATCCGGTCTCCCACCTGTTCGAGAGTTAAAATCTCCGCCCATGATTATTACTGATCTATCGCCATATTTTCGAAGTTCTGTTTCGACATCTCGAAAAATCAAGTCATAACTTTTTCGCTTTTTCCAGTAAGTCGATGATTGGGGCGGAATATAAATTGAAACAAAGACAACGCTACAATTTTGATGGAAAATTTCTCCTTCAAATTCGACAAACAGTGCAACATCTTCAATATGAGTTACATTTTTAACCGATCTTCCGTATTTTGTCCGATAGTAGAATGCGATTCCACCTCTCTCGTGTTCTTGAGAACTTCTACATAAGTCATTATAAGTATAGCCAGGTAAATTAATTTGTGTCGAATCGTTGTGCCAGGTCTCAGATAAAGTTATGAAATCGTAACGTTCTATTAGTCTACGGAAATCGGGGTCATCGATTTTGTTTACAAGCCCTTGGGCATTCCATGTTGTGTAACATAAACTCACATCATTGGATTGATTTGAATATGTCATTAATGTAAAGATTTTTCACAATAGGAAATATGTATGAACCGGGGGTCATCGGAGATAATAAGCAGTCATTATTAAACGTTATACGTACTGTCTCTGTTGTCAAAAACGTGCATACATCTGTATTTTATACGGTGATATATCATTTCACTTTTTATAACAGAAGCTGAAATAAAAAGTGATTTGTTGAATAATGCATATCTGAGCATATAATATTACGGAATAATTTGTGCATAAATCAATTAGGCCACCACACGAATCAATCCCGACAGCTGCTGCTTCAAGAAAGAAATGTCTTTCCGTAAGGAAAACAACTGTGAGTCTCTGTTGTTATGTGTACCATATCTATATCCCATTCGAGTGTCTGCAAAACTTGGTTTCCTGTAACTATGCCATGATGAATCGTATTGCTGATGTTGCGTGTGACTGACCATTCTCCGCTGCCTGGGTGTAAAATTTCGTTGGTAGCCGTGATTCTGCATTTCCCGTGGTCTCACTATCTGAATATCCTGCCAGTCCTTGTCAAGAATCTGATGTGAGTATTTAATACTCTTTGCAAGAACTTTGGTTCCAATTATACTCGGATGCCAGTTATCGCGGTATAATTCGCTGCGGACTTCTCTGTGCGAATTTAGGAATTGCTTTGTATTGTCAATATAAGTATACCCACGTTGCAAGCATAAATCATGATACTTTCGATTCGTATTTTCTACCATGCGGTTAATTGAGTCGGAATGCTTGGTAGGGAGAACAGAGGAGAAGCACATCTCTGCTAGTGGTAGTTTTCTCTTTATTTCTGCACACAGGTCATCCAATTCTGTATCACTTGTCTCTATACCATGCCTACAACTGTTAATTCCGACATGGATGGTAACTTTACGTACATTATTGTACCTTGTCGTGTTGTCGTCCTCCAACCACCGCAGAAGACCTTTCAACCTTTGGCCGGGTCTGACAACACATTGTACTTCCTCGTTCCTAACAGACAGCTTATGAGGGATTAGATTCCTTATAACAGAATCTCCGAGAATCAAATGCACTGAAGTTTCACTGACCAGCTGCACTTGCTCTCGTTCGGTGTCGACATCGTTTCCATTTTCGTACTTGCACATTTCTTCTATGTCTTCCCCGTTTTCAAATGGAATTGACTCCAATGATAGATTCTGATCCTCAAAGCAACCGAATGTGTTTGATGTAGTAATTTGGATATCAGAAATACAATTTAAACCATTTTCGATTTCCCGCGATGTTGCCGTGTCAGATTTTAATTCGTCGGCCCAAGAGCCACCAGTTTCATGCATTGAAGTAGATGAATCGTCTCCCCCAATAAGAGGTTTAAGTTGAACATCGATCTTTTCCGACAATTGATCCTTCATACTGGTGACCATTTTCTTCAGTTTTATGTTTTCCGTTTTCAACCCATCAATGTCACTTTCTAGTTCCGAAATTTTATTTTTGAATTCTTCGGCTTGCTGGATGAGAAGGTTCTTAATGTCCGCTATTGCATCATTCGTAGATTCGTGTTCCTCTCTCTGATCAAGTTTGTTTTCTTCAATGGTGATCTGCAATTCATCTATGGACGACTTCAGCGTCGACGTTGAAATGTAGTCGCCTTTCGTGACACTACTGACTTTTTTCTTCAGTCCAAATCGAATGGGTCCCATAGAACGTTTTGGGGTATTGAATGTTACAGTTTTATTTGGATCCCATTCAATAGGTTGCAGATGTTTTCTACCCGTGTTATGAATAAATGGAACACAAGTTTTAGCATGCACGTTGCCTTTTCCTCTAAAAACCGGACATTTTCCTTTGACAAATACTTCACTAAGAACATCCGCAATATTTCCAATATCCACATTGAAGCCTAGTTGATAAATGTCGGGAAGCATATTTGTCAACCACCATGTAATATTTTGTTTAGGTCCCTGCAGCATGAGTTTTTTCTGGGTTCTAAATGTATGTATGGTAACTTTACACGATTTGGTTCTTGTCGGTACATTCAATATGTCCTCCACTTCAACATTTTGATTGTCACAAACTATTCGCCATACAGCGCCGTTCTTTTCTTTTGACTTACCATCGTCCCAATATTTAGCTGTGAGTCCTTTTCTGTATGATTCAAATCTCATCGTATCCATTTCAAATGTTATACATCTTCCCTTATTTTTCACCTCAACATTTTCAAAATGTCCAACCATTCCTTCTTGTTTTTTCTTTACCACTTTGTCTATATTTAATGAATATCCCCTCACTTCTTGGTTATTGTTCATTTCGACGTCCCTGTCTATATTCCCGAAGTCTTCTTTATCTCCCTTTAAATCGCTGGTTGCCATCTTGCCAATATCTCCGATGACCACGTCCAGTAAATAAATTAGAAATAAGTATACATATTTCGTATCACGACAATGGGTGATGAAATTCTCTTCCCGGAGAGCGATTTCGGTTTGCGTCCTGCCCGTCACGCGATTACGTCACTATGACGCTATGACAGTATTCCTGTGTGTCAACAACGTTGCGATATATACGTATTGTCACACCGAAATCGGTTTTTCTAAACTGCAATGAAATGCTACGTTTCCCTTCCGATAACATGCTACATTTTGAGTTCTTTTCCGGTAAATGGCTACGTTTCCACATTGATAAATCAGTATACGTACGATGTTTAGCAACTCGTTCTGGGTGTACTTATGGGACAAGAAATTCGCTCTCATTTCGATTGCTATGTGTGTAAGTGATAATCGGTGACTTCTCGGCCTATAATTGGTTTTTTATTGTTACCGTAGTTTGGGTGTTGTGTGTGAAATTGATATATATCAATATTTTTTTCACCACAACATGGGCTTAGCAAATCGGATATTAATCTATAGATAAAGAACTATCGTCTAGAAGTATATGCATGTATATTCGAGCGTATATGAGACAATTATTTAGCATGGGCTGTTCAATCTTTCGAAATGTTTGTGAACAAATTCCCATGTCTGATCGAAATTGCCATTTTTCGATCGGAGTGAAGATTATAAAGAACACCACATTTTCAGCAGACCAATCATACTTCGTCGTTGATATTTAGTGGACTCGATTACGACAAATGTGAAGTGTCATTCCTCCCCAATTCTTTTCCAAGCGATTACTGATATCAGAATCAGAGAAAACAAAAATAAGAGAATATATTGGCCTAACAATATTTACCTTGACATTGTAAGCCAATGTATTATCTTATATTTAATGCTGCACGAGCGCAGCTCACGTCATGAAATGGTTCAGTTACTTTTGATGGGATTTATCGGGAATTACATGCCATAATTCGCACAATGTGCCAAGGTGCGGCATTATGAACTCAATCTTGTTTGCACCATAGCAACAACACCAGTCGACATAAATTTCGACTCAGTATATCATATAAATTCATCTGAGTCGAACAGGACTGGCCGGAAAGCTATTTCCAGACTTGGGGATATACCAGGAAATTCCTTATTTTGATTGGAAGCGGTACCAGAAACCGCTAACCCCGACTGGCTAACCGATAACAGCTGCGTGTGTCCCGTAAAAATAGCTCAGGTGTCATCAACAACACGTGTGTATATTGATCTAAATTTAAGACATTTATTCATCGGTAAAACTCGTTTTCGACGCTTTTAATAATCTCATCACAATAGGAAAATGAGTGTTACAGTGGACAAAGACCGAAACGATGTGTCATTGAAGTGTGTTTCGTCTATCTTGAAAGAGACAGTTATTCAGAGTTGAAATCTGAACAATTTCAAGTGTTGTCGGCAATATTGACGCGCATAAATTATTCCTTATTTGGAATGTCTGCGACATCAGCATAACGTCACGATATTGGGGGAAGCCCATTGTTCTGGAAATGGGTTTTTACATGAATTCGTGTCGACGTAATATTATAATTATTACGGAGATGTTTACGTCGACTGCAACAACACCTGCCAGTCAGCTGCTGTGGTATCAATGATATGTAAATATCCACACGATGCCCTCACCCACTTCGACTTCAAGTTACAGGATGATTGAAACATACCAGACTTTGTCCATACGATATATTTTTTTCAAATTCAAACTTATGTCTGTAGCTCATGCGCCCAATCGTTTCAAGTCAACAGTTATACATTTATGTATGCATGTCGCTATGACAGTATTCCTGTGTGTCAACAACGTTGCGATATCCACAGTACTGTCGAATAGGGAAGAGTCTCATTCGCACTTAAAGGTTTCATAACATAAGTTTTGGGTGGATGTGCCTTCAATGAATACATTAATATTACATATACTATTATATAATTATGTACCTGTTAAATGCGCTTTTGTCATATATTTGTATTTAAATTTGTCTATCTCACATACCATGTTTATTGGTTTATTGAGATTGAAGAATTGAGGTACAAATATAATACTATCCTGTTCAAGCGCATATGAATATATATATATTGTCGATATAATAGATTTGTTAAAGTTTTTGATTTTCAGCTTGTTTCAGTATTGTTATCTCTTGGGGGGGGGGGGTACCATAAAAAGCTGTGTGTCCACCATTACATTTTGTGTGATAATTATCCAAAACTACCCATATACTAAATAGTGTGTGCTATCGCATAGTCGAGGTCCATATTGTTTTTATCTGTTTCCTATCACGACTTTCACAACTTGCTAAAACAATTTCGGATGCCACATAATAACTTACAAGTTACATCTTGCTATAATGAATTCGAACAACTCACCGAACATATTTATATATCTTGCTATCACTACTTGTTGTTATAATCTAATCTGAGTGTTGGACAACGCAAACATCACGTACCTCAATTCAATTCAATTCAGTTCATTCCGGTCGTCAATACTAGAAATTACAGTATTGTATACGTAAATACAATATTTATGGTCAGTACAGGTATGCATGTATGTGTATGACATAAAATAGAAATGGGGTGGTCGATATTCGTTAACTACACTGTTTCAGTTCGACAGGCTGGTGGTAGTAAGCCTCAGTGGGACCTAAATATCTCAAGGACCTTCTTAATAAATACTGACAAGTTTTTAACTGTCTTATGATTTCGGGAGTTAAATAGAGCGGCTAATTTATAAGTGTTTGGTCTCTGATAGAAGTAGGGTTTCAGATATTTTATTCTTAGTTCGCTAAGTTCCCTACACTTCAGTACCATGCATGTGGTATGCATCGCCGATTTCGAGAATACAGAGAGTGCATATTCTGTCGGAATAATCCGTATTTGTCCAAGCACCGAGTTCTATAGGGAGTTTGTGGTTTCTTGTACGGAAAGCTAAAATATAGTTAACTGCTCTGTTATCATCAAGGGATAGGTAATTCTCTCGTTCAAAATTTGACTTTATGATCCGGTACAATGCAGTCGCAAAACAAATGGGACAGGAGAGAGAAAAACACTATGGGGATAAAGAAAGCTACGTTGAACTATTAAGTGTAAAAACTTCATCTGTTATCTCATTACTGTAGACAAACTACATTATGAAACATAGTCATTTGCTATCAATAAATAACGAACATTAATAAATATATTCTGTGATATGCAGGCTGTGACGGCGTCGATAATGCCTTAAAAACAAATGGCACAGATTGTCGGATTCCTGCACATGGCGGAGTTTTCATCGTGGATATTGCTGACTCAGCTTGGATAAATTCGTATTGTTGATATAACGTTAAGCCTTTCTATACTGAATGGATTATAACATTCAGTTATTAAAGTATACATTTTTTTTTTCAGATTCAGATGTTTATTACGCCTTTTCGTCGCATTTGACATAACAGGCGATTCAATTTCAAACTGTACATATTACATAATATAAATGTGAGGTGACATAATATACATACACAATATAGGTTGGAGTTATTAGTGTACTACATGTACATGGTATATTGATTGGGGTATAGCTATCTTATAATGTGATAATGTTATCTTATAATTATTGGGGGTATATAATGTATGTGGGGCGATTCCCTGTACATATGTTGTATGAGGGTGGGCATTTGTTGTTGTTGTTTTTTTTTTTTCATTGAGAATGGTCTATTTTTCATTTTGATGGGGTTCAGTATAAATTATAAGACGACAGTCGGACGAAATGATAATATAAGTAGTGAAGAATTCATATTTATTGAAGGGAAAAATGTACATAAAATAAGTTCAACAAACGACATATTCGTTAACGAGTATTTAGTATTGAAAGTGTTAACGATGGAAATCTAATTGAATATAACAATAACTTGTTTTTGACGGTTTATTAACGGCCCGACAGTAAAGATAAATGACACAATAGCCTTATCACCGACATGGTCATGTGCCGGGCCGGCGAGCCGATAATAAACAGAGGGTTTCATTATCGGCCGGCGGTCCGGTGTTCGATGGCGTCACACTATTTGGAACGCCCTGAAACAATCCGTTAATGGACTAGAGAAAGAGATAATAATCACAGTGGCTAAACCGTACAAACATATAATCGGAAGTTGCTTTCGCCAAGACGAATTTTTTTATTTTAGAACATAAATACTACTGAAGAATCAAAACAACACCATACAAACAAGTTTTCAGACCGGATAGACGGTTTCCCCACAGCAATACACGTAAGTATAAATTGTATATACCCATTTGCCGATCACAAGCGGGCTCCATTTGAGCGAAGCACTCTTTATTATAGATAAACACGGCCTTTGATCACTTCAGAAAATAATTTTCTCGCAAAAATTCCCTCTTCAAATGTCATTTTAACACATATACAGCATCTGTCGGAAATCCCACTATATTGCCACGGAAAGGCCGTTATGTGTGCAACATATATTGACATTACTTGGCTCGAGTGTATTCACAATCTGAAAGTAGAGACTATTTATTTGGATACCTCACTCGTCAGTCTCTGTGCGCCTAGTTGTTTAAGTTGCTGATCACTAGTTGTCAAAAATCTATACGTCAAGTTGTGATGATGGGATTTGTGTGCAAAGACGAAACTATGAATTAGGTTTCCATATTAGACATGTTCCGCCTCCCGATGGTCATTATTAACCTTCAATCGCACGCCGAAGGCACTGTTTCGTTGCACATCCGTTTTCGACCAAATTTGTTTTTATATATTCAAGCACCGAACGTAACTATGTTTATCAGTAGATACCGTGCTGAAATCTTTAGGCGTATTTGAAATTTATTTTAAAATGTATTATGACATTGAATTATTTGATGTAGTTCATCGAAAAGCATGGTACGTAATTGAAGACTTCTGATCTACATGTATGTATACATATCATACATATTACTTTTCAAGTTTTTCGGTGACTCAAGAGATGAAGCTCTATCTTTGCAATATAAGTACCAAAAGCATTTCAAATAAAATTATGTAAACATAATATAATAATGTAGAATTAAACTTATTGAAAAACATAAAACCTTGAAAAGTCTTGAATGTTCGTCATCAGCACTTGGAGTGATTTGTTGATTTAAAGACACGGTTGGCCTTGGCGGTGGGTATCCTGTGAAAATATCTCCACCGTCAAAAACCGCCACAAACAGAAAGAACATCAAAATGTAGATAGACTTTGTCCGTATACAAATAAGAAATATCGCATAAACAGTATGTTATGGTTATGTGTTTGACCATTGTTATGTAAACAAAAGCGTAAAAAGTTACTTTTCTGGTGTTTGTTTATATTATGATGGTAAACATAAAGAGCGTTCTTTGTTGGTGAATACCTGATATGGAACTAATAAAGAGCGTTTATGCCATTTGTGTGTGCTTAGCCAGTAGCATTGTGCTGTCTTCTGTAACACAATCAGGCTCTTGCTTAGGTAAAATATAGTAGGTCTTTATGATAACATGCTGTATACGCGATAGTCATGGTATATATGAACGGAACTGTATGCGTTTTACTGTTTTTCTGTTTACGGTGTTCGGAACAAATATGAATATTTTCGACAATTAAGGCCGCTCGTGCCTTTAAGCGACAGGAAACTGAAATATGCATGTACACCCAAAAATCGACATCCCATGACATCTCTCTTAACGGGGTACTTCCGTACATATAGCACACCTTTTCAGATCGATATTATGATCAGAAGACATATTTAGGCACAGTGAACCGTAAAATAAGTCTATCTATCGTTGTTTATCCAGTTAACGAACATAGACAATTGCGATATTGTCGTCCCATTTGTGACACAATGTGTCTTATCCACACATATCTTAGCCAAGTTTACTTCTGTGGACATAATTATATTGTTTTATTGGAGATACTGTACATATATATGGTCCTGTATGTGCGAGCGCTGTCTGTCACCCCATTGTTTTGGGTTTTCCATATGAATCTAAATCGAACTACCAACGGGCAGGGTGGGGATGGGGGTAATTTTCTCCAATCGTTTGTCTGTGGGTCTCTGCCGGAAAATTCCAATCCAAGAGGTGCAACTCGAAGCTGGTACTTGTAGGAAATTTCGGGACTAGCCATTCAATATTCATGTAGTGATACCCAACAGGGCACTCGCAGTCACGACCCATCGTCACATCACCGTAAATATAAGGCGATGGTGCACATACGACCTGTAGTTTTTATATTAGTAAATTCCCACGCATACGCAAATTCATCACATAATATAACATACAGCCCCACCCCTATGTGCAGTGTTGTTTCTTGCGGAGTCGAATAAAAGTCGCTAAATGTTAATAAGAATACCTTGTTTGATTCAGACAGAGTCTATAAGTTCAATGGCGTGACATTTCGAAGATATACTTCTGTTTGAATGGGTCGAAAGGAACATATCATTACTGTACGATTCCTGGCGATTGTCGTCATACACAACTAGGCGTACAGAGACTGACGAGTGGGGTGTCCAAATAAATAGTCTCTACTTTCAGATTGTGAATACAACCAAGCCAAAGTAATGTCAATATATTTTGCACACATAACGGCCTTTCCGTTGCGATATAGTTTGATTTCCGACAGATGCTGTATATGTGTTAAAATGACATTTGAAGAAGGAATTTTTGCGAGATAATTATTTTCTGAAGTGATCAAAGGCCGTGTTTATCTATAAAAAGAGTCCTTCGCTCAAATGGAGCCCCCTTTCGATCGGCAAATGGGTAAGTATAATTTATACTTACGTTTATTGCTGTGGAGAAACCGTCTGTCCGGTCTTAAAACTTGTTTTTATTGTGTTGTTTTGATTCTTCGGTAGTATTTATGTTCTAAAAATAGAATATTTCGTCTTGGCGAAAGCAACTTCCGATTATATGTTTGTACGGTTTAGCCACTGTCATAATTGACGTTGTTCAACTTCTCACGACTATCGGTCGCGCTATATCAACGGAAGTTTGTATGGGTCACTGGTCAGCTACTCAAATAACATATACGCGACTATGCACCAGGTAGGACTTTTGAGTCCGGCAGCAGAAGGGGTATACCCGGAAATTGAATTGCCTTGTTGCATTCATCTAGTCCACACGTGTGAGACCCGCCAATATTGCATGGATTTGTGATCACAAACTGTAGTCCACAAGTTATACCACCTCTCAAATGGAACCAACCAATCAATGACATGGAGGTCGGAGAATTCCAGCTTCTGTGGGTTTGCCTGTGTGCAATATATCCTGGGTTTGAACCAAAGAAGAAATACTTCTGATGGTTTCATTTGTTTTGTATTATATATGTATATAGATATTATTGTATGTGTTATATACTGGGTTGAACCATAGAACACTCAGGTCAGCATGCATAACAAGAAAACCATAGTCAGAAATTGGTAACGCCACCAAGATCATATTATTAGCCATAAATATAAATTATAATATAATTATACTATAAAGTAGCTTTCAAATTTTATGTGGGATATTTGCATACTTCCATATTTCAAAGTTTCCCGTTTCTCGTGTTATACATTACATTCTTCAAACTGTCTTCTTTATTACACAAGCTGATGGGCCCGACTTCGTCCGGGCTGTTTCCCATCAGATTTCCGGAGAAAGCCGCGATTTGATCTTGAATTGACTAAAATTGTCCAAAACACTCCCCCGACAAAAGTACCCATAGGTATCAAATTTCGTCGAAATCCATCCGTTTTACCAGATTTAACCACATTGAAGGTCAAGGTCACTCCGATGTCAAGATTTGACCCATTCAAAACACTCCCCGGACAAAAGTATCCCTATGTATCAAATTTCGCCGAAATTCGTCCGTTTTACCCAAATTGAAGTTGCATTGACAATTTTAAATGTCAAGGTCAGGTCGGGGTCACGACCCGTCCAAACACTTCCCGGACACAAATACCACTAAGTATCAAATTACGTTGAAATCTATGGAAAGTCGAAGAGGACATGTTAGTTGCTAATTGCTAGATATACGACGCACGACTTGTCGCGGTTTTTTAAAAGGTGTTTCAAACTAGGAGATAGAAGTATTCTGCGTTTCAAATGGTGATGAATTAGAGTATTTTGTTCAAATTTTATGGCATAAATTGTTATTAAAACCGTATATACTATAACAAAAATGAACGACTCCAAAATTAAGTGGGCCTTTAAACAAAGTAACAATTGCAGTTAGGCTCATCTCATACTCGTCTGGTCAGCGATATCCTGCTGCGCAATTTGTTATAGCCTCCAGCATTCATTGAGCGTTATAGTCCCACTGTAATAATTCGCCTTTAGCAGGCGTACTCTTGTTTCAGATTATTGAGATATTAGGTCACACGTAATGACATTAAATCGCAGGGAACATAGCAATTGTGTGGGTTGCTTGGCGTGAATATGTAATGAGAAATAAGGTCATACGTAATGACATTTAACTCAAGAAAACCCGCGAAAACAAAACAAAATCACATTTAATGTTTTAAGTTATTTCCTTCATAAAAAGAATCTTCGTGATAATGAACCCTCTCAATACTTTAGAAACTGAATTAACCTTAAAATAACAAAAACCATTAGAATAGAGAACCTTCGGAATAACGAACCTTCGGATTGGTGAACCTTCGGAATAGCGAACATTCAGAGAAATTTTGGAATAGTGTACCTACGGGATATTGAACCTTCGGACTAGAGCAATGCCCCCCAATATTCATATTTTATGTCCAGAGTTCAAAGGTATGGGCCCATAAAATTCTAAATTTGGCCCTTAAAATATTGAACCCCAAATTGGAGCCCGCACAGAACAGCACTTAAGTCAACTGTACCTGTATCATGTCCCAATGCTGGATGGTCCATATATACCACAACATTCATATTATATGCCAAGAATTCAAAGGTATGGGCCCACGTAATCACATTAAATCTCAAGAAAACCCGCGAAAACAAAACAAAATCACATTTAATGTTCTAAGTTGTTTCCTCCTGTATCTGTATCGGTGTGCGCGCAGGGTCAGTTCGGATGTGAGCACACACTCCATAAAATGAATCTTCGTGATAATGAACCCTCTCAATACTTTAGAATATAGAATTAACCTAAAAATAACAAAACCTTCGGAATGGAGAACCTTCGGAATAGCGAACCTTCGGAATAGTGAACCTTCGAAATAGCAAGTATTCAGAATAGAGAACCTTCGGAATAGTGGACCTTCGGGATAGCGAACCTTCATAATAGAAACATGTCTCCACAATTACACCGGTGACGTGAACACATTGCTAATCTTTGTTGGACTATCGTCACTATCGGAACGGTTTATCTCAAGTACGAAATACCTAACCATAATACATTCCCCCAGAGGATTATCGATCGTCCGCTCAAACATAAGAAACTCTACACCAGTGTACACCCACTGGCGTGGTGGTAATAAAATTGTTTTGCCAGTATGATAAATCATGAGTGGATGGCTAAAGTCACGTGATAACAAAATACGTTATATTGTTTACCATGCGTTGCTAGAGTAACTCCGGTATTTACATTGCCGAGTGCCGATTGATTGGATTCTCATTCACAATCATACTCCGGAATTATGTCAAATTATTTTGGGTACGCCTACACTTGGTCAGGTCAAATGCGATAAAACGGATCTGCATTTTTGTGGTAATCATATAAATATACTGACCCATTTTTTGTGCACACGTACCCCCACCACGGGCTCCACTACCCTTCCGCATCCCTTCAACTTTCGCTTTTTCGAGAAGGGATGCACCGGAGGGGGCAGTTGAACCCAAATGTCGCCATAAAACTCATTATAATATTTGAATTGGAGTCGAGGTTTTAACCCTTCCATTCGGAAGTGTCACGCCTATCGTAAATGAACGGCGTCATTAAAAGCTTGGTCGAAGGTACGTGTCGAAACAGTACTTTAATGCAAACAACACTTGTTAAAGTAGATCTTCATGTTCATCTGGCCACTTTGTGGCTAAGAAAACAAGGCCGACCAAGTCAAACATAGTGTAACGTGAAAATCACCCAGCATCTTAACAATTATAATACTAATTTTTTTCAGGAGACAAACATTTGTTTTTCATAATATATAGTACCTATATATCTAACGCAGTAATGATCGAGAAGAACTTCCATAAATAATCCTATTTGTGCATTCAAATATATTACATAGCTTAACGCTTATCTTAACACATATACAATTGCTAGTAGCACACTATGTAACAGATGTCATTCTTTGATTTGAATGTGTATGAATCAAATAAATAATAGGGAGGTTCAGATCGAGCGCTTATAACTTCGAACTTCGGGCGGTGCCGGCTACCGGTGTCCGGGTGATGCATGTGATCGCCAGAACTATACGAATAGTCATATTGACAAATAAATAACTAATTGCATGCTTTGTCTGGTCATTGTTGGCTGGCGGCGACTGGGTTTGTGGCGTGATGGTCCTGGTATGAACCTCCCTAAATAATATTGAAATGAATATATTACCTGATAACATTTACAGAGAAGCGTATGGGGGCGTGGCTGACACCTAACGTCCAATGGCAAAAAATATATTTCCCCTAGTTATATATAGTGGTTTCATCGAGTCTGGTTGACAATATAATATTATTGTATTATCCTGAACTACATCTCCTTATATAAGTTTCGATAACAATTTATGGATTAATTTGTTGGACCTTAATAACTGATTGGGATTGAGTGTGACAGCTTGTAATTTGGAGTTGAAATGGATTATGTAGATAGTAACTGTTGCAATGACCATCCCATGCGCTTCAAAAATACTTTATATATACAAATTCATTTATATGTGTATATGTGTGTATTCGGAAAGAATGTGATTGTATATGTTAAAATGTGACAAATGTATCCCAGATATAGAACGTAAACCGAACAAAAGGTGTAGATGGAAGAAAATTTGAAGCCGTTTTGCCGGAAATATTCAACCAACATTCATGTATATTGCTGTTCGTGTTATTTTTATTCTCATATCTACAACATGTAAGTTTCACACATATATTAGCTACCAAAAACTGCCTGCTATCACCCCCTTAGGTCCTTTGGGCCACAACAGCATCATGCTATTAGGATTGATCGTGTATAGCCCAAGACTTGCCCTCAATGTGTCTGATTCTTGGATACGGATTTTTATTCCGTGTTCATATTGTAATGATTAGTCTGGAAACATATAGGGCAAGAATTGGGTCGTACTACGGTAGAGCTTTCAAGGGGACAAGAGACAAACCATTAAACCCATTGGCATCTTTGAATTTACTTTCATATATTACGTTAAGGGCGCGATGTATATCTCAGGAAATTGCGTTTTTGACAGTTGTAATGCACTTTATGCTTGATCTCAATTGCACACTGCCTTACCAAATTGCGTATAAATTTGAAATGATGTCGGATAACTCGGGCATAACTGAAAGTATCGTGCGAAATACTATTGTTTTTGCATTGCATCCAAAACAACTATTAAAAACTAAATATTCCAAAATGAAAAATAAAACATATATGGCGTTACTTCAGAAATACATGCGAAGGAAACATCGCGATGTTACAAATAGTACAACAAATCTTTCCAGAACTATTGCACTTACCATAATTGGATTAATAAGGCGAGCATTTGATATAAAAATTAATCCAGGTCCTACCGCAGATAACTATGAACATACATTCTCCATTATGTGTTTGAATATACAAAGTTTGCTTCCAAATTTAGACGTTGTGGCGATAGAAGCATCTAGTTACGATATTGTCTCATTCACTGAAACCTGGCTCACTGAACAAACTTCGAATGCAGAACTGAGCATACTCGGGTTCCATGCCGCAGAGAGATTAAATAGACCCACATTAGGGGGAGGAGTGGCTGTGTATATAACGGATTCGTACAAAAAGAGAGGACAAACCATTAAAACACCAAAAGAAAAGAGGAATAGACTATAAGCGGCAAATGACTGAAGTAAGGGATTATTGCCACCTCGTGCAGGTACCCCCGGAAACAATAGCCGTCGGCAAAGTGAGATGCTCCCCAAGATATACAAGAAAACTAAGATGCATGCATCAGGTCACCCATGAACTATCTAGCATAGAATAATTCAGTTCGGTTGCAGTTTCACAACGTTACAACTGACATACGATTACACAAGACGAACCTTGAATGTGGAACTATGTAAGAGTGAATATTAATGTTCTAAATCCCATGTTTCACCTTTAGTGGCAATGGGGTCGTACATCATTAACACGCAAGTAGTGTAATTAAGTACGGGTAATTAGAAGTAACAAATCGTTTAGTTTCTATCGTATCGGCTGAAAGGGGTGAGCAGATTGCTGGTGATGAATGTTCTCGTTAGCTGCCAATATAATGTGCATATTTGTCCCGTTACGTTTATACACTGTAGCATTGGCGGGCCAGAGTGTGTTGACATGTTAATTGTTTGGATCATTAATAACAGATCAGCAGGGATTTGTCGTGATAACGTATACGTGGAAATATGCTACCTAAACGGTTAAATTAACGGTTGATCTATTACACCACCGTGTATACTCTGTTTAAATAGGTATATTATATAGGGACGTGTGCTCAATTTTGGTGCGGACCGATGATAAAAAACAAATCAGAGGTAAATGTCGGCGGGCGGGAGGGCCATTTTTTCAATAATTTTTAAAGAAATTGAGCAGTTGCAGCAGCAGCAAAAAAAGGGTGTACAATTGGCAAATGATGAGGGGCGATGTGACGTGTAACTAGGATTGAAATTAGATATGCAATTTGGAGATTATTGGATGAGGGATGTTATATTAATTATATTAAAGGGACGAGAGGGCTTAGTTGTCGAAAATATTCATATTTGTTCCATACACCGTAAACAGAAAAATATTAAAACGCATACATTTTGGTTCAAATATACGATCACTATCGCGTAAACATCATGCTTACATAAAGACCTACTAAATTTTACCTAAACAAGAGTCTGATTGTGTTATAGAAGGCAGCACAATGCTACTGGCTACTCACACACAAATGGTATAAACGCTCTTTATTATTTCCAAATAAGGAATTGAGCAACAAAGAACGCTCTTTATGTTTACCATCATAATATAAAGAAACACCAAGAAAGTAACTTTTTATGCTTTGTTTACATAACAATCGTCAAATTTACGACAATAACATACTGTTTATGAGATATTTCTCATTTGTATATTAACAAAGTATGTCTATATTTGAATATTATTTTCGTTTGTAGCGGTTTTTGACAGGTGGAAATATGTTCACAGGATACCCACCAAGGCCTTCCGTACCTTTAAGGTATACTGCAACTTTTTTTCTTTTCAATAGCAGAATACAGAATGCTATAAAGAAGTGACACAAAACACAGAACATTTTTTTTAATTATAAGTATTGAGCAGTGAGAATTATTTGAGTCGAGGAAACCAGTAACGAAAGGCGATATTAACATGATTTCTGTCAGCGAATAATTGTTTACGTTCCAATGAATATTAAAATGTACTGAAAACAAACTGCTAATGGGTGCCAGACTTTCATAAACACAAATTATGTATTAATGGTGTAACGACATATTTCGTTCTTTATTGTCTAAAAAAATAGGGGATTGGGATGTTTGGACATTTTTCGGTCTTTGTAGTTTAACGACATATTTCGGTCTTTAATAGTTTAATGACATTTTTCGGTCTTTATAATATCTCAAGATATAGGGGGTATTTGGATCTCTAGTTTAACGACATTTTTCGGTCTTTATAGTTTAACGACATTTTCGGTCTTTAATATCTCAAGAATAGTCAAGATATAGGGGCCCTTAGTGGGTATTTGGATCTCTAGTTTAACGACATTTTTCGGTCTTTGATAGCAAAATGGAAGAAGTACATCTTTGGAAAGATGTGGTGGCCCTAAAAAGGAAAGTTGTTTGGTGATCTTGAAATGCAGTTTTTCTGAACAGTCTTCCTTGATTAAAGTGATGTGAAACACTCCGGCAGACACCGGGCAGAGTGATCAAATAGAAATTAAGAATAATCTTTCTCAAAGTAGTTATTTGTTACGAATATTAATCCAAATGGATGATACACAACGTCATTCTTATATATTAGTTAAATGCAATGACTCTCGATGGCGAAATCATTTTTGTTTAATTATAGCCGAGAGTTGCGCCCCGAATCGAGATGTAAATATTTACAATTTGGAGTAGTTCAGACGATGTTCTCTATGAAGTGGTGTGGTAGATTTTTTTTGGTAATTTTCAGTGATGTTAGTAGAATGATAACATTCCCCAGGTTGGCAAAGTGCCTGAGTACTAACTTATCAATTTCTCGCACCCGAAAAAGTCCATAACAAGTCCATAATGTGTCTTTAAGCATATATACAAATCTCCGAAAAACAAAACTTCTAAAGCATTAAACGATTTCTTGAAATGCAGTTTTTCTGAACAGTCTTCCTTGATTAAAGTGATGTGAAACACTCCGGCAGACACCGGGCAGAGTGATCAAATAGAAATTAAGAATAATCTTTCTCAAAGTAGTTATTTGTTACGAATATTAATCCAAATGGATGATACACAACGTCATTCTTACATATTTGTTAAATGCAATGACTCTCGATGGCGAAATCATTTTTGTTTAATTATAGCCGATAGTTGCGCCCCGAATCGAGATGTAAATATTTGCAATTTGGAGTAGTTCAGACGATGTTCTCTATGAAGTGGTGTGGTAGATTGTTTTGGAAATTTTCAGTGATGTTAGTAGAATGATAACATTCCCCAGGTTGGCAAAGTGCCTGAGCACTAACTTATTAATTTCTCGCACCCGAAAAAGTCCATAACAAGTCCATAATATGTCTTTAAGCATATATATAAATCTCCGAAAACAAAAATTCTAAAGCATTAAATGATTTGCTATATTTCCAGGGCATATATTTCGTCTGATTTTGCGAGAATCCATATATACTTTTTCACGAGAATCCAGGGTAATTTGCGAGAATATTTACGAGAATCTAGATTTGGATTCTCGCAGAATTATAAGCCCTGATTTCACTCTGAATTGTGCCTAAATGGCATAAATTGTACCGTGGTTCCCATGTTCGCCAAAGTGGCATAAATTTATTTCACGATAATACTAATAGGCATTCATTTATATCACTGATATCAGGACAATAAATAGCCATTTCCATTGCATGGAACAGAAAAGAGCGTTATTGTTTATCGGTGTTGTTTTTGGAAGTGGTGGTAGTTCAATTTTATACGTTTCGACCCCCAATAAGTATTTCCTCGCGGTGAGGTTTACATTGCATTCGCAAATAAATTATATTTTTCCTCCAATAAAATTGCCATTTTAGTTATGTTTTGTATCGCAAACGATGAATCTTCTAATTTTCATGGTAGCTGCCATTTGTATTGGGTCACGTGATCACCTAACGAGATCAGGGGAGATAATCAAAAAGTTACGGATAACCAGTAGATTCGCCCAACGCGTAATAGTATTATTATTAGTACAAGAACAAAGGATCATAGAAATCTGCGATTATACAAATCAACTTCGCAGGTGCGGTGGATATTTGCAGAACTGATCTTACCATCGTGTTATCAACACAAAATTGACTATTATTGATCAAATAACATCGCCATCATAAATTAAATAAAAGAAACAAAAATTTCTCTGCCTGGAGTAATAACAAAAATGGCGACGTCTTCATGGAATTCTATCATTTCTGCGCATGCGCAAGAAACTTCCAAATAAGGAGTTGCCATATAAGGAAACTGCAATCTCAATAATTACCAAGCAATTAAAGTCTTAAAATGAGCTAAAATTTAACATTTTCTTAAAAGAATTTATCTCTCGCGACATAATTGTCACCAATAAAAACAAATTTGATTCATCGTGGAAGTTAGTCGGTGACTATAAATAATGTCACCATTCAACTGAATGTTGTTGAGCATATTTCAACCAATTTTGGAAGTTTAAATGAATATTTTCTTCAGACGCAAAGTAAAATTGACAAATTTCAGGATTTTAGCCTGCTTCGTTGGGACCAAAATTTGTTGTGCACACTCAAGGAACGTCTACCGTCACTCGCTAGGCCAAATTATGCCATGGCCATGCTATAAACTAGCTTGAAATTGGCAAAACAATGAATTTGTTTTGGTTGAAATAATTTACATGGGAATCTCCATGGAGAACGATTATTTTTCGATAAAAACGAAAATAATGCGAAATGAAAGTCGACACTCGTCAGAATGGTGCAGAATAACATACGAGTCTTGTTATATGCGAAAATTTGACCTCATTCGATTAATTAGTCTCGTAATTAAGGAATCAATGGCGCTCGGACATGTGGAATTCCGTCGCAGACTGTACATGGCAGACGGAATTGTGAAATGTAAACACGCATCAAATTTACCTTTTGTGAGAATAACAAAAGCGCAACCTTGATCAAAGTAATACAATACACAACAACACATAGAATACAACTGATATAAACACGGTATAAGTGAGAATAAGACGCGTATTTAGACGTGGAATTTGACAACATTTCTTCGCTTCGTTCGCAGAACCGACGCAATAAATATATCTGCTCAAGGCGATCAAGATTACCGAGATGCAGCTATCTGATTTGAAACAAATACCAAGCAATAATCTTAACATAAAGTCAGAAATATTGTTTCATGATCGAACTGCGGACCTGATAATTATCGAAATATGTAGGCGAAATATGTTTTTAATTAGTTAATCACATGATATAGACATCAACCCACTCTTAAAGACGCAATACACCGCCATCTAATGTCGTTATTTAACTGGGTCGGTGTTTGTTGTTATCAATCGTTTATTGCTTCGTTTTTAGTAAGACCATTGTATCTGTTTTGCGCATGCGCAAGTCACTTTCCATATTTGGAATTTCCATATATGGGATTTGTGTTAACCTCAATACCGATCAAGCCACAACAAATAACCACACAATTATCTTAGCATAAAAATAAGATATATTGTAATTTATGCAACTACGACCCTGGTAACCCTGATAACTTAATAAAATATACCGGCCAATTCATTTTAATATCGTTATTTCACTTTGCTTTAGGCATAAATACACTCTTAAACGCACAGAAACGACCCATTGGCGTTAAATTAAATATACTCGGTATTTATTATATTACTTTTTTATTGCTCAGTATAGAGTTAGACCCTCGACACCTGTCAATATATTTGGGCTGAATTCATCTGATGCGGTATTATTCCTCGAAATAAGCAACAAGCCGTCGTTACTTCGAAATGTAGTTTGGGCTAACATTTACACAAATCCTCCATGTGTTCTCAGCAGGGTTGGGGTAATTGTAATTTGTAATTGAATGTAATTAATTACATTTTCCCAAGTAATTGGATGTAATTTGTAATTGAAGGTTTTTTCAATTCCATGTAATTGAATGTAATTAATTACATTGAGAAAAGGGGTGTAATTTCAATTACATTTTCAATTACATTCCAAAAATACAGACCAATATAACAAGTTAACACATCAGCATTTGTATCTGAAATGTGACATGACTATGATATGTTGATTGAAAATAATCATTTTTGTGACAAAATCACGCATAATTATAAATATCTTGAATATATTAGTATCAGGTAAAACACTTGGTTACTAACTTACTTGACTAGTGTTATACACATGGGGTAATTATCCTCATATTTTCCTTCTATGTTAGTAGTTTCATCGATACATGTTCTAAATTAAAACTTCAAAGATGGAGTCATGAAACCCTCTCACTATAGAAGTCACACAATGTTTTGATAGTTTAATTGTGGTTTGATTTAAAACAACTCACAAGTTGTGGGTCACAATAGAATTAATATAAACAATGTTTTGATAGTGCATCACTGGTGGTGACCTGTCACCATGAATATTGGGTTGTTGTCATAGCTCAATACTATACTTCAAAGATGACGACCGCTCAGTGAATACAGTGATTACTCTTTCACGTTGCCCCCCCCCCCCCATAATGAGATGGTCTCATCATTTGTTGTTGCAAGTTTGAATATAACTGCATCACTGACTATCAAGCAATAATTATCTCTTTGCCTCTATTAGAATCATTAGCGATGCCTTCTCAAAGTTTTTCATTCATTAGGCAACATTTTACCTTGCCCAATGATATTTCTGACAAATTCAAAGCTACATGTAAACATTGTCCAACACTTTAGTTCGGGTTCAGCAAAAGCAACTTCAAATTTCATCAGACATCTAAAGGTAAGTCATGTTGAATTTTATTTTATATTATTTATATATGTTATTGTTATTATTATATGTATATGTTTTAATACACCTACAATAATGTGTATATCATCATGACAATATGTACATAATTAATACAAGTACATGTATTGAATTAAAAAAAAAATATCATAAACATTGTTGTTTCTGAACATTCCCGGAATATATCTTTAAAAGTAATACATTCATTTTAAAACAATAATTGTTTTATAACATAAATAATAAATGCATTTTGTCTTCATAACAAAACATCATTTAGTCTATTTGTTTTGAGCTTAACTGTATTCACATCCATATCTGGTCAGTTTTGTGCACTTAATCTGTCTTGCTGTCCTAATTATATGACTCCACTGCAGTATTTTATCAATGTGTTAATCCCCTAACAAAGACAGCCTTAAGCAGGTGGCCTGTTTTACTTCATAATCCGGATTAGGTCATTGTGTGTGATTTACAACCCTAGCTGGCTTGATTGTTTTAATCCCTGCTATTAGTATGTAGGCAAATTATACATAATGATGTATCTTAATGTTAATTATTTTTGTTTCAGCGGAAACATAGGGATCAATATGAGCGCCTTCTTCAGTTTCATGGATGAAGTGCCAACTACACCCATGCTCACAACCGACAGTGATGAGGTTACGAAATATCTGCAGGAACAGTGCGTGCCCAGTGATACCAGTCCACTCACATGCTGGCGACTTAATTGTACAAACTTTCCTGGGTTAGGGTGGATACACACATGCATGTAATGTCTGTATGTAAAATACATGTATTTTACATGGCCACACCAATAATTGACAAAATTAATCACCTACGCGCGAGAGGTCAATTTCACCAGTGAGTAGCTATAAGCCATTATCAAACAAACTGCCATCAAGAAATTTCAGGCCAGTCATAAACATGTCTTCTTTCATGGATGCCGAAATGAGTAATTCTTGTCTGATATATGTTGCTGTTTTTCACGAGTTATAATTCATTTCGAAAAGTAGATTAGAGCCGGTCGATTTTATACTTGATTTGTTTCTGTCATTTCTTGGAAACAGGGTCATCCAAAACAAAAATAAAATATGCAGAATTATTTTATGGGATGATACCGGCTTGATATTTCTCTGATAATTTGAGAGCGAGCTCATGTGATAACATTAATTCAATTGGGATTGCAAATATTCATTATAGCGCCAAAAAATAATGCAGGTACAGCGTTGAAATTAAAAAGAGTGACACCCCCCCCCCCCCCCCCCCCATTTATATGTATGTTTCTCAAGCCAAAGGTTGAACAAGCTCCTAACTGTCACAAGCTTGAATTATAACATTTTCGACCATAATCCATGAATGGTGGAGGGGCTGGTTCTCGAAAGCTTCCAATAACTAAGGGAGTTAATTGAATGTATCAGCCGGGATTATCTGGGCAAGAATTACAATATAATGTTTTACTTAAATATTCCATAGTTGTAAATTGTGCGTATACATGTATAACTGTATACACAAGAGAGGAAAGGTGAGGTAGTTGGGAACTCGTAGCTAGGTAACCCTTTCGCCGAATGAAGACAAACAGCAACAACATGCATTCAAATTTAAAGCTGTATAATATGTTCATAATTATATGAATAGCATAAATTGCTGCATATTAGATTAATCACTCGTAGAAAACAGACACGACAGACATGACTACGATATTTATAAAGCAGGGTATCAGGACTCAGTGTGCTGCATGTAGACCCCCCCCCCCCCCACCCCCGTCGAGGAAATATGCAATGGTGAATTCGGTAGCTTCTGGGATAATAGAGCTCCCCGTGTATGTTGGGGGTCATAGCCCCCTGCGTTGGGGAAGAGGCCATCACTGGTATTAACATCAATAGAAGACTAGCAATGATTTAAACAGAACGTCGACCATTTGAGTTATCACGCGAATAATTATTTTAAGCGGCCTGACGACTTTGTCCCAGTCAACGGCTCTTCGGCGGTTCAGAGTTTAACTCACTGTGGTCAAACACAGTCGCAATGATTGGGTTGTCAGCGGACATATATTACACGGTGTGTATGATGATCTATGATCCATGTAAAACGCCAAATACACGATATTTACAGAGATTACATGCATGTGTGTATCCACCCTTAAGGGTGGATACACACATGGATGTAATCTCTGTAATTATCGTGTATTTGGCGTTTTACATGGATCATACAGACCATGTAATATGTGTCCGTTGACAACCCAATCATTGCGGCTATGTTTGACCACAGTGAGCCAAGCTCTGAGCGTACAGAGAACCGTTGACTGAACGAAGTCGTCAGGCCGCTTATAATAATTGTTCGCGCGATAACCCAAATGTTGGACTTTCTGTTTAAATCATTGTCAGTCTTCTCTTGATTTTTATACCGATGATGGGCCCAGGAGTACCCCAACCCAGGGGCTATGATTCCCAACATGGGGGCAATATTATCAGGATTTCCTGACAAAGGGGCTAAATATGACACCCGACTTGGGGCTATATATGATCCCGAAAGCTACCAGACGAGGTGGCTAACTCTTTATTTGAGTAAAACTTATATTGTACCTTCTTGCCCAGATTATTCCGACCGATACATTCAACTAATTAAGTCACTTAGCGATTTGAAGCTTTCGAAACCCCACGCGAAGCAAGCATCATGGTCGAAAATGTTCTATATCAAGCCTGTATACACCAGATGTGTCGCTTCTGGTGATGTGCATTAATAAAATGTCAGATATCACACATACTTAACTAATTTCCACATTCGTAAGAGAAGACATGTTTTGGACTGGCCTTAAATGTCCTGATAGCAGATAGTTTGATTTCGCTTATGACTACTCACTTGTCTGGCCTGGTAACAATGAACCGCTCGCGCGCAGGTGATTAATGTTGTCAATTATTGGTGTGGCCATGTAAAATACATGTATTTTACATACATAGATTACATGCATGTGTGTATCCACCCTAAGCCTGCTAGCTACAATTCGAAAAAAGATGATTGTCCGGTGTAACCACCACATCAAATGAACAATTTGTGCTCTACATGTAGTTGTTGTTTTATTGTTTTGTTTACATTGTTTCACTGTGTTACATTAATTTGCTTTTATTTTTTATGTATATATCAATAAAGTTCATCAAACACAAATGACTTTCCTCCTTGAAGCTCTTCCCGAATCCAGATTTTCATTAACCAAAAGTAATTGTAATTGTAATTGAACCAATCAATGTAATTGTAATTCATTACATTGCATTTCCAAAGTAATTGTAATTGTAATTGACACATTTCAATGTAATTAATTACATTTCAATGTAATTGACCCAACGCTGGTTCTCAGTCGACACACATATCACCAAAGAAACAACTGAAATAAACACCCAAGGTTTGGGTGAAATGATCGGTGCGGATGTCATTTCTCACAAGCAGCGTGTGCGGAAGTATTTGACATGGTGTTGGGAAGGCGACAAAAACACAATAATTAGCCATGTGACTGCACCCAGACCAGGGACGTGGCTAGAATGTTTCCGTTGGGGGGTGTCAACCTTAGGAAATTCCAACTGCACCCCCCCCCCCCCCTTGAATCTGAATCAGAATCAGACCAAACACAAGTTTTGCATAATTCCATTTGCACCCCCTTGCACCTCAGTGCTCAGGCCTAATATCCTATATATTCACAAACCAATATTCCCGGTATGAGAACATTCAGATATTTTATATTTTAACCTGAAAAATTGCATAAATCATATCATCTAGTGGTCTCCTGACAAATGCACACGGCTACGGAAAGAGACCAGGACACACCGGGTGGACCATGGTTGTAAACTATACAAGAAAATTGCAAATCCTAGCATCTAGACTAGCCTAAAATGAAGCTTTCCTAGTGTTGGAAATTTCAAACCTCATATCCCTCCTCAGGTTGGAAATTTCTCCAACTGATGACCATTTCAGTCCACAAGTTTGACCAAATGTAGTAACATATTATTTTGTTAAACTTAAATTAGCAGTTTTGTATTGCCACGGGGGAGGCACAATGACCATGGTTCGGCCCGGTGTGCGAAAAATTTAAAATCTGAACAAGAAAATCGCAAAATCCTAGCATCTAGACTAGTATCAAGCCTTCCCAGAGTTGGAAATTTCAAACCTGGCACCCCCACTTAGGTTGGAAAATTTCCAACTCATGACAATTCCAATGACCATGTTGACCAAATGTATGACAATATTGTTTTCTTAAATTAACTAGCAATTTTTGGTTTGCCACGGGGGAGGGACCAGGACACAATCTTTCCAAGTGTTGGAAATTTCCAACCTGTCACCCCCCTAAGGTTGGAAAATTTCCAACTGATGAAAATTTCAGTCCAAAATTTTGACCAAAAATAGGAATTATGCAAATATTGGTCCAAAAACAATTAATTCCCCCCCAATAAATTGTTTGAAAATCGAACTACAAGAACATTTTCAACCTATTATTGGTGTGAAATTTCCAACTAATGTTTTGGCAGGTACGAAATTTCCAACTGTTGAAAATTTTGACCAAAGTTGACCCCCCCCCCAAATCCCCACCTGTCGCCACGTCTCTGACCCAGACATGTCGCTTCTCGTTGGCATTGTTGTGTTGCCTCTTCTGAAAATTGGCAATTAAGTTATGTAAACGTTCATCATGCAATAGTGGTCAGACGACAGATCATTAGACACCTTTCGCATAATGAACGACGACAGATAATTATTACGAATAGCTATTTTTAGTCGTAAATATTTCGCGCGGTCCAAAATCCGTTTCGCTGAATTGACCGCTACGCGTCGATCCGTTTGTGAGACAATCGTGGTTGCAACTCACGGTAAGGTGATTATGGTTCTGCGTGTCGTGATTATTTTTGTACTTAATTATGTAATTATCAAGTCATAGCTTAGCGCTTTGTATTTCGCAAGATGCTAGTGTTTCGAGACGACGAATACTGGTATGCATGATTGCCACTCAGTCGTGTGTACATGCAATCGTAGATGGAAACATCGTAGGGTATGACTTCATATGATCATGTGTAGCCATATAAAAATTGCGGATTTACCTGAATAACAACTTTCGCCGGGTAGGCTGCAAGATTGGACGACAGGGAAAGGGATATGTTAAGAAGGCATTCGTGAATTTTCAAAAAATCTCAATTTCTAACTATCAATTTGAAGGAATAAATCATAATCCTTCATAACCAATGTATTATATAGTATTATAACAACACCTGTTTACCTCACAATATGAGAGATATCTTTGAATTATGTTTTTTTTTTAAACAAAAAACAATGGTTTGAAAAACATTTGGCATGTAGGTCACTCACTACATGTGTGTTTGACATGAAGTATTTGCAAAAAACCACTGCATTATCTATCTTATTATCCCAACTAGGGTCTGCACTCGGTCTACTATCTGAAAACATGAATGTATGCGAGTAGATAAATAAAATATTTTTCAGTGCATATTTTAGTTTGTTGGTGGCCATTTGCAAAACTATTTTTGTCGTGTGAAGGACCAAGCAACATAAAAGAACACATATATTATTCAACCACATATGCAATAATCTGACAGATATAAACACTCAATACTGATTCATCTGTATAGACATAATCGTGTTTTATGATGACTTTTCCTAAACAAAATAGTTCTGTAAATGGCAACCAAAAAACTACAAAATTAAATGAAGACTTTGTGATTTACTTTCTTGCAGACAGTCATGATTTCAGATAGCAGACCGAGTGTAGACCATAGTTGGTTTAATAAGATAGATAATGCAGTGTTGTTGTTGTTTTTTTGCAAATCCTTCCTGTCAAACTCTCTGCAGATCTACCAGACAAATTGTTTTTAAACCACTTTTTTACATAGTTCAAACACAGATATCCAGTTAAAAATCGGATAGAGGATAATTAAATTTAAACTTAAAGTCAGCACACAACCCACGCATGCATGCATCCAGCAAAGTACCGACATGAGATGTTCACTGTCACCGATGCATCGGTCTGTACAACGAACGAACAACCTGACTCCAGTGCATGACAACATCACTTGAAGGCCAGCATGAACTAGATGCACTGCGTACCATGCAGTTCCATCAAATTATAATTTAAGGGCCATATAACAAGTTCATTTGTTTTGACAATCCTATTTCTCTTTTTGTAAATAGGCAAACAAAAGGTGGTTTTGGGTTGGCATCCCCGGGATTGTCGAAAGCGCCGAGAGGCACATTTCCTTAACAACCTCGTCTAGCCCAGAATGTGATGATCTTATCCACGACCTAACCGCCTCGGCTACGGTGACATCCCAAAAGGAAACCCTTTCACCGAGAATTAGGAAGCGTATCAGTCTGATAGGATAGGATAATTTTATTTACAATATACACATGGAAAGTACAATTACAAATACATATAATATTAATAGACTATACATGTATATTGCTAGTGGTGGTATAGTCATGGCTGACTGTCTTCCTATCACCCCTGAATGTGGTGACAGATTATGTGATGAAGATGGCCGAATTAATTTGATTGTTTTTAGGTTACGTTCATCGTGTGCAGACTGGGTTTTTAATATATAGGCGTTGTTAGGGCGATGGTACGAAAAGTGGTTCATATGTATGGGCACCTACTTGGTCGATATAATGAATGAATACTATGAATATACATGTGTGGGTGGAACAGAGTAGGAATAATGTGAGTGAGGTTTTGGGAATTTTTTTTTAATTAACATGCATACTAGAGTGAATTGTTTTGTATTGTTTGTTTTGTTTTGTTTTTGTTATCAGAAAATTATGTATCGTTTGTGCAATCAGGGCATCTTCTGTTTTTGCATCGCACGCTCGCTGAATAGGTATTAATGATATCCGTTTTCGGAAGACATGTCTTGATTGTTTAGAGGTATGTCTACTTTCTAGGGAATTCCACATAAAGGGGAATGAATGGTATGGGAGAACTTTAGAAAAAGAGATGGTCCTGAATTTGTTTTGTACTATAGGATTAGGTTGTCGTCTATTTGGTTCTGCTCTCTTGTCACAGATACCAGAAAAAGACACCGATAAGCGATCGTAGTACCAATCATGCATGAAAATGGATGCATGTAATTTATGCAAATCATCTATTTTAAAAATGTTTTCTTGTTTGAAAAGAGGATCGGTGTGACTTCTATATTTTTTGTTACATATAATTCTGATGGCTCGTTTTTGTAATAAATATAGTTTCTTCACTGCTGGTACATGTCCCCATATTTGGATGCCATAAACTAAGTGGCTTTGAATTAGGGCGAAGTATAATGTTTTGAGAGCCTTGCTCGGGAGAAAATGTTTAACTTTATTAATGCAATAAATTGCATGTGCCATTTTTGAGCATACAATAGAAATGTGTTTATTAATGGTCAGGTTTTCATCTATATGGATACCTAAACATTTGGCAGACGATTCGTTCCGCATTTCCCTATCCGTCGAAGTTCGGCTCCATTGAGATATATTTTAATTCTATTCCATTTTGGTCATTGTATTGTGGATGCAAGAGCATATAATTGCTTTTGTTAGCATTGATGGCTAATTTGTTGCAGCAACACCAGTCAGATAGATTTCTTAATTCGTTATTGACATAACTTTGGATTAACGCTTCATTTTGTCCACTGGCCATAAGATTTGTATCGTCGACATATGATAAGAGATCCATAATAGTTGCATTTGGCATATCGTTCACGTAGAGGAGAAAAATTATGGGCCCGAGTAAGGATCCCTGAGTAACACCACATGATGTTTTAAGGAGATTTGACTTGCTTCCATTGAATTCTACGTATTGTCGTATCTCATTGCGATAGCTTCGAAACCAGTTGTTTGCCATGCCTCTAATTCCATAATGTTAAATTTTTGTAATTAAGATTTCGTGGTTTATTGTGTCAAAAGCTTTGGACAGATCAAGAAAAAGGACTACGGTGGAATCTTTCGTGGGCTTGTCGTTATTTTCACAACATGATCCAGTAGATGAATGGTGGGATGAAAAGTTGTATGGTTTGGGCGAAATCCGTACTGATGTTTAAATAAGATGTCCGATTCATTAATAAAATCAACTAAACGTTTTTCGAGTAGTTTAGAAAATGCGGGAAGAATGCTTATTAGACGGTAATTGTTTATATCGCCCTTGTCATTATTTTTCGGTATTGGTACAACTTTAGCTATTTTCATTTTGTTGGGAACATGACCTTGTTCGAACGACAAGTTGAATATATGCTTTAATGCTGGTGCTACAGAAAATATGGCAATCATGTTGGTAATCGACGAGTCAAAAACGTGTCACAAACGCTCTCGTAGCTACTCCAATCTCATATTGATGCTACTGCTTTCATTGGTGGCTGCCAATTATCAATATAATAATTCATCAATATATCCTTTATAACGAGCATACAGTCTTATATCTCACTGCTATGATTTTAATATAATGATATATGTTTTCTATGTTGTTGAACACATGGAGCTGACCAGCAATCCATTAAGAGCTATATTTTTACGAAAACATGGGTTTTTCCACAATATTTTGTCGGGGATATTGGTACCCATATTTTTATTTTTTTATTGTTTTATTATTTTTTTTTTTTGCGAACTGAACACTATAGCCCTATGATATGCGCATCGTTTAACCCAAAAGAGGGAATTATATGTTCACCCTTTTTGGTTGACATCTTGAATAAACCTACATGGATGGCAATATTTTGTAGTAACCATGAACATGGTGTATCCACTTTCGATGGAGGGAGAACATTAGGCAGTTTAGGTACTTTAGGGCGTCGGAAATGCGTCTATTTAAGAGATAAACATACTATGTTGAGTTGGATATTGGGGGATTTCTAGGGTGAAAACAGTTTGTGAATGACCCGGCTTGTGACTTCCATTTTTCAGCAAAATTTGGCTGTAGCAAATACTCATACTCGTATCTGTTTTTCTCTATTCCAGACATTCCAACCAGGTATTTGTTTTCGGTTCTGGAAGGCCTCTGCGAAACAGGTCATCTATCGGCTGATATATTGGCATGTTCGAAAGAAGTTAGTATCCCATGGAAGCAAACCATATACCAGGTTTGCGAACATACACAGCGCATGTATAAAACAAACATGCAGTCAGTTATGACAATGACATGCGCATTTGTCCATTTTTGTGATATATATTATTGAACATTCGGTGAACATTCTGCGCAGAAAAAAACTATTAATTCTGGCAGTTAATATAAATCGACTAACGCAACAAGTTGCTTGCTCAGCTTACACAGTTCAGTACTGATCTAGACAAAAAATTAGTTGCCATGGATACAGGATTCGAGAACGCAACTACTACTGGATACGCACCAGATACCATATCACCATACCTCGTTGCAGCAAGTTGGGTTTGGAAAATAGGAGGACCATTGATCATTTTTGTAGGAACATTCGGTAACGGTCTGCTTATTGCTGTCTTTTGTAGGCCAAATATGCGCAAAGTGTCCGTCTCCATATACTTCACTGCATTGGGGATCATTGACATAACTTGTCTCTATATAGTCTGGCTGCCGAGTTTCATGAAATATGCATTGGACATGAACATCAGAGCGGCTAGCACGGCATCCTGCAAGGTATTATGGTTCGCCGTTTATTATTTATTGGATGTATCCGTTTGGACTCTCGTGTTGCTCAACATTGATAGAGCAATCGTCATTTCTGCTCCCTTCTCTCGCTTCCGATGTGGTAAGCGATCGGCATTTATCAATATATTCGTTGCATGTGTCATCTTCTTCTTGATAAACTGTCACGTGATGATTGTGAGACAACGTGGACCACAAACTATCCCAACTTGCATCGACGTTGGAGAAGATGAATATTTAAATTTCATAATTTTTGCATGGCAATGGGTGGACTTTACAAAATATTGCTTGTTGCCAGTTGCCATTATATCAGCATGCGACGTAGCAATTTTCATCTCGATAAGAAATACAAGGCGGAATTTATCAAATGTGGAGGGCGATAATCCAGAAGGAAGGAATTCTGCTGGAAATTCGTCAGGACTATCGTCAATCACCGTGATGTTAATAGCAGCGGACATCCAACTGATCATCACGACAATGCCCATTGGGATTTTTTTGGCGTTCATTATCCAACAATATGACAGCGAAAGGCTAATGTGGCCAAAAGCTCAGTTGATTTTGTCTTGCATGGAGTTACTGAATGCAGCAAACCACTCGCTAAACTTTTTCACTTACTGTATGTGTGGACGAAAATTTCGAGGAGAGTTGGTTGCCATGTTTAGCAAGAATAAATCTCCTCAAGAACGGGTCGGTGGTAGTACTGGGACAGACTTGTCTACGGTAAATAACGGAGACATACACATGCAGAATATACATGTAGATGTGGGAAATCACCGGGAACTGTAAACACATATGTGCGAAGTGTGTAAGTTTGAGTGACTTCAATGTGCGGATTAGGTCGATAATTCCCCGGTCTGCTAGCACCAGAGACCAGTGCGCTACCTCTCGCTACCGACTTCCCGAATTTATATCCATATTTGCTAATGTAAGTCTGTCTGTGTTCTATCGAAATTCACGGGGGACCATCTTGATGGCACCAATGGGGTCTAACGGGGGTAACTGTTTACGATGAAAATAATGGTGGGGTTAGAATTTTCTTGTGACGCTGTCGTTGTCAGGTGCGGAAGGGGGGGGGGGGGGGGGGGAGCAAATATTTTTATCTCCGATTTCTACCAAACTTATACATAATCATCTCCGTGATATGAGGAATCTAATGGAGTGGTTTAGATATGTCAAAAGTGGCGCCGTGAGAGTCAGTGGTGTACTGAAGGGGGAGGGGCACCAACATTGATAACAATATTTCTCGAGCGGATTTCCACATAATTGATACACATTATTCTCCATGATACAAGGAATCTAATCGTGAGATTTAAAGACGTCAAATTGGTGTCGTTTGGATGAGAGATTTTGGGAGGCACTACATTTGATAGGAATTTGTTTAATCGCCGATTACCACCAAACTTATACATAATCAGCCCCAGGATATCAGCAGTCTAATGGTGTGGCTTAAATATGTTAAAGTGACGTCATTCGAGTCAGGGGTGCATTGTAGGGGAGAGGGGCACCACAATTTATTTTTTTAAAAAATATTTTTAGCACCGATTTCCACCAAATTGATAAACATTCTTCTTCATGATACGAGGAACCTAATAGTGGGAATTAAAGACGCCAAAACGGTACCGTTTGGGTGAGATATGGGGAGGGGCACCATATTTGATAAGAATTTGTTTAGTCGTCGATTACCACAATTTATACATAATCATACTCCATTGTATCCGGATTCTATTATTGTGTGTGTTAAAGATGTCAAAGGTGGGGTCATTCGAGTCAGGGTGCATGGAGGGGTAGAGGGCCACCAAAAATCAATAAAATATTTTTTTTACGCCGATTTCCACCAAATTGAAACATATTCTCCAGGATACGAGGAATCTTCCGTAAGGCTTAAATATGCCAAATTGGTGCCGTCTGGGTGAGAGATGGGGGAGGGCTCTAAATTGTATTCGAATTTGTTTAGTCGCCGATTTCCACCAATTTATATATAGCCATCTTCATAATGAGTCTAAGTGTGTGATTTAATGATGTCAAAAGTGGCGCCGCTTGATTCAGGGATAGGGTGGGGAGGGTCACCAAAACTGATAAACAAAATATGTTTAACGTCAATGTCCAACAAATTCATAAACGTTCTTCTCCATTGATACGATAAATCAAATCGTATGGGTCAACCCTTTACCCAACAAACCGGCCAAAAACGCCCAAATAAAGCTTCAACGGCCTAAAATATCTTTGGTATGTCTCAATAACACCATACTAATATGGATATCATTGGAACCGTCTCATTGTCCACATTGTGATAGTTACAGTTATGCACTGTGCCAATGCATTCTCTTATATGTGCGAGTCGACCATAGGTCGCCTCGAATATATATAAGAGAATGCATTGGCCTAAAAAAAAACAATTTTTATAATATTTTTCTATATTCTTTGACAACTTTATCATTTTTAATATGTGTTAAGCCAATGCATTCTCTTATATATGCGAGGCGACCTATGGTTCTGTTGGGTAAATGGTTAAGAACGCCACATTTGGTGAGTTCAATGTGCGGATTAAGTCGTTGCCTTGTTATACGAAAATGTAGTGTTGGTGTGAACATTTCATTTCCAGACATGTCACGTTAAACTATTTCTATATTTGCTAATGTCTGTGTTCTATGTCTTCACGGGGACCATCTAGATGGTACCAGTGTCTAACAGCGGAAGTTTTTTTACAAGGAAGATAACGGTTCGGGTTAAAATGTGACGATGTTGGTGTCAGGTTCAGAAAAGAGGGGGGGGGCAGGAAAAATGGTGAAATATCTCTGTTGCCGATTTCCACAAAACGTATGCATAATCATCTCCATGATATGGCACCGTTCAAGTCAATGATGCACAGAGGGGACAGGGGCACCAAACTTTCCACCAAATTGAACCATATTCTTCTCCATGATCCCAGGAATCTAATTGTGATCAATATTTTTGAAGAATCCAATATCCAACGGTTGTGAATATAGCGTGAAAATCGGCCAGCCTATATATAGCGATACCAAGTGGATGCATTGGTATTCAAGTGACTTCAATGTACGGACTAAGCCATTATCTTGTGACACAAATGTATGATTCAACAGAAAGTTCGATATTCTCTTGTGACTCGTTGTGTTCGGTTTAAAATTATTCTACACATATTTACTCTTGTTGGTGTTGCATTACGTACGGGTAATAATGGTCGGTACACAAAGCTGAACTAATTCTTTTTATACTATTAGTTCACAGATATTGCAAAATGTCCCGTGTGGTGAAGTATCCCGTGTCAGCACTAATGTAACGTAAATAAATGTGTTTATTGCGTGTATGTTTCCAACTTCACGAGAATTAGATACTCCCTGATATCACACTGTCAACGATAGATTGCCAAAAACAATGACTACAAGTAATAATCGCATCTCATATCTGCCGTGAACATATTGAAGTTTTCGCCCCCTACAATGCGCATTCGGCATTTCCTGTTTAATGCAGGCTCAATTTCATGCTCAAGGAAAATGTGAAGGGATCAATCGTGGTATTGGGAAATTACACGTGTGAATTATATTCCATTTCGTATTATTATAGTTCGATGAAATCGATTTCACTTTGAAAATCAGCATAGTTATAATGAAAATGAACGTGAATGGGAATCATAATTTTCTTCGTGACTTGAACACTTATGATTGTTTATGTTGTCGTTGGTGGCAAATACTAAATAAACGTCCAGCTCGCTCATTATTGTGGTAATCTTCGGCGGCCATTCAAAAGTAGAAAGATATTTATTCGTTGAACATGTGGTGCAGAAGTGGCAAGGAAAGACCTGAAATAATAACTAGTTTATCGCGCTTGTTACTTCACCAAACTCGTTTTAATCTTCAGTCTGCAATATTTGTTTGTTGTCGTTTTTTTTCTTCTTTTATTATTATTATTATTTTTTTTTATCGTAGCAAGATTAGATCTTATAATATACGTTGTTAATATCATGCAGATAGTAATGTCATTTTAACTGGCATTTTTTAATTTAGATTGTGTTGCTTGCATATATTTATCGTTTTACCAAACTTCATGTTGTATTATAATTGTAAGCGTTTTAGGGCATATAACTATATAAAATAAATTATTATTTATTATTATTAGAAAAAAGCAATTATGGAAATAAAATATGGTGTAAAACGACAAACATGACTAACAACTACACGTTCGATAGTCCCGATCAAGTAGCAGGGAATCCCAGCATTCGGCAAACCTCGTCAGATTCCGTCACCGTTTCAGACTCGGCTTTAATACAACGCCATGTACTATGTCATGTCTCGTTAACTATTTAAAGGGATGCACGATGGGTCCTACCAGCCCATGTATTATGTCATGTCTCGTTAACTATTTAAAGGGATGCACGATGAGTCCCACCAGCCCATGTACTATGTCATGTCTCGTTAACTATTTAAAGGGGTGCACGATGGGTCCTACCAGCCCATGTACTATGTCATGTCTCGTTAACTATTTAAAGGTATAGCATTAGATTTATTGATGCATTGCAATGATCTTACAAATTTCCGACGATATCAAGCTAATGTATTTAATAGTTTGTCCGTTTAGTTGGCAAGCGGCCAGTCCTAATTTGTGCAAAGCCAGTGGACGTTATTTATAATTTCCTTTTCCGGTTAATCGAAGTTAAACAAGTTAATTCAAACATTTCGCCAAAATGTCTTTGCTAATGAGGTATTTATATAAATTAATGTATGAATCATGAAGAGATGCTGTTAGATGTAACTAATAACATAGTTATGCTCCACTGCCATCGTCAAAATATTGCCGTTAATTGTAAAATCTGAGACCGATTCAAGGTAAATAAAAAATGTGACAAAATCAGACTCAGAAATTGTGTGAGAATTGCATGGCACAAATGTTCGATATAATATAATAAATAATGAATGTCTTGTTGACTATGCCAAAATAGTGGTCCCCGAGGACCACTATGTTGGCATAGTCAACTCCAAGCCATTTATTATCTATATTATAGTATCTTTACATGTGTGTCAGGACAATGTTGACTCCACAACTTAATACTATTACTGGTTGACAGTGCAATTACAGCATTTCACATACCAGCTGTGGATGCTTACGTTGGCACTACTAGTCAAATAACTATATGTGTGTCGCAGAGACAGTTATTAGGATTGGTGTTTAGAATTCTTGATGATGGTATGCTCGTTGCATAACTTTGTGGTACACCATCAGGGTTTATTTGTGTACCATTATGGCAGTATGACATATGTGAGATATCTCACTTGACATAGTTTAGATGGTTCATCTTGGTCCGTCCATTTTGAGGTCTTTGGGTTTATGCAAATACTGCTATGTAGAATATTCGTTGGTCATATACACGTAAGTTCTAATTTTGATAAGAATTTCCAACAACTGTGTAGCTGTATGGCCACATGAATGCTACCACTACATTAATTATCATTGGACATATACAACAGTTATAAAGCTTGTGATGCCAGTTGAAGAATTTGGTTCAACTTCCAGTTGCTGAAATTGAGTGCAGTTGGGATTCATATGTTCGATACTTCATCCCCGCCCCAACGGAGACCATGTATCAACGTCCCTGACTTACCTCAGTTAGGTCCCTGAGACTCTGAAATTTATAGCGTTTTAGCAAATCTCTGGTTTTATCAAGAACAGTCGATAACATGCAGACGATCTGCAGAAGTAGAACAGTCGTGGATATTTTGAAATGATAATATCACATAATCCTTGTGGATACTTAGTCTTGCGACATGATAGAGGCTGGTCGTCGGATTTTGTGTTCAGTTTGTTTATCTGTCGATTAGTGGTGATATTACACAACAATAAGAATAATTCTTAGAAATGGTGATTGCATTGTGAATAGAATATATATGCAGTAGTCAGTTTCACTTTCAATTTCTTTTTCTCAAAATAGCTATTACTGTACGTATATGCTATGAACTTCTATGTGGGGCGTCGTTCTTCTATTTATTAGCTATTTAGTGATATCAATAAAATAATTATTATAAAGCCAAATTTGAACAAGTTTATTAACTATCCCTTGATAACAAAGCAGTTAACTATATTTTAGCTTTCCACGCAAGAATCCATAAACTCCCTATAGAACATCGTGCCTGGATAAATACGGATTATTCTGACAGAATCTGCACTCTCTGTAATCTTGAAATCGGCGAGGAACACCACGTGAAAAGACGTGACCAGACGCCAAATCGATCGGGTGACCAACCCCGTACGATTAATTGCCACATATACATTGTCACCATTTCCAACACATACATGAGTTTGAATCCGAGACCGCATGTCTAAGAGCCACATTCGTCATCTCTTGGTTAAACCTGGTCCAGCCATACCCCTGGGTTAGCAGTAGTGTCGCTATGTCGTCGAGCTAAAAAGTCGTACTTCCCTATAATGCGGACCGCCCAGTTCTCTCGACAGCGAAAATCCATAAAAAAAACATATTATGATTGGAAAATTATAAGCGAGAAACGCCCACACCTGCATTGTGTGTGGGGATAAGTATTTTTGATAATTGCGATTTGTTGTTTCAATTTTATAACCTTAAACCGGCAACTATATTCGACGGGTCTAAATGTGATACTGGCGGCTGGGTTTTATCCTGACACAATTGAATCATTTTCACACGAGGGTTGCTATAAGCGTGTACTTGTTCTCACTAATCGAGGGTGTTCCGATAACCATAGTACGGGCCTGCTTGTGGTCCGCCTGGTAACTGGGTGCCGATAACCATAGTACGGGCCTGCTTGTGGTCCGCCTGGTAACTGGTAAGAGTTCTTCAAAACTTTGATAAAAGAAGCACTCATTTGTGACTCAGACATGGTCTTATTTTCTTCAACAATATAGTACTAAAATGTTGCTCAATACAAGCTGATCTTATATTCTTTACTTCAGTTATCTCAATGACATAAGATAATATCCAGGAGCTATGCTAACTGTATGAATTTAGCATTCTACTAACATCTGTGTTTATTGTTAACTTGGATACATTATTTGTAAAAATAAATACATACTTTGAACAAGATTAATCTACATTTCTCTTTGATCACCCCACCGAAGTTTTTCACATCATTTTAATACAAACTGATATAAATATTCTTTACTTCAGTGATCTCAAGGACATTTGTCAGAATTTTGAGACATCAGTCTCATTTTCAAGGTGTTGATATGAGTAGAGGTATATATGAAATGATTGTTTTATGTTTGTTTTTCTTTTTAAAATATCCTTCATTTGATTAATATCTAGATATCTTTGTTTTGTTGAATTGTTTAATGCCTAAAGCCATCATTTGAGGTTGAACATGAACAAACATATATACACTGCTATGTACACATGAGATTGTATTATCATATTTCTCTGAATTCATCAGATATTAGTATTAGATGATACTTGTCACCTATCCCATTACCACACTGTTGCCAATTATTAAGAGGTATATATTGTTTCACCCACTACCATTTTTAATGGGGAGTCTGCTTTTCATAATTTTCCCTTATAATTAAAGGGCTGGTTGTGATGAATTTTATGCGACTGACTTGTGTCCATTCTTGAATTTTGGTGGATCAGCCTAAATTGGGGTCAAAATTATGCAACATTATTACAATGCCACCGATAATATGTAGTCTTTTGAGTCTTAACGATAACATTATCAATGTGACTAGCATCTTTAAATGTTTTAATATTTTTTGCCTTATTATTAAAGGTACTCAATCCGATCAGAGGGTCCCCATCTCAACAGATTCCAACAACAATCCGATCAGAGGGTCCTATATTACTATTTCCTTGGCTTTGGGGATAACAAATATTTGATTCGAGTCGAGGAACCCACCAAACAAAGCTCAGAGTTATTAGATATTGATTTTTGAAATTTTTTATTTTCTCGAGATGAGTACTAATAATTGCTCTTAACTTTGTAATCTGCTTGAGATGTGTACACCAAAACACTATTCAAATAGACAAGGATGGATAATTCTAAAATCAAGTGGTAATAATAACGCAGTTTTGACTGTGTTCTGGCCCAGAAAGAATAGAAATAACGAAACTTCAAATATCGATATCTGATCACCCTGAGCGTTGATTGGTAAGTTCCTTGACTCGAATCAATTATTTTTTACCCGCAAAGCAAAGAAATAGTAATATAGGACCCTATGATCAGATTGAGTACCTTTAATTCCTTCATTTTGTTTTTATAAATATCAAAACATTCATGCATTTATTTATATTTATTCATCTATTTATTCATATTTCATAATTTAATTTGAATTACTGTTTATGTCAATGATTATTCGATCATGCATATTTGCAAGTGTACACCCATTTTACACATTGAATGATATTAATTTGTTCTTGAGACACATATTTTATGTAAAATTAATTCATTTATAGCTTATTCTGAAAAGTTGTATTATAATTGTTGTCATGTTATATACCTTGCAGATGTCCGAATATTATGAATAAAGATATAAAAATTTCAAATATCTTATATTATCTTTTTAAAATGCAAAACAAATTAAGTCGGGATTAAACACGCACTGTCCAATTTGACATCAAATTAGTCAAAACATTCTAAATTAATTTGCATGACACAATGGAAGAATAGATGCTCTTTATCATAAATTTGGCTACCTGACAAGATTAAAAACATGTTAAAAATGCCACTTTTGAAATTCGATATCTGGCTAGCAAAACCTCATATAAATAGCCTCTTGTGTCTAAAATAAATAAATACTTTTATTAAAAAACATAGATGATTGTTGTCAAATCAGACAGGCCATCTTTAACATATTAGTCTGAACATGCCTATTTACCCCTTTTCAGATGGGTTTGTTAATATGACAGCTATCCTAAAAACAGACAGTTTACGTCAAATGTTTGGGCAGTTAAGCCCGAACATTGCTTGGATGTTTAATAAACAACGCCTCCAAGTTGTTTGCGGCAATGGTGGTGAGATCTTAGTCAGAGCTACCCATGGTCACGGGCCTCAAAATGATGTAAGTGTCAATTTTGTTGTTGTTTGTAATCCGATAAAGTGCAAGACTTTTTTCATGTATATTTCAATGCGCAAAATTTCAAATGTGGCGCTCAAATGGAATCGGGATAGAGGTGTCAGACTGTTATTTAAATTTGCCATCAATTTCCCCACTTATCTTCTGGAATGATAAACAATAACTGCTATTTATATTATCATATGATATATTAGTCCCACTTTAAGTCATCTAAGATAAAAAATAAGTAAGCAATGTTTTATTCTCAGCCTTTATTCATTCAGACTGCATAATCCATAATGGAATATTCAATCAAATGAATCGGCATAACTTCAGTTATAGTAAAGCTGTAAATAATCGACTCCTTGACAACAGCAGATAACAGCCCTCATAATTGGCTACAGCAATCAGCAATGCCGAAGCCATTTGCTGAAGCAAACTGGGCCATGTTAAAGGGTTGCCGAAGCCAAACAATCTGAATTAAAAGGGCTGGAAGAATTATGGGTAACTTTTCGATGAGGGCTTTCTGGTGAATGGCAACAAACCATATTTCCGACTAAAATCCTGAAAAGTTACCCATAATTCTGCTGTGGTTATGGAGTCGATTACAGAAGTGCTTTGCTGTATAGGCGGCCTATCACAAAAATATTTCCGGCAACATGCATCGATAATAACAGAAAAAAATTACACCAGTGTAATCCTTTATAATGGACATCTAATGAATGATTGTACATTTAGGGTTCAACAAATAATTTCACTGGATGGGAAAAATGATAACTATAGTCACAGAAGCTGATGTTGACAATTCAGATTGCAGACATACATTTTGGCCCATACCTGCAAAGTGAGGATGAGTTTCAAGGATCACTTGTTCACGCCACAAAGAAAACTAATATAGCAGCAATAATGAGTGAAGAAAGTGAACGGGAATTTGTGAAAAGTTAAATATTGGTTTATGCATAAACATTTCTATTTCATTGCACGAAAGAAATGGTCAGTGGTATGATCTTTCGCAGTTTGTCACAACCGGTAATTGGAAATCTATAAATATATATTTTGGGACTTTTGTCTGTCTGTTAGCTATGGCCGGGAAAACTGCCAGATGGATTTGGACGAAATTTGACACCTAGGGCTAATTTTTTCCAGGGTGTATTTTGGATGGGTCAGATCATTACCCCGACCTGACCTTAAAAATTGTCAATTCAAGGTCAAATCGCCAATTTTGACGAAATTTGATACCTTTTGGTTACTTTTGTCTGAGGAGTGTTTTGGACTGGTCAAATCGTTACCCCGACCTGACCTTGACTAATATATATTTTGGGACTTCTGTCTGTCTGTTAGCTATGGCTTGGAAAACTGCCAGACGGATTTTGATGAAATTTGATACCTAGGGTTACTTTGGTCCACGGAGTGTTTTGGATGGGTCAAATCGTGACCACAATGTTACCTTGACCTTCAAAATGATCAATTCAAGGTCAAATCGGGTAAAATCAGATGGATTTCGACGGATACTTTTGTCCTGGTCAAAGCAGAGGGAAAACAGCCCGAATGAAGACGGGTCCACCAGCTAGTCAAATATGTACAAATCAACTATTTTTATATTGATTTACGCTCCCGTTATAACTTTTGGGTGCCAAAACCAAAATGGTGTTTTTAGACCAACAGCAGGAACTTATCTCAATTGCTGTTTTTATACACATTCATATGAAATCCCTCCCTCAACAGCCCTCAATATAATAAAATATCTTAATAAAATTGATTGTCTTGTGGGGATTAAAGATAATGGGTAGAACCCATATACACATCACTGAATTTGGGAAGACAGGTGAGCCTACATGCAGACATAATTATACTATCAAAATGTCACACCACCCCATTTATGTTACGTACACTAGATGATGTCTTACGATATCTTTTCCGATTGTATATTTCTGATGTATTTTATTTTCTAACTCAAATAAAAGCGAATGGGAATCTAGTATTTCTTTTATTATTTAGAATTTTTAGATATGTAACAAGACAGACTCAGAATCATTTAGAATTTTATTGTAGGTGAAGATACATGTTACCTTTAAAGGCACAGATGACCTTCACAATGGATATGCTATTAAAATTGGTCAAATCCATTAAACCCACCATAACCAGAAGAATATTACAACATTGACAGATCATGTCCTTATACCAATCATCAATATTGAGTAAATAGCATGTTTTTGTCAAGTTTTACACTTTATTATGTAAAAATCCATGCCTTTAAATATAAGAATGTTTATATCATAGCAACGTGATAATATCAATTTTTTTATATCACTCTTTTATTTCTATTCAAGGATATAAAAAGGTTACAGACTGTCTAGTCACTGTGGATTTTAAAAAATGCAATTCATGTGAGTGGATATTAAAGACATATTATGTTTTCATAACCAAATTTAAAGACATGAGTGGAAGGACAAAAATGTAACATTCTCAGATGAACAAAGAGGGATAACTCTAGAACGAAAAATGCAAATAACATAGCTGAACCATCATTTGAAAGCCTTCTTGATGCCAGACCTCCATATCAAGTTTCACAGAATCAAATAACCCATGACTGAGATATATGGGAACTCCAACATTTTCAGATAAACAAATGCTTTTTGGAAGGGGGGGATATAAAAATGAGCAAGTTAAGCCTTGTTTTAGTTTATGAATAGAACCTGGTGTGAAACGTTCTACTTGTTGAGGTTACGAGCATTTTACCTCTTCACAATACAAACCGTTCTTGCCATCAGTGGCAGCTAGCTCGCAGGCAAGTATGACTTGCCATACAGTAGTATTTCAACCAGGCTCTACTCATATTTCAATCCATGAACTGAATTTCTTATGGCATGCTCCAGCCAATTAAATTTTGTGTGCAAAAGGACCTCCCATATAGAGACCAGCCAAGAAGTTTTAAATTGGGAGAAGTTACTTCCCTCTATTTGATTATTGTAATTGAAAAATCAAGTAATACATGTAGCTAGGCTTAATTTGTTTGGCTCAGGAACAGATTGAACCGATAATTTATATGCATCATATTGACAATTCAGCAAATTGTCATACACTGAGATTGTAACTTATCACATTAATATTTTCTTATTGCAGTCGGTATCAACTTTCAAAGAAGAAACGGATGTTTGATTGTATCACGGGGTGATGAATCAGGCAAAATACCACCAGTGTGCCTATCATCAGTGGTCGAGCTCCCACGGCGGAGACATTTATTCTTTAAAAGAAATTAAATTGTAATTGGATTATCTGTGTAATTTCTTTTCAACTAAATTGATGAATATATTAAATTATTTTCATTTGATCAAGAACGTGTTCAAGAATTTTGACATCCAGCTATAATCAGCTATTTCATCATGGTTCAAAAATTACTATACTATACAATGTATTCTTCATATTAAATCAGCAAGTCTTCCCCTTTCATTGGAATATCGCTCTCATTTATATGAGAGAGGGCCCTAGCACTCAGATGGTACCGCGGGCAACATGCGCATGATACCATATGAGCTTAAGCGGTATTCTTGCTTGAGAGTACAAATGTACCTTATTATCTCAATATTTCTATGGATTCAACAAGTGATGTTCAAAAACGTTAATCACAGGAAATTGATTTTTATTTAAGTTTGCACATTTTCTGTACCCAAATCTGAAGAAAAAAACCAAATAATAAACAACTCTAAAATGTGAAAATCACCAACATTTAACTGAAAGGCCTTGTGGTGGTAAATGCCCATTGTAAATTTCATTGCGATCTGACAACCCATAGCTATTATTCAGGACTATTATTCAGGAGGTCAAACACAGAACAATGCACTATATTGTCCAGATAGACAGACGGATAAAGTCAATCCAGTTTAATCCCCAATTTTATTTGAATAGTGGAGGTAATGGTATATATATACTATAATGAAGAATACCGCTTGTGACTAGTTTGTTCTATGTATTCTGGCCATTTGTTGTTGGTATGATCTAAAATTGACGTCTGATTTTCCTCTGATGTTCATGCCATTATTAATCTTTCAATTGTGTTGGCCTATCTTCCATAGCACAATGAATATTAAATAAGACAATATCGTTTTGACAAATGCCCATTCTACATAGTTTCAGGATGCTTTCATTTAATGACTCTAAAGTGTATATTTACAAGTACATATACAGTAAATATATTCACTCTTTCATTTCTGACAGACTGTTAAGACAGTACGTCCTGTAATTAAAATGGACATCAGTTTCCATCTCATTAATTTCCTTTTAACAAATGGCTCAGAACAAATTATTAGTATAAATTTGTTAGGGTATTAGCAACAGTGTTAGTAGTGTGTTTCAGATGTTAGAGCTGCCCATATGGTACTCACTTCCCCTTGAGCCTCACAGTATTGTGAGTCAAGCCCTATATTAATATATCGGGCTCACCATATGGCACTCATCCAGACTCATGGATGCAGCCCATGTTAATAGCATATGTTCTAAACCGGGTGGTATGATTTGTGTTGTAGTGTGTTTAATGGAGTAGTCAGTTGTGCAATTTGTTAGCTTTAAAGGCACACATAATATTTTTCTAGAGCTCATGAACAGTTTGAGCATTTTAATTTGTGTTAGCTCGCCAGCTTGACCTAATTAAGTTAAGCCATATTGTAAATGTCATATGGATAGTGTAAAGGTAGTCATAGTATCAATGAAGGTGACAGTAATGGATTACATTTATCTGACACAACAATGTAGAATAAATACAGAACACAACTTACATCATAATCTTAAAACTTTTATCGAAATAGCTGTGCACGGCGCATAGTTAGATTTATATATCCTTGCGCTATCCACTACTCATTCAATAAAAGAGTCTCGATTGAGATGTACGTTGTCTTCTGTCTATATCTTCAACAAATGTCTCAATATTATGTATGACTTTAATTAAATGAATCACTTACCTACATAATCACTCCCTACATCACACAAATGGAAATTGTTTCAAGCAGGAACATTGAGTAAGGAATCAAGAGGTACCGACAATAATAGCTATGATAGTTACTTGATTCATTTGTAGGAATATCATTTAGATAAAATGATTATGTCCAAACAATGTTCCCATTAGCATCAATTCCCGTTTGGAGGAAGTAGCGAGTGATAACACTGAGAATAAGGGATGAGTGGGGTTAGTAATATTCCTTCTGCATTCCACCTAGTCACACATGGTAATGCACATGATACATACCTAATGATATCATAAACGAGTCTAGTCTGTTGTTACTCACCTGTAGCAGCAGTGTTGTGATTACCCCACCCCTTTTACGCGTGATTTATTATTAAGCTCCTCTAGAAGTAGAGCAAGCAGTTTCCTAGATGTTCTTTTTAAAGCGTGTTTTATGATTATAATTAAGCTCCCCTAGACATCGAGTAGTCATATCTTAGGCTAGCTCATCAGCACAACCTATACATTTCCAATCTTTTTCTTTGGGTTCTTTTGTGATTGCTACACACTTCCAATGAAACCATTTTTTGCATGTTCCACACTCAACAGATTGAAGGTCATCTTTCCTAGGTTTCCATCTGCAGGCCCTCTTACATACAGGGCAGGTCCATTTCAACAGATCTGATGGCTTTGTTTCATTTTTCTGTTTTATTATGTTTCCATGTAGCTAAATTTTGCAACCCTGCTTGGCCCTTCTTATCTTTGAGTACTTACAGTGCTTCTTCCGATGTTGCAAGTTTGAGATCTGCTAAATCTTGACTGGCTGTGACTGAGTTACTGCTACCTGCAGGACCATTATTGTTAGTTGTCATCCTTCCTTCATCTTGATTGTCATCGGTGTTGGAAACTGATCTTGACAGAGATACCAGTTTTGCTTGCTCCTTGCGTGCAATAACTTTTCTGGAATGGTACTTATTGATATGTCTGTTCATTAATGCCATGTTAAGGAAATGTGCATCCTTTATCCCATCACACAAGCAGACAGTACAGTACAACAGGTTCATTCTGTGTTTAATTGAATAATGCTTGTATAACTGATTCTCAGTACTGCAGGCATATGGAGGCATTTCACCATTTTCAACATATTTACAACATGTATATGGTTTTGCAACAAGACTGTTGTTAAATACACAGTGATCTTTCTTTTTCTTCTTTTTTTGCTGGTTCAGAATTATCTATCTCGGTTTCTGACTGCCCCTCATGCTCATCAACAGCTCTTATTGGCAACAAGCAGGTATTTATCTTCTCATTCAATTTCAAGGAATTTTCCACCACAGAAGATAAACTGATGCCACGTTTTGAAACTCTCTGCCGCTTCCTACCTCCATGTATCTCACTAGCTTTATCCGGAAAATCCACATTGGGCCTATATGGATCAAGAGGACCTTCCTCTGTGTCATATTGAATCACCAGGGCACACCTCTCTTGTACTGAGCCCTCTTGTCTTCTGAAACCCATGTTGTGTGGGTGTCTTTTTGCCAATGTTCCTCTTGGTAGCTTCATTCCACGATGACTCTCATCATGCAACACTTTCAATATTCTTCCTCTGGAAGCATTTTCCAATTCCTCGAAGTCCGCAACATGAGATATCCTCTTCAAGTTTTGTATAATAACATCTGTACTATCGAGTCCAGCAGGCACATTCACTTCGCCAATAGTTTTGTTTTGTTTTTGCCTATTAAATCTGAAGGTCTTGAAAGCTTCCAGTAAGGTGTGCTCATTTTGTATACATTCTCTTTGAGCTAGACATGCATACATGTGCTTGCAAAAATAAGGCTGTCCCCTAACTATGAAATAATTACATGTACATATTCCCAGGTTGATATTGACAATATGAACTTCTCACTTAATTTTTCAACAAATTCATCTGGGAGTATTGCACAAATGTATTCATAGAATATCCTAGAAGCGGCTATGTCTAAATTTGAAATTGCCCTTTTGCATTTGGTAACAATGTCATAGGTATGCTCATCATTCCCATTGGTAATCTGGCTATGATTTCTCTCTTCCAATTCTTCGTCTGGTTCAAGTGTACCATCAAAAAATTCATCTGGCAAATCTTTCTTACTGTATGTATCTGACTCACTTCTGACCAATGCCCAACCATCATTTTTGCTCCATTCTACTATGAGGCCTCTTTGTATGAGGCTTATACCACGCTTACATACTTTGAGCTCTTTCACTTTGCCTCGGATATTTCTCTTTCTCACTTGTTTTCTCACTTGTGATAGCTGCATATTTTGCTGAGTGGCTACTATATCATCATCAATTATGCTATTCATTAAAGTCAGTGTAAATGTGCATATCAGGCGATTAAGATGGCCTCCAAAATATGTCTCATCAACATCTTTGAATTTCCTTTCTGTCACATTATCAGTCAAAAGTAGTGGATTGGTCTGCTCCGTTTCTTCAACAGCATACATACACTCAGCAGACATAGGTTCATGCCATGGGAAAGAGAACCAATGCTTATTTAAATATGCAACCAGTTTACTCCTGTTTTCCTCGGACTGAAGCCAATCTGGTATCTCTTTTTCTATGAAGTCAATCAGCCTCTTTGTCACATACTGCCTGGAGTTTTGATCCCAACACCTCATTACACATTTAAGTCCTGTCTCCAGTGGTCGTGTTAAAATCCGCAACTCCTCTTCTTCATTCAAATGCCTGCGAAAAGCCCGTACGGCATGGAAGTTGCACAGTATTGATTTCATGTTATTACTCATAACTCCATTCAATGATGCCCTGTCTTTGTCATGTTGAAAAAATGGCTTAATTTGGTTTTTGAATGAACATGGTTTCAATCGGAAAAAGCCGTTGCCATCATTGAAGATGTACAACTCTGTATGGTGAAGGCATTTCTCATCAGTGCATGGTACGTTTGCTAACATTAGCTGAATTGTTCTGGTATGGATATGTTGCACATCTGAATTGGATGCAGATGCGACTACAAGATGGCCAGCATTCATACTATCACAATAGGTAATGAAGGCAGTTTTAAAACGAACTGCATTGAAGTCATGTTTCACATCAAGACCAAGAACTGCTTTGCCAAAAGTTCTCAAATAATTCAGAGACTCATTCTTTGGTACAACATACTGATAGTCTCTTCCTATGACAATCGAACCTCGCTGGAAAAGCAACACAGAGTCAAAGTTGCTTTGAATTAGGTTTTCTGTTCTCCGCCAGTCAGACATATCATTTTCTTTCATACTGATTTTGATCAAACCTTTCTCTACATATTTCACCCGGTTGCGTACTTGATCCAGATAATGTATTTTAATGGTTTTTTAAGAAGCAGCTTTTCTTGATTATTACCTGCAGAGATTATTTGTTTTGCTGTTGCTTTGAAAGATAGTCGCTGTTTGTCCCATGAGTCTCTTGTTGTGAGACTAGCTCGCTTGTTTCCCTGGTTTGCTTCTACACTGTGATAAGAGCCATTTTTCACACCTTTGTAAATGGTCCATTTTGAGAGAGCATTACTATATATAACCAATTTCAGTTTCCAACCACAGGCTAAGTGTTTTCCACGAACTGTCCGAGTGATAATTGAAGTTTGGTTCATCAATGTCATTGGACGGTCACAGTTATATTTCCACATGTGCAAGTAACAAGCATTGAACAGTATCCTCCCCACACTGTCTTTCCTAAAGTTGTGATCATAATCCACCATGCAATGTTCACATTGGCTTTGTACTTCTAATTTAAATTGGCATGATGGACATTCTTTTGTTGCTATAGTAACGTTCAGACTTCTTCTTAGTGCAATGCACTCTGTTCTGCATGTATCTGACTTAGAAGCACATGCAAGCATACTACTGGAGTAATTGCATCATCAGTATATGTACCTTCTTCAAAGCTATAGGTTGCATCAAAGCAGTGTGTTTTCCCCCATTTCCCCCACTTTTCATTATCTGTAACAGCACTTTCATGGCACCACAATGCGCATTGTGATCGATTTTTATGCCCTTGTCTACTAAATAGTGTTTGTTGACATCAAACAAACATTTGTCAAAATAGTACTTTGTTTGTAATCCAACTTCTAACTTACCACATTCAATCCATAATTTGTTGGTCACTTCATATCTCACCCAATCTGCAGCATCTTCTTCCAAGAATTGTCTGATCTCCTCATTAGCTACAGTGTCATTTTTTCCTTCATCTGAGCACTTGAAGTTCTTGCTCATTCTCTTACCATCTTTGAGTCTCACCTCAACCTGCATAAAATTATGTTTTTGGACTTCCTGTATGATATCAATGGCTTTCCAAATGTCAGATCTTCCAGACTACTGTTCTCATTTGAAAGGGCCTCCTGGTACTCCTCCATATTTGCAGATTTAAAATTTTCCACTAGCTCCTGACATTCATCTGTTGACAAATATTGATTGATTTTTGTGATAGCCTCATCATCCTTCAATCCAAGCTCAGTACATGCAAACTGTTTGCTCAAAGCTGATTCACAGAATCTAATGTGCAGATATAATGTTAGTCTCTTATTCCTAAATCTTACTTCAGGTTTTCCAGACAAAACTGTGCTTAATTTATCAGGTACTATTACACCATTATTCCTCTTATCAGATTTTCCTGTACTTGTCGATTCATTGGACTGAGAACAGACATTGGCTTGTTCCTCGTGTATCTTGGCCTGCTGTGGTATTTCATTCACATCTGACACCGAGTCACTGAAATCTGGTGAATCATTTGTCTCCTGTCCTTCTACATATGATTGGACCTGACTATTTGTTTGATACACATGCTCCAGATTCACAACACCATCCATGAGCCAATTCAGTGTAACAAATCTCATAAAATGTGAGAATCCACTGCATGATCTGAGGTATGTCAGATGTTGATTATCAGCTATGTCGTGACTACAAAGTGCATAAAACTTTGGTATGTCTAAAGCTGCAACACTTGCTTTTACTACAAGAACTGGTCCACAAACATTAGAGCATTCCTGTTTTGGATAATGAGGTGAGCAATTTGAAGAACAGTAATGTCCTATTTCACTTGTTTGCTCAGGGTCATGGCAGTATATCAATTCTGGCGATGGAATTCCCCATTTGGCAAGAACTCCTACTATGTTTGTCAATACGTCTTGCGGACAGGGCCATCCTTTGGTGTCTGCATAAATCACAGTATTATTACTACATGAGTACACTGCCATTGAGTAATGGTTGCCATGCTTCACAGTAATTTCTCCATGTTCATCAAACTGTGCTATATTTAGAAAAGTCTGGTCCTTATGCAATCCTACATGCAACATGAATACCAAAGTCTGGCAATCCTTAAATGGAATGTTTCCAAATCTTCTCTCCAATTCAGATATATATCTGTCCCAGCTGAACCCCACCATCATAGATTCAACATATGCACTTTTAGCTTGACTGTTTAAAATTTCTGAACTTCCATTGAATATTGCATTGTCAAACCATTCATCACCTAATAAGGTCAATGCATCATGTACTTTTATCCTGCATTTGGGAAATTCTACTGCAGCTTTCATTGTATTTGATATCATAGTTGAGCCAAAATTTCGAATTTTTCCCTAGTCCATTGAACGATAACAGTTTGGTGCAGCAAACTCTATTTTAAGCCATGACATGTACTTTGAGCACTTACTTTTCATAATTTTTACTTTATGCAGCTGAAGAAATGCATCTATCTGTTTGAAATCATACACACCATAATCTAGTGCTGCCAATGTATTCTCATTTTTATGGAGAACAGACATGATATTATCTAACTGATCAATACTTGGCATGAATGGTGATTCTGCTGCTAGATCACAGTCTGTGTCATGACTGTCAATTATTTTCCAATTCTCTTAGTCTAATGTTTCAGGCATGAATAAATGCTTATACATACATATAGCCAGTGTTTCTTCCAATCTCAACAAATCCAGTTGCTTCCCATCGGATCCATCCACTAACTTCACCAATGTAGAAGACGCCATAATTAATTCTGGGTATCTGAGAAATAAAGATCAATGAAGAATAATCAATAATGATATATATAAATACTACTCGTAGTACTACTACTAGTCAAAATGAATGTGGAAATGGCCTTAAATTAAAATGATCATTTAATCATAATGTATGAGTCTCCACCCATTTATTTAATTTTTAAAATGTACTACTAGTCGTATACTAATAGTAATACTATTAACTACAGTAAAAGCTTTGTTTTGGTCTACTTCAACTTACTTCAAGTGCAATAAAAAAAATACATGTTAAATAAATATAGTTTTCACTATATTAAGACTATAGTATAAAACAGTTTAACTTTAACTTTAAATAGGCTTTCAAACCACAAGTGACATGCAATACATGGCATTAATTTAATTAGTTTAATGTACATTTGAATAATGTATCCCCAGTCTATTCACCAATGTTCTAGACTAAAGCCTACTAAAGTAAAGGCTGCAAATATAAATTAATAATATAATGGATGAATCATATTAAATGGACAGTCTTGAGAATGGAGTCTACGAGTTACTCAGTTAGTAATACTAATAGTTATTATAGTAATTAGTAGTACGACTACATTCACAGTTAAAATAACTTAGAAATAGAAATATTGAATGATCATAATGAAGATTGAAGTAACACTCTTCTTATATCAGAGTTAGACAGTCAAACATGAGTAAATCATTCAATATTTACACAAAAAACAGCATTAATAACATGACATTGAATGATTGAGTCAATGTCATGTCAATAATGATAAATTCAGAAGTCGTCGATAAACATTTATAATTATCATTTATCATGGCTATAATAGCGTATAGGCTCCAATAATTACGCAGAATAGGCGACAAGTTAATACGGATACTATCTGTCGTAGTTTTATGAAGATTATTAGTCAATTTTCTGTTTAAAAATACAAAAATATCCAACAGAAAATATCTTCAAACCTACCGCTCCCAAGAGTTAAGAATGTCGGTCAAAATATTGCGCGCAATGCTAAAGGTCAAAAGCAAAGGTCGGCACAAAGGTCAAGTTAGCGGACGACTCCTTCAACATCCAACTTTCTGCCAGAAAACCGGTGAGACTGACCTATTCAGCCTCAGTGTGTAGCCACGTCCGTCGACCATGAAAAACACTTACGAAAGTCACATTCATTTTACATCCCTATTCGCCAGAAGTCAGATAAACGCTCTTTATTGCTACCATATCTGGAATAGCGTACCACGGAACGCTCTTTTCTGTTCCATGTGTAGCGGTCACGTTGTAAATATAGAAGGCCGATGACTTCTCTGCTCGAGAGGTCCAGATATCTTGGTCACAGCCGTTAGACGCTTTGTGTGATCACTGAAGTTAAGCAACGTCGAGCTCGGTTAGTCCTTGGATGGGTGACCGGCTTGGGATTTCGGGTGCTGCCAACTTAAGGTGCGATTCCCGCACTTCTCTCTCTAGTTCTGTTGGTTTAAACATATTTTATTTGCTCAATGCATATATTATTAACAGGCAAAAGGTTCTGTTACACATGTCGTGCAAATGGCTGATTTGTGTTTGACACAAAGACCTTATTCACAGTTGTATTTTTCCATTACTCCAATGCGTCTTTTTGGGTTACACAATGCTCGCTTAAAGGTAGTTCAGATATTTATCGACCTATTTCGATACTGAGAAAGATTCAAAAGCGAATACAATTGTGTATTTTGGAGCGCAAATACATTTCAATCATTGTTTCACAAACCCTCATAATGGCTACGGAAATCAGCAATTTTTTTAGGTTGACTGGCTTGCTGTTGATTATTTACAGACAATGCATACCGGTACATATTAATTAAAACTTCTGTGATTGTTATATTGAACTAATAATTCTTTAGAATTACAATTACAATTATATAGGATAGATAATAAAATTAACTAGACATCGCCGACTGACGGTGATAACAATTCAGATCGAAAATAGGAAACATGGAATTTAATTGAAATGACGAAATGGGCCCATATTTAGCTCAAACATTCAATACACTCCCCTTGGCCACCGCCAAGTCGCTTGACAGTTGTCATCATCTGCAATAAAACGTACCTCTTGCCACCAATGTAATTCGTTTATCGCATTTAAGGCCGTATCTCACTATGGGAATAACTGCCAGCACTGTCTGTTCCTCCACCCGAACAAACTGCCGTTTAACCCTTTACCCAACAAACCGGCCAAATAAAGCTTCAACAGCCTAAAATATCTTCGGTCTGTCTCAATAGAACCATACAAATATGGATATCAGCCAGCACTGTCTGTTCCTCCACCCGAACAAACTGCCGTTTAACCCTTTACCCAACAAACCGGCCAAATAAAGCTTCAACAGCCTAAAATATCTTCGGTCTGTCTCAATAGAACCATACAAATATGGATATCATTGGAACCGGCTCCTTGACCACATTGTGATAGTTACAGTTATGCCCTGTGCCAATGCATTCTCTTATATATGCGAGTCGACCATAGGTCGCCTCGGATATATAAGAGAATGCAATGGCCTAAAAAAAAATCTTGTTTTACCATTTTTTCTTACATTCTTTAACAATTTTATAATTTTTAATGTGTTAAGCCAATGCATTCTCTTATATATGCGAGGCGACCTATGGTCGACTCGCATATATAAGAGAATGCATTGGCACAGGGCCGTTCTGTTGGGTAAAGGGTTAACTTCTAACCCCTTTCTAATAATAATCGCCAGCCGAAACAATTCGATGGCATGCAGCTATAGAGTGACAGCACCGGATGTTCATTGGCAGTTTGTTCCATAACGCGATGGACACCTCTTGGAAACATAACTGTCCATGCTTATTGCTCGGGTTGCCGCCGATGGTATTCAGTTGGAATCCGGTGGTGTTGGACCGAGTTATTCATCCCGATCTCACCTGAAACATGTCCGTAATATAAACACGTATTTCCATGTGTAGAGCTTTGAACACAATTGGTTCTATTTGACATCAAATAAATTAATTAGCAAACGGTGATTCGAGAATTTCTTTAGGTACGATCTGGTCTTCCATAGTTCAATAGTTTTAATATGTTAATTACATTATATTTTCTCGCCTTTTCATTGGTTTAAATTTACACCTCGCCTTTTCATTGGTTTAGATTGACGCACCCCCCTTTTCGCGGGAATTTCTAATTACCTTTGTTAATTTCTTCATTATATTGATATTTTCTTCTGAGGCTACAAGTTTTAAAACTTAAAAATAGAACCAATTCCATCTACTTTAGAAGTAATTATATTGTTTGCTCAGTTTCTAAGCAGGAGCTTCAAGTGGAGTTAAGATCTTTCACTTAAATCTTTCTTTGGATTGCGAGTTCTTTAATTCCTATGAATTGTCATTGTTATATAGAGGATTAGGAAGAATTAAGCCACATTGTGTCCGTCAAGCCCTTCCAATAACCCCTGCTATTTTAGAGATGATTCATGTTCATATTAATCAGGATGACCCTATTCATGTTACTCACTGGTGTATTTTCCTTTTGGCCTTTTTTCTTTTTCTTCGTAAGTCTAATTTAGTACCAGATACCGCTACTTCTTTTGATGCGTCGCATCAGTTGTGTAGACAAGATATTTTTATTACAGATAATGTGCTTTTGGTCATTATTAAGTGGTCAAAGACCATTCAGTTTGGACAACGTATTTTAAAGTTACCAGTTGTAGCCATTCCGGGTTCGGTCCTTTGCCCTGTTAAAGCCTTTAAGGCTATGGTTAAGCTTAACCCGTCAGCATATTTTGAACCAGCATTCCAAATACGTAGTAATGGTAAGGTTAAGCCTGTAACTTATTCACAATTTCAAAAGTTTTTGAGGCTTCGGTTAGTAGATATTGGAGAAGACCCCTTACTTTATTCTTCGCATAGTTTTAGAAGGGGCGGCGCCTCGTGGGCATTTAAGGTGCAAGTTCCTAGTGAATTTATTCAATTAATGGGCGATTGGTCTAGCGATTGCTACAAGCGTTATCTACATTATTCTTTGAAAGATAGGTATGTGTTAGCCAATCGCATGAAACAATCAATTTTGGATAAATATATATAACTTTATACAGGCATTCATTGATTTCCTATGGAATGGTGCCCAAGGGCTTGGCGGGTTGAAATAAATCGAATGAATGTTGATGTGTACAGTGTTGTCTGGCATGTGTTTTGTTCATGCATGTCTATGTACTATTTATTAACTTGCATGTTTGTCTTGAATTAATTTATTTTCTGTTGTGAGAATGAATTTTGTACATGTAAGAAGAATTTTATTTTTCCTCGAACCCTTGGCTAATTGGTTCTATTTGACATCAAATAAATTAATTAGCAAACGGTGATTCGAGAATTTCTTTAGGTACGATCTGGTCTTCCATAGTTCAATAGTTTTAATATGTTAATTACATTATATTTTCTCGCCTTTTCATTGGTTTAAATTTACACCTCGCCTTTTCATTGGTTTAGATTGACGCACCCCCCTTTTCGCGGGAATTTCTAATTACCTTTGTTAATTTCTTCATTATATTGATATTTTCTTCTGAGGCTACAAGTTTTAAAACTTTCCCACCCTCCCATCCCATTCAGAAAAATTTAATGTCTTTCCTACATTGTGGGCGGGTTGAAATAAATCGAATGAATGTTGATGTGTACAGTGTTGTCTGGCATGTGTTTTGTCCATGCATGTCTATGTACTATTTATTAACTTGCATGTTTGTATTGAATTAATTTATTTTCTGTTGTGAGAATGAATTTTGTACATGTAGTCTCGATAGAAAATATCTTGCGTCTAATTAAATTATTAAATTTAGAAGAATTTTATTTTTCCTCGAACCCTTGGCTAATTACTGCACATTTAAACTGAATGTCATGATATGCTCTTGAATTAGAAAATGGATATGATCATATCTACATTTGTTATTCATGAAGCGTACACACTTTATCAAAATAACACTATACTGGTAGCAGATTAAAATATATATAGCACATACTTCCCAACCACACTCTGACTGTGCGCACATAGAGACATAACAGTCAGTTAATTTCCATAAAAGAACGTTCATCAGGTTTCAGGAGAACTCCATAAAAAATACTTTTATTGAGAAATCCACATTTTATAGCAACAAAACGTATTTAATTTACATTTTCTAAAGCCAGGGTATGTGTTGTGGCTCAACTTCACCAGAAAGCAAACAGCCGGATTTGACTGTGACTGCAATTGTGCAAAGACAGAATCCCTCCCAAGCCAGCTCATATTTTAACATGGCCAGCCTGGTCCAAATCTCAATCAGGATTAATCAAGAGATTATTCAATGAATTCCCACAAGCAAGTTTAGTGCGATTTTTGTCAACCCATTTTTCCCAAAATGTGATGGAGTTAAAATAAAGGATTCTGTTCATTTATATTAGTAACCAATCAGTTACCAATCCAATCGATGTACCATTTTAAGAGTATAAGTCATGACGGGTTATCTTAGAAAAACAAAGTGTGAACTTTATAGAGGTTTTAACAATTGATTTTTTTCGAACCCAAATCCAACAAACGCAAAGTCCATATCTAAGAAAAAAATATGGGAATGTTTACTGATCACTATGAAGAATGATGAACAATAAAAATATATTCATATTTAACAAGCGTTCTTTGAAATGACGCTTGATGGGTGGATTAGTGGCCCCATTGTGTCCAGTGTAGCTGGGATTGTTATTTGCCAGTGTGCCTGCCTGTGGCCACCGGACAATACGGGATTATTCCATGATTGGTGACATATTTAGTGGTTACAGGGTGGTGTGCTAAATTGAAGCTTTAGAAATTGTTTTATCAACTCACACTGCCATTTAGTTAACCAATTCCTGCCAACTCCCAGTCAGCCATGTTGTTGGAAGTATATATATCATATGCAAACAACCGGTTCTAAGTAAATTTTTCAAAGAACACGTTATGATAAATATGAATATATATTTTATTGTTCATTCTTCGCAGTATTCAGTATACATTTCCATATTTATTTCTTAGAAATTAATTTTGTGTTTGTTGGATTTGGGTTCGAAAAAAATATTTTTGAAAACCTCTATAAAGTTCACATTTTGTATTTCTAAGATAATCCATCATGACTTATACTCTTAAAATGGTGCATCAATGGGTTGGTTACTGTGATTAAAAGTGAACATAATCATTTATGTTGACTCCATCAAATGTGGGTTGAAAAATGGGTTAGCAAAGTCCTTACACCATCACATATGTTATCATAGCCATTTCCAAGTCTTTATATTAATAACATTTTATAATAATTAATACATTAAAACAGATTGGGGGGGGGGCAAACAAATCACATCTACGCAAGGTGAAGCTACACACTGACAATTCCCATATTAATAGCTTCCTTTGTATTGCAGTTTGGAGTGAAGACGACAATCACTTGATAAAATTTATTTATTTATCAATCAAATTTTAATCCATGATATTCTTGATCTATCAGTGTCTATGGACGACAATTTCTGGGTTTTTTTCTAATATCAGATCATATATCTTGACTACCAGTTCAGCTTTATGATTGACCAACTCCTCCTCTTCGTGTCCTTCAGTCATGACATATTTATAGTAGCTGCACAGTCACAAAGTCAATCTCACTAGCTTGCATACCATGCTCCAAGAGATATCCAAATAAACTAATAGAAAAAAATGGATTGTTTTAAAATTATATCACCAGTTTAGATGAACTGATTATTGACACTTTTACTTTTAAAGCATCAAAAATTAAGTAGATTATCAAGAACTGAACATACAAACACAAGCTTACTGAAAACAATATGCCATGACCCATTGTCCCCCATTTCTTCAAATGTGAAAACAACATGCAATTGTCATGAATCATGTGGCTCCACATTATAAAATCCGCCGGGATACCCCGACGTATCTTACTCTTTAATATATATAAATTAGGCCCCTGGGAATCGGAAAGCGAATCTAATCTGGTGTCCGATATCGAATCCGAATCAGGATTAGCACTGAATGGAGACAAATCATGGCTAACCATCGAATATTCTTCACATAATGTCTACAAAATTTGGCACACTGTCTGAAAATTTCGGATAGATGAAACAAACACCCAAGACAGTTGACAGGCAACACTTTTGTAGACAACATCGTTCTCAATTTTATTTTCGAACTAAAAATAGGAAATAATCGTACTTGATTTGAAATACACGCCATCTAACTGGGGATTAGAGACCTTGACGATTATTTGAAATACACGCCATCTAACTGGGGATTAGAGACCTTGACGAGTATAAAAGGAGCAAATACTACTGTAATCACATTACTCGAATGAGTCGACTACTCGGCTGTTGTATATGATATAGTGTTTTTTAACTTTATAATTGCCAACGACTATACTAAGCCTAAGGATGTCAGGACTAAATGCGACTGATGTATCATAAACATGTCATGCCTGCGTATCGATGCGCGTGACATCCGAGTGCAACGTCAGTTCCGGATGGTCGTCTTATAATAATGCATTTCGATCGATGGGAGGTAACTCTATATAATCACAATGTGCGGTTTATCGAGAACCGTATCACTAAATTAAGCTGATATTACCCAGGCATCCGGCGTTCTTGTCGACGGAATACATTTATGCTAGCAGCCATCTTAATTTGATATACAATATAAATGTGTTAACCCTAAAATATTAACAGAGTGGGGAGATTAAAATATATTTAATATGACATAAAACACACTCAACAAGCTAACATGTTAACATGTATGTCAATTCATGTCCATGATCATTGATTAAAAAATGCAGTCCAGCTTCCAATCAGCTAATACGAAATGGGTGGTTGTAACAATGTAGTTTGATTTATTGTCACCCTTCCAATGATCGAAAGAGATGTTTATCATATTATCCCGACTTTCCGTAATTTTGGCCTTCAATTTCTGATCCACTTCGACCTTGATGTCTGATAATTAACGAGATAACGTCGTGGGTGGGGTTGAGCATATGATCCGTTGTTGAAAACTTGACACACGTTTTTAAACCACTCTCTTGCTGCGGCATCAAATGACTGACCCATCCGCAACTACAAATTTCATCACAGCGTCTTCATACTTCTTCCTCACATCAAGGACCAATTTCTTACCAATGATGAAACGCTCGTTTGCTGTATGGTTGGTGAAGCGGCTCCACTCGATGAAGCGGCTAAAGTGACAGTTGGTTTACACTTTTGTACCTCAAGTTTATGTTTTGCTTCAGTATGAATATCGATGTGTAATGTCTCTTGAGGTGGAGCCATAAATGATATGAAGTCCCACGTGCCTGTTTAGCAAATATATTTTGGCATTTATTGCAACACGAATATCTTTGTTAGTGTTTTCGTCTCTACTGTGAGAAATACTCCCGTATAGACGATGTACCGGTAGATTTCTTCGCTGACATGTCCTATTTCAATGTTTGCCCCGTATGTTATGTTATGGTATAACGGTTAATAATACAGCTTTTGATATGACCCATGCATATTGAACAACGAGGGCGGTTGCCAGGTCATCGAAATGAAGACTCGCAGAGCGGGTCGCTGAAATTGAAAAAAATATATATGTTCTCATACCTTATCCATTTAAATTTCCCGCACTCAAATTTCCGCAACAAATGGACTGGTGCGAAAAACCACACACCCATGTAACAATTCGACTCTTTAGCCACATAACACCTGTAGCGTCGCTGCAATATTGCACCTTTCCAAGTGGCAGAAGTATATCATGAATATGTGGAAAAATCCCGCGCATCTTGGATAGCAACTTGGACCTGTTTCATTGATTCGGATGCTTGCCGTTTGGCAGCGCCGCCAACACCATCACATGGACCCTTTCTGTTGTCCCTCTTGATATACCACTGGGCGTTCACTCCATATCTGTCCTAATGCTTCCACAGTGCCGCAGAAATGAACCGATTTCGATATTGAGAAGATGTCGAGTCGGTTTAGTCGTGAATATGTAAAACCGGGAACAATGGAGAATTTTCAATTGTTCTTAAAGGTATTTCCAATTGCCTCTCGCCATATTGATTAGTTTTTAACCATTTTAAGTTAACTACTAGCCTATCTTCTATGAGCACATCGCCTCTTGTTATTTGTTAAATTTGATTTTCTACAACATGTGAAGAATGCAAAAACCAATAAACACCAAAAAATCGCATCTTCGGGTTCATACAATTCCATCATGTTCGAAATCTCCAACAGAATTTCTAGAATTATTGGATGTGCTCTACTATCCGCATGTGGATTTAATCTAGCTAATCCTTTAACAACAAGTTTGAGCTGATATGTATCACACGGACATTCAAGTCCAATCTGAAGGTGCAATGTTTTTACACCAGAAACATAATTTGTAATGACTGAACTGAAGCGAAAGATCTCACTAACTGAACATATTTAATTATTTTAGTTGTCGGAAGTGGGAAGAATTCAAAATACTCACAAAATAAATAGTATGCTTCCAACTGAATTTTAGATTCTGTAATATGCCATCTGCAAATGATGCTCTCGTATATTGCATGGCTTCCATTGACTTTATGACCAAATCTGAAACGAGAATCGCACTTCATATTTTTCATCACTTGTCATCAAATCTAAACTATAATCTGGAATTGTTACCTCTAAGATAACACCTTATGTCACTTTAGCATTATGACTTGAGCACCTCGATAATAGATCTGGAATCCTATTTGGCTCACCACTGATATGGACAGCTTTAACTTCGAACTCTTTTCTTGCTGCTATTAATTCAATTTCTCTCAGATGTGACTACAGACATTCATGTTTAGTACCACCCGAATTATGGACTGAAAACGAATACTAAAATACCACAGAATATTGCGATCGTTTGCCGGTATATCTCATTCCCCACAATTTAAGACACATTAATACTGTCAATAACTCCAGCCAATTAATATGTAAACGTTTTCTCCTAATGAACTTTGGAAAATATTGATATTGCCTTATGCAACCACATGCCATGAGAGTAGCGTCACAAGCCAACGCTATATCTGGATCAGACCATTCTTGTCATATCAAAGATATACCATTATAATGTTCGACAAATGTTAGTCACAAAGCCAAATCTTAATTGAACAAATTTGGAATTTTTCGTTCTATGGTTGTCCTCAAATGAGCGCAAAACCTGTGAGCAAACGAGATACTAATAACCTACCCGGCCTCACACGAGGAGGAAAAATTAAGTTTACCATCCATTTTTAGAAGAAGGCTCTCCAAATCAAATTGGATTCCTGAACAAATTGCATATTTCGTGATGGTAGAAACATTTTGTCCACGGATTCTTCTAATCCACAATTATCTAGTAATTCTTTCAATTTAAAAGAATGATTTCTCAGCTTTCTGCTTTCTCCCCTACTTCATAACCTGCCAAATCATCTAAGTAATTCACCATGTTGAAACCTGATTTATTCATGAAGAATCTGGCACGCAACAGCACTACTTCTCATATCCATGGGTAATACTCTATCAGAGTAATATTTACCTTCCCATTGATATCCTAATAGATTTATATCTCAAACATCTACCGGTACCTGTCTGTAGCAAAGTCTCAAATCTAGTTCGTTCATATATCAATGAATATGATTGGTTCTGTTTTAACAGATCCACCAAATTGTCAACCGAAGGATACACTAATTTGTAGCTTATTACCAGGTATATATATTTTTTGGAATCTTGCGTTTATGCACTGATCAGGAAGAAGCTTACGTCAACTTTAGATCGTTGCTCCTCTGAGTTCATCTTTGTGACGCTATTTAATGGAGACACAAAATCCTCATCAAATGGAATTTCATTGAAAGGCCCTTATAATAGCTTGATAATCCATTCCTTTATATAAATATCTTTCCATTTCAACTAAATAAGAAGTAGCACCTCATTGCAATCATGTTACAAGCCCTTAGGCCATCAATTCCAATGGTAGATCGAAGCTGAGAAAAATCACAGAATTGTCTGTCTTTATACGCAGCCAACGAATCTTGCAACCTTTGACATTATGTGTATATGATTGCCTAACTTTAATATTATCTGCCTAGTCTGTGATGAAATTTCTGTTGATGTTAGTTCATGTCTACAATCTTGATTTGAAAAAGTGCTATCACTTGCCATTATGACAAATTCAATTGTAGAACGACTCGATTTGCCAAATTGGCCCAAGTCGATCAGCCCTTTCTTTGTCGCTATCACTAAATAAACGTTGGAATTCGAAACGAAACCAGTCTTTCTGTGAGTTGGCAGCGTCATTGCTCATACTTATTCCACTGATATTTCCACTGAACCTCCAGGCCGATTTCCATTCATAAATTTCATAATACGAAATGTTGCGTAGTAAATTCAATCGAACTTTTTCTCTTTGCGTGTTGCTAGTTGGAAAATAATCTCCAGTTCGTCTGCCACAAATATGGTTGAAGACTTTGTTTTCTAATACCAATATAATATGAGTGGGGGATGCTCATATCCAGGGCCTACAGTAGAGGTAGCCCTGTCTTGGACGTCGGTAGTGGTTAACTTCACTAACGATGCCCAGAGCAGTCTACCTTGCGGCAGTTTACAAATGTCATTATAGTGATAATTAAAGTATAATCCTAGTACCTTAGATTTGTATAAAAATGGGGCCCTTTTGAGTCCACGTGAAGGAATATATTGAAAGAAATAGGCATGTAAAAGGAAGATTGTCAGGAATGATTTTGTGGGTACTAAGAATGTGGTGGGGGTGATGTGGTTTAGAGGGGAGAGGGAAACAGGATTATGTGGGTATTAGGATATATTTGCTGGGGAGTATTCTATTGTCAATTTGATTTCTTGTGTTCTTCTAGATCATGGTTTCTAGAAAATTTATATCTTGAACGAGGAAATATTTATAGAGGTTATACAGGAGTTGGACTTGCATTGGTTTATACATAAATCTGCTTAATCTTCGTAGTGGACGTCAGTCAGGTGAATGGAAGGTGACGAGCAAATTGGAAGTCCTCTTATAGATTATAAGGACGAATTGAGTTGCATATAAGTCATTTTGTTTAAAATGTCTCTTTCCAATGTGGAAATGGATATATTGGCTTCTGTTATCCACCTTGTTAACCTCATATAAAGTATCCGGGATAATGTCCAAAATATGGCTTCCCATGTCAATAACTTTTCTCCATCTAGATGGAATGTCCCGTTGGGCCGATAGGTATTCAGCTGTGGTAACTTTATTATCTGTTAAAAAAATTATAATCTCTTCCTGTCAATCATTCATCAGAAATATAGGTAAACAGTCCCTATTGGTATATTCCCAATAATGTGTATGTAATATCGAGAGGGATTAACCATGTTTTCAGACCGTTCATGGTCTGTTAAAACAGAATAGGGTTATAAATCCTTGTTTATACAAATGGGCAATGAATATCAATAATGAGGGGTGATGTTATTAGCAGGTATGATTCGGAAATCTGATGTTCTTGGAAAAAGTATTTAATCCAATGAAATCCCATCAAGTGATAATATAAATATATATTGGGGACGGGTGTATGTTGGGTGGCGGTTTTTGGTAATTATCATAATATCATTTACTCAATCTTGGAAGTTGCCGTAGTTAGTTGACTTTCCTGGAATGCGAGTCATGTAGTAGAGTATTGTTGATATTCATGTGTGTATAGGGTGGTGATGTAAGATTCACATTTTCAGTTTGGTAATATAACATATATGATCCATTAAACAGCATAGACATATAAATGTTCTTCATAAACTTAAACATTACCACTGAGTTGGCATGTTGGGGAATGTCATGGCATATCAAAGCTAAAACGTAAATTAGGTGATTGGAGTGAAGCGTTATCCTTATAGAATAAGTAGTATGTATATTGTTTTGGATCTATATCAAGACATCTGGGGGTTTAGTAGTATAGACAGTCCTTTAAGGTCTGTATAAAAGACATCCGGGGCTAAGTAGTCTAGATAGTTCTTTTAGGTTTGTAGAAGATATCCGGGAGGGGAAACACACCATGTCACATAGTGACTTCTAAATAGAGAAAAGGGCCATGATTCCATACAATCATTGAAAGGCACGTGAGGCCATAGTTGTCGAAAATATTCATATTTGTTCCAATCACCGTAAACAGAAAAACATTAAAACGCATACAGTTCCGTTCATATATACCATGACCATCGCGTAAACAGCATGTTATCATAAAGACCTACTATATTTTACCTAAGCAAGAGTATGATTGTGTTACAGAAGACAGCACAATGCTACTGGCTAATCACACACAAATGGCATAATCGCTCTTTATTAGTTCCATATCAGGAATTCACTAATAAAGAACGCTCTTTATGTTTACCATCATAATATAAACAAACACCAGAAAAGTAACTTTTTATGCTTTTGTTTACATAACAATGGTCAAACAGATGACAATAACCTACTGTTTATGCGATATTTCTAATTTGTATACGGACAAAGTCGGTCTACATTTTGATGTTCTTTCTGTTTTTGACGGGTGTAAATATTTTCACAGGATACCCACCGCCAAGGCCAACCGTACCTTTGAACCATGATAAAACCGATAAGGGTTTCCATTTCCAGATGTGATCCACGTACAAATATCAAGAAATCTCATTAATATTGTCATGCGGACGAACGGTAAGATCATATGCGGACGGATGGACGGAGATGATTATAATAGTATTCTGAATTTCCGGGGAATAAAAAAGGGTGTTTTTCTGGGTGAACATTTAGAATTGATAGTGATTATATGACAGTATAAAGACGGCAATGCATAGGAAAAATGTGAATTATCTTATGCTCTCAATAAACCTCTAATTATGGAGGTCACATTCAAGATGAGCTGTAAAGATTCCAGTCTGAACTGGTATAAAAGACAGATCGGTACCACACAGATGTTTTATAAGTATTTATGAGCATAATAACCGGCAGATAAGTAATGTATTATACTATTAATTGCGGGAATTGTCCTGTGTTATAAATCTATATGTCATGTGTGATGAATTATCTATGTGCATTGTAAGGTGTTCATACTGGTAATATTAACATATGGTAACCTAATAAATAGGGCACCTTAATTATATAGTCCCTGTAATGTGGGTACTCGATCAGGTAAGTTTCTCCTTAATAAAATGAAATAAATGGATGATCAAGGGTGGGTTAGTCAGGGACTTCGTTAGAACGTACGCCATCCCTGTCCATAGGTAGTTTATATACTCCACACCAACCATCCATTCATTTTAAGAGGTTTGGATACCCCAAATTTATGGTTAGTATTTATCAACAGGTTTAGTAATTCCTTGTAGTTTGAGATGTAATGTCTCCGCGTAAGTAGTCTGTGGTGCAGTTTTTGGTCGAGTGTATAGACAAATTTGAGGGTAATATCAAAGTATGTCAAAAGTTTTTGTTTTGATTTTTGTTTTTTTTTATAGAAATCCATGTATTGAATGATGAGTTTGTTGATGAATTTAAGTGGATATCCTGCCTTGTATAATCTATCTATAAAAAGTTCAATGAAATTTAGGTATTCTGCTTCATTAGTGGAGTGCCAGAAAAATCCAACATTCGGTCTTTATAATCCCTTCGAAAATATTGTTAGGGTGGTTGGATGAGAAATGTACATAACTATGTAAGTCATTTGGTATAGTGATGTGTGTCTTTGTTGGTGTAAGAATGTAATATGGTTCAGCCTGAGCTGGATGTCAAGAACATGTATTTTTAATTTGTTGACTTCAAATTCTAGTGGAATATTTCTTGGGTATATATCTCGAAGTACATTAATGATAGGGAGTTTCTCAGGGTGTGCTTGTATAATAATAATACCATTATCAATGTATCTTAGAAATTCAATTATATTTTGAGTATTACAGGGTTCTGGAAAATGTATTCTGCCATAAAAAGTATAATTTTGACTTCAATGCCGGAGAAATGTGACCCCATCACGAGTGCTTTTTGTAGAAAGAGTCTGTCAAATCCAACATGGAAATATCCATAGTGTAAATAAATAAATCTGTCATGCATTCTATAATGGGTTCTTTAATATCCAATAGCTTATTAACAAATTGGAAACTATTTATTACATCGTCTGTCCTTGTGTACAAAGATGAAAAATCATAACTAAGGAACCAATATTGGTTAAAATACTTGGTGATATTTTAATCTTCCTAAATTGGTTTATAGCCTGTAATGAATCTTTGCATAGCGAAAAATTCCGCCCATTGTTTATAGAGTTCTTCAAGTTCGTTTAGATAGTGTTCTAACATTCCTCCTAGGCTTCTGGATGGTTCTGTAACGAGTACTGTGTGCATTCAAAATGGGCCGGCCTGCCAATTCATGTTCAATTTCAGCACTGGTGGTTGTTTTAATTTATGGACATTGGGACTAATGTTAAGTGATGGTATGGTGACATTTTCTATTTTCCTAGACACTAGTTTCTTTAGATGTCCATGGTGTATCCCTCACGATTCGTTGGTTATATCATTAAGCTGTCTTTCATATTCTTGTTGGTACCATTCTATATTGTTAATACTGAGACCCATATTTTTGTCTGCTTGATGTATAACTATTTTGTGATGTTTTGCTATTTGGTTAATAAATTCTTCCTGTTTACCATTGATGTTTTTAAAGCCAAATGGCGGTTTGCGCTCCAAAATATACCAGATAATTTTCGATTTTGAAATTTTCCAGGTATCGAGATAGGTCGATAATTAATTGAATTGCCTTTCTACGTGCATTATATGTCCCAAAAAGACGCGTTGAAGTCATACAAAATTCAACCGTCACGTGCACGGCATGGAACATTAAAGAGCGTTTAATATTAGTCTCTTCCTGATATGGTAGAAATAAAGAGCGTTATTTTCTCAGTTATGTGCAAAAATTGACAACAGCTCCTTACGCAGACAAATTTTGGAAGCTCGAATGATCCATGTTCTTTTAAAGTCCTGTTCTGTATGGTCAATCCCTTCTAAGTATTCCAGGCAATTTGCAGTAGTGGTCCAGATTATGGTCAGGGTGGTTACGGTGTAGTTTAAGAGTAATAGTCCAGGCACATTAGGTTTCACTAGGGAAAACAATCGGAGAAAGCTGATTTTTTCAGGGAATGTCGAGTACATGTCACTGAACGATTAGACAAAAGTCCCCTAAAATCCGAGTTGAGCTTTTTTTTCTACAGCCTTTTTTCGAAAACGCGTTTGAAAAAAATCGCACGAACTTTGTAACCTCGAATTGATCCAACTGTATTTTTTGTTTACGCGTATTTCGAGCTACATAATGTCTAATATACATTTACCTAGAGGAAAATGTGCATTCTGTGACAATTTCTGCGAAAAATTATTGAAAATTCACAAAAAAGTATCGGATTTACGCAAAAAATTACGATTTTCCTAACGGATTTGCCCAAAGGGTCGTAGTACAGAACGGGATGTTAGTTGGACAGACGATAAAAAATCCACCACCATTTGAAGACTTTTATCATTGCTTACAAAATAGACATTATGGAAGACCCCCTCTGCTTCTGGCCGAGTTCCCCTTTTGGCATAAAATTCGTCAGCATGAGAACTCAACTATTTTCGATGTACAAATCAATCAACATGGATTAAGTTACATTGACTATTATCAACGCTATATACAGAAATGACATGACCTATATACATATTATTCATCGAACTCAGAAATTTCCGACAGGACAGTGTTTCTGTGGTTGTTACAAGAATCCGAACTGCAATTACACAAACCTGAGCAAGAGAGTCCTGCCTTCTTACACCCACACCTTTTTGTACAAGCACTCTTGCAACCACAACTGATCAGATTCAGTAGGTTATCGGGGGCACATGGCTTTGTGGCTGCAGTCGGTACAAGAAGTCCATTGTCTAGCGACCACCCCCAATCCGTCGGAGGAAGCGAAGTGCCCAGCCATTGTTGGACCTGGAGATAACATCTGTAGACATGTTGTTAACATCTGTAGACATGTTGTTGTGCAGCATCGCTGCTTGGTGGGAGTGAGGCTAGGTCGATGGGTTTATTCAGTTTAGATTTTGCAACATAACGCTTGTAAGTGACATATCTAGAATATTGGTCGAGAGAGGAAACAGTTTTACTCCCGTATAAGATCAGGAGAAGTTGTTCCCCGGCAGCGGCTACTGCACTTGGTGTACTGTCATCCGCCAAAATTGTGTTGACATACTGTTGTGAGTCGCTAGTAACATCGGAGACAATTGTACTGAATACTTTCTTCTTACCAACTCGAAAGAGTGCAGAAGTAGTGTCACAACCACTTATAGAATGTGCTACAAGGAGGTTGCTTCTATGGTCACCCATTTTGGTTGCTATTTCACTAACTGAAACTAGTAAGTTTTGGGTAATGGAATACATCATGTGAATATTACATCCCGGTTGAACTCGAGAGGTAAGAATGACTAACAAGTCTGTGTCTGTTCCCACAACGACAACATTGTTGTCATCTTGAGCGATGTCAAGTGCAGTTTCGGCTATCAGTACATCAGCATCAGCCTCGGCCTGCTTGGACTGAATATTGATAGCAGATAGCTCCTGCATTAGAAGATCGATCAGTTGGGTTTTGTTCTTGGCATTTGCAAGGAAATCGGATTGGGGTGTGGTGGCTGGTAACTCGGGTGAGATATTGATATCAATGGAATACCTGTTTTTAGATCTACGGGCTTGTTCCACGCCCTTTGTCGACATTGTACAAGCATAACCATCAAAAACAACCACGACGTTCGCCCCAAAATGTCTCACTAGATAATTGGAATATGATGTACATATGTCCTTATATGACGACTGTGTAGGCCATACAACTGCCCTCAATAAAAATCCACCATCTACAACAAACAGAGAATGTTCTGGGATTTTAGTTTGCTCGGAACCGTATGTTTTGAGGATCTTACCGAGCGTGCTTTTCTGTGTCTTCCTCATTCCAGCAGAATCAAACAATGCTGTTGGTTTCGGGGCGAGTTCATATTTGAGATACTCTTCCATCTCTGCTTGTGACTGAATAACACATGTGATGCGGTTGAACAGAATTGTGGGGTCAATCACTACCTTACTTCCACGGACTTTGATGCTATTTGCCATCGATGCGAAAGACTTCACAGTGTCAACACGTCGTAGTTTGATGCTGTTGAACGTTTTGCTTACAACATTCGATACGCAACATTCACCAATTTTGCGAACTTGGTCACAGTTCACAGTTTCGTCGGCCACAAACCCGGTCGCTATAGAGACTAATTGTAGTGGATCTCTAATCTGAAAGGGGGAATGCACTCTGAGCCAGTTCAATAATTTGGTGATATCATTGGCATCAGTCAATTGTGAACGGAGATCCCGATGTTGTTCGCCATGACCAGTGTGAACATTAACAAAATTTTCGAGAGCATTACATATCGGAAGGCAAAGAGGTAGTCCATGTACCCATTTCGCAACAGTTGTATCGGTTATTCCCCTGCCATGTGTGAGACCACCAGGGAGCTTGAACATTCTCATTAAACACTGCTCTATGGTCTGATCAGAATATATCCCGTCCCAGAATTTATCTGAGCGCCTTATGGTAAAGTAACCTTTCTCAGTGAACAACTTCAAATCATCCTGTTGCATTATTTCTGTTAGCTCATTCATCTGCTGCAAATAGAGATGAGAACTTTTTGCGTATGCAAAATGACCACCTGCGTGAAATACTGGAATCATATTGCGAACACAATATGTGTGGAGTTCCCAGTCGCCTGTGCGCTCTGCTCTCAAGAACAACTGGAGAAGACCTATTTGCTCGTAGTATTGTACCCAAAGCTTTCCTGTGCGTCCTACGGACGCATTCTGGAGCAGTTCGTGTAATTTTGACAGTAGATGGTTGACACTTTCTTGATTGACAGCGTCAGCTGTTGTACAGTCACCTCTGGCAAGTCCACAGAATATTTCATTGACTTCTGTGCAGTCTATGTTATCTAGTGTTCGGCTTTCTTCAAACACAAGTTTTGTAATGGCAATTTGTGTTAGCAAATGGGCACGAACTGCTCTTGAATATGCATGACCACTGATCAAATGATGGATTGACCCACCAGCATAAACAGTCCTCCAAAGTTCATCCAAGCCGCTACCAGCCATGATCGAACCAATTGCCCCTAAATATGACATAATCATATGGAAGCCGCCGAGTCTAACGAAAACTTTTGTCAACTTATCTGACGAAGACACAATCTCCACTGCTTTGATATAAAGTGGTTGGTCAAACGTCACTGGACAAACGTTCAGTCCCTGTTTCTCACATTCAGTTTGTGCAAACATGAGAGCAGTGTAAATTGTGCTCGGGTTGGATGGATCAAAATTAATAAAGGGAAGTATCTCGACATCACTTGTTTCATAATCATCTGATGATGTGACAATGTGCATATATCCAGCCCAAGATGGGCAAGGTACTCTCAGTACATGCGTCAAAGACCAAAGACTGTCGACTGTTTTTGCGAGTTTCAAATTTTTCGGATCAGATTCACCCAATGTTGATAAATCCTTCATCACAATTTCGTCAAGACCCGATTTGCTTGGTTTACTGTAACCTTTCAAAGGGATGTACCCGAATTCACCAGAGCCAATATTCGAATGATCACCAGTTAGTCGTTTTATCGGAGACTCTTCTGTGTGATCTCTGCTTGGAGTTATACAGGCGATGCCTCCCATACTATGGAAAGTATTCTTGCCATCTAGCGTGCGCACATTACAATCGGCGTTATCGAAAACGAATTGTGTGAAGTTCGCAAGTCTAGGCGACGGACCTTTGCTTATCATGACAGAATGAACGTATTGTTGAACTTCCCGGTAGCTAGAAGAGAACATTAGTCCATTCAGAATGTCGATCAATTCCCGAGATGCGAATTTCCTATGTATGTAAACTGCTACCGACAATAATACTGGTGACAAGAATGAACGGGGCCGACAAGAACTTATTAGAGACTGACCTATGGCTGTCACGCGTCTCTGTTTGGCTTGGATGTTTTGCCCACGCTGCGACGGAGCAACAATCCCTTGTAACAAGGTTTGGAGTGTATCGGGTAGTAGATCACTAGATACAGATAACGAATCGGGTTTGGGATAAACGTCACACTCGTAAATGGTTGACCGAATATCATCGCGGACTATAGCCGATGCTTTCTTGACGATGCGCATACGTTCATCAGTTTCATTGGTACATTTGTCTGAGTACCACGAATCATATAGTATTTTGTCTGATGAATCTCTGAATGTGACAACATTTTTTAGGGACCTCAGTGTTGTAATAGAGATTCTACTACCGAAATGCTCAAGCAGTTTGGTTTTAAGATGTTTAATTGTGTAACCGACTTCGTCACCAAGATACGATTCAAACGTCTCTGCCAATTCGCTCAAGGAAAACTGACACTCATCGCTGTTCTCCACAAAGGTACACAATTCATGGAATGCAAGTGCTTTCTTGTCTGCAACAAGCCTACCCCGTGAAAGAGTTCGCTCAGGCTTATCTCTGACAAATCCTGTCCAGCAATCATGGTGATACCGACCTTCCTCGGCCACTAGATCGATAGCACGACCGATCCGAGTAAGTACAGACTCACCCCATTCATCACTACGTTTCAAACAACGGGTTCTGATACTATCAACAAGAGTCAATGTTTCAACGGTGTGGACTTCTCTTCTACGTTGAACGGGTATATGAGTTTGTTTGTCGGCGGATTCTCCACAGAACAGACAATGGAGTTTAAAATTGAAAGCATCTTGATCAGAGCGCAATTTTTTTGTCATAGATGGACCAGCTTCGTCAGATTCAGCTGCATCTAGAGACATTCTCTTACTTTTTCTTACAGAACTTTCCCGTGTATAATTCTTGTAGCAGAATCTGTGAATTTTCTCACCAACTGTGGGTTTCTTCGAACCGGCAAAAAGATTATCGCCAAGCTCGACGCTTACAGCAACCAACTTTTCTATACCCTGCTCACCAAGTGTAGTTATTCCGGACGAGCCGGTCAACTCATCGTTACATTTGATACATTTATCCATTGCCAAAGTCACAACAGAAAAAAGATGATAGACACAATAAACTCAAGTACAATACCACAGAACAGATATCAATGTGCGGACCTGCTTCGTTGTCACCGTAAGGTATCAACAGGTAACGCTAAGTGATATGCCAACAACATAACTGATCAGTTCTACAAATAACACAAGACTCTAATAATCAACAACAGGCAAAATTACATATGTATCTATCAAGGGATCATTGGTTTCAATATCTAGGCATCAAATGCGGAGTGTCCAATACTGAACAGAGCAAATTGTGCAATGGACAGACCTGGAATGCGGAATTAAAGAGCGTTGTCGTAACAAATTTGTTTATAAAGGGCGTGCACACATTACATGCCAATGCATCTTGAGTGTAGGCGAACAACGCTCTTTTTGATGCAAAATAGCCTTGAACGACTTTCATCAGGAAATTGAATGAGAAAAGTCGATGCCGTTTGAGTTTAGGGGGTATGGTTAATATTTCACACGTTTCACCAGTTCATTATGGAATAAATGACTATTGTTATATATCATTATAAAGCCACTGCTTTTCTGCAATTTTTGATATATAATTTAACTCCCAAAGTAGTCGTAGATTTGATTTAATGGACGTTGTGTACCGTTGTGTGTATGAAAACAATTAAATTTTTTTTCGTAATTTTGTACATTTTCGTGAATATTTCACCATTGAGTGTGAGGATTGGTACAAAGTTGGCATTTTCTGTTGGGGATATGTATTCTCAATATAATTCAGCACGATATTTATGATTCTCACCCTACTAAGGCGAATAAGAATGAGAACTATGGAGCTGGGTCGAATTTTTTTTTCAATTTTTTTTTTTCATCAAAAAAACGCTATAACTAAAAAAGCTCAACTCGGATTCGCGGGGACTTTTCACACTTTATCCGCAATGTGTGTCCCGGAAACATATAAAAAAATCAGCTTTCTCCGATTTTTTTCCTTACTTTCTCATTTTTATGTCTAATGTGCCTGGACTATAAGGTTATATTCATTCTGTGTGTTCTTACTCATTTTATGGGAGCTGCGTTGATTAATAGTTCTTTGATTGTAAATTTCTAGTTCTTCGGTGACTGTCTCTTTGATAATATGATTATTTTTAATTCCATCATATTTAATTGATGTAGCTATAAATTTCCCTCCTTTATTTAATATCTCCATAAATTCTGCCGAGATATCAAAGCCAAGGAAATTAAATGCTTTATCTTTATATTGTGCCTTTTGGTTCCATGTGTCTAGTTCATAGTATGCATGGGTGTCCTGAAGTATTTTATATCCAATATTAAGTAGATGTTTTTTTTTAAATTAAGTGACAGGTAGTTTTTAAGCAGGTTGGAGTCTGTAATATCACTTTTTGTCATTGGGGATTTGTTTATTATCCATTTTTTCTCTTTAAGTGATATGTACCGACTAGCACAATCCATTTCAAAATCTCTGAGTAGGTAACATAAGTGATCTATTGCTTTCTTCTTATTTAGGATATCTTCAAAGCTTCATTAGAAATATGGTCTGTGAAGCAAATCCCTAACTCATTATCAGTAAGGAAAATATCCAAGGCTATTTTGTGTATGTAGTTATATTTCTTGTCTAAGAAGTCAATATGCCATCTGTATCCGCCATTCTGTATTTACAGTATAGCCCATCAATCGTATATATTGTATCCTTAATATAGATATTATAATATTCTAGGTTAATGGTAATTTGTTGACTTCATTTATCTATGCCTGTCAGTCTTCACTGTGTCAAACAAGTTATAACTATATATAAAAAGTTAACATGATGCAGGTTCAATCATGATATAATCCATTTCATATACAGTAGTAGGATTAGTAACAAATTATCTATGCATAACTAATAAAGTTAGAATTGTTTAGGGGAGCCTCCAGCGAAATCAAATCTACTGCCCAGACTGGGTATGTATCCTTAATAGCGAGATCCATTAGGATGGTTGAAAAATATATCCAAGTAATGTAGAATCCATGCTAACGAAATCCAAGTAGCATACCTGTAGTAAAGCTACTGTAATGCAAACGAACAGGCGATGTCATCCTATATGAATAGTAAAACAGGAATTTAGCAGGGAATGTTGCAAAATCCAGAGAGGGTGATGGTATCAGAAGCCATAACTAATATAAGAGTGGCCGGTCAGGGCAATTCCGTGTATGTTATTCCATCCCCTTCAGGTATAGGTGTGGGCTCTGCGCGTATATACCGGTGGTACTAGTCATCATTCTGCAAGCTGAAAGACGAGGGTAGTTTTATTAACATTATATCAATATTAAATATTTGGTTAATCCACATATATGTGTGCACCTTCTATATGCACCGGGTGGGCCAAGACTAGTGGACAGGTCTAATATTATATTAGGTCAACTATTTTGTCTTATATTCAGGGTAAATTATAATTAGGTCCTAATATAATTATATCTTAGTATACTCATCCGTGTCTTTATTTTATCTCCTTAATAAGCTATACCCACTAATTTGCTTCCTTATTCTAATGAGTTATATCAGTTTTCCCATAAAGTTTTTATTTTATTATTAATTTTGATTATAAATTCATTAATTTGCTTCCTTATTCTAATGAGTTATATCAGTTTTCCCATAAAGTTTTTATTTTATTATTAATTTTGATTATAAATTCATTAATTTGCTTCCTTATTCTAATGAGTTATATCAGTTTTCCCATAAAGTTTTTATTTTATTATTAATTTTGATTATAAATTCATTAATTTGCTTCCTTATTCTAATGAGTTATATCAGTTTTCCCATAAAGTTTTTATTTTATTATTAATTTTGATTATAAATTCATTAATTTGCTTCCTTATTCTAATGAGTTATATCAGTTTTCCCATAAAGTTTTTATTTTATTATTAATTTTGATTATAAATTCATTAATTTGCTTCCTTATTCTAATGAGTTATATCAGTTTTCCCATAAAGTTTTTATTTTATTATTAATTTTGATTATAAATTCATTAATTTGCTTCCTTATTCTAATGAGTTATATCAGTTTTCCCATAAAGTTTTTATTTTATTATTAATTTTGATTATAAATTCATTAATTTGCTTCCTTATTCTAATGAGTTATATCAGTTTTCCCATAAAGTTTTTATTTTATTATTAATTTTGATTATAAATTCATAAAATATATAATTATATTAAATATTATTTATGTTCTATCTAAGGTATCTTTCTATGAGCATTATGTAACCAAAAAAGACACATTGAAGCAATGAAAAATACATCTGTGAATACGGTGTTCGGGTCCCAAACACAAAACAGTCATTTGCACGACATGGAACAGAAAAGAGCGGTATGTGGTAGTCAATTCCTGATATGGTAGCAATAAAGAGCGTTTATTTGACTTGTGGCGAAAAGTTGAAAACGGCTGAAATATGTCTGACTTTGGCAATGTTTTTCAGAGCATATGAAGCCGGTATATCAATAGTTATTTTATTTTATCCGTCGCACCAAATTACGTAGAAAAACATTGGATGTTCGAATGAGCCATGTCCGTTTAATAATTTAAAGACACTATCGTGGCAAGGTTATTTTGTTCATATAACCTTCGAATGTACCGTAGTTGGTCATAATTACATGGCTCACAACATTTTCATGATGTAATTTCCACATATAATGGAGGTGGTCATAAATGTATGGATGGCACAAGAAAGGAGAGGATGTCTGCTAGGCATATTAAAGAGGAGGGCAATTATAATGGTGACCAGGTCCCAATTTACTGCAGACAAATTGTTCTCCGTTTAAATAATGATTTTTTCAGCTTTATCCCCTACTTCACAAACTGCCAAATCATCTAAGTAATTCACGAGGTTGACACCTGATTTATTCATGAATATGATTGAATTTGTCAACGATTGGCACGCAACAGCACTGCTCTCATATCCATGGGTAATACTTGATCGAAGTAATATTTACCTTCCCATTGATATCCTAATAGATATCTCCAACATCATGTACCTGTCTATAGCAAAGTCTGAAATCTAGTTCATATATCAATGAATATGATGGGTTCTGTTTTATAAGATCCACCAAATTGTCAACCGAAGGATAAACTAACTTGTAGTTTGTTCCCAGATATACATGTTTGGGTATCTGAACTTACACACTAACCAGGAAGAAAGCTCAAGTCTAAAATAACAACTCGTCGCTCCTCGGAATTCCTCTTTGGAACACTATTTAATGGAGACATCACAATATTACCCCAGTCAGCTGTACAAGCCAACCGATGAGCCGGCTGCAGCCATTGCAGGAGCTTCTCTAGTTGATCAGAACATACTCTGATACTCAACATTATAACAAGCTGACTGGTACTCGTTTAACGCATGAGTGGTGCGAAGCCGACACTGTACGAGCGACCTTGCTCAAGAGTCACAATTTGGCGCGGGATTTGAATGAGCGAACAATTCGACAATTACACGTCGCTCAATTCGGCCAAGCCACTGCTGTGTGCAGACTCACAATAGATCACCAGCGGGCCGCGAACTCTCATCGCTGTGTTGAAAACCAATACAAGTCCGACACGCTAACCACTGGACCACGGAGCTCCACATAACATCGCATCTGCAAATGGAATTTCATTGAAAGGCCCAATAATAGCTTGATACTGCATTTCTTTATTTAAATATATTTCCATTTCAACTGAATAAGCAGTAGCACCTCTACCATAATTGCAGTCCTGTTAAAAGGCCTTGGGCCTTCAATTCCAATGGGAAATTCAAACCGAAAAATCATGAGTTGTCTGCCTTCATACTCGGCCAAAATATGTCGAAAGAAAGGCATGTTAAACATGGAACACGCCTGAATCTTGCAGCCTTTGAAATTAGGTGTAGGTGATTGCATAACTTTAATATAACCTTCTGTAATTTTATTCTGCGATGAAATTTATGTTGATATCAGTCTACAATCTTGTTTTTGAAAAGTACTTCCACTCGCCATTATGAAAGAATTAATTGTAGAAAGACACGAATTGCCAAATTGGCCCAAGTCAGATTGAGCCCTTTCTTTATTGTTATCACTAAATAGTCATGAATTATTCTCTTCGTAAGGTCTCGACTCCGGAACATTTAACACATTCTGGTCTTCTCCATGTATGTTGCACGACCCTCGTCTGGCCCTGAACTAATTCCATGTGTGGCGAATTCTTTGTACAATTCAAACTTTGGAATAAGGACAAAACCAGTCTTCCTGTGAGTTGGCAGAGCCACTTCATATTCAATTGATGTCTCCACTGAAACTCCTGGCAGAATGTATGCTATTATTACTAAAATTAGAGCCAGTATGACCAACCATCATATGTGTTTCCAAAAGGGAATGTTTCATACCCAACTTAGCTTTGGCCATACTCGATCTTCATTATGAGAGCTGCATGAAAATTTAGTAATTATTTCCATTCATAAATTAATTTCATAATTATAAGAAATTGCACATAGTACATTCATTCGACCTTTTTTCTCTCTGCATGTTGCTAGCTGGATAATAATCTCCAGTTCGCCTGTCCCAAATTTGGTTGAAGACATTGTATCCAGTCCAGAAGGTCTTTTTTAAACTGCCTTTTCTTTCAAATCTAAAAGTTGAGAAGTACTGACACCCACTTAGGCTGGAATATAAGCTGAAACGAGAGGCTGGCCAACTATCAAAGCGAGGCACAGTAAAAGGGCACATATTAAATTAACTCATTAACGTCATCAGCCGTGTAATTAAATATGTTGTTGCCAAAATAGTACATCTGACATCATTTGCCAAATTTCAGGACCAATCCATGTAATTCATGGTTGGTATGGTCCATCCATATAGATAGCGGAAACCCCATGTGTGCTGTTAATTCCGTCATCATGTATACACGGGCAACTCAAAAAACACTAACTTATCTTACTTGTCAATATATATCCACTAATATGGTTAATTCATCCAGAAGATTTGACTCTTCAAAACTCACAATTGATGCCATTCCAATAATCTCAAATGAGTGGCATAATTTGTTAAGGGCGTTAGTATAGGTGAGAAGACACAGTAACCACCAACTACACATGTAAAAGAAATGACGTGCTGAAATAATGTAAAAATAGTGGACATGTGGTCGCTACGCTCAAAAAATGTAGGTATATTAGAAATGTACTCTTAAATTGAGTACACCGTCCATATCACGATATATAGTGTATAGCTAGTACATCTACACGTTTCGTGGTATGTACGAACAATCAATGTGTAATGGTTTCTACGCTTTTATATTTTCTGCTGTCCATCAGTTCTCATGCCACGTCATGATCAGACATCACAAATCAGCCGATTACGTTGGTAATATATATGACAAATGGTAACGAATATTTTTTGTCGCCAGCCGTGCCTGGCTGATACGGTGATGTATAATGTATGTAACAAGTGTGCGATAAGCAAAACACTCAACACCGTAGCAATTATTTTTGGGAGAGTGATTCACGGTGACCCACTTATAAACATTAAAAGCACGGGAGGTCTTGGCGGTGGGTATGCTGTGAAAATATTTCCACCCGTCAAAATCCGCCATAAACAGAGAATATTAAAATGTAGACAGACTTTGTTCGTATACAAATAAGAAATATCGCATAAACAGTATGTTATTGTCATATGTTTACCCATTGTTATGTAAACAAAAGCACAATACGTTAGTGTTCCTGGTGCTTGTTTATATTATGATGGTAAACATAAAGAGCGTTCTTTGTTGCTGAAAGATAGTAGGTCTTGATGATGGCATGCTGTTTACGCGATGGTCATGGTGTATATGAACGAAACTATGCGTTTTAATGTTTCTTTCTGTTTACTGCGTTTGGAACAAATGTGAATATTTCGACAACTAAGGCCTTTAATCTTGGGTGTGAATGCGAGCCCTATAACTGGAGGGGTCAGGTTATTTTTTTCAGATTGTGACGGCTTTCGACCAGGAACCAGTCTATTCAACAAGAGCCATTGATTGCGCACAAATAAACAGACACGAGAGTCGCATAAAACAATGGCAGATGGCAGTTAGCATTCTCTAAGCAGTTATATCAACTTTGAGACGAAAACATTCATTAAATGTACATTTACGACATGTGTGTCTATCGTAACCAGCAAACCGTCTTAGGCCCGTTCCAAACGACGGATTTTTGTCGACTCGAATCTAATTGTATTTAATCCGTCGGTGATGCGTCTGCGGTCGATTTTGTTACAGACGGACGCATCTTTGTCGCGTCGAATCTAATACATCGGTCGATTTATTTAAAGGTGGATTCCCGGTTACCGTCAAAAATTGGTCACGCGTAGATATAGAGGCCTATATATATACCGGTATATGTTATACATGTATATACTAAAATACAGTATAAATTATGTATATATATATATATATATATATATATATATATATGCGCGACTGCAGCGCGAATATATGTGCTCATGTATATGAGGATGTATATAGTACATGCAGGTATATAATATACTATAATAGGCGCTACAAATAAATGTTATAGCGTGCAACCAATTGCCATCTATATATGTGTATACCATGCATGTAAATACCGGTATACAAGAATTATTATAAATCAGAGACTACCACCCCTACCACTTATAATAAGGATCACTGGAATATATTAATTATTATAAATCATAGGCTACCACCCTATATCCTTTATAATAAGGAATACCGGTATATATGAATTATTATAATTCATAGGCTACTATCCATACCCCTCATAATAAGTAATACTGGTTTATATGAATTATTATAAATCTGAAGCTACCACTCTGCCCCTTATAACAAGGAATACCGGAATATATTAATGATTATAAATCATAGGTTACCACCCTATATTCTTTATAATAAGGAATACCGTTATCTATGAATATTATAAATCATAGGCTACTATCCCTACCCTCATAATAAGTAATACCGGTATATATAAATTATTATAAATCATAGGCTACCACTCTGCCCCTTATAAGAAGTAATACCGGAATATATGAATTATTATAAATAAGAGGTTACCACCCATATACCCCCCATAACAAGTAATGCCGGTATATATGAATTATTATTAATCAGTGGTACCACCCCTACCCCTTATAATAAGTAATACCAGTATATATTAATTATTATACATCAGAGACTACCACCCCTATCCCTTACAATAAGGAATATCGGTCTATATGAATTATTATAAATCAGTTGCTACAACCCATATCCCTTATACCGGTATATATGAATTATTATAAATCATTGATAATATATCCATTATAAGATGTGAGTGACATGCCATGTTCGTTGAGAAATCAAACTGCCATAATAATTAAAATTTTCACAATGTTACCTGAGCAATTCTTATAGATATATCTTTCTTTATAACAAAGAGAGCGTGCGACAAATGACGTCATGTGGGTATTTCCGCAGATAAGGGGAACTCCCTCATTATTATACCATTATCATATCATTATCATAGCATTTGCATTCGTTATTCGGAAACTTTCGACTCTTCTCGTCATATGTATTAGATTCGAGTCGACAAAAATCCGTCGTTTGAAACCAAGACGGATTTCAGACGCATCACCGACGAAGATTCGTCTGAATTGGACGGAGATTCGTCTGTGGTGCGTCTGACACGGATCTAATTGTTTCAAACGTCGCATTTTAGACGCATTTAATACAATTGTGGGTCTGGTATTTGATTCGAGTCGACAAAAATCCGTCGTTTGGAACGGGCTTTACCAGGAGTTAATCGTGACACCGGTCGAGTTTTTGGTCACCGTGCACGGCTGATATGGAAATCCGTCAGACTCAAGAAGGCGACTATTTTGGGTTAATCTCACAACTATCACGTGGGTTATAGTGAACGTATACATCGGAATGTGTCTAGTTGGTGATTTTTTTTCATTACTCCAAATTGTAAAAGGAGTTGAGCTTCCTAATTCAGTAACGCGTTCCCTCTACCATCTGGTATGTTGAAATAGGCGAGTATTTCTATTCACAGAGTGTACGTGTAATATATAGAAACCAACGAACGCAGATCACTCATAGATAAGCGAGCCACATACAGGGCGGCCTTGGAACATCAGAATAACAGAACATAGGAAAATAAATAATCTATTTGTGTTTTTCTTCGTTATTATATTTATATGTTTTTCTTTCAGGAGGGTTTGGTTGCGTTTCTCAGAAAGGAGTGTGAAAGTCGGTTGGCGTAGATAGTCATAGACTGAGATAATACGCAAGGTTTCGTACCCGGGTACGTAATCAACATCGACAGAAATACTCTGTTGCTAAATTTCCATACGCACATTTTTGCTTCCGGTTTTGGTATATAATATATGATTGGTTAGTTTTTAACCAATCACTATTGTTGGTATGTGTGGACACGTGCCATCTCGATTTCCAGCTTCTTTGAAGTTTTCGTTGTATTTTTTTTTTAAAAGGGAGAAATTTGTCAAACAAACGGTATGATATGAACACGCTGAGCCAGTATTGTATATTTGGTAACTCAGACAATGAACAGACTTCTGAACATCACACTGACGCGTTGAATTTACTGTATAATCGTGCACGCAACTTCACAAGATTATGAAGATAAGACCGAGTTATGTGGACCAGTGTGGTCGCCGTAGCCCAACAAAAGTTATCAAAGGAGCTAAAATCATGACGTACAGTGGCGCTGAACTGGTCACTGTCACCCCCTTTCGTTCAGTTGGGTACCCAGCTTTTTTTAATTTACAGTTGGATACCCAGCTATTATAAAATTTATAGTTGGGTACCCAGCTTTATGAAATCTCACACAGAACGTGATTTATTAATTATTTGATTGCGCATTTGCGGTTTGTTGTTTTCCAAATGAACCTGTTAAGTTTACGATGCTTGAAATAAATTAACAGCGGAAAAGAATTGTAGATCCTGCAGATCGACTGCTGTGCTGACTACTGTATTCTTCAAATGGAAACAATGCCAATAATGGCAATATGAACTATAAAACTCGAATGTATACGAATTATAACATTATAAGATTAATAGCAACAACAAATGTCCTTGAATTGGCCTTTAGGTGATAATTATCGACCCACACCATTCCGCTCATTGCCTACTGATAAGTATTTAGAAAGCACAATGTGAGTTAGGTCAACATGACCGCTTTCGCAGATTGCTGCTTCCGTTCATGACTGAACTAAATGTGAGTCGGCAATGAATGGGTTCGTTGATCGCGGAATCCCCTTTCATCACCGGTGACGCAGCGGCTATTTTCGGCACGTTGTTTACAAATTGATAAAATGTGAAATTGCCACTCGCATTTCAGGACAAGAGACAGACTTGATTTGGCTGTCGCATACCACGTTGGCGTGTTATAGGATGGTAATAACAACTATACTGTCACAGAATCTCATCCGAATCATCACGATAGCAAGCAAGACTGTTGTCGCTTCGATGCCGATGGTTTGAAACGACGAAGCACCCAGATTTTGCAGTTTACACGAAAATAGGGCATGAGTCATCAGGAATGTCATCCACCTGCCACCATATCTGTGACATCAGCGCTCATTCTGAAATGAATCTTTCGTGTTCTCCGATGATCAAAGTTATTCATATTAACACTCAACAGAGTTAACCATGACTGTGAACCAAGTCTTGTTGAAATTGCAGTCAAATGTGGTTGAAAATGTGACTCTTTCAACTAGGCCTATTATTATAACTAGGCCTTTTCCAGCATTGTTTCAAACAAAACTGTTACAGACTATATAGTACCGCTAGTCGGAACCATGTCTATAGGCCTATGTATGGTCAGTGTTGAATGATTGGAACAACATGCAGATCACGTGTACTGGACAAGCATGTATACACATTGAATTCGCTCTGCACAATGAGTGGCAATTGAATGGTCCATGTCAACTTAGTTTCGTGCACTATTGATTTGATCAATCTACCCTCATTAAATGACTAGACTGTATTAAATGGTATTGGTGATATGATATTGTGTTCCAATCCACAGCTGAAGTCCAGACTACTCCAAATACATGTATATAAATCTATTTTACACATCATAAATTTAGTTATTTTTTACTCTATCCCTTTAAGCTTTACAGCCAAGCTGAATCATAAATAGTTGCTTTCTATGAATGAAAGTGTCGATGACACTGTACTATGGCTGAATTGGTCATTGTCGCATGCAAAAAATAAAAACACCCCGGATCTCTCTCAAATGTACCAAAAGAGTTAACTCTTTAATGATCATGTGCCAGTGCATTCTCTTATATGCAAGTCTTGCATAGGGAGCCTCGCATATATAAGAGAATGCACTGGCTTACAAGGTCAACATAAATATTGTTTGGTCAAAGTATTTTCTTATATATGTGAGACTGCCTATGGGAGACTCGCATATATAAGAGAATGCATTGGCACAGGGTTTTCCAAATTTTCAGGAAACTCCAGTCTTGAAAGGGTTAAAAGACACAAATAATCTCGGAGTATCATTTGTATGTGCAAGTTAAACTCAACATGGGTGGAATAGTATACCCTTCCAAATTCCTTCAAAATAAAAAACAAATAATTATAATATTTAACATGCCACTAATTTAAAATAAATTTTTTTAATGAGATTTGGAGATGCTGGTGACTTTTTGCACATTATGTAAGATTCTGTGTGTCATTTTGCACGTTTAAAGGCACGTGCGGCCTTAATTGTCGAAAATATTCATATTTGTTCCAAACACCGTAAACAGAAAAACATTAAAACGCATACAGTTCCGTTCATATATACATGACCATCACGTAAACAGCATGTTATCATAAAGACCTACTATATTTTACCTAAGCAAGAGCCTGATTGTGTTACAGAAGACAGCACAATGCTACTGGCTAATCCCACACAAATGGCATAAACGCTCTTCATTAGTTCCATATCAGGTATTCACCAACAAAGAACGCTCTTTATGTTTACCATCATAATATAAACAAACACCAGAAAAGTAACTTTTTATGCTTTTGTTTAGATAACAATGGTCAAACATATGACCATAACATACTGTTTATGCGATATTTCTTATTTGTATACGGACAAAGTCTATCTACATTTTGATGTTCTTTCTGTTTGTGGCGGTTTTTGACGGGTGCAGATATTTTCACAGGATACCCACCGCCAAGGCCAACAGTGTCTTTAAGAGATCCTGTGTGTAATTTTGTTTTTTGCACAAAACCATTTGACACTGACCTATTCACCTGTACTATGGCTCGAGGGGTCAGGTTACCACGTTTTCATATTTTTGCAATTGTTGACCAGGGACCAGTCAATGCAATTCAGACATTAGGTCTGAGCAAATAAACAGACATAAGAGTCACATAAACTACATCTAGAAATTAATTTTCATTTACTAAACAATTCTATATTAACTTCAAGAAGAAAATATGTTTATAATTGAAATGTACTTTTACTTCTTTGAAGCAGAAACTTAACCAGTTGTTAAAAAAAATTGCGTAACAGACTGTCCATGTCAAATCGAACCAGCCACTTGATTCGTAGTAACCTGAGCATTTCTGCTGTACTATGACTATGAAGATGGTCACCAGTGTTTACCGCAGAACAGCCGACATGACCCAATTCATAATGATAGTACAAAGCTTACATACTAATGTATTTTACGTTGTGTAATTTACTGAAATCCAAGATGGAGTATGAGAGCCATGTTTGTGGGCCGATTCATCCCAAAACACCTACATTTTTAACATATTAATCTTTTCTTGACGGGAGCTGTGCTGGTGTAGCATTTTTGATAAGGAGTCTCGCATATTTATGACTTGAGCTTCTTGAAATATTGTGTATTATGCATTCTCTAATATATGCGTGTCTCCCATAGCGAGCCTCGATCGCATATATAAGAGAATACATTGGCTAAACTATTTTACCTGGTAAGCATTGATAGCCTTGTAAGCCAGTAAATTCTCTTATATATGTGAGGCTCCCTATGATCTGTAATTGATTTACATAGTGTAATACTGAAATCTGAGGCCAACAACAACCATGTTTTTTAGCCGATTCACAAAAAGGCGCCTCATTCTCATCTGAATTTTGAAATCTCTAATGGCAAACGACAGCCATTGTTTTGCCGATTCACCCCTAAAACATCATCCATATCAAATTTAATGATAATCGGACAACCCCATAAAACTGTATCGTATGAAACCCATGCTATTAATGTATTTACTTGGTGTAAACTGAAATCCAAGATGGGGCAAATAATGCCAGACATGGTGAATTTCCCTTTTACCTAAACTTCAGAAGATGGTTATGAGGTTTAATAAAGAGGAAATTTTACTATAATTGATATTATCTTCCCCATGTAATATGACTATACAAATATATGGGTATTGGAAATGGGCCAAGCTTTGGGGAATATGTGTTTATTGTACTATTTAAGAAATGGATGTTGATTTGCCTGCATTCCATAGAGTATGGATGCAAGTTGGTCTGACATTTTGTGTGGAATGCCAAAGATTTCCAAGTTATAATATCTTAAATGTCAAGGAAACTTGGGTATATGGAATTTCCTTAGCTTTTATAGATATGATGGATCTTATTGCGGATTACTGTTCGGATGAGGATGAGCCCGAAATTCTAAAGTGCATGGTGGGCGACAACAGTTTTGAGGACTTGTTGTATAATCACCCCCTTCTAAAGGATGTTGACTTGAGCCAACACAAAAGGGAATTGAAGAAATTGCTTGTCTCGGTTAATAGTAACAGTAGTTTCAGCTTTTACTCGACAAAGAGAGGTGTTAAAATACTGAATAAGCGTGGAAATTATTGTGACAACTTTCAACTGACAGACGAAGGGAACAAATTTAAAATTTCAATTTGTTACTTAAGATACTTCCAAGAAGATTATGCCTAAGCAGAATTAAGTCCATGGAGGGTGTATTTGGTGATGCTAGCATGCTATACAGGGTAGCAACACTAAATTCACCCTCTGGGGACCTCATTCTGCAAATGTCAGACACACTAAATTCAGGGAATGTGTTTAAAATTGCTAGCAGTTACAATGTTTACACAACCTGCTAGATGACATATTATTCTAATCTAGATTAATGACCTGTTTCTCTCTCCATCTATCCACAAAGATATATCTGCAACTTTAATAGAACAGGTATTATAAGTGGAAGCTGGAGATTTGGAAGGAATGTTGGTTGGGTGCAGTCCACTGTGGGGTGGGGATGGGGTGGATCTGGGCTATGAGGGAGAGGGATGGGTAAAGGAATATTTCTGTAATTTCAAAATATTTCATAACTCTGCAGCTGTTATAATGGTATCACTTTTTTCAAAATTTATGAAATGATTAAAAAATAAATTTTCTGTTTGTTAAATTGAGTAAGGTGAAAATTCCAAAAATCCGAATTTAACAATATTTTTTTTTGAGTTATGTCACTGGCTCCGCCCATATTCGACCCAGTGACCACATTTAAACAAATCTGAATAACAGTCGTAAAGTCGTAAGAATTACAGAGTTATGAACCTGGCTTCGCAACTATTTGACCCAGTGTCCTGATTTGAACAAATCTGAAGGAGATTCACATAGGGAACATCCACACCAAATATGAACCCATTCCGTCCAATGGAATCAGAAAAGATGTTCAAAGAATTGTTGACGGATGGACGGACGGACAACGGACGAGGAGTGATGACTAGAGCTCCACCGGAGACTTCGTCTCAGGTGAGCTAAAAAGTAAAAACAAGAAATGTCACTCAGAACTAGCCCCCATTAATGAAGCAGCTCGTGAGCAAAATTTATACTCTAACTTCCAATCATTTGTAATGTTGCATTCCATGAAATCTCTTTGAATGTGTTTTGGAGCAGACACAAAGGGTAGTGTGTGCATGTCATAATTAAATCTAAATGGTCAAAACCTATATCTGACTACATGGTATTGAATGTTATGAAAAACCATTTGAGTGCCTACAGATTGAAAACACAGGCTAACATGACATAACTTGGAATTACCTTGTACATCTGGGCATAGATTAACCATGAGTAATGGAATAGGAACATCTTGGAGATCTGTTCTATCTGGAATCTCAATTATCTCTGTTATCTGAAAAATATATTTGAACTCGATCATTGAAACACAGTGGCATATATATCCTTTTATTCCACACCAATCTACGGAAGGCACATGTATTGAACTTATCTGACTGAACAGTGTAGAATAAAGACAAAACACAACTTGCATCATATCTCAAATATTTTATTGAACTCGTTCCGGATGGCAAAAAGATATATCCTTGCGCCACCCGCAACTCATTCGATAAAAGAGTCTCGATTATGATGTGCGGTGTGTTCTGTCTACTAGTATATACATGTACATGTCTGTTTTAATAGTAAATTCCTTTTTATCAGTTTAACAATCAATTTCAATGTTCAACATGTATAACATTAGTTAGGAATATCTGATTTGACTTAAACTCAAAATTACTAGTCCTACTAATCAGACTATAGTATCTATCAATTTAGCCAGTCAATAAGTGAACTTGGTGCAACTACAAATATTTATTACACCTCACCATATTAATTCATTATCAGTTTGAAGGGGTGTGGTAATTTAACAGATTTCACTAAATGACTTGATACATTGCAGTATAGCCTTAATTATCTTCGAGAATGTGGTATAATAAGTGTGTTTCTATAACTTCTATATATTTCATTTCCACAGATGGCGAATCTAAATTTGGTAGAAAGAGAACGGCTAAAGTGTATGGTTCTGACTATGTGTAAAAGGAACGTGCATCTACCTTCTTGCTTCGGTGCTGTTCAACGAAGAAGCGCATATGATTCAACGTGGGCCGCTCCTCAGGCTTGAGTAAAGTTAATAGCCTCTTATGAGACACACGGCCATCTTTCCCATCTTGATTACTCATCTCTTGACAGACCTGTTCTTGGACCTAAAACATATTTCAAGCAAATAGTATCCAGATGACAGTCCCACATCATGCTCTGAAATCTGGAAAATACGCTGGACTGCTAGTTTATGTCAATTTACATGTATATTGTGTTATTTCTTACACTAGTATATACCAGTACTACCAGCATAGTGCGATAACATTCAGTTCATATATTCTTAAAGGGGGACTGTACACTAAATCCAGCCATTTGTGGGGCCATATCCTATTATACTCAACATAATATGTGCAACAATTGAGTATAACATGAGATAGTCCTATAAATGGCTGGATTTTGCTGTATACTTTCCCTTTAAACATATATTATTAAATGATTTAATAAGGACTTTTTAATATTAGTTTTATATTGAAGTTAAGCATCTATCACCAGGGTCCGCGCTGGACCGAAATTTACTTTTGCCATATAATTTGCCAAATGAAAATATTTTTTTGCCAAATGCTATCCTGATAGTATCATTTTCGACAACCTCAAGTCTTATGTTTTGACACTCACGGTTTGGACGACATTTGATATCGATAGAAAAACAGTTAGTTAATAATTAGTTATACTCGCATCTCGATTGTGGTTTATCATACAACAATAAGAGTTTCCTGAAATGAATGGTATTGATTGACCAATATTTTTCAACTTTCTTCAGGAATTAATAAGTGACTTGCCAAAACTTTTGCCAACTGAAAATATTTTTTGCCAAATGTGAATTATTTTTGCCATTGGCAAATTTGGCAAGTGGCAGCGCGAACCCTGTCTATCACCATATTTGTTTATTATCCCAGTTTTTAATTTGTAACGTGTAAGCTGATTGTTTCGACACATGCTACTAGTTAGTGCAATACATAAATGTAAATAATTCTCTTCCACGGACAGGGATTCTAAATATGATGAAACAAATGATATTGAGGTTAGCTAGAAATTGCTGTACTTAAGGTTGTACAGAAATACCACTCCAGTTGTTTGCCTCGTGTTATCCTTGTAACACCCAGGTCTTGTTGGTAATTCTTAACTAATCCTCAAGTGTGGTTCTCTGTAGACGTATATACTCACATAAATATCTTCAAGGATATTCCTTGGCGGCACGTCCCACACATAATTCGTTGTATGCTGGCCCGACATAGTAACCTCCCAGGTGCCAATGGCACTGCTAAGCATTTTCATCTCGACCTTGAAAAGACAGAAGTGGCCGAACTTTCCTCGCTTGATATTTCTCTTATCACAATCTGAAATTGTGAATTGAGTACAGTTTTACCTGAGGTACATGTTGTAACATGTACATGTTATCACAATTTTTCTATTAGAGTAACCTCATGCAATAAATTATATTTGAGCCTTGGTAACCATCAGCTCAAAATCAAATTTAATGAACTTGGTCAGACTTGATAAATTCCCTATAACAAAGAAACATATTTGTCTTATTTGAAAACTTTTATTTATAATTTAGAACATGATTAATTGCTGATGGTACCAATGAATATTGAATCAACTGTATATTGAGAATCCTATACATATACATCAATCATTCTCCGCATTTAAGACATTAAATAAATGATAACAATTGTATGGATTATTTTTATTTGATAGTTGTGTTATCAGCATTGCTAATAACACTTGACACTATTCACAAAACTTCCAACACAGTTTGACCTTTGAATGTGTGGCTATAAATTATAATTAACATGTCCCTTTAACTATTTAACTACAAACTGGGACACTGCAAGCACGCTGTCAATGTTCACTTCCACCTTAATTTATTTATCATATTCAAATACATTAGCTTTTTTTTAAACTGATGGCAAAAAACTATAGAAAACAAGAGGTGTGCGCTCGTGTTCTAGCATACCCCCACCGTGGCAAATTCAACCCGCATTATCCGTAAACCCAACAAAAAAGATTTTTAACTTTAAAGAAAAATTCGGACTAATAATATCGATATGGTGTCACAAGAAGCTTGTACAGAAAACATTATTCAAATTGGTTCAAATATTTTGCCAAATGAGTTTTTTCTTTGCCAAATGAAATTATTTTTGGCAGATAATAAACCCTAATTAGTTAGACCTCGTCATTTAAAATTTTAATTCTATAAATGTTATGTTACATCAGTGGTAAACAGCACCAAGTTAAAGTTAAAGGATAAAGTTTCATCTATCTTTTAGTTGACAATAAACGCTCTTTATTGTTAATTATTAGAGCTTCTTTAAATCAATTTGAGGTCAACAACACCTATCCTGTGACATTCCCAAATAGCGTGTCTGTCATTTGCAGAATGATGTCCCTAGAGGGTAAATTTAGTGACGCTACCCTGCATAGCGTGCTAGCATCATTAAATCCACCCTATGTGGACCTCATTCTGCTTAGGCCCTCAACTGCTATGGCAGACATAGGCTCAAATTGAAGTTCCCCCAGTCGAAATTGGTGATGTTCACCCATTGGGCACCTCGATTATGGATTTTATTTTCTGCAAATTAGGGGATATAGAAACTTCCCAGATGCGAAAACGTAACTAGAAATGATGGTAATTTGATACCATAGATACATCACAGAAGATGAGGTCTAAGCAGAATGAGGTCCCCAGAGGGTGAATTTGGTATGCAGGCTAGCATCACCAAATTCACCCTCTGGGGACCTCATTCAGCAAGTGACAGACACGGTATTTGCAGGCTTGTTTATTAGTCCCCATGTTAGTCATATGAGGTCATACGAACCTCTCCCATGACATTCCCCTGGTCAGGTGACCACTAAGTACACTTAATACCTTATTATGCGGGCAGCGTTCTACTTATTGCGGCCGATAACCTATAGCTAATTAATAAAATAATTTGAAAATGTAGTACAGAAAAATAACGTTGAGAGATTACTAGTAATGGGCTCAAAGTGATCGGCATGGTCACCTCACAAAATTTTGTTTTGAGGTTATCTTAATGATAGCAAATCAAAAGTTTGAAGATTGAGCCCATGAGAACATATTGTGTTAGCTTCTTTCGTCACAGTTTAGTTGACTTATATCACAGGTGCCGGTGTGAAACATCAGGTGCTTGTCCTCTGGGTACTAGTCACGGTATTGTAACATTAGTAATGTCCTGGAAAGAATATGAATTTTAGTAAGCGAATAGACTATTCATATGCTGAATTTAGAATTTCAGATGAAGTCAAAATTCAACATATTTGATACCACTCAATGCTTTTTTCACAGAGCTCAGAGAAAAGAATTATGTACAAGTAAACTGTTTACCTTACTTGTATTTAAAAATAGCAGCACTATTTTTCGTGCACTCATGTGTGCTCAAATTTAAAACTAAGCGAAAAATAGTACGACTCCTGATTATAAACTACAGGGAAAACAAGAACGATGGTTATGCTGATGAGTTACACACATTACGTACGGTTGCACACTGAATAGACAATGACACCTAGTATATACACGTAGATCTATATTTACATTAGATCAATCAATATAAAACGTTCAAACCCATTGTAAATGGCAAGCGATGTATAAATTACATATATAATTACATGTGCATGAATGTACATCCTCATATCCAGCACCCTGGACACCGTGACCATGCAGTCTGAGTTATGTCATCACACTGTAGGTAAGTGTTGATTTTTATGTTGTGGTTTTCTGTTTTCAAGTGTATTTTATTGATGTCTAGTTCATAACTATTTCAATATAATAATTATTTGGAACTTATATAACACCCATCAACACAACAAAATTATGATACAATTATGGTCTACAGGTTGTAAATCTGCCATGATCATGTTTCAAATACACAAGCGTCTTCAGAAATAACTAAGAACTAAAACTTTTCATGAGATACAAGAAGTTATTTTATGAAAATAGATCTGTCAATTTTGAATAGGTGGAAAATTTAAAGTGCACAAAATTTAAAACTGAGCGAAAAATAGAAGGCCTACTGCGCAAATTTAAATACGAGTAAGGTAAGCTATGTCAACAATTAAGATGATAAAACGTCATCATGAATCTCTGAAAGCACTATATGTAGATTGACTTCAATACCAGACCTGTCAAAATTACTGTCAGATCACCTCAGATGATTGTATAATGTCACTGCTTAGAAAAAGTTGTTGACACTGATCAGGTCTGAGAAATATACAAAAAATTCAGTTACAATAGCTGAGCCTGAAATCAGCTAGCCATGATAGCTATCCTAGCTTAATTAAGCTATATATTATGAAATTCTAGGATAGCTGAATAGATTGTCGGACGATTGGGACCTTGGACAATTGGGACCTCGGAAGATTCATGATTGGGAACTTGGACGATTTGGACCTTGACTCTGGTTGGTTGGTACCCTGTAAAATACATAATCACGATCCATTTATTAAGTAGGCTGCCGTTAAGTAAACATTGAACAACTGTACTCACTCACTTGAATAATGTATATTAACTTGAATAAGGTCCCAATCGTCCTGACTCAAGGTCCCAATCGTCCAAGGTCCCAAATGTCCAAGGTCCCAATCGTCCGAGGTCCCAATCGTCCAACTTAAGGTCCCAATCGTCCAAGGTCCCAATCTTCTGGATACCGCTGAACAGTGAATACAGCTAGCCTTAGCCTAGGCTTGATAACATAGAGCCTGTATAGGCTAGCTTATTTCCGCGTCAGCGGGAATAAGTTTTAGCTACATTTTAGAGATTATCTTGGGCCCGTTGGGGAGTCAACACTGGTTAATACAGATTAGGGTTTACATCCTTTAGAATATATAATTATAGCTCCCCTGGAATCAGCTGGATAATGTCTAAACAGTAAAAGGTTTCCTCAAACTTAGCAAAAGTCAGTGATTCCAACTTGTGAGACAATGAATCGAATTATCTGCTCTTTGTCTTTGAAACTCTTTTCATATTCGATATTGGTCAATTTGGTGTACATTCAATTTTGATTTATTTATATAATAATTAATATATCAATAAAAGAATCCGATTCACTATTGCAGGCATATATATGTAATGTATGTGTGTATATCGATCAGTGTAATCGTCACTATAAATTCAAAATAAGAAACAAGAACAAGAAACAAATAAAAATTAAATTGAACTGCGAACACAGAATTGATAACGGGGAAGCCCAGCTAACGGATAATCCAACTGTTTGCGCCACCTATCAGCAAAAGCAGCGATTTATATTTAGATTCTTAACCCAGCTTCTGTACAGCGCCACACGCAATTCATTTGCCCCGAACATTTAAATTTCACAACTTTATAAGTGCTATGCCGGTATGTCTATTTATTATTTAATGATCAGGCCCTGAAGTGAAAGTGAACATTGGGGTCCCATGGAATTGGGTAAATTGTTTGACAATTTTGTTTTTCTCTCTTACAAAATTGCTTGGTTTCTTTGTATTAAATTGTGACTGAGTGATTAATTTTGCCCATTTATAGTATTTCCTTTCCTTTAGATTAAGGCTCTGCAAAATGAAGAATTAATTCCTATCAACTAAATTTGGTTCTCCTGAAATACTTTGTCCTTATTAATATAATATTCAATATATGTAATTTTGTAATTGGCTATGGTATGACAATCAGCAATGTTGTCTTATGTTGAAGCCATTTGCTGAAGCAAATTGGACCACGGCAAAGGGTCACTTTCGCTAAATGGTCACTGTCACCCCCCTTTCGGTCAGTTGGGTACCCAGCTTTTTTTTTTATTTTCCGTTGGGTACCCAGCTTTTGTAAAATTTATATTTGGGTACCCAGCTTTATGAAATCTCAAACAGCTTGATTTAATTAGTGATTGCCCTCAATTAATTTCGAAATGAACCTGGTAAATTTCTTAATTATTTTTACATATGAATTATGATGTCTATGCATCACGATGCTTGAAAATAATAGCGAAGAAGAATTGTATGCATAGGCAGATGTACTGCTCATAAAGCTGGGTACCCAACTAAATTTTATAAAAGCTGGGTACCCGACTGAAAGTTTTAAAAAGCTGGGTACCCAACTGAACGAAAGGGGTGACAATGACCATTTCAGCGTCACTTTCTGTAGCCGATTGCAGAAGCCAAACAATCTTAATTTAAGGGAGCTGAATATTAAACATTAAAGGCACGTGCTGCCTTAATTGTCGAAAATATTCATATTTGTTCCAAACACCGTAAACAGAAAAACATTAAAACGCATACAGTTTCGTTCATATATATCATGACCATCGCGTAAACAGCATGTTACCATAAAGACCTACTATATTTTACATAAGCAAGAGCCTGATTGTGTTGCAGAAGACAGCACAATGATACTGGCTAATCACACACAAACGGCAGAAACGCTCTTTATTAGTTCCATATCAGGAATTCACCCACAAAGAACGCTCTTTATGTTTACCATCATAATATAAACAAACACCAGAAAAGTAACTTTTTATGCATTTGTTTACATAACAATAGTCAAATATATGACAATAACATACTGTTTATGCGAGATTTCTTATTTGTATACGGACAAAGTCTGTCTACATTTTTATGTTCTTTCTGTCTGTGACGGGTGGAAATATTTTTACAGGATACCCACCGCCAAGGCCAACCGTACCTTTAAATCTTGATCAGTTTCCAAAATAAATTGGATTTATTGAGAAAACTGCCAAACTTCAAATAAGTAGTTGTTAAAAGTTGAATGTCCCATATCAACATTAAAACCTTAAAGTGATGGGAAACACTCCTGTAGGGTGTTCACTGTTCAGAAAGAAATGGAGGATAATCTTGTTCAAAGTAGTGATTTTTACAAATATTATATCCAAATTTACAACACACCATCATTCTTATAGAATGATTAAACGCAATGATTCTCGATGGCGAAATTGTTTTCATTAGTTTATCGCCAATAGATGCGTCCCGAATCGAGAAGTAAATATTTACATTTGAGTGTAGTTCAGACGATGTTTTCTATGGAGTGGTACGGTCGATTTGCTTCAGATTTTAGGCGATGTTGGTAGAATGGTACATTCCTCCAGTTGGCATACTGCATGGACACTAACTGATCAGTTTCACGCATCCGAACAAATAAATAATATGTCTTTAAACTGAGAGATCTTTGCACTGATAAAATTTCATTATTTATAACATCATCAAAAGGCCAATGTAAATAAGTTTCTAGATTTACATCCAATTTTTTTCAGAAAAATAGGGCGGGAGGGCAAATTTTATTTGTTATGTTTTTAATTAATATATGAATTCCTAATATAAATGGTCATGGACAGAATATATATATTGAAGCAGATACAAGCTAGTTGATTTCGATTGTCCAATTTGATCAAAATAGACTGATTAATTGTCATTTATTTAAATGTAATTTGACTGTTAAGGCATGAGAAAAAAGTTTACGTAAAAGATATCGGGTCGGGAGGGGATGTAAATATAGTTATTTGTTTATATTGGCCTAAACTGTGTACAGCTTAATTTGTGCATTAGTCATTGCACACAAATCAGATGTGCACATGAGACAAACCTGATTCACTGGTCCCAGAAAAAAATTGACCCCACCCCCAATAGGATTAAGTAATATTGTTGGGGTGGGGTAAATTTTTGTTCTGGGGACCTGTGACCTGATTGCAATTAAATGTTACACTATGTGAAATCACATGGCATTTAGTTAGCACATCTGTGACACCAGTTCGTGAAGAAATCGAAAAAAGGTCTTATTTGAGATTTTGCCTTCTGTTAAATTCTGTAATATAAAATTATAACTATTTAATTTTTTTTCTTCACATAATTAACCCACAAAATCAGCTTCATAATTATTGGTAAGACACACGTGTAATATTAGCGCGTGCGATGATGTCATGTCATTATTTAAATGACTTATGATTGCTGAATTGTATGATTGTTGTTTTCAATGAATACTTAATTTATCAATCTCGTCCACTAAATTCGATTTGAGCCTCGGTAAACCTCGACTTAAATCGAATTTAGTGAACTCGTTTGATAAATTCTGTATAAAATAGAAACTCTTGTGAGATCCTCTATTTATTGCATTATATAATTATTATAACAATTATTATTAAAATATCACTGATATTTATTTTTCTACATTTTAGCAGATGTTATGTCCAGTAAAAAATAATTGTGGTTGATTTTATTTCTTACACAATTTATACATTGATATACAAAATTGAAAATTTGTTATTCTTGATTTGATAGTTGATTAGCTCAAAAGGAAAACAATAATGAATTTTGTTTTCATACTCGGAACCCAAACAACTATAACCCAGGCTAGGTAACAAAATAGAGTAGCTATGATTTTTTTTAGAAATTTACTAGTAGCCAAATATATGACTCTGAAATATTCTCTCTGAATTCTCAAGTCCGTTCACTCCATTCAGAAAATGAAATCATTTCCGAAGTCCTTCTTTCTTGTCCTTGTGCTATCATGACCATCAACTAAAATATGAAGAATTTTAAATTGTACATGTACTCTACTAAGTGTTCCAAATGACTGTTGGAGACACCCAAACTGACATATAAACAACTATCTCAGACTGGACAGGATGTGTCCTTGCGGAAAAAACAGTGACATAATGACATTCCTGGCAATTCTCTGTCACATAATTGAAAATCAACAGTTACAAAATGGTTTTTAACTGTACTTCCCTCCAGGAATTCCATAAATTGCCTAATTTATCCACATTACAGTCCCTGCATTCTCGTACCGGTACATACAACCAGAACAAAAAGCTCGGTCTCCCCCTCCCCATAGAACAGAATGGCAGAGATAATGTTGAGCAAGAAAAATAAAATTAAAATGACTTGACCCACCCCTATTTTTATGCACCCGAAAAATAAAATTTGGGAGCATACAATGATACATGTATAGTGTTTGTCTTTTCCGTTGGGTACCCAGCTTTTGTAAAATTTATATTTGGGTACCCAGCTTTATGAAATCTCAAACAGCTTGATTTAATTAGTGATTGCCCTCAATTAATTTCGAAATGAACCTGGTAAATTTCTTAATTATTTTTACATATGAATTATGATGTCTATGCATCACGATGCTTGAAAATAATAGCGGAGAAGAATTGTATGCATAGGCAGATGTACTGCTCATAAAGCTGGGTACCCAACTGTAAATTTTATAAAAGCTGGGTACCCGACTGAAAGTTTTAAAAAGCTGGGTACCCAACTGAACGAAAGGGGTGACAATGATCATTTCAGCGTCACTTTCTGTAGCCGATTGCAGAAGTCAAACAATCTGAATTTAAGGGAGCTGAATATTAAACATTAAAGGCACGTGAGGCCTTAATTGTCGAAAATATTCATATTTGTTCCAAACACCGTAAACAGAAAAACATTAAAACGCATACTGTTTCGTTCATATATATCATGACCATCGCGTAAACAGCATGTTACCATAAAGACCTACTATATTTTACATAAGCAAGAGCCTGATTGTGTTGCAGAAGACAGCACAATGATACTGGCTAATCACACACAAACGGCAGAAACGCTCTTTATTAGTTCCATATCAGGAATTCACCCACAAAGAACGCTCTTTATGTTTACCATTATAATATAAACAAACACCAGAAATGTAACCTTTTATGCATTTGTTTACATAACAATAGTCAAATATATGACAATAACATACTGTTTATGCGAGATTTCTTATTTGTATACGGACAAAGTCTGTCTACATTTTTATGTTCTTTCTGTCTGTGACGGGTGGAAATATTTTTACAGGATACCCACCGCCAAGGCCAACCGTACCTTTAAATCTTGATCAGTTTCCAAAATAAATTGGATTTATTGAGAAAACTGCCAAACTTCAAATAAGTAGTTGTTAAAAGTTGAATGTCCCATATCAACATTAAAACCTTAAAGTGATGGGAAACACTCCTGTAGGGTGTTCACTGTTCAGAAAGAAATGGAGGATAATCTTGTTCAAAGTAGTGATTTTTACAAATATTATATCCAAATTTACAACACACCATCATTCTTATAGAATGATTAAACGCAATGATTCTCGATGGCGAAATTGTTTTCATTAGTTTATCGCCAATAGATGCGTCCCGAATCGAGAAGTAAATATTTACATTTGAGTGTAGTTCAGACGATGTTTTCTATGGAGTGGTACGGTCGATTTGCTTCAGATTTTAGGCGATGTTGGTAGAATGGTACATTCCTCCAGTTGGCATACTGCATGGACACTAACTGATCAGTTTCACGCATCCGAACAAATAAATAATATGTCTTTAAACTGAGAGATCTTTGCACTGATAAAATTTCATTATTTATAACATCATCAAAAGGCCAATGTAAATAAGTTTCTAGATTTACATCCAATTTTTTTCAGAAAAATAGGGCGGGAGGGCAAATTTTATTTGTTATGTTTTTAATTAATATATGAATTCCTAATATAAATGGTCATGGACAGAATATATATATTGAAGCAGATACAAGCTAGTTGATTTCGATTGTCCAATTTGATCAAAATAGACTGATTAATTGTCATTTATTTAAATGTAATTTGACTGTTAAGGCATGAGAACAAAGTTTACGTAAAAGATATCGGGTCGGGAGGGGATTTAAATATAGTTATTTGTTTATATTGGCCTAAACTGTGTACAGCTTAATTTGTGCATTAGTCATTGCACACAAATCAGATGTGCACATGAGACAAACCTGATTCACAGGTCCCAGAAAAAAATTGACCCCACCCCCAATAGGATTAAGTAATATTGTTGGGGTGGGGTAAATTTTTGTTCTGGGGACCTGTGACCTGATTGCAATTAAATGTTACAGTATGTGAAATCACATGGCATTTAGTTAGCACATATGTGACACCAGTTCGTGAAGAAATCGAAAAAAGGTCTTATTTGAGATTTTGCCTTCTGTTAAATTCTGTAATATAAAATTATAACTATTTAATTTTTTTTCTTCACATAATTAACCCACAAAATCAGCTTCATAATTATTGGTAAGACACACGTGTAATATTAGCGCGTGCGATGATGTCATGTCATTATTTAAATGACTTATGATTGCTGAATTGTATGATTGTTGTTTTCAATGAATACGTAATTTATCAATCTCGTCCACTAAATTCGATTTGAGCCTCGGTAAACCTCGACTTAAATCGAATTTAGTGAACTCGTTTGATAAATTCTGTATAAAATAGAAACTCTTGTGAGATCCTCTATTTATTGCATTATATAATTATTATAACAATTATTATTAAAATATCACTGATATTTATTTTTCTACATTTTAGCAGATGTTATGTCCAGTAAAAAATAATTGTGGTTGATTTTATTTCTTACACAATTTATACATTGATATACAAAATTGAAAATTTGTTATTCTTGATTTGATAGTTGATTAGCTCAAAAGGAAAACAATAATGACTTTTGTTTTCATACTCGGAACCCAAACAACTATAACCCAGGCTAGGTAACAAAATAGAGTAGCTATGATTTTTTTTAGAAATTTACTAGTAGCCAAATATATGACTCTGAAATATTCTCTCTGAATTCTCAAGTCCGTTCACTCCATTCAGAAAATGAAATCATTTCCGAAGTCCTTCTTTCTTGTCCTTGTGCTATCATGACCATCAACTAAAATATGAAGAATTTTAAATTGTACATGTACTCTACTAAGTGTTCCAAATGACTGTTGGAGACACCCAAACTGACATATAAACAACTATCTCAGACTGGACAGGATGTGTCCTTGCGGAAAAAACAGTGACATAATGACATTCCTGGCAATTCTCTGTCACATAATTGAAAATCAACAGTTACAAAATGGTTTTTAACTGTACTTCCCTCCAGGAATTCCATAAATTGCCTAATTTATCCACCTTACAGTCCCTGCATTCTCGTACCGGTACATACAACCAGAACAAAAAGCTCGGTCTCCCCCTCCCCATAGAACAGAATGGCAGAGATAATGTTGAGCAATAAAATTAAAATGACTTGACCCACCCCTATTTTTATGCACCTGAAAAATAAAATTTGGGAGCATACAATGATACATGTATAGTGTTTGTCTTTTCTGTCCGTTCATATGTCTGTGCACCTGTCTAAGAATATTTGTGTCTACTCCATAAAATCACAATGCTTATTGGGTTTTGTTTAACCTTGCTGTAATTGTTTCTAATGATGAGATTATGTGTCCCGCTCAATTTTTTTACAATCAATGAAAATCAAGGTGACAGTTCAAGGTCGTTCTCTTGATTATTTAAGTCATAAGACACTACCCTTCGTGCCCGCTCTATAATGTTTGTGTACATCAACGTGTGGTGTGGTGGTTAAACTGAGGGTGGTGGTGTGTTGCGATATGTGTGTATTGCGGTTTGTCAAAGGTCAAGGTCACAGTAGACTTCATCTGTATCATTATGTTGCCTTTGCAATAGTTATAACCCTCACCTTCTGTAAGCTGTTTCGACAGACCACATATTATTTCTCCCCTGGTGATGGATGGGATTCTCTTAATCTTGTGAACTTTTAACTCACACTGCACTTGGTCTCATTTATATGTTCTGCCATAGCATTTTGAAACCGTTGCGGGAATCCACTGCTGGGCAAATTATCTGAAATAATAGAAATATTACAAAATATTGTTGTGGTAATTTGACCAATTTCATAACATTTCGGTTTCCGACCGATAACTTCAGTTTTGATTATTTGATCTGAACCAAAGTTGATATGTGTATTTCCCAGCTAAAACTACAGGCCAAGTTCGAATATAGGTTTTGTCTAATTATATTTACATGTGTTACGGCCATTTTTCGACTTAGAATTTGACCGCATTTGGCATTGAAATTAGGGGTATATCAGATTTTCTTCAAATGTAAGCTCAAAGTATTATTTTATTTTGCGGTAGTACAATTCGAAATGGCTAAAGGGCGTATTTTGCCACGCCCTAGCGATGCACTTGTTTTTATATTGAATGTGTGCATCTTACAATATATAGTCGCAATTAAATGTCAAGTTTGGTTGCTTTTATGCGGCAGGTCCCAGGGCAGTCTTATTAGTGACCTTGACTTTAGTTCCGGGGGCGGAGGTAAACCGGAAGTAAGAGCCGTAGTTTAGTTTCATCCGCCATTTAATAGAGAGTCAGAAATAATTTTTCTTTGTCTGTTTCTTGTTGTTCGTTAATTTTCACGTACGTACTTATAACTTCACATTATTGTTAACGCATGTTGAGTTATGGCGACCCGAATTTTGCTCGTGGGCCATTCCTTTATCGCTCGATTCGGCTCGCATTTATACAATCGGAATTTGTTGTCGATTCGACGAGAGTGGCCGCCGATGGTGAACTTTGCCCCGTACTTGCGAGTGTCGGATTTGAATGTGGACATTCGTTTCGTGGGTCAGGGAGGTGCGGATGTTCGAAAAACTCAAGTACTAGCATCTGATACTATTGACGTATTTCAGCCCAGTTGTGTTGTGGTGCAATGTGGTGGGAATGACTTGTCCACCACAGGACCGGGTCAGCTGTTGTTCCAGCTTTGCCAGCTGGGTTTGGCTCTTCTGTCAAATGCGTCGGTCGACACAGTCATTATTTGCAGCTTGTTTCACAGGACAACGGTGGGGTTTCATGCCAAGCATAATCCATTCGAACTCACTGTACCTGTCTACAATGCATGTGTGGACATTGTTAATAACAATTTACATCAGGCTCTGATATCTGACACGGGTTTATGTCATTGGGAGCACACTCGGTTGCCTGGAGTGGTGGAGAATTTTCTGGACGATGGTATTCATTTAAATGAGGCTGGCATAGAGCGCTATCATAACAACATTCGTGGACTCATCATCCATTATATACGAACTTTGAGAGTTGCACATTCTTAATGTGCGTCACGATGGTTAGTATGAAATGGTGTTGTGTCGTTCAATATTGTTTATTTGTTGTCAATTTCTGGCCTGAATGTTTTTGTTGTGTAATTGTCAGTACAAGTTATGTCTGGGCATGGGGAGCTTGTGCTCGGTTCATTAGGAACCTAATATATTGGTTTGCAGTTTGGGGGGTTCTTTATGTGTCTCATGCACCTGTTGTTGATGGTGTCTAGAGTTTTTACTCTAGTGAGTTTGGTTTTGTTTTTATTTGTGTTTTTTTTGTTTTCCTTATTTGTTTATCCCAATGCATTATTAGTCATTTGTCTGGTTATATATTTGTTATAACTTGCCCTTAGTAGGGGTGTGATCCCATCCCGGAGTTTTCTATCCATTATAATATACATCCATGTATTCGACTAGTTGTTGCACTCCATTTGCCAATTTAATTTACCGGTATACATTGCAACATGTACGGTCCACATTGACCTTTTACTTTCTTTGAAGTACATGCAAGGTACCTACTGGCGTGGCATGTAGTATAATTTTCCCATCCGTTTTTTGTTTTTGTTTATTGACACTATAAATTTGCTACATGCCTCGTTTTTACATCTGGATCACACATGTGGAGTTGGGGTTGTTATTACGGTTTGGGATTATCACCCTTACTGTGAAGTTACCCTCCTTGTGCTGGTTTGCCATTTTGGGGGTATGACAATTTAATTTTCGGCATTTCAGTAAATGATTAATTAACCCTTAGGGGCTTTACAGGTTATTTTGGTGCATGTCCAGTAAATAATTACATATACCCTTGGCTTACTGGTTTTTGGAGGGTTCCAGGCTAAAAAAAATCCTGGACTTTCGGGTCTAGGTCACATTTTGTGTCCTAGTTGTTTAATTTTTGGTATGACTGATTACTATAACTTTAATTTCAGGTCACTAGGGTCATGTTTATGCTTGATCCCTAGACAGTTTTCCTTTTTGTTTTTACCTAATTATAACATTGTTTTCAGCGCCGGGGGTTTGTTCAGTGGTATGTTTGGCTGACTCATAATTTTTTACACGTGTTGTTGGCTTTCACTGGGACCACTTTATATGACTATGTTGTTGTTCTGTTACCCACTTGCATAATTTTCTGAGAGGTTTTGGTTGTGGTAACATGTATCTGCAGCGGGATTTAGGTTCCATTGTTTTCAGGTATTAATCATCTTGTACACTTGTATTATAAATCTCACCTCAGATGCAAACAGCATCTTTTACGTGGTGTACATATTTTTGTCCTCTGTGTGCCCACACCCTCATCATGTTTTTATGTATATATATCATTTGTTGTTTATTTTTATTATTGTGGGAAATTAAAGTTGACCATTGCGACAATCTTTATCCTAATTTCTCATAGGTTCCTTGGGGCTTGCTGCATATATTATAATATTAAATTTTAAACTTATGGAATATCAATCATTCGAATTGGGTGCTATAATATAATCTTAATTTACCAGCCAATGGGGGTATACAGGTTGGCTGTTTATTGGCATGTCATCATATGAATGACTCCCTGTGCAGTGTAATATCATGTTTGGATGCAAGTTCATGCTTGGTTAAACTTTGTATATGTAGAATGGGTATACATGTAATTCCATTCAGTAGAGCATACGGTCGTTCAGAATGATATGAAATAAATCCTAAAAATGTAGTGCTTTGATCATCAAACAAATGGCTTTTACCTAATTTTTTGGCAACCAGTTGTGCACTGGACAACCTCTTTTCAGTTATGCCTTTTTTTTTTAGCTCTGTAGACACAGCTTTCTCTCTTTCTGCCCTTCCAACTCGTCATGCACCCTTATCAGCTTTTATACGTGGCAGGTTCTTGAAAACCACAATTGCATTTGACTTCTTGTCTGTTCTAGATAAAAGAGCATAAAATTGTGACATGCCTAATTTTGTATGGTCCTTGTATCTCATATTTCCCCATTGACTTATTTTGATGGATTTTGTTCTCCTTTACTTCAGAGGTGTTTTTTTTTAAACTTGTTCTTCGTTGTCACCACGTGGTCATTATCAACTTGTTAGAAACTATGTTTCTTATTCTCCTGTGTAGTTAGACAAATATCAATATAAAGTATATATATCATCATCAACGCTTCATGTAGTTTTAACGTTTCTTGTCTCATTTCTCGTTTGTCTGTCACTTGATAACGTCTATGTTAGGAAAGCTATGAGAAAAAATTATACAATAGGTCTTAAAGGTGTTACCATTTATTTCAACCCAAATATATATATATATATATATTTATTTATTTTTGGGTTGAATTAAATGGTAACACCTTTAAGACCTATTGTATAATTTGTTCTATATATATATCTGACACAGGCTCAGAGGAATAAATCACTTCTTTCTTTCACTGTCCTTTAAGTTGAGCAAAATTTCCAACAGTTACAAACTTCCGAGGTGGGTCTGTCCAGATCTGGATATTTATCAAATGCTTCCTTAATTGATTGCATGCCTGCTTCCACTGGTATGGATGTGTACGTACTAACAATATCCCAAGTGACTAAAATTGCATCCTTGTGGACTGAAAGTTAACTCAAACGTAATTACATTTAACAAATTATAGTTTACATTTGAGTTGCATTACAGGCGCATGGTCTATCAGTTCCTAAACATGTATTATACAGTTTCTGGGGTAAACCATAATAAATATGAATCGAAGACCTCTGTCCGGAAATGCATAGATCTATCAATTAATATTGATTTTATATAGCTATTTTCTTATATAATGTGATAATTAATTGGGATATTTTTTCATTTACTATTTGTATAATTTTAGATAGATTTATACCATATGCTATGCTCCGAATGAATGCAAACCATATGTTTCCGGGCAAGGGTCTTCCATCCATAATTATTATTTCTAACCAGGAAATAGATAGACCATCTTTAATATATTTCAATATACCAAGCTCTTTGCCTTTGGTGCTGTCAGAATGCCGTCTTCATTCGGCAGCTCTTTTCTGACGGAGGCATGTAGTTCAATGAGTGAGGACTCCAGCTGTCGGATGATCTCTGGCTCCTGTATATCGTATGTTAAATCTGAAATTGCCTTCAGGAGCCTCCTACACCTTGCTCGCTTTGGAGTAGTCTCATCTAGCTGTACTTGTTGTGGCATACATATTTGACTTTCATCATCATTGCTATGCATATCGAGCTGCAGGATGAGATAACATATGGTTATTTCAGTGTTGACAAATTATAATATTCATGTATAAGGCTATTAGGCTAAGGTACATGCATCACAAGTATATACCAATACTTACATTAGATCATGCCTCAAATCTCTACTCTATAGCCTACTCATCTAATAAATTGAGTAGAAATTTGTTGGAAATACTTGGACTGAAAAGGGATGGGGTGGTAATATTATGGTAATGGCATACTTGTTCTTGAGTAATCAAAATTAATTACACCCCATGAACTAAGGAAAAACATGACCACCAGCAGCCATCGTGGATGTCAAATTTGAATCCATTGGCATATCCGCAATGTTTAAATCTCATGAAATGGACTCTTAATTTCTTAAACATAATTTGTATTTGTTTGGGGTTCATTTGTGGAAAAAAACAGCTATACAATTATTGATATATATAATTTATAAATAAGATATGAGAATTTTATTTTTGAATTTGTCATTATATATTTTATTAATATACAACTTAATCCAAGCTAGTTTTAAACCAAATGTCCCAATCATATTAGTGGCTATCATACCAGGGGCTAGGCAATGGCTGGCGTTGTCATACAGTAGGTGCTAGAGCTAATTATAAAAGATACTAGTTGTGATTTTCGTCCCTAGGACCCCTTTCATGATTGGTTTAAGAACAAAATATGTCTATATTTTCATATTCTTCCTGTTTAATATGATGGGTTTAATGGATCTGTGCCTTCAATATGGTCATACTCACATTTCCATTGGAGAGAATAACATCTCTATCAATTGTGTGAATTGGTTGCTGCAGATAATGTTGGTTGATCTCACAAAACACAATTCTGGATATTTGAGGAGTATGGCCATCATGTGCTTACATGGGAGCTTACTGAATTCCCACGCATAACAGCTACAATATGGAAGATCGCTGCCATTGCCAAGTGTAACTGTATACTTCTCACTTCTGAATTGCCAAGTAGCACTATCTTGATCAGAGGAGATTAAGTTAACATCATCACTGCAAATAAAATGAGATCATATATTAGTCCAATAAACCAATAATTGTAGTTTGGGATTTCCTATAGGCTACTGACCCTATTTAGAACCCAATACCCTTGTTGTCCAAAAAATTGTGATTTTGATCTTAGTATCAGACTAAGCAGTTTTATTATGGCCACTCATCCGTCTGTTCGTCCATACAAACTTATCGTTTTAGTCCAGGCGCTTGGTATGGAAATTATGTGTTATTTACCTTTATTTGATAATTTATAGATAAGTCCAGTATCAATATATATGCTATTCAGAGTTATTGACTTGTTGGACTTGGGAGAAAATGCTTTGTGTTGCTTTTGATTCATTTTGTTGTACAGCATATACATGTATGTACCTGTTTAAATCTTGTTTGGCTAGAACAATTTTGCCATAGCAGTGATCCAATAATTTCTTGGGCCTGTCATGCAAGACAGCTGGAATCATATTGTTATAGGCCTGCACTTGACTGGACAGTTTTGTATTCTCCTTTATGTACCTAAAAGGAAGAATGAGTACACTTTACATTAAATTATTCTGGTTATGCCCCTGCAACTTGAAACATAGTTGACATTGGACAGTTTTGTATTCTCCTTTTTATGTACAGGAAGAATGAGTAGACTCTAAATTTAATTATTATGGATATGCCCCTGCAACGATGAAACATAGGTGATGTGTGAATAGGTACATACAGTACATCATATACATGTATATATTGTATGAATGTCAAAAGTATACTGGATAGATTAATTAATTAATGACCACAATATAGAAGCCATCAAATGCATGTGTTTTATTAAATTTGAGCAATTTTTGTCACCTTAAATTGTATGAGGTAGGATAGTGCTTCACTTTCTAGAACTGAAATGAAAATCCATGTTAGCAAGAATAAAATATAGTGATGCAAAACTAAATTAGAAACAATTTTGCTATTTCAAATGAATTTATGATTCCTGGGGGTATGTTGAAGCCACAAGTTCATAATGTCCATAAATTAAGGAAGCACTTACACTCTGTTACTTTCAGCCAGATATTTCTCCACAAGGTAGAACAGTGCTCTCTTCAGAGTAAGGCGTTTTGACGGCGACAGGTGTCTCTTTACTTTGCGATTTTGTCTCTCCAGGCCATTGTTGGTGTTCTCTATGTTAGCCATTTCTTTTCGGAAATGACACACCCATTTCTGTTTTAGAAATTAAGATTTAATTGATAATATGTTATACATTTCAGCGAAAAAACACTGCAATCTGTCTAAAAACCTTTATCATACACTATATCGACTTTATATATATCTCTTCATGTTGATAATCTGGTATTACTTACTAGTAAACATTTCAACTTTCCGCATTCCTAATTGCTCCATTGACTGTAACACATGCAATTATTTCCTTTCCAATTTGAGCTACAGTGTCATTGATACTTTCATTCATTGTCCTCCAAAATTTTCGGAGGACTATTGTAATCAGCCGCGTCGGTCCGTCCATCCGTCCGTCAGGAGATATAACTCCAGTAATTATCATCCGATTTGATTGAAACTTGGTATGTAGGTGTCTCAACCAAGAAAATGGGTGCTCTGCAATTCTGGGTTTGATCAGATGTTCTTGTATGGAGTCATTTCCCTTTTTTCAACTTTTTTTTTTACTTAGAAAATTTCTCACTCTTTCGGTTTCTGGATGATATCTCAAGTATGGGTCCTTTAATTGCACCCTTATCAGCTTTTATACGTGGCAGGTTCTTGAAAACCACAATTGCATTTGACTTCTTGTCTGTTCTAGATAAAAGAGCATAAAATTGTGACATGCCTAATTTTGTATGGTCCTTGTATCTCATATTTCCCCATTGACTTATTTTGATGGATTTTGTTCTCCTTTACTTCAGAGGTGTTTTTTTTTAAACTTGTTCTTCGTTGTCACCACGTGGTCATTATCAACTTGTTAGAAACTATGTTTCTTATTCTCCTGTGTAGTTAGACAAATATCAATATAAAGTATATATATCATCATCAACGCTTCATGTAGTTTTAACGTTTCTTGTCTCATTTCTCGTTTGTCTGTCACTTGATAACGTCTATGTTAGGAAAGCTATGAGAAAAAATTATACAATAGGTCTTAAAGGTGTTACCATTTATTTCAACCCAAATATATATATATTTTCTTTGGTTTCCGGATGATAACTCAAGTTTGGATGGTTCAATTGGAAATTCTGGTTTTTTTTGTGGGTCGTTCATATCAAAATACCATTATGGGCCTTTCGACTTTGAAAAACATTTGTTATAATTTTCTGTATGAGGGTACGGTACTTTCGTGGTGTAATCAACTCTTCCTATAGTTTTTATCGTAGATATTTGAAACTTCAGAGTATTGTTACCCACATATTGGAGATGTGCAACATGTATATAGATGACGGAAAAATTATTTCTTTACGGAATTATTAACCCTTTCGACTTAGAACATTTCTTTTAATTTCTTTAACAAAGCGGCATCGACTTGCCACATTTCTGGGGACACTGTGGTTGGCTGACCTTTTATTGTATTGTATATTAAATATTAAATACTCACTTCACGGCAGCTCAACCATATCTTTTGAAACCAATTTGACAGTTTGCTTGATTTCATCCAAATTCTGTTGTCAATTTGTTAACTGCACTTTCGTATTCGTTTTTATTATGGGCATCAGTAACAGCTCTGAGTAGTTTGAGGATAGTTTCCTTCTGCTGTGCTACTCCATTGGAAGCTTTCACCACCCACCTGAGCTACGCCTGCTCCCGGTGGAAGTCGCATATCAGTATTTTAGTCTCTGAAATAGATGTACTGAACTTATAATTTTCCAGTTGTACCGTGTATCGATCACACTACTAGTAGTTTGTAGAATAGAATCAAACAGGTATATGTACCATAAAACATAAGGACTTAGAATTTGTTGACTATTTAGTTGTCCGTATAGATAATTCAAATTATCTAACTTATTAGCTTCCTAAAATTTTGCAAAACGATATATGCTAATGCATTCTCTCATATATATGCGAGTCTCCCATTTTTCATTAAAAACACTTTTTTTTAAACATAATTAAAACATACATCTCTCATATTGTGAAGGTAATGGTTGTTATAGTACTATAGTATACATTAGTTATAATGGATAATGATTTTCTCCTTTAAATTGATATTTTGAAATTCTGTTTTTGTTTTGTAAATTCACAAATGGGGCACCTCCTTAATGTCGCCGTATTAAATTGACTATACCTGTTTAAAAGTACTAGTATGATATTGCCTTTCAAAGAAGACTGACATGCATTTATTTCCTGCTCACTTGTATCCATCATCAGATATTTTGGATTCCATTCTGTATTCCACTCCTTTATGTAATTCAAAGCTTCACTGATGGCATTTGCAGTTTCACTCTCAACAAAGAAAGTTGCGACCACTGCAAATCTAACGTTAGTTTTTACAGCCAGGAAGAACATCTGGATCCTGTACCTGCATCAGAATATATCTTGAGCAATATTTAATCAAATTTTAATTATTTTGAATCATCAGGTTCGGGTATATAACAATTTTGCGCAAACCTTAGAGAACAAGCCTTGGTTTGATATTTGTCAAAATGATGTTGTTATCCGAAATAAAAACAATTGGAGGGACTATAGAAATGAGCAGTATCTAATATGATTCCCCGGGTCAAATAACTCAACAACCGTTTCATTATCTCCAGCACAAATAGATATAAATTAATTATTATTGCCCTTTTAAGAAATTTTAGGTGAATGGGGTGGACCTATCTAATAATGGTCCCTGAGTCAAATAACCCTGTATACAAATCTTCAACTCCGATGCTCCAGCCGTTAGGTATATCAATAACAGCTCGTTGACAGCTGAACTGCCTTCATCAACTGATCTTGGCCTGTAGAAACACAGCAAAACATAGGTATACTAGTATGAACCTTGCTTAAGCAATATAAAATGCACCACACCAGCACTGCTGTAAATTTATTACAACAAGTTCAAACCTGAGCAGTAAAAGTACATGCATATAAATGTCACCACAAATTCTACATCTATTGCTGTGGTGTACATCACTGGAATCTGAAGTCTTGATTCAGATGCATTTGTAAACCTGTTATTTGAAAATTGGAGGAAAATGGAAAGGAGATTTTTGTGAGTAATTGATTTTTGTAATCGAGTTTAAAGATGTATTTAGGGTTCCAGATCTCCAGTTACAACATATAACTCTAATTTCACACAGTTCCCCGCTTTGTTCTGTTGGAAAATTGTGAAACCTATACATGGATATGACATAAAATAGACCTTTTTATAAATACCAACGAATATCTTCTTTTTTTAAATGAAACACGGTTATGAGGGTTATAGAACATAGTTATATATAGACCAATTGAGTCAGAGACGAGATCTATTCTAGTAAAGAACTGTACGCATGCTGTGACCAACTTAGAGCACAATTGACCACGCACAATGGGAAATGTGTTGACTCCGACACACAACATATGCCCTTCCAGACTTTGAACATGCCTTGGAATTGGTGTGCTTTATCAAAAATCAGGTAATGATTGTGCTCTAATCAACTGAAATGTACAGATTGAACATGGTTAAAATATTTGTTAATATTTAGCAGCTGATCTGATTTAAGTGACGAAGCTATGGAACATGCTAAACACTTTTGCTAAATGGAATGACCAGCTGTTTGCTTCATGCAGCAACCACAAGTTACGATCTTAACCATTTCAGTGCCAAGTCCGTAAGAGCTCTTTCCATCAATGTATCACATTATAATCAATAAATTTGAAAAATGATCAAGGAAATATGGGTTGATACAAAAATCGGACTTGGCACTGAAAGAGTTAAAATGGGTATTTTATCTGTGCATAGTAAAAACATGTAATTAGACGAGAGACGACCATATATCCCAGTACATATTTCAGAAGTAATAAATTCTTCCAAATTGACTATGACAATCACCTCACAAAACGATTTAGGAAATAATGGAGTCATCACTATTCAATCAATAGTTGAATGAGCCTTTGTCAGTCCCACATTAATTTTGATTGGCCATGATAGTTGCAGGCTGAAGAAAACGAGGGTCTATAATTTCACTAACATAATTCTACATAATAGCTAAAAGCCCTCATAACTTACCATTTTAAAGATATTTTCATTTTCAATACCACCCCAGTTTAAGTGCTCCTGCTAATTTTATATCATGATGATGGGTACTGCTGTATTGCTATGATATGTGTAGGTCAAAGCGATTTTGTTAAGAAAGAATACCATTATTTTACCTAAAGTTGGTAATTTTTTCATTGTTTGGCTAATCCGAGCAATTTATGCAAAAGCCAGAGTCTGTATGAAACATTCAAGTACATATATATTTCAAAATATTTAGTAATGTGTATATTGGTGTTTGGTAAACAACAGGAATAGTCATCTCAATTATGACCAGTTTGTAACAACCAGCGGCCATTATTAAAATATTTCACAATATACATGTTTTTTAATGTTTTCTACATGTAGTGGCTTATCCTCGATTTGTTCAGATCGCTTTGCTCTACCTGAGTATCATAGCAAATTTATTAGCATCATCACTCGACTTCGGATGAATACTGCCATATGAATATATTGTGGGCAGTGGAAAATAATGGTTGAGTCTTTTAAAACTAATATGATAATATGCAAGGCATATAGAACGACCCCGGCACAATAGTCAGAAGACGGATATTGCGAAGGATCGTGCAAGTAATCATGAAATTATATGCATATATGTTAGGCATATACGAATATCAGCGACGCGAATGCTTAATTATTCGTGCAGATCCTTTTGGATGCGAGTAGATTTCGATTATATATGCCTTAATATAGCATATGGTTTAGATATCGGCCTTTGATAATAAATCATGCTTTTAACGAGTTGATATAGCATATGCACACATCGCAAACCTCACTATGTTACCGTTGTATTTATCTTTGCCGGTTGACATTTTATATTTGGGCAAAATTTATGTTAGTTTTGAGACAAAAACAATCCTCAATTTGGTCATTTCGAAGAGCAATCCCGTTACACATGAATACGCAGTTACAGTATAGATGTGACGACGTCACATATTTATGGAACATTGGGGTGATTTGTTGGCACTAAACAAAAGAAAAGTCATGCATGATTCATTCATTTTCAGAAATCGGACCTGTGAAAATCAAATGTCAATGTTCTCAAACAAAAAGTAAAGAATTTACATGTACAGAATGCTCATAGAAAGGTATTTAAGATATTTATCGACCTATTTCGATACCGGGAAAAATTCAAAAGCGAATAATAATTTTTGTATTTTGGAGCGCAAACCGCCATGTTGCTTTAAACTCTCAATCAAGACATCAATCAATAGATATCTTATCTAGTGTATAGTCAGGTGAAATCAGTTGTCCTCGAAAACATGACACGTTCAGTCATGTCTGGATTCTGGCCCACGGAGACAAATGACGCCGTAACTGCCTTTATATAGCTAACAAATGAAACTGATCTAATATGAACCAATACAGAACATGTATTCATAATAACTTACTGTTCATAAATACTTCAAATCTCCATTGCCACATATCGGAAATTATGAAGTAGCAAATTCGTTTCAATGCCGATTCCGCGAATTTGTCAAACCACTGCCGGAAGTCACGTGATATTTTCACGAAAAAGTTGTGTGGCTAAAAATTTCACCTTCACGGTATACTGTAAATTATGTGTGACGTTACAAGTACGTACGCACACCTGTTACCTTTTCACGACCGAGCTCGGCGCTACCGCGCCAAGCAGGGTCGTTATAATTCTAGTATGGTTGTTGAAAACCTACACAATACCGTCTTGGTCTGATAAGTCATGTTTATGAGTATGCATATGTAATCCACCATCTCATGAAACTTAAATGGGCTCTGCAATAGTAACATCTGGGCTCCTGTGACCCATTAATATTGATGAATGCAACACAAATGAAAAATACATAGTAACTTTCCACAAACAAAGATTATAACCTGAAACCAGTTTCAAATGGGCTCTACGTTATAAAATATAACACCATTAAATACAATGTAGTTAATGGTAATGTGATCATTTTCACTAGATAAGTTGAAATATGAGACAGAATTGCATGGCATGGCTACCTGCAGAATGTATATTTGTCTGGTATGAATTAATATCTGCATATCAACTGATGCTTGTATTTTTCTTCTAACTCACTCTGAACTCACAATACAACAGGATTGCGTTCTGAATTTCATAAAGCTAGACACTTTAGAATCAAGCTTGCCAAATAAGTTTCCATGAACCTCACATGAACTCACTCAGTTCAACACAAGAAACGATTGTCAAGTTGGAAAATATTCTGTATGTATGGAAGCCCTATATTTTTAATGTGTAGATTTGACTGGACTAAAGCCCTTATAAAATAATCTGAACGATTATTTTCAATCTTTATTACTAGACATCACATCAATAACCAATAGACATACATTTATTAGTTTTGAACAGGACAATATCTTATGACTTGTTTTCTTACAAACTCCCAAATTTTTGAACCAGAAACAATTTAGGGCAAATATACATCTACGTGTACATATACATATATGTTCAAATTCATAAAAAAAACACTCAATCAGAATATAAGTATATGTGATCATGCCGGTCTTGCCATTATTTGTCCTAAAATAATGTACATGTTAGGGAAATAGTAGAACCTTTATTCAAAATGGTGGTGATGACATGTGACCAATCAAAATTGCTGTGGGACTGTTAAAGATACAATCTGCTCAACTACCAAATCACAGATATTTATCGAATTGTATTAACTCAACATTTACTAAACCTACTTGTGGGCTGAGTATAATTCAATTCAACATTAGAGTACCATAAATACATTCTGTTCTCCCATAAATTTAAAGAAAAAAACCACATTGATCTCATTTATAATGATAATGTGATGTATGTCATCCCATTTATAACCATTTTGGCAGCCATCTCACATCAAAGGCCATGGAATCTAGATAGCAAAGGATGAACTACTCACAATGACACGTATTCATTCAAATTATATCACTAGGTAACCTTATTGCAGGAGTTTTAGGTTACTGATCAAATGCCCTATAATTGATGATTTCCTCAACATCTTTGTTAATCGGAAAATGTCTGTTTTTCATTCTACGTCCAATATATTCCATCCAAAAACCTTTAGTGGAAGCACAAAGGTGCTGATCCTTTAAAGGTGAAAATAATTCTATAGACCTGTAGCACAATTTTTAATTATTCTTGACTTTGCTAAATTTTTGCAAATTTGAAGTCGGCCATTTTGGATTTTCAGGGTCAAGAGCTCCTTGAAGGCTAATCCCGTCTGATAATGGTACAGAAAATATCAGATATGATACCTGTATGTGACACTGATGGATATAGGTCAATAAAATTATAATTGGGGGCTCAACTTAAAATGGAATTTTGGGCCCCTTTTATCAAAAATCGGTCGGCACAACTGAATTCCTCATCGAAAAGTACTCTAGAATCAGTATCAAACAAAGTGGTTGGATATTCACTAAAGAGCCCAGTTGTGAGACCGACTAATTCACATAGACACCTGATAATTTCCTCTTTCCAATGTAGTTTAATACATTCTCCTGGTCGCACCCTGCCTCCAAATCTCTCTTGAGTTCTGCAGATATATGTGATCGTACTGTTGATAACTCAGGGTGGAATCTGCTATTGAATATTGAAGGTAATGTTCATGGTCAAACATTTTCTGGACCTCTTGTTGCAAGATTTCACGGACTGTTTTTTCTTCAGTGACACCATCCTGGACCAAACTGACGATTTTTAGTCGAGTTTTTCAAAAAACTCGACTTATGGTTTGGCGAGGGACGGGCGGCGGCGGGCGGACCTAAATAATGCCTTATAACTTTGACATTTGTGAACGGATTCAAAAAAAATTTGGTATGGCAGTTGCTCCCAGGGAATGACTATTTACTGCCTGTAGAAAATGGGTCACGTCCGAACTTTTTTACAAGAGTTATCCATCTTAGATGGTTTTTAGTTAAGTTTTTCACCGATAGCGCGATAACTCACGCAAATATTAACAAATTTCAACAATATTTGGTATATGAGACTCTTGCAACAATATCTCGGACGAGTTCGAAAACCAGGTTTGTCCGAATTTTTTCCCGGAGTTATGGGTCTTAGTTTGTCTATTTTAAGCCAATTTATCACCGTTAGCGCGATAACTCGATGAAATATTAACCGATTTCAACAATATTGGGTATATGAGTCTTCTGCAAAATATCTCGGACGAGTTCGAAAACCAGGTTTGTCCGAATTTTTTTCGCGGAGTTATGGGTTTTGTTTGTCTATTTTTTAGCAATTTTATCACCGTTAGCGCGATAACTCGGTGAGATATTAACCGATTTCAACAATATTCGTTATATGAGTCTTCTGCAAAATATCTCGGACGAGTTCGAAAACCAAATTTGTCCGATTTTTTTCGCGGAGTTATGGGTCTTAGTTTGTCGATTTTTTAGCAATTTTATCACCGTTAGCGCGATAACTCGATGAAATATTAACCGATTTCAACAATATTTGGTATATGAGTCTCCTGCAACAATATCTCGGACGAGTTCGAAAATCAGGTTTGCCCGAATTTTTTTTGGCAGAGTTATGGGTCTTAGTTTGTCTATTTTTAGCAATGTTATCACCGTTAGCGCGATAACTCAATGAAATGTTAACCGATTTAAACAATATTTGGTACATGAGTCTATTGCAACAATATCTCGGACGAGTTCGAAAACCTGGTTTTTCCGAATTTTTTTTCTCCGGAGTTATGGGTCTTAGTTTGTCTATTTTAATCACAATTTTATCGATAACTCAATGAAATATTAACGGATTCACTTGATATTTGGTATATAGGTCTATTGCAAGAATATACGACGTCCACCTTTTTCCCCCGGAGTTGTGCACCTTATTGGCAGAAGTTTGGTTCGACTGCCAAAAAGCTCGACAAAAGCATCTTAGATGCGTACCCATTGTTCTCTTCAGTTTCACATCCAGTGGCTGAGATACTGCACTTGCCTGTACAAAAATAACTTATTTTAAAGGTACTCAATCGAATCAGATGGTCCCCATATCATCAAGATACAACATTTCATTAAAATACACTTTAGTTATCAGAATCAATTACCATAGCCAACATGTCAATACTACATTCATTGCAATGGGAGAAAGTCTTGTGACTGCTTGTAATTTTTAACTTTTCTCAGAGAGATTAAATCAGCCAATTTCTCAACAGTTATATCTTTAAGATCTTAATAAAGTTACCCTCTGCCCTCTCCCTGTATATTCAGTAAAGTGAGTTGATGTGAATGTGACAGGAATGCAGAATTGCTACATTGTCATTGACACTCTCATTATATCTTAGTAAGAAGGGGTGTTTTGAAAGTAAGTACCCCCTAAAACTTGGACAGATTACATTAAAATATATATTATTCTTCTAAGTTCCAACATTCTCACAGCTCACCTATCACAACAGGTGCACAGTGTGGTCTCCTTCATCTGGAAACTTTACTATCAGTTGCTTCACTTGCTTGTTCATATCCTCCTTGTGCTTTGATAGGGCAGCTGCCACCCTCATTCTTTTGTGTTTTTGTCAATCTGAAAGTTTGACAAGGAAAGTAAAACCATACAATACAATAAATTAAAAGGACGAATGGCCATGGTTGTAGGTTATTATTAAGAAATACAAGTTTCTAAATTCTGAATATTTCCTCAAGAATATACTAAAAGTATAGCATAATGAATGCGATATTATCCACAAAACCCTTTTGTGAGCCAATCATCTGTTTATATACAGCACATATAGTGTACTATAAGCAAAACACACATCGTGGTGATTCTTTTTGGGAGATTGATTCACGGTGATCTATTCAACACCGAAATATTGAGTAGTGATAGTTAATTGGATATGGAGACACTGAAACCCTTGTGTCCTTATTGTCATGAGAATATTCATAAATATAAAATTTCACCAATATTTGTACTTACTTTATGTAATGGGAATGTCAAAATTTCATGCACTCTGGCTTGTGCTTGGCATGAACATTTTATGGTAATTTTCAAATTATCTGGGATATTCTCCCTGTCTAGTGGTCGACCTGACCGACGTCTGCGTAATGAACTTAGAGTATGTCTATTTCCCTAAACTGTTGAGGGCTAAATGAAAAATAAACGTTGCTATGTTTTAAAGTACCGGACATACACAAAATCGTCGATATTCTGTCCTCAAGACATACATTTTACCAAAGAAATGGAAACAACTATTTCCGCGAAATGTGGCCTTAAAGCAGAACTGGTATATGTCGGGTCAAACGCGCGCGGTGTAGCAATCCTGTTCACCAATCTTTGAAAGATACCAGCGGAAACTTTATTCTGGATATAACCATAGACAATGTGCGATTGAGTCTTGCAAATATTTACGGCCCAAATAATGATGATCCGAATTTTTACCGTGACTTTAAAAATTTGCTTATTTCAATATGTAATACACAGATTATATGTCGGATTGGAATTTAGTGCAAAGTCAACAAAAATATACCTTTAACTATAAACATAACCGACACGCAAGAGATGCCGTGAGCAATCTAGTCGACAGACTCGAGCTGGTCGAACACTGAACACAAAACGATTTTACTACTTGTCTCACGTGATATGTTAATCCTAATTATAGAACGGCCACATATTACCGGGTTATGAATCCGACATCTCTATTACAACGATGTCATTGACATTAGAACATCAACAGAAATGTCGTTTTCTTTTTAAATTCAAGATCTCTACGCGATCAAACATACATTGATATGGATGAATTATCTTATCGAACAGAACAAGTTACTTTACAATTACACTGAATAAAAAACGGAAACCTTCACTAATTACAAATGTGACATTGGTAAAAGAATTTTTTTTTTTTACTCGCTCCTCTTAGACATAAGAGGCGCAACTGTATATTACTCTTCAAAAAGAAAGCGAGAACCTATAAGTCAAAAGACAAATCATTGCAGAAAAGTAAAAATAATCTCACCAAATGTGTTGATAAAATTGATTAACCAATGAATACTCCTCGATCAACTCCTAGACGAACTGATAGAAATGAGGGGACAATGATTAGATCTAGGGCAAAATGGATTGAAGAGGGCGAAAAACCAAGGAAATACTTCTTAAATTTGGAAAACCGTAATTGTATATCAAACATCCTGACACCAAACTGGAAGACTTCTGGGAAAGAATAAAAAAAATTCTGATATTATGAAAGAAGCTATAAACATCTACCAGAACTTATCTCATCAAAATTTACATTGCAGAAGCTGTGTTCGATCAAATTGACATTATATGTCCGAAACTTAACAATGATGTTGCAAATAGCATAGAAGGCCCGATAACAATAAATGAATTATCCGCAGCACTAAAACGAATATAATGGGAAATCTTGTGGTTTGGATGGCTATACATATGAATTCTAAAAAAAAATTGGCGAGATTGGGCCATATCCTAGATGAATCAATCTTTCGAAGCTGGTGACCTTTCCATCACGCAAAACACGGGATTATACACTTCTCCCGAAAAAGGACAGACAGACACCTACAAAACTGGAGATCAATCAATTTACTGATGTGTTCCTATATAAACTAGCATTGGCGTGTATAGCTGACCGCAGGGTGGAGGGATTGCTATAGTATGTCTGGTAGTATTTACATAGCTAATCCTCTTTGTTATGTTGTTTGTTTATTGTTATATGATAAACCCAAGTATAGAGGCAAGAAATATTAATAATAACTGCTTTCCTGTCGATATAAAAGGTCGCTCAAGCAGCGATTGTCGAAATAGTCAAAATAAAAGGAACAATGTAGAAACTGATAGCATTTGGCAACTTCTAACAGCATTTGGAAAAAGTTATTTTCATTTGGCAAAATATTTGGCAAAAGTAAATTTCGGGCCAGCGCGGACCCTGGCCGCAGGCCCCTCTGACTCTGAATAAAGGCTCATAATCGAGTCAATCCTGGACCAAGAGGTCAGTCAAGTAAAAGCAATTTGCTTATGAGTGCACACCAGAAGCGGCATCTGAACTGCTTGAAGTGGGCAACCATGCAGAGGCACAGCTTTTAATAAAGAAATATATTACATCCGTTGCTTTTTTCAATGCAATACATTTTCCGTCATACATAAAGTTCCCAGGTTTTTAACTGGTGGAATATTATGGGAATTTATGGGCGGAGCCGGAGTAGAGCTTTGTGGCATAATATACATCAAAATAAGTTATCCAATTTGACTCATATAGCAATATAAGTTTAGGATCGCAAACTCTGTATAGCATATCTGGTCATGCAGTAACATCGTTTTGGTGTCAAAATTAGAACGTTGAACCCTTCAAATGAATTGGTAGCAAACACCAGTGTTTGTGATTGCCACAAGCCAAACAAAAACCACAAGATAGTTGTAAAAATCATATTGAAGTAACATGTCCATATCTGAGCAAAGGCCGCGTGCAAATGAATCAACTGTGACATGATAATACCAGTCGGCAGCCGCCACTTAGACAGGCCCTCACTCGAGATAATTTACAGCTCCAGCCTTTGACTGATTATTTGACAATTCTAAACCGCGATGAAGAAAAGACGGATTCGTCATCTCAAGTTTTGCCTCGGTAAAGCTGGTTTAGCTGGACCGCCGAATTAGATGGTTTAGTTGCCGGTTTAAGCTTATAAAACGCAAACAAAATATCGAAATTGACAAAAACTTGTCCCCACACGCTTTATATGTGTGAGTGCTTCTCGCTTATAAATTTACAATCAAAATATGGTCTCGTAATTATTGATTTTTGCAATCAATAACACCAGGAGGTCCGCATTAGGAAAGCACGATTAATTATCTCGACGATACAGAGACACTACTGCTATACCACTGGTATGGCTGGACCAGAGATGACGAGTGTGTCACTTAGACCTGCGGTCGCGGGTTTAAACCACGGATTTAGCTGAATCGCGGCGGTTTAAACCTAGAGGTTTACGTAGACCAGGTTTAAACCTGAGATGAAGAATCTGGCCTCTGAATTTGTGATTGATAAAACTCCAACGCATAGCCGGACAATTAAAATCTGTCAAACCGATCAGGACTGGGTCACTCAGTGGCTCTCTTCTGATCGAGATTTCAAGAAAAGGTCAGAGATATTGGCTGAATTAGCACCACAGGAAGTTACAGAAGTCCGTAGATTTACGAAGACAGTTGATGGTCAAAACGTTAGCTTCTGACCTTCAATCGGTGCGATTATCCACCGACATTGAACGTTGGGTATACGAAGATCGATTTAAGTACATACATGTATGTTCCAAACCCATTGCGATGTTATAAATGCCAGGGGTATGGCCATGGCCAGGAACATTGTAAAAGTAAACCATATTTGCACGATGTTCTATTCTGGTCACGTTCATGCTGCGATGGATCGTTCATGTCACATTTGGGACTATGAATTCAAGATTCAACGATGTAAGGCTGAGAAGTATCTCAAATATAGATGCTAAGAAATTTTTTTTTACCCTGTGCCAATGCATTCTCTTATATATGCGAGTCGACCATAGGTCGCCTCGCATATATAAGAGAATGCATTGGCCTAACAATTTTTTATCATTTTTTTTAAATAAATGTTTCTGACAATTTTTAGGACATAAAATAAAAAACATCCATTACCCTGCAGGGAGCCCCACACATATATAGAAGCGTATAGAAGAGTGTCGTCTGCTCATGTTTGTCTGGGGCTCTGTATGGGTGAAATTATAAAATTGTTAAAGAATACAAGAAAAAATTATTAAAATTGTAAAAAATTGTTAGGCCAATGCATTCTCTTATATATGCGAGGCGACCTATGGTCGACTCGCATATATACGAGAATGTATTGGCACAGGGTAAAAAACATCCCGAATTACGACTGGATTTGATATGGCGGGTCACATATAAATGCTATTATATCTTAACGACCAGCAGTGTTCGTGTTATTCGTGAAAGACCCGCCCGAGATCAACCATCCATTCCCCAGGTCACATACTCAGCAATCGTGTCTACCCAAAAGTGCGTTGATGCCAGCACAGTCAAACCAAGCCCGTCAGAGCATGTAGCAACACAAGTTTAGGAGACTGATATTATTCCTGTTCCAGAACCTGTAGCGCATGTTCTGGATACAGCTTCTGCTGTTTAGACATTTCCGAAATAATCTATGCAACTTGATCCTATTGTTCCAAAAGAAAAATCTCCTGTTGCTTCGAAGAAAGATCGCCAAAGTCAATCAAACTTTTCGACTCTCGGAAAGAGGGGTACATCTTTGAGCTTTCAAAATTTGACCACATGATTGATGAGAAACGGTTAACTCTCAAAGATAAGAAACAGTATTTGTGGATCGAGGCTGTCGGTTGGTTGAAGGTTGAGAGTCTGTCTCAAAATCTAATTCATTGTATGATTTATATACGCAGTTGCTTCGCTGTGATCTGTTTTATCCCAAATATTCATTTCTTTGTCGTGATATGGCTTAACGGCTAAAACGATGTTAACCTTCAATCAATCAACCTATTATTGTATGACAAACATCAATATATTTGGTTATATACACCCCTCCCCCAATTGACCTTTTATTTCTCTCAGAACAACACTATCAAGATTTGGTGTCGTGTTACACCGACAGCTCGATCCACTGAAAGTCTATATTAAACGATTAGATTGTAATTAAATACCATATGATTTCAATTTGAGTAATGAACGAAGAAAGTATACAATATATTACGTCAACGGTAGTGGAAGAGTCGATGAGCGGATATGGATGGTTTCTGTGAGTTTGTTTGAATGGGTGGGCGAAAGTGTGAATATTACTAACATTTATAATAATTTCTATGTGATTTTGATCAATAAAAACATTTTTTTTAAATGTACTTTTACGTCCATGGACTAGAAATTTAGACAGTTGTCGAATTTGGCGCGGTAGACTGGTCCTTGTTTAGTTCACCTGAACGTTGTAAACGTAGTAACCTGACCCCTTCTCTGGCACTATATGGCGTAATCAACATTGACGGTGATGGCAGTTTTATCCCAACCTTACTAAATATACCAACATTATCCTCGCGCAAATATGCACATAATCGACATGTAATGTGAAATATGTACATAATGTGATTATTTGATTCTGAAATAAGCAGATAACGAACTCTAACCGTTAATTCGTTTTATGGCGTGGGTGACACCTGTTAAAGAGCGTACATCTGAAAAGTCGTGAGTTGGCTTAATTATTTGTGTCATTGTCCGCACATGGTCTGTTTAGAATCATAGAATTATGAGTCGATAATGTGACTACCATTTTCTCATTTTCAGCACATTATAGACTCAAAATGAGACGATTCTAAGCAGATTTAACAGCCTGTACTCCCAAAAAACAGCACATTATCTGCTTATAATAGAACTTGTTTTAGGTAGATAACTTGCTTTGAATCGCCTCATTTTGAGTCGAAAATGAGAACATTTTTACCAAACTCACGCCTTTTTGGTGTACGCTCTTTAACGGGTGTTTTCACTGGGGTCCGCGCCACAAAACGAAGTAACGACTAAGAGTCCATTATCTGCTTATTTCCAAATAAAATAATCACATTATGTACCTATTTCAAATTTTAGGTCGATTATGTATGTGTATTAGCGCGATGATATGTTGAAAGCATGTATGACCGCGAAACACCATGGTGGTATTCGCCGCGAACCGTCTATGTATGCAACTGGAATCGCAATACATACAGGGCTACAATCTCCACAAATTTTTCTCCCGAAAACAATAACATTATCTGCTTATAATAGAACTTAGTTTAGGTACATAATCTGCTTAGAATTACCATTTTGAGTCGATATGTGCTGACAATGAGAATATTTTATATCAGAATCAAATAATCGCATTATGTATTTCACATTGCAATTGTCATTTCCGTGGTTATCAAAAGTTTGAACAAGACAGTTATCAATATTCAACCATTTTGTTGTTCAGTAAGTCGATATGGCGTAAATAAATAAAGTAACTGTCGGAGTTTTGTGGCGATTAATTCTCAATGTTCGCGGTGATACTAGTTGATATCCATTTATGTACATTGGATCCGAGAATAAAGCTGACAGGACCCCTAGCCAATCTCCAGGATTTCTGTTGATTCGTTTTAACCGGCTCCAAGTAAGTGGATCCCCACGAAAAAACATGGAAACCGAATCTACGGTTGTCCGATGAAAGGATTTCTCAAAGATATCTCTGATATTCTCCATAGGTTCAATTTATACCACTATCTTCCATCTTTTGCAGAAACAGGTTTCTTTCTGGTTCAGTCCACGTGGAAGAAAATTGTCAGACTGTCTCTGCTCACTACTCACGCGAGGTGAGCCAGTGTGGTAAGAGAGGCGATTCTCTTATTATTTCACTTCAAGGTAAAACCCGGTATTCGGTCACTGGACAATTTGGAAGCTTTCCCGACGAACCAGATTATTTTCCAATCTGTATCAAGATGGCCAATATCTTGATAGTCTGGCTGTCGGGCTGAAAATATAAGGTCTACCAGGGAAAAAATCTTAACAAGCTAAATTTGGTATCGTTGGAAAGAGGAGATCTTCATGTATAACATATCTAAAAATCCGCTTTGGGGAAAATGTTCTACAGCGCCCTGAATTGGGGTGGGTTCTAACGTAAATTATTAAGGTAAGTGTACGATATGTTATGGCATAGGGATTACGTAGTTGTACAACTATGTGTGAAATTGGAGCAACGGAGCGAATAGAGTGACACGGACGGAAAATAATACAATCGCGGCTATAAAATGGCTGTCAGAATGGCCGCAACTCCAAAACATACCACGACGAAAGCAACGTATTGGATAACCATATAGGAATGAACATACGTATTATTAATGTACATTCATGTTGTTTAGTATCTTTAAAGGTACGCAGATCATTAAAATATCCATCTGAATGATGTATTGGTCATTTCAACGCAAGTCAAACCCAATGGTTTAATTTCTGTTTTTTAGCTTATCCAACATCCAACTGTCCGGACAAAATATAACAATTTTTGTCATGCAACACACAAAGTAATGTTTCGCCATGCAGTGTATGGTAGTTTCATTGGACATTGTGATTAATTATTGAATGTAACACATACACCGAAGTGCACACCCTTGTGGTATAAAGACTAGTTAGATTTATGGAATTTGCTGCACTCTCCGTGATAATATGCCATACACATATGTCCCAATGCTTATCACACTGCAAAGAAACATCAAAATCTTCAATAGATTAGCGCCACATCTCACGAGATCAAAGAGATGGTTCATATCATACAGATTATTTAAGACTAATTTTCACGCGGCTACCAAACCGGTTTATTATTGGAACATTTTGTTCAAATTACTTCAGTCCCCAACTTTACAACTGGGATATATTACCACACAATATTAATTTTCAGTATCGTTTTGTTTTAAAATATCTTACCAGTACCACCCACGTAATTGTGCTAAATAGCAAGGGTTCATCGTTTAAAGCTGTTATTTCCGCGTTGAACATGTTGCTATTTGTGGTTTTGTGTACAGCAACTATATGTAACTTTAGTGATAAGGGGCAAACGCGGTGATGCGGTTGCAGAAATCGTAGTAATTTTCGCATATATGTGGCTTCGGTGAATATAACGAAATATAATTTCCAGATATAAACACAGTCTCAGCCACAGAATATGTAAACTATATTGGTCAAGTTTAGAATTTATTGAAGATAGGCTTTGTACTCCTCTGTGTTTTTGATAAATTGTGTTCATAATATACCATCATGCATTCTTGTGATAAAAGCGAAATATTCGTGTTTTGCCACCTGATTGGAGGCAACTATGATTACTATTTTGAGATAGAGACAATGGAATCTTCACAATTTACCCAAAACTGTATGCATATATCTTATATTGTTCCATAGCAGTGCATTTTGAAAGGGTTAATTTTGTAGATATCAAAATAAATGATGATCGGTCACATTCACGAGACTACTCTGACGACATATATTTCTGCTTCTAGAAAACATCACAGATAGTGTTCAAACGACTCTGGGATTCTGGAGTCGACTAGTCGAACCCCAAAAGTCGAGTCGACGTCGATTAGTCGGCCAAATACACCACCAACCTTATACTAATGAAACACATGTGAAAGAAAATTACAAATTCCGTGGCATCATCACAATATTTACACTCTACTGTGATCGGAGAATTGAATCACGTGACACGTCACGTGGTTTTGTTGCAAATGAACCGGTGCTCTAGAAACCCACCGATCGCAAATAAGTTCCCTACGAATCTACGATGATAATGAGAATAAATAATTGAGGAAATAATTGAGATATCTTCTGTTTAATCATGAAATGATAGAAATCAAATAAATTCCCTGCCAGGGTATAAAAAATAAACGATACTCAGTGTCAGTGAAAATAATCAATTAGCGGATACAACACAATTTTCGCAGCTGCATTCCCGTGTTCCGTCGTCCAATCCATCACATACTTCACTTGCAAGGTAGGATGAACTGCTAGAATCAGGAGTTTTACCCATGTTCTCCCTTAGAAAAATCAATTTGTCCACCGTTGAGGGATCCAAGTTGGACCTTCGTTTGCAAACAACCATGCCCGCAACAGAAAAAATACGTTCCGATGGCACAGATGTGCCTGGAACAACTAGATATTTTGAACCTAACATAGCCAATCTTGGAAATTGTTTGTTGTTCTTCCTCCACCAATCCCTTGGGTCAATATCAGATCTGGGGGGCACTTGTCTGTATGACATCAACTCTTCCTCGGGATTTTGATCGCCAATGTCACTTGATTCGTAGTAATCACCGAGGAGATACTTCATAACTTTGCCAGTTTGTTCAAATTTCCCGCGCTTGCATTTTGGTACATACTGATCATCACGATTATTCACGGCGGAATGTTCAGATTCTGAGGACGTTGAAGGAACAGCGCTATCAGTCTGATCCGTGATTCCCCCAATGACTGTCGTCTGGCTTGCCTGATGTGCCTCGCTGTCCGCGGTAATGGGCGCGATTTCAACATTAAATTTTACGGCCCTCATTTCTTCAAGCAGTTCAGACCAAGCTGATTCCCGTTGTTGATTTTCCATGAATTTGAGACTTTTGTATCGTATATCTAATAAGCTGGCCTTCACAATGCACGATTTCGCTAAATTTGGATCAGAAGAGCAAATGTCGGGATAACGCTTCTTTAGGTCGCTTGATACTGTTGTTTTGAAGTCCTTGACCAATTGAGAATCACCGGCGCATATCTTCAAGTGGTTATCTAACAACCCTTTAATGATAGGGTATGTCATACTAAGAGTAGGATATGAATCGCTCCCTGCTACAGTGGTTGCCATCTCCAAAGGTTCTAAGAGGGGGGTTATCTGCTCCATGTTCAACCACACATCATCGGGCATTTCTAATATTCTTGCATCGCCATAGGATGTGATATCTCTGTTTTGCAAAACAGCAAAGATAGCTAATCTTTGTTCCAGAAGCCTTTTAAACATATAATACGTGGAATTCCATCGCGTATCGACGTCTTGGATCAGTCGATGTGATGGGAGTGACAACTGTGCTTGTTTCTTGGTGAGATCATCTGAAGCCAGTGTTGATTGCCGAAAGTGCCCCACTAATTTCCGGGAACATCCAGCTGCCCTTGAAATTTTTGCTAACGAAAGACCACGATTCACAGATAGTTGTAAACTGTGCGCAAAGCATCTGATGTGCTCCATGTGGGACAATCGCATTCCTTTAACAATGTCAGCGGCATTATCTGTCGTCACTGCCACTATTTTACTCGGGGGAACTTTGAAATCGCTCATGATTTTAATCAAAACTTCGCACAAATGTTCTCCAGTATGATGACCGGTGATTTCACGAGTGCTCAATACTTTCGTCTTGCATGTCCATGAAGGTGTGTCCATAAAATGGCAGGTGACAGTTATATACCCCTTTGTTGTCATGCTGGTCCACGTGTCTGTTGTCAGAGAAATGAATGGAACATTCTCCAACTCATCAATTAATTGTTTCCTCACCTCAGTGTAGAGAAAGTTAAGGTGATTTTTTATTGTAGTGTCACATGGTACATTGTATTTGGGTTCCAATTCTTTCATAAAGCTGCGAAACCCCATGCCATTCACAATACTTAGCGGACGTAAATCGATGGCACACCATTCTACAATACGCTTCGTTAACACTGTCCATCGTTCCTTGGACATTTTTTTGCATTTTGGTGTATACAAATCCAGTGTCGTTTGTCGACTCTGTGTTTGTGACTCCGCTGAACTTGCTGAAGGGTGCTTAGCATTTAAGTGAGTTCTCATAACCGATGTGGATTTATTATATTTTAGTTTGGCTTGGCATAGTTTGCATATAACAAATTCCTTGGTTTCTTGCCCAACAGTTTCTTTGATTAGATCAAAATGACGCCAAGCGTCCGAAGTTTTCGCATTTTTTTTGTTCGATGCCATCGTGCAGGTCAAAACATTGAATTGAGCGGAAGTAATGAAATGTGCGCGAGCGTAGAAACTAAATGGCGGAATGCAAAAGACCACGTGGCATTAACGTGGAACATGCGCGAGACGTCGGTCAAGTACGCGCGCGACCTAATACTTACTGTTTATGGACCACGTGCTTTTTAGAAGTCAAATATAGAGTTACTGCTCTTGTATTGATAATGAGTAGTGGTTAACTTGAATAATCGCATTGGCGAATTTCGGCGTAGTTCTTTGTCAAGCTCGACATTATTACATATGTTTGGACTTTGGAAAGCTTCTTGAACATAGACTAGCTATCTTTGCTGCTTTTCTGACCCACATTTAGTGAAACCATGCATTGTCAAGGCCAGCTGATGAGATTATATACTGTATTCCGACTAGTCGACTGTGGAAGTTAGAGTCGATTACCCGAAAAACCAGCGTCGACGATTATTTGTCGACTAATCGTTTGAACACTAATCACAGAATCAATACATCCATATCAAATCGCATTTAACTGTTTAATTACACATATAATCACACGATTCAACATAAAAATTACATATAAAACTGCGTTATTGTTCCGTTTATGTGTGCCCAAAAGTCCAGATTTAACCGTTGCATGAGACCCTGCTTTCGATTGCTCTCTCGTGAGATTCATTAGGGAGAATTCTTACATTTCTGATCAAACGTTTCTCTCATACTCTGCAATGAATATCCTCAAATAATTCGAGCGTTTGTTCTATCTTATAGGACTAGCAATTACATGTTTCACAAAGTGTAAATTTCATTCACTTTTCTCCATTTTTGGCGTCCGTTTTGGGAAAGACATTCTACAAATATGGTTTACGGCTAAACATTGTTTGTCAATATTAAAATTTATTGCGAATTTGGCATTAATTGTTGCATCTACCGCAGAAATTCAACAATTTCAGATATTAACAATCATATTGGGCGCCATCTTGAATAGAGAATTTTCCCCAAAGCGGATATTAGCGGATTTTGGATATGTTATTGCTCAGATTAAGCCCGACAAAATTACACCAAAAACAGCTTGTTAATAATTTGTTCTAGGTCCAATGCTTAAACGACCAGACTATGACTAAAACCACTCGTGACAATGACGCTCAGTGCAGTCGCTGCAAACAAACATATTCTAATATTTTGTTTCATATGTATCTGGAGTGTGCATCTGCACAGATGGCTATTCGCTCATTGACATATTTTGAGACTGTTATCTTTCTGGACAACATGAATACCGATACATTCCTTGCATACTGACTTGTCGGTTGTATCCCAATGCAAATTGAACTGCTGTGTAATGAATATCGTCTCTTCAAGCTATGTATGTGGTTTATTTTCATCCTGTGGTCTGATTAATATTTTTGGATGGGGATATCTGTGTCATATCGGTTACCTCAATGACGTATATGCATTTATTTATTTTGCGTGTGTCTATTCATACACATATCGGCGTATGCGCTATATTTACATCTTGTGTAAATAATTCCTTAGTTGTGTATGTATATCATTTTCATTGAATAAACAATGTCTTAAACACTGTACGAGAATCTGGAGTTTCATCGTATGAGACGGGTGTGACCATCGTTTTGTTATTGAATAATTACCCAACGAATTGGAGGTATGTGCCTCAATTTCTCACAATGAGGAAAGTTCCATATTTCATGGTCAAGTATTTTAAAACCAAGAGAAAATTTAAAGTTGTTTTTTTTAAATCTATTTTAGCAATTCTATCACTAAATGTCATAGTTTGTACTATTTTCAATGTAAACTGATAAACGCTTTTGAATATTTTCGGCGATGCATGTGTCATATGAATTATGGTTAATGCGAGTATTTATCATTCTCTTTTGACTCAGGTAAGTTGAAAATTAAATTTGACTAATTTAGTGTCAAATCGGACCATTTATGGTATAGATCTTTAAAGGCGCTAGGCGGTTTGAATCAAAATAGTATAAGTAGTATACATAAATTATTCGCACCTCTATCACATTAACGTACGTTCGGACTCCGGGGGTTCAAATATGTCTGAAAACGCAAAATTCTTTTCTACAGACCTAATATGCCACATATATAGTATATGCCTAATGTATCCAGTGTATTTATGAGGGGAAAAAATGCAAAAACTGGAACTAATTGCAACATAATTTTTTTGCAGGAATAAGTACATTATATATGTAAAACTTGTATAATCAACGTACTAAAAATCGGTGAATACATAGAGGATCTACAACGATTCCCCAGTTTAGCTGAATAGGTCATTCTCACCGGTTTTATGTGATAAAGTTACCCAGGTTCCTGAAATTGTGATAAAGTTACCCAGGTTGGAGAGAATTGTGATAAAGTTACGCAGGTTAAGCAAATCTCACAATAAGAACTTTATTTAAAAGTGACTGAGGGAAATACTGTTCAGTTTTGGCAAGTAAAAGCCCATATTAAGCACACATTAAGACATAGTAGTACTGTAGCTCATCATTTTGATCGCAAAAATGAATAATTTGTTTCTAAACATGAAATATTCTTAACCTGGGTAACTTTATCACAATCCTTTCCAACCTGGGTAACTTTATCACAATTTCAGGAACCTGGGTCACTTTATCACAGAAAACCGACGAGTGACCTATTCAGTCCCAGTCTATAGCGGAATTTACAAAACGAGTTCAGTAAATTAGGTCTGGACCGAGCCTTTGGAGAGGTCCATACCTAATTTACTGAATGGGTTTTGTAAATTTCGCTATAAACTGGGGACGAGTTTTAGATTCTATTTATTACAAATTGAATGCGAAACTAACATATTCTATAATGCATGCAATGTCGTAACGAAAAATACAACTGTGAATACGAAAAATACGGTGTTTGGGTCCCAAACACAAAACAGCCATTTGCAAGACATGAAACAGAAAAGAGCGTTCCGTGATAGTCTATTCCTGATATGGTAGCAATAAAGAGCCTGACTTCTGGCGAAAAGTTGAAAACGGCTGAAAAATTGCTGTGACTTTGGCAAGTATTTTTCAGAGCATATGAAGCCGGTATATCAATAGTTCATTTATTTATCGACCTATCGTATCCATCGCTCCAAATTACGTTGAAAAAATATTGGAGGTTCGAATGAGCCATGTCCGTTTAAATTTGACTAATTTGGTGTCAAATCGGACCATATTTAGATGTTAAAGGCGCTTGTTGGTTTGAATCATATTATAAATAGTATACATAAATTATTCGCACCTTTATTAGTCGAGTTTTTCAACTTATGGTTTGACGAGGGACGGTTGGCTGGCGGGCGGGCGGACCTAAAGAATGCCTTATAACTTTGACAGTTGAGAACGGATTCAAAAATATTTTGGTATATGAGTTGCTCCCAATGACTATTTACTGCCTGTAGAAAATGGGTTACGTCCGAACTTTTTGACAAGAGTTATCCATCTTTGATTATTTATTTTTTTAATTTTATCACCTGTTAGCGCGATAACTCAATCAAATATTAACTGATTACAACCATATTTGATATATGAGTCTCTTGCAACAATATCTCGGGCGATTTCGAAAACCAGGTTTGTCCGAATTTTTCCCCCGGAGTTATGGGCCTTAGTTTGTCTATTTTTAGCAATTTTTTCACCAGTAGCGCGATAACTCAACTAAATATTAACTGATTCAAACCATATTTGATATATGAGTCTCTTGCAACAATATCTCGGACGAGTTCGAAAACCAGGTTTGTCCAAATTTTTTCCACGGCGTTATGAACCTTAGTTTGTCTATTTTTAGCATGTTTTTCACTGTTAGCTTGATAACTCAATTAAATATTAAGGATTCAAACACCGCTAGCGCGATAACTCAATTAAATATTAACTGATTATAACCATATTTGGTATATAAGTCTCTTGCAACAATATCTCGGACGAGTTCGAAAACCAGGTTTGTCCGAATTTTTGGGCCTTGTGTGGGCCTTATTGCCATGTTATTGGCAGAAGTTTTTTTCAACTGCCAATAAACTCGACATAGCATCTTAGATGCGTGCCCCTTGTTATTAGCAAGGTACGGTCGGGCTCCGGGAGTCAAATATGTCTTTGAACACACGAATTTCTTTTCTACAGACCTACTGTGCCACAGAAAGACTTATTCAATATATTATAGTTTGGTCCCAGTTATCAACACGGAACAATAATAGGATGTTTTTTACTCGACTTATGGCACACAGTTTGTCTATTTTAGCTATTTTAATTCCATCATCGACGACTTAATAATTTCAGCGTGATTTTATGCTGATTTCATTCATTCGGAATTATTTCCCAGGGTATAGTCATCTATAAAAGTCTTATTTTGAAATGAATCTTAAAGTGTGCTGTTTCAAGTGTGTGGTCGTAGCACCGGGGACGATGTATGCATACATCCTTAATACATCCTACGTAATTTGGACAGGTGTATGAGGTAGATCGATACTCGATAGATGCACGAAATTTCGACCTACAATCTGTATATAATAAGCAAGACTTTCCAAAGTCAAGACGGGTGGGACAGAAAATCAAAAACACTCCAAACCTTCCGAAAACACACTAAGCAACACAGTCTGGCCTCAGCTGCTTCCTCATTCCGCGACAGCATTACACAACCAGACCAACGGGTTCTGACACTCGCACAGTAGTGAAAGGCGGGCATTGCACCATCAAGAGTTGAGGAGCCCCGACCGACCTTAAGTCAACCGGCTGGCATTGCACCCTCTTCCTAGCGTTGGGCCCGTAGTACAGGCCCGGAATACAACAGACTAAGGCAACTGGAGACCATGCAAGCACAAAATAGGATACTAAATTACAACCATCCATAACTTAAAATAATATATATCTCAACACACAAAACTCATAAAAGAAAACAAGGTAAGTCTTCATCGCCGGTCCAGGTTCTGACTGGGGGCACTTTGCTTCTTGCTGTGGTGGCATCCACCCCATACACAGTAGGCACAGTTGGTTGTAGGAGTGGACCGACGGCCCTTTCAAATCTTCCCAGGTATCATTCCAAACTTGCAACGTCAAGACATGTGCAATTTGCCAAATACATGTAAAAGTGAGATATCGCTCTTTGTTCTTACCATACCTGGAATTGACTTAATAAGAAACGCTCCGTGTTGTTGTTCCTATATATGAGTGCAGTCATGTCACTGGCGATGCAACGCTCCCGCATACAAACTCCGTCATAACATTGTGTGAAACCGTTGCAGACAAACAGAAAAACTGCATTTAGGAATATGGACATAATTTGATCAAGTTGAGATAATTTGGGCCTGAAGCCTGAATCCCACATGCTGATACAATGCGTCTCATCAACAACAATGCAGTTAACATTCTCTTCCCACATATGTATAAATTACCTTTAAAGATACGGGCGGCGTTGGCGGTGGGTATGCTGTTAAAATATTCAGCTCCGTCAAAAATCACCGTCAACAGAAAGAATAGTAGAATATAGACATAACTTGTTCTTATACCAATCAGAAATATGACATAAACAGTATGTTATTGCCAAATGTTTTTCCTTTGTTATGTAAACAAAAGATAACAACGTTACGGAACCTGGCTTTTGTTCAGATCGGGATATGGTAAACATAAAGAGCGTTATTTGTTACTGTTTTCCTGATATGGAAATAATAAAGAGCGTTTATAGCATTTGTGTGATTAACCATAAGAATTGCGCTGTGTTATGTAAACAGAAGCAAAACTTCTGTAACACGAGCAGGCTCTTGTGTACGCACACCATCTTACGTCGTGACGACAATATACTATTTCGCGCTGATTATGTTTGGCATATGAACAAAACTATATATATTTTAATATTCCTTCTGTTGATGGCGATTTGAACAAATATGAATATTTCTGCAACGAACGCCGCCCGTGCCTTTAATATTCTCTTCCCACACACCATGTATATTACCATTAAATCATCACAAAGAACTGCCTCTGTGTGGCCTAATATTTATGTTCAGGCCCGAGAATAAGGCACCCGATATTTGCAGAATTAATATGAGGGTGAATTTAGTGACCCAGACCGTAATAATGCTGCGAAATTTCGCACGACAAATCATAAGCATATCGCCAGGGATTACGCTAATAACAAAAACATGTAATATACTATGAATGAAGACGTTTTTATTCATAATGTAACCACATGATTATACCTTCCATTATAACCACGCGCGCGAGGACGCCTGTTCTCGCTTACACAGAGTGTTGACGTAAGTGCATGCGCCTTATTCTTATCTTCTTATCGTCGACACCATGCACTAGGTCGCGAAGCATATATGTATGAGGTGGACAATATCTTTCACTTTCTTCCTCTAGTCGGTTAATCTTCGAGAAAAAAGAACGCGATTGCCATAGTTGACAATATATTGTATATATCCACACGCGAACCAGATCAATGTACCGCACTAATTAAAGGAAGACCACTCAACAGAAAATCTATACTAATAAAACTCAATTTTGTTTGTTTATCTTTCTGTCGGGCTATGGGCGACCAAACGGCTGTACCCTGTGGGTTGAAAATGTGTACACCGGGGTACATTGACCCGGGTGAATGTCATGGAATAGATACCGGTGACTTCAGATGTCTTAAAATGGCACTATTAATTAATTTAAATAAATAATTAATTATACCCATTAATCATATACCCAAAATGGTTGGACACAGATGATCAACGAAGCGTCTTTATTATCAACTCAGAAGATATGTGGGGGGGGGAGAATAGGCACACAGAAGTAACTTGACACCGGGTGTGTCATGGAATATGTGCCGTTGACCTCAGATGACTTATATATAGAGGCAGTAATATATTATCAGCTTAAAAGATAGTGGTAACTTAATTACTTACTAATTCTTTATCCGCGCAGCACCGGGTCCAGCTAGTATACAATCATAGAATTAAACGGACATGGCTCATTCGAACCTCAAATTTGTTTTATACGTAATTTGGAGTGATGGATACGATCGGTCGATAAATAAACGAATTATTCATGCTCTGAAAAACACTTGCCAAAGTCACAGCCATTGTTCAACCTTTTTCAACTTTTCGCCAGACGTCAGACAAACGCTCTTTGTTGCTACCATATCAGGAATAGACTACCACGAAACGCTCTTTTCTGTCCCATGTCGTACAAATGGCTGGTTTGTGTTAGGGTCCCAAACACCGTAGTCACAGTTGTATGTTGCATTACTTCAATGCGTCTTTTTGTGTTACATAATGCTCATATAAACGTAGTTCAGATATGTATCAACATATTTGGATACTGAGAAAAATTCAAATGCGAATAATAGGTGTATTTGGAGCGCAAACCGACATGTGGCTTTAAATTGAGTATATAATGAGAGTTACATATATACATACTCACGTACACAAATAATCACGTAAATAGAATATCATTAAAATGCTTAAGCCATTGACTCATTTTCATTACAATTACCATGTTGTTTTACATCGTTCGTAGAGTACAGAACATTGGTTTATTTGTCAATCTTCCATGAATCAAATTATTTCATTTGTTGCATATTTTATGTTGAATATAGTAGGAGATGGCCCCATTAATGCCTGGATTTAGGTACAGTATCCCTTTAACGTGAGCCAATGATTGTCCTGTAGACTAATTTTGGCCTTACTTCCAAAATTAATGTTGATCGCCCTATTTGACTATATTATTGCAGTGTATGATATTATATATGTGGTGGTATTCATTCGTACCGACGTCGGGGCCATTGTTCGGATAAATGGGCTGAAGTTGTTAGTTTTCCGGGCTATGGTAAATCTGGTGAACTTGTATTGTTCCCCTTCTCTCTAGTATATTACCATGACGTAAAGTAGACTCGTATAATGGGATGGCACGTGAGGGCAGTGCATGTGCTTGGTGGGTCGCGTTACAAGCCCCTGTGATCAAAAACCTATTAAATCATATTAAGGACTATAGATACTCGAATTAGAAGCATGCCTTGAAACCTGGCAACACAGGATTATTTACTGCAAAAGTCACTTCTTAACCCTTTACCAAACAGAACGGCCCTGTGCCAATGCATTCTCTTATATATGCGAGTCGACCATAGGTCGCCTCGCATATATAAGAGAATGCATTGGCTTAACACATATTAAAAATGATAAAATTGTCAAAGAATGTAAGAAAAAATGGTAAAAAGTGTTAAAAAAGAATTTTTTAGGCCAATGCATTCTCTTATATATCCGAGGCGACCTATGGTCGACTCGCATATATAAGAGAATGCATTGGCACAGGGCATAACTGTAACCATCACAATGTGGCCAATGAACCGGTTCCAATGATATCCATATTTGTATGGTGTTATTGAGACAGACCGAAGATATTTTAGGCTCTTGAAGCTTTATTTGGGCGTTTTTGGCCGCTTTGTTGGGTAAAGGGTTAACGGGTGATAACAAAAAAAAAAATTCACGCCCATAGTTAAGTGTAACATGTTTATTGCCAAGGAAAAAAAACGTTCGTACATAGAAATCTTAGATGAGGCAGATCGCCATGTATATAGTCTGACCAACCAACCGATTCCTTCCACAAAATACTGAGAATAATAACTCGATTGATTGCCTTGCTTGGTTGTGACCGACATGGGTTATGTGTATGTGAATGAACAGTAAAATATTCAAAATTACGACACTTAGTTCATAATAATTGATAACCTTGCTGGTTATTGTAGTATTGACAAAAACTTCCTCCGTAGAAAAACTAATTTTGTGTTGATATAAACTATTTTAACCTGAGCACATGTTTACATCAGAGATATGCAACTTGAAATTGGAGACTACTAATTTGGGCATAAAGTTTCAGTTTTCTTGAACAAAATTTATCTAAATTGATATTAATTAGCTAAAAGGCACATAATAGTGATGTTTATTCAAATTTTTCTTTACATTGACAATTATCCAGTAACAATAGTCCGTAAAGATACGGGCGGCGTTGGCGGTGGGTATGTTTAAGATGCGGGCGGCGTTGGTGATGGGTATGCTGTTAAAATATTCACCTCCGTCAAAAACCGCCATAAACAGAAAGAATAGTAAAATATAGACAAACTTTGTTTTAACACCAATCATAAATATGGCATAAACAGTATGTTATTGTCAATTCCCCCCCCCCTTTGTTATGTAAACAAAGCAAAAAACGTTACGTTACGTGGCTTTTGTTTAGATCCGGATACGGTAAACACGAAGATCGTAATTTGTTACTGTTTTCCTGATATGGAAATAATAAAGAGCGGTTATATCTTTGTGTGTGATTCTGTAACACAGGCAGGCTCTTGTTTACGTACACCATCGCACGTCTTGACGACAATATATAATTTACGCGCTGATTTTAATATTCCTTCTCTTTATGGCGATTTGAACAAATATGAATATTTCTGCAACCAACGAACGCCGCCCGTGTCTTTAAGATCGCCGACACATCGAGACCAACAATCTACGCCCCTGAATGTCACCTCAACCTCAAGGCTCCACACACACGTTACTGTCATTTGTAGATAAGTTACTAACAACAATATAAGTTACGAAGTAACTGAATACATTTCAATAGGATAAAACATCAGCTGAGCTATCAATTTCAAAGTCAACATCAAATAAACTTTCTATTTGCTAAGCGTTAAACAATTGAATCCCATTGCACATTCAATGCATGTATTGTTATCAATGATAGAAAAAACTATACTGCACTGTGTGGGGTTCCCGCACAGTGGTATTCCGTTCCTAGCACAACAGCCATACACCCGCTGTTCTTAGACGTCCTTATCAATTCCTATAACTGATAGCGCATAATTCGCTGTCGAAATCGTTCTTCCAGCGACCATACCACCCATTGCTCCTTTCTAAATCGGGACAATCGGCAGCATGGATTTTTGCGCGATTCTGTCTTTGCTTTGGTGCGTTCGATTATATTTCTCCGAAGCCAGATCTTTCAACTTGGAAAAATATGAAGACAAACGTCGAAAATTGGTCACCCAAGATCGTCATGAAATGATTGGTTCGGGTTTATTGTTAAATTCGAAGGAGCAAGCTGTTAGTGATTATTTATTGGAAGAAAAACGGAAAGTTTTCGAATCTGCCAGAGTGAATTCCACTGTTTTCCCGCCATCTGAATCATTTTTCAAAACCAAGAACGTCATAGAAGCAAGTCCTATTTTTCATCTGATAAAACGGATGCCAAAAGGTAAGTGATCACCCCCCCCCCCCCCCCCAATTACCTTAAACGGACATTGCTCATTTGAGCTTCCAAATCTTGTCTACGTAATATGCAAAGGATATATACGATAGGTTGACAAATACGCGAAATATTAATATACCGGTTTCTTATGCTCTGAAAAATACTTGCAATGGTCACAGCGATTTTCCAGAGGTTTTCAATTTTTCGCACAGAAATGAAACAAACGGTCTTTAACTCTACCGTCTCAGGAATAGACTAACACGGAACGCTCTTTTCTGTTCCATGCTGCACAAATGCCCTTTTTATTTGGGGCACAAACACCGTGTGTTCAAGATTGTATTTTTTATGACTTCACTGCGGCTTTCTGGGACATATATAGACCATGCCATGAATATCCTTTCTGGTTATCATATTCCACCAGTACAAAATCTGGGAACATTTTTATGTTCTGACAGGGAACTTTTTAACATGAACAAACAAGGCTGGGAATATATTTATCTGTTAACACTTGTTCCTCAATAATCTACGTCACATTAGGGAGTGGTTCCAGCTCGAGATTGCATGCTTTTCTGTGACTTTTGTGAGCTGATGTCGCAATAAACATTGATTTAATTACCCAGGAGAAAGTCCACAATTGTTAGCGATGCAAAGCAATCTCGCTCACAAAGTCACTTAAATCGTGCAATTTCGAGTTGCGACCTCCACCAACAGTGAAATACATTATGCAGGAACAAGTGATTGCTAAGAAATATATTCCCCGCGTACTTTTTTCGACATAACGTTCCCTATCAAAAAGTTCCCAGGTGGAATATGATCTCTACGAACGTTCGCCAGAGTAGAGATTCGTGACTAGATATAGGACATATAATACTCGTAGAAATGTAGTTCAAGCATATGTCGACTTGTTTTGATACCACCATTAATATTAAAACGAATATTATTATGTGTATTTTGGAGTGCATGCCGCCAAGTTGCGTTAAACACATTTTATTATATACACAAATTATATCCAATGGGATTGGGACACAAGGTTTGTCAACTTAGTGATATCCTTTTTAACGTACTCACGTATTAGATTTATTCATTGACATAAGTACATGTACGCATGTCTTCAAGGCCCAAGGATGTTGTGATAGGTTTGGTCATATTATGTTATATAAAAACACACGCTTAGAAATTTACTGTGTCAAATCGAATAGGGCATGTTGGGGTCGTTCATCAAAGATAACTATTTCGATTTTCCTTCGGGCCGAGTAAATATGCGAACTTATTTCAGCCGAGAGTCAATGCATATACAATGAATGCATGGTGATGTTACTAAAGCGTATGCAACATTTATCAAGATAACCGTATTGAACAAAAGTAGCCTCTTCGTTTTGTGGATCTGAAAACCCAAATATAATGTTTCACGTGACTTCAAAAACACGTTTTTCGTGATCAAAACAGCAAGCTTTAGAAATACTGAATGCATCAGGATACGTGCGGAGTGACGGTGTTTCAATTTAATTAAACACATGTTTTCCCCGTCGCAGCCCGTGACATATTTCCGAAGGTGGAATGGAGCGATATTGACGTCACACAACGTTAATTAAACCCGACAATGAAACGGGAACTTTAACCGCTTACTACTAAGGTTACAGTTCCGGTTTTATTGGCGAGTTCAACGTAATTTATCAACATATCCTCGCGAAAATACGCACATAATCGACCTATTCTGAAATAAGCAGATACAATTGACTCATACCCGTTATTTCGTTTTATGACGAGGGCCAAATTGAAAACACATGTTAAAGAGCGTACACCCGAAAAGTCGCAAGCTAGCTTACTAGTGTCATTGTCGCACATAATCTGTTCAGAATAGCCTCATTATGAGTCGAGGCTCTTATTTTCAGCACATTATCGACTCAAATTGAAACAATTCTAAGCAGATTATCTACCTAAAATAATTTATATTCTAAGCAGAAAAAAATGTGTGTCTGTTCGGCAGAACAGGCTTAATTTACAATGTATGACGTCGATATCATTTAACCTTAAGGTTAACAATGTTGAACTTATCATCTGAACATTTACCACAATTTACATGAAGCATTCTACACTTGTATGAAGTATCGATCAGATGAATCTGTTGCGCAGCAGAGCTTCCGATTAATAATTTCTGCCAATAAGTTATATTTTGGAATAAATGCAATATTTCAAATCAATATTTCTGTAATAAATAAATGTTACGACAATGTCAAATCCCAACATGTAACACTTTATTGACATCAATACAAGTCGATTTTCCGTCGCTCAGAAGACAGCCGTCATTTTTTTATCGATTGAAATCAAGAAGAGTCATGACGCACGCACGAAATTACCATATATGGAATGCTTTGCGTGTATTCATATATGGGGTAATAAAAATATCCAGAAACGTATGTCGGGGTGGGTGGGTGGTCCGAGAGGCGAAAGCGCATTTTTTTTTACTAAAGACCTTTTGTGCCCATATTTGACATTTGTAACAGTTTAATACATATTATAACTGTAAAAAAAAACACCATATGTATGTTACTTGGACCTCATATGGGCCTTAGCGGAGATGACATTAAGCTATGGCATGTTGCATATGTGACGCTGAGGTAAAAAAAAAACTTCCTTCCCGACACCCTTTGGAAAGAAGTTTCAAGAAATGTAAAATTTAAATAAATAAACTTGTCCTGATGTAATTAAAACTTAGATCATTGTGTGCATGGAACTAGGGCGAGAAAATGGCTCAAACATTAATGATACTATCAGTGGCTTGAAAATAACTCATCAGTGCGTCCAAATAATCAGTGATTATGTGCATGTGTATCATCTCAGATTATCTGTTACTCTCACAATAACTAAAGTGATTACTTGTCATTTAGTATAATTGAAGTTGCTCCACTAGACTAACAAAAGTGGTATGTAATAATGCTAGATAATGAGCTGGTTGACCGACTAATCAGGAAATAGTTAGAAATTATGGAATTCGTGTACAATGAACTAGGTTTGCAGATATCAGCAATATATAGAATAATATTTCCAATTGCAGCCTGGTAAATGTCCTCTATGTATTTATATTCAAATATGTCATCTATAGTTCAATTGGAGCTTAACAACTGATATGTCATGAATATTTTCATAAAATGTCAACCGTGACTCGAAAGTGAAGATTGGTTCACTATCCTGAGATGTTATCAGCATAAAATGTATTACAGCCAAAATAGCCGAAACACATGTTTGGATCATGTAATTGCTTGCATGGGAAAATTATATCTCACTTGATATGCAGGAGATATGCTGGGAAATTTATATTTTTTTTTTTAATTTGATGCATATACCACTCAGTGAAAAACTATTATGGTGGTTCTTTTAGTTTGAAATGTACCATTTTATAAGTTATACGTAACCCTCGGAATAAACGTCGCACTACCGACGACTCGAATTCAATTATTTGAATTCGAGTCGACAAAAGTGTGACGTTTGTTTCAAATAAATGCGAGGAGACGCACTGCCGACGAAGAATGCGTGTGGCCAACACAAATCTAATTGCTGATGCGTCTGAGACCCGTGTTTGAAACAAACGTCGCATCTTAGTCGATTCGAATTTATATCGGAGAAATGCAAACGAGCTGCATAATGATATGCTAATGAGGGAATTCCAACTGAAACCGGAAAACCCCAACGAGCGTGACGTAATTTAGTGGCATTTGAATTCGAGTCGACAAAAATGTGACGTTTGTTTCAGATTGAATGCGAGTAGTATATACCCATTACTAGGCAAGTGGCGACGGCTAATTAGTTTAAGAAAACATATTTTCCTATATTTTTTTTCAAAATTATGAACTTAAATGGTCATCAGTTGGAAATGTCTTGAGGCCAGTCTAGATGGTATAGGATTTTGCGATTTTCTTGTTCAGAATTCAAACATTTCTCACACCGTGCCCAACTATATGATCGGATTTTAAGATTCAGATCTCTAATCTTTCGTATACTGGCAGAACCATGGTCCATCCAGTGCATGCTCACAAGTCTACTGATCCATTCAGAATAGTATGTGAAGCAACAGCCGAGGCGAGGTGAAAATTGAATTACGCAAAGTTGTGCGCCCCCTAGCTCCCCCAATGGAGACCCTCTAGCTATAAGTCTCTGTCCGCCATGTATATATATATTTTACCACGCGATTTTAAATAGGCCTACTGAGTACTGACACAATATAATGTTATCCCGCAAAGTTCAGAGCAAAATACCACAAATAATTTCCACTCCTCAAAATATTAACAAGGGTCTTTCGTCGCTTGGAAGTCAAAAGTCCCATTTACTCATTACATTTTACGTTTTAAAATTGATAAATATAGTGAAATTGTTTATATATATTTGAATAGCCGTTCAATTGATGTATTATACAGTTTATAACTTCATATTTTAGCCGTCTTGACCAAAACCCTCATGAACGCTTTGTGTCCTTTTAATAAATCATTGAGATTCGTCTTGAATTAAATGCGACGTTTGTTTCAACAGACGAATTTAGAATTAGACTCGAGCCTAATTCGAATTGAATTCGACTCGTCGGTAATGCGACGTTTGTTCCAAGGGTTACATAGTAAGTTACACAGCTGAGTTATACTAGTGTTTTGTGCACGTTTCAGCTTCTGATGGGTCAGTACTGATTTTTTCCACACCATAGATTCATTAGAATTTCCATTTCCCCGAAAATGCCAAATGCAAAAAAACGGCATACCTTCCTGGACTATGAATTCAAATTTCACATTAATTCACTCGATCTCAACACCCACCAAACTGCCACTGATTACATTTATACCACTCTCTTTGAGATGTGTAAGTGTCAAAACTATACCACGACCAAGATAATTGCAGGAACAAAATCACCATATGTGCACTGTGTTCCTCACCAGTCCATGAACACACTACTTGTCCACTGCCAAAAAAGTTTCCAAACTGTCTCGGCAATGTATCGTTCAATCCCCATTTTGGACTATGAATTCGAAGTACAAAAAATTAATGCGGAGAAACCAAGTATCATATCGAGATTATTGGATCGGCCGTCGGCTGGATATCGCACCTGTTCTGCGGTGGTGTGTCCACAAGAATATGGGTTGATGATACATGTAGTATCACTAGCAACTCATGAGAAATAAATCGATTTGGTTATGTACCAAAACCAATACCGCAGACAGTGGACATCTGTACTCAAGTTGAGGCAGTTGCTCCAAAACAATCGACAAATCACTCAAGCATTTTGACTCTCAGAAACAAAGTTTCCTATTCAAGTTAGACAGGTTCAAACCAACGTTGAGTTTGAAACAGTATTTGTGGGTTGCAGTACAGTGTATTTGTGGGTTGAAGCATCTGGTTCCATTATTTGTGGGTTGAAGTATCTCGTTGCAGTACACTGTATTTGTGGGTTGAAGCATATGGTTCCATTATTTGTCGGTTGAAGTATCTGGCTGCAGTACACTGTATGTGTTGGTTGAAGTATCTGGTTCCATTATTTGAGGGTTGAAGTATACAGTTGCAGTACAGTGTATTTGTGGGTTGAAGCATGTGGTTCCATTATTTGTGGGTTGAAGTATCTCGTTGCAGTACACTGTATTTGTGGGTTGAAGCATATGGTTCCATTATTTGTCGGTTGAAGTATCTGGCTGCAGTACACTGTATGTGTTGGTTGAAGCATCTGGTTCCATTATGTGTGGGTTGAAGCATTATGTGGGTTGGGATGTAACTCACCCGATCGTCAACTTGATGCGGGCCCACGCCAAATTCATAAAATATAAATATCTCCCCCAATACCAATATTACCTATTTCGATGTGAAGCCTTTTTAAATCGAAAGGTTTTGTGGTATTTCTATGGATTATTGATTCCACTTGTGTTTTATACTAATATAATGTTTTGGATTATATGCATGTACACGCGTCAATTTTGTTTATATCTATTTCCTCTTGTATTTGTACATATCTCATTGTTCTAGTCTCATCTATTTTTATAAGTAGTTGCTTCGCTGCAATGCCGGTAGGTTTTGACTGCCAGTTCTGTTCTTAATCGTGATATTCTCTAACGGTTGAAAGCGGCGTTAAACCTCAATCCATCCATCACTCTTAGAACGGATTTTAATTATCTTTGGCGCGCTCATGAACCAGCATGAGGGAGCGCATATCAGCATGGGACTGGTTGTGTCCATCTATTTTTTCTGAGTTATGGCAATTGCAGTGACATATGCACTCAAACATACTCGTGATTCACTATTCATATATAGGGAATCATGATCATGTTTGAGTGCATTTGTCACATTTGTTTTGCACATAACGAACATAAAATATTGATTACACAAACATAATAATTCATGATGCATAAGATAAGATTGTTATTTCAGTTTAAATGGGTGTGGTTCACCTCATGGGCAGGTGGTTCTTATTCAATATTCTCCGAATTTGTTTCAACCTTGAGCTATCCCTGTGGTTATGTTGTGTATTGATATACAATTATTCTTCAGTTATAACCCGTCTTCGTTAACTTGTTCATCAGTTAGGGGAGAATAGCATTCTATAAGTTGAAATAGCTTCCACCCCATTGTTCTTCATACTGTTGTGTCTTTCACTTATATTGAAATTGTGTATATACACACCACTGCTTGGGATTGACAGTAAAATGTGTCATCATAAATGTGAAACGTTTGTGTACCGGCATCATTTTTTCTTCGTAATCGTTAAAACTTTCCCGTAATGTTTTTCATATTTATCTATTTTAAGTAACTTATTCTTACTTAAATTTGGAACACGTACTACGAACGTTGCACGCCTCCTCTAGTTCATCCATTCTCAATTCATAACCACGTTTAAGAATTCGCACAATTAGCATTTTACTCAAATATCTTGTGTATTTACATTTCTGTATTTCGCGGCAAAATGTCATAATTATTACTTCCGGTTACTTTCCTAGTAACCTCTTTTATAACGACCATTTTCATTGGTCAATATTTTCTAACGGCTTTTAAGTTACTATATAAGCCTTCCAATCAGAAGCCTCGAGGCTTCTGTTCGTCATCGGTTCGCGTGCTATTTGCGTCACACGTAAACAATAACAGCTGTTTAATTAGGTCATAACTGTCAGATTTATCTCAGGTGCAGTCGCATCGCTATTTCGGCATTTGTTGATATTGGTTTTCGGAGTTGTAAAGATTTACAGTAGCAGTGGTCATTTAATAATATTATTCATACTTGGAATAATATTTAGTAGTTAAAGGTAATTCTTCGTTTTATGCATTTGATCGATCTTTTAGGTATTTTACCTGGATTTCACCTGAGTAGACACTTTGCCATTTTCAGCAGTAGGAGTAATTTGCTCCGACATCGGACAAAATTTCATGGCGGGGAATTTTCAGTGAAAAAAATGGTGCAGTATATTCAGGTCAAGTTTTTTTGGCCGATCGTCGTTGCAGATTCCTCACGAAAGGAAATGAGAGATAAACCACGACAGAGAGCAAGGTGTGTGATCGAAAACATACTGGTGCAAAGAACGAGATGAACGTGAAATCCAAAATCATCAAGGTGGTTACAAAAGACGAAACCAAGAAACCGGAGACCCATAAAGTGGAAACACCCCTGATCGTGGATACCAAAATAGAGACCCCAATACCACCCATTAAACATGGATTAGATTACACACTTCCGGTATGTGAGTGGGCAGATGTTGCTCCAATACAAATATTTCCTTCCCACTTGGATTGCTACCCAGAACCCCCTACCCCTTGGACGGACGAACAACTGAGACAAAGACAAATGACACTGGCGGAAGGGATCGCTACACCACCCCCAATAGAGGAAATCATAACCGAACTGGATAAGTTAATCGGAGGAGTGGATATAACAACCTTGACAGCAGAAGTTGGAGAAGAATTGGTGGATGATCCCTACATACCTATGGATGTAAAAGAAACGGCTGTTAATGAGAAGACCACAGAGGAGTTGCAGTTACCAGAACCATTTACAGATTTTAATGAACTTGCGGCGGACCCGCGGTTTTTCTTCTTGGGTGCACCATCCTATTACTTATATGGGCACCGAGCTCAGATATTAAGAGCGAAACAGATGGAAGCAAAGAAACATTTGGGAAATTATAAAAGAAAATTCACACCATATGGATACTTGTGCATCAGCAAGACGAAATCCGCAACTCTACCCGACGGAACCAGGTATCAATTAAAGGAAACTTGGACGAAGGATCCCGAGGCGACGACCGCCAAGGAGATGGCTACACAGACATAGGCCTGGGAAGAATAAAATTTCGGGACGAAATCATAATTTTCTAGGGGGGTAGTGAAACGTTTGTGTACCGGCATCATTTTTTCTTCGTAATCGTTAAAACTTTCCCGTAATGTTTTTCATATTTATCTATTTTACGTAACTTATTCTTACTTAAATTTGGAACACGTACTACGAACGTTGCACGCTTCCTCTAGTTCATCCATTCTCAATTCATAACCACGTTTAAGAATTCGCACAATTAGCATTTTACTCAAATATCTTGTGTATTTACATTTCTGTATTTCGCGGCAAAATGTCATAATTATTACTTCCGGTTACTTTCCTAGTAACCTCTTTTATAACGACCATTTTCATTGGTCAATATTTTCTAACGGCTTTTAAGTTACTATATAAGCCTTCCAATCAGAAGCCTCGAGGCTTCTGTCCGTCATCGGTTCGCGTGCTATTTGCGTCACACGTAAACAATAACAGCTGTTTAATTAGGTCATAACTGTCAGATTTATCTCAGGTGCAGTCGCATCGCTATTTCGGCATTTGTTGATATTGGTTTTCGGAGTTGTAAAGATTTCCAGTAGCAGTGGTCATTTAATAATATTATTCATACTTGGAATAATATTTAGTAGTTAAAGGTAATTCTTCGTTTTATGCATTTGATCGATCTTTTAGGTATTTTACCTGGATTTCACCTGAGTAGACACTTTGCCATTTTCAGCAGTAGGAGTAATTTGCTCCGACATCGGACAAAATTTCATGGCGGGGAATTTTCAGTGAAAAAAATGGTGCAGTATATTCAGGTCAAGTTTTTTTGGCCGATCGTCGATGCAGATTCCCCACGAAAGGAAATGAGAGATAAACCACGACAGAGAGCAAGGTGTGTGATCGAAAACATACTGGTGCAAAGAACGAGATGAACGTGAAATCCAAAATCATCAAGGTGGTTACAAAAGACGAAACCAAGAAACCGGAGACCCATAAAGTGGAAACACCCCTGATCGTGGATACCAAAATAGAGACCCCAATACCACCCATTGAACATGGATTAGATTACACACTTCCGGTATGTGAGTGGGCAGATGTTGCTCCAATACAAATATTTCCTTCCCACTTGGATTGCTACCCAGAACCCCCTACCCCTTGGACGGACGAACAACTGAGACAAAGACAAATGACACTGGCGGAAGGGATCGCTACACCACCCCCAATAGAGGAAATCATAACCGAACTGGATAAGTTAATCGGAGGAGTGGATATAACAACCTTGACAGCAGAAGTTGGAGAAGAATTGGTGGATGATCCCTACATACCTATGGATGTAAAAGAAACGGCTGTTAATGAGAAGACCACAGAGGAGTTGCAGTTACCAGAACCATTTACAGATTTTAATGAACTTGCGGCGGACCCGCGGTTTTTCTTCTTGGGTGCACCATCCTATTACTTATATGGGCACCGAGCTCAGATATTAAGAGCGAAACAGATGGAAGCAAAGAAACATTTGGGAAATTATAAAAGAAAATTCACACCATATGGATACTTGTGCATCAGCAAGACGGAATCCGCAACTCTACCCGACGGAACCAGGTATGAACTAAAGGAAACTTGGACGAAGGATCCCGAGGCGACGCCCACCAAGGAGATGGCTACACAGACATAGGCCTGGGAAGAATAAAATTTCGGGACGAAATCATAATTTTCTAGGGGGGTAGTGAAACGTTTGTGTACCGGCATCATTTTTTCTTCGTAATCGTTAAAACTTTCCCGTAATGTTTTTCATATTTATCTATTTTACGTAACTTATTCTTACTTAAATTTGGAACACGTACTACGAACGTTGCACGCCTCCTCTAGTTCATCCATTCTCAATTCATAACCACGTTTAAGAATTCGCACAATTAGCATTTTACTCAAATATCTTGTGTATTTACATTTCTGTATTTCGCGGCAAAATGTCATAATTATTACTTCCGGTTACTTTCCTAGTAACCTCTTTTATAACGACCATTTTCATTGGTCAATATTTTCTAACGGCTTTTAAGTTACTATATAAGCCTTCCAATCAGAAGCCTCGAGGCTTCTGTCCATCATCGGTTCGCGTGCTATTTGCGTCACACGTAAACAATAACAGCTGTTTAATTAGGTCATAACTGTCAGATTTATCTCAGGTGCAGTCGCATCGCTATTTCGGCATTTGTTGATATTGGTTTTCGGGGTTGTAAAGATTTACAGTAGCAGTGGTCATTTAATAATATTATTCATACTTGGAATAATATTTAGTAGTTAAAGGTAATTCTTCGTTTTATGCATTTGATCGATCTTTTAGGTATTTTACCTGGATTTCACCTGAGTAGACACTTTGCCATTTTCAGCAGTAGGAGTAATTTGCTCCGACATCGGACAAAATTTCATGGCGGGGAATTTTCAGTGAAAAAAATGGTGCAGTATATTCAGGTCATGTTTTTTTGGCCGATCGTCGTTGCAGATTCCCCACGAAAGGAAATGAGAGATAAACCACGACAGAGAGCAAGGTGTGTGATCGAAAACATACTGGTGCAAAGAACGAGATGAACGTGAAATCCAAAATCATCAAGGTGGTTACAAAAGACGAAACCAAGAAACCGGAGACCCATAAAGTGGAAACACCCCTGATCGTGGATACCAAAATAGAGACCCCAATACCACCCATTGAACATGGATTAGATTACACACTTCCGGTATGTGAGTGGGCAGATGTTGCTCCAATACAAATATTTCCTTCCCACTTGGATTGCTACCCAGAACCCCCTACCCCTTGGATGGACGAACAACTGAGACAAAGACAAATGACACTGGCGGAAGGGATCGCTACACCACCCCCAATAGAGGAAATCATAACCGAACTGGATAAGTTAATCGGAGGAGTGGATATAACAACCTTGACAGCAGAAGTTGGAGAAGAATTGGTGGATGATCCCTACATACCTATGGATGTAAAAGAAACGGCTGTTAATGAGAAGACCACAGAGGAGTTGCAGTTACCAGAACCATTTACAGATTTTAATGAACTTGCGGCGGACCCGCGGTTTTTCTTCTTGGGTGCACCATCCTATTACTTATATGGGCACCGAGCTCAGATATTAAGAGCGAAACAGATGGAAGCAAAGAAACATTTGGGAAATTATAAAAGAAAATTCACACCATATGGATACTTGTGCATCAGCAAGACGGAATCCGCAACTCTACCCGACGGAACCAGGTATGAATTAAAGGAAACTTTGACGTAGGATCCCGAGGCGACGACCACCAAGGAGATGGCTACACAGACATAGGCCTGGGAAGAATAAAATTTCGGGACGAAATCATAATTTTCTAGGGGGGTAGTGAAACGTTTGTGTACCGGCATCATTTTTTCTTCGTAATCGTTAAAACTTTCCCGTAATGTTTTTCATATTTATCTATTTTACGTAACTTATTCTTACTTAAATTTGGAACACGTACTACGAACGTTGCACGCCTCCTCTAGTTCATCCATTCTCAATTCATAACCACGTTTAAGAATTCGCACAATTAGCATTTTACTCAAATATCTTGTGTATTTACATTTCTGTATTTCGCGGCAAAATGTCATAATTATTACTTCCGGTTACTTTCCTAGTAACCTCTTTTATAACGACCATTTTCATTGGTCAATATTTTCTAACGGCTTTTAAGTTACTATATAAGACTTCCAATCAGAAGCCTCGAGGCTTCTGTCCGTCATCGGTTCGCGTGCTATTTGCGTCACACGTAAACAATAACAGCTGTTTAATTAGGTCATAACTGTCAGATTTATCTCAGGTGCAGTCGCATCGCTATTTCGGCATTTGTTGATATTGGTTTTCGGAGTTGTAAAGATTTACAGTAGCAGTGGTCATTTAATAATATTATTCATACTTGGAATAATATTTAGTAGTTAAAGGTAATTCTTCGTTTTATGCATTTGATCGATCTTTTAGGTATTTTACCTGGATTTCACCTGAGTAGACACTTTGCCATTTTCAGCAGTAGGAGTAATTTGCTCCGACATCGGACAAAATTTCATGGCGGGGAATTTTCAGTGAAAAAAATGGTGCAGTATATTCAGGTCAAGTTTTTTTGGCCGATCGTCGTTGCAGATTCCCCACGAAAGGAAATGAGAGATAAACCACGACAGAGAGCAAGGTGTGTGACCGAAAACATACTGGTGCAAAGAACGAGATGAACGTGAAATCCAAAATCATCAAGGTGGTTACAAAAGACGAAACCAAGAAACCGGAGACCCATAAAGTGGAAACACCCCTGATCGTGGATACCAAAATAGAGACCCCAATACCACCCATTGAACATGGATTAGATTACACACTTCCGGTATGTGAGTGGGCAGATGTTGCTCCAATACAAATATTTCCTTCCCACTTGGATTGCTACCCAGAACCCCCTACCCCTTGGACGGACGAACAACTGAGACAAAGACAAATGACACTGGCGGAAGGGATCGCTACACCACCCCCAATAGAGGAAATCATAACCGAACTGGATAAGTTAATCGGAGGAGTGGATATAACAACCTTGACAGCAGAAGTTGGAGAAGAATTGGTGGATGATCCCTACATACCTATGGATGTAAAAGAAACGGCTGTTAATGAGAAGACCACAGAGGAGTTGCAGTTATCAGAACCATTTACAGATTTTAATGAACTTGCGGCGGACCCGCGGTTTTTCTTCTTGTGTGCACCATCCTATTATATGGGCACCGAGCTCAGATATTAAGAGCGAAACAGATGGAAGCAAAGAAACATTTGGGAAATTATAAAAGAAAATTCACACCATATGGATACTTGTGCATCAGCAAGACGGAATCCGCAACTCTACCCGACGGAACCAGGTATGAATTAAAGGAAACTTGGACGAAGGATCCCGAGGCGACGACCACCAAGGAGATGGCTACACAGACATAGGCCTGGGAAGAATAAAATTTCGGGACGAAATCATAATTTTCTAGGGGGGTAGTGAAACGTTTGTGTACCGGCATCATTTTTTCTTCGTAATCGTTAAAACTTTCCCGTAATGTTTTTCATATTTATCTATTTTACGTAACTTATTCTTACTTAAATTTGGAACACGTACTACGAACGTTGCACGCCTCCTCTAGTTCATCCATTCTCAATTCATAACCACGTTTAAGAATTCGCACAATTAGCATTTTACTCAAATATCTTGTGTATTTACATTTCTGTATTTCGCGGCAAAATGTCATAATTATTACTTCCGGTTACTTTCCTAGTAACCTCTTTTATAACGACCATTTTCATTGGTCAATATTTTCTAACGGCTTTTAAGTTACTATATAAGCCTTCCAATCAGAAGCCTCGAGGCTTCTGTCCATCATCGGTTCGCGTGCTATTTGCGTCACACGTAAACAATAACAGCTGTTTAATTAGGTCATAACTGTCAGATTTATCTCAGGTGCAGTCGCATCGCTATTTCGGCATTTGTTGATATTGGTTTTCGGAGTTGTAAAGATTTACAGTAGCAGTGGTCATTTAATAATATTATTCATACTTGGAATAATATTTAGTAGTTAAAGGTAATTCTTCGTTTTATGCATTTGATCGATCTTTTAGGTATTTTACCTGGATTTCACCTGAGTAGACACTTTGCCATTTTCAGCAGTAGGAGTAATTTGCTCCGACATCGGACAAAATTTCATGGCGGGAATTTTCAGTGAAAAAAATGGTGCAGTATATTCAGGTCATGTTTTTTTGGCCGATCGTCGTTGCAGATTCCCCACGAAAGGAAATGAGAGATAAACCACGACAGAGAGCAAGGTGTGTGATCGAAAACATACTGGTGCAAAGAACGAGATGAACGTGAAATCCAAAATCATCAAGGTGGTTACAAAAGACGAAACCAAGAAACCGGAGACCCATAAAGTGGAAACACCCCTGATCGTGGATACCAAAATAGAGACCCCAATACCACCCATTGAACATGGATTAGATTACACACTTCCGGTATGTGAGTGGGCAGATGTTGCTCCAATACAAATATTTCCTTCCCACTTGGATTGCTACCCAGAACCCCCTACCCCTTGGATGGACGAACAACTGAGACAAAGACAAATGACACTGGCGGAAGGGATCGCTACACCACCCCCAATAGAGGAAATCATAACCGAACTGGATAAGTTAATCGGAGGAGTGGATATAACAACCTTGACAGCAGAAGTTGGAGAAGAATTGGTGGATGATCCCTACATACCTATGGATGTAAAAGAAACGGCTGTTAATGAGAAGACCACAGAGGAGTTGCAGTTACCAGAACCATTTACAGATTTTAATGAACTTGCGGCGGACCCGCGGTTTTTCTTCTTGGGTGCACCATCCTATTACTTATATGGGCACCGAGCTCAGATATTAAGAGCGAAACAGATGGAAGCAAAGAAACATTTGGGAAATTATAAAAGAAAATTCACACCATATGGATACTTGTGCATCAGAAAGACGGAATCCGCAACTCTACCCGACGGAACCAGGTATGAATTAAAGGAAACTTGGACGTAGGATCCCGAGGCGACGACCACCAAGGAGATGGCTACACAGACATAGGCCTGGGAAGAATAAAATTTCGGGACGAAATCATAATTTTCTAGGGGGGTAGTGAAACGTTTGTGTACCGGCATCATTTTTTCTTCGTAATCGTTAAAACTTTCCCGTAATGTTTTTCATATTTATCTATTTTACGTAACTTATTCTTACTTAAATTTGGAACACGTACTACGAACGTTGCACGCCTCCTCTAGTTCATCCATTCTCAATTCATAACCACGTTTAAGAATTCGCACAATTAGCATTTTACTCAAATATCTTGTGTATTTACATTTCTGTATTTCGCGGCAAAATGTCATAATTATTACTTCCGGTTACTTTCCTAGTAACCTCTTTTATAACGACCATTTTCATTGGTCAATATTTTCTAACGGCTTTTAAGTTACTATATAAGACTTCCAATCAGAAGCCTCGAGGCTTCTGTCCGTCATCGGTTCGCGTGCTATTTGCGTCACACGTAAACAATAACAGCTGTTTAATTAGGTCATAACTGTCAGATTTATCTCAGGTGCAGTCGCATCGCTATTTCGGCATTTGTTGATATTGGTTTTCGGAGTTGTAAAGATTTACAGTAGCAGTGGTCATTTAATAATATTATTCATACTTGGAATAATATTTAGTAGTTAAAGGTAATTCTTCGTTTTATGCATTTGATCGATCTTTTAGGTATTTTACCTGGATTTCACCTGAGTAGACACTTTGCCATTTTCAGCAGTAGGAGTAATTTGCTCCGACATCGGACAAAATTTCATGGCGGGGAATTTTCAGTGAAAAAAATGGTGCAGTATATTCAGGTCAAGTTTTTTTGGCCGATCGTCGTTGCAGATTCCCCACGAAAGGAAATGAGAGATAAACCACGACAGAGAGCAAGGTGTGTGACCGAAAACATACTGGTGCAAAGAACGAGATGAACGTGAAATCCAAAATCATCAAGGTGGTTACAAAAGACGAAACCAAGAAACCGGAGACCCATAAAGTGGAAACACCCCTGATCGTGGATACCAAAATAGAGACCCCAATACCACCCATTGAACATGGATTAGAGTACACACTTCCGGTATGTGAGTGGGCAGATGTTGCTCCAATACAAATATTTCCTTCCCACTTGGATTGCTACCCAGAACCCCCTACCCCTTGGACGGACGAACAACTGAGACAAAGACAAATGACACTGGCGGAAGGGATCGCTACACCACCCCCAATAGAGGAAATCATAACCGAACTGGATAAGTTAATCGGAGGAGTGGATATAACAACCTTGACAGCAGAAGTTGGAGAAGAATTGGTGGATGATCCCTACATACCTATGGATGTAAAAGAAACGGCTGTTAATGAGAAGACCACAGAGGAGTTGCAGTTATCAGAACCATTTACAGATTTTAATGAACTTGCGGCGGACCCGCGGTTTTTCTTCTTGTGTGCACCATCCTATTATATGGGCACCGAGCTCAGATATTAAGAGCGAAACAGATGGAAGCAAAGAAACATTTGGGAAATTATAAAAGAAAATTCACACCATATGGATACTTGTGCATCAGCAAGACGGAATCCGCAACTCTACCCGACGGAACCAGGTATGAATTAAAGGAAACTTGGACGAAGGATCCCGAGGCGACGACCACCAAGGAGATGGCTACACAGACATAGGCCTGGGAAGAATAAAATTTCGGGACGAAATCATAATTTTCTAGGGGGGTAGTGAAACGTTTGTGTACCGGCATCATTTTTTCTTCGTAATCGTTAAAACTTTCCCGTAATGTTTTTCATATTTATCTATTTTACGTAACTTATTCTTACTTAAATTTGGAACACGTACTACGAACGTTGCACGCCTCCTCTAGTTCATCCATTCTCAATTCATAACCACGTTTAAGAATTCGCACAATTAGCATTTTACTAAAATATCTTGTGTATTTACATTTCTGTATTTCGCGGCAAAATGTCATAATTATTACTTCCGGTTACTTTCCTAGTAACCTCTTTTATAACGACCATTTTCATTGGTCAATATTTTCTAACGGCTTTTAAGTTACTATATAAGCCTTCCAATCAGAAGCCTCGAGGCTTCTGTCCGTCATCGGTTCGCGTGCTATTTGCGTCACACGTAAACAATAACAGCTGTTAAATTAGGTCATAACTGTCAGATTTATCTCAGGTGCAGTCGCATCGCTATTTCGGCATTTGTTGATATTGGTTTTCGGAGTTGTAAAGATTTACAGTAGCAGTGGTCATTTAATAATATTATTCATACTTGGAATAATATTTAGTAGTTAAAGGTAATTCTTAGTTTTATGCATTTGATGGATCTTTTAGGTATTTTACCTGGATTTCACCTGAGTAGACACTTTGCCATTTTCCGAGATCGAGAATCATGAGGCGGAACCATGGATGGATTAGTTTGCAATTGGTGACATAGTCTTAGTAAGCCATGAGCTAATATGAGATATAATGGTGGAATACATGGACATGAGGATCTAGGGCATTGGTTAATTTACATGTATAAAGTGGATTAATATTCCACTTATTAAATTACAGGCACCATCCAGCCTGAAGGGAATTCCAGGACATGGATGTGGTGGATTTCAGGAACCATGCAAGGCCAGGGTAGATCAATTATAGTCATGATAAGTGTCTGATCAGGTGGTCCAGTGTAAAAATGCTGCTTATAGGTTACAATCTTGGCTTATTACTTAGTGATATTAGATTGTGGTTGGGTTTCACCCTTTATTCATGGTTTAGATCTTTTCTGGGAGTTTACCCGAATTATTCTACAACTTTGGTCCCTACTATTTCCTGTATATCGGATAGTATTTTAGGAGTAACTGAAATGGTTTAAGGTATGCAAGTATGGTAGTTCTATCTAAGAACTGTCAATATAGGAAACGGCATTTTATAGACGTTGCAAAGAGTACAGAATTTTGTAGTTTACTTGTAATTAACAATTACCAAATTAATGCAGTAATGGAACATTTTCATATCAGGCTTTCAAATACATGCCTTTTGCTCCCATTAGTATTAAGCATTGTTATAGTGCAATTATGCCACTGGTAAATACTGGAGTTAAACAATCAGTGGTTATATTCTTCATTTATTGTTGAAGTTGTTTATGCATTTATTGGTTAATAAATATCATTGTTGTTAGTTACATCTGACTCATATTGCTGTCACTTTGGCCAATCACTGTGGTAGGATTATTTCTAAATAGGCATATGGGGTATTCGCACACTTCATATTGTACTGGGACGCCATTGTAGATCCATAACTATACCCTGGGGAAAACAGGGGTTATATAGGTAAATTCGATATACCATAATAAGGTTGTAGGCTGTCGGTGGCTGGACTATGAACAGCACCAATCTATATCACTGAGGCCGGGATGAGATAATCTATCCAATGGAGAAGCTAGGGACCAACTTCCATGTCATGTGCTGTTAATCACCTTGATTAACCTATACCGGAGAGGCCAGGGACCCATTTCCGGGTCATGTGCCATTATCCAGGGGAGATGCCAGGGACCAACTTCCAGGTCATGTGCCGTTAATCCCCTTGATTAACCTATATTGGAGAGATCAGGACCATCCAACAGAAATATACATTACAAGTCACTGTCCCCCTCTGTTACTAGTATGCTATTGAGCATGAGTTACGCTACCGGTTATTATGGTTAAACTTGTATATGGGCGAGTCAGTCATAGGCATTCCGCTCGGCCAATTGTTGTAGTAGAGCTTTGTAATATCTAAGGACCCCTACCCCCTCGCTCGTTACAAATGCAACAGAAAAGGCGAGGCCATTTTTATTTTTGTTCTTGTGGGGATAAAACGTCACTTAATTAATCATTTGTCCATTTAAACAGCGATCTAAAATATTTACACTTTGATCCCTGGTCTTCGCCAAAAACTATACGTGTTCGCGTTGTTTTCTGTTGCCGTGAACATACTAGCGTCGAAACAGATATGGAGAACGAACAGTCACTCAAATGTATAGTCCCAGTGAACCTTCTTTTGTCAATAAGGCACAAGTTTAAATGCAGCTGGTATGCATGTCAGACCATGGCACGCAGAGATAACAGCTCTGTTTAAAAGTCAGTATAGACACTGGCAGTCTTGACATAAGTTAGATCAAGTCACGAAACTGTACTCTGAATTTTTTGAATGTCATTATAGACACTGGCAGTCTTGACATAGGTCCAATCCGCGCTTGGGACATTTGCGAATCACAGTAGTTCGGCTAATGTCCGTCACATTAATTTCGAGGCCCCAATTGCTCAGACAGTAAAGCACACAGCACATGCCGACATAACCCGCCCATCGATGACGGCCACTGGTTCGATTCTCGATCACCCGGATGTGTACCCACGCAAAGTTTTGTGTGTATATATGTGCATGTTTTCGGTGGCTTATCGGATGTCGCTGTTTTCTACGTGCAGTATAGTAATGTACCAATGAAATTAAGCCATTTCTACTCTCGATCAACTTGATCTGGCTGAAGCGACGGTAACTCCAAACAAACCAATAAGCCACATCGCTGAACTGCATGTCTCATACGTTAGGTGACTTACAATGAAAAATCCAAGGACCCACGTAATACCCGAATTATCTATCTACTGTCCGGTCCCGACACTAACGTCAAATTCCATGATGATTTATATATATTATACAGGGGCCCTTAATGATACACGGTGAGAACGACTCCCGAAAAGCCATGTTCTTACTGTCGTTCTCCCTTTCTACCAGATATATCACATATTACCATATCCATTTCATCAATTCCTTGTGTATTCCCTTGTTCAATGTATAGTTTAGTGACTTAGCGTTTTTTTTTGGAACGGACTGGCCAAAAGTGCCATTTTTTTTTTATTTGGTCAAGTTATGTGTGCTCTTTCAGAAAGTGAACTAGAAACAGGTTTCTGATCAATATTAACCCTTGTTTCCAGTATAAATCCAAGATGGCGGTCAAATTCAATCATTATTTCACCCTGACGTTCCAACTGGTATACAATTTGAGGCGCGTGCATAATAAAGGCGTCATTCAACCTGACATTGTCATATTTTCAAGATAGTAGCAACCCAGGCTGACCAAATTGGAAATTTATCACTTTTTGTACCAAAAACATGCAATTTTGTCATATAACCATTCTCGTTTCAATTATTTCGGAATAATAAACAGAAAATTTCTCAAAAGTGTTTCAGTGTTAATCAAAGGTTAAGTCTTAGCATTTTTGGACATTTATACTCTAATCAAAACATGCAATATCTAGGATACATTCTTAACCGTATTTTAGAAATTTTGGATTATGTTACCCCTCACCCCAAAAATCATGAAATGTTTTTGTGATAAGCATCCGATAGAACATGGATGAGAATCTATAAAGGACACTATTTGATCACATTTCTAAATACTGCAATGGCAATTACATACACAATGACCAAAGTTGAAATATAACATCTTTTTCGACAAAACATGCAATTTTGTAAGAAAATCCTCTTCATTTCAAATATTTTGGTCCAATAAATGGTCATTTACTCAGGATATTTGCGATAGTTCACAATGTTCGGTCTTATATGTTTTGGACATATATACTGAAAACGATGAATACATTGTTTGTGTTTAATATGTAACAACGTTTCAGAAAACTTGGTTTATGTTACCCCTCACCCCAAAAATCACGAAAATGTGACTTCTTGTAAGGATTCAATAAATCTTTGGTTAAATATTATAAAGTGAGTTTGTCGATCGCAATTCGTCATATATTATAATGTAACAATCTCATTGTCAGTATACTGTTGAAACTAACAATTGAATGATTAATAACAATTTATTTGATCATTTCAAATATGTTCAACCAATAGAATGGCAATATGCAATAATATACAATATGCGGTCTTAAAAGTTTCGAAAATGAACATCGAATATATATACAACACATATAAGGGTATATACATGTAATGTTTTGGTGAAATAAAATAAAAGAATCTATAATATTTAATTATTATTTATTTATTATAGTGACATTATGTATATAAATATAACATTAACATTAATAGATATATTTGACCCAATATCATTGACTTATGTAATCTAGCATTCAAGAGGGTGTATATATAGATATGCATTTCAGGTCACAACTTTAAATTGTCAATCAATAATACACATAAAGATGGCCTATCATTGTGTATACTGTGTTCTTAAATCCATGTGTGTTATGTTATATAACTATAATGTTCACAGACTGATAATACCAGCCGATAGATAGCAACTCATAGATTGTCATGTTATAATCACCGCTGCATGTGTTTATACGTTGAACAAATATTTTAAGCACACAATTACATCTACATAACTCTGTGTATGGTAAATCAGCGTTTGCACATTTGCATCTGTTACAAGTTTGTGATTTGCAACAATACTTAGTTCTGAGCACACAGCTGCAGCTTGGCATGACAATGTACCACAATCCTACCTGGTAGGCAACTCGTTTCATATGTCCCACACCACATATATATGACAGTAACACTTCTTAGTCTGTAGAGTAGAAACTTCATTAGTGACTGGGCGTAATCATTAAAAGTAGATACTATATCGCAGATACAATCATATCCACAAGAACGCCTCCATCAAATACTTGTATCTTGCACTGAACATTTTTAGGTGGGTCCGATATATCTCCAATTGCTTCCCGGATACATCCCAGCAAATCAGATTGTGTCCCGTTGAATTTACTTCCCGTTGATAAGGCGGGGGAAATAGCCGACTGTCATGAGAGAAAAACACGTCTGGTTCGGGGATTTCAAGCCATCTCGTTATTGTTGATGAGCTCTCTGTTAAACCTATCAACCCTCCATTTCCTTTCAATTTGATGTTCTCTTGTTCCTGCACTTGATCGTTTGGAATAGCGGAGAAGCGATTTCGGGGTTTTTAGTCTAGGCTGTGCTGGGGGGTGATCGTCGCACATCGGGGGAATTTATGCGACCATCATTTTCTTATGGGAAAATTACTCTAGTTTTCGAATTCAGAGGGCGCCGAGCCGAGATAGGTGACAAAATATAACTTTTCACTATGTTTCATAGGGTACCCTACCTAAAAAATGACATATTTTCAAAGGTTAACAGGCATTAGCCAACTGGTTAACACGGCATCAACATCGGAAAGATTGTAAACATATTTGCAAATTATGGAACGAATATAGACACTTAATCAGATTCAACATCGTTTTCATGCTTTCGTTCTGATTTCGTGACGTCATGGTAAAATATGTAGCGTGACGCGTCAAACATGCATGGCGATTCAGACAAAGTGTTGTGCGTCAACTCTGTGCAAAGATAGCATATCTATCGAATTCTTCCAAGTTATATATTTTTGGAAATGGAACGGTACCCACTATATAATGATGTTCATACTTACATTATATCTTTCCAAGTATTGACATAATAGACAAAAACTTAACCCTCCCCCAATTTCACAAATAACCACATATATGTGTCCATGCAGTTTGTGTCCACCAAATAAATTGACAATGCACAGTATACCTTTTCATGTTGTGTAGAATCGTACGGCGACACTGATAATGTAAAACATCGTTCAAATCCTAGATTAGGAAGGTAATAAAATCCAAGATGGCGTCCAAGATGGCCGCCAATTTTTATATTGACACTCTATACACCAGATGTATGGTAACCGGACTAGATCATCGCGAGTGCTTTATGTAATATGGCCTTGTCTTCGATGGAGTCTGTATCTTAATACGTATAAGGCAATTGGCGACGTAAAACCGATGATGAAGACCAAAATGGCCGCCAAAATAAACAGAACTGTACCGATAAAACGACCAACTTCTGAGTTGCAATAAAATCACATGGTATGACTGTTGTAGCTTTTTTGTTCGTACATATATGTCATTGTGTCCAACATGATCCGTATCTGAAGAAACTAGGGACATTAAGATAGTAACTGTTCATTAATTTCTCGAAAATAACGACATCATATAATGTCAAATTGCCTAATTAGGACCGAATTTCAAACTGACATCCAATCATTTGATGGTATATATGTCAATGTTCTGCTACACGATGCTACAACTGCAAACATCCACATTAGTATAGCAATAATGGAAGCCACAATGCCGATTAAAACATGCCTATGCAGTGTATGCACTAATAGTTATATATTCAATTATCAATAAATAAAGGAGTTTTTCCATGCTAGTAGCACATTAGACCCGCAATCGAAAACCGTCTGGAGATAACAGACCTACAATAATTGCGGATATTTTGTTTATACGAAAATGTTGGCCAACTGTGTTCACATTACCCCGCTAATGTCGTCAACTGCTTACCATGGTAGTTGGTTTCTACGTTCAAAGAAGCGATGTTCCAATGTAATAACGGACAATAATCACCAGCAATTTAGACCGAACTAAAACTGTTTTCTCTACATTTCCTCGGGATACCACCCCGCACGGAAATGGGTGTTTACATAAGCAGTTCTAATTCGTATTTGTTTAGTACTTCTCAACTCTGAAGATTTAGATAACAATTAACGGTTACATGTTCGTTGCAAATACTCATTTTATGAACTATTCGCAGTTGCAACCGATAGTTTAAATCAATTTCCCACCAACGTACTATAGTCATGGGTGGTTGACGAGTTAATTCACAGGTTTATGCCCTCACTTCCATATCATTTTATTTCACACCTGCAGCTCAGGTTTCACGTCGCTGTCGCAATATATTAATACATCTATTGAGCGTTTTGTTATGATGATCATCCATTTCGTCAAGAGACGAAGAAATAATAAGTTTCTGCCATATTTTATATTGGATAAGGCCTATCCACTCGTAGACAATTTCGTTAGACATTTAACCACCGATAACATGACTTCACTATGCTGGTACTTATCAGCAATGAGTAACATACATCTATCGGATCTACACAGCCGGTGACACGATTAAGTTGATGTTCTGGTCTTATGTGAACACTATACAAAAGTTGGTTGGCACATGTGCGCGGGAATTTCTGCCAAGTACGATAAGCCGAGAAGTTGCAATAGTTAATTCACTGTGACAGTATTGTTGGATTAAATTGACCTGACCAATCATATGATGCAATCCAATTACTTTTCAGCTGGATACGTGATTGTTCCCAACAAGTAATTGTTTACCATAAGTAATTCATAAATGGCACTGAATGGCATGGGTATATATAATAGAAAAATGGACGAATTTTATTAATATTGGGACTAAATTCAAATTATAAGAAATATTTCTTTTTTCGATTTAATAAGGTGGCGAGTTAGAATCGACAATTTTGAAGACAAATTAATTTCAATCGCATAACCTTAGTCGAGACTAGATCCATTTATTAAATGTAACACTTAACTGATTTTCAAAGGGCAAATATGTTTGCATTATTTGTGTGCAATTTTACACGTACATTACCATAACTCAAAGCATGAAGTATCTAGATCTAAATTCCTACCATGTGTACACATAAGAAAGTAGAGAGATTACTAATTTAATATGCTGGAAGCAAAGGGTGTTGCTACTTTCGAAGTTTCATATGTGTGGGATACTATGTGTAAGTTTACTATATGCCTTGCCCCATGTCGCAGAAGAATCCATATTATGAGCAAATAGGTCCAACAGCCATCAAATGTCCGACTGCGATTGTCTATATATGTCACACATTCAATCCAACATTAAAACAAGAACGTGTGTCATTGTCGAATATAGGACCGTCGCCACATGCAACGATGGAACCTGGTTTGATTGTATGTTGCTCACAAGGTAAACTTACTCAAAATATACCGACCCATTACGGCTTCAAATTCCTCAATATTAAGCTAAAATAGGATTTAAATCAATTGTTTTCTGGGACGTCTACTTAGATGAATGCACGCAATAACTACCACACCTATGTACATTATCTGATATTTGTAATAATGCTTTCGATCAGATACATATAACGCATATCGTAAAATGTATCCTGGGGACAATTACCACAATCATGAATATTTGACATATATCAGATACGTAGGTTGTTCCATTGCAGAAAATTGGCGATCGCGCAAAGGAGCTGCTAATTATTGTTTGTGTTAAAAGTACTCCACGGCTACTATATTTCTTGAGAATGTCCTACCTGTAGCGGTTATACTCTATTTTGATTAAAAAACTAATTCCGCGGCTATGGCTGATAACATGTGACCAACGAGTTGTCACCCCCGTTGCTTTAAATGGATCAGCATCAGTGAAAGGGACACATTTAGCATGACAAGCATCATTCTAATGCTGAGCAACTGAGTATATGACATTTTGAGCACGTCTTCTAACTGTGTGGCTTTCTAATCCTTGTACTTTTCATCTTTGGTTAATTGCCGAGATTGCTCCATACTGATATATAAATTGGATGATATAGTTTTATCCCATTCGAGTACTGTACGTGATTATCATAGTTGGGTACGTGTGACGGAGAGTCGTGTGATACCTACAGTGTGAGACCAACTTTCATGGATCCAAATTTCATGGGACAATCAATACCACGGCCTCACACTTACCGTTATCATTTAAAGCATTAGTATTTACAAATGAGGGGTCAGTTTTGATAATATTCTACCTGTTCCAACCAAACCTGAAAGTTGGTTCTGTGCAACATTCTTGGGGTAAGCTCCAAGTAACTTGATATTATTTAAAATGACCAATGCCTTGTATGAAGTTAAATACTGAATGCATATAATGTGCTTAAATATATTGTGATAGCAACGCGAATTCTGGACAGCCGGGAAGATATAAAATAATATGGAAGCGAATGCATATATATAACTCGCCGAAGGCATCAGCCACTACTCAGACATACAAGATCTATAGTACATTAGCAGGACAACAATTATACTATTGGTCGTCAATGTGTATTCAATAAAATAATTAATACACCTGCAACCACGCATATCAAGCGGCATATAATTAAGTACAGATAAGCAAATACTCAAATGAACTGCTTAAGTAAATAAGCATAAATCCACGTCTGATGGGACCATAGCGAGAATATAACGACACAGATACGTATTGTGTCAGATTTGTTTGAGATTTATTTCGGTTATTTCAATAGAACATCACTCCAATGAACGTGAAAATCAATTACCCCAGTACGCATTGACAACATTGATGAGATATATAAAATAAATTGTCCATTCTTTGCATACCCGCACTTATCAGGATTCTAAATTGGTTGTTATTGCTTGACGGTTTGTGTAAGCGGGTCTAATGAGTCATTACCGTGGACACCTACATTGGTTATTGAGGATTGAATATGTATATTTAGTCGGCACTGTAGCTTCAATTCTTATTGTACTAATATAAAAGTCAGCAGTATCATCACCAAGCAGAACGTTGATTTGTATACCACAAAATGGATGTAAGGTTGAAACACTATCCCATTGTGGCAATTTGGCATTGCATGTCGATTTTGAGAAATAAAATGAGCATTTAATTTCTCAATGCCAACAGTTTTATTGGATTCTGATCACATTATCAAGAGACATATATGCACGAACGAATAAGCTACAAAACTCATAACATGCAAATGACATAACATTGCAACTCGGAAGCAGGTCATTTTATCGCAACATTTTTTAGTTTTATGGCGGCTATTTTGGTCTCCATCATTGGTTTTACGTAACCAGTTGACTTATACATATTACAATACAGCCTCTATGCAATAAAGATCAGTTACAACCGGTGTGCACACTCAGCGTGCACAGAGTGCCGATATTAAACTTGGCAGCCATCTTGGACGCCATCTTGGATTTTATTACCTTCATAATCTAGGATTTGAACGAAATCTTACATTATCCATGTCCCCGGATGGTTCTGCCCTATATGCCACTACAAAATGCGCATTGTCGATGTTTTATTGAAAACAACCTGCAGTGGGTGCATTTAAGTGGCTATTTGTGAAATTGGGGTGAGGGTTAAGCTTTTCTCGGTTAGTTTACCATTTGGAGATATATAATAAAGATAGGAACATCATTTTGTAGGCAATATCCTTCCATTTGCAAAAATATTTAACTTGGAAGAATTCGACAGATATTCTATATTTGCACAGAGTTAATGATCTAGTCCGGTTACCATACATCTGGTGTATAGAGTGTCAATATAACAATTGGCGGCCATCTTGGACGCCATCTTGGATTTTATATTACCTTCCTAATCTAGGATTTGAACGATGTCTTACATTATCAGTGGCGCCGTACGATTCTACACAATATGAAAAGGTAAACTGTGCATTGTCAATTTATTTGGTGGACACAAACTGCATGGACACACATATGTGGTTATTTGTGAAATTGGGGGGGGGGGGGGTTAAGTTTTTGTCTATTATGTCAATACTTGGAAAGATATAATGTAAGTATGAACATCATTATATAGGGGGTACCCTTCCATTTCCAAAAATATATAACTTGGAAGAATTAGACAGATATGCTATCTTTGCACAGAGTTGACGCACAACACTTTGTCTGAATCGCCATGAATTTTTGACGCGTCACGCTACATATTTTACCATGACGTCACGAAATCAGAACGAAAGCAGAAAAACGATGTTGAATCTGATTAAGTGTCTATATTCGTTCCATAATTTGCATATATGTTTACAATCTATCCGATGTTGCTGCCCTGTTAACCAGTTGGCTAATGCCTGTTAACCTTTGAAAATATGTCATTTTTTAGGTAGGGTACCCTATGAAACATAGTGAAAAGTTATATTTTGTCACCTATCTCGACTCGGCGCCCTCTGAATTCGAAAACTAGAGTAATTTTCCCATAAGAAAATGATGGTCGCATAAATTCCCCCGATGTGCGACGATCACCCCCCCAGCACAGCCTAGACTATTTTGAACTGCCCAAATGTTGTTCGAACACACTATTACAAGAAATAAAATATTGGAAGTACGTGCAAGATATTTGATGGAGGCGTTCTTGTGGATATCATTGTGCCTGCGATAGGATCTACATGTACTTTTAATGATTACAGTCACCAATGAAGTTCCTACTCTACAAACTAAGAAGTGTTAATGTCATGTGTGTTGTGTGGGATAGGTATTTTGAAGGCAGGCACAAAAGGCAGCACTAATGAGAATCGTGGTATAGGTCTTGGACGAAAAGTTGGTGGCCAAACTATAAAGATTTTTTAAAAATGGAACGACTTCCTCCGTCATTCTGACAATAAGCTTGAACTTTTTGTATTCCTGATAAGTAATGCGTCAGAACATGATGATAAAGTGTCAAACATGACATAATGTTCGTCAACTCTCAAAATAGCAAATTCTTCCTAGTAAATCTTGAGAAACTGTTGTCAGGAGGAAGCTGATATTATAATTGTGCCGCACATTATCCATGCACTTTCTTGTGGGCTGACGACCATCCGTGTTCGGATTGTTGACACAGATGTCCTGGTAATGGTCATCGGTCTGTTTTCAAAGTTTAAGGATGCCAACAGTGGTGGTGATACATGTGTTTTCTCTAGGAACAGTCAAAACTAAAACATTGTACCATGACAACAGCACATTTTCCGCTCTGGATGACAATTGTTATCACTACCCAATTTTCATTCGATATCTGGTAGCTTTGTTCTTCCATATAAAGGGCAGAAAAAGTTTCTGGATAGCACAGGATAGCATGGAAATATTATCCCGTTATCACAGGTACATGTACATTTCTTCTATAGGCGAATCAACCTTTTATTCAACTAGATTCGTCCTCATATATTTTCAAAGAACTCGAACGTTTCATTACCATTAATTACAATAAAGATTGTCAAAAGTTGCTGATAACGAGGCATATGAAGATAATTCTCCAAAACTTGTCGCTCAAAAGGGGCTCTAATACAGCATATGAAATGAGCCATATACCAGGCAGGATTATGGTACACTTGTCATGGCATAACAATTCCAATACATGGCCCGCATGACTGGGAATGGACAGTTGAAGATCATGGATGTAAACCATTGTGGACTAGATTACCAGAAGCTGCAGCTGTGTGTTCAGAACTCATCAAGTGTTGTTGCAAATCCCAAACTTGTAACAGGTGCAAATGTCCAATAGCTGATTTACCATGCACATAATTATGCAGTTGTAATTGTGATATTAAGAATGCCTAAAATATTTGTTCAATGTATCAACATGGTCACCGGTGATTATAACATGACAATCTATGAGTTGCTATATATCCGCGGGTATGATCAGACTGTGCACATTATAGTTATACAGGTACAACATAACAAACGTGAATTTAAGAACAGAGTATAAACAAAGATAGACCATCTTTATGTTATGTGTATTATTGATAGACAAATTAAAGTTGTGATCTGAACTACATGTCTATATAGACCCCCCTCGTGTATGCTACATTTGTAGATTATATAAGTCAACGCCTTCAAATTATTTATGGTATAATAGATTTTTAGAATTTTATTCTATTTCACCAAGACATGACATGCATACACCTTTAAATGTGTTGTATTCGACAGTCATTTTCGAAACTTTCGAGGCCGCATGTGGTATACGATCTTGGGAAATGTTTCAGAAATTGCCCATATATTGGTTGAAAATATTTGAAATGATGGTTATTTTACCATAAAATATAGCTGTTATTATGCACACAATTGTAAATTTAAACAGTATACTGTCAATGAGATTGTTACATATCAATATGACTAATTGTCATCGACAAACTCACTTTATAAGATTTAACCAAGATTTATTGAATCTTTACAACCAAGTCACATTTTCGTGATTTTTGGGGTGAGGGGTAACATAAACCAGGTTTTCTGAAACGTTGTTACATATTAACCACATACAATGTATTCATTATTTTCAGTACATATGTCCAAAACATTTAAGATCAAACATTTTGAACTATCGAAAATATCCTATGTGTAAATGACCATTTATTGGACCAAAATATTTGAAATGACGAGGATTTTCTTACAAAATTGGTTATTTTAGTCGAAAAAGTTGTAAATTTCAACTTTGGTCATTGTGTGTGTAATTGCAATTACAGTATTTAGAAATGTGATCGAATAGTGTCCTTTATAGATTTTCATCCATGTTATATCGGATGTTTATCACAAAAACAAAATTTCATGATTTTTGGGGTGAGGGGTAACATAATCCAAAATGTCTAAAATATGGTTACGAATTTGTCCTAGTTGTTGTATATTTTGTTTGCAGTATATATTTCTGAAATTTTTAAGATATTGGTCTTTGATCTGCACTGAAACAGTTTTGAGAAATTGTCAGTTTATTAATCCGAAATAATTGAAACGAGAATGATTTTATGACAAAATTTTATGCTTTTGGTCCAAAAAGTGATAATTTTCCAATTTGGTCAGCCTGGATTGCTAATATCTTCAAAATATGACAATGTCGGATGGAATGACGCCTTTATTATGCATGTGCCTTAAATTGTATACCAGTTGGAACGTCATGGTGAAATAATGATTGAATTTGGCCGCCATCTTGGATTTATACTGGAAACAAGGGTTAATATTGATCAGAAACCTGTTTCTAGTTCACTTTCTGAAAGAGCACACCTAACTTGGCATAATATAAAAAAATGGCACTTTTGGCCAGTCTGTTCCAATATGACAAAATTTTGTCGCCAAGTCACTACACTAGTATATTATGTAACTATTATATATTTGGTGGATAAATAAACAATGCTTAAACCAACTTACAATGACCACATGTGAACAAATTCACCTGGTATATACGTCATTGTTGGTTCGTATGTATTCATTACTCGATGGTATAGTATTTAATTATGCCTGCATAGTTTTTTACTAACTGTTCTGTTCTTAGTCGTGATATGGACTAACGGTTGAAAGCGGCTTTAAACCTCAATCCATCCATCACTCTTAGACCGGATTTAAATTATCTTTGGCGCGCTCATGAACCAGCATATCAGCATGGGACTGGTTGTGTCCATCTATTTTTTCTGAGTTATGACAATTGCAGTGACAAATGCACTCAAACATACTCGTGATTCACTATTCACAAGGGAATCATGATAATTTTTGAGTGCATTTGTCATATTTGTTTTACACATAACGGACATAAAATATTTATTACACAAACGTAATAATTTATAAGATTCATAAGCTAAGATTGTTATTTCAGTTTAGGTGTGGTTCACCTCATGGGTAGGTGGTTCTTATTATTCAATATTCTCCAAATTTGTTTCAGCCTTGAGCTATCCCTGTGATTATGTTGTGTATTGATATAAAATTATGCCTCAATTCTAATCCGTCTTCGTTAACTTGTTAATCAGTTAGGGGATAATAGCATTCTATCAGTTGAAATAGCTTCCACCCCATTGTTCTTCATACTGTTTTGTCTTTCACTTATATTCAAATTGTGTATATACACACCACTGCTTGGGATTTACAGTAAAAATGTGTCATCATACATACAACAGAAAAAGGCGAAGCCATTTTTATTTTTGTCATTTTGGGGATAAAACGTCACATAAAACGGACATGGCTCATTCGAAACTCCATTTTTTTTCTACGTAATTTGGAGCGACGGATACGATAGGTAGATACATAAACGAACTATTGATATACCGACTGCATATGCTCTGAAAAATACTTGCTAAGTCACAGCCATTTTTCAGCAGTTTTCCACTTTTCTCCAGCAGTCAGACAAACGCTCTTTATTGCTACCATATCAGGAACAGAATACCACGGAACGCTCTTTTCTGTCCATGTCATGCAAATGGCAGTTTTCTGTTTGGGACCCAAACACCGCATTCACATTTGTAATTTGCATTACTTCGATGCGTCTTTTTGGGTTACATAATGCTCACAGAAAGATAGTTCAGATATTTATCGACCTATTTCGATACTGAGAACAATTCAAAAGCGAATAATATTATGTGTAGTTTGGAGCGCAACCCGACATTGGCTTTAATTAATCATTTGTCCATGTATATAGCGATCTAACATTTTCAGTTTTCGCGTTGTTTTCGGTTGCCGTGAACAAACTAGCCTCGAAACAGATATGGAGAACGAACAGTCACTAAAATGTAGTGCCAGCAGGGGGGAGTCGGAAAAAGTTTGCAGGCACGTATGCTCATTTTTGACTTTCGATCCTTGTTGGGATCCACCCACCCCCGCGTCCAATTTTTTCTTCCGTTTTCGGCAGTTTTTTCCGACCATTTTTGGACACCCACCCCCCTTTTAAAACTAAAACAGATATTTGCGGGGGGGAATTCACTGTAAACAGCTGTATATGAATTTATGTGCATACTATTAGTCATGGATGTTAACATTAACATGTAAATAGGAACAAGTCATTTTGGGGTCATTCGGTAAAAAAAAAACATGGCTGCCAGCAGCCATCTTGGATTTCAAAATAATTCAATCCATTACTTTAAACATTTTATTTGTATATCGAATAATACAAAAGGGATTGGGGACAAGTTACAAAACTTACTTTGCCCCTCTCCCTGTTTACAATAATATTATTCATACAAAATGTTGAAGGAGAGATTCAAAATCATATATAGGTTAAACATATTTACATTTACAAATGAGTGGGTTCGGGGTTTGGGGTGGGAGGTGCCAAAACCGATTTGTGACTAATTTGCTTTTTGTGGCTATTCTGAAATGCGTTTGATTATCCGACTTCGAATCGTTTAGTCGCTGTTATATATCGATGGACTATTTTGAAGTAAATCATTGATATGTGTAATTTTCAGTCCTTCTTGGAATAATTTTTGACACATTTCCATTCGTTCGGTGTGAAATAGGGGACACGCCCAGAGGTAGTGGTAAGTATCGGAACATAGGCTGCTGCATTTGTTACGCAATTTGGCATGGGCGACATTAAGCGTTCTACGACCTGTATAGAAGTATGATGGTGGTTTTACTGTAGGATCTATTAATTCGAGATAAAATTTGAAGTCTGCGATAGATTCGGCATCTGTTATTTCTGTGGGTATGTCATTCCACGATTTTAAAGTAGCGGGGAAGAATGATTTTTTTAAATGCTCGGTGTTACAGAAGTAAGAATAGAATTTTCCCGATTTTCTCAGGTTATATCCAGAGACTTCAGATGATCTAGGTGTTAGAAGATTTTGTAGGTATTCGGGGGCATCGTCATTTACTATTTTATACATTGCTTGTAGTTTATGGATCTCTCTTCTCTTGCTCAGTGTTGGCCAGCCAACTTCATTTAGGAGGTTTATATTGGACACTGATCGTGTGAGGCCACTAACTGTTCGGGCGGCATCCAGTGTTCGCGCTGTCGGTAGCCAAATTAGCCAATGGCTAATCTTTTTCAAATTTGGCTAATAAAAATTTCATTTGGCTAAACTTTTGGCTAAACTTTTTTTGAACCCAAATGGAGACTGAAAGCATGGAGCCAGAAAGCTAATTAATAAAATCGCTCAATAGATCGACATTCAAGACGAAGTTAGGTGACGAAAGTATTCACCTGGTATATACGTCATTGTTGGTTCGTATGTATTCATTACTCGATGGTATAGTATTTAATTATGCCTGCATAGTTTTTTACTAACTGTTCTGTTCTTAGTCGTGATATGGACTAACGGTTGAAAGCGGCTTTAAACCTCAATCCATCCATCACTCTTAGACCGGATTTAAATTATCTTTGGCGCGATCATGAACCACCACGAGGGAGCGCATATCAGCATGGGACTGGTTGTGTCCATCTATTTTTTCTGAGTTATGACAATTGCAGTGACAAATGCACTCAAACATACTCGTGATTCACTATTAACTAGGGAATCATGATAATTTTTGAGTGCATTTGTCATATTGTTTGACACATAACGAACATAAATATTTATTACACAAACATAATAATTTATAAGATTCATAAGATAAGATTGTTATTTCAGTTTAAATGGGTGTGGTTCACCTCATGGGTAGGTGGTTCTTATTATTCAATATTCTCCCATTTGTTTCAACATTGAGCTATCCCTGTGATTACGTTGTGTATTGATATAAAATTATGCCTCAATTATAATCCGTCTTCGTTAACTTTTCAATCAGTTAGTGTCGGCGCACACGATCCCGATTGTATCCGGTAAATCCGGCTGCGGGATAAATCGGGCCCGATAAAATCGGGGGGTTCAGCGCACACGAGTCCGATTTTCACTCCGGTCATATGCATGCTATGCCTATAGATGGTCACTGTAGTAAATAGCCAACTGGTGTGGTCAGCCGATCTAGACATTTACTATAGCTAGTCGTGGTGATTTATATTAATATGTATTTCTAAAGACTAATATTTATTAATAATAAACTGAATGAATATATAATATTAATATTATAATAATAATAATATATTGAATTTGAGGTCACGGTAAATACTGTGAATACTGCCAATAGCCGTAAATTTGCGTAAACTACCTTTCCACAGCTACCGCCCTCTTGTTGCGATTACTATATACGGGCACCTATTTTCTGCCCATAGGTCTACCAGCAGTTGTTACTTGTCGATTTATCATAATTCTAGACATAATTTTTCGAATAGCGGTCGCTGCTAACTATTCCGACATTTTGAATGATGTTTTGGTCATGTGACAAGCAAAAAACGCGCGTTGCCATCGTCACGAGTCGGTTTTTCCGGATGAAATCGAACTCAGTTTGATCGGTCCGGTTAAATCGGATCCGACAAAAACCAGCCCAAAGCGTCGGCGCACACGATCCCGGTTGTCCCCGTTTTACCCAGCTGCGGGGTAAACCAGGGACAACCGGGATCGTGTGCGCCGACACTTAGGGGAGAATAGCATTCTATAAGTTGAAATAGATTCCATCCCCATTGTTCTTCATACTGTTTTGTCTTTCACTTTATATTCAAATTGTGTATATACACACCACTGTTTGGGATTTACAGTAAAAATGTGCCATCATACATGCAACAGAAAACGGGGATCGAAGTGAAAATTTTAGATCGCTATATACATGGACAAATGATTAATTAAAGCCAATGGCGGTTTGCGCTCCAAAATACACATATTATTCGCTTTTGAATTTTTCTCAGTATCGTAATAGGTCGATACATTTTTTCTGTGAGCATTAATATGTAACCCAAAAAGACGCATCGAAGTAATGAAAATTACAAATGTGAATGCGGTGTTTGAGTCCCAAACAGAAAACTGCCATTTGCATGAACTGGAAAGAAAGGAGCGTTCCGTTGTATTCTGTTCCTGATATGGTAGCAATAAAGAGCGTTTATCTTACTTCTGGCGAAAAGTTGAAAAATGGCTGTGACTTAGCAAGTATTATTCAGAGCATATGCAGTCGGTATATCAATAGTTCGTTTATTTATCTACCTATCGTATCCGTCGCTCCAAATTACGTAGAGAAAAATTGGAGTTTCGAATGAGCCATGTCCGTTTTATCCCCAAAATAACATAGTATCTATTAGAGTGGGATCCATACTAAAGATGAGATATACTGGTAACATTTCATACCATAGTATCTATTTGAGTGGGATCCATACTAAAGATGAGATATACTGGTAACATTTCATAACATAGTATCTATTTGAGTGGGATCCATACTAAAGATGAGATATACTGGTAACATTTCATACCATAGTATGCCGTGAACAAACTAGCCTCGAAAAATATATGGAGAACGAACAGTCACTAAAATGTAGTTCCAGTGCACCTTCTGTGTCGATAAGGCACAAGTTTAAATGTTGTTGGTATGCGACGTCAGTGATCCCTGCATGTCAGACCATGGCACACAGAGATAACAGCTCGGCTTAAATGTCAGTATAGACACTAGCAGTCTAGACATAGGTTAGATCATGTCACGACACTCTACTCTGGCTAACGCGCGGATTGGACCTATGTCAAGACTGCCAGTGTCTATGACATTCAAAAAGTTCCCAGGTTTTGTACTGGTGGAATAGGATATCTACGGGCGTGCGTCATTTGCGAATCACTATAGTTCGGCTAATGGCTGTCACATTACTTTAGAGCCCACAATAGCTCAGACAGGAAGGCACATAGCACATGCCGACATAACCCGCCTATCGATGACGTACACTGGTTCGATTCCAGATCAGCGCAAGGTTTTGTGTACATAGAATAGAATACTTAAAATTTATTTGCGAATCACGGCGCCTGAAGCGGCAGAATGATCGTTATAGCGATCAGAATAATATGAACAAAACAAAATGAAAAACAAGTGAAATTGGATAATTAAAAACAAGGAGATATATTATATAAAACAAATGTATACGGTATTTATGTCAATCTTGGGCGATTAACCCTATCCGTATCTAATATACCGGTATGCAAATATAGAAGAACTGTTCGAGGCTAGATGAAATATGCGGGGTAAATCATGTATAACAATGTTTATTTATTTGTTTATTAAACTAAACTATTTAGTTAGCGGTTTTATTGTTTTGTATGAGTTTCCCCATTGACCTTGCGAGGAAATCCATTATTGGATGAATGTGATCAATTTACATTTTTGATCGTTACTGTACGAGTATATTATAAATCTGATAACAGAGATTTTCTTACAGAAAATAGGTTCTGCAATAATTTGCAAAGCGTGGCTATTACATGGTTGTCTTCAGAACTCATGATCCATATGAATTTGTTCTTATCAGCTAAATTTGAAGATGCTATGAAACATCAACTGAGGAGAGGATCTTTAGTTTTTTTCCATATATATTGCGTTATCTTAAGGCCAAATGGCGGTTTGCGCTCCGAAATACATATAATATTCGCTTTTGAATTTTTCTCAATATCGAAAAAGGTCGATAAATTTCTGAACTACCTTTCTATGAACATTATCTAACCCAAAAAGAGGCATTGAAGTAATGCAAATTACAAATGTGAATGCGGTGTTTGGGTCCCAAACACAAAACTGCCATTTGCACGACATCGAACAGAAAAGAGCGTTCCGTTGTAATCTATTCCTGATATGTTAGCAATAAAGAGCGTTTATCTGACTTCTGGCGAAAAGTTGAAAACGGCTGAGAAATGGCTGTGACTTTGGCGAGTGTTTTTTCAGAGCAAATGAAGCCGGTATATCAATAGTTCGTTTATTTATCGACCTATCGTATCCGTCGCTCCAATTTACGTAGAAAAAAATGTTGAGGTTCGAATGAGCCATGTCCGTTTAAAACGAAACTATTAAACAACTTTACGTACTGCTTTCACTGCTTGGTACCATAAAAGTTTCAGAACGACGGAAACTCTAGATTTTCTTCCCATGGTCTACCGTTACAACTTATACGCGACCGTTTATAAATAATTGAACAGGCACTTAAAGGCATAGTATGTACTTGTTCTGGTGCGTGGAACTGATCAGTTAGCATCCAGACGCTATGTCAACTGGAGGAATGTAGCATTATACTAACATTGCCGAAAATCTGAAGCAAATTGACCGTACCAGTCCACAGAAAACACCGTCTGAACTACACTCAATTGTAAATATTTACTACTCGATTCGGGACGCATCTATCGGCGATAAACTAACGAAAACGATTTCGCCATCGCGAGTCACTGCATTTAATTATATACAAGAATCACGGTGTTCTGTCATTTTCTGTCATATTCTGTCATTTTCTGGTATTTTTTTATTTCAAACTTGGCACATATATCAACCATCATGGGAGTCTTCGCACCTGCGATTTTGAGTTCGGTCGGACTCATTTTGGCGGAATTATTGCCATTTTTTCGACATAGAATCGTTTATCCTGGGAAGCATCTTTTGTCCAAACCTGTCTTCCGTCATTTTCCATTCAATTTTTAAAAACTTGGAACATATATGTCAACCTGCGCGGGAAACTGCGCTTTTGAGTTCGGTCGGTGTCATTTTTGGCGGAGTTATTGGCGTTTTACGACATAGAAAATTACATCCCGGGACGCACTAGCACCTGTTGTCCGAACCTGTATTCCGTCATTTTCTCGTCATTTTTTTTTAAACTTGGCACATATGTCAACCAGCGCGGGAACCTGCGATTTTTAGTTCAGCCGGAGTCAGTTTGGGACTTTTATTCTGAACATAGCCAATCCTGCAGTCAGCCACCGTGTCGGTTGGCATTGCGGTCGGTCGACCTTTTATTTACTTATATCGCAGCTACGCGTACTAACGATCACGATCGGCTTGCCTAGTTTTCTGAAACCCCAACAAGGATGACAATCTCAATGAACAAACTGTTGTTTTACAGGTGGTGCTCTTCACCTACATGACTCAGCATTGATGGATCCGATGTGGCTTGTGAAGAACGCGTCCTATAGGAGTAACTTGTATATGTGCTACGCAGCAAGTCCTGCTTTCCATTTTTACAGTACAGCACCACTGAACAATGACGGTAGGCATGGATATTCAGTGTTTCGTATATACAGGTCACATGGCTCGTATTCACAAATGGTTTTATATTTGAGACTTTGAGAAAGGTTGCAGCTTCGGTTATAGTCAATATCGGAAATACTTATGCGAATGTCTATTTCCGAGGCATTTCGAACGACGATAACCGCGACAGTAGAGACCTTTCGAAAAATTACAATTACGGATATGGATATCCTGCCAGTATACGGCCAAACATTCAATCTTTACTGCCAGTATACGGCCAAACATTCCATCTTTACGCACGGGGGTTCTTATTTGAGGCGATATATACCCAACGCAGTTTATTTACGCGCAAATATGTCAAGGCAACGAAAATCGGCCGAGAGGAGAAGGGGCAGTAAAAATTGACGCATTGGCGCCTAAGGCAGGCGAAACGTTTGGCAGGAGAAATCGTCCGATGGGGTAGTCAAAATTGACATTTTGGCCTCTGAGACGAAACAATCCGGGACAGAAACCGTCCCGCGGTCGGTCACGAATTTTGCCTCTATTGGCGCCCAACGGCGAACAGTCGGGCAACGAACATCGTCCGAGTCCTGCTTGAGCCTTGCCCGTGCTGGCCTCAAAGGCGAAAAACAAAACCCTACAATATGTTAAGGATAGGTCCTGCTTGGGGACGCTCTAACATGCGTGTGGTGTATAACTCACGGATAAGAACATAGGATCTGAAAGAGACACATAGTACTTTTTCCATCAAATATATGTGGAACTGAATATAGTGGGGTATATGCCATCTCACCAATTAACCATCGTATTTAAATTACGATGGTGTCCACCTAACTAGGACAATATATCCCATCTGCAATCGTAATAGTGATTTTGCGAAAGGTCTCTATTATATAGCCGTAACGAGTCTTGCTTTCAGTTGCCAATACAAACAAGATTTATATCTGGAAATTTAATCATCGAATTAACTAGAATTTTTACTTTTCCAATATATTTTCATGACATTAGATAAGTGTTTTCGTAAAACACCATCGAACCCATAGATAAAATAGCTACACGTATCAACCACACATTCACTTTTCCATTCATTGTCCGTAATTTTCATTCATTGTTCGCCATTTTTGGAAGTGATCCATAGTATGATACAATTAGATCACCTCCAGGATTTGGGGAAATATATTATCTTATATATGCGAGACTCGCATATATAAGATAATGCATTAAATGGCACAGGATTTTCGCAAAGTTTCAGGAATCTCCAGTTATTGAAGGGTTAATCTATGTGGATTCCTTGAGTCAAATATTTACCTACATATTCATCCAGTGTTTGGATGCAATGACCTTACCAAACTATTAAAGGAGGTTCTAATCAAAACTGCATTTACGCACAATCATATAGAGTAAGACTAAATATTTTTTAAATAGAATTGTACAAGTTGTACCCCTTGTCTACAAGTAGAGAAAGCCGCTTATAGACAACGAGCGTGTATATAATTACGTGGTATGTTACAAGTTACAGTCCCTCGCACACGCACAATCGCTAGAAGTGCATGGACTATCTCTACCGATCCAGACCTACATGTTAAAATGTACACAGATACATGTACTTCACAATTGTCTCCGGTTTAGACAAACAGCGGATTAGCACCTGATGTCAATCGCAATTTGTCGGATTATCATTCTTGGCACAATAGAAAATCATCGAGGGAGGCTGATTGCACCTGATGTCTGTTTATATAGACCGGTACGACCACCTTGTGTTTTCGACCCGCGGACTGACGAGCGTGACGTGCAACTGTTAATCCACTTTTATGACGCTGGTCTCAAGATGGGAATCAAAGTTCCTTTTGTTGTGTCTGCCAGTACAATGCCCGTACACTTGTTGGATACGGTTCCATTAACACAGTTGATCGACAACGGATGCGAGGAATGATTGTGGATCAAAATGTTAGCATAAGAAAGATTTATAGTTTCGGTGCACATACACTGTTTAAAGGGGGACTGTACTCAAATTTCCAGTAATTGTTTAGCCCGAAGTCATAACAAAAACTTCACAAATAAGCCAAGTGTGAGTACCAATAGCAAGAAATAAAACACGTTTTCAACCATATATTATCAAGTTCGGTCACTGTGTATTTACAAATCCACATGTGTTCCATGCGAATTCCGTTGACGTCACATGATGTAAATGATGTTCGCCTCAAACCGGAACTATAAAATAAAAGCATCATCACACATGAAAAATAAGCCCTGTATGTGCCCGAATAAACCTTGTAAGTCTGTATCTTTAAAGCACGGATTCTAGGGCAGGTGACGTGTAATAAATACAGAACGACACATATGTTAATGAGTTTGTCGATACGACACTTGTTCCCTATCAAACACATTAACACACTCGTATCGTTCTATGCATACACATTCTCCCAAACTACGAATGCCAGCCATGTTGGGATGAAGATCCAACGAAAGCTTAGACTGGAACAACGTGGACAATATTAAAGGTACTCAATCCGATCAGACGCTCCTAAATTACTATTTCTTTGGCGTCGGCGGTAAACAATATTTGATTCGAGTCGAGGAACGCACCCATCAAAGCTCAGAGTGATCAGATACCGATTTTTAAAGTTTGTTATTTCTCGAGATGTGTAAAAATATGTGGCCCAGAAACACGTGGCAAAACGGAGGGTCTCGGACAAAATTGCGGATGAGGATGGATAACTCGAAAATCAAGTGGTAATACAGTCAAATTTCGTAATAATACGGCCATATTTTGTTGAACAAAATGTTGATAAATAGCAAGTTTTGGGAAATTTGATACCATAGTTGACAGTGGTTAGCATTTTTTTTGTTTTGCACTAAATCGATTCTGATAACTAAAGCGTATTTTGAAGAAATGTTGTTGTATCTTGATGGTATGGGGACCGTCTGATCGGATTGAGTACCTTTAAGTTTGAGGAAGATGACAGTGTAACAAACAATTGATTTGGCTTTACACCGACGAGTTGGAAAGGAATTTGTAGGTACAAGAAAATTACATATCTTTTTTTTTATGCAAATAAGCTAGCCTTGTCCGTATAAAGTTCATTTTGTAATTCATCATGAAATACATGTATATATGCGTGTCGTTTTGGCCTGGTGATTAAAGGCATACAATGTCAGCGGCTATTTTTTTCTTCTTCAATATATTGAAATATCAAATAACATGCCCCATTTAGAAGAAAACTTGTCATAATAGAATGAAATTGAGTTATTCATAAAATCCCCTTTCCATATATTAAGTGAGAACGCCGCCATTTTAAACTTTGCGACGAATACATACTCTATTCGTGTATTTGACAATATATGTTATCCTCGCTTAACGACAGCGAACATGCTGAAATATGAAGATTAGGAGTCTATTTAACTGTTAATCTTACTGCAATAGATCACATAGTTGTTGAATATGTACACAGATTGGCATGTTCTGCGATATCCACATGTGTATTCACTGCATAGTATTAAAACCAACCCCGACGTGTCAATTTACCTTTGCAAAATGTCTTCATATTGCTTTGTTTAGTACTCAATCAAAATTGTCAGATGATATCTACTCGTGCGTATTCGCCCTCAAGTTAGGATCATGTATGATGTACGCAACATTCCAAAAGTACACGATCGCCGCACGTAAATGTCAACGGCGGACCTAATTCATGAGCGCAATGTTAACCCTTTCATGACTGGAGCTTCCTCAAATTTTGGGAAATGCCAATGCATTTTCCCATAGGGCGCCTCACATATATAAGAGAATGCATTGGCCTAACAATATTTACCTTTGTCTTGTAAACCAGTGCACCCTCTTATATACAGGGAGCCTCGCATATATAAGAGAATGCACTGACACATGATCTTCTTTAATGCTGCACCAGCGCAGCTCCCGTCGTGAAATGGTCAACAACGCCCTGTCTTATATTGTTATAAGTTACAACTAACATCATCCATGGCTTCATTATCCATCCATTTATTTCTTAAAAATCATTGATAACAAAGATATTTCGACAAAATGTGACACTTCGTCTGCAAATAAGTGCGGAAAAGGAAGTTGATATTATTATTGTGTGAGTCTAGACAGGCCGCTTGCGAAACTAAAGCGCACAGAAACGCTTTAGAAATAGAATAATGGTGCATCCACATGTAGCTGCAAGAAAATATCAGGTACAATTGTACCCTGATATTTTCTGTGAGAACGCGGCGGTTTAGATGTTGTCGATTGAGCTCAATCAGAACAGTATTAGCAGTGCTGGTTCATGTGAATTTTGTCCGGTAATCAACCTATAATCCATGCCGGCAATTCATAACATTATGAAATGTTCAACTGTTGACATGTATTACCGTGGTCTGGTGGATGAGCCACCACCTACCTGTAGTCACGTTGCTCCCTCGTATAGATATTATATAGATAATTCATGGCTTGGAATTAACTATAATGACAAAATAGTGGTCCGAGAGAAGGAATAGTCCACGAGCCGTAGGCGAGTGGGCTATTCCCCCTCGAGGACCACTATTTTGGCATTATTTGTTATACTATATCGAACACTGGTGTCAATTCTCACACAATTTCTGTGTCCTATTGGAAACAGTATAGTAGTATCCAGTCAATCAGAATACGAGAAAGTTACGTGAGTATAATAAATACAAATTACGGTGTAGCTGCGTGTATGTGCGTGTAGTTTAGTATAATTTATTATTGATAGACATAATCTGCATTTTGATGAAAATTGTTATTTAATTTAATCGCAGGGTGTGAGGTTGGATGGGAGCTCATGACGAATATCAGAGCGAGACAAACCAACGTTTCAGCATTCGACCAAAGGTAATATTTTCTCTACACTAATACACATATGTGCATGTCTTAAATATCATATGGTGACCATGCAGGTAGGCGTCGGGGATTTCTGAGAGCGTAATCAGCCTATCTCTCTAATCGGTTGTTAGATCTTGACAAGTTATTCAGGTAATTCAAACTGCTGACATATCATGGCAGAGCCGATGCCAGCATCTGTCTCAACAAGCTGAACAATTCGACGATTTCGCCGATATAGATTTTATAAATATTTAACATTTCTGGCAAAACCACAATTCCGGGTGTCCAAAATAGATTCAATGTTCTAACTGATATGAATCGATGTGCCCACATTTGTACTCAATCGCAATAGCAGCTTTCGGTTCATGTAATATTGATAGGGAAATTAACTACAGTTCGGTTTAGTTTTTCGGAAATATTGTTGTTCCTAAAAATGTATGACATTATAATATTATTGTATATGGTACAGTAAATCAGTGAAATCATTAATTACGTGAGCGTTTCAGTAGATTCGTGAAATCACTTATCTGACTAGGAATTTCATGAAATTACAGAATGACAACCATTTTTGAGTAAAATAATTGTTATTACGAAAAATGTATGGATCATTATTTATATTACAAAACCAATCAAAAGTGATACAATTAGATGCAAAATACTGTGTATATCATCTACTTGTTCTACATGTTAGACTATTGTGACATCGCTGATTGCATTTTATCTGAGCCTTGAAACATTTACGTTTGAATTTCGTGCAACCCCCCCCCCCCCCCCTTACAATTTCATTTATTTTCTCAAATCCTTGACCACCTGCTGCGGACTGCCCCCCTAACTGCAGTACGGTGTGGGAGGGTTGTAGTCTGGCAGATATCGTCGGTAGCCAAGATTCTCTGGGGACACAAATCAAATTGGTTGCGTAAATATTTTTCAATTTATGGGTTATCTTCCTATGAATTCCAACAGTTACCTTAGATTAGTAGAGATGTCCAGTTATCTATGCAAGCATGGTTGATGTCATAAACATGATACCTAATACACATATGTTAATGGTTTATATCATATGATAACTATACATGTAGACATAATTATTTATCCTGGTGCGCAATCTCTCTCTAATCTCTCTGTAATCTCTGTCTCTCCAATCGGTTGTTGGATCCTGACAGGTGGGTTCTCAGGTAGCAGGAACCGCTGACCTATCATGGAACAGCCGACGCCAGCAGCTGACTCAGCAAGCCGAACAATAACACGATTTCGCCTAAATAGGTTTTTAAAATGTTTAACATCTCTGGCAAAACCACCATTCCTGGTGTCAAAAAGAGATATTCAATGTTCCTACGACTATTAATCAATTTGCCTCCATTAATACAAAATCGCAATATAAGTTTTCAGCTCATGTAATATTGATAAGGATATCAACTAAAGTTAGGTTTAGTTTTTCGGAAATATTGTTTTACTCAAACAAAATATAAGACATACATTTACACTGCATGTGGTTTCAATTTGTGGATTATCTCGCTATGAATTCCAACATGCAGTTACTATAGTTCAATAAAGATATGTCAAGTTATCTATGCCATCATATTGATGGCATACACATGATACGTAATACACATATGTGAATGGTTTATATCATATGATAACTATACAGGTAGACATAATAAATTCCCTTGGTGCGTAATCTCTCTCTAATCTCTGTCTTTCTAATCGGGTTGTTGGATCCTGACAGGTGGGTACTCGGGTAGCAGAACTTCTGACCTATCATGGCATATAGCCGACGCCAGCAGCTGTCTCAACAAGTAAAACAATTTCGACGATTTCGGCGATAATAGGTTCTAAAATATCGCACATTATCGCCTCTCTGTTATAAGTTTCAACACGTTTATAGTTCAAAAGAATTCCCTTTCTATCGTAATTGCCGATTTCTTTTTCTCGCTAATTTCTGCTCAATATAAACATTTCATTTGGCTGAGTGGTGTGTGCTAGACAATCTCTTATCTTTGTTGAATTCACTGTAATATTGGTAGTGTGTGGAACCAGATGTCTGCAACAGTTAGGAGATAAACGTACTATGTTGAGTTAGATATTCGGCGATTCCAGTTCTGGTTAAAGCACAGACTCCACAGCTATGCAATTGAGTCTGGGTTAAGTGGGGGGGGGGGGGTCTATCACCACCAGCATAATTACGTCAGTCTCACCCAATCACACCATCAGCTAGAAAGCGATGTATCCTATCAGGCGATTGTGGGATGATGACGACGGCGACGACGATGATGAAGATTTTGATTATCATGATAACGATGATTATGACGATGATGTTATGATGATGGTAATGATGATGATGATGGTGGTGGTGGTGGTGATAGTGGCGACTATGACGACGACGATGACGTCGATGAAGACGATGCTGGTGATGATGATGATGATGATACTGAAGACGACGATGATAATGATGATGAAGATGAATATGAGGATGTAACGACGACGATGATGATGATTATGAGGATGATGATGATGGTGACGATGATGATGATAATGGTGACGGTGATGATGATGATTATGATGATTATGATGATGGTGATGATGATTATGATGACGATTATGATGATGATAATGATGATGATGATGATGATCATTATGATGATGATGTTGACGACGATGATGATAATGGTGGTGATGATGATGATGCTGATGATGACGACGACGACGAACTACGATGATGATGATGATGAAGATGATGACGATGACGATGATTATGATGATGAAGATGATGACGATGATGACGACGATGATGATGATGATGGTGGTGATGATGATGATGATGATGACGATGATGATGATGATGAAGATGATGACGATGATGATGATGATGATGATGATAGTACAAATATGCACCTCTGCCATAGAAAAATGGCAAGCCAGACAACAGTGGCCCCTTTTGTAAATATATGTATATATGTTAATTATTTAATACTCTGTATTCGCCACTTAATTGTGACATTGAGTTAAATAAAAACAATCAATGCCTTTGCAGTGGTAAATTCGTCACATTGCTAAACAATAATCGCTTAACTGTGTCTGTCATACAGTCACACTGCATGATTTCAATGCAGAAATTATTTTCAGCCACACAGAGCTAACTCATGCTGGTTGTAATAGATACCCCTCCCCCAATTACCCAAGACTCACTTCAGCATAGCAGAACTGTATGTCGAGTTGGATATTCGGCGATTCGAAAACAGATTGTGAACGAGACGGCTTGTCGTGGTGACGGGGTTTGGGATGCCTGCTCATTTCCCCCACCCCAAATTTAGTCAATATTTACAACATTTGGAACGTTTATCGTTGTAAATCTCATACCAAATATCTGTGAAATTGTTCGGATAGTTTGATTTTCAACCAGTATTTAGCGTGAAATTTGTTGTTTTGAACACACGTCGAATACTTACTTTCTTTCGGTCAAAAACTTAAATGACCATAAGTTTTAAGAATTTTCTAATCATGGTAGGTCTGAAAAAATTCGAGGTACCAGTGAAAAACTCCAATCCAAGGGATGTGCATATGAAATCAAGGCGACGGAGACTAATGAGCCACGTCCTCGGGTCTTTATGTACATGTCATTACTGACAATGTACTGGTGTGGGTTGTGGTTTCATTCATTTCATTTGGCTGATTGGTGTGTTAGACAATATCTTATCTCTGTTGAATTTACTGAGATTGTTGTTTATGGATTCAGATGTCTGCAGCGGTATGTTATCAAGACTTTAATCGTAGAACAGTAAATCAGAGCTGCGCTCCAAGAGAAAAATATAGACGCATCAAGCAGATGTGCAACATCTTTCCTGATATGACAACAGCAAGGGTGGATAATAGTTGGCTATGGTTATTAGATCACAAACAACTTAATATATATGCATGTACTTCCCCGCGGCATGGGCGACACGCAGTATAAACTATAAGTCCCGCCGACAATGGGTCAAGCCGACTGAGGGTTCAAATGGTTAGTTTGCGCTTAGAACGCCACACGATGCACCACCATATTTGGTGAAAACAAAAGCGCCCCTCTCGGATGATTCCTAAGCTTAAAACTTGCATTTTCACAACTATATAATATCACTGTCTGCACAAAAATCAGCAGCATAAAAATACACAGACCCTCCCACAAATTCTCGACAGACTCTCCCAGTCTATTTAAATACGAAAATGACTGCAATATTTACGTATAATGTGACCAAAATTCAAAACGTGTTAAACATCATCTTTTGAAAGTCCATATATGACCATCAAAATATCTAATTAATGGGCTGATGGGTATGGTGATCCGAGCTAAATATGTTCTGGTATGAGAAACGAGCATGGATTTTATATATATCTTTATTTCCTCCATCTAGGAGAGTATGTTTTACATAAACAAAAAAAAAACATAAAAAAAATTATAATAATAATACAGAGAAGACAATAGATAATAATTCCCGCCACCATGAAGCACAAGCACTTATCGAAACAACCCCGCATAAGCACACAGTCTCATCAGCTTTCATCCGAATCCATGTTTATACATATACATACAAAATGATATAAATACGTGCACACACACCCTCGCCCATAAACACCCCTACATACACACACGTATATACAGTAGGCCGTACAATACAAATATAAACTATATTTACGCGGGTGCATAATCATACTTATATACACATGTGTGTACATACATGGACAATCCGACCACGCGTGGCACGCGAGCTTGCGATTGTCCACTAAATCACGACATTTTTCGATAATCATGAATGTTAGCTTCATATTAAATCTGAAGGGTAATAACTCTATAAAAAATGTACCTTTACTAAATGACGGAGATTTGTATGAGAAATTTGCAACACCACAACAGATCAACTTTTGTGAATAATAAGTCAAATTCTGCCCTTGACTGGGTGGAGGAGAAAATCACTCGATCTTTTCGACCATCCCGGGCGTTTCGCGCCCAACTACTCACTCTCTCTGGGTGGGCTTGGGGAGGTTTGGGGTACGCTCTTTAAAAACACTTCTTCGAATATTTCCGTTATTTAGTCAAAAAATCTTCTTCAAATCTCTCCGTTATTTCGTCAAAAACACTTCTTCTCATACAAATCACCGTTATTTAGCAAATTAACATTATTTATAGAGTTATTGCCCTTCATGCAGGATTACAACACATGTCTTCATTTAGTGGACAATCCCAAGCTCGCGTGCCACGCGTGGTTGGATTGTCCTTTATTAATGACCATTTTAGGTACCGATTGTCCATTTATAAGTGGACAATCCTTGAAGAATTGCCTGTAAATCGGACAGGACGTCTTTAAGGATAGCGGTACATTTCCCATATATAGATGGACTGGTACGATGAATAGCAGATGTTCACTGCAGATAATCTACATTTATATAAGAAATGAACGGCGGTTTCAATGTGGTCATGGGATTTTGACCGCGAGAAAAATTCAGCAAACTGCATGAACCCCAAAGATGTTCATGCGGAGTTTGCTGAATTTTTATCGCGGTCAAAACCCATGACCACATTGAAACCCCCGTTTATTATTTATATTTATATACTTAAATTCATTATCAACTAGGATTGTCTGTCTACTTATTTAACTTTAAAAGTATGCATGGAGTTCGGTTGGACAGTTCGAATCCTCGCTTTTTAAAAAACCAAACATTGTAAGAATCCGTTGATGGAGAGCGGAAAAACGCAATTTCACAGTAAAGTATACACATATTAGTCTAGGCTGTGCTGGGGGGTGATCGTCGCACATCGGGGGAATTTATGCGACCATCATTTTCTTATGGGAAAATTACTCTAGTTTTCGAATTCAGAGGGCGCCGAGTCGAGATAGGTGACAAAATATAACTTTTCACTATGTTTCATAGGGTACCCTACCTAAAAAATGACATATTTTCAAAGGTTAACAGGCATTAGCCAACTGGTTAACAGGGCAGCAACATCGGATAGATTGTAAACATATATGCAAATTATGGAACGAATATAGACACTTAATCAGATTCAACATCGTTTTTCTGCTTTCGTTCTGATTTCGTGACGTCATGGTAAAATATGTAGCGTGACGCGTCAAAAATTCATGGCGATTCAGACAAAGTGTTGTGCGTCAACTCTGTGCAAAGATAGCATATCTGTCTAATTCTTCCAAGTTATATATTTTTGGAAATGGAAGGGTACCCCCTATATAATGATGTTCATACTTACATTATATCTTTCCAAGTATTGACATAATAGACAAAAACTTAACCCTCCCCCCCAATTTCACAAATAACCACATATGTGTGTCCATGCAGTTTGTGTCCACCAAATAAATTGACAATGCACAGTTTACCTTTTCATATTGTGTAGAATCGTACGGCGCCACTGATAATGTAAGACATCGTTCAAATCCTAGATTAGGAAGGTAATATAAAATCCAAGATGGCGTCCAAGATGGCCGCCAATTGTTATATTGACACTCTATACACCAGATGTATGGTAACCGGACTAGATCATTAACTCTGTGCAAATATAGAATATCTGTCGAATTCTTCCAAGTTAAATATTTTTGCAAATGGAAGGATATTGCCTACAAAATGATGTTCCTATCTTTATTATATATCTCCAAATGGTAAACTAACCGAGAAAAGCTTAACCCTCACCCCAATTTCACAAATAGCCACTTAAATGCACCCATGCAGGTTGTTTTCAATAAAACATCGACAATGCGCATTTTGTAGTGGCATATAGGGCAGAACCATCCGGGGACATGGATAATGTAAGATTTCGTTCAAATCCTAGATTATGAAGGTAATAAAATCCAAGATGGCGTCCAAGATGGCTGCCAAGTTTAATATCGGCACTCTGTGCACGCTGAGTGTGCACACCGGTTGTAACTGATCTTTATTGCATAGAGGCTGTATTGTAATATGTATAAGTCAACTGGTTACGTAAAACCAATGATGGAGACCAAAATAGCCGCCATAAAACTAAAAAATGTTCCGATAAAATGACCTGCTTCCGAGTTGCAATGTTATGTCATTTGCATGTTATGAGTTTTGTAGCTTATTCGTTCGTGCATATATGTCTCTTGATAATGTGATCAGAATCCAATAAAACTGTTGGCATTGAGAAATTAAATGCTCATTTTATTTCTCAAAATCGACATGCAATGCCAAATTGCCACAATGGGATAGTGTTTCAACCTTACATCCATTTTGTGGTATACAAATCAACGTTCTGCTTGGTGATGATACTGCTGACTTTTATATTAGTACAATAAGAATTGAAGCTACAGTGCCGACTAAATATACATATTCAATCCTCAATAACCAATGTAGGTGTCCACGGTAATGACTCATTAGACCCGCTTACACAAACCGTCAAGCAATAACAACCAATTTAGAATCCTGATAAGTGCGGGTATGCAAAGAATGGACAATTTATTTTATATATCTCATCAATGTTGTCAATGCGTACTGGGGTAATTGATTTTCACGTTCATTGGAGTGATGTTCTATTGAAATAACCGAAATAAATCTCAAACAAATCTGACACAATACGTATCTGTGTCGTTATATTCTCGCTATGGTCCCATCAGACGTGGATTTATGCTTATTTACTTAAGCAGTTCATTTGAGTATTTGCTTATCTGTACTTAATTATATGCCGCTTGATATGCGTGGTTGCAGGTGTATTAATTATTTTATTGAATACACATTGACGACCAATAGTATAATTGTTGTCCTGCTAATGTACTATAGATCTTGTATGTCTGAGTAGTGGCTGATGCCTTCGGCGAGTTATATATATGCATTCGCTTCCATATTATTTTATATCTTCCCGGCTGTCCAGAATTCGCGTTGCTATCACAATATATTTAAGCACATTATATGCATTCAGTATTTAACTTCATACAAGGCATTGGTCATTTTAAATAATATCAAGTTACTTGGAGCTTACCCCAAGAATGTTGCACAGAACCAACTTTCAGGTTTGGTTGGAACAGGTAGAATATTATCAAAACTGACCCCTCATTTGTAAATACTAATGCTTTAAATGATAACGGTAAGTGTGAGGCCGTGGTATTGATTGTCCCATGAAATTTGGATCCATGAAAGTTGGTCTCACACTGTAGGTATCACACGACTCTCCGTCACACGTACCCAACTATGATAATCACGTACAGTACTCGAATGGGATAAAACTATATCATCCAATTTATATATCAGTATGGAGCAATCTCGGCAATTAACCAAAGATGAAAAGTACAAGGATTAGAAAGCCACACAGTTAGAAGACGTGCTCAAAATGTCATATACTCAGTTGCTCAGCATTAGAATGATGCTTGTCATGCTAAATGTGTCCCTTTCACTGATGCTGATCCATTTAAAGCAACGGGGTGACAACTCGTTGGTCACATGTTATCAGCCATAGCCGCGGAATTAGTTTTTTAATCAAAATAGAGTATAACCGCTACAGGTAGGACATTCTCAAGAAATATAGTAGCCGTGGAGTACTTTTAACACAAACAATAATTAGCAGCTCCTTTGCGCGATCGCCAATTTTCTGCAATGGAACAACCTACGTATCTGATATATGTCAAATATTCATGATTGTGGTAATTGTCCCCAGGATACATTTTACGATATGCGTTATATGTATCTGATCGAAAGCATTATTACAAATATCAGATAATGTACATAGGTGTGGTAGTTATTGCGTGCATTCATCTAAGTAGACGTCCCAGAAAACAATTGATTTAAATCCTATTTTAGCTTAATATTGAGGAATTTGAAGCCGTAATGGGTCGGTATATTTTGAGTAAGTTTACCTTGTGAGCAACATACAATCAAACCAGGTTCCATCGTTGCATGTGGCGACGGTCCTATATTCGACAATGACACACGTTCTTGTTTTAATGTTGGATTGAATGTGTGACATATATAGACAATCGCAGTCGGACATTTGATGGCTGTTGGACCTATTTGCTCATAATATGGATTCTTCTGCGACATGGGGCAAGGCATATAGTAAACTTACACATAGTATCCCACACATATGAAACTTCGAAAGTAGCAACACCCTTTGCTTCCAGCATATTAAATTAGTAATCTCTCTACTTTCTTATGTGTACACATGGTAGGAATTTAGATCTAGATACTTCATGCTTTGAGTTATGGTAATGTACGTGTAAAATTGCACACAAATAATGCAAACATATTTGCCCTTTGAAAATCAGTTAAGTGTTACATTTAATAAATGGATCTAGTCTCGACTAAGGTTATGCGATTGAAATTAATTTGTCTTCAAAATTGTCGATTCTAACTCGCCACCTTATTAAATCGAAAAAAGAAATATTTCTTATAATTTGAATTTAGTCCCAATATTAATAAAATTCGTCCATTTTTCTATTATATATACCCATGCCATTCAGTGCCATTTATGAATTACTTATGGTAAACAATTACTTGTTGGGAACAATCACGTATCCAGCTGAAAAGTAATTGGATTGCATCATATGATTGGTCAGGTCAATTTAATCCAACAATACTGTCACAGTGAATTAACTATTGCAACTTCTCGGCTTATCGTACTTGGCAGAAATTCCCGCGCACATGTGCCAACCAACTTTTGTATAGTGTTCACATAAGACCAGAACATCAACTTAATCGTGTCACCGGCTGTGTAGATCCGATAGATGTATGTTACTCATTGCTGATAAGTACCAGCATAGTGAAGTCATGTTATCGGTGGTTAAATGTCTAACGAAATTGTCTACGAGTGGATAGGCCTTATCCAATATAAAATATGGCAGAAACTTATTATTTCTTCGTCTCTTGACGAAATGGATGATCATCATAACAAAACGCTCAATAGATGTATTAATATATTGCGACAGCGACGTGAAACCTGAGCTGCAGGTGTGAAATAAAATGATATGGAAGTGAGGGCATAAACCTGTGAATTAACTCGTCAACCACCCATGACTATAGTACGTTGGTGGGAAATTGATTTAAACTATCGGTTGCAACTGCGAATAGTTCATAAAATGAGTATTTGCAACGAACATGTAACCGTTTATTGTTATCTAAATCTTCAGAGTTGAGAAGTACTAAACAAATACGAATTAGAACTGCTTATGTAAACACCCATTTCCGTGCGGGGTGGTATCCCGAGGAAATGTAGAGAAAACAGTTTTAGTTCGGTCTAAATTGCTGGTGATTATTGTCCGTTATTACATTGGAACATCGCTTCTTTGAACGTAGAAACCAACTACCATGGTAAGCAGTTGACGACATTAGCGGGGTAATGTGAACACAGTTGGCCAACATTTTCGTATAAACAAAATATCCGCAATTATTGTAGGTCTGTTATCTCCAGACGGTTTTCGATTGCGGGTCTAATGTGCTACTAGCATGGAAAAACTCCTTTATTTATTGATAATTGAATATATAACTATTAGTGCATACACTGCATAGGCATGTTTTAATCGGCATTGTGGCTTCCATTATTGCTATACTAATGTGGATGTTTGCAGTTGTAGCATCGTGTAGCAGAACATTGACATATATACCATCAAATGATTGGATGTCAGTTTGAAATTCGGTCCTAATTAGGCAATTTGACATTATATGATGTCGTTATTTTCGAGAAATTAATGAACAGTTACTATCTTAATGTCCCTAGTTTCTTCAGATACGGATCATGTTGGACACAATGACATATATGTACGAACAAAAAAGCTACAACAGTCATACCATGTGATTTTATTGCAACTCAGAAGTTGGTCGTTTTATCGGTACAGTTCTGTTTATTTTGGCGGCCATTTTGGTCTTCATCATCGGTTTTACGTCGCCAATTGCCTTATACGTATTAAGATACAGACTCCATCGAAGACAAGGCCATATTACATAAAGCACTCGCGATGATCTAGTCCGGTTACCATACATCTGGTGTATAGAGTGTCAATATAAAAATTGGCGGCCATCTTGGACGCCATCTTGGATTTTATTACCTTCCTAATCTAGGATTTGAACGATGTTTTACATTATCAGTGTCGCCGTACGATTCTACACAACATGAAAAGGTATACTGTGCATTGTCAATTTATTTGGTGGACACAAACTGCATGGACACATATATGTGGTTATTTGTGAAATTGGGGGAGGGTTAAGTTTTTGTCTATTATGTCAATACTTGGAAAGATATAATGTAAGTATGAACATCATTATATAGTGGGTACCGTTCCATTTCCAAAAATATATAACTTGGAAGAATTCGATAGATATGCTATCTTTGCACAGAGTTGACGCACAACACTTTGTCTGAATCGCCATGCATGTTTGACGCGTCACGCTACATATTTTACCATGACGTCACGAAATCAGAACGAAAGCATGAAAACGATGTTGAATCTGATTAAGTGTCTATATTCGTTCCATAATTTGCAAATATGTTTACAATCTTTCCGATGTTGATGCCGTGTTAACCAGTTGGCTAATGCCTGTTAACCTTTGAAAATATGTCATTTTTTAGGTAGGGTACCCTATGAAACATAGTGAAAAGTTATATTTTGTCACCTATCTCGGCTCGGCGCCCTCTGAATTCGAAAACTAGAGTAATTTTCCCATAAGAAAATGATGGTCGCATAAATTCCCCCGATGTGCGACGATCACCCCCCAGCACAGCCTAGACTATGACGAAATGTCTTGTTTAGCTTGTAATGAATGTAGACGTGTTGATTTCAAAAATGATAATATCTTAAACTAACAATTAAGTTTCGGTTATGGATGATAAGAAATTGACAACACGCCGTTCTACCATAATGATATATTTGTGAGGTCGTGGTTGTGTAATCAGAGGAGATGAGGGTAACAACACTGATTATAGACAAAAACAAATTGCTTGCCAAATCCGGACGTGCTGCTTAGTCAAGCAGTCGTTCATGTCCGACAATCCCCGGGATTTCCGGGATCAATGTGTGCATATATAAAACTATGAACGACATTGAAAGTGACGTCATGTTACGTTCATAGGTTTATGAACACATTGCCTCAGGGGGCGTGTCTACCGTAACGCTATGGGGAAATCGGAAACGATATTAGGTGTATGTAAATATATATATAGCAGAGATGGATCTGTCTGCCTGTATGTCTGTCTGTCTGATCGGATCTTTCTCCCAGACACCTGGACCGATTTCAACAACATTTGGTGTTGTAACTCTGGATACCCTGGCGATGTTATAACAGCGTTAGATTTTCATTATTTTTATTTTTTTAATTTAATTAAATAATAAAAAAAAAATATTGAACAATGAGCCCAATCTAAACTATAAAAATTATTTAAACCAAAAATTGAATCCATATATTTAAACAATCAAACTATGCTCGAAGCTCACAAAGGGGCAGCCGTTGCATGAAGGCTCTGTTTGAGATCAAACAAAGGCCCCTTTTTGTGGGGGCCGCAGACACCCCCGGCGCTGAATAAGGGGGCGTGTTTCACCTAGTGGTCCAGATATGCGAAAAAAAACACAACAATGACAATATAAGGAATATATAACGGTTCTTTTTCCTATAAACGCGACATTTTCCAACCAACAACAGGGCTCACCAACAGTATAACATATAAGACGACCAGACCAGTCAATCAGGATGGGTAGCACTGTGAACAAGAAAACCATAGTCAGAAATGGTAACGCCACCAAGATCATATTATTAGCCATAAATATGAATTATAATATAATTATAATATAAAATATTATTCATTAGTTAGCGTTAATATAGGCGCTAACTAATGAATAATATTACTTGATTGACTTGTTAAATAACATCTAATAAATATTCATCTTATTTACAACTTTAAGGAGTCCTTCTGGCACACGAGAATGTTTATCGCCGTTTGATTTGCACCAAGTGAACCCGGGGCATATATAATTGATAGAACATACCTCTATTATGATGATCGTGTCGTTATTTGTTTAAAATACGTATCAATTGACATATACGCACCCGTTCCCTCATTAAAATATACATATATCGCCCATTTTAGGGGAACTCCGCGAATTCGGGGACTTCCACATAGTGACCTCCGCAAATAGGGACCTACTGCAAAACGTCGCACCCAATGCAATTTGTAAACAAATACGATTGACATGCGTTTTAACGAGGTGAGCTTTAATTAAATGAAAGAAGCAATGCTACATAAACTATTTGCCATGGACTCAGCCAGTGTGCCATATATATGTGTCAACTAAGGTCGCTTTGCGTGGTAAAAGTGAAAGTGGAAATTCGGAAAACCTATTGAAAATGAAAGTAGCGTTAATTTTGGGAATTCCGCGGCAGATTGTAGTAAATCTATACTATTGAAAGTGAATGTACGATTCCTCGAATTCTATCAGATATCGCGACTCTGCTCGTTTTCGTGATCATAGGTTATATAGGGCCTATATGACCACGAAAACGAGTCGAGTCGCGATACATTCATCGGTACAAACACATTGTGTATACGATACAATTTTGACTTGATCACCGTACTATTTTGGCTTCAAAATATTTAATTATACGGCCGATGACCTTTGAGTTCATTTAACCTTGAGTACATTTAACCTGTGACCGTTCGCTGCGCATGACTGATGACATTTTGAGTTCATTTAACCTGGGTACATTTAACCTGTGACCTTCCACTGTACCTCGCCTTGATCGTTAGTCAGCCGCTGTCATATCGATATCGATTCCCGCCCGTGTGGAGGGCTGGGAGCCATTACTTCTCGACTTTTCGGTAATTAGAAAATTAAAGATGGCGGTTACTCCAAGTCTCGATCCAACAGAACAGACATGCGCACTCCAATTAAAATTACCCATAACTCACTTCACTACACCAGGGGCTCCCAATGGGTTGTACATTATTTTCAGGCTATCATATTATTTATATTTTCAAGAACATATTATTACACCGGTGACTTTAAGTTTACAATTTCAGCCTGTCCAGACTATCGATACGATTGAGTCATATTTTCAAAAACATATTATACACCGGTGGCGTTAACTTTGCAAATTCACCATCTACGTGATCATATCGGTACGATTGAGTAAGGTACAAAAAAAAATCTCCCACGATACATTCGCCCACTGGACCACAGAATCTCAAAATCTGCAAAACTAGCAACACCACATTGTGGCGTAATAACATGTTTACGAAAGCCAATAATATGTTCTATTATTATGCGCGCTACGCGTGTATACTAGTATGGAGATTCCTGTTTCGCCTGGGCGCATGGGTGTTTTATTTATAGAATGGGAATTTTTGGGAGGATTAAAAGTCGAACTGCGACCGGAGGCCGAGTCCGGTAAAAGGTGTAGTTGGGAATGTCTTTTTCGTTTATTGTTGTAAACATTATGTCAATAATATTGATTTTTGGTTTGTGATAAGCTATGCCGATTACAAATAAAAGAAATGAAAAAGATAATTTGTAAGTCTTATATTTCAACTTTTATAGACATGTTTCGTTCTGCGGCCCACTGGGGGTTGTGGTCGGAGACGGCCGAGTCGGCCGCCGGTTCGTTAATTAGGTGCCGGTTGTTATTGTTATTTTAACGGAATTCTGAGTTGGTCATTCGCAATACATTATATTCTATAATTACAATCATGGGTATATAATATATGATCTTGAGCGCGTTTCCATTTCTGACATTGGTTTTCTTGTCTAACAATTGGCTCGTTTGGACGGTCCATTTGATATACGCGAGCGTCATCATGGGACCGATTCCTAAGATTAATTATGACGTGGCTAGAGTGTGTTTTCTAGATTAGCGCATCCAACTTCGAATATTCCAACAACCCCCATGGGATTGTTTCATAATATGGAATTTCCCAACTTGGTACAACTCAACTGTTGGACAATTTCAACTTGACACCACTTCCGTGGTTGGGCGTTTTCCAGTGTATGGTCATTTCATTCCAGTATCGAATATCACTGGAAGTAGGAAGACATTGACTCATATATTACACTAATTACTAAGTAGAATATGAACTATTCAACAACAACAAAACTCGAACTATTTCGTATAATATATTATCTTGAGCGCGTTACCATTTCTGACTATGGTTTTCTTGTTAACAGATTGTACGAAAATCTCACGCTGTTCGTCCCTAATCCAGACGAGGTGTACTTCGATCAAAATCAAGTTTGGAATAAGTTTCAATCTATATTCTTCTTACTCAACGGTATCTTCAACTACGAACCAGTATTCAGAGACTACGTCGGTGCGGCGCTTGAGTACATGATGGCGGATAATGTCATGTACCTGGAGATTCGAGCTCTTTTATCCGATGTGAGTACCTCAATTAAAACGATTGTATTTCGAAAGTCCAAATGAATAAAGTGCGCGTAATTATATACATGTATAATTGTATCACATAATTAGTCCCTAAGCCCGGCCTTATATTTTTAGTAAGACACGCGCAATGGCATAATAACTTATAGCGCAATTATGTCGATTCAATGTCGGAACTTTATTATTATGTTTAATTAGAATATAATTATGATATTAGATTTGTGCTTGGTTATTTAGTGTTGACTGTGAGATAAACATGTGTGATAAGGGTGGTTGAACAATGTTGTCAACACGAAAAGACACATTTAAAATGGAACAATATTTTGTTCTTGAAGTCTTTTCTGCCTCTTTGATTGTGATAAGGAAATTAATATTATTTTGTTTAACCTCTGCGGTTTCGAGATCGTTTTTCTTGCTAAAATGTGATTATCTGATCAAATGGGTCTTAAATTCGTCGAAATGTATTAACCTCGTCCACTAAATTCTATTCGAGCCGAGCTTTAACAAACAACTAGATACAGAGTCCCTTCTTGTCAGAAATGTTTTAAAGGCACGCGCGGCGTTCGTTGCAGAAATATTCATATTTGTTCAAATCGTCATCAACAGAAGGAATATTAATATATATATATAGTTTTGTCCATATGCCAAACATAATCAGCGCGTAAATAGTATATTGTCGCCAAGACGTACGATGGTGTACGTAAACAAGAGCCTGCTCGTGTTACAGACGTTTTGCTTCTGTTTACATAACACAGCGCAATTATATTGGTTAATCACACTCAAATGACATAAACGCTCTTTAGTATTTCCATATCAGGAAAACAATAACAAATAACGCTCTTTATGTTACCATATCCGGATCTAAACAAAAGCCAGGTTCTGTAACGTTTTTTGCTTTTATTTACATAACAAAGGAAAAACATTTGGCAATAACATACTGTTGATGCCATATTTCTGATTGGTATAAGAACAAAGTCTGTCTATATTTTACTATTCTTTCTGTATATGGCGGTTTTTGGCGGAGGTGAATATTTTAACAGCATACCCACCGCCAACGCCGCCCGTATCTTTAACTGGAGGATTTGCATACCTAATAATCAATAAAAAGTATTACAATTGGGACTTTTATTTAAACGGAAATGGCTCATTCGAACTTCCAAATTTTGCCTACGTAATTTGGAGGGACGGATACGATAGGTCAATAAATACACGAAATGTTGGTATACCGGCTTCATATGCTCTGAAAAACTATATTTTCCGGCCGTTTTTTTTTTCGCCAGAAGTCCGACAAACGCTCTTTATTTCTACCATATCAGGAATAGACTAATACGGAACGCTCTTTTCAGTTCCATGTCGTGCAAGTGGCTGTTTTTGTTTGGGACCCAAACATCGTGTTCATTTTTCATTACATCAATGCGTCTGTCTGTGTTACATAATGCTTGTAGAAAGGTAGTTCAGATATTTATCGACCTATTTCGATGCCGGGAAACTGTAAAAGGCGAATAATATTATGTATATTTATGGAGCGCAAATCGCCATGTGGCTTTAAGAAAAAGCATCAGTTATTGTTAATATTGGTAACATTTTATAATTCTCGTCAGTTCGGGTAAATATTGTATTAACTACACGTGCTACTTCCGTGTGAAAAATACCCCCGCCCCCGTTTCCTGTTGCCATGCACATGTCTCTTTGCACAGTATACGCCTCTTGGTTTTGTATATATTCATCGATAAATAACACACATGTACATTTATACTCTATATAAAGAACCTAGCTCGAAAAATCATCGCGTCATACGTATTGCGTTGCAAATTTCAATTACAGACGTATACATAATCTGGTTTATTACGTTGTTCTATATATGTGCAGGTTTACAACCTTGACGGCAGTGTTCTGGCACCACAACAAATAATGCAGATATACGATGAAGAATTCGAGAAATTCGTGACTAATCATCCTAACTTTATCAAGCCGAAGATAATATACTCGCAGCTGAGGTGAGGCTCCATTCTCCAACAACAGAACCCCATTCATGAACGCAATTTTCGTTAAATTGTTGATCATACGCCATACGGCATGTCTAAACCATCTGTCACAGACAATGGCGTGTGATTGTTTTAGTAATATTGATTTAGCTATTGAATTAATTATTGTATACTGTTGTCCTGGTAACCTGGTGAACATATATATATACACAGATATAATCTGGGAAGCAAGATTTCTGTACTAGTAAATTTCAACCATTTTCCGCCGTTGTCAAACTTTACAGTAGGATTCGTCATCCCCGACTTAAACCGGATTTAAATCTATGTCGACGGTCCAGCCAAACGGGGGGTGGTGTGGTCATTCAGTGGCTAGCTGATTGACAACTCTATTATGTGAGATGAACATGCAATCAAATTACCAGGCGGACCACAAGCAGGCCGTTGGAGTGGTTATTGGCACAAGTGCACGCGTATAACACACCTCGTGTGATAATGAATCAATTGTCATCATCATTTAGATACTCCGTGAATCGAGGTTATTTAAAGCTCAATCCATTGAACTGATTGTGTAGCAAACCGCGGTCCAGAAAAGACGGATTCATCATCTCAGGTCTAGCCTCCATAAACTGGACCGTCGAATGATATGGTTTAATTAACGGTTTTCGTTTCTAAAATGCAAAACAAGATCGCAATTGATACAAACAAATATTCCCATATATATGCATATACATTATAGATGTGAGCGCAACTCGCTTATAAATTTCAGATTAAAATATGTTAGCAATCTTAATTATTGATTTTCGCTGTCGATAGAGCGCTGCGATGCACATTAGGCAAGTACGATTCTTTATAGCTCGACGACATAGAGCCATTAAAGCTAACCCGTTGTCTGGCTGGACCAGGTTTAAACCAGATATGACGAATGCGTCACTTAGACCTGCGGTCTCGAGTTTAAACTATGATTTTAGCTGTCAAACGGCGGTTTAAAGGTACTCAATCCGATCAGACGCTTCGGGGGTAAAAAATATTTGATTCGAGTCGAGGAACCTACCCATCAAAGCTCAGATTGATCAGATAATCATATCGATTGTTGAAGTTTGTAATTTCAATTGTTTGTGGACCAGAAACACGTGTTCAAACGGACCGTCTTGCGGATAAAGATGGATAACTCTAAAATCAAGTGGATATTATTACCAATAATTATACAAGTTTCCGTAAACTAGGTTTTAACTGGAGACGACGAATCCGGCCTGTACCTGTTCCATTTTTTCGGTTAGTTCATCCAAACCAAACAAATCATGGTCACGTTGTTTAGCATGGTGGACATTAGTTTGATAATAATGCAACAAAATAAGCTGAAACCGGCTTGCAGTCAAAATAGAATCGCAGGAATATCGCAATTTGTTTGGCCAATGTCTGTGAGAGAGGCGAGAGATTTCTGTGAGAGAGGCGAGAGATGTCTGAGAGAGGCGAGAGATGTCTGTGAGAGAGGCGAGAGATGTCTGAGAGATTTCTGTGAGAGAGGCGAGAGATGTCTGAGAGAGGCGAGAGATGTCTGTGAGAGAGGCGAGAGATGTCTGAGAGAGGCGAGAGATGTCTGAGAGAGGCGAGAGATTTATGTGAGAGAGGCGAGAGATGTCTGTGAGAGAGGCGAGAGATGTCTGAGAGAGGCGAGAGATGTCTGTGAGAGAGGCGAGAGATGTCTGAGAGAGAGGCGAGAGATGTCTGTGAGAGAGGCGAGAGATGTCTGAGAGAGAGGCGAGAGATGTCTGTGAGAGAGGCGAGAGATGTCTGTGAGAGAGGCGAGAGATGTCTGTGAGAGAGGCGAGAGATGTCTGTGAGAGAGGCGAGAGATGTCTGAGAGAGAGGCGAGAGATGTCTGTGAGAGAGGCGAGAGATGTCTGTGAGAGAGGCGAGAGATGTACCGTTACATCTGCTCTACATGCTTCAGATGAACTTCTTTTGATGATTGTTTAACCCTTTACCCAACAAACCGGCCAAAACCGGCCAAATAAAGCTTCAACAGCCTAAAATATCTTCGGTATGTCTCAATAGAACCATACAAATATGGATATCATTGGAATCGGCTCCTTGACCACATTGAGATAGTTACAGTTATGCCCTGTGCCAATGCATTCTCTTATATATGCGAGTCGACCATAGGTCGCCTCTCATATATAAGAGAATGCATTGGCCTAAAAAAAAATCTTTTTTTAACACTTTTTACCATATTTTCTTAAATTCTTTAACAATTTTATAATTTTTAATGTGTTAAGCCAATGCATTCTCTTATATATGCGAGGCGACCTATGGTCGACTCGCATATATAAGAGAATGCATTGGCACATGGCCCTTCTGTTGGGTAAAGGGTTAACCATTTCATGATGGGAGCTGCGCTGGTGCAACATTAAAGATCATGCGCCAATGCATTCTCTTATATACGCGAGTCTCCCATGGGGAGCCTCGCATATATAAGAGAATGCACTGGCTTAAAAGGTAAATATTTTTAGGCCAATGCTTCGCGTATATATGCGAGGCTCCATGTGGTTGACTCGCATATATAAGAGAATGCATTGGCACAGGGTCTTCACAAAATTTCAGTAAGCTCCAGTCAAGGAAGGGTTAGAGCCATATTATGGACTTCTTTCAATGAATAACACTGACAAGTGATAATACTTATTCCATTCAAAGAATGTAGCAATCAAATAAGATTGTCGAATTTCCAATGATATCGAAGAGAACACAACATCTGTACTGCATTATGTAAATATTTACTCCTTTACTCGGGACGAACTATTGGATGATAAACATAAGGCAATGATTCCGTCAACAATATTCACTGCATGTAGATCAATGACGTTATTTTCTGGCTATTTGGATATTAAAATTATGAAAATAATTAATTTGGGTAAGATAATTTGCTACTCCGTTCTATGGACACAGCGGGGTGTTTAAACATCACGTTATGATCGAACAAATAAAACATGAAATACATACACAGAACGACACGAGTGTGTTAAAGACATATTATGTACTTGTTCGGGTGAGTGAAACTGATACGTTGGTATTCAGGTGCTATTCCAACTGGTGGAATGTAGCATTCTACTAACATCACCGAAAATCTCAAGCAAATCGACCGTACCACTCCATAGAAAACATTGTCTGAACTACGCTAAATTGTAAATATTTACTACTCGAATCGGAACGCTTCTATCGGCGATATACTAACGAAAACGATTTCGCCATCGGCAGTCACTGCATTTAATTAATGTATAAGAATGACGGTGCGTGTTGTCAATCTATATATAATATTTGTAAAAATAACCACTTTGAACAAAATTATTCCCCATTTCTATTTGATCACCATACCGGAGTGTTCTATATCGTTCAGCGATGGCACAAGTGCCGTATCAACAAATCAGTTAACAAACGTGTCATACACTGTTTATTACACGTCACCCGCCCTAGAATCAGTTCATTAAAAAATACAGGCTTACACGGTTTCGAACTACTTTGTTTCGACAATCTGATTCCACGGAAATAATTGATATTGCAGTCCATTTCTATTAGCAAGCACTGAATTAGAATACTCTGATTTAAATATAAGTAAGCCTAATCCCACATGTGGTATATAACCATGTTGTCGTTTCTTATAATTCTACGACAGATTTTTACCAGTGGAGACCATACAGAAGGCTATCATAGCTGCTTTAGAAATGAGGAAACGTTTCCCTGAAACATTAGTTGGGTTCGACCTCGTGGCACAGGAGGACACGCTGAACACGCTACAACACTATATAGAGCCGCTGCTGTACCCATCATCAATCGGGGCGTCCCTCAACTATTACTTCCACGCGGGAGAAACTGGTGAGTTGTGCTCGCTGTTCGATTGGTTTGAAGCCACATGGCGGTGTGCGCTCGAAAATACTCCTAGTAATATTCGCTTTTAATCCCCCCCCCCGGTGTCAAAATAGGTCGATAAATACATGAAAAACCTTCCTACGAACATGATATGTCACAGAAAGACGGATTGAAGTAATAAAAAAATACAACCTTGAACACGATTTGATTTGAACAAATTTATTGTAACCCACACTATACAATATATATTACACAGATGATATATAACAATGATGATATGGTTCAATTGCTACTAAATTTAAGTACCGGAGATGGTTTTTAATTGAGGTGCATTATAGAAGTTACTTTTTAAGGGTGGTTGTTGCAGTGGCTATGGTCTCGCAGATTGGGGTAAGATAAACTATAACGAGAGAGAATTCTGATACGATGTTAGGGTCCCAAAAAATACAGCCATTTGCAATGGTATGGATCAGTCCAGAACGTGCCGTGTTAGTCTATTCCTGATATGGTAGAAACAAAGAGCGTTTGTTTCATTTCTATGCGAAAAATAAAAAACAACGGGGAAATGGCTGTGACCATGGCAACTAGTTTCGGAACATATGAAGCCGGTATATCACAATATTTCATGTATTTGTTAACCTATCTTATACCTCCTTCCAAATTAAGTAGACATAATTTGGAAGCTCGAATGAGCCCTGTCCGTTTAACCCTTTACCCAACAGAACGGCCCTGTGCCAATGCATTCTCTTATATATGCGAGTCGACCATAGGTCGCCTCGCATATATAAGAGAATGCATTGGCTTAACACATTAAAAATTATAAAATTGTTAAAGAATGTAAGAAAAAATGGTAAAAAGTGTTAAAAAAGATTTTTTTTTAAGGCCAATGCATTCTCTTATATATGCGAGGCGACCTATGGTCGACTCGCATATATAAGAGAATGCATTGGCACATGGCATAACTGTAACTATCACAATGTGGTCAAGGAGCCGGTTCCAATGATATCCATATTTATATGGTTCTATTGAGACAGACCCAAGATAATTTAGGCTGTTGCAGCTTTATTTGGCCGGTTTTTTGGGTAAAGGGTTAAACATATTTATTTATCAAAACTGTTATGGTGACGGGATTGGAAGACACGTGCTAGCCACTTAGATGGACCTCCTCTCCCAATTGCATCAACATTAAATTCAACATTACAACAGCAGCATGGTAACATATAAAATAGAGTACAAAACAACAGTGTTGTATTAGTGCTAGTCCCCCTTTAACCCTTTACCCAACAGAAGGGCCCTGTGCCAATGCATTCTCTTATATATGCGAGTCGACCATAGGTCGCCTCGCATATATAAGAGAATGCATTGGCTTAACACATTAAAAATTATAAAATTGTTAAAGAATGTAAGAAAAAATGGTAAAATGTGTAAAAAAAAAGATTTTTTTTAGGCCAATGCATTCTCTTATATATGCGAGGCGACCTATGGTCGACTCGCATATATAAGAGAATGCATTGGCACAGGGTATAACTGTAACCATCACAATGTGGTCAATGAACCGGTTCCAATGATATCCATATTTGTATGGTTTTATTGAGACAGACCGAAGATATTTTAGGCTGTTGAAGCTTTATTTGGCCGGTTTTGGCCGGTTTGTTGGGTAAAGGGTTAACCCAAGTCTGTGTTGGCAGTTTTCATATAACCTCTCTATGCGCTATCTTCAATGATTGACATGCAGGGATGTGAAAGAGTCGAATTCCTTTAGAGATGTTTCTTTTCAATCTCAGATCTGTGGAATGTTTGTTGTGTCTGTGGAAGTTGTGTCTCTTATAAAGTCTAGGACGCAGCTTTGAAGATCACATAGTTTTCATTGTGATCTAGGTCAGGGTCTCCAGATAGCAACATTTTTACCGAATAAATGTTGAAGTGCAAAAGTTTATTGTGGAAAATGCATATGGTATTCAAAGAAATAATGACACGCTTTTCGCTGTTCGATTGAAAGCAGGTGTCTTTGTCGACGGGCGTCCAACTTTGAATTTCCAGCTGAACCGCTTGAATACCAACATTCTCAACTCTAGGAAACTTCACCCAATGGAGTATGGTCGGTTGCTCAGTCCGCCAGGTGCACGTGGCATGCCAAAATAAGTCGCCAATAGCGCGGATTTTAAACTACACATACATGTAGGGATGGTAACTTGGTTCGTGTATTTTTGTCATGTTATTTCCACGGATTGGTTGTTCCACATACAGGGAAATGGTTTCTTTCTGCGGGACTTTCCTTCACATATTTTGGAACATTTGTCAGGTTATTTCCACGGATTGGTTGTTCCACATACAAGGAAAGGGTTTCTTTCTGCGAGACTTTCCTCCATCAACTAGATCCACAAACTTCAAAACTGTCGTGCAACTAAAACCTATATGTAATAGGTACTATGGTGGGAACATTTCAGCCTCAAATCGTAAGAAGATATTCGAATCTTGGTCTAAAACTACATATTTTACATTACGTACTGCTGTTAATTTTGGTATGAAACTGCTGAAAATGTGACCGAATTTGGGGCAGATACCCCGATGTCTTCTGTCATTTCAACATTGGAGATTCAAAGGTCTAAGCTACGAAGATTCAAACAAGAAGTTGATTTACATCCTCTTATCTTTGAGTCATGTAACGACTTTCCATTACACCACACACTTGTTTTACCCTCCTTCCATAGAGACATGGTGAGACGTGGCTAGAGGGTCTCCATTGGTGTGTGAACCTTGGAATTCCCAAATTCACCCACCCCAAGCTTTCCGACTATTTGAAATTTCCAACCTGCCATCGCCCAAGGTTGGAAAATTTCCAACTGATGGCATTTTGAGAATAATATGTTGACCAAAAGTTGAAAAAATGTTCTACTGTTGGCCTTAAACAACAAATTGCCCGATAATGACAGGTTCGAAAATCAAGCAATGTGAACAATTTCAACCTATATATATGTGGTGTAAAATATTTCCAACTAATGTTGTGTCAGCCATGAAATATCCAACTGTTGAAAAATTTAATCAGTTGGGGGGGGTAGACAATAGACACCCTACCCCACAACCTTGTTGCCACGTCCATGGATATTATGCATATGCAATTAGACCTTCCAATTTGATTACATTAGATGATCCTTAGCTCATCATCTTAGATTTTCAGGGCACCCAGGTTGACGGTAATTTGTACGACGCCTTGCTTCTGAACACGAGTAGGATCGGACATGGATATGCGCTCTCCAAACATCCCGAACTCATGGATCAGGTGCGGAAGCGAGATATCGCTCTCGAGATCAACCCTCTGTCAAACCAAGTAAGTTCACTTCAATAATTCCATTACAACGCCTGTATAAAAACAATTTATAATTTATTCTAGCACTTAAATAGTGTGGATCTCTTCATTGAAGTTTCTGCGTAGATTCAATGGCATAAAACAATAACTGAAATTCAGCCGGATACAATGGTCCGTTATCGGCAATAACTACGGTCATACGAGTGGGTCCATCTCGCAATCGCGTGTTCACAGATGGCTATAAACAACTGTACCGGGTGTAATAACGATATAACCAGAAATTTAAGAAATAAAATCTCGGGTAAAATGGCGCACGTTGCAGAAAATGTAAGTAAAAAAATAGCGATATATTTGCTGAAATGATTCAGACCGATAACACCATCGTATAAAGATGTAAAGTTTCCATTGTGTAAATAATTGTACCATGTTTCTCTTATTTTCTTTGGTAAAAACAAATCGTATGTATACAAGCGGTGTAATTTGCGCCCTCAAACAGCATGCGGTATTGACGTGTTCGTGTCACATACTCAGCTCATGCGTGGGTGTGGATCAGTTGGTGAGATGCATGGCGCATTAGGACAACAACTCTTCCAGTGGTGGAGAATCTGGGTCTGATCCCATTATTAGGGTGCCTGACCACATTTAAAATTACAAGAAAGCAGAACTGTTTAGCAAGGTATATGGAATATAGATGTGCGAGTTGCTGGAGCTGGTGTTTCATTCGTAATCCAAAGTCGATATTTTAGAAATCGCCGAGCAATATGGAGATAGTGGTCAGTTATGAGACATTTTTGTTTTGTTTTCAAATGATTTGATTATGGTTGTTAACCCTTTACCCAACAAACCGGCCAAAACCGGCCAAATAAAGCTTCAACAGCCTAAAATATCTTGGGTCTGTCTCAATAAAACCATACAAATATGGATATCATTGGAACCGGCTCATTGACCACATTGTGATGGTTACAGTTATGCCCTGTGCCAATGCATTCTCTTATATATGCGAGTCGACCATATGTCGCCTCGCATATATAAGAGAATGCATTGGCCTAAACAAAATCTTTTTTTAACACTTTTTACCATTTTTTCTTACATTCTTTAACAATTTTATAATTTTTAATGTGTTAAGCCAATGCATTCTCTTATATATGCGAGGCGACCTATGGTCGACTCGCATATATAAGAGAATGCATTGGCACAGGGCCGTTCTGTTGGGTAAAGGGTTAAAAGCGCTTTGTTTTCTTCAGCTTCTCATGCTGGTGAAGGATTTGAGAGATCACCCCGCTTCCGAATTCTTCTCCTCCGGCATGCCAGTGGTTGTTAGTTCCGACGACCCAGCATTGTTCACAACTCTGCCATTGTCTCACGATTTCTACGCAGCCTTCATGGCCTTCACGGGCGAGAAAGGTGATCTCAGGACTATAAAGCAGCTGGCGCTAAACTCATTCAAGTGAGTGTTGTTCGGCATATTGTTAGTTGATTTCACCGGATTCGTTCTTCACAATCTAACATTCATAGTAGGATACATGGATATGTTCAAAATACATCAGATTGATATATATAGGATGAATTATATCTTACTAGGGAATTGCCCGTCAAATAGACGTGTCTTTATATCGTTTTGTCGGTTTACTGGCGCGGGCGCCATAACACTATCTTGTATTTATCATGATAAAGACCGATATATAGTTTTATTATACGCTCAACAGTGAATTATAGAAAAAAACGCGTTTAGGATAAATATCGATATCACCCAGAAGGGGATATAGAAGAATATACTTTCACAATAGCTCGCGCGTGCGACCGATTCACTTGCGTGTACCAATCGCGATACCGGAATATTTCAATCCGTCAATGTTTATTTCCAGGCTTCTCAGAATCATAACGTTACAAATGAAATGAACCCCAATGCAAATCCAAAGCGTTTCAAACGTATTCACGACAGCGATTGAATTTATTGAAATGTGTTTACAATTTCGAGCCGGTGTTTCCTGGTGTACTGTTTCCGGTTTAATTTATCATTCTAAGTTTGTGTTGAAGAAGAGCAAAGTGAAAGAACCCATTGTGATATTCTAAATTATATTATATTCATTCATATTATTACATTTATAATTAAAATATATTTTATGTTGAAATTCGACATATTTATGGCGGGAAATAAAGGGAAGAATACGGGAACTATATGTTTTATTCTGCGGATGGTGAAGTAGCATTGCGTAAATAGGCAGCGATCAGCTGATGGCTTCAAAAATAATGCATCGATTGAAGACCATTGTGAGATCATTTATCGTCGTAAATGGTGAATTTCTTTGAAAATGCGTATAATAAAAAGAACATCTAGTGTTTTTTGAGTGGATACCGAAATATATGTCATTCGTGACCGAGACAAATGTTTATAAATAAACATTTGTCTCGCTCACTCATGACATATTTTTCGTTATCCACTCAAAAACACTAGATATCCTCTATATCTCACATGAATATTGCACTCAGCGGCGCCCGTACATTCGTTTGCTAAATCAATTCTTAAAGACATATTATGTACTTGTTCGGGTGCGTAAAACTGATATGTTAGTATTCAGGTGCTATGCCAATTGGAGGAATGTTACATTCTACTAACATCACCGAAAATCGTGAGCATATCGACCATACCACTCCATAGAAAACATTGTTTGAACTGCGCTAAATTGTAAATATTTACTACTCGAATCGGGACGCTTCTATCTGCGATAAACTAACGAAAACGATTTCGCCATCGGCAGTCACTGCATTTAATTAATATATAAGCATGACGATGTGTGTTGTCAATTTAGATATAATATTTGTAAAAAATAACTACTTTTAACAAGATTATTCTCCATTTCTATTTGATCACCCTACCGGACTGTTTCACATCACTTTAATCGTACGGATATTTCGCCGTCGCAAACCTTGGGCAATGTGCTATATATCAAGCCATCTTTAGCCGACCAGCCTGAAATTTAACGTGTCGTATTCTAAGATGAGTCTCTTCTTATTTTCCTAATTTGGACTAAATGGTACGTAGGAGTGAACAGTTATAAACGCGCCAAAAGCGTGACAGAGTTACACACAGGCACACACACAAATAGATAGTCAACATATTGGTTCTTGAAGCTTTCGGTCTCTTGGGTCTTCGTCAGTTATGAAACCTTCACGAACGACCATCATCCGTTGATTATAATATACGATGTCCCCCAGTTTCACAACGGTAAAGTAGAAAGTAAAATATAGAGTTATCGCTCGTTGTGCCTGTCACTTTAGTTTGAATAAATTCATGAGTTTTAATTTCATTTCCTGTAGGTCTTCATCCGTTATGAAACCTTCACGAACGACCATCATCCGTTGATTATAATATACGATACCCACAGTTTCACAGTGGTAAAGTAGAAAGTAAAATATAGAGTTATCGCTCGTTGTGCCTATCATGTAGCATGAATTAATTCATGAGTGTTCATGTTCATTTCATGTAGGTACGCAGCACTCTCGTCATCGGAACGGAACTCGGCACTTGAAATATGGACCAAGGCGTGGAACAGTTTCATTGACGACAGCATGACGATGTACAACCTGCAACCAGTTAACGTCAGAGTGGGTTGCATTTCTCAAGAATCTACTAACGCACTGCAATGGCTTCTAATGAAGCTAACGAACCACTACATGTGCAACTAACCCTACATGCACACAGTTTGAGAAATGACGCGTAACATGGGGTTTAGGAATCTCAACTCCAGTATTTGGTTAACCTTATGCGGATAACCATATACGAATATCTGTATATGCCGCAACTTCAACATTTGTCATTCCTCAATCTGAATTTGTCTTTTTGTCCTTCCGTGCATTGCACCACAGCAATCGTATTCATCAGAGTATATGCGCTTAAAGAGGCCATGTCCGAAATTTTAAAACCATAATAGCTACGTTTATGCCCCAGAATTTAATTAGATCGGACCCATGAGGCCATTAATAGAAGTTTTTGGTGGCCAGATACCGACTTTCGAAAGAGGAAATTTAAACACCGTTTTTATTTTTTGCGTGTGTCTGCCTCAAGCCTTGAAATAGGGTGTCTGTCATTTGCAGAATGAGGTCCCCAGAGGGTGAATTTAGTTATGATACCCCGCATAGCTTACACCTCAGCAGAATGGGGTTCCCATATGGTGAATTTGGTGATGCTAGCCCGCTATGCGGGGTAGCATCACGAAATTCACCCTTTGGGGACCTCATTCTGCAAATGACAGACACCCTATTTCAAGCCTTGGATGGTTGTGCTCGTTTTCAATGTAAAGCTGGTGGATGAATTTGTGGATTTTCGCTGGCAAGCTAAAAATTACCTTTGGAAAGTTTGAATAATTTAATGTCAAATTGGAGCGGAACATTAACTGACACACGTCACCGGTATCATGATCATGTGGCATCGGTGTCAATTCGAGCGAAAACCACCAACATACTGACGGTTAAGATTCTAACAATACAAACATTGATTGTAAAATAGTGTACAAAGTCTGGTGAATACGACTGCTGGATCTCCCCTTTGCATATTAACATTCTACTCCACAATATTAATAAAGGCTTGCATCTCAACTGCTTCTCTTTACTAACTATATCTGTATATACCCACCACCCCAGTTAGTATGGTCGTCAGGCGGTTAGACCCGGAAGAGATTGGTAAACTTTCAGAAGCCGTTCTGCGTCAAAATGTTGGACCGGTTTGCATATAATAATATGGCGTCCAAGATGGCTGTCGGTGATAAGAAAATGCTGAATTTCTGCGACAGGTGCACCAATTAGTAGCAAATTAGTAATAACTTGAAATATACATACAATGCATACTCGTAAATCATATATATGTAGAATTTCAGTCCCAAAATGGACGCCAAAATGAGCAAAATCGAAATAATTTACATGTTGTGTAAAATTTATTAGCTAGTCCTACAAGAGCACACACACGCTCATTGTTTGCGAGAAAGAATGATTGCAGATATATAAAGGAAACTTCTGATCACAGACATGCGAATTATGTTTAATGTATCTCAGGAGAGAGCATTCGAAAGCAGGGTCTCATAAAATGACTAAATCTGGACTTGTGGACGCCTAGAGCAGACAAACAAACGGGTTTTTTTTATGCTGCTTCATATTTAATCGTGTAATACATGTGTATTAAACAATTAAATGGGATTTAGTAGGGATATATTGATTCTGTAACTTTTCAAGTATCAGAAATATATTTACTCAGATCAATCTCACGAATGTGACCTATCATTTTGATATCTACAACATTAAACATTTCAAATGTCACTTATGGAACAGTATGAGAGATGATCATAGCGTATTTTGTAAAATATTTTGTTCCCAATGTCTGTGTCTCACAATATCAGTCATGGTTGCCTCCGATTAAGTGATGAACACGAATATTTCAATATTATCACAAGAATGCATGGTGGTATTCTATGAAAACATTTTACCAAAACACAAAGGAGTATCATAGACTATTTCAATAAATTCGAAACTGGACGAAAATTGCCTGCAACCTCTGTGGCAGAGACTTTATGTACACCTGCTAATTATATTTGGTTATATTCACAAGACCACATATACGCAAAAGGCACTACGTTTTCTGTAACCACACCAGCTGATCTGGTGAGATGGGTGCTAATCCATTGAAGAGGTGAGTGTTTCATTCGATATAATAAGTATTTCGGCATTTGTGTATGGTTTTTTACCAGGTTTTGAAAATACTGGAAACTAGTATTTATATATGCAATCAACGTCGTTTTCGATGCATCTGTCGAAGCGAAATTATACTAAGTATGTAGTTCGGCATCAGACACTTCCATACGCCGACAGATACATCGAAAACGACGTTGATTGCTTATAATTACGACAATCCGCATAATTTAGTTGGTGATAAAACTAGTTTTATGAAGAAACTATATTAAAAACACTAAAATAGTAAAACTACCCAAGTGATATTTGTGTCTGGACTTCATCTGCTCTTTTAAAACGGAAAATGGTAAAAATGGGTCGAGAATAAATTGGGCGACCGACCGGAAATTCACACACACGCACCCTCACCCCCCCCCCCCACACACACACACTCCCTCCCTCGCCCTCACACAGACACACACAGAGACACACACACAATTCGATCTCTTTTTCCAACTACACAAAATCAAGACGTCACACCCGCAAACTATTAAACTGTACTTGCTGATGTAAATTTCACTTATTTAAAACGATTCTAGAACATCTAGTGTCATCAAGACACTCAGACTCAATACCAATTCCGAAGCGGTGTTCTCAAACTTCCCCATTGAATTGGCAGTCTCCGGTGACAAACTCGAAAAGTAAACAATCGTTACAAAGGTGCATGCTATGCTCCCATGACCACTGTCATGTCATATTAGTATTGACACGAAGCTGGATAAATGCTAATACTAATGGTGTAATAGTTATGTAACATATATTCCTTTATCCCCAACTAAATTATCGCATTTCATAGCTTCACTGATCAGTCTAATTCGTTAATGTTGTTTTCGCGGTATGGTAACTATGGACGCGTTTAAGAAATTACGTCATGATGTGGGGCGACCGGTGCATGTCGCCCAATTTCTTAAAGTATCACTGCGCGTTGTGATGCGGGAAACGACATTTCCCTCGGCTGATAGAGATTATCGCTACCAAACGTATCTAAGGGCATTGACCAATCAAATGCACGCATTTATGCCGAATGATACTACCAAACACTGTATGGCGAAACGTCACTTCGTGTGTTGCATGCCCCAAGTTATTATTTTTTGTTGTTGGATGCATTCTTAGCAGAAAACCCGAACTTTAAAGACGTAAATCATTGGGTTCCGTGTTGTGAAACATTACACCGTGTGTTGCATGACCGAAATTATAATATTTGGCCCGACTGCTTGAGGTTTTCTAAGCAGAAAACCCGGCCGTTAAAGATATAAATAATTTGGTTTGTCTTCGATTGCAGTGACCAATAAATTGATCTGTTTTAGTGATATGTGTACCTGTAAGTTTCATTGACGACAGCATGACGATGTACAACCTGCAGCCAATCAACGTCAGGGTGGGTTGAATTTCTTAAGAATCCACTAACAAACTGCAATGGTCTCTAATCAAACTAATAAACTGACTACATGTGCAACTAACATGCTTTGTATTCCATTCCCAATAAAATGCACACAGTTGGAAAAATGACACGGAGCATGGGTTTAAATGTTTGCTATCTACATGAATATTAGGAATCTCAACTCCAGTATTTGGTAAACCTTATGCGGACAACCATATACGAATACCTATATATGCCGCAACTTCAACTTTGTCATTTCTCAATTTGAATTTTCCTTTCTGTGCTTTCATGCATTGTACCGCAGCAATCGTTCGTATTCATCAGAGTGTATGTGCTTAAATATGCATAATCCAAATTAACGCTCGCAAATTACTATTTCCGTTGCTTCGGGTGTCAAACATATTTGATTCGAGTCGAGGAACCCGCCCATCAAAGTTCTGAGTGATCAGATATCGATTTTTGAAATCTATTATTTTTCGACACCGATAATTTTAGTGGCCCAGTAAAAAGGTTGACAAGAAGACGGTCTCGGACCAAATTGCGGATGAAGATGGATAACACTAAAATCAAGTGGCTTTTTTTGTGTCAGATATTTGACAAACCGGCAAAATTCGTTGAACAAAATATTGATATTTTTGGCCCAACTGTTGGATGTATTCTAAGCAGAAAACCCGAACTTTAAAGACCGTAAATTATTGAGTTCCATGTGGTGAAACATTACATCGTATGTTGCATGACCGAAATTATAATATTTGGTCCGACTGTTGACCGTTGGCCGTTAAAATATATATAATTTGGTTTGTCTTCGATTGCAGTGACCACTACATTGATATTTTGTAGTGTTCTCTGTACCTGTAAATATATTTAACAACACACTTGTATATTACCCCTACGTAGTTTCACTCCCATGTGGTTATCCAATATGTTGCTTTCGTCGTGGCATGTCTTTGAGTTGCGGCCATTTTGACAGCCATTTCCTAGACGAGATTGAATTATTTTATGTTCGTGGCACGCAATTCGCTACCATACTCTTATTTCACAAAACAATTGGCATGCGTAAATTCTATACCGCAATATATCATATAATTACTTATTTCGATAACTATTTTAAACCACGTCGGACGCCATCTTGGATAACTAAGTTTCACCTAAGCGGATTTTAGATATTCAGTTATACTGAAGAATCCACTGCGTCTTTAACACCAAACCGATGTATTGCCACTTTCTTCCGAGTTAACATATCAAATTGCAATGAGCGCGTGCACATGATCGACGTGAAGTGGCATAGGTGGTTCATCGCTTTGTATGCAATAGCGGCTGTAGTTATTGCTTGATAAACCTCGGAAACGTTCCTGTAAACCGTATGGTGATTTATACTATTTATTACGGGTTCTAATTGTGTGAATGGATAGAGGGTGTATAATTGTGGTAAAATGTACTCGTGTTGTAGAACATAGAATGTGTGGTATTGTTTTCTCAAAATCGACGAACATATATAGAACCATAAACGATTGATGCATTCAATCAATTCAATTCAATTCAGTTTATTCCTATCGTCAAGTTTAGACATTACAGATAGATATATGGATGTATAAAATATATTTCAATACAAGTATACATATATATATTATATATGACATAACAAATTAACATAGGAAAATAGGAAGGGGTGTTCTATATATATTTGATTGTTGCACTATTTAAATTCGCCCGGCGGGGCGGTAATAAGTCTCAGGCAGACCTAAATATTTAATTTATGACTGGTAAAATGGTTACTTGCTTGATTTCGAGATTGTGGTCCACTACACTCTAAGTCGCGTTTGGTAAAATTTTATCCAACACAATGGTGCATATAGAAATACGTATATGTGACCCGCCATATCAAATCCAGTCGTAAGTCGGGATTTTTTTTTACCTTTATTGCCTCCTCTTTAAGGAGAGATGGTGTGTTATATAATACTAATACTGTGCAATGTATATATGTACATATATGTTATAACCACGAACGTGTACATAATGTAAATGTAGATTTAGTATGAAGATCTGTCGACATTTTTCTCTTTTTGTTTTACTTTGTTGGTTGTCGAGTAATTTATTATCGAGCTTTCGGACAGAAGTACACACATGGTCACTATACAATCGAGCATACCGTAATGATTTTTCTGCGTATTGCATACGTTGGATGTTGAATGGGAACATTCCTAAAACAAACATTATCGTTTTTGGACATTAGCCGAATGGCAAGCACTAATTACAAACTTTCTCGATTAAAGACCCGCCATATCAAACCCAGTCGTAAGTCGGGATTTTTTTTACCCTGTGCCAATGCATTCTCTTATATATGCGAGTCGACCATAGGTCGCCTCGCATATATAAGAGAATGCATTGGCCTAACAATTTTTTACAATTTTAATAATTTTTTCTTGTATTCTTTAACAATTTTATAATTTCACCCATACAGAGCCCCATACAAACACGAGCAGACGACACTCTTCTATATGCTTCTATATATGTGTGGGCTCCCTGCAGGGTAATGGATGTTTTTTTATTTTATGTCCTAAAAATTGTAAGAAACATTTATTTTAAAAAAATTATAAAAAATTGTTAGGCTAATGCATTCTCTTATATATGCGAGGCGACCTATGGTCGACTCGCATATATAAGAGAATGCATTGGCACAGGGTAAAAAAAATCCCGACTTACGACTGGATTTGATATGGCGGGTCACATATAGAAATACATATATATCTCCGTTTTCGTGAATTGGCATCTTAGATTTCTTTTCATCACGAATGAGCTTCTTAGGTGGAACGTCGTTCCGAGGTATTTAAAATGAATAACATGTTCAATGATATGTACATATATACATTGCACAGTATTAGTATTATATAACACACCATCTCTCCTTAAAGAGGAGGCAATAAAGGTATATGTGTATATCATAGCTACAAAATCATTTGAAAATTCATGAATGTATGTACTTAACTAACAACTTGAGATGCCAAAAATTATTGCTGCAGGAGAATCGCTATCTTCTGACGCGATTGTACCCGTACATGTATGCGTATCACACAACCGTGGAGTCACAACGTTTGTTCACAAAAGTGGTACTCAAAAGGATTAATTTCTTGAGCAAACACGCATATAAAGGTCTCCCGATTACCGAACTCGTGATGCCAGATGCAGCTATCTTCTTTCTAATAACTTCTTAGAGAGACCATTTGTGCTGTTATTAAGACAACATTGTCTGGAATCCCAGCAATGAAGTATCTGCATGCGACCGAACGAACAAACTCGTAGTAATACAATACAGTGCCGATTCTGTAGAATATATAGTCTCGAACAAGATGACTAATATTAAATGGATCATCATGCTGTGAGTCATTCACTCTGATTATCTTCCGATTTATCCAGCGTGGTCTCCAGGAATGTAACTATCTTGTCATGATTGAATCGTCGGGCGTCGTCCAGCGGAGTGAATCCCCACCTAAAAGATCAATGGACAAATCGGGGATTAACACTTTCTATTATAAATGAATTTTCCCACTCAGTTATTATATTATACATTGGAATGGTCTATATATCATCTGCAAAAATCGGCAGATAACAGATAATACAAGTACCGAATGACTGCTATTCATTGGAGGGAAACGCTCAGGTAATAAGTTTAACAACCGACATTGTTGAACTTATTATCTGAACATTTCCTAATGGACAACTACTAGCCAATGAGTATTTAGAATAGAAAGGGTTAAATTATAATATGTATTATAACATAATCGTGTTGTAATTGCTGTTCATTGTCTATCAATGGAAATAGCTCGAACCGAAATCAATTCGATATCGGCACACGTGTGAAGTGTTAACCATTTCATGATGGGAGCTGCGATGCAGCAAAAAATATATTTTGTCAGTGCATTATCTTACAGAATTATGCGAGTCTCCCACAGGGATCCTAGCATATATAAGAGAATGCACTAGCTTACAAGGTCAAGGTAAATATTGTTAGGTCAATGTATTCTCTTATATATGCTAGGCTCTCTGTGGGAGACTCGCATATACAAGAGAATGCATTGGCACAGGGTTTTCGCCAAATTTCAGGAAGCCCCAGTCACCGAAGGGATAAGACAACATGGTTTGAGACATAACATATTTACCGCAAACGTTCAGTCACAAAATTAACAACACGACATATCTCAAGTATGTACCATCATGAAATATTTTGCTGAGTTTACATTGGGAAACTTCAATGTCGCACTTCAAGCATCGACTGACTATAAAGCTATATAATGTAGCTGCCACGGGAAAATATCATCCAATAGTAGCACAACTACCAGTACAATCTACCGACTATATATCTATCTAATCAATAAGGACTATATTGTAGTTCATTTCACGTCTTGTCATAGAATAATGAAACCGATAGCAACTGGTGCACGGATTTCGAGTGATAATAGAACATAGATGTCTCAATATTCGATGATATTTTCGCCACGCCCGGTACCGCGAGTTTATGTCTGCCGATGCTGCGAAGTTCGACTTTTCAAATCTAAAGCTCTCCATTATCCCTTTCTATGCTTAATGGATTCTCACATTCAGTTATAAAAGTATACATACATTGGAGTGGTCTAGAATTCATCTGGAGGGGTTTCCAGGAAAACTAAGCAGACGACAGATAGAACAAGCACAGAAGGAGTCCTATTTGTTGAGGGGAAATGTTCATATAATAAGTTCAATGGTAGTTTGTTGATCTTATTACCTGAACATTTTCTAAGGGAACTACTCGTCAATGAGTATTTAGTAAAGCCAGAGTTAACACGAAATGCTGTTTAGTATTTACACATGTGTAGCTCAACATAACAGTGCGTCATTAAAGGGGGACTGTACTCAAATGTTCTGTGTTTGAGGGATTTGTTTCGACTGAAATAATAACAAGAACATTACCAATATGCCAAGTGTGAGAACCAATGGAAATGGACATTGCTCCGGCATAAAACATGTTAGACGACCAAAATCTGACAACTTTCACTATCGACTGAGTATATCGCGGAGTACGACTCGACAGGAATCAAAATATTTAACGGATGGCAGCAAAACAGGAATGCAATGAATAGAACCCTCGTCGTCGACATATATGTTCACCCGATGAATTATTAACATTGATTGTATGATAACCTGTTAATCTGAACATTTACAGAAACAACTTCGACTCAAATTAATTTAATTATTGTTCTATTTATGATTGATATCAGATCATCGTTGTTATCGGTAACTTGTCAACATTTGCGTACCGTCTCAACTTAAACAAGGGACACTCTTATAATTGTGGTAATATTGTCGAATCCAGCGATCTTGTTTTTCATATGAGATAAAAGACCCTGACTTAGGTACTAATCGTGAATGTTGACTTCGAGACGTAGCCATTTTAAATTAATTTAAACTACTACTATTATTAAATTATTGAAGTAAAATTTATACAATGTTGAGGAATGTTCTCTGGAACGGGTAAGTATGCCGATTCTATCAATTGCATAAATAATTACAAACGGCGTCAAGCTATGCGAAATCAATAATTGTTATCCGATTGTCAAATGTGTCAAATTGGCGATAAGTATTGTGTACACACGCTTAGTGACTTGCAACTGGTGAAGATCATATTGCTTTTAATTGACAATTTTGACCTTTTATAAAATTTCTGAATTTACTTCTTTAGTCTTCAAATTTTAAAATTTAAAGTTTTACATTTCATCCTAAAATTCAGATTTGTCTATTTCTTGCTTTTTTAAATCTTCATTTGGTCTGTACGCTCCAATTTCTTTATGCCGAATGTGTTTTAAGTCGTTTTACGTTTTAACTAAAACCTTATTTGACTAACAAATGTACCTGTTGTTCAGCTTGCCAGTTCATTACTCTGGTTTCTGATATTCTACTATAATTCTAGTCTGCTAGGTGTGCCTACCCTGACAGTCGTGTTAAAACAAATGTTTCCACTATTGGCGACAGATTGACTTTCATAAATACGAATCCTGATTAACTGGTCCTGCTAACATGTTAGCGAGTCCCGTCAGGAACGTTATAGAGGGTTTCCACAATACACGTAGAACCTTATAATGATCTATAATATAGAGCATGGCTGACGTAATTCGGTGGCATCTACATGTTCCAGTAGATCCTTTCCTCACATCCGATTCCTGTGACACCAATACACGTCGTTATTTTTCAAGCTTTTCAACTGATAGAAATTTCCAACCTTAACACCCCTATAATGGGAATATTCCGACTGATGGACAAATGAGTCTAAAATGTTGGAAATATTTGCCTGATAACCCTTTATATACTAAATGGATTATTCCACCATGTTAAAAAAAATGTATATCGGAATGGTCTATTATTGATTTAGGGCGATGTACAGGTAATATAAGCAAGCGACATATAGCAAAATTGCAGTATGAGTCTTATTCATTGAGGGAAATGTTCAGTTAATAAGTTGGTCGTTTGTTGAACTTATTATATGAACATTTCCTACAATGATAACTACTCATCAATGGTTGTTTAGCATAGAAAAGGTTAATATAAAAATAACAACTTACACATTAAATATTGGAAAATTTAAATAGCAGAACAATTTAAACCGATTTTTTGTCTAATTTTCAAGTAATGTTATTATCACCGTAACTATTGAAAGTTATTTCAAATTTAGTGTGAGACTTCAATCGTAGTAACATACCCCCAGTCATTTCGCCACGCCCCGGTGTAGAGATCAGAATGAGGATGAAATAACGTGTAACTAGTTATCTTTCCTTTGTGGGAACAAGGGCTGTATCATGTGTTAGTTGCAATACAACACGTAAAACACTTGCAGCTAGCTACCTGTCCTGTGCGCTGATATCCACTTGACACGTCTCAATCAAATACGAAACTGCGGCCAAATGACCTTCCGCTGACGACACATGCAAAGCTGTCCTTCCGTCGTAGTCCATCAAATTCATGTCGATTCCAGACAGGAATAATCTAAAATTTACCATATTCGGTAAACAGTGAGCCAAACGTATTAATTCGTTTCTTTGGGTAGGACTAATCTATATTCAGGCTATCTATGTACTTATATTTATATCTATGTGTTACCTTAAATCATTGTTCCATGGTTGGTCAATTGCCAATTGGGTTATGCGTTTCATATCCCAATAAAACACACAATAATACGAACATACATCACACCTTATTGACTTAGATAATCAACACGAACCGACGTCACATCTTGTTAAGTTCGATGACCAAAGCGACAGATGGAATAACTGGGTGTGTTTTATAAGTGTGCGATTATAGACTAATCGATCGATAATTCTCAGGTAGAATATTAGGCTAACTTACAGTGCAGCATGGTGTAAAATCCAAACTGCTGACATATTTCAGAAAACAAAAATTCAGCTGATTTTATAGAAATTAATAAGGAAAAAGCTGTATACAAATATAAAATGAATGTACATGTAGTTTGATTGTGTTTTATTGATTAACTAGCCGATGAGCCCGACGTTGTCCGGGCTATTCAAAAACCAAATTTCAAACCCGTTTCCGAGATATGGTCTGCGCATGCGCGGAGCTGGCGTCGCACGGGCTCGGCTACCCGATAAAATTCGTATCCGGGGCAAGATACATTCACATACAAAATTTCAAGTCGATAGCTCCATCCGTTTCCTAGATCTGGTCTGCGCATGCGCGAAGCTGGCGTCGCACGGGCTCGGCGACCCGATAAAATTCGTATCCGGGGCAAGATACATTCACATACCAAATTTCAAATCGATAGCTCCACCCGTTTCCGATATCTCGTCTGCGCATGCGCTGCACGGGCTCGCCAATACGACAACGACGACCACCTGGTCAAACTACACTCACGTACCAAGTTTCGTCCCGATCGGTCGAGGTGTTGGTATCTGATGCAAATGCAAAAGACGAAATTGTGAGTGTTGGTTTGTAACCGGGATTTCTGATAAGCATTATGCCTATATCCACACTAACTACCCCCCCCCCCAAGCCCTGACCTAAGTGTCATACATACTATAACAATGACGTTGTAAGAGTACTATGGCATCCAATAAATCTCCCCGCATAGGAAACCACTCAAAAGTATTGTTCCCGTATATCTCTCTGCAGATGCTAATGACGTTGAATGGTAAACACACGCTCTTTATAGGGATGCGTCAAAAACAAACGCTCATTAAATTATCACGTGATTAACCATCGCAGTGCCGTTTTTGTGACTGAGATTGGAGAACGGGTGCTCTGAGCTTCTCCAAAAACGCGACGCCGACGGTGTTCGTGGGTTTTTACACTTATATACGAAATTTGAGCTCAATCTGTCCACGCGTTTTCGATTCTATGAAGTACCCACACATATACACACACACATATATACGGAGTTCTCAAAATATATAGTATAGATATGTCGTTGCGGCGGGCGTTGGCTCGTATGTCGGTTAACACAATGCACCTAACGGTCATAGCTCTATATAAACCTTTCAATAAAACACTCAAAGTATATCCATTTCTTAAGTAGGCATGGTGTTATTATAAGAAAGTTATGAAATACAGAGTAGGTATATTGTGGCGAATCTCATGAATTCACTATATTTTCTACATAATGGTCATCCGTCCTTCTAAAAAGATTGTAGACGAAATTTGTCACAACCGGAAGATATCAATTACGACTGTGGTAATGCATATTCAGACTTTATCTGTGAACTTTTTTTCTCTTTCAGGCGATGACAACATCAACAGAGGGGGGAATATCGTCGTCAGAAATTCCGCAATATTCGGTGTTCGCATTCATCTTCTACCTCTGTGTACATTGGGTTTTCATTTGAAAAAAGTCTCTCTTGTATATAGATGTGTGATGTTCATAAATCACATACGAATGTTTAGATACTATTATAGGGTACGATTGTGTCAGCTTTGTTCTTAGAAAGAGAGAATTATAAAGGTATGAGCGGACACTAACAACTTTCAGGCAAATATTCAGGCAATTTGCCATATCGATCTATGGCGGGGAAATGTACAGATAATAAGTTCAAGAAACGACATATTTGTTGAACTTAATATCTGAACATTTCCTTAGGGAACTTCTCGTCAATGATATTTAGTATAGAACGGGTTAATGACAATAATGCATATGAAATGAACATGTATCCCTGTCTGTTGTATGGTCAGTAAGATATCTAACATTATGAATCACTCAAATGATTGTACAACTAATATTAAGGGTACTTCATACACCGGCAAATTTGCACAGCATTTTGTTGACATTTTTCTGATAGAAAACCCTGTGGTGCCAGATTATGGACGACAACATGCATATAAAATGCATATTTACCAAAGCAAACGACACGAGGAGTAACATTTCGATAGTTCCACATGTAACCGTGCCACTAACACATTGCCTTAAAATACATGTATGATTGATTATTGCGATAAAATTGCACGTTATTTACAGGCAAATATCGATATCATGCATCGCTACTATATATATTGTGTAACTATATAGGTTTTAATTCCCATGTAGTTAGCTGTGGTATATATGCATGTTTCCGTTCATATTCGAGCACCATATGGTGTTCTATGAGAAAATGCCGTGCAAACTTGTCAGTGTATGAACGTACCATTTCAAATTTAGGCTGTTGTGCTATGATGTGCGTGATGCAGTTCTTGGCCCACGGATTAATTTTTCTCTTATGAGCGAGTCAACATTGTGTAAAAACCCGCTTCATAAAAAGTTACTGTGGAATTGTTATATGGGAAGAGACTTAGGCCACTGATAATTTTAGACAAGATATCTTTTCCAATCAAAATTCGTTTCTCGTCCCATCGAAATATGACCCCCAATAGTACTTAATCCTATAGATCTATAGCTAGGTTCTATAGGATTAAGTACTATTTGGGGTGGGTCAATTTTTGTTCTGGGGACCAGTGGCAGATACCAAAGACTAGCTTGGTGAGATACCAAAGCAGGGAATCTTTGATTAAGCAATAAGGTGGTTAATTTTGTTTAACGTTTATCAACAATGATCTTAAATTTTGTTCAGAGGAAGTCAACCAAAGCGTAATGCCGAATGAAACAAATTTATATGAAATGTATTTAATCATGTTGTGCGTGTGTTATATATTGTTTGTAAGCATTTATATTTTTTTAGTTATGTTATTCATCATCTGTATTTCGGAATATAATTTTAATTTTAAATGCTGGTCCAGTGTATGTAGTTGATGATCACAATGTCTTCCCAAATGCACTCCTCAACAATATTAAATGAAGATGGCTCTACTAATTTTTTTCCTTAATGTCTCCTCTAATTGTTTTTGGTTGTTAATAAGGCCATTTTGTTTTATGACCGTTATAGTAAAGATAGTATCACATGTGGTTTGTTTTTCTCTCGATTCGTCGAGATTGAGTGAGACACGGGGATTTGTCGCCCGCTCGAGACCTTGAATGTCACCCGAGTGCCGCCAGGCCCGATGGTTACATTCCAGGTCGAGAGCGGCGACAAATCCCTGTGTCTCACTCAATCGAGGGCGACAAATGTTTTATTATCCGGCAAAGGGTTACACACCCGCTTAATGGTAGACCTAAGTGCGCGTGTATATTCTTCAATCCAGTTTCAAGAGTTCATTTTATGTTGGAATCTTCGCTTTTTAGAATATGAAACGTTCACATTGTGGGTCAATTAACAAATCCATCAAAGGGGCTCTTATGTTCCGGTCATTAGCTTTGCGAAAAGAGGAGTAAAGCAATTTCGAAGTAGAGTATAGCCATGGTACGAAATTGTAGGTTTTGTTTTAAATGAGTATACACGTGTTAATTTCAAGAAACTAACTAGCATTGGTCATGCAAGGGAAATTGACAACATGCAGACTTTTACGCCACCTATTTAATGGTATGCCTCTGGAGTCGGCGGAACGAAATTGTCAATACAGTAAAGAGCGGCTATTTGAACTTTATAGAGCTTATAGTACAAAAACGTATAAGTATACATGTATATTACGGTATTCAGTATTGATATAGCAGGTCCAGTAGCAACAATGTACGTCATACAACGGATTTATCTCAGTCATAACACCATTTATGCACAACGCGTTTTAATTGCAAATTAAAAGCAATAATTATACAAATGAGCACAAACCACAGCTTGTGATTGTTACGAAAAAGATTGGGTTTATAAAAGGAGTGTTTTATAATATTATAAATATATGATTTGCCTAAAAGTCATTACATAATAATTTTTGTTCGTACCATCAATAAATCTAATGGTTTTACATGGTTAATAAGTTTGGAACTATATGCATGTTTACTCCCAATTTATCGATTTCCCCATCACGCAATTTAAAACAAGTCACTGTAGGCTATCAATTGTTCCCAGAGGGGTGTCAATTCGATAGCAATACGAGACCGGAAGTCACGTGATTTTAAACCTCTATTTTATGTGCCGCGGCAGATCGCGTCGAATTCTGTTTCATGGTATTTTAAAATTAATGACGTCATACACGCCTAAACATAAAAAGCAACAACGCCGATGGCGCGTTGTGGTTGCTAAATATGGAGAGATGTGAGGAAACGTCTGCTCGTTGAGTACTTCGTAGTTCCATGTTTACTGGTCATCGCTGAGCGGTCAACAACCTTCGAAATGTTACCCTTGAGGGTAACAAGTTATTTGCGGCCCGACTTGTGACGCACTCTCAGCCAATCAGAAGGGATGAGAAAGTTGGAAAAGGGTAACAATTGTTTTTATTGAACGTTTATCTCGATATCTGGAAAAATTCAAAAGGGAATATTATTAGGTGCATTTTGGAGTTCAAACCGCCATGTGGGTTTAAGTCCCCAAATTTGAAAAAGAGGTCATCGGTAAGCTTTACACTTACCTTCGGAGAGATGTGACGTCACCAGCATGTGCAGTGCACATCAAATCAACAATACGATTCGATGTGGTTTCAACTTTTCGCTTCCTTGGATCCAGTTTCTGGACTGTGTACTTCATGTTGTCATAATTGTGAAAGTTGAAGGTTTCAACCAATTCCTGAATAGACAATTGTGAAACAAAGTCAGGCATAATGTTCCGTAGCATACGTATACATGTATTATATACATAAACGAGTAGGATCTATCTGTCTGTCTGTCTGTCTGTCGCGATTTTTCTCCTATGCAGAGCTCTGAACCGATTTCAACCACATTTGGTACGGTGACTCGGGGTACCCCGGAGGGTGTTATAACAGCGTGCGTTCAATTAAAACAAATTACAAGTTAATAATATTTTAACATTTCGTTTTGTTTTGTTTTTAAATCAAAACGTTTAAAGGATCAAAACGAGGGTGAACCGCGTAAAGGGGTCGCTGCCAATGTCTAAGATATAAATGTGCGTGAAGCTCCAAAGAGGCCACATGCAGGTCCATTTTTGCAGGGCCTCTCCGACGCTGAATAACAGCTGTTTCAGCTAGTTGAGTATATTATATTACATTATTGAACTTGTTTGTTGAGTCCACATACACTACATGGTCGAGCAAACTGTTCCATTTCGTGCCGACCGTCTGTGAAAAGAAATGGCTGCAGACATTTCTGACTGGTCTTTGTTTTTGTAGTATGTGACCATACATGACCACGAGTTCACCTGTGCAGTGTATTTTCAAAGGAAACATTAATGTCCGTGTTGTATATTGTGCAAACCGTGTGTTATTTTATAGACGCCTATCATGTCTCATCGCAACCGTCTGTATTTGAGTGAAACGAGACAACGTGAAAATAACGTGCAGTCAGAACATTATTCTAATCAACACATCTCTACTCAAATGCAATTAATCAAAAATGATGATATCCTGATAGACAAAGGTTCTATTAATTTGTAAACACGTTTTGGCCATAAGTTTTCTGTTATAGTATCCCTTGATGCCATAACAAAACACCGCTAAATGGCGTCCGATCGGCTCTCTAGAAATATATCGCAGAGGACGTTGTTAGAGGGTCTCCGTTTGGGGGTGTCCACCTTGAACTTTAAATGTCCAACCGCACCATTTCCCTTGAACGTGACCAAACTCCCATCTTCGCAAAATTCCATATTACCCCTCCTTGAGTTGGAATTTTCCAACTGGTACCTCAAAATTTCCAACTTTCGAACTCCTGAAAACCCGTAGGGTTTGGAAAATTTCCAACCAATAGCCATTTCAGACCAGTATAGATAAATGTGCTGTTGTTGGTCTAAAAACAATATATCGCCCACTTATAAATTGTTGGAAAATCAAACAATGAGAACAATTCCAACCTACATGAGGTGTAAAATGTCCATCTAATGTTGTGTCAGGCATGGAATTTCCAACTGTTTTGGAAATGTTAACCAAAGTTGGGATGAGGTGACCCCTGTCGCCACGTCCCTGCTTCTAGGTTTACCAAATTTCAAAACAAAACGTTGTTCAAGAAAAACAATGGAGACAGTTGACTCGGGGTGAACAATCTGATTATATTACATTTTTCGGGTTCCTGTGCCCCGACTTTGTTGCAGGGGCCTACGAAGCATTGTAAGTCTGATATAATAGACCTATGTGATATGCGAATAAATGGGTAGTAAGGACATACTCACCGAACAGAACTGTATTCCACGACAACTGTTTCCCCATTGATCAAGTGGGGGAGACCAGAGGAATATGCCCATCACATTTGGAACCACAACCATGATTGCTCCAGAAACGCCTGATTTCGCCGGCAACCCAACCTACATGAACATAAAATGCAATTCGACACCATATATAATATTTTTAATGGGACAAGGTCTGGACATAAGGCACTCGCAATGGGTAAATGTGAAAAATAAAAAATCTTTGTAAACCATCATCACTTAGAATAACATGGAAAACTGGATAGGGGTTGTTCTTATTGTTATCATTCATGATTCTCCATTTAATAGATATAGCATGTTGAAACCATTGATATGTAGACATTACTGTTACTGTGAATGTAATTTTACCAACAAAACATCGCCAAATGCTATAACTTGTTATTGAAAATATGTTCTAGAAGCATTCTTGAATATTTTTCATTGCTCTGACCTTTTGAAATATTGACCTTCATAATTTGAACAGAATATGCTCAATCGTTTGTTGATAAAATGGCTGGCACTGTAAGAGTAATGTTTGAAATAACAAAGGTTTTAACATGCGATATCTCGTCGTTAAAAAATGATCAATCATTAAATTAAGAACAATGTCTATATTTCCGTGTTCTTATAGTAACGATGATTGCAGACACTTAATTTTTTTTTCAAATTTAGCCACTTCAAGTGCTTAGTTATTGTCCCTTTAAATAACATACCGTCTGTGATATTTTATAAGTTATGACGATGAAGACCTCATAATTCGAATCCCGCTTGCTGCTACAGTCGTGTATTTGGTGTGGCAGTAGCCTTCAACAAGCAACTTTGTACTTCGACTGTAGCATATGGTATCCTAGTCCAAGTCTTCTCGTACTAAAACCGGCTAAGATATTGGGATGGAGGTGCCGGTCTTTAGTCCAAGACCGCTTGTATACCAATCCTATGACACGACTTACGCCCACGATCTGTGGCGGGAATTTGTGGTGTATTTTACTCGATTTACCTAGCAAATCAATACATGATGCTATATACATCGGAAAGGCTTACATCTTATGGTCATAATGGTGTATAATAATCTAACTTTAATGTTAAATTACACATAGAATATTCCGGTTGATTGACACAAACATCGATTTGTTTCTCTGTTTGTTTACGTTTTAACCGAAAGCCGAAGTGGTCCGAATAAGTTCGGCATAATCCGCTGTTTGTTCTGGGAATTCTACTTTCCGTTTCTATATATAGCGCGGGTTTTCCGAACGAAAATGGCGAAAACCGATCGCCCGAAAGTCCAGTTTTCTATGTGCTTTCAGAACAATTCCCGCACTAAAAACTTAATGACATAATGGAGGATCAGAACGGTAGTTTTGTTGACAATTTTCGCAAGCAACTTGTCAAAATTGGAGCAAATTAGAACTCTTGTGTCTGACTTGCCAAGTTGCCATGCGTGTGATGTGCATTTTGACATCTGTGTTGATAAAATAATCGGAGAACCGAATCACACAGTTTCGAAATATAGTTCTTCCGTTTTAGTGGGACTTTTCAAACTTAAGGTTCATTTATTTAGTGTATTACATTTATATCTCCAATGTTTAATTAATCTATTTATTATTTTATTTATTGACACACATAATTACGATTACAATGGAGAATTCATCGTAATTTGCGTTGTTGTCCAAAATCTACGGAATATTTTCAACGGAAAATGCCGAACGCAGTTCGCGAGGTCAACCGAGTTCGCATACTTTTAAAAAATTGTAAACATTGAGGTAAATGTCTCTTTTCGCATTAAATTACCGTTTTAAATTCACAACTGATGTGGGTTTCAGATAAAATAGCATGTCTTCTGCGGAAAATATCCGTTTATTGTCGCAATTGTGATATTTTATTTCATATAATTGTGGTTTTATTTGAGCGGGTCACTAACGCTTAAGTCGTGTCATAAGAATGCATGGGCCTGGAACTCGAACTAAAGACCGGCACCTCCATCCCAATATCTTAGCCGGTTTTAGTACGAGAAGACTTGGACTAATGGTATCCCTCCCAGCAAACTGAGTACCTCGCTTAGAGCAGACATCTTAATTCGATCAGAAGTAGCACCCACGATGCCAGCATGTCGGTTCGATGGTTATTTATGTATTTGTCCCATGATGCACTTTAATTGTACTATACAATGCGTGTAATATGTGGAACAATAAGTATTATTAACCAATTTATTATAAACTCACATTGAAGGCAAACTGTCCAGAGTAATCGTACACCCCACATGAGTACATCAAGGACAACGTTGAATTAACAAATCTTTGTTAACCATCATCACTGGAAAACTGGATAGGCTTGTTCTTATTTGTATTATTTATGACTCTCCATTGACATGTTAATTCGATCAGAAGTTCGTCGATTATGGTAGCATGTCGGTTCCGGGGTAATATTTGTCACACATATTTTAACTGTACTGTGCATCTAGTTTAGTATAAGTTAGAGCCAATTCCAACCTTGGAATAATTATTTTTGTCCATCTAAATGAATGACCTATGTTTTTCCCGATACATCTGAATATACTGTCGCGACAATATTTATTTTTAACCCAACGTTAGTGATAATAAACCCTCCAACATTAGTTGATTTGACCCAATAATTAAGTAATTATTCACCCAATGTTCGGTAAAAAAAATCGCCCAACGCAGAAGGGAAATTAATATTGGGTAAATTGTTACCCTGCGGTGAGTAAAAACATTGCCCAACATTGGGTAAAATTGACCCAAATTGGGTAACATATGTTTGACCCAGCAAAAAAGTGAAAAGTTACTAAACGTTCGCGCGTTACTATATGCACCATTGCGTTGGGTAAACATATTGGGTAATATTTTATCCAACACGATTTAGAGTGTAGAATGCGTGTAATAAATCGATCATTTAGCATTATTAACCAATTTTATAAACTCACATTGAAGGCAAACTGTCCAGAGTAATCGTACATCCCACATGAGTACATCAAGGATAGCGTATTTCGAACCGTGGATGACGACAGTACCTTGGTTCCAGTGATGGGACAAATGCCGCCATTAGCGAGCATCGACGCCATAACTGAGCCAGATTCTGGGGTAACCTCGATGGAACACACCTGAAATTGAAGATTTGAGGGTGGATACGCTCGTTAGAGTTCAACCCAATGCATCATATAACTTAGTCGCGGCTACATTGGGTCCATCCAGCCCCGTTCCACTTTCTTTGTGCTATACAGGTCAAAGTTCTGGAGTAAAATTCCATATATGAACTCATGAATATTCAAAAGATCCACATATGGAATGCCCAGTAATCCCGTACTTTGACATGTAGCACTAAACAAACGGAACGGGGCTGGATGGATGAATGGATCCAATATTGCCGCGACTATGTTATATGGCGTATATTCACTGCAAATATCAACCGAGAGTACATCAACGCGCCCATACATGGTACTGTTTTCTTATTGTTTTGGGTTTGCCAAATTAGCAAGCTCATTCAAGATATTGTCCATGTGTATCTGAATCAAGTCAATGCTGATTTTCTGAATGCCGCTTGTCAAAAATAATTCACATTTGGCAAGATTTATTTTTAATTTGCAAACACAAATTGGCAAGTGAAGGTTATTTATTAACCCTTCCATGACTGGAGCTTCCTAAAATTTTGCGAAAACCCTGTGCATATGCATTATCTTATATATGCGAGTCTCCCTATGGGAGCCTTTGTTATGTAAGAGAATACATTGGCCTACCAATATTTACCTTGACCTTGTAAGTCAGTGCATTCCCTTATATATGCGAGGCTCCATATGAGAGACTCGCATATATAAGATAATACATTGGCCTAAAGAAGTGAGCTGATGTCGACCTGAGTGTGTGCATGCTTGGGTGAACACCGTTTGTGCGACGGAGATTAAAGGGAGCTTGTACACTAAATCCGGCCAAGTATGGGAGCATCTCCTATTATCAAGAATATATGCATCAAATGAATGAATTTGAGCCATGGATGAGTGCAAAAAACTCACATTTACTTTATTTCACGATGTAAAACAACATGGTAATTATAAAACAACATGATAATTATAAAACAACATGGTAATTATAAAACAACATGATAATTATAAAACAACATGGTAATTATAAAACAACATGATAATTATAAAACAACATGATAATTATAAAACAACATGGTAATTATAAAACAACATGATAATTATAAAACAACATGGTAATTATAAAACAACATGATAATTATAAAACAACATGGTAATTATAAAACAACATGATAATTATAAAACAACATGGTAATTATAAAACAACATGATAATTATAAAACAACATGATAATTATAAAACAACATGGTAATTATAAAACAACATGGTAATTATAAAACAACATGATAATTATAAAACAACATGATAATTATAAAACAACATGGTAATTATAATGAAAATAAGTTTATGGCTGGAGTCATAAATTCATTTTCATTATAATTACCACGTTGTTTACATCGTTCATAAAGTGAATGAATGTATTTTGCACTCATCCATGGCTCAAATTCATTCATTTGTTGCATATATCCTGTTGAGTATAAAAGGAGATAGGTCCCATAAATGGCTGGAGTTGGTGTACAGTATCCCTTTAATTCAAACAAAAGTTACAAACACTTTATGAGGGTAGAAAACTAAGTTCAATATTCGTGTGAAGAGCAGCTTAGTGTGCACGTAACCCCATGTCACAACAAGACTTGTATGAAGAACAGCTTAGTTCTGCTGGTAACTCCATGTCATGACAAGACTTGGAGGCACGGTATCCCCATTGTATTAAGACACTGGATTCCATACTTCCACGTGGCTGCCATTTCCTCTTGCTGTAGATGAGTAGTGTCATAGATCACTGCCGGAAGGGTGGTACTTTGTGGACCGATACATCTAATTTTACGTATCGTCGGAACTATATTTAGTCACCTGTTATCTTATTTTGAGCACCAAAAGTTTGCAATAATGGTAATTCTTTCGGTATTGATAAGAACAATATGAACTGCGCCAGACATAGACATTTTAATGCTAAAACATAAGAACTAAGATCATGTCAGAAATTCTTACCAATTGACCTTGTGGCAGAGGCATCTCAGCAGAGCGAGCGATGGGAGATAACTATGCCTGGAATTTGTAGTGTCATACCGTTTATTGTCATTATCCACTCGGTTGTAGAACGCTCGCTCCCTTTGATGCCATCAGTGCGACATAATGGGTCACTATAAGCAGGCGACATGCGGTTGGCTACCCAGCTTTACGAATCAGTGCCGTTGAGTTGCTCGTTTTTACGAAATATCACAGCTAAACGAGATTCCCGATATGGTCTGCTAAATTGCTTTTATTTTTTGATAATTCCAATGTGGACCACATACTGAAAATACAAGCTGGTGTGACATAAAGTCTAAAGACGTACCAATTAAATCGTTCGATGGTAGGCCTATAAAAAATATCCTAGGAATAGTACACCCGTCCGAAATTTAAAAGGTATGCAACCGCACTGATTCGTTACGCGAGGTATTCGACAGCACGAAATATTAAGCTGGGTACTCAACAGCACGTCGCGTGATGATAGTGACCCCTTCAGCATTAGTGATGTGATGTTCAACTGCCGTTAACCGAGAATTCTGACATTTGAACAGGACAAAACGTCCAGCACACGTGAACATGTTCCATCTGAGTAAACCCAGTGGTTTTGGAAAGTCGACTCTTCCCTTTCAATTGTTGTTCATTCAGACATATAGCCACTCATCATATCATTAGTATACACGATATGTTGGGCACGTGTGAGATATTATCTTCCCCAAAGTTTCGTCGCATACTGATTACCGCGTATGAATATATTCTGGATTTAATAGGCGAAACTTACTTAGTTCTAGGTGTTTACATACACATTTATCGTTACCTGGAAATAACTATCCATCACATCCATCAAGTTGATGCCGTTAGGAAAACACTGAAACGAAAGATAAACAAGCATTTATAAAAACACCACCATTTCCAAACCAAAAATAGAACTTGGTGTAATGGTGCGTTGACTTAAAATGAAAATCCCTTTTTGACACAATTGAAAAAAATGAGCATGAATTCGTAAACTGACGATCAATACCATCAAGCATGCAATCTCCAGTTTCGAATATCAATAATAGCCAAAATATTGTCATTCTGATTTGTCATAACCCATCATAACCAACACTGAAGGGCCGCTTCTTTATTTAATTTCAAGTGACATAAATAATATTCACTCTCTAATTACGCATATTACTTTCAAGGGTTTGTCAACTTTGTTGGATCACAATTTGATCGATATATAAGGGATAGCTTCACAGTAAATCTACAGAATACCTGCAGTTTTTGTTCGAGTGACGACATAATTAGCTCCGGAGTGTCAGACACACCGGCTATATATAGCAAGGATCCGACTCTCAATAATATGGTTGTTGTATATGTGGCGTTTGAAATGAGGGAAGTCGTCAATCATGCACAAGTATATATGAGAATCAGATACACACCTTATTCTCTCGCATGTAGTATCCAAGTGAGAAATTCCTGTCTGCAGACTCTCGCTCCGACAAGAACCTGATAATGGATGCATATACATGTATTAAAATTGATAAACAAACTTTTTATCAAGTTGTGAGTGACACAGTTTTGTACAAAGAGTTAAATCTGTTACAATTCTTATTATGTCTTAGCCATATAGGTCAATATAAAATAATAAACGCAATGTACCCCAACGATGAACCACAGTTTGTTAATAAGTCAAATGTGCGTGGATAATTTCTACAAGGCATTATATGAGTTAGAATGTGTATTTTCACGAGGCATTGCCCAAAGGAAGCAATGGAATGTTGTCACAAATCATTATAGATTTTTGCAGTTTTGGACCAGGAACCAGTTTATTCAACAATCAGTGCGCGCAAATAATTAACGACGAGAGGTGCAGAATCAATAACAGACGCCAGCTAGATATATTTTCATTCACTACGTAATCATATCAACGTTGAAAGGAAAGTATGTTATCAAAATGTACTTTTACATCCATGAAGTAGAAACTTAGACATTTGTTGCCGCATTTCGCTCATTAGACTGGTCCTTGTCCCAAATTCTCAATCGAACCAGCCGCCCGATTCGCAGTAACTTGACCCTGCCAAACTATGTTTACTGAGAGCCAAGAACTTGACAAGAAGGAGAATCAGAATCAAAAACAATTCCAATATCCGCCATGGAAGTATCAGCTAAAATATTCCACTCTCCAGTTGACATCATAAAATAAAACCTTATATGTGTACTGTACCCCGAAACTATAATATCGAAACTAGGAAGGAATGCACATGTTGTTTATCATGTCAGACAATGGCTGCTCAATGATACATAATCCGAATTAACGCTCCTTAATTACTATTTCTTTGGCTTCCGTGGTAAAACATATTTGATTCGAGTCGATGAACCCACCCATCAAAGCTCAGAGTTATTTTAAAATCTGCTATTTTTCACCACCTGGATTATTTGGCGGCCTAGCAAATTTTCGACGAGCGGACTGACATACCCTCGACAACAAAATCTTCTTTCTTCTTTTTTTTTTTGGTGGCAATTATTCGATTCTGATAACTAAAGCGTCTTATGAAGAAATGTTGTTGTTGTTGTTTGTTTGTTTGTTGTTGTTGTTGTTGTTGTTGGAATCTGATGATACGGGGACCATAGAATCGGATTGTGTACCTTTAAACAGTCGGTTGTTTTAAAAGCTCGTGACGTATATGGCGTCCTCGAAACGTGATGTTTTAGGCAATGTTAAAGGATATTAGTGTTGGTCAGGCGTCAACAATCGCAAATAAAATACAAAAGTTATATGCTGGTACGAAACCGTGCCATATATTCAACCAGAATTTCCAAGATACATGTAACAGCAAACCACAGACAAATGCAATAGCACTGACATCGAGATTCGACAAATCAGATTTCTACTAAATATTAGCACGATAATAATTTTTTCATGTGAGAAACAGTCAAATTTATCTGCCCTCATACTTACACGGAATTGTTGAAGCCGATGTGCTCACCCCCAGCCATCGATTTGAACTGTTGAGAAATCTGAAAACGAGGAGTTTGGAGTCTTGTCAAATATCAATATGCTAATATAATGGTTCAAGTGCATGGTATCACCAATCAAAGTGACCAACGTCGAGTTCGTTGTGTCCGTATTATCTTCAAATTTGCATTTGATACTCCTGGTACAAAGGTATATCATGTACTGTGTTGCGCTTCAAACCATCACAAGTCGTTCAGCACGGACGAAGCTAATGCCAATATCAAATTGTTATCAATGAGGGTCAGGGTTCACAATTGCCATACAAATCTGTTTTAGCCATTTCTGAAACATTTGGCCGTCTTCAGATTCTTTGCCCGAATTGAAACACCAAGATATGGGATCATAGACAACAAGCAGTAAATTATTGCCACCTAATTAATAAAGTACACAGGTGTAGTAGCTAATCATTATTTCTTTGATAAGTAAACATAGACTACTTTTGATAAATTTGGATTCACTTTTAACCAATTAAAGGTTTCATGGAGATCTCATGATAATTTAAGTAAACATATGCGACTTTTGATAAATTTGGATTCATGCACTTTTAACCAATTAAAGGTTTCATGGAGATCTGATAATAATTTAAGAGGTGGCTGCTGACAATAGCCTTGAAACGTTTGGCCAAATGAAATTTCCATTGACCATTTGGCAAACAAAGCATGAACACTGATGGATTGAATTTGATGTTACTTACCGAAATTTTCATGACCGAAATTTTAAGAAATCTGAATACTAGTACCAGTCACCCAGGGAACATCCACACCAAATATGAACCCATTCGGTCTTATGCTTCTGGGGAAGTGTGCATGTGTGTCGGAATTTCACCATGAATAGGGGGCTCATGTGGCTCAGTTGGTAAGGTTCGTGTCGCATTAGGCCATCAAGTCGTCCAGTGATTGCCAAGCTGGTTCGAATCGCGAAAAACGCGGATTTGGGATCTGTGCACTAGGAAGCTAAACTTATTCGTGTATCTGGGCAAGTTTGTAAATTGATTTACTGTAGTTGACGGTTTCTATGTGCATCTGAGTCATTTTCCGTTTACATTAATCCTCTGTGCGGTCTGTCATCCGCCAGTAAATATGATAATGTCGTGATATAACGTAGCGGCTAAAATGACGATAAGCCCCAATAAACAAACAAATACTGGGAATCGGTGCTTTCTACGTGGGTTGGCGTGATCGCTCAGTGACAGCTCCGTTATTACTCCTCTGTGTGGTACTTAATGAAGCCTTGAAATAGTGTGTCTGTCTTTTGCAGAATGGGCTAGCATCACTAAATTCACCATCTGGAGACCTCATTCTGCTTAGGCCTAATATTATGGTAAGTATCTATATTCTCCAATTAACATTGTTTAAGATACTTTTTCCCTTCTGTTCAGTTTCTATATCCCCTAATTTTCAGAAGATAAAATGCATGATCGAGGTGACTGATGGGTGACCAACACCACATTTAACTGGGGAACTTCAATATCACCCAAGGTATCACATAGCAGTATAATTTAGGCCTCAACAGAATGAGGTTCACATATGGTGAATTTGGTGACGCTAGCCCGTCGTTCAGGACAGCGTCACTACATCCACCGTCTGGGGAACTTAATTTGCGAATTACAGACACTATTCCAAGGCTTGTACTAAACCAACACCAAAAGTCCAATGGCACCGTCGTCAGTCGACAATAGTTAACCGAACGCGGATACGTCAACCCCGAAACTAACCAACTACACGAAAACAGCTGCATGGCGACCATAATCAGGATTACTCACGTATTCAAATTTGTCGGCGAGATTCATATGCTGCTTCAGCAGGGAACACATAACTATTGCTCCAGAATTAACCAGCGGGTTGTGGGGCTTGTCTGAAAGTGAAGAAATATAATTTATGATTTCTTCGATCGCTTGACTATAACACAAAGATGACGGACAAATAAGTTAGATACGTTTTATCTCAATCAGATTACGCCAATTAAAAACAAAGTGCATCGTTGTCGTCTGTTTGAGAATATTATTGTTGGTATGCATGAAAGGTCAGGCTTGGGCACCACGCTCTGATGTGATAGACTTCGTCACACTTTGAATTTGAATTTGTTTAATCTCAATAAAAACCGTACATATTATACAGTATTTGAGATAAAATATCAAAACAAGCATAATGTGAAATTAATATTTACAAGTGATCAAGCAAATTACATATACAATCACTTGATATTTGCAATCACTACGGAAGCAATTATATGTAGGCGTGTTTGTAGTACTGTGATCCTAGTTAGACTGTTAGTATACTGTCGGTACAACCGGGGACAACATCCGGTCATATGGACTATGCGTCACAGGTGATGACTGAAGGTATTATAGACCCCAGGTTCGGTGTCATTTTATGCCGAGACATCGACGAACAATTTTTTTACCCTGTACCAATGCATTCTGTTATATATGCGAGTCGACCATAGGTCGCCTCGCATATATAAGAGAATGCATTGGCCTAACAATTTGTTTATCATTTTTTTTAAATAAATGTTTCTTACAATTTTTAGGACATAAAATAAAAAAACATCCATTACCCTGCAGGGAGCCCCACACATATATAGAAGCATATAGAAGAGTGTCGTCTGCTCATGTTTGTCTGGGGCTCTGTATGGGTGAAATTATAAAATTGTTAAAGAATACAAGAAACAATTATTAAAATTGTAATAAATTGTTAGGCCAATGCATTCTCTTATATATGCGAGGCGACCTATGGTCGACTCGCATATATAAGAGAATGCATTGGCACAGGGTAAACAAATCCCGACTTACGACTGGATTTGATATGGATGCAACACATGCATGTTTGAAAACAAATCTTGCTACTCGTTCGCGCGAAATTTGAGAGTTCGTCGATGGACTGTTCAAAGTCGGTACCCAGCCGTTTTCGAGATAAATTTGGCATAGAAATAGAGCTTAACTTACCACCGATATGAGGGAAATGTGTTATTTATCGGGTGTTTGTGAAAACATATTTTATCTTCTCCGCCTCCAATTACATAAGAGACCTTTCGCAAAATCACGATTACAATTACGGATCTGGACAACATCCTGCCAGTATACGGCCAACAATTAGATCTTTACGCACGGGGGTTCTTATATATGTGAGACGAAATATACCTTTAATTATGTGCAGATGTGTCAAGGGTGTGCCACCGGTTGCGATTGGGGACGCTCTAACATTATCCGGGTGGTGTATAACACACGGATAACAACATGGGATCTGAAAGAGACACACATTACTTTTTCCATGAAATATATGCGTGAATGATTATAATGCCGTCTCACCAATTAACCATCGTATCTAATTTGTGATTATGTCCACCTTACCAAGACAATATATCCTATCCGTAATCGTAATATTGATTTTGCGAAAGGTATCTAGTATTACGAAAACGCGTACGTAACGTAGTTATTTACGTTAATCTGTCAATGGACACAACACTCTACGACTTATTGACAGATTTTTAACCGTATACTAAATCATCATTGATGAGTAGTTATCCCATAGGAAATGTTCAGATAGTAAGCTTAACCATGTCTATACTAAAGCATCAGTGATGAGTAGTTATCCCACACTAAATATTTAGCTAATAAGCTCAATGATATTTTTTTGAACTTATTATATAAAAAAATTCTCAATAAATATGGCTCCTTCTGCACTTTTATTTATCTGTCGTCTGCTTTTATCACCTTATCATCTCTCCAAATGAATAATAGATTATTACAGCGTATACTTTTATAACTAAATGGGAGCATAGGCATCAACACGTTCTTCAACAGAGACAGTCGTCGTTTGGACTAATTAGTGATGCTATAGGTCACGGATATGATACCTTCGTGTGCATGTACACACATATTGGAGTGCACTCACTTTGATAGTTGAGTGATATTTCATTGAATGAGCGTCCACTCGGCTCCATACCGCAGTACTGGTGTACTAAGTCCTGTCCATGTTCCTCGAGTACCAGACTATAAAGAAGTGGCTTACTCACAGACTGCAGACAAAATGGGTCTCCATTATCGCCAACTGAGAATCTGTAAGCACCAATAGGGAATCTCATTGAGAACATCTACCAACCATGGCTGACATAATTACGACTTTACATACATATTATACTGTCATGTTATTGACGAGAATATTATATTTCTTCTTTTCGAGGATTTATTTATATCGTTCTTTTTGGGGTGGGAGGCAGCAGGGAGACGGACTCTTCTGTTTGTATAAATTAGGGACATGACAATCTGCGGGATGGGATGGGATATGGGACAAAACGACAATCTGCGGGACAGAATTTCAAATTGCGTGGGACGGCCGATATCTCGAGGAAGACAGGGCGTAGGGGGCTCATTTTGGTGTCTAACGAAAGGCCCATATTCGCCCTATCCAAACATATTAACCCCACCACTGACCGGACATCAGAAGTTGCATTATTTGATCGACAACTGACCTAACATGGGGTGGAATTTGGGATAGAATGACAATCTGCGGGACAGGATTTTCAAATTGCGTGGGACGGCCGATATCTCGAGGAATACAGCGCGTAGAGGGCTACTTTTGGTGTCTAACGAAAGGTCCACATTCGCCCTATCCACACATATTAACCCCGCCACTGACCGGACACCAGAAGTTACATTATTCGGTCGACAACTGACCTAACATAAAATTCCACAAACACGAAAAACTGCGTTCGACATTAATGTTTAGAATTTAGATTTCTCGTTGAATACACTAGCAAACAACAAGTTTTAGGTATTAAATAACGCAGTGGAATACTGTGCATTCGTTTTTAGCTGTTTTAGTGCGAATATTGTAATGGCGAACACGCAAACACGCTCCGATAAAACAGCTTAAAATAGACTCGATGTTTACAATTACAGGATCGATTTCAGCTGGTATATTCAATATAATGGCACGTATGGTATATCAAAATGTAGAATTAGACACAGGGAATGTATTTGTTTCCAAATGGGTCCACCAGGCGGTGAAATTGTTGCAGAAATTCGCTCCAAGATATTCTCACTTATTTTTATTTCAGTTGTGACTAAAAGCCCAGATGCCGGAGCCCAGCGACTAAAAGCCAAGTGCGATTAAGTTACAAAATATATCAACTGGTTTGAACGAATGAATATGTCAATGGTAAGACTATTCAAAAGAATATTCAAATCAAATAGTGTTTATAGACTTAAAAACTTATGTGTCCGCCATTCATATGCGGTGGAGGTTCTCATATTATCTGCTAGTCATATGCGGGGGAGGTTCTCATATGAACATATTATCTGCCGGTCATACGCGGTGGAGGTTCATATTATCTGCCGGTCATACCATACGCGAGGGAGGTTCTCATATTATCCTCTGGTCATACGTTGGGGAGGTTCTCATATGAACATATTATCCGCCGGTCATATCCTCCCTCGTGTGTGACCGGTGGATAATATGAGAACCTCCCTCGCATATGACCGGCAGATAATATGTTCATATGAGAACCTCCACCGCGTATGACCGGTGGATAATATGAACCTCCACTGCGTATGACCGGCAGATAATATGTTCATATCAGAACCTCCCTCACATATGACCGAAGGATAATATGAGAACTTCCCTCGCGTATGACCGGCGGATAATATGTTCATATGAGAACCTCCACCGCGTATGACCGGCGGATAATATGTTCATATGAGAACCTCCACCGCGTATGACCGGCGGATAATATGTTCATATGAGAACCTCCCCTACGTATGACCGGTGGATAATATGAACCTCCACCGTGTATGACCGGCAGATAATATGTTCATATCAGAACCTCCCCCACATATGACCGAATGATAATATGAGAACTTCCCTCGCGTATGATCGGCGGATAATATGAACCTCCCCCGCGTATGACCAGCGGATAATATGTTCATATGATAACCTCCCCAACGTATGACCGGAGGATAATATGAGATACTCCCTCGCGTATGACCGGTGGATAATATGAGAACCTCCCTCGCGTATGACCGGCGGATAATATGAAACTCCACCGCGTATGACCGGCGGATAATATGTTCATATCAGAACCTCCCGCACATATGATCGGAGGATAATATGAGAACTTCCCTCGCGTATGACCGGCAGATAATATCAACCTCCACCGCGTATGACCGGCGGATAACATGTTCATATGAGAACCTCCCCCGCGTATGACTGGAGGATAATATGAAAACTTCCCTTGCGTATGACCGGTGGATAATATGAACCTCCACCGCGTATGACCGGCAGATAATATGTTCATATGAGAACCTCCCCTATGTATGACCGGATGATAATATGAGAACCTCCCTCGCGTATGACCGGTGGATAATATGAGAACCTCCCTCGCGTGTGACCGGCGGATAATATGTTCATATCAGAACCTCCCCCACATATGACCGAAGGATAATATGAGAACTTCCCTCGCATATGATCGGCGGATAATATGAACCTCCACCGCGTATGACCGGCGGCTAATATGTTCATATGAGAACCTCCCCAACATATGACCGGAGGATAATATGAGAACCTCCCTCGCGTATGACCGGTGGATAATATGAGAACCTCCCTCGCGTATGACCGGCAGATAATATGAACCTCCACCGCGTATGACCGGCGAATAATATGTTCATATCAGAACCTCCCCCACATATGATCGGAGGATAATATGAGAACTTCCCTCGCGTATGACCGGTGGATAATATGAACCTCCACCGTGTATGACCGGCGAATAATATGTTCATATCAGAACCTCCCCCACATATGACCGAAGGATAATATGAGAACTTCCCTCGCATTTGATCGGCGGATAATATGAACCTCCACCGCGTATGACCGGCGGCTAATATGTTCATATGAGAACCTCCCCAGCGTATGACCGGAGGAAAATATGAGAACCTCCCTCGCGTATGACCGGTGGATAATATGAGAACCTCCCTCGCGTATGACCGGCGGATAATATGAACCTCCACCGCGTATGACCGGCGGATAATATGTTCATATCAGAACCTCCCCCACATATGATCGGAGGATAATATGAGAACTTTCCTCGCGTATGACCGGTGGATAATATGAACCTCCACCGCGTATGACGGGCGAATAATATGTTCATATCAGAACCTCCCCCGCATATGACCGAAGGATAATATGAGAACTTCCCTCGCATAAGATCGGCGGATAATATGAACCTCCACCGCGTATGACCGGCGGCTAATATGTTCATATGAGAACCTCCCCAACATATGACCGGAGGATAATATGAGAACCTCCCTCGCGTATGACCGGTGGATAATATGAGAACCTCCCTCGCGTATGACCGGCAGATAATGTGAACCTCCGCACCGCGTATGACCGGCGGATAATATGTTCATATCAGAACCTCCCCCACATATGATCGGAGGATAATATGAGAACTTCCCTCGCGTATGACCGGCGGATAATATGAACCTCCACCGCGTATGACCGGCGGATAATATGTTCATATGAGAACCTCCCCCGCGTATGACCGGTGGATAATATGAACCTCCACCGCGTATAACCGGCGAATAATATGTTCATATCAGAACCTCCCCCACGTATGACCGGAGGATAATATGAGAACCTCCCTCGCATATGACCGGCGGATAATATGAACCTCTACCGCGTATGACCGGCGAATAATATGTTCATATCAGAACCTCCCCCACGTATGACCGGAGGATAATATGAGAACCTCCCTCGCGTATGAACGGCGGATAATATGATCCTCCACCGCGTATGACCGGCAGATAATATGTTCATATGAGAACCTCCCCTATGTATGACCGGATGATAATATGAGAACCTCCCTCGCGTATGACCGGTGGATAATATGAGAACCTCCCTCGCGTATGACCGGCGGATAATATGTTCATATCAGAACCTCCCCCACATATGACCGAAGGATAATATGAGAACTTCCCTCGCATATGATCGGCGGATAATATGAACCTCCACCGCGTATGACCGGCGGCTAATATGTTCATATGAGAACCTCCCCAACATATGACCGGAGGATAATATGAGAACCTCCCTCGCGTATGACCGGTGGATAATATGAGAACCTCCCTCGCGTATGACCGGCAGATAATATGAACCTCCACCGCGTATGAGCGGCGGATAATATGTTCATATCAGAACCTCCCCCACATATGATCGGAGGATAATATGAAACTTCCCTCGCGTATGACCGGTGGATAATATGAACCTCCACCGCGTATGACCGGCGAATAATATGTTAATATCAGAACCTCCCCCACATATGACCGAAGGATAATATGAGAACTTCCCTCGCATATGATCGGCGGATAATATGAACCTCCACCGCGTATGACCGGCGGCTAATATGTTCATATGAGAACCTCCCCAACGTATGACCGGAGGAAAATATGAGAACCTCCCTCGCGTATGACCGGTGGATAATATGAGAACCTCCCTCGCGTATGACCGGCGGATAATATGAACCTCCACCGCGTATGACCGGCGGATAATATGTTCATATCAGAACCTCCCCCACATATGATCGGAGGATAATATGAGAACTTCCCTCGGGTATGACCGGCGGATAATATGAACCTCCACCGCGTATGACCGGCGGATAATATGTTCATATGAGAACCTCCACCGTGTATGACCGGTGGATAATATGAACCTCTACCGCGTATGACCGGCGAATAATATGTTCATATCAGAACCTCCCCCACATATGACCGAAGGATAATATGAGAACTTCCCTCGCAAATGATCGGCGGATAATATGAACCTCCACCGCGTATGACCGGCGGCTAATATGTTCATATGAGAACCTCCCCAACATATGACCGGAGGATAATATGAGAACCTCCCTCGCGTATGACCGGTGGATAATATGAGAACCTCCCTCGCGTATGACCGGCAGATAATATGAACCTCCACCGCGTATGACCGGTGGATAATATGTTCATATCAGAACCTCCCCCACATATGATCGGAGGATAATATGAGAACTTCCCTCGCGTATGACCGGCGGATAATATGAACCTCCACCGCGTATGACCGGCGGATAATATGTTCATATGAGAACCTCCCCCGCGTATGACCGGTGGATAATATGAACCTCCACCGCGTATGACCGGCGAATAATATGTTCATATCAGAACCTCCCCCACGTATGACCGGAGGATAATATGAGAACCTCCCTCGCATATGACCGGCGGATAATATGAACCTCCACCGCGTATGACCGGCGAATAATATGTTCATATCAGAACCTCCCCCACGTATGACCGGAGGATAATATGAGAACCTCCCTCGCGTATGAACGGCGGATAATATGAACCTCCACCGCGTATGACCGGCAGATAATATGTTCATATGAGAACCTCCCCTATGTATGACCGGAGGATAATATGAGAACCTCCCTCGCGTATAACCGGTGGATAATATGAGAACCTCCCTCGCGTATGACCGGCGGATAATATGTTCATATGAGAACCTCCCCATCGTATGACCGGAGGATAATATGAGAACCTCCCTCGCATATGACCGGTGGATAATATGAACCTCCACCGCGTATGACAGGCAGATAATATGTTCATATCAGAACCTCCCCTGCGTATGACTGGAGGATAATATGAAAACTTCCCTCGCGTATGACCGGCGGATAGTATGAACCTCCACCGTGTATGACTGGCAGATAATATGTTCATATGAGAACCTCCCCTGCGTATGACTGGAGGATAATATGAAAACTTCCCTCGCGTATGACCGGCGGATAGTATGAACCTCCACCGTGTATGACTGGCAGATAATATGTTCATATGAGAACCTCCCCCGCGTATTACTGGCAGATAATATGAGAACTTCGCCGCATATATGAATGGTGGACACGTAAGTTTTTAAGTCTATAAAAACTATTTGATTTGAATATTCTTTTGAATAGTCTTACCATTGACATATTCATTCGTTCAAACCAGTTGATATATTTTGTAACTTGGCTTTTAGTCGCTGGGCTCCGGCATCTGGGCTTTTAGTCACAACTGAAATAAAAATAAGTGCGAATATCTTGGAGCGAATTTCTGCAACAATTTCACCGCCTGGTGGACCCATTTGGAAAAAAATACATTCCCTGTGTATAATTCTACATTTTGATATACTATACGCCCATTATATTGAATATACCGGCTGAAATCGATCCTGTAATTGTAAACATCGAGTCTATTTTTAGCTGTTTTATCGGAGCGTGTTTGCGTGTTCGCCATTACAATATTCGCACTAAAACAGCCATATTGTAGCTAAAAACGAATGCACAGTATTCCACTGCGTTATTTGATACCAAAAACTTGTTGTTTGCTAGTGTATTCATCGAGAAATCTAAATTCTAAACATTAATGTCGAACGCAGTTTTTCGTGTTAAATAAGGAAGCACAATTTAGTTTAAACTCTGAAAAAAATAGAAGTTGTAAACAACTATAAATACCTCGGATCGGAGTTCAACAAATCAGGTAGATTCACCAGGGAAAGAAACATCAGATGTAATATCGAAAAAAAGGCAATGTACGCATTAATTAATACAGACCGCAGTAACAAACTGTCGGTCGAATCTATACTCGAAGTTTATGAAAAATCTATAATACCCATCATTACATACGGCGCCGAGATTTGGGCGTTTGAAAACCTTGAATGTTTCAGAAAAATAGAAACATGGTTTCTACGTTTTATTCTTAACTTGAACAAGTCGACTTCCCAAACATTTATATACGGAGAGCTGGGAATCCTACCAATCGTGACGAAAATCAAGGCAAAACCCCTAATATACTGGAGCAAGATAATATCTATGGAAAACACATGACTCCCCTACAACCTTTACACCATTATGAAAGAATCAAGTGCGAAGGAATCGATCAATAGTCCATGGCTAAAATTTGTACGAACTGAACTAAATAACCTAGGTATGTCTTATACATGACAGAATCAATCAGTGAGTAGTGTCAAAATATTTTCTTGTGCTGTTAACCAGAAACTCACGTACGCATACATAACCGAATGGTGTTCGTCTTTGGATACATCAAACAAATTTGAGTTTTATAGATGTATAAAACCGAACTTCGGTAGACCGAAGTATATATCCTTAGATGACAACAGCGCCTTATTGACCATTCTAAGATTCAGAACTAGAAACCACAAATTACCAGTGGAAACTGGCTCATGGATAAATACTCCGTATTCCGATAGGAAATGCAACTTATGTATGGGAGCGCTAGCAGATGAATACCACACCATTCTTATATGCCCACAGTTAAGAGACCTGAGATTTAAATATAATAAACCGTACTACTACAGTCGACCTAACGTTATGAAACTTCATGAACTATTTAACTCTAGCGGTACGAAAGCTATGAAAAAACTATCAATATTTATTAAAAAGGCCCAGCGTGAGATAAACCACTCCTGAGGCTTAATAATGTGTCCCCCCCCCCCCATCCACCCCATCCCCCAGACGAAAGCTATACACATGGCTGCCAACATTTCTTATGAATACACAAATATCCTGTTTAATTCCCAATATATTCATATATCCATATATATATCATTGTGTACTATAACACATCTCTTCTCAATATGTATTGTAATACGATGAGATCATGAGAGTATCAAATAAATTGAATTGAATTTCGTGGACCAAGGATTTTATTTGGCTGCATTGCGTACTATGTCTAGCAGTTGTAAATATATTGGATTATAAACCAATAAAGATGTTATGTAAATAGAGGACCAAACATATCATAAATCTCCAAATCAAATAACTAACCTGAATAGGACCCATAAATAAAAAGTCCCAAAGGGCAGTCACACCCTTCGATTCAATGTGGGTAATTGTGCCGAGCCTCAACTGATCGAGCTCGAGTGCTAAAATAAGTGCAAAACAGCACAAGCACTTTAAACTTAAAAACATTTTAGCACCTTGTGCTATAACCAAATATGTGTGCACACAACATAAGCTGCAAGACCATGTCTGCCGGTCCAAAGCCCGGATAAAAGCTGGTGGGAGTTTTTTTATATACGAAATTTAATTTAATAAACGTGTTCACACTCATGTAAAACGGAGAAGATATTCAACCCGAGAACAAGCATATGTATTTGTTCTTGCGATTAGTTAAGTGTATTTCAGTTAAAATTTATCTATCGATGTCTATATACTGTACAGATTTCAGATATTATAACGCGTTATTTAATGTATATATGGTATTTTATAAGCTTGTTCTTAGTTGCCCTCGGTAAAGACGCACACCAGTTGATGTGGGTAAATGCGCACAACTCTCCTTTATTTATAGGGTAGCCAATAAAGAGCGTTTGTTGAAGCATTTATTGCGAGGGTCTTAATTGCAACTAAGAGTCCTTTAACATCATGTCTCCATAAAAAAAACTGGTAATTTGTTTACTCAGAAGCCACAAAATGCATATTATCTTTGATAATTCCAATTAACAAAAATATTCCTGATGCATAATGCCCCATTATCGGTATAGTCCATGAGCCAGGACCGAGCATGGTACCATTTAGGTGGGCAAATTCTATCAACATTTTTCTCAAAGCTTATAAGCTGAAGTTTATCTGAGGGCTGGGGCGCACTGTGGCAGTGTAGCTTAGTGTGCAAAATTTGTGTTTCCATGGCAACGGAGGGTGTTCTTGGCCAGTGTACAACATATGCCTATAATGGTTTACAACTAGAACGTTTAATGCAGTAACTCTATCTTTGCATTGCTATGGGGTGATACCCTTGGTGGGCTTTCTTTTGGCATGAGAGATTTCATCTCTATAGGTCAAGGTCATACACAAAGGTCAAGGTCATTCACCAAAATATTAGTTTTTTCATATCGGGTCATACATTTTTTACCCACTGATTTTACATATCAGTTTTGAATACGTTATCTTTGCTCCTAAATAATCTGTAGCGTATATGCTACATGGATAACTGCATTATTGTTGAAACCGACATGTCAGTCATGATATATAGGCCTTTAAACTTGGTGAACATTTTCCAAAATGGGTCAAAATCAGTTATTTCCCCAATATATCATGCTTCTGTGTAGTCCAGGCGATTGGTGCATGGAAATGTAAGAATTACACAAATTATGATAAAAGCATGAAACTTGCAACATATGTTCCTTGGACCTTACTGGTCATTTTCAGATATAGACCCAATCGAGATTTGGCCCTGCTTAGCAACGGTTGCTAGGCAACTACCCGAAAGTATAAAATGCTCATATAAGGAGGCAGTACAGTATTTTATTCAACTTTAGTTCTTTTGAATTGCATATTTGAGGTGTATTTGTGACATAGGATGAATTACACAGACTTATGACGTTGTTTCCTATCATAATGTCCATCATAACCGTTGCTATGCAGCTACCCAGACAGTAAAATGTACAATCCGCACTCTTCTGGATGGCATTTTGGGACCAGCATATATGGTAGATTTGTCTGAAATAAATTTATGTATATGCTAATACATCACATAGTGTATATTATATAGAGATGGATAGTTTCTGCGGTTGGAAGGTGTCATTGCGATCGTTCTTAAAGATACGGTTGGCCTTGGCGGTGGGTATCCTGTGAAAATATCTCCACCCGTCAAAAACCGCCACAAACAGAAAGAACATCATAATGTAGATAGACTTTGTCCGTATACAAATAAGAAATATCACATAAACAGTCATATATTATGGTCATATGTTTGACCATTGTTATGTAAACACAAGCATAAAAAGTTACTTTTCTGGTGTTTGTTTATATTATGATGGTAAACATAAAGAGCGTTCTTTGTTGGTGAATACCTGATATGGAACTAATAAAGAGCGTTTATGCCATTTGTGTGTGATTAGCCAGTAGCATTGTGCTGTCTTCTGCAACACAGTCAGGCTATTGCTTAGGTAATATATAGTAAGTCTTTATGATAACATGCTGTTTACGCGATGGTCATGGTATATATGAACGGAACTGTATGCGTTTTACTGTTTTTCTGTTTACGGTGTTTGGAACAAATATGAATATTTTCGACAATTAAGGCCGCACGTGTCTTTAAGAGACCAACCCATATTTTTAAATTTCAAAAGCATCAATGATCATAACGCAAGTTGTGGTCGATGAACAAAATTGACTATTCTGTCCTATATACATTGAATACTAACATTTATGATGCAAATTGATTAATTGTTACTATTTTAACCACTGACATAATAGAATTATTGGATTTTTATATCACAGATTTGACACCAAAATCGGCAAAATTTCACTTTTCAAGTTTGGACCATTTTTTCAAGTAAAATGGAACTATCTTTGGTATCAAAGGTGTTTATTGTTTCACTAGGGGATTTCCCGTCTAAAATGACGGGTAAATAAATGTCCTTTGTTACTTACTGGTATTCGCGTGCATGATCAGATTCTTATTTATATTAGAAATGGAATGGCTAATAGTATGCTTCTCTTATCACGGCATAGCGGCGTGGGACACTGTATTTCACTAAGAAATGTATTGACCACCCCCGCTTCAGCAGGTATGCATGCATGGGCTGTAGCCAGTTTGCTCTAAGGCGGGTTCGTCAGCTGATAGCATTGGCATAATTGATGCGGTGAGCCTAGCAGATGGTGGGTATCCAATATCATGGACGCCTCACACACCAACACCTTCAGAATTCCTTATGACGAACAGTATGAATAATTAACTTTCATTTCCCTATTTAAGTTATATAATCGAACCACTGCACGGGTAGTTCGTGTGCGACATATTGATATACTGTGCAGGTATTATTGTCTAAGTGGATTAATGCCAATAGTTTAGTACGAAAGGTTCTGGTCCTCTGGACGCCTACCAATTCTTCAGTTCGAGGGTATTCAGGGCACAACATTAATATTTTAAATAGCACCCAGTTCTAACGATGATTGAACGTTCGACTCTACAACCCATGAAATTCCACGACAAAAGCAACGCCCTTACTTATATTCACACTCAACATGATGACAAATTAATTTTGCGCCCTTTTCCAATGTTATAGTAGAACGCTTGGAAGTTTCATCTGTACAGTAGCAAAGCAAGTGTGGGTTTGTGTGTGACCTCATATGACGTTATTTCGACAAAGTTTACGTCATAAGAAATAGTGTCTAATTGAGTGCAAATACGGCGTTTATTGACCATGTTCGATCTCGTTGACCAATCGGCGTGAAAGTTGGTGAGTCATATTCTACGACACAATGTAGGCAGTGGTCCAAATTTGGGCTAAGTTGAACGCATGGTTGAAAAGTGATAAACGCGCCAAAAGCGTGACCGAGTTATACACACACATTGATACACACACAGACGACGGGTTTTGTATATAATATTCTGTCTTAAATATGTCAAACTGATGTGTTTTGTAGACAAAATAACTCAAGATGGCTTACAAAATGGAAACAAACAAACAAAAATGATTTTCCTCATATATCCAACCATTATTCTCTGCTCCGAAAATGTAGCAAATTGTGACACTGTTGAATTGGTTATTAACCATGTTACTTTATCAACTTACAATTAAAATTAATGATCTATTCTGGTTGTCTCATATGAGATATGACAAATTCATTTTAAAGGAAGAAGTGTGGAATTTTGCCAAAAACGTCTCGGGCCATGTTTTGAACGGAAATGCACACAAACGGAACTGAGCGAGACCATATTATTTGGCTACTGTCACACATTAGCATCAACATTGATTGACTTAATACATGGTTTATATCGAAATGGCAGTCAGGGAGTGACTGGTGAGGTAAGGTGAATAGTTGTACTAGGAGTGGCTATATGGTGATGGGGTCCACAGTGAGATGATAGGAATACGTGTATAAGGAGTGGTCATGTGCGAGGTGAATATGTATACATGGAGTGGCTACATGGTAATTGAAGTGGTGTGTGTGTAACCCAAATGTCGCTACACAGTTATCTGTGTTGTTTATGTATACATGGAGTGACTGTATGGTCATGTCTGGGATGCACATGTGTACCTTGGGTGGCTGTATTGTCATGGCTGGGGTATATGTATACATATGTTGGCTGTATGATCACGGGTGGGGTGTATTGACAAATAGGGTAATGTGTATAGGTGTACATGGAATGACTGTATGGTCACGATTGTTGAAGTGTATATGCATACCTGTACAGCTGGTTGGTCATTGGCTGGCGTGTGAGTATATATGAAGTGACATTGTGTTATGGATGTATATGGCATGTCTATGATTTGTTCTGTTACTGATATATTGTCATTGGTGGGTGTATATGTATACAGGGAGTAGATGTATGATCACGGCTGGTGTTTATGAGTATAAAGCGAGTGGCTGAATTGTCATGGGTGATGTGTATAAGTAAATATGGAGTTTACAAATGGCCACGCGTTAGGGGTATTGGTATATACATTCAATTGTAGGGTATATATGTACACCTCGAGTGAATCTATCGACAAGTGTGTGGTGTATATGTATATCGTGAGTGGCTATATGGCCATGTGTATGACAAATATGTATACAGGGAGTGACCATATCCATATGGCCAATGGTGGAGTGAATATGTATCCAAGGTGTGACTGTGTGTCCACAACTGTGGTGTATGAGTATACGGTGCATGGCTGAATTATCATGGGTAATCTGAAAATGCAAGTATGGAGTGCATGGATGGCCGTGTTTACAGGGTATAAGTATATATTGAAAGGCTGTATCACCACGGGTGTGGCGAATAGGTAGATGTATACAGTGAGTGACCGTATGGCCAAATTGTGGAGTGAATAGGTATACACGGTGTAACTGTACGGTGATACATTTGATATCTGATTGTCATGTGTGAGGTGTATATTCAAATCCGGAGTGTATGAATGCCGAGTGTGTGGGGTATTGGTATATATAGGACTGTATGGCCATAGGGCATGGGTTGTATATGCACACTTGGAATGAATATATGGTTATGTGTGTGGTGTATATGTATATCTTGAGTGGCTATATGGCCATGGGTGTGGCGACTATGTATACATGGAGTGACTGTATGGCCAATGGTGGCGTGAACGGGTATGCAAAGTGTGACTGTATGTGATGTATGCTTGTCATGGGTGAGGTTCGTATTCAAGTCTGGAGTGCATGGATGGCCGAGTGTGCAGTGTAATGGAATATACAGAAGGGTTTTGTGGCCATTGGCGATGTGTATACTATTTACACATTGAGTGACTCTGGTCAGGAGTGGGGTGTATATGTATAGCTTGAGTGGTTATATGGTCATGGGTGTGGCCAATATGTATACACGCTCATTCTTTGGTCATGTCCTGACTCATCAGGCGTAAATAATTCTAAGTCCAATAATCTTCATTGGAATCAGCTGAAAAAATGTAGTTTACCTGAAATATTTGTAATTTTGTAAATATGACCACATATTGTCAATGGGATTATTTTAGTGGGTTGTAGTTACCTAGGAACCATTGCTAAAGAGACAATGAATGACCGTGCGATGAAAACCATATAACTATCGATTCCGTGGTAGTACACATAGTGTTAAGTATTTTCGCCAGGCGTTTAGTGATTTACAAAGTGTTATGACTACTGAAGATTTATGAATTTTTTTAGGGTGGGTCCCTAGCAGTGGGTTACCACCTGCTATCCGTAGTAACTCTATATCCGTATACAATATACACTACCTAATGTGTGGGCAATGTTATATGTCCTGTAGACTAACTTGGTGTGAGGTTTATCCTCGACACGTCACCGAGAAGGCCTCAACATGTCACTGAGAAGAGTAAAAAACATACATTTTCTTGTTCGGGTAGTTGCATAGCAATGGTTGTTATGGACAACATGATATAAAATGATGTCACAAACCATTGCATGGTATCATACAACTAAACCTCCAATAAACTACTATAGTTTAAATGTTGTAAACCATCCCCATAACATACATTTTATTATTTCGGGTAGTTGCCTAGCAACCGTTGCTGATGAGAGTCCCATCTAGATGGGCCCTGTATCTGAAAATGATCAGTATGGTACAAGGAACATAATTATGTGCCATGTTTCATGCTTTTATCATAAGTTGTATACTATTTACACATTGAGTGACTCTGGTCAGGAGTGGGGTGTATATGTATAGCTTGAGTGGTTATATGGTCATGGGTGTGGCCAATATGTATACACGCTCATTCTTTGGTCATGTCCTGACTCATCAGGCGTAAATAATTCTAAGTCCAATAATCTTCATTGGAATCAGCTGAAAAAATGTAGTTTACCTGAAATATTTGTAATTTTGTAAATATGACCACATATTGTCAATGGGATTATTTTAGTGGGTTGTAGTTACCTAGGAACCATTGCTAAAGAGACAATGAATGACCGTGCGATGAAAACCATATAACTATCGATTCCGTGGTAGTACACATAGTGTTAAGTATTTTCGCCAGGCGTTTAGTGATTTACAAAGTGTTATGACTACTGAAGATTTATGAATTTTTTTAGGGTGGGTCCCTAGCAGTGGGTTACCACCTGCTATCCGTAGTAACTCTATATCCGTATACAATATACACTACCTAATGTGTGGGCAATGTTATATGTCCTGTAGACTAACTTGGTGTGAGGTTTATCCTCGACACGTCACCGAGAAGGCCTCAACATGTCACTGAGAAGAGTAAAAAACATACATTTTCTTGTTCGGGTAGTTGCATAGCAATGGTTGTTATGGACAACATGATATAAAATGATGTCACAAACCATTGCATGGTATCATACAACTAAACCTCCAATAAACTACTATAGTTTAAATGTTGTAAACCATCCCCATAACATACATTTTATTATTTCGGGTAGTTGCTGATGAGAGTCCCATCTAGATGGGCCCTGTATCTGAAAATGATCAGTATGGTACAAGGAACATAATTATGTGCCATGTTTCATGCTTTTATCATAAGTTGTGTAATTTTGACACAAAGCGCCCGGACTAGTTAGATACTTATAGTGGGATCCCTTAAGGCTGAATCGTGGCTTTAGTGACTAAAGGATGACAGTTCAAATATATGATGCTTAGTTAAAGGGGGTACTTTTTGGTAGGGGTGCCTTGGTTGGGTGGGGGGGGGGGGTCCCGTGTCGTGATAAAATCAGGTTTCCATGGCAACGGCATCATATATTTGAAGAAAACAAATTAATGAAAGGGTCGATGACACTGCAGCTCAACTTGGACAGGGGATAATTTCACGTGTTACAGTCAATGGAACGATTATGTATGTGGCAATTTGAAATGTCTAAGTACTAGATATCAACATGAAGAAATATATATAAAGTAAAATCCAATATGGCCGCTGGTGTTCATTTTTTCCAATGAAATTCAAAAACATTTGATAGATCTGGTAAATTAACATCAAGATAAATATGAAGTTTGGTGATGATCGGATGAGGGAAGTGGACGGTAGTGTGTGCTAAATGATTTAGTAATGCAAAGAGCAAAATGGTTGCCGGTGGCATGTTTATAAAATGAAATTTGAAAACAATTAGATTACTCCCACCTTGTGGCCATCCCGAAAATCCATGTGAAGTTTAGTGACGAAAGGATTTAGTCATACAAAGAGTAAAATCCAAATGGCTGCTGGCGGCCATGTTTTTAACAAATTTCAGAAAATATTGATGACTCCAATCTGGATGTCACCTCGAAAACCATATGAAGTTTGGTGACGATCGGATGAGAGATGTGACCTGTTGGGTTTGCTAAAGGAATATGTTGACGAAAACTAAATTGTTAAAATTTGACTTTTTCAAGTTGAGGTAACAATTTATTGGAAATGAATAACTGCCATATAAAGGATCTGATCCGAACTAGTAAAAGACTCGAATGACTATTCAATAGAGAGCAATACTGCTTCAGCAATGTTAACATAATGTTAGTTGTGTGCTGGAACATTGGAAGCATTAATTTTGCAAGAACTGATATACATGTAAACCTGTGGGCTTTGATAGTTTTGGGTCAAATATCCATCGCAAATTCCCCAACTCACAGCTTTCTCTAATATTGTGGCCTATTTACAGTTGATTGCTCCCTGCTTGGGTGCATGGCCTGCATACCGACACTGTATTCACTGGTTATTGAATGTAACTGTTGTTCCAAATGGCTGCTCTCATTTTTCCAGCACACAGCTAACATTATGTTAAAATTATTGAAGCAGTGTTGCTCTCTAGTAAATAGTCTTTCGAGCCTTTTACTAGTTCAGATCATGTACTGTTTATGGCAATTATTCATTTCCAATAATTTTTTATACTTGCGGAGAACCCTCCTCGAAAACTCTCCCTTCTAAAATATGATTAAAGTCAACTTTGTGACATTTTTATTGTTATATAATATGCTTGATGTGAACTCAGGTAGCATAGATTCTTTCAGGTGGTTTAACAATTAACTATATTTATATGTAGGTCCGTCTCAGGTGTGGAAACCCCTTAAGTCGGGTTTGATCGTGACTTTTGTATCTGTATAAACACAAGGCTCGTCAGATTGTCAACTGTAAGCTTTTGCTTTTTCAACTGTTCCCCAAAGAGTTAATGTCATTGACATAGGAACTATATTTTATCTGGATATATGACCTCTCATCTTGGCACCCCCTCTAAAAAGTTTCCACTATAACAAAGAAACAGTTATGTGCAGTATCGTGTTTGACATCTCACTGGGGACTCCGTCCAAAATGTGTCCATTATAACTACGCAACACATATGTGAAGTTACATGCTTTAGTTACTAAAGTCACAAAATTGCAGTTATTTTGGTCTTGATAGTAATGCATCGTGGCTTATGTACTGTCACAATTACAATAACAAGGTAGTACTTAAAATTCAGATTAAAATGTGATTAAAATGTGCCATATACCAAATTGAACATGGTGATTGGACCCTAATGTTTTTGCATTATGATGGGGATTGACTTCCATGGCTAATGCACTAAGGGTATCAGAATATGAAACAACTGACAAACAAATTGCCCAAAATATCACATTTTCCCCAATAACCTTGACCTTGGCAACTGACCTTGACCCTCTATATCTTAGTGGCCCAGACCATTAATTAGTTAGTAATTATTTTTATTTTTATTCAAATATATGGTGCCGTTGTCATGGAAACCTGAATTTATAACGACATTGGACCCACCCCCACATGGGCACGTCCTCCAAAAAGTTTTCCCTATGACTAACCAACATATATTTGTATAAGTTTCATGTTTTAGTCAATAAATTCACAATTAAACCATTAAAGGACCCCAGATAAGTAAATAACTCTATAATATACACAAAATCAGGATATCTTGGGAAATAAATGTTTTTGACCCATTTTGGAAAATGGCCACACAATTTAGAGGCCTATATCTCAAGACTGCATTATCGGTTGCAACAATAACACAGTTCTCATTGTAGCATGTATGCTCTAGATTATGTCCGAGTAAAGATAACATATTCAAATCTGATATACAAACTCAGTGGGTAGAAAATGTATGACCCGATATGAAGAAAAAAACAATATTTTGGGCAATGACCTTGACCTTTGTATATGACCTTGACATCTAGATGTGAAATTTTCAGTGTCAAATGAAAGCCCACCAAGGTTAGCACCCCATATCAATGCCAACATAGAGTTACCGCATTAAACTTTCTTGATATAGACCATTATAGGCACATTTTTATACCGGCCAAAAACACTCTCCGTTGCCATGGAAACACACATTTTCCACACTAAGCTACACTACCCCAGTATGCCCCAGCACTGACATAAACTTCATATTATGAGCTTTGTGAAAACCTTTGGTAGAATTTGCCCACCAAATTGGTACCATTTTTCATTTTTGGGGAGCCTGGCTCATGGACTAGTATGTTTGTACAGTCTGACTGAGGTGTCACTGGCTTTAAAGATTATCCCGCACGAAGAGCTGTGTTAATTTTCTATTGTTTATGGTGTTCATTTGCTTCAGATACTGATGAAATAATGCGGCTAACCTGATAATCTGAAATTCAGTGATTTCATTGGCCGTATCACAGTGTGATACGAATACATCTCATCTTTGGCCGCCAAAAAAACAAAACAAAAACAAAACAAAACACAAGACAAAGATGGCATATGTATTCCAATAAAATGTGTGCGCGCAGTGTTCGTGATATACGAGAGACTACACAATCATGGATTTAATTAAAATTCGAGTGTCACACGTAAGTGTTTATATAAGTCTATAAACAAAATTTTAATATTATTTCCAACAGTCTGACCATTGACATATTCATGCGTTCAAACCAGTTAATCTATTTTGTAACTTGGCTTTTAGTCGCCGGGCTCCGGAATCTTGGCTTTTAGTCAAAACTGAAATAAAAATAAGTGCGAATATCTTGGAGCGAATTTCTGCAACAATTTCACCGCCTGGTGGGCCCATTTGGAAAAAAATACATTCCCTGTGTCTAATCCTACATTTTGATATACTATACGCCCCATTATATTGAATATACCAGCTGAAATCGATCCTGTAATTGTAAACATCGAGTCTATTTTTAGCTGTTTTATCGGCGCGTGTTTGCGTGTTCGCCATTACAATATTCACACTAACACAGCCACATTGTACCTAAAAACGAATGCACAGTATTCCACTGCGTTATTTGATACCTAAAACTTGTTGTTTGCTAGCGTATTCATCGAGAAATCTAAATTCTAAACATTAATGTCGAACGCAGTTTTTCGTGTTTGTGGCATTTTATGTTAGGTCAGTTGTCGACCGAATAATGTAACTTCCGGTATCCGGTCAGTGGCGGGGTTAATATGTGTGGATAGGGCGAATGTGGACCTTTCGTTAGACACCAAAAGGAGCCCTCTACGCGCTGTATTCCTCGAGATATCGGCCGTCCCACGCAATTTGAAAATCCTGTCCTTCAGATTGTCATTCTATCCCAAATTCCACCCCATGTTAGGTCAGTTGTCGATCAGATAATGCAACTTCTGGTGTCCGGTCAGTGGCGGGGTTAATATGTGTGGATAGGGCGAATGTGGGCCTTTCGTTAGACACCACAATGAGCCCCATACGCCCTGTATTCCTCGATATATCGGCCGTCCCACGCAATTTGAAATTCTGTCCCGCAGATTGTCGTTTTGTCCCATATCCCATCCCATCCCGCAGATTGTCATGTCCCATAAATTAATTATGTTTCAATAATGTGTCATATTGAGTTGTGAACAAATGTGTGCAGTGTGCTATTGGTCGTACCACACACCCCTGTTAGCAACATTGACTACTTATTTATCAGCAGTAATTGTAAGCTGAACTTCCACGTGGCTTAATAAAAACGTGCAAAATACAACATAAATTAAGAAGTGCGTCCCACTTTAACAAATGTATATATATGTAATAATACTGTGTCACTATATGTGCACGCACGCGTGTGTTAAAGTGGCACTCTCTGTTGTTTTTATTCAGAGTGAATTGAATAGTTCTCTTCAGAAACATCGATGGCATATATATGCTCAGTTATTTAAAATTTTATCAAATATAAAGTGTGATACAGTACCAGTAAAAAGAAGTGGTATATTAAGCGCTCTATTTTGCCTAATATCGCAATAATATTCAAATGCTTATAAGCGCGCCGCTTGCGATATTATTGCTATATTTTCGCTTAATATCGCAATATTTCGCGCTTAATATTGCGAATTCTTGCGCTCAAAATTGTGACATTTAAATCAAATTATTGCTTCTATATTGTTTATTGCATAAATAGAGACAATGTTTTAGATTTGTATATAATTATAGTTGTAAATTCTATATGTACACTATATGTACACTATATGCACAGTATTTATCTAATATAAATGAAACACTATCGAGTCTGTATGAAATTTAGCGCGCTCAATATCGCAATATTTTGCGTTCAATGTTGCAATAATAAGCGCGACAGATTTTTGGTATTGCGCTATAATCGCGCCTTTTTCGAAATTAAACGCGCTCAATATCGCAATAAAGGTGCGCCTCAATATACCGCTTCTTCTGACGGGTAGTGTACATATATACATGTACGACGAATTGGCAGAAAATTCTCATGAAAATTTGCCTGTATATGAATGTATACCTATATATATCTCCTCTTATGTCACAACTTATGTGGTCTTACCTTTGTCCACCCACCGTACATATGGAGATGCCCCATTTATCTGGACTATATCGTGCTAGCTGTGGTATATAAGACGCCACCTACAATATACATAAGTTATGTCTGACATCCATTAAAGGTTTTCCGTGCAAGGCTTCGTATACTTTCGATTCAATCTGAATATCGAATCTTTAAAAACCTATACACACTCATATGTTGGGTTAAAACGTAAAACGTAAAACATGTAATGAACCGCATAAAGGCACTATATGTCTTCAACGTGGGTTCATGAGGTATAACATAACTGTTATAAAAGTTTGTAAAACAACTGCCATCAAAGGCCCACTTAATTTTCGAGTCACCGATTATTGTGTTGATAGTGCCTTGATATCCGGTTTTAATAACAATCTATGCCATAAAATATGATTAAAATACTATAATTCATCACCATTTGAAACGTCTGTGTCTCAATAGAGAAATATAAAACAGCTGAAATCATAAAAAAAAAATTCCCCCGTTATGGCTCCCAGAATGCAACAGAATTCAAACTAAAAATGAATTTTCAATGGAAGGGGAATAACTATCTTTAAAACATAGAGTTATTCCCCCATCACTGGAAATAATACACTTTGCACAACAAAACCAGATAAAATTTAAGCACAAAAACAAGTCGGTAAATCAACAAAAACAACATGTTTTCAGTTTATTAAACAGGATAAGTTGATAATACACTGTTTTGGAGCTTCCTCTCTCAAATGGTATATGATATGGCACATATTTTATATATGTGACCCGGGGGTTCGAAAATTAAGTGGGAATTTAACAATTAAAATGTCATGTGGAAATATATCTACTTTGTTCTTATTTTCACTATTAGTAACTCTCCAATAATGTGCTATCGCATGTCAAAACCATTGTTATGTAAACATTACTGTTACAGTGGAATTACAGATAAAAGTTCAATCCAATAAGTTTTCAAAGTTACTGGCAAACATCGGAAAAATTCAAAGAATTGAAGGGGGTTGCAATGGGATACCCTAATGTGGACACAACCCACCCACACCCCACACACAGCTGAGATATATGTCTACCCCATAGCCACGCCCCTCATTGAAACCAAATCCATACATACCTCCCCAGAGTTATTCGAGGATACTCTCGCGTGAAGTTCAGAGATCTTTGATGTGAAGTCTTTAAATTCTGGAATGACCAAGTTCCCAGTCAGAGCATCAGCTAACACAACTATGTTGTCGGATATGCATCTGTTGGGAAGGAAACATCACGATACATGAAAGTCTGCAAAAAGTGTGTCTGTCATTTGCAGAATGGGATCCACAGAGGGTGAATTTAGATATGCAATCCCGCGGGCCAACGTCACCAAATTCACCCTCTGGGGATCTCATTCTACTTAGGCCTCATTTTCTGGGAAGTATCTATTTCACAGAAATTTCCATATTGCGATTTCCAACTTGTATTATATCTGTTCCATTTAATGATAGATTCATCTGACTCGATTTATGTTCGTAGTTTTTTTGGTTCATCATTATATATCGGCATTTTCGATGGTTATTTTCAGTAATATTACTTATTACGCCCTCTTAGGGTGTAAATCGATGTATACGTATCGCATTATGAGTCTTGATCAAGTTATAAGATGACAGTAATTGAATGATAACCCCTTTATAGACTCATAAAGGTGTTATCATTCAATTCCTGTGATCTTATACGGTGTAAATTTGCAGGCGTAATTAACCGTGTAGGTGATGGAGTAAATGTGATTAAACCATACTCGGTATCTGCGTACGTTTTTTGTATATGTTCTCTGTAATATCGGACAGCTAAATTTGTGTACAAGTCGGTGTCGTACCAACGCTGTGATTTCGCTCTGATCAGACAGGCGTTCAGAATCTGATGTCGCTAATATATACGTTGTCGATAATATAAGATATCGCTAATCGCTAATTCAAACCACGATTGGTGCGTCCTTTGAATCCTTCGGCCTGTCCCGGTGAAATGTGTTCTTTTGCGTTTAGTTTGGTTTTGCGCTCTGGCAGTCTGCGCCACCATGAAGACATAAACTTGTCTTCGCAGGTGAACACCGATTATATATTAAAATAGAAGACAAATACGTGCCATATTTACTCTAGAAGACAAACATGCACTTGCATCGGTTGTGCCAGGTAGATGCGAACGCTGTCGTTCGTTTGGTAGTGCACTGTGGAATTATGGCCACTAGTTTCGTTGCGATATTATGATCTACTTGTATTAGCATAGGCTAAACGTACCGTTACTGCATCATACATGTAGTACATGCAGTACATGGACATGTTATCATGAACGTGGCCACATGGTGTCTCACCCCTAGATCATGGCACGAATCTCTACTTCAGCTACGCCCGTAGAGATCATACTCCACTAGTTCTAAAGGTTACAATACACCAAATACAAATTAGTAGAGTGATTTCCCCTGGCACTACCAAGCTAGGATCAGCATAACAAAAATTCTGGCAGCTGAATGGTCAATGATACATGGATGAAAAGTGCACGAAAAAATGCACAAAAGTGTTTTCCGTCGAGAAACATCAAATATAGCCACATGGTGAACGGTTATGGCTGTGCAAATGGCGAATAATTTATGGGAGGTGTTTGTGTTTTTTTCGATGTCATTTTTTCCTCAATTTTAAGGGTAGTGTGACGTTTGTCAAGCTGCAGTGTGATCCACCACGTTTACAAGTACTTTTTGGCATCTAAAAGGACGTTCTTTAATTTTAAATACCCGTGCAGGGTCAAAGCTTTCCTGCGAATACAGGCCAGCGGGATTTGTTAACACTGAGCTCGAGGCCTATGTAAATCATTTGGTGTATTGTAACCTATAGTGAAAAATGGTGGTTTTTCATATTTCTGCTCTGAAACAAGTCCCGTGCTCATTATGCCCATGAAACAAATTGGAAACGTAAAGCACGCGGTATACGACAGCTGATTTACCGCCGGAGCCGTCCAATAAAATTACAAATTAACCCCTCTGAAAATTCACATTTTCGACATATTTTGGGCCCGATGGTGTCCTTTTATTGAATGTGATACCATATCTGTTGGCGCCCGACAATCTAGATGAACGCCAAGGCAGATTTGTCAGGTTTGGGCACGAAATGAGAGTGAAGCGTGACGTCAGTATGGACCATACCCTAAAATATGATGCAAAATCGAGTCCAGATTCGGGTCAAACGAAGTTGTATTGCCCCTGTAAGATGACATGTTGACAAAAAAGCCTACCCTGGAAGTTTGCAGAAATGGTTCGACTATCCAACGCGCACAGATTTCCGCCAATAAATATATTCTTGTGAAGGGACAATTTTGGTTTTCTGTCGATTTTTTTCGAAAATTGTGTAGATGCGCCCCATGTGAAACCTAAGTGCGCTCAATTCGCCTAGCGAATCGTATGGCATATTTTCTGGAAGTGGTATCTACAAGCTATCAGATCGACAACCTGTATGTACATCGTCACTGTTTACTTTGCCAAAATTCAGCTAAAATGAATTTTTTTTTACATTCAAGTCAAGGTATTTTGTTTGCAAATTCAGCTATGGGTGGTGACAGAAAAGGGTTAATAAAGTAAGAACACAGACATGTTTCGAATCAAATTTATTTTGACGTGGGTATATAAATGGACGCAATTTAATATCGTTTGGGCGACTTTCTTGTCTTTCCCGTTACCACTATATAGGTTACAATACACCAAATACAAATACAAGCTAGGATCAGCATAAATATAGCCACATGGTGAACGGTTATTGCTGTGCAAATGGCGAATAATTTATGAGAGGTGTTTGTGTTTTTTCGATGTCATTTTTTCCTCAATTTTAAGGGTAGTGTGACGTTTGTCAGGCTGCAGTGTGATCCACCACGTTTACAAGTACTTTTGGGCACATTTCAGTGTGTCTAAAAGGACGTTCTTTAATTTTAAATACTCGTGCAGGGTCAAAGCTTTCCTGCGAATACAGGCCAGCGGGATTTGTTAACACTGACGCCTATGTAAAGCATTTGGTGTATTGTAACCTAAACCAGGTTTTTATATAAAATTGGATAAATACGAACATCCCATCCGATCTATGGACGGGACATTCTATGTAGCACTCTACACTGCCTATTAGTGTTTCGACTTATATATATATATTTTGTCAACCAATTTAGAAATTGGTGACCCGCAATGTCTCATCAGGAGAGAGCGGAAGTCAGATTCCTCAAAGTAACTGAGGGATCGTCACATACATGTATGTTCGTATGTGTTCATGGTAGATACAGTCTGTCTGATGACAGCTGAGTTGAGCGATGGCCTTTAAGAAGGCTTAGCATTTTGTTCAGAGTATACCATGCTTATTATAATAAGCGTGGGTAAATTGCGTCATTCTTTGTGAAATGGCAATAAGTCGGAAGCATCATTTTGTGCAAGTTAATGCAGACTGAGGTTGCGTGGTCTGTACTTAATATGTTGAGAATATTGGTTGTCACAAGGAGTTATGTACGTTATATAACAATAGCAAATACAGTGCAGGTAATATATTTCTTATTTTTTTTTTAGTTAATATATGTTTCTTAATAAGTTATAGGTGTAGGTGAAGATCCCATGCGCAAATATATGTTATATATATGCTTAATAATATGATCTAGATGGTCTTGCCATTTCTGACTATGGTTTTCTTGTGTTACCAATCAACTTGAAATAAATATTTTCACTGTGACCATGGTCAAAATGAAGGCGGAAATCCAATTAGCATGTATAATATATCGGTGCGTTAGCCACAATCACGACCTGAGATCATGGAAATTAGGTATTGTCAGGTCAAGTGAGGCCAAGACCGTTTGTAACTCAGTAAGAAAGTTGTCCCGCTGTGGTATTAACGTGGCTGTCCGTGAATTTAATAAACGAAGCTAATTATCGCGGGCGAGTGACATTTATAACGATGTCATTAAAGGAGAGTCCTTCAAAGGAAAGAAAATTACTTGCGGGCATATATAGCGGTCGATTAATGACATATGGTGTCCTTATGTCAGTGCATAATCCCACCATTTCTGCTCTCATGTGTATGTTTTTTGTCTGTCGTCAGCATGACATGACACTTATGCTAAAGGTCTCCGAGCTTATTTTAACCCTTTACCTAACAAACCGGCCAAATAAAGCTGCAACAGCCTAAATTATCTTGGGTCTGTCTCAATAAAACCATACAAATATGGATATCATTGGAACCGGCTCATTGACCACATTGTGATGGTTACAGTTATGCCCTGTGCCAATGCATTCTCTTATATATGTGAGTCGACCATAGGTCGCCTCGCATATATAAGAGAATGCATTGGCCTAAATAAAATCTTTTTTTAACACTTTTTACCATTTTTTCTTACATTCTTTAACAATTTTATAATTTTTAATGTGTTAAGCCAATGCATTCTCTTATATATGCGAGGCAACCTATGGCCGACTCGCATATATAAGAGAATGCATTGGCACAGGGCCGTTCTGTTGGGTAAAGGGTTAAGTTTAGTAAAATCTTTAGCGACACAACACTTACCCACATATTTGGACATAGTTAGTTAGACCAGTAATACTTTACGGCAATGGAATTTGGGGTTAGTCTGACAATTACAAGTCCTTCAACAGGACCACTGAATATAGGTTCCTTTTCAGCTTATGCGATAAATTTAAACCTGATAAAAAATTCAACTAAATATGTGCAAGTATTTTCTAGGACTACGACAAAAATCATCTAATTTGGCTACCATGGGGGACACAGGTAGATGTCCTCTGATGTAAAGCGTTCTGCATAATATGGTAAATTACTATGAAACCTTAAAAAGCTCTAAAGATACTCTTATCACGAATGCTTTCAATATATCTACTGAGCTTGATAACAAAGGGGGAACTTTCCTGGTTTGGATTTATAAGGACGCTGTTGGGAGTATTAGATGAATACAATACCAAGCAAATGCTGATAATGGGAAGAGAAATCTTACAAAATAACTAACGGTCAGATGCTCGTAGCCCGTTTGTATATAACCACGGATATATGCGAGAATTACACAATGAAAACACACTCCACAATTTGGGTCGATAAGCCTTGCCCTGTGTATTTTGATGTTGCGTTTTTTGACAATCGGTCTTCCGTATCATTTCTACAACACAATTATCGTCTTACTTACAGCACGACGTTACCGTGTGATCGCCACAGAAGCGTTTTCATAAGCTGCAAAACAGAGTTCAGTCCCCTCGCCAAGCGATGCCTAAACGCTGCCGGCACGTGTATTTTTTAAATTAAATCTAACATTTTTTATTGAAGTGTTTTGCCAGTTACAATTCATTCTGGCTTGATGAAGACCATTTTGAAATGAATATGGACAGTTCTGTTTCTCAGAATAATGCAGAATGAATTGTAACCGACAAAAATCTCAAATAAAAAATGCGACATTTCTTCACATTACGTGTAGGTACTGGCAGCGGTAAGTCGTGCGTAGTGGACTGAACTCTGCATGTGGCTTGGCGTTTTCATTCAGAGTATGGTCAATATATTGCCGCCGGTGCAGTGTATTCTCGGATAGAAAACAAATAGGTCTATATGCCGAAAGCAGAAACTAAGTCGCGAGGGGCACCCCTGTTCGAGTCTGGGATATTTGGCACTCGGGCTTGGCTAGAGGGTTTTCGTTGGGTACTAGATGGTAGCCTATTATAAATGGACCAGTAGTATTGTGGCCTCTGGCCATGCAGGGGGATGATAAGGATGGTTCGGCCCAGTATGAGATTTAAAAATCCTAACATCTAGTAGTATAACGCCAGACAAATTTACACCCCGATTTATTTTTTTCTTAAATTAATTAGCATGTAACTACTGGCAAGGACACAGAACACACGGGTCGCCCGATGGTTAGGCCCGATGTGAGAACATTTTGAAAATCTGAACATGAAAAGTTGACAATCCTAGCATCTAGACTGGCCTCAAATTTTTAACCTGATATTCACCCTTAGGTTTGAAAATTGCCAACTGATGGCCATTTCAGTCCACAATTTTGCAAATGAAAGGGAATTATGAAAATGTTGGTCTAAAAACAACAAATTCGTCACTAAGAAATTGTTGGAAAATCAAACTACGAGAACAATTTCAACCTAATTTTGGTGTGAATTTTCCAATTAATGTTGCATTAGGTTTGACTACAGTATGGGGGTAAGACCCCTGCATAACCACCCTTGTCGACAGGTCCCTGCTTGGCATCCAATGCTAAGAGTGCGGTCTTGCATTCACTGAAGATGAGAAATCATCGATACTAAATTATGTTGGGTGGCACCCGGGGAGGAGTCAGGGGGCTACATCCTCACCCTGTCGGGGAGGGATAGCCACCCCGTCGGTGAGATCTGCATAGTCAACCCGGTAGCTAAAGCCCGGCCCCCTATCTGGTAATCGTATAGCCCATGCGTCGGGGATATCCCTGTTTGAAATCATATAGCAATTTTAAAGGCGAAGACCCCATATGGAGCAGAAATAAGGGGGAAATGAGCTCTCATAACCACAAAACTACACTAAAGACATCCCAATAACCCAAATTTGATGCAGTCGCATATTGTATATCTATGGTATCGTTCTGTTGGCATCTCTATATCATATAAATACTGTTCTATAAAAACCCTTAAACCAACTCGACGTGCGATTTCCCTGCGCTCCTATTGCGCAAATTCTAGTATAAAAGGTGCGTCTATTTCAGACAAAGTTCAAACAGTAAATATAACCAGACAGAAACCGCTAATCTCATTACCAATCTAACAACACCAGTCGAACATGATGACAACCACAGGCACACACGCCATGGATAAATACGCGATCAAAAGAACGGCGGTTTTTGTGTACGGTTATATCTGGCATATATAATACCCATGGTTATATATAAACGGGCTACGAGCATCTGACCGTAAATGTAATTAGCGTACCGAGGAGTATATACGACAATGAGTTAATGATAATCGTAGTAAACCTGGTCAAAGAAACAAGTTGAGCACGTATATAACATTCAAGTTTAATTTTAGGCTTGACAAATATATTACTTGGGGTAACTTTAACCAAAGACGCCTTGAAATTGAAACCGATCGCTATCTGGGCATTGATGAACAGGATAGAATTTGTCAATTATGTTTAACGAGTCAAGGGAACGAGCTTCATTTTATGTTACAATGCCCTACATTGCTTCAAAAACGTGAACCTATCCCAGATGAACTGTATACCAAATTCCCTAACACAAAACAACTGAATGATGAAGATCAGTTTATATGGCTAATGAGTTGCGAATATGAGTTTGTCGTAAGATATGTGTCCTTATTGGTCGTCTTTTTAAATCAAGATCCTCGATTCTCGGAGTACAGACTACAGACTGACTGAGCGTAACTGTCATGCCTTTATTTGAAACCTCTCTGAGTATTCATTTCTCTTTTCTTACTGGTATGTTATTGTTGGATAATCATTGCAATCACTGTGTATAGGTAACTGGTTCTTGTACCACTTAATTATACTGCCTGTATAGGCGTCTAAATTGACATAATAAAACATCTTATCTTATTTGTATTATCTGAACACCCCTCCAAATGAATAATAGACTGCATGTTCAAATGTAGACTTCCATAGCTGAATGGGATATATAATACCGTCTTCATATTCTGACACCATATGGCTTTCAAAAATACCAGACAAATTTGCCAGTGTGTGACATCGGCCTTATATTGAGTCTGACCTTCTAAACGTGTCTCTGTCCACACTGGCGTTCTCTGTGTAATACGTGTCAGAATCTGTTGAGGTATCGCGTTTAGTGTCCTCCAGGTTGCTCATGCATTCTGCCAGTCGGGGGTCGTCCTGTTTCAGGCCCGTGTCTCGAACAACCTGTATAAATTATAACATAAAATATGACCATATGCTTAGTTTAATTAACCCTTCCGTGACTGTGTGATAAACATCAAAACATCACGAGAAGCGAAATGCCGAGACGCGTTGTTATTTTGTTTGTGTGCGTATTATATATCTTCTATTCTTAACCCTTTACCCAACAGAACGACCCTGTGCCAATGCATTCTCTTATATATGCGAGTCGACCATAGGTCACCTCGCATATATAAGAGAATGCATTGGCTTAACATATTAAAAATGATAAAAATGTAAGAAAAAATTATAAAATTGTTGTAAGAAAAAATGGTAAAAAGTGTTTAAAAAAGATTTTTTTAGGCCAATGCATTCTCTTATATATGCGAGGCGACCTATGGTCGACTCGCATATGTAAGAGAATGCATTGGCACAGGGCATAACTGTAACCATCACAATGTGGTCAATGAACCGGTTCCAATGATATCCATATTTGTATGGTGTTATTGAGACAGACCGAAGATATTTTAGGCTGTTGAAGCTTTATTTGGGCGTTTTTGGCCGGTTTGTTGGGTAAAGGGTTAAAAAACAACAACACACACGGTGAACAGGGAACACGTGTCCTGGTTTTAGTTCACTCGGCAATAATTTGGTCGGACTTTCTTATTGTTTTGGTAATTTGCGGAATAGTATGCATATACGATACATGTATACCCTCACATGGTTCCTCTCCCAAGCCACGAAGATCGACGCATGTGGATGAACAGATTGTCCATAAATGTCGATACAACTTCCTGTTACATGTTATTGCATGCTCATTCGGAATAGACTGGTATCCACCGATGATGTAACATTCATGTCGATTTCAGAACTGAGTTAAAGGCACGGGCGGCGTTCTTTGCAGAAATATTAATATTTGTTCAAATTGCCATCAACAGAAGGATTATTAAAATATATATAGTTTTGTTCATATGCCAAACATAATCAGCGCGTAAATAGTATATTGTCGTCAAGACGTGCGATGGTGTACGTAAAAAAGAACCTGCTCGTGTTTACATAACACAGCGCAATTCTATTGGTTAATCGCACACAAATTATATGAACGCTCTTTATTATTTCCATATCAGGAAAACAGTAACAAATAACGCTCTTTATGATTACCATATTCGGTTCTAAACAAAAGCCAGGTAACGTAATGTTTTTTGCTTTTGTTTACATAACAAAGGGAAACAAATTGACAATAACATACTGTTTATGCCATATTTATGATTGGTATAAGAACAAGGTCTGTCTATATTTTACTATTCTTTCTGTTTGTGGCGGTTTTTGACGGAGGTGAATATTTTAACAGCATACCCACTGCCAACGCCGCCCGTATCTTTAAGGGTCAGACGCTCGTTTTGCCAAAATTTCATGGAATTTAAAAATGGATTTCTTTGTGACATTTGCGGTTATTGTGATACAAAATATTTAAGAACCAATCCGTCGGAAATTATAACCTCATTTACTTTACTTTATGGCATGAAAATTAGTTAAAATTCCACTGTTTTCCGGTACCAAGAAACTGCAGTTCATATTTCCATGATATCGTATCTGAAGATCATGAGAGGAAAGTAATTTTTTCTTGATTCGTGAAATGTATGATTATTGCATTAAGAAAAGCATCTACCCATAAATAATTTTGTATATTTGAGAATGTTCATGTCATGTCTGTTGGTCAATGACAAATTGGGCTGAGATGAGTTCTGGGTCATGGGTTCATATCCAAATGATACAAATGAAGCCTCCTCTCATAGAGCCAAGACAATAAGTTATTTGGTGATTGGATTGTTGTGAATGTGAAATTATTAATTATTCTAGCAGTTCTTCTTACCGAAAGGGACAAAATATTTTAAACCTCTCAAATGTATTAAAATCCATTGTTTTTTATCATCTTAATAATTAAAAAGATTCTATATATAATGTGAATGTGAAATTTAAAAATTTTCGCCAGATAGATCTAGAGAAAATCTTTGTTGAAAATCTCTTGCCATTTTTGACTGGATTAATACAAAACGTGCGTCTCCCACTTAAAGCATTCAATGATTTTTTTATACAAATACTTCCTGTCAAACTCTCTACAGACATACAAGACATCTTGTTTTTTAAACCACTTTTTTACATAATTCAAACACAGATCTCCAGTTAAAAATCGGATAAAGGATAATTAAATTTGAACTTAAAGTCAGCGCACAACCCACGCATGCACCCAGCAAAGTACCGACATGAGATGTTCACTGTTACCGATGCATTGATCTTTACAACGAACGAACAACCTGACCCCATGGATGCCAACATCACTTGAAGGCTAATATTAACTAGCTGTACAACGTCACCAGTTCCATCAAATTATAATTTAAGGGTCATATAACAAGTTCAATTGTTTTGATAATCATATTTCTCTTTTTGTGATTAGGCAAACAAATTAGACATCACGAGGTCAATCAATACATCATACACAGCGAGTACATTCCAGCAAAGATGGTTTATCAATTTGCTCATTTGCAAAATAAATTAAAGCGATTGGATGGCCCTTTCTCGCCACTGAAGAACCAATCAACGATACCTATTAGATCTGCATAAGAATGTCGGCTGCATCGTCCTTAGACTCAGTAAAGGTGAGTATGTCACACTGTCCAATGCACCGAGCACATTTATACCCATCCTTTCCAATCGATCAAGCTCAGTGTATCTAGCTTCACATGGACGAGTAGCAGGGCATGCACCCAGCTTTTCGAGTAGGTTTATTTTATAGATAACTTACTGAAACAAGCTCCCTTTATCCAGAAACGTATAGTGGCCTGTGGCCCCTTTGTATGCACCAATTGGTGCACTTCGCACACATTTTTTATCTGTTAAACATTTTTGTTTAAATTGTTTAAATAACATATTTGAAAAACTAATGCCGTTATAACATGAGCTGGGTATCCTGCGTTACCACAATATATTTGGTTGAATTCGGTCTAGGGTCTGGGAGAAACATCACGAACAGATAGACAGACATATACATACATACATGTGGCTATGTATATACAAACTATTATATACATGTATATAGCTACATGTATAGATAAACGTTTATTACCAAAAATTGTGAATTCACTTTTCAGATTGTAATGCTTGTGTTGACAATGAATAAATATGGCTAAAATTCAACCCATATACATGTGGTATAACTATTTACAATAGTGTGGTTGCTCGCGTTCTACATTTAGTTTGCGATTGATTTTTCCCAAAGCCATGACATTGTTCACAACTGGGTTAGGTCGAAACTGTGCCATGTACCAGCATGGGCTTTAATTGATATGAAGTACGTCACACCTTTGTCGGTCAATACCAATTGAGCAATATTTTGGAATCTTGGATATATTATCATACATTCAATCTGGCCAATCACACAATCAGATGATGTAATTTACCACTAGAATTTAACTGCTTATCATTGAATTATAATTGTGTAAGTATATATATATACCGCACCTCAGAATCGTCAGATCAATTGGGATTCGGTGTTCGTTTCAAAGGGGTATAATTAGATGTCTGGCTCACATCTCAGATTTGTCAAAGTTTGTATTATACCTGTATATAACAGAGTTTCTTGTTTTTTCTTAGCACGGTTGAAATGTGTTCCAATGTGGCGTCAATGTGTAAATAAACGTAGGTTAAGTATTAACTGGAAGATAGTCACACAAAAACTTATGGAATTGTACGCTTTCGGAACTATTTTCTTGGATAAAATAGTATGGTGCCAAAGATTTTATCTTCAGCAGTATAGTTTTTTTTTTTTAGAAACATAACTATTTAAACGGACATGGCTCATTCGAATCTCCAATTTTTTTCTGCGTAATTTTGAGCGATAGGATACGATACGATATTGATATACCGGCTTCATATTCACTGAAAAACACTTTGCCAAAGTCACAGCCATTTTTCAGCCGTTTTAAATTTTTTGCCAGATGTCAGACAAACGCTCTTTATTGCTACCATATCAGGAATAGACTAACACGGAATGCTCTTTTCTGTTTCATGTCGTCCAAATGGCTGTTCTGTGTTTGGGACCCAAAAACTGTATTTTTCATTACTTCAGTGCGTCTCTTGTTACATAATGCTCGTAAAAAGATAGTTCACATATTTATCGACCTATTTCGATACTGAGTAAAATTCAAAAGCGAATAATATTTTGTGTGTTTTGGAGCGCAAACCGCGATGTGGCTATAAACAAATTAAGGAAATTAAATATTAAAGATGTGGATTAAAATTTATGTCGCAACTACGGGGAACGCAGCAGCGTTGATTCACAGTCTAACAATTCAGGACCGGCTACACGTGCTTGGTACATTTTTGTTCAGCTGTTGAAGTGGTTGTTCTATCATACATGTATCTCTATATGTAGGGACTCGGGTATAGGATATGTATCGGGATATATATACTCCGAAATTTTATATGGAAACCTGGCACCATATTGGTCTTGGTCCTTCTCATGTTGTGGAGTTTGTAGTTTTGGAACTTGGAAGAGTGTAAGTGTTCATCGTTTCCAAGTTTCAATTAGAATGTGTGTTTGTGTATTAGAATGTGTATTTGATCCCGGAAGGTAAATTATTGTTAAAGGCACGGGCGGCGTTCGTTGCAGAAATATTCATATTTGTTCAAATCGCCATCAACAGAAGGAATATTAAAAAATATATAGTTTTGTTCATATAACAAACATAATCAGCGCGTAAATAGTATATTTTCGCCAAGACGTACGATGCTGTACGTAAACAAGAGCCTGCTGGTGTTACAGAAGTTTTGCTTAGAACTGTTTACAGCTCAATTCTATTGGTTAATCACACACACATGATATAAACGCTCTTTATTAGTTCCATATCAGGAAAACAGTTACAAATAACGCTCTTTATGTTTACCATATCCGGATCTAAACAAACGCCAGGTTCTGTAACGTTTTTTTTGCTTTGTTTACATAACAAAGGGGAAACATTTGACAATAACATACTGTTTATGCCATATTTCTGATTGGTATAAGAACAATGTCTGTCTATATTTTACTATTCTTTCTGTTTATGGTGGTTTTTGGCGGAGGTGAATATTTTAACAGCATACCCACCGCAAACGCCGCCCGTATCTTTAAGGGTATCGTACAACCGGTTTTATTGTGGATGGTGTCAGCGTAGACAGTAATCATGGGCTTCTGACAATGTTGTTTATCGATGAGAGTCAAGACTTGTCACAAACGATATCGTAGCAACTACAATCTCGTGTTGATGCTACTTATTAATTGGCGGCTGGCAATTATCAATATAATTGATCCCGGAAGGTAAATTATTGTTAAATAATACATAAATACATATTTTATAACAAGCACACAGTATTATATCTCACTGCATGCTATGATTTTTATTATACTGATATATGTTTTCTGTTTTGTTGAACGCGTGAGGCTGACCAGCAATCCATTAATGGAAATATGTCTGTATTTTTGTTTTAACTCAACAGTATAGCCCTATGATATGCGCACCGTGTAATCCAAAAAGGAGTGTAAATATATTTTCACCCTTTTGGTTGCCATAAACCGATATGGATGACAATGTAGTAACCACGAACATGGTGTACCCACTTTCGTTTCATCGTTCCTCGTTTCTAATCAAGTTGGGTTCGGACAATAGGAGGTTCATTGGTCATTTTTGTAGGAACATCGGGAACGGTATACTCATTGCTGTCTTCTGTAGGCCAAATATACGCAAAGTGTCCGTCTCCATATGCTTCACTGCATTTGGGATTATTGACATAATGACATAACGTGCCTCTATATAGTCTGGCTGCCGAGTTTCATGAAAAATGCATTGGAAATGAACGGCAATCAATACGTTATACATAGTGAGTACATTCCTGCAAAGATTGTTCATCAAATTGCTCATTTGCAAATAAATTAAAGCGGTTGGATGGTCCTTTCTTGCAACTGAATAGTCAGTCAACGATACCTATTAGATATGCATAAGAATATCGGCTGCATCGTCCTTAGACTCATTAAAGGTGAGTGTATCATACTGTGCAATGCACCGAGCACATTTATACCCATCCTTTCCAATCGATCAAGCTGTACCTAGCTTCACATGGACGAGTAGCTGGGCACCACGCTTTTCGAGTAGGTTTATTTTATAAATAACTTACTGAAACAAGCTCCCTTATTGCTATTAAACTTTGGAATGATTTATCAGATGAAGCGAAAATGTGCGAAACGGTTTCCGAATTTAAACAATTCCTGAATAAAGATTGCATAGAACCTCCACAATCCTACGAGTATGCATATACACGGCAAAGCCAAATAATCCACTGTCGATTACGACTCGAATGCAGTAATCTGAATGATCACTTGCACCAAAATCACTTACAGGATAATTCCGATTGTACTTATTGTGGCCTGACAGAGACTACAGAACACTTCTTCTTTTATTGTCGAAAGTTTGCGAACGAACGAACGATATGCTTTCAAGGTCTTCGCAACAGACCATGTTTAAATGATCTTATTAAAGGATCACTATCATTACCAATAGATCATAACATTGATATCTTCGCAAGAGTACAGAAATATATTCTACTTACAAAAAGATTCGCGACTAACTGAGAGAAAACAAACTATACTATCAAGTATCAACAATGCGGTAACCCATGTCTCCTTGAACGGATTGATGGGGGCCCTATAGGCACTGAGTGGTGGGCAGGCAGGAAGCTATATATATCCATTAATAATTCGCAGTCAACATAACTCAATTAGATATTAATGATAAACCAGTTATCACCTATGAATATCCAATGGGGAAATGACAAATATAAGCTTACAAAGCTTACAGTCAGATCCTTTTCTCATCTCTTATATGCTGGGACACACGTGTTAACATTCTGTAATAAATATATGTGTTTAATTCAAATTGTATATGTATGTACACACTTGTTATTGAGAATAAAATATGTTTTACACTAAGCTCCCTTAATACAGCAGCGCATAGTGGCATGGCCCCTTTGTGAGTAGTGTGGCGCCAAATGGTGCGCTCCGCTCACATTTTTTATCTTTTAAATATTTTAGTTTAAATTTTTTAAATAAATTTGTTAAAAAACCAACGCCGTTATACAACCCGTCGGGTACCCCGAGTTACCACACCATATTTGGTTGAAATCGGTCTAGGGGCTGGAGAAAAATCGCGAACAGACATACATACATATAGACATACGGGTACTGTACATGTAGCTATATACATGTATATACAAAAGAGTATACTCTTTTGTGTATATATATATATATATATATATATATATATGTGTGGGTTAGAACCCACTAACTTCGAAATTCTTGATCTGCCATTCTGGAAACATGTCAAATTGCATCTGTGACCATACGATTACTGGTAGTGGCGTATATATACGTTTATTACAAAAAATGGGGAATTCACTTTTCGGATTGTAATAATTGTGTTGACAGTGAATAAATATGGCTAAAATGCAATGCAACCCATATGCATGTGGTATAACTATGATGATAGTGTCGATGTTCACGTTCTACGTTTAGTTTGCGATTGATTTTTCCTGAAGCCGTGACATTATCCACAAGTCGGTTGGGTCGAAACTGCACCATGCACCATCGTGAGCTTTAATTGACATGAAGTACGTCGCGCCTTTGTCGCGATATCATTAGTCAATGCCAATTAACCATATTTGGAGTCTTGGATATATTATCATACATTCAATCTGTCCAATCACACAACCAGATAATGTCCTTTACCTCTAGAATGTACCGCTAATCATCGTGTAATGATTGCGTAAATATATATACCGCACCCCAGAGTCATCAGATCAATTGGGATTCGGTGTTCGTTTAAAACGGTTATAATTAGATGCCTGGTTCACATCTCAGATTGGTCAAAGTTTGTATTATATATATATAACAGAGTTTCTTGTTTTTCTTAGCACGGTATAGATGGATTCCAATGTGGCGTCAAAGTGTAAAGAAACGTAGGACAAGTATAAACTGAGTGGAAGCTAGTCACACACAAACGTATGGAATTGTGCGCTTTCGGAACTATTTCTTGGATTAAATAGTATGGTGCCAAAGATTTTATCTTCAGTCGTATAAGATATTTAAATGTATAGCACCGCAACTACGGGGAACGTAGCAGCGTTGATTCGCTGTATAACAATTACGGACGGACTACACGTGCTTGGTATATTTTTGTTCAGCTGCAGGGACTCGGGCATTGTATATGTATCGGGGTATATATGCTCCGACGTTTTATAATGAACCTGGCACCATATTGGACTTGGTCATTCTCAAGTATTCAAGTTTGTAGTGTTAGAACTTGGAAGATTGTAACTGTTCATCGATTCTAAATTTCAATTGGAATGTTGTAGAAGGGTAGGGAAGGGAACTTATTGTTAAGGGTACCGTACAAGCGGTTTTATTGTGGATCGTAGACAATCGTTGGCTATACTGACAAAGTTGGTAATCGATGAGTCAAAACTTGTCACAAACGCTCTCGTAGCAACTCCAATCTCATAATGATCCTACTTCTGTCATTGGTGGCTGCCAATTATCAATATAATAATTCATCAATATATTCTTTATAACAAGCATACAGTCTTATATCTCACTGCTATGATTTTATTATAATGATATATGTTTTCTATGTTGTTGAACACATGGGCCTGACCAGCAATCCATTAAGAGCTATATTTTAACGAAAACATGGGTTTCCACAATATTTTGTCGGGGATATTGGTGCCCATATTTTTTTGGGATTTTTTTTTGTTGCGAACTGAACACTATAGCCCTATGATATGCACATCGTTTAATCCAAAAGAAGAGGGAATTATATGTTCACCCTTTTTGGTTGCCATCTTGAATAAACCGACATGGATGGCAATGTTTTGTACTAACCATGAACATGGTGTATCCACTTTCGATGGTGGGAGAACATTGGGTAGTTTAGGTACTTTATGGCGTCGGATAGAAATGCGTCTATTCAGGAGATAAACATACTATGTTGAGTTGGATATTGGGGGATTACTAGGATGAAAACAGTTTGTGAATGAGCCGGCTTGTGACTTCCATTTTTCATCAGCAAAACATGGCTGTAGCAAATACTCATACTCGTATCTGTTTTTCTCTATTCCAGACATTCCAACCAGGTATTCGTTTTCGGTTCTGGAAGGCCTCTGCGAAACAGGTCATCTATCGGCTGATATATTGGCATGTTCGAAAGAAGTTAGTATCCCCTGGAAGCAAACCATATACCAGGTTTGCGAACATACACAGCGCATGTATAACACAAACATACAATCAGTTATGACAATGACATGCGCATTTGTCCATATTTGTGATATATATTATTGAACATTCGGTGAACATTCTGCGCAGAAAAAAACTATTAATTCTGGCAGTTAATATAAATCGACTAACGCAACAAGTTGCTTGCTCAGCTTACACAGTTCAGTACTGATCTAGACAAAAAAATTAGTTGCCATGGATACAAGATTCGAGAACGCAACTACTACTGGATACGCACCAGATACCATATCACCATACCTCGTTGCAGCAAGTTGGGTTTGGAAAATAGGAGGATCATTGATAATTTTTGTAGGAACATTCGGTAACGGTCTGCTTATTGCTGTCTTTTGTAGGCCAAATATGCGCAAAGTGTCCGTCTCCATATACTTCACTGCATTGGGGATCATTGACATAACTTGTCTCTATATAGTCTGGCTGCCAAGTTTCATGAAATATGCATTGGACATGAACATCAGAGCGGCTAGCACGGCATCCTGCAAGGCTTTATGGTTCGCCGTGTATTATTTATTGGATTTAGCTGTTTGGACGCTCGTGCTGCTCAACATTGATAGAGCAATCAGCATTTCTGTGCCCTTCTCTCGCTTTCGATGTGGTAAGCGATCGGCATTTATCAATCTAGCCGTTGCAGGTGTCATCTTCTTCTTGATAAACGGTCACTGTTTGATTGGGAGGCAACTTGGACCACAAACAACCCCAACTTGCATCTACGCTGGAGAAGACGAATATTTATATTTCGTAAACAATGCCTGGCATTGGGTGGACCTTGCAAAATATTGCTTGTTGCCCGTTGCCATTCTAGCAGTATGCGACGTAGCAATGTTCATCTCGATAAGAAACACAAAGCGGAATTTATCAAATGCGGAGGGCGATAATCCAAAAGGAGGGAATTCTGCTGGGAATTCGTCAGGACCATCGTCACTCACCGTCATGTTAATAGCAGCGGACATCCAACTGGTCATCACGACAATGCCCATTGTTTTGGCGTTCATTGTCTCACAAGTCGACGCTGACAACGAAGCGCTAAGTTCGCCAGAAGCTCAGTTGGTGTTGTCTTGCATGGAGTTACTGAATGCAGCAAACCACTCGCTAAACTTCTTTACTTACTGTCTGTGTGGACGAAAATTTCGAGGAGAGTTGGTTGCCATGTTCAGCAGGGATATCCCTCCCCATGAACGGGTCGGTGGTAGTAGTACTGGGACAGAATTGAGTAGCGTCAAGCGGAAAACTTATACGGTTAAATAACTGAGACATACATGTAACACGGAGGAGATAATTATATGTAGGAAGTGACTGGGAACTGTAAACACATGTGCGAAGTGTGTATATTGGTGTTGCGCAAAGTGTGTACATTGGTGTTCAAGTAACTTCAATGTGTGGATTAAGTCATTACATTTATGTGACATGAAAATATAGTGATCGTCTGAACATTTCATTTCCAGACGTTTCTCGTTAACCCTTCCATGACTGAAGCTCCTGGAAGTTTTGCGGAAACCGTGTGACAATGCAATGTCTTATATATGCGAGTCTCCCATAGAGCGCCTCGCATATATACAAGAGATCTGTATTGACCTAACAATATTTACCATGACCTTGTAAGCCAGTGCATTCTCTTATATTTGCGAAGCTCCCTATCACTGGCACATGATCTTTGATGTTGCACAAGCATGGAAGGGTTACTATATCCAAGACATTTATACCTTGACTATAAAGAAACAGTTCGATATTACAGACACCGTGCCTTATCTTGTGATTGTTGTGTTGTTGGTTTGAAAATAATACTATGTATATATATTTTCTCAGGCTGATGTTGTATTGCATAGATGTACAAATGGTCGGTAACCAAAATTGTCATAATAAATGTTTGAAGACACCGCTATCGTTAAGTCGTATATGCTGCAAATTGCAAGATTATCAGCAAAACTTTAATGGCATTATTAAAAACATATCATGGACTTGTTGTGGTGAGATAAACTGTTATAGTATTCAGGCTCTATGCCAACAGGAGGAATGTTGCATTCTACTACATCGCCGAAAATCTCAAGCAAATCGACCGTACAACTCCATAGAAAACATCATCTGAACTGCGATCAATTGTAAATATTTACTTTTCGATTCGGGACTCAACTATCGGGCATAAAGTAACGAAAACGATTTCGCCATCGAGAGTCACTGAATTTAATTAATATATAATATGACGGTGTATATTGTCAGTTGGGATTTAAAATTTGTAACAAAAATAACTACTTTGAACATGATTATCCTCCAATTCTATTTGATCACCCTACTGGAGAGTTTCACATCACTTTAAGGACGGCGAAAAATCTGGAATTTCACATATCATGTTAATTATACACCATACAATCTAGCAGTTTTAAGAGAATACCAAGGGGCCTCGGTTGCTCAATCGGTTAGGCGTACAGCTCCAAGCGATAGGCGTACAGCTCCAGCGCTGGCGATATGGGTTCAAATTCACATGTTTCCATCGTGAACTTTGTAACCCGAAATCGTTATCTGGTGGAGTTGACAGTCACTCGCCGATGGCCGGTGGTTTGCCGCACATGGTCGACGAGTTTATCAGGTTTAACTGGCAATGTCGTGATATGGCATTGGTTGCTGAAAGCGACATTAAACCCCAAATCAATCAATCAATAAAGAGAAGACCAAAGCAGCGGATTTTAAAACATTTGAGAAGCTGCACAAATCATTTACTTTTTTTGTCACTTCAGGTATAACAAGAATTGTTAAAATAACTAATAATTTCACACAACACTCCAATGATAAAAGAGCTTATTGTCTTGGCTCTATAAAAGGGAGCTTCATTGTGTCATCAGATGTTGAGTTAATTTTGTAATTGCATGATATCATACCTCAAATATTACAATGAAGAATAAAGCAGCCACGAATACTTCATCTCAATGCAAACAAATGTTGACATACAATCTGGTTCAATCAAGCAGTGAGCAATCAACTGGCCATGGGAAGGCTACAGTATTTATATATCCTCTAGAGTCGTCAGCTGGGATTTGAGGCTACAGTATTTATATATCCTCTAGAGTCGTCCGCTGGGATTTGGATATGGCCTATTACCTAGAATTCATATCAAATTGCATTCTCCAACAGATATTGCACGAACATTATCAAATACAGAACTATCTATCGGTGGCGGTCTTTCTAAATAACATTAATTCTGAAATGACGTGAATTCAGGTGAATCCAGACAAACTAAGTTCCTCCTATCGATCGTCATATATGATATCATGGTTATATAAACTGCACTTTTGAAAAAAGGTCCTATGGTACAGAATTGCTTGGTACCTGCAAACAGTGATATCTAACATATTGTTCACGTCATAGAAGTATAGTAAATGGGTTATAATTTCCGATGGGTTGGTGGTTCTTAAAAATTGTGTAACTACACTCGATTATATTCCAAATGCAAAAAGACAAGCAGACATACGTTGGGAACATCCACCTGGCCCTTAACTCCAAGTGCAAATATATATGTCAGGGGTATGTTACCAGCCCCAACATGTATTTGATAAACTCTGATATTAAAAGTTCAACAAATTGATAGATCACCAAAATAAATATGTTTAAAATAACATTAGTCTGGATCTATTGGGCATATATTGAAGTTTTCATAGTCAGCAATCCATAAGTGACCGAAGTGACACACGTATCACAGTAGCGATGGCATAGTAGGTGTGACAATTAATTACGGTGCAATTTTGGTGACAATTGGTCGTCATATTCCTGTGCCATAGCGAGACATGTCGCCCGCGCACATTCACACACTGAGTCTTTTCCAAGCTCTATCGGCGTCGAGATCGACATCTCAATGATTTATCAAACCGAATGTCTTGTCGCTGTTGATCGTTACTCAACACGCAATGTTATATTGTTAATGCTAACACACAAGACAATTCTGGACGATCGGTCGTGCAATTTTATGTATCGTAGAGAATACAATGTGGCTAAACGTAATGAGTAGAGATCAACCTTGGTGAAACTCAATGGGTTAATTGGTCAGTCGACTCACTGTGCGAATATGCGGCGCGCGACACGACTGCCTATGGCATATAAATTATGTTGACCAATTGTCACCAAACTCTACCATAATTAATTGTCACACCTACTATGCCATCGCTACTGTGGTACGTGTGTCCGCAGCCAATCACTGCCTTGTTTCAATGCAGAGATGGTATTTTTTGTTAATACTTGTTTAAGTTCGTATAGAATGACTATGTGATCGGATCGGTCATTGTGTTGGTAATCGTGAAGCATTTTCACTATTGTTATTATTATACTTATTAAAATATTATACTTATTAAAATAGATGCAGTTAGTTTTCTTGCATGGATCCTGGGCCCAGTTTCATGAAGCAATGACTTAAGATGGTCTTAAGATGGACTTAATCTAAGACGTAAGGCGGATCTTATTATGTTACTATTCCGTTTCACGAACGCGTTTCCTAAAACAATCTTAAGTTAATTATTTTTGTTTATACCAGATTGTGACTTTTGTGATTTTGATTAAAAATATATGTTATTCCAATTGAATAGTTATTGTGTTCTTATATCTGATTAATAGAAAATTGGAATAGGCATCTCATATGAGGTGTGTTCACAGTTTGTGATCTGCGACTGATTATCGGATTGTGTAATAAGGTAATGCGGTGCAAATGGACCCTCAGTCCCCGTTGAATAGAACCATGTTTAACAGGATCCATGCTAATCACCTTTGTTAATGAGTCTGCCAAATTACGAGAGTGTCACGTACACCCTGACTGCATTACCAATGACGTGTGAACTAATTGATTTATAATGTGTTGTTTTAATGACAGTTATACCTAGAATCAACAAGGCTGATCGCACTTGGCTTCTTTATTTGTCGAATAGTAGACGGAAGTTTCACGACTCATTAGAGCAAGTACGACAGAAGTCCATTCGCGACCGCAATACACAACCAGGTCAACGGGTTCGGACACTCGCGAAAGGCGGACATTGCACCATCAAGAGTTGAGGAGCCCCGACCGACCTTAAGTCAACCGGCTGGCATTGCACCCTCTTCCTAGCGTTGAGCCCGTAGTACAAGTCCGAAATACAACAGACTAAGGCAACTGGAGTCCACGCAAGCACAAAATAGGACACTAAATTACAACCATTCACAACCCAAAATAATATATATATCATCAAACAAAACTCATAAAAGAAAACAAGGTAAGTCTTCATCGCCGGTCCAGGTTCGGAATGGGGGGGGGGGCTTTGCTTCTTGCTGCGGTGGCATCCACATCATGCACAGTAGGCAAACACCTACTGTGCATGGGCAGATAGTTATCTACTTACAAACTCACAAACCATATAAACGCTCTTCAGTGGAATTATAGCATCCAAAAGTTGGTTGTATGAGAGGGCTGACAGCCCTTTCAAATCTTCCCGGGTATCATCCCAAACTCCAAACCTGAGTCCATTCGAGGGGAGAATTCCGGACTCCATGTGATAAGTTTCTGACTTGGATGTGCTCGAATTTATATCCCATACAACAGAAACTCGCATTAAAGCTCACTGAGAAGGCACTTCTATTTCCATTTCCTTTTTACAAAACTAATGTAACTATTCTTTGTGTTTGATGGAATCATATTGCAGCATTGGTCGCTCAAAAATTGTCCAGGGTTCAACAACATTAGCCCTTTGAAATCATAAGTGTATCATAGTCACTATCAATTAAAAATGTATCGAATCATGCCACCCCATTATTCGGCGTATATATATGAAAAACAATCCTACTCTAACTGGCCTCATTGAACAACTTAAATACTACCAAAACATTGAATGTCTCAGCGAAAGTCACTTGTAAGTCAGTAGGGCTCATCATTATAAAACAAGATGGGAAGACTTGAAACCACTGTTAAAATATCAATAAGTCAACAGAAAACTGGAAACAAATTGTTTACAATACCGTCAATCCCAAATTCAACTAATGTTTTTGCATGCATATAGGCAAGATTGTGGGGATGAAGGGAAATCTAGCTCACATGTATTCTCCACTGAGATGGAATGCTCCCATCCTACCCCACGACAATAATATATCAACAACCTAAACATTTATTTGTTTATTATAATTGTAAAAAGTTCGATACAAAATCAATAATATATCAAACATACAATTTATACTTTATGTTCAATAGAATAAATCTCAAGTTGTTGACCATCATATTACATATACATTAATGTGTTTACATTTATTTATGAGATATGCATATCAGGATCCTAATAAAAATAATAAAACAAAAATATATATATGGGGGTCATCAGTGGCTCAGTCGGTATAAGAATCATGACACAGTCGGTATAAGAATCATACCACCCCATTATTCGGCGTATATATAGAGGTCATCAGTGGCTCAGTCGGTATAAGAGTCATGCCACCACATTATTCGGCGTATATATAGAGGTCATCAGTGGCTCAGTCGGTATAAGGATCATGCTGCAGTACACTGCCACAAGCTGACCAGAATAGTGACCAAACTAAAGAAAGCATATACATGTATCGTGAAACAGAACACACCAGAATAATTTAATAGCTATATATTTTAAACAAAATATGTTAGACCGATAGTAAATTCTTTAATTAGATTCTACAAGATATTTAACACTGAACACATTAATCGCAATCCTGTAAATTGCATGTTGGTGCCACACCAAACTAACATCCACTTAGTTTAAAAGGGACATGGCTCATTCGAACCTTCATTTTTTTTTCAACGTAATTTGGAGCGACGGATACGATAGGTCGATAAATAAACGAACTATTGATATACCGGCTTCATATGCTTTGAAAAACACTTGCCAAAGTCACAGCCATTTTTCAGCCGCTTTCAACTTTTCGCCAGAAGTCAGACAAACGCTCTTTATTGTCACCATATCAGGAATAGACTATCACGGAACGCTCTTTTCTGTTCCATGTCGCGCAAATGGCTGTTTTGTGTTTGGGAACCAAACACCGTATTCACAGTTGTATTTTTCATTACTTCAGTGCGTCTTTTTGGGTTATATGATGATCGTAGAAAGGTTGTTCAGATATGTATCGACCTGTATCGATACTGAGAAATATTCAAAAGCGAATAATATTATGTGTATTTTGGATCGCAAACCGCCATGTGGCTTTAAACAACGGGATATTCCACATGTCGTGCACATTTTGAGGTTGTTGCCAGTGCGGAAAATTGATTTAGTATTACGACACTTAAGCTTCAAACAAATACATAACTCATATATGTGCTAACATAATTCGTGATATATATATATATCAAGTATCACTATGTTTACACCTCCCAATATGTTCAATTTTCCACCTTGTTGATCCCATACTGCTCTAAATTTAGGCAGCCGAACAAAAACTTCCGAAACTTCAGCCCCAGGCATGACATTGATTGGAAAGCAGAATACACCTAGAAGACCTTTGATACATCAAATTGAAGGTTAGAAACATGTGATTATATAGACTGGTCGATAAAAGCTTTACCTAGAACAAATTTAGACTAAGTTGGTTTGTATTCCATTTTGAACAGGACCTATATCCTTTATAACATATCCAAAATCTGCTAAAATCCGCTTTGAGCTATTTTTTTACTAAGATTTTAAAAGTGCCCGTCCTTGTGAAGTAGGTTTTTGTACATTATCTCTTATCGGCGACACTATAACGACTTACTCTTCTATCCGATATATACCAGTGTGTGTGTAATTAGAGTATGGGAGCGAATAGTGGCGAGGATAGAAAATAATGCAATCGCGGCCATGAAATTGATGTAAATTGGCTGCAACTCCAAGCCCTGCTATAGTAAAGTAAAATATTCGATAACCACCTAGAGTGAAAATACGTATTGGAAATTTACAAGTATGCTGTTAAATATATTTAAAGGTAAACATATCATTAAAATAGATCCATTTGCAGGATTTATCGGTCACTGCAAAGCAAGTAAAACCCAATGATTTACGGCTTTAAATTTCGGGCTTTCTGCTTAGAATCCACCCAAAAAAATAACTTCAGGCATGCAACACACGAAGTAATGTTTCGACATACAGTGCGTGGTAGTTTCATATGGAATGATGATTAATTTTTTAATATAACGCAGAAACTGAAGTGCACACCCTTGCGGTGCAAATACTGGTTACATTTCTGGAATTTTCAACACTCTCCGTGATAATAAACCATACACGTATGTCGTAATGCTGATTATACTGCAAAGAAACACTCATATTTTCAATAGATTAGCACCCCATCTCACCCGCTCAAAGAAACGGTACATCGTACATTTTATTTTAAGACTAATTTCCATGCTGCTACCAAACCGGTTTCTTAGTAGACAATTTTGTTAAAATTACTTTAGTCGGCACTTTACAACGGGAATATGCTACCCCGCAATGCACAACATTACTTTTTAGTATCTTGCTGTTTGAAAATATCTTTCCATTGCCACCCACGTAATTGGGCTAAGTATCAGGTCATCAGCGTTTAAAGCTATTATTTCTGCGTTGACCATTCACTCAATGTTGCTATTTGTGGTTTTATATGCAGCAGATATGTGTAACATTCGGGAGAAGTGGTAAACGCTGTGATGCGTTTGCAGAAACGTATACGTTTCTTGTATTATTGAACTTAGTGAATATAGTGAATAAGCAAATATAATTTCCAGGTATAAATACAGTCTCTGCCACAGAGTATGTAGGCAATTTTCGTTAAGTTGAGAATTTATTGAAGATAGTCTATGGTACTCCTTTGTATTTTGATAAATTGCGTTTATAGTATACCACCATGCATGATTGTGATAAAAGCGAAATATTCGTGTTTCATCAATTGACCTGAGGCAACCATGACTGATATATTAAGATACGGACAATAGGATCTACACATTTGACCCAGAACTCTATGAATAGCTCTCATACTCTTCTATAGTAGTGAATTTTGACATATTTTATGTTGTAGATATAAAAATAAATAACGATCGATCACCTCTTGAGACTACATTGACAACAGCCCTATTAAATCCATTTTAAATGCTTAATTAGACATATGTCACATGACTCAAGATAAAGAGTAGATAAAACTGCGTTATTTTTCTGCTTCTGTGTGCCCAAAAAGTACAGATTTAATCGTTGTGTGAGACACTGTTTTCGCTTGCTCTCTCGCTCGATACATTAGAGAGAATTCGTACATCTCTTAACAAAATTTTCCCTTATACAATGAAATCATTCTTCCTCGCATAATTCGAGAGCTTATTCACTCTTATAGGACTAGTTATTAAATTTTCCACAAATTGTAAATTTCATTCGATTTTGTCAATTTTGGCGGCCATTTTGGGACATATATTCTACCGATATGGCTTCGACTAAGCATTATTTGTGTGTATTTTATTTTATTACTAATTTGGTATTAGTTGGTGCATCTACCACAGATATTCAGAATTTTCGATGCCAACTGTATCATGGACATCGATTACAAAAACAATGCTCAAAGCGGATTTTGGAGTTCTCAAAATATATAGTAGATATATTCCTCTTCAAAATGGAATACAAACCAACTTAGTCCAACTTTTTTCTAGGTTGACCCTACAATTTTAGTTGAGGTGTAAGCAGAATGAGGTCCACAGAGGGTAAATTTGGTGATGCTAGGCCGCTATGCGGGGTGGCATCACTAAATTCACCCTCTGGGGACCTCATTCTGAAAATGACAGACACCCTATTTCAAGGCTTGGTCACAAGTAAACATTTCATCAAATGCCTTGACAACACTGTCTTTTGCCGTTTAGATCATGAAGTGGGCAACCACTTGCACTACCAACATGCATACTAATATAAAACAATACAAATTAGATTCATAGAAACATATAGTGTCTGTTTTCTCCAATGTTCTATATGCCGTTGCCATGGAAACCAGATTTACGGATTACCAGTGTCAGGTTGTCCGGGAACCCCCACTATAAAGAATTTCGCTTGGTTCAAAACAAATATGTTCAAACCAGGATAATATTATATTTGGCGGCCATTTAAAACAATCCAAGATGGCCACCGGGGGGGGGCGTCGTTAGAATGGAAACATGGATTTCCAAACTATGTAGGCTCTACCGTTTCCAAAAACATATGGTTTACAAAATCCACACTAAAAAAATATGAACACACAAGGAACCAACCTGGGCCTCGCGACCACTGTACCCATCTGGCCCTTGTGATTTTCTCTAAAACAAATAATTGTATTTATCAACACGATCAGTCAGCATATACATGCATGTACAATAATGATCGAAGGAAAAATTGCACCGGGTTCCGTCAATATATTCAAGAGCATCGCGGATGTGCCATTTCAAAAAACACGAATGTCTGAACAACCCTCCGTTCGTCATAATCGAACGAGAATGATTTGCCAACGAGTGTCACTTAATTTAGTGTGTACGAAAGAATGGCGTTGTGTGCTGGCAATTTTTATATAAAATTTAATGAAATATCGGCGTTGAGCAAGTTTATTCGCAGTGAGCCGCAACTGAGTGTTAAATCATTAAATTGTAATTATGTGAACTGCCTCTCAACGACTCAAGGTCGTAGCTCAATCGGAATTATGTGCAATTCTATGAGCAAAAGAGCAAACATACTTCGATTGGTAGCAATTTATTATAAACAGGGCAGAAACTGGAAAGTTCGTCAGACTTTGTTTTATTCCCCTGAGAAAGCGTATCAACACGAAACGTCTGGAAGCAGCATGGATTTTAGGTATGTTTTAGAATGTCCACATATTAGCCCATTCATTATCATTCACTAACCCGTTTTAGCCTGTATAAAACCCATTCATTTTCAGTCACTAACCCGTTCTTTTTTCAGCTTGTATAAAATAAATAACTGTTTTTCAGAATACCTACCCACATCCAGTAAACGAGATGATGGACGGGAATCACATAATTTCTGAAACAGCCGGTTTTATGTGGGCTTGTAATTGTCTCCATTACAAGAGTCATTTCAGCTAATATACATCGACTTAGAGAACTTTATCAACTACAATTGATCTTGAATCACCCACGTATGTCAGCGTATGTATGGAATTATTTGTAGATGGGCACATAAGAATTTACGCCACAGGTGTCCAGAGAATCAATTAATCAATTCGAAAAGATATGGCACAACTTTGAAAGTACGAGAACCCTGCGTGGGTCGCCACCTAATATGGATTCTCAAACGGTCGCTAAATATATAACCACGACGATGGCGAGAATAGCGGATTCTGCTGCAAATAGCCTGGTCGAGACAATCTCGCAGACCTCGCAAGTTGGGACGGATAAGGTTATTCAATCCACCAAGCGGTTACAAATTCAATCACGTCTCTAAAACCACAGGAACTGAGAAACACCTCGCAAGCCTAGACTGATGGAGGTATCTCATATCGCTGGGGAAGATCAAACGCATTTGGTTATTTTAGGTAACCGATAAGCAAATACCAAAACCACGAACTTCGCTCTCTCCTTCGAAAATATATCGGCCGTCACCACCTTCAGATTCTTTTATAACTCCTGGGCGATCTCAACTCAGCACTTATGCAGCCGCACCGGGGAGAATCGCCCCTTCTCGTTATTATATAGAGAAGACTACTCATCTTCAAGAGGAAAGAAGACTACTCATCCTCAAGAGGAAATCTCCTCTTCTAAAGACGAAAGGAATAGCCGAACGTATCCAGACTTTCTTTTGCAACAGTAGCCAGTAAAAAAAACACCGGCGGTTTCATTCTCAGCAACGTCATAAATTTTGTAGTGCAAAATACGAGTAAAACCTTGGAACAGATCCTATTAATGTCGGATTCACTGACATCAAAGAAGGGATGGAATCAATTAAATCGGAATAGGAACAAAGATTTCGAATGGTGTGTCGCAAATCAAGAAAGCTTTCACAAAAGCCCAAATTCACCGGCAAACAAAATTCATAAAGTAAATACCGCCAACAATTTATATATTATTTGGACACAATCTACCTCCAATTTCTTTCGCCAAAAATGACTCGAATCATTGCAGAAACCTTTAAACTAATAACGTCGGCAAATAATTTAGAAGTTAGAGATAGAGGATTAGAGATAGAGGATTAGGCACAGAAATTGTCAACCTACATCCAAGTCAAACTTTGTCCGATAACCAAACATCTCTATTCAAACTGGGTTAAAGTTTCATACCCAGACCCCTTTACGGGATCCGATCAAGGGTTCAGACGAGGAGGAATTCAACATTCTTCGGAAATTAGATGCCCTCACTCATTCCAATGCAGTATCCCTTTTTCACAGGAAGTTCGCGTTAGATTTTTACTTTCGGAATATGACTGGCATACCCATTAGATTTAAACACCCAAGTGGTTTTACCGCTAAAACGGAAGATATTGGTCAAGCAATACCCTTAATTTGCACGGAGGTTGAAGAAGTTGGCAGAGTCAACCCTCAGAACTTACGATAGGAACCAGCAACGAGCAATTAAGGAATTACGCAACATACCAGATTTAGTAATCAAAAAGGCAGACAAAGGTAGTTGTGTGTGTAGTTTTAATGTCGAAGGACAAATACATTCAGGGGGCATTGCGTCAACTGAATAATACGAAATGCTCACTATAAGAAATTCCAAAAATCGCACTGGCCGAGTAATGTTTCAAAGTATAACCTAATTTTGAGAGATCGTAAAAGAGCGGACATTTATCAATAAGGACCAGCTTGGTTATCTTGAAGCTAGCCCTTCGGCCAAGAATAGATCTTATTTTATGCTTCTCAAAATTCATAATCATATTGCAACCTGACCGGACCCTTTAATGTCTAAAGTACGACCAGTGGTTTCAGATTGTGGCTGAGAGAGTTATCATATCTCGGAATACATTGATGATTTCCTTAAACGTTTAGCATGTATACATCCGTCATATAGCATAGACACTGGTGATTTTGTATTAAATTTGAGTCAAGTATCAGTCCCCAAGGATGCAATTTTAGTCACTTCGGATATCGCTAGTATGTACACAACCATAGCAGTGGAAGCAAGCATGCAATCAATTAAAGAAGCATTTGATAAATATCCGGATGCGGACAGACCCACCTCGGAAGTATTGCAACTGTTGGAAATTTCTCTTGAAAGCAATGATGTGGAACTTAATGATGACTTTTTGCTTCAGACCCAGGGTGTCGCAATGGGCAAAAAGTTTGCTCCTACCTTCGCCACAATATTTGCGGCGAAATCGAAGAGAGAAGCTTTTTTCACAGTGTGACCAGAAACCATTGATGCATTTCCGTTCTCCTGGTGACCTATTTTTATATGGACTCATTGCAGAGCAGAATTAGAGTTTCTTTAAGATTTTCAACTCATACGATGACATAAAATTAGAACCTGCAGTCTCAAATTCATCGGTTAATTTTCTAGATGCAACTATTTTAAGGGCCGCCGTTTCCGAGAACAAGGCTTATTAGACATAAAAGTATTTTCAAGGAACCGGACACGCACGCATGATTGCATAAAAGCTCAGTTCATCCTCTTAATCTTTTTAATGGTCTCATCAAATCATCCACTATCTCAGAATTTGTTCAGCTTGTATGATTCTCTTTCAATCGATTATGTACTCAACCATGGCAGTGGAAGCAGGCATGCAGTCAATTAAAGAAGCATTTGATAAAAATCCGGATGCGGACAGACCCATCTCGGAAGTATTGCAACTGTTGAAATTTCTCTTAAAAGCAATGATTTTGAATTTAATGATGACTATCTTCTTCAGATCCAGGGTGTCGCAATGGGGAAAAAATTTGCTCCTAGCTTCGCCATAATATTTGCGGCGAAATCAGAGAGAAGCTTTTTTCACAGTTTGACCAAAAACCATTGATGCATTTCCGTTCTCCTGGTGGCATATTTTTATATGGACTCATTCCAGAGCAGAATTAGATAGTTTCTTTCAGATTTCAACTCATACGATGACATCAAATTAGAACCTGCAGTCTCAAATTCATCGGTTAATTTTCTAGATGCAACTATTTTTAAGGGTCCACGATTGCATAAAAGCTCAGTTCACCTCTTAATATTTTGAATGGCCTCATCCAATCATCCACTATCTCAGAATTTGTTCAGCTTGTATGATTCTCTTTCAATCTCTCAATCATCGAAGCTATTCAATACGACAACTCAGAAAAATTAAATCTGAAACTATTTATTAATTTGTCAAATTTAAATCACCTTCACTTCTTTTCAAACTGCACCCGAACGGCCACAGCTTCTAGAACGGAAATGTGACTTACTGTAGAAGTAAGCGTTGTGCCATGAGCACCAGACAATATATTCAGATATGGAATTTCTTTCAGAGCGAAAGCACTCGAGTTCAATATCGGATCACTCTTCAAATTGATCGCCACTCTGCCAGTGTAATTTATCTTATAATCTGTCAGTTTTGCAGATTCCAATATGCAGGTCAGACCAAACATGAACTCAAATTCCGGTAAATGTACTGGATCTGTTCATGCGAACATGTGCAATGCATTGTTAGTAAGAACAGTACGCTTAGCTGTGTTTTCAGCTCAGCTGTGTTAGCACACATCAGTCACAGCAGTTGCGTAGAGACACACTTTGAATGACAGTCAAAACTTCAACTTCCTTATGCCAACCTGATCACTGGGACATGTATATGTTATATTTAGTATGTCATATATATGTTATTTAGATCATAACACAATCAAATATTCACCATATTGGGTATACCTTGTAAAATAAAAAAAATGTGCAAACACCGGAAAAACTGTTTTCTCGACCTATGAACCACACACCCACCATGTGTAAGGAATTTCTATGCAGACCCCCCCCCCCCCCTGTATTGTACGCGTTAATTGTGCCTAATCTGATATATCGTGAGAAGCGAAAATCTAACTGCGCACCATTACCCATGCGTTGACGCTTGCAATAATCATCGTCGTTATTGTGCCCTACAATCATGGATTATAACTGAGCGAAACGTCCCTAATCTATCTGACTTTTGTTTACTTTCAGTCTGTTGTGACCTCCATTCTACATCAGCAAAAGTTGGCTGCAGCAAATATTCAGAATCGTATCTGATTCTTCTCCATTCCAGACATTCTAACCAGGTATTCGTTTCTGGAAGGCATCTGAGAAATAGTTCATCTATTGGCTGATATACTAGAATGTTCGAAAGTAGTATCGCGTGGAAACAACCCAGATTGCCACGTTTGCGAACATACACGGCGTACGTATAAAACAAACATACAATCAGTTATGATAATGGCACGTGCATGTGTCCATTTTTGTGATATATTATGTTACTGAACATTCGGTAAACATTCTGCGTATAAAACACTATGAATTCTAGCAGTTAATATAATTGAACTAACGCAACAAGTAGCTTGCCCAGCTTTCACGGTTGAGTACTGATCTTGAAAAAAAAAACTTAGTTGCCATGGAAACAGGATTCGAGAACGCAACTACTACTGGATACGCACCAGATACCATATCACCATACCTCGTTGCGGCAAGTTGGGTTTGGAAAATAGGAGGTTCAATGATCATTTTTGTAGGAACTTTCGGAAACGGCCTACTCATTGCTGTCTTCTGTAGGCCAAATATGCGCAAAGTCTCCCTCTCCGTCTACTTCACTGCATTGGGGATTATCGACATAACGTGTCTCTATGTAGTCTGGCTGCCGAGTTTCATGAAATATGCATTGGAAATGAACGTCAGGAAGGCTAGCACGACATCCTGCAAGGTATTATGGTTCGCCTTGTATTATTTGTCGGATTTATCCGTTTGGACGCTAGTGCTGCTCAACATTGATAGAGCAATCAGCATTTCTGCTCCCTTCTCTCGCTTCCGATGCGGTAAGCGATCGGCATTTATCAATCTAGCCGTTGCAGGTGTCATCTTATTCTTGATAAACTTCCACTGGTTGATTGGGATGCAGCTTGGAACACAAACAACTCCAACTTGCATCCTCGCTGGAGAAGATGAATATTTATATTTCGTATACGATGCATGGCAATTGGTGGACTTTACAAAATATTGCTTGTTGCCTGTTGCCATTATATCAGCATGCGACGTGGCAATTTTCATCTCGATAAGAAACACAAAGCGGAATTTATCAAATGTGGAGGGCGATAATCCAGAAGGAAGGAATTCTGCTGGAAATCCGTCACGACCATCGTCAATCACCGTGATGTTAATAGCAGCGGACATCCAACTGATCATCACGACAATGCCCCTTTTTTTGGCGTTCATTATCCAACAAACTGACAGCGAAACGCTAAAGTGTCCAAAAGCTCAGTTGATTTTGTCTTGCACGGAGTTACTGAATGCAGCAAACCACTCGCTAAACTTTTTCACTTACTGTATGTGTGGACGAAAATTTCGAGGAGAGTTGGTTGCCATGATTAGCAGGGGTATCCCTCATCAAGAACGGGTCCGTGGTAGTACTGGGACTGACTTAACTACAGTCAAGCGGGGAACTACGGTAAATAACTTAACGGATATCTCCCCACAGGAGCGGGTCGGTGGTAGTACTGAGACTGACTTGACTACCGTCAAGCGGGGAACTACGGTAAATAACTGAGACATAAACATGCAGACTATACATGTATATGTGGGAAATCACCGGGAACTGTAAACACATGTGCGAAGTGTGTACATTGGTATTCGACTGACTTCAATGTGCGGATTAAGTCGTTGCCTTGTGACATGCATGAAACTGTAGTAATCGTGAGAACATTTCATTTCCAGACATTTCACGTTAATCCATGTCTACATAATTTATCCGACGCCTTCAATTTAATGAAGATTATACGTTCAAATATGTATACGTTGGTAAACAACTACACGTTCGATAATCACGATATAATAGCAGGGAATCCCAGTACTTTTAACATATATTCCGCGCAACTAACTCCTGATTGGCTCCCATCATACTTGTCGCGATCTGTGATTGGCTGACACTGGCGTCATATGTTTGAAATTATTCGGACTGGAATCTTCAGTGATCGACTCTCGAAGTCTGTCTATACAGTATATAAATACAGTACTGGCATGGTGTATTATGTAGATCATGCCCTGATATATCTACTCTGGCTACGCTCATAGGGAGCATATTCCACTACATCAAAGCCAGGGAACTCTTTTGAAGTTATGCACCAGATTACATTATTTGGGCAACTTTTGTGAGCAGTCACAAATGTAAAAAATTGCTGAACTGGTCGAATGTGATCTCTTCTGGCATAGTCAGAGAAAAAATTCGTGGCATGCTCTACGTACATGTATATACTGAGACTTTCACCCTTTCTGTGCTAAATACTCATTGATGAGTATAGTTCCCATTTGTCGATTAGTAGACGGAAGTTTCACGACTCAATAGAGCAAGTACTACATAAGTCCATTCGCGACCGCAATACATAACCAGGTCAACGGGTTCTGACACTCGCACGGGAGTGAAAGGCGGGCATTGCACCATCGAGAGTTGATGAGTCCCGACCTACCTTAAGTCAACCGGCTGGCATTTCACCCTCTTCCTAGCGTTAAGCCAGTAGTACAAGTCCGAAATACAACAGACTAACGCAACTGGAGTCCATGTAAGCACAAAATAGGACACTAAATTACAACCATTCATAACCCAAAATAATATACATATCAGCAAACAAAACTCATAAAAGAAAACAAGGTAAGTCTTCATCGCCGGTCCAGGTTAGGAATGTGGGAGGCTTTGCTTCTTGCTGTGGTGGCATCCACCCCATGCGCAGTAGGCAAACACCTACTCTGCGTGTGCAGATAGTAATCTACTTACAAACTCACAAACCCTGCAAACGCTCTTTGGCGTAATTACAGCATCCAAAAGTAAATTGCAGGAGAGGGCTGACAGCCCTTTCAAATATTCCCGGGTATCATCCCAAACTCCAAACTTGAGTCCATTCGAGGGGAGAATTCCGGACTGCATGTGAATAGTTTCTCACTCGGATGTGATCGTATTTATATCTCTCTCACACAACTCAATCTCGCATTAAAGCTCACTGAGAAGGAACTTCTTCTATTTCCATTTCCTTTTACAAAACTAATGTGTCGCTCAAAACTTGTCCAGGGTACACAACATTAGCTCTTTGAAATCATAAGTGTACCATAGCGCACTATCAATTCAAAATATATCGAATCATGCCACCCAATTATTCGGCGTCTATATATGAAAAACAATCCTACTCTAACTGGCCTCATTGAACAACTTAAATACTACCAAAACATTGAATGTCTCAGCGCAAGTCACTTGGAAGTCAGTAGGGCTCATCATTATAAAACAAGATGGGAAGACTTGAAACCACTGTTAAAATATCAATAAGTCAACAGAAAACTGGAAACAAATTGTTTACATTACCGTCAATCCCAAATTCAACTAATGTTTTTGCATGCATATAGGCAAGATTGTGGGAACGAAGGGAAATCTAGCTCACATGTATTCTCCACTGAGATGGGATGCTCCCCTCCCACCCCACGACAATAATATATCAACAAACTAAACATTTATTTGTTAATTTTAATTGTAAAAAGTTCGATACAAAAGCAATAATATATTAAACATACAATTTATACTTTATGTTCAATAGAATAAATTTCAAGTTGTTGACCATCATATTACATATACATTAATGTGTGTACATTAACTTATGAGATATGCATATCAGGATCCTAATAAAAAATATTCGGCGTATATAGGGGTCCCCAGTGGCTCAGTCGGTATACGAATCATGCTGCAGTAGACTGCCATAAGCTGATCAGTTATTGTCCTAACTAAAGAGAGCATATACATGTATCGTGAAACAGAACACACCAGAATAATTCAATAGCTAAATATTCTGAACAAAATATGTCTGACCGATAGTAAATTAGATTCTACTAGATATTTCACACATTAGTTTCAATCCTATAATTTGCATGGTGATGCCACACCAAATTAACCTCCACTTAGTTTAAAAGGGAACTGTTAATAAAACTTTTTGTTCAGTAAAATAAACTATACCAGTGTCATAATGTAGAATTAAGGTTACTAAAAACGAATCATATTCGAAAACACCAACTTATAGCGTAAAAATCGAGATTTTAATGCCTTTTTGACGTCGACAATAATAAGGAAAAACTAAAAAGCCACTCGCCAGTTTTATGTGCACAAAGAAGCGTGACTTAAATGTGGGAACGCAACTTTTTTTCGGATGATGGAATAAGACGTAAACATGTCCACGTGTTTTCTTATTTGTTTTGTTTATGGCGACTTACGATACAAATCTACTATTTTCAACAATTTGGACATTTAGAAAGTATTGATGACTGAAGTGTGTAATCATATAATTTTCGATGAATATTGTGAATTGGATTTTCGATTCTGGACAGTCACAGTGGAGGTTGACGTTTCGCAATTGAAACAAATTGACACTTTTATTGACAGATTTATGTTTTAGAGGAATGTTTATCAACCAAGAATAAACTATTGGACTGTAATGTGCATAGAACAGTTGTCTGCAGTTTTCAACACATTCTTGGTGGAAAAAGATTCTAAAACTACGATGGCAATTTGGGAAGTAAATCACCTATTTTCGATGTTTTTTTCCGATGGTAATCCGACGTGGGCCGTATTCAACAATGCCAGCAAGGAGCTGATGCTGAACTCTTCCAATTTGATGATTATTTATTATAATTAATAAATATTTTTTTTAACCATTTCGCTTGTATATATTCTCCAAAATCAGTTGGACAAGTGTAGGTGAACAACCGATATACATTGTACATACAATAATAGCCTGATCGAGTTAAAATAGATTCATTGATCGGTCTTCCTGGAACATTGCTCACTGTTGTATTGTAAGAGGGGAGACCTCTAAATTTCTTGAACATTGTTTAAGAATTTGTAGATGTTTATATTGAATATTCTCAGTAAATAATTATTCTGTTTGTTTCAAAAGAAATCAGAATAATTGTTATTGTTTGCAAGTACTAGTATTGGTTGAAAGATAATTATAGAACAGTTTAGATTGACTCCCCTCTTACCAGATGCATGCTGACTGTGGAAGACCGATCGGTCTATTTAAGCACTTCCGGGCTATTATAGATCACTCGGTGATTCACCCAGGTTCGTTGGATGGCTCAAACGATGTTTCCTAAGAAATTTATATATACCCTTAATTTGAACCACACAGTTGTTTGTTTCGTACCATATTTTTTGTCATTTCACACCATATACATTTGTATATTTCGTTGGTTCCCACAAATGGTAATTGGTCATGCATATGCAGCGTACCATGTGAAAAATTATTTTAATTTTGTTAACTTAATGAAAGCGAACATGTTTACGATTTAAAGTTACGTGATGATGACAACCCGACAATTACATGTAAACATATTTCTTTCTTTTTTTGCGAAAAAAAATTAACAAATTGAAATTGTGGCAACAAAGTTAATGATACATAATCCGAATTAACGCTTGCATATTACTATTTCCTTGGCTTCGGGTGTAAACATATTTGATTCGAGTCGAGGAACCCACCCGTGTTGACCACAAAATGTTGATAAATAACAGATTTTGGGCAATTGTTTACTATTGTTGACTGGTTACAGGGGGGGAATGCATACACAGGGTGGAAAAAACTGTTTTCTTCGGTTTGGGTACCCCCCCCCCCCCCCCCCAAACAGCAAAAACTGCAGTTTTTTTCCACTGACCATTGCCCCCCCCCCCCCCCCCAGAAAATTCAAATCTACCCCAACAACTCGGTTTGACCGGAAACCGAAAAAAAAAACACCGGAGCATACAATTCACGAGAAGGTGCTTGGTAACTTAGTTTAGATTATTATGACTAAAATGGTCATTGTCTACCAGTAGAACGCAGATTTGTACCTCGTGATGTCATGACATGTACAAACATGTATATTGGTGATCGCAACGCTATGTATGCACTTTAAAAAATGACAACTAGTCATTACCTCGACTTTGAAAAAGATGCAAATGAGATGAGTGAGATACCAGCATATAACTGTTTTCTGATACCATTGGAGGAGAAATTGTTTAATACATGGGATAGTTCTGCAGTAAAAATTGCCAGATAAGCGATCGCAGGGTAGAATTCTGCATTCGACTGGTAGACACTGACATAGTCGGCATTATTAAGAGGGTTAATGGGGTCAATATCACATGTAAACCAAGACAGTGGTTATCCAAAATTGTTTTATGTGGATAGTACTACTCATGTATATATGATTTGGATATTAAGGTTAATCCATATTCTATAAAATGAGAGAAAATTGAAGTTGTGAGTCTGAAAATACATATTTGGAAAAAAATTACATGCAAATTTTTTCCGACAACCTTCCCCCTAAATGAATAAGGAAAAAATTTGTACATGTGATAGTCACAGTGGCATGTTGTAAAGAAAACAAGTAAAATTGAGGGTGCCACTTTATCAAACATTATAAATGCATCAATATTCTATTGATATACATGTAATGCTTTACAAACGCATGTTTTTGTATGTATATTTTTATTGTTTTCTTAACAAGCCCCTGTGGCCTCAGTTTAAGTATAGGAAGCCATGACTTATCTGCGAAAGAGCTCTGGATCTCTTGTTCACTCATTGTGTGACCACTGAAATCAGAGACGTGGCTAGATACCGGTAGTCTCCCCATTGGGGAGGGGGGTCCACCTTGATGCATGTATGTTACGACAGCACCCCTTGGAAGGAAGTTTCCTACTGATGGCTATATCGGTCCAAATTTTTTTCGAATTTTTGCCCGGTACGGCTTGTTATCAAACTACATTTGTACATGTACTTACCGTAGGTGAATATCACTTCAATTTGTCTTAAATTGAGTAATATAGTTTTAGGACATCACCAATCAGAGTAATATGATTTCATGACATCACGGATCCGAGTAATATGGCTTTACAACATGGCATAATTCTATTTCACTGTTAAATAATGCATAGACAATGATTTTTTGTGATGTCACTCATTTGAAAGAGTTGTCCATACATGTAGTACACTGTTACTAAGAGGCAAACTAATTAATGTTATGGATAGGGTATTACTTGGTTGGTTTGATATTATAGGCCTGATTTCAGGCCTCGGTAACCTCATTTCAGCCTTCGATGTCAGGCTGATAGTGATATGAGGTTACCTTAGGCTGATAACAGGCCTAATATCAAACCAACCAAGAAATGTCCTCTAATTATTATATAACTAGCAGGGTGACCGGTCGTTGCCCAGGTTAATGCTCCCACTTTTTTACTCTGACCCCAATACCATCACTGTAGACATTTCTAATCTGCACCATTATGATGATTATCTTTCTCATAAGAAATAACAAATTAATAGATATGTGTAGGGTATTACATGTACTTGGTTGGTTTGAATATATAGGCCTGATTTCAGACCCCTCGGTAACCTCATATCAGCCTTCGATGTCAGGCTGATTGCGATATGAGGTTACCTCAGGCCGATATTTGGTCTAATATCAAACCAACAAAGTAATATCCTCTAAATATTATGTAACTAGCAGGGTCGTTACCCATGTTAATGCAGTGTGGTATTGTTTTGCCCCTCCCACTTTTTGTCCCTTACCCCAATACCGTCAAGTGCTGTATACATTTCTAATCTGCACAATTATGTTGATTATCTTTCTCGTTAGAAATTGCCCCTGTTAGACCCCTTTGGAGCCATCTAGAAGGTCCCTCGTGAATTAATATAGAATAGACATTCACAAATATAGGTATAGATAAAGATTTTTTAAGAAGTTCCCGGACCCCTGTGGTTGTAATTAGAATGCACTCAGAGATTCTGACTTCAAACTTGTGCCACCTTCTAATTTACATGTACCGGAATACTACCGGTAGTATTGCTTGATAAGTTGATAGACATGTGTTGATTTGATTTGGGTTGAAAGATTAGAAAATCAGTGCCCTCCCCCTCTCAAAATTATCATTTAAGGAATAATCTTGGTTTTTAATGTAATTACAGTTTAAAGATGGTCTATCTCTCCCTAAACCAAGTTTTATATGCAGCAGTTTCCTGAAATATGTATGAAGTATCAAAAATAATAAATTTGAATTGAAAACCCTGTCCGGAAATGCTTCTATCTGACAATATTGATTTTATTTTATATTTTCTGGTATATTAGATACATACACATGTACAACTAATTTGGGACATTTTACAGCTCGCAAAAATGTTTGGAGTGTAGCAAGTGGGAGAACTCTATCTCAGATCGCCTGAAAGTTTTATGACATGACGGTTTGTTGTAAAAATAGTAACGAAAAATATGTCCCAATTGATAATCACATTATATAACAAATTGAAAGCCCTCATAGTGGTGAACATCTACATGTATACCAAATTTCATTGAGATCCAAGCAGTTATTAGCACTACTGTTCAAGTTATGCCCTGAACAGACATCAGACGGATGGACAGACAGGTGCAAAACAGTATACCCCCCTTTTTTAAAAAGGGGGTATGAATATCGATAATTGATATAAGCATTTCCTGACATGGGTCTTCGACTCGATTTTATTATTTTATACCCTGGCAATTATAGAAAACATATTTAGGAAGCTATAGATATAAACCCATCTTCAAATGCTGATCACAAACTGATATTAAATCAGTGTTTGTGATTCGGTATAAAGCCTTTAGACTCTAATGTTCAGACTTTTCTGTTTACAGCTACCGGTATAATCTTGTGTGCCAAATACAACTGCAGGGTGGAATATTGCGGATGAAGATGGATAATTCTAAAATCAAGTGGTAATAATAACTTGATTTTAGAGTTATCCATCTTCATCCGCAATTCTGACCGAGACCACCTTTTTGACGACGTGTTTTTGGGCCACAAACAATAGAAATAATAAACTTAAAAAATTGATATCTGATCACTCGGAGTGTTGATGAGTAGGTTCCTCGACTCGAATCAATATTTTTACCCCCGAAGCCAAAGAAATAGTCATTTAGGAGCATCTGATCGGATTGAGTACCGTTAAACAATTATTTTTGTGTCTAGACTTGATTATAAAGCAAGTTTTCGCAATTGACATGCTTAAAATTGATATATGCATGGGGAAATGTAACCATCGTTGTCTACATGCCCCGTGTGCGCAACATCTCAAATGAAAAATCCGGTCTCTTGTACTAGTATTTGTAATTAAACTAATTGTATACTAATGTATAGCATTTGTTATTTAAATTTAGAACAGAGCCATAATTTGGTTTAAATGTGCAGATCTACATGTATGATAATAAGGCTTAAGCATCGTGCAGGGTGGATTTTTCTCATAAAATTAATAAACATATAGGTACAATTATTTGGCACACAAGAGTAGGCACTTTGCTGGAGTCTGATGATGTTAGATGCTGATAGTCTAAAGGGTCAGTGTCTGGTTGTTCCCCTTGCAGAGGAGATATAAATGGGTACACGACATTTTGGATCGTCTTAAGTCGTTTCGTACCATATTTTTTGTAGTTTCGCACCATATTTTTTGTAGTTTCGTAACTTATTGTTTGGTCGTTTCGCACCATGGTGGAAATCAATTCGTCTTTTGATACCAATGATACCATATCACTATACATGTACATGTATGTCACACCATAGGGAAACAAATAAATGATTTTCTGCAAAGTACGAAATAAAAAAAAGTAACCAAAAAATATGGTATGAAACGACCATGGTATCGGATAGTGAAATAATGAAGAAGTCACTATAGTTGTATATCATTTATATGGTCACAATATATATAATGCAACGTGAAAGTTGATATGACATCTGTTCTGTTCGACTTCAGGTGTACTCAATTTCTACTCCGGCAATGTTCAGAATCCTATCCATTGATAATCCAACGACACTGGTATGAAGCGTCTAGAACTTAGAATCCATATTTAATATAATTATAAATCCTCCAGAAATTCAGTGTTACCTATCTCCATTCTCCAGAATCAACAACTGACCGTTCAAGGCGGTTCCACTCAATGGTTGTTTTTAAGAAGTCATCGTAATGAGTAATGTACAGTGCTAGTACGCAGTAATTGAACGATTCTCTGATGGTGCTGTTACTGTTAGCACTTGTTGAACACCTCCTAAGTTCTCCACCAGATTTTGACACACTCCCTGCCACACTGAGGACAGTAACAGTACTAACACTCACACTGACAGTGAATAGGCCTACTGGTAGTCGAAAATCTACGGGATACTAAAGATATAGTCAATTTTGGACTAGCCTACTGCAGTACTGACTACTGGTACTGGTACAGTGGTAGTGATGCAGTCCTCAAATTAGGTTGCTTTATTTTCCTTGTCTTCTCAGCTGGTCTTCTTCGAATTTTTTTTTTAGAGTTAGATGTAGATTATTCATTTGTAGAATAACAATCAATTATCATGACAATCGTCGTCAACAATGAATGACATTGATAATTTGATCGATTCAATGATTGTTGACACTCACACTGTGACTGCCACGTGACTGACTTGGTGAATTTAAATCTCGCTGTCCTTGCTATCTTCGTCGGCTGGTTCGTGTAATTTTACTGTAAAATGGGCCAATATTCAAACGCAAGACATCAAATGCATCTTCAGTATCTGCCATAGATGCAGTATCCTCCGCAACACGTAACTCGTCGTCATTTTCGTGATCAGAGTCACTTTCAGACGCGGAAATACCGTGTGCATAAGCCATTTTTCGTAAACAGTTCGTCTGCAGGGGGATTCCCACTTTGACGTCACGGGTTTTGCGGTCACGTAACTCGAGCAAAATCAGCTAAGAAATAATAATCGATTTTTAAAAGTCGCTAAAAACACGTTTATCGATAAAATTATATCTAATTTTTTATTGGATGTTATATTTGAACCTTATTCACACCAAACTAGCGATATAACATTAAAATGATAAACATTTAACAGTTCCCATTTAAACAACGGGATATTCCACATTTAGGCAGCCGAAAAAAAATCTGAAATTATAGGCCCCGGGTATGACATTGGTAAGTTAAAATTGGAACGCAGAAAACACATAGAAGACCTTTATTACATCAAATTGAAGCTTAGAAACATGTTATTATATAGTCTGGACGAAAATAGTTTTACCTAGAACAAATTTAGTCTAAGTTGGTTTGTATTCCATTCTGAAGAGGACTATATCCTTTAAAATGTTTCCAAAATCAGCTAAATCCGCTTTGAGCAAATTGTTTTACAAAGATTTTTAAAATGCCCATTTTCCGGTCTTGGGAAGTACGTTTTTGTACATTATCTCTCATCGGCGACACTATAACGACTTACTCCTCCATCTATATATACCAGTTTGTGTGTAATTAGAGTATAGGAGCGAATAGAGTGACGAGGACAGAAAATAATGCAATCGCGGCCATGAAATGGCTGTAAATTGGCCGCAACTCAAGCCATGCAGGCCCATGCTGCGGCGAAAGTAAAATATTGGATAACCAACTAGAAGTGAAAATACGTATTGGAAACTTACAAGTATGCTGTTACATATCTTTAAAGGTACACATATCATTAAAAACAGATCAATTTGAAGGATTTGCAACTCAAGTAAAACCCAATGATTTACGGCTTTAAAGTTCGGGTTTTCTACTTAGAATGCATCCAACGGTCGGGCCAAAAAATATTTCGGGCATGCAACACACGAAGTAGTGTTTCGTCATACAGTGCGTGGTAGTTTCATTTGGAATGCTGAGCATTATTGAATATAACGCAGAAACTTAAGTGCAGACCCTTGCTGTGCAAATTCTAGTTACATTTCCGGAATTGTCAACACTCTCCGTGATAATAAACCATACGCGTATGTCGTAATGCTGATTATACTGTAAATATACACTCATATTTTCAATTGATTAGCACCCCATCTCACCTGCTCAAAGAAACGGTACATCGTACATTTTATTTAAGACTAATTTCCATGCTGCTACCAGACCGGTTTCCTAGTAGACAATTTTGTTCAAATTACTTTAGTCGGCATTTTACAACCGGAATATATGCTACCCCGCAATGCACAATATTATTTTTTTGTTTCTTGCTGTTTGAAAATATCTTACAATTTCCACCCACGGACTTGGGCTAAGTATCAGGTCATCAGCGTTTAAAGCTATTATTTCTGCGTGGACCATTCACTCAATGTTGCTATTTGTGGTTTTATATGCAGCAGGTATGTGTAACCTTCGGGAGAAGGGGTAAACGATGTGATGCGGTTGTAGAAAACGTATACGTTTCTAGTATTATTGAACTTAGTGAATATAGTGAATAAGCAAATATAATTTCCAGGTATAAACCCAGTCTCAGCCACAGAGTATGTAGGCAATTTTGGTTAAGTTGAGAATTTATTGAAGAGAGTCTATGGTACTCCTTTGTATTTTGATAAATTGCGTTCATGGTATACCATCATGCACGATAGTGATAAAAGAGAAATATTCGTGTTTCATCACTTGACCTGAGGCAACCATGACTACTATTTTAAGATACGGACAATAGGATCTACACATTTTACCCGGTGCTCTATGAATAGCTCTCATACTGTTCAATGGTGGTGAATTTTTACACATTTTGTGTTGTAGATATAAAAATAAATAACGATCGATCACCTCTTGAGACTGCATTGACAACAGCCAAATCCATTTTAACTGCTTAATTAGACATATGTCACATGAGATAAACAGATAAAACTGTTTTTATTTTTATTTTTCTGTGTGCCCAAAAAGTCCAGAGTTAATCGTTGTGTGAGACCCTGTTTTCGCTTGCTCTCTCGCGCGATACATTAGAGAGAATTCGTACACCTCTTATCAAAAGTTTCCCTTATACTCTGAAATCATTATTCCTCGCATAATTCGAGAGCTTGTTCACTCTTATAGGACTAGTATAGCTATTCAATTTTCCACAAATTGTAAATTTCTTTCGATTTTGTCCATTTTGTGACATATATTCCACCGATATGGCTTCGACTAAGCATTGTTTTTGTGTATTTTATTGTATTACTAATTTGGTATTAGTTGGTGCATCTACCACAGAAATTCAGATTTTTTCGATGCCAACAACCATCACGAACGCCATCTTCGATTACAAAAAAAAAATGCTCAAAGCGGATTTTAGCGGATTTTGGATATGTTACAGAGAATATATTCCTCTTCAAAATGGAATAAAAAACAAATTAGTCAATTTTTTTTCTAGGTTGACCCTAAAATGTTAGTTTATCGACCAGACTAATCATTCGATCACGCGGTTTCGGGTTATTCATGAAATATGTGAATTTGTGGGCAGGTGAATGAAGTTACCTGTCACAAGTCAACATTTCATCAAATGCCTTGACAACACCGTCTCGTGCCGTTTAGATCATCGACACTACAAATTAGATTCACAATGTTCCATATGCCGTTGCCATGGAAACCAGATTTACGGATTACCAGTGTCAGGTTGTCAGGGAACCCCCACCATAAAGGATTTCGCTTGGTTAAAAAAACATATGTTCCAAGTTCGATGTTTTAGTCCGACCAGTCACGATTTTGTGCTAATCCACTGGACTGCTAATATGAACTTGAGCTATAACGCTAAGTGTTGTGACTCTTGACTGGTGCATTTTGGGACAAAACCAGATTTTGAGAGCTTTTTTCAACATTGTTGAGCTGCTTTTAGGTGAAAATGTTACAAGTCCACCCAAACTCAATCACTGATGCATTTTCAATTTATAAGTATCCTTTATTGGAGTATATATGTCCATATGATATTTTCAAACAATGGATAACCAGGTTAATATAATGTTTGGCGGCCATTTAAAACAATCCAATATGGCCGCCAGCGGGGCGTCGTAAAAATGGAAACATGGATTTCCAAACTATGTAGCCTCTACCGTTTCCAAAAAACATATGGTTTACAAAATCCACACACACAAACTCTGAAGACACAAGGAACCAATCTATGCCTCGCGACCACTGTACGCATCTGACCCTTGTCATTTTCTCTAAAAAATAATTTTATTTATCAATCGGCCAGCATATACATATATGCATGTGCGATGACTTTCTATGATCGAAGGAAAAAACTGCAACGGGTTCTGTCAATATATTCAAGAACATCGCGGATGTGCCATTTAAAAAAAACACGACGTCTGAACAACCCTCCGTTCGTCACAATCAAAAGAGAATGATTTGCCAACGAGTGTCACTTTATTTAGTTTGTACGAAAGAATGGCGTTGTGTGCTGGCAATTTTAATATAAAATTTATTAAAATATCGGCGTTGAGCAAGTTTATTCGCTGTGAGCAGCAACAGACTGTTAAATAATTAAATTATAAGTATGTGTACTGCCTCTCAACGACTCAAGGTCGTAGCTCGATCGGAATTATGTGCACTTATATGTGCAAAAGAGCGAACATACTTCGATTGGTTGCAATTTATAAGTATGTGTACAACCTCTCAACGACGCAGGGTCCACAGCTCAATCCTAATTATGTGCACTTATATGTGCAAAAGAGCAAACATACTTCGATTGGTTACCAGTTATTATAAACAGGCCAGAAACAGGAAATTTCGCCAGATTTTCCCCTGAGAAAGCGTATCAACACGAAACGTCGGGAAGCAGCGTGGACTTTAGGTATGTTTTAGAAGTTTATATATTAGCCCATTCATTATCATTCACTGAACCGTTTTCTAGTTTTAGCTTGTATAAAACCCATTCATTTTCAGTCACTAACCCGTTCTTTTTCAGCTTGTACAAAATAAATAAATGTTTTTTCAGAATGCCTACCTACAATAGGCAAAATATTAGGCGCCGTGGTGGAACTCATACACCACGAAACTTTCATGACCATTCTGGTCCTAATTTTACGAGGATGGCGAAGAATGATATCTACATGCAATTTAGCATAAATTATCAAGCTTCGGCACCAGATCCTCCAAAGCATTATCCATCTGGCAATAGCTTAAACGCATTTGGAAAAAAGGAACAGTGCCTCCCAATTGTAATCGCAGAATAGATCTTAAATCGTCTATCAAGCTAGCCATCCCAGTAAACGAGGTGATGGTCGGGAATCGCATAATTTCTGAAACAGCCGTTTGTATGTGGGCGTGTAATTGTCTCCATTACAAAAGAGTCATTTCAGCTAATATACATCGACTTAGGGAACTTTATCAACTAGAATTGATCTTGGATCACCCACGTATGTATGGAATTATTTGTAGATGGGCACATAACAATTTAGGCCACAAAGTGTCCAAAGAATCAATTAATTATTTCGAAAAGACTTGGCACAACTTTGAAAGTATGAGAACCCCGCGTGGGTCGCCACTTAATGTGGATTATCAAACGGTCGCTAAATCTGTAACCACGACGGCAGCGAGAATAGCGGTTTCTGCTGTAAATAACCTGGCCGAGACAATCTCGCAGAGACCTCGCAAGTTGTGGCCGATAAGGTTATTCAATCCACCAAGCGGTTACAAATTCATCACGTCTCTAAAACCACAGTGACTGAGAAACACATCGGAAGCCAAGACTGAGGAAGATATGTCCTATCGATGGGGAAGATCAAACGCCTTTGGTTATTTTAGGTAATACCGATCAACAAATACCGGCTGGCATATTATCTGCTTATGATAGAACTTGTTTAGATAGATAATCTGCTTGAAATCGCCTCATTTTGAGTCGATAAAGCAGGGGGGTCATCCACTTTTTTCCATACAGTAGGCCGGGGTGGGTGGGTGGTTCAGCCGCGAAAATGTAACTTTTTTCCTGAGTGGTCGCAATTTTTTTCCTCTTTTCCTCTTACAACATTTCTGCAATATAAATGCCTCAAAGTGTTCAGCATCATTGTTAAGGTGTGTATGACACTTAGGACAGTGCTTAGGGGGTAGTTAGTGTGGATATAGGCATGATGCTTCTCAGAAATCCAGATTACGAACCAACTCTCAGGAATTCGCCTTTTACGTCCGATCACATTGCCATGTACCAATGCTACTGGTTCCAGATTAAAATGGACAGTTATGTAGCACACATGAATAAACTTTAATGTAAATAAAATTAAAAAAGCTATTCATTTATAGCATTAATATTTACTCATTATACCTGGATAAAGTGCTAAAATATTAGAGCGTTTTAGTCACATTATCGACTCATAATGAGGCGATTCTAAGCAGATTATATGCAGACAATGACACAAATACGCCAACTCACGACTTTTCAGTTGTACACTCTGTAACACGTGTTTTCACGGTAGCCCGCGCCATAAAACGGAATGACGGATATGAGTCCATTATCTGCATATTTCAGAATCAAATAATCACATTATGTACCTATTTCACATCATATGTCGTTTGTGTGCGTATTTGCGAGAGGAGATATTGAATATGCGGTTTTTTTTTCGGGAGAACAGGCTGAAATACCAAAACTACAACTTTCACTCTCTCCTTCGAAAATCCCTCGGCCGTCGCCACCTTCAGATTCTTTTGTAACTCCTGAGCGAGTTCAACTTAGCACTCCTGCAGCCTCAACGGGAAGGATCTCCCATATCTCTTTAGTATAATGAAGACCGTCATCTCGAGAACACCCAAGAGGAAATCTCCTCTTCTAAAGGCGAAAGAAATAGCACATCTCCGAACGTATCTAGACTTTCTTTTGCAACAGTAGCCAGTAAATACCACCGGTATGTTTCATTCGCAGCTAAATCATATACAAACAGTGACAAACTTTCTACTAACAAAAAATCTCTTATTTTGTCGGATGGCACAATCAATAAATTGGTTGACTCGATACTAATGTGGATTTGGAAATTTTTGTCGATTTTTCACTCAACAATGTCATAAATTTTGTAGTGGAACATACGAGTAAACATTGGAATCGGCCAAATCCCGCCCGGATATTATGAAAAAGATAGGAACAAACATTTCGAATTTAAACTAATAACGTCGGCAAACAATTTAGAAGTTAGAGATAGATAGAGATAGAGAAATTGTCAAGCTACATCCGAGTCTAACTTTGTCCGATAACCAAACATCTCTACACAAACTGGGTTAACGTTTCATACCCACACTCATTTACGGAATCCAAGCAAGGGTTCAGACGAGGAGGAACGCAATATTCTTCGGAAATTAGATTACCTCACTCAGGATTCCAATGCAGTATCCCTTTTTCACAGGAAGTTCGCGTTAGATTATTACTTTTTGAATATGACTGTCATACCCATTTGATTTAAACACCCAAATGGTTTTACCAATAAAACAGAAGATATTGATCAAGAAATACCCTTAATTTGCACGGAGGTTGAAGAAAAAGAACTTGGCAAAGTCAACTTCTCACGCAACCCTCAGAACTTAGATACGAACCAGCAACGAGCAATTAAGGAATTACACAACATACCAGTTTTAGTAATCAAAAAGGCAGACAAAGGCAGTTGTGTAATTTTAATGTCGAAGGACAAATACATTCAGGAGGCATTGCGTCAACTGAATAATACTGCATGGTCATTATAAGAAATTGCACAAGCCGCACTGGCCGAGTAATGTTTCAAAGTATAACCTAATGTTAAGAGAACGCAAAGAGCGGAAATTTATCAAGAAGGACCATCTTGGTTATCTTGAAGCTAGCATTTCGGCCAAGAATAGATATTATTTTATGCTTCCCAAAATTCATAAACCTTTCGCAACCAGGGGCCTATACTATAGAATACAATTTTTGTAATAGCAGGCTTATTTGGGCCGTACAGAAGGTATCGAGTACTATAGACCACTGTAATCTAACAGCGAACACGATATCTTGTAAATCACAAAAAGACGGCAAATCGAGTACTATCGACCACCGTTCGTCAACACACAGCTAAACATTTGTGATTTTGTCAAGGGAAATTACTCTAATGATATATGCGAATGATATGGCATTGCCTATTTGTGTCAGTTGGTGAGTGATTTAGTTGATGAATAAAGGTACATTATGTGTGACTAGTTTCCGATACTTGGGTTATTTTGACCACAATTGCGCACAGTGAAAAGTAATTTCTTCGGTTTCGTGTGGAATAATTACCATTTTCAGATGTTTTATGTTACATGTTTCTTAACGGTTTGTCGAAAAAGGTCGGCAAACACATATCGGTTGCCCTTCAAATGGCCACATCAACTTTATATAGCAATATTACCAAGGGTAGAACCTGATTTGTCCAGCTAGCTTTTGGGCAGGGACAGCGGCTGAAATATTAGAAGTTGGAACATCTAGATCTTAATAGTTGAAAAGTTTAGGTAACATGCAGCTGGAAAAATTCAACCCATGATGGGGGTGCGATGGCTGTTATCGGACTTGGTATTTCGACCTGTGTCAAGGATAGGTGTTCATTTGGAAATTCCAATGTGGACCAACACTCCGTCGTCCAGGGTCTCCGGCGACATCCAACCTCGATTTTAAAACATATATATAGCACCATCTACTTAAACTATACCTAATTCTCGGTACCTTCCATTTATACCCAACTAAGCGGCTGAATTTAAGTAAACATATGACATTTGGTTTATAACCAACACGCACTACTACATGGGTAGGTTAAGGATCAGGGGACCCCGATTTTTTCTAATAATTCACTCATGGAACATTCTGTGTGGCACTATTGGCCAAATTAAATTGTTTAGACCACAATGTGAACGCAAACTTCTTGAGCACACAAATTCCATGCGGTACAAATAGGTTACATTATTACATAATGTCATGGTAAATATTTGGGATCTACTGATTCTTAACGCAACTTAGCCTGAAATTATCAGTAACTGTTTCAACACGAAATGCCACCACCCCCGATTCACTGCGTATCCGTGTACCTTCGCACAAAGATCGATTATATATACGTTTGAGCCCAAGCCCGACAATTTACTGTAACTCTTTTATTCCATTCATAATTAAAATCTAGACCGCTGACATGGCTATCTCCTTTCAACTCCATTGAGCGTAAACACTCTCAATGGGTTAACAATTGAGATTCCGTGACCGCATTACGAAGAACATGTACCCAGCTAATCACAATCACCATTATCCGCACGCAGAATCGCCGTGATCACGGCTTGAAAAATCAATAATGTAGTCTACGCAGTTGTAGGCTAATAATGATTTTTTTTTATACAAAAATGGTATTATTGCTGTACTATAGAACCCGCTTAGCCAGTACTTTATCATTCCGTATTGCGATTTTTTTTACATATTACAAAGCTGTAGCGTTCGAGTACTATGAAAACATGCAAAGATGAAACTTTCAGGCCCCCTTTTTCTCCACCAAATGCAAAGATTTTCCGGTCAAGTGAATCCCGGTATATAGATGGTTCGCCAAAAAAGATCATATCAGTCATTACATGCCAATGTATTTTGCATATAAAGAGTTGTGGTGGCTGAGAGAGTTACCATACCTCGGAATACATTGATTTCCTTAAATCTTAAGCATGTAGACATCAGTATATATCACTGGTGATTATTTATTACACTTTAGTCAAGTATCAGTCCCTAAAGATGCAATTTTAGTCACTTGTGATATCGCTAGTATGCACACAAGCATAGCAGTGGAAGTAGGCATGCAATCAATTAAAGCATTTGACAAATATCCGGAACCGGACAGACCCACCTCGGAAGTATTTGCAACTGTTGGAAATTTCTCTTAAAAGCAATGATTTTGAATTTAATGATGACTTTTTGCTTCAGATCCAGGGTGTCGCAGTGGGCAAAAAGTTTGCCCATAGCTTCGCCACTAATAGATGCAACTATATTTAAGGGCCGACGTTTCCGAGAACAATTAAGGTGCATTATTGCATAAAAGATCATTTCATCCTCTTAAAACTGTTTAAAGGCACGTGAGGCCTTAGTTGTCGAAAATATTCATATTTGTTCCAATCACCGTAAACAGAAAAGCATTAAAACGCATACAGTTTCGTTCATATATACCATGACCATCGCGTAAACAGCATGTTATCATAAAGATTTACTACATTTTACCTAAGCAAGAGCCAGATTGTGTTACAGAAGACAGCACAATGCTGCTGGCTAATCACACACAAATGGCATAAACGCACTTTATTCGTTCCATATCAGGAATTCACTAACAAAGAACGCTCTTTATGTTTACCATCATAATATAAACAAACACCAGAAAAGTTACTTTTTATGCTTTTGTTTACATAACAATGGTCAAATATATGACAATAACATACTGTTTATGCGATATTTCTTATTTGTATACGGACAAAGTCTGTCTACATTTTGTTGTTCTTTCTGTTTGTGGCGGATTTTGACGGGTGGAAATATTTTCACAGGATACCCACCGCCAAGGCCAACCGTACCTTTAATGGCCTCATCAATTCACCCGCTATCTCAGTATGATCTTAATGAAGCTTGTGTGATTCTCTTTCAATCTCTCATTCATCGAAGCTATTCAAAACGCCAACTCAGAAAAATTAAATCTTAGACTATTTATTAATTTCGTCAATTTCAATCACCTTCACTTTTCAAACTGCACCCGAACGGCCGCAACTTCTCGAACGGAAAGATCACATACTGTAAAAGGAAGCGTTGCTCCATGAGCACCAGACAATATGTATAGGTTACAACCCGCTTGGGTATCTGTACAAGAAATATAGACCAATGTGCGTTTAGCGCCGCTGTCTGTATTTCTTATACAGATACCCAAGCGGGTTATGACATATTTATAAACCGATTCACACCCAAAGTCAAACAGAATTGAGCCACTTTCAATACGATGATTACGTATCAATTACTATTCAATCAAAGCTTAATTGAATGTTGTGTGGTGTTACATATATTCCAACCGCATAAGACAAATGATCGTCGACAGTGGGATTACTTTGAATGGTATTATTTATCAGCGTCGATAAACAATTTGTCTCCAAATTTAAAGTATCGGTTGTTTATACAAATTCCTCCTTGCGACAATAAACTGTTGAGGATGTTAATGTTATTTTCATCTTGGTTCCCATAATGGATTTATCGTTCAGAACCCAGGCGGCAATTTCCCGACAGTGTTCGAACATTCCGACTCCGAAGAGAGACTCTTCCACATTACAGGACATTTGTGTGTTGAAATATCACCGACATTCATGTGAAAAGACTAAAACAAATATGTGGGTTGTAGAATATTCTCAATGTTATGAAAAACTGATTATTGTGGATTATACATTACAAACATAACGTTCAGTTAAACTCCAGTCACCCCTCCTGACAAACCAACAATTATAGAGTCAACAGTTGTGTGGCCATGCACACCCATGACCGAGTGACAGGTGCGATAATTATCATGGCGTATTGTTTATAATTCAAACCTTCCGCTCCTCTCTCATGTTCAGCTTACTCCCGAATTAATGCCAATTTATTGGTGAATGTTAGCTCAAGTCTATATTTTGCCCCGGGAAAAATACAAATTCATACAAGAAATATTGTTCGTGGATTTGAGCGATCTGATTGGCAGAGGGTGTGAACCGGTTTATAAATTCAGATACTAGTATGGGATTTCTTTCAGAGCGAAAGCACTCGAGTTCAATATCGGATCTCTCATCAAATTGATGGCCACTCTGCCAGTCTAATTTATCTTATAACCTGTCAGTTTTGCAGATTCCAATATGTAGGTCGGACCAAAAAATGAACTCATATTCCGCTAAATGTACTGGACCTGTTCATTCCAACATGTGCAATGAATTGCCATTAAGAACAGTACGCTTAGATGTGATATCAGCTTAGCTGTGTTAGCATACATTAATCACAGTAGTTGCGTAGAAACACACTTTAAATGATAGTCACCAAACACTTCAACTTTCTTAGGCCAACCTGATCACTGGGACCTGTATGCTGTATATTTAGCATGCCATATATGTGTTCATAACACAGGCAAACAATCACCATATTGGGTAATTACCTTGTAAAAAACACCTGAAGAAAAAAAATCTTAACCTATGAACCAGCCACCCACCATGTGAAAGGAATGTGTATGCATACTATGCAGCCCCCATTTATTGTACGCGTTAATTGTGCTTAATCTGATATATCATGCAAAGCGAAAATCTAACTGCGCACCATTATCCATGCGTTGACGTTTGCAATAATCCTAATCATCCGTCATTATTGAGCCATACTTATAATAAAAGGAGTGAAAGGTTCAAACAAAGAGTCAGCAACAGAAACCACAATAATAGTCAGAAAGTCATTTGCAAATATATTAAACATCAATCAACAAGAAAGCAAAGATATGCAGTTCGCGGCATGCCACTGTCTGCCAGGTGGAAAAGATAAACATCCCAACATTATTGTAAGGTTTATTTCTTTAAACGACAGAGATAGGATTCTAAATGAGGCAAAAAAACTACCGGCAGGTAACAACTATGGTGTATCAGTAGACTTACCACCAAGTCTGAATAAATTCAGAATGAAACTATTGAAAGAGAGGGCGGAACATCCTGAGAAGAAAGATCTGAAACTGTTATATATGAAGTCGGAACCGTTCTTGAAACTAGTGAAAAAAGGGCGAAAAGGATAGGACTTACCACAGGACCACAAATAACTTGATACTATGAAATAAATAAAACAATTATGAACTTGTCAAATAGGATCATTTAATATCTGTCTTTCCTTCTGGGATCGGGGATCCTCATTTGGCCTAAATCACATATTTACCAAGAAACTAGTCTACTTGAAACTACTGGCGAAAGAATGTGAAAAATAATATATTATGTGGTATATGTTTCAAGGAATTTTTTTTTTTTAATATATAGTAGTACAGTTACTACCAAAAAACCAGCGATAAAAACATTTTCTCTCTGAATCTTTAAAAAATATGGTCAACTTGAACGCAATTAATGGAAAAGCTTTAGATGGATATAGATAAGTCATAAAGTAGGTACCACATGAGGTCCCCCGATCCTTGGACAGGGAAAGATGTTGAATTTATTTGAACGAGAATATCGATTAATATACATGTAGAACATTTTGTAACAATGTACAAAAACTAGTATTTGAATAGTTCCAAAAGAAAAAAAAAGTAAACTTATAATAATGACACAAAACAATTTTATATTAGTCTCTCTAAATTAAAGGAGAAATTGCTTTATAAGTAGTCCAAGAGGGACAACTCTATATACAAAGAAAAAAAACTAAAAAGACAACAGGATGCCATGCAAACTAAAATTCATGTTTCCCAGTAAGAAAGAGAAAATACAAAGCAAAATGTTTCCTTGGAAAGAGGAGCTTTGTTTTGCATGGCATACAAAAAGTCCAAAGACAATTGAGTCATACGATATATAACAAATCCTTTATATTATGATTTATACTTATTCTTGATTTCAAAAATTACTAGCAAACAGAATATTTTCTGTCGGAGCTGAATCAGCACAACAGCAAGATTGTGGTACTTAACGTACCGCTTATTGTTACTTTGATACTAGTCTGCTGGCTTACATCAGCTACAGGGACGGGAAACGCTTTAGATAAAAGCACTGGGAAGTTAAAAATAATTTTTATTTTTGTTATTTTTGAAAATACAGGGTCAACATGGGAATACATATACCATTATGCATACAATATTAAAACAACTCTACTTACATATAGTTGGTCTAACTTGCTGATATCAAAAAGTAACAATTATGGCTAATCTAAAAATAGGTTCTCTGAACTGTCGCGGGCTTGCCTCAGATAAAATAAAACGCCTAGATCAAAGATGTCGTGAACAATTTGACATTTCTATGGTTATTGATTCACATTCATCAAAAAAAGATGAAAAAATATGGAGAACAGAGTGGGGATACCAAGCATTTTTCAGCTCATTTACTAGTTCAAGTCGAGGTATAGCTATTTTATTCAGAAATACTATTGATTTTACAGTCCATAAGACTATATCAGATCCAGTTGGAAATTTCCTAATTATGGATGTCGCTATCCAAAACCAAAGATTAACTTTATGTGCAGTCTATGGACCAAACGAAGACAACCCACAATTCTTCAATGAGCTGTTTAAAAAAATAGAACTGTTGGAAAACTCAACCATTGTTATAGGTGGTGACTGGAATGTACCTCAGGAATATGATCAGGACACAATTAAATATAAACAAAAAAATAATACAAAATCAAATGAAAAAATTCAGCAAGCTAAAGAATTCCTAGACTTGCATCTTGTTTGGAGATTAGATAATCCTGACAAAAAGAGATTCACTTGGAAGGGACCTGATAACAAAATGGCCAGATTAGACTATTTTCTGATATCTGCGGACCTTCAGCCATTCATTATGAGTTCGGAAATACTCAACAGATATAAATCCGATCATAACCCTATATGTATAAAATTTCAATTTGTTAATCATCCAAGAGGAAGAGGTTTTTGGAAATTTAACAATAGTCTATTAAGGGACCAAGAATATACAAATATAGTAAAAAGAACAATTAGTGAAGCAATCAACCAATATTTTGAAAATAATGAAGCCACTAAAATAAATGACCAACTTTTCAGGGAAACATTAAAAATCATGATTAGAGGTGAAACGATAGCCAATTCTTCAAAACTAAAAAAACAGAGTGATAAAAGAGAAAAAGAAATAGAAAAAAGACTTTCCGAACTTAATATAAAACTTGACAATGAAGAATGCTTGGATAATTTAGAAATAGATAATTTACAAAATGAATTGGAGTTAATAAGAAAAAAGAAAATACAAGGAATAAAACTAAGAACCAAAGTCAAATGGAAAGTAGAGGGTGAAAAAGCCACAAAATATTTCTGCAAATTCGGAGAAGAGACACTATACGGAAAACCTTATCCCAAAAATTGCAAGGGCCGATGGTTCTGAAATCACAAACTTTTCTGAAATTCTGATAGAACAAGAACATTTCTATAAAAACCTTTATAAATCTAACTTGAAAGAAATAAATAAAGAAACAGAGTCTGAATTTTGGGACAAAAATAACCCGTTCTTAAATTTCCTAGAAAAACATGAGTCAGAATCAATGGAAGGATTATTACCAGAGTTTGAATGTGCTACAGCACTCAAAGCGATGAAAAATGACCGTTCGCCAGGAAGTGATGGATTTACTGTTAATTTTTATAAATATTTTTGGAAAGACTTGGGACAATATTTGATAAATTCATTAAATTACAGTCAATTATCACAAGAAATGTCAACCACACAAAGATGCGGAATAATTACTTGCATTCCAAAACCTAATAAAATTAAACTCCTTTTGAAAAATTGGAGACCGATTACACTTTTAAATGTAGATGCTAAAATAGCATCAACAGTTATTGCTAACCGCATAAAAAAGTACCTACCATAACTTATATCTAGTTCACAACTTGGATGTATGTCAGGGCGCTATATTGGAGAGTCAACTAGACTCATCTTTGACTTGGTAGAGAAGTGTGAAAAAAATCAGATTCCGGGCATACTTGCATCTCTTGACTTCGAAAAGGCATTTGACTCGTTGGAATGGAGTTTTATTCAGAAAAGCTTAATTTTCTTAGGATTTGGCCCTTTATTGAGAAACTGGGTAAAAACTTTCTACAACAATATATATAGTTATGTCATTAATAATGGGAATATAACAAATAAAATCGACATTAATAGAGGAGTAAGACAAGGCGACCCACTATCACCTTACCTCTTTATCCTATGCGCGGAAATACTTAGTGCCAATATTAAATTTAACCCAGAGATAAAAGGTATACAAATAAAAGGATCAGAACAAATAAAAGGATCAGAATACATTGTAACCCAATATGCAGATGACTTAAACCTCTTCCTCCAGGATGATCAGAAATCCTTCAACACAGCATTAAATACTTTTGAAGTTTTTGCAGCCATCTCAGGCCTAAACATCAATTATGACAAAACACAAGCCATATGGATAGGTGCAAAACGGGGTTGTGGTGAGGAAATTATTACGGACAAAAAAATAATATGGAACCAATCTATTACAATCCTTGGAATTGAATATAATCTATTCAGTGAGAATTATATAGAAAATAATTATCACAAAAAGATACAAAAAATAGATAATTTGTTAAACGATTGGTCATTCAGAAACCTTAGCTTATATGGTAAGACAACTGTTGTAAAGACACTGGCCTTGCCTATGTTAACACACTGTTGCTCAGTTCTACCTTCACCCTCTCAAGAGGTGTCTGAAAAATTAAAAAAAGTTATTTTCAAATTTTTATGGTCGCCAGACAAAATTAAAAGAAATGTAATGATAAACAACTGGGAAAATGGGGGAATAAAATTCCCCCATATTGACTCAATTTATAAAGCATTAAAGATGACTTGGATTAAAACTTTTTAGACCCACAGACAGAAGCTGGTTAGAAAACATTACTGGTAGATGACCTAGAAACTTTCGGTGGCCACAAAATATGGAACCTTCATAAAGAAGGGCTTAAGATGTTGAGTAACACACTAAATCCATTCTGGAAGGATGTGATAAATGAATGGTCCAGTTTGGATAAAAATATTACCATAACCCCAGAAGAAGAGATATTAAAAGAACCACTATAGTATAATCAAAACATATTGGTGAATCAAAAATTGTTCTTTAATAAAACATGAATTAAAAAAGGATTATACTTTTTAAACGATCTTATTGAATAAAACTCAGGGCTACTGGAATACGAGAGTTTCTGTAAAAATATGATATAAAAACTCCCTTCACCACCTATAATGGGTTACTTGCAGCATTACCAGCTTCCTGGAAGCTATATGCTAGAAGAAACCGGACTCTTAGCACAGTGACCACACACAATATAGATATGTTAAATAAATCTGAAAAGACCTGTAGGACTTTCTATCCAATATTCTTAGAGCAATATTCTAAACCCCCAGATATATCTAAAAAAAATGGGAAGACAGATTAGAGATAAAGTTCACAATAGATGAATGGAAAAGAAACTACACAAAAACTAGTAAAATTACAAATGACACAGATCTATTGTCTTTTCAGTTTAAAATAATCATAACATTTTATAAACTAACACAAAGCTCTACAAATGTAATTTGTCAGAAATATGCCCTCTTTGCCATACAGGAAACGATTCTACATCTATTTGATGAATGTCCGGTGACAAAATCAATTTTATTAAATTTTCAACAGTTATTGAATAATAGGTGTGATCTAACCTTTGAAATACTCCCTGAAAAAATTATTTTTGGAACCGACATTATAACAGGAAATGAAGTAGATGACAACTTAATAGACATATGTATACTTTTATACAAAAGATATATATACTCAAATAGAATGAGAGCAATTGAACAAAGTATCAATGGACTATTAGAATGGATTAAGAGCTATAATGCTATTGAAACTACAAGCTTATTACCAAAAGGTCAAACATAAAAAAGACCAACTTTTTTGTGACAGATGGCACAGAATAGAAAATCTTTTTACAAAAAGTGTTCACGGTGCAAAAAGCTAAAATTTGCAATGATAAATAAACAAGATAACATAATTGCCAAAAAAAATAAAAATAAAAATTAAACATACAATCATATAATAAAAATATAAAACCCATATTATCTCTTTTGTTCTCTTATTCTGAGGAAAGCCCACGACTTATAAAGAAATTTCTAAACGAATAGCTATAGTATATTTATAAGTGGATGACACTACATTTTAGCTACCATTATAATCATTTGTTATATACCATGTATTCATGTTTATGACCTGAATAAAAATTATTGCTGAGCGAAACGTCCCTAATCTATCTGACTTTTTTTTTAACTTTCAGTCTTTTGTGACCTCCATTCTACATCGACACAATTTTGCTGCAGCAAATACTCAGACTCGTATCAGATTCTTCTATTCGAGACTTTTCAACTAGGTTTTCGTTTTTGATTCTGGAAGGTCTCTGCTAAACAGATCATCTATTGGCCGATTATATTGGAATGTTCGAAAGAGGTTAGTGTCCCATGGAAACAACCCAGATAGCCACGTTTGCCAACATACACAGCGTACGTATAAAACATACATACATTTTATGATAATGGAACGTGCATGCATTTGTGACATATGTTATTGAAGATTCGGTGAACATTCTGCGTAGAAAAAACTATGAATTCTGCCAGTAAATATATTTGGACTATAACGCAAGAAGAAACTTGCTTAGCTTTCATCTTGTACTGATCTAGAAAAACAACTTAGTTGCCATGGATACAGGATTTGAGAACACAACTACTTCTGGATACGTGCCATATACCATATCACCTTACCTGGTTGCGGCACGTTGGGTTTGGAAAATAGGAGGTTCATTGATCATTTTTGTAGGAACTTTCGGAAACGGTCTCCTTATTGCTGTCTTCTGTAGACCAAATATGCGTAAAGTGTCCGTCTCCATATACTTTACTGCATTGGGGATTATTGACATAACGTGTCTCTATATAGTCTGGCTGCCGAGTGTCATGAAATATGCATTGGACATGAACATCAGAGCGGCTAGCACGGCATCCTGCAAGGTATTATGGTTCGCCGTGTATTATTTATTGGATGTATCCGTTTGGACGCTGGTGTTGCTCAACATTGATAGAGCAATCGTCATTTCTGCTCCCTTCTCTCGCTTCCGATGTGGTAAGCGATCGGCATTTATCAATATATTCGTTGCATGTGTCATCTTCTTCTTGATAAACTGTCACGTGTTGATTGGGAGACAACGTGGACCACAAACAACCCCAACTTGCATCGACGTTGGAGAAGACGAATATTTATATTTCATAATTTATGCATGGCATTGGGTGGACTTTACAAAATATTGCTTGTTGCCAGTTGCCATTATATCAGCATGCGACGTAGCAATTTTCATCTCGATAAGAAATACAAGGCGGAATTTATCAAATGTGGAGGGCGATAATCCAGAAGGAAGGGATTCTGCTGGAAATTCGTCAGGACCATCGTCAATCACCGTGATGTTAATAGCATCGGACATCCAACTGATCATCACGACAATGCCCATTGGGATTTTTTTGGCGTTCACTATCCAACAAACTGACAGCGAAAGGCTAATGTGGCCAAAAGCTCAGTTGATTTTGTCTTGCATGGAGTTACTGAATGCAGCAAACCACTCGCTAAACTTTTTCACTTACTGTATGTGTGGACGAAAATTTCGAGGAGAGTTGGTTGCAATGTTTAGCAAGAATAGCCCTCCTCAAGAACGGGTCGGTGGTAGTACTGGGACAGACTTGTCTACGGTAAATAACGGAGACATACACATGCAGAAGATACATGTAGATGTGGGCAATCACCGGGAACTGTAAACACATATGTGCGAAGTGTGTAAGTTTGAGTGACTTCAATGTGCGGATTAAGTCGATAAATCCCCGGGCTGCTAGCACCAGAGACCAGTACGCTACCTCTCGCTACCGACTTCCCGAATTTATATCCATATTTGCTAATGTAAGTCTGTCTGTGTTCTATAGAAATTCACGGGGACTATCTTGATGGCACCAATGGGGTCTAACGGGGTAACTTTTTACGTTGAAAATAATGGTGGGGTTAGAATTTTCTTGTGACTCTGTCGTTGTCAGGTGCGGAAGGGGGGGGGGGGGGGCAAATATTTTTATCTCCGATTTCCACCAAACTTATACATAATCATCTCCCTGATATGAGGAATCTAATGGAGTGGTTTAGATATGTCAAAAGTGGCGCCGTTAGAGTCAGGGGTGCACTGAAGGGGGAGGGGCACCAACATTGATAACAATATTTCTCGAGCGGATTTCCACATAATTGATAAACATTATTCTCCATGATACAAGGAATCTAATCGTGAGATTTAAAGACGTCAAATTGGTGTCGTTTGGATGAGAGATTTTGGGAGGCACTACATTTGATAAGAATTTGTTTAATCGCCGATTACCACCAAACTTATACATAATCAGCCCCACGATATCAGCAGTCTAATGGTGTGGCTTAAATATGTTAAAGCGACGTCATTCGAGGGTGCATTGAAGCGGAGAGGGGCACCAAAATTGATACAAAAAAAAAGAATTTTTAGCGCCGATTTCCACTAAATTTATAAACATTCTTCTCCATGATACGAGGAACCTAATAGTGGGAATTAAAGACGCCAAAACGGTACCGTTTGAGTGAGAAATGGGGAGGGGCACCATATTTGATAAGAATTTGTTTAGTCGCCGATTACCACAATTTATACATAATCATACTCCATTGTATCAGGATTCTATTATTGTGTGTGTTAAAGTTGTCAAAAGTGGGGTCATTCGAGTCAGGGTGCATGGAGGGGAGAGGGCCACCAAAAATCAATAATAAAAAAAAAATAACGCCGATTTCCACCAAATTGAAACATATTCTCCATGATACGAGGAATCTTCCGTGTGGCTTAAATATGCCAAATGGTGGAGGGTCACCAAAAATGATAAACATAATATGTTTAACGTCAATGTCCAACAAATTCATAAACATTCTTCTCCATTGATACGATAAATCAAATCGTATGGGTTAAGAACGCCACATTTGGTGAGTTCAATGTGCGGATTAAGTCGTTGCCTTGTTATACGAAAATGTAGTGATGGTGTGAACATTCATTTCCAGACATTTCACGTTAAACTATTTATATATTTGCTAATGTCTGTCTGTGTTCTATATCTTCACGGGAACCATCTAGATGGTACCAGTGTCTAACAGCGGATTTTTTTTACAAGGAAGATAACAGTTCGGGTTAAAATGTGACGATGTTGGTGTCAGGTTCAGAAAAGAGGGAGGGGCAGGAAAAATGGTGAAATATTTCTGTTGCCGATTTCCACAAAACGTATACATAATCATCTCCATGATATGGCACCGTTCAAGTCAATGATGCACAGATGGGAGAGGGGCACCAAACTTTCCACCAAATTGAACCATATTCTTCTCCATGATCCCAGGAATCTAATCGTGATCAATATTTGTGAAGAATCCAATATCCAACGGTTGTGAATATAGCGTGAAAATCGGCCAGCCTATATATAGCGATACCAAGTGGATGGATTGGTGTTCAAGTGACTTCAATGTACGGACTAAGCCATTATTTTGTGACGTAAATGTATGATTCAACAGAAAGTTCGAAATTCTCTTGTGACTCGTTGTGTTCGGTTTAAAATTATTCCACACATATTTACTCTTGTTTGTGTTGCATTACATACGGGTAATAATTGTCGATACACAAAGCTGAAATAATTCTTGTTATACTGTTTGAAGAAAATCGTTAGTTCACAGATACTACAAAATGTCCCATGTGGTGAAGTATCCCGTGTCTGCACTAATGTAATGGAGCCCTATATTAATACTATATATAATTGCGTAAATAAATGTGTTCATTGTGTGTAATTTTCCAGCTTCACGAGAATTAGATCTCCGTGATATTACACTGTCAACGATAGATTGCCAAAAACAAAATGATTACAAGTAATAATCGCATATATAATGTGAACATATTGAAGTTTTCGCTCCCTTCAAAGCATTCGGCATTTCCTGCTTAATGCAGGCTCAATTTCATGTTCAAGGAAATGTGAAGGGATCAGTCGTTGTATTGGGAATTACACGTGTGAATTATATTCATTTTTGGTATTATTATAGTTGGATTAAATCGATTTCACTTTGAAAATCAGCAAATGAACGTGAATGGGAATCATAATTTTCTGCAGTACACAATGAGTTTCTTCGTGACTTGAACACTTATGATTGTTTATTTTGTCGCTGGTGGCAAATAATAAATAAACGTCCAGCTCGGTCATTATTGTGGTAATCTTCGGCGGCCATTCAAAAGCAGAAACATTTTATTCATTGAACAATTTGGTGCAGAAGTGGCAAAGAAAGACCTGAAATAATTACTCATATATCGCACTTGTTACTTCATCAAACCCGTTTTAATCTTCAGTCTGCAATATTGTTTTTCTTTTATTATTATTTTTATTTTATTTTTTAATCGTAGCAAGTTTAGAACCTATAATACGTTGTTAATATCATGCAGATAGTAATGTCATTTTAACTGGTATTTTTTAATTTAGATTGTGTTGCTTGTAAATATATATTTATTGTTTTACCAAACGTCATGTTGTATTATAATTGTAAGCGTTTTAGAGCATGTCAATGTATTTATGCTATATAAAATAAATTATTATTTATTATTAGAAAAAGCAATTATGGAAATAAAATATGGTGTAAAACGACAAACATGACTTTATCTCGGACCAAACTGAAGACGCACTTGGAATCATCGGTATATTTAAACAAAGACTATTGAACAACTACAAGATGGTGGATAAGCACCTACTATTGATTCCATATGAGGTCACTTTCGCCCTCATCGACCTAATTGGTGCATCTATCGTCACTATTTATCGACACTGATTGGCTTATCACAAGAGCTGACATAATATAGCCTGATATGTATGTGAAACTGGAGTACACAAGCCGGCAACCCCAAGAAATATTATGGCAAATTTCGAATTGTTCGTCAACTGTATAATGTTAACTGACTACTTGATTACCAACATGCCATGGATTGCAGCCCCTCTGATTCATTTCAATTTCAAAGAACGTGGTACCAAAATCACAACGCCTTGGCTTCCAGTTCCACAAGAGATGTCAACTGACAGTAGTAATAACAAGTCTATCCAGTCCCTGGAAACATGACCTACATGTAGATGAATAGAACTTACCTGAAGTGTTGATGATTTGGAGCAATGAGCAGACACAATATGTCACGATCAAATAGCAGGGAATCCCAGTACTTTCAAAATATATTCCGCGCAACTAACTCCTGATTGGCTCCCATCATACTTGTCACGATCTGTGATTGGCTGACACTGGCGTCATGTTTGAAATTATTGGGATTCCTTGTTCTAGATGTGTTCACTCTGACTTGAATATTCAGTGATCGACTCGAAGACTGTCTATATAGTATATACATACTGACATGGTGTATTATGTAGATTATGCCCTGATATATCTACTCTGGCTACGCTCATATTCCACTACATCAAAGCCATGGAACTCTTTTAAAGTTCTGACTGGGAACCTTATAACGTCAAACACTAACGCATGTAATAAATTTATTAGTGAATATCTGTTGCTCCTTAATAGTTCACAGTAGGTGAAGATCTCATCAACAGATTACACAACAGATTACATGATTTGGGCAACTTTTGTGACCAGTCACAAATACATAAAGTGCTGAACTGGTTGAATATGAGCTCTACGGGCATATGGCCAGAGTAGAGATTCGTGGCTTGATATATGTACATGTATATGATGAAAATTTAACCCGTTCTATACTAAATACTCGTTAATGAATATAGTTCCCATAGGAAATGTTCAGATAATAAGTTCAACAAAAGATCATAGGTAGTTTGCTGAACTTATTATCTGAACATTTCCCTCAATAAATATGAATTCTTCTGCACTTGTGTTATCTTTTTTGTCTGGTTGACGTCTGCTTATATATCCTGAACACCCTTCAAACGAATATTAGACCATTCCAATATATACGTTTATAACTGAATGGTAGAATCCATTTAGTATAGAAAGGGTTAATGGGTTGTGGATATAAACCCGGGTGTAACACTTACGTCCTTAAATTTGTTAATTGATATCCGTCCTTTCCCATCGGAGAGAGATTCGAATAACTTGTTTTCAAATTTGTCCAAATCGTCGTTTGCCCTGAAAATGGAAGTTTAGGCAATGTTGTTAACTCGTTTGAAACTTGGTTTTTAGTCGGATTCGTCGGCGTTCAATGTTCCCTCGTCGCTACGGTCGGTTATGCTCCAATAAATTGTGTAGATCGAGCAGATGTAGTAGTATTTCGTTGGTAACCGAATTCGGGGATTATTGGTATAGTTCACACATTCTACCCCGAAGCCACTAATCAAGTTATCCCCAACTTCTCTCATATTCCCCACTTTATCATATATATCACATCTCTCTCTCTCTCTCTCTCTCTCTCTCTCTCTCTCTCTCTCTCTCTCTCTCTCCCTTTCTCTCTCTCCATCTCTCTCTCTCCCCCTCTCTCCCCATCCCCTCTATATCTCTGAATACGTATTCCAAAATCAGTATACTACAATAAGGGTCATCACACCCGTTTGATGTTGTATCCTTGAGTTTCTTTAACCCTTTCTACACTATAAATAATCATTGACGAGTAGCTCCCTTAGGACATGCCCGATAATAAATTCCACAAACGATTATTGTTGAACTTATTATCTGAACATTTCTACCAATGGATATGAATACACGAAATACTTGATATACAGAATTTATATTGTCCAAAAAATATTACCCTTGACTAAACGTTTTAAGTTTGATCTGCACATCCTGTCACTTTGATGCGATTGGTTTGCTCGGGGGGGGGGGGCGAAGTGGTTCTCACTTAATGTGCCCACAACGCCATATCCTCCAATAACACACACATCCACTACATTCATGTCTTATATTTATATAACTTTTTGATAATTTGTTCCAATACAAAAGCTGAATGTGTTCTTATTTATTTTCACAAAATCTGCCGAGAACTTGACACTAGCCCACGCAGCACATTAAGTCAGCCCAATATAAGATTTCCAAGCACTTAGCAACGATAACGTGGTCGATATAAATAACTGTCTTCAGATGTCAGATTAGGTCAACAATTTGTGATGCTGTGTTCATCTACGGTCTGTTTTATTGGGGTATGAAACGGGTGACCAAATTGGCTGTTGACCAATCACCGAACATGATTTAATGTAACACAGATGGGCTAAGTAAATATTACAAAATGAAAACTGGGCCGAATATATAAAATCGGTATACGATGACAAAGATAAACATTTTTGAAAACATATGGCGAACTTACAGTTTGTGTTGTGCACAGTGCGGTTTAGCTTACCAACTATCGGCGCATCTGATACTCCGAGAGACACAGAACGTCCGCGACGGTACACAGTCCAGTGAAGAGGATTCGCTTCTACGACCAGCACCCAGCAGACCATAACTCCACCTTTCTTTGATCGATCCCAGCGCCTTGTGGGTAACGAACCTGACCGACCTGACGACTGGTTGCATTTCACTTGTTCACCACATTGTGGTGTTTAGTCCTCTATAAATCGTATCGTCGCTTTGAACGGCAGCTCCTCGGTCTGTTTTCTTGATCCAAATAACTGAAATTAATATTATTGCGTTATTTTCGTACGTGAGTAGTCAAGACAGGATAAACCCTGGTAACTTGTCCTGCGATAATGGTATAATTTGGGTGGATCCCGCTGATATATCTATGCTTGAAGCAGGCTCCATGCAGAGTCCCATACGCGGGACTTACTGCTGCCCGCACCTACACGTAATGTGAAATGTAACATTTATTTATTTGAGACTTTTATAGGTTACAATTCATTCTGCATTATTCTGAGAAACTGAACTGCCCATATTCATTTGAAAATTGTCTAGATCAAGCCAGAATGAATTGTAACTGACAAAACACTTCAATAAAAAATGTTAGATTTAATTAAATATACATTATAAGCACCTCGTCCGATTTATAAGCGATATAAAGATCACGCGCGCCCGGAGGGCGCGCGTGGTGTTTATGTCGCTTATAAATCGGACGCCGTGCTTATAACATATTTATAACACCCAATCAGCCCGAGAAACTTACAATCAGTGATGAGTTTTTCTTACCAATTAAATATGTGGTCAGTCTTACAAACCTGGTCCAGTGAATTCCAATCAATACTCCATAGTCGATATTACACCAGATAGTTCAACGCATTGTATTAGTGCCGAATCATGACATTTCAATGTACCTTTGTGTTAGTATTGGATTAGTTAATAAATCTCATTACTCTTCTTTTCTTTTGTTCATTATTCCTACGTATCGGATTCATTTATTCCATATATTCTAAGCCGGATTTATAATTCAACAAGAAGCACTTTCGACCAAAGTAAGTTATCAGTGGTTATCCAATGAGGTTCTGTTTTCGACCTTTATTTACTTTAAATTTCTGTTAGTTGTAGTCTGCGCTGTAAACGGTCTGTCGTTGATTACATTTGTTCATTGTGTTGATTGGGGGGGGGGGGCTACTAAATTTGCCACTGTTCAGGACAGTAACCGATCTCGTCGACAAAGCAAATGCCCATGCAACTCGCCCGATCTGAAGTTTCAGTATGGCGTACTCGGTATTACAAATAATTCTGATTTAACTATTAACGTTTATATCTTTGGCATGATGTATAGCTCCTGTCGTCCATGATGTCGCTCGCTACGTCACTGCATTTGCTTTTTGTGCGAAAACATGGTATCACAGCCCATATTAATAACGCTCACCTCGGAGGACAAATAATTTGTTTGAATGATTAGGAGTGCATAATTGGTCAATCAAGGTGTGCGCCGCGAATACAATACATAGACCTATTGTAATCACGAGAGACCGTTTTATAGAGAAGGCGACGACTTAACGATCTTTACAGTAAATAAAGGTCGGTCACCGGACCTCATTAGATAACTTCCATTGGTCGAGGGCTGATTGGCGTGTTATAGGCAAATGCACATGCCGGCTGCGTTCGGACATAGCATAGCGATGGGACTGAACTCTGTTTTGCAGCTTGTTGTGGAAATAGGGAAAAGCGATGTTGTGAAGACAAGCTACCGTTATTTTTCTCAAATTCTCGGTGTCTATATGTCTTTGGCAAACCTGATTGTTTTCTTATGTCCCAAAACTGTATAAAAATGACCCCAACATTATAGTAGTTTATTTCTATATCTGCGTTCTAAGGTAGTACATTATAAGATCGAAATCACTAATCACGGGTGTGACTAAATACCGTCCGGACCAGCCCGGACCACCCCTGTGGTGTCTATAGTGGTGATTAACCCTAACTTATCAGAATTGCCGTGCGTTTGTGGGTTTCCATGCATGACACCCCGCACTGTTATGGCCACCACAGGGACGGTCCGGGCGGTGTTCAGTAACAACTCTAATCACACATGACCAATGTCAAACTGCACAGCCACTTTACAATATAATTACCTTACACTCGGCAATATATGCATTGGTCATCAGAGAAATAAATAGAATTGAATTGAAATGAATTGGGATGCGTCACACATCCATAGCTCTGAATTTCTGTGAATAATTAATTATTGAATAGTCATATATGGCTATAGCTATTAATATCATACCTTAATATTCGCTAATAGTATCTTTACATGTATGGCAGGTACTATTACTGGTTGACAGTGCAATTACAGCATGGCACATACCAGCTGTGGATGCTTACGTTGGCACTACTAGTCAAATAACTATCTGTGTTGTCGCAGAGACAGTTATTAGGACTGGTGTTTAGAATTATTGATGATGGTATGCTCGTTGCATAACTTTGTGGTACACCATCAGGGTTTATGTGTGTACCATTATGGCAGTATGACATAGGTGAGATATCTCACTTGACATAGTTTAGATGGTTCATCTTGGTCCGTCCATTTTGAGGTCTTTGGGTTTATGCAAATACTGCTATGTAGAATATTCGTTGGTCATATACACGTAAGTTCTAATTTTGATAAGAATTTCCAACAACTGTGTAGCTGTATGGCCACATGAATGCTACCACTACATTAATTATCATTGGAAATATACAACAGTTAGAAAGCTTGTGATGCCAGTTTAAGAATTTGGTTCAACTTCCAGTTGTTGAAATTAAGTGCAGTTGGGGTTCATATGTTCGATAATTCAGGCCCGCCCCAACGGAGACCATGTATCAACGTCCCTGATTGACATCAGTTAGGTCCCTGAGACTCTGAAATTTATAGCGTTTTAGCAAATCTCTGGTTTTAGCAAGAACCGTCGATAACATGCAGACGATCTGCAGAAGTAGAACAGTCGTGGATATCTTGAAATGATAATATCACATAATCCTTGTGGATACTTAGTCTTGCGACCTGACAGAGGCTATTCATCGGATTTTGTGTTCAGTTTGTTTATCTGTCGATTAGTGGTGATATTACACAACAATAAGAATAATTCTTAGAAATGGTGAATGCATTGTGAATAGAATATATATGCAGTTGTCAGTTTCACTTTCAATTTCATTTTCTCAAAATAGTTATTACTATACGTATATGCTATGAACTTCTATGTGGGGCGCCGTTCTTTTATTTATTAGCTATTTAGTTATATCAATAAATTCATTATTATAAAGCCAAATTTGAACGAGTTTATTAACTATCCCTTGATAACAAAGCAGTTAACTATATGTTAGCTTTCCACGCAAGAATCCATAAACTCCCTATAGAACATCGTGCCTGGATAAATACGGATTATTCTGACAGAATCTGCACTCTCTGTAATCTTGAAATCGGCGAGGAACACCACGTGAAAAGACGTGACCAGACGCCAAATCGATCGGGTGACCAACCCCGTACGATTAATTGCCACATATACATTCTCAATATTTCCAACACATACATGAGTCTGACATGCTGTAATGATAATATTGTCCGGATTCGTCATCTCCGGTTTAAACCCGAGACCGCATGTCTAAGAGACACATTCGTCATCTCTTGGTTAAACCTGGTCCAACCATACCCCTGGGCTAGCAGTAGTGTCGCTATATCGTCGAGCTAAAAAGTCGTACTTCCATATAATGCGGACCGCCCAGTTCTCTCGACAGCGAAAATCCATAAAAAAAAAACATATTATGATTGCAAAATTATAAGCGAGAAACGCCCACACCTGCAATGTGTGTGGATAAGTATTTTTGTTAATTGCGATTTTTTTGTTTCAATGTTATAACCTTAAACCGGCAACTATATATAAACCATATAATTCGACGGGTCTAAATGTGATACTGGCGGCTGGGTTTTATCCTGACACAATTGAATCATTCTCACACGAGGGTTGCTATAAGCGTGTACTTGTTCTCACTAATCGAGGGTGTGCCGATAACCATAGTACGGGCCTGCTTGTGGTCCGCCTGGTAACTGGGTGCCGATAACCATAGTACGGGCCTGCTTGTGGTCCGCCTGGTAACTGTGTGCCGATAACCATAGTACGGGCCTGCTTGTGTTCCGCCTGGTAACTGGATAGTTTTATTACATGCTCATCTCACCGAATAAGCTAGCTACTGAACGACCACAAACTCATTAGACATTTAGACCCGGTTTGGGTTGACCACCAATGTAGGTTTAAACCAGGTTTAAACTGGGGATGACGAATCCGGTCATGATATTTATAGACAGCAATGACTGAATATTTTATAGGATATTTGTTAACATTGAGTTAGTGGCGTCGACTAAAACCACTATAACCTTTTGTAATTAGCGCACTATTATTTGAAAACATTCAAAGGAAACGTCCGTTTAACCCTTCAGGGCAGTTCGTTAATTCAAAGTTAATGTTTAATTACAGTATAGTATACACACCGCAAACTCTGGTATGTTTACTTCTGTGGCAGAGAATGCATGTATACTGTATTAGGTTGGTGTATACTTAGGGCTAAGTGTTATCCTGTTAAACATATATTGCGTGCGTATCTACCGATATACTGCACGGTGGGTGATTATGTTCCACAATTTTCGCAACTAACGCGATTTTCAAGATTCAATGACATTTATTTGGTATTCAATATTTTACAGTAGATATATAACAACAGGACCCCAAAAAAAGTTTAACTTGTAAGAGGGCCCTTATGTGAGTATAATGGTAAAGTATCATGTTTACGAGCATGTGCGTGCGTGTATTTACAATGTGTGTAGTTCCGTATATACATGGGCAAGATTTAGACGCCCATGCTGTCTTGATTAACTGAAGAGCTCCACGGATTTGTTTTAATTGTTCAGAAATATTTAGACCAAAATGTATGTTTAAATGACCCTCTTCGTGTTTCGTTCGACCTTAAACTATAGTTAGATAAACCAAATGTATACAATACCACACCCTGTGACGACTAAACAAACTGCACGACTATTATCGACTTCTAGGACAAACCTTAACTAAATCCGGAAGATCCATTTCTGAATGGAACATCCAAGAACAAATCTGCACATTATTGTAAATCGTTTAACGACGACTGTGGCTGTGTTATTTGTTCCAAAATTATCAGAAGAACTGTCTTGATTTGTGCAATAATTCTAGAAACCATTCTTAAAATCAGTTATTGAGGCACGGACTATGTATGAGTTTCATTGCTTCAAATGTGCTTAATTTAGTGATCGTGAAAAAAATCGCATTTATTATCGAAATGGCAACGTATCAGTTGCAATGGCACACTGAGATGTCCCTCAACTCAGATCAAGCTGTCTGGAGTTCGAACGCGTGCCAACATGGTCTAACCCAGATATGCACATGTTATACACTGTGCTTTGTGTGATTAGTCTGAACATGTCCATGATTCGTATTTCAGTGTGACACGAAGACAGCCCGACATGACAATGCCACCCTGAGCAATATACAAATTTCCATTGTTATGTACATGAATCACTGCAAGTTTAGTACCATTCGTATATTGTACACTATAGCTGGGATACCCGGCGTTGCCCGAGTAAGGAAGATTGGAAACAAATTGAAGTGTTTTGACATACATGTACACAATTTCAAAGAACTTCTTTGTACGCTACATCCATTGGTGTTCTTCCCTTCTGCTGACAGTTGATCTATTCCTGATATGTCATGGATAAAGAGCGTTATGGCCTCACATGCTATTCGAGGCGGTGTGTGCGGTCTCAGTGTAGACTAAAGAGCGTTCACTATTGAGTTTTTCCTAATATGGTATTAATAAAGAGCGTTCTGCTCACTTGTGCGCGCAACATGTTAACAACATTCTGTGTTGATTCTCACCTGGTCTTTTAAGACATCTCAGGTAAACGGGACCTATCTAATAATACACACCGAGTCAAATTACCTCATATACTTAAAGGCACGAGTCAAATTACCCCATATACTTAACGGTACTTTTCCCGGCCAACGCCCAACGCCATAATTATTTGCAGCTAAATCAGCAGGATCCACCAACGTCATTGTGGTGGGCCCAGTTGACCTGGTTGTATGTACATACGATAATAGAACGGCACATCTTTCCGACTCTTCTTTGTCGTTTGCCAACACTATTCTATCTTCATATTTATAATACAACATACAAGGTGATCATGTTGCTACTTCTCTGGGTCAAAGATTATTGATTAACTAACCTGTCCATGTTACCAGCATTCATGTAATTGACGTCGTTTCCCCCTCAAATACATGTAGATACATTTACCTCCTTCAACACAGTGGCAACTTTATATAGTGAAGTATAAGTTCTGCCTTTGCATAATGGTTGAACTACCACATTATAATCCATATTGTTTGTGACGTAACGTAACTTCCAAGGTAACAAAAGTAAATGTCGCTTAGCAACAAAACGACTTCCAACATAGAACAAATTGTGGGGGAACAGTCAGGGCCAGGAGAGTAAATAGTGGTTACACTGGTGTAAATGTTTTCCATAGGCCTCGGTGCAAACGTTTTAGCCTATACTGTTTACAATATAAATCCTAGGTCCAAAATTTTCTTTAAATCTAATAGATTGACATTTGCGGAAACTTTTTATGCAAAACATTTATGTCCGTCAAGCAGGGAATTCGCCTTTATAGTTTAGACCACACCACAAAATACAAACTTCACTACAAAGGGTTTATTCCTGTGCCAATGGCTATTTTACCTATGGGAAATCATAGGGAAGACGTGTGATGAGTTTTTTATGCAAAAAGCACACAAGGCTATTGACCAACAGGGCCCAGTATATATTTTATTATCTCCTATAGCATCCGCTAGATGTTACCCCGAACCATCTTTACACTTGTGTGACCTTAGTGCAATCTCTAACCCGCCGATTTAGACGTTCGGTAGCTGCTATCTTTAACTCGTGCAATGGTTAAGCTAGATATCTCTTGGGGGAGTTGTTGTACTGACGAGTGAAAGGGGTCATGTGGATTTGAGGAACATCTATTATTAAGTGGTTGATGTGTTTTAAATGGCGCATTCTGATTGGTCGCGAGTTGTGTCCTATATTGGTATAGTGTTAATTTACCACCATATACTTTTATATACACATGTAGTATCGTGCTAAATTGAACACAATACAATACCAAACTCACATGAAGAATGGAATGCACAGATCCCCCCCCCCCCCATCTCGATGAAATATATACGGAAATGCAATCACGGTTGAAGGCTTGTCCAAACGAAATTAAAACAGTATTGTGAGCATCATAGAAACGACGTCAACTTCCAAAGTGGCAATATTCGGTTGAAATCATCTTCCGGTACTGTTTAATATCTCGTTTCGGTGTATTGAACTAAGAGTTCGAGACATTCGTTCACTCCACTTCGTGTCGTCAACTCTACCACCACACTGGGAACTATACCCGAGTTATCAACTCCAAGCCATTCTTTATGTATTACATATAATGTACACACAATGTTTTACCACCCATTCCTTATAGGAATCATCAGGGTCTTGTGAATGAAGACGATTGAAGTGCTCAGTCGGTCAACTTTGGTATCAATTGTTGTATGGGTCATCGGCGAGCTATATGCAGCAAATAATGTCACTTTTTCGCTGTATACATACATGTACAACTCGGGCTACATCAACAACTCAAATCTGGAATTTCTAGGGAACTCCCGTGCTCCCTTATTATTCCTCGTGAGCTCGATCCCAAAATTCATCTCAATTTACGTGCCTTCGCAGTGGGTAGATGTGAGAAATAATAAGTTACCTAAATCAATAATGAACAAGAAAAACATGGGGATTAGATCAACGACATATTTCACTTTAATTATTTGTCCAATAACGATATTTCGCATGTTAAAGGCCTACTTAATGTTCGAACCCCCAGCATATTATATACAATATATGCCATATTATATACCATTTGAAAGAGGAAGCTCCAAAACATTGTATTAAAAACTTATCCGGTGTAATAAACTGTGCAGATGTTGTTTTTGTTGAGTTGCCAGCGCGTTTTGTCATCAAGATTGAAGTTGAAAATCAGTATTATTTTCAATGCAGGGGAAATAACTCTATATATATTAAAGATAGAGTGCTTCCCCTTCCATTGAAAAAGTTTGAATTCTGTTGCATTATGGGTGCCAGAGGGGGAAGTCGTTCTATGATTTCAGCAGTTTTCTATTTCTCTGTGGGCATCTTCTGAGACACAGATGTTTGAAATAGTGATGAATTATAGTATTTTAATCATATTTTATGGCATAGATTTTTTATTAAAACCGTATATAAAAAAAATAGTAATCGGCGACTCGAAAATTAAGTGGGCCTTTAAAACCACTCTTTTGTAATCATTTATTTTGTTATTATAATATTGTTTTACAAACATTAATTGTCGATATTTACAGATATCCTTGACTTCACGTGTATCTAATATGAAGACCACACGTCCCTTTAACCTCTCAAACTTATTATTTACGTCCATGTATGTCTAAAATATAAACTGCGAGGAGGAGAAGGTCACCCGATCGGAGACCTCTGCTCGAGCCGATTCCTGGCATAGGGCTGCACAAAAATATAAAGAAAATATGATTCGACTGCGTAAAACTTGTGGAAATTGATTAATATAGCATCGTGTAATGGTATATATATGTAGACATTAAAATGAGAAAAATTAAAACAAATGTGAGACAGTACAATGATGAGTGCATGGTCGATAAAGGAAGACTGCCATTGTGGAGAGATTACTCATGTAGATTTGGGCTTGTAGCTTGTGTATATACGCATTAGAGCGATGGTGAACTTCTATCCGATACGCCATCTACCTTCATTGTTGTACCTTTAATTAGTCTCGTTTTCCACACGGGATAGAAACTATTATTCAGACAAACTCATCCGAAAAATCAACTACGGTCGATTGGCGAGCATAAATATTTCGAAATTGTTTTGGCATTAAGGTCGGAAAATGTGTTACTTTTGTGAGATTGAAAAATGAGCCATCAATTATGCACCAAGCAGTCGAATTCCAGAAGTGTGTTCATCTTGGAATAATAAAAGGCCACTAGGCCACATGTCCCCCCGAATAAGGTGGCTTTATATGACCGGTAGCTTTTTTAGAAATGAAAAATTTGATTCTGGAAACAACCATTGAATAAAACTTTGCTTCAACTGTCTATGTTATCTATTTCTGAGTCACGCAATGTCGAAAGCAAAATTCATCGGAATTATAAGTCGTCACAATAAATTTATCGGAATTAGCCCAGATTATAAGCCGAGGAACATAACTGTGATAAAAATGGGCGGATGGAACCCAAATTCGCACTTGACCTATATTTTCATATGAGTAATCCATACACCAAATTTTAAAACAACCAAACAACTAAAACTTAAGTAATAACCTCCCAGTAAACATGCCAGCTTGTGGCCGGTACCGGCCACATGCCGGTTGCCGAGCCGGCCTGTGCCGGCTGCCAGCGCCGGCGCCATGACATTTTGCACGCTGGTCCGGTGTCGGCCCGGCACGGCAAATGCTGGCAGCAGAAATAAAGGGGTTATGGCTAAATTCATTGAATTGCAGTTTTGCTCTTGTTTGTAGTGCCCAATATTCTGTCAAATATGCATAATTAGAAATCAAATCGAGTGACAGGCAACATGATAATGGCAACCAGCACCGGCCAGTACGGGCATGCCAGTGCTGGCCTTTACTGGCAACCGGCAACATGCCGGCACATATCAAAGCATATATATATATATATATATATATAATTCCAATTAATATTATAGCCCTATAGTTAATTCTAAAATATAGTGCAAATCAGATGGCACAAATTAATTTTATAGCGAAATCAGCAAGAATCGGCTCGTGTTGGCATGCCAGCATCGGCCCATATTGGTATGCCAGCATCGGCCCATATTGGCATGCCAGCATCGGCCCATATTGGCATGCCAGCATCGGCCCATATTGGCATGCCAGCATCGGCCCATATTGGCATGCCAGCATCGGCCCATATTGGCATGCCAGCATCGGCCCATATTGGCATGCCAGCATCGGCCAATATTGACATGCGAGCATTAGCTGGTATTGGCATGCTAACATCGGCTGGTGTTGGAATGCCAGCATCAGCTAGAATTGGCACGCCACCATTTAAAGACGAGGCTTCAAATCTGAAAGGTTTAAAGACTTTAAATCCGAAAGATTTAAAGATGATGCTTTAAATCCGAAAGATTTAAAGATGAGGCTTTCAATCTAAAAGATTAGCTTTCTGAAATATTGTCAAAGCCAATAAACACTTGAAATAGGACATCTCCTGTGATGCGCATACAATTGAATTGTTAAAAAAACAGCAATAAGCAGCCGTAAGTTGAGGATGGGCATTTCAACGACAAAACAATTTTCGTGTGTGCAAGACAGCAAAAAATTACAATCAAAAGGCTGTAACTCTGGTTAAAATATCTGGGCGGGCTAGTTTGTGAACTAATTTCAGATATTCCTCTTCTGAAATCAAATACGAAAAATCTTTCAAATCCGTTGATAATTGTTAGAAATACCCCCCAGACAACTTTTTGGCACAGTTGTACATGTATGGACAGACAGATGGACGGAACCCATTTATATATACCGATCCCGATAACAATGAAGCTAAATACGATAGAAAACCAGGATCAAGTTGTCGCAAAGTTAAGGATGGCAATTTCAATGCCACAAAATTGACAATCAAAGAACCGTAACTCTGGTTAAAATCTCCAGTCGGGCCTAGTTTGCAAACTCATTTAATATATTCTCCCTGTGAACTCGTGTAACAAAAATCTTTGAAATTGGTTGTCATTTGTTAGAAATAATCCACAGGCAACGTTTCTAGACAGAACCCATTCCATCAAGAGGGAAAAAAGAAACCAGCAATATGCAGTCACAAAAGTTGAGGATGGGCATTTTAATGCTAAAAAGACAAAGGGCTATTACTCTTTTGTTTGAAATGACCCTCAGACAACTATTCGGGACAGACAGACATTCCTAAATCGCCCAACCCCCCTTCCCCTGAAAAAAATTCAAGTGGGAGATAACAATGCTGGGGCACTGGCAATAATCTGACTTATCGCTTACCAGCAATCAGTGGGTCTTAATTGATAACCAAACTGAGACAATACCTGCCCATTGCCTCTGTCATCTATGCACATCACGCCAGGCATGAAAATAGTAAATGCATATCAATTAATTAAATTAAACATGAGGCGATGTTGTTTTCATATGAGTAGATAAGATATAATTGATTAAATTCCATGTGAAAGGAGGATACAAGTGGATCTGAATGAAGGGCTTTGAAAGACAGAGATGAATGTATAACTAACATATTTATTAAATTAAAGATTAAGCAACATTAATGAACAATGAAACATTAGCAAGGTATTAATACTCTGCATTGTAACTTAAAACTTCAGGAATAGAAAAACTAGAACAGTATGTATGCATGGCTTTAAAATTAATCAACCAGAAGTGGAACAATATATTATTGTTGAAAAATAATAGGAACTTTCCAGAATTCATGAAATAATAAACTCAAAAAGCTGTATGACATCTTCAAAAGAAACATATACAAAATTGCTTCAATGGATAACAAATGTTGAAATCCTAGAAATTTGAGGTTTAATCTGCGAGGACAGTTTTGATAAGGCTCACTTTGTGTTGTACTGAGGTTCATAAGTAAATAGTATAAGATCTTTGAAATATTAGGTCTCTAATTTCACAAAGGTACCATAATAAACCTCTGCCACTCATACATGCTATTATAATATGGAAGTGAGAAGTTCAAGTCATTGGATCTAAACCTTGCTAATATTTAATAGGCAACAATAAAATGATTAACACAAAAACTGGTTAGCACGATTTGATAGCTGTACACTATGTTGCATTCATCAAAAGAGAGCAGACAAAAACTTTGAATATGAAATTACATATATCATGTATATTCAGTGATGGGAACTTATATCTAAATTGTAATTCACTCAGTCAGCCATCTGGCAGGCAAATCCAATTTTGTCAGTTACCTAGGTGAGAATATGTGGCATAACCAGAGGAGGTGAATTTTTTCCAGACGCGTATGGGACCAACATTTTTGTTTTCCGGTAACTCAAAAAATTTCTGCAAGATTTTTTTTACTGTTTTTGCAATGAGTTTGGCTTATAACACCTTAGAATAAGAGAAATAATGTAATTCTAACTGCTAAACTGACTTCAGGCGGCTATCGTGTTGTATTTTGTTGCAAATTTTGAAAATCCAAGACGGCCACTGGCAGCCATTTTTTTTTGGCCGTATGACCCCCAAAATGACTTGTTCCTATTTACATGTCAATATAAACATCCATGACAAGTAGTATGCACAAAAATTCATATACAGCTGTTTACAGTGAATTTCCCATGCAAATCTCTGTTTTAGTGTTAAAAGGGGGTAGGTGTCCAAAAATGGTCGGGAAAAAATGCCGAAAAAGGGAAAATCTTTTAGATGCAGGGGGTGGGTGGGCACAGTTTTTAATAGTCAAAGAACAAAATTAGCATACGAGCCTGAAATTTTTTCCGACACCCCCCCCCCCCCCCCCCCACCACCACTGGCGAAGAAAGACAAAATTATGGAAGCGGGGGTGGGTCAACCCCATCAAGGGTCAAACGACATAACATCATTTTACGCTACTCAGCCCTGTTCACAGATGAAAAATATTAATCCCATAAGGCAAATTCCACCGGCAGTTCTGAGGGAACTACATGTAAAAAGCAGGAAACTTATATTGAATCGCACATCGGCTTGATTCCATTATTAAGGGTGGGAAACTTTCAAAGGACATGTCAGTAGTTTAATACATTGGGCAACTTGCACAAAACTAACATTTGTTAATATAAATTATTCATGTCCCATGTTAAACCAAGTGGGATATGAATTTGAATTCCTTTGGATTGCTTGTTTTATTTCTATTTTAACAATATATAACTTAATTCCATCCATGAAACCTATTCTATAATAATGAAATGCAATAGGTGTCTCTGGCTGATAATGAAAATTATTTCATTTAATTCACGCCAATAAATACTTCGAAGAGTCTTATTTATGAAGAACTATATCTTTACACTGGTAACCAATGCATAGCTATGTGAAATATCATTGTAGGCTTTAGGCCAAAACAAATTGAATGCGTGTTTCCCGTAACCCGACCGACGGCACAAGTTCATTTTATTGGTTTAAAAAAAAAAATCAATCCATAAACCGACCGCATTAACCAAACTGTGTACGCGTGGTTCCATCTTATCTGATTCAACTCGAGAGATAAATGATATCTTTGATATATTTATATATTTTTCGGAAAGCCACATCATCACTCTCCAAACGGAAAGTCAAATTACGACCGGACGCTTTACCGGAAGATCAAGATTTATCATCCCTCTACACTGACTGGAAGCATGTGTTTGTATTGATATGGAGTATTTATAACATGGATGTTCTCAGAAATTCGAACGCGGGAACAAGTTCTTTTCAATGATGGCAGTCGCACATAGGTCGATTCCCATGTGCATAATTCATGACTGCTGTGGGAAAAAACCCCCCATTTTAAAGATAATAGAAATCAAAGCAATTAACAATGTAATAGCTGATGCTCACAGAGCCGACACCAGGTCCAAGATGAAGGGCAGCCATTGGGGCCATTGATACCTGTGCCCATTGTGCATGTCCCAATGGGGACGTAAAAACATCTCTGAAAAACCATTACAGGACAGTTTTCCCCCTATTTGTATTAATTGTTTCCATGCCTTGCAAGGCAGTGCCCGTTTCAGGTTCATTAAAGTAATGTCTACTGTTATCTGTTCTATATGTTTCCCCTCAATTTGTTGGTTGCTCTGGGTCATTGTGTTTGATGGTGGTTAGTCATGGCTCACAGAGACCATACAAAAATTAAATGAAAAGCCTACCGCCCGCCCCTATTTTTATGGGGGCTCGTTTAATATGGGAAACATGCATTCAATTTGTTTTGGCCTTATAGAAGCTGCTGTTAGTTTCACATCCCATGTATTGATTAAAGTATGTTTTTTAAAAGTTTTTGGATCAAGTAATAAATAGTATCTATAACTTGTCCCCAGTTAAAAGCGAAATGTATAAAACTCCAGTTAAGTATGTCTGGACTCGTTTGTAAATTTCGTTAAACTGGGGACTCATAGTAGATTCTGTATATTTGGAGTGGGGCACAATTTTCATGAGAGTGATATTGATTATTTGAAATGTCTTTTGCATGATATTTTGGTCGGTGAATTAAAATGGGGATAAACAAGCTATATGGTATGATTTTGGGACATAGATCATTATATATAATCCAATTATAACATCTGTTTTACCAAGGTCGCCAGTAAAACTATATTATCCGTCATCAAAACCCACTCATCAACGTCACACCAGACAGCTTGTTTATTCCCTAATTCAAGTACCACTAATTTCGTGTCTGAATCTTCAGTTCGAGTTTGATTCTTGTTGTGCCATCTCCTGGAAAAATCAAAACAATAATTTTAAGACACATAATCAGGCATACAATTGTCACAATTTATGGTTGAAAATGATAATTTTAGTGAAAAAATATATTATTCACAGGATACATCACTGCCATATTAAAACTGATATCAGAAGGATATTCAAGAAAATTATCTTTAGATTTCAAGTTGGGGGCAATTTCGCTAAGATAAACATTTTCCATAGATATAACAGTCATGGTTGGCATGTTTGATATTTTCACTCCGTTGATGACTGATATCCAGTTCGAATTGAGATCTGATGGCATATACTATGTACACTCCAAATTCAAGCCTTGAAATAGGGTGTCTGTAATTTGCAGAATGAGGTCCCCAGAGGGAGAATTTGGTGATGCTACCCCGTATAGCGGGCTAGCATCACCAAATTCACCCTCTGGGGACCTCATTCTGCTTACACCTCAGCAGAATGAGGTTCCCAGAGGGTGAATTTGGTGATGCTAGCCCGCTATGCAGGGTAGCATCACTAAATTCACCCTGTGGGGACCTCATTCTGAAAATGACAGACACCCTATTTCAAGGCTTGTCCAAATTACCATCGAACAGGGAGAATCACCAATTCTATTTCCATCAATATGGAAATCCCAAGCTCTGATTGACTCGCGTAAAAAATCAAGCACTACCAAATATAGATACTGATGAGTTAAGTCAGAGATAATAATGTCGGGAAATAACCTAACAACATGCGTATGGGACTATGGGTTTTAATATTCTATCTCTACTGCTACAGAAACATTGTTTCTATTACCGGAACTTTGTCCAATATTTCAGTATGTCAACTTGTGAGTCATAATCAATTCTTATTATACTTAGTGAAGCGTTTGTTCTGACATGCTAATCAGTTATCGACAGTGTTTTTTTGATGAAAAGGATAAAATCAGTTTGGAATCATACCGGTATTGGATGTCGGTCAGTGTAAATTTTATGTCTATATCACAAAATGTGTTGCAGATGCTTAAAGGTACTCAATCCGATTCGATGGTCTCCAAGTAATCAGATTCCAACATTGCCCAAAAAGCTAACCGCAGTCAACTATAGTATAAAATTGCCCGAAACATGTTATTTATCAACATGTTCAACAAAATTAGGCCTTATTATTAACACAATGTCTCTTGATTTTAGAGTTTCCAATCTTATCCGCAATTTGGTGCGAGACCCAAGGCTTGAAATAGTGTGTCTGTCGTTTGCAGAATGAGGTTCCCAGAGGGTGAATTTAGTAACACCCTCTGTGAACCTCATTCTGCTTACACCTGAGCAGAATGAGGTTCACAGAGGGTGAATTTGGTGATGCTAGCCCGCTATGCGGGGTAGCATCACTAAATTCACCCTCTGGGAACCTCATTCTGCAAACGACAGACACACTATTTCAAGGCTTGCCGAGACCATCGGCTTGTTAACTTTTTACTGGGCCACTAATAAGTCTTCATGGTGAACAAAATATAGATTTAAAAAAATCAATATCTAATAACTAATAAGGATTGATCGGTGGGCTCCTTGACTCGAATCAAATATTGTTTACCCCGAATCCAAATAAGTAGCAATAGAAGGGCGCTTAATCATATTATGCATCTTTAAGGTGTGAATATTATTTGGATAAGATATATGTATACTAGGTATAACTATAGCATCCAGTATTTGATGGAATAAAGAAGCATGGTTACATTGCTGTGAGTTTACTTGACCTAATTTGATAAAATTGGATCAGAAACATCTTCATAGGAAACTATATACCGGTACAGGTGAGCCTACATAACTGATAAAAATGATCAAACTGGCAAAGGATGTGCCAAAAGTAAGGAATGTGCGCAAAAAAGAACTCATGTGTTGTATCGACAGAGCATAAACTAATGCTCTGAAGAATGCAATAAAGATGTTTGTGAACAACTGTCTTCTGAATATGCAAAAACTAATAATAACGCGTACGACTTTCATTGATTCAAGAAAAAAGCTGTTTTACTATGATTTCTTGAAGCAGTATTTGAGAAACCTTAAGTGGGCATGTTTATTTGTGGGTGTACGGTCAGCACCATGTGCGATCAAATCAGCTGAATCTAAGAACTAGATACCATAAAGGTGAACATTAGTGATTCTAGTCAAATTACGCAGAACTAGACAGGTAAATCAAGAATGTATTGTTCGAATATAAAATTTTGAAACCAGATTAAAGGTACATAATCCAATCTGATGGTCCCCATATCATCAGATTCCTACAACATTTCTTCAAAAGACACTATAGTTATCAGAATAGATTAATTACAAAGAAATAATGCTAACCACTGTCAACAATAGCATACAATTTCCCAAAACATTTTGTTCAACACAATTTGGAATTGAGAGTATGTTGGTCAGTTTATCAATTATTTGCTGGTCCGTCCATACTCTAGGTAGTGAAAAATAACATAATTCAAAAAATTATATCTGATAACTCTGAGCTTTGACAGGTGGGTTCCTCGACTCTAATCAAATATTGTTTACCCCGGAAGTCTAAGAAATGGTAATTTTGAGTGTTAATTTAATTAGGATTATGTATCTTTAAATGAAACTATGAATTTAAGGCATATGGGAGTAGGACCTCAGCAGTCAGATGTAATACATACCTGGTGAGCTTTCTTTTCATTTGCTCTTCTGCTTCGCCCACCAAGCCTGTCTGCAGCTCCTCTTAGCCACCGCCCTCCAAAATCGATAAAATATTTCTCTGTCTTCGTATTGCTTCTCTGTTTAACACTGCCTGAAGTTAATAAAATTAAAATTAAGAACAAAACATATATTAAATATATATTCAGGGATCCAGTTAATATCTTGTGGATATTGAATTTCGTTTTATGATTTACTGGGACATAAAACTATTAAAGTTACCATTTCAATATAAACAAAATAACAGTTCAAATTTCACATACAGGTAAGGGATTTAACAAATGGTCAGTGGAATAAAGCCAGCTGTGATACAAAATTAAATGGTTTGTTACTGTTACAACTAAAGATCTGTTACCCTTAAAGGTACCGTACTCAATCCGATCAGAGGGTCCCCATCTCAACAGATTTCAACAACAACAATCCGATTAGAGGGTCCTATATTACTATTTCTTTGGCTTTGGGGGTAAAAAATATTTGATTCGAGTCGAGGAACCCATCAAACAAAGCTCGGAGTTATTAGATATTGATTTTTGAAATTTGTTATTTTCGAGATGAGTACTAATAATTGCCCTTAACGTCGTAATCTGCTCGAGATGTGTACACCAAAACACTATTCAAACAGGCAAGGATGGATAACTCTAAAATCAAGTGGTAATAATAACACAGTTTTGACTGTGTTCTGGGCCAGAAAGAATAGAAATAACGAAACTTCAACTATCGATATCTGATCACACTGAGCGTTGATTGGTAGGTTCCTCGACTCAAATCAATTATGTTTTACCCCCAAAGCCAAACATATTGTAATATCGGACCCTCTGATCAGATTGAGTACCTTTAATGCATCTTGCACACTCCATAACAGATATATATATACATTAGTACATTACTGGGAGGTTCAATGCGATTCAGAAAACTTCCAGAATTTGGTAAGACGAACAATATATGTAGTACCATTTTTTTTTAAATTATTGTGGTCACAATTATAAATACATGGAATCAAAACAAGGTCGAAAGAAGTCAACATGGCTATTTTGACATTTTAACTATGATTAGTCAAGATTTTCATTTTGAGCATCAATTAATAGTTTATTAAGGGATGAACTGATAGGAATGGTTAATGGCCCTAGGGCTGTTATTCATTCCTGGAGGGCAGATAATAAACCATAACGCCTGACAAAATCATGTTATTACTAGTATTACCACTCCGTCCTCACATTATCGGTGGCTTAACCAGAAAAGGGGGGCTGTTTGAAAACATAGGTTCATTAATGCCCGCTTCTGGTCAACACAGCCTCAAAATTATGGAATCTTACTGGGCAGATAAAATACAGTTAATCCAGTAGAGAATGCCCTCTAAATTGATAATAAAATAACAATAATAAGATTTGAGGGCATTATTAGCAGTCGGACAGAACTTATTAACAGCTGCACATCCTTTTAGAAGCCAGAAACAACGTAGAGGAACCCTATTGCCCAACAAAATGTTACATATTATTACCACTCCTGTACTGCGAGTGACACAACCAAATAATAGTCATGTTTAATACATGATACATGAAACATTCCTCAAATATTCCAAAATTATTTGATCAATTGTTTACAAACAAAAAATTAAGTTTGATCCATACATTTTGGGGAGATAATTACAGTTAAGTTTTAAGATTGTGACATCATTGACATCAAGTGAATGGCAGTTATTTCATTACTGGCTGGGTATTAAAATACTGTATCATACCAGTTAATGGATGCCTAGACCACATCAGCTTGGGATATCGGTTTGGTTAATACTGTTTTTAGACTCTTCTATGACAGACTTTCAGTGAACAGATGTACTATGTATATTGACACATGTTCACAAGCACCCAGGAATGCTACGAATCATTTAACAATGTTGGTGATTAATCTGTCTTCAAAATGATATATAAATATACCTACCATGATAAAAAGATAATGCGATTATACGAGCGTTTAATATATTGAAAACAGATATCTTCTGATAGCACGAAAAATCAAAATTTTCTGGAAAATACATTGTTGTTTACAAATTTTATTACTTTGACATTCAACGCACCTCTAATATATGCATGTTTGATATCATCATGGTTGGGAGAGGCTCTTCATATACGCAAAGCGTCTATTTTATCTAATACAATGACATTCATGCATAAAAAGTCCAACCTTCAATGTTGGGCATACAGTATATTATAGAAGGTTAACAGGACAAGACACATTCCAAAACAGAATCAATCCAACCGATATCCAAAACAGAATCAACCCAACCAATATCCCAAGCTGGTGTGGACAGAGAATCTACTGTAAAGTGATAATAATGAGGATTAAACAGAAGGTCAATAATTCAATGATATAAATGTTAGATACTAACTCAACATGCACTGTATGATCTTTGGAAAATTTTTGAACGCCTTCTTTTTTGATGCCCCATTGCCAGACCAATTAAACATCAATCCCAGATTATTGTGTAATGCTTTTGCCATTATGTTGTAGACAATCCAGCGGTCATCTGTCCCGCCGTTCGCATTCAATTGAGATGCCTGGAAAAAAATAGTTTGTGAATACCATTAATACCCTCTTCAGTGGTGGAATTAAAGAAATATAATATATATCGCTTAATCATAGCTGATTTTATTTTTAACATTTGACCTTTGATCAAACGTTTATGCAGGTAAGAAATGTTACCATCAAATTAAACTGCTTTTTATATTTTTGTGAGGTTAATCAATTTACTTCTAAATGTGGCTATTTTATTCAAGAAAGGACAGAGATATGAATCAGAATTTTTTTCATAAAAGAGATATTTGAAAGCTATTAATTAGTGGCATCATGTTCACATGCAATAGTGCTCTGACATCTTGTTTCCAAACATTGTTTCTGTGACATACCGGTAGATATCTAAATAGTAGACTAAACTATTCACACATGATATTTCAATTCTTGGTGAACATTTACCCAGACTATTTCTAACAGATACACTAGTATAAATGGCAGGAAACCCCATTCAGTACATTAAGGTTGTATTATGTCAGTGTCATACAATTGCATACCGACCACAAGTGAAAAAAGTGAATCAACGCATTCGATAAACTAACACACTAGCGCTATGTACTGCGTCTGTCACGTGCCTAATTTTGTAACTATAAAAGCACATAAATTTAATAACAAAGATTCTAAAGATGCATCCAGGGTTTTAAATATTTCTTTTTATTCAATAGCAGGTTCCTAACTGGAAAATAATGAGATTTTAATTTTCAACAGATCAATTAGCCCTTCAAATGCTCATTGTTTCTTCATGTGTGTATGCATGCATTCATCTGACAATGGTTTCTGGATGATAGCTTTAATTTGGGTTAGGCCTAAACAAAAAAGACGTTTGTTTCCGCCAACCCGACCGACCCTATTTTAAACCCCCGACCCTAAACTTTTTATTGCCATTGCAACAAAAAAATTGGACCAAATTTTTTTTAGGTCCTAATTCATATCATAACAAGATCAAAACATATACATATATTGACATAAGAAATTTTAGTTTCCAAAAAGATATAAGTTTAACAGTTGGAATCATACTGTAAAGTATGTTTGGCTTTATCTAGCTTTCATCTGTGAAAACTTCAAATAGTTTCAGTTCAGGTGTGTTATGATTCAGCCTTCAGACTTCAGTATTTCAATCAAATGCAGTACATGAACATTAACAATTTGATCGAATCAACCTGGTTATCAGGTGGGATCTCATAATACCAAATGAAAAATTAACATAGAGATTAGTACTATAAATAGTAAATACTAACTAAATAGACATTGTTACATGCAGTATATTATGTATGTGACTATGTGTCTCACTTGAATTTTATAAAATAGCCTATTATATGAATTAGAGTGATAATGGTAAGTCTCATTTCAAGCAGGATAAGCATAATCCATTGAACCAAAAGATATCTGACAATAAGCTATAAGCATTTCCAATCCATACATATATAAAAATTTCCCAAGTTATGCTTGAGAAACTTGATCAAATTGACCTCTCAGGAAAACAGCTGAGTTCAATAAATTGTTTTCATAGTATATAAGGTATATATATACCAGTATATAAAGTTTGATCAACTTCTATTGTAAACATTACCAAATTGCAAGAACATATTTTTTGACGTTCAAATGGTTTGTTGACATTAAAATTATACATGTTCGGGTAAATTTCAGGAATTTTAGAGGCGATTTTATTTATTTTTTCTATATTTGTACAATAATGTAACTCATCACTTAGTTGGGAACTTACTAATCAACATGTCTATAGCCGTTCCTGTAACAGCGGCAGTTGGTTCTATTGTTGGTTGAATCTGTCGTGATGTTCGCTCTATGGTAGGGAGAGTCACAGATTCGACGAATTGATCTTGTTCGTCATCTCCATCACTGTCAGTTATGATAGGTCTGGGAATAGAATACACCAACCATTTAATATGAATATCAGTACACTGTGCTGCTCTTTAGTTAGGTGATCAAAACTGTTTCAATGATGCCGAGGTCAATAAACAGTTTGAACTACCTTTCTACGAGCAATGTCACATTGCGATCATACAAAATACAACTTTGAACACGATGTTTGGGTTCCAAAAAAAAACAAACACAGCCATATTCATGGCATGGTACAGAAAGGGCATTCCGTTTTAGTCTATTACCGATATCGAGGAAATTAAAGATGGCTTATCTCTTTGTAAACATTTGCTATATAGTTACCGGGATAAAAAATATTAGATATGAATAGGTGACCCCTGTCTGGAAATGCTTCTATCGATTAATATTGATTATATTTTGTATATTTTCTGGTATCAAAATGTGTGGTTGTTAAGCTAACGAGCAACATCGGTTACTGTTAACAGAGACCAGAAATTTTATTGTGCAATTTTGTCACAAATATATGTCTATTAGACACATTATCGCTTATAACTATGGAATAAAACAATACAATCAATATGGGACATTTGACATATGGAACACCCTAATGTTATCATCGCCATATGGTATTTCCTGAATGGTCTGTTCATGAAAACATTTAAATATAAAGTCTGTGATGCATGTTTTAATTTCTATCAATGCCACCATGTCATGCGACTGAATACAATTGACCTCTGATATCAAAAGTTAAAAACAAAATATTAAAGTAGCCAAGGCACCCCTGGAAGTCGTAAATCTGACTTTGTTATGCTAGAAAATTGTTTTGGATAGTATTCAATAGCACGGTTTGGTGAAATTAATGAACCAACTCACAGTCGCTGCTTTTCTTTAGCGGCCCCATCATCAGTGGTAGACCCAACATCTGACTGGATCTCAGATAGCTTCCACTTTTGTTGAATTTTTTTGTAGCTCGCTGAAATATGAATAAACTTAGTTTATTAACAATGTTAGACATTAATATACTGTACAAGAGCGCTATCATATTGTGCATACCATATTTGAGTGTATCAGTAGGTCGGTACAGATTTTCCAGGGTATTATGGTGAATTATTAAATTGAACCATGCATATTGTCAATGATGCAAGGTTATTAGTAAGTGTTCAACATTTCGAACGGGCACATATTAAGTGTCTCCTTCAGCAGTGATACTGCGTATACATGTACATTGTCATAAGGTATAACAGCAATTTAAGATCTGCCTTGTTGACTTATACAATTAGTTATAACATTATTTCCTTGTTCAATAGCATTACCAACATATGGGGACTGTTTACTCACTTGATCGACTCAATACTCTCGCTTTGTGATTTGTCCATGATGATTGTGGTTTCGCAGTGCTGATTCACTTTGAGGGCCAGTAACACTCGCCTGACCTGTCGTCTTGTTCGATATACCACATCGACGATATCACAGAACAGTCCTTCTGCCCATTCTTTTGCTCCATCTCAACGAGAAGGAATTCCATGACTAAAAGAGAAATGTAACATGTATTCATTAGAATACAACAATCAGGGTGGATTTTGAAAGAGGCGCATACTGGTATAGGAAAATTCTAACTCGCGAAAATTATGGAAGGGTACGATTACCAACATTTACCGGTACAGCAATGCCCTAATTAATCGACTGCTTAATGACAGCAGAATTATGGGTAACTTTTCAGGATTTACAGAAATGTAGTCGAAAAGATGGCTTGTTGCCATTCACCGGAAACAAGCCATATTTCCGACTAAATCCTGAAAAGTTACCCATAATTCTGCTGTCGTTAAGCAGTCGATTAATTAGGGCATTACTGTACATGGACATTAATGTAGAAACTGATCAGTACATGTACTTTGTAAGAATTCTGAGCTCTACCACTGGTGACAATTAATGGAAAATTTAGTTATGAGCAATAACTAATTTAACATACAATGTACATGTACATGTACCTTGAAACAAGCATAAAATATGCCGGTATTACACATTGTTATAACAAAATTATTCCCTCATTACTCATGTTCAATCCATATTCAATGAATCAATGGATGTGGTCAGTCGGTTTTTGAACTCGATTGAGAGATTGTTGATATCAGTCAAAATTTATGAAAATAACTCTTGAAATTGATGCCATGCCAGACATAAACAAACACTCTGGTGTCGTTATAATGCCAAAATGCATATACAGTAATTCCCACAGTAATTGACCACTTAACCACAGCAGAATGATGGGTAATTTTTCAGGATTTAGTCGGAAATATGGCTTGTTGCCATTCATCGATGAATGGCAACAAGCCATAATTCCGACTAAATCCTGAAAAATTAACAATCTGAACAATCTTGTTGAGGGGTTGGAAGTTGTTCTTATCAAATTCCCTGCTAATGTATGTGCATATACAAGTGAATGGACATGTTTTGCTTTTTGAAACATAAATACATGTATGTTATTTGTCCCAGTGATTATTACATGTACAGGTACATGTACCGTATATACCGGTGTGTACATGTACTTGTTAACAAATGATAATGCTGATAATTTCCGAGAAGTAAACAAAGATTGACAGTCAAAGGAAATACTTGTATAATGAGGCTTGGTATGATTTGAATTAAAATGATGTCCATGCCATCATGAATACCGTAATTATGATCTTTGCTGGAAAACACGACATACTATATTGAAAATTACATTCCATCTACAGGGTTAACCGTTCAAACATGCAATGTCACTACAGATTATTGGTTGTAAAGGCAACCCGTAAATCTACCACCAGCATCAGCTCAGCATGTGAATATTTTGCTTGGAAAACTTTCCCAGAAAGTCCTTTTATTCAGTAAAGGATAATGTTCGAAGCAGAGGGAATTCGGTAAAAGAATAGACGAGGGCTTGCCCGAGTCTATTCTTTACCGAATTCCCGACGCTGAGAATATTATCTGACTAAAAACCCACTCATTGAATTGTTGTTGGAGCCACAGTTACTATCAATTGTGTCTGGCCCACAGCTCTGCCTTAATTACCTGAGTACACGCCCACAGTTCAGCACAGACACTTTGTGATGTCCGTGTTGTCCACGATGAAAAGCAACACATTTCAATTATTATTTAATTCGAATTAGGACTCGCCAGTTGAGGGACGTTTCTTCCGAAGTTTGTCGTTGCGCTATGGATTCGGACAGTGTATGTGAGCAATATATTACTATATTTCTTTCTTGATTTAAAGATGCCCCATCTAATTTGAAATCAAATACGTTAACATTCCATAATAATTTATCAGGCAATAAAACATGAAAAATAATGGTTATGCAGGGGGGGATCTGGAAAAGTTTTTTTTCCGACCCCGAGGGACCCACCACCCCATTCGTGCAAAAACAATATTTTTTTCCTCCAAAATTTTGGGGACCCACCCCTTTTCTCATGTTTTTATCAAAATTTCACAGGTTTTTTTTAGCCGTTCTTCAATAACTGTGTTAATTGCCTTTCAATCCCATTCCACTATGCTTTTACCATTACGAATCAAGCAATAATATGCTTATAAACACAGATAAGAAAAATAAACTGTATTTCCAGGTGTTTCCTGGTGTTTAACAATAATAAAGCATTGTGTAGGTACACTATATGTCACAAATCGCCCTAGACCCCATTATAGCCTTAATATATCGAGTGCGTTGTGTCTGACATAGACATAGCCAGTGTAAATAGTGGTAAACAGGTCAGGGGTTCCACAATTATTTGTGCATGACCAAAGAACTGTTTAGTCTTATCCACAAGGGTGGGGAGGGGAATTGTTTTTGGTTAGGTATAATTATACACCTAGATATATGGTTATTATACCCCCTGATATTAGTCGGCGGGTATATAGTTGACGTCTCGAGCCGTCCGTGTGTCCGTCCGTACAAACATTTTGCATTATAACTCAAGAGTCGGTTCACTCGGTTGTCATATTTTGATGCCCTATGGCATGGTGATGAATCAGAAATGGGGAACGAAAATGCATAATATCACGGGTTGTGACCATCAATGCCTACCAGAGTTATGGGCCCTGTTCGACTTTATGAAATTCAGTCCGTACAAAGTTTTTGCAATATAAGTTAAGTGTCGGTTGTCGAATTTTGATTTGGTATGGTGATAGACCAGAATGATAGGGGAAGGATGTATGCACATATTACTGCATATCACAGGTTTCGCCTATCAATCCATACCAGAGCTACCGGCCTTGTTCCATCCGTAAACACGTTTTGCATTATTATAACTCAACCATGGGTTAAGTTTCCTGAACGCTATTACGGTGGTCCACTGTGAAGTGGGCCGGGATCCTGTGAAATCCAGAATGATGCAAAATCTGAGGCTAAAGAGTCACTATAGCTGCATATATAGCCCTATACCAACAAGCATGGTACTAACATGCTTACAAACAACATTACATGGTCAGTACTTGTAAATTGTTTGAAAAAAAAACATTTTGGAAAAAAATTACATGTACAAGCACGATTTTTTCGGCCTCTGGACCACCCACCCACCCCGTCCCTATATACAGAATTTTTTAGCAGACTCTCCCCTGGGTAATGATGTAAAAACGCTCTTTATAAAATGTGATTTTTCGAATATTCTGGCGCCAAACAACACGATACCTGGTAAAACTGTCTTATTATTAATAAGTCGAAAGCACACAAGAATCTTGCATAAATGGGTTTACTGATTATTTCTCATTGTTGTCTTGTGTAGAATACGCATGAATAGAAGTATTATAGTGTTCAATCGTATGGGGTATTTTGAATTTTCAATTATTATCAGAAGGAAACCTACGGTACATGATGTACATGTACTTGCTTGAATTTTAAGTATCATCCTATGGTTTATACACATGGGCGTGGCTAGACGTGACTCAGAACAACATGACAATTTAGTTTCGCACACCCACCCCCTTCATGATGTTCAAAAGGTATCATAACATTTCCAGTTATTGGACAATTCTTACATGACATGGGCCACCCCCGTTGTTAGCAATTCCCCATCGTATATGCATGATTTCCAAATATTCACTCACCACGATGACCTTACATGTACCTTTAAGTGTCACCCACAGAAGTTAACAAATGGTTAGTGCGCAAATGTATAACATGTATTATCTTTTCTTCGAAACGGCATACAGTACAATCGCGTAAATAGTGACTATATATATCGTTCCAATATATAATTGATTAGTCATCAGCGACGTGACTAGAGGGCTCCTGTGATTTCCCGGCTGCATCCCGCCCCTTTTAACAAGACCGAGCTCGCAATGTCGTGTAATTTCATTTGCTTCCCACCCCGTGGTTTGGAATTTCCTAACTGTACCAATTGTGGGGAGGAATCATGAAACAATTTGAAATATGAGCCTGAAACCTGTAAAATCCTAGCATCTATAAAAAAAAGTCTAACTCCATGAAAACTCATGCCTCGATTTTTTTTTTTAAATTCAGTTAATAATGAAATGTGGTATGCTAGCATTAACCATGGGGTTTTCGCAGTGAGTAATACTTTTGCATACTTATGTGAACAGTACTGTAACATTGACAGTCATTTTATCGCCAAATATTGTTTGAATATCGGTTCTGTTGACCATTTACCCCTTGATATTGTATCGATTGTAAAATGACTCGTGCTTCAAGAAAAGTTAAAAAAAACAACGCATGATCGCGTTATCCATGTATTATCGACAATCAACACAAGAACAAAACCAATCCATTGTTCAACATTTTCTCTTGGTGATAATGATTTTACAGACCAATGCGAACGCCTTACGTACCTATAATGTTCTCCCTAAAATGTTCAAGTTCGGCACACGTGTTAGATAATGCCATGAATCTTTACTCTGGCTATATACCCCCGTATATATCATTTTCCATATGTTCAAACCCTGGGAACCTTTTCTATTATCTTCTGATGGGGTTGAAGATTGAACAAACCATGCAGGGAATATATTTCTGTGTTAATACTTGTTCCTTGAATATAAATTTCCAGCTCGAGGTTGCAAGATTTGTGTAGCTTTGTGAGCCAACATCAATGAAATTCCAAGCGACGCATAGTACAACCGATTAATTCAAGTCCCCCAAACCATGCAAACTCTAGTTGGGACCTTTACCTGCTATAAAATACAATGTTAATACGGAACAGTTATAACCGAGCATTATACACATGTATGTTAACTGCATTTTTTTTTCAATGTTATAAAACTTCCCTGTCAGAGCAACAGAAAGTTACCATGTTTTGAACTAGTGGAGTATGATATCTTGGCGAAGCCAGAGTAGATATGCATGATATGTGTATACACATGGATATACGCTATTCTGTTTCAATTTGATACTGGACATGTTATATTTTTTCTATGCTTCACCATTGTATTAAAAATAACCCTGTGAGCACTTTCTCGTTCAATAAGTAACGTATAGTTAAAATCTGTGTTAAACGGTTTTGTGTTTATCTGACCGACGTAGGGACGTATTTAGATGTTATCTATGTGTTTTAGCCTGTCGGCGGACTTTTCTAAATAGTTAGTCCAAATACGGTGGCTGTTGTTGTTTTTGTATCAAAGTTTGAAGAAATTTTATTTTATTTTTTGGCTTGGCAATATAAAATCAAAATCGCTAAATATTTGTGAGTTTTAATTAGCTCAGCAAATTAAAGGTACTCAATCCGATTAAGCACCCCTAAATTACTATTTCTGTGACTTCAGGGGTAAAAAAAATAATTGATTCGAGTCGAGGAACCCACCCATCAAAGCTCAGAGTTATTAGATATTAATTTTTGAAGTTTGCAATTATGCGTACTAATAATTGCCCCTAAGTTTGTAATTTTCTCGAGATGTATAATTTTCACAGAAACACTTATTCAAACAGGCGAAGCTGGATAACTCTAAAATCAAGTGTATTAATAACGCAATTTTTACTGAGACCATCATTTTGACGGCGTGTTTCTGGACCAGAAACAATAGAAATAACTAAACTTAAAAAAACACCAGTAGGTTACTCGTCTCGAATCAATTATTGTTTATCCCCGAAGCCAAAGAAATAGCAATTTATGAGGGCCTGATCGGATTGAGTACCTTTAAGTGTTCCAATATTTAATGCAGCTTGCCGACACGCTATATTGACTCAACTTACATGATTGGGGGAGAAGCCACTCTATGACGCCACTCAGTCGATTTAATCCCTCATGTATTCGGAAAAAATAATGCCCACGGGCATTCTTAAAAAATAATGCCCACGGGCATTCTTAAAAAAGAATGACTGTTGGCGTTAAAATAATGTTCATGCGCTCAAAACGCTTGAGCGTTCTGCCAGATAAGAGCCCTGTCCGGACAAAGGGATAACATGCCGGTGGGTTTTAACTTCCAATAATTCCATCTGTTGGGTGGTTTGATTTTTTGTTTCCTACATGTACCGGTACATCTCACAGGTTTTTGTATTTAATTTTGTTGTATTTATTTGAGTCATATACATGTACATTGTATGTTACAGTAATGCCCAAAGTAATTGACCACTTAACCACAGCAGAAATATGGGTAATTTTTCAGGATTTAGTCCGAAATATGGCTTGTTGCCATTCATCGGAAAGCTCTCGCCAAGAGCTTTCCGATGAAGTGGTCAATTACTTTGAACATTACTACTAGTATGTATCTAGCCTTGTACCGGCAGGTTGGCCGGTATGGGAAATGAAAACATTGAGCTACCGGTACAATATTTAGCTGAATTCAGCTACATGTATCCTACAGGGTAGCACAATTTAGCTACCGGTATATGTTATCCATTAAGTTTTATGCATGACAAAATTGGGAAAATGCAAATAAAAAACGCTTTACTTATTTCATATAATGGGCCATTCCTTCTGCGAGAAAAATGTTCATAGATATATGATTCTGAATCGTAATGCTACTGGTACGGTACATGTACCTCTGTGAACATTATCATCAACCGATCAAATTCATTTCAATTCCGCTTCCAGTTTGAAAATAATGTTGATTAAGTGATTTTTGGCAATTTCAAATTAGAAAACAGATTGCAGTCTGTTCTTTCAGTTCAACACTTAATGCGAAATATCATTAGTTACTGCAGACCGCATGTGAAGCTTCACAGAAACACTTTCGGTACAACAAATTAAAACTGGACTCCCATCAGGGGAGGAAGCACGAGCAGTCAATACATTCATATTCTATTGTATAATCATTTACTGTTTTGTCGATGCATTGTTATGCATGTGGCTTTCCATGCTCTGGTGAAATTCAATGGAAATCCTACCGGGTACTTATAAACACATAGCGGAGCAAATCAAAATGTTTCATTTAATCTTGGGGACAAGATCAAAGATAGCGTGGCGAAGCTGACAAGGCAAGGTTTACCAAATGAAAATTAAAAACTAAAAACTATTTTCTCTACCGAATGGGTAAATCCTTAAGTAAATGTGTCACTTAAACTACTGGTACCGGGTATATAAGACTGTGGTGAATAGAAGAGTGCAAGTTATTTTTGTCAAGATCAATGTTATTTTGATCCAGTAAAATTATATTTGCATCGCGATATTTCGTGTTAGGTGTTGAGCTGAAGGAACAGACTGAAATTTAGCTCAATTTAGCTACTTGAGCTTAAATGATTTATTTAATATAATTTGGCACTAGATGATGCCACAAACTTCTACTGTCTGACACCCGTAGAGATCATATTCCACTAGTATAATTTACAAAACCCAGGAACTTTTTTAAAGTCGAAAAAAATAACACAGACAATGTATTTCTTTGTTAATAAATGAATTATTTACCGGTATGTGAAGTTCCCATCTCGAGATTACATTATTTGCGTGACTTTTGACACCCGATTCCATGATATGAATATTTGTGTTATTCCCTGTCACCAGATTCTACAGATTATATCGGTAAACGGCCAACACGGAAACCATTCTGATGGTCGATCGCCAAGCTGTGGTTTCGATCCCCAAAAATGGGTCATTCTCTCCCTGCGTATTTTACTAAACTGCCTCTGGAGATCTGAACAATTTAATTTAATCTAACATTAAGTTAGTAAAGTGTATCAAAATATCTCTAAATACTGAATTCAGCATCAGGGAAAGGTCGAGGACAGTTTTGATGTATGTGTTTAATGGCTGGATGCCCAAGCTCCAGAAGCCCAAATGTCTAGTAAATGTAGTTCAACTGTCAGGCTATCGGACATAATTATTATGACATCTGAAAGTATATGGGGATATATTCCATCAGTCGTTTAGATATAGTCGCGGATTATGTTTTTTTTAATATCCCGCCCCTGAGGTGTTTCAGCATAAACTTATGGTGTATAAAGTACCAACATGTAATGTAATATGCACTGGTAATTTTCCTATTGAATGTTTGAGTTAATAAAAGCAGCCCCGTAACTTCACCAAATATTAAATAAGACGAGGAACCCACCCATCAAAGCTCAAGCTTGATTAGATATCAAATACACCAAATTGCCTGATGTTACGCCTGGAAATGTGAATTAAGATCGCGGAGTGATTTAACAGTGAATTAAACAAAAACAGCGACAACCATAACATTGGATTGTGCAATAAGTATGCGTGATTGTTACACAGGGTGAGCTTGGCCAGTTTTATAAACCGGTTGCGGAAGTTATACTTTTGCTGATTGACCAATCAGAATCGCTTCCGCATTGGCCGCTTACGATCTACAAGGTAATCTGTAGAATCTGTGACAAGGTATAAAATAAATACATGTACCGGTATTTATTGCAAAATCGGGTGTCACGAAAATAATTCAATCTCTATCCGGGAACTAGTGAATAAACCATTAAAGTGATGTTAAACACTCTGGTAGGGTGATCCAATAGAAATGGAAAATAATTTTACTCTAAGTAGTTATTTTTTTACAAATCTTAAATCCAAACTGCCCACACACACTGTCATTATTATATACCGTATACATTAAATTCAGTGACTCTTGATGTCAAAATCGTTTGTTTCTTTGTCGCTGATAGTTGTGTCCCGAATCGAAGTAAATATTTACAATTCAGCGTATTGCAGATGATGTTTTCTATGGAGTGGTTCAGTGGTATGGTCGATATGCTGGATTTTTTCGGAGATGTAGTAGAATGCTACACTCGTCCAGTTGACATACTGGTTAATACTAATAGTTTAGCGCAACAAGTGCATAATATGTCTTTAAGCAACAGGTACCGGTATTAACAAAGAAATACATTCCCCATGTTATGTTTCAACTTTATAAGAATCCCTATCAAAACTTAAAACAGTTCACGGGTCTTATACTGGTGGAATATGATCTCTACAAACGTCAGACAGAGTAGAGATTCATCAATTTCATCAGGTCTGGCAAATGTGAGAGTAGCTACAATAGCTGTATTCAGCTAACCTAGCTGTATTCAGCTAACCTAGCTGTATTCAGCTACCGTATATATTATACTCTCAAACCGGCTGTTTTTCGATAATAAACTAGCAGCGCTAATTTGCACATAAAAATAAGGCTACCATATTCTCCGGCCACCCTCAACCAAACAAAAACCGTTACTTGTTGCCTTTTGTCGACACAGCAATTCTGATTTTGTGTGAAAACTTACTATGGCGGTAGATGTCAGTAAAAATTAGTGGGTGAAGTTAAGTCCTGGGGGGGGGGGGGGGGGGGGGGTTGCAGAGGTCAACCAATATCTCCTGGACTACCCGAACTACATCGATCATTTAAAAAGCCACATCAAACATTTTTTATAAATAATACCTGTTAGAAATATTGGATTTGAACAACAAAAATGAACTGTTAAATATTCATCAGAGTATGCTTTTCAGATAAATAGCCTCCGTTCCTCATCTCCAAATTGAGATCTAATTGCCTGAGAACAGATACCGGTTTTTTATTTTAATGGCCCTAGCCTCAACCACCGAATTTCCTATCTTTTGTCATATTATTTACTTGTTCGGGTGCGTGCAACTGATCAGTTATTATTCAGGTGCTATGCCAACTGGAGGAATGTAGTATTCTACTAACATCACAGAAAATCTCAAGCAAATCGACTGTACCACTCGATAGAAAACACCGTCTGAACTACAATAAATTGTTAATATTTACTACTCGAATCGGGACGTTTTTATCAGAGATAAACTAACGAAAGCGATTTCGACATCGACAGTCATTGCATTTAATTAATATATAAAAATAACGGTGTGGGTTGTCAATTTAGATATAATATTTGTAAAAATTTGTAAAAATAACTTCTTTGAACAAGATTATTCTCCATTTCTATTTGATCACCCTACCGGAGTGCTTCACATCACTTTAAAAACATATTATGGACTTGTTTAGCTATGCCATCTGGAGGAGTGAACCATTCAACTACATGTAACATCGCCGAAAATCTGAAGCAAATCGACTGTACCACTCCATAGAAAACATCGCCTGAACTACCGGTACACTCTCAAGTGTAAATATTTACTACTCGAATCGGGACACATCTGTCGTCGGTAAACTAAACAAACTGATTTCTCAATCTGTATAAGATATAAGTAATACATTTAATTAATATATAAGAACGAAGGTGTGTGTTGTCAATTTGGATAATAATTGTAATAATAACTACTTTGAACAAGATTATTCTCAATTTATATTTGATCACCCTACCGAAGTGTTTCGCATCACTTTAAATATTAGCATAATACACAGGAGTGTGGGAGGGATGCCGACGGAGTGGTAAACTGGAATATGTTTTGACCTCAGCCCTTTATACATGTAGTGATATAAACTTAAATTTCAACTTGACTAAGAATAATTACTCACCTTGTATGAGGATGCCAGTTAGCAGATCTAAATGTAATGGTAGCGGTAGATATCAGCAGAGCATAGGAAATAACTGAAAAATAATATTGTTGGAAATAAGGTACATGTGCGTTATACATTGTACATGTAAATTATCATTGGGTTACTTAATTTGTATGCATCTTTTTAGAAGTAATAAGATGGGCATGTGCAAAAGCTTCCTTGTTCTTTCAAGTATATTGTGTGTATCTGACTCATATTATTATTTAAATTTAACTCTTCCTCCAGTTACATGTATGGTACATGTATAATCATGTTGGCTCTGATAATTCATGTGGTATCCAATGGGAAATACTACCGGTACATATAACATGATGCATGTACAATCATATCATTGATAATATATCGAGATTCATATTATATCGTGACCAAACATATCGTTACCGTACTAGGATAGGATTGAATTGCAAGAAGTGCTGCAATATGAAAATTACGCTACATTACACCGACAACAATTTATTTCCATAAATATTAGGCTTCATTTATATCTATTAAACAGCTGATGTGCCCGACTTTGTCCGGGCTATTTACCTGCAGTGACTTATTTTCCACAAACATGCCTACATGTATATGAGCGAGGTTAAGGTCAAGGACATGGTCACACGTAAAATTGTTCCTGCAATCGATCAAAGTAGGCATGTACCAGTATACAAAATTTGAGTCGGATCTGTTGAGGTCCATAAACTTGCCATGTGAGGGAGATCACGATCAAAGCCACAGTTACACATGAAATTGGACCCACCCATGTTGTTTCCCATATCAAAGTAGGCCTAAATGTACATTGGACGGATCGGTCAATAAGTTTTTGAGTCTATAACACACACAGACAGAAGTTCCAAAAGACAACCCGTATCACCAGAATATACTAATACATATAGATGTATTTGTAATTCTAATCTTGAATGCAGTTTTACTACTTATGAAAAACAGAAATTTGTGACATACCAGTACATGTACAGGTAAGTTGAGGTAACCATGTCAAATTATACATTCCCATTTAAATTTTAGGATTTGCCATTTTAACCTGAGAACTAATATTTTTGCATCTACCCGGTACATTGTATCAATCGTTCCCCTTGTTTTAGGGAAAGACACGTTAAATTTATTTTGTAAGAAATTGAAACGCATCAATTTGTTGCATTGGTAACTACCGGTAGTCATCGGAAACTAAATACAATCGAAACTCTACAAAACAGGATTTTGTATTTTTAAAAATATTTATTGAGACACCCTTCTATCTGTGGGCACCCAACCTGCGTGCATTTTCCAGGTCTATACTAGTAATTGCCAATCACTATTGAGTATTGACATTGAATTGACATGTTATTCTCGGTCCAAAAACAGCTTGGGATATCGGTTTGGTTTGTTGTTTGGGAAAGGCTGCACTCCATACGTTATGTGTCTGTCCAACCTAATCTAAGACATTCTTGTATTGAATAATTTTAAGCAAGATAACCCACGATTCTGGGCTTTAAAGTTAGTTACAGAAGAGTAACGTATACAAATAGTAAATACCCCAAGTTGTTTTGGACAGCGAAGACTTGGTCTAGAGACATTACTCAGTCATTAATATTTGACGAAATTAAATCACAATTTCTGATATATGCTGCTTGCACATGCTTTGATTTTTGTAAATTTAGCCAGTAGAATTGACAAATGAATTACGATATGACCAGACAAAAACAATACTAGTAGATATACAATGTAACTGCTTTATGATGTCATATAATGATGAAATAAATTTAAAACTGCAATTCACTTTAATCGGTGAACAAACTGGGCCTTATTAAGTTGAGGCATTCACACTCCAAGTCAAAAATTGATTTGATTGAATGACAGCGCTCGACACTCGATAAAACTTTCAAAGTATTTTTTGCAAATATATGGAATTAAATATCATTTCACTTGAGACTACCCGTATGTTCGATAGTTACCATTGCATCGGAATGCGATGCTTTTAAAAGTTTTATGGTCATTTGATTTTGTTTTACACTACCACCAGTATGTTCGATAGTTACCATTGCATCGGAATGCAAAGCTTTTGTCGCCATTTGTGGTCATTCGAATTTCAATTGAATGACTGAAACTTTCAAACAAAGTACCGTACAAAAAACACAATCAATGCTATTTTTTTGCAAATTCATTGTAGCGTGGAATTAAATATCTTCGCACTTGATACTATGACCATTGGCCTTGCATCGGAATGCGAAGCTCTTGTGATTGTGGTCATTCGATTGAATGACAGCGCTCCATAAAGATTTCAATGTAAACAAAACACAATCATTGCTATTTTTTCCAAATAGCATGGAATTAAATATCTTCACACTTGACTTCTTGAGACTACTAGTATGTTCGATAGTAATACTAGTTGCCATTGCATTGGAATGCGAATATTATAATTTATAATAATAGTTTTAACTTTTATGGTCATTCGATTGAATGAAAGCGCTCGACAGTCGATGAAACTTTTAAAGTAAATATTTTTTGCAAATATCGAGGAATTAAATAACATGACTCGATAGTTACCATTGCATCGGAAAGCGAAGCTTTTGTCACCAAATTGGTGGTAATTCGAATTTCGATTGAATTTGAAAATTGAAATTGAATGACACTGACCTGCTGACTGACAGCGCTCGACAAACTTTCAAAAGTAAACAAAACACAACCAATGCTATTTTTTGCAAATACATTGTAGCGTGGAATTAAATATCTTCGCACTTGATCAATAGCTACCATTGGCATTGCATCGGAATGCGAGGCTTTTGTGCCTGTGGTCATTCGATTGAATGACATTGTCATTGAGTCAGATTCAGATTGACAGCGCTCGACAGTCGATGAAACTTTCAAAGTAAACAAAGCACAATCAATGGTATTTTGTGCAAATAGCGTGTAATTAAATATCGATAGATAATAATGTTCGATAGTTACCATTGCATCGGAATGCGAAGCTTTTGTGGATAAACTGTGTTATGAGATCCATAATGAATGATAGTTTTGTTGAGATAATTTCAACAAAATTCGCCAGAGATTTTTTCACTTGGGCCTCGATTTCAACTCGTCTTCTGATTGGACTAGAGTAGGTGTGTGTGAATATGTGTACTTTTGAAAAAACGTACGCATAGTTTCATGTTTATTATATCATATGTAATGACTCTAATGTGTATAGGATTGTTATGCGGGGTAGCATCACTAAATTCACCCTCTGTGGACCTCATTTCTTCGAAATTCTTAGCCGAAAATTCAGTATATCGCAACCCCAACTTATTTTTTACAATGCAACAATGTGACTAAATATATGTAAATATATGTTAGATTCGACCATCGACGTATATTGTATTTAATATAGATCGATGATTCGACACCATCAATATGTTGGCATTTATATATTATGGGTGCCCACCGTTTTTTATGATCACTTTCAAATGGACGTTTCAACACATTTTGTATCAAAAAAATATAATATGTCTACAAAAAAAGGTAGAACGTTCTCAAAATTGAACGTTTGTGGTAGCGTTCGTTATCATATGGATTATGCGTGATGCCTAGCTATTTTATAATTGATATGAATTACTTTGTCATTTTGTATATAATTATGGCAAGCGAAAAACTGATTTTGGACCGTCCTATCATCATGTCAATTATTATTAATAACTAAATAAATTTGGACGCATTAATACAGATGAAATTTGGGAATTATGCTACATGGCGTCAAATCAAACGACAAGCTCTAAAAGCAATTAAGAAACATGCAATATGAACATATTGAAACTTTGAATGATAAACATAATATAACTTTAAAAAGTCAAAGTTCAGATATAAGATGCATATGTTAATAAGTGTTATATATGTACTAACCTTTTGGACGTTGAGAATCTCTGAAAGTATGAAGTAGAACTGAACACTGAACTATATATTAGATTTAATTCTATGTCCACCATTTCTCATATATATATATATATTACATTGTTGTTGTTGGATTATTGTCACCCCATAATCACGGAAGTGTCCAATGAGCTCGAATTATCCGCCCATGATGGGGCTTCGGGGGCGTAAACTTAACACCCATGTCCTATTCGCTGGGTGTGATATAATTAAGGTCGGAAGATAAGAAGGATTAACGAGGGCGGCCAATTTAAGCAGATATTACAAAGATAAGCTTATCTCACCTGGCAATGTTTTCAAAACAATTACCACCACATTTTTGACAATTAACAATTAATTCCTTTGTATAAATTTGGTGAATCAAACAGATTCAGTTGATGTGCTATGCTTTGATATCTAAGACATGAATTCACTTGTGACTGGCGAGATGTGCAATATTTACAAACGTTCCACACTAATATTGTTATTTCCATCAATATTCTACCAATTTATATTGGTTCAAAAATCAAACAATAATATCAATTGAAAATATCTGTCAGAAATATTTGGCATGAAGTTTCCAATTGTTGATAAAGTTGAGGTGAGACACCCACAATTTCTGAATTTGAAAGATTTAAAAACAGTTATATCAGAATTATTCAACTGTGTGACATGCATGCGGTTTCTAACTGTTGGGGTGAGACTATTAGAGGGATGATAACATAATGTACACGCATATAAATAGGCATACCAGTGAAAATGTCAATATAAATAACTGGGATAAATTTGTAAGCTGAATAATTTCCAATTATTTATTATTACTATTTTTTTTTAATCGGAAATTATTGTATACCAAGTAACGCTCTTTATTGTTCTATGATTAGAAACATTGTACCGAATTAACTATACATGTATATGATGTAACAATCCAGAAAGCGAACAGAGAAAGAGAGGGAGAAAAAGAGAGAGAGACACACACACACAGGGAGAGAGAGAGAGAGAGAGAGAGAGAGAGGGGGGGGGTAAGACAGACACCACCTCGGGCTTTTAACCATATATGATCGGATTATCTGTATACAGTTAACGTGATGACTATATATAAGTTTAGTCTAAATCAGTCACAGTTTTCGAGCATACCGCGGGCACCACCCATTACACTTCCGCACCACAAAACATTTAATCGACGCTATAATAGATGTTTCCCCACTGGAAATCAGCTGTCAAACTTGCCCAGATACACGAATGTGGATATCTTCACTGTGCGCGGATCACGAATCCACGCCTGCTGATATTAGAACCAGCTTCGCCAGCACCTATATAATTATGGACATAAACAGTGCCACTTCCCTTCGGCACCTTAATATTGAAGGCGAAATTTTCGAAGTCCAACGCCGTGGCGAAATTTTCTAAGTCCACCACTATCTCAGAAAAAGTGAAAACAATCACCTTTGACCCAAAATTTGGGTAGGAGAGTACGAATTAGATCACAACAAAGAATTTAACTTGAGGCAAAAAAATAAGTGGCTGAATCTCCACCGAATTTCGATCCAGACCGAAATTCGCCCAGATTGAAATTCAGATTGAAATTCAAACCTATAGATCGAGTAATTTCTCGAAGCTGCGCGTTAGTTTGCCGGATTCTCTTATGGAAAGTATAAAAATTACAAAGTTTCAGCTCGATCTAGCCATAAACAGTGCCACTTCCCTTCGGCACCTTAATATTGAAGGCGAAATTTTCTAAGTCCAGCATGCACTATCTCAGAAAAAGTGAAAACAATCATGCACTTTTGACCCAAAATTCGAGCAGGGGAGCATGAATTGGAACACAACAATGAACTTGAGGCAAAAGGTACTCAATCCGATCAGGCCCTCATAAATTACTATTTTACGCGAATCTCCACCGAATTTCGAACTTCGATCCAACTCCACTCGAATATCCACCGAATTTCGAACTTCGAAGTTCGATCCAACTTCACGAACCCAAATAATTCTCATAATGTAATTATTATATTTTCACGTATATGTTAGAGCTAGAATAAAATATTGTTTATACCAAATAATTTCCGATTCAGTCCAAGAATTGATTGACACTGACCGCTAAAGTTTGTAATTTAAAGTTCCACATTCACTATAGAATTCACAAAAAGATGATGAATGTTTAGTTATTTTCTTTTGAAATTGGAAGTCAGAAACTTTATCGATGAATAAATATCACCAGTAAATAGCCATTAAAGTACCACGTGTATCAATCATTGTTCCCAGATGTGAAGGGTTGCAAATAATATTTTTTTAAATGATAATTTGAGATATATTACATAGTTTGAGTTTGGGGTGGAAAAAAGAAAGAAAATCGTCTGAGATAGTGGCGAAATATTTGCCATCATGTTGGTACTGGGTTGCCTGCGCCGACCGGTACCGACTGACTGCTGGTAAACTTCACGGCATGCCGACTCGACACCGCGCGGCACCGGCCTGAATAGGCTACCTCACCTTATTACATTCTATAAAATGAATAAGTATAAACTTTTTATGACTTTTGAATGATTTTATGACAGAATATTTCAAATCGCGTTGTATTGTGGTGATTTAATCGGAAATAATACGAGGTGGATTTTTTTTGTTTGATTGCCGGCTTTTTGCCTATACATATGGCCGGTATCGACCACCTGCACGAACTATTTTCCATCATGTTGGTACTGGGTTGCCTGTGCCGGACGGTACCGACTGACTGCCGGCAACCATCGCGGCATGCCGACTCGGCACCGGCACCGGCCTGAATAGGCTACCATCACCGTATTACATTCTATAAACTGAACAAGTATAAACTTTTCATGACTTTTGAATGATATAATATAAGAACGACGAGAACGTGTCAAATAACCTTGTATTGTGAATTTGTGATGATTTAATCGGAAATAATACGAGGTGGATTTTGCGCCGGATTGCCGGCTTGTTGCCTACATATGGCCGGTACCGACTACCTGCACGGAATATTTGCCATCATGTTGGTACTGGGTTGCCTGTACCGGCCGGTGCCGACTGACTGCCGGAAACCATCGCGGCATGCCGACTCGGCACCGACACCGGCCTGAACAGGCTGCCATCACCGAATTACATTCTATAAACTGAACAAGCATAAACTTTTCATGACTTTTGAATTATATAATATCAGAACGTGTCAAATAACCTTGTATTGTGAATTTGTGATGATTTAATCGGAAATAATACGAGGTGGATTTTGCGTCGGATTGCCGGCTTGTTGCCTACATATGGCCGGTACCGACTACCTGCACGAAATATTTGCCATCATGTTGGTACTGGTTTGCCTGTGCCGGACGGTACCGACTGACTGTCGGCAACCATCGCGGCATGCCGACTCGTCACCGGCACCGGCCTGAATAGGCTACCATCACCGTATTACATTCTATAAACTGAACAAGTATAAACTTTCCATGACTTTTGAATTATATAATATCAGAACATGTCAAATAACCTTGTATTGTGAATTTGTGATGATTTAATCGGAAATAATACGAGGTGGATTTTGCGTCGGATTGCCGGCTTGTTGCCTACATATGGCCGGTACCGACTACCTGCACGAAATATTTGCCATCATGTTGGTACTGGTTTGCCTGTGCCGGACGGTACCGACTGACTGTCGGCAACCATCGCGGCATGCCGACTCGGCACCGGCACCGGCCTGAATAGGCTACCATCACCGTATTACATTCTATAAACTGAACAAGTATAAACTTTCCATGACTTTTGAATTATATAATATCAGAACATGTCAAATAACCTTGTATTGTGAATTTGTGATGATTTAATCGGAAATAATACGAGGTGGATTTTGCGTCGGATTGCCGGCTTGTTGCCTACATATGGCCGGTACCGACTACCTGCACGGAATATTTGCCATCATGTTGGTACTGGGTTGCCTGTACCGGCCGGTGCCGACTAACTGCCGGAAACCATCGCGGCATGCCGACTCGGCACCGGCACCGGCCTGAACAGGCTGCCATCACCGAATTACATTCTATAAACTGAACAAGCATAAACTTTTCATGACTTTTGAATTATATAATATCAGAACGTGTCAAATAACCTTGTATTGTGAATTTGTGATGATTTAATCGGAAATAATACGAGGTGGATTTTGCGTCGGATTGCCGGCTTGTTGCCTACATATGGCCGGTACCGACTACCTGCACGAAATATTTGCCATCATGTTGGTACTGGTTTGCCTGTGCCGGACGGTACCGACTGACTGTCGGCAACCATCGCGGCATGCCGACTCGGCACCGGCACCGGCCTGAATAGGCTACCATCGCCGTATTACATTCTATAAACTGAACAAGTATAAACTTTCCATGACTTTTGAATTATATAATATCAGAACATGTCAAATAACCTTGTATTGTGAATTTGTGATGATTTAATCGGAAATAATACGAGGTGGATTTTGCGTCGGATTGCCGGCTTGTTGCCTACATATGGCCGGTACCGACTACCTGCACGGAATATTTGCCATCATGTTGGTACTGGGTTGCCTGTACCGGCCGGTGCCGACTGACTGCCGGAAACCATCGCGGCATGCCGACTCGGCACCGGCACCGGCCTGAACAGGCTGCCATCACCGAATTACATTCTATAAACTGAACAAGCATAAACTTTTCATGACTTTTGAATTATATAATATCAGAACGTGTCAAATAACCTTGTATTGTGAATTTGTGATGATTTAATCGGAAATAATACGAGGTGGATTTTGCGTCGGATTGCCGGCTTGTTGCCTACATATGGCCGGTACCGACTACCTGCACGAAATATTTGCCATCATGTTGGTACTGGTTTGCCTGTACCGGCCGGTGCCGGTAGACTGTTGGCATGCCGGTGCCAGCACTGCCGGTATGAACCAGAATGTGGCCGGTACCGGCCGGCACCGGCATGTTTACTGGGCTGGAAACCAAAATAATCGTCCCATTCTAAGTCAACAAGGACCATAACTCGGTAAAAATAGGCGGATGGAACAAAAATTCGAACATGACCTGTATTTTCATATGAGTAATTCATATACCAAATTTGAAAACAATCAGATATCGACAAGGACCATAACCCATCCAAAATTGGGCGGACAGAACCCAAATTCGAACTTGACCTGTATTTTCATGTGGGTAAAACACATGTTAAAACATCTCGTCCGATTTAACGCGACCCAGACCGTACTAATGCTGCGACATCTCGCGATTTAACGCGACCCAGACCGTACTAATGCTGCGACATCTCGCGATTTAACGCGACCCAGACCGTACTAGTGCTGCGACATCTCGCGATTTAACGCGACCCAGACCGTACTAATGCTGCGACATCTCGCGATTTAACGCGACCCAGACCGTACTAATGCTGCGACATCTCGCGATTTAACGCGACCCAGACCGTACTAATGCTGCGACATTTCGCAAGACAAATCAGAAGTATATCTTGAGGTATTCCCGATCACCTGTGCTCCGAAATGTTACACTAAAACAAAAACAATTGAATATTCTATGAATGAAGACGTTTATTTTCACAATTGAACTACACGCACGTTTACTTTGGAACCACGCGCGCAAGTACGCAGTGTGGTTAGCATACTGCCAATTTAAAGTGTTGTTCGAAATTGGTGCCAAGTGATGCTCCATAATTGAAAATTAGCTATTTGCGTTCGCTCGTATTCATTGTGCATATACTGTACGACACCGGAAATTTAGATAATATTATCGTGTTGATACCACCGTTAGAATGCCATCAATTTCATATATGATGCAAAGTCTCTCACTGAATATGTTCGCTATGCAATGGCCTTGACGGATTATCGACGAGGAGTTGAACAGTGTAACGCACACAGAGCAATGTTTAATGATAGCGCGTTCCAGCGCGGGGGAAATAGAAATCATGATATCTACACCAATGTGTTCCCGAAGAGATTATATCAATAACAAAAGGATTGACATTTTGTTGGGGCCATTTTGAGCGCATTCGCAAACAATCAGACTTAAAAGTTAGATGATAGTGTACGGCAAATTGCAAATAACATATTTGCTGTCGTGCGAATTGGCACTATCGCCATCCATGCAGAAAGAAACAATTTGGAGGGTAGATACCGACAAATATTGTGGTGTTTTCCCGACAATAGGGAACTAAACGATATTTAAGATGATATAACTTATGCCCGACCCCCATGCAGTAATTCGCTACAATAACATATGTTTAAACTAACCCTAACTGCATGAGGCCTGGATTTTTAGTGTACACGCAAGTATGCCTATATTTTAGACTTCTATCATGAACGTATATACATCGCTGCTTCTATAAATTGTTGTTTAAATTGGAGCATAGACAAACAATAATAGTGTTTCTTCAGTATGGGGGTTATCATCAAAAGAAAAGTGACATAATTTTGCAATTTCGACATATTTCGCCATATGGGTGGGAGCGACCACAAAATTGCATAATATGCTCAAAATGATATCTAGATGGTACGTGGTGTCTGGGGTCGTCAATAATTTGTCGCCAACAGATAATTTGATATAACTCGGACAACCCCACTTTCACTTTGGCAACTAAAACGACACAATTATATTCCTGGTAACATGGAGGGGTCTACATATAAGTTTGGTGGAAATCGACAACGAAACTTGTTTTACCAACATTGCTGTCCTATAACCCCTACCCTTGATCCAGAAGGCATTAATGTGGCACTTTAAACCACATCATTGTATCACGGACATGTATGTATACGAGTCGGGTTCAAACCGATGTCAAATATTTATTCTATTACTGATTTCCCTGAACTTCCCCACCCCCCCCCCCCCTCCCCACTCCATCGTCCCTGTCAGTGACGCAGATGGAAAAACTTTATCTAGTTTAAAACCGCACCGTTATCTTCATCGTAAACAATAATGTTACCACTATTTTCCGCACACTAACAAATCAGGCGAATTGCAATTTGCATGACAGTGCTCCTGCAAGTTGCCGTACAACAGATAATTATCTATTTCGGCAATACTTTTAACAAACAGTCAAATAAAACTCATGTATTGCGCTATATAAGCCATTGTGAACCTTTCGTGTGTCGTGTGTACATGAATATCCAAACATTCATACGTTTTAAGTAAAATATTCGGCATTTATCAGACCAAGTTGCAGTCGATCTGTGGAAATCACATAATCATCGTGATTTCTCAAGATGTGCTTTATCTCCAGGAATTGTAGATAGTAGATTTTAGATGTATAGTATACTCGTCAATTATTCCTAGTGATTTGATGTTCGTAACTTGTGCTCGCATTTAGATATCGTCAACATTATGTGAAAAAATATCGGAATTTAATGAAGACAAATGCAAAATTCAGCGCAAATTCCCGGTGTCGGATATACACAGTGGTATTCATTGTCGTTTTTATATGTTGTCATTTACATTGTGCCTAACAAGATCTAACAACTCACAGGCATCTGGGGAGTTTCCCCGTGTATATAAAGCAGTTCCTGTATCTATATGTGTTGGGGAACTTCCCATGTGCCTGTGATAAAAAGCCACAAACCACAGTTGTGTATCTGTGGGCTGACGTTCCTGTGTTACAGGCCACAGACAGCAAGCTGATTAAATCATGCCACGAGCCTCTAACATATAGCGACGCCCGTATAGATCATATTCCACCAGTTAAAACATGGCAACTGTTTGATGTTCTGACAGGAAACTTTATAACATTGAACAAACAAGGCAGGGAATATATTTCTTTGTTAATACTTGTTCGTCAATAATTATTCCACAGTAGGGGTTTGTCCCAGCTCGAGGATTGCATACCTTTTGTGAGTTGATCTCGCAATAAATATAATTGAATCAACTACCCGGGAGAACATCCACGATTTTAAGCGACGCAATTCAAAATTGCTCACAAAGTCACTTAAATCGTACAATTTAGAGTGTGGACTGTCACCTACAGTGAAATATATTATTAAGGAACAGGTATTAGCTAAGAAATATATTACCTATACTGCTTGTTTCAATGTTATAATCTTTCCTGTCGTAACATTAAAACGTTCCCGGGTATTGTACTTGTGGAATACGATATACACATGCGCAAACTCCATGCAGCGCCCTCTCCATTGTCACTCCGATAGATCGCTGCCGAAAGGATGCCACTTTTTTAACTGTACGGACCGATATATCTATTTTTACGTATAATCTGAACTATATTTAGTCACCTATTATCTTATTTTTGACCACCAAAAGTTTGCAATACTGATAATTATTTCGGTATTGATAAGAACAATATGAACTGAGCCAGACATAGACAATTTTAATCCTAAAACATAAGAACTAAGAACATGTAAGAAATCCTTACCAAATGTCCTTGTAGCAGTGGTATCTCAGCGGACCGATGAGAGATAACTCTGTCTGGAGTTTGACACGTGCGTAGCTGAGAGTAAATATTTCTGGCATGGTCAACACGCGGATACACCGGAAACTCTCGTCTCTCTCTCGGCATTGCTGGCCCAGTACTCAGGTACTATAAGGTGCATAGGTGTCGTTCGATAGATATGCTTACCTGGATAGCGTTAGATCCTTTCTATTGCCGACACAATTCGGAGCTTAATTCGTTCATGACCTCTTTTTATCAAAAGCACAACAAGGGCACCGCTGGCTGAATACCAGCAATTCATAAATAACTTGACCCCAATTGATTTCTCCGAATGAATACAATGTACAATAACAATTATTATGTGTTGTATATAAGTACTCGCACCAAGAGAAGATAAGGAGGTGGCGCAATATTATTATACAGGACCATAAGATGTTACATGCATGTGCAGTGACGTAGCGACAGGGGTTTGAGGGGGGTCTTTTACACCCCCACACCCAACTTTAGTTAAAATTTTAATAAGTTGGAATTTCATACCTCACACATGTGTTGGAAATTTGACACCAAAGATAGGTTGTAATTGTTCTCATTTTTTGATTTTCCAACCAATAATTAGTGGGGAATGTGTTGTTTTTAGGCCAACAGTAACATATTTTTCTATATATCATATATTTAGTCCAAAATTTGGTCTGAAATTGTTATCAGTTTAAATTTCCCAACGTTAAGGGTGTGTCAGGTTGTAAATGCCCAGCAGTTGGAAAGTTTGAGGAACCAGTTGGATCATTAATTCCAACCCAAGGGGGGAGTACAAATGGATGGTATTTCACAAATATGGGAGTTTGTTCTGGTTCAATGGGGTGCGGTTATAGAATATAATAGCTTTATTTGCCAACCATAGGCGGCTTCACATGCAGTTAATTAGGGTGATATACATAATATACCAAATAAAAACAGTTATGATTTCGATGATTGAGAGGTAAGTACTATACTTCTACAATTGGAAACAATAATAAAATGGGACATAGACATCACAATTTCAGTGTAATACGGAACAATGAACGGTATAATAACAAATATATTAAAGATATATTATGGACTTGTTCGGGTGCGTTAAATTGAGAAGTTAGTACTCAGGCGCTATCCCAACCTGGGAAATGTAGTGCTCATTCTTCTAACATCGCCGAAAATTCCAAAGAAATCGACAGTACAACTTCATAGAACACATTGTCTGAACTACGCTCAATTGTAAATATTTACATCTCGATTCGGGACGTAACTATCGGCGATAAATTAACTCAAGTGATTTCGCCATCTATAATCATTGCATTTAATTAATATATAAAAATTACGGTGTGTGTTGTCAATTTGGATTAATATTCGTAAAACATAACTACTTTGAGCAAGATTATTTCTCAATTTCTTTTCATCACCCGATCTGAGTGTTTCACATCACTTTAACTTCAATAAATAAAATAAGGAAACAATTTATAAAATAATAAAGATTTGCAGCGTGTGTATTGTAAATTTCAAGGTGGACACCCCCACGAGACCATCTAGTCACGTCCCTGTGTGTGTACATCGGTGCATGAAAGTGGTTATTTGTATATTTGTATTGATCGTCCAGTTGGTTTGACAAAAGTCAAATAATTAGCCGTGTATAGTACCGTGATAATTGCCACGCGACAATAAGCCGTCTCAATGCTAATTAGCTGGTCCTATCGTAAGATCAACTTAATGTTCAAACATCAAAACAAAGCAAGTGATTTATCACAGTTGGGATATTCTAGCGACCGAAATAGGTTATAAAATACTTGATATACTAATACACGTACTGTGTGTACCACTAAAAGACTTACCGAAGTCATATAAAGTTACCAACTGTTTTCAACTCTAAGGACAGAAGTGAGACAAACGTTATTTATTATGTGATCATTCTTCCAATGTATATATAAACCGATTCTATAATACCGGTAATCAACGACCGTTGTATAACAGGAAATAGCACCAGGTGTACTGAAATGTGTTGTTGTGCGGACACATGACATTTGCTTCCGATTTGTCGTATGTTTACATTCCGTACGCTACACACGCTAAATCGATGTATATGACTATTATTTATTTCGTTTGATAACATATTTCATTAAATTTAAGGCATTAAATATCACAAGGCGTGTTAATTATCTGGTACTATTTCTTGACCCGGAGACCTGCTAGCAAACTGCCGGCTTGACTTCCGGCTTGCCTTATAGAAGCCGTTCTCGTCTACGGTTCGACGGACGCCGAAAGAGTTTTCGCACCAACTCTCTTAATTCAACAAAAATGAATTGAGGAAACCTGGTATATGTGGAGATATCCTTCCCCAATGGTGGTTCGTCGGCATTTCAAAGATCTTTCAATAAAGGATCAATTAAGACGGACGTACGGAACATTCGCGGTGGATAATAAGGACACCAATACTGAATGTGATTTCAAACCATCGAATGGAGAAAAATGAAGCATGTGTTATCGAATTGCACTACGGGGACACTTCACTCAATCGTACTTAGATTAGTTTAGAATTCCATGGAATACTCAAGTATGTGAAGCGAACAATCTGCGTCATATTATCTTCATAATTAAAGAAAAAATGGTTGTGTCTTGTGTGTTTAGGCGTATATCATCAGCGACCAATGTGTCTTTTATAGAGTAATCGAACCGGATTTCGGGAGAGAAAAATATTTCACAATAGAAAATCAAGCCTCCTTACTAAAATTTCGAATCAGAACGCATAGACAGCCAGCCCATCGGCAGAACTCAGAAAGCATAGAAGTCCATCCGCAGAACTCATAGACAGCCCATCGTTATAACTCAGAAATAATAGGTAGCCCGTCGGCAAAAACTTATAGACAGCCCATCGGCAGAAATCATAGATAGCCCATCGGCAGAAGTAATAGATAGCCCATCGGCAGAAAGTATAGACAGCCCATCGGCATAACTCATGATCATAGACAGCCCATCGGTATAATTCATAATCATAGACAGCCCATCGGCAGAAATCATAGACAGCCCATCGTCAGAAATAATAGATAGCCCATCGGCAGAAATTATAGACAGCCCATCGGCATAAATCATGGACATCCCCTCGGAAGAACTCAGAAATCACAGACAGCCCATAGGTAAAACTCAGAAATCATAGACAGCCCATCGGCAGAAATCATAGACAGCCCATCGGCAGAAATCACAGATAGCTCATCGGCAGAAAATATCGACAGCCCATCGGCAGAAATCTCAGATAGCCCATCGGCAGAACTCATAGACAACCCATCGGCAAAACTCAGAAATAATAGATAATCCCTCGACAGAACTCAGAATCATAGACAGCCCCTCTGTGGAGCTCAGAAATCATAGTCTTCGGCAGAACTCAGAAATCATATAGACAGGCCCTCGGCAGAACTCAGAAATTATAGACAGCCCATCGACTGAAGTTATCTGTCGGAAACCAAAATGTTAACGGATGGATAGACGGGTGGACAGACTGATAACATAAGCCGACCGCTTTTTCGAAACTGAGTATACAGTTTCGTCGTAATTACAGACACTCGTCCCGATTAATGTAATAATACAACTGAGATTAAACCAGTACATTTAGGCAAGGACCCGTATAATCCTTTTCTCCAACACCTCACCCAACGTTTTTTTCGGTTTAATAAAAATGCGCCAAATTTGCTAAATTAACCATAAATCGCCTCAATGGATTATCATAATAAAACCATCGCATCCACATTCTCTGTACACATGTGGTTAAGATAACACCTGTATCATTATACTACACCCTCCCACATACTTATAACATGCGTTTTACGTCAGCCTTGATGTAAATTTTTCAAAGGAAACAGACTTTCGTACAATTGTCCGCTCAAGCGTTCAAACGATAAAGACACGTATATAAACAGCGGGTCGTCTATACTCTCATTTAGTGTATAATGCATTGGGTTTGCCGGCCTTTGAACACAAGTTAATTCAATTGGTTAGTTCAAATATGATAAGGATCGTCGTGATATTTATAACGTTGTTTCAATTCTTCTGCAATTAAACTGACACTGGATCTTAAATTCTTGTCGAGTATGGACGTTGATGAAAATGTGTTCGGTCAGCAGCCTGTCCAGGGCGACGCCAGGATTCCGTATGGATATAACAACAATGCCAGGTAATTTGAAAAATTAATATCAGGTGTCTTGAGAACACAATGATATACCTTGAGGAACTATTAAATGTCGCTGTATATGAATGTGGTTTATATTTACTGTGGTATGCTTGGAACTCCTAGTTGAATTGAATTTTAAACGACATTCCGTTATTTACTCTATGCGTCTGTACATACCATGGGATCAGTCATAAATATTTTCACTCGATTACTTTAGATCAAAATGTTTCCGCGATTGTCCACAATGCATTTGTATACATACATGTATATTTAACACACTTTTACACATTGACATCCTTGGTGGTTCGCTCATTCCATAATATTTAGTTTAACAACTTGCGGTACTTGCAGAATTATTATGTGTCCCAAATACAGTACAGTGCATGCTTGTGATTACTATATGGTATGCATGGAAATTTGTACGGCGTTTCCTATATTTATACTATATCTGCATGTCTCTCAAGATTAGTCATAAGTATGTTCACTCCCCAAATATATGCAATCGTCCGTTACGTTGTTAACAATTGAATTGAGCGAATATTTCCGACCGAGAGTTTGTGGTAAATTCCGTTTCCATACATAGCGCATTGACAGGCATGGTCACAAACTCCATGCAGTGCCTTCTCCGTTATCACTGCGATATATCACTGCCGGAAGGATGGTACTCTGCGGACCGATACATCTATTTTTACGTATCTTCGGAACTATATTTAGTCACCTATTCTTAATAGTATCTATTTTTACCACCAAAAGTTTGCGATAATGGTATTCCTTCGGTATTGATAAATATATCAACTGAGACACACATAGACAATTTTAATCCTAAAATATAAGAAATAAGATGATGTCAGAAATCCTTACCAAATGTCCTTGTGGCCAGGGGCGGCGGAGCCGGGGGCACAGGGGGCACGTCCCCCCCCCCCATTTTCCCCCCCAAGTATGGGTACATAATCTTCCAATACTAAATACATTGGAGAAAATAATTTTTGATTCCTAAGACAAATGTGTTTAATCTGATCAGTTATGCCACTATGGCTATGGCTAGCAAGATAGATAGTTAATCCTTGGTCAATATTGACACTGTGTCTGAGTAATTGCCCTCTGGGAATTTTACTACAGACTTTGAGTTCTTTGTAGAACTCAGGTATGCTGTGGGTACCATCATAGCCATGTCTTGGACCCAGCAACTTGTCTAATTAAAATCACATTCATCATACCAATCAAAGGTTTAAATTTGAGTGTCTTCAATAAAACTGCAAACCTGGTGCTTGGCAGATATACAATTTCATGCCAAGGAGGTCAAACTCCTGATATGGGATCACTTGCTATATACAATATCAGTTGATGCTGAGTATTCATTGGAATAACTCGACTACGATTTTTTATCAACTCAGCTAATTCGTTATTACCGACAAATAAGAAGAGTTAGAATAATTATTTTCTACACGAAGTTTACTATGTACATGCAAGTGTCTGTGTACATATATATTATAGTATTTTTTAATATTCAAAGTTACTTGTGAATTTTGTGATTATTGTTTCTTCGATATCAACGTGTGTCGTATGTGGAGTGAATTGGATCATATTTATATAGTATAGTGTATACTAATTTCATCATAACATATATGACAAAGGATGTCGGTTTTAGAAGTTGTGTCAACGTCATCGGTCATCTTTCACACATTGGCTGCAAAAATAAGTGAGTAGCATCATAGCATCATTTAAACTCTTTCTTCTTTGCTACTTTCATAATGGTAGCCACGAATAACATTTTACTAAACAATCTTTGCGCTTGCGCACATTGGAACAGTTTTCAATTCATACATGTAGTATATTAAAAAATATTGTGCCCCCCCCCCCCCCCACTTTTTTGTAGCTTCTCCGCCCCTGCTTGTGGCAGTGGTATCTCAGCGGAGTGAATGGAGCTAACTCTGCGTGGAGTTTCCCATGGCCATTCGTTCGTTCCATAACATATAGTCTATGACCGTTTTTGTCTGAGACCATGCAAACGTGCACTTTACAGTATATAAATATGAAAAATCTCAGCTTATATAGATGGTCATAATTTTTCACATACAATGCAGAACCTGATCCTTGCAGTGTTATGCGCTACCAGGGGAAATCTGTTTTAAAAGTTATGTTGCGATAGCGCTAACAAGTTCTGATCTTTGTAGCCTAAGATCCGCTCTGCTTGTTTTAACAGCGCTAACATTATTGTTCGGGTGAAGTTTCTCAAAGGTTTATTTTCAATATTGATCAAGAAATGCGTCCCTCTATAGACTTTAACGTTATTTTGTTGAAGCGATGTTTCTCAAAGATATACTTGCAATTGCGCCTGGCAGCCTCCCCACCACCTTACCGCGCTAGGTTTATTTTCAATATTGCTCCTGAAATTTGTCTTTGTGTGGTGTCCATCTCCAGACATGCCCGTTACTTCGTGAAAGTGACTTTTAACGAAATAACGGGTACAGTAACAGCTATTTTTCTTTGTGATAACGCTGGGAAAGCAAGAATAGCGGATCCCAAGCGCAGGTATACTGTGGCGATATGGGGGTGGCAACTTTGGTCAAAATGTTCAACAGTTGGAAATTCCCTACCTCACACAACATTAGTTGGAAATTTCACACCAACAATAGGTTGAACTTGGAATTTTTCTAACTTTATAGGGGCGTCAGGTTAGAAATTCTAGATGCTAGTTTTTTTTTCCAATTTCTAGTTCATATTTTTTTTTATTTCACACACCGGGCTTACCACGGTGATCAGTCAAAGACTACTGGTCATTTGAGAAATAACATACCACCTAGGCCTGTGTGGTACCAATTGGGGGAAAACAGTGCCCGGTGAGGGGGTGCAAATGGAAATACGAAAAGTTGTGTTGGTCTGGTTCAAAATTCCAAGGTGGACACCCACCCCAACGGAGATATTCAAGCCACGTCCCTGCTCAAGCAACACCATCAGATCTTGACAGCGCTGTAAGCCTTAACTTTTAAAATATTTCCACTGGCAGTGCATATATAACATTGTAAGGATCGTGTAAATGCAGTGTACCTGGTAAATTTACCCCATGAAACAAGCATGTGAGCTCCACCAAGCGTAACATAATGTAATTTCTCCCGCTGTTATTATTAAATTTCAGTTGAGAAAGATATCATCTCCAAGCCGAATGTAACGGAGAAATGCAAACAAATTGCCATATACCTTTGGCAAAAATCATTCGACCAAACATGGCAGGTCACAAAACAAGTTTTGCGAGGCTGTCATCCAGAAACACAGAAAGCTCGAAATCTTATGTCGACAAATGCCTCGTCATAAATCCTCATCATATACTCTTGTGGTTGCGTGTGTGAGCCCTTTGCGAAGTATATTTGCGTTTAATATCCATTTTATGCCCAGTGAGTGAAAAATATGTTTAAGAATTTTGTTTTACTAATTTGGTGTTAAACGGGCATGGCTCATTGGAGCTTCCAAATTTTGTCTACGTAATTTGGAAGGTTGACAAATATACGAAATATTGATATACCGACTTCATATACTCAGAAAAATACTGGTCACAGCTATTTGCCAGCTCTTTTCGATTTTTCCCACAGAAGTGAAATAAACGCTCTTTGTGCCTACCATAAGATGGCATATCAGGAATACATGTAGACTAACACAGAACGCCCTTTTCTGTTCCATACCGATCACATGCCTGTTGTTTGTTTGGGACCCTAACACCGTTTTCACTGTTGTGTTTGTTATGACTCCGATTCGTTTTTCGTTTTAATGTATAAGGTTGTTCAAGTATGTACCGAGTCTATCGACCTATTTCGATAGCGAGAATAACTCAAAAGTGAATATATTATAGTATTATTATCAACTGCCACACCCATGCGGCATGCGAATATATATATGTGGAAGACAATGCATGCGAAAAAATATCTTCCGTGTCTCACAAACGTTACATGTAAACAAAGCAGTAAACTTTTCACAATACAAAGCCACTAAACTTGACAGTTTTACAATGGATATGTCACTATATGTGTCACTGCATTAGTCGTACAATGCAATATTATACGTAATGTGATTATATGTGGGCGAAACTGCCTTACATCACCACGGCTTGAGTATATAGCGAAGTACTTTATAAGCAATCTGTGCATGTGTGTTGGTGTAAACAAGTACATATATACTGTCGCGCCAAATTTCTTCTTATTCCTTGCCACTCCCAGAAATTGAGACAGTCACGCGAGATGTATGTTTGCATTGGCGAGGTTTTGAGAACAAAAGTTTGGATGATCTTTGAGATATGGGCTAAGAACACAAGAAATACAGCATATATACAGTTACCCTATATGATATGCCAACAACAGTGTGTATTTATAAGCTACAAACAAGTGTATATAATACTTAACCTAGGATTAAACCTATATATACAGGAGTTGTAGCATATAACATCACTTCAGTTTCTCGTATACGAAATTCAAAACATGGCCGGATTCGTCATCTCCAGTTTAAACCTCCGAGTTTAAACCTACGTTGGCGGTCCCAACAATCCTACATCTAAGGGGCCGTCTGTTGTCGTTCAGTGGATATAGCTAATTGATAACTCTATTCGTTGAGCATATCATGTAATCAAACTACATGGTGGATCATAAGCTGCAGGCCATTATAATGGTTATTGGCACGTCCTCAATTAATGCAAGCAAGTGCACGCTTATAACAACTCTCGTGTGAGATTGAATCAATTGTGACACGATAACACACAAGTCGCACTTTCACAGTAGACACCACTCCGATTGTACATAAACTGCGGACCAGAAAAGTCTGATTCGTCATCTCAGGTCTTACTGGACCCGTCGAATGATAGGGCTTATTAGCCGGATTAATGTATAATCCGCAAAGCATTATCTCAATTGACAAAACAAATATCCCATACACTTTACATGCGTGGGCGCTTGTCGCTTTTAAATTTCCAACCATGGGCGGACTGGACCGGATTTAAACCAGAGATGACGAATGTGCTACTGGACCTGCGCTCTGCAGTATAAACTATGATCCTAGCTGTCAAACGGTGGTTTAAACCTATCAGTTTCCGTAAAGCAGGTTTAAACTGGAGATGAATAATCCGACCCACGTGTCTCACAGAGTATCATGTGGTGAAATATATTGTCACCTCTCCCAGTTGTGATACAAATGAAGATCGTTTGTTAATGCGGTCAGTCAGTCGTTCAGGATCACATGCATGACGACATGTTGACACCTGATACAAGAAAGAGGTGCGCATTTGTCATGTTTTAGTAAATTTAGTTTGACGATTAAACTTTAAACGGACGCGGCTCGTTCGAGCTTCCAAACAGGAGACAATGTTCCAAGGCTAAGTGTACAAGATGACCCATCTACTAGATAAATGCAAAACAATTGATATAATTAGTGCAAACAGTATTTATTTTATTCAAGGCAACCGATTACTCTATTGGTCAAATTAAATTTCATGATATACTTATTCCCATGATAATTTTATTACAAAACGTTTGGAACGATTGATGTTTTCTAGTTCGTCTAGTAATCCAAAATTGCACTGAGATGCTTATGTAAAATACAGAGAGGCCTCCATTTGCACTTAGATATCGCTAATCGGTTGGGCAGTGCAATCCCCGGGCAGTCTGGTTATTGTGACAAGTGGAAGATCTTTTCAACTTTCCTCTCATAAGTGGTAGGAACGCTCTTTATTTTTACCATATCAGGGAAGGAATAACACAGAACGCTCTTTAATGTTCCACGCTGAAGAAAAAGACCACGATTTACCAAGTCGTGGTCTTTTTCTTCAGCGTGGAACATTAAAGAGCGTTCTGTGTTAGTCCTTCCCTGATATCCCTGATACAATACATGCCAACGAGTACAGCTAAAAATACAAATACCTTAATTTCGATGAAAAACATGGGCTTAGATCTTAATCAGCCTTCATATGTGTGCCCTAATTATAGGAAATGTTTCAAACCTATTTTTATAAAAAAAAAATTGCCAAATTGTTCAATATCACTGGCTGGTCGAGCTAAGAATTTCGAATAAAAGTTCTCTCGACGGTGCGTCATCACTGACTTCGGAATATATTTCTCGCGCAAATCTTTGAGTTGCGAACACACAAATATAAAATGAAATTCATCACATATCACACCGTCTGTTATAACCAAAATCCATTTGTAAAAAGATAACTGTACAAAGACACAAGCTTTGTAAATATTTTTTTTCTTTATATTTGTAGGGAAATAAGTTACATGCTATACCACGTGATCGATCACGTGGATAACTTCGCCGTATATCAGATTCTCCATCTGCGATTATAATCGCAACCGTGTGAGGATACTCGAACTTTAAAATTGTCGGCCACGATTTTTGTTTTGCACTTACGATTATATCGTAGCCGTGTGCGGTACACTAATTAAATATTTTAGAGAGTCATCGGTCGCACGCGGGCTGACAAATAAGGTCTGTTCGCGTGGATTACACCATGATGTACCGTATACTCTCGTTTCGGACCGTTCCGAGGCAACACATCGCAGAGTGCACAAATCTCGCTTTATCACGCAGACAATCTGAAAAATCCTTGACAACAAGCTTCATGCATGACACTCACCACTTACTTTTCGTGAATATAGCGCTGAAAATTCGTGTTCTGTTACCTTATATTATACAGGGAACAACTAAAATGCGAATATTATTATGTATATTTTGGAGCGTAAACCGCCATGTGCATGCTTTTTTAAGGTGCTTTTGTACACACCATTATTTCTGGGATATATATGTAGGTAAATTGTAGAAATATTTGTGCAGTTATAGTTTTGAAATGTGCGCAATTAATTTCGAAACTGAATACCCCTCTCATGAAATTATTTGTCATATCGCTCCTAGCATGGTCGTTTTATCATTGGCGTCTGCATTAACGTTCCGTGCGATTATTATCTCTGTAGAAACTATTAAAGTCAGAAAGATCAAAGCAGAATATATATCCACACACCGAGAATTGTCCGTATTACACTTGTGTGAAACGTGCCTAAATGATGCATTCGTGCTTTATTATGTAGTCGATGTGAGAGGAGGTGTACACTGAAGGGTAATTGGATTTTAGAGGGTGTGTTGTAAAAAGTAAGTGGTGAGTGTCATGCATGAAGCTTGTTGTCAAGGATTTTAAAGATTGTCTGCATGATAAAGCGAGATTTGTGCACTCTGCGATGTGTTGCAGATGGAGAATCTGATATACGGCGAAGTTATCCACGTGATCGATCACGTGATAGCATGTAACTTATTTCCCTACAAATCAGGGGGGGGGTGAAAAAAAAATTCCGGCACGTATGCCGGGGTGGGTGGGTGATCAAAGCCACCAACAAGCAATTTTTTCCGCAACTAAAAAAAAAAATTCCTGCTTGTTTTTTAGTGTTTTGGCAATGAGTTGGGCTTGAAAACCACTTTGAATGAGAGAAATAATGTAATTCTAACTGTAAATTGACTGCAGGCAGTTATCGTGTTGTATTTTGTTGCAAATTTTGAAATCCAAGATGGCCGCTGGCAGCCATGTTTTTTTGGCCGAATGACCTCAAAATGACTCATTCCTATTTACATGTCCATGTTAACATCCATGATAAATAATATGCACAGAAATTCATATACAGCTGTTTACAGTGAATTTCCCCCCGAAAATCTCTGTTTTAGTGTTAAAAAAGGGGGGGGGGGTGGGTGTCAAAAAATGGTCGGAAAAAACTGCCGAAAACGGAAAAAAAATTGGCGGTGGGGGTGGGTGGGTACAAAAAATGATCGTAAGGGAAAAAATGCCATACGTGCCTGAAATTTTTTTCCGACCCCCCCCCCCCCCCCCCCCTGTACAAATATGAATAAAACAACAAAATATTTATCAAAGCTTGTGTCTTTGTACAGTTAACTTTCTAAAAATGGATTTTGGATATAACAGACGGTGTAACGTAATGTTCAGCCTACATGCTATACATGTACCTACCTGTCAACGGCTATATGTTTTTGTTATTCCAAATACCTGTACCCGCTTGTTCTTTTTAGCAAAACACGGAATTCAACATTGTATATAGGCACTCATTCTGCATGTTGCCAACAAGTCTTGTGTGGCAGGTTCCTTCAAATTAAAGATACGGGCGGACTTCCCTGTGGATATAGGTTTTAAAATAGCCACTAAAACCGCCATAAACAGAAAGAATATAAATAATAGACAGATGTTGTTCTTATACAAATCATAAATATCGCGTATATTGCATCTTATTGCCACGTTATTACCCTTGGTTATGTAAACAAATATCAAAAACGTAACCTTACGATTGTTTATAGACAAAGACTTGGAACTACCGTATCGTCCAATGAAAAATGTTCCGTTGCGTTGTGGAATGCGTTGATAAAAATATTGGCGCAATAAAAGTTCCTCTATTCAAATCAAAATATTTTATCGCCCCCCCCCCCTCGAAGTCAAAGAAATAGTAATTTAGGGGCGTTAATTTGGATTGTGAGTGTCATATGAGTGCACCCATGAGATGTCTAGATGGTCAGATTTATATCGATTTTCAAAAGAGAGAGTTTTTTCGAGTGTTGAAGATTGACCGGGCGCCCAATAATTCAACAGGCCGCCTACGATAAAGACCGTTTCTGACTTCGTATCCACTAACGCCGAATATTAAAGGTTCTCAATCCGATTGAATGGTCCCCATATAATGAGATTCCAACAACATCAACATTTTTAGAAATGCCGCTTCAGTTATCAGAACCGATTAATTGCCCAAAAATAATGCTAACCACTGTCAACTAAAGTATAAAATTGCCAGAAACGTGTTATTTATCAACATGTTGTTCGGCGAAATTTGGTCTTATTATCAACAGAAATGCTCTTGATTTTAGAGTTATCCATCTTCATCCGCAATTTGGTCCGAGACCGTCGGCTCGTCGATTGTTTACTGGGCCACTATAATTATCGATGTTGAAAAATAATAGATTTCAAAAATCGATATCTAATAACTCTGAGCTTTGATAGGTGGGTTCCTCGACTCGAATCAAATTATTTTTATCCCCGAATCCAAATAAATAGTCATTGAGGGGCGCTTAATCGGATTATGCATCTTTAAAGAGCGCTTGTCGGGATTACAACCAGCTTCGCCAACACTGGACTGCGCGTACTTACGATGGCAGAATGCGATATGAAGTTTAGCAATTGAACCCCCTCGTGAGATGTGGGTGAATCTAATCAGTATAAGTAAGCAGGTTTATTAACCATGTTTTATCAAATGGATTTTCCATAATTAGTTTTAAATTTATACATCAGAATGTTATATTATTCATCTGGAGAGCTGTTCAGAAAACATGAGAAGACGACAGACAGACAGACAGAAGGACTCTTATTAATTAGTGGGAAATGTTCAGATAACAAGTTCAACAAACGGCCTGTTTGTTGAACTTATTTCTGAACATTTCCTAGTGGTTCTACTCATTAATGAGCATATATAGTAAAGAATGTGTTCAACACTTGTGGCCTTTTACAATATTTTCACAAGAATGCTAAGAATATTTGTGGTTTTTTTTTTACTTACGGTAATTTTTGTAAGAATACACGAAACCGCGCACCCCATCCATATGTGTTAGGGTAAGGGATAAGGTTAGGGTTAGAGTTATGGCTAGTATTTGGTTAGGACTTGGGTTAGGGTTAGAGTTAGGGTTAGTGTATTCTTACACGAAGACATACCGTAAATTGTTGTTGCTATTTCTGGACTCTGGTAATCACGCATGTAAATCAACGGCGAATATAATCCGGATAGGCTTTCTGTTCCTGTCGAAAACACACGAACTAAGACCGAGCCAAAGACCGAGTTAGTTCTAATATGTGGTGATTGTATAAATGTATATGTATGCTTAGGTCGTTGGACAACTTTCAAGTTTATGTCAATGGTTATTATGATTTAACGGACAACACATATATACAGAAAGAAAGAGCTTTCAAAATGTTAAGATGAAGATATATTGTAATTATTATATTATATGTGTGGGGCGTTGTGTCATTGAATTGTTTTTGCCATTGTGATTTAACGGCCCATGCATAAACAGCCTTCAAAGCGTTAAGATGGAGACTCTATCTTGAGCAATATGACCCAATCATCTGTAAACAAGGGAGACGTAAACCACAATTAGAACATGGATAAGAGAGGGCGGTTATGCAATTTGAGGCTGTAAAGAAACATTATTAGCTGGATGTTAGCTTACTTAGCTGCGGGCTATCACCTAACAGAGGCTTCAATGGCCAGGGTTATCAAAATAGGATCAAAGGACTTTGTTTGTGGAGAATCTGCACATCCTCTTATTGCCCCATTCAAACCATGCGGAAAATCGACTAGACCCATCGATAGAGCACCGTAAGCACCCCTCACGACTGACTTGCTAATGTTTTCCTTGTTGCGAAATTCTTCTCACCCCATTCAAGCTATTCTCGCCCTCCATCGCGAATGTTTCTTCCGCGAGGATTGCATTGTCACTATGAAGAATAGTGGTTCGTGCGTTGGGGTGTCATAAGTTTGGACTGTACTATACCAGTAATTCTTGCTCGAGGCGTTAATCTGGATTAAGATATGGATTATCACCAGGTAGGTCCTAATTAAAGCATTGTTCTCTCTTTAACATTGGAGGCTGTGGAGTGGTGCCCATTTATTTTGCTCATGCTTTATAAATGTTCTGGTGCTTGTCGAGTCATATCATCTCTGACCATATATGCTGAACGTTGCTTGGTGTCTGAGTAAATAGTTTTCATCTCAGACAGATGGTTAGTATCATTTTATCTAGATCATGCCATGAATCTCTACTCTGTCTAACGCCCGTAGAGATCATGTTCCACCAGTACAAATCACTGGAACCTTTTTAAAGTTTTGACAGGAAACCTTATAAATTCGAAAAAATAACACGGGGCATGTATTTCTTAGTTATAATCTGTTCCTTGGTAATGCACTTCACAATAGGTGAAGATCCCAACTCGAAATTGCATGCTTCATTGTGCCATTTGGGAGCCGATATCACAATAAACATTCATTTATTCAGGAGCAATTCATTAATTATAAGAAACCCAAAGCAAAATCGCTCACAAAATCACTTAATTCATGAAATTTCGAGTTGGGACCTTCACCTATAGTGAAGTATATTATTAAGAAACGGATAATAACAAAGAAATATATTCCCTGTGTTATATTTTTCGATTTTATAAGGTTCCCTGTCAAAACTTCAAAAAGTTCCAAGGTTTCGTACTTGTGGAATATGATATCCATGGGCGTTATCCAGAATAGTGATTCGTGGCATGATCTATCTTTTATCAAACTGCAAGGCACAGTTCAGTCACGTGCTACGCTGGCCTGACCACTGCCATCACGTACACATACTGTGAGAAAATCTCACATTGTTTTATTTAAAACTTTTGCTTGGACACAATTCATTCTGCATTATTCTGAGAAACTGGACTGTCCATATTCATTTGGAAATTGGAATGAATTGTAACCGACAAAACTCTTAATTAAATTTTTTTGGATTTAATTACGTTTTTATACGTCGTGTGAGTGGTCAGACAAGCGTAGCGAGGGGACTGAACTCTACCTTGTAGTTTGTCCTTGTGTATGTGTGACTTTGTGTGTCCAATAGTCCGCAGTTGGTCCATCGGTTATTAGTATGTTTGTGATCTCCGATGAAGAGATGCGTTTCATATAAACGTTCAAGTTCGGAGAGGTGTATTTGTGGCGACGTGTGGTAATAGTATAATATGCATATGTTCTTTTAAACTTATATATATTGGAGGAAGTGCAAAATTGTACAAGAGCTCGTGCGATGCGATATTTGTGTTAATATTGGTCCTTCTGACACTCAAGGATTGCATTGTCACTGTGAAGAAGATTGGTTCGTACGTTCAGGTGTCACACATTTGGACTGTAGCCCTAGATACTAACCAATAATTCTCGCTCCAGGCGTTAATATGGATTAAGATATGGATTATCACCAGGTATGTAATAATTGATGCATTGTTCTCTCTTTAATATTGAAACCGGCAGTGCGCCATCCCATAATTTCCTCAGGGTTTTTAAAATCCGTGATGATTTCTTGTGTCATATTCTCTGAAGGGCCATGTTCGTGAGTTTCCATTTCGGATGGTTAGAATTACGTCCTGAGTTCTCCAGGCTCCAAGACTGTATGTTTGTCTGTCTGACCATCCTGTTATATTTATTTCTCCAATAAAAAAAAGTTCTGAGTTCTTGTCAAATTTGCCATTGTCGGATTTTAGTCTATTTGTGAACTCTGACGCAGAAATACATTGGGAAATGTGAATCGTGTAATATTGGTGTCAGGCCGATTCTCCGAAGACCTATTACTACGAAGGCCCACAACTCCGAAGACCCGATTCTCCGACGGCCCACAACTCCGAAGACCCGATTCTCCGACGGCCCATAACTCCGAAGATCCGATTCTCCGAAAGCCCATAACTCCGAAGGGCCGATTCTCCGAAGACCTATAACTCCGAAGACCTATAACTCCGAAGGGCCGATTCTCCGAAGACCTATAACTCCGAAGGCCCGATTCTCCGACGGCCCATAACTACGAAGGTCCGATTCTCCGAAGATTTTGTTTTATCGGGGTATTATCGTTTACTAAATAGTGTACAGTCCAGTGGCGAAGCCAAGGGGTCCCAAAATTCCTACTGCCCCCATTAAACCTCTACTTGCTATTTCGGACAATATGGGTCCCTACCAAAAACATGTCCAATGTCATGTAAACGCCCGGAAATCGTTCATGGGGCATCAAAATATTCAAACTTTTTCTACTGCATGCCCCCACCTAAATGGGAATCCTGGCCCGCCACTGACTATACACCAGATACTATAACGTTATGTTGGCCCATGAGATGCCAGAGTAAAATGTACAGGGGTGAACGGGGAAGAACTTGTCCTTTTTCATATATAAAATGAACTTGATTGCATCAAATCACCCCAATGCAGTCGGATGTGCACAGTTTAATCATATTAATTGTATTAAGACGTACATTGTGGCAAAATAATTGTATTTCTTACATAAATTTAAGCATTCTGTGGAAAATTAAGGCTTGTCGCACACTACTGATGGTGTAGATATCACCTTATTATAATACATAGTTAACGTTTCCAATATATGAGGGCCCCTTCCCCCCTTTTCGTACGCCCGATTCCACCCATTTTGGACCCGTACGCCGGATTCCAGACTTCAATTTGAAGCTGGACGCCGGATTCCAGTGTCAATTTGAAGCTGGACGCCGGATTCCATGGTAAATTTGAAGCTGGATTCCGGATTCCAGGGGGGGCGGTATATTATCTACATGTACATGTTCCATACAAAATATAACCATACGCGCATTCCATACTTATCAATACACTCTAAGAATTGTGAAATTCCAAACGGTATTATAGACCACCATTTTACCTCCAAAAGTCACTCGTAGAACCATTTGATTCTTCACATGCCGCATGGAGCGCATGCATGGGAGGGGTCGCCCCAATCGTTGGTACGGGGGCTCCCCTGGGCAGGAACACTGTGAATATTTGAATGCCTATGAGGGATTTCCGGACGTTTACATGACATTTGACATGTTTTTTGGGGGCGGTCTTCTCTGTACACTATTTTATAACCGATAAAACATGATCTTCGGAGAATCGGACCTTCGGAGAATCGGCCCTTCGGAGTTATAGACCTTCGGAGTTATGGGCGTTCGGAGTTATAGGCCTTCGGAGTTATGGGCTTTCGGAGTTATGGGTCTTCGGAGTTATGGGATTTCGGAGAATCGGGACTTCGGAGTTATGGGCTTTCGGAGAATCGGGGCATCGGAGAATCGGAACTTCGGAGAATCGGACCTTCGGAGTTATGGGTCTTCGGAGAATCGCTACGTAACCGTAATATTTTGGGAGTATTCTTTAAAATTCACCGTTTTTGTGTCGGATGATGTGTTAATGCATGATTATAGGTCAGTCTAGGAACTCGGTGGTATTTGTGTGTGATGGTAGTCACGTCGTTGCGAAGTCAATTTCAAATGACAACACTTTCTATTTTAAAGTCGAAGTTATATATGCCGGTGTCTTATATTCTATTATATGATAATCTTAATAATTGTTTGGATGCGATTGAGTCAACCTATTATACTCTTGGAGTCCGAATGAGCATACGATAGAGCACAGTACAGACAATTTCTGCTGTGTTTGTTAATTATATGAGTTACCGAACAGACTTCCAACAACATGTTTGTACTACTAGCTTTTCCTGATCTGAGTAAAGGCTTCAGCAATTCTGATAGGCCCGCAGTATTAGACTGTCTGATTCTGAAAATTCCACTTTTTAGATAAACATAAGTCCCAAATAAAAACACTATAGGGCGGCCAATTTTCCAAACATTAATAAGATCACATTGGAGTACGTGCATATGTGACCCGCCATATCAAATCCAGTCGGAAGTCGGGATTTTTTTTTACCCTGTGCCAGTGCATTCTCTTATATATGCGAGTCGACCATATGTCGCCTCGCATATATAAGAGAATGCATTGGCTTAACAATTTTTTATCATGTTTTTTAAATAAATGTTTCTTACAATTTTTAGGACATAAAATAAAAAAAACATCCATTACCCTGCAGGGAGCCCCACACATATATAGAAGCACATAGAAGAGTGTCGTCTGCTCATGTTTGTCTGGGGCTCTGTATGGGTGAAATTATAAAATTGTTAAAGAATACAAGAACAAATTATTAAAATTGTAAAAAATTGTTAGGCCAATGCATTCTCTTATATATGCGAGGCGACCTATGGTCGACTCGCATATATAAGAGAATGCATTGGCACAGGGTAAAAAAATCCCGACTTCCGACTGGATTTGATATGGCGGGTCACATTTATATAAAGCTTCACTGTAATGATTTAAAGATGCCAATATGCCAAAACTTCCATCAGTACGTGTTCTGAACTGAACTGAATTGAATATACAAGAGAATAATGAGATTGAACCCACGAACAGAGACCTTCAAAGGTCATGGTTATCAAAATAGGATCTACATCTCATGGTATTGCTCCACTCATACCATGCGGAAAATCGAGTGGGCGCATGGACAAAGCACCGCAATAACTTCACGACTGACTTGCTGGTGTCTTCCTTGTTGCAACAATCTTCCCACCTTTATTCAAATAATTCTCGCCCTCTCTCGCGAATGTTTCTTCTCTTGAGGCTGGTGTTGTCACTACGATGAATGGTGGTCCGCACATTCAGGTGTCATGAGTTTGGACCGTAATAGCCTGTAATAGCCAGTAATTCATGCTCGGGGGTTCATCTGGATTAACACATGGTCTATCATCAGGTAGGTCATAATTAAAGCATTGTTCTCTCTTTAATATTTCCGAAAAAGGTGGTGTCCATAATTTTTTCTGAAGGGTTTATAAATTCCGCGTTGCTTTCTTGAGTCATATTCTCTGAAATTCCATGATCGAATTTCCACCTCGGATGGTTTATGGTTAGTATTCAGTTTTGAGCTTCATAGTTAAATTTACCGCTATTAGTCTGTCTGTGAACTATGATGGGGAAGAAATATGATGGAAACGTGTTTTAACAAATATTCCTGGAGTGTTCTTTCAAACTCATCTTCACATCTCGGAGGAAGCCTTCACGCAATCACAGGAATGTGGGCGATGTTTGTGTTGTTGCCAATATATATATATAGTCGATGGTGGTTGCGTTGAAGGTGATGTTAATTGATAAGCCAAATGACCACCCTTTTATTTGATGGTGATGTCACAGTCATGTTATGTAATTTATCGGGCGTACTGGTATCTAGATAGGATTTTCGTGTGTTTAATGGTGCTCTGGCAAGGACCACCTGTAAATACATGTAAATGTAAAGCTATAATTATTGGAACCGGCTCATTGACCACATTGTGATGGTTACAGTTATGCCCTGTGCCAATGCATTCTCTTATATATGCGAGTCGACCATAGGTCGCCTCGCATATATAAGAGAATGCATTGGCCTAAGTGATTTATTTAACACTTTTTACCATTTTTTCTTACATTCTTTAACAATTTTTATAATTTTTAATGTGTTAAGCCAATGCATTCTCTTATATATGCGAGTCGACCTATGGTCGACTCGCATATATAAGAGAATGCATTGGCACAGGGCCCTTCTGTTGGGTAAAGGGTTAATGGTGCTCTGGCAAGGACCACCTGTCAATACATGTAAATGTAAAGCTATAATTATTGGTCCAATGTATATACAACGATGACCGCCTCTATATTGACTTCAAGCTCATGGTATAATATTCACGTAGATCCAAACATGTTATAACCTTCGTATATCGACCCGGGTGACTATATATAAATGTGTGGGTGATCGTTCGTCCGTCCATCTTTCCGTCATTCCGTCCGACCAAGTGTCGGAACCGTTTGTTATCCGTGTATTGATATTAATTTGAATAATATTTGCCATAATTTTGACGAAATTTATATATATGACAAAATGCAAGTCGAAGTTCTAATTTGGGTCCGGTCTGACTATTCCTGACATAATTAGATTTTGCTGTTTATTCTAGTGTCTGAATGATAACTTTAGTTATAACGAACATAGGTTCATAAATATATAGCCTAAAATGATATTGTGACGTCACCAATTTTATCAATTACCGACACAAACTGCAAGGCAGAGTTTAGTTCCCTCACTACGCTGGTCTGACCAATACCAGTGGTTAGCGTGTCGGACTTGTATTCGCTGTAAACACATCGATGTGGGTTCGCAGCCCGTCGCCGGTCATTGAGTCTCCACATAGCAGTGGCTTGGCCGCTTTGAGCGACGTGCAATTGTCGGATTGCTCGCTGTTTCAAAACCCGCGCCAAGTTGTGACCCTTGAGCAAGGTCTCGGTATGATAACTTTAGTTTTAGTTATCTGATTTCTTTCAAATCTGCATGGTGTGTGGATAATGGATTATATATACTTGTGTAGGAAAATACACACCAGGATCGAAGTTGTGTCCCGTCCGATCATTTCGGACTGACTTATATGTTTTTGGACTTACATTTTTCTGTTCCAGTTGGATCTTTCTGTAGAAGTTTGATGTAACAAGTGTTGCCAGAATCTAATATGTATGGGCAAGGAGTTCTTTATTTTATATATCTCAATGCGACCTATATAATCATCGAGGTTCTGGGGTCGAATTATCAAAATACATGTAGTGAACTTTAATTTACCACGAGTTTAGGACAAAAAATGGTAAAGATGATACAAAAAAACAAAGGGGTCACCGCTTATCAATGTATCTCGTTAGAAAAGAAGAAAGGCATGCAGAATATATATAGAATTTAGGAGCGAATGGCAAGAGGCCGAGTAAAACAGGGTGTACTATAATGAAAATAACGGACAAGCATTGTAGAGTAGCTATATAGATTCACGAGTTCGAATTGGGTTACGCCCGCGGCAAGATTTTTAAATTGATTTGAAACATTATAATTGAAAATGTGGCATAAGTTATTATACAGTGCATGTTCGGCTTGTCCACTCTAGTTTTTCACCATATTGCGTTAATCCGGATTAATGTTTACTTATAGATCTGAAATATATCGAATACGTACTCTTGACGATTTTACGATTCTCATTAATTATTTATAGTTATACTATGTGCGTTGTACTTATAGACCCCATGTGGAGTCATTGTGGAAAGTGCATATACAGGTGGCTCAGAAACTGCTAGCGCGGTTGTGTGTCAAGCAGAGGCGCGGCTAGAGGGTCTCAATTTCGCGGGGGGGGGGGGGAACCTTCAAATTTCTAACTGCACCCCACCTGGAACGAGACTTAAAATTCTGGGTTTGCGAAATTTCAGTTGCAACCGCTCCCCTCCTCTTGGGTTGGAACATTCCAACTGTTGGAAATTTCCAATCTGAGACCACCTAAACCATTTCAGACCAAAATAGAAATAGAATACCATTGCTGGTCTAGAAACGAACAAATTCCCCATTAACTATCGGTTGGAAAATCAAACTATATGTGAGAACAATCTCAACCTATATCTGGTGTAAAATTTCCAACTAATGTTGTGTCAGGCATGACATTTCCAACTGTTGAAAATTTGACCACAGTTGGGGGTGAAACACCCTATACCCCATGTCGCTACGTCACAGTTGGGGGTGAAACACCCTACCCCATGTCGCTACGTCAGTTGGGGGTGAAACACCCTACACCCCATGTCGCTACGTCAAGTGATGTTGCGGCATAATGTTATAGAAGACAAAATTGAGTAGATCGACCTCACGTGGCTCTTTTTGTCCACCTTGTGCCAATTCTAGCTCCTGATAAATACGAAGTGACATTTTTTTCACCTGATCACAAGCTCCAGGAGCCAACAAGAGTAGCTTTTATGGATCAATCACACATTATCTAGTTTCGACAGATTTAATTGCCCACTTAATTTTCGAATCACCAGATCACATTCTAAAAAACATATTCTATATTATATAATATATGGAAGTGGAAGCTCCAAAACATTGTATTATCAACTTATCCGGTCGACTAAACTGTGAACGTGTTGTTTTGTCGAGGTATCGATGTGTGTTCTGTGCTTAATTTTGATCCGGACTGTAATATTTTCTATTACTCAATGCCCATGGGCACCTTCTGAAACACAGACGTTCCAAATGGTGATGAATTATAGTATTTCAATCATATTTTATGTCATAGATTGTTATTAAAGCCGTATATCAAGGCACTATATAAGAAATAATCTGTGATTCGAAAATTAAATGGGCCTTTAAAGGCACGGATGGCCTTCGCGGTGGGAATCGCTGTTAAAATAGTCACATATCCGTTAAATCCGCCATAAACAGAAAGAATATTATATTATATACAAACTTAATTTTGCTCTCGAATGTCTACTGTTTTATAACAGATATTTTCACAAAAAATGCGACATATTATCATACGTTGTTATAATTATAATTATAATATTTATGATTGGTATAAGAAAAAAATCTGTCTATATATGCCGTCAACGTCGTTTTTTTGTTGTTGATATATAAGCCTATAATATAGATCGATCAGGAAACGAATAACATATTAGTATAATCCGCTTCGCGGAATGATACAGTATATTATTCGTCTACTGATCTATCTATATAGGTTCATAGATCAACCGAAAAACTACGTTGATGGCATAAATAGACAGATTTTGTTCTCATACTAATCATAAATATCGCGTAAATAGTATGTTATTGTCAAGTTCATACGCTTTGTTATGCAAACAAAGGCCAAATTGTTAAAGAACCTGGCTTTTTTTTTTTACATAACAGAGCGTATGAACTTGACAATAACATACTATATATTTACGCGATTGTTATGATTGGTATAAGAACAAAATATGTTTATATTTTAATATTCTGTCTGTTTATGGCAGTCTTAACGGGTTTGACTATTTTAAGACTACCCACCAAGAAGGCCATCCATGCCTTTAAGAGCTCTGTCAAGTATAGGCTTGAAGATCTATTCATACAAGAATGGAGGACTACCTTATCGAATTCGAATAAGTGATTAAGTATGCCTTTTACTGAATTATAATACACGACGTCACCAAAGAAAACTCTCTCTCTTTCGTGAAAATTGACACCATTTATCAATCTAATCTGGTGCATGGATTGTCTCAGATTATTCCAATAGACTATGTACAAATATAGGGGACGAATTCCACGCAATGCCCGTGTTTAAAAGAACTGCGAGTCAAAAACATAGACAAATATTTTTATTGTAGACCAAATACCATCAAATTAAGCGAACTTTTTTAACTTTAAACGATGGAAAACATTTCTTTATTCATCAAACGGGTCCTGATTTTATTCAAAAAACCCTGAGGCATACTATATACGTATTATGTAATACATCAAAATCTGACATTTGCACAACCACTGTCTGTTCTCAATCTGTTTCATCTGGGACTAATATAACACTATATTAGTCCCAGGTTTTATTAAACTATGTGTAATTTTTACCGCACACCACTTTGTATTTTTGCACAGAAATTAAATGCACTGTTCAGTGTATTCCACCACACTCCACTGTGTCATACTTGACGAGTTGAGTGAAATAAATAATTGAATAGAATTTAAAGCCACTTGGCGGTTTGGTTGTCCAAGTTATGCTCGCTCTTTGTTACATGTGGTCCGGTTCCAGTGACCAACATGGGTTTATGCCATATAGAAAGACTAATTCAAGTGAATTCAGAAGATCTGGTTCCGAACATTCTTCGACGTAGAACAAAAAAGAGAGTTCCACGGGATAGTCTATTCTTGATATGGTAGAAATAACCCTTTACCCAACAGAAGGGCCTTGTGCCAATGCATTCTCTTATATATGCGAGTCGACCATAGGTCGCCTCGCATATATAAGAGAATGCATTGGCTTAACACATTAAAAATTATAAAATTGTTAAAGAATGTAAGAAAAAATGGTAAAAAGTGTTAAAAAAAGATTTTTTTTAGGCCAATGCATTCTCTTATATATGCGAGGCGGCCTATGGTCGACTCGCATATATAAGAGAATGCATTGGCACAGGGCATAACTGTAGCTATCACAATGTGGTCAAGAAGCCGGTTCCAATGATATCCATATTTGTATGGTTCTATTGAGACAGACCGAAGATATGTTAGGCTGTTGAAGCTTTATTTGGACGGTTTTGGCCGGTTTGTTGGGTAAAGGGATAAAGAGTATTTGCTTCACATATGTGCGAATATTTGAAAAGAGCTGAAAAATTGCCCTGACCATGGCCAGTTTTTATTTGTCAGAGAATATGAAACCCGTATATCAATTAATATTTCGTTTAATTATCAGCATACACAATGTATCTTATACATTAGTCCAAATTACGTTGACTACTTTGGAAGTTCGGATGAGCCATGTCCGTTTAAGGGGGCTGGTCAAATGACAATTTTGGATTGAAATTTCCAGCGAAATAACAGATGCAAAAGTAATTCAACACTCCATATATGGAATGCTACTCCAGAACTTTGACCTGTAAACCGCGGGATGGGGGCTTTATGGATCCAATGTGGTAGAGACTCAGTTATCTCGCTTATTATCTTTGGCAAAAATTTAACATATGATCAGCTTCTAAACATAAATATGATATTTTTTGAGAAATATAGATGACATTTTGTGGTTCGTTTGAAGATATCCACGAGTTCCAAGCACTACCACACATGTTAAAAAGACATATTGGCAACATATCCATACTCTAATTTTGGCACTATTCATGTGGCCTATTTCTTACCCAAAAGTCCTTAAGTTGAATGAAGTCTCCACCATGATCGATGACAGCCCACTGGTTGATATTATCAACTTTGATCTAGCATTGTGCTCGGCTTAATTAGATAAGGGACATAATTGCTAATATAATTGCGCTTTGATTATCTGATTATCTTAAATTAATACAGGTGAGATATTCATTAATTTGGTGGCCAAACATACTGAAACAAACAGCTGATAAATTGGTTTATGACAGGTTGGTTATTATAGTAATTAAATACGACGGCTGTTAATTGATCGGATTATACTCTGATTTCAGTGAGCCTATGGAAGCTGTTACTACTGGCGACGATATCGAAATGGCTGAGTGCTACAATGTCAAGTCTGGGTGCATAAGCCGGGTCGAGGATTTAGCCGGTGTGCAAACAACGAATCAGAGATCAGGTGCGGACTCTACCCAGTGGTCGAATCAGAACCCACTGTCATCATCTGCCACAGAGCCAATGTTTTCTCCATATAACAAGCAACACAAGAACATATTGCGGGTTACAGATTCTTCGTTGATGGATTCCAAGTAAGTTCAGTTGTACGCATTAAAGGTACCCAATTCGATCAGACGCTCATAACATACTGTTTCTTTGGCTTCTGGGGGGGGGGGGGGGGGTAAAAACTATTTGATTCTTGTCGAGGAACCCACCCATGAAAGCTCAGAGTGATCAGATATCGATTTTTGAAGTTTGTTGTTTCTCGAGATGTGTAATAATATGTGACCCAGAAACACGTGGTCAAACGGAGGGTCTCTGACAAAATTGCGGATGAAGATGGATAACTCTAAAATCAAGTGGCAATACGGTCAAATTTCGCGATACTTTAGTGATAATACGGCCATATTTGGTGAACAAAATGTTGATAAATAACAAGTTTTGTGAAATTTAGTTGACAGTGGTTAGCATTATTTTGTTGCAGAAAATCGATTCTGATAACTAAAGCGTATTTTGAAGAAATGTTGTTGTTGTTGTATTTTGATGGTATGAGGACCGTCTGATCGGATTGAGTACCTTTAACCATTTCTATATTAAGTGGGAGGTCAAGTGACCAATTTTGAATGGGAATTTCCTTGAAAATCTGCGGTGCAAAAGTTGCAGAGTTGCACATAGTCCGCTTGGAACTTGTTTCATTATAATGTTGGTGTATTTATTTTGGAATTTTATATTGATTTTTCAAATGTAGGTCAAATTCATCCCATTGGTGCAGATGTGTTACTGCATACATGCAAACTTCATTTATCTTTGGATGTGGCCATTCTCATGCCAAATATTACATTGCTTACATTAGATCACCAACATGTACTGCTACTTTAAGTTGCACTTGAACGCTCTCTGTAGAGTTACGGATGTGTCATTTACTATACATTGGACCTACACTATTTTAGCTAGTTACTTTATTTTCTTAATAATACCGATACGTTATCGGCGATAATTTAAACGTTTAGAATGTTTATAATCAAATTTTGTGAGTGATTTTGTGATAAGAGATTGGCAACTTATTCCATTCACACAGTCCATACCGACAAACTCAATTTTAGCACAAAATGCAATATTGTGTACCATTTCTCACTCTTGTCCAAAGTTGTGTACCATTCGCCACTTTCTGTTTTGTACACTCTGTCCCAGTTCTCTGTCCCACTTTTTTTCTGGTTATAGTGACCCCTTCACCTATAATGCGTATATAATATAATACATAGGCTTGGGTATTTCGTGTCGTTTTATATTGACAGACAGTTGACTGATATGCTCTGAATTGATTTATCGATAACATGCACTTAAAGAGTCATAAACATAGGTATTATCTTTTAAACCTAGATTATACCCAGATAGCTATCTACCCCGAGGCAAATGATAATGGCGAAGCCTTTCATAGCAACCAGTCACTAAAACTGTTAGTACGAATATCATTACAGCGGACAAAGATCTCTGTGCATGAACGATGTACCATATCGTACTACTTGTGTTAGACATGCTTAACACTTTCATGACGGGAGCTTCCTGAATTTTTTGGAAAACCTGTGCCAATGCATTCTCTTATATATGCTAGGCGACCTATGCATTGTCCTAACAAATTATATATTATTTGTATATTTGTTAAAGAATGTAAGAAATAATTATAAAAATGATAAAAATTGTTAAAGCATGTAAGAAAAAATGATAAAAATTGATAAAGAATCTAAGAAAAAATTATAAAAAATGATAAAAATTCTTTAAAGAATGTAAGAAAATTGATAAAAAAAAAATTATTAGGCCAATGCATTCTCTTATATATGCGAGGCGACCTATGGTCGACTTGCATATATAAGAGAATGCATTGGCACAGGGTCTTTAATGTTGCGCCAGCGCAGATCCCGACATGAACGGGTTAAATAGCACGAACAGGCGCTGTTCTATTGACGCGTAGATTTATGATTGACTAAAATTTCTATTAAAAAAAAAAGCACTACCACATAGCGTGCGACGTGTGCAAATCGTGCGTGTCAGCCCACAATAAAACCAGTGTATACAAAATATAAATAGACAAATCTAAATTAAAAACGAGCGCGCCACTTTAACCCTGTATATACCAAATACTCAGTGACGAGTAGTTCTCCATCAATAAATGTTCAGATAATAAGTTCAACAAAAGACTATGGGTTGTTTGTTTAACTTATTATGTGAACATTTCCCACCAAATAGGAATAGGATTCCTTGATGTAAACATTATTTATTTTGTATCCCAGATTTATACAAATAATTTACAAGATGATGTTCATATATATATATATATACATATGTAAGTATGATAAGTCTGAGTGAGAAGAGGATTTGACATCAAGCGCCAGGCGCTTATATGGAGCCATCTCCTCAAATAGGATTCCTTCTCTGCTCAAAATCCCTCCAGATGAATAATAGACCATTCCAATATATACTTTATAACTGAATGTGAGAATCCATTTAATATAGAATCACTACACAAATATTTTATCCCCCGCCCCAATTTTTTTTCGGCGGGGGATAAATAGGGAATGGGTTCCGTCTGCCCGTCTCAAAAAGTTTGGTGTTATTTCAAACAATTATCAACGGATTTGAAAGATGTTTGGTATATGATTTCACAAGAGGAATATCTTAAATGAGTTCGCCAACATTGCCCGGCCAGATATTTTCACCAGAGTTACCGGCCTTTGGTTGTCTTTTTTATTTTTGCGTTTATAGCACCCGATTAAGGCCGATTTTTGGTATGTGAGTTCACAAAAGGAGTATCTGAAACGAGTTCGCAAACAAGGCCCGGCTATACATTTTTACCAGAGTTACGGCCCTTTTTTGTGGCGTAATTAGAACCCAGGAAAAGTTGTCTGTGGTTTATTTCGAACACTTTTCAACGGATTTGAAAGATTTTTGTTATATGAGTTCACAAACTAGTCCCGGCCACGCATTTTTACAAAGGTACGGCCCTTTGATTGTAACTTTTTGGCGTGGCAATTTAAATTTTAAGCCCGAACTAAAACAAATATTAACCAATCAAACAACAAACAAATAGTAACAGATTTCTATTATTTTGTTAGTATATTTTGAAAGTGCCCGTCGGGGAAAAGAGTGGAGACTCGGATTCAAATTTGAGATTAACATTATTGACCCGTCGATACATGTACGTTTAGAGGTTTTGTACAAATTGCGGGGTTTTGATGATAAATTATGAGTTTGGAATCGACGTATGGTGTTTTTCTCAAGTATTAAAGTATGTCCACGAAGCCGGTGCTGCATGTGGATTCATGAATATTTGTTTTATCATCTGTCTTAGTTTTGGAACAGTTCAACCTAGAATAAACCTTCGATCTCTATAATTTGCATCAAACTGACTGAAAAACTGCGACAACGTTTGATGCCATCTGGTCTGGTGTCCACACGGCCATTTTGTTTCTTGCTAACATTGATTAGCATTTGAGGGACATAACAAGGAAGAAAATGAGTGGGTGAAGTAAAGTCCTGTGGGTTCAGGTCGGGTACCTTATCAGCTCCCAGGCTACTAGGATTATTAATTGATATCAAAGTAGAAATGATGTAATTCATCTCTGAGCGACACCAACAAACTACGTTCAATGTTGCTACACATTTATCAAATTACAAATATATGTCATCTTTAATAGCATGCATAACTGTTTTTTTCCAAATGAACTTTTTTTGCAATCAGCAAATTTGGCCTAACACAATGTTGCATTTCCAGGTGCAACACAAGTCTGGAACACATCGACAGAGTAGGATGCCGGTCTGAAATCGCTCGTCATAAACACATTGTCCTGCAGAGATTACACAGAAAACTCAAGAATAGCTTGTCAGTCCTCAAACACGCCACAACCTCAACGAAACCAACACCTCCTCAACACAGTGCACTCTCGTCAGAAGGTAATAATAGGGTTCAGATTTATACCCATGTAACATCTTTACATATAGAACTAACTATTATGTTAACTGTTGTAGGCGGGAAAGATCGGCATGCAATACAGTTCAAGTTTGATTTCATAATATAATATAACAATATCATAACATAACATATACAGCTGGCATCCACATAAAGAGCATAGCTTGTGTGTCTTTGGATACCATAATTAATATCACATCGAGAGAAAAACACAACTACATGGAAAAGTAAAAGGGGGATTATACACCAAATCCGGCCAATTATGGGACCATCTCCCTTTATACTTAACAATATGCAACAAATGAATGCATGTGAGCCCTGGATTAGTGCAAAAATACACCCATTTGCTCTATGAACGATGCAAACAAGTTGAAAATGAATTTATAACTCCAGCCATTTATTTATTGTCATAATAACTACCATGTTGTTTGTATCGTTCACAGAGCACATGAGTGTATTTTGCACTAATTCATGTGTTGCATATATTCTGTTGAGTGTAAAATGAGATGGTCCCATAAATGGCCGAATTTATTTTACAGTACCCCTTTAATCAAATTTAATAAAACTAATGATAATCGGAATATGCAATTCCACCCAAACCAACTCAAATCTCAAATCTTGGTGATAATCCATCAATGAGCTGAATGCACCGATGTCGTAATATAGATATAGCTTTACAATGCCACCAAGTTCTTTAACCCTTTGAGTGCCAGGGGGCCGATATTATCGGCCCTAAACCTACACAATAAGTCTGTTAAAGAATATAATAAAATATATTAAAATTGTAAAAAAAAAAAAAAATAATAATAATAATAATTGTTAAGCCAATGCATTCTCTTATATATGCGAGGCGACCTATGGTCGACTCGCATATATAAGAGAATGCATTGGCACAGGGTATATGGGTTGATACAAAAATCGGACCTGGCACTCAAAGGGTTAAAGTTTCTTGGGTAATTTTCCAAGATTTTCCTATGACAATTTAAAGGTACTCACTCTGATTCGATAGTCCCCATATAATCAAATAATATTAACAGCAACATTTTTAGAAATGGCGATTCAGTTATCAGAATCGATTAATTACCCAAAAATAATGCTAACCACTATCAACTACAATATACATCTGCTCGAAACGTGTTATTTATCAACATGTTGTTTTGAAATTTTACATTATTATCAACACAAAGCCTCTTGATTTTAGAGTTATCCATCTTCATCTGCAATTTGGTCCGAGACCGTCGGCTCGCCAACTTTTTAATGGGCCAATACCAAGTCTTGATGGTGAAAAATAATAGATTTCAAAAATTGATATCTAATAACTCTGCTTTCATAGGTGGGTTTCTTGGCTCAAATATTTACCCCTGAATCAAAATAAATAGTAATCGATGAGTGCTTAATCGGACGAAGTGGAAGTTAATTTTCAAGGCTAATCCAGGCTTTCATGGTCCTGCTTTATCATACAAATATTTATCATGTTATTTGAACTTTATTTTTGATTTCAGATGTGGACGACATGTGGAGGGAACTAGCATTTGGAGAATTACTGAAAATCGTGGATATCCCAATGCTATCAGGACTTCTCAAAGAGATCAAAAACATCAAGAAGTGTAATCGACAGTTCACGTTACCAAAATCTGTTAAATGTGTTCACGCAAACTCAGACTTCTTCGTCAACAAGGCTGTGGAGTGTGTTTCATATTTCACAAAGATAGTGCCCGTCATCGAAAAACAAATTCATGGTTTGGAAATTAATGCGACAAAACTGCACTTGTTCCGTGTGATAAAAGACCACTATAAAACTTCTTCACGGATGTTGCTTCCGGAAGGTTTTGCAGAAATCCATTCCTCTGTCCTACAGTTAGTGTTGGAACAGAATGATGAAAAGGCGGTTAGGGTGCTTCAACTTGAGATTCTTATGTTGCCGTGGACTGTACGGAATGAGTTGCAGAGACTTCTGTCATTCATGGTTGCAGCAACTACCGATGATGTCGTTTCCTTGGCAAATGATATTAATGTGAGTTTAAGCTACTGGCAGGCCCTTTGCAGTTTGTTTCAGCAGTAGATTAATAATACATATACTAAATTTGAAAAACAATCAGTTAAATATAGCCAAAATTATCACAGAGAAACCATACTAATCTGCAAGCTCAACGTTGACAAGGGCCATATCTTTAATTCTGTGGGGGTGGGGGCAAAATATTTCAGTTAATAATTGATCAATCTTAGTATATAACCAGGGGTGGTGACTGAATAGTAAACTATAAATTTGTAGAGAAATCAGCACACAATAGTCCTTTAACCATCCCTGTGCCAATGCATTCTCTTATATATATGAGTCACCCATAGGGCACCTCGCATATAAAAGAGAATACTACACATTGGCCTAGCAATATTTACCTTGAACTTTTAAGCCAGTGAATTATCCGTATGGGAGACTCGCATATACATGTACATATGAGAATGCACTTGCACAGGGTCTTTAATGCTGCACAAGTGCAGCTCCATTCATGAAAGGGTTAAGCCGGCGCAGTGACTGAATAGTAAACTATAAATTTGTAGTGAAATCAGCATACAATATATGCCTTTAAACAAGTTTTATAATTTAATTGCTAATGTTTTGCAGGAGACTAATGAATCAGTCGTACTAAATGCATTCACCGACACCATCATCAAACATGACTGCTGGACGACGGGGGTATCAACCATTCTCACGACGCTCATGATGTCTAATGTAGACATACTGTTCCAACAACCAGAAGAATTACAGGATATTATAAGCAGCAAGATACAGTCAATGAAGAGTGGAGAATCCGCTACACCTGTCCCAGGTTAGTTTATATACCATAGTGGAGAATCCGCTACACCTGTCCCGGGTTAGTTTATATACCATGGAGAATCCGCTACACCTGTCCCAGGTTAGTTTATATACCATGGTGGAGAATCCGCTACACCTGTCCCAGGTTAGTTTATATACCATGGAGAATCCGTTACACCTGTCCCAGGTTAGTTTATATACCATGGAGAATCCGTTACACCTGTCCCAGGTTAGTTTATATACCATGGAGAATCCGCTACACCTGTCCCAGGTTAGTTTATATACCATGGAGAATCCGCTACACCTGTCCCAGGTTAGTTTATATACCATGGATAATCCGCTACACCTGTCCCAGGTTAGTTTATATACCATGGAGAATCCGCTACACCTGTCCCAGGTTAGTTTATATACCATAGTGGAGAATCCGCTACACCTGTCACAGGTTAGTTTATATACCATAGTGGAGAATCCGCTACACCTGTCCCAGGTTAGTTTATATACCATAGAGTGGAGAATCCGCTACACCTGTCCCAGGTTAGTTTATATACCATAGTGGAGAATCCGCTACACCTGTCCCAGGTTAGTTTATATACCATAGTGGAGAATCCGCTACACCTGTCCCAGGTTAGTTTATATACCATATCAGTACACTAGCAGTAGGCCATTATACATAACTGGAACTCAAAAGAGATTTGTGCATCTGAATAACTATCTTAAAGTTTCAAACAGTATGATGTTCCACGATTGTGAATGATAATAGCCTTTCAATTGAGTCAGTTTTATGATTCTTATGATATTCGCGTTACATTTTCTCACTGGAAAATGGCGACCAGCACACGACGTCATAAAGTCATTTAGCAGCAGAGGTTAATGCTGCACCAGGGCAGCTCCCATCATGGAAGGGTTGTTAATCAGCAATGTTATGACATATATATGTATATATGAGGCTTCCTATGGGAATGCACTGGCACATGATCTTTAATGCTGCATCAGGGCGGCTCCAATCATGGAAGGGTTGTTAACCCTTTACCCAACAAACCGGCCAAAAACGCCCAAATAAAGCTTCAACAGCCTAAAATATCTTCGGTCTGTCTCAATAGAACCATACAAATATGGATATCATTGGAACCGGCTCCTTGACCACATTGTGATAGTTACAGTTATGCCCTGTGCCAATGCATTCTCTTATATATGCGAGTCGACCATAGGTCGCCTCGCATATATAAGAGAATGCATTGGCCTAAAAAAAATCTTTTTTTAACACTTTTTACCATTTTTTCTTACATTCTTTTAACAATTTTATAATTTTTAATGTGTTAAGCCAATGCATTCTCTTATATATGCGAGGCGACCTATGGTCGACTCGCATATATAAGAGAATGCATTGGCACAGGGCCCTTCTGTTGGGTAAAGGGTTAATCAGCAATGTTATGACATTGGTGCTGACAAGTTTAATTTTTCTTCAGAGACGACATTCTGCTACAGAGTCTCCAATCAAGAGTACGACAAACAGGCGACCGACTGTACAAAGAACGCTCTCGCACAGATGGTCTTCGGAATACTCGACGACTCTAAATTAACGTTCGAACAGAAGAAACACATGCTGCAGGAATTCCGAAAATATCATCCAATCACGTATGAGGAGTATAGCTTCCCGACCGTGTTCAGTTGAATTATTTCCAAAAAAATTGGATTAAGATGAGATTAGTTATATTATATTGTTAATAATTGTGATTAACTTTTTTCATTTGTTTTTGTTAATAAATATTAATGGAACCTGTTTGTATATGAACCCCTTGTAAGACATTCTTTAGCAAGCCTGCACATAGTTTCTTTCATTTGCAGAATGAGGTTCCCAGAGGGTAAATTTAGTGATGCTATCCTGCACAGTGGGCTAGGATCACCAAATTCACCATCTTGGGACCTAATTCTGCTTAGGCCTCATTTCTGGGAAGTATCTATACTCTCAAAGTAACATTGTTTTTTGTTACTTTTTCCCTTCTGGGAAGTTTCTATACTCTCAAAGTAACATTGTTTTTTGTTACTTTTTCCCTTCTGGGAAGTTTCTGTATCCCCTAATTTGCAGAAGATAAAATGCCTATTGAAGGTGACCAATGAGTGAACATCATCAACTTCAACTGGGGAATTTCAATCTGATCCCAGGCCTCCTATAGCAGAAGAGGACTAAGCAGAATGAGGTTCCCAGAGGGTGAATTTGGTGAAGCTAACCTGCCTTGCATGATAGTGTCACTTAAATCACACTCTGGGGACCTCATTCTGCATATTACCACGCTGGTCATCATATAATACCCGCTGCTGGCAAATATTGAGTAAACCCCGTTGCGGGCACGAGTGAAGACTACAGGTAGGTTTGTTTTGAGTGGAAATTTTGTCATTAATTGTTTTTCTTCGGACACAAGTCTGGATCCTTGAGGTGCTTGATGAACACATCTTCAGCCAAATGTCAACAGTTCCATGAATAAAGCTCCATAAAGTGACGAAATGCTCGATGAATTGTGAGAATAAGCTTCAATTTTTCAAATTTGTGTGTTTTCAGCTCCAAGATGAGTGTGTGGTGATAAATTTGGACATCGTTGTCAACGTTACATTGTTATAGATAGTTTAGGAAACTAAATCTACATTTACATGTGAATTTGCTGCATTTAAGTAGGAAAATATTGACAATTACATGTGATACTGCACGAAATCGGAGTAAACCCCGAAGCGGGCACGATTTTCCCGCATCACAGTTTACTCCTGCCCACATTACGTTTTATTTATCGATGCATGCATGTTTGGAAAGATGTCTTTATTTGAGGTAGTGGACAGGGATTTGGGGTTTTTTTTAGTATAAAAACACTTTACGGGTAGAGTGTCCCATACAGATTGTTCCACGTTTTCAAAAAAATTCTCGAGAAGTGTTTGCAGTGAAACTTTTGCTGAAACCAAAATTTACCCAAAATTCTGAATGCGCTCGACTAAGATTGTGTTTTTCTCCAGAACTGATATCTGAATTATAACTCCTGTCACAGCATAAATAGGCATTGCCTATCATATATGTCTTCCATTGGTTGGTACAACTTGTAATTGAATACTTTTAAAGTGATGTGAAACACTCCGGTAGGGTGATAAAATAGAAATGGAGAAAAATCTTACTCAAATGAGTTATTTTTATGAATATTAATCCAAAACAACACACACGCTGTCATTCTTATATATGAATTTAATGCAATGAGTATTGATCGCGAAATCATTTGCGTTAGTTTATCGGCGATTGTTGCGTCCCGAATCGAGATGTAAATATTTACAATTGAGCGTTGTTCAGACGATGTTTTCTATGGAGTGGTATGGTAGATTTCTATGATATGTTCGGCAATGTTGGTAGAATGCTACATACCCCATGCTGGTATAGCGCCTGAGTACTAATTTATCAGTTTCACGCACCTGAAAACGTCCATATGTCTTTAACTGATTAGACTAGCTGTGATATAAAAACTCTCTGTTATAGCCCGATGTGCGTTTAACTGATGCCCGCACCAGGGTTTACTGCCCGCAGCGGGGATTATAGGATGACCAGCGTGATTACACACTATTTGCATGCTTGTAAGTTAGCCAAGCCTTGAAATAGGGTGTGTCATTAGCAGAATGAGGTCCCCAGAGGGTGAATTTAGTGATGCTACCCCGCATAGTGGGCTAGCATCACCAAATTCACCCTCTGGGACCTCATTCTGCTTACACCTCAGCAGAATGAGGTCCCCAGAGGGTGAATTTTGTGATGCTACCCCCGCATAGCGGGCTAGCATCAGCAAATTCACCCTCTGGGGACCTCATTCTGCAAATGACAGACACCCTATTTCAAGGCTTGAAGTTAGCAATATCGTGGTAGTAGTCTTTGGAAAATTGCTCTAATTTGTGAGTGAATATTCTCACTTGGAATTTTTTTTCTGGAGACTGGTGGGTGTCGAGGCTATGAAATACAAGTTTAGTTCAATCACTGCTATTCAATGTAGGGGTATCCTTTATCCTATCCAAATAGGCTTCTTTGCAGCTACATATCATAGTAAAAGTTCCATGTTTAATGATATTTTGATAATGAAAACTTTAATTCTCTCTCCCTCTAATGTTTACCACAAGTAATGTTTTGAATACTGTAAAATCCTTTTTATTCGTGGGGGGTTCATTATTCGTTGAATTCGTGGTTCGGTCCAACCACGAAATCAAATCAAAACCCAACGAAATAATTGACTAAATCAGAGAAAATCTAAATACACCAGATCGAAATGAATATCGGGCATGAACTATGTTTTCGACATGTCGTAAAATGGGTTAACAAAAAATGCGGAAGGCGAGATGAAACGAAATTAATTTTATTAAGATATCAGTAATGATCTTAAACAACATTTACATTCGGAACATTTAACATTTGTTTTCGAGATGGTCGCGATGATCCATTGCCAAAAATCGTGTCGACGGCATCGTTCATGACTTGCGTTGCTGCAGCATGTTGTGCATCACTTATAATTTTTTAATCGGGGAACACCAGTAGTTTTCGGAGATAGAGTTTTGACATTTCCACATTTTAACCTATTAGCGTGTGAAATGAAGCCGAAAACTATTAGTACACTGATTGCGTGATGCCCTTTGGCGTCGGAATACCGGGGGGTTTCGATTTCTCAATATTGTCTACTCAAATATGTCATAAACCTGCTATTGTAGGACCTGTTGATGTGCAAAAAATATGATACCTGATCCACGAAATCACGATCCAACGAAATAGCCTTTTATAAGAAACCACGAAAATTGAGGCCCACGAAATTAAAGCCAAAAAACTCCAATTTGAAATTTTGGGTTAACCATTTCATAATGGGAGCTGCGCTGGTGCAGCATTAAAGATCCTGTGCCAGTACATTCTCTTATATATGCAATAGGGAACATCGCATATTTAAGAGAATGCACTGGCTTACAAGGTCGAGGTAAATATTGTTAGGTCAATGTATTCTCTTATATATATAAGGTTCCCTCTTCCTATGGGAGACTCGCATATATAAGAGAACGCAAAATTTTAGGAAGCTCCAATCATTTTGGGTAAAGCCCATGATCTGAATTTGTTTCAGTTGTATCATCTATGATACGATCATCCTATTCGCAGGTTTCAATCTCAGTACAGCCCATGAATATTCAGTTTAGAGTTTTGTCAGTTGATTTACAATGTGAACGATTGGAAGGGTGGTATTGGAATTTTGGTTTCATTATATCAATGTTTTTTTCCCGAATACATCAGTTTTATGGTTGTGTATCAGATCCAGGTGATAGTGTAAAATTCCATCCAGTTTACTAGACAGGTTTATAAAAAGAGAACAATTTATATGGCGAGTGAACTTATTCATTTGGGGGTGAAGGAGAAGATCTCTCGATCTTTTTGACCACTCGACTACTCTCTCTCTAACTTATTCAAGTCCAAGGTGAAAATGGTCAAGATTCTTATTACTTCCTTACTTTCCTTATTACTTCCTTCCTTAGCTTCAAAGAGATATGTGATATATTATGAACAATGGAGTCACAAATATGTATGAAATGATTTATTTGTGATGTTATCACTTAAATATACAAATACTCATGAATAAGTGAAAATAATTTGATCTCAAAACAGTAACAAACATATCTCAATGAAAATGACAGCTGTAGACGATGCAAATAGTTGAAATGATAGGGCGAAAATGTTTTATTTTATTTTGACAAGACTCTTTGAGGGCATCAAAGTTCTCCTGTGTATGGTTAACATTTTTGGCATCAGGTACAAGAGAAAACTGAAATGACATCATGCAAAATTAAAATCCATGTGCACTATGAAAAATAAATCGAAGTGGCACAAAAGTTAATAGCTGGAAGAAAACACAATTTCTTCAGGAACATTTCCAACTTTTTAACATTCATACATAAATTCCAGCAATGATGTGAATGGTAGATGACTGAATGCTGCAGATAATTTCCAGCAATGCTGTGAATGGTAGATAAAGATATTTTATGCACACTACATTTGTAATGATTTTAATCCCAACTTGACTCAGTTCTGAGGCCATGATACAATCCACATAAGTGCAGTGGTCTACATATAACACACATTTATTGTTTTCAAGGAAACAAACATTAGTGGTGTATCAAGATATTCATATCAATGCCGTAGAATAATGGGACAAAAGAGAGTTCACTTCCCCCATCCCTCAGATTGTGCTCTCTTTCAAGTCACATGTGTTCAGATCATATGACATTCTATAGGCAATGAGAAATGTAAACACATTGACTTGTCCAGCTCTGCAGATGAGATGAATACTGGACACAAATGCCCACATCTGCAATGAACCCCATTGACATATGGCTGTGGTAATGTCAGTTTTGGTTGCCACATCTGTACCTTCATTCAACGGATTAGGATTCCATTTGGTCATCATCTGAAAAATAAAAATAACATAAAACATTTGATTGAAGATTCCAGTCGACATCAATAAAAGTAAACATATAAATCAATATCTCTGCTGACCACACAATTAAAAATATAATTTCAGTTAATGCCATCTAAAATATGGCGAGAAGTAATATTAAGATAATAATAATGCTCTTTCCACGAATTTTTGCGCTCTCTGATATATGCGAGTCTCCCATATGACAGACAAAAGTTTGGGAATGACTTACCCACTTCATTAAACATGAACTCTTGTTGATATTCTTTAAGGAATTGTGACGATCTGGATTCATCTAAGAAGAGTGAATAGACTCGCTTGATATCGTCAACATCAACCTCCCCGCCCTGAAATAATATGCTAAAAGTTAATCAACAACATCAAAGAAGAGGAATATGCAGCAAAATTATGGGCCATTCAACCTAAGCATCAAAATTATGGGCCATTCAACCTAAGCATCAAAATTATGGGCCATTCAACCTCCATACAACTGGTAGCTAGCCTACTTAACTGAGATGAAACAGCCTCTGCAATAGTGATATTTCCATCTCCTATACTATTTCCACAGTAGAGGTGTTGTTATGCACAGACCTGAGATTATGGTGCCGGACATTTGCAGCATAATGTCTCCAGAGGGTGAATTTAGTGACGCTACCCCCGCACCAGGCCTTAAAATTTCACACTTAATCACTGAATCGATTCAAGTGTTAATTTTCACAAAATGCCTACCTGCGAATTGCTTGATTCACGTAACATGTTACATTTGATTTTTGTGCAACTAAAGTTTTCAGGTGTAAAACGCGATCTGCGGCTTTGTTTTTTTGAAGTCATGTTCATGTATGAAGTACAAAAGTACAAAAATTTATTATCGTGGAAGAAACTTTACTTCGGAGTCGACGTATGAAAGTACACAAATTTATTATCACAGAAGAAACTTTGGTTGGCGATTAATGAAATATGCCAGTGGAACACCGTGTCAGTGACGTAACTATTATAAGTATAATGTATCTGTTAAATATATGCTAGAATCGCATGGAAAATTCAATTATGAATTAGAAAAACACCACAGAAAAATTGCTGAATTTGGTGACACCAGCCCACTGTGCACAGTAGTCTCATTAGACTCACCCTCTGGGGACCTCATTCTCTCACGCCTGATTATGCTAAATGGCTAAATTGTAAACTGGAAGCGATTTTCATGAGTATGGAGTAGAGTATGTTCCAAACACGGTCAATGAATAGAGTTACAATATATTTCCACCAAAAAAAAAAATACATTTATAATCAACCACAAGCATCTCCTTACAACAGATTGGGAAAACAAAAGTTACACTCGGAAAACTTGGCGGTGTCCCACGCACATACATGTTTGTAATATATGACCTGATAACGAGATGACAATAAAATTGTGCAAATTGGTCTTACCAATCAGGTTCCCAGAGTCCAATGCATGAATAAGGTTGTGATCTATGTACTTTAATTGACAATGCAAGATAATCGTATATAACATTCTTTTCCATCAACACATGAGTTGTTTGTTAAAAATGCTATTATTATTAATTTGAACAGTGACGACTGGAATTTTTTTGACATAAATAAAGCTGTTATTATATGGTACTTCAATGAACTATGTAACTGTAAAGTGAAAGCTGGGTATAAAGTACTTTGATAGATAGCATATATCTGAACAATGGTGGAATGAGGTGATTCAACCCTATAGTGCATGAGTGACTAGATCTGGTTGATAATTAACTAGCTTCTACATAGAGGTTACCTCATAATTAGCAGTAGAAATTCTTCTATGTGTTTAATATGTTTCTCAGTGTAGCAAACTCCATCACGCAAAATCGTCGAGACTTTAAGGCATTTAAAAGTCTGAAGTTATTATCTGAATGACACGAGTGTGTTAATGGGTTTGTTGATATGACATGAGTGCTAGCACAGAAGGATAGAATGAGAGGTGCATCCTCTTGTTCTATCCTTCCATGATGACACACGTGCCATATCAACAAAACCATTAACACACTGTCGTTTTGTGTTTATTACCCACCACCAATCATAGAATCCGTGAATTGAAAAAAAAAGAGACTTCCAATGTTTATTAAGGCACATACAGGGCTTGTTTTGTCATGTAAGCATGCTTTTATTTTATAGTTCAGGTTTCATGGTTGAGGGGAACATCATGTCGATGTGCATGGAACATGTGGGGAATACAGGTATTGATTTGTAAATATGGCACAGCAAGAATACTGTAATTCTATGGACAAGCGTGTTATAACAAGAGCTACGCTTGGCGTGCAAAATACACCTTCTCTGGGGAAAATTGGCGGACGGAACTCAAATTTGAACTTGACCTGTGTTTTGGTGGGAGAAAGTAATATACCAAATTATCATTGAATCCGATAAGCTCTAGTAAAGTTATCATCCAGACAACAAATTTCAGGGATTTTCTAAGTCAAATTACGTCAAATAAGGGGCATAACTGCGGTGAAAATTGGCGGACGGAACCCAAATTCGAACTTGAGCTGTCTTTTCTCCTAATAAACCCACATACCAAATTTGATTGAAATCAGTTCACTCTAACTAAAGTTATCATCCGGACAACAAATTTCAGGGATTTTCTAAGTCAAATTACGTCAAAAAAGGGGCCATAACTCTCGCAAAAATTATCGGATTAAAACGTAATTCGTACTTGAGCTGTATTTCGATATATGTAATCCACAAAAAAACAGGTTTTGCGTATAAATATTCCAAAATCGAGTTATCATCCGGAAACCAAAAAACATAAGAAAAACTGAATTTTCTGAGTCGAAAAAGGGGCATAACTCTGCCAAAAATGGTCGGACAGAACCCAAGTTCGAACTTGACCTGTGTTTTGGTGGGAGAAAGTAATATACCAAATTTGGATTCATTTCGATAAACTATACTAAAGTTATCATCCGGACAACAAATTTCAAGGATTTTCTAAGTCAAAAAACGTCAAATAAGGGGCATAACTCCGGTGAAAATTGGCGGGCGGAACCCAAATTCGAACTTGAACTTACTTTTCGGCTAATAAACCCACATACCAAATTTTATTAAATTTGGTTCACTCTAACTAAAGTTATCATCCGGAAACCAGGTTAACGGACGCCCGGACGGACGGACCGACCAATACTATAATATGGCCGTTTTTTCAAACGGGCGTATAAAAAAGGTTACATTACCTTTCGCTTTCGACAAACTAGACTGGCGGTAGTGATTAGCTGAATCGAGTATCGTAATGATGTTTCCATCCCTATCCGCGTTAATACTGTGAGAGCATCATCACTCATATCAACGTCCTCCTCCTCACATCTGAAATCAAAGATCAGCGTGAAATGAAAATCAATGAGAGAACACATAGGGAGAATAATTAGAGTTGTCTCCCTTGCATCTGTCTTGTAGCAAATATTTTGTACTAAGAAACAAATGCATGTTTGAACAGCAACTGTGGAAATAATGTAAATGTAAAGGCTCTTAGAGCCTATGAGACAGGGGCGCCGGAAGGAATTTATATTGCCCCGACCATATAATTGCTAGATAAACATACAGGTCCCCTCTAGAAGGTGGGGGGTCCGGGGTTAACCCTTTGGATTTTTTTGGACTTTAAGGCCAAATGGAGCGCATTTCCTTGGTTTAAAATAAACTTAATGGGCTTTATTTATGTCATTTATATGGCTACACAAAGAGGTGGAGCTAATAAGGATCACATTCTGTCATTAGGAGGAAGTGTTGTGCTATTTTGCATTATATCTCCAGGATATAGCTATTTTATTATCCTATCCAACCACACCAACAGCTGTACCGCTTTACCCGTGAACTAAATATCACAGTGGCAGAGTGATAAAGTCTGACAGTGATAATTTGGTTTATTTTGTTTATATGCTTTCACAAACAGCATGACATATACTATTATTGTCCCGACCATAGTCGGGGTAGATCCGGCGCCCTTGTGGGATATATTTAAAAATATGTCCTGATGTGTTTTTTATGGCCCAATGAAAATAAAAAATATAAACCATCATGCTAAACTACCGACATAAATTTAGCTAGACAACTTTTTTTTATATATTTCCATTTGTTATTTCTAATATTATAGTTTTCTTTTCGGTTTGTTCAATCAGTATGTCTTTGGTTTATACAACAGACGGATACATATAAATTGCATTCATTGGTAAGTAATTTATCACAGATAACAATGTTTTTTGATAGCCTGCCGGGTAATTTTGCTGGTAAAATATAAATATGAAAGGTTAGCTAGCCTGTTGGGTAATATTGCTGGTAAAAAATAAATATGAAAACCTGCCGGCTCATTCTCAAGAGAAATGGTGTCTGAGAAACAGATAATCAATTTTGAGTGACTTTACTTATATTTAAAGGCACGGATGGCCTTCCGTATAGGTTATAATTTAGAAACAGTTACCAATTTATGAAAATTTCGTCAAGAATATACTAATAGTATAGTATAATGAGAGTATGAATGCAATATTATCCACAAAACACACTTTGTGCGAGCCGAGCATTTGTTTATATACAGCACGTAAATAGTGAGCAATAAACAAAACAATCCATTCGACACTGAAATCTTGAGAGGCGAGGATTAGCAAACGCTATACCGGTATGTTGTAAACAACTTAGTGGTATTTCTAACAAATCTCCCCAGTGTTGATTGTTTTGCTTATCGCATACTCTTTACACACTGTCTGTTTACATAACATGTTGTTTGTTTACATAACAAGAGTACTAATATGACAATAAAATGCAATGTACGCAATATATATGATTGGTATATGATTGGTATTTTTTACTGCCAGACACATAAAACATATTACTGTGACAGTTTAAATACGAGTATGAAACATAAAACATATTACTGTGACAGTTTAAATACGAGTATGAAACAACCAAGTGACTCTACTATCAAATTTCATGACTGAAAATTATATTAGACAAGTACTATTGGCTCTATTATGGGACAGACAGATTATGGAACTTGGTGTATATGATGACAAAAATACATGTACAGGATATATAGGACAAACTCACCTTATTTTTAATATCTGTTTTATTTCTTTTTCGTCGTATGGAGATGTTGAAATGATGAGTAGACGATCTAACAGATCAATAGGGATTCCGTGTGGACTTTGATATTGTGTTCCTCGTATCCTGCGTATACAAAAATGAAAACAATCAGATAACTAAAACTAAAGTTATCATCTGCAAACCAAAATTTGAACTTGACCTGTATTATCATGTGGATAATCCAAATACGAAATTTGAAAACGATCAGATAACTAAAATTAAGTTATCATCCGGAAATCATGCGTGACAGACGTATGGACGACAGACTGACACAGCTGATTTCAATAATCCTGCGAAAAAAAATTCAGGGGACAACTAAAATCATTAAATGCATATTATGGAAACACTAATAGAGATTAATGGGTAGCTTCACCCTGATAATCTGGTCCCTGTACAGTAATGCTCTAAGTAATCGACTCTTTAACCACAGCAGAATTATGGGTAACTTTTCAGGATGTAGTCGGAAATATGGCTTGTTGCCATTCATCGGAAAGCTCTCCCCGAGAGTTTTCCGATGAATGGCAACAAGCCATATTTCAACTTAATCCTGAAAAGTTACCCATAATTCTGCTGTGGTTAAAGAGTCGATTACTTAGAGCATTACTGTATATCAAATAAAATTCATTTCAGTCCAACAATGAACTTAGCAATATATTAAGTAATTGATGAACGTGGAATTTAAATACAAACCTTGTGATTCCTCTGTTTGTTGCGATAATGAGAACTGGAGACATGTCGCTCTCAAGAGCTCTGTTTAGAAAGGAGAAACATTCAATGTCTAACATGTGGACCTCATCTATAAATAGCACCCCAGGAATTATTTCTGCTTTGCCTTCTTCTCGCCATTCTCCGACCTTGGCATTTATTTGTTCTCTGACTTCTGCCTTGATTTCACCAGTGTCACCTGTAGGAAAAAAAAAATTGTGAAAGTGATTAGATACAACAGGGGGTGTCGGAAAAAAATTCAAACATGTATAGGTAGGATACTTTTTTTTACCTTTTTCCATTGTTGGGACCCACCCACCCCTCGACCCAAGTTTTGTTTCCGTTTTAGCAAGATCTTTCTGACAATTTTTCGACATCACCCCCCTACTTTAGCAAGATCTTTCAGACAATTTTTTCGACATCCACCCCCCTACAAAACACAAAATCAAAAAATTTCGGAACATTATTAGAATTTTCACTACTTACTATCTGTTTCCTATAAACTACCTGTTACATGTTGGTGTATGTGATTAGCCTAGTTTGACATGGCAGTGATTGCTTAAGCAACGTGTCCATGAATTTTATGTTTGGAATAACATAGACTGACTAGGGGTGCCACGATTAATCATATAATCGATGAACCATTGATAAAGCCAATAATCGATTACAATTTCCATCGTCGATTAATCTGCGTTATTTATTTCGGATGTCAGAAAATGCCTGGTATTATTAAATACTGTGTTTGTTTTACACAGTTTAATCTACAACCGAGGGGTTAACATCCTTTGATTGTGTATCAAAGAGATTCCAATAACATGAGTACTTCTAATATATGTAATATATGTTGCAAACAGTCGGCAGTTCATTTGATGATGCGACATGGTTTCTCGTCGGGTCGTTGTATATTCTACAAATTGGCGGCGCTGCAGATTTGAACACATGGCGACGTCGTTGTATATTTATACTTGAAAAGTGGCACTATGTCTTTGAAATGTGCCGACTGTCAATGAACTGAATGCACTCGCCCTTGAATCTGATAAGACCAATGGGAAGTTGATTGGCATTCTCTCTAAAACCAGGGAACCAATATATATACGGCATTTTAATCAGCGATGTTCTCCGCAATGTAATTGCGAGTGTACTTTGTTTGCATAAGTATACTTAGAAGTTAGTAGTAAAGGCTAGCGCATATCGTGTGGTGAATGCTGAATGAAACTGACTAAATACTTAGCTTGTTTTGAGTCCGTAACATTCGATTCCTTTTTTTAGGAACCGCCAGCGGTCCATCATTCATTCCTACTTTTGTATTGTTTGTATATTTGGCTATTCATAACACTGAAATTAATCGCTATGTTCGTTCTAATGAACTCAAAAATATTATAACCATAACATCGCCGAGAATTGTGCTGGTATTCAATACATTGTGCTCATTAGTCATTAACAGTGGTTTATGATGCACTTTATTAATAAAAATTACATCAGCCGATGCCTCAAACAACCAGCGACAGTGCAGTTAACCAGCACCCAGCCAATAGGCCATATTACGGAATACTTCCACTAATGTTATTAATATTAGGTACGATTAATCGATTATAGTCGATTATTGACGACCGATTATCGATTATCAAAATCAATAATCGTGGCACCTCTAAGACTGACATATACCGGGTATATAGTTCTCTTACAATAAAAATCAATCTATACTAACTTGATGTTAAAGTTACATTATTTCTAAGTTTTAAGGCCAAAAGTAGTTTACTGTTTTTTTTTAGCTCTGGAAAATATTGCTTTTGGGCCCTAGGTCTTGACCGTTTTTATTAATTTGACGATATACAAATGAATGAATATACAGAACATATGAACAGATGTAAAGTATATCGCCAGGGATGGCATGGTCTCCAGAACCATCTTTCTGTAACCCCCCCCCCCCCCCCCCATGTGCAGATAATAATGTAATTAAGTGTGAATAAGCATCAACCTGGACAAGGAATGTAGCTAGAGGGTTTCTGGTCGGAAGGGGTGTACACCTTGAAATTTCCAACTGCACCCCCCCCCCCCATTTCCTTAAACCATACAAATTTATTTTTAACTCCCCCACCCCCGCCAGCCTTCCAATTGTTGGAAATTTCTGACCTGACACCTCCCTTACCTAAGGTTGGAAAATTTTGACCAGAAGTAGAAATACCACTTTTGGTCAAAACAGAACAAATTCCCCACTAATTACTGGTTAGAATATCGAACACAGGCCTCAGCCTAGGGGTTCAGAACAGGGAGACTTGAAGTCTCCCTCCAGGAAATTTAGGGAGACTTCAGGAAATTTAGGGAGACTTCAGGGAGAAGTGGAGACTACTGAAAATTGACAATTTTCAACTATCGCTTTATTTTATAACATCAATAAAAAATTTAAAAACATAAAATAAGAAATAAAACTAAAAAATTTTGACTTTATCTGAAATTAGCCTAATTAATTGTTATTTTACATTTAAATTTTTTGGAAATGTTTTGTGTAGCTATCATTTAAGCAAGACAATTATCAAGTTACAGTAGTAGTTAATTTTTTTAACTAAATGGAAGAAGTATTATTTCCTAGACTGCAGCCTGGAAGATACGTTTGTAGTATTGACTATTGTCAGATTGTACAGTCTGAATCATGATGCATGTAAATTGTAAGTTGTAACTTTGAAAGTTTAATTTGGTCACGGCTGTAATGTGGGTGTCCGCTAAAATAAACAATAAGGATTAACTAACAAAGGAGTTGCAAAAGCTTTTAGTTTTATTGCTAAAGTTTTTATTAATTAATGGCCTCCCTTAATTAATGCCAACATCACTGGTATAATCCGATTAAAGCAATAAACTTGACATTTATTTATTTACGGAAGCGGTCTCTTCCGTCAAAAAGTGTGACGCGGTCTCTTCAAAAAGTGCAACGCGTTACCGAAACGAACTTCCGAAGCGCCTGGTAATAATGTCATATTTGTTTTATATCTGAAATGCGGGACAGCGGTCTTTTAAGTTAATTAAAACATTATTTGTGACACTCACGATGGTCAATAACAACACAGATGCTAAGTTGCTAACATCTCATCGTGTTTTCAGCGTGTCAAAACATTCGTGATTAACATTCATTGCCGCAAAGGGAACAACGGCGACTGAATAACAACACAAAATAATAGGTCATATTTTATTTTAAACACTTGGGACTTTGTCTCTGCATCGTCCGTTTCTTTTTGGGATGGCCGCCACAATTCATCTATATACGGACATGTCTGGGAAAAAAACTAGAAAAAAAATTAAGAAAACAAATTAAGAAAAAAAATACTTAAAATTGAAGGCGACTTCGATTTCGCCTTAGAGCGAAGATAGGGCGAAGTCAGCGACAGTAAGGCGAAAATCTCGCCTGAGTCGCCTTGTGAGCTGAGGCCTGATCGAACAATGAGAACAATTTCAACCTATATGTTGATAATAATTTCCAACTAATGCTGTCCTTGGCATGAAAATTCCAACTGTTTTGACCAAACATTTTGACAAAAGTTGGGGGGGGGGAGACACTCCCCTAAACTCCCCATCCCTGATCTGGACACATATGTGTCGCTCTATGATACTACTCATTTATTGCAATGGAATGGTAAAATACTTTTTTGAGGTTTTTATAATTTAATCTGAATATACTGACATCATGTCTTACAGAGTACCAGGATAATTACCTGAGAATAGAGCGAGGAAGCCCTGTGTCCGACTGTTGATTACATCTATCTCATGTAACGTCACTGTGTGGACAACTTCCTTTCTCTTCTGTAACTCTCCTTCTGGACATTGAACAAATCTTGTCTGGAAAATAAATAAGAAGCATAACTATTTAGATCATACTTTCCATAAGCATTTCACACAAAATATATCCAAAGCTGTCTATTATCCAAAACGAGTGATTAATAAGTAGGTTAGGCGACACCAATTTTTAAGTCTGGTTTACGAACATGTGGGGAGAAAAAAAGTAGATGCAAGAGGGAAAAAAATAAAAATAAAAAAAATGTCCCCCCAATTTATATCAAGTAAATCGTGGAATTTTACATAAATTTTACAAAAATTGCGAAAAAATGTTTTTGTATGAAATTCTGAACCAAACAAGACATTTCTTGTCATGAAATACATGAAAATATGGATCTGTAAATGATCATAAGCAGAACCGGATGCGACAGCACATGAAAATCAGTACGCGTGTAACAAAAATTGGGAGAAAAACGTTTTATTGTTTTTCATGAAATGGAAAAAAAGTTGTAGGTGTTCAGAAACCAGACTTAAAAATTGGTGTCGCCTTAGCATAAAAAGAACAGCTGAACAGAACTTGGTATACACATCACAAAAATCTCAAAGTTAACAGTTTTAAAATTCATTCAAATTAAATCTGAGTTATTAAACCAGTGGTTAAATTAATCTTGATACAGGTTTAACAAGAAATTTAATGCAAATTCTGATTAAAGGGCTCTAACTCTACTTTCCATCATAAACTGTGTTGTTGAGCAATTCCCGACAATCATTTTTGAAATGCAGCTGTTTCGTGAATATTCCCCAAAATATGAGAGGTCATGTATATTCATTAATGACCATATACATGTTGAATAAAGCTTGATGTTTGGTAATTAATTAGATCCCGAGATTACATTGAATTTTACAAATATAGTTGTCTTCAAAAGTAATAATGTAAAACAACTTTTATTATAAATTTAAAAATTTTGGTAAATGTGATGACCACAGGGCTGCAAAATTGCAAATAAGGTGCCGGATATTTCAAGAATGAGCTCTCCAGATCTCCAGAGTATCAGTTTAGTGACGCTATCCCGCAGTGGGCTGGCATCACCAAATTTATCGCTTGAGGACCTCATTCTGCATGGTCTCATCTGCTATGGGCACCATATTTGCAGTCCTTGATGACCAGCAGTATATTTGATTCCATTTATACTGAAGAAAACTCCCAATAAATACCTTGTATATAAATACCTGCATCATCACAAAAATAATTTAACATAAATTATAAATAGAGGACAATTAGTGTTTTTAGTGGATACCGAAAATTATGTCATGAGTGAGCGAGACTAATGTTTATTTTCACGAGCGGCTTGCCGCGAGCAAAAATAAATATTTGTCTCATTCACGAATGACATAATGTTCAGTATCCACTCAAATACACTAGATATTATTTTTATTATTCGCCAATTGTGACGATAAATGTTATCACAATGGCCTTTAATCGATGTATCAAAGCCAACAGCTGATTGTTGTTCACTTCACCATCCGCAGAATAGAGAAAAAAATAGTTCCTGAAATATTCAGTTTATTTCTCCCACAACTGTCAAATTTCAAAATAGAATAGATATTTATCACAACTAAAAGAATACAGTAAAGTATAATTCTACTGAATCACGAGGATTTTGAAATACATGCAATTGAATCGGTCACACATGCGAGCTAGTGTGAAATTGAAAATTTCTACCCCGCTGGACAAAACAAGTGTCCACTGCCACCGCGGTGTACTTGCCGTTCGGCCACGGTGTCACTTTGTGTTGAGCACCGCGGCCGAACGGCAAGTACAACGGGGCCGAACGGCAAGTACACCACGGCCGAACGGCATGTACACCAGGGTTAGATTTCTGGTTTGTATCGTCTTTTTTCTCGAGTTCAAAACATGTTTTTTATTAGTAGAAATATACGAAGGTTAGTATTTTTAATTAAAGGAAATTTAAATCCGTACATAATATCGGCTTTGCTCTATAATTCCACGGCATTTGCCACCCGAGGATGGACTGAATAAAGATTACACAAACAATGTGTGTTGAAATTTTTTTTAGAATTGTGATGGGACACGTTTATAAGGTCAAAAGGAATAATGCACACGTTTCCCCGAACCGACACCCCAAAATTAGGGGCGGGCGGTATGCTTTTCAATTCATTTAATTTTTCCGTTTTATTATGCATTAACAAGCTATTTAAAATACAGTAATACACCATTTATTGTATTCTCTACCAACATTCCTACAGATAAGATTTTAGTCATCATATTCAAATAACAATTGTCATGTTGACAAGTTATGAAAACCACTAGCCCTGATCAGAAAGTGCAGATAATTCAGGGGAAAACCTCGCGTGCACAAACAACCACGCGGTCAATACATCATGCATGCATGCGTCTATTACTGGTATAATTTATGTAGGAATCTGGATTTTAAAAACCAGACAGCTATGACATATATTGACAAGTATAGTATCTCAACAAACATGCTTACTGTAATTACTTCATTCAAGGGCCGGGTGAAAGAGAAATAGAGTTTCATAAATAAATAAACATTGGAATACACAGCGGCGCCGTATACGCCAATAAAAAAAGCGGAGAACCACGATACTTTTGTTTTCGCAATGGAAGTAAATTCTCAAATATTCCCGTTTCATTGAAGTGATGCGCTCTGGTGCCGTATTTCCCGGAAAGCCGATTAATTTAGCACAATTCTAATCATCCCATGATCTCCCATATCTGATCTATTGCAAATCCACATAAACGAACCACATGCTCGCTTTTATTCAATGGATGTATAAACCATGCATGCATCATTAAATTTTTATTTTGTTATATATTCATTATAAAGTATTGTTTACGTATATTGCCACAAAAAAGTGAGTGAAACCCTTGATTGGGAGGTTGATAATCGCCGTTAATTTTGCGCACATCTGTATATCTCAAATGCCAGGTGCACGCAAATTACAATTACGTCAGCATTATTCAGAAATTGGATGTGAGGACTGTATAGCGATCGACATTGTTTGCTACATCGTAACTGTTTGAGTTGACATGATTGTGACATGTCACTTTCTCCTCGATATTCCCTTTCAAGTTTTATCAAAGGTCAACTGGCATGCTGCCGCGGTTTTGTCTTTAAAGTAACTACGTATTGAAAGGATTTGAATATTTAGGTTCATAAAATCTTCGCGGGCGAAAAATACCTTATCACGCACAAACGGTCTTTATTGTTCATTCTGAAGAAAATTCTGGCACAGATTTTTATACATTCAATGGACGGCAGTAAATTCCAAAAGGAGGTCCACATGGGTGGATGTAGTCAGTATATAATTCAAACCAAATAATAGTTTAAATTAATGTAAAAAAAATATATTTGAACAAAAGAAAACATCACAATAACAAATATTTAAACATGGGCCAACAGATCAAAAGTAGGATGCGACAACAAACCATAATCCTTATTTTATAATCAGTCTTAAATGATAGGATGGTAATTCAATTCTCTAATGATGAGGCTGCAACGTGTGCACGGCATTCCAATGCTTATTTCTCAAAAATACACGTGCTGCCAAATCTAGATGGAGTCTGTTGTCGGCAACATCACACTTCCGTGTCGCCTAATAATTAACAGCGGGAACCTTTTTCTAATCAGGATGGATTATGACACCTTGATTTTATGACAGTTTACTGGTGGGACGTTGACTACTTAAAAGATTATAACACCTTGTCACCAGACAGATTAGCCCTCGTCTGGCGGACGGTATTTAGACAATGGCCTCAATCAAGCCTCATTTATGGTGCTCTCTTTGTGTTTTTCAACATCATTCAAAGAACGGCAAGTACACCACGGCCGAACGGCAAGTACACCGCGGCTGAATGGCAACTACACCGCGGCCGAACGGCAAGTACACCGCGGCCGAACGGCAAGTACACCGCGGTCGAACGGCAGTCAACCGGTGGAGCCACGGTGCAGTTGCAGTTCGGCCGTGGTGGATTTAGTATGTCTAACATTTGCAGAATGAGGTCAGAGGGTGGTGAATTTAGAGACGCTATCCTGCACAGCGGGCTAGCATAACCAAATTCACCCTCTGGGGGACCTCATTCTGCTTAGGCCTCATCTGCTATGGGAGACCTATGATCAGATTGAAGTTCCCTAGTTGAAGTGATCTTCACCTATTAGTTTCCTCAATTGTGCATTTTATCTTCTGCAAAATAGGGGATATAGAAACTGAACAGATGGGAGAAAAGTAACAAAAAACAATATTAAATTGAGACTAGAGATACTTCCCAGAAGGTGAGGCCAAAGCAGAATGAGGTCCCCAGAGATGAATTTGGTGATGCTTGCCCACTGTGTGGGATAGCGTCATCCTCTGGGGACCTCAATCTGCAAACGTCACACACACTATATCCCCGACTTGAATCTATTTTGTTTATCTGGCCTAAAAGACAACTCTTTTTATTACCTGTGGCCCCATAGCGTCATAGTCTCTGGCTCTTGTGAACGACCTTCCCAGTCTTGTAATTTTGCCTGTTGCTTTGTCAATTGTGATAATATCTCTACAAATTAGAAAATACAGATTAAAGGAATGTCAGTGAGATAGAAAATGTTAATTATCCTGACAAAAATCTAAGTTTAATGGTGATAATCTTTTCCCAACAACAACAAAGTCGGAGATATTTCTGCAATAATTGCATCGCTGGTCAATATATTAAATGAATAGGTTTTGTTATTTTGTTTTAATTTAAGTCAACATTTTACCTTTTTCTGATACCAAAAGGAAGCAAAACACAAGAAATATATATTAGGTCTATCGAACTAAATAATATTCCAGAGGTAATTAGTCCCAGATTTGAATGAGCCCAAAAACCACACAGATCCAATATTAAATACCTGAATTACAATGCAGAACAAGAGCATCGCTAGGGCGTGGCAAAATACGCCCTTTAGCCATTTCGAATTGTACTATCGCAAAATAAGATAATACTTTGAGCTTACATTTAAAGAAAATCTGATATACCCCTAATTTCAATGCCAAAATGTGGTCAAATTCTAAGTCGAAAAATGGCCATAACTCATGTAAAAATTATTAGACAGAACCTATATTCAAACTTGGCTAGTAGTTTTAGCTGGGAAATACACATACCAGCTTTGGTTCATCTCAAATACTAAAAACTGGAGTTATCGGTCGGAAACCAAAATGTTATGAAATTGGTCAAATTCTAAGTTGAATAAAAGGTCGGTAGACCTCATGTCCGCCTCTAAGTGTCGGCTTGATACAACTGTTGTTTGCGCATAAAAACCTGTCTTTAGTGCTAGTAAACGTATATACCAAATTTAATTTCATTCAGTACATATTTACTAAAGTTATCATCTGGAAACCTCAAATTGGCAAAAATTCTAAGTAAAAAAGGCACATAACTCTGGTGAATATTGGCGGGCAGAACCCGAATTCGAACTTGACCTGTGTTTTGCTGGGAGAAAGACACATACCAACTTTGGTTCAGATCAAATAATCCAAACTGGAGTTATCGGTCGGAAACCAAAAATGTTAACAGACGGTCAAATTCTAAGTCGAAAAAGGGCCGTAACTCATGTAAAAATAATTGGACGGAAAACATATTCGAACTTGGCCTGTATCTTTAGGTGGGAAATACACATACCAACTTTGGTTCAGATCAAATAATCCAAACTGGAGTTATCGGTCGGAAACCAAAAATGTTAACAGACGGTCAAATTCTAAATCGAAAAGGGGGCATAACTCTGGTGAAAATTGGCGGACGGAACCAGAATTCGAACTTGACCTGTCTATTCTGCTAGTAAACCCACATACCAAATTTAATTTAATTTGGTTCACTCTAACTAAAGTTATCATCCGGAAAACCTCGGACGGTGGCTGATTATAATAGTCTGATTATAATAGTCCTCCGAACCCGTTGGGTCGGCGGACAAAAAGGGCCGTAACTCATGTAAAAATAATTGGACGGAACCCATATTAGAACTTGGCCTGTATCTTTAGCTGGGAAATACACATACCAACTTTGGTTCAGATAAAATAATCCAAACTGGAGTTATCGGTCGGAAACCAAAAATATTAACAGACGGTCAAATTCTAAGTCGAAAAAGGGCCGTAACTCATGTAAAAATAATTGGACGGAACCCATATTAGAACTTGGCCTGTATCTTTAGCTGGGAAATACACATACCAACTTTGGTTCAGATAAAATAATCCAAACTGGAGTTATCGGTCGGAAACCAAAAATATTAACAGACGGTCAAATTCTAAGTCGAAAAAGGGCCGTAACTCATGTAAAAATAATTGGACGGAACCCATATTTGAACTTGGTCTGTATCTTTAGCTGGGAAATACACATACCAACTTTGGTTCAGATCAAATAATCCAAACTGGAGTTATCGGTCGGAAACCAAAAATGTTAACAGACGGTAAAATTCTAAGTCGAAAAAGGGCCATAACTCATGTAAAAATAATTGGACATAACCCATATTTGAACTTGGCCTGTATCTTTAGCTGGGAAATACACATAACAACTTTGGTTCAGATCAAATAATCCAAACTGGAGTTATCGATCGGAAACCAAAAATGTTAACGGACGGACGGACAGAGAGAAGGACGGACGGACCGACTGATAACATAATACGACCTTTTTTCAAAAAGGGCGTATAAAAAGTATTATATTGACAAGAGCATTTGGTTATTGTCTAAACAATGCAGAATCAAACTTAATTGTGTAACATGTAGCATGTCCGCAATACAGGTTATCATTGCACTAACAGACATCTAAATCTGGCCTCAAATTTGCCAGCACAAATTTGAAATATTCTTACATTACTAGACAGAACCCAGAAAGTATGCATATCCCTCACTGATGGTGGTCTATTAGCAGAACCACTTGACCAAGGTTAATTGCCATATAAAAGAACATTCAATCTGGCTGGAAATGACTATGATATAATGCAATATGATCGAAGATAAAGATTAAGAAACTGATGGAATAAGCTGTAAATGAACTACACTGTGATTTAACAAAGATATCCATTCCTTAAGACAATGACAAACAATTTAACCCTACCCGGCTTGTACTTTTTCCTTGGTTAGAGATTCTATCATTTTTTGTCCCAGATCATATATTGTTTCCATTTCTGTAGTTTTTAGAGTTAACTTTCCTACTTTGGCTCCCTGAAAATATAAGACATGGTTAATATGAATGTTTTAATATAGATCACGCCATGATCCTCTGTTTTTTCACACCCATAAAGATCATATTCCACTGGTTCAAAGCCTGGAACTTTTTTATGTTCTGACCTGTTCTGACAGGGAACTTTATAACATTGAACAAACAATGCAAGAAATATATCTTTGTTAATACTTGTTCCTTTATAATAATAATAATCTACATCACAGTAGGAGGTGGTCCCAGCTTGTTCAATATTTTTGTGACTTTTGTGATCCAATATCGCAGAAAACATTGAATTGATTAGTTGATTGATTACATTATCTAGTTTTAGTGGATAAAATACTGAACAAGAGCAAAATACATCGGTGGTAATTTTATCAATGGGCCATAACGCAGGTGAAACTTGGCAGCGTAACCCAAATTTGAACTTGACCTGTATTTTGGGCTAGTAAACTCACATACCAAATTTAATTCCATTCAGTTCAGAATTACTAAAGATATCACCCGGAAACGAAAATTTAGTGCAAATTTCAACAAAAAGGGCCATAACTCTGGTGAAAATTGGCTGGCAGAACCAGAATTTGATTTTGTGTCAGTAAACCCACATACCAAATTTAAGTATCATTTAGAAACGAAAACAGCTAATGGATGGACAGATGCCCCCGACGGATGGACCAATAACATAATAAGTCCTGTTTTTCAATACTAGCATATAAAAAGCAAGCCCCATGCTATGAGTAAATGTCACAAATAGAATTTGGCAAAGATTTTCCACAAATTTTAGCATGTAAACTGAAACCCAAAATGTTAGGTCTCCAGATTGAAACTTTTTCGACAATAAATGGGGTACTTACAGCAGTTCAAATATAACAAGCAGTACGAAAACTTTAGGACCCAATCAGAAAAGCTTTAATAACCAAGCGTGTCTGTCTGAGGGGCAGGAGCAGTTGGAAATTCAAGGTGGACATCCACCACACAACAAAGACCCTTTACCAACATCCCTGTACACATCAAAAGGAATACTCACTGTTCCCGTTGCAGGTCGGTCAATTTGGACTTCAACAACTTCACCTTCAATTATTTCTGTTTCTTCTCTGAAAACAAAACATAATTGAGATCACACGCTACAGAAACTACAAGCTTAATGACTAAACAAAAATTCAGTTTTGAAGTTCCACCAAGAGCCCCTAAAAATGAGAGATGTGGTGTACATCTTAGTGTTAATTGAAATAGTTAGTTTTCAAGTGTTGCAACAACAAAAAAATATGCAAATGAGAAGATGGACAAGTTTATCTCTCCTCCATCACCATTATTTATATGCTTATTTCGATAGAGATAAGGTAGAACAAAATTTTTAACACGTTGATGCAGAGGATCTATATTAGAATTAAAGTAAGTTATACCCGGTAACTCACAAAATATATTTCAACAAAATATTGACAAGGGTTGAAACTCTTCACCATCTGTATATTCACATATCCTATTAAAATATGTATATTATATAAACATGCTTCTAAGCAATCACTTACTTGATTCTGACGCCAATGGACTTTCTGAAGGCTTGTGTTAATGCTTCAGTCTTGCTCATTTCTAGTGAGAATATCTCACTACCTGCCATTGCAGTGAATGGTGTGTCTGAACCTAACGCCTGAGCCATACCTGCGGAGAGAAAATTTTGATCAATGTGATGATTGTTGTTTTTCATTATGATTAACATTTTCACTCATCGAAACCACAGTTGTGTCATGACCCCTATTTGATCTCTAGAAATCTCTCAACTTATTTCACATATCTGCATATGCATGTACTTAAAATTGTTGGTGTTGTATAGGCAACCAAACTTTTAAGTGGTAAAATGATTTTCAGCAAATCTCGAGTTACAAGTTGACTCAAAGTTACTAATTATTACACATAAAGCCAAAGAACACATTATGTGAAAGAACTTGGGATCAGGCAGCAAGCCAACACAATTTAAGAGAACCATGTAACTTACCCATTGCTATAGCAGTTTTGCCCGTACCCGGTTGTCCAGCAATAAGAGCTGCTCGTCCAGCTATTTTACCATCCTGTAAAACAAAGCACATATTTAAAAACATCTTACAAGAAAGTGCGGATTTCATCCTTGAATTATCATATTATTAACAGTTTATGGAACACATAAACAAGTGCACCACCAAAGCATGGCATATCATGTATCAAAAGGGTATTACACTTATAAGTAGTCCAAGTCTTCTCGTACTAAAACCAGCTAAGATATTGGTATGGCGAGATGCTGGATTTAGTCCGAGTTCGTCCCGTATGGTCTCTTATGACACGACTTAAGTGTTAGTGACCCGCTCAAATAAAACCACAATTATATGAAATAAAATATCTCAATTGCGACAATAAACGGATTTTTTCCTGAGAAGACATGATATTTGATCTGAAACCCACATCGGTTGTGAATTGAAAGCGGTAATTTAATGTGAAAAGAGACATTTACCATAGTGTTGACATATTTTTTAAAGTATGCGAACTCAGTTGACCTCGCGAACTGTGTTCGGCATTTTCCGTTGAAAATATTCCGTAGATTTTCGACTAACCACGCAAATTACGATGAATTCTCCATTGTAATCGTAATTATGTGTGTCAATAAATAAAAAATAAATAGATTAAGTAAACATTGAAGATATAAATGTAATACATTAAATAAATTACGGGAATTACAACCCTCTCAAAGTTTAAAACAGTGTAAACACAACGAGCATTAGAATAAATATGGTGCTACATTTCACCCACATTTGGTGGACTTCCGTGAAATTAAGATATATACTAAGCGAACACAGCAATATACTCCTCTTGTTAAGCACACAAAAAATCAAACAAAATTTGTATAAATTTTGAACCTTAAGTTTGAAAAGTCCCACTAAAACCGAAGAACTATATTTCGAAACGGTGTGATTCGGTTCTCCGATTATTTTATCAACACAAAAGTCAAAATGCACATGGACGAAAATCACACGCATGGCAAGTCAGACACAAGAGTTCTAATTTGCTCCAATTTTGACGAGTTGCTTGCGAAAATTGTCAACAAAACTACCGTTCTGATCCTCCATTATGTCACTAAGTTTTTAGTGCGGGAATTGTTCTCAAAGCACATAGGAAACTGGACTTTGGGGCGATCGGTTTTCGCCATTTTGTTCGGAAAACCCTGCGTATATATAGAAACGGAAACTAGTATACCCAGAACAAACTCCGGAATATGCCGAAGTTATTCGGACCACTTCGGCTTTCAGTTAAAACGTAAACAAACAGAAAAAAAAGCGATGTTTGTGGCAATCAACCGGAATATTTTATGAGTAATTTAACATTAAAGTTTGATTATTATACACCATTATGACCATAAGATGTCACTCTTTCCGATGTATATAGCATCACGTATTGATTTGCTAGGTAAATCGAGTAAAATACACAACAAATTCCCGCCACAATCCTTGGGCGTAAGTCATGTCATAAGAGACCATACGCAGAGGCGGACTGGGCCAAGAAACCGGCCCGGGAAATTAATATAATACCGGCCCATCTGTTTGGGGGGAGGGGGGGGGGGGCGTCCACAGTCCACCTTGGAAAATTCCCCCCCCCCCTTGAATCAGATGCAGACCAAATACATGTTTTTGCATAATTCCATTTGCACCTCTGGTCTAATATCCTATATATTCATAAACCATGGTTCTATATATTCCCGGTATGAGACCATTCAGATATTTTTACCTGAAAAATTGCATAAAATCTAACATCTAGCGGTCTAACTCCAGACAAATGCACACGGCTACGGACAAGAGACCAGGACACACCGGGCTGTTCATGGTTGTTCGGCCCGGGGTGAGAACATTTTGAAAACTATACAAGAAAATCTCGAATCCGATAAACTAGACTGGCATCAACTGAAGCGTTCCTATTTTCTTGTAAATTTCAATTGGGGGAGGGGTGCGTAAGAATTTTTTTGGGATTTACAGCTGGGAGTTACCGTTAAAATCTCGAGATTAATGGGGTCTTTACGTGGTGTTATATGATGCCGACAAGTTCATTTAATATCAAAATTACGATTAGCCAATTCGGCTGGTTAAACAACACATGTGGCAGCCCACGTCCGGAATTTTCCCGGTCTCCCGATCGGCCATGCAGTCCGCCTCTGCCCTCATGAATTTATGTGAGAAGAGTACCATCTTATTGGATACACGGCTGGTTAAAAAACACATGTGGCGGCCCACGTCGGTTTCATTTGCGGCCCAAGTTGTGGTTGGGCGGCCCAACCACATATACCACCCCCCCCCCCCCAAACCGTAAAAAAAAACTCGGATTCTCGCTTGATAGAAAATCACGTGGAATCAGAATTTTTCTGGCCTCCGGCCCATCGGGAAATTTCCCGGTCTCCCGATCGGCCAGTCCGCCTCTGACCATACGGGACGAACTCGGACTAAAATCCAGCATCTCGCCATACCAATATCGTAGCTGGTTTTAGTACGAGAAGACTTGGACTAACTTATAAGGGCATATGAATTTGCATATACTTATTATGGCTGTTTGATAGAAATGTTTGTGCTACCGAGTACCGTAAAATAATACTATTTCTTAAGTCTTACGAGGAGCAACAACAGTGCTAAGTATGAATGGACAAAACTCATTACATATGGATGTCCCTTCAATTATGTAGAGAGATACAAATTAAATAGTGCTAAAGCCAGGCCTTTGGATTGGTGGAATTTGGTGAAAATGTGTCAAACTTGACGATTTCAGATTAACATTATAAACAAAGTTATATCTGTATTTTTAAACAAGGCTTGGGTGACACTGGGTATCTTCAATCAATTTTTGGTAAATTACAAAAATGATATCTTTTGCTCTCCGCTAATGCAGATTTCAGTATGTTTCTTCAGTTCTGATTCAGTTGTCAGTGGGACTTTATTATTGAGAGCTCAAGATACTTAAAATGTATTCTATTCATGGTAAATGTGCAGCGTCACACAGACTTAATTAATTGGGAAATCCCACATGACGAAAATAGAAACCAGAATAGAGCTTTTTTTTACTGAAAAAGGAGTTCATAGACAGTAGTGAGTTATTGTATCCTTTTGACCATTTCTAGAGAATTTTTTATTTCCTATCATTGATTACAATCAACTGTTTATCAATAAAATTCAATCAGAATATGCGACGACAAAAGTTTGTCATATTTGTTTAGGGCATATGTCTGTATTTTGGGCATAGCGTTAACCGATGCGATTTTGGAGGAATTTAAAAGCCTGCTTGATTACAAAACTCATACACACTGATGTAGGGTCCACAAGGGCTCGGTGATTGCCAAATATGCCAGAATGTGCATATGTACATTGAAAAAAAACCTTCTATTTTGCATACCCGCCTACTCTTATCAGAAAATCTTTCAGCATATACTAGTACAAGCGATTTGAGCTTTAGTGTTTTACCTTTATCATTTCAAGAATAACTCCAGCAGCCCTCCTGGCCTCTTGTTGCCCAACCATTCCTTGTGACACATTTCTTGCTTCCAGTGCATCGTCAAGTCCTAAACCTCTGATATGTGAATGTGTTCCTAGAAATATAACCAGCTCGTTATCAACATGGTGACAAGTTCCATTATCCAAGCCCTAACATGTGGTGCATGCCATATACCCGGTACATGTACATGTGTATGTGCCCACAGCCAACTTAAGCCAAGGGAAACATCAGTAATATTAAGGCATGTTACTGTCTTAGACATTGACTATTGTACCAGTTGATTTTATTAGTTATCGTTCTCTCTAGTACCGGTATATGATAAAGCCACATGGCAGTTTGGGCTCCAAAATAACCTAATACTAGTATAGTCCTCGAAAATGACATGGCAATAAGCAATGACAAGGAAATGGCATGGCAACATGTGGAATCGCATAATGCCACAGCATTTATTAAATTTGCAGTGGGACCTTTTTCCTAATTTTTGCCAAACAATATTAATTTTTTCCCGGTATCAAAATAGGTCGATAAATATTAAATCCCTATAGGATAACTGCTCGTCAAAGATGCTTTAGTTTGAAAGGGTTAATTAATTTGTGTCTTGAAACTTCTCTGAATATGAGGACAACATACCTTGGAATTTATGTCAACTAAGATAAATTTCAGTATACATTAATTCAATACAACCTATCGATCAGAATGATGACTTGTATATTAATACTTACCTATCCTTTCGATCCGAGTCACCTCCCTGATTTCGTTAACCTTGTCTATGCTTGGCTGCAAAACACACAAAAAACTTAAAACCTGTAAACACGTAACCAAAACTATATACTATATTAACTAGAGGTGTGACTGTCCCAATGGGATACCCCCCTGTTTTTAAAATACTAAGATGTTTCACATGTCAGTAAACATTTAGTTAAAATAATAAATTAACAGTTCCCATTGCAGGTGTACAACCTTAAAGGGGTACTGTACACAAACATAGGCGATTTTTTTATTTACTCCCATTGAAATAACTTTCAAGTTAGATTGTGTTCGTGTTATATGAGTTTCGTATAAACCCAATTTAGAGAAGAAAATGTTGATCTTGGAAAGAAAAATATTACGATTTCAAACTACGCGCCATATTTTTGACCTTCACCGGAGAAGACGCATGTCGCAGGAAGAACCGGAAGTTCATTGCTCACAGCTTTGACTGATGCATTAAAACTCTTCCATCGAACAATCTCACTCCCTATGAAATACTTGACGCTTTATGACTCTTGTTTCTTTCTCCCTTTTTCCGAATCGGTTATAACGGGCCTTCTTTTGCGGGTAACATGTTTTGTTTGCAACCCAATAATGTTCGCGAACGGCCGTCGATAAAAGACACGCAACAGATCATGTCAGATGCGATTTCAAGAACGGTAACTCGTAATGGCATAATTCTCCATTTTATGACTCCAGCCATAAATGAATTTATATTAAATAATTCAATTTTACTTTTACGATAGCCTGTTAACCGGAACGTTTTCAGTAGACATCGTCGACTCAAATTAGTTATTTTATAATATAATATTCATATTAGATCGCTATTGTCACCTGGAATTTATTGAAATTGGGGTACAGTACCCCTTTAAACCTAATCTTAAACCTATTGACCGAAAAATGTAGGAATAAAAGCTTGGACAAAATTATGTATGTTGCGGAAAAATTTCTAAGTCGAAAAAGGGGAATAACTCCACACAAAAAATGTCGGACAGACGTCATAATCGCAGGTGCACAGGTTCCCATGGTACTAAATAACAGTGCCAAGATTAAAAAACATTGACCGAAAAATGTAGGAATAAAAGCTCGGACAAAATTATGCATGTTGCAAAAAAAGTTTCTAAGTCGAAAAAGGGGGATAACTCCACCAAAAAAAGTCCGACAGACGTCATAATCGCAGGTGCACAGGTTCCCATGGTGGTTGATGTCTGTGCCAAGTTTCACGGAAATTGATCAAAAAACGACTGAGAAAAACTCCGGACAAATTTGTGTCCACGGACGGACGACGGACAGACAAGCTGACTCCAGTATACCCCCCCCCCCCCTAACTTCGTTGCGGGGGTATAATAATGAGGAATCTGTATCTGACTCCATGCCTGAGTTTAGTGTGCCTGTCATTTGCAGAATGAGGTCCCCAGAAGGTGAATTTAGTGATGCTATATCATGCATAGTGGGCTAGCATCACCAAATTCACCCTCTGGGACCTCATTCTGCTATGGGAGACATAGACTCAGTTTGAAGTTCCCAAATGGTGAATATTGTGATGTACACCCATTGGGAACCTCGATTATGCAATGTGTTGTCTGCAAATTTGGGGATATAGAGAAACTAAACTACCGTACTCGTATTTAAATTCGCAAAGTACTATTTTTCGCTCAGTTTTGAATTCAGGCATTTTGCACTCGTGCACCATGCTGCGCAAATTCAAAACTGACAAAACTATTTTCGTAAAATGCTTGGATTTGATGACATGTCATTTCAGATCTTCATCGTTAATGAAGATAGTGTGCATATTAAACACAATCATGGCGGCTTTACATTGTGAAAATTTAACATAACTGCATCATCAATGTTTTGTGAAGATGGGTGTTTATACACTCCAAATATTTATTCTGATATTGGAATAGTTATAAACATAATTGAAATGAAAGAGTAAAACCACAACCGGTTATAGAAATCTTACATCAGAAAAAAAATCAAAACTTGGCTGCGGGTTGTATTGACATAACTAACTGTTCAGTCAGGGTGTAGTGCCAGTGACTTGGTATACGTGATAGTGGTACTCAACTAATTAAAGTCAATTCGATTTGCACTTTTTTTCGCGGTATGACCAAAACCGATTGAGACATGTACTCTCAGGTGCCTAATAATTGTGTCAGCAAGATTATTCATTTTGGAGAAAATTCATGATCACTATTATTTGGCATTGAGAAAAAGAGTGAAATTGCCATCATTATTAATTTCAGCATAAATCCCCACCCATCAGGCCATCACTATTATCAGGCCATCATGACTATTTGGCCCCTGAGAGTAAATCACATTAAAAATGTAGCTCAATTGGGCTATGATAGATAAAACGAGCTACTAGTACGTAGCGCGTTTTGAATGCGTTCCCAACCTGATCTTTGTATTTTTCAAAATCATTTTAAATAGCAAATACACCGCGGCCGAACACCAAATACACCACGACCGAACGCCAACTACACCTTGGCCGAATGGAAACAAGTGAACTACACCACAGCTGAACTGTAAATACACAGCCAAACTGCAGTTAACCAGTGGAATCAATGTGTAGTTGCTGTTACTCCTTCTTCCAAGTCAATATTTTGTATTTATGGGTGCACTGACCAGTCTTAGGTGGATAGATTGGTAGTGGTACTTTTGGAATTGCCCGACCTGGTCACTGGTAACACCATTTGTAGCAACCTCACCTCCACAGTTTCTTTCCAATGCCTATCTGGACACTAGTTGGTGGACCCAACTATTCAAACAGAGCTAAACGCTCTCGAATATGTGAATAGAGTAAGCTGTGCTCTGATAATAAACGTCAGGTTTACGGACTATCTGGACACATGTTAAATCGCAATGTTTATTCTATTGTAAACTCACTTTATACCAGGATTATTTCCCTTTTAACACTATATATGACAACTAACTGTTATTCTATTTACTTTTGTAAGTAGTCTTATATTCCATTTGTTCATATTTATTTGCATCCTCCTGAAATAGTGGTTTTGTTTTAGATCACCTACTTAATTTTGCTGGTCAAAAAAGTGGCAGAAAACAGGTGAGATAAACGGCTTACTTTTTTTTTTAGATTTTATGGACACTGATGGCTAAGTAACGGCTAAGAAATTTTGACTCTTCTTGCTCCCCAATGAAGCCTAAACCTTACAGACATTTTATTTAAAATCCCGAACTTAAAAAATTTGCCAAAAAAAGAAATCGGAATTTTAGTTTTTTGCTTTCACATATGCTTGTAGTTATCTCCCCCTCTGAAAAACATAAATATCTAAACAATCACATCTGTCTGTCTGTATGTATACAATGCAGGAGCCGATTTCGACTTTAGGCGTATTGGTGGAGGAGGATGATGATGTCAGGTTGGTGTTGGCACTGCAACAGGATCAGTGTCTGGTTGTTCCCCTCGCAGAGCAGATAAAAAACCGTCAGTGTCACTGATATCAACAACCGACTGTTCCAGGTGGTTCCATTCCACAGTTGTTTTAACAAAGAAGGAGTGTTCGTATTGTGAGCTGCTAGTACGCAGAAGTTGAAACGATTCTGTGTTGTTACACACCTCCTTCTCCACCGGATTTTGACTGACACAGTCCTCAAATTTTGTTGGTTTTATTTTCCTTGTGTCTTTCTTCTTGTGTTTTAGATAATCAGGCTTAGGAAGGGCTGGGACCAACCCCTTGACTATTTTGTGGTATTGAACCAGTCGCTGTTCTTTCCTTCTTTCTTTGAGGGGTGGGAGCTTTAGCTCAGACAGCATGCCTGTGACTGATCCATCATCTCGTCTGTATTTGTTCTTTGTGAAGTGTGCAGCTCTTCTTTGCACCTTCTCTAGTCTAATGATGTCGGTCTGGTGGTGAGGGTCCCAAACGACAGCACGTCCATGATGGATCGTGCAAGCGTGATGTAGGCTTCTTTTTTGCAGGTCTCAGGTGCATGGCGAATGTTCCATCTGAGTAGACCCAACACACAGCTAGCCTTCTTTGCTGTCTTCTTGATGTGTGTAGCCCAGGTTAAGTCGTCTGAGAATGTGATGCCGAAGTAGGGGTTTTCGGTGACTGTTTGAAGAATGTGGCCGTCCAATTGATACATGTATGGTGTTTTTTGACGGATGTTCATTATGCAGCATTTTTAGCGTTGAATTTCATGCCCCATGTATCAGCCCATTCTTCAAGGGCATAAAGATCTTTCTGTAGGATGTTATGGTCCTTCTGGTTCTTCACTTCCCGGTATAGCAGACAGTCATCGGCAAACAACCGCACTTGGGAGCGGACGCAGTTTGGCAGGTCATTTATGTGGATCAGTAAAGGACCCAGGACAGTTCCTTGTGGTACCGGTACGCCAGATTTCACAGGGGCGTATGATGAGCAGGATCCTTTGATGGTGACTCGCATCCACTTACTGTGAGAAAAGTCTTCAACCATGATAGTATGGGACTGGTGATACCGCAGCTCGCGGCCTTCTGCAGGAGCTTGTTGTGAGGGACAGCTAGTATCGAAGGCTTTCGATAAGTCAAGGAAGGCAATGTCGGTTTGAAATTTGTTGTCCAGTGATCTTAGTAGGTCCTCTGATGTTGTCAGGAGTTGGGAGGTACAGGAGAACCCTGATCGAAAGCCATGGTTGAGATTGGTGAGTACAGAGTGTTTCTCAAGATGATTCAGGAGGTGTCGGCATATGATGTGTTCTAGCATTTTACAGCAGACAGATGTGAGGGATATTGGTCGGTAATTTTCAGCTCTGTGGACGTCACCTTTTTTAAGACTGGAGCGATGTTTGCATCAAGCCAGTCTTGTGGTAGATCTCCATTTTTAAGTGACTGCTTAAAGATGTGGGTAAGGCCAGGTGCTATATAGACTTAGCACATTTTTTTAGGACTTGGTTTGGTACTCTCGGGCTCCAAATAATCGTGCATGCACGTTTATTATTTCAGGAGGAAAATTCCCCCCTGTACGCTGCTTATTTGGGTTTGCACGTTTTTTTATTTTTCAGTAAAATAATTTGTACCAAAAGTGAACCGTCGAATTCATCAACAAAGTGAAAGTTATACCACCGTAAAACATGTTTTCACTTCAATTTTAGGTAAACAGTTTGACAGTTATTATAGTCAATACGTCACTCGCTTGAGAGGAATTCCCAAAAATGAAAATAGCAGGGTGAGCCAGGTGTTTACCTCCCCACATTCATTTGAAAGTGGTCGCATCCGACTAGTAAGCCGAGTATCCATTACTTTCGCGCACGTGATTGTTAGGATTATCTCATTATCAGGGGGACGCACCATGTTCTTCCAGAATACACATTTCCCCTCCCCGCATGCCTTTAAAAGTGGACCCATCGGTTTCCGATTAAGCGTGTATCCATGACGTTTGCATCAGGATTATCTCATTATTAGGGGGGACGGACCACGTGCTTACCGGAATTTTTTACTGTGGCAGTGTGGGGCTCCATTTAGGCGCCAGATATTTTCGTTTTAATGATCTCAATAAAACACACAATACTGCCAAAATCCAACAATTTTATGAGAGGTTTATAAAATATTTGGATCATTGAAAGTGTATAGTTGGGAAGCTTTAGTCTATAATTAAAAATGGATGTAGAATAAAATATCGGGGCATCTTTACGCACTGTCTTTAGGGAATTTCTGTAAAAATTGTTGTTGTTTCCCTGTGAGAATTTAAACATGGTGGACACTTTTTGTCCAAAAAAAAAAAATTAAATATAATCTTGCGGAGAAGAAAAAGCTTGCCGAGTTATGTATAAAATATAAAAATTTCACGTCCTCACTGTTAACTTAATAAACATTTGCTGGAAATTCCCCCCTGCACTATTATTTGGGTCTGCACGTTTATTAATTTTCAATGAAAGTTCCCCCCTGCACAATTATTTGGGTCTGCATGTTTATTTGGAGCCCGAGAGTAGCTGGTCTGGTCCTGACGCCTTGGATGTCTTTGTGTCTCTTAGAAGTTTTTCCACGCCTTCGGTTGTTATCTCAAGTTCTTCAACGTGGTCTTTTGTCCATGGTGGCAACTTGGGACCTTCACTGGTGTCCTTGGTGAAGACCGATCTAAATTGACTTTTTAGGAGCTCAGATTTTTCTTTAGGATCGTTTGTCAGTGAGCCTTTCATCATAAGTGAAGCAACTCAAATGTACTTTTTCCAAAACCTTTGAGGTTGCTACCATCACAGTTGTTGGCCATTATATATATAAGTAGTAGCCCTAGAGTAAGAATAATATAGAAAGTTGGGAAACAACATATAAAAATTTTTTTTAAACCCACCCACCTCCCATGTTGCACTCGAAATCTCATCAAAACAAATACGCTTCGGACATGCATAATTACGTATGCAAAACTATCGAATATCGATAATCACACTTACCGTACATTTCTTGAGAGGTATATCCAGAAAAACAACTTTTATCAGGTGAAAATAATCAAAATCAGGATAAAATTTGTCTCGACACAACATCATTAGCACGGAATTGTTAGGATCGATAACTCTTCCGAAAAGTCGGTTGAACTCGGTTCGGTCAAAAAGGCGAAATACTTTAAGCGGGCCAACCTTTGACTTGTCCCCGGAGTATAAACCTTGCCATCGCTCTATCGTTGACGTCGTCGTTGTATGGGTGGGGGCACGTCACAAGGCGATGGTGTCGCGAAATATGCATTGTTATATGTTTTGATGATCAACTCTTTTCAAAAGTAAATGTAATCGAAGATCTACTTGACTAAATATGGGTGAGTGTGTGGGCAAACCGTGCATTTAATAGCTGGATGTAGTGTGAGTGCTCAAATCTTCGCCGGCATTCCAGCACACACGAGAACAGTCGAGAAACATGTGCTGAACTTGTTCAATGGAAGCTGACGCTTTTCGTGCGTGAACTGTTGTCTGTCGACAACCGTATACGTCTCCAGTACAACTGAAATATTTTAGCAAATGCATTGACCATGGCCTTAAATCGAGAGCAATTGAGAAGTCTGACGGTTGCCAAAGATGGACACAACCTCATAATCACTGGCCAATGTAGTACAGGGAAAAATCACCTTTTAAGGTAAGTTATTGATACATTTCGGTCATTAAGGGGGATCTCAAGTGAAAGATTGTGAATGGGGATTTCCATGCAAATACTAGTATGCAGAGTAAAAGTTAGAGTTACAATAGTTTATGAGTGGGACTTGATGTGCTTTTGGAAACAACGGGTATTTATTTATCTGTCGGGTCCGCTTGGTAAAATATAAAATTTTGCAATAAATGTATTTTTGAGAATTTTATTCAGGATTTACATGACTTGACGTACATTTGACGAAACATTAATGCAACGAAGAATTATACGGGTGATACGGGTGTTCAAAAAAATTATTGGGTCGACGAAGATGATGCAAATCTGTGTGGTTGTCGACAGACAACAGTTCAAGCACGAAAAGCGTCAGCTTCCATTGAACAAGTTCAGCACATGTTTCTCGACTGTTCTCATATGTGCTGGAAAGCCGGCGAAGATTTGAGCGCTCACTCTACATCCAGCTATTAAATGCACGGTTTGCCCACACACTCACCCATATTTAGACAAGTAGATCTTCGATTACATTTACTTTTGAAAAGAGTTGATCATCAAAACATATAACAATGCATATTTCGCGACACCATCGCCTTGTGGCGTGCCCCACCCCCCACCCACGACGTCAACGATAGAGCGATGGCAAGGTTTATACTCCGGGGACAAGTCAAAGGTTGGCCCGCTTAATGTATTTCGCCTTTTTGTCCGAACCGAGTTCAACCGACTTTTCGGAAGAGTTATCGATCCTAACAATTCCGTGCTAATGATGTTAATGTGTCGAGACAAATTTTATCCTGATTTTGATTATTTTCACCTGATAAAAGTTGTTTTTCTGGATATACCTCTCAAGAAATGTACGGTAAGTGTGATTATCGATATTCGATAGTTTTGCATACGTAGTTATGCATGTCCGAAGCGTATTTGTTTTGATGAGATTTCGAGTGCAACATGGGAGGTGGGTGGGTTTAAAAAAAAAAATTTACATGTTGTTTCCCAACTTTCTATATTATTCTTACTCTAGGGCTACTACTTATATATAATGGCCAACAACTGTGGCTACCATTCATCATCAGTCACTGATTCAGTGGAGCAACTCACATGTACTTTTCCGAAAACCTTGGTCTAGGAGGTTGCTACCAATAGGCAATACCATTGGCATTTGCCATTTGGCGATAGTGTTTTCGGCAGATCCAAATATTAGAAATTATCGCTTATCAACTGATATCAGATTATCAGTTTGTGTTTCTTCTCTGTAATCACTGCTTAAAAGTGTCCTTTAGCTGTTCAGAAAGAAGTTCCAAATTTGATTTCCTATTTTCGAGGCCGGCACGAACACGCTCGATCAACAAATTGAAAAGATAGTTGTTACGCTGCATCATGAGCAGGTACACTTTGTTATTTCTTAACAGAAGCAAAAAGAAATGTCATAAGCAATTATCCGTTGAACTTTTAGAATAATCTTTCTGTTTTCAACGACTTTTGGTGTTTTTTACGTAGAATTTTCTAGAAAATATACTTACAGCTGCCATGTTTAGATATTTCGACAGTGCTGCCACCTACACAAAACAAAATCACTAGGTACGCGTTCGATTCAGTCAACACAGTAACAATGGGCACTTGTTATCCGGACACACACCGGTCATGTTCTTGTTCGCCGGTTTCCGGTTGACAAATTAAGTTGTAAACTACTAATTAGGCCTATCTTAACTTGAGTTTTAGTGCATATAATCTCAACCTGCTAAATGCATCTTTCATATTGCCATCTATTTCCAATACTTACTACCGTACTATTTTAAACGATCTATGTGTATAAATAAGTCGTGTACCGTATACAGTTACTATATGATGAATGATGTTTATTATCCATGGGAGGTAAAATTCACTTTTAATAATTATTTGTGCTTAAGCACAATTATTTACACTTAAACATACACATTGCGCTCAAGCACAGATATTTAAGCTTAAGCACAATATGTAGAGTTCACTCCCCATCAAGAGAAACATAAAACAAAAAATGAAATGACCAGGAAAATAGCATATCAACCTGTGGTGAGACCCAAATTAGAGTGTGCGGAATGTGTCTGGTCACCTTATACAGATCTATACAGCCACAAATATTGATGAAACATTCGATAATCTTATGCCCCGAGAAAGCATGGGGGATCATTGAGTATAGTGTATAATCGATGGTTGCTACGTACACGCCATATGCAACATATAGACAGTCGTGGTTAGTCTCGAATGTGGCCACAAACAGATCCCGGTCCGCGCCCCTGAAACATGTGGAACAAACCTTACTTTACGGTAGGAATTTAAGGCATGGTGTAAGAACAGAATTTTAAAGATAAACAATCCGATTCGATGGTCCCCGTATCATCAGATTCCAACAACAACAATATGTACATGTATCCAAGAGACGCTTTAGTTATCAGAATTGATTAATTACCCAAACTTAATGCTAACCACTGTCAACTCTAGTATAAAAGTTTCCAAAACGTCACGGTGTTATATATCAACATTTTGTTCAACGCAATTTGGTATCTAGAGTATGTCGGTCGGCTCGTCGAATATTTGCTAGGCCGCCATATATTCCAGGTGGTGAAAAATAACATGCTGCAGATTTCAAAAATAGATATCTGATAACTCGATCTGAGCTTTGATGTGTGGGGTTCCTCGACTCGAATCAAATATGATTTACACTGTACCCCCGAAGCCAAAGAAATAGTAATTTAGGAGCGTTATTTCGGATTATGTACCTTTAAGATTTGGAAATTCCAAAAATAATTCTTGACGTCAGTGAGACATAATTATGATTTAAAAATCACTATATAGTGGTGGGCATGTAGTGAGTCTTTGCTGATTAAGAAACTATACGGCATGGTGTGAGTACCGTATTTTAAGATTTTGAAGTCCAACATAATTCTTGATCTTATATTGAGACACAATAATGAATACGAACTCACTATAGTCATGGGCATGTAGTGAGTCTTTGGTGATTAAGAAATTATACGTCAAGATGTGAGCACCGCATTTTAAGGTTTCGAAGTTCCAACAAAATTCTTGATCTTATATTGAGACACAATAATGCGTACGAACTCGCTATGTAGTGGTGAGTATGTAGTGAGTCTTTGGTGATTAATAAACTATAAGGCAAGATGTGAGTGCCGTATTTTAAGATTTTGAAGTTCCAACATAATTCTTGACCTTATGTTGGGACACAATAATGAATAAGAGCTCACTATTATAGTGGTGAGTACCGGTATGTAGTGAGTCTTTGGTGATTAAGATTAGTCATAGTGGCTAATATAATTATGTCTTAGTCATGGTGACTAAGTTACACGAAGAATAACGCTATTTAGAAAACTGCCTCAAATGATGTTATTCTTTTAGTTCCATAATTTCACGAATGTTATGGTGGAGATAATGTACGGCAGTGTAGAACCGCGAAATCACTTTATTTACTACATGTATATCCTGATTAATCAACTTACTATCTTGAGTAGTCATCTTAGCTCTCATGATTAATAAACTTAGCTATCTTGATTAATCAACTAATATCTTGATTCATCAACTTAGTTATCTTGATTAATCAACCTACTATCTTGATTAATCAACTTAGCTATCTGACAATAATATGGTATGCGGATATAGAAATGGTAACGACATATTGTAAAAGTGATATGTCGATTCTAGTTAATTTGGCCGCTACGTCACCCACTACAGGTCATTTCACTTACTACGCGGTTAACAATCTGAAGAATACAGGGGTGTTACCGAGAAAAATGAAATAATAAATTGGAAGCTCGATTCAGACAATTCATCCAATATAGGCAGTATAAGTAGAGCCAAATTTGGCCAGTAATAGCATGTTGCATTTGTGAAATGTATATTCTGGCTAAAGTATAGCAACAACTCCACCCTCACGCCCGTTCCCGTACACACATATGGCGTGGGAGCCAATTTGGAGATTATGGTGTGGGGAAATTTTCCGAGATACTGATACCCCACGACCGAAATAATGGTCGTTATACTGGATTGCATACACCTGGTCAGTCGTTTTTTTGTGTTTTTTCGTTCTGGAGTTATTCATCTTTGTTTATCTGGAAATATTGATTTTTGCCCGTCTCCCAAAGTAGTTCAGCCATCGGTTCTGGAGTTATTCATCTTTGTTAATCTGGAAATATTGATTTTTGCCCGTCTCCCAAAGTATTTCACGCGCTTATACATCCGAACGGATCCTGCGCGCATCCCAATACAGATACAGATACAGATTTCAGCCATCGGTTCTGGAGTTATTCATCTTTGTTTATCTGGAAATATTGATTTTTGCCCGTCTCCCAAAGTATTTCAGCCATCGGTTCTGGAGTTATTCATCTTTGTTTATCTGGAAATATTGAGTTGTGCCCGTCTCCCAAAGTATTTCAGCCATCGGTTCTGGAGTTATTCATCTTTGTTTATCTGGAAATATTGATTTTTGCCCGTCTACCAAAGTATTTCAGCCATCGGTTCTGGAGTTATTCATCTTTGTTTATCTGGAAATATTGATTTTTGCCCGTCTCCCAAAGTATTTCAGCCATCGGTTCTGGAGTTATTCATCTTTGTTTATCTGGAAATATTGATTTTTGCCCGTCTCCCAAAGTATTTCAGCCATCGGTTCTGGAGTTATTCATCTTTGTTTATCTGGAAATATTGAGTTTTGCCCGTCTCCCAAAGTATTTCAGCCATCGGTTCTGGAGTTATTCATCTTTGTTTATCTGGAAATATTGATTTGTGCCCGTCTCCCAAAGTATTTCAGATCGGTTGTGGAGTTATTCATCTTTGTTTATCTGGAAATATTGATTTTTGCCCGTCTCCCAAAGTATTTCAGCCATCGGTTCTGGGTTTATTTATCTTTGTTATCTGGAAAGATTTATTTTAACCCGTCTCCATGAGTATTTCAGCCATCGCATCTAGAGTTATTCATCTTTGTTTATCTGAAAACATTGATTTTTGTCCGTCTCCCTGAGTATTTCAGCCATCGGTTCTGGAGTTATTCATCTTTGTTTATCTGGAAATATTGATTTGTGCCCGTCTCCCTGGGTATTTCAGCCATCGGTTATGGAGTTATTCATCTTTGTTTATCTGGAAATATTGATTTTTGCCCGTCTCCCTGAGTATTTCAGCCATCGGTTCTGGAGTTATTCATCTTTATTTAATAAATTATGGTCGTTATACTGGATTGCATACACCTGGTCAGTCGTTTTTTTTTGGTGTTTTTTCGTTCTGGAGTTATTCATCTTTGTTTATCTGGCAATATTGATTTTTGCCGTCTCCCTGAGTATTTCGGCCATCGGTTGTGGTATCTCGATGAAATTTGATATGGATGCTCGTCATCATAAGGGCACTGAACTAAGAGTCAAACGGTGTTGTTCACATTGTTCATTCTAGCGTTATCATCCTTCGTTTATCTGGAAATGTAAATTGTTGTGTACGTCTGTGTCAGTAATATCTCGGTCGCGGAATATCTCATTGACATTTGGTATGAATTTTGACCATGATGAATACTTCCAACGCTGTTTTAATTGGTTTTGTTTGCATTATTCATTCTATAGGTTTATTGCTCTTTGTATTGTTTATATAAATGCTGATAGTTGTATGTCTGCACTAATGCATCATGGGTCATCAGATCTCAATCTGAATGGAATTGGGTGGATATATTCAGTACAAGGGCAGATATTTTTAAAAGGATCCGTTGATGTGATCGATGGTTAAAGTCATGTTACTTCTACTTTCGATGTGCCCCCCTAGTCTGTATACAACGAGGGTTGCATATGTGCTACGGGCAAAACAGCCGAGCTCTTGTCTGATACTAATTTGCAGGCTCTAGAATATAGTGACGTGTTTACTGTATTCACCTTATAAAGTCGAAGTGAACATGAAGAGCGTTTTATTATTCACTTGCCTACCCTAGATTTACAAGTTTCACAATATGCAGCGATTTGGCCTTGATCAATAACATATCTCATTTCAAAGAACGACCGTAGCAATTTCATAAGTTGATTAATCACGCTAGCTAAGTTCATTAATCACGCTAGCTAAGTTGATTAATCAAGGAAGCTAAGTTCATTAATCAATTAAGAGAGTAAATAAAGTGGTGTGGCGGTTTTATGCTGCCGTAAATTCCGTAATCAACATTTTCTGATATTTCAAAATGGATTTTCTCAAAAATATGTCAGGAATTTCTTTGTGCAATTTGGTACAAGCGATTATTGTGAGAAATATCGACCCATTTGATATTATAACCTCATTTACTTTAGTTTATGTCATGAAAAATATTCAAAATTTCACTGTTTTCCGGTTCCAAGAACTTCTGGAAAATAGAGTTTTTTCAAAAAGGCAGTTCATATTATATCCATGATATCATATTTGAAGAACATGAGAGGAGTCTTAATTTTTCTTGGTTCGAGAAATTCAACGATTATTTTCAGTTAGAAAAGCAACTAGCCATGCATAATGTTCTATATTTGAAAAATGTTCATCATTCATGTTATGTCTGTTGATCAATGCAAAATTGGGCTGCGTCTCCCACTTAAATGAACTTGTTCAATGAGTAAGCTATCAATGTGCGGGTTTGCTATATTTCCAACCCCAATTTCACTTCCATACAACATGCTATGCATGCACGCTTGATTAATTGGTCGAATAATTTACTTTTGGTTCGTAAAAATAATTGCATTTTCAACCTTAGAGATTGAGAAAAACGTTGCTTTTGATGCCTTCCCACTTAGACCATCAAGACAGTTCAAGGTTTTGCCGGTGGATGACAATTTTAGCCCGAGGTAAGTAACTTTGTTCACCAACCAAAAATGTATCAAACCAACACTTAATCCCGGCGATGAATAGGATTTCATTTTACATGTATATTAACTTTCAGATAATTTGCACTATAGTATAGATCTCTAGTTCTATTCTGAGACACATTTTTGAAGTTCATTTCCAAGTTTTCAGACTCTGACAGCAAAACAAGTTAATCAGAAAAGCGAAGGAAATTAAGGGGTTTACACGCATGCGCTATGTCAGGGGATGGAAAGTTTAGAATTTAGATGGACCTACACAGGAAACTACTTAATTGTTAAGCAAACACACCACACAAATGGATCTATACTATCTGAAGACTATATATATAAAGCACATTATATAACAATAAAAATGTCAACAAGATGACTTTAATCATAGTTTTAGAAGGGTAATTTTGGGAAGAGCCTTCTCAATAAGTATACAAACTCATCAGAAGTGAATAACTGTTATAAAAAGTACATGAGCTGAACTAGTAAAAGATTTGAATGGCAATATAATTGAGTTCAATACTGCTTCAAGAATCTCAACATTATGTTATATATAGTGTGTGCTAGAAAGTTGCGAGAAACCATTGCCTTAAACTGTTACATAAAGGAACTGGCCCAATGTTGGTTACAGGTAGTCCACTCAAGCTGAGAGCAATCAACATTATAGGCTACAATGTTAGAGGTGGCTGGTATAAAAGCCTGCATGGGCTGGGAAAGCCCAAATGTTTATATTAATTCTTGCAAAATGGATATTCAAAATTTTCCAGCACACATAATATTTATTCCGAACGCTTATCAAAGAAGCGCCGAACCTCGTTGCACAATTTACAAAAACTAAATATCTTGTTTTCACCAAGTATATTTAATAATACATTCTCATTCTTTCAACCTAGTGTTCTTAACTGTTTTTATCTCTCTTCTGTAACATAAAACCTATATAAACTTGATTCTCCTTTCTGAACACACGCTATCTCCATTCTGCACTGGATATAATACCCGATAAGGGGGTCTCCAGTAACCATATAGATAGATACGTACATCATCGCTTATATGCTATAGCGTTATCAGCCTAATCCAGAATACGTCTTTGCGAAATTGCAACCATCTATCGAATTTTGTGCTTAAAACACTATCCTCGTTTATTATAAGTTCCAACAAAACAGCATTATAAGCTTTATTTACTTGAGTTCAGTCGTTAAAGGCGTTAAGAAAACTAACAGCCCCTTCTTCACCAACGTCCCTGATCTGACATTTTCGCCGTAGCGACAAATTTACACGACGATAATTGTGCTAATCACTAGTCCCTCGATCACACCAATTCTCATATAGGTTCATAGGTAGTAATGGCCATCAGGTGCTTGTTAATTTCAATAGTTCATTTTGATATAATATAATCAATATTAATATCCCAAACACATCAGTTGGGTTATAATTTAATTTGACGAAGTTTATTGATTATTTTCCCCGGATGAAACTTGTTTCTAGCGTTGAAATATAAATTACTCCGGTCTATTCATAGCATTCAACATCACATTCTTCGAACTATTGACAACATCTTCTCCGTACTGTCGTTAACAACAAATTCGAGCGATTTCTGGAACAAATAATATTTCAGCAAGTTGCCGATGTTTGATTTTTCCTCATATATATGTCCCATTAAATGAGCTATTGACACTGTAATTTGGTCATGAAATGGATAAAACGGAGGTTTTGGTCGATTGCATACTTGCATCACCAAATGTCGGTGTACTTATCAATTCTGAATGACTCAATCATTATTCACGTTGGAAACAATGTCATAATCAATTTCATATCAATTACTAATTCATATCACCTTCCGATAATTTGATTGGTTTGTTGACAAAATGTGTGTTCTGATTGGCTGAATGGCAGCCGGGGGCCGAGCCGCATCTCTGACTAAATGCAGGTCAAATTCGTGCGCGTCAAATAGACGAATCAACGCGATGCCGAAATTCTCGCAATTATAATCTTGAAATATATAGTTTTGGACATTGTTATGCGATAAATAGAATATGTAATTCGTATTTATCTAATAAACATACGATATAATGTCACACACTGAGAACAGAATAGCGCACTATATCTTCGCGTGCATATTATTTCTGCTAGTTCACCGGGTGTAATTGGGATTCCGGTGCAATGAAGTGACGTCACATTAACCTTTTGCTGCCGATGTCATAAAGCTATTTAGTGATTTGTGTGCGTTTTGGACATCATAATCAATTTATAGGTGTCATATGATAAATAGAATATGTAATTCGTGTTTCTCTCATATGATATTTATGAAACTCGTCACGAATTTTCAGTTTTCTCTCGCCGGAGGCTCGAGAAAACTGAAAATTCTTAGACTCGTTTCATAAATATCATATGAGAGAAACACTCATTTCATATACTCTATGTATGCAATTGTGATATTTAAATACCTGGTTTATTCTATTGCAACGGATTAATACATACGAATAAAGAGAGTTTCCGTACATACTATGACTCGGTTTATTAGTAGCGTTCCAGTCGAAACGCTCTTTTTTGTCGGTGACTCCCATGTTGACAGGTTTAAACGCTCTTTTTATCAGTGACACCATATTGATCAGGTGGAAACGCCCTTTTTATCAGTGATATTCTCATTGGTGTATGGAGGGTTATTAGGGTCACAATCGAGAGTTCATATGCAAAATGTGTTTGTGCATTCCTTCATTTTTCGACATTCTGATGGCCGATGCAGGCGAATCGACCGAAGTCAGATGTTTCTGACGATCTTTGCGTCATCTGCGGTGGTGAAATTGAGAAAAAGCCTATCACTGTGGGTCGATCGGAAGGGCATTTCGACGATGCTCCATTTTTTTTTTGCAATCGTGACAGGCCACTGGTCATGTAGTATTTACAAGAGCGGATAAACATGACGCCTGTTGGCCGAGTGCTAGTCCACGAACTATGTCGCCGAAATTTCACAGATGTGACCCGCCATATCAAATCCAGTCGGAAGAATCATGTTTGTATGGGTGAAATTATAAAATTGTTAAAGAATACAAGAAAAAATTATTAAAATTGTAAAAAAATGTTAGGCCAATGCATTCTCTTATATATGCGAGGCGACCTATGGTCGACTCGCATATATAAGAGAATGCATTGGCACAGGGTAAAAAATATCCCGACTTGCGACTAGATTTGATATGGCGAGTCACAGATAACAAAAGGCGTTTTGGTAGCAGCAGTGATACAGCCGGGGGAAACTCAACTGAGAAAGATGATTGCTCTCTGTGCGGCAAGACGCAAAAAACATCAAGAATATAGAAACATTGGTAGCATGACGGTATTATCAATATGGCGTGCAAATCTCCTTGAAATTTGCCACACGAGATGGGACTCCCTATATATGGGCGGCCATTCGGTCGGAAATTACATGAAATAAAAGTTAATGGTGGTTTGTGAAAACAATAGTCTATTTTCAAAACAATAGTCGTTCTTGGATTCAATAAGAGACAGTTCAGTTTCAATAGCCATATTTTCTTAATCAATGGCCATCTATTTCAAACGAATAGACACAATTTCCAAACCAATAATCGTTATTGGATTCAATAAGAGACAGTTCCGTTTTAATAGATATAGATTCGTAATCAATGTTGACCGATGCAAAATTAATGTTCTATTTTAATTTAATAGTATTCACTGTTCAACTAATATCTAATAACACACAATTAGTAAGATTGGCGCATATTCAATAAACGTACACTCCGTTTCAATAGCCATATTTTCTTAATCAATAAAGATATTTCAAACCAATAGACGATTTCTCACAAGCAATGATTATCGTTATAAAACTAATAGACCTTATTGTCATTCTTACATTTAAAAGATATAAATTATCACCAATGCAAAATTAATGACGTTCTTTCAATTCAATATCTAATTGCGCAATCTACTATTTCCGGTCAAACCAATGATTAGGAATTCGAAATCAATGATTAAAACGTGAAATAACGCTAGGGGTATTTGATGGCGATGTTTGAAGAAACTGTATTCATGTGACGTCAGAAATATATAAATAAACATGGGAATTCCCAATGTCATGTCGGTGTGACGATTTGCAGTAGTTCACTCGGTGCAAATCAAACGACGATAAATATTCACTATGGTCCACTATAACACAGTGGAGTAGATTAAATAAAAATTTCAAGACAATTATTAAAATTGTCTGACTAAAGCATGAAACTTTGCACATATGTACATATTTACATACGTATTGGTATTAGATATGGGGCCACGCTGGAATTTCACTTTAACCCCTCTTTTAAGGGGTTTTCCAAATTTAAAGAGTGTTTCGTGGTTATATAATTTACTAAATGTCGCAAGTAATCTTACCATGAAATATACGATTTAAAATTAGGCATATTCAGTACGTATGACTCTGAGAGATATAATGCCACATATTTAGGGTAAAATTGGAACTCCCCGCCCAAGATGGTCATTAAAATGACAGCTGAAAGAGGGAATTTGACGTTTTTTCGCTAATATCTTCTAGATCAGGTTCTGCTGTATGGAACTGGTTCGGAAATGTGACTTCATTTTGTATGGCTTATGTTAAGAGATAATTGGAGCAATGAATATATGTCATTCGTATGATCCAAGTCCCTCCCGATCCCTCAATAATTCGATTATACATAACTCGGTATGAAATTTAACCAAATATCACCGTAATGAATCTAGTCATATTTTAACAAGAATTTGACAGAAATTTGCAAATTATGACAAATTACTTACTTCAATCTGATCCTAGGACTGCCATAGCAATTGAGGGCCTACGCAGAATGAGGTCCCCATAGGGTAAATTTAGTGATGCTAGCCCACTATGCGGTGTAGCGTCACTAAATTCTGGGGACCTCATTCTGCAAATGACAGACACGCTATTTGCAGGCTTGCACTCAAGTCTATATAGGCCCATCATATGAGGGTAGCAATCCCCAGTGATCCCTAGACACCTTTTATGACCATGGAAATGGTATAGATCTGTACAGGATATGTCTCTTTTATAAAATGTACTAGATCTCTGGGATGGAGACACAAATTCTTAGGGACAGGGATGCTGATAATATGAAAATATGTTTTTCCCCTATTTCTATTCAATAAGTACACCACGAGGGAAGCAAGCCCCCAGTAACCCCTAATTCCCCTTCTATGACCATGGAAATGGTATATATTTGTGCAGGAGATGTCCCTTTAATAAAATATACTAGAGCTCTGGGAGTGATGCACCAATTTTTGGGACACCAGAGACAGAGATGCTTTTGACTTTTCAACTTTCGAGTCTGTATGGGCTACTACTATGGGCCCATAATAATATACTATGAGATGGACTCCATCATTCACAATCAGAGGGAAGTAAAGGAGTGTTAGGTATTTGCGCTTAAGCGCAAATCATTTACACTTAAGCGCAAATGATTTTCGCTTAAGCGCAAACAAATTGATAGACACATATTTGTGCTTAAGCGCAAATGACATTCGCTTAAGCCCAAATGATTTATGCTTAATATTTGTGCTTGAGCGCAAATAAATAATAAATGTGAAAAGGGCCTCCCATAGTAAGAGGGGACTCTAAATTTCTTGAACATTGAAATTCCCTTTGTTTGAGAATTTGTACATGTTTATATTGAATATTCTCAGTAAATAATTATTCTGTGTTTCAAAAGAAATCAGAATGAATTGTTATTGTTTTTAAGTATTGGTTATAGATAACAGTTAATTAGATTGACTCCCCTCTTCCCAGATGCATCCTTACTGTGGAAGACCGATCGCCCGGCGATTCACCCAGGTCTGTTGGATGGCTCAAACGACTTTTCCTACTATGGCCAGTCTGTACCCTTGATTTGAATGACACATTTAATTGTTTCGTACCATGTTTTTGGTCATTTCTAACCATATATTGGTATGTTTCGTTGATTCCCAAAAATGATGATTGGTCATTCGTATGTGAGAAATTATTTTAATCGTGTTAACTTAATGAAAGCGAACATGTTCATGATTTAACGTTCGTGATGATGACAACCCGACATTTACATGTTAACATATTTCTTTCTTTTTTTTTGCGAAACAAAATGAACAAATTGAAATTGTCGCGACAAATTTAAAGATGCATAATCCGAATTAACGCTTGAATATTACTATTTCCTTCGCTTCGGGGTAAAACATATTTGATTTGAGTTGAGGAACTCACCCATCAAAGCTGAGAGTGATCAGATATCAATTTTTGAAATCTATTATTTTTCACCATCGATAATTTTTTGTGTCAGATATTTGACAAACCCGCAAAATTTCATTGAACAAAATGTTGATAAATAACAGGTTTTGGGCAATTGTATACTATATTTGACTGGTTAGCATTTTTTTTGGGGCATTAATCGATTCTGGTAAACGAAGTGGCATTTCAAAAAATGGTGTTGTTGTTGTTGTTGTTGAAATCTTATGATATGGGAACCATCGAATCGGACTGAGTACCTTTAGTGTCATTTAAAAAAAAAAAAAATACCGGTATACTCAAAGATACGAATTGTCGAAATGATACAGGAACTGGTATGAAGGTGCGAAAAACATCTCTATATATGTCAAACTTCCATGGTATGAAATGCCAGCAACCTATTGGCTATTCATCCATTGCACATTATAATTTATTTCCAATGGGCATGGATACGAGTCTCCCATTGGGGAGGGATCCTCCTTGATACATGTATGTTCCGACAGCACCCCCTTAGAAGGAAGTTTCCTACAGATGGCTACAGGGTACGTGTATATCGGTCCAAAATTTGTTCGAAAATTATTAATTAGATATTAATTAGATATCAAACTCCATTTGTACTTAGGTGAATATCACTTCAATTTGCCCTAAATCGCGAGTAATATCATTTTACGACATCACTAATTAAGAGTAATACATGTATGATTTTATGCCATCACGATCTGAGTAATACACGGTATGGCTTTATGACATGGTGTAATTCTACTTCACTGTTAGATAAGGCATAGATACCAATTTTTTGTGATGTCACTCATTTGAAAGAGTTGTGAATATTACACTGTTACTAAGAGGCGAACTACCGTATTAAATTAATAGATAGGGTATTACTTGGTTGGTTTGGTATTATACATGTAGGCCTGATTTCAGCCCTCAGTAGCCTCATATCAGCCTTCGACGTCAGGCTGATTGTGATATGAGGTTATCTCAGGGTGATATATGGCCTAATATCAAACCAACGATGTTGGTGCTGCTAGTCTACAGGGTCACTGTCTGGTTGTTCCCATTGCCGAGGAGATATAAATGGGTACAGGACGTTTTGTATCGTCTTAAGTCATTTCGTACCACATTTTTGGTAGTTTCGTACCATATTTTTGGTAGTTTCGTACCTTATTGTTTGGTCGTTTCGTACCATGTAGGAAATCGATTGGTCATTTCGTACCATGTTACTACATGTATGTCACACCATATGGAAACAAATAAATGATTTTCTACAAAGTACGAAATAAAAAAAAAGTAACCAAACAATCCGGTACCGGTATGTAAAACCAAAAATTATGGTACGGAACGACCATGGTTATGGCATCGAATACTGAAATAATGAAGAAGTCACTGCAGCTGTATATATCATTATGTGGTCACAATATATGCATGTATAATGCAACCTGTAAGTTGACATGACCTCTGTTCTAGTTGGCATATGATTGAGTTCTGAAGTGCTCTTCGCACTGTCAGGTTTACTCCAGCAATGCTCAGAATCCTATCCCACGACACTCGTATGAAACGTCTAGAAAATAGAATCCATATTTAATAAATCCTTCAGACATTCAGTATTACCGATCGCCTGAATCAACATCTGACTGTTCGAAGCGGATCCACTCAATGGTTGTTTTTAAGAAGAAGTCGTCGCAATGTACAGTGTTAGTACGCAGTAGATCGAACGATTATCTTACGATGTTAGAGAAGTTGTTGTTGTTGTTGTTGTTGACATAATCATATTCATACTGCTGTTGTTAGTACTTGTCACACACATCCTAAGTTCTCCACCGGATTTTGACAGACAATCCCTGCAACACTGAGAACAGTGACAATCACAGTAATACTGACAGTGAATGAGTTATAGGTACTGACAGTGATACATCAACATCATACAGTCCTCAAATTCGGTTGCTTGATTTTCCTTAGGTTTTCTTAGAATTTAGTTTTTATAATTATATATAGATTCTTCATTTGTAGAATAAGTTGAATAACAATCAGTTATTATGACAATCGTCGTCAACAATGAATGACATTGATAAATTGATAGTTGTCTGGTTGTATAATTTGATCGATTCAATGATTGCTGGCACTCATTGGCTGGCCTCGCGACTATCTTCTTCAGATCTTCGTCGGCATTCTGGGTCAATATTTAGAAACAAGCTCTCAAATGCATCTTCGGTATCTGCTACAGGTACAGGATATATAGTCCACAGTCCGTATATCATCGCAGTTTTCATGTGTTCAGGGTCACTTTCTGACGCGAAAATGTTCGAGAACATGCATTTTTTCTCTCGCGGGGATATCCCATGTTGACGTCGCGGATTTTGCGATTAGGTGACTCCAGCAAGATTGGTGACCAGCGCCCCTAGCGTTAATTCGAAAATTAACTAGTAATTCAAGAATTGTTCATTGGTTTGTAAACGGAATCTATTAATTCTGTAGACTCGTCCATTAATTCTGCATTTTTAGTCATTGGTTTCACCGGAAATAGTTGATTCCGCTATTAGATATTGATTCGAATACGAACGTTAATTGTGCATTGGTGATAATTTATATCTATTAAATATAAGAATGACAATAAGGGCTATTAGTTTTATAACGATAATCATTGATCGTGGGAAATCGTCTATTGCTTTGAAATATCTTTATTGATTAAGAAAATATGGCTATTGAAACGGAATGTACGTTAGTTGAACAATGAATACTATTAAATTAAAATAGAACATTAATTTTGCATCGGTCAACATTGATTACGAATCTATATCTATTAAAACGGAACTGTCTCTTCAAGAACGATTATTGGTTGGAAAATAGAGAATATTGGTTTGAAAATAGAGAATATTGTTTTCACAAACCACCATTAACTTTTATTTCATGTAATTTCCGACCGAATGGCCGCCCATAACTCCCGGGCCAATGAAGTTCAAATTCCATGTGTGTTTACTGTTTAGGCTTAGTGGAAGTTGAAGCGATATATCTTGAGACCTGCTTCACGATGTTCACAACATTCTGTAGTTACAAGGAAACCACCGGACGCAAGTTAGGCTATTTTATGCAATAACCCTTTGATCAGCTTTATATCTGGCTTGAAACCACCTAATGCGCATAAGATTGTCCACTTATAAACGGACAATCCGTACCTAAAATGATCGTTAATTAATGGACAATCCGACCACGCGTGGCACGCGATCTTGGGATTGTCCACTAAATCACGAGATATATATAGATAATCCTGCATGTTAGCTTCATATTAAATCTGAAGGGTAATAACTCTATAAAGAATGTACCTTTACTAAATAACGGAGATTTGTATGAGAAATTTGCAACACCATTTATTTCGTCAAAAACACTTCTTCTCATACAAATCGCCGTTATTTAGTAAATTGGTACGGATTGTCCGTTTATAAATGGCCAATCCTTGAAGAATTGGCAGCTTGAAACATACAGGGCAGAAGTTTATTGTCTCAGCGATCTTTGTAATAAAATGAAAGAATTCGCATGAGATTCTGACGTCTACTCACTCAAATGGGTGAAAGAGAAGCTAATCAGTCGCTGAATTAATATTTTTGCCGAGATGCAAGGGAGGAGGAATGTTGTGTGTCGATGTTGTTTTTAACGGTATTCCTTTTATCTGTGCACATTGGTTAGATACGTCGCATGTAGATGATAAAGTAGGTCGTCTGCACGCCAGTTATTCTCATTTCGAATCTTTCAAAAATGACAACTTATAAGTTTCTGCCATTTTGTTTTGTCGCATGCAATTGAAAACTGTTCCATATTAACGATTGTTGTTACATAGTTTGTATATAGTCGTAGTCTAGTTATGTAGTGTAAGTGAAATTCTGATTTATTTCAACATTTGTGAAATTTAAGCAAAACAGCGACCATCATGGACGCATTTTGAATACAAAAAAATTGTTCAAAGCTGATTTTAGCGGCTTTTGGATATGTGATTCAGAACACTTTCCCACACAAAATGAGACCAAGAAAACTTCATTACAAAATTCTTCCAGGTCAAATTAACCCTCTGACGACCAGCCTAGTGGGACACGTCACCCTAATTATATTTACCAATATATAATTTATATTAAAGCCCCACTTAATGTTCTATACCTCCCCCCCCCCCCCCAGATCACATGATATAAAATAGATGAACCTGCAGCAAAGTGTTGATTTTTCTGAAGTCAGTTGTATTCGCGGTTGTAGTTTTCTGTTTTCGAGCTAATTTCATTGATTTCCAGTCCATAACTATTTCAATATCAGCATTAATATTTGAAGCATATAACATCCATCACCGTAACACAATGATGGTGCGTGCAGTTATGTTCTACATACTGTACATGTATATCCGCTATGATCGCGTGTATACACATGTATCTTCAGACACGACTAAGAACTGAAACTCACATCAGATTCTAGACTTTTACGAAAATAATGTTGTCAATTTTAAATTCGCGCAGATAGGTGCGCGAATTTAAAGTGCGCGAATTCAAAACTGAGCGAAAAGAGTAGTACTGCTCGAATTTAAATTTAAGGTAAATACTCATAGACTGATTGTATTTATCCCTTAGGAAATGATCAGGTAATAAGTTCAACAAATGACTATAGGTCGGTTGTTGGTTGAACTTATTATTTGAACATTCCATTCACCAATGAATAGGAATCCTTCTACAATTTATCTATCGTCTACTTCCTCAACATCCATTCTGATGAATAATAGACCGATTCGATGTATGCTTTTATAACTGAATGGGAGAATACATAGTGCGAAGGGAGGGTTATAATGTTGTTAGGAAGGTTGTGGCTCTTGAACTCCGGTCTAAAACTGATGACCCGACAGGGTTCCATTTACGAGAAAATCAGGGTTTGTAGGCCAGACAGTATATTAGAATAATGTCATGTAGACCTTTTGGGTCAAAAGACACACCCGGAAAGTCAAGCATGTGATTAGCCGAATTTCTTTGGTAACTTGGTCGAAATATGATATTTGAGTCTATCAACAAATAGTATGTCAGATTCCATTATCTGGGACAATGACATTGAAAATGAGTGTTCTCAGCCAATTGGTGCATATTTTCACAGCTAAAAGATCTCGACAGGGAATAAGATATGTCTCTGTTATGTCAGGTTATCGCCTTCATCCCAGAGGATGATGAAACGCATTCCACTTGCCAATCAATCAATTTGGCTAATTAGTTTCTTTGAGACTCGACACGTCAAATTTACAACGAAATAAGTCCATTTCCGCTGCACGTTGTGTCCTACTGCATCAACATGTGGGTGGCAGCAGCACCTTGCATCACAAATGCACGAGTTTAGCATCAGGTGCACTGTACTTTTATTAATGCTCTGATAGCCTTTGGGAATAGTAGACTGTTGTAGTTTGGATTAACGATCTAGCTTGGGGATTAGGGTTCAAATAGGCCACATTGCAATAGTTACTTACACGAAGTGGGTGAGCCCGCCCATTAGGTCGTTGAAGTAAAAATGCAGACTCAATTGACCTACATCGAAATGGTATCACGGCTAATTTGGTGTCAAAACATGCTCATCTATTAACGGAACAACATAACCAAAATCCTCTAAAATCTACTTTGGAGTACATAGTATTAAATTTGGAGAATCTTTATGATTTAAAGGCACGTGAGGCCTTAGTTGTCGAAAATATTCATATTTGTTCCAATCACCGTAAACAGAAAAACATTAAAACGCATACAGTTTCGTTCATATAAACCATGACCATCGCGTAAACAGGATGTTATCATAAAGATTTACTATATTTTACATAAGCAAGAGCCTGATTTTGTTACAGAAGACAGCACAATGCTGCTGGCTAATCACACACAAATGGCATAAACGCTCTTTATTCGTTCCATATCAGGAATTCACCAACAAAAACGCTCTTTATGTTTACCACCATAATATAAACAAACACCAGAAAAGTAACTTTTTATGCTTTTGTTTACATAACAATGGTCAAAGATATGACAATAACATACTGTTTATGCGATATTTCTTATTTGTATACGGACAAAGTCTGTCTACATTTTGTTGTTCTTTCTGTTTGTGGCGGTTTTTGACGGGTGGAAATATTTTCACAGGATACCCACCGCCAAGGCCAACCGTACCTTTAAGATGGCGCCCAGCATGGTTCTGAATACGATGAGAACATTAACATTTGCGCATGGATATATGGAATATTTACGTTCAAATGTACATGCATGTAAAATGGGAAGCGAAAATAACAGGCGGGAAATAAACTAAAGTAAAGAACAGCAATTCATGTGGAGAAATGGCTATCAAAATGGATGTCAAAATGGCCGGAATGTAATTAAATTTTACAATAGCATAAAAAGCTTGCATATTCGACCGAGATGGTAAATAAGTACAACTATATCAATTTCTGCATCAAAAAGAGATACACACCATTCACACATATCCGTTTGAAGGATTGCTGATATAGGCAACGCAAAGTAAAGCAAACGCCCTGGATTTTTTAAAGTGTGATTTCGGCTTCAAATTGGTCAAGGGCCATGGCAATATAGTGTTTTGAATTCACATATTCATGCGTCGCTCTATAATCCATATAATTTTCATCCAATATGTTCAGAAAACGTGTATCCTAACACACTTCAAAGTGCACAACATGAATCTAGTTATGTCATTCACGTACAATTGAGTTTAAACAGTATTTATTCCATGAATAATACAAGAATAGTTACTACTGTTATTACATGTTATTACATACATACTGTTATTAGATCATATATTCGACATCAAACGTGTAATCTTATACGTGAGTCGTTTTCGGGTTATATCCATACCACCTAGCGAGAGTGGTGGTCTTATTTATAACTATGTCGTACGATATACCATTTTAATTCAGATATGACTGTCTTTTCATGTAACACATTATTGCTCCCGTGAGGTGGTATGCATGGGTCAATGTACGCTCTTGGAACAAATGTGTATAAATTCTACACAATATAGAAATTATACATGACATATGTGTCGGTGGAATTTTCTCAACATTGAATATGAGTGAATATGTGAGTATATAGTATAGTTAGTAGATGAGATATGTTCTATTTGAGACACACATCTCGTAAAAAGCTACCATATTAAAAATCTGGCAGGAACTTTAAAACTTTGTGCTACACAATTATGAGCTGTTCAGTTTTGACACAAACACAGTGTAGTACAAAGTTTTAAAGCTGCTGTCAGATTTGTAATACGTAAGAAAGTCATGAACTGGACGATACAGCAAACATGGACCACATGTGAGTGATGTATCGCATCACGTGTACTGGAGGATGATGACGATAATGACGATGATGATGCTGGTCCGTTAATTGTCTAAGCAACAAGATTTATAAGTAAACTAACTGATGTGCCCGACTTCGTCCGGGCTGTTTAGGGATTTCTTTGTGATCGCCTCCGTCTGGGCAGAAAATACAGCGTTCGATCGGTCCAGAAACATGCCTATATGAGCGTATATGAGCGAGGTCAAGGTCAAGTACACGGTCGCACGTGCAATTGTACCCCCCCCCCCATATTGTTCCCGGGATCAAAGTAGGCCTACATACCAAATCTGAGTGGGATCGGTCTATAACACATATACACACACATACAGACGTCCCAAAATATAAAATAGATAAAGCCCTGAATTCCAGAGAATTTCGATTTGTCGCGCTATCAGAAAATCCATGTATAAAGAACATATTAAACGATCGTACCATCACTATACTGCTTTCTATCACGGTAAATGATATATCATTTTGAAGACAGATTAATCGCGGATATGTCAGACGATTAATAATATTCAGGGTTTACGTGAATGCCCGGGCTCTACGTGTACATGTAAGTCTTTTGAATGAAAGTCCGTTATAGACTAGCAACGGTGCGGGACTCGGTCCAAAAACAACATCAACCAAACGGATATCCCACTATATGTTGTGGACTGAGAAGACTTGTTCTAAATCATTCCCGGCTATGAGATTGACCAATGAGAATATAGATATAGTAACAGGGAGTGAAAATATATAGGTCCACTCACTCAGATTGGCACAATCAGGCCCGATATATATTGAAACTCCGGGTATATAGGTGGGTATTATAGGTTACATACCGATTCGGATGCGGTGTTGTGTGAGGGGAAGTGAGAATAGATAATAATATCCGGGGATTATAATACCCTCTAAATGTTGCACTGAATGCATAGAACTCATTAACAAAAACTGTCACCAAATACCTCTTCCGGGTCAGCTTCCTTTCATGTTGTTTATGAAGTGACAATGCGCAGAAGATTAATATCAACGGGAAATCACCTCACGTATACTGCACGCTCGCATATTGATTCAGCTGATCACACAATATTATACAGGCACATGGGCTTCTAGAGATCTAGAGATGGACATCGTGTACAAAGAGACAAATTTCTGGAACAGTGTTGAAAACAAGAAAACCATAGTCAGAAATGGTAACGCCACCAAGATCATATTATTAGCCATAAATATAAATTATAATACAATTATTCTATAAACTAGCTTTCAAATTTTATGTGGGAAATTTGCATACTTCTATATTTCAAGTTTTCCCGTTTCTCGTGTTATACATTACTTTCTTCAAACTGTCTTCTTTATTACACAAGCTGATGGGCCCGACTTCGTCCGGGATGTTTCCCATCTGATTTCCGGCGAAAGGCGCGATTTGACCTTCAATTGACTATTTCGAAAGTCAAGGTCAGGTCAGGGTCATGATTTGACCCGTCCAAAACACCCCCACCCGGAGAAAAGTACCACTAGGTATAAAATTTCGTCGAAATCCGTCCGTTTTACCCCACTTGACCTTTAATTAACAATTTTGAAGGTCAAGGTAAGGTCGGAGTCATGATTTGACCCGTCCAAAACACTCCCCCGACAAAAGTACCCATAGGTATCAAATTTCGTCGAAATCCATCCGTTTTACCCGATTTGACCTTTGATTGACCACATTTAAGGTCAAGGTCACGCCGATGTCACGATTTGACCCGTTCAAAACACTCCCCGGACAAAAGTATCCATAGGTATCAAATTTCGCCGAAATTTGTCCGTTTTACCCAAATTGACCTTGCATTGACAGTTTTAAAGGTCAAGGTCAGGTCGGGCTCACGATTTGACCCGTCCAAAACACTTCCCGGACACAAATACCCATAAGTATCAAATTACGTTGAAATCTATGGAAAGCCGAAGAGGACATGTTAGTTGCTAATTGCTAGATATACGACGCACGACTTGTCGCGGTATTTTAAAGGTGTTTCAAACTAGGAGATAGAAGGATTCTGCGTTTCAAATGGTGATGAATTATAGTAATTTATTAATTACACCCCTATCCCGCTTCCTTTATTTTCACGAGTAACAATATTTGTTTATGGCATAATTTATTCAGGCAAACATACTCGTATCATAACAAACACATTCATACAACTAAACATAAATTACATGCAACTGGTAACATATATAATCATGCAGACAGGAAAACATAAATGAGAAGTTGAGGCCTTGGTAACATATAAAATCATGCAGACAGGAAAACATAAATGAGAAGTTGAGAACTAGACAACACACAACATCATGCAATAAGAAAATTCACATTACACTTACTCAATTGTACTTTATATTCCTACTATTAATCCATCCACTCATACTCCATACCTTTTCTACTAATAAACCATCCACTCATACCAGGGTATAACAAAACAATGCCGCAATATCACGAAATGAAGGATACTAAATCTAAATTTATTCAACTGATCTTCAGATTGGCGCGTCTATAGAAACCATACACTAGCGCAAAATTGATTGGACGATGGGAATTGCTTTCAGCCAATCACTGACGTTGTAATAAAACCGATTCAAGGTAATGACAATTATCCGAAACAGGACCTGGAACCATAGCGCGTTCTAAACGGGGAATAATTACTTATTTTCTGTGAAAATTGTCCCAAATTTTATGGCATAAATTGTTATTAAAACCGTATATACTATAACAAAAATGAATGACTCGAAAATTAAGTGGGCCTTTAAACAAAGTCACAATTGCAGTTAGGCTCATCTCATACTCGTTTAATCAGCGATATTCTGCTGCGCAGTTTGTTATAGTTCCCAATATTCATTGAGCGTTATAGCCCCACTGTTATAATTCGCCTTTAGCAGGCGTACTCTTGCCTCAGATTATTGAGATATTAGGTCACACGTAATGACATTAAATCGCATGGAAACATACCAATTGTGTGGGCTGCTTGGCGTGAATATTTAATGAGAAATAAAGTCATACGTAATGACATTAAACTCAAGAAAACCCGCGAAAACAAAACAAAATCACATTTAATGTTTTAAGTTATTTTCTTCATAAAAAGAATCTTCGTGATAATGAACCCTCCCAATACTTTAGAATATAGAATTAACCTTAAAATAACAAAAACCTTCGGAATACAGAACCTTCGGAATAACGAACCTTCTGATTTGTGAACCTTCGGAATAGCGAACATTCAGAGAAATTTCGGAATAGTGGACATTCTGGATAGTGAACCTTCGGAATAGAGACATGCCCCCAATATTCATATTATATGCCCAGAGTTCAAAGGTATGGGCCCATAAAATCCTAAATTTGGCCCTTAAAATATTGAACTCCAAATTGGAGCCCACACAGAACATCACTTAAGTAGTCAACTGTACCTGTGTCATGTCCCAGTGCGGGAGGGTCCACAATATACCACAACATTCATATTATATGCCAAGAATTCAAAAGTATGGGCCCACGTAATGACATTAAATCTCAAGAAAACCCGCGAAAACAAAACAAAATCACATTTAATGTTCTAAGTTAAGTTATTTCCTCCTGTATCTGTATCGGTATGCGCGCAGGGTCAGTTCGGATGTGAGCGCACACTCCGTAAAAAGAATCTTTGTGATAATGAACCCTCTCAAATTAGTCTCAATACTTTAGAATATAGAATTAACCTAAAAATAACAAAAACCTTCGGAATAGAGAACCTTCGGAATAGCGGACCTTCGGGATAGCGAACCTTCATAATAGAAACATGCCCCCATAAGTACACCGGTGACGTAAACACATGTGCTAATCTTTGTTGTACTATCGTGACTCTATCGGTACGATTTATACTCAGTACGAAATAACCATAATAATACAGTCGCCCAGTGGATTATCGATCGACCACAGAATACGAAAATCTGCGTACCAAGCAACACCACGGTGTGGCGTAATAAAACTATATATATATAGCAGGTGGGCGAATATACGGGGAGGCGGATCGACGTAGCATGCCTTTGCATGAGAAACTTCACTTTCAAGTTTACGGAAAATAACGCGAATTTCTATAGATGGATACATTTCTGGGTCAATATCGAAAATAAACTTTCTGGAAAACTTCAGCTAGAGTTATCGTTAGCCCCATTTTTTAAAAAGGCCCACTTAATTTTCGAACCACCTGATCACAATATAATAAAATATATGCCATATTATATACCATTTGAAAGAGGAAGCTCAAAAACATTGTATTATCAACTTATCCGGTGTAATAAACTGTGAACATGTTTTTGTTGAGTTACTGACGTGTTTGTTTTCCATCTGGATTGTAGTTTATTATTATCAATGGAGGGGGAATAACTCTAAATCTTAAAGATAGAGTTAATCTCCTTCCATTGAAAATACATTTTTAGTCTGAATTTTGTTGCATTCTGGGAGCCAAAACGGGGGTAATCATTCTATGATTTCAGCTGTTTTCTATTTCTCCATGGGCATCTTCTGAGACACAGACATTACAAATGGTACTGAATTAATAGTATTTTAAACATATTTTATGGCATAGATTGTTTTTAAAACCGTACATGTATATCAAGGCACTATAACAAAAAAATAGTCAGTGACTCGAAAATTAAGTGGGCCTTTAACTAACAATGTTATAGTGCTGATAAAGCCAGACTGGGTCCTGCATGCATGAAGAATGCATCTCAAGCTACAAAGGTCAGATCTGGCATGTTATCGCTGTCTTGAACTTTTTAAAACAAGTTTCCCCTGGTAGCGTAACACTTTGTAAGGATCGAGTGCATGTTGAAATCACCAACGTATATATATACCCATGCAAGTAAATGAGTTATGTTACCTTTGGTGATCACAAATCAGTGTTTATCGGGAATAGAACCATGCAGCTTTGCAATCGACGCGCGCTTATGACGGCCTATAATATGCTATGCACGTGGCCGACTGGGTCAGAAAATTCCAGGAAAACTGCGTTATACATGGTATGTACTTTGATAGATCAATAGAGACATACCTGGTACAAAGATATCAAATCCGACTCAATTCTTGTCCAGGTGCCTCATTAGGATGCAATACCAGAGACAGGAAATATTAAAACTCATTCAGATATATGCATGATGTAAATTGGGTCTAATCCGAGTCAATCCCCTTTACATTCTGACGACCAGTATTGGGGATTTTAAAAAGGATTGGTTATACTGTATAATATCATTTGTTGTGGGTCTTCTGACTCAGTATTTCGCTATGGTTCTCTGGTTGGTTCGTTTAGACACGATAATGTTGAGCAACGCAGCACCGACGATGTGGAGGGGTGACAAAATATTTGTTGGTAGGACTCAGCTCAATGCTAAATCGACAAACGGTGCGGTTTGGAACTCTGCCCGTCGAACAAGCGAAGAGGTAAGTGTCTGCAAACAATTTAAAAATAGAATATAATTTCCAAAACCTAAACTACACACTACCGGTATTTATATATAATATTCTATATATATCAATGTGTATGAATACCACTTTAAAGAGGAAACTTCAAAACGTAGCGATATCGACGTTATTCGGTCGAAAAAATCTTAATACCATGCATGTTCTAATGTGCTATCGGAGCACCAATGTTTATTTTAAAGATGGTCTCCCCTTGTTTTGAAGCGGGACATGGACAAATTTAACTCTGAGTGATGTTTCTATCACTATAACGCCTCCACATTTATTTTGTTCACAGCCTTCATTTTAATTCCCAAACCTCACCCAATCCACTTCTTATATGTGAGTAAATCGTAAATGGTCTAATGCCCAAAAATAATGCTAACCACAGTAAACTATAGTATAAAGTTGCCTAAAACGTGTTATTTATCAACATTTTGTTCAACAAAATACACCCTGTCACAAACTCGCGGCCATATATTGGATCCACCAGGCCGGGGTCCGTGCATGGTTTTAGTGTTACAGGTCAAAGTTCTGGAGTAGCATTTGCACATATGGAAGTAATGAATATTCAAAAGCTCCATATATGGAAATGTTACTCCAGCACTAATACCACGGACCGGGGCTGTATGAATCTCTGAAACCACGGAACGGGGCTGGATGAATCTCTGAGACCACGGAACGAGGCTGGATGAATCCAATACGCCACCGACTCAGTCATCTCGCTTATTTGGCCGAATTGTCAAATATCTGACACCCAAAGCCACTTGATTTTAGAGTTATCCATCTTCATCCGCTATTTAATCCGAAACCGTCGGCTTGTTGAATATATTTGCCAGGCCGCCAAAAATATCGGGAAATAAAAAATTTCAAAAATCGATATCTCGACTCGAATCAAATATGTTTACTCCCGAAGCGAAAGAACTAGTAATTTAGGAGCGTTAATTCGGATTTTGCATCTATAATCTCTACTGTGTATCGTATGGAATTATGGGTATTTCATATAATACATATAGCTGAGTAATTTAACATAACTGCTCATTGACAAAACTTATTAATACTCATCCTTACGATGGCTGAAATATTTTATTTATTTATCTCGAAATTTCTAGATAACTTCTCAGTATTTTGAGATAACTTCTCCATTTTTCGAGGTAACTTCTCAATATTTCGAGATAACTTCTCAATAAATCGAGATAACTTCTCAATATTTTGACATATCTTCTCAATATTATAAGATTACTTCTCACTATTTTGAGATATCTTCTACGTGTTTCGAGACAACTTCTCAATATTTTGAGACAACTTCTCAATATTTCGAGATAAGATCTCAATATTTCGAGAAAACTTCTCAATTTTTTTTACATAAGTTCTCGAAATTTCAGGATAATTTCCCAATGTTTGGAGATAATGTATATACTGCGACGGGAGGTGAACTTGAGTGGCCGCACCCAACTGGTTCAGTAACCATTTCTTTCAAGTGCAAATGTGGTTTCTGGTCGAATTGTAATTGGCCACCTGCCATGATCCCATAACCTCACAGTATTATTACAGTCTATACTATACTAGTTTTATGACAGCGTCCATTTTCGCAATAGCTTCATTACGCCCCCCGGGTGTATACTGCCTGACTATTCTCACATGATGATAGGATCTACGGGGATATCTCGAAGAACAACACATTTCGGGTTGCACACAATGCGAGTTATTTTAGGACATTGTAGTAGAACGAAGAGTAATGTCCCATTCTCACAATATAACACATTACGCCAAATATCACGACAAACAATAAAAGCGGTAAAAACAGGTAACGGACACCACTTCGATAAGAAAGGATTAATCAACAATGTCTGACGTTGCATATCTTCAACTAGATACATATTACTCCGATGCCTTCAATTTACTACAGCTCATGCGGATGTCCAGGTAGCTACCACGGTCGAGTTACTTTATAACCCTGTGGGGACTCCAGTAGCGTTCTTTAACACGACATGTGCAGTGTGCGTCGAGGCGTGTACACGGGTCAGCCATTAATGTCCGCGCCCGATCGGACAGCGTACTGCACCACCCACGACAACAAACATGGACAAATGTTGTAATTGGGGATGTCGGCATTTTGCATTCGGATCTTTATTCAATGATCTCCAATGAGACTTTTCAGCCTGACAAACTTGGTATCTGACCGAATTCTGATTTTTGTCATAATACCCTGACCAGGTTTCGATCCCATGTCCGCTAGCAGGAGAGACCAGTTTACTACCTCTCGGCTATTGACTTCCCTGCTGATGATACGATATATACTAATCTATTATATATTGTGGAACTTCTGTCTGTCTGTATGTATGTCTGTGTGTGTGTGTGTTATGACTCGAAAACTGCTCCACCGATCCGACTCAAATTTGGTATGTAGGCCTACTTTGATACGAGGAACAACATGGGCGGTCCAATGTCACGTGCGACCGTGTCCTTGACCTTGACCTTGGCCTCGCTCATATACGCGTATATAGGCATGTTTCTGGACTGATCGAACTAATAGTTTGTCCAGACGCTGTATATTTTGCCCAGACGGAGGCGATCACAAAGAAATCCCTAAATAGACCGGACGAAGTCGGGCACATCAGCTAGCATATAATAATATAGTAACATATATAATAAATGCACTGCATTAGCAGTGTATTTTATGAATTGTTTTCTGTTTATATATTCGCTACTGTCTTGTGTTATTTTTGACGAATAAAATTTATTTAAAATTAGGAGCTGTGGGGGTAACTATATTAATAATGTACTGGCTATATTGCGTAACGGTTAGACTTTTTGTTGGATTAATGTCTCATTTTTGCAGTATGTAACTTTTATGACTGCGTCAATTGCTTTCGATATTTAGGTGTGAACAATGGCCAGGCCACTCTTGAAGATTTTATTGCGTGAACACAATGAATAATATAACCGCTAACATTGCTGATGAAGAATGGCTCATTTGGGAAGTAGACTACATGTCGTATTGCGAAGTACCGGGGTATATTTAATCCGATTAGTAGATTATTGGTCTGCATTTAGAGGCTTTTTGGTGTGATGAATGAGAAACCTTCAGTGATAAACCATAGTTGTTGTTAACGGAATTCTGAGGTGGTGAATTTCTGAAACCAATATAGTTTATATTATTTAAAGGTACTCAATCCGATCAGACGGTCCCCATACCATCAGATACAACAACAACAACATTTGTTTAAAATACGCTTTAGTTATCAGAATCGATGTATTGCAACAAAATAATGCTAACCACTGTTAATTATGGTATAAAATTTTCCAAAACTTGTTATTTATCAACATTTTGTTCAAAACAATATGGCCGTATTATCAATAATGTATCACAAAATTTGTCCGTATTACCACTTGATTTTAGAGTTACCCATCTTCATCCGCAATTTTGTCCGAGACCCTCCGTTTGACCGCGTGTTTCTGGACCACATATTACTACACATCTCGAGAAATAACAAACATCAAAAATTGATATCTGATCACTCTGACCTTTGATGGGTGGGTTCCTCGACTCGAATCAAATATGTTTTACACCCGAAGCCAAAGAAATAGTAATTTAGGAGCGTCTGATCGGATTGAGTACTTTAATTATAAGCCTATATATCATAATATGATCTTGAGGGCTTACCATTTCTGACTATGTTTTTCGTGTTGTATATGATGGCGAGAAGAAGTGCGAGTTGTGGTTACTGGTCGAATCGAGTACCAGTTCACCGCTCCCCACACAATTTAGTCTATATTTCTTGGTGAGGGGCCAATGAGAAGTGGGTTCGAATATACATATAGTTCTGAATCTTCGTCATATCTTCCATAAGATATTTCAATGTCAACTGTTTTATGCGCATGTGCCGTTGCAGATTGACAATCAACAATGAGCAGAGAGTCTCTGTTCAAAATTTGAGAATGCAAAGACAAGAAAGGAAGGGCTGAATAATGTGTCGTGCGATTTGACCGTGAGAAAAAATTAGTAAACTTACAAACCATAAGCACGAATTCCTTCGTTTCACGGAGTTAGCTGAATTGTTTTCGCGATCAAAACCACAGGTCCCTGACACAAAATCATTCATAACACTAGAATTACCTATAAAAAGTACTTCTAGTGCTATGACCAATATTGCGTCAGGGATTTGTGGTCAAAACACCACGACCATGCATATTGATTACGCCCTTCCTTGTAAATGCACAGCTTGAAGTTGTCAATGCAAATATAGTCGTCAGAAGGGAGGATATCCTCAACCGAGGACCAATAGTTTTGCATATATAGTCATGTGAGATTGTTTAAACCGATGCGGGGAGGGGAGAATGTGATATTTTCCCACTCCACCCTTCACTGCAATGACGCCCACATCGAAACACTTATAAATGCTATGGAGTTGACCTGTTGACGTACACCGCGCATGCCTTACATTATCTAAACAAAATATTGAAAAGTTATCTCGATATTTTGAGATTATCTCGATATAAATTATATTGAGAAGTTATCTCAAAATATCGAGATAAATATAATAATCTCAATGTCCTGTTTCAGCCATCGTACATTTTTGTGAGGATAACAACTTTTGATTTCGGGATTCCAGTTTCTGCCATTGCAAAGAATACACGTATTTTGTCGGTGTGTTCTTCGACAGTTTACTTGTTGGTTATTGGAAAAGACTGAGACTGTGTCTCCTCTGCTAACTGATATTCAGTATTCACCCCATCTGCTAACTGGTATTCAGTATTCATCCCTCTGCTAACTGGTATTCAGTATTCATCCCTCTGCTAACTGATATTCAGTATTTACCCCCTCTGCTAACTGGCTTTCACTATTCATCCCCTCTGCTAACTGGCTTTCACAATTCATCCCTTCTTCTAACTGATATTCAGTATTTACCCCCTCTGCTAACTGGCTTTCACTATTCATCCCCTCTGCTAACTGGCTTTCACCATTCATCCCCTCTGCTAACTGATATTCAGTATTCACCACCTCTGCTAACTGGTATTCAGTATTTACACCCTCTGCTAACTGGGTTTCACTATTCATCCCCTCTGCTAAATGGCTTTCACTATTCATCCCCTCTGCTAACTGATATTCAGTATTCACCACCTCTGCTAACTGATATTCAGTATTCACCCCATCTGCTAATTGATATTCAGTATTCATCCCCTCTGCTAACTGATATTCAGTATTCACCCAATCTGCTAACTGATATTCAGTATTCACCCTCTGCTAACTGGTATTCAGTATTCACCCCCCCCCAGCTAACTGATATTCAGTATTCACCCCTCTGCTAACTGATATTCAGTATTCACACCATCTGCTAATTGATATTCAGTATTCACCCCATCTACTTATTGATATTCAGTATTCATCCCCTCTGCTAACTGATATTCAGTATTCACCCCATCTGCTAACTGATATTCAGTATTCACCCCATCTGCTAACTGATATTCAATACTCACCCCATCTCCTAACTGGTATTCAGTATTAGCCCACCTGTTAACTGGTATTCGGTATTCACCCCTCTGCTAACTGATATTCAGTATTCACCACATCTGCTAACTGATATTCAGTATTCACCCCATCTGCTAACTGATATTCAATATTCACCCCATCTGCTAACTGATATTTAGTATTCACCCCATCTGCTAACTGGCTTTCACTATTCATCCCCGCTGCTAACTGGTATTCAGTATTCACCCCTCTGCTAACTGATATTCAGTATTCACCCCATCTGCTAACTGATATTCAGTATTCACCCCATCTGCTAACTGATATTCAGTTTTCACCCCATCTGCTAACTGATATTCAGTATTCACCCCATCTGCTAACTGATATTCAGTATTCACCACATCTGCTAACTGATATTCAGTATTCACCCCATCTGCTAACTGATATTCAGTATTCACCCCATCTGCTAACTATTATTCAGTACTCACCCCATCTACTAACTGGTATTCAGTATTAACCCCTCTGTTAACTGATATTCAGTACTCACGCCTCTGCTAACTGATATTCAGTATTCACCCCTCTGCTAACTGGTATTCAGTACTCACGCCCTCTGCTAACTGGTATTCAGTATTCACCCCATCTGCTAACTGATATTCAGTATTCACCCCATCTGCTAACTGATATTCAGTATTCACCACATCTGCTAACTGATATTCAGTATTCACCCCATCTGCTAACTGATATTCAGTATTCACCCCATCTGCTAACTATTATTCAGTACTCACCCCATCTACTAACTGGTATTCAGTATTAACCCCTCTGTTAACTGATATTCAGTACTCACGCCTCTGCTAACTGATATTCAGTATTCACCCCTCTGCTAACTGGTATTCAGTACTCACGCCCTCTGCTAACTGGTATTCAGTATTCACCCCATCTGCTAACTGGTATTCAGTATTCTCGCCCTCAGCTACATGTAACTAATATTCACGATTCATGGGGAGGGGTGACAGTGACACCTCATAGTGTAAGGAAATTTGGGGCGGGGGTGGTGGAAGTGGGTGTTGGAAATTCGTAGTTGTGTCTTCGTCCCCCACCGAAGAACCTGCACTGTAGATCTCCGTTCCTACATGTACATCGCGGTCAACACCATTGCTGAATATATTTGAGGCGAAGACAACTTGACTCACTCTTTTTCTGACATCGAATTGACGCGGATGCGCCATCTAAATGGCATAGGTGATACTTTAAGCACAACACGAAACGGACGTTTCAAGTGGTCGAATGACGCAAGAAGCGACCTATCAAACATTGTTCTCAATCTTATGCACACTCGCTGATACGCCTTGAAGATATTTGCAAATCGAGTACACCTGTACCGTAAATAACCACCGAGTGTGTGATCGTGATGATGCAACAACCTGTCTGATCAGCTTATTATGTCGATGTTTGATCACAGTTATTCGCGTTTATTGGTTTGGCCAGGTTTCATTGTGGCATTTAGTTTTGGCGTACGGGAATTCGCGGAACTCTTGCAGAATAACGCCTTGTATTTCGATTGCCGTAATTCCTCTATCCAGTCCTCCTCGGGTTGCCATTTCCCCGAGAGTTTGCATTCTTGGCGATGTGGATTGTGATTGAACATATTTATTCCTCGGCATGCCCCGCGATGACTGTTAACTAGAGGTGTTCTCATGTCCAGACACTGATTCTATGTATACCGTCGCACGAATATCATGGAATATATCATGGAATATACCTTTACATTTACCTTCTCAGTACATTCCTTCTGTATCAGGAGAACCGTCCTTCATATGGGCGGACGTAACCACGCCTTCTCGACTCTCTAGCACATAGGTTTGATATGGGTATATATTCGACAGTCTGCAATAAGTATAATTGTCTATATAGACCCGCCATATCAAATCCAGTCGGAAGTCGGGATTTTTTTTACCCTGTGCCAATGCATTCTCTTATATATATGCGAGTCGACCATAGGTCGCCTCGCATATATAAGAGAATGCATTGGCCTAACAATTTTTTATCATTTTTTTAAATAAATGTTTCTGACAATTTATAGGACATAAAATAAAAAACATCCATTACCCTGCAGGGAGCCCCACACATATATAGAAGCATATATAGAAGAGTGTCGTCTGCTCATGTTTGTCTGGGGCTCTGTATGGGTGAAATTATAAAATTGTTAAAGAATACAAGAAAAAAATTATTAAAATTGTAAAAAATTGTTAGGCCAATGCATTCTCTTATATATGCGAGGCGACCTATGATCGACTCGCATATATAAGAGAATGCATTGGCACAGGGTCTAACTTGTGGCTGTCACTGTCTACCAGGGTCCACTTGGCACAGATTTTAGACCAGTTTTCTTCTTGGACAGGATACGGAGACGAGAATGGTGTCGTTTGTAACACAAACATCAGAGTCGTTATTTGGTGGGAGCATCTGGATTCAGAATCCTAAACCGATTACGGGGCGGGGCTAAATCGAGATTACACGGATTCTAGGTCAGATTTTGAAATCCACGTGGTCTCCGATACTATGTTTAATGTTCTCCCAGCATCAAACAAGGCTCATGTATTTGACACGAGTATCATTTGTATCTTATGTTTATAACTTTCATGTTTGTTGTGAAAGTCATGTTTTTCTTCTATGTGTATATACATGGCACGTAATTAGCTGCCAATCCGACTTACTTGCAACTTTTGTTCAAGTTAAAGTGTGTTTATTGATGGGGCAAGCATTTCTAACAACTCTAGATCTCCTGAATCAAATTCCGAAGACGTTGTGGAGAACACACGAAATTTGTCAGTTGTACAGGGACGTGGCGACAGGGGTTGGTTTGGGATGTCTCGAACCCCCACCCACCCACCCCGAACTTTTGTACAATTTAATTAGCTGTACAGTCATTCATACGTAAGGCAAATCAGGATTCTTTTGACTAACTTTTCTAACTAATGATACGTACAAGCCAGCAAACGCAACAAACAAACCCGATTTTAAACAAATACATATATAAACTTATGACTAACTCGGGGGAGGGGGTGACCGGTGATCTGTATATATGTTCAACTTGTATTGGTAGTCATGATGCTTTGCCATTACTAATTATTTTATTATTCAGTTTAATAACATATGGGGGAGGGGGTACCCTTAAGTGAGTCAGCACTTGTCCTCCAACCCATTGTCTGTATAAACAAATGTATGTGTTATATATCATGTGTCATCTAAATTTAACAAATAAATATGTTTAAACTAAACTTTGGTACATTTCCAGCAGTTGGAAATTTCATGCCTGACACAACATTAGTTGGACATTAACTTGACACCATATTAGTCGGGGAGCCAATAAGGTCCACCTGCACCCCCCCCCCCCCCCGATGATTACAAATAACCTTATTTTTATTGTTCCCTATGGTATCCAGATAAAGAATCCGGAATTCACCGAAAAATAAAGGTGGCCCTAGGTGGCCCTAGGTGGGTGCTAGAGCCATTTGAATCCAAGATGGCCGCCATTTCCTCTAACTCCGACCAGATGTATTTAATCGTTGTAATAGATCGGTTGTTAGCAAAAGACACAGACAAAATGTATGCCATTTTGTTGGTATGATGTCCTTCTTCAAAATGACGGCAAATAATTTCGAAACAAATTCAAAATGGCCGCCGAAAAATGACGTCATATGCACGAAAATAGGAAATTTAATTAATATTTCACCATATCTTCCATTTTTCTTCATATTAATCATTAGTAAATGGCAATGTTTTTGAGACAGTTATCAAGCGTGATATTATAGCGTCATTTTAAGACATTTGCCATTGACGAGGGTTCAGTAATAGATACAGAAAGAGGATTTGAAAAATAGGGGTGAAATTTTCGATTTTTTTTGCAAGACGATTTTGCTGTATTTAATCGTTGTAATAGATCGGTTGTTAGCAAAAGACACAGACAAAATGTATGCCATTTTGTTGGTATGATGTCCTTCTTCAAAATGACGGCAAATAATTTTGAAAAAAATTCAAAATGGCCGCCGAAAAATGACAGGCATCAAGCGTGATATTATAGCGTCATTTTAAGACATTTGCCATTGACGAGGGTTCAGTAATAGATACAGAAAGAGGATTTGAAAAAGAAGAGTGAAATTTTCGATTTTTTTGCAAGACGGTCTTGATAGTCATTTTAACGACAAACCACACAGGATGTTAATATAGAATGTCAACAACTATGTGCTTTATTTTATTGGACGGATGTTTTACTTCAATGGGAATGAAATTGGTGTAGAACATTTCCAAAATGGCCGCCGAAAATATGAAAAATGGTAAATATTGTCCCAGGGTGTCCTGCAATGGCTTACAAGTTGTGGTTGATATATACAATTGGCTAATCTGTATTATATACATTGAATACTTACATGTCTGATGCACCATGGATCATTGTTTCTATTGTCACCACTGACATCACCAGAAATATTGGATATTTCTCTCACAAACTTGACATAAATATCGGCAAAAATTGGACAATTGGACAATTGGACAATTTTTAAAAGTAAAATGCAACTATCATTGGTATCAAAGGTATTTATTGTTTTGGTCTATCTTAAATGTGTCACACTACGGTGTTTATAGACCAAATTGCTCAAGATGGCTTCCAAAATGGCAACCAAATTTGTAAAAAGTTAATTTTTTACATATATCCCGAACATTATTATCTGCGTTATTCGACAAGGTAGCAAACTGTGACTCACTTGGTTATTATACGTGTTAGTTAATTAACCGACAACTACGTTCTATTCTGTTTGTCCCAGTTCCGTATGGGGCATGACAAATTCATTTTAAAGTTGCAGTATGGAACCTCTTTCGTGATTCTGGCCATATTATTGAAAGGAAATGGGCAAAACTTTGTGAAGGAACTGAGATGAACCGTAATATGTGGCTATTCTGGCCCATCATGATAAAAAGTGATCAACTGGATAAAAGATGGATGCCAATATGGCAGCAAGGGAGTTACTGTATGATCATAGGTGATGTGAATAGGTATACAGGGAGTTACTGTATGGTCATGAATGATGTGAATAGGTATACAATGAGTGACTATATGGTTATGAGTGGGGTGTCCATGGTGAGATGCATAGGAATATAAGGAGTGGCTGTATGGGCATGTGTGAGGTGAATCGGTATACATGTAGTGACTGTACGGTATATTGTGTGTGGCCGATGTGATCGTATGGGCATTGCTGTGGTATATAGATATAACGAGAGTAGCTACATGGTCATCCGTGTGTTGTTTATGTATATATGGAGTGACTGTAAGGTCGTGGTGGTCGTGATGTATATGTGTACCGTGTGTGGCTGTATTGTGACATGTGGTGTATATGTATATTTGTGCTGTCTGTATGATCATGGATGGATTGCGTAGATAAATAGGGTGTGATTTTATGGTTATGGGTAATGTGTATAGGTGCACATGGTATGCCTGTGGTCAAGATTGAAGTTATATGCATACCTGGAATAAGCTTTATGGTTATTGACGAGCGTGTGGCTATATAGGGAGTGCCATTTTGGTAACGGGTGGGTCGTATATTTATATATGTTGTGGATGTATTATCATCGGTGGTGTATATGGTGTAGATGAATGATCATGGATGGCGTGTATGAGTATACAGTGAGTTGATTAATTGTCATGTGTGAGGTGTATATGCAAGTATGAGACTTATGAGTGGTCGTGTGTGCGGGTATTGGTATATTTGGAAGGGCTCACCATTGGTGGGTGAGGTGTATATGTATATCTGAATTGACTCTATGGTCATGGGTATGGCGAATAGATATACATGTAGTGGCTGTATGGTCCATGGTGAGATGAACAGGTATAAAATGAGTGACTGTAAGATCGTGAATGTGAAATAATATGTATACATAGAGTGACTATATGGTCAGGTGTAGGAGTATACCTGGTGTTCATGCATGGTGATTCATGGCTGTGTCGTCATTTGTGGCATGTACCGGTATAGCCAAATAAGGATGTATGGTCAGGTGTACGTGTATAGAGTGGGTGACTATATTGTCATTTGTGTGGTGTGTATGTACATATGAGGTCATGGGATGCGTTGTACATGTATAATTTGGGTGGCTATCGCTTTCCACAATAACTCAAGGATATGTTAATCAATAGAGAGGTCATGTCAAAGAGTTCTCCACCTTGATAGTGTTTGTGTACATGGGGAACTTTAAACGTGAAAAGCGATAGCCACCCATTACCACACAGTCATTCCATATATGCATAAACACCACATACATAACAATATAGTGACCAACTGTATAAACGTACACCTGACCCATGACCATGGATGGCCATACAGCCATGCGTCACAATGCAAGTACACCGGGTATAATCCAAAAGATGACCCATAACCATAGAGTCACTCCTTGTATACCCATTCATCTCACCATTGGCCATACGGTCATCCCATGTATACCTATTCTCCACACACACATGGTCAAATAGACATTCAATATATACATCAACACCGCAACAATGACCATATAGTCACCTCGGGTATACATATCCACCTCACCAATGGTCATATAGCCACTCGCTTCATACACATACCCTCATCCGTGGCACCTGGTATACTCCTTCATCTGACCTATGGCCATATAGTCACCCCGTGTGTACCTATTCAAAACATTCATACATGATCATGGTCAATCATTGTATATATATTCACCTCACCCTTGGCCATGTCACTCCCTGTATCCCTATTTGTCACACCATAGCAGAATAGCCACTCAAGATATACTAATACTCCCCAGCCATGTCAGTATATTCAATCCATGTATGCATATGCACATCATCCATGGTCATATAGCCGCTCGCTATATACACATACCCCTCGCCCATGACCATATAGCAACACATGTGTATGCCGGTATAACCTACACATGACCATACCGCAACGAGTCACCAAGCAGGAACACCGGGTATACTCATACACCTGACACATGACAATTTAGTCACTCCCTGCATAGCTATTCATTACATTTATGATCATACAGTCACTCATTGTATACATACATGTACTCGTCTCACCATTGACCATACAATAACTCCCTGTATACCTATTCACCTTACCTATGATCATATAGTAACTCCCTGACATTCACCCTATATCCAGTTGATATGTTTTATCATAATGGACCAGAATAGCCACATATTATGGTTCATCTCAGTTCCGTTTCAAAGTTCTGCCCATTTCCTTTCAATAATATGACAAGAATCACAAAAGAGGTTCTCCGCCAAATTTCATACTGCAACTTTAAAATGAATTTGTCATGCCCCATACGGAACTGGAACAAACATAATAGAACGTGGTTGTCAGCTAATTAACTAACACGTATAATAACCAAGTGAGTCACAATTTAATACCTTGTCGGATAACGCAGAGAATAATGTTCGGGATATATGTAAAAAAATAACTTTTTACAAATTTGGTTGCCATTTTGGAAGCCATCTTGAGCAATTTGGTCTATAAACACCGTAGTGTGACACATTTAAGATAGACCAAAACAATAAATACCTTTGATACCAATGATAGTTGCATTTTACTTTTAAAAATTGTCCAATTGTCCAATTTTTGCCGATATTTATGTCAAGTTTGTGAGAGAAATATCCAATATTTCTGGTGATGTCAGTGGTGACAATAGAAACAATGATCCATGGTGCATCAGACATGTAAGTATTCAATGTTATTAATACAGATTAGCCAATTGTATATATCAACCACAACTTGTAAGCCATTGCAGGACACCCTGGGACAATATTTACCATTTTTCATATTTTCGGCGGCCATTTTGGAAATGTTCTACACCAATTTCATTCCCATTGAAGTAAAACATCCGTCCAATAAAATAAAGCACATAGTTGTTGACATTCTATATTAACATCCTGTGTGGTTTGTCGTTAAAATGACTATCAAGACCGTCTTGCAAAAAAATCGAAAATTTCACTCCTCTTTTTCAAATCCTCTTTCTGTATCTATTACTGAACCCTCGTCAATGGCAAATGTCTTAAAATGACGCTATAATATCACGCTTGATGCCTGTCTCAAATACATTGCCATTTACTAGGATTAATGTGAAGAAAAATGGAAGATATGGTGAGATATTAATTAAATTTCCTATTTTCGTGCATATGACGTCATTTTTCGGCGGCCATTTTGAATTTTTTTCGAAATTATTTGCCGTCATTTTGAAGAAGGACATCATACCAACAAAATGGCATACATTTTGTCTGTGTCTTTTGCTAACAACCGATCTATTACAACGATTAAATACAGCAAAATCGTCTTGCAAAAAAATTCGAAAATTTCACCCCTATTTTTCAAATCCTCTTTCTGTATCTATTACTGAACCCTCGTCAATGGCAAATGTCTTAAAATGACGCTATAATATCACGCTTGATGACTGTCTCAAAAACTGTCTGTGTCTTTTGCTAACAACCGATCTATTACAACGATTAAATACATCTGGTCGGAGTTAGAGGAAATGGCGGCCATCTTGGATTCAAATGGCTCTAGCACCCAGTAGGGCCACCTTTATTTTTCGGTGAATTCCGGATTCTTTATCTGGATACCATAGGGAACAATAAAAATAAGGTTATTTGTAATCATCGGGGGGGGGGGGGGGTGCAGGTGGACCTTATTGGCTCCCCGACTATATATAGGTTGGAATTGTTCTCATTGTTTGATTTTTCAACCAGTAAAAGTTGGTGATTTTCCAATCTTAGGATGTGTCAGGTTGGATATTTCCAAGGGGGTGCAAATAGAATTCTGCGAACCTGTGAGTTTGATGTTTGGTTCAAGGGGGGGGGGGGTGCAGTTGGTCGGAAATTTGATGGAGCACGAGCTCTCTCTAGCCACGTCCCTAGAACTTGTACGTGTGGGTACTTAGTTAATAAATTGACTGCATTTCCACTATATATAGTCCTGAGATCCTAGAATTAGCTTTATATTTATGTTTGTGCGAATGGGGGATGCAGTTCACGTGCGATCACAAGACCACAACATTAGCTTCATGGGCAAAGCTTTATTTTCCAACTATAATGTACAGCACGTTTGGTCAAAAAATGCCTGTGTTTCTGCACTATACAGAGACTATTGTGCAAAACGACTGCATTTAACGAAACAAAACATTTTAAATATGAAATTGCTATTCAATAAATAGAGCATGGCTTGGAGTGAAATACGCCGATATAGTGCATAGTGAGGTTGTGTAGTTCACGACGCGAAGCGGAGTGAACTACACAACCGCACTATGCACTATATCGGCGTATTTCACGACACGTCATGCTCTAATTATTATATTGTATCGAACAAATGCAGAAATTAAAGGCAAACCAGTGGGCAAACACCATTTTATTTAAAAGAAGAAAAAAAAATATGTAAAAAAAAAAAAAAAAAAAATTAAATTCCTCTTTGTTCAGGTTTGTTTGTTTGATTTAGCAGTAGGAAACTACTATTTTCAACTTTTACTATGTTCAGACAATTGATGTTCGCCTTACTGAAGCTTTAATTTGGATCAGCGGCGAAATAACAAGTAGTTTCAGAACAAAGTTGGATGTAGTGTTCGTTACTATTTTTAGTAGTCAAAACTACATATGCATAGTGCACGATGGGAGAGACTTGAAGGCGTACTAGTATACAACTACGACTAATAGAGTCGAGTAGCCAACCAATCGGAAAGCTTGATTTCAATAACAAAGTCACGTGAGATACAATATAAGACAGATAGTACATACGTGTATCTGATAATCCATCAATATCATATAATCCTACTATTTCTTGAATAAGAAGGTACATCTAATAACGAACAAAGCAGAAGACATATCCATGCAGGTTCACGTGAATTCGGTCAATGGTGACGTATATCCGCCGAATTTGAAATCGACATGCGTTCGGGCGGTATTTTATGGATGGAATTATGAAATGAACATGACGAAAGTGACACTGAAATTGACAATGGTTTGCTTCAAGTTCGCCATCAACCGAAGTGCTTCCCCAGCGTTACTATCAATAACATTATTATTTGGCTAATTTCAGTAATATTCTCCCCGTTTACACTCAATAACACAAATTTGTCTCCGCATTTACAATTCGTTGATATAGATCGTTTATATTCTGCAATAATTTGTACACAAGGGACGGATTCTTATGTTTGATTGTGTTTTTAAACTCCGAGGTGGCGAAATCTCGGTTTGTTTACATTATGAATGTTTGAGTCCGTAATCGGAATCAGAATCTGAATCCGAATTACGACGAAATAACGATTGATTACGATTACAGTCTGTTCGTTTACTGATTCTGGTCTGTTCGTTTAAAGGTACTCAATCCGTAAAGAGGGTCCCCATCTCAACAGATTCCAACAACAACAATCCGATCAGAGGGTCCTATATTACTATTTCTTTGGCTTTGGGGGTAAAAAATATTTGATTCGAGTCGAGGAACCCATCAAACAAAGCTCAGAGTTATTAGATATTGATTTTTCAAATTTGTTATGTTCTCGAGATGAGTACTAATAACTGCCGTAATCTGCTCTGGATGTGTACTCCAAATCTATTCAAACAGACAAGGATGAATAACTCTAAAATCAAGTGTAATTTTAACGCAATTTTGACTGAGTTCTGGGCCAGATAGTATTCCCGATAATGAAAAATAATAGATTTCTAAAATCGATATCTAACAAATCAGAGCTTTGATGGGTGACTTCCTCGACTCGAATCAAATATTTTTGACCCCCGAAGCCATTGAAATAGTAATTGAGAGGAGTTTTATCGGGTTGAGTACCTTTAACGAACCACGTCGTTTTCGGGGACTAATCCGTAATCTGAATCCAGATTCTCTCACGAAATAACGACTCTGGTGATGGAAACCATAGTCAGAAATGGTAACGCCCTCAAGATCATAATATTAGGCATATATAAAATATATTGGAGCTTGGGATCTTCATCTACAGTATACCATATTAACTAAGAAATATATTACCTGCACTGTTTTTGCAATGTTATAAACTTAAAGAATTCCCTGTCACAACGTCAAAAATTTCCCAGATTTTTAACTATAGTGAAGTATGATCTCTACGGCTGTATAGCTGGAGTAGAGGTTCATGGCATGATCTAGGGGTGAGACGCCCTGTCGCCACCTTTATGATAACAGGTCCGTGTGCTATGATGCAGTACAAGTACGTTTAGCCTACTTCCAATACAAGTAGATCGAAAGATCGCACCAAAACTATAGTCACCACAATTCCTCGCTACGTTACGTGCAGTTGCCAAAACAAACGGTACCGCGTTGGCATCTATATATACCTGGCACAAACGAGCAAGTGTTTGTCTTCCAGCTTAAACACGGCATCTATTTGCCTCCTACTTTAATATATAAGCGCGGTGTCCCCTGCAAAGAAAAGTTTATGTCTTCGTGATGGTGAAGAGCGCGCCAACGACTACTTGGGCACAAAACCATTTCACCGGGACAAGCCATGATTCAAAATTACGGATCACCTAGCGACATCGTGTATTATTGACAACGTATTAACGACAACAGATTCTGAACGCATTACTGATCGGAGCTAAATCGTAGCGTTAGTGCGGCACCGACTTGCACATATAGTGTTAGATAGCCGATATTACAGAGAATATACAAAACAAGTACGCAAATACTCAAGTATGTTTTAATCACATTTACTCTATCACCTACGACAGGACCAAATGCGCTTGCCAATATACACCATAAGAGGGCGTAATAATTGCATTTTCACAATCTATATTTAACTATATAGAGCACGATGCAATATATGGACAATATTAACATCGTATACGGCCAATAATAGTGTTTTCTACATGTATAGCTATACAATTTATAGGAGTGGCAGTCTACTCAATTCTAAGAAAGATGAAATTGATTTACTTAAAATATTTTCTGTATTTGTATCTTCCGCTTTCAGTAGGAATGAGACTTTTTGATTCGTGTCGATGAACCCACCCATCAAAGCTCAATGTGATCAGATATCGATTTTTGAAATTTGTTATTTCTCGAGATATGAACTTATTTGTGACTGGAAAAAAATCGCCAAGGCGACGGCCAAATTTCGTGATAATTAAGTGATAATACGGCCATATTCCGTTGAAAAATATGTTGATAAATGACACGTTTTAGGAAATTTTGTACCATATTTGACAGTGGTTAGCATTATTTTGTTGTGATTAATCGATTCTGATAACTAAAGCGTATCTTGAAGAAATGTTGTTGTTGTTGTTGTTGTTGTTGTTATTATTGTAACTTGATGATATGGGGACCGTCTGATCGGATTGAGTACCTTAATTTAACTAGGCGAGAAACAGGAAGCGGCATTTCGGGAATCGGGATAATACATCCTGTCACTAACTCGCGGTCATAGTGGATCCACCAGGCCCGGTTCCGTGGTTTTAGTGCTACAGGTGAAAGTTTTGGAGTAGCATTTCCAAAGATGGAAGTCATGAATATTCAAAAGCTACTCCAGAACTTTGTCCTGTAGCACTAAGATCAGGAACCGGGCCTGAATGAATCTCTGAAACCACATGAACGGAGATGGATTAATCCAATACGGCCGCGACTCAGTGATCTCGATAATTAAAATCACATAATTATTAATTAGTATACGTGTACCTCACCACCTTTTGTCTCAATGTGACGCGATAAGTATATTGTGTAGATATTATGTAAAGTGGAAGACAGTTTTGTTATCCACGATAATGGTACAACCGCGGCTGATTGTCAATTGAAAAAGTCCCTCTGTGAATGGACTTCTGAAAAATTAATACGGAGACAATGCGCAATGTGCAGGAAAATTATTCATTACTAAAGACATTCATGCATGCAGAGGTCACAGTTCAATTATGAGTGTGTCGAGTCTGCGCAGTTCTATGGCAAGTATTGAATATTCTTTGAAAAATCGATCAAAGCTCTTCGTTATGTCTGAATGAGTGTGCTTCTGGTGCGTCTGGGGTTAAAATGAGAGAAGGTTAGTCACACAAAGGGCCACTATAGTAAGTCAATTCACTAACAGTCGCGATTCTTGGAGATCAAACTGAGTACAACAGAGACCGAGGTTATTAGAAAAAACACGTGCTTGTAACTAGATGAAACGAAATTCATCAATGGATTTGTAGTACTATTTTCTCGCACCGTCGCATGAATACCAACCACTCTCAGGCGTATAGGGTCACATCAATAAATCAATACGCTACAAGAAGAGTTTACTACAAGCATAATTCTTACACAATGGCCGTTTCTAGTGATAAAGATGGAAAATGAATCAAGTTTCAACAGCTTAATGAGTTGCGAAGGTGTCTCCACACACAGAGACTTGAATCAGGCCATTTTCGCGGGGTATGCATGAGTGAATTGTTACTATTTAGAACACAACCGACCGTCATCGGATAAACACTGAGCGCAGTGTAGTGTCTGAGGAATAGTAAACAAACAACACTAATAATGGGTGATGAACTTGATTTCTGTGACAAATCACCAGACGGACCTAGGGTGGACCTACTGGTGAGTTTATACCGATTATTTTATAATTTTCAGCATTTTTAGAGCGCTTTGAAAACAGGAATAGCAAGCACAGAATAGACCCACCACATGTGGTTAGTGATGATGCAATTTGTCGAAGCTGCGTTGGGCTGGTTTGCCAACACTGTTGTTTCTGTTCACGTATTTATTCACTCACCTATATTCATCATGCCCTACAAGTGCCAATGTCTATTTCCGAACAAAAACAAAAACACTTGGCGTATCATAAATATGGTGACCACCTGCTTGTCTGCATATTCTAAGAGCTAAATAAATGGAATATGTGGGGGTGTTTGTCTTCGAGTTGCCGCTCTTGACTGAGAATTGGTGCCAGTGCTGAAGAAATATGTTTGGCGATACATGTAGTGAATTTTATGGATCGATGTTTGAGTATATATATCTTTCTTTTGCTTCCGAGTCAAATAAGCTATTAGGAATTTGGTTCATGTGTTTTTCAACCATGAGGAAACAAAAATAATGAAACGAAGAGATATGCGTATATGAGTGTATAGTGTGCAGTTTTTCCCAATTTCCCAGCCAGACGTAGTTAAACTCCATTTCGAACCTCGTCCCCGATAATAATGAGCTAAAATAAAGTAAAAGTTCGAACATTTGTCAATGGGACATGCCAATAATGGTGCCCCCCCCCCCCATTTTTAGATATATTAAACAATATATATACACATCGCCTAGTATTTGACTGTTTTGACACTAGACAATTAAGTAATAATGGGATCATTATATATTTTAAACAATATATAATCACCCCTCCGATTAAGAATTTATTTATATGTAATGATATAAGTAATTATGGCCTTGAAAAATATGATATATTATTGTAAAATCACTTATGTATGTATTCCATATATGTTCTTAATTGGTACACATGAGTCACCCCTCTGTGTTAACTTGTATTTATTCATGGATGGTACACTGTAATGGAACAAATGTGAATAATTTCTACACAATGTGTTTTAAATTTGATCTTAAACAATATTGTGTAGAAAGGACACATGACATACGTGTCGGTGGAATTTCTCAGTATTCAATATGTGAGTATATTATAGTTAGTAGAGGAGATATGTTCTATTAGAGACACAAACCTCGTAGCAGCTGCCATATCACAGCAGATTTAAAACTTTGTGCTACACAATTATGTGTTGTTCAGTTTTGACACAGTGTATATCAAATTGATAAAAATTGCTGCCATTTTTTTCGGTGGTAGCCGTTGCGAGTTTTGTGTCTCCAATAGAACACATCTCGTCTAATAACTATGATACACTCATATATTCACTGATATTCAGTGTTGAAGAAATTCCACCGACACACATGTAATGTGTCATGTCTACACAATTTTGTTTAAGATCAAATTAAAAATATATTGTGTAGAATTTATACACATTTGTTCTAAGATTGTAGTGCGCGACACCCTCATTTGTCAATGGGACAACATACATCTGTTATGTGGGGTGGAAATGGAGCTGGGTCATATATAGTGCACACCTTTCACAGCAACCGAGCTGAGCGCTCTTTATTATTAAACATACTCTGTTCCAACATAACATAAAGACAATACATACAGACACATAAGACATTACATAATGAGACGGAGTACAGTTGACATTAATATTTTGCTGTATCTTATCGGAGATTTGGAGGCTTGTTATGTCGGTCGGAAACGGGGACGACATGGGAATGATGTTGTATATATAAGCTATAAACTGTTTTGGTCGTTCCGCCCACTTAGGAAGATGATACCCAATTTCAGATGGTAATATGTATACAAGAAATTGGTACCATGCCGCCCCATGAATACCTAATTAAGGCAGCATGTGATCAATATGTTGCATCTGGTCATTGCTATTTGTTTGGGTAATTAGTGGCTGATTGACTGTGTTCGTTAATACATGTATATTGATATTGTGAATGATGTATATAGATGTCGAGAAGCGTGGAAAGTAGAATGAGTAAGAACTAAAATGGAGGAGAGGAAGAGCGAAAGAGAAAGAGAAAGAGGAGGAGGATGAGTATGAGGGGGTAATGCATACTAAATGCATCATTGATGTGTATAGCCACACTTTATGACCGTCGTGCGCATTGGCGCCAAGAAATGCATCGTTAAAACAATAATACGGACAGGCACCAAATGCTGTCATATATTAAGTCCAGATGGTATAGGTTTGACAAGATCCATTTATTACCCAGTATACATAGTACGTGTATAGCGATATACTGGCGCCCGATGCTGTTGCTAATATTGATCATATTGGGGACAATTTTGGAATTGTTTGTTGTGTAGCACTGTCGCGTGGTTTCAACTTTAAAACGAGTTCCGCCCGACCTGTCAAATGGTACATCATATATGGCTATACATGAATTTCATATATTGTTACATTTGATATAGGATATACAATGCATGTCACTGCATGATAGTTCATTTCCTTGAGCATTGCTCACATCCTCTTAATGATGTCACCATTAAGTCCACGACGAAGGGGTAAGTACCTAAAACAAGGGACTTATAGGAGTATGAAAGTGTCATGCAAACTGTATATATATAGTTTGAGAGATGTAGATCCGTGACAACGTAGCAACGGAACCTGGGGGAATATATGTTTTGTTTGATTTAGTTGTTTTGTTGTTGTTGTTGTTGTTGTTGTTATTGTTGTTGTGTGTTTTTTTTTGTAATTACGCAATCAGCACCAACGAAGGTCGTCAAAGACTGTTCGTCCCTGCAGATGTAAATAAGTTAGCATTGCCTCTGACCTTTGACGCATCACTGAATTGTATGGGGATTGGGGATGCCCAAAGTAAAGAATATACACATCGCCCAAATAGTATTTGACACTCGACAAGATGCTGAGAATATAAAATCCCGATTAAACTCACGTATTTACATATCAGTCGCGTGTGCAAAAAGATGAATGAATAAAGTAGATCGCATGCATTAAACATTTTGTTACTAGATTCAAGTCGTATATATTAACCTTGGGGAATTTCATTGACGGCTTTGGAAATATTTTGTCACGCTTCAAGACTTCTAAAGTTTGACTGCCATTGATGAGGCCAGACCAGAACGTTGTATTTTTACAGTTCATGCATCATTTACAAGTTATATTCAACAGCCACAAAACATCAGTCAAACGACCTTTATATACTTCTGATGGTCCTGGTTGTCTGGTCCTATATAAGTGCGTCTGTGTTAATGTGTGTGATGTCTGAATAAATCCCATATATATATCACCGCATCTATATACAAGCCTTGAAATAGCGTGTCTGTCATTTGCAGAATGAGGTCCTCAGAGGGTGAATTTGGTGATGCTAGCCCGCTATGCGGGGTAGCATCAATAAATTCACCCTCTGTGGACCTTACTCTGCAAATGACAGACACGCTATTTCAAGGCTTGTCTATATATATATATATATATATATATATATATATATATATATATATATATATATGTCCGCGTTTAAAAGGTTCAACGTGGAAAACCGTGCATGTGTGATGACGAGAGATTATTATTTTTGCTGCATTACTCCCGCCAAACTTGGCCTATATGCAGCTGACCCAGCCGACCAAACTGTATTTTGGTTAAAGATACATAATCCGAATTAACGCCCCTAAATTATAATTTCTTTGGCTTCAGGCCAAGTTCAGGGGTAACCAGTGTTCACGCTGTCGGTAGCCAAATTAGCCAATGGCTAATATTTTTCGAATTTGGCTAATAAAAATTTCATTTGGCTAAACTTTTTTTGAACCCAAATGGAGACTGAAAGCATGGAGCCAGAAAGCTAATTAATAAAAGCGCTCAATAGATCGACATTCAAGACGAAGTTAGGTGACCAAAGTATTTCATTATTTTCGTACTTATGAAATATCGTACAAAGGGAAATCCGATCGACAACTCTATCAACCAAGCGATCACAAAGTGATATGCAATCATCTTTAGTTTTCACAAGACGGACATTCAAAGACGCATGGACATTAAACCGACCATGGTTGAATTATGACAATGTGAAGAAAGCAATGTTTTGTAAAGTGCATTGACGCCGGTATATAAGCAATTTGTTCGTAACAGGCTGTTTTAATCTGGAGAAAGATTACGTCACTCTGCACGAAGCAGCAAAAGGTCATTATTTTATTTTTACATTTAATCCCCTAATCCCCCATTCAGCCCATTGTCTGTCTGGTCACTCACGGCGCGCCTGCACAATGCATGTTTATGATGACATTGTATTTATGACGGTCGAGGTTTATGAGCACCAAGCGTAAGACAATAGCTTAATCAGCCAAATGTGAATCACGACACCGGGTAACACATATTTGATTCGAATCGAGGAACCCAGTGAACCCACCCATCAAAGCTCAAGAGTTATCAAATTTCGATTTTTTAAATCTGTTATTTTTCACCACCTGGAATATTTGGCACCATAGCAAATATTCGACGAGCATTGGAGAAAATATTGATTTATAACACGTTTTGGAACATTTTATTCTAGAATTGACAGTGGTTAGTATTATTTTTTGGCAATTAATCGATTCTGATAACTGAAGCGGAAGAAATGTTGTTGTTGTAATATGATGATATGGGGACCATCGAATTGGATTGTGTATAGTATACCTTTAAAGCCCGTTTCGATGTTTCGTGGCACCTAGGCATGTATGGGTTAATCGATCTCTAGATGTACAGAAACAACCCCTTCGGTCGAATGAATACATCATTTATGTTGTGCAATATATGCTAAACTTCATTTAATACAACGTTTGCTTTTGGGCAGGGCTTTATCGCTGTAAAAAATACAATTCTACAGCTGTTCCGCAGCCTTGATTTCGACTATTTTATGGTAGGTCAGTCGTCGACCGAAAAACGAAACTACTGATGTCTGGTCAGTGGCGGGGTTAATACATTTGGTTGGGGCGAATATCGGCCTTTCGTTAGACACCAAAACGAACCCTCTACGTGCCATATATTCCTCGATATACCGGCCGTCCCACGCAATTTCACATTCTGTTCCGCAGAATATCACCCTGTTCAGCATTCCATCCCATTCCGCATCTTGTCATGTCCCGAATGATTTACATACACTCTTGAGACTCATCAGCCATTGTTCACACCTAAATATCGAAACAACGAGACATCCGCGAAGTTCATTCGCGCGCGAATACGTAAAGCCTGCAAAAAGTATAACCGTACGCATTTTGCGAGTACGTCCCTTGTTACTAAAGTAAAATAATAATACCGCGATTGCGGTTGTATACCAATGTACCATCATTACACTACATGCTATACTGAATAATGTATCAAATAGCATGCAGAATAATAATCAGACCACAATTGTCGAACTTCGTTACATGGTTCGATCGAGTACTAAAATACCCAAGTACATTTCTAATCATATTTGCCCATAGCTCCTATGTCCTATCACACACCAAAACACCTTCACAAAACACACAGCGGCCGTAATGAATGAACTTGATGAACCTCATATGCATGTACCTGGACTGTTCGATTCATGTGATGTCCACCTCCACCCATATATATCGATACAAAACAGGTACCGAGAGCTGATACATGAGCTGTCACTGAGTCGCGGCCATATTATATCCATCCAGCCCCGTTCCGTTTTTTTAGTGTTAAAGTCAAAGTTCTGGAGTAGCATTCCACATATGGGGCTTTTGAATGTTCATTATATAGTTCCACATATGGATTGCTACTCCATAACTTTGCATGCATGTGACTGAACGAAACTGGATTATTTGTATCTATGGATGGAGGGAAACTTCCCAGGTGCCCAGGGGGGGGGGGTGAACAAATTTCTTCCGGCACGTATGCCGGGGTGGGTGGGTGGTCAAAGCCACCAACAAGCATTTTTTTCCGCAACTAAAAAAAAAAATTCCTGCTTGTTTTTAGTGTTTTGGCAATGAGTTGGGCTTCAAAACCACTTTGAATCAGTTTGAATGAGAGAAATAATGTAATTCTAACTGGTAAACTGACTGCAGGCAGTTATCGTGTTGTATTTTGTTGCAAATTTTAAAATCCAAGATGGCCGCTGGCAGCCATGTTTTTTTGGCCGAATGACCTCAAAATTACTCATTCCTATTTACATGTCCATGTTAACATCCGTGATAAATAGTATGCACAGAAATTCATATACAGCTGTTTACATTGAATTTCCCCCCGCAAATCTCTGTTTTAGTGTTAAAAGGGGGGGTGGGTGTCAAAAAATGGTCGGAAAAAACTGCCGAAAACGGAAAAAAAAATTGGCGGTGGGGGTGGGTGGGTACAAAAAATGATCGAAAGGGAAAAAATGCCATACGTGCCTGAAAATTTTTCCGACCCCCCCCCCCCCCCTGAGGTGCCTGGCTGCATGTGGCTCGATTGCGTGCACGGATGGCTATCCGAGGGAATCTTGACCATAGCCGTGTTAAAGACATATTATGGACTTGTTCGGGTATATGAGAAACTGATAAGTTAGCATTTATAGGCGCTTTACAACTGAAGGAATGTAGTAACATCGCCGAAAATTTCAAGCAAATCGACTGTGCCACTCCATAAAGTAAATATTTACTTCTCGATTCGGAACGCAACACTCTGCGATAAACTATCGAAAACGATTTAACCTTCGAGAATCACTGAAATTAAGTAATATATAATAATGACGATGTGTGTTGCCAATTTGGATATACTACTTGTAAAAATAACTACTTTGAGCAAGATTATTCTCCATTTCTATTTGATCACCCTACCGGAGTGTTTCGCATCACTTTAAACTGAGTTATCTATATTTTATGGATGGTTTGGTTGGATTGTTGGGGTTTATCGTAGTTTCGGCACCTATATATAGACCATATGCAATACGTATCATGGCGATCTCAGTGTTATTGGTGAATTAAGTCGACCACACAGAGGGTTACCATGGTTACGTTCACCGTGAATCCACCGTACGTATAGAAATTCCCAGCCGAATCAATTGTTCACAAATCCGCGCCTATCGGAAATCGAACCAGCTTCGCCATCGCTTCATGGGCGGCTCACGAAGGCCTACCTCGCAATGAAACTTCCGACTGATTCATAGGGGGCTCCGATGTGGATAGCGGATGTGGAGAAGACGTTCAAGCTGAAGAAAGAACCACGTTGAAGGTTACCTGTTATTAACATTGAGAATTGCATGGTTCAGAGAAAGTATGTGTCTCATTTCCGTTAAATAGTTCGAATCGATTATATTTTAGTCCAACAAATTTCGTTCAACATGTGGTTCTTGTTTTAAGTGCATTAAATGCGATATACCAAGTGCTTACGAATGTATAACACATCGTTTCTTACTGAATCGCATGCCTAATGGCCGTGCGTGGGCGGGTTAGCGTGTTAACCAGGGTAATGTCGTGGCGCTCTTCGTGTGAAGCATTCACGCTGGTGTGTATGTTGTCCGCCAATAGTTATATGTATAGGGTCTGTAAGTTTCTCGCTGTTTGTGGGTGGGGGGGGGGGGTATCATTTCAATTGTGTTTCGCTTGGCATTATAAGAAGGAGTATACACTCGAAACAAATTGGGTTGAATATAACTAAAATTTAAAGTGATCTGAAACACTCCGGTTTTTTTATATATGAATTAAATGCAGTGACTCTCGGTGGCGTAATTGTTTTCGTTAGTTTGTCGCCGATAGATGCGTCCCGAATCGAGTAGTAAATATTTACAATTGAGCGTAGTTCTGCATGACGATGTTTACCATGGAGTGGTACGGTCGATTTGCTTCAAATATTCGGCGATGTTAGTAGAATGTTACATTCCTCCAGTTGTCATAGCGTCTGAATACTAAATTAACAGTTTCACGCTTCCGAACATGTACATAATATGTCTTTAATCAGACTCTAAACCATAGTTGGGTTAGAAAAAGTAACCAAACATTGGGTTATGGTAACCCAACTTTGTATCCAAACGTTGTGTTAAATTAACCAAATATTTGGGTTTTTAAGTAACTAAACATGGAATTAGAGAAAAGCTATGTCAATATAAAATTATATTTCATATCAGTGAATACGTTTTGACCATAGAAAATTCTATGGTTTGTAAGTTACTCGCTGTTGGGGATGTAACATTGCATTCAATGGGTGTACATGTTCGAGATACATTCAATTGTGTTTCTCTTGGCCTTGGAAGAAGGAGTATAATATACATACATCTGAGGCAATGCAATCTCCACAATGGGCGAAAGACACCCAAAGCAGCCTCCGGATCATGTCTATACAAGAATGCTGCTTTATATGAACATTTGATCCTGGATTCTTGTGTTTTAAACCATACCATGAATAACTGACGCCTCACCAGTAAAAACCTGGAAACTTTTTGATGTTTTGACAGGGAAGTTTATAACATTGGAAAAAACAGTGCAGGTAATGTATTTCTTAGTTAACCCTTTACCCAACAGAAGGGCCCTGTGCCAATGCATTCTCTTATATATGCGAGTCGACCATAGGTCGCCTCGCATATATAAGAGAATGCATTGGCTTAACACATTAAAAATTATAAAATTGTTAAAGAATGTAAGAAAAAATGGTAAAAAGTGTTAAAAAAAGATTTTTTTTAGGCCAATGCATTCTCTTATATATGCGAGGCGACCTATGGTCGACTCGCATATATAAGAGAATGCATTGGCACAGGGCATAACTGTAACTATCACAATGTGGTCAAGGAGCCGGTTCCAATGATATCCATATTTGTATAGTTCTATTGAGACAGACCGAAGATATTTTAGGCTGTTGAAGCTTTATTTGGCCGGTTTTGGCCGGTTTGTTGGGTAAAGGGTTAATACTTGTTCCATATTAATGTAGTTCACTGTAGGGGAGGGTCCCAAATCGAAGTGGCACGATTTAGGAGATTTTGTGAGCGATTTTTCCTATATTTATACAATCATGGAAATTCTCCCGGGTATAAGTAATTCAATGTTTATTGCTATACGGCTCCAAAAAGTTACCCCAAAAAACATGCAATCTCGAGATGGGACCCCCCCCCCCCCCGACTGTGAAGTAGATTATTGAGGAACAAATATTAACAAAGAATTGTTTTCTCCGCCTTGTTTTTTCAATATTATAAAGTTCCCAAACAGAGCGGTCGGTTTTATACAGGTATACGGGCGTAGCCATTCAGAGTGGTGATTTATGGCATGAACTAGTTGTGTTCATCCGGGTTTCTGGTTGACACGATGCGAGCTTATTTTACCTGTGGGGGGGCTGTTCGCCAAGCGTGATGTTGACGGATCCTAAAACATCGTGCTTTTGGATTGAAAAAATGGAGAGGAGATTAACCTGTCTCATTCGTGGGAATCAATCAAATATGACATCACACAGTCGAAATATTCTGGTCTATCTAGGGGCCATGGAGCCAGACACAAAGCGAAAAGAATATGAATGAGGGGAAGATGACATACAACGAATTGCGATGGACTTCTTTGGTGGCTTCTTTTGACTCTAAATTGTCTGTGTCATGAACCTGTCGAGGACACCAGGGGTCAGTTAAGTTACGTGAAGAAGTGAACGAAGAAACAGTTATTGCACGGTTTGATAGCCATAGGGGGTATTAATTCATTTACAGTGGTGAATGAAAACTTGCCCTGGAGTGAGTAGATCAGTAACACAAATCTCGTTAAGCTACCATATTAAAAATCTGGCAGCAGCTTTAAAACCTTGCGCTACACAATTATGTGTTGTTCAGTTTTGACACAAACACAGTGTATAACAAATTTACAATACTGCCAATGTTTTGTTATGTGGTAGCCTTTGCGAAGTCTGTGTCTCCAATAGAACACATATCATCTAATAACAATGATGTACTCACATATTCACTCATATGCAATGTTGATATCTGTTATCCGGATAAGTTTGCATTACCACCTCACATGCAGTACGAAACGATACGATAGTTTTCAACGATTTGTCATAACCATTATTGTTTTGACCAGTTTCTTGCTCATTAATTTCCACTTGAGTAGACATTTACTTGATTGAACTATAGACTAAAAAATATAACTAAATCTTAGTCAGACTCTAAACCAACGTTTAGTCAACCGCAACTGACTAAACGTTGGTTTAGAGCTGTTAACTAAACTAGTTAGGTTAGAAAAAAATAAAAACCAAACATTGGGTTATGGTAACCCAACTTTGTAAACAAAAGTTGGTTAAATTAAACATTGGCTTTAAAGTAACTAAACATGCTGGTAGAGAAACCCTATCTCAATATAATTATAGTTCATCTAAATGAATGAGTTTTGTCCATATAATCTGAGATTCTGGTCATTAATTAAGGTTTCCCCAAATTAAGTCCAATGAATGTATTCATTTCGAACGTTAACGTCTGAATATGGTAGACATTTTGAATTAAAGTAGACTTCCAATCAATAGTAACATGAGAGTGAGAGCTCACGTGCAGCAAATCTTTACCAAGTGACATGAAAACCAGTCAGTATTAACGTTTTGAAATTTTGACAGGGAACCTTATAAAGTCGAAAATATAACGCGGGGAATATATTTCTTAACAATGTACTTCACTGTATATGTATAGGGTAATGGCTGAAAACTGTACATTATTTCAGGGAATGAATCGATCGAGTCCGCTAATATAGTATAGTAGGCCGAGAATGTACCATTAAAATTCGATGAAATAATGTACAGTTTGAAGCTATTATCCTACTTAAAACGTGGCCGAGTCGATTTGTTTGATGCGTCACCTCTCATCAGAATGGATTAACCCGAAATTGGGTCAAGACACCCGAGTTGTACCATGTGTTCGGCCCTACCCATTCGCTCATTGGCTGCACGGATGGCGTGATATCTCAACCCATTGTCAACTTAATGGGCAGGCACTCACTCGCCAGGCAGTAAGTACCCCATTGCGTTTCCGACCGTTGAACGAACACGACGTACAGACAATGAGCTCCTGTGATAGATTTACGAATTATAATATATATCGGCATTTGTGTATTAAATTATGTATATATGCGGCATATTTCGGATTTTGCGGATAATTATACGTTGAATGGCAGTATGGTGCGAGCGGTATGCATAATCGGAGATTTGGCGATCTTGTAGTTTGAGATCCCGGGTAAAACTGTAGATCGAAGGACTACATTTACATGTAAATTACTATATTAGTTTAGGTTTTATCGTGAGGGGTGCTGCAACATGCCGCCCGGGAACGGAATTAGATTCGAGAAATTTTAACAGATGTAAATGCAATGCCTATTCGTGAAACGACATGCCTGGAATTTGAAGATATACACCCCCACCCCAACCCGAGTGACGATGCTCTATATACAGATCTATCCCTTCTGTCATGTTCTAGCATTTGATTTAATAAGAGCGATATTATACTTGAAAACCGCTGTATACAGATAGCTATATACGTGCATACATTGTGGTATTGGAAAACTGTTCAATAAAATTATTAATTCTAGAATAGACAATTATTTAGAAAAAAACGAACTAATAAGCGATAATCAATTCGGATTTAGAAAAAATCGCAGTACAGTCGACAGTGCATTCGTCCTGCGTACGTTAGTCAATAAGTACAAAGATATGAAAAAACCTCTGTATACGGCCTTTGTAGACTTCAAGAAAGCGTTCGACTCTGTAGATAGGTCTATTTTATTTAGAAAACTTCGAGGTATTGGCATTAACGAGTCGACACTCGCGATTTTACAGTCTATTTATAAGTCAAGTTATTATTCCGTTAAAACTTCAGTAGGATTTGGTCCCGCTTTATTGTCGAAAATAGGAGTAAGGCAGGGGTACTCCCTATCACCCACTCTTTTCAAAATATTCATAGACGATATTGGCGGCAAATTAACTAACATGTCTAACCCGTGCTATTTGAACAATCGTCCGATTACGCATTTACTTTTCGCTGATGATCTCGTTTTACTATCTGAAACGCCTGATGGTTTGCAGAATTCTTTGCATGAATTGGAAAAATATAGTTTTCAAAATAATCTAACAGTTAATGCAGACAAAACAAAATGCATGATATTTAAATCAAATAAGCGGAAGTTAAATATAGACAATACATTTTATATCAACAATGAGTTGCTAGAAAGAGTTGACGAATATAAATACTTAGGTCTCGTCTTCACTTCTGACGGTAAAATGTCGAAAGCTTGTGAAAATTTAAGTGGGAGAGCTTCTAAGGCTATGTTTTTCATGACGAGCTCACTGAATTCACATATAGAATTGTCTCTCAATACTAAATGTAAGTTGTTTGACAAATTAATAATGCCTATATTGCTGTATGGTTCTGAAATATGGGCATCCGAGTTAAAAAATCCATTTATTGACACTAACCCACTTGAGCAAACACACTTGAAATTTTGTAAGAATATACTCAGGTTGAATAAAAAGGCCTCAAATCATGCTTCGAGGGCTGAACTGGGTCGATATCCCATAGCAATTAATGCTATTGGTAATATGTATAAATATCTAACTAAACTGCGTGCATTAAAATCAAGAACTTTAATGCATGATTCTTTTAGGGAATCCCTCATGTCTAATCAATCAACTTGGGACGCACAGTTAGTCAAAAGTGGTATCAATATATCACAATCTAATACAACAGTAAGAGTGACAGACAAACTAATAATTGAAAGGTTAAAATCAGAACATATAAATAAGTTCAAAAAAAGACATTTTCGATGACGACAGACCAGGTGGTGCTAATAAATTGCGAACTTACAGAACTTTTAAAGACAATTATGACATAGAACCGTACCTGAGGCACGTTCGATCGTCCGCGGCAAGAGAGATGTTCACTCGACTACGTGTTAGCAATCATATTTTAGCTATAGAAAAGGGTCGACACACGCAACCGAAGACGCCATTAAAAGACCGAATTTGTCACATGTGTGATGAACGTAAAGTTGAAACAGAAAAACATTTTATTATGGAATGCAGTGCGTATACGCTGACTCTAGAAAAGACTTGTTTAATATTGCTCAAAAGTATAGCATAGATTTCATAAACATGAGTGATGATAATAAGTTCATCTTTATAATGAAAAACAAAGACAAACAAATAATCAATTCCGTGTGCAACATGATCCGGTTATTCTTTCTAAAAAGACAGAATGTCAATATGGGGAAATAAAAGTTGAAAGTATTAATTTATAATACTAATGATCATTTATCGTACATATGCATAATTAAATGTATTTTATTTTAATGTGTAACTTTTCATGTATTAACTGTTATTTGCAACTGCCTCCATTTGGTGTATTGCAATAAATCATCTTATCTTATCTTATCTTACATGCTAGTCTTATACAATGGAATCGTACACAGTAAAATAACCGTTCATTAAATTGGATATTGAGCGTCCATTATTAAAATAATGGATCGTTGTTTGTAAAATAATGTACGAACTGGACAATAAACACCCATTATCCTATATAAACTGGACTCGATGAACAAAGGATTGACGTCATAGGCATGTCTTAAGTGAAGGTCCCGACTCGTAATTGCACGATTTAACTTTTAAGTGACTTTGTAAGCGATTTTGCTTTGCGTCGTTTTAATATTGTGGAATTTCTCCTGGGTAATTAATTATAAGTTTATTGCGATATCGGCTCACAAAATTAAGTCACAGAAAAGCATGCAACCTATATATATAGTGTGAAGGAGATTATTGAGGTTACAGGTATATTGACCGTGTTTCGTTTCAATCAACTTATACGTAATGAGACGGGGTCTGGAAATTTATCAGACTGGTATTCCCTGCCTTGTTTGTTCAATGTTATATAGTTCCCTGTCATAACGGGTCACAACGGGTCAGAACATCAAAGTGCCATTGTTTTGTGTGCCTGGTGGAATATGATCTCCATACGAGCGTTAGCCAACGTTGATGGTCATGGCATGATCTATTAATATATATATGTATGTATAGTAAAGTCCCTATATAGTATGACAAATCTGGTGTTTGATTCGGTCCAGAACTTAAAGTACAGCATGCGGCTGCGCAGTAGCTAACATATAGTCAGACAACGTGGTTGAGATCTTCGATGACAGTTCTGTGCCACACTGTTGACATTCTACAATATTACATGCACCAAAGTGTGCTCAATGCATATCCGTGAGCCCCCAATGCATGTTACAAGGTTAACATCGGTCCCGATTGTTTGTTCACATAAAGGTGGTACAGCATTGCCAGACGGAGTGTAATCCCAACGATTCCGTGGCCCTGCTTCGACCGACTTCTATAAAACAATGCTTCTACGCGCAGACGCACAATCAGAGACGGGGTGGGCGCGGGAGGGTGTTGATTTATTTCCGCCCCCCACCCCTGAAATTTTGGCCAACGTATTTCATGCCTGATACAACAATGATACTTGGAAATTTCGGGCCAGAAATGGGTTGATAATTTGATTTTCAAACCAGTATTTAGCTTGAACTGTTTTTCTTTTATTTGCTCAAAAGTCTAATAAAGCTCAGTAAGTTTTGAACTGAAATGACCATCAATTGAGAAATTTCCTATCTTAGGTGGTGTCCGGTTGGAAACCTTAAGGTACCAGTTAGAAAATTCCAATCCATGGGGTAGGCCAGTGTGTAAATGGAGTTTCTGAAATTTATATTCGGTCTGCGTAGTTCAAGGGTAACGCGCGTTCAGTTGGAGATATATACTAAGTTAGCCACACCTCCCCTCCCCTACGGAGACCACCTAGCTGTGCACAATGTTTCTCTTTTCGGAGAGGGACAAATAATGGCACACGTACACATTGTTTTTGGTTTTAATTAGCAAATTTTCTCAATTGAGCATATGGTTTAACTTCAACAAACCGTTCAGCTAACTGCGGATAACAAATTTTCAAAAGAGTAAGCTTAAAGGTACTCAATCCGATCAGACGGTCCCCATATCATCAAGATACATGTACAACAACAACAACAACAACAACAACAACAACAACATTTCTTCAAAATACGCTTTAGTTATCAGAATCGATTAAAGGTACTCAATCCGATCAGAGGGTCCCCATCTCAACAGATTCCAACAACAACAATCCGATCAGAGGGTCCTATATTACTATTTATTTGGCTTTGGGGGTAAAAAATATTTGATTCGAGTCGAGGAACCCATCAAACAAAGCTCAGAGTTATTAGATATTGATTTTTGAAATTTGTTATTTTCTCGAGATGAGTACTAATAATTGCCTTCAACTTCGTAATATGCTCGAGATGTGTACACCAAAACACTATTCAAACAGACAAGAATGGATAACTCTAAAATCAAGTGGTAATAATAACGCAATTTTGACTGTGATCTGGGACAGAAAGTGTTCCCGATAATGAAAAATAATAGATTTCCAAAATCGATATCTAAAAAATCTGAGCTTTGATGGGTGGCTTCCTCGACTCGAATCAAATATTTTTGACCCCCGAAGTCATTGAAATAGTAATTGAGAGGAGTTTGAGTACCTTTAAGTGCAACAAAATAATGCCAACCATGCACTGTCAACTATGGTATCAAATTTCCCAAAACGTGTTATGTATCAAAACAAATTTCAACGAAATATGGCCGTATTATCACTTGAGTATCACGAAATTTTGCCGTATTACCACTTGATTTGGGCAGTTATCCATCTTCTTCCGCAATTTTGTCCGAGACCGTCAGTTTGACGACGTTTTTCTGGGCCACAAATAATTGCACATCTCTATAAATAACAAACTTCAAAAATCGATATCTGATCACTCTGAGCTTTGATGGGTGGGTTCCTTGACTCGAATCAAATATGTGTTTCCCCGAAGCCAAAGAAATAGTAATTTAGGAGCGTTAATTCGGATTATACATCTTTAAAGAAGTCACACTGACCTCTTCCACTCTCTCTTATCAGAGGAAGCTATAATAATTTAACACTTTGATGACGGGAGCTACGTTGGTGCTGCATTAAATATATAAGAGATAGTAACGTAGTGTTATTAACGAAATAACGGAGATGTTTGAAGAAGTGTAAAAAGCGTTACCATAACCTACTCAAAACCCAACCACCCCATATATGTCAGACCAAAGTTGATTACTTTGTAAATTATTTCACACAAATATCCGTTATTTCGGCAAAGGTCGTTCGATATAGAGTTATCATCCTTCCAGTTAACTCAGGAAATGTAATCCTAACCACAGGTCCCCTGGTGCGATACCACCACTACAAGTATATATACTAATATTAGTATATATACTCGTATGGTGTTGGTATCGCACCAGGGGACATGTGATCCTAACCTCGCGTTGCACCAATCCTGTTACTGCGATTGGATATCAATCGCTATCTAATCGTGAAACATGGTTCAGTATATTATTTCGCTATCTAATCGTGTGCGTGTACGCCCTATCACCAACTCGCGGCCATGTTGGATCCACCGGTTACATGGCTTTACTTAGCTTTTCATATATGGAAGTCATGAATAATTCAAAAGCTCCATATATGGAAATGCTACTCCAAAATTTTGACATGTAGCACTAACACCACGGAACCAGAGCTGGATGGATCTATGAAACCACGGAACCGAACCTGGTGGATCCAATATGGCCGCGAGTTAGTGACAGTGCGTATATATTAGGTGCAGATATACAACAAAATCGTGACATCTATCATACACTGTATGCATGTAAACCTTAGATATGCGTAGATTCGTGTTTATAACTGACATGAACGTTGCCATGCAAGTTGCCCTAGAGACGTCAGAAGTTCAGAGCGTCTGTGACCTAGTTTGTTCTCACCAGTCACCTCCATGTATTGGTATATACATTAATTATATGGTTCACAGTGTTGTCGATGCGCTACTGTATATTACACTGAATAGTCATGGCACCAGCTGGGGTGAAGCAGCTGTCGTACATATAACATCAGATCAACAGTGTTGTTATGGACTACTTCCAATTAGTATGAAAACATTCGCTGGTTTATATGTGTATATATATAGTGCAAGAACACCCGGTACATCCAAGTTGGCCAAAGGCTATAGCCAAACGAAAATGATTGCTAATCTGTCATGTTATTCGATTAGGTTTCATCATAGATCATGTCATGATTCTCTACTTTTTAATGTTCTGACCCCTTCCGGCCCTTTGAGTGCCAGGGGCCGATCTAATCGGCCCTAAACCTACACAATAAGTCTGTTAAAGAATATAATAAAATATATTAAAATTGTAAAACATTGTAAAAAAAAATTGGCCTAAAAAAATTGTTAGGCCAATGCATTCTCTTATATATGCGAGGCGACCTATGGTCGACTCGCATATATAAGAGAATGCATTGGCACAGGGTATATGGGTTGATACAAAAATCGGACCTGGCACTCAAAGGGTTAAAACAAAACAGGGAATATATTTCTTTGTTTACACTTTATCCTCAATAATCTACTTCACAGTGGGGGTGGTCCCAGCTCGAGATTGACTTGTGTGAGCCGATATCGCAATAAACATTGAATTGTTTACCCTCGCGAAATTGCGGTGAAATGAATTATTAAAGAACAGGCATTAACTCATAATATATTACATTCACTGTGGTTTTTTCCAATGTTATAAAATCCCTGTCAAAACAGGGGAGGGGGTAGGAAAACATGGCTGCCAGCGGCCATCTTGGATTTCAAAATCCAATCCATTAGCAGTCGGATCATCATGAAATTTTTCATTTATGTTAATATTGACATTCTAAGGTTAAAACGTTTTAAGCCAAACTCATTGCAAAAACAGTCAAAAAGACTTGCAGGAAAAAATTGTTTGTTGGTACCATAGGATAGGATAGGATAATTTTATTTACAATATACACACATGGAAAGTACAATTACAAATAAATATAATATTGATAGACTATACATGTATATTGCTAGGGGCGATATAGTCATGGCTGACTGTCTTCCTATCACCATCGACCACCCACCCACCCACCCAGGCATACGTGCCCGGAAAAAATCCCCCCCCCCTCCGGTTACAACATCAAAAAGTTCCCAGGTTTTGTACTGTTGGAGTATGATCTCCATGGGCGTAGCTAGAGTGGAGATCCATCGCATGATATATATAGTATCATCCTCGGGTCAGATTCGAAAAAAAAGGATATTGTGTTGGCCTTGAATTGGTTAGGATATAGGATAGGATAATTTTATTTGCAATACAGAATACACATATGAATATACAATGGAATTAACATTTGAGTTGCGGAAATTTATGTTTGTTGGTACCATCGACCACCCACCCACCCCGGCATAATATCAAGGTAATATCAAGGTAATAATGCGGTATGTTACTGGGGGACATAGCCCTGTCGGATTGTCTTCCTGCCTCCCCGGGTCAGAGCCGAAAAAAAGAGGAATATTGTGTTGGCATTGAATTGGTTTATCGTCGTATCGGTCGTTTAAATTGGCCTTATATAGTAAAGTAAAAAGGGTAGGTTACAACTAATCGGGTGGCTGTAGGGCAAGGGTCTATAATGCGCGACGTTTACTTCCTTGAAGCAAAAACCCATTTTAATAACATATTTTCGTTTCAAGGTTGATATAATTGTTTAGTGAATGAAAATTGTTATCTATTTTTTTCGTCTATCATCGTTTCGCATGTCTGTTTATTTGCGCGCACTCAATGTCTCTTGTTGAATTTAAAGACATATTATGGACTTGTTCGGGTGTGTGGAATTGTTAAGTTAGTACTCATGTGCTATACCAACCTGTTGAATGTAACATTCTACTAACATCGCTGAAAATTTCAAAGAAATCGAACATACCACTCCATAGAAAACATCGTCTGAACTACGCCCAATTGTAAATATTTACATCTCGATTCAGGCCGCAACTATCGGCGATAATCTAACACAAATGATTTCGCCATCGAGAGTCATTGCATTTAAATAATATATAAGAATGACGGTGTGTGTCGTCAATTTGGATTAATATCCGTAACAAATAACTAACTTTCAGCAACATTATTCTTAATTTCTGTTTGATCACCAAACCGGAGTGTTTAACATCACTTTAATTAATTAATAGACTGGTTCCTGGTCCAAAACTGCAAACATTTGAAATCGTAGTAACCTGACCTCTGTATACGGCGATTTCGTCAGTTTTATTGGTAGAGGAAAGCACATTGAGAAATTGCCTTGTCCAGATACACGAATCTGGTTACCCTCCAATTTGGGTGAATCACAAATCAGCGCTTATCTGTCTTAGAACCAATTTAACTTCGCCATATAGCTGGACGAAGTGTGGGTGGTCCAATGAGCTTACATATTAACTGCAATGAGTCGACACCCACACCCTCACCCACCCCAACGCACCAAGGATCAGATGGGCGCATGGATGCAGTCGACAGTTGCTACTCGTTATAGTATTTCTTATAAAATTATTAACCCGGTTCCTGGTCCAAAAACTGCAAACATTTGAAAACGTAGTAACCTGACCTCTGAAGCCCTAGTATACGGCGATTTCGTCAGTTTTATTGGTGGAAGAAAGCACATGGAGAAATCTTTAATAACGTGCATCGGTTCATTAAATAAACAAAACGTTTCAATCTCAACGTCTGTGATGTGTAGAGCTAATATAACATAAGAACGCGAAAGCGAATTAACCATAATTGACATTTCGCCCTTGATGTTAAATAGTTATCGAACCCAGTAAATATCTATCTATCTCTCTCTCTCTCTCTCCCTCTCTCTCTCTCTCTCTCTCTCTCTCTCTCTCTCTCTCTCTCTCTCTCTCTCTCTCTCTATCTATCTCTCTCTCTATCTATCTATCTCTCTCTCCCCCCCCCCTCTCTCTCTCCCCCTCCCTATCTCCCTCCCTCCCTCCCTCTCTCTCTCTCTCTATCTCCCTCCCTCCCCTCTCTCTCTCTATCTCTCTCTCTCCACCCTCTCTCTCTCTCTCTCCATCCTTCCTACCGTTTGCTTAATTTCAGTATCTCTATCGCATTTTTGTTGTATCTTATCTCATACATAATATGTGAAACAATCCATCAATTCTTTCTGCTGTTAGTTGTCATTACTTGTACATAGCTATCTTGTTATAACATATTTCCTTGCTATTGTCAGCGTTTAATTTGTATATATATATTCAGTGTTTTGACAATGGGGAGGGTATGTTACTGTAAGTAACAGCACTTGTCATACCATTTGCCTGTGTGTATGTTAATACAATGCATTGAGCAAATAAAATATGTTTAAACATGGAGAAATTACCCGGCAAATCACTCTACTTACTGCACTTGTAAAGAGCTCTAGTTAGTTAGCAACTCGCAAACTTGCCCAGATACACGAACCAGGTTACCTTCCAATAAAGGTGAATTACAAATCAGCGCTTATTTGTCTTAACACTAATTTAACTTCGCCATATATAGCTGGATGAAGTGTGGTGGTCCAATGAACTTACATCTTAACTATAATGAGTCTCCACCCACACCCTCACCCACCCCAACGCACCAAGGAGCATATAGACGCATAAATTAACGATCTATGGATGCAGCAGACAGTTGCTACTCGTTATAGTATTTCTTATAAAATAATTAACCCGGACCATTTGAGGATCAGGGGACCTCCATTTATTGCATAACATTTTATTTTTGGGTCACATCTCAAATGTTTTTCCTGAAGTTATGAACGATCCACTTCGACAAAAAAGACTCATTCAGCAGTACATATATAGCGACGGAATATAAGAAATATGGGTTGCTGCTTGCCTATGAAACTCTGAACCTCGGGCTGAGGTTTCATGAACGTGCACAGTGGTTAAAATGTTGCGTTGTGGCGTACGCTCAGGCTTTTTGTTGATGCGATAATAACTTCTATAAATCTTTTTAATCGGACCACACAACACTATAATAGAGGCGTGTCTGTTGATATATAAGCAAAAGGATTGCGGTGATTTTTTAAATGACATTGTGATATTTTCTTTAAATATTGGCGTCATACAGGGTGACCACATGTGGTGACCATTGTTCAATTTCACATGAATGAAACACTTACCGAATGCGATTACTCAAACCTTATCTAAAAGACGCAGTGTAATTGTATGGTCATATATCAACCGTTTGTTGAGATTTATTGCATCTTTACTGGCTATTATACATTTCCTTTTGAAGGAGATAAAAGCATTTTTTTTCTTCTAAAATGCAGAGGTTGCCTTTCTGCAACGAATATACGTATTAGGGCATCATCCACTTCGCCTGAGATGTTTGACCCGGATTATTCTGCTCACACGCACTATATTGGCATCGTTGGGTGTCCTACTGTATAGAAGTTAGTAAACATAAAGTTCATGGTTGTGTCATGTGTACCAGGAAGTCCTCTCAGTGTGTTATATATTAATACAAAAATATGGACGTTTTCGGTTCGATATGACTTATAATTGGTACTTCAAAACAAAAACAATGTATATTTGTCACATTCTGGGCACTGTCCGGAGGTCAAATTTAGTTTGCCGATAAATTTAATAAATAAGTATTCGCGTATATGTCCCGGGACGTCTTAGTGCATGGGAAGACAGATTATTAGACATATATTAACCGTTTCTTTGAGACTTGATACGAACGCTCTTTATTCTAACATGTCTTTATATGATATAAACTATGCATTTAAAAGCTCTTTATTTTGCTCGGGAGACTAGGCCAGATGTTCTCAATTGCAATAATTACAATAATGCATTGTCCCATATCCATATTTATATACACTCGCGATTAGACATCAATTCGGGCTGTGGAACTTGAATGCTAGACGTTGCTTGGTTGGTTGGTTGAAATCGCGTCATGTGACATCGTACGATCTCGAGAGCCCCAACTTGCTTCATTGCTGTAAGCATACACCGTCAAGCCTTGAAATAGGGTGTCTGTCATTTGCATAATGAGGTTCCCAGAGGGTGAATTTAGTGATGCTACCCCGCATAGCGGGCTAGCATTACCAAATTCACCATCTGGGAACCTCATTCTGCTGAGGTGTAAGCAGAATGAGGTCCCCAGAGGGTGAATTTGGTGATGCTAGCCCGCTATGCTATAAATTCACCCTCTGTGGACATCATTCTGCAAATGACAGACACCCTATTTCAAGGCTTGTATGCACCGTGCAACTCGCCATAAAAATATCGCTGCGTCCCACACAAAATGCCAGACCAACTTGCATGGTGCACCCATAAACAATGAAATACAGGCAAATCAACATCCATTTCTTAACAATTGGACCCATCGTTTCTGCATTTTACGCGTGTAATGTCAGACGAAACCCCAAACCGGCTGCGGTGGAATAAAACGGTGCTTCGCCTCAGTAATTTCTGTTATAATGGATCTCAATCTCGGTTTCTTAGTTAATATAATTATATAGATCTATAAAATAACTTTCATAACATGTTACATACCAATTAAATGGCAAGATGTGGACGCTGTTTCCACATATATACACATATAATCTAGCAGGTGCTAATTTAGCCCGTCAACAGTTCAGCCATATAATTCACAAGGTTGCCAGCGACAGATCGAAACGCTCTTTTTCGGGGAATAGCAACACGAAACGCTTTTTCGTCAGTATTTAACTCCGCACAATAACGATGATTTAACGATGATTTAGCGATGATTTAACGATGATTTAGTCTTGGCGCTGCACGATCATGATGATACGGGTTTTCTGCAGCTCATTTTTCTCGGAGTTGGTTGTAGTAGATATTATATTATTGTGGCGACCATTTTTGCAACCTCGTAGGACATCGACACTTACCTCTTTCTTGGCTGAATGGATTATCCAATTCAGTTATGAAAGTATACATTGGAATGGTATATTATTCAATTGGATGGGTGTTGATATAATAAAAGCAGACAAAAGTCAGACGAAAACCTAATGCAAGTGCAGAAGGATTGACATTATTTGGTGAGAAACGTTCAGATAATAAGTTCAACAAACCTGAATGATAGTTTGTTGAACTTAGTATCCGAACATTTCCCCAGGGATAACTACTCGTTGACCCTTTACCCAACAGAAGGGCCCTGTGCCAATGCATTCTCTTATATATGCGAGTCGACCATAGGTCGCCTCGCATATATAAGAGAATGCATTGGCTTAACACATTAAAAATTATAAAATTGTTAAAGAATGTAAGAAAAAATGGCCAATGCATATATAAGAGAATGCATTGGCACAGGGCATAACTGTAACTATCACAATGTGGTCATGGAGCCGGTTCCAATGATATGCATATTTGTATGGTTCTATTGAGACAGACCGAAGATATTTTAGGCTGTTGAAGCTTTATTTGGACGGTTTTGGCCGGTTTGTTGGGTAAAGGGTTAACTTAATGAGTATTTAGTATAGAAAGGTGTAAACTGCCCCATCCGATTCAACACGACGGAACATTTCCCCAGGGATAACTACTCGTCAATGAGTATTTAGTATAGAAAGGTGTAAACTGCCCCGTCCGATTCAACACGACGGAACATTTCTTCAGGGATAACTACTCGTCAATGAGTATTTAGTATAGAAAGGTGTAAACTGCCCCGTCCGATTCAACACGAAATAGGTTAGAATGTTATCAAAAAAATTTGCGCTTACCGCTTAGACAAAACAACAATGAACAATTACTAGTAATTACCAGTATTCGTGTCACACAGGTGTCACGAAAATCCACAAAAACATCGTATGTAATACAGTGTAATACGTCAAAAACGTGTACAAACCAAACAAACTCAGGATTGCGAACGCTCTTTATTAGTTACGGCTTTTATGAACGTAAATCATTGCCGCTAGCTGTTTATCAGAGATGTTTTTATTTATTTTTGGAATACCAAGCAGTTTCCCGTGAAAAATCGTTAATGATACATGCCTTATCTTATAAATTTCTCGGGCAATCCTTTTGCTTACCAGGTGAATAAAACATGAACCCTAATTGTAATCGACGTCATTCTCAAATACAACATAAGAGTATATATATCAGAGATGAGAATGGCCCAGTCTCTTGTAAAAGCCGACGGAAGTCCAAACATATTTACGTCTCTATATAGATCTACCCAGAGCATGTGCCATTTCATTTGTTAGCCGATAACAATTACAAATACTGCTTTATCGTTGGTTATATATATATTGCGAGATCCAAGGTCATTGACATTTTGACAATTTTCCCATGATTGCGAAACACAAATAAATTATATAATACAGACTACAGGCGATATCGCAATCTATAGACGTCATCGAGTTTTTATCAGCCAACGATATTTATTACTGATTTTTCTTTCGCATTTTGTTCTCTTTTTTTTATAAATACTACTAAATACTACGATTCTCACAAACGTTTACTACGCCAGACATGCATTCCATATATTTAGAAACGATTTATTTCGTCATTTTGGGAAAGCCGCATCGTCCTATCGAAAATAAAAACGGAATCCAAGATCTTGAGACGTATAAATCTGTTAGAATTTCCATCGGCTTTTCAAATAGACTGAGAATAGCCACAGAGGGATGTTTTAAAGAGCGTTAAATTCACCATTAAATGGCAACGAAACCACAGACGTGTAACATATGTGAGCTTTTGAACTTTTAGCACCCAGCCGACCAAAATTCAAAACCTGGAAAATTGAATCTTGTTTTGTGACACAGAAATGGCTTCTTTCGGCAGCATTCATAGCCATGGCAGATTTTCCCAAAAACTAGATATGTCATAAAAAAAACCTATACATCTTCAATATTGTGGATTAATTGCAAAGCGCCTTGCGTTTTAGCCAAATCCTCTTCTTCGCAATCAGACTTCTTCCTCATATAACATTTTGTAAATTCATGAACGAATTTTTCGAATGAATAAATTATGTTAACGCCAAAAGCTAATCACGGTGGGAAATCACGTTGTTTCGAGTTGATGAGAATCACGCATTCAAAATGGCGGAGGCGATAGCAAACGCCACCATAAGAAACGAGGAAAAAGGTAATAAACTAGGATAATGATCTATTACATTGAAGTTTGGCAACTACGAGCATATGATATACTATTTTTCATACAAGCTGATACCTCATTTGTGTCCAACCTCACGACTGTTTGCTCTAACATTAATTCTGACCAAAGTTGTCAGTCGAATGATTCTCCAAGACGTATGGAGTTGTGTATTCCACGAACCTCCGACTGGCAGCTTTGGTTAGAATATTATAGAGAACTACTGAGTATTTCCGAACACATATAAGTTATCAACTTGTTTTAAAAATAAACTAGGATATGCTCGTATACAAGAGTCCAAATGCAATGTTTTGTGTCAGTTCCTCATATATTATGTTTCTGTGCGTTTGCACATTTTGAATGCGTGGTACTCGTGCACCAACATCGAAAGCACGTGCTAATGGGAACAGGTATATTGGTTTCATTATATTCTCTGCCTGGTATATATAAAAAGCGTGTCTGATGACGTGCAGTAGTTATTTTATGGAGTCATCCATGTGTATGGGGAATCTGCATCACTCCAAGAGAACTGCACATGTCAACTGTTAATAGCTGCCAATCGAAGGTCCGCTGCGATATCCTCTCAGTCCTTATTTCGTGGGAGAATCCAGATTCGGAATCCGAAACTGATTACGGGGGCGGGGCTAAATCGCGAATTCTAGGTCAGATTTTGAAATCCACGTGGTCGCCGGTACTAGGTTTAATGTTCTCCCAGCGTCAAACATCGCTCATATATTTGACACAAGTATTCGCTTGTATCTTATATTTATAATGTTCATGTTTGTTGTGAAAGTCATGCATTTCTTTTATTTGTACATACATGGCAACCTAAATAGCTGCCAATCCGCACTCAATCGCGTCTTTTTTTTCAAGTTAAAGTTTGTTTATTAATTGATGAGGGCAAGAATTTCTAACATCTCTCCCAATTCAAATTCCGAAGACGTAGTGTAGAACATCCGAAACTTGTCAGTTGTACAAGGACGTGACGACAGGGGTTGATTGGGGTGTCTATCCCCCCATCTTTGGTAAATTTCCAACAGTTGAAAATGTCATGCCCGCCACAACATCAGTTGGACATTTAACACCAGATATAGCTTGGAATTGTTCTCACTGTTGATTTTCCATCCAGTAATTAGTGTATGGAATGCTCATCAGTTGGTAATTTTCCAATTATTAACCTTAGGATGTGTCAGGTTGAATATTTCCATGGGGTGAAAATGGAATTATGAGAACCTGGAAGTTTGATGTTTGGTTGGGGTGGGGTGTAGTTGGAAATTTGAAGGTGAACCCTCCCCCATGGGAACCCTCTAGCCACATCCCTAGAACATGTACGTGTGGGTATCAAACAAATTGACTGACATTTCGACTATAGTCTTACGATCCTAGAACAATCTTTTCATTTATGTTTTTGCGATTGGGAGATGCAGCTCACATGTAATCACAAGACCACAACACTTTGGCAAAACAGTGCCTGTGTTTCGGCACTACAGAGAATATTGTGCGAACGGACGGCATTTAACGAAACAAAACATTTTAAATATGGAATTGTCATAAAACTAGATAATGCATACGTACATAGTTGATAATCCATATATATCATATAATGCTACTATTTCTTGAATAAGAAGGAACATGCAATTACGAACAAAGCAGAAGAAATAATTATCCATATCCATGTGAATTCGGTCAATGATGACGTTATCCGCCGAATTTGAAATCGACATGCGTGGGGCGGTATTTTATCGATGATATTATGAAATTAAAATGATGAAATTAACAATTAAATTGACAAACTTCAAAGTGCTTCCCCATCGTTACTATCAATAAATGGCTAACGTTAGTAAAATTCTTCCCATTTACATGCACTCTACAGCACAAATTTGTCTCCGTGTGTAAAATTATTTGATATGAATCATTTTATTCTGCAACAATTTGTACCCAAGGGACGGATTCTTTTGTATCATTGTGTTTTTAAACTGCGATGTGGCTCGGTTTGTTTACAATATTATTGTTCTGATTCCGATTACGGAATAGGAATTAGAATCTGTATTACGACGAAATTCTGGTCTGTTCGTTTATCGGTTCTGGTCTGTTCGTTAACCAAACCACATTGTATGGAGTGTAATCCGTAATCTGAATCAGGATTCTCCCACGAAATAACGACTCTGTCAACAACCTTTTAGCATAACTGGGTATTTTCCTAACTGTCGTCCAGTTGTATAGGAAGTCCCAATAAGTTTGCAATAAGCTTATTCTCCGAATAAATAAGTCACGAAGAAGTTTCACCTTGAAATCAGTTTTTGTTTTTTTATTTTCATTTATTCATGTATTTATTTATTTATTTTTTGTATAATTATTGCATACATTCATAATGCTAATGCATATGCAATATGCAGATTAGTTGACAAGAAACTTTCCAGTATTTGGCGACCTTGGCATGGGGTGTATGTTATTTACATAATACTCGCCCATATACGTCATACATACGCAATATTAGTCTACAATATGTGGTTGTTCGTCGAGAGGTGGCTTTTCTATAGTATAGAGTCGTTTTGAAATTTCGCCAATTTTCCATGCGCAAAATTCGGTTAGCCTCTTATTATTGGAGTGTATTGTTGGGATCGAATCAAAGAACGTCTGGTGCGTCACACTTTAACCTTTCGATAAATCGTTGTTTACACCTTTAGCTAATCTCTTGCGGCAAAGCATCGATTCACCAGTCAATCATAATTCTTAAACGAAGAAAAGGTTTATCAAGCTATATAGTAGATCATGTCATGAATATCTACTTTAGCTACGCCCGTAGAGATTATATTCCACCTGCACAAAACTGGGAACTTTTAGAACGATCTGAACCATTTTGACAGGGAACTTTAAAACATTGAACAAACAAGGCAGGGAATATATTATTTCTTTGTTAATGTTTGTTCCAATTTTTATTATTATTATATTATTTCAGACATGAATGTCCATATGTGTGTTTGTAGATTGATATATAATATCTGAATTGCAGATTGCACCCAGAATAACATTCGTTGATTTACAACAATACCGTTCCATCTGCTCCCGTGGGAACAGTTTGATAAGGAAATTTCAGAGATGTTCTCCGGAGGTGGATAAAGTAAATCTTGATTCGTGTTTCCTATCAGTCAACGGTTAAACGGAGTGTGTTGTTAGGGTGATTAACCCCATGCTTCTGTAGTTGCGTGTGCCCAATTATCAAAGCCATTTTGCAATCTGTCGTTCCGCCTCTTTTCATAAAAGGGTCTTACTAATGTGGCTCGCGGCCATTTTGATGCATCGAGAAGTGTATTCCTCACTTCCCCGTTGATGAGCTCAATCTTGAAGGATGCGTATGTTTCGTATCTTGTATTGAGTTTCTCACATTTTACGGTTGCCGTGTTGAAGGTTTCATTGACGAAATTCGCAACTTCACTTTCGCTCGTGTCAGGGGATAGACGGGAGACGAATACACATGCTGGTCGTGTAGACTTCACAGTCTTTAACGCGTTGCCGGTGGATTCTCCGATGATTACATTTTTCTTCTTTCTGCGGTTCTGAACCGCGATGAATCCTTCATTCGGGTCTTGTTCTTCGATTCTATTCTCGTGCTGAGTTCTTAGTGTATCAGCGTATGACATACGTTTCGCTCTTGTCCTTTCAGTTCTGTCTCTTCTTATGTGTTCTTCTACGTATTGAGGTTCTTTCCATTCGATCTCGTCTGATGATGGATGAACGTGGGCTTTATTACCGCAGTGAGCTGGCGTTCTCTCGAAATATACCCGCCTCTGTATCGGTTCATTCTTTTGGGCGGAGGCCTGCTTGCTTTCGATTATGGAAGTATTATCTGCTCCAGGATATTGACTGTTCTGCAGATCGTTGTTCTCTATCGTTCTTATCTTTGGCAGCGTCTGTGCTACTGTTGCTCTCACTTCCATCGCGACATCTTCCTTTATTGCCGCAACTATATCTCGTTTCAGGTTATCGAGTAGCTCGGCGTTCAGTCTCGTTGTATTCGAAATGTTGCTATTGTTTTTCAATTCTGTTACCTGCGACTTGATGGAAGATATTTCTCTGAACATATTAGAAATATCTACGTGTTCCACATCAATTGGTGGCAACTTTGATAGATCGTATGCCACAAATAACGGCAAATCTTCTAGTAGTGAAGGGATACAATATCACGCATATTTTTCATACTTTTGTCCTCACCTTTTCTTCGAATGAGTCTTGTTTTGTTGGATTTCGAAAGTTCAAACAAGGTTATTTTGGCGTACTCGATCTCCTGTTCATCGAAGTTCTCTATATGCATAGTTTGACTAAAATGTCCGTTGTAGTTTTGCGAACTTGTTTACAACAAAACATAACAGCTCGTTGATCATGATTGACTTAGATTCCTCTCTGTTGGCAATGTCCTTCGCGCGATTTGTTGATTCATCGTTCGTCACAGTATTCTTGATATTTATAACTCTCTCGGATTTTTTGTCAGAATATTTAGTTCCATCGCTTGGTTTACGTGTGCTAGTACTGACACTACTAGTACCAGTTCCAAATTTCTTCTCTTCACATGCTGTGCACATATACTGATCTCCTTGCGTGAATTTCACTCCAGTTCTACTGTCACAGGTTTCACAGGCCGGCATAGTTATATGAGTCCGATCCTCGTTAACGCGACAATAGGTAACGTCGCAGAGAAGTTAAATATTCCGTAAAACTCTGGAGAATAAAAGAATGCAAATACGCACATTCTCTTCAGCAAATCTGGTTCATCCACTGGATGGATTTTTCCGACGAACTGACATCACTTTTTATCACTTTTAAACGAATTTGTTATGACAGATTTCTTAGAGTGTTGCTACGCCCTATTGTGACGTCAATAATCTTATTCACATGAGAGTTAGCGAGAGAGGGGGGAGAGAGAACGGGGAGAGAGAGAGAGGAGAGAGAGGGGAGAGAGAGAGAGAGGGGAGAGAGAGAGAGAGAGAGGGGGGGGGTGAGAGAGAGAGAGAGAGAGGGCGCGTTGTTTACTATCTTGACTAAGTCATTCGCTTGCTCAAATTTTTATCTTGGATAGCTTCACTAATAAACTTGGCAACCTTGGTTAATGATCTTAGCAAACTTGATTAACCAGCCTAATGACTTATGGTTAACTTGATTAATCAACTCATGCATTATTCATTATCGCATAGTTTAGTTACCACCTTGATTAATGAACATATCAATCTTTATTAATTAACATAATAGCTTTATGGTTAACTTGATTAATCAAGTTATAAGATGATGAATTGAAGGATAACACCTTGATTAATAAACTCATGCAGTATTCATTATCGCATATTTTAGTTATAACTAGATTAATCAACATATGGCTAAATGTATCACGGCTGATTGACTTGAATAAACTAAATAGTCAACATGGTGAGGTATCGTACTATATATGGGCTCGATTGTGTGAAATGGTGATAGAGCTATTAAAGTTGATCAAACAATATTACTCAAGAGATATAAGTTGATTCGTCAAAATAGCAAGTTGATTAATCGAGATAGCTGCGATTTAACCGATTACTGCTGCTACATTCATAACTATAGCCATGATTAATCGAGATAGCTGCGATTTAACCGATTACTGCTACATACATAACTATAGGCATGATTAATCGAGATAGCTGCGATTTAACCGATTACTGCTACATACATAACTATATAGGCATGATTAATCGAGATAGCTGCGATTTAACCGATTACTGCTATAACTATAGGCATGATTACTCGAGATAACTGCGATTTAACCGATTACTGCTACATACATAACTATAGGCATGATTAATCGAGATAGCTGCGATTTAACCGATTACTGCTGCTACATATATACATAACTATAGGCATGATTAATCGAGATAGCTGCGATTTAACCGATTACTTCTGCTACATACATAACTATAGCCATGATTAATCGAGATAGTTCCGATTTAACCGATTACTGCTACATACATAACTATAGGCAAAACAAAAACAAAACAACATTGTTTTCAATTAAGCACACCATACTTATGGTCGGGAATCGCTTGGTTTCGAGTTGGTGAGTACCACGCATTCAAAATGGCCGTGGCGAGTGCAAACGCACAAAAACATAATATATTAGGAACTGACACAAAATATAGCATTTTGACTGTTACGAGCATATATATGCTAGTTTATATTTAAAACAAGTTGATACATTATTTGTTCGGAAATATTAAGTAGTTTTCCAATCGGAGTTAGATGGAATACACCACTCCACACATCTAGGAGAATCCTTCAACTGGCAATTTTGGTCAGAATGTTAGAGCAAACGACTGTGTTTGGACACAGATGGGGTATCAGCTTGTTTGAAACAATACATGTAGCTGCCATAATACTATGTAATAGATACTCTTTTTGCAAAATTATAGACTTTGCAGTACAAACCAGATGATACTTAAGCACTAAAACACGCCCATACCTCAACACAAACAACACGTTCACAGTTTATTACACCGGATAAGTTGATAATACAATGTTTTGGAGCTTCCTCTTTCAAATGGTATATAATATTACATATATTTTATATAGTGTGATCTGGGGGTTCGAAAATTAAGTGGGCCTTTAAAAAACATTTGAAAAATATCAGGAAAGTTAGGAACTTTATGAACATTTGGCAATGTGGGTTATATACATGTAAGTACATGTACTGCGGAAGTGTCGCCACAAAGCCTTAATAATACGCCCACACACGTGGCAATTGGATTTTCGTGTAATTCGTCGCAGAAATATATTTATTACGATTGTCTCCATATTTTTTGAGTGAGGATCGTCGGAAATATGAAGACTGTTTCTTCAAGTGTTGTACTGTATCTGTGCTTAAAGCTCGGAAAAAACACGATTGAATACACAATTGATGTTTGCCAGAGATGTCAAGGTTATTTTCAGGAAAATGTCAGTTGAGTAATAACGTGTAGAGTTATACATATATCATATTGGTGTCGCAGCACACGATGATCGGTGCATGTGCACCGTATAAACAGGTTATTATTCATGGTCTAGATTATATAATTATCTCCGACTAATCTGAAGGCCGTTTGACAATATGCTTGAACGCGTTCTAATACCGTACCGTATCTGTGTCACCAAAGAATGAATGAAATATGTGTTAAATTGTGTTGAGCTACAACTGTCAAATAGTTCATTTTTTCTTATATGAAGGTCGAAGGGTGCATACAAAACAGACGAACATACTTTTTGTTTGTTGGAATAAACAGACATCAATGAAGGAATGCAAATATGAACAGAGGTACAAATTATTATATATCAAGTGACATTCTTCCAATTCGCTGACATCTCGCTCACTTCATTTACACGTCTTTCGTACACCATATGCACCCCCTAACGTACATATAAGAAATGAACGGCGGTTTCAATGTGCATGGTCATGGGATTTTGACCGCGAGAAAAAATCAGCAAACTGCATGAACCCCGAAGGGGTTCATGCGGAGTTTGCTGATTTTTTAACGCGGTCAAAACCCATGACCACGTTGAATCCGCCGTTTATTATTTATATTTATATACTTAAATTCATTATGAATTAGGATTGTATGTCTTTCTCAGTATTTATTCATCTATTTAAACGAACGCATGGAGTTCAGTTCAGACAGTTCGAATCCTTGTTTTTTGGAAAACCAAACATTTTGAGAATCCATTCATGGAGAACTGAAAAAACGCAATTTAACAGTAAAGTATACACATATGACAATATGTCTTGTTTAGATAGTACCGGTAACTAATGTAGACGTGTTGATTTCAAGAATGATTAATATCTGAAACTAACAATTAAGTTTCGGCTGCGGATAAGAAATCGACAACACGCCGTTCTACCATGATGATATATTTGTGAGATTCGGGGGAATATTTGTAGCGGCAAGGAAAATGATAAAACCCTATTGAGTAGCGCGTTTTTTTTTAACATCAACGCTCAGTAACACAGAGCAACAACACTGATTATAGACCGAAACAAATTTCTTGCCAAATCCGGACGTATACTATATACTCAAGCAGTCGGTAATGTCCGACAATCCCCGGTGATTTCCGGGACCAATGTGTTCATAAACCTATGAACGACATTGGAAGTGACGTCACGTTACGTTCATAGGTTTATGAACGCATTGTATAAGGGGGCGTGTCTACCGCAACGCTATGGGGAAATCGGAAGAGATATCAGATGTATGTAAATATACTAGAATGACACAGTGCTCTTTAGTTATTTTTTGTTCTAAAATATATATAATTTGCAAGTTTTAATCGTACTGTGATGTTATTGTGTCTCGTTCTCGCTATTAACCTTTTTATACTAAATTATCATATGATGAGTATAGTTATCCCTTATGAGGATAGAGTTTATTGTTAACCTCCTCCATTTAGGGAAGCATATATGCAAATGGCAAGTATATACTTGTTATATAAATATTCATGCAAATGTTATACTAATCACAATATTAATCACAATATTAATCTTAAAGTGTTTACGCCATGTCAAACGCGTGCGACCAGGTTCTGACAGTTCCAAGTGTTAGTGCACGAGGTCGGAGATAATCTAATATAGAATATTTAGAAATGCGAAGGCATACATAGAAGTGCCTGATTACCAGTTGCCCTTTTTAAAACCTGAATAGCAATATCACATGCGTGTGATCGAGCGAAATAAAACTTGCAAATAAAATATTCAATGGACATCAAAGTTGAATATTGGAACATGAGAATGTGTATCGTTATATTACCTTATTGAGTGAAATTAGACAAAGGTTTCAGAAAGTAGCATATATCACATGAAAATGGCCTACTTAAGAAACTGGAAATAAATTAATGTATGTGACTTTGACTAAGAAAGAGTTATTTCCTATAGGTCTACTGAATAAGTTCGTAATGTGATTACCCCTATGTCACTGGTTTATAAGTAAGTAGTTTTTGTGTTCCTCTCAATGAGAAATGTAGATGTGGAGTAAATTATTTTGTCAAGCTGGAGCGTATAGGTAAGTCTAGACTGTCTAGTGCCACATGCTGGAGAGTAGAACCGAAAAATAGAGCGAATAAATTGTCCGAGATAGGCGAGACATGAGTATTCCGCAGTGGTTGATAATGTACTCCCAGTATTGATTCCGTGCAGATATTAACAGATGAGACTGGCAGGAGAACACAATGCGCATCAGTTCAAATCGAACAGCATGGAGCACAACACACAGACATAATTGTTGACAAAGGTAGTTCGGTTCAACAGTCGTACCATATTCACAGGGACGTGTCGACAGGGGGTTTGGGTGTGTCGCACCCCCACCCCCAACTTTGGTCAAAATTTTCAACAGTTGGAAATTTCATACCTGACACAACATTAGTTGGAAATTTCACACCAACAATAGGTTGAAAATGTTGTAGTTTGATTTTCAAATAATTTATTGGGGGGGGGGGGGTATTATTTTTTGACCAATATTTGCATATTTTCCTACTTCTTGTCAAAATTTTGGACTGAAATGGCCATCAGTTGGAAATTTTGGGTTTTGGATTATATCGATATTAAAATTTAAAGCTATCGATTTGAACAGTAACTTTATGTGGCGTACCAGACGCCATTTTTTTTCTTCTGGAATGAACTTAAATCGCCCAAGGATATACGTCTTTATACTTCTTTGTTTTATGTCCGTGTCGGGCATGCCGTTCCTTAATGCGGTCACGTATACCTTGGTTCGTTGGTTGTATATTGTTTTTGTTTTCGAACCCATGACCATATATGGCCTTACACAATACTTGTCTCGTACGTGTTTTGAAATTAGACACAATATTGAACAAATATTTAACAAATATTTGGCTGAAATTACTTAACATATCTTAGCGAGTATGTTAGATTGATTCAAACATACACTGGATATTTTATCGTGCATTGGGTACTTCAGTGAGCCATCATGTAGTTTTCGAGTTATGATTATGGCAATTGCATGTTTTGTGGGTAGGTCTTTCTAGGAAGGACGACACGTTTTTGATTTAGGGAAACAGCAAAACATGTCATACAGAGATCGATCAAAAAGTGAGGGATATGTTCAAATCAGTCGGAACGATCTAGAACTTCTGAAGGAATATCGTCTTCCAATCATCGCAGAGCTCGGCGAGAATTATCCCCGAACAAAGGTATTTAAAAGGCACATATTGAAGAATCTTTTATTGGACAATTAACATTATAAATTTTAAAGATGTTTTTTCCTGTAGCAGAAATTAATTACATATGACCCATGAGCCTATTAATATATAAGGGGTTTTGATGGTCATATATGGACTTTCAAAAGAGAAAGTTTTAACAGGTTTTGAATTTTTGCCAGCCTTTCAATAATTCCAGTGATCACCTCTTATAAAGTTGTATAGAGCGACCACATTTCGTCGTCCAAAACGGTAGACAATAGAGATCGTTATCATTAAGATATTTTGTGACCGTTTTCGATACTTTTGGATGATTTTGTGGATTTTCGGGATGCCTGTGTGATAATAAAAACAAAATAAAACATTATGTGTAACATTTTGCATAAATGTTCAGATAAATACCACAAGGAGTATAGAGTTGTGACACACTGAGACGCGGTATGCGGTGACATGCATGGTACTGTGACATATTCATATTTATGATTTGATCGGCCCGAGCGGAATTCAATAACATTATATCACCTATATAGCATGCCCTGATTGCCCTCGAAGACCCATGCACATTGACACAGTCACCTGCATGAGAAGTTCCCCTCTGTATATACCCATAGATATCTTTAAAACATATATATACACATGTATGGGTGAATGTGAACTTCACAGGCAGGGGTGAGGGGGGGGGGGGGGGTGACGTCGAAATAGCAACATGCAAGTATAGATAAACAGTTGACTGCATTGTTAATACTCTGGACATGTAATGACTGCGGACACACGTACCACAGTTGCGATGGCATAGTAGGTGTGACATTTTTTTATGGTGCAATTTTTGTGACAATTGGTCGTCACATTTCTGTGCCATATCTATTATTATTATTATTATACCCCCTTTAAAAAAAAAGAAGGGGGGTATACTGTTTTGCACCTGTCCGTCCGTCCGTCCGTGCGTCCGTCCGTGCGTGAGTCCGTGAGTCCGTACGTCCGTCCGATGTCTGTTCGTGTCATAACATGAACAGTAGTGCTCGGATCTCAATGAAATTAGGTATGGATGTTCACTATTATGAGGACATTAAATAGAGGGTTCCATCGTTTTGTTTGGATTTTCCATTCTAGAGTTATTCATCTTTGTTTATCTGGAAATAGTGGCTTTTTGGTCCGTCTGGTGTCTGTTCATGTCGTAACTTCAACAGTTGTGCTGGGATTTCAACCAAATTTGGTGTGGATGTTCACAACTATGAGGACATTAAAAAGAGGGTTCCATCGTTTTGTTCGGATTTTCCATTCTAGAGTTATTCATCTTTGTTTATCTCGAAATGTTGGATTTTTGGTCCATCTGGTGTCTGTTCATGTCATAACCTGAACAGTAATGCTCGGATCTCAATGAAATTTTGTATGGATGTTCACTACTATGAGGGCATTCAATAGAGGGTTCCATCGTTTTGTTCGGATTTTCCATTCTAGAGTTATACATCTTTGTTCATCTGGAAATGTTGGCTTTTTGGTTCGTCTGGTGTCTGTTCATGTCGTAACTTCGACAGTTGTACTGGGATCTCAATGGGATTTGGTATGGATGTTCACTACTATGAGGACATTAAAAAGAGGGTTCCATCGTTTTGTTCCGCTTTTCCATTCTAGAGTTATTCATATTTGTTCATCTGGAAATGTTGGCTTTTTGGTCCGTCTGGTGTCTGTTCATGTCGTAACTTCAACAGTTGTCCTGGGATCTCAATGGAATTTGGTATAGATGTTCACTGCTATGAGGACATTCAATAGGGGGTTCCATTGTTCTGTTCTGCTTTTCCATTCTAGAGTAATTCATCTTTGTTTATCTGGAAATGTTGGCTGTTTGATCCATCCGATGTCTGTTCAGCTCATTATATCTTTATTTTCCTCCAATTACTGAAGAGTCACAAATAATGATACAGACAATAATACATGTAATATGAACATACAATGATCCAATGTAAACTAGAAAATAATATAGTATAAAACATAATTATACAATAAATGAGTATGATGTAGACGAGTGCTCGCACTCGAATGATTATATACATATGACATTGTAGTGAGATTATGGTAATAATGATGATTAGTGATTAGTGGCAATGTTGGTGGTGATGATGGTAAGGAAGATGACTATGGCGTTTAACAATGGTGATGATTATGATGCGGAGTTTCCACACAATGAGTTGACTCGACCAATTAACCCATGGCGTTTCACCAAGGCTGATCTCTACTCAATACGTTTTGCTACATTGTGTTCTCTACGATATATATAATTGCACGATCGATCTCCAGAATTGTGTTTGACCGTGACAATCCCTCATTCACTCACATATCATGCATGCAGTACGTTTTGTTGATATGATCTCAATTCATGTTTATCCACTTATATAAATTTCATGCGTATTAAGACAGTTCCCCAATTGCGGTTTTTATTTTGCGACGTTTAGTTCTCCGCATAATTCCGCTAATATTATCACATGGGCCAATTAAGCTATGTCGGAACTGTTGGGGAACTGCATCTGCGAGACAGTATCTGGAATAAACAAAGCGAACTATACAAGGACCAAAAACAAGAAAAAGAATGACTATAACGAACTTTGGATGACTCAGTATGCGAATATGCAGCGGGCGACATTGATCGCTATGGCATATTAATTATGACAACCGATTGTCACCAAACTCCACCACATATAATTGTCACACCTACTATGCCATCGCTACTGCGATACGTGTGTCCGCGGCCAATTTCCTATTATTTCACAATACAGCTTTTATTTTTTATTTAGGTCTAGGCCTCATGACGTAAAGTACGAACATATTTAGCCAGCCAGGAATGCACCGCGGGGGCTTTTGATTCTGAGATATATATACCGACCCCGAGGTACCATGCTCTATACTGTATGGGTGTTTTGCACTTCATGGTAGATACAACAATGAATGTGGGATTATAATAAATTATAATCAGAAAAGGCCAAGGGGCTTTTAATACTGAGACGTGTCTTACGTGTCTGAGACGTGTCTTATCTATTTCGTCTATATACCCCTCTTAACCCTTTACCCAACAAAACGGCCAAAAACGCCCAAATAAAGCTTCAACAGCCTAAAATATCTTCGGTCTGTCTCAATAACACCATACAAATATGGATATCATTGGAACCGGTTCATTGACCACGTGATGGTTACAGTTATGCCCTGTGACAATGCATTCTCTTATATATGCGAGTCGACCATAGGTCGCCTCGCATATATAAGAGAATGCATTGGCCTAAAAAAAAATCTTTTTTTAACACTTTTTACCATTTTTTCTTACATTCTTTAACAATTTTATAATTTTTTCTTACATTTTTTAACAATTTTTATAATATTTTTCTACATTCTTTGACAATTTTATCATTTTTAATATGTGTTAAGCCAATGCATTCTCTTATATATGCGAGGCGACCTATGGTCGACTCGCATATATAAGAGAATGCATTGGCACAGGGCCGTTCTGTTGGGTAAAGGGTTAAATTGTCGCATGTGCCCCTCGTTGTCAATTTGACTTCTATCTTTTGTACGGTGTTATGTCGAGATTTTAAATTAATTAAATCAACATGTGCGCGTGTCATGTTCTAGTGTGTCAGAAAATTAACCAAAGATTTGTTAGCGAAGTAATTTCAAAATAATTTGTTCGAGATTTCTCCTGTGGTGATGTCAATGTGCATACAATTTATTTATATGCATGCCTGCAATGAGGCCTTTAACCTTTTCTATACTAAATACTCATTGACGAATAGTTCCTTTAGGCAATGTTCATTGTTCAGACAATAAGTTCAACGTAAGTGTGTCGACCTTCTTATCTGATCATATAACTTGTATAGCTAAGTGGTAAAAACCATTTAGTTTCCTCTGATATCAGTGTTGATCAATGTCGTACGTTGCACATACATGGAAACCTTTCCAGTGAAGGGCGATATCTCCTCAATCGGTAATTGAAACAAGAAATAGCATTAAGCGAGATGGAATTCATGAATACTCAAAACTCCATATATGGAATGATACTCCAGAACCTCGACCCGTTGCACTTAAACCGCGGAATGTGAGCTGGGTGGATCCAATATATATGGCCGCAACTCAGTGATCTTGCTTATGAAGGGCTGACGGGTAAAGATACTTCATTGGGTCCCTTGTTGCATGGCAACTATTTAAAGGCATCTATCGCGCCCATTGTATATATGCAGTTGCCTTTTGGAAAATATTTTGATTGCTGTATGTATCTCGATTGTCTTTGACGGATGTAACATCGACATTTATATACGCACCGAACACTGTGCTGTATATACATGTACATACGCGGAAGTTTCGTGGTCACTGGATCGCTACCATATTGGATCCATCCAGCCCCCATACCGCGGTTTAAGTGCTACAGGTCAAAGTTATGGAGTAGCATTCAAAAACTCCATATATGGAATACAATATTTTTATTGCAGTATATATCTTGATTGTCTTTGACGGAAGTAACATCGACATTTATATACGCACCGAACACTGTGCTGTATATAATATAGTATGTACATACGCGGCAGTTTCGTGGTCACTGGATCTCTATGGATCCAGCCCCCATTCCGCGGTTTAAGTGTTACAGGTCAAAGTTCTGGAGTAGCATTCCATATATGGAATTCATGAATATTCAAAAACTCCATATATGGAATACTAGTATGCTACTCCAAAACTTGGACCTGTATACAGCACTGAATGCTCGGAACGTGGCTGGATGGTTCCATTAAATGGTAGCGATTCAGTGATCTCGCTTGTTGTTTGTGTTTGCATGCAGTCCCGAACTCCACTATAAGCTTCTTCCCCAATGCATGTCGTTTCTACTATAATTTGCTTTTTCATTCTCCTTCGACATCAAACAAACCGTGCTTTCTTCGTATATGGTTGCAGTATTGATTTATGTGATGATGATGGTGTGTATAATAATATGCACCTCGATGAATCGCCGCTATTTTACTGCACTTTTTGACGCCCATTGCCTTCGGCAGCGATAGCCTACTGGAATATGCACTGTCTCTAACTCGCGGCCATATTGGATCCACCAGGCCCGGTTCCGTGGTTTTAATGCAACAGGTCAAAATTTTGGAGTAGCATTCCATATATGGAAGTCGTGAATAATTCGAAAGCTCCATATATGGAAATGCTACTCCAAAACTGACCAGTAGCACTAAAACCACGGCTGGAAGAATCTCTAAAACAACCCAACGGAGCTGGATGAATCCAATACGGCCGCGACCCAGTGATCTCGCTTATCGCTGAACTAAATGGTTTCCCATAGACGACAGAGTTAACGTTTCTGTGAAATTCACTGAGTTGTAGCCTGCAGACCACTCCAGTGATGTTTACCCAGCTAGATTGACACAGTTGATCACGAAAATGCAAGAACAATCATAGGTCATGTGTTCACTTTTTAAAATAAATCCCCAAGTGTACGACAGGGCTATCCCACAGCCAAATTTTATCTGGAAAAACCCAGAACTACAACAGCTAGTTAAGTAAATTTCCCACTCAAAAAAATCCATTCCCCCATTAATTCACCAGATTTCACCCTTTAATAACGCGTCATATGTATCAGGTGAAGGTCATTCTTCCGTTACCTTCACCTCTAGCTTCCACGGTGCACTCGCTCCCCGACATTTAGCTCCCAGAGGCGTTATTTCGCTAAAATCCGATTCAGATTCTGGATTCAGATTACAGATTGGTCCCCGTACGACTTGGTTCGGCAAAAGAACAGACCAGAAATTTGCAGAATCAGTAAACGAACAGACCGTAATCTCAATTTCGTGGTAATCCGATTGGGATTCGGATTCCGATTACGGACTCAAATGTTCGTAATGTAAACAAACCGAGATTTCGCCACCTCAGAGTTTAAAAACACAATAAAACATAAGAATCATCCGTCTCTTGTGTACAAATTATTGCAGAATATAAACGATCTATATCAAAGAATTTTAAATGCGGAGACAAATTTGTTTTATTGAATGTAAACTGGGAGAATATTACTGAAATTAGCCAAATAATAACGCTATTGATAGTAACGCTGGGGGAGCACTTCGGTTGATGGCGAAGCAATTGCAAATCATTGTTGATTGTCACTTTCATATGTCCATTTCATAATTCCATCCTTAAAATACCGCCCGAACGCATGTCGATTTCGAATTCGGCGGAACGTCACCATTGACCGAATTCATATGAACCTGCATGGATATGTCTTCTGCTGTGTTCGTTATTATAATGTTTCTTCTTATTCAAGAAATAGTAGGATTATATGATATCGATGGATTATCAGATACACGTATGTACTATCATCTAGTCTTAAAGTTATAGCAATTTCATGTTTAACATGTTTTGTTCGTTAATTGCAGTCGTTTTGCACAATAGTCTCTGTATAGACAACAGACACATGCTCTAGGGACGTGGCTAGAAGTTTCCTCAAATTTCCGGCCAACTGCACCCCCCCCCCCATTGAACCAAACATCAATCTCACAGGTTCGCAGAATTCAATTTGCTCCCCTTGGATATATCCAATCTGACAAACACTAAGATTGGAAAATTACCAACTTTTACTGGTTGAAAAAAATCAAACAATGAGAACAATGCCAACCTATATATGGTGTCAAATTAATGTCATGCATGAAATTTCCGACTGCTGGAATGTACCAAAGTTTAGTTTAGATATATTTATTTCAAATATATGTCAAAATTAGATAACACATGAGATATAACACATACATTTGTTTATACATACAAAGGAATTGGGGGACAAGTACTGACTCACTTAAGGGTACCCCCTCTCCCATATGTTATTACACTGAAAAAATAAATAATTAGTAATGGCAAAGCAACATGACTACCAAAACAAGTTGAACATATATACAGATCACTGGACACCCCCTCTCCCGAGTTAGTCATAAGTTTGTATATATGTATTTATTTAAAATCGGTTTTGTTTGTTGCGTTTGTTGGCTTGTACGTATCATTATTTGAAACAGTTAGTCAAAATAATCCTGATTTTCCTCACGTATGAATGACTGCACAGCTTAGCAAATTGTACCAAAGTTCGGGTGGGGGTCGAGACACCCAATCAACCCCTGTCGTCACGTCCCTGTTCAACTGACAAGTTTCGTGTGTTCTTCACAACATCTTCGGAATTTGATTCAGGAGGCCTAGAGCTGTCACGTTTAGATATGCTTGCCATCATCAATAAACACACTTTAACTTGAAAAAAAAGAAGATGGAATTAAGTCGGATTGGCAGCAAATTATGTGCCGTGTATATACACATAGAAGAAAAGCATGACTTTCACAACAAACATGAACTTTATAAATATAAGATACAAATGATACTTGTGTCAAATACATGAGCCATGTTTGACGCTGGGGAGAACATTAAACATAGTTTCGGAGACCACGTGGATTTCAAAATCTGACCTAGAATCGGGAATTAGCCCCGCCCCCGTAATCGGCTTCGGATTCTCAATCCGGATTTTTAGCGAAATTACGACTCTGGGCCCTGTTTCATGAAGGCAACTTATGACATAGTTGGGACTTAAGATGGTCATAAGTTCAAACTTCAGTCATAAGTGCGTTTCACGAACAAAGGCTTAAAGGTACTCAACCCGATAAAACTCCTCTCAATTACTATTTCAATGGCTTCGGGGGTCAAAAATATTTGATTCGAGTCAAGGAAGTCACCCATCAAAGCTCAGATTTGTTAGATATCGATTTTAGAAATCTATTATTTTTCATTATCGGGAATACTATCTGGCCCAGAACTCAGTCAAAATTGCGTTAAAATTACCACTTGATTTTAGAGTTATCCATCCTTGTCTGTTTGAATAGATTTGGAGAACACATCCAGAGCAGATTACGGCAGTTAGCAGTACTCATCTCGAGTTTATAACAAATTTCAAAAATCAATATCTAATAACTCTGAGCTTTGTTTGATGGGTTCCTCGACTCGAATCAAATATTTTTTACCCCCAAAGCCAAAGAAATAGTAATATAGGACCCTCCGATCGGATTGTTGTTGTTGTTGGTCTTAACTTTAAGACTGGTGTGAGGTGTAATAAGATAATCTTAAAGTTAAGACCTACGTTGTGATCCGCAGTTGGTCCGAAATGTGGATGGGATCTAGTTCATGTATATATTTTGTAGTAATTAATAACCAACTGGTAAGCTATAACAGTGACGTGGCCAGTGGTTGCAAGATTGGCGGGTGTCCGCTACTAACTGTAAACCGCCAAGACCGGACTATATATACATTTCTAATTGCTGTAACAAAACGAATATATTTACATAGAGTTGAACATCAATTGCGATTCAAATCACCCAATCGCACTGTAGACAATAATCATGTTGAGACAATTAGTACGAACATTTTCACATCGAGGATAATAGTGAATGATTTATACTCATTTTTTTTATAAATGCTTATGTCAGCTATTATTATTATTATTATTATTATTATTTACTTGCCTTTCTATATTATTATGTTATAATTTGATTGTAAAATGTATTGTATATGTACCCCGTATAATCGGCAAGATAATAATACATAATATGTGTTATTTTATTATTATTATTATTTTGTATATTATCATAATCTATTAACTATGATATAAAAAGATATATAGCATGTATATAGTATAGGCCTACGGACCGCGCGGGCACACCGGGATCCGCGAAAGAACATATAATATCAATGTGAACCGGCCCACAGACCCCTGGGGAATTACTAAAATACCAATAGACCGTATAGTCTATATTGGTATTTTAGTAATTTTCCCCAGTAGTCTGGTCGATACAAGGTTTGACCTAGAAAAAATTTGGACTAAGTTGGTTTTTATTCCATTTTGAAGAGGAATATTTCCTCTACAACATATCCAAAATCCGCTAAAATCCGCTTTGAGCAAACTTTTTTACAGAGATTTTTAAAAATGCTCATTTTTCGACCTTGCGAAATACGTTTTTTCTACAATATCCCTCATCGGCGACACAAGAACGCATTAATCCTCCATCCGATATATACCAGTTTGTGTAAACGAGTATAGGGGGCGAATAGAGTGACAAGGACAGAAAACAATGCAATCGCGGCGATGAAATGGCTGTCAAAATGGCCGCAACTACAACCCCATGCTACGATGAAAGCAACATGTTGGATAACCCCCTATAAGCGAAAATACACATTTGTAATTTACAAGAATGTTGTTATATATCTTTAAAGGTACACATATAATTAAAACAGATCTATCTGAATGATTTATCGATCACTGCTACGCACGTTAACCCAATGATTTACGTTCGGGGTTTCTTATTAGAATACATCCAACAGTCGGACCAAAAACAGTTATTTTCGGCATGCAACACACGAAGTAATATTTTGTCACACAGTGCGTGGTAGTTTCCTTTTGGAATGATGATTAATTATTGAATGTAAAGCAGAAACTGAAGAGCCCACCCTATCTGTGTAAATACTAGTTATATTTCCAGAATTTTCAACACTCTCCGTGACAATAAACCATACACGTATGTCGTAATGCTGATTATACTGTTAAGAAACACTTATCTCTTCAACAGAATAGTACCATATCTCACTAGATCGAAGAGACTGTACGTCGTACATTTTATTTAGTACTAATTTTCATGGTGCTCCCAAACCGGTTTCTTATGAGACAATTATGTTCAAATTACTTCAATCGGCACTTTACAACATGAATATGTACCCCGCAATACACACTATTAGTTGTCAGTATCTTGTTGTTTGAAATTATGTTACCATTGCCACCCACATACTTGCGCTAAATATCAGCGTTTACAGTTATTAGTTCTGCGTTTACCATTCACTCAATGTTGCTATTTATGGTTTTGTATGCAGCAGATATGTGTAACATTAGGGAGAATGTGTAAACGCGGCATGCGGTTTCAGAAAAGTCGTACGTTTCGCGTATATGTGGCCTTAGTGCATTTAAAAGCACATACTTTCCAGGTATAAAGACAGTCTCTGCCATAGAGTATGTAAGCAAATTGGGTTATGTTGAGAATTTATTGAAGATAGTCTATTGTAATCCTTTGTATTTTGATAAATTGCGTTCATGGTATACCACCATGTACTTGTGTGATAAAAATGAAATATTCGTGTTTAATCACTTGACCGGAGGCAACTATGACTACTATTTTAAGACACGGACAATAGGATCTACACATTTTACCTAGTACCATATGAATAGCTCTCATACTGTTCTATAGTAGTGAATTTTGACAGACTGTGTGTTATAGATTCAAAAATAAATGATTATCGGTCACATTCGTGAGACTGTTTTCATTACATATATTTCTGCTTCTAGAAAAGGTCACACAATGAGTACATCCCTATTAGATCACATTTAACTGTTTTAATACACATATATTACACGATTCAAGATAAACAGTACAGATAAAACTGCGTTATTCTTCTATTTCTTGGCGCCCAAAAAGTTCACATTCAATCGTTGTATGAGACCTGGCTTTCGGTTGCTCTCTCGCGAGATACATTAGAGAGAATTCTTACATACTATTACTAATAGCTCCCCTTATACTCTGAAATCATTCTTCCTCGTATAATTCGACGGCCTGTTCGTTCTTGTATAACCAGCTATTCAATTTTCCGCAAATTGTAAATTTCATTCGATTTTGTCCATTTTGGCGGCCATTTTGGACAGACATTCTACCGATATGGTTTACGACTAAGGATTGTTTGTGTGGATTTTATTTTATTACTAATTTGGTATTGTTGGCGCACCTACCACCGAAATTCAGGATTTTTCTATACCAACTGCCATCATGGACGCCATCTTGTATTACAGAAAATGCTCAAAGCGGATTTTAGCGGATTTTGAATATGTTATAGAGGATATATTCCTCTTCAAAATGGAATAGAAACCAACTTAGTCCAAATTTTTTCTAGGTTGACCCTAAATTTTTAGTTTATCGACCAGACTACAGGGGCCTGTGAACCGGCCGTCTGTTCACGTGTTGTTAATTATAAACGCTCTTTATTAGAAGTCGTTGGTTTGGTTTTTATTAAAACATATATGCAGAATGTCGTTCAACGTAACGTACTTTCGAAGTTCATACGTAGTTTGTTAATTATAACAGGCGTTTATCACATTTGTCAACAGAACCAGAGCAAATGGCATTAACATCATTTATATATGGCTTCTACAAGTATGTCTCAGATTGAAAATAAGTCTATTTGGAGCACGATATGAAGTCCTATTCACATTATAGCAATATAAATAAAGAACGTTTTGTGTTAGTATTCCGTGAATGTTGGCAATCAATAAAGAGCGTTTAGCTCAGTGCTTCCATTGTGGTGTATTGTATGTGTATATATGCCGTCGTGGCGACATATTCATATTAAAATATCATAATTATTCTTAGACACGCCCTAGTATCTGTCACCAGACACTGTACCTAGGCATATAACATACACAGAACCAACATTTTCTGTGCATAGCTGTAATAAATTGTCGAGAGCCAGTCTAAAAGCGCGCGAACTTAAATTACTACTTAAGTAGGACTTAATCTTGTTTTGTGAAACGCGTTCTTGAAACGGAAAAGTTAGATCATAAGATCCACCTTAGATCTTAGATTAAGTCCATCTTAAGATAATCGTATGACATTGCTTCATGAAACAGGCCCCTGGTTCCTACTGCGTGGTTCTATTCGATTTGGCGCCGTGCGGTTGTATTCTCACGGGAACTCAAGGGAAATATTGCGCCGACAGACACTGAAATTGGGCCAGACGCATCTCGCGCATGTCACAAATCGATATTTGGCGAATCGATAGTGCCATTCAGATTTACCATTCCAAAAACGTGCGCGGACGTCATTGCAATTGTATGCTCCAAAGAGGCAATTTATGACAAGCCGATGGCTCAATAATTAACAGTTAATTGAATTTGACAAGTTCACGCGCATGATATCATCCATTATATGCTTTTAATCTCAGAATGCCCCGGAATGCCTCGTATTTGTATCGCCTTATATATAATGTAAAACTTGCTTATATATAATGGAAATCTTGCTCACTATGGATCTTCATACCAACATAGATTCCATGAGCTTCTAAACATCTTTATTATTTCCGTTCTTTTTCTCCAAAACCATATATTACTATTTGTGTTTATTAATATAATATATTCAATATCTCATCAGAAGGAAAGCAATACAGATATATGGTGGTGTATGACGTATTCTCAAATTATTATATTTATTTATTGCTTACCTTTGCTCAATTGTGATCTGAATAATAATATTATGATAACGTTGAAAATAAACTTCTATTCTTTTGAACGTGAAGTAAGCGAGGCTTTAATAACAAGTAGATTAGACGTCGTCATCAATGACCCTGACCACCACCAAGATAGAATTGATCTGTTTGGCAATATGGAAAAGTTGAAAGGTACTCAATCCGATTCGATGGTCCCCATATCATTAGATCCCAACAACAACAACAACAACAACAACAACATTTTTTGAAATGCCGCTTCAGTTATCAGAATCGATTAATTGCCCAAAAATTATGCTAACCACAGTCAACTATAGTATAAAACTGCCCAAAACCTGTTATTTATCAACGTTTTGTTCAACGAAATTTTGCCAGTTGTCAAATATCTGACACAAAAAAGCCAATGGATTTTAGAGTTATCGATCTTCGTCCGCTATCTGGTCAGATAAGTTCTTCTCGTCGACAGTTTACTGGGCCATTTAAAATTAAAATAATAGATTTCAAACATCGATATCTGATCACTCCTAGCTTTGATGGGTGGGTTGAACTGGGTTCCTCGACTCGAATCAAATATTTACCCCCCCCCCCCCCGAAGCCAAGGAAATAGTAATTTGCGAGCGCTAATTCGGATATATACCTTTAACACAACTCAATTACACTGTGCCGGTTATAGGACAATACGCGAGGTCACTGAGCCGCTACCATATTAATTGGACCCATCCAGCCCCGTTCCGCGCATTCGTTGCTACAGCACAAAGTACTGGAGAAGCATTCCATATGTGGAGCTTTTGAATATGGAAATCATGAATATTCAAAACTCCATATATGGAATGCTACTTCAGAACCTTTAGCACTTAAACTACGGAATTAGGGCTGGATGCATGGATCCAATATGGTAGCGACTCAATGATCTCGCTTATTACAAACCCACTGAGAAATAACAACCGACCAAGAATGGGAAACCACCACGACCTGGTGATAACAAACATTCTGACACAGGAAAAGCATCGTCGTCGTCCATGCAGACAACCAGAGTCCTGAATCGAGATATAAAGTGATACAATGTACTGTTATAGAGAGGAACTTGTTGTATATAGTATTGCCAGGCGAAACGAAATACATGTATATACAAAACTAATCAAATCGGTTCTAATACAAATATTGACGTGCACATGCAATGGCCGGAATAATGTTATTTGTATTTTTGCAGAATGAAAGAGGTTGTATTCGTTTTTATCGCTCATAAATTCCACAGCCGCATTTTTCATTCAGATCGAATTATGCTTTTTATTGGTTCAATCTAGTTTAGTTGCCAATTAACCAATTTTAACATAAAGTGTATTATCGAAAGATAAAATAACGAAGAACGATGCGTCTAATTGGGTCTCGCGGCAGCGAATTTGATAATGTTTTCTATTCCGAAAACAACCATATACAATGAGCTAATGTAAGTTCATACAGGTAATCGCGAAAAAAGAGTCCAAGCACACAGAAAATTAGGTTCTTTGATCTAGAGCTAACCCAATTAAACGAAAACACGAGATTGCATCATTAACTGCTACCCACGTGCTCCCTGCCCCAGATTAATGTGTACATACTCACATTCAGTCGTATCGTATATATATATCGGCTTTCCGTATAGCGCCGCCTCTGGATACAAATCGACCTGTTGTACCAATAGAAACCAGCCTCATCGTGCTACTAACCCAGAATCGATGACGTCACGAAGATCTCGTACTCGTATTACCTCCGATGACTACCTAGAGAAGAATCTAAACATGCTCCTTTATCTTATCTTCTCGATGCGTCTGTCGCAGTCAAAACAAAAATAAAATTCCCCAATATTAATGAAAATATAGGAATTATTCTGACGGATTCTTCTTTGATATGTGTGTTGTGCTTTTGATTTGGGCTAGAGTTCTTAATTGATTATACAGTATTCTGAGTTGAATATTTTCTTGTGTACGATTTATCTTCCGTGGACACCATGTTACCATAATGGTGAGTAATTATCTTCGAGTGTTCAGTATCTATATTTTATATACACGCTTACAAGAACACTTTACACTATAAATATGTCCACTATAAACGCGTGTTTGTATTTTTATATACACGCCGAGATGGTCGATATTCAAAGGTAGTTGCACCAGCATCCAGTCGATTTGTTTGTAAACACGAGGCGCGAGGTATAGTCTAGCCATAAATAGCTTTCTTGGAAATCGATTCACTGAGTTATGTACGCTTTGACTTGCCATTGAAATGGCGTGTAAGTTCGCCCTTTCGGCCGCGCCATTAAGTTGTCTGTTACGCAGAGTACAATATCTTCGGCATAATAGCTTCCCTTTTGTTATATTCTTCATGTACATAAACACATAAACCATTCTGCTGGAATGTCATGCATAATTGAGTGTTAATCTCTCCAAGTTTTCTGCATGTTTGCCCACCATAATAAATCATGCTGTCAGCTATTCTTCTGTAAAGCAGGTAATTTATGCTATATTTGCGTGCCATTGTTTGTGATGCTCATCACACGGAGAAGAGATTTTCTCATTGTTAAATTAGCTTGCCGGTGTGGAATGAAAATGAGAAATCGTGTTATAACTGTTATTCCACCGGAAGCCTGCGTGTGCCACTATCCTCTAACCGGGTCTCCCATACATTCACGACAAGCACGTGCTATATGTGCGTGATGCAATATCCATTAATGTTATGTAATGTCAAAACAAATCTTAAAATATAGATATCGGTTAAAATCAGGGACCACGGTTGATCTAAAGTAATAAGTAACGGGTAGTTTCACCAGCACCCTGTCGATTTGTTTGTAAACACGAGGCGAGGTATAGTCTAGCCATAAATAGCTGTTATTGACGCAGTATCCATTAATGTTATAATGTCAAAACAAATCTTAAAATTTATAGATATCGGTTAATCAGGGACCAAGATTGGTCTAAAGTACAACATAAATGGGGGTGAATCATGACAATGACTTTGAAGGGTCAAAAGATACGGTGCATTATGCTATTCGCAGACTGTCTTTACATTCACAAAGCGAAAGCACTAGAACTTATAGAAGGAGCTAGTCGTGTAAATCGTGTAAATCGTGTTCCAGTTCTTCTGTCATCCACAGACTGAATGGTCATATTCAATACGAAACCGAAAAAGAAACTGCCAATCATTGGACAACGCATATATTTATGTTACTCTCTTTTTTCTACTTGCGAACACTTCCTATATTATGCTATATATATGTGCATGTATACTTGTATTTGAATGTTATTGTACGTTGCTCATAAAAATTGTCTATCAACTTCTATAATATATATATACACCTGTCAAATGCCTGTAGAGCAATAGCCCTCATCTATATCATCGTCATGTTATTGTATATATTGCACATGGTTCCTTCTGTTTTGTCGCTATCACACGCTGCATGTTTTATATTACAAGCAAATTATTTAAAGGTACTCAATCCGATAAAACTCCTCTCAATTACTATTTCAATGGCTTCGGGGGTCAAAAATATTTGATTCGAGTCGAGGAAGTCACCCATCAAAGCTCAGATTTCGTTAAAATTACCACTTGATTTTAGAGTTATCCATCCTTGTCTGTTTGAATAGATTTGGAGTACACATCCAGAGCAGATTACGGCAGTTATTAGTACTCATCTCGAGAACATAACAAATTTCAAAAATCAATATCTATAAATAACTCTGAGCTTTGTTTGATGGGTTCCTCGACTCGAATCAAATATTTTTTACCCCCAAAGCCAAAGAAATAGTAATATAGGACCCTCTGATCGGATTGTTGTTGTTGGAATCTGTTGAGATGGGGATCCTCTTTACGGATTGAGTACCTTTAAAGGCATGGATGATCTTCACGGTGGATATTTCTGTTAAAATAGTCATTTCCGCAAAAACCGCCATAACAAAAAGAATATTAAAATATAGACACACCTTGTTCTTATAATAATCATGAATATCGCGTAAATAGTATGTTATTGTAAAATATCTACTTGTATATTTTAATATTCTTTTTGATTTTGGCAGTTTTAACGGGCGTCACTATTTTAACAGCATACTCATCGCGAAGGCCCATCCGTGCCTTTAAAGGGGTACTGTACCCCAATTTCAATAAATTCCCGGTGACAATAGCGATCTAATATCAATAGTATATTTTAAAATAACTAATTTGAGTCGACGATGTCTACTGAAAACGTTCCGGTTAACAGGCTATCACAAAAGTAAAATTGAATTATTTAATATAAATTAATTTATGGCTGGAGTCATAAAATGGAGTATTATGCCAGTACGAGTTACCGTTCTTGAAATTGTATCTGTTGCGTGTCTTTTATCGACGGCCGTTCGCGAACATTATTGAGTTGCAAACAAAACATCAAACATGTTAGGCCAAAAAAACAAACATCTGTGTTTCCGGTTTCCCGACCGACCTGCCGAAATTGGGCCGACCTGGACTTTTTTTCTTCAAATTTCAACCCAAAAAATAAAATTCAACCCAAAAAAAAAAAAAAAAAAAAATTATTATTATTTTGTTAAATGCATGTAATTGGCATGTAAACACATCTATATCGTTAAATATATACTATATACTATGTTTACATTAAGCGGGCAATAATTTTAGATGGAATTTTCAAAAACAATTTACTTCTATTAAAATACATATGTCCATTTGTGGTTGCAGATGAATCCCAATCTCACCAATAAATCTGCAGTCTTTAAAACCTGCCTGTGGTTATCTTGTTTATTCAACTCCCATGTCTTGTGGGAAGAAGTCTTATCTGTTAGAGAGCAATATACATGTAAAAGACATTCTATATCAGAATTTATAGTTCCTCTCCCCAGTCAATCAAGGATTCATAGTGTTCATGCATTATATAGTTAATAGTATGTATACAGACAATATAAAGATGACTGCATGTCAACCATATCAAACACCCTTCTGGGGTGGGCACTAAAAAAGCACATGAAATTATCTACTGTTTGTTTGGGTGTATCAAACTTACAAGCATGCATATGCCAGTGTGTATAAGGAACTTCAAAGTTGGGACCAATTTGAATGGTGAGGTGTGTTACCTCAGTCAAGGTGTGGCCTGTGGTACCATTTTCAGTGTGGTGTGGGACTTTATATTTCAGTGCAGTTGAGGGGTGTCTGAGGAACATTTACACCCTGTCCAATGTGTCTGAGGTGCATGTGAGATATGTGTCTTAGGTCCTGAGGTGTATGACCAAATATTCAAGTGAGGTTTGAATTAATATCATACAAGTTATGTTATTATAAAGTAATAGAAAAGCCCTATTATGGTGTATGTCTTGGGCCAGTTGATATGTCAATATTGTGCTCTGAGGAAGATGTGCCACCACAATCTAAACTGAGAGAATAATTACAAGAGAGCTGCATAATTGAGTGCCTGGGAGGCATTTGTTTGTTCACATTGATAATACTTATCATATTTTTGTACTACATTAACTGTTTACTTGCAATAAACATGGACAGCCTTAACACAAGTATAAGAGTAAGCATTAATGTACTTCTTAACTGTTCGGGGAAAAAATAAAAAAATATTACCAAAAAAAAAAAAATCCCTACCTACCTACCTGGAATTTTTTGGCACCGTAATAGGAAACAAATAAGTTTTTTTTTTTTGGCCTTACCTGCAAAAGAAAGGCCGCTATAACCGATTCGGAGAAAGAAACAAGAGTCATAAAGCGTCAAGTATTTTTATAGGGAGTGAGATTGTTCGATGGAAGAGATTGAAGACATCAATTGAAGCTGTGAACAATGAACTTCCGGTTCTTCCTGCGACCTGAGTATTCTCCGGTGAAGGTCAAAAACATGGCGCGTACTTTGAAATCGTAATATATTCGTTTCCAAGATCAATATTTTCTTCGGTAAATTAGGTTTATACGAAACTCATATAACACGAACACAATCTAACTTGAAAGTTAAATCAATGGAAGTAAATAAAAAAATTGTCTATCCCTGTGTACAGTACCCCTTTAAGACAAACATAATAAAGTGCATAATTATGTGTGCTTCTTTTAACGGGTGGAATTACGAATTGGGGCGGACGGTTGGTTTTCCATTTCCATTTTACTTTTTCAGTTTATTCAGCAATATATACCTTTTATTATTCGTAATTATGAATCACTGTGAACTCACAAATGATCAGAAAAGTTACAAAATCACGAATGGACTTGAACTGACCCATTTGTTGCAGGGGGTTGTCAATGAAAACACTCAAAACAGCAGGGGGGACTCCAGAATATATAAAAGGTCCGGGTGTGTGTGGGTCTGAGCGCCGATAGCAGATTTTTCCAATGCCATATAAATGTTTTTCCAATTCATTGTTTAAAGATAAATTATGACTAATGAAATTATTTTAAACGTACAGGCTTCTAAACTGGATCAATATGGAGCATTGAACAAAAGAAGAGGGCTCCTGGTATCAATATTTACAAAATAATTCAGAATAATTGTTCATTTATAACACGATTCCGTGGGGTGGGTCCCGCTTCTTACGAGAAAAAAAAATGCACTGAAAAAAAAGAAAAGATTTTCCATCAGTTCTCATTGTTGCTTTTGAAATTCAATTATCGCTGCGATGCCAGCGTCCGCTCATTTAATTCTTCCGGTGCTTTAAATGGTATGTATATTGAAAGATAATCATATTTCCTGTATTATTGTATGGTGTTCACCATTGAGTAGATGGGACCTTGGACTACTTATATACCTATACCGATATAATGAAAAGCTGAGTAATTGAACATAAGATGATAATTGTTACAAACCGAGTATTCAACTTTAAGATGATAACATTTTATTCTGGATTGCTGTTTCTGTCATAAATTGATAATAAAATTATTATGTGTGATGGTGTACTCTGTTATTTGTGAGAACGAGTATCTAACTAGCTATGCTATCTCAGCAATGTTCTACTATGAGCCAGGTTTGCTCGAATGCTCGAATTCTCCCCAGGCTTTGGACATTTTCGACATTGTGATCGAGAATTTCGTTACAAACAAATAACACATCTCAGGAATATAACTCTTTTATTAACTAGATATCGTGTCGAGTGAACATCAATAGTAAAACTAGATCGCTCTCAATCGGAATAGTTGGCATTTGGTTGCTAATATTCCGACCAAGAGATTACAACGAAGACCTAATTTCCTAGGTAATTCCACTGATGTCTGCATGGGCGGTCCTTGTAATATTGTATACTAGCTGAAAAAGGCTCCCGAAGAGGCCTTTATTGGGCGTCGGTGGGCCTGTGCACATGCCAGACAATTCCTATTCTTGTATAATACTATTTATTATGTTACTTCAATATATCCGCGTGCAAATAGGTTCATATTGGACCTAAATAAATTGATTATGGAATAAGCCTATAGTGGACTTAAATCCGTTATCATGTTGGATGGCGAGGGCCACATATATAAAGAGCGTTAATCTGGTGCTGAAATAGGCACATATTGAGCTTATTTGTTTTGTTTTTTATTTATTTCGATCATTAAATATTTTAAATAAATTTTTTGAAAAACTAACGCCGTTATAACCTTTGCCATGGTACCCCGAGTCACCATACCACATTTTGATGAAATCGGACCAGCAGTCTGGAAGCAAAATCCGGACAGACATACATACATACAGATGGTCTTCTGCGTGAGCCCGCCTCCGGTGTTATCATCGTAATTATTCTTCGTTTATAACATTACTTCATGCCACAAACATCTTACTGAACTGACAGAAGATATATTTTCAAGTTTATAATGCCATTTAACAATTCTCTTTCATAATGTTATTCATTAGCTCAACTTTACTTTGTAAAGTTTGAGCTATTGCCATGGCTTGGTATCCGTCGTGCGTGTGTGTGTGCGTGTGTGCGTGATTCGTCAACAATTTTCTTTAGCACGGGCTACACTTCGTACCTTTGGTCCGATTATTATGAAATTTGTCATGGATGTTGACATTGACATGTAGATGGGAACGAGTCATTTTGGGGTCATTCGGAAAAAAAACATGGCCGCCAGTGGCCATCTTGGATTTCAAAATTCAATCCATTAGCACGGGCTACAGGCCGTACTGTTCGTCTTATTGTCATGAAATTTGTCATGGATGTTAATATTGACATGTAGATGGGAACGAGTAATTTTGGGGTCATTCGGCCGAAAAACATGGCCGCCAGCAGCCATCTTGGATTTTACTCTTTGTATGACTAAATCCTTTGACACGGGCTACAGGTCGTACCTTTATTCTGATCATCATAAAATTTGTCATGAATGTTAATAATGACATGTAGATGGGAACGAGTCATTTTGGGGTCATTCGGCCAAAAAACATGGCCACCAGCAGCCATCTTGGATTTTACTCTTTGTATGACTAAATCCTTTAGCACGGACTACAGGTCGTACCTTGAGTCTGATCATCATGAAATTTTTCATGGCTGTTGAAATTGGAATGTAGATGGGAACGAGTCATTTTGGGGTCATTCGGACGAAAAACATGGCCACCAGTGGCCATCTTTGATTTCAAAATTCAATCCATTAGCACGGGCTACAGGTCGTATTGTTCGTCTGATCATCATGAAATTTGTCATGGATCTTAATATTGACATGTAGATGGGAACGATTAATTTTGGGGTCATTCAGCCAAAAAACATGGCCGCATCAGCCATCTTGGATTTTACTCTTTGTATGACTAAATCCTTTAGCACGGGCTACAGGTCGTACCTTTAGTCTGATCATCATAAAATTTGTCATGGATGTTAACAATGACATGTAGATGGGAACGAGTCATTTTGGGGTCATTCGGCCGAAAAACATGGCCGCCAGCGGCCATCTTTGATTTCAAAATTCAATTCATTAGCACGGGCTACAGGTCATACTGTTCGTCTGATCATTATGAAATTTGTCATGGATGTTAATATTGACATGTAGATGGGAACGAGTAATTTTGGGGTTATTCGGCCAAAAAACATGGCCGCCATCAGCCATCTTGGATTTTACTTTTTGTATGACTAAATCCTTTAGCACAGGCTACAGGTCGTACCTTTAGTCTGATCATCATAAAATTTGTCATGGCTGTTGAAATTGGAATATAGATGGGAACGAGTCATTTTGGGGTCATTCGGACAAAAACATGGCCGACAGCGGCCATCTTGGATTTCAAAATTCAATCCATTAGCACGGGCTACAGGTCGTACTGTTCATCTGATCATCATACAATTTGTCATGGATGTTAATATTGACATGTAGATGCGAACAAGTAATTTTGGGGTCATTCGGCCAAAAAACATGGGCGCCAGCAGCCATCTTGGATTTTACTCTTTGTATGACTAAATCCTTTAGCACAGGCTACAGGTCGTACCTTTAGTCTGATCATCATAAAATTTGTCATGGCTGTTGAAATTGGAATATAGATGGGAACGAGTCATTTTGGGGTCATTCGTGCAAAAAACATGGCCGACAGTGGCCATCTTGGATTTCAAAATTCAATCCATTAGCACGTGCTACAGGTCGTACTGTTCATCTGATCATTATACAATTTGTCATGGATGTTAATATTGACATGTAGATGGGCTACAGGTCGTACTGTCCATCTGATCATTATACAATTTGTCATGGATGTTAATATTGACATGTAGATGGGAACAAGTAATTTTGGGGTCATTCGGCCAAAAAACATGGCCGCCAGCAGCCATCTTGGATTTTACTCTTTGCATGACTAAATCCTTTGGCATGGGCTACAGGTCGTACCTTTGGTCAGATCATTATGAATTTGTCTTGACTTTTGACATGTAGATGGGAACGAGTCATTTTGGTGTTATTCGGCATTAAAACATGGCTGCCATCAGCCATCTTGGATTCTACTCTTTGCATGACTAAAGCTATCAAATGTTTTTGAATTGTTGGAAAACATAGCCGCCAGCAACCATCTTAGATTTTACTTTTATATACATGTATATATATATCTCTTCATGTTGATAAACTAGTAAATTAGACATTCAACTTTCCACATTCCTAATCACTCCATCGACAGTAACACATTAAATTTTTCCCTTTCCAAGTTGAGCTACAGTGTCATTGACACTTTCATTTTTGTTTCGTAACCAACTGTCGTAACTACGGAAGCATGGAGCCACCACAATACAAAAATAAATTCCACGTCTAGACCATCGGCGTAGTTACGCCGATCATCGGCATGAATTCTTATAGATTTGGGAGTCAAGACCTGCCCTACCTTTTACATTAAGGACTATATGGGAATAATATAGAATAATGTATGTAGTTAATCTTACCATACATGCCCTACCTCAAAATATGCATTTTCAGAAAGTTTATCTCCTTGCATTTGGTCACTCTGTATGTGGCTCAAACTTTTAAAGAACTGTCTGAAATGTGGTTTTAAACGAATATCAATTGACTGAGTTTATAAATGATTGCATGTTATTGTCATAACCGGCCTTAATGTAAAAGGTAGGGCATTTCTTGGCTTCAAAATCTATGAAAATTCAAGTTTCAGCCCCCCCCCCCCGATAAGAAAGTATCAGTCTCCAAACCTCTGTTATGGTTTTATGCATTGTATCCCATCATATTGAAATAGGTTTTGCCACAATTGACCAAGGTAGAGACGATTCTCAGATATTAATTATCAGAAATGCATATTTTTAGGTATAAGGGAGTTGTGCATTCACTGCATTGGGTAAGGCGGGGAAATTTTGTCGTTTTGTGATTTAGTCACTATGCAAAACTTCTAAAGAACTGTCTGAGATGTGGTACTAAAGGAATATTTAAAGATTAACTACACAAATTATGCTATAGTGTTCCCAATTAGCCCTTAATGTGAAAGGAATGTAGGGATATCGCGGAAGTCCACCAAATGTGGGTGAAATGTCGCCGGTAGCAGCGGTCTTACCGAGTCATCAAGGGATGTAAACATGCATGGAGTTTGGATCTGGGCGTGGAATTCATGATTCCGTAACCATTTTTTTTATTGGATATATATATATATCTGTGTCTGGACTTTGTTCTGATTTATGTGACGTCATTCATTGAAACAGCAGGTGCGAGTCCACACAGCCAAATCGAACAGACACCGTGACGTCAATTGTTGATATAAATAAGTGTTGTCTGCTTAAATTTTGAGTTGTTTTTTAAAGGCTTGCGGTTTCAAGTCTTGTGTAGTAGTCCGTATAGACATGACCGACAACAACAACAACAATAATAACAACGACTTTTTCCAAGAGAAGTTGTTTTCTTTGTGTCTTTCCATAGTTTGTAGCTTTTAAGTTACCTTTAATTTTATGAGTTATAATATAAATTATAATAATATAAATTATTAATTTAATACATTTCACAATTTCATAACTAGTAACTACTACTAGTAGTACTACTAGTAGTACTAGTAGGCCCTAATACTACTACTAGTAGTACTAGTACTACTACTAGTACTATACCATGTCGCCTTGTGGGGCACACAGTTGAAAACGGGCTATGTAGCTCGTTTTGTCTATCATAGCCAGTTTGAGTTACATTTTAAATGTAATTTACACGTCCAACTCTCTACCGTCTACGATCAGATAATATTAATAGCAGAGTTAGTGAGTTACTGGACATAAACTTGTGATGCTGCTATCGATTTTGGGCAAACCACGAAAAAGCGCAAATAAGGATGTTTTAATTAAGTCTAAGGCATACTGAGGGCTATTAGTATTACCTGCCAAAAAAATCCAGGTAGCCCAGGCAGGATTTTTTTTTGGTGGTAATTTTTTTTTTTTTTTTTACTGAACAGGGAAAGAGGGACTTTGCACTGTTAATAGTGTTATTGTTAAAGCTGTCTATGTATATATTGCAAGTAAGCAATTAATGTGACACAATAAAAGGATAATATATTGTCAATGTGGACACACAGTTGTTGGAAATTTGTGTCATGGACTCATAATGTCTTTGAGGTTTGGATAGATCAGTTGATTTCATTTGATATCAAGAATTTTCAAATCTTTGACACTACTAGTAGTATGTAACCTATATAAGCAATTTGAGATTTAAAAATTTCATTTATCCACCAAAACTGGACATTTTATAATCTGACATATAATTTATAAATTTCTTTTCATTTAGAATATTAAAAATGCTATTATTCAATTTATTGCCACTAGCTTTACTAGTGGGAATAATCTAAAAGCTTGGCGAATTGATCGTGATATATCAAACTGAGACTCAAGCTGATATAAGTAGTTATTAATAAGATATGACATATTTGTCCAGAACTGCCTGTTATCAAACTATGTGAATATCGCTTCAATTTGTCCTTAAACCGAGTAATATCGTTTTACAACCATCACCAATCCAAGTAATATCATTTACAACATCACAAATTCAAGTAATGTGGTTTTACGACATGCTGTAAATATACCGGTACTTCATTGCTAAATAATGTGCATATATCATTTTTTGTGACGTCACTCATATGAAAAAGTTGTCCGACAGTTACCAAGAGGCGATCTAATTAATAAATATGATATTACTTGCTTGGTTTGATATAGACCTGATACCAGACATCGGTAACCTAATATCAGCTTTCGATCTTCAGTCTCAGGCTGATATGAGGTTACCTCAGGCTGATATCGGGCATAATATCAAACCAACCAAGTAATATGTTCTAAAAATTAGTCTATGATCCAAGCCTGCAGACTAAGCTCACCTATCATAGGTGACATGTTAGCCTGTCAATAACTGTGACAGTGTACATTTGATTGGTGTAAAATCTGAGCCATGTTATGATATAATGTAATAATCAGTTATCATTGCCGGAAGAATCAAACTATATTGGTTGCATGTAACATTTCAGAAAACACGACATCGGAACAAGTCAAAAAGTTATAGTCTTCAGTCCCTCATTTGGACCGAATTATGAAAATAAATAAGATATAGAGACATAAGGTACGGTAATCAGTACTCACAATGGGTAAATACATAAATAATAATAAAAGTTTGTACAACTGTTATCACTAGATAGACTTTGTTCTTATTTTAATCAAGCCTTGAAATAGGGTGTCTGTCATTTGCAGAATGAGGTCTCCAGAGGGTGAATTTAGTGATGCTACCCCGCATAGTGGGCTAGCATCACCAAATTCACCCTCTGGGGACCTCATTCTGCTGAGGTGTAAGCAGAATGAGGTCCCCAGAGGGTGAATTTGGTGATGCTAGCCCGCTATGCGGGGTAGCATCACTAAATTCACCCTCTGGGGACCTCATTCTGCAAATGACAGACACCCTGTTTCAAGGCTTGATTTTAATTATTGATAAACTCTTCATTGTGTGTTAAAACCTTTTTTATGTTAACATTACCATTATAGTGCCATCCATTTTATCAACAAACAGTTGCTCAAATTCTGATCAAATCATGAATGTCTACATTCTAAAATGTTTCAGTAAGGCCAATATAAATAAATTGCTAGATTTACTTCCAACTTTTTCAGAAAACTGGGGCGGGAGGGCGAATTTTATTTTTTATATTTTATTGTTCCTAACATAATTGGTCATTGACAGTTCTAGATATTGAAGCAGTATCCTATCTTATATAATACAATGTGATTTAGATGGTCCAATTTGATCAAAATAGACAGATAAATAGGTCACTGAAAAGTAATTTGACGGTTAAGGCATGAGAAAACAGTTTACATAAAATATATCGAAATAAAAACAAATTGAGGGGGGGTTGAAAATAGGGTCGGGAGGGGATGAAGCAATATTTTTATATTGGCCTAATGGAAAATATTCCAGAAGCACAGTTTTCAACTAAAACATTTGATTTGCAAATGTATTAGCCTGATTAGGAGTGTTTGTTGATAAAAGTATGACTTTCACTGTGACAGTAATCATTACACATATAAACAATGTCAATGGTTTAAACAATTCAAAATCTCATCAGTGGAGGATTATAAACAATAAAACTAAGAACAGAGTCTATCTAGACTTAGTTTTCCATCTTGTGATCAAGGTGTATACAAAACATTGGCAACTGACAGCTGTGAAAACCAGATGAACCACTAAAATCATTTTAGTATGTATATTCTCATCATTGTTGACCTCAGCATATTCATTGAAGTAAATTACAAGACCTAACTAAAATAACCAAAATTCATGGCCGGGTATTACATGTACAAGTAGACTATAATAGCTAATACAGTCCCCAGATCAGCCCAGATTGGCAGTTTTGAGTGGAAACGTTTGTATCTCTGACTATTGATAACTCTGCATATACATCGCATCACACATTGCATCGTGAACTTTTAAATGTGATGCAACGGAATCATGATGAATCGTTACAGCCCTAATTGCGAGTACGTTATGTATCCCTTTAAGCAGAGCTATTAGTCATGCGTATCTAGTTACCCCAGCCAATATATACATACATTATATGCTAAGCTATCAAATAGTCATATTTTTCTATTAGATAAAAACCGTTATCCATCTAGTGAGATATCGATATCTCACTCGTATCCATCCATCCATGCTAAAAGCCTAAAATTAAAAGTGATTCAGTATCAGATGAGTTAACATTGCTTCGTCCCTGATATGAGTGTTCAGGTTGAAAAAATTGTAATATGTGATCACTTAAATTTGTTTGTTAAACATTCTATGATGTTAGCCCCTTTATCCCTCAACCAATCTGTCTGAAAAATTAACTATTTTTATATGCACAAGCTGTGCTTGGGTATACAAATTTGCATTTTTTACTCTTCTTTCGAGTTGAGCCATGGGCCAACTGAGCAGAGCATATAATAAACAGATAATTCCCATATCAAACCAAAAAGAGTAGATATCGTCTATGTATATATAATATTCATTAATTAGTGGTAAATATTTATATATAATATAGGATTAGTTAATTAGTGAATAATACTTTATATTTCGTTTTCAAATCGGTTGGGAATTTGTTTTTTCATGGAAAGATTAATACATTGTCCCCGGACTTTTTCAAAGTTTGGGGACTATAGAAATGATCTTCATCCGTCCGTTCTTCCGTCCGTCCATATCCTATTTATTGAAAAATTCAGGACATTGTTACTGACACATTGAAGATGTATATCAGGTAATGGTATTGTGTTGAAGGAAAATGTTTTATGTTTAATATTTTAGAGTTATTTACCCTTTCTCGACTTTTGAGTGGATATGGACTTGGGTGCCTCAGTTAACTGTGAAATTAACCTCTCCTACAATTTGTATCCTATGTACCTAAAACTTAAGGACATTTTTACTGACACATTGAAGATGTGCAAGATATTTAGTAAATATGCACTTTGTATCATATTGGTGTGATCAACTCCTCTCTGCCACCTTCTGCAGGGGACATTTTGGTCAGCGACTTTTTATTTTAGTTTAACCCTTTACCCAACAAACCGGCCAAAACCGGCCAAATAAAGCTTCAACAGCCTAACATATCTTCGGTCTGTCTCAATAGAACCATACAAATATGGATATCATTGGAACCGGCTCCTTGACCACATTGTGATAGTTACAGTTATGCCCTGTGCCAATGCATTCTCTTATATATGCGAGTCGACCATAGGTCGCCTCGCATATATAAGAGAATGCATTGGCCTAAAAAAAATCTTTTTTTAACACTTTTTACCATTTTTTCTTACAATCTTTAACAATTTTATAATTTTTAATGTGTTAAGCCAATGCATTCTCTTATATATGCGAGGCGACCTTTGGTCGACTCGCATATATAAGAGAATGCATTGGCACAGGGCCATTCTGTTGGGTAAAGGGTTAATCAGACTGAGGGAAATTTGATGGAAATTGTTAACTGGATCTCCTATAAATCTACTTGTAGTAGCAGCCAGTAGCATGAGTAGTTGCAATGTATAACATAAATATCTTTTTCATTTTTTCAGAGAGGAACAGAGAAATATAAAGGAAACAGTCAGCCAGTCGACAGTAAATGGGGAGTAACCTTGTACAACAAAAATGACTCGATGGAGAATGGAAATGGCTTATCCCCAGTAAGTCTAAATAATATTTAATCCTTTCATGACGGGAGCTGCGCTGGTGCAGCATTAAAGACCATGTGTCAATGCATTCTCGCATATATGCGAGTCTCCCATATAGGGAGCCTTGCATATATAAGCGAATGCACTGGATTACAAGATCAAAGTAAATATTGTTATGCCAATGCATTCTCTTATAATGCGAGGCGTCCTATGTGCGACTTGCATATATAAGAGAATGCATTGCCACAGGGTTTTCACAAAAAATCTGGAAGCACCAGTCATGAAAGGGATAATAATCAATACATTTATATTACACAAAATACAGTAAATTTAGCATGGTCATCAGATGGTTACCAGCAGAAATCTGACATCCCTTGTATAATATATATTGGTTTTATTTGGTAATTTACCCCAGGGGCGTGTGGAAGAAATGGGTGGAAGTTATTTTAGTGTCAAAATAGTTAGGCCTGGATGTAATATGTAGAGAAGCTATCTTTATAGTGTCAAAATTAGTGGATGGAAAAACATACAAATGAGATAAAATATATTTTGTGGAAATTTACCATTTCAACATGGCGTCAGCATAAAAGAATACTGAATATTTGCAAATAGGTGCACCATTTGACACAACATGATCAATAAATTAAAATATAAACAAATAATGTATGTGCTAAATTAAAGTTTGTAGTATCTCCATCACAGGGACATATTCAGGAATTGTTTGGGGACACCTATTTGTGTACCAAGGATAATCTCAAATAAATTATGTGGTATTAATACTTCTTAACACAATAAATGTGGATCTTGTCTCCAGCGAAGCCCGAGTGTATGAATTTACCATGATTATGCCATTATGGATTAACAACATTACAATCTCACAATGATATTTAGGAATTCAGTTTAAGTTTTTAACACCTTTTTGGTGCCTATGCGTGTTACATGTATGGAATCAGTTCTGGAAAGTTTTTCCCTAAATGGCTGTCAATATTATATGACAGAAGTTGATTGAATTTCACATTTAGCTTTGAAATTCAATAGAGCCTATCATAACATATTTCAAATCAATAAAATGACCGAAAGTTTTGGTACAGTGCTGTAGACCAGGGCTCAAAATGTTCACCTGTCTGGTGTCTGCCTGTCACTGACGTGTAGTATTTGTGGTGACAGGTAAGGATTATTCTTACCTGTCATGTTTGTCAGGTAGCATTTTCTGACAGAACATATGAAATTTTGTCTTATACTGTGACATCAAGAGCTTTCCTATGAGACCAAACCATACTTGTATTTTCTACTAAAATCCAGCTAAATCCTAAACAAAATTACCATAATTCTTAACCCTTTACCCAACAAACCGGCCAAAACCGGCCAAATAAAGCTTCAACAGCCTAAAATATCTTCGGTCTGTCTCAATAGAACCATACAAATATGGATATCATTGGAACCGGCTCCTTGACCACATTGTGATAGTTACAGTTATGCCCTGTGCCAATGCATTCTCTTATATATGCGAGTCGACCATAGGTCGCCTCGCATATATAAAAGAATGCAATTGGCCTAACATAATTCTTTTTTTAACACTTTTTACCATTTTTTCTTACATTCTTTAACAATTTTATAATTTTTAATGTGTTAAGCCAATGCATTCTCTTATATATGCGAGGCGACCTATGGTCGACTCGCATATATAAGAGAATGCATTGGCACAGGGCCCTTCTGTTGGGTAAAGGGTTAAGTGGTTGAGCTCAGCTAAGGGGATATTATACTGCCTTATATGATGGGTTTATCCCAGTATAGCAATATACTCTCTATAGTATATATCAAATTAATGACAGATAAAAAATTTAGGTGACAGGTTGAACATAAATCTACCTGTCACGGTGTCACCTGCAGAAATTCAGAACATTTCGAGCGCTACTGTAGACTTCGTTTATAACTGGACATTAGATCTATTTATTTTCAATAAAACTCCAGATATGCGGCGAATATTACAAAGAAATCCTCAACTGTGTCACCCTGTTTAAATAGCTCTTCCTTGAAATGTTGCTAACATGTGCCACCTACACAACTTTAGACGGAAGCATTGAGTGGGTGGGCAGGCTGAATGAAGAGCTTTCATAAGTTCAATATTGATTTAGCTTAAATATGTTGTAGATAACACCAATTTTAATGTCTGGTTTACGAATATCGCCTACAACTTTTTTCACAAAGTTGCAAAAAAAAGACAAAAAAACATTTAATAGTACTCTTGGGCTCCAAATAAAAGTGCAGACCCAAATAAATGTGCAGGGAGGAAATCCTGACATAATTTAATAAAAGTGCAGACTGCAGACCCAAATAATAGTGCAGGGTGGAATTCATCTCCGCTTAATAAATAATTTAATATCTATTCTAGGCTGAGATGATTTAAATTCAACTAAAACAGGTCTTACAAGACTTACATGGTTCTCTTCACAACAATCCAGCACAATAATTGACAACTTGGGACAATATTAAGAACTTTAGATATAACCTCCTAATTAAATATTTGAAAATAATAAATGTGCAGACCCAAATTTGGTGAATTTGGGCTGAAAATTAATAAAAGTGCCTGCACTATTATTTGGAGCACGAGAGCATGCTTTATAAATCTGGAGAAAAAAAATCTCAAACATGAAGACATGCTAAGTATTTATCACTAACTCTTTCAATAAATGTATTAACCCTTTCAGTGTCAGGGGCCGATCTCATCGGCCCTAATTTACGGTCTGTAAAATAGGCCCTAAAAAAATAAAAAAAATTTTTTTTTTTTTTTTTAGATTTAAAATTTTTTATTTAAATTGTAACAAATAATAACAAATGATGAAAAATTGTTAGGCCAATGCATTCTCTTAATATATATGCGAGGCGACCTATGGTCGACTCGCATATATAAGAGAATGCATTGGCACAGGGTATATGGGTTGATACAAAAATCGGACCTGGCACTCAAAGGGTTAAAGCAGCCATTCCCACTATGGTATTTGTATACAAATATATCTTTATCTGTAACTTGGTAATACGAAATTAACCTACAAGAAAGAGTCGGGAAAACTGAAATAAGATGTATTTTACAAATCATGTAAAATTTCGCGTGATTTGTTATTCTCTGATTATTGGTTGACTAGAAACTTAAAAAAAAAATTGTATTCCCTCCTGCATCTACTTTTTTTTCTGACCAGACTTTTAAATTTGTGTCGCCTTATGTAGATGTAAGATATTCTCGCATGGAACAATACTAGAAATTATAACAGCATGGTTCAAGAAGAAACCGGTCTGGTAAAAGAATGGATGTTAACTTTATTTAACCCTTTTAATATGGGAGATGCACTGTACAGCATTAAATATCCTGTGTCAGTGCATTCTCTTAAATATGTGAGTTTCCCATAGGGGGCCTTGCATATATAAGAGAATGCACTGGCTAACAAGGTCAAAGTAAATATTGTTATAACAAAGTATTCTCTTATATATGCGAGGCTCCCTATTGTAGACTCACATATGTAAGAGAATGCATTGACGCAGGGTTTTCTTAAAATTTCAGTTAGCTCCAGACATTGAAGGGTTAAAATACATGATGGGTAAGTTTATACCTGTTATTTCCAGAGATGCTGAGTGGAGGGGGCATGCAGGGGCATTGGCCCCCTTGCCTTCAGCAAAGAGGGGCAACAGGGGCAGAAGTTTCATAACATTTGTACATACATGTGTCCATATTTAATTCTTGTTTTCTACTTATAGCCAATGCCAGAGACCTTGGTCCAGGATGTCTCTAGTACAGCAGTCCTCATGGCCAGCGACACTGCGACGGTTGAGGAACCAGATAGAGGGAACTGGTCAGGAAGATTTGATTTCTTGATGTCGCTACTTGGTTACTCTGTAGGTTTGGGAAATGTTTGGAGATTCCCTTACCTTTGTTACAAAAATGGAGGAGGTAAGAAAGGGTTCTCTTAATTATTTACGTAAAAAAAAATTGGGATTTACAGTAATGCCCTAAATAATCGACTCCTTAACCACAGCAGAATTATGGGTAATTTTCAGGATTTAGCAGGGATTTAGTCGGAAATATGGCTTGTTGCCATTCATCGGAAAGCTCTCACTGAATCTGACTAAATCCTGAAAAATTACCCATAATTCTGCTGTGGTTAAGGAGTCGATTATTTAGGGCATTACTGTAGAAATGGGTTCAGTCCATAAAAACAATTTTGGATCTCTCTATCTCAGTCATAATATTCAACTGCAAATGGCTTCGTCAATTTATATTTCTTTTGAAATTGCGGCCCTTAGAAAATGAATAAACCTCAACAAAAAGCTACATTTGCAGCTATTTGCAGGGAAGTGGTGCACTTTTTCTAATATGGTTTCCGTCACCAAATTAGTCAAAATTTTCAAAGCCAATTTCCCTCTTACTAGCAGTGGTTAAGGAGTCGATTATTTAGGGCATTACTGTATCATTAAGATCCAGGGATGTTGCTGGATGGTCTCTGTTGTGAAGGGGAGTGTCCACCTTGGAATTTCCATAAGGTTTACAGAAGGTGAATTTGGTGATGCTAGCCCACACAGGGACTTGCATCACCAAATTAACCCTCTGGGAACCTCATTCTACAAATGTCAGACACACTATATCCAGGTTTGATAATAACACTTGTTGCACTCAGAATCCTTGCCTCTTTTAGCTCACTCTGACAGCGAAATGGTGATAAATGCTTATTCCAGTGTATTCTGGTAATTCCGGAAGATATCAGTTGAAACTAAGTTTGCTCATCCTGGTATTTCCTCCCCAGACAAACATTATCAATCTGTCTGGCATCGTTTTAGAGGCTTCCTCTCTGATATGTTTCAATCACCTCAGATGAATGCCGCACCAGATTAAGTAATAAGGGTATGAAGTGAGGAGGACCAGATTGCTAGATAGGGCTGAATATCAAAGTTCTCATCTTCAGGCTAGCATTACCAAATTCATCTTCTGGGAACCTCATTCTGCTTAGGTCTCAACTGCTAAGGGAGACCTAAGATCTGATTGAAGTTCCCCAGTTGAAGTTGGTGATGTTCACCCATTGGGTACCTCGATTATGCATTTTATCTTCGGCAAATTAGGGGATATAGAAACTTCTCAGAAGGAAAATAGTAATTAAAAACAATGTTATTTTGTGAATATAGATACTTCCCAGAAGATGAGGCTTAAGCAGAGCGAGGTTCCCAGATGGTGAATTTGGTGATGCTAGCCCACTATGTGGGATAGAATCACTAAATTCACCCTCTGGGGACCGCATTCTGCAAATGACAGACACACTAAATTCAAGCTTCCTTCCCAGACAATAAACATTATCAATCTGTCTGGCATCATTTTAGAGGCTTCCTCTCTGATATGTCTCAATCACCTCAAATGGCTACTGCCCCATATTAAGTAATAAGGGTATAAAGTGCAGAGGACAAGATTGCTGGATAGGGCAGAATATCCACTCATCTTGAGTCAGCATGAGTAATTTTCATGGCATATCTGATCCAATTGTCATGACATTTCGCGCAAGCTATCTCAGCCGATACCTAGATAAGAGCTACAATTTGTATACCCCCATGACTGAAGGAAATGGTGGGTATACTGGATTACATGCGTCCAATCCTCCGTCCATTCCATTCTTCCGTCCGTCTGTCCGTCCATCCAGCCAACTTCCTGTTTTTATGTGTACCCATACCATAGTATGGTAGACATAGTGTTGACGTCTGGATTGACCACTCGTCGTTTGTCTGTCCGTCGGTCCACCTGTCTATATAGACACTTTACGCATGGTGCGATAAATCAAACATTTCTTATCTGATCGGAATTTTGTATATGTGTTTCCCAGCCCAAAATACAGATCGAGTTCGAATATGGGTTTGATCCAAGTTTTTAGCTCACCTGAGACGAAGTCTCCGGTGGAGCTATAGTCATCACTCCTCGTCCGTCCATCCGTCCGTCCATGTTTACTAATGACTACTTATGTGGCTAAGATTGTGTAAAATGGATATTTATGTGCATAACTTCCGTTGCGTGGCTAGCCACGTAACAGCTTTCAGATGGATGTTCAAAAATGATCTATTTGGCCTAATCAGCTTATTTAATTTTGTAGTCACTCAAAATTTGGAAACAAAAAGTCCATAGATTTAGACATCCATGACCTGTCAATAGGAGATGTCGGACACTGACGGACATTTATGTGGCTAGTCGCCCAATCACGGACCTGTCAGTTTCTCCTATTCCACTGTCCCAGTTGCTGTGTGCAAGTTTTTGAGTTTTAATCAGCTTCTTCTGCAAAAATTCCAACATGTTATGAATCCATAATCTGGAGTTTTATCACTATCTACTACTTGATAGCCACATAAAATTTTATGGCTACTTGAGAAGCCACATAAAAACTAAAGCCACATTACCATTTCTAGCCACATAGGTCGGAGCCACATATCTACCCATTTGTTCGTCTGTCCGTCCATCCGTCCATCCAACAATTCTTTAAACTTCTTCTCCTCTGGAACCATAAGACCGAATGGGTTCATATTTCGTGTCCCTAGGTGACTCACATTCAGATTTGTTCAAATGAGGTCACTGGGTCAAATAGTTGCGAAGCCAGGGCCATAACTCTTTCCCTCCATAGTAATTATTTTAAACATTTTCTTCTCAAATACCATCCGACCAAATGGGTTCATATTTGGTATGAAGGATCCTTGGGTGACTGGGGTTCAGATTTGTTCAAATGAGGTCACTGGGAGTCTGGGACAAATGTGGGCGGGGCCAGGGACATAACTCCAAAAAAGATTATTTTTTTTTTTTATTTAACTCCATGGTCAATTATATATATATATAGATATATGTTGTGCCCCCTGGCCCTTTACTCAAGTTTACTGCTTCTGCCACCCTGGTCCCAAAAATAATATTTACTCAAATTCTTGACAGAGAATCATTAATAAGAAGCATTTACTTTGGCTCTAACTGTATGCCGGGTATGCCTACACATGTCAAGTGAAATCTGACATTTTTATAAACATTCCCTGGAGATCTGCTAGAGGTCATTAATTCCCAATTACAACAACAATCTATCATATGTATTGTTCAAATCTTTCAACAGGACATTTAACACTCCCACATCCACCACTTCACTAGAACATATTTGGCAAACTTGAAAAGTGGTCTTTGAAAGAACCACCAGACATAAAGTAATTCTTAAAATATGTTTGCAAGAACCAAGAACTAGTTGGCTTATTTAGCATGGAATGTTCTTGTTTGACTGCAATTCAGATTTTTTTAAATGGGGTCACCTGGTCAAATTGGGGCCAAGCGGACAGTTTCCCCTCTTAATATGCTCCCTTCACAAGGACCATCAGGTCTATTTTACTAATATTTAGTATGAAGGGTTCTTTGGTGTCTGGGATTCAAATTTATTCACATGGTGTCACCAGGTTAAATAGGGTGGGACCAGGGACATAACTGTATGTCTCTATAGTAATTCTTAAAATGTCTTCTCAAGAGAGGTTGGACTATTTAGCTTACATATAGTATGGAGGATCCTTTAGTGACTGAGATTCAGATTTGTTAACATGAGGTCAACCTGTTAAGAAATGACGTGGCTATGGGGAGTTAACACTTTTGTGTCTAATAAAATCATTGAAATACCAAATTCATTAAAACATCTACCTTGGAACTACCTGACTGGTTAATCTGACATACATGTATGGTGTTTTGGGTCCATGGATAATTGGGCTTCAAACATTTCTAAATGGATTTATAAAAAGGCGCTTGTGAGATTGGTAATTTCCAACAATTGAGAAAGTTTGAGATGTCGGTTGTGAAATTCCAACCTAAGACTTGGGAGTCTGGAGCCCGGTCAGGAGGGGACTTGTTGAGCTGGAGGAGGGGGTGATCAGTAGTGTACAGTTGGTAATTTCAAGGTGGATATTCACCGATCTACATACATGAAGCCTCTCTAGCCACATATCCTGTTTAGATCTACTTCTTTTAAAGTGATAATGAAAAGTTCTGACTGTTGTGGTCTCCAGAGTCCCAGTCTGTTCAGTCTTTGCAGTCTGGTGAACGACCCCACAGTCATTGACTGTCATGTTTTTATAGAGTTAGTGCCCTTTTTGTGTTTACCCATACCATAGTATGGTAAACATAGTGTCGACATCTGGATTGACCACTCGCCATCCATCCATCTGTTGTCTGTCCATCCGTTTGTCCATCTGTCCGTAGACACTTTACGCATGGTGCGATAACTCAAACATTTTCTATCTGATGGGTACCAAATTTTGTATATGAATTTCTCACCCCAAAAGACAGATCGAATTCGAATAAGGATTTGATCCAACTATTTTAACTGAGTTATGGGCCTTTTTCGAAAAATAAGCACTCTTAAAAAAAAAATTATATTGAATTCCTTGCTCAATTTAACAAATAAAAAAAAAATGTAATATATATATTTTTTTTTTCAAACTTAACAAAATTTGAAAATCTAACACCATTATAACTCCCCCAAGTCACCACACCAAATTTTGTTTAAATCGGTCAAAAATCTTGTGTTACTGGTAAATTTGTTTGGAGCGATATTAAACCCAATTCATCAATTCCATGCCTTTGGACAGCTTAGCTGTTAATATGGCTATAACATTTTCTGGTGTCTCTTATGTCAATGTGCAGATAAATAGCTATGGTGTATAATTTAAAAAAAATGTTTCAACAATACACATGATATGCTATTAACAGTAGGCTAGACAATCTTTGCTGCATTGCACAGCTGAGTATATCACTCTGCAGATGGTCTGAGTTCATTATAAATGTTATAGTTTTAATAGAGATGCAAAGGTTTGAACAGCATAAACAATGCCAGTGATTAGTTGACAGCTCTGCTATATAATTGATATTAATGGGTGGCTTATCTTGATACATTATCATTGTAAACTTAAATTGGACTCTATTAACCCATGTATTCCATGTCAGGGTCACCTTTTCACATTTAATCCAAGGCTATGCTTGTGCAGCATTACAGATCCTGTGCCAGTGCATTCTCTTATATATGCGAGTGACCCATAAATTCCAATAATTTGTGTTATGTACATTTGTCTATAAAATTACATAACAGTATACTCTATAATTCAACATCAAAACTCTAATTTATATTCCGATCATAGTAATTTACTATTGTCAAGGGATGGGTTAAACATCAGCCAATCGTGATCAGCCTCTTGTTCGACTTAGAATTCAAGCATGATGCAATATCTGAAATAATTTTTATCTGATCGAAATCAAATTTGGTATACATGTGAGTTTCTCAGCCCAAAATACAGATTGGGTTCGAATGTGGGTTTGATCTGATTTTTTTAATGGAGTTATGGCCCTTTTTTTGATTTGTTTTTTTAAATCTTTGAAAATTAACATTGAATGTTAATGTTATGGATTTTAGCATCCAAGCTTAAATAGCTAATCACTATTGCCAAGGTATGGTTAAACATCTGCCCATTCTGATCGGCAATTGGCCTCTCGTTCTACTTTTGGGTTGAATGATCCAAGCCCACGTCCCCTTGTTTGTTTCATCATCTTGCCGCACCTCATGAATGAGACATACACCTCCTATTTTCCTTCTTTTGGGTTGAATGATACATATAAACTAACACCCACTGATCTTACCTTTAATGGTGTTTCTAGTTACTCTACCCAGACAGTAAACAACTGATCTGTCGCTCCAGTCAAACTTTATAGGCTTCCTCTCATGAGTTTCCATTGATTACCACACATAAATTTTTCTGATGACATGCGGAAGTGTTTTCTATACTCAACTGTCACCTCACTTTATAAATATATCTTCAAATTCCACTTTTCTTTAACGGTTAGTGTTAACAAAGAAATATATGTGACCCGCCATATCAAATCCAGTTGTAATTTGGGATTTTTTTTACCATGTGCCAATGCATTCTCTTATATATGCGAGTCGACCATAGGTTGCCTCGCATATATAAGAGAATGCATTGGCCTAACAATTTTTTACAATTTTAATAATTTGTTCTTTTATTCTTTAACAATTTTATAATTTCACCCATACAGAGCCCCAGACAAACATGAGCAGACGACACTCTTCTATATGCTTCTATATACATATGTGTGGGGCTCCCTGCAGGGTAATGGATGTTTTTTTATTTTATGACCTAAAAATTGTAAGAAACATTTATTTAAAAAAAAATTATAAAAAATTGTTAGGCCAATGCATTCTCTTATATATGCGAGGCGACCTATGGTCGACTCGCACATATAAGAGAATGCATTGGCACAGGGTAAAAAAAATCCCGACTTACGACTGGATTTGATATGGCGGGTCACATATTCCCTGCCTTGTTTGTTCAATGTTATTAAGTTCACTGTCAGAAGGGATCTGAACATAAAAAAGTTCCAAGGTTTTGTACTTGTGGAATATAATCACTTCGGGCGTAGCAGCTACATGTAACTAGAGTATGATCTATGGCATGATCCAGTCAGAGCTGTTAAGTTTCACGGATTGTCCATGAGACTCCCGGATAGCCAAGGCAATCCCACAAATACGGATAACCACCAATTTCTCCCACATTCAGCAAAACCCGGCAATCAAAATCCCCAAAAACGATATTATTTTATTTTTCGAATATTCATGCATTCGCGGGGGTTTCCCTATTTCCGGCATTGTAAATACCCCCAAATTAACATTCACAGAAAACTTTACTTTGGAAATATCACTAGTATAGTCACTTTTGTTTGAAGTTAACTAAACATGACCCATGTTTATCACTAATTACGATCAAATTATCATAAAAGAAAGATATTTATTACCGTATAAAACACTCAAAAGAAGTAATCCCAACATGACAAATGCCTCCAGCAAAAATCTCCCTGATTGCCATTTTCAAAACTTAACAGGTCTGGATCCAGTGTTGCACTGTTTAAAGTGATGTGAAACACTCCGGTAGGGTGATCAAATAGAAATGAAGAATAATCTTGTTCAAAGTAGTTATTTTATCAAATATTATATATAAATTTACAACACACACCGTCATATGTATTAATTAAATGCAGTGACTCTCGATGGTGAAATCGTTTTCATTAGTTTATTGCCGATAGATGCGTCCCGAATCGGGTAGTAAATATTTACAATTGAGCGTAGTTCAGACGATGTTTTCTGTGGCGTGGTGTGGTCGATTTGCTTCAGATTTTCGGCGGTGTTAGTGGAATGTTGCATTCCTCAAAGTGGCATAGTACCGGAATACTAACTTATAAGTTTCACGCACCCGAACAAGTACATAATATGTCTTTAAATGCACAGCACATCAATTAATTTTAATAATTTTATTTGGAAATAGTTGGGAGTACAAACATTAATTATATGGGCCATTAAGTCTCAAAATTAAAGATATCATTTCAGTGGTTCAAACTAACAAGGGAGTACCCAGGGGCACTTTTCCCTTGAAATAATTTACCATTCAACTGATGTTACTGAAAATTTCAACTACACCTGATTGTACATTTCAGAAAACAATATCTGAATTACACACATTTGTATTATATGTTCACTCCTTAATTTGGGAATTTTTCGCCGATAACCAAACGGCATTGACAACCAAGGTGCCCATCGAGTTATTCAACAACATTACTAGTAAAGAGATATCATTCATGAGAAGCTAATCTCAAGCCCACAATTCCGAGAATTGATAATTCCTCCCACTATTGCACTGTGAGACTCCTCCGCTTTCTGAACTGCATAACCTTAGAAATTATAATAAATTATAAATGAACCACCCATAGAAGAGATATGATACCCAGTGAACCTGCCAATGAGATTTCTTGTATATAATTCATATAAGAACTAAGTTAACCCTTTGAGTGCCAGGTCGATTTTTGTATCAACCCATATACCCTGTGCCAATGCATTCTCTTATATATGCGAGTCGACCATAGGTCGCCTCGCATATATAAGAGAATGCATTGGCCAAACAATTTTTTTTTTTTTTTTTTTACAATTTTAATAATTTATTCTTATATTCTTTAACAGACTTATTTTGTAGGTTTAGGGCTGATGAGATCGGCCCCTGGCACTCAAATGGTTAAAGGCCCACTTAATTTTTGAATGCCAATATACGATTTGGAAGAGGAATACAAAATTTATATATGGAATATGGAACACCTGTGGCTAGGAGTGTTGACCATGTGACAGAGATTCTCAGATTCACACCAAGACTTCCCCCGTTATTTACCCCTGAATGCAACATAATTCACAACTAATAGATAGAGTCATTACCCTTCAATTGAGAATAATAGACTGCCAGTACAGAAGAGATCAAAAGCTCGGAACACACGTCGGTACCAAGTGACAAAAAACAACATGTTTTGGAGCTTCCTCTTTTAACCCTTTACCCAACAGAAGGGCCCTGTGCCAATGCATTCTCTTATATATGCGAGTCGACCATAGGTCGCCTCGCATATATAAGAGAATGCATTGGCTTAACACATTAAAAATTATAAAATTGTTAAAGAATGTAAGAAAAAATGGTAAAAAGTGTTAAAAAAAGATTTTTTTTAGGCCAATGCATTCTCTTATATATGCGAGGCGACCTATGGTCGACTCGCATATATAAGAGAATGCATGGCACAGGGCTAACTGTAACTATCACAATGTGGTCAAGGAGCCGGTTCCAATGATATCCATATTTGTATGGTTCTATTGAGACAGACCGAAGATATTTTAGGCTGTTGAAGCTTTATTTGGCCGGTTTTGGCCATTTTGTTGGGTAAAGGGTTAAATGGTATATAATATTGAATATGTTGTACATATAATGTGATCTGGGGATTCATGGTATATAATATTGAATATGTTTACATATAATGTGATCTGGGGATTCATGGTATATAATATTGAATATGTTTACATATAATGTGATCTGGGGATTCGTAAATTAAGTGGGCCTTTAACTGCTGCCAAATTGGATATAAATTTATGAAAATTACTACTTTATTCTTGATTTCCGTTCAACTTGCCCAGCAGAGTGTTTAATATCACTTTAACCTTTTGAGTGCCAGGGGCCGATCTCATCAGCCCTAAACCTACAAAATAAGTCTGTTAAAGAATATAAGAATAAATTATTAAAATTGTTAATAAAAAAAAAATTAAAAAAAAATTGTTAGGCCAATGCATTCTCTTATATATGCGAGGCGACCTATGGTCGACTCGCATATATAAGAGAATGCATTGGCACAGGGTATATGGGTTGATACAATAATCGACCTGGCACTCAAAGGGTTAAAGGTACTCAATCCGATTTGATGGTCCCCATATAATAACATTCCAACAACAACATTTTCAGAAATGCCGCTTCAGTTATCAGAATTGATTAGTTGCCCAAAAATAATGCTAACCACTGTCAACTATAGTATAAAATTGCCTAAAATATGTTATTTATCATATCAACATGTTGTTTGACGAAATTTGGCCTTATTATCAACACAAAGCCTCTTGATTTTAGAGTTATCCATCTTCATCCGCAATTTGGTCCGAGACCGCCTGCTCGTCAACTTTTTACTGGGCCACTATTAAGTCTCGATGGTGAAAAATAATAGGTTTCAAAATCGATATCTAATAACAAGCCTTGAAATAGTGTTTCTGTCATTTGTAGAAGGAGGTCCCCAGAGGGTGAATTTAGTGATGCTACCCCACATAGCGGGCTAGCATCACCAAATTCACCCTCTGGGAACCTCATTCTGCTGAGGTGTAAGCAGAATGAGGTCCCCAGAGGGTGAATTTGGTGATGCTAGCCCACTATGCGGGGTAGCATCACTAAATTCAACCTCTGGGGACCTCATTCTGCAAATGACAGACACACTACTTCAAGGCTTGTCTAATAACTCTGAGCTTTGATAGGTGGGTTCCTCGACTCGAATCAAATATTGTTTACTCCTGAATCCAAATAAATAGTAATTGAGGGGCGCTTAATAAATAGTAATTGAGGGGCGCTTAATCAGATTATGCATCTTTAAGGGTTTACTTCATACTCTTGAACCCCAAGTCAAAGCTTTCGGAAATAGTGTACACTCAGAGCTCAAAATGTGGTGCCGGACATTTGCAGAATGAGGTCACTTTTCAGGATTTAGTCGGAAATATGGAGGGTGGATATATGGAGGGTGGATTTAGGGTGGGTGGATTTAGGGTGGATTTAGGGTGGATTTAGTGACGCTACCCCACACATTGGGCTATCATCACCAAATTCACCTTCTGGGGACCTCATTCTGCTTAGGCCACATCTTCCCTGGAAAGTATCTTTTATCATATCAAGTTTTTTTAGTTTCGTTTCCTTTTATAGTTTTCAAGTTTCTCTATATCTCAAAATTGGCAGATGACACATTGCACAATCAAGGTGCCTAATGGATGCACATCAATTATTCACCATCTGGGAACTTAAATCTGTGTCTAGGTCTCCCATTGCAGATAAGGCCATGGGGAACGAGGTCCCCAGGGGATGAATTTGGTGATAGTAGCCCGCTGTGCTTGGTAGCGCCACTAAATTCACCCTCTGGGGACCTCATTCTGCATCACCATATTTTGAGGCCTGATTACAGTATTGCCCTAAATAATCACCGAGCTTTCCGATGAATGGCAACAAGCCATATTTCCGACTAAATCCTGAAAAGTTACCCATAATTCTGCTGTGGTTAAGGAGTCAGTGAGAGCTTTCCGATGAATGACAACAAGCCATATTTCCGACTAAATCCTGAAAAGTTACCCATAATTCTGCTGTGGTTAAGGAGTCAATTATTTAGGGCATTACTGTACACTATTGATCGCAGAATTAATATGCATATAAAGAATTAAATGGATAGAGTTAGAAACTCTTATTCAATTTTAGATAGGAATCAGGGATCTATATTTCATTCTTTGGGTTGGTCATTTAGTATAATTCCTGAGCTATACAGATCAGAATGAGTGGGGGGAGAATCATGGAATCATATTTCATTCTATGGGTGGTTCATTTAGTATAATTTCTAGGGTTATGCAGGTCGGAATGAGGGGGAGTTTGAATGGGAGGTTTGTCCACTTGTGAGGTAAATGCCACATATGAAGTTGAAATTCCAGAAGCAATTTTTTTATTTTAAGTCTAGATATTATCTGCTCCTGAGTGTTTACGCTTTATTGTTTAGTCAGTCCTCAAAATTGGCCAAGGCAATAAGCAATACCATGGGAAATGCCGTGGCATCATGTGGAATCTAACATGCCACAGCATTAAATTTGCCCTGGGACATTTGTCCTAATTTTTAGGCCTGTGTTGGTGGATAACTCGATATTATAAAGTGACATATTCAAATTTGTCACTCACTCTCATACCAAAATCCACATGAACACGCCAACCCCAATGTTGATGTGGGGAATGTCACAATGTGCTAGTTATTGGTTTTAATGGTTATATTATATAGCTAAATATTCTTCATTATATTCTGGCGCGAAATTGAAATGTAGAATACAACTCAAATGATAATATGAAAGACAATTTGATAGATATGAAAATATCAGAGAAAACATTAAGAAATTGCGAGTTATGTTGATTTCCTTTCAATTCTTGCAGTACTTTTATTCTATCATAAGATGATGCACCCTCAAAATTACTGTGGCAAAAGGCAATGCCATGGAAAAGCCGATGATGAGTTCCATTGATTAAAAATATGGTTACTGTTTCCAGCCTTCATAATTGGCTACGGCAATCAGCATTGCCGAAGCAATTTGCTGAAGCAAACTGGGGCACGGCATACTGTTGCCGTAGCGGATTGCCGAAGCCAAACAATCTGAATTTAGAGGGCTGCTGTTTCTAGCCCGCTATGCGGGGTAGCATCACTAAATTCACCCTCTGGGGACCTCATTCTGCAAATGACAGACACCCTATTTCAAGGCTTGCTTGGCAACAAATATTTGTCCTCTGAACAGTTTTATTCACTGGCTCATGAAGTGGTACAATATGTAACATACTCCAATGGAGCATTAAGGCCAAATAAAATATGAAACATTTGTTTCACAGGCAATATTTTTCTAAAATCAATGAGGAATAAAGGGAATACTTTATTTTCAGAGGTGATTTTAATTAAAAAAATTTGTATAGCATTTTGCAGTTCTCTGTAGATATTGTATAGCTTTCCCGACCAATATCTTTTTTTTTAGTTGCGAATTTAGTTAAATCCATTTTGCTAACTATGGTGTAGTTCTGCTATGGGTATAAACTTTTAACCCATGAAATGATGTTTTTTGGTGCCTTTCTGTTCCCATTTATTCTCATGGTATACATATGTTTTTAGGTGCCTTTCTGTTCCCGTTTATTCTCATGGTATATCTGTTTTCCGGTGCCTTTCTGTTCTCGTTTATTCTCATTATATATATATCTATTTTCCGGTGTGTTTCTGTTCCCGTTAATTCTCATGGTATATATCTGTTTTCAGGTGCCTTTCTGTTTCCGTTTCTTCTCATGTTACTATTACTTGGCATCCCATTGATGTTTTTGGAGCTGGCGTTTGGACAGTATGCTGGTCTCGGTCCTGCTGCGATATTTGACAGAATATGTCCGCTATTCCATGGTAAGTTTATTACATAACCTAAGATTCCAATGGGGCCTTGAAAGCCTGGAAGTGGAATAGGCTTACAGTAGTGCTCTAAGTAAGTGACTTCTTAACCACAGCAGAATTATGGGTAACTTTTCAGGATTTAGTTGGAAATATGGCTTGTTGCCATTCATTGGAAAGCTCTCCCCGAGAGCTTTCAGATGAATGGCAACAAGCCATATTTCCGACTAAATCCTGAAAAGTTACCCATAATTCTGCTGTGGTTAAGAAGTCGCTTACTTAGAGCATTACTGTAAATCCAACAGATGACCATTTAAGGCCTAGAAAGTGCTTTGACCCTTCCATGTCTGGAGTTTCCTGAAATTTTGCGAAAACCCTGTGCCAATACATTGTGTTATACATGCAAGTCTCCCATCGGGAGCCTTGCATATACATGTATAAGAGAATACATTGGCCTAACAATATTTACATTGACCTTGTAAGCCAGTGCATTCTCTTATATATGCGAGGCTCCCTAGGGGAGACTCACATATATAAGAGAATGCACTGGCACAGGATCTAAAATCATCTTTAATACTTCACCAGCGCAGCTCCCATCATGAAAGGGTTAAAAGCAGCCTTGATTATTGGCAATAAATAGAACACTCGCTGATTGCTCTTAACATGATGACTGCTGACTCCCATTCAATTACATGCAAACTTTCAAAGAGTACGAAATAACTTGTAGTTGGCAGTCAACATGTTAAAAAATCTTGAAACTGTCACAAAATGGTATTGATTTGCCTTTAACCCTTTACCCAACAGAACGGCCCTGTGCCAATGCATTCTCTTATATATGCGAGTCGACCATAGGTCGCCTCGCATATATAAGAGAATGCATTGGCTTAACACATATTAAAAATGATAAAATTGTCAAAGAATGTAGAAAAATATTATAAAAAATGTTAAAAAATGTAAGATTTTTTTTTTAAATTGTTAAAGAATGTAAGAAAAAATGGTAAAAAGTGTTAAAAAAGAATTTTTTTAGGCCAATGCATTCTCTTATATATGCGAGGCGACCTATGGTCGACTCGCATATATAAGAGAATGCATTGGCACAGGGCATAACTGTAACCATCACAATGTGGTCAATGAACCGGTTCCAATGATATCCATATTTGTATGGTGTTATTGAGACAGACCGAAGATATTTTAAGCTGTTGAAGCTTTATATAGGCGTTTTTGGCCGGTTTGTTGGGCAAAGGGTTAATTTCATGAGGTCTGGTCTGCTGCAACCCTGTGCTTTGGTTTGGTGAGCTGCTATTGTAGACTGAGTGCACAGTTGGTAATAATACCACAAGAGTCGAACCACTACCGGTACTTCCATGAAGAAACCTTGTACTATGAAAGTCTGGACTGTCTGCTTTTATACCTGCAATATACTTAATTAGCTCAACTTGACGAAATCAAGTTTGAGCTATTGCCATGGGTTGGCATCCATCAACAATTTCCGTTAGCACACCCTGCAGGTCACATCTCTCATTCGATCCATCACCAAACTTCATATGGATCTTCAGGGTGACCTCTAGATGGGAGCCTCCTATTTTGACCGAAATTCGTTAAAAAGCATGGTAGCCAGCAGCCATCTTTGATTTCAAATTTGAATGCATTGGCACACCCTGCAGCCCACATCTCACATCTGATGGTCACAAAACTTGATACAGATGTTCGGGGTCACCTCCAGATGGGAGCCTCCTATTTGGTGGAATTTTTCTTTACATGACTAAATCCTTTGGCACAACCTACATGTCACCTCCCACATCCGACCATCACAAAACTTTATATGGATCTTCGGGGCAACCTCAAGATGGGAGCCTCCTATATTGACTGAAATTTGTTAAAAAACATGGCTGCCAGCAGCCATCTTGGATTTTAAATCCATCGGCACACCCTGCAGCCCGCATTTTACTTCCTATCATCACCAAACTTTATATGGATCTTCTGGGGTGACCTCTAGATGGGAGCCTCATATTTTGACCGGAATTTGTAAAAAAAAACATGGCGGTCAGCGGCCATCTTGGATTTTACTCTTTGTATGACTAAATTCTTTGGCACACCCTACAGACCACCTCCCACATCTGATCATCAAACTTCATATGGATCTTCCCATTTTTGCGTGCATTCTCTCATAAGAACATAGCACGGTTCAAAATACATTCGAAGTGAGGGGAATCAAAATTGATCCGGATTTTTTGATAGCTAAGAATCAAAATAATCAGCATGATGTGCCAAAATCAGATTACGAGGGCCACAGCCCCAAGCGGAGGTTAGTACGGAAGGGAGTAATGCATGGATTTCCGTACTGCACTTCCGTTTCTGGCATGGCCCTGCATAGATTACACTGTTTCTGGCATGAGATCTAACAGAATGGTTGTTGTTGTTGTGTTTCAGGTCTGGGATTTGGGATGATTATTGCTTCCAGTATTGTCGCCTTGTATTATACAGTCATCATTGCCTGGGCGATACTTTATCTCTTTATGTCTCTGACAACTGAGCTACCATGGATGAGATGCCATGAAGAATGGGGTTCATCAAGTAAGTTATTTTAACCCTTTGGCAGGTGAGTACCTCATACATTAATGCTCTAAATAATCGATTCCTTAACCACAGCAGAATTATGGGTAACTTTTCAGGATTTAGTTGGAAATATGGCTTGTTGCCATTCATCGGAAAGCTCTCAGTGAGAACTTTCTAATGAATGGCAACAAGCCATATTTCCGACTAAATCCTGAAAATTTACCCATAATTCTGCTGTGGTTAAATTGTCGATTATTTAGAGCATAACCATATGTGAAGTCGGATCCGTGGGTGAATAATCTTTCAGGATAAAACAAATATGTATGTCTATTGTTTTTGTCAAAATAATATCAACCCCTATGGCGCTTATTTTGGACCCCTACATTTATCAATTAATGGAAATTTACAAAAGTCTGATCAGCAACCATGCTGTCTGATAGGAAGGCCATAAAACTTGTAACCTTAGTTTTAAAATTGACTGCAAACTGAGCATTTGTAGGTAGGTGAGGATTTTTAAATGTGTGAATGGTTAGGTAGGTCGAATATTGTTATACCGGTGTAACAGTTTATCTCCCCCCCTGGGTATCTTCCCCCCCGGGGGGGAAGATACCCCGGGGTATCTTCCCCCCCACCCTGGGTATCTTCCCCCCCACTCATATATTTTTTTCCCCTCACTTATTTTATATTATTATGGTAAGAAATGCCGAGAAAACTATTAAAAAAATATATATATATTTTGAAGTTTAACTTAACCCCTCACACAATAGCATAAACATGTCAAAATATTACCTTACGATTTTATCGTTTATTTTGCTTTATATTGTCATGAAATGGCGAGAAATTAACTTTATATGAGAACAATTTAATAGAGTAAGAATTTGGGGTGGGGGGAAATATCCAGGCCTGAGTATCTCCCCCCCCCCCACCCAGCGGCTATATATGACAAAAATTAAACGTATGATTTTATTGCTTAATTTGATTTATATAGTTATGAAATGGCGAGAAATTAACTTTATATGAGCAAAATTTGATAGAGTAAGAATTTGGGGTGGGGGGGAAGATACCCAGGCATATGTAGCTGCTGGGTGGGGGGGGGGAAATACTCAGGCATGGGTATCCCCCCACACCCCAAATTCTTACTCAATAAAATTATTCTCACATAAAGTTAATTTCTCGCCATTTCATGACCATATATAAAGCAAATTAAGCAATAAAATCATGTTTCATTTTTGTCATATGTAGGTGCTGGGTGGGGGGAAGATACTCAGGCCTGGGTATCTTCCCCCCCACCCCAAATTCTTACTCTATCAAATTGTTCTCACATAAAGTTAATTTCTCGCCATTTCATGACTATATAAAGCAAATTAAGCAATAAAATCATATGTTTAATTTTTGTCATATATGTAGGTGCTGGGTGGGGGGGGGAAGATACTCAGGCCTGGGTATCTTCCCCCCCCCCCCCCCCACCCCAAATTCTTACTCTATCAAATTGTTCTCATATAAAGTTAATTTCTCGCCATTTCATGACTATATAAAGCAAATTAAACGATAGAATCATAAGGTAATATTTTGACATATTTATGCTATTATTGGGTTAAGTTAAACTTCAAAATAACCACAATTTTTTTTTTTTTAATAGTTTTCTCGGCATTTCTTACCATAATAATATAAAATAAGTGAGGGAAAAAAATGTACGAGTGGGGGGGGGGGGGGGGGGGGGAAGATACCCAGGGTGGGGGGGAAGATACCCAGGGGGGGAGTTATCGTGTTACACCGGTACATGGAAATAGTGCTATAACACATCTTGCTATGATGGGATAGCTATTGTTCCCTATGATCTGTAACTGCACTAGCCCTTTAAACCTGTCATGAACCTCATGAAAGAGTTAATTTCTTGGAGTTGTCTCTGTATTATATCTATGAAATGTTTGCTCAAATCTTCTTACGAGACGATTTTGCAATGCTATATACACAGTAACATGATACGGTACAGCCCTAATATGGAGTCCTTTTGATGAGAATTCTTTTACCTTTACCTTTAACTCTTTCTTCACTGAATGGATTCTCCCATCATTTATAAAATTATACATTCGAATGGTCTATTATTCCACTGGTGGGATTTTCTGGAAAATAAGCAGATGACAGGCAGACGAACAGACAATAAAAGAGCAGAAGTTGGGAAATGTTCAGAAAATAAGACAACAAAAAGCTGTTTGAGCTTATTATCTGAAAATGTTCTTAGGGAATTACTCGTCAATGAGTATTTAGGGTTAACCTTCCATAACTGGACCTTCCTGAAATTTTGCAAAAAACCATGTGCCAATGAATTCTCTTATATATGCGTGTCTCCAATAGGGAGCCTAGCATATTTAAGAGAATACATTGGACAATCAATATTTACATTGATCTTGTAGGCCAGTGCATTCTCTTCTATATGCGATGCTCCCTATTCAAGACTCACTTATATAAGAGTATTTTGGGTTAACCTTCCATGACTGGGCCTTCCTGAAATTTTGCGAAAAACCGTGTGCCAATGCATTCTCTTATATATGCGTGTCTCCAATAGGGAGCCTCGCATATTTAAGAGAATACATTGGACAATCAATATTTACATTGATCTTGTAGGCCAGTGTATTCTCTTATATATGCGATGCTCCATATGTGAGACTCGCCTATATAAGAGAATGCACTGGCAAAGGAATTTTAATGCCGCATTATGTAAGGGTTAAGAATGCATTGTATCATGGCATTCTATCGGATGATCTCTTCTCATGTTTTCACTTTGTTACTCTTCTGTGTTGCGTAAACTTGCGTTTACTAGTGTGAATAAGTTCATCATTAAGTGACATATTTATCATAAAAAATTATATTATCATCAAATCTATATATCATTCTGTCAAAACTTATATTTCATTCATTTTCACTTTGGGGTACATAAGTACAAATAGGGTCATTTAGGCTGCATCAAAGTTATAACTGTTTCTCTTCTTCAAAATCCGATATAGGCCGCAATTAACCCTTTTATGATGGGAGCTGCGCTGGTGTGGCATTAAATATCCTGTGCCAGTGCACTCTCTTATATATGCGAGTCTCCTTATGCATTGGCACAGGGTTTTTGCATAAGTTCAGGAAGCTCCAGTCATGGAAGGGTTAAAACTATTTTTGGCTGACCCTGCCTTGATATTACTGTACAGTTGGTAAGTATATATATTTTTATACCCCCATCCAAAATGGGGGTATACTGGATTACATGTGTCTGGTCGTCGGGGCATCCATCTGCTCATATATCTCAACCATGGGTTATCAGATGTAGATTAAATTTGGTATGCAGGTTTGACACCAGGAAGGCTTTCAAAAGAGTGTTCATTGACAGTGTTCACAATTTTCATTCAAGAGTTATCCCTCTTTGTTTATCCGAACATTTGGATTTCACTCCGTCCGCTCATATATCTCAACCATTGAGACTAGCCAATAGAAATTTCTAACATTAGGAAATTATTTATTTCCTTACTTTTTGCCATGAACTGGGACAGAAAATGTTTCTATTTTTAAAACATAACATTATTCAGCTGTCGTGTGTCTAGAGATGTTTTCGATTCAAAATTTATCTTGAAACACTTTCAAGATGTTTATCCCATTTTTGGGAATGCTAATCAAAGCAAATGGGTCTTCAACAGGAAATTCATAGAACTTGTTGTTATTATTGCAGCCCTCTTAATTCAGATTGTTTGGCTTCGGCAATCTACTGTGGCAACCCTTTGCTGTGGCCCAGTTTGCTTCAGCAAATTGCTTGGGCATTGCTGATTGCCGTAGCCAATTATGAGGGCTGTTGTTGTTGGAAGTGTTCAGAGAAGAGTTATCTTTCCATGAAACTATTCAGATATTATGTAGTATATTCTACGCATAAGGCAATGTTGTATATTTTCCTCATTCAGAAATAGTTTTTAATTTTATATAGCCTTTACCTAATGAGCGTTTAACCTTCATTTCATTGTGACATTACTGTTACATTTCCTTTTTGACAGTTGATAGTAATGCATGATACTTAATTACTGTACTGCCAGGTACCATGAGAATCATCATGCTATTTACGTCAAAATGAATAATGTTTTCTTATGTTATGACATACATCATGTTTGTATGCTTGTTATCTGTTTGGAAATTCAATGGGGTTTCAACCTACATTTTTATGGAATTTGACAGTTACCTTTGATAGGTGATAGTACTGCCCCCTACTCCCCTTCACACTGTTCTGAGTGTGAGATTTCTCTTTGTGGGTAAAGTGTTTTGGATTACTCTAGATAATTCGGTTATATGTATAGTGCAGGTGTACTTACAAGTTACAGATATGTCAGCCATGGGTTATAGATCTCAATGAAATTTAATACGTAGATTAACCATCAGGGACGCTTTAAAAAGTGTGTCATATGCAGCTTCGTACAATCCATTCTAGAGTTATCCTTTGTTTATACATTACCCAGAGCTCGCGGAAGTTGTGAAGGGCTCCTTTCACCCCTGCCTGTACCCCATCTAATTTGGCGTAAGTGTGGGTACTCTCAAGGGCCAGATAAGCATACATGTACGCTTATTGATTTCCTGATACATTTCCCAACTGTATGGCCATTACTTAGCCCTGCACATTTATTTTTTTGCCGCGGAAATCTGCAAAACAATCTTTTAATCTTCAATGGGAGTGAAAAAAAACAGGAACAAGTTTTACCCTGTGCCAATGCATTCTCTTATATATGCGAGTCGACCATACCGTAGGTCGCCTCGCATATATAAGAGAATGCATTGGCCTAACAATTTTTTATCATGTTTTTTAAATAAATGTTTCTTACAATTTTTTGGACATAAAATAAAAAAACATCCATTACCCTGCAGGGAGCCCCACACATATATAGAAGCACCTAGAAGAGTGTCGTCTGCTCATGTTTGTCTGGGGCTCTGTATGGGTGAAATTATAAAATTGTTAAAGAATACAAGAAAAAATTATTAAAATTGGAGAAACAAATTAAATCATAAGTAAAATGAAAAACACTGCTTTTACATCCATTAGGAAAATAGTACCATACAGATGCACAGTGCAACATAATGTAAAATTCAAATGGGTATGTTGTGAAAGAAAATTCCAAAGCAGTTCCACCATGCTTGTATATATACTGTTATTATGTACTGTTATTTAGTTTTGAAAATTTCCCACCCTGTACTGTTATTCCACCCTTTATTGTTATTTGGCACTCAAGAGTATGTATTGCACCCTTTACTACATTTTCTTGTGGAATAAGCAGCCCTCATAATTGGCTACAGAAATCAGCAATGCCAAAGCAATTTGCTGAAGCTAGTGATGGGCGGTTAACCGAGAAAACAACTCGGTTTCGGTTTTTGACAATAAACCGAAAACCGACCGACGCGATTCTGCTCAAACCGACATTACGTTTTTTTTTTATATGTTTATTTTTCACTTAAATCGACTTATTATACCTCCCCAGGTACTTATTAGTTGATATTGTTATCAAATTATCGTCTTCTCTGGTCAATATTATATCGGAATGTGTCCATTTCGTCTCAGATATGTGTTGTTATAATATCGTAGGCGACTGTTTTTGTACTTTTTCAAAACATGGCCGAACAAAATAACGAACAGTGTTCAACAAAAAGCCCTGTTTGCTGCTGTTTGGAGTTATTTTACGCGTCTAACTGGAGACGACTCCAAAAAATGTCGCTGCTTAATATGTCATAAAAATGTATCAGAGCATGCAAATACCAGCAACCTGGCCCGACAGTCGAAAACTAAACCAAGTAAATGGTATGAACACTTTGATCGTCTGGACATTCCGATGTGACGTAATCTGGGCAAACCATGTGCAGCTTGTAAACTATGTCGCAACATCAATCACAGACATCAAAGCGATCACAACGCAGTCATTGAATGTGGGTCAATCATGCACGTGTCAAGAATTGTTACACAGTCAGGTCAAGGACGCCCACTGTTTGTGAATTTGCTGTTTGCGGTTGAATTCTCAGATACTATAATGCATATAATATGACAAATATGTTTTAAACATGTCAGAAAGGGATGAACATTGAACAGTGAAGATGGGGGTGTTTATTTTTTTAAATACCGAATTGTATCATCTTTATGATCTTATCGCATTGGATTCATTTTGCGTCGGCATTTTGTCCCGTTGTTTACCGGTGATCGCAGTTCCTTCCTCAAATATTCAACGTTATTGGGACATTATTGACTCTAATTACGGTTACTTTGAAAGTATATACTCAAATTGTATGTATTTCAGTATAATTTCACTCTCTAGTAAAAAAAAAACGAAAACCGAACCGAAACCGAGGTTTTTTCTCCCAAAAAAAACGATACCGAACGTAAAAAATCAAAACCGCCCATCTCTAGCTGAAGCAAACTGGGCCACGGCAAAGGGTTGCATAGCGGATTGCCGAAGCCAAACAATCTGATTTAAGAGGGCTGAATAAGTGTATTTAAAGTTAAACATCAACAATGTATATAATATACCAGTCTGCGGTCAGATGAAAAATATGAAACATATGTTCTAATCGGCTTGAGGGACATGTTCTAATCGGCTTGAGGGACATGTTCTAATCGGCTTGAGGGACATGTTCTAATCGGCTTGAGGGACATGTTCTTATCGGCTTGAGGGACATGTTCTAATCGGCTTGAGGGACATGTTCTAATCGGCTTGAGGGACATGTTCTTATCCGCTTAAGGGACATGTTCTAATCCGCTTGAGGGACATGTTCTTATCGGCTTGAGGGACATGTTCTTATCGGCTTGAGGGACATGTTCTAATCGGCTTGAGGGACATGTTCTTATCGGCTTGAGGGACATGTTCTAATCGGCTTGAGGGACATGTTCTTATCGGCTTGAGGGACATGTTCTAATCGGCTTGAGGGACATGTTCTTATCGGCTTGAGGGACATGTTCTAATCGGCTTGAGGGACATGTTCTAATTGGCTTTAGGGACATGTTCTAATCGGCTTGAGGGACATGTTCTAATCGGCTTGAGGGACATGTTCTAATCGGCTTGAGGGACATGTTCTTATCCGCTTAAGGGACATGTTCTAATCCGCTTGAGGGACATGTTCTAATCGGCTTGAGGGACATGTTCTAATCGGCTTGAGGGACATGATCTTATCGGCTTGAGGGACATGTTCTAATCGGCTTGAGGGACATGTTCTAATCGGCTTGAGGGACGTGTTCTAATCGGCTTGAGGGACATGTTCTTATCCGCTTAAGGGACACAGACTGTTAGAAATTGAAATAATCTCACAAAAAATGTTATTGACCCTTTCATGAGGGAGCTGCGCTGGTGCAGCATTAAAGATCCTATGCCAGTGCATTCTCTTATAAGTGCAAGTCTCCCATAGGGAGAAATATAAGAGAATGCACAAGCTTACAAGATCAAGGTAAATATTATTTGGCCAATGTATTCTCTTATATATGCAAGGCTTCCTATGGGAAACTCGCATATATATGATAATTCATTGGCACAGGGTTTTTCGCAAAATGTTAGGAAGATCCGGTCATGGAAGGGTTAAGTAAGGGCAAGCCTTGAAATATTGTCTGTCATTTGCAGAATGAGGTCCCCAGAGGGTGAATTTAGTGATGCTACCCCACATAGTGGGCTAGCATCACCAGATTCACCCTCTGGGAACCTCATTCTGCTGAAGTGTAAGCAGATTGAGGTCCCCAGAGTGTGAATTTGGTGATGCTAGCCCGCTATGCGGGGTAGCATCACTAAATTCACCCTCTGGGGACCTCATTCTGCAAATGACAGGCACACAATTTCAAGGCTTGAGTAAGGTTATTAGTTTTCTCAGTATCACAATGATCTCAGTAATGCAGTCCATTTTTGGTTTATCTTATTTTAAGTAATGTGCTTTGGCACAGCTTGAAGCATCATGAAGAGAAAAACATAACGTGAAGGTCAGATAAGTGGTTCGAATGACTTTTAAAGTATGAACATATTATTAATACTTATAAATAGATTATAAATACTCGGTGCAGTTGTACTCATGGGAAAGAAGCACCTACCACCCTACCCCTCTAATCTCCTGTAGGTATCTGGCTGCTCTACATTTAGTGCTTAGGACTAACACATTATCTACTAAGTAATTATCTAAAGCAAATTTAGCATTTACACCCCTCACAATGCTATTGAGTGTAAACTCTGTGGATTTTTTTGGGGTACTGTTACCAAGTCAAAGTGGTTATTTTTATGCTTTTGTCATCTGTGTTATTTTGGAGCACTAGTAATAAGATATCATAATTTGTTTAATTAAAGGTACTCAATCTGATCAGACAGTCCCCATATCATCAAGTTACAACAACAACAGCAACAACATTTCTTCAAAATATGCTTTAGTTATCAGAATCGATAAATTACAACAAAATAATGCTAACCACTGTCAACTATGGTGTAAAATTTCCCAAAAAGAGTTATTTATCAACATGTTGTTCAAAGAAATATAACCGTATTATCACTTGATTATCACAAAATTTGGCCATATTATCATTCTTCGATGCGCAAGTAATTTCATTGGCATGATTCCTCCCGTTTGAAATCATATATTCCATAGGAGTCCCTAGACCGTAAGTTGATTGAAATGAAAATACTGATGTCCATTTATTTTTCAGTTTCTATGGATACTGATGTCCATCTTCATTAGTTTCCATGGATACTGTCATTTTATACTCACTATTTTTCCACATCTGGATATTGACGTTTATTTTCTCTTTCACAGCATGCTACTCTTATTCCGAAGCAGATAAGTGCAGTGCTGAACAAAACGGAACATATCTCAACTATACTTGTTTCAATGCAACGATATCACAAGAGCTGAATTTAAAAGAAATTTTACATAATACAACAAAAACAGCACCAGCTCAGGATTTCTTTCTGTAAGTTTATTTAACCCTTTACCCAACAGAAGGGCCCTGTGCCAATGCATTCTCTTATATATGCGAGTCGACCATAGGTCGCCTCGCATATATAAGAGAATGCATTGGCTTAACACATTAAAAATTATAAAATTGTTATAGAATGTAAGAAAAAATGGTAAAAAGTGTTAAAAAAAAGATTTTTTTTAGGCCAATGCATTCTCTTATATATGCGAGGCGACAGAATTTTTTAGGCCAATGCATTCTCTTATATATGCGAGGCGACCTATGGTCGACTCGCATATATAAGAGAATGCATTGGCACAGGGCATAACTGTAACTATCACAATGTGGTCAAGGAGCCGGTTCCAATGATATCCATATTTGTATGGTTCTATTGAGACAGACCGAAGATAATTTAGGCTGTTGAAGCTTTATTTGGGCGTTTTTGGCCGTTTTGTTGGGTAAAGGGTTAACATATATTTTTGGTATCGTAATATGTACAGTAATGCTCTAAATATTTGACTCCTTAACCAGCAGAATTATGGGTAACTTTTCAGGATTTAGTTTGAAATATAGCTTGTTGCCATTCATCGGAAAGCTCTCCCTGAGAGCTTTCCGATGAATGGCAACAAGCCATATTTCCGACTAAATCCTGAAAAGTTACCCATAATTCTGCTGAGGTTAAGGAGTCGATTATTTAGGGCATTAATGTACAAGCCTGGATATAGTGTGTCAGACTGTATCTGTTATTTGCAGAATGAGGTCCCCGGAGGGTGAATTTAGTGAAGCTATCCAGCACTGTGGGCTAGCATATCACCAAATTCACGCTCTGGGAACCTCATTCTGCTTAGGCCTCAACTGCCATTGGAGATGTAGAATCAGATTAAAGTTCCCCAGTTGCAGTCGGTGATGTTCACCCATTAGCCACCTCGATTCTGCATTTTACCTTTTGGGAATAAAGAAACTGAACGGAAGTGAAAAGGTAACTAAAAACAATCTTAATTTGAAATCAGATACTCTGACAGAAGATGAGGCCTAAATAGAATGAGGTCCCCAGAGGGTGAATTTGGTGATGCTAGCCTGCTGTGTAGGGCAGCAACACTAAATTAACCCTCCAGGGAACTCATTCTGCATATTTCAGACACACTATTCCAGGCTTGATTATGTAATTAGTGCCATCGATTAAACTGTTTATGTCTGTAAGGGAGATTTGAGCATCTGTTGTGCGAAGCTCTGCCGAGTCGAATATATGCCAAATCTCCTGAATGGACATAACAAATTTAAGCAACAGCAATTGTTACATATGCTATTTATCCATCGCAAACAAATTTGCCCTTTTCATTGAAAAACTGTCATACAAAGTGTTTTATTAGTTCCTTCAATAACACATTTATGAATCCAAATGAGCTAGTTAGTATTTTTGATGTGCGTAAACCAAAATGCGGAAGAAAATGAGATAGTTCTTTGGATCTTTGTCTAGCTAACCCGTCAAATCATGGCGTTGAGGAGCGAGTCATGAACTCATATAAAGTGTTGAAAATGTTAAAGTGATGTGAAGCACTCCGCTTGGGCGCACAGCGAAGAAACTTGCTCAAAGCAGGTATTTTAAATAATTGTCCCCCGAAAATTAATTTTGGGGACTATAAAAATCAGCACCGTCCGTCCATTTTTGCATGCGTGCATGTTTCCGTCCGATCTGGTCATAAGTGGCATAAACTCAAACAAATATTAACCGATTTCAATAATTTCTTGTTTATGATTGGTTGCCACAATATCTTGGATGAGTTCGAAAACCAGTTTTGTCCCAATTTTCTTACCTGAGTTATGCCCTTTAGTTTGACGATTTCTTGCCATTTTTTGGTCGTAAGCACAATAACTCGAACAAATATTAACCAATTTCAATAATGTTTTGTTTATGAGTTGGTTGCCACAATATCTTGGATGATTTGGCCGATTTTTCTTACCTGATAGCCACCTTGGAGTTAGCCATATTGGAGTTAGCCACCATTTTGGGGGACACTGTGGTCGGCTACCTTTTATTTTGTATTAAAATTGCCAGCACACAATGTCATTCTATTATATAAATCAAATATAGTGACGTTCATCAGCAAAATCATTCTCATCTTGTATTTTAGCACACATGTCCTGAATAAGTCTGATGGTATAGAAGACTTTGGCTTACCTCAGTGGAAAGTAGTCCTGTGTCTGTTACTTGCTTGGTCACTTATCTTTTTGGCTCTGAGCAGGGGAGCACGATCCATTGGAAAAGTAAGTTTTTCTCTTGAAACTAAAAATATATTTGTCTAGAAAAAAATGTATCATATAGTTCAATTTTATATTATTTATAAGGCCTACTTAATGTTCAAATCCTCAGATCACATTATATCACATGAAACCCCTATTATATCATTAAAAAGCCATTACATATTTCCTTATATCACATAGTGTATATGTCACTACTTGGCAGCGCACACCAACAATATTACTTTACATTGATTAGGCAGATTAATACTATTTTGAAAAGCTGCACATGACATCAAAACCAGACAATGCAAAATGATTGATTTGTTCATTAAAGTTAAATTCTTGTCCAACTTCGTTGCACAAACGAAAATAGACACAAAAACTGCAAATTGGGGGGGTCTCTATTTTTCGTTGCAATCCTGAGTGTGCAATACTGTCATATACGGTTGTGAAGCGTCTCAGCCAATGATGTAAATGTATGAATTTTTAAGCTTCTTTTAAGGATATTATTTGTTAAAAAGGCATACAGCTCTAGTGATATACAAGATCTTCAACTAGTTATGTTGGGATATAAGATTATATGAAACGAGTTTGATAAATTTGATTCACAACTCATCTATGACTCGTTGTGAATCAAATTTATCAAACTCGTTTCATAAAACCTATGACTCGTTGTGAATCAAATTTATCAAACTTGTTTCATAAAATCTTATATACCAACATAACTCGTTGGAGATCCTCTATGTACACAACATATATTAGGCCAAAATATTATAAAAACATTGCTAGATTTACAGTCCCCTCCTCAATTTTTTTTATATGGATATTTTTTATATAAACTTTTTTCTGAACATATCCTAACGGAAATCAATACTTGCCAATGAGTACGGGCAAATTTCATAATTTTGTGTAAGCTATTTGTGCCTTGGTAACCCATAGGTTACCAGAAGTGTTACACTAACTGTTATACAGGTATCACTACTACTAGTATTATTACCTAGGAGTGAGTAACTGATTGAGGTAATCATTCTAAATGTCCATTTTGGAACTTGATTGAGCAATAATTTAGGTGAGAATCGGTGATTAACCCTTTACCCAACAGAACGGCCCTGTGCCAATGCATTCTCTTATATATGCGAGTCGACCATAGGTCGCCTCGCATATATAAGAGAATGCATTGGCTTAACACATATTAAAAATGATAAAATTGTCAAAGAATGTAGAAAAAAGTTATAAAATTGTTAAAGAATGTAAGAAAAAATGGTAAAAAGTGTTTTTTAGGCCAATGCATTCTCTTATATATGCGAGGCGACCTATGGTCGACTCGCATATATAAGAGAATGCATTGGCACAGGGCATAACTGTAACCATCACAATGTGGTCAATGAACCGGTTCCAATGATATCCATATTTGTATGGTGTTATTGAGACAGACCGAAGATATTTTAGACTGTTGAAGCTTTATTTGGGCGTTTTTGGCCGTTTTGTTGGGTAAAGGGTTATGAGACTTACAGAAAACTTTCGCTCTACATGTTATCATTCACATTCTTTTCATTTTTGGTAACCTTCAGGCAAACTGAATGGTCGTTTGCCTCAAATTTACAGGCCTGTGAGTGTCCAATGACAAAATATTGTATTTTCTGTATTTATGATTAACATTTGACTTAAAATCTTGCCGCCATTGCTCACCAGTTGCTAACAGCACCACTGGAAGCATGATCTAGTTTTTATCTGTTCCCTAATGAGTGTTTTTCTTCTTTGCAGGTTGTATATTTTACTGCACTTTTCCCGTATGCTGTGTTGCTTATACTCTTCTTCCGTGGTATAACACTGGATGGTGCCATGGATGGCATCATATTTTATATTGTACCAAAGTTTGAAAAACTGGGAGATGCTCAGGTAAGTTCACTCAATTAACCCTTTGAGTGCCAGGGGCCGATATCATCGGCCCTAATTTATGGTTTGTAAAATCGGCCCTAAAAAATAAAATAAAAAAATCGAATTTTTTTTGGGTTGAATTATTTTTGGTATGCTTAAGCATGCTATATAGTGAATTTAAAAACAAACTGGATAAAACCTTAGGGGCATGTTATAACTCAAAACTATCACCAAGTATTCATAGTAATAATTTTGATGCCCATGAAAAACGTAAGATTCCCTGGCACTAAACCTACAATATAAGTCTGTTAAGAATATAAGAAAAAATTATTAAAATTGTAAAAAATAATAACAAATGATAAAAAATTGTTAGGCCAATGCATTCTTTTATATATGCGAGGCGACCTATGGTCGACTCGCATATATAAGAGAATGCATTGGCACAGGGTATATGGGTTGATACAAAAATCGGACCTGGCACTCAAAGGGTTAAAGTGACTCGAGGCCTTCAAAGTGGGGAAAATGTTGGATTTCCGCCCATCCGCTATTATATCTCAACTATGGGTTATCAGATCTCAAAGAAATTTGGTATGCATGTTTGGCATCATGAGGGCTTAAAAAAGAGGGTTCATTGACATTGTTCACATTTTCCGCTCAAGAGTTATCCCTCTTCTTTATTTGAAAATGTTGGATTTCCATCCGTCGTTCGTTAGAATTGTCCATTAATTTGTTTGTTCATCACATTTTTTTTTCATAATTTTTACCAGAAATTTCTGACCTGCCCATAATTCAATTTTCACCATGGAGGTACCCCAGCGCCCGTGGTGCAACCTCTTGTTGTTAATAACTCCCCAATACAGGCCTCAAGATTCGACGAGAATCACAGAATCGATTCTCGTAATGATTCTCGCAAAACTTTTCAATTTTCAGTGCTTTATGACTAACATGATTCAGCATTTGATTCTCGTAAAATTAATGTATTTTGAGCCCTGCAATAATTCATTCAAGCTCGCTGAGAGCTTTCCGATGAATGGCAACAAGCCATATTTCCAACTAAATCCTGAAAAGTTACCCATACAAATATATACTGTATATACATTATCCAATAAACATTCATTCAATCTGAGATAAACAAATTGATATAAACAATTTGCAGGTTTGGCAAGATGCTGCTGTGCAGATATTCTTCGCTTTGAGTCCTGCGTTCGGAGGATTAATCACGCTCGCCAGCTATAACAAGTTCCATAACAACTGTCTAAAGTAAGTCATTTCAAAGAATTTGTTACAGTAATGTCCTAAATAATCGACTCCTTAACCACATCATAATTATGGGTAATTTTTCAGGATTTAGTCGGAATATGGCTTGTTGCCATTCATTGGAAAGCTCTCAATGTGACCTTTCCGTTGAATGGCAACAAGCCTTATTTTCTGAAAAATTACCCATAATTCTGCTGTGGTTAAGGAGTCGATTATTTAGGGTATTACTGTATATTAAGAGATATTACACCAGTCTTTAAAAAACCGATAATCTTATCAGATTTACATCACTTGAACTCGACTAATATTTTATTTTTTTTAATCCCAAGATGACGTAATAAATTGTTTCCAAATATGGAGTGCAATCATTTTTTTTTGTTTTAATAATTTTTATTCAGATCTCAATATACATGTATAACATCTCAAGTACATGAAACAAATAAATTATATAATCAGTGATGTGTTAATTTGTTTATATAGTCCAGGGTGAGTTATAGCTCTCTTTGTTAAATGGTGGGGGTAGAATCTTAAAAATGCTAATTTATGTCTGGGTATGTCTCATTTGGAGGGGACATATTTGGGATTCAGTAAATTCAGTAAATTTGGTCAGAAACAAATCACAGTGTATTACACTGTGATATACAAATGTATGATGCAGAATTCATTTAATATATTTGCTATATTAATTACCATTTAGGATTTAACTTTTGAGGCATAAGCGCCTTTTTATAATCTATACATATTAGAGTGTTGGTTGTTTAAGGTTTTCTATCATATTCCATCTTTCACGAAAACAAATTTCTTTCTTCGAATCTGGATTGGCAGGAAAATAAGTTTCTATGGCTTTGTAATTCCGGATTCGATCCAAGAATCCTTGGAGTGAGGGATTAATAGGCTTCATTTTACATGAATATATATATCTCTTATATAAAAGAAGACATATATCAAGTATTGCTGTATTGCAGTTGCTGTCTTTCAGAAAACCTAAGATTACAAATTCTGGTGTAAATTGTGAACAGATATTACAAGACTCTTTTAAACGGTCTTGAAATTCAAGCAGTATTGACTTTGGAGTGCAATCATGGTGTAGTAAAACTTTGTGAGAATCATCTTATTCAGAAATAGTTATAAAAACTATTATGAATAAAGTGTAATTTTGAGACATTGCAAATTTTTTTGGGATTGGGTGAGATTCGAACCCCAGCCCATGACGGCGAGCGCCCCTTGAGACTCAAAGTTCAACGTCAGTACTACTGAAGCGACCCCAAAAAAGGAAGCTCAAATGGCTGCTGTATTCCGACGTCGCACTTAGGACTTTCGCACTTTAGGTCTATCCCTCAATGGCATTTTGTTTGAGAAAAACCCAACTTACGATTATATTATGGGTGCAATTACACCCATCTTCTGAATTCTGAGAACATGTGATATCTTCTATATATTTGTTTTTTCTTCTATTTCAGAGATGCCTTGATAGTTGGTATAGGGAATATAATGACCAGTATATTTGCTGGATTCGTTATATTCGCCATTATAGGTTACTTAGCCAAAGAATTAGATACAGACGTTGATAAGGTTGTGGAGCAAGGTGAGTAATAATGCTTAAAATAAAAAGTAATCCATTTGGTTTAAACAATATTCATTCTACCCTTAATACATGTATACATCAAATAATACATTGAACATTATTTAACCCTTTCATGACAGGATCTTCCTGAAATTTTGTGAAAACCCTGTGCCAATGCATTCTCTTATATATGTGAGTCTCCCATAGGGAGCCTTGCATATCTAAGCAAATACATTGACCTAACAATATTTGCCTTGACATTGTAAGCCAGTGCATTCTTTTATATATGTGAGGTTCCCTATATGGGAGACTCGCATGATGGGAGCTGCGCTGATGCAGCATTAAAGACCCTGTGCAAGTGCATTCATTTATATATGTGAGTCTCCCATGGAGAATGCACTGGCTTACAAGTTCAAGGTAAATATTGTTAGGACCAGTCCTTCCCATGAGGAAAACACAGTGAGAGCACTCATTTGCTCTCGCAATTCAGAAGACGGATGTAAATGCACCCGTAATATAATTGTAAGTTGGGATTTTCTCAAACAAAATGTCATTGTAGGATAAACCTGTCCAATGTCCAATTACACTTTCACATGCCCATAATTTAACTGAGATGGGAAAGGTTCTAAATATACCTTCATACATGTACCTTCAAACAGTTCAATATTGAATCCATGATTACAGTGACAATGTGAACATTTTGACAAATGAGACGAGTGCGAATTTTACCAGCCGTGAATTAAAAAATTGCGAGTGCATACGGGTGCGAGAGCAATCGCTCCCGTCTCCTGGAAAAGACTGGTTAGGACCATGTATTCTCTTACATATGCAAGGTTCCCTATGGGAGAGTTGCATAAATAAGAGAATGCATTGGTACAAGGTTTTCGCAAAATTTCAGGAAGCTCCAGTCATGGAAGGGTTAATGAAAAAGAATTGTTGTTATATTGCAGGTGCTGGGTTAGCTTTTATAGTGTATCCAGACGTAGTGACCAGGCTGCCTATTGCACCATTCTGGTCGTTCCTTTTCTTCTTCATGTTGATAACCCTGGGTATGGGAAGTGAGGTGAGATTAAAAAATAAAGTTATCTTTAATTTTGCAGAGTTTGAAAAAACATAGGACTACTGTAATGCCCTAAATAATCGACTCCTTAACCATAGCAGAATTATGGGTAATTTTTCAGGATTTAGTCGGAAATATGGCTTGTTGCCATTCATCGGAAAGCTCTCACTGCATGGCAACACGCCATATTTCCGACTAAATCCTGAAAAGTTATCCATAATCCTGCTGTGGTTAAGGAGTCGATTATTTAGGGCATTACTGTAATCCAGTGTTGTGTTTTCAACAACGAACAATAACTCTAAAATACAAATAGCGTTGATTATGATCAGTTGCTGTGCGCTGCATATTTCCTTATTACATTAGTTGCAATGGGAGGGGTGGCACTTTAATCAGATATTAATTTCTTGGTATTAAAACACAAGAAAACATTAGTTGCATCACATTGCATAAATATCATATTAAAAGAGTAAAATTTGAACACATCAAGAAATAGGTATGATTTTAGGTGATATACCGATACAATATGTGACCCGCCATATCAAATCCAGTCGGAAGTCAGGATTTTTTTACCCTGTGCCAATGCATTCTCTTATATATGCGAGTCGACCATAGGTCGCCTCGCATATATAAGAGAATGCATTGGCCTAACAATTTTTTACAATTTTAATAATTTGTTCTTGTATTCTTTAACAATTTTATAATTTCACCCATACAGAGCCCCAGACAAACATGAGCAGACGACACTCTTCTATATGCTTCTATATATGTGTGGGGCTCCCTGCAGGGTAATGGATGTTTTTTATTTTATGTCCTAAAAATTGTAAGAAACATTTATTTAAAAAAAAATTATAAAAAATTGTTAGGCCAATGCATTCTCTTATATATGCGAGGCGACCTATGCATATATAAGAGAATGCATTGGCACAGGGTAAAAAAATCCCGACTTCCGACTGGATTTGATATGGCGGGTCACATATCATTCGTGGAAGTGGTTATCTGTTAGGTGAGCAGCGAAATTTAAATAACTTGATAATGACATTGTGAACACCTTCCAAACGTTGTTATTTCAGTTTGCCTTGATGGAGACTGTGATGGCCGCAGTACAAGATGCGTATCCTAACCTGCGAAAAAAGAAAGTGTATGTTGTGGGTGTGGTGTGCATCTGTGGATTTTTGGGAGGGGTTCCAATCACGTGCAGGGTTAGTATATTTTCATCAAAACACACTGTAAATATATCCAGATAAGAAAATAATTTAACACGTTGAGTGCCGGCAACGACTAAGATTATCTTGTACCTAAATTGTACCTGCAATTGTGAATGTCGGTCAGTGACCAACTTCGAATATTTATTAAACCAAAAAAAAATTATTAAATGAAATATTGTTTTGTATATAGTTAATGCATTGCATGGTGCTCACGAAAAACTGGACTGTGTGTAAGGCAGCCATGTGAAAAATTAATGCGGAGTACGGCTGTCACAAAAAATTATTACTAGTACCGCAGTAAGATTTAATACCCATGGATGCTGCATGTCAACCACTTGACCGTGGTTTAATGGCAATACAACCAATGTCATCAACGCCCCACATTATTGTTAAAGGGGTTGATTAATTAGAGCATAGCTTTAGTTGCAACTAATATCATTAGAAGTAAAATGACTGGTTTGGAGGCAGAAACCTCAGATAGTTCTCACATACATCTAATTTAGACGGGTGATGGTGATCACTGTTAGTTTACAGATTCTAATAAGAATAATATCTTTCTGCAGGGTGGTCTCTATCTACTACAGTTAATGGACACATACGCAGCTAGCTGGTCTATATTCCTCATGGCTGGTTTAGAGTGTATCATTATATCATATTGCTATGGTAAGTCCGACTTCAATGCATACATTTCAAGTTATGTTCAATATTACCTTCGAAGTTGAAGCGTGTGGGTACAGGGCTCAAAATACATTTAATTTTGTGAGAATCAAATGCTGAATCAAGTTAGTCATAAAGTCACTGAGAATTGAAAAGTTTCACGAGAATCATTACGAGAATCGATTCGGTGATTCTCGTCAAATGATAAGGCCTGGGGTAAACTGTCAATATCACAGGATGCTTTTACAAGATAATACTAATTTAACTGATACTGAAAACAAGTTTTGAAAAGATGTTAACTATTTAAGTTTTATCATACATTTACCGGTAAATGAAATCATGCCTAGTGAAGTCTTGGAAAAAATTTATGAAAATCATGGAAATGTTTTGGAAAAGTCATGAAATTTCTTCATCCCTGTATAGGTGTATGAACCCTGTATGATGGGTTGTTATTTGATTCCCATTCATTCATTTTTGGGATGATCAGCTAATAAATTTAAGCCTCTCTATAGTAAATGGATTCTCCCACTTAATTATAAAAGTGTACATTGGAATTGTCTATTATTCATCTGGAGGGGTTTTCAGGAAGAATACCATTCAGCAGACAACAGATAATAAAAGTGCAGAAGGAGTCCTATTTATTAGAGGGAAATGTTCAGATAATACGTTCAACAAACGACGTGTTATCTGAACATTTTATATGGGAAAAACTTGTCAATGAGTATTTAACCCTTTCAGTGCCAGGGGCCGATCTCATCGGCCCTAATTTACGGTCTGTAAAATCGCCCCTAAAAAATTAAAAAATAATTTTTTATTTTTTTTTTAGATTTTTAAAAAATTATTAAAATTGTAAAAAATTGTAAAAAATAATAACAAATGATGAAAAATTGTTAGGCCAATGCATTCTCTTATATATGCGAGGCGACCTATGGTCGACTCGCATATATAAGAGAATGCATTGGCACAGGGTATATGGGTTGATACAAAAATCGGACCTGGCACTCAAAGGGTTAATATAGAAAGAGTTAACCAAAAGCCTTTGACTGTTTGCTGATGGATCATATCTGAACTTCCCTACAAAGGATTGAATGTAAATTAATAGGATGTTTCGCAGCCTGGCATCTGCTTTTCCCTAAAAATGACACATCGGCCATTCAAAGGTATACATTTAGAACTGAAAATTGGAGAATCGATTCAGTAAGGGAATTGTAAACATTTATGGGTCGTACATTGTTGAGTTATTATTTTGCAGGAATCAATAGATTTATTGGTGATATCGAGATAATGATTGGTGAAGACAGTGGACGGTGGTGGAAAATCTATTTCAGTGCTTTCTGGAAATATGTCACCCCAATAACTGTTGTGGTAAGTATGTTCTGGTCACTTCCGGATGGATCGGTGTAGACCGTACACCATGTTTATACAGTAATGCCCTAAATAATCAACTCCTTAACCACATCAGAATTATGGGTAACTTTCAGGATTTAGTCGGAAATATGGCTTGTTGGCAACAAGCCATATTTCCCGACTAAATCCTGAAAAGTTACCCATAATTTTGCTGGTAAGGAGTCGATTATTTAGGGCATTACTGTAGTATCGTATGATTTGGACAAGCCTGCAAATAGTGTGTCTGTCATTTGCAGAATGAGGTCCCTAGAGGGTGAATTTAGTGACGCTACCCCGCACGGTAGGCTAGCATCACCAATATCACCCGCTGCGAACCTCATTATGCTTAGGCCTCAACTGCTATGGGATACCTAGGATCAGTTGAAGTACCACAGTTGAAGTTGGTAATATTCACCCATTAGTCACCTCGATGTGTATTTTATCTTCTACAAATTAGGGGATAGAGAAACTTCCCAGAAGGGAAAAAGTAACTAAAAACAATGTCAATTTAGAGATTATAGGGACTTCCCAGAAGATGGGGCCTAAGCAGAATGAGGTCCCCAGAGGGTGAATTTGGTGATGCTAGCCCATTGTGCAAATGTGCACCAGCCGCAACTCACAGGTCCCCTGGTGTGATACCACCACTACAGTATATATAATAATGTATTAGTATATATACTGAAGTGGTGTTTCACACCAGGGGACCTGTGCTGCAACTGTGTGAGAGCTGCAACTGTAAAATAAATCTAGGTGGCATCGGGTATCAACACACATAAGCACTGTTATTTTGCAACCACAAAGCAGTTTGTATTGTTATACTATTGAGAAAGGAAGCCATAATAGCAGGTAAGCTATCTGGGAATTCTATATGAATAAAGAAGTCCTGAGCTATTCCAGGGTGTACTTTTAATTAAAGGGTTTAGGTAATCTTTCTCACAAAAACAAAAAACCTATGTGTATCTCCGTCAAAGATATCTTGGACTATTGGTTATCCTTTATACTTCGAATGTCGTAGAAACATTTACGTAACAAATTGGGGCCGCTATTTCTTGTTAACCCGGTACATATCCATAGGTAATGAAATGGTATGAAATACCTATTAAACGTTTATTCTTGCTCATTTGTCAAACGTTTATTCTTGCTCATTTGTCAACTGGAAGTGACCTTGTGGTCCATTTCTGTAAAGCTAGCTCAGGTAAGCCAACCTTTCTCTTTCTCGTCCTCTGTGTGTTTGTTGCGGTTGGCCGAGTGCGCAGGCGAGATGTTGGTTCCAATTGGGAGGGCCCTATCAGATACAGTGATGCTCTAATTAATCGACTCCTTAACCACAGCAGAATTATGGGTTACTTTTCGGAAATATGGCTTGTTGCCATTCATCGGAAAGCTCTCGGAGAGCTTTCCGATGAATGGCAATAAGCCATATTTGCGACTAAATCCTGAAAAGTTACCCATAATTCTGCTGTGGTTAAGGAGTCGATTAATTAGGGCATTACTGTACATATATTGGTTAAGAAAATATTATTTTCTTCATCTTTGGAGTCATTTGCGTCGAGTTCTGATAATTTGATAACATTTTATCTTTATTTTCCTATAGTTTTTGCTGTTTTTCAATTGGGTTCAGTACAAGCCAATGACATATGGCGATACATATTTGTATCCAATGTGGGCCAACGGCATCGGCTGGCTGATTGCCTTTACCCCACCTGCCTTAATCGCTGGATTCTGTGTCCATAAATACAGAACTGAGGCGCCACCAGATTTACCTCCCTTACAGGTAAGACACATGTTTATTGCATACACATTGATATATTTTTGTGAAAAACAGTGAAATACGGAAGATTTCAAAAGGTTCAATAAAAAATTTTGTCTTGTCTGTGGACATATAATAAACCAACGTCATTGTCGACATCAACTGTAACAAAAAATGTCTTCACTAAATTATGAGGTATAGTCTAAATAAATCACAAGTTTGTTCAATTATACAAAGAATATTTATCTAAATTTCCATATACTACAAGATCAAGCCTTTGTTTATCATGCCACAAGGTAAAACTCGAACCTACGGTTCTCATTTCACCATCGCGTCACTACAAATTCATGCAATGTTAACCTGTTCACACATTTGTGTCATTCGATCTATTTATCGCAAATTGCAGATGAAGATGGATAATTCTAAAATCAAGAGGCTTTCTTTGATATTAAGGCCAAATTTCGTTGAAAAACATTTATACTATAGTTGACAGTGGTTAGCATTATTTTTGGGCAATTAATCGATTCTGATAACTGAAGCGGCACATCTAAAAATGTTGTTGTTGTAGGAATCTGATTTAATGAGGAACATCGAATCGGATTTAGTACCTGTAAGTGAAATAACTTCAAATAATTGTGATTATTCTATAAACATTGTGTAAGTTTTCATCTTTATTTTTTCCACAGAAACTAAGATTCCTTATGCAGCCGAGTAAAGCCTGGGGTCCTGCTTACAAGCCGCCAAAGTTCTCATTGGAAGATCAAGATCAAGATGACTCAGAAACCATCACGAATCCAAACTACTCAGAAACCAAAGTGACAGAGACAACCTTCGATCGTTAAAGAGACCCAAGGCACTCGCAGTGGGTAAATGTCCAAACAATATATAAGTCTGTAAACACATCACCACTAACAAGAACGTGGAGAAATAGATCAACTTTGTTCTTTATATATTCATTGCTTATACAGTAATGGCCTAAATAATCGACTCCTTAACCACAGCAGAATTATGGGCAACTTTTCAGGATTTAGTCGGAAATATGGCTTGTTGCCATTCATCGGAAAGCTCTCAGTGAGAGCTTTCCGATGAATGGCAACAAGCCATAAATAAAAGTTATGCTGTGGTTAAGGAGTCGATTATTTAGGGCATTACTGTAGTTCTTCAATAAAAAAAATTTGAATTTTTATGTAAACAAAACTTTTACAGTGATTTGTCAACAAATATTGCTAATCATGCAGTAAGTTAAAATATTTAGTTTGAATATGGTTTTCAAAATATTTGTCAATGATTTGCTCTTTTTCCAACATATGCATTCAGGTTTTTTGACATGCGAAAACAATTTATTGGATAGTTATTAATAATGAAAATAAGAACAAAGTCAATCTATATGTTTAATATATGATATTATTTCACATAAACCCACTTCGAAGGCCTCGAGTCCCTAAAGCTTCATTCATTTCTCATATTTCATCTGTCATACTACATTATCATTGTACCAGGGTTTCCCCGAATAACACAAAGCTTTAATTCATGCTATTTTACACACACAAAGTGCTGGTTGAAGTTTTCTTACTGGTTAGTGAGTTGGGGTTTAACGTCGTTTTAGCCGTATCATTACAAGTTATCTCAAAGATATCTCATTTAACCTTCAATTTAAAAAAAAATATGCATACCTGTGTTTCAGGTTGGCTGCTGTCATTTTCTGTATTATTCTGGCCAGTATCATTATTTTCTAGAAGCATCACTCCCAGCTGTGTATAAACTAATTCATTTCAGAGAGTACATGTACATGTACTTGAATTTGATCTTCTTCGGTACAGTGAAAATGAAGTGTAATTATGTTAGCTATTAGTTAGCATTAATTCAACATATATCATCTATTAATATGTCAGGTGTGGTGTAGTGTTATCATTTATTGATATGTCAGGTGTGTGTAGGCTTACTAGTATCATCATTTAGGCTCTACTGTTTTAGGAAATGCAGGGCTTAAAATCTGACGAGAATCAGAATCATGATTCTTCATTTGATTCTTGTAAAAGCAGCTGATTTGCTGTAGAATTACTAGAAATTATGTAATTTGATTCTCGCAAAATATCAGGGATTTTAAAGCACGAAAGGGCATTGGTTTTAGCCAGAATAAAAAAATATCCTTGATATTCATCCCTGCCTACCACAATACAATTTTTAAAGACATGATTTGCGGTAAATATTGATGAATTATGTGATATTAATCATGACAGAATAAATCATTTCAGCCCTAAAAATTCACTTTTCAAATAAAGTAAAATGTATAAGAGGACACATGGTGGTATCATTGAACAGATAATACATGCTTTCTGGTGGTGAGACTTGCTCATATTTACAGAGTGTGGGCAGAAACATAGAAAAGCATGTTTCTGTGTGTAGTCCCTTCACGATTAAGCCAGAATTATTTGTCCAGTTTATGGTTGCCGTATCATCACTTGGATTGGTTGGAGGATAGTTAACCCTTTACCCAACAGAAGGGCCCTGTGCCAATGCATTCTCTTATATATGCGAGTCGACCATAGGTCGCCTCGCATATATAAGAGAATGCATTGGCTTAACTAAACATTAAAAATGATAAAATTGTTAAAGAATGTAAGAAAAACTGGTCTATGGTCGACTCGCATATATAAGAGAATGCATTGGCACAGGGCATAACTGTAACTATCACAATGTGGTCAAGGAGCCGGTTCCAATGACATCCATATTTGTATGGTTCTATTGAGACAGACCGAAGATATTTTAGGCTGTTGAAGCTTTATTTGGCCGGTTTGTTGGGTTAAGGGTTAAAGACTTGCATTATCTTTAGCCACATATTTTTAAGTTATCGTCTGCATTATATCAGGGTAGGGAAAAGCATCAATGACCACAGTTGAGAAATTTGGTCGAAAAATTGTCTCAATTCAAATCTGAAAAGAGAATTTCATAAATATCTGAAGCTATGTTTTCTTCTGACAAGAATGGACTTTCTGCTGATATCTAACCCTTTCTAAACTAAATGGATTCTCCCACTCAGTTATAAAAGTATAAATTAGGATGGCCTATTATTTATTTGGAGGGGTGCTCAGATAATAAAAGTAAACAACAGACTGAAATAAAGCTACTAGTAATACAAGTGCAGAAGGATACATATTCTTTGGTGGCAAGTGTTCAGATATAAAGTTCAATAAATGGCCTATGGTCATAGGTCGTATGTTGTACTTACCCTCTGAACATGTTCTAAGGGAACTACTCGTCAATGAGTATTAAGTAAGAAGGGTTTAACCCTTTGAGTGCCAGGTCCGATTTTTGTATCGACCCATATACCCTGTGCCAATGCATTCTCTTATATATGCGAGTCGACCATAGGTCGCCTCGCATATATAAGAGAATGCATTGGCCTAACCCAAAACTAAAAGGGTTAAAGTATGAATACTGTGTGCCTTTAAGACCATTCAGAAAATTATACTTGTATGCTGTAAAACTATCAGAAATATAAATATACACGTAAAAATGATTAACTGTATTATGACATTCCTCATACATATATTACCTAGATCACAATTCACACAAATTAGTCATTATTTTCTACACCTAGTCACAAAATCGCTGGTGTTCGCAAAATACTGATTTTCTCAACTATGCAACTGTATGATCTGGGTGATGTGCATGAAACCAAAAATAATATTAATCATTCTTTCTGCTTTTTGTTCTATTCCTGATGCGTTTTACAATCCATATCATTTTCCTCAACCAATTTGAATAGTGATGTCAGCTATATGATTAAAAAACAATTGCAATTGTGATATGTGATTTTGTCAAAATTGTTGTTCTTTGTGCAATTTATCGTTTATCCTTTGATAACGAATAATGATGCATCAAATTTAACATTTTGGTTGGACTAACACAATGTAGGATTGCAATTAATAATTGGAATATTTAAGTCTTAAGATTTTATCAACTAAACTTGATATTTGATCATGAATAATGTGATATTCCCCAAAGAATTTTACGAAAATATTTATTTGATAACAATTAACATTTGGAATATTTTTAATTTAACCCTTTACCCAACAGAACGGCCCTGTGCCAATGCATTCTCTTATATATGCGAGTCGACCATAGGTCGCCTCGCATATATAAGAGAATGCATTGGCTTAACACATTAAAAATTATAAAATTGTTAAAGAATGTAAGAAAAAATGGTAAAAAGTGTTAAAAAAAGATTTTTTTTAGGCCAATGCATTCTCTTATATATGCGAGGCGACCTATGGTCGACTCGCATATATAAGAGAATGCATTGGCACAGGGCATAACTATAACCATCACAATGTGGTCAATGAGCCGGTTCGAATGATATCCATATTTGTATGGTTTTATTGAGACAGACCGAAGATATTTTAGGCTGTTGAAGCTTTATTTGGCCGGTTTTGGCCGGTTTGTTGGGTAAAGGGTTAAATATATTTTCAGAATTTTCAATTCGACATTGAAAAAATGAATTGAATATGCATGAGAACTTTAAGTGCTTCGGAATTTCACAGCATTTTCATGGATAATTACCTTGGGTAACATCAATTGGCTTCAAATTTCCGTTTTTCATCTGTACATCCACAAAATAAGAGAACAATACCATAGGCTATGATACACACCTTATCGTAAATTCCAATATAAGTCACTGAATCATAAAATAAGCGCAGACATCCAAGGATGTTAAAGAAAATCAGTTACTTTACTGTTCTTTGTGAATGATATATTTAGAATAAGACTAAGTATTCTACATACTATTTTAATTTCCAGACGTCTAGTCTCTGTGACTTTTAAGGTATTAGTTACCTTACTGCAGAGGTTGAGCCCTGCTATTTTTTGTTAGCAAATTGTTAAAATTCTTTTTAGCATTTTTTTCCTCTTTACCCAGCTTTACCATGCATATTACTTGACATTTATTCATTTGGTCATTCAAATTTTTCATATCATTTTGAAATACCAAAAACAAAATCTAGCTGATCTCATAAGGCTAACTACTAGTAGTTATACCTTTCTATACTAAATACTCGTTGGTGAGTAGTTCCCTTATGAAATGTTCAGATTATAAGTTCAACAAACGTTGTTGAACTTATTATCTGAACATTTTCCTCCAATAGTTAGAACTCTTTCTGCACTTGTATTATCTTTTTGTCTGTCCTGCCGTCTGCTTTTATTGCCTGAACACCCCTCCAAATGAATAATAGACCATTCTAATTTATAAAAGTATACATTGGAATAGTCTATTATTATTCATTTGGAGGGGTGTTCAGGTAATAAAAGCAGACGGCAGGACAGAAAAACACATAATACAATAGCATAATTATTCATATTCATAGGTGGGAAATGTTCAGATAATAACTTGGAAGTTATTAATGAACATTTCCTGAGGAACTACTCACTCATCAATGAGTATTAACCCTTCCATGACTGGAGCTTCCTGAAATTTTGCGAAAACCCTGTGCAAATGCATTCTCTTATATATCCGAGTCTCCCATAGGGAGCCTCACATACATAAGAGAACATTGACTAACAATATTTACCTTGACCTTGTACAGTAATGCCCTAAATAATCAACTTCTTAACCACAGCATAATTAGGGTAACTTTTCAGGATTTAGTCGGAAATATGGCTTGTTGCTATTCATCGGAAAGCTCTCAGTGAGAGCTTTCCGATGAATGGCAACATGCCATATTTCTGATAAATCCTGATAAGTTATCCACAATTCTGCTGTGGTTAAGGAGTTGATTATTTAGGGCATTACTGTAAGCCAGTGCATTCTCTTATATATGCGAAGAATGCACTGGCACACAATCTTTAATGCTGCGCCAGCACAGCTCCCTTCATGAAAGGTTTAATCACTGAGCGTGTCTGAATATTGAATGAGTAAGATTTCTTTATATGTATGTCCACCCCCTGAAAACATTTGTTTAACCCTTCCTGTACTAAATGGATTCTCCCAATAAGTCAAAAAGTGTACATCGGAATGGTCTATTATTGATTTGGAGGGAAGTTAAGGTGATATAAAAGCAGACGACAGATAAATAAAAGTGCAGAAGGAGCCCGCTGTTTATTGAGGGAAATGTTTAAATAATAAGTATGGTCATTTGACCATTTGAACATTTCCTATGGGAGAACTACTCATCAATGATGCTTTAGTATAGAAAGGGTTCGATTGGAATGAACGGAACTATTCAGAGTATTCTTTATGTTAGTATCCTAAATGAGCCAATTTTTCTCCCAAGTAGAAAATTAAATATATTCAGTGGCTCAAATGGTAACGAATGTTGCCATGAGTTATGATTGGGGACACAACTGATGTTAGAGCAACTGGATGTGTTTTATGTGTGATAGCCTGTTAGATGTCCATGTATGTTTATGGTAAATTTTGTTTTCGAATGTTATAATGTAAATTAGTTCTATGTGCAATTACTGTCTACTTTTCCTTACCATGAAATTGTTGATTGTAAAACTGTAACAGTTAACCTTAAAATATAGTACATACTATAATATAAACTATAATATAAAAAATTTAAATCTCATCTGATCCATCTGACTTAATATTATTATTTTATATACCTAAATATATACAGAATTGTGTGTATTGTTTACACCGATTTAAACAGAAGATCAGAGAAGAGATAAACAAAAACACCATCTTTAAGGTTAGCTTTACTCATCAGCCATCATAAATATCCTTTTTCTAAGGGTACATTCATACACTGGCAAGTTTGCATGGCATTTTCCCGTAGAAAACCCTGTTGTGCCAGAATATGGCTGGCAACATGCATATAAAAAGCATATTTACCAACGCTAACGATTTGAGCAATAACATTTTGGTAGTTCCACATGCAACAGTGCTAATAAGACATTACCTTAAAATATATGTATGGTTGATTCTCGTGAGATAATTGCATGCTATTTACAGGCAAATATTGGCTACTAGTGGAACAACATAGTTTGTACTTCTCATGAAGTTAGTTGTGGTACAGATGCATTTAAAATGCATGTTTCCGTTCAAATTCTGATACCATAGGGTTTTCTATGAGAAAATGTCTGTAAATTATGCCATGCAAACTTACCAGTGTATGAACGCACCCTAAAGAGAGGACTCGGTCACCGGTGGAATTGTTTTTATGTTATTAGTATTAATGATATATTTTATTAATATATATTGCCATATATTTGGTTAATATTGTAAAAATTCTCAATATATTAATATAAAATTTACAAAGAAAATAATTCTCAGCCGATCTGAACATTTGACGAATGAGATTATGTCTTGGGTGTTCAACAAACATGAAACATTACAGGTGATATTAGAAAATATTGTGACCCAAAAAAATAAAACACCACAGAAAAAAAAATTACTTTAATAAGTTATAACTCTCAATATGTTGATGTGCATTCTGAAATATTGTATCCAATTAACAATTAATTGCACAAAATCAAGGGTAAAAGAAGGGAGCTGCGCTATTGGTGATATTTTTTACCAAAAATACTGGAATCTCAAATATAGATAGAATCTCATTTTTTGTTGTTGAATATTTAATAGCATTATTTTATAGTTAATTATGTTTATTTGACATGTTCACATACATAACACTCGATCAAGTTGATGATTGTTTATCATTGGAGATAAATAGAATCTGAACTGCAGCAAGCAAGATTGATTTTGAATCTCATAATGTGAATTATTATATCTTTGAATTATGATGATTCATAACACAATTAAATTACTAGTAAGATTGTTGTAAAATATAATGACAATTCATCATATATTATGAAAGTTTTGATTCACTATTTCACTAATTCATCATACAACTAAGAATATTTTGAATTATTATGATGATTCACCATACAGCTAAGAATATTTTGAATTATTATGATGATTCACCATACAACTAAGAATATTTTGAATTATTATGAGTCTATGAAAACTCACAAATGTTTATTGCAGGGGCCCCCAGTGGCTGCATTGGTTCATTAGGCCAATATAAGCGTCCAGCGATGGTGAAGCTGGTTCCAATCCTGATAAGTGCAGATATGTGATCCACGTAAAGGGAAGCTAGCTTATTCGTATATCTGAGAAAGTGTGCCTGTCCCACATAGTGGGCTAGCATCACCAAATTCACCCTCTGAGGACCTCATTCTGATTAGGCCTCATCTGCTACGGGAGACATCGACTCAGATTGAAGTTCCCAAATGGTGAATATTGTGATGTTCACCCATTGGGAACCTCAGTTATGCAATGTGTCGTCTGCCAATTTGGGGATATAGAGAAACTAAACTAAAAAAGAAATAGAATCTATGTGAAGTAGTTTCTATAGACATTTGATAATAAAGAAACTTTCCAGAGATGAGGCCTAAGCAGAATGAGGTCCCCAGAGGGTGAATTTAGTGATGCTAGCTCACTAGCTTACTAAATTCACCCTCTGGGAACCTCATTCTGCAAATGACAGGCACACTAAACTCAGACTTGAATTCATGTATCTGAGAAAGTTCGTCAGTTGCTTTTAGGGGTCGGTGGTTTCTACGTGCAGTGGACTGATCTCCCAGTGAAGTTAACCCCTGCACGATCTTTTCCCCCACTTTTTGAGAGAGCGTGATATAGACTAGCAACTGAAATGATGATAAACACTAATAAAGCTAAGTGAACAACTGCAATAGGCTGTTGATTTTGCTAGTTTCTCATAAATTTTGTTCATTTGGTGTTTGTTGATTTGGAAAGTGGAATTTTAAGAGAATTGACCAGGAACATAACGGTAGTAATGTTTGGCAGTTTTTTTTTTTATTTCATGTGATACGGAGATGGATTTTTTGCACAACAATTCCAAGCAAGATCTCAGTTTGTGAAACTTGTGCTACAGAAGTTGACTTTGTGCTAAAGCCTTTACAATTAGGACATAAACATACTCTGTGGAGTTGGATAATTGGGAATTCGAACTTGAAAACAGTTTGTGAACAAAAGTTCATAAAATATTTTCAAGCTTGAATACTGTATACAGTAATGCCCTAAATAATCGACTCCTTAACCCTTTTAGTGACAGTGGGCCGATCTCATCGGCCCTAATTTATGGTCTGCAGAGTGCCCTAAAAAAAAATAAAAAAAAATTTATTTATTTTTTGTTAATTTTTTTTTTTTGGGTTAGGCCAATGCATTCTCTTATATATGCGAGGCGACCTATGGTCGACTCGCATATATAAGAGAATGCATTGGCACAGGGTATATGGGTCGATACAAAAATCGGACCTGGCACCGAAAGGGTTAACCACAGCAGAATTATGGGTAATTTTTCAGGATGAAATATTACCCATAATTCTGCTGAGGATAATGAGTCGATTATTTAGGGCATTACTGTATCCCATGGCAGAGGGTATGTTTATCTCTGTTGTTTAAATTCACCAATTTTTTTTAAAGAAACTGCCAAAATCATTTCACACAGCAGTGGACGATGCTGGTGAATCGAAAACTGAAGTTAGCAGTTCTCGACCATTACGACGAATCAGAATGGTTTAGCAACAAATATTCGAATTGAATCACAATAACAGATATCCTCAGGGGCGCCGGAAGAGGGGGGCAGAGGGGGCAGCTGGCCCTTGACCAAGGGGGGCGAGCGGGGGCAGGACTTGCCCTTTTTCTGGAGACAGAAAATGCTTTTTGTGTGTTTAATCTCGTGTTTTTATAGCAAAATGTGACTTTATTGGTCCAAATACCACCAATTTCACAAGGAATATTAATTTGTTGTCAATTTTATCACAAAACATCCATAAACACCGACAAATACCTTTAAAATAGGGATTTTTGCCACAATGAATTTATGGTTATTTTCCCGAGTTTGCGGAGAAAATGCCCTTTTTGTAGGCTCTGCCCCCCTGCCCATAGATGCTTCCGGCGCCCCTGGATATCCTTTATCACATATAAGATTTTAAACCTTCCATGACTGGAGCTTCCTGAAATTTTTAGAAAACCCTGTTCCAATGCATTCGCTTATATATACGAGTCTCCCATAAGGAGCCTCGCATGTATAAGAGAATGCATTGGCCTAACAATATTCACCTTGATATAAGCCGGTGTATTCTCTCATATATGCGAGGTTGCCTATGGGAGACTCGCATATATAAGAGAATGCACTGGCACAGGATCTTTAATGCTGCACCAGCTCAGCTCCCATCATGAAAGGGTTAAAACAAGTAGTAGAATGTTTTTAACCCCTACCTGAAAATCTTTTGTTTTCCATGTTACATGTTTAACAAGTATTACATGTATGTTCAATATAATGTTGAATGAAAGAATATGATTGGTTGTGTGTGTGAATTTTTTGTGATGCGTGTACAGGGGAGTTATAGAGAGGTTGAGTAATTCATCATATATAATATGAAACATGTAGATGTGGTCACAATGATCTACCTGCACTGTCAATTAACTGAAACCAAACATTCAATATTAAATGTTGCCCGAGATTGATCGAGCAAATTATCTGGAAATTTGCACCAGTGTATAAGCGTTGAAATAGGGTGTCTGTCATTTGCAGAATGAGGTCTCCAGAGGGCGAATTTAGTGATGCTACCCCGCATAGTGGGCTAGCATCACCAAATTCACCCTCTGGGGACCTCATTCTGCTTACACCTCAGCAGAATGAGGTTCCCAGAGGGTGAATTTGGTGATGCTAGCCCGCTATGCGGGGTAGCATCACTAAATTCACCCTCTGGGGACCTCATTCTGCAAATAACAGACACCCTATTTCAAGGCTTGATTGCACCAGTGTATAATCACAGACATTTTGATGCGAGCAGTTCTACGCGTTAACCTAATCTTAAAGGGAATCAAGACCTCCGAAGTTGGTTAATGTAAATTAGCATAAAAGTCTGTAAAATCATCATTATTCTGCATTATTAAGAAAACATGAAAAAATAGATATTCTTATTCACATTATCAATAACAAACCTGGAAATAGTGTGTCTGACATTTGCAGAATGAAGTCCCCAGAGGGTGAATTTGGTGATGATAGCCCGCCGTGCGGGATAGCGTCACTAAATTCACCCTCTGGAGACCTCATTCTGAAAATTTCAGAACACTATATCCAGGCTTGCACTTCGAAGGCCTTGAGTTCCCCTTGATAGGACATGCCATTGCATTGTACATAATATTCATTTCTTCATCTCGTTCTCATATATAACATGATTAAAATGATCCACATTGATTAATCAGAAGTTAATATAACTCTCTTGAAAAATGCATTAATTGATTTAAAATTTCATGAAATTCTGTGAAATTGAGAAAAAAAAAAACATGTAGTCCAGATTTATTACAGCGTTTATTTGGACAAACTTGACTATGCCTTCCATTACAATTTTTTGTTTAACCCTTTCATGACTGGATCTTCCTGAACTTTTGCGAAAACCCTGTGCCATTGGGTGCCTCGCATATATAAGAGAATGCATTGGCCTAACAATATTTACCTTGACCTTAAAGCCAGTGCATTCTCTGATATATGCGAGGCTTCCTATGCACTGGCAGAGGTTCTTTAATGCTGCACCAGCGCAGCTCCCGTCATGAAAAGATTAAAGACAATCATATTCACACATACTGAAATATCTTCAGAGTGCTTATCCATTATTCATCCCAAATGAGACAGATCTTTTCTCGTGCAAATACTTGCGACTGATTATGATAATGTTTAATAATAAAATCGTCACTGGAAGTCATTATTATATATATCTGGGGTGTAATCATAGATCTGTTGCTGGTAGAAGTCTAGCACAAATGATTCTGTCATATATATAGTAATGCCCTAAATAATCGACTCCTTAACCACAGAAGAATTATGGGTAACTTTTCAGGATTTAGTCGGAAATATGGCTTGTTGCCATTCATCGGAATTTTTTTTTTCTCAAAATTACCAAAATATTTGTCAGGCACACTTTTGAAAATGTCAGACAGGCAAGCCTTGAAATAGGGTGTCTGTCATTTGCAGAATGAGGTCCCCAGAGGGTGAATTTAGTGATGCTACCCCACATAGCTGGCTAGCATCACCAAATTCACCCTCTGGGAACCTCATTCTGCTGAGTTGTAAGCAGAATGAGGTCCACAGAGGGTGAATTTGGTGATGCTAGCCCACTATGTGGGGTAGCATCACTAAAATCAACCTTTTGGGACCTCATTCTGCAAATGACAGACACCCTATTCCAAGGCTTGCAGACAGGTTGGTTTAAAAGCCAGGTGATCCAAAACAAAAATGAAATCCAGACTTGCTGGTTTCACTTTCATGCAATTCATTTGTCGGGTGAATATTCCTCCTACTTACAGAGCTGTCAGTCTGTCATACAAAATTTTAATATTTCTTACATTCCATTTCAAATTGAAGACTGTACCTACCCATTTTCTTCTTCTTTATATTTGGCAGGTGAGAACTCTGTGATAATCAACATGTGGTCAAATCATAATCAATATTATTAACCTTTTGCTAATGGGTAGTTGATTTAAAATTGACCGATTTGTCGGGATGTTCAGCTAATAAGCGTAATGAACAGCTTGAACCTGTTTGTTGAACTTATTAACCCTGCCATGACTGGAGCTTCATGAAATTTTGCAAAGAAACCCTGTGCTAATGCATTCTCTTATAAAGCGAGTCTCCCATAGGGCGCCTCACATATAAGAGAATACATTGCCTAACAATATTTACCATGACCTTGTAAACCAGTGCATTCTCTTATATATGCGAGGCTTCCTAAGGGAGACTCACATATATAAGAGAATACACTGGCACATGATCATTAATGCTGCACCAGCGCAGCTCCCGTCATGAAAGGGCTAACCCTTTCTATATTACTGATATATATAACTGAACATTCCTACAAATGAATCTTTAAAGTGTTTCTCTGTCTACCATTTACTTACATGATCTCAACACCCCCACAAATGAAGAATAGACTATTCCGTTGTTTAATTTTATTATTGAGTTGCAGAATGCATTCAATAATCAAATTGTTAATCCAATCCCAGAAATTCATTCTACCAGCTTTTGGTCTATGAGTTCATCCTTTGTTAAAAGTTGAAGGATTGAAGATTTGCGTGTGAAAACATAGTGTATTATATATTTTTTTTGTTAAAAATGGTATGATTGTGGTTTTTTGCTATATAATTGTTTGAGTTTGTATATTTATATTCACTTGTAAATATAATTTTCTTTTAGCTCTCCAAGTTTTGACCATTGAAGCCTGTGCCCGTTTTAAGCCCAAAACCATGCTCTGAACTATTTTAGAAAGAGGTAAATTCAACATTTTGAGAGGATAGACTTCAGAGACATTCTCAATGGTAGACCAAGTCGTAAGTCAGGATTTTTTTTACCCTGTGCCAATGCATTCTCTTATATATGCGAGTCGACCATAGGTCGCCTCGCATATATAAGAGAATGCATTGGCCTAACAATTTTTTACAATTTTAATAATTTTGTCTTGTATTCTTTAACAATTTTATAATTTCACCCATACAGAGCCCCAGACAAACATGAGCAGACAACACTCTTATATATGCTTCTATATATGTGTGGGGCTCCCTGCAGGGTAATGGATGTTTTTTATTTTATGTCCTAAAAATTGTAAGAAATATTTATTTTAAAAAAATGATAAAAAATTGTTAGGCCAATGCATTCTCTTATATATGCGAGGCGACCTATGGTCGACTCGCATATATAAGAGAATGCATTGGCACAGGGTAAAAAAATCCCGACTTACGACTGGATTTGATATGGCGGGTCACATATGAGTAATGAGTAATCCATATACCATATTTGAAAACAATCAGATAACTAAAACTAAAATTTATCACCCGCAAACTAGACCGAGTCTTCTCGGTCCACAACAGCTTGGGATATCGGATGGGATGATGCTGTTTTGGACCGAGTCCCTCCCTGTTGCTCTTCTATAATGGACTTTCATTCAAAAGAGTGAAAGACGTACTACATCTACATATGGAGCCTGGGCAGTCACGTAAACCCATGAATGTGCTTAATCATCTGATATGGCTGTCTTCCAAATGATATATCATTTACCATGATAGAAAAAGGTATAGTGATGATACGATCATTTAACATTTTGTTTACATGCATTTTTTGATAGCGCGACAAATTGAAATTCCCTGGAAAAAAGGCTTTGTTTACTTATAAATCTTGTTTCTTTGATATCATATACGCAAAGCTTCCATTTGAACTTCGGAAGACTTATTAAATGCGGATATGTCAGATGATTAATAACATTCAGGGGTTTACGTGAATGCCCGGGTTTCTACGTGTAAATGTAGTATGTTTTTTTTAATGAAAGTCCATTATAAAAGAGCAATGGTGCGGGACTCGATCCAAAAACAGCATCATTCCAACCGATATCCCAAGCTGTTATGGACCGAGAAGACTATCTGATATCTGTTGTAATCTGCAGTTTAGCAATGGGTCCTTGACAGTCCCCTCTCTGAGTTTGTGGGTATATTCCAATCCACGTTCATGGGTGTTGTTGGATGATAGACCACTGAGAACAGGCTGAGACCAGACCAGTAATACAGTAATGCCCTAAGTAATCGACTCCTTAACCACAGCAGAATTATGGGTAACTATTCAGGATTTAGTCGGAAATATGGCTTGTTGCCATTCATCGGAAAGCTCCCACTGTGAATTTTCCAATGAATGGCAATGAGCCATATTTCCGACTAAATCCTGAAAAGTTACCCATAATTCTGCTGTGGTTATGGAGTCAATTATTTAGGGCATTACTGTAACCATGTTCGAATCTTCAACTACTGATAACTCTTGGTCATCAGTTGTTTGTAAACTCCCATTAATCCTTTCTATTACTAAATACTCCTTGACGAGTAATTCCCTTAAGAAATGTTCAGAAAATATGGTTGTTTGTTGAACTTATTATCTGAACATTTCCCACCAATTAAAGAGATATTATGGACTTGTTGGGATGCGTGAATTGATAAGTTAGTACTCAGGCACTATGCCAACCTGGGGAATGTAACATTATACTAACATCGCCGAAACTTTTAAAAGAAATCGGCCGCACCACTCCATAGAAAACATCATCTGAAGTACTCTCAATTGTAAATATTTACATCTTGATTCGGGACGCAACTATCGGCGATAAACTAACAGAAATGATTTCGTCATCGAGAGTCATTGCATTTAATTAATATATAAGAATGACGATGTGTGTTGTCAATTTGGATTAATATTCATAAAAAATAACTACTGTGGGCAAGATTATTCTCAATTTCTATTTGATCACCCCAACGGAGTGTTTCACATCACTTTAATAGGAATCCTTCTATTGTCTGCTCATATTTCATGAACAACCCTCTAAATGAATAATAGACCCTTCCAATGTATACTTTTATAACTGGATGGGAGAATCCATTTACTAAAGAAAGGATTAACCCTTTCTATACTAAATGGATTCTCCCATTCAGTAATAAAAGTATACCTTGGAATGGTCTATCATTCATTTGGAGGGGTGTTTTTGTAATGACGACAGACAGAAAAACAGATAATACAAGAGCAGAAGGATTCATATTTACAGATAATAAGTTCAACAAACGACAGCCCTACTGTCATTTGTGAAAACTTATATGAACATTTCCAAAGGGAACTACTCGTCAATGAGTATTTAAGGATAGAAAGGGTTAATATGGATTTGAATACACCCAGGGGTTATTTGCCTTGGAAGGTATCCCGTAATATAGACTTCATTAGGTAATGTATGAACTATATTTGGATTAGCTTTTGCATTCCATATCTCAACCTTTTGTAGTCTCATCTCTGCTACCAGTCATAGAAATCACTATTGAGTGAAATAATATAATAATACCTATAATTAGGTCTGACACATTTTAACTCAACTATTATATCTGTTTTTCTATTTATTTCATAAAGGCGTAACCCAAAATAAGATATTATAGAAATGACTGAAATACATGTATAGAGCTATACCGTCAATTAGTACCAGTTTTGTTGTTACAAAATTAAATGAAAGTGGAAACCTCGATGCTAATACTATAAATTGACTTATAATGGGGTCCTCTTAAATGTGATTAGAAATGTATAGAACATTCTCGCGCAACATCCTGCAGTAAAAGCTTTATCTGAAGACAGCATATTTTGCAGAATGAGGTTCCCAGAGGGGGAATTTAGGGATGCTAGCCCGCCGTGCAGTCTAGCATCATCAAGTTCACACTCTGTGAACCTCATTCTGCTTAGCCCTCAACTGCTATGGGAGACCTTGGATCATTTTGAAGTTGGTGATGTTCACCCATTATTCACCTCGATTATGCAATTTATTTTCTGCAAATTAGGGGATACAGAAACTGAACAGAAGGGAAAAAGTAACTAAAAACAATGTTAATTTGAGACTGTAAATACTTCCCAGAATATGATGCCTAAGCAGAATAAGATAAAGGAGACCTCAGGAGACCTCATTCTGCAAATGTTAGACACACTATATCCAGGCTTGGTATTTACTTCATATGGATATGTATCATTTTAAATCTCCAGCAAAAATGGAAAAACGATCTATTATTCAAATACAACCATAAGTTAAAGGTACTCAATCCGATTTGATGGTCCCCATATCATCAGATTCCAACAACAACATTTTTTGAAATGCCGCTTCAGTTATCTGAATCGATTAATTGCCCACAAATAATGCTAACCACAGTCAACTACAGTATAAAATTGCCCAAAACCTGTTATTTATCAACAAATTGTTCAAATTTTTTTTCTTTCCGTTTGTCAAATATCTGACACAAAAAAACCCACTTGATTTTAGAGTTATCCATCTTCATCCGCAATTTTGGTCTGAGACCGTCTTCTCATCAACATTTTAATACTGGGCCGCTAAAAATTATCGGTAGTGAAAAATAATAGATTTCAAAAATCGATATCTGATCACACTGAACTTTGATGGGTGGATTCCTCAACTTGAATCAAATATTTTTAACCCCCGAAGGCAAGGAAATAGTAATTTGCAAGCGTTAATTCGGATTATGCAACTTTAAATATAACTATTATAGTTGAATTCAGGTTGTGTTAGATAATATTATTTAGTGTAATATTATTATAGGCATTATTATAATTAATTTCTCTATAAGTGATTCTTGGCGTCGAGTACTGAAACAAGCAGATATGTGAACTTATACCCAGGTTCCAAAGTCCTTAGTTTAATATTACGATCTCAATAAATGCACACATTTTATGAACGACCCATAGCACCATTTGTTTTTTTTTTCCCGGTTAAGGGCTTATTTATTTTGTTGATGTTTGTATACAATACATTTGTATTTTACCAGCACGCCTGTTAGTATACTTCATCAATGCAAATAAATTCCTTATTTTAATAAGTAATATTTGTGTTGTATCTTTCTTCCCTTAACCGGTCCATGACTGGAGTTACCTCCCTTATTAACCCTTCCATGACTGGAGCTTCATGAAATTTTGCGAAAACCCTGTGCCAAAGAATTCTCTAATACAGTAATGCCCAAAGAAATTGACTCCTTAACCACAGCATAATTATGGGTAATTTTTCAGGATTTAGTCGGAAATATGACTCGGGGAGAGCTTTCCGATGAATGGCAACAAGCCATATTTCCGACTAAATCCTGAAAATTTACCCATAATCCTGCTGTGGTTAAGGAGTCGATTATTTAGGGCATTACTGTAGTCCTGACCCCATGAACATGCACAGACAACATATGATTAGCTGCTACAAATGGAAATCTGTTCCAAGTTTTTCATTCAAAAGCAATAACCAATTAAGGTGGCATGAAAATTTTGTGCACCCTCAGAAATATGAATTATTAGACCTTGACATATTGAGACTAAACAGACTTATTATCTGAACATTTCCCTTAACCCTTCTATGACTGGAGCTTCATGAAATTTTGCGAAAACCCTGTGCCAATGCATTCTATTATATATGTCTTGTCTCCTAAGGGAGCTTCGCATATATAAGAGAATACATTGTCCTAACAATATTTACTGTAAGAGAACCACAGATGTGAACCATTATGATTCACAATCCACTGAACATATATATGAACCACAATAACCAACTAGCTCACAAAAATTAGTGAACCACAACAAAATTAAGGAGTGAACCACAATAGTCCATGCACCAGTGAACCACAAACTATAGGCTAAGATACAATAATTTTTAACACAACCATATAAGGGAGTGAACCAGAAATGGAACCAACATGAGTGAACCATAGCAGTGAAGCACAACTAAATTCACTCAATGAACCACATTAGTGAATCTTACACACAACCCCTTGACCGTAAAGGTTTCAACCAATCATATGTGAGAATTCCGCACCAAGGGATATATACACGGAGTCAGCAAGCTGCTTTCCTCACACCCTGAAGAAGGATAACAATCCGAAACTATTCAACCATTTCTAGGAAAGGATTATTTGTTGATGGTGATTTTCCCTGGAGATTAACCTCTCCTCATACTAATATTTACTTTGACCTTGTAAGCCAGTGCATTCTCTTCTATATGCGAGGCTCCCTATGGGAAGGTATAGAGAATACCTACAGTTTTTGTTTGAATACAGAAATATCTCATGAGTGTTTGGTAAGAAATATTGAATTTTCACATGCAGCTGCGAGTGAATTTTTTATATTTCTTTCGAGACACAAATGAGATGTTTCAGGTATTCAAACAAATGAAAGTGTCAATGACAGTGTATCTCAACTTGGAAAGGAGATAATTTCATGTATTACAGTCAATGGAGCTATTAGAAATGCTGAAAGTTAAAATGTCTAAGTAAGGGTTAGAGCACAAGAATAGTTCTTTACCAGAATAAATCGAGTCGAAGAAGAGATTTATTCTGGTAAAGAATTATTTGCATGCTCTGACTGACAGAGCACAATTGATCCCACATAATGCAATTAACTGGAAATGCACCGTTGAGCGTGTATTCACCATGACACACAATACGTGCGCTGGTCGAAATTGAACAATAGCCTATTAACCACACCAAAACAAAGTGAATAACATGCACTGATCGCTGTTGAATGTGAAAAGATATGTTCAAAACAACACGGACTGGTTCCAGATAATTCAACCAATGCATGTGTTATTATGGCCACCCCTTCCGCTCGCCCTGTTGATGTATATATATATTGTATTGTTTGTAAAGCACACCAATTCCCAAGGCTGGCAAAATAATAGTTCAGTGATATCCCATTGTTAGGCACATGCCACTCATAACAAACAAATCGCAGTCATTTGAAGGTAGCTTCATATATTACACCAGAGGCCATGCACAGGGGCTTGTAAAAGCACTCCGTTGCCCCCACCTGCACTAATTCCCTAAATAATCGACTCCTTAACCACAGCAGAATTAAGGGTAACTTTTCAGGATTTAGTCGGAAATATGGCTTGTTGCCATTAATCGGAAAGCTCTAGTGAGAGCTTTCCATTGAATGGCAACAAGCCATATTTCTGACTAAATCCTGAAAAGTTACCCATAATTCTGCTGTGGTTAAGGAGTCGATTATTTAGGGCATTACTATAACCTTATACGTCATCCCTATATATTTTACTGTTTACTAGAGGTGCGTATATTGTAGCAGTATCTGTGGGGGCGGCAGAGTGTTGTTCATGCCCCTGTGCATGGCCTCTGGTAATTGAAGCTACTTTGAAGCACTCGTGCGAATTGTCTGTTATGAGTGGCATGTGCCAAACAATGGGATAATCACTGAACTATTCCTTTGCCAAACTTGGGACTTGGTGTGCTTTACCAAAAATCATGGAACGATTGTAACAATGGGATTGTGCTCTAATTAATACTAGACGTCATCATGGAGAGAGATATATATGAAGGTTACAGTGAAGTAATTTAATTGGTAGCACCCTCCAACGGATCTGCCAAGATGCAGGAGAGAATTAAAAAACATTCTGGGGTCTGGTTGGTTAATAGTAGTTTTGATATTTAAACATATAAAATACATGTACATGCAATCACTCCTCTTGAAATCTCAGATGCCAAACAAAACATTGGCACATTGTAAAGCACCAATACGAATGATATGATTTTTTCATGCAGAAACTTTGCGCAGATGCCAATCCTGGTGATCATGTACTCATTTATCACAATTCATGGACACTTAGGGCTGCATGCCATTATACATTAACACTGAGGCCTATGGGAAATAATTACTTCACTGTAATCTAAAGTAAAATCCAAGATGGCTGCTTGCGGCCATGTTTTTTAATGAAATTCAAAAACATTTGATAGCTCCAATCTAGTGGCATCCGGAAGATCCAAATGAAGTTTAGTGATGATCGGACTGGGGATGTCATTTGTAGGGTGTGCCAAATGATTGAATCATAGAAAGAGTAAAATCCAAGATGGCCACTGACAAACATGATTTTCAATGAAATTCAGAAAATTTTGATGGCGCCCATCTGGTGGTCAACCAAAAGATCCATATGAAGCTTGGTGACAATCGGATGAGGGATGTTGTCTGTAGGGTTTGCCATTGGATTTAGTCTTGCAAAGATAAACAAAATTTCAAATTCGACAGCTCCCATCTAGAGGTGATCCTAGACATGCCTGTAAATTTATTTTCAAAACAACTCTCCAATAAATGAGCGCTGCAGGGTGTGCCGATGGACTCTTATTTAAAATCCAAGATGGCTGCTGGCAGCCATGTTTTTCAACAAAATTGGAAAAAAATTATGGCTCCCCATCTAAAAGTTACCCGAAGATCCATATGAAGTTTGGTGATGATCGGATGTGGTCTGTTTGGTGGGTATGCGGCTTATACGGACCCTGGCTCTTACGGACCCTGGCTCTTACGGACCCTGGCTTTTACGGACCACCGGCTGATACGGACCCTGGCTTATACGGACCCCGGCTCATACGGACCTCAATTAAAATATGCAATTTTCAAACTTATATTTATGAATTTAATATATAATTATGATTGTCTTTTCACACATATATCTGTATTAATTGAGAATTTCGGTGATTTTTTTGGTGATTTTCAAACTTATGAATTTAACCGATTTTTTCAGTGATTTTCAAACTTATATTTCTGAATTTAATATATAATTATGATTGTCTTTTCACACATATATCTGTATTAATTGAGAATTTCGGTGATGTTCTGGCTTGAAAAAGCATTTATTGAATCGTGTTAATTAATCTTTTCACCGTTGTATAAACACGCGTGTGTGATCCCTTTATGTCGTTGTATAAACAGACACGCGGTGATAAATGGTCAGTGAATGGTGATCAGGATGAATCCACTGTGTTTGATTTGTTACGAAAACATGTTAGTAAAAACACAACTTGTTTCAACTGATTTATTGTCCGTTGTATAAACACTCGTGTGTGATCAGTATTTTAATTTATTTAAATAAACATAAAAAATAAAATTGTATTTTTTTTTCTCTGGCAGGAGAGTGGAGCGAAACGGTCGTGATTGCTTCGATCCTTATTAGTTCCTCTTCTGTCAGAGCGTTGATCACGGGTGAGTCGTGTGGCCGCGCCTCCGGGTGCAGCTGCCCCCGTGCTTAACGCCAGTGAGACGGTTTTGGATTAGGCTTATGGATTTAATCCCAGACGCCGTGTTGGCCGCAGTGCAAAGGTGTCGGGTATTGGACATTGCTAACTGGAGTCTCCAGTCTAGCAGGGGATACCTGACCCTTTGCCTGGAGTTCCGAACTGAAGATGCTGGCATCCAGAGATCACAGACCCGGGACACCAACTCCAAGACTGCCTCCTGTTCCATGAAGTTTGGGAAGGGGCCTCCCAAGAAGAAGACGCCTACCAGAAAAAGAAGGGACGCCGCCAGACGGGCGAAATGGAAGAAGAAGGGGGGGACTGTTGATCTGCCAGTCACCCCTCCCCGTGTGGATCAGCCGACGTCCAGTGTCACAGCCGGCAGGTCGGAGTTGTCTGAGAGACGCCCAGACGACCCGACCTGCATGGAGACAGGCGACATCGCACCAGCTAGCAGGGACTCCGTTGATCTGCCGGAGGTCCCTGCTGTCGTCGTCGAGGCGAGCGGAGAAAGGGAGCAGGAAACCACCCCTGCTGTTCCTACCGCCAGCTTCGAGGTAGAGTTGGACAGCTTGCCACCACGGACACCGGAGTTCAATCTCATCCCGGTGTCTCCCAGCTCTACCACTGGCAACAACAACAACACAGAAGAAGACAATGAAGAACTCGTTCTGCTGAAGCACGAAGCCTTGGAAAGCCAAGTACACGCTGCGGCAGCCAAACAACAGAAATATATCATGACCAAGGCTGACTGCGCACTATTAGAAAAAGATGAAATATACACAGCAGCAGACTCTGGTGACCCATCTAACCTAGAATACCGGTTAGTGGATGGGGACATCCAGTTCCGGAGGGAGAAGCCAGTCAAGAAGTTCGACACCAGCAGCTCGAGCTACGCCTCTCCCTCGGATGCCTCTTCGACTGCACCACCGCCAGCGAAGAAGCCCAAAAAGAAAAAATCCAAAAGAAAAAGATAAACCAAAAATTGCTTCTTTTTTTTTATATTTATTTTCTTGTGATCTAAATAAAGGCAAAATACATGAGGGGTTAAGGGGAGGACCAATCGGTCCTTCCGACAATCCCGGGGTTAGCCCCCCCCCAAACCACCCATGAACAATTGTATATTTTAATTGAGGTCCGTATGAGCCAGGGTCCGTATAAGCCGAGGGTCCGTATAAGCCAGGGTCCGTATGAGCCGGAGGTCCGTATGAGCCAGGGTCCGTATGAGCCAGGGTCCGTAAGAGCCAGGGTCCGTATCAGCCGGCATTCGTTTGGTGTGCCATAGGATTGAGTCATGCAAAGAGTAAAATGGCCATGTGACATATCAAAATAATACAGTTACTTAATAATGGAAAAGGTTAAGACATGGAATGGGTAAAAGGGCTTAAATTTCCTGCCACGGCCCTGTTTCATCCAATGTAGGTCCAAGCATCCAAAAGGACCTAAGACAGTAGAGCTCCATTGTTCTAGTTAAATCAATTCACTTGGATAAGGGGTGGTGGTGTTAACAGAACACCCTTAGACAAACAATATGCTCTGTGGAATTTTTGTTTATTCAAATGTCTGACAAGATAAAATCTTGACACATCATTTGGTCAGATAATTAATTGTGGGTATTGTTCTCAAATCAAGAAGGAGATACCGTTTAACTTTGGAAAGGATTTGCGGTGGGGTGTAGGAAGAGACAGAAGGGGAGGGGGTTGGAGGCTCACTTGGAAAATGTGACACCAGCTCTGGTTCTTTTGATATTACATGTATAACAATCTGAATACCTACCATCCAAGGCCCCTTCACACCATGTTAGATTAATCAACTTGGTGGTTCCCGAGAAGATGAGTCTCAGTAATTTCATTGAAGATTTTTTTTATTAATAAATTTTTATTTTTAAGTTAATTTTTTTTTTTATTTATTAAATAATTGTTTTTTGTTTGTTTGTTAAATTGAGCAAGGAATCCAAACTAAAAAAATTCAATTTAAACAAAAAAGAAAAGGGCCGTAACTGCTGTAGAATAAATCGGATCAAACCCATATTCGAAATCGATCTGTATTTTGGGCTGAGAAACTCACATACCAAAAAATTTGTGTTATTGCAGCATGCATGAATTCTAAGTAAAAAAAGGGCCATAATTCTGTAAAATAAAAGCCACAGTGTCCCCCGAACCGGTGGCTTCATTTGGAGTGGAGGCTTCATTTGGAGTGGAGGCTTTATTTGGAGTGGTGGCTTCATTTGGAGTGGAGGCTTTGTAGAAGTATACTCTATGGATACTTCACTTGTGCATTGTCTCATTACTGACATGCATACAAATAACCAAATCTTAAAAAAAACTCTTAAAGTCAAAATATAACCTCAAATTGGCACAAAATGAAGAAAATTACAAGAAAAATTGAATTTTCTAAGTCGAAAAGCCCATAACTCTGAGAAAAATCATCGGATCAAACTCAAATTCGAACTTGACCTGTATTTTGATATCAATGACTCACAAAAAAAATGGAATTTTCAATTGAACAGTCCAAACTTGAGTTGTCATCCGGAAACCAAAGAAAAAAGAAGAAATATTGAATTTTCTAAGTCGAAAAAAGTCCATAACTCTAGGATAAAATCATCAAAATCATCAAATTAGAACTCAACCTGTATCTTGATATGACTGATTGACTTAAAAACGGTATTTGCAATTAAAGGATCCAAACTTGAGATATCATCCGGAAACCGAAAAAGTGAGAAATTTTCTAAGTAAAACAAGTAGAAAAAGGGCCACAACTCTCGCAAAAATGGGCGGAACTTGACCTGTACACAGAAACCAGAAAATTACAAGATTCTAAGTAAAATAAAAGGTCGGTAGACCTCATGTCCGCCTCTAAGCGTTGGCTTGATACGACCGTTGTTTGCGCATAAAAACCTGTCTTTAGTGCTAGTAAACCTACATACCAAATTTAATTTCATTCAGTACACATTTACTAAATTATCATCCGGAAACCTCAATTTGGGACATAACTCTGGTGAAAATTGGCGGGCGGAACCCGAATTCGAACTTGTCCTGTGTTTTACTGGGAGAAAGACACATACCAACTTTGGTTCAGATCAAATAATCCAAACTGGAGTTATCGGTCGGAAACCAAAAATGTTAACAGACGGTCAAATTCTAAGTCGAAAAGGGGGCATAACTCTGGTGAAAATTGGCGGACGGAACCAGAATTCGAACTTGACCTGTCTTTTCTGCTCGTAAACCCACATACCAAATTTAATTTAATTTGGTTCACTCTAACTAAAGTTATCATCCGGAAACCTCGGTCACACGGACGCACACATGGACGGACTCACGCACGGATGCACAGGCTGATTATAATAGTCCTCCGAACCCGTTGGGTCAGCGGACAAAAAAGGCAATAACTCTCGCAAAAATGGGCGGAACTTGACCTGTACACAGGGCTGATAAACTCACATACCAAATTTGGTTCAGATATGATCACAAAAACTGAAGTTATCATCCGGAAACCAGAAAATTACAAGATTCTAAGTAAAATAAAAGGTCGGTAGACCTCATGTCCGCCTCTAAGCGTTGGCTTGATACGACCGTTGTTTGCGCATAAAAACCTGTCTTTAGTGCTAGTAAACCTACATACCAAATTTAATTTCATTCAGTACACATTTACTAAATTATCATCCGGAAACCTCAATTTGGGACATAACTCTGGTGAAAATTGGCGGGCGGAACCCGAATTCGAACTTGTCCTGTGTTTTGCTGGGAGAAAGACACATACCAACTTTGGTTCAGATCAAATAATCCAAACTGGAGTTATCGGTCGGAAACCAAAAATGTTAACAGACGGTCAAATTCTAAGTCGAAAAGGGGGCATAACTCTGGTGAAAATTGGCGGACGGAACCAGAATTCGAACTTGACCTGTCTTTTCTGCTCGTAAACCCACATACCAAATTTAATTTAATTTGGTTCACTCTAACTAAAGTTATCATCCGGAAACCTCGGTCACACGGACGCACACATGGACGGACTCACGCACGGATGCACAGGCTGATTATAATAGTCCTCCGAACCCGTTGGGTCGGCGGACAAAAAAGGCAATAACTCCCGCAAAAATGGGCGGAGCAAACCCATATTCGAACTTGACCTGTATTTTGGTCTGATAAACTCACCTATGAAATTTGCTTTTGATCTAATAACCGAAACTAAAGTTATCATCCGGAAACCATTTCTGGACGCACGGACACCGGCTATTTTAATAGTCCGCCCAATTTTTTTTTACGGGGGACAAAAAACTATGATCAGACCCACATTTGAACACAATCTACAAACGACGAGTGGTCAATCCGAACGTAGACACTGTGTACCATACTGTGGTATGGAAACACATAACAAGAGCATTGCTAGGGCGTGGCAAAATACGCCCTTTAGCCATTTCGAATTGTACTATCGCAAAATAAGATAATACTTTGAGCTTACATTTGAAGAAAATCTGATATGCATGTACCCCTAATTTCAATGCCAAAATGTGGTCAAATTCTAAGTCGAAAAATGGCCATAATTCATGTAAAAATAATTAGACAGAACCTATATTCAAACTTGGCCTGTAGTTTTAGCTGGGAAATACACATACCAGCTTTGATTCAGCTCAAATAATCAAAACTGGAGTTATTGGTCTGAAACCAAAATGTTATGAAATTGGTGTCAAATTCTAAGTCGAAAAATGGCCATAATTCATGTAAAAATAATTAGACAGAACCTATATTCAAACTTGGCCTGTAGTTTTAGCTGGGAAATACACATACCAACTTTGGTTCAGATCAAATAATCCAAACTGGAGTTATTGGTCGGAAACCAAAAATGTTAACAGACGGTCAAATTCTAAGTCGAAAAAGGGCCGTAACTCATGTAAAAATAATTGGACGGAACCCATATTCGAACTTGGCCTGTATCTTTAGCTGGGAAATACACATACCAACTTTGGTTCAGATAAAATACTCCAAACTGGAGTTATCGATCGGAAACTAAAAATGTTAACGGACGGACGGACGGACAGACTGATAACATAATACGACCTTTTTTCAAAAAGGGCGTATAAAAATGTAATGGTAATCTAAGCTGCTAATGACTGATAGTACGGTGAATTAGTTTGAATGAGTTTCTATGAGACAATCGCCTAAGAGCAAGTTTATGTGAACATATTAAAAATTGTTGCTCAAGTTCTATAGGGGGACTTTACTGCGTGACCGAACGATTGGTTAACGAAAATAAAACCACGTAACCCGCATGTAAGTTAAATGGGCTGTACCTGAATCCAGCTATTTATGGGACCATCTCATACTATACTAAACAGAAAATATTCAATAAAAGAATTGATATGAGTCAAGAATGTGAGTTAAATACACTCACATACACAAAGAACCACGAATAACAACCTGATAATTAAAACGAAAATGAGTAAAAGTTTAAAACATTTACTCATTTTCATTATAATTAGCATGTTGTTCAGAGTACACAAGTGTATTTTTCACTCATCCGTGACTTAAATTCATTCATTTGTTGCATATTTTCTGTTGAATAGAGTACGAGATGGTCCCATACATAGTAGCGTAGTTGTGGGAGAGTTAAACCCAGAAGAAATTGGATACTAGCTGAATTTGGTGTCATTTGACGCGGAAAAACACGAGGAACAACATATCCAAAATCCGCGCATGGGAAAATTCAGGATCCAAGATGGTGTCCATGATGTCTGTTGTTATCGGAAAATACTGAATTCTGCGGCAGGTGCTCCAATTAATGCCAAATTCGTAATAAATTGAAATATACACAAATAATGCTTAGTTGTAAACCATATCAGTAGAATGTTTTTCCCAAAATGGCCGCCAAAATCGAATGAAATTTAAATTTTGTGCAAAATTGAATATCTAGTCCTATATGAGTGAACAAACGCCCGAATTATGCGAGGAAGAATGACTGCAGAGTATCAGAGAATCTTTTGATTAGAGATGTACGAATTCCCTCTAATGTATCTCAGGAGAGAGCAAGCGAAATCAGGGTCTAATGGAACAGTTAAATATTGGACTTTTGGGCTCCCAGAAACGGAAAAATGATGCTGTTTTATCTGTACTGCTAATCTTGAATCGTGTGATATATGTGTAATTAAACAGCTAAACTGGATTTAGTAGGGATGTATTGACTATGCGGCCTTTCTCTAGAAGCAGAAATATGTGTACTCAGAGCAGTCTATCGAGTGTGACCGATCACCATTTATTTTGATATCTACGGCATAAAACCTTTAAAAATTAACTGCTATAAAACGGTATGAATTATGTTCATATTGTACAAGTGATAAAACACGAATATTTCGCTTTTATCACAAGAATGTATGATGGTATACCATGAACTAAATTTATAAAACACATAAAGGAGTACCATAGACTGTCTTCAATAAATTCCAAACTTTACCAAAATTGCTTACATACTCTGTGACAGAGACTGTGTTTATACCTGGAAATTATATTTGGTTGAATTCACCAAGGCCACATCTACGCGAAACTTAATACGTTTTCTTCAACCACATCACTGCGTTTACCCCTTCTCCCTAATGTTACGCATGTCTGCTGCACACAGAACCACAACTAACAATATTGCGTGAATGTTCTACATTGAAATAACATCTTAAACACTGATCACCTGAGATTTAGCACGATTACGTGGGTGGTAATGGTAAGATATTTTCAAACAAAAATATACTGAAAACTAATAGTGTGCATTGCGTGGTAGCTTATTCCAGTTGTAAAGTGGCGGCTGATGCTATTTGAACAAAATTGTCTTAGAAACCGGTTTGGTAGCAGCATGAAAATTAGTCTTACATACAATGTACCGTCTCTTTGATCTGATGAGATGCGGTGCTAATCTATTGAAGATATGAGTTTTTCTTTAAAGGATAATACGCACTGCAACATACATTTGTGGTATATTATCACCGGGAGTGTTGACAATTCCGGAAATATAACTAGTATTTGTACCGCTAGAGTATGCACTTAAATTTCGGCATTACATTCAATAATAAATCATCATGCCTAATGAAACTACCATGCACTGTGAGGCGAAACATTAGTTCGTGTGTTGCATGCCCGAAATAATTAACTAAGGATAGTTCTGTGTCGTAAAAGATCTGATGACATAGATGAAATGTTGCAAGAATTACATTGGCTACCTGTGACAGATAGAATTATTTATAAACTTGTTACATATGCATATCAAGCAACCCATGACTCAAAAGCTCTTCCAGCATACTTCAGTGATATCCTTGTTCCATATGTCCCACACCGATCACTTCGTTCAGAGGACAAACTTCTTTTGACACCATCTGGTGCAAATTTGATCACGGTTGGCTACCAATCTTTTAAAGTAACATGTCCAAATGCATGGAATCCTCTGCCATTGAACATAAAAGAGTCACCATCTCTTGACGACTTTAAAAAGTCATTGAAAACTTACTTGTTTGTGCGGCGTTTCAGAAAATGACTTTGATATTGTGTATATTTATTTTCATGTTTATGTTTATGTCAAGCGCTTAGGGCCCGCTTATTGGAGATAAGCGCTATACAAATATTTATAATTATTATTATTAATATTTTTTTTGGCCTGACAGTTGGATGTTGGATAAGCAGAACAACCAAACGTTAAGGCTTAAATAATTGGGGGTTTGACTTGTGGCGCAATCCTTCAGATTGATCTGTTTTAATGATGTGTGTACCTTTAAAGATATTTAACAACCGACTTGTATATTACCAATATGTATTTCACTCTTATGTGGTTATCCAATATGTTGCTTTCTTCATGGTATGGCTTGGAGTTGCGGCCATTTTGACACCATTTCATGGCCACGATTGTATAATTTTCTGTCCATGTCACTCTACTCACTCCCGTACTATAATTTAACACAAACTGGTATAACGGCGTAATTCCGATGCCACTATATATCGAATAATGACTTATTTCGAGAACTGATGTAGTCTAGACAACAATTTTGGACGCCATCTTGGGATAACAAAGTTTCCCCAAAGTGGATTTTTTGCGGATTTTGGATATGTTGTTCCTGAGGCTTTTCTGCGTCGAATGACACCAAAATTAGCTTGTATCCAATTTCTTCCGGGTTGATCCACAAATTCTGCTTCAACGACCACACTCTAGCTGGATTTAGGTACAGTCTCCCTTTGAGGAGAATTTCAAAATATTATGCACTGATATCAACCAAACCCGTCCAATGAAAGCTCAAAACAAAATTATATGTTGAAAATGTGTCTTTAATATAAAACATGATGAGATGGTCTAATGGTGTTTATATACATTGATGTAATTACAATGTAATCTATACAATCTTATATATTAAATATACAAATTACAATCCTAAAACGGAAGTCTACCCTTTAGACTTGAAGTGGTTTGAAAAATTAAATGGTTATGAACAAAAATAGTTCATAAATCAAAAACAGAAGATGAATCATGTCTATAAAATTAATGGCTGAGGATCCATGAACAAAGAATATGTGTGCAAAGCAAGACTTGAAATAGTGTGTCTGTTATTTGCTGCGCTGGTGCAGCATTAAATACCCTGTGCCAGTATGGGAGACTTGCATATATAAGAGAATGCAATGGCTTAACCCTTTACCCAACAAACCGGCCAAAACCGGCCAAATAAAGCTTCAACAGCCTAAAATATCTTCGGTCTGTCTCAATAACACCATAAAAATATGGATATCATTGGAACCAGTTCATTGACCACATTGTGATGGTTACAGTTATGCCCTGTGCCAATGCATTCTCTTATATATGCGAGTCGACCATAGGTCTAAAAAAAAAAAAAAATTAACACTTTTTACCATTTTTTCTTACATTCTTTAACAATTTTATAATTTTTAATGTGTTAAGCCAATGCATTCTCTTATATATGCGAGGCGACCTATGGTCGACTCGCATATATAAGAGAATGCATTGGCACAGGGCCCTTCTGTTGGGTAAAGGGTTAAAACGGTCAAGGTAAATATTGTTATGTGAATGTAATCCCATAGGGAGCCTTGCATATATAGAGGATCTCACATGAGTTTATATAGAGGATCTCACATGAGTTTATATAGAGGATCTCACATGAGTTTCTATAGAGGATCTCACATGAGTTTCTATTTTATACGGAATTTATCAACCGAGTTCACTAAATTCGATTTGAGCTGAGGTTTACCGAGGCTCAAATAGAATTTAGTGGACGAGGTTGATAAATTACGTATAAAATAGAACGAGTTTGAGATACTTTTTATCACATGGTCATATAATCGCTTAAATTTTATCGAAAACAACAATAATTAACAGACCGAGAACTTTGTCCCAAAGAGCAGCATGACATCATTGCACGCGACGATATTACACGTGTCTATTATGCTCGAATATTACATAGGAAAATAGTGCTAATCATGTGATAAATAAGAGAATGCATTGGTACAGAGTTTTGCTAAATTTCAGGAAGCTCCAGTCATGGAAGAGTTAAAACTTTCATGACGACAGCATGTCAGTGCATTCTCTTATATATACAGGGAGCCTCGCACATAAAACAGAATGCTCTGGCTTACAAGGTCAAGGTATATATTGTTAGGCCAGTGTATTCTCCCTGTGGGAGACTCGCATATATAAGAGAATGCATTGGCACAGGGTTTTCGCAAAAAAATTCAGGAAGATCCAGTCATGGAAGGGTAAATACCCATAAGTCATACTAAAATTTTAATTCCGTGCATTGGTTATCATTAGATTAAAAACCAGCTACCATAAGATGATTTTTGATATCACTCATGTAAAATATTATAGCATGTCGAGGCATGAGGTAAGAATTATAACACAGCAACAGTAATGCCCTAAGTAATCGACTCCTTAAACACAGCAGAATTATGGGTAACTTTTCAGGATTTAGTCGGAAATATGGCTTGTTGCCATTCATCGGAAAGCTCACCCGAGAGCTTTCCGATGAATGGCAACAAGCCATATTTCCAACTAAATCCTGAAAAGTTACCCATAATTCTGCTGTGTTTAAGGAGTCGATTACTTAGGGCATTACTGTATATATAGCTAAACCAGGGACCAGTCTGGAGGGCGACTTGGGAGATATCTTCTCACTAAATTGTGTCATTTCTCCCTAATATTGTCACAGGTAGAAGTGACTTCTCTCTCTTATACAAGCCTAAGTTTAGTGTGCCTGTCATTTGCAGAATGAGGTCCTCTGACCGTGAATTTAGTGATGCTATTCCACATAGCTGGCTAATGTCACAAATTCGCCCTCTGGGGACTTCATTCTGCTTTGGCCTCATCAACTATGGGAGATCAGATTGAAGTTCCCAACTGGTAAATATTGTGATGTACACTCATGTGTCGTCTGCCGATATGAGGATATAGAGAAACTAAACCAAAAAGAAATAGAATCTATGTGAAGCAGCTTCTATAGAAATTTGATAATAAGGAGACTTTCCAGAGAAGATGAGGCCCAAGCAGAATGAGGTCTCTTGAGGGTGAATTTAGTGATGCTAGCCAACTATGCAAGATAGCGTCACTAATTTCACCCTCTGGGGACCTCATTCTGCAAATGACAGGCACACTAAACTGAGCTTCCTCTTAAACCAGTATGCATTTGTCCCTGGAGCATATTTAAACTGTATTATCTGATTATAGTGGTGTCATTACTCATTATAATCATCCCATAAATGGACTCTTGTATTGTATAATACTTATCGGGTCATAGAGGGGTGATGTTGCAGTGTAAATTGAACTTCAGTCATTGTTATTTCTCCTTCATAATAGTCCATTTCTCCATAATAATCAAATTGATAGAACTAACTTCTCCCAATTTAAAAACCTCTGGGCTGGTCCCTGGCTATAAAACCTAAAACTTTAAAATACAGTAATGCCCTAAATAATCGACTCCTTAACGACAGCAGAATTATGGGTAACTTTTCAGGATTTAGTCAGACATATGGCTTGTTGCCATTCATCGGAAAGCTCTCAGTGAGAGTTTCCGATGAATGGCAACAAGCCATATTTCCGACTAAATCCTGAAAAGTCACCCATAATTCTGCTGTGGTTAAGGAGTCGATTATTTAGGTCATTATGCAGTGCAGTCTGAATTGCCAGAAATTGTGTACTCAATGTGATAACCATTACAATAATAAAACTGATGAATGTTTGGAAGAGTTCTTATTGCTAAAAACACAAATTAACTAGAATAAAGGAAGATATTTCATGAAGAAGTATGAGCATGGAAATGAATCATTTTTCTAGACTTTTATGGCTAGCAATAATTATTCATAATCACATAAAAAGGCACTTATTTGTAAATTTGTTTGAGCTCGTAAGGTTGATCGAAAATCAAATGTTAAGCAGCATAATCATGAACTCAGAAACATTTAGAACCAAAAGTTACAGCAGTAGGGAGATGTGTCACAGGGTTCCGATAGATCATTTAAAGTCTGAAATAGCCCTGAATTTGACAAATGTCTGATCAAGGCCTGGAAAGTGCGTAAATTGCTTTATCACATTATTAGCCCCTAAACCCGGCATCATATTTTTTAGTAAGACACACGTGTGTTATCAGCACGCGCAGTGCCATAAGAGCTTAGCACAATGATGTCAATGCCGGGACTTTTTTATTATGTTAACTAGAATATAATTATGATATTCGATTTGTGTTGGGTTATTTAGTGTTGACTGAGATCAACATGGGTGATAAGGGTGGTTGAACAATTTTGTCAACATGAAAAGACACATTTAAAATGGAACCATATTTTTTCATGAAGGTGTCTTTACTTCCTCTTTGGTTGTGCATAAGAAAATCAATATTATTATTTTTTTTTTAACCCCAGCCATTTTGTGATCGTTTTCCCTTGCTAAAATGTGATTATGTGATAAAAAGAATCTCAAATTTGTCGCAATTCTATACAAAATTTATTAACCTCGTCCACTAAATTTGATTTGAGCCTCGCTATTTAAAGCTCGGCTCGAGTCGAATTTAGTGCACTCGGTTAATAAATTTCGTATAGAATTGCGACTCATTAGAGATCCTCTAATAGGTTTCTTTACTCAGTGAAATCTTAAAGGCACCATCCTATATGAGTATTATATGCTATTAACTCTTTCATGAGGTTCATGGCTGGAGCAGCATTAAAGATCCAGTGCCAGTTCATTCTCTTATATATGCAAGTCTCGCATATATAAGAGAATGCACTGGCTTACAAGGTCAATGCATATATTGTTAGGCTTATGTATTCTCTTATGCGAGACTCCATATGGGAGAATCGCATATGTAAGAGAATGCATTGGCACAGGGTTTTCGCAATATTTCCGGAAGCTCCAGTCATAGAAGGATTAACAGGAAGCACAAAGTATAACTGAGCAACAAAATTAGCAGTTATTTCTTGACAAACTAAAACAGTTAATCCTCATATATTTTTCCTGAGGGACACGGATAAGTCAAAGATTTAGTTTTGTGTGTGCGTGCATGCTAACTCATAGCATGATACTAAAATTAACCCTTTCGGTACTAAATTCTCACTGACAAGTAGTTCTGTTAGGAAATGTTCAGATAATAAGTTCAATAAACGAACAAAGGTCATTTGTTGAACTTATTATCTGAACATTTCCCACCAAGGACTATGAATGATTCTGCTCTTGTATTATCTGCTTTTATTACCTGGCTTTAATAATAGCCCGTTCCAATGTATACTTTTATTCCTGAGTGGGAGAATCAATTCAGTATAGAAGGGGTTAAGGGGCTAAAAGCAGACGTTAGTTTTCCCCATCCATCTGAAAGTGCTAAATGTGTGAAGTACAGTAATGCCCTAAATAATAAACCCCTTAACCACAGCAGAATTATGGGTAATTTTTCAGGATTTAGTCCGAAATATGGCTTGTTGCCATTCATCGGAAAGCTCTCACTGAGAGTTTTCCGATCAATGGCAACAAGCCATATTTCCGACTAAATTCTGAAAAATTACCCATAATTCTACTGCGGTTTAGGAGTCGATTATTTAGGGCATTACTGTACTATCTTGTAAAATCACTCAAAACTAAAGGCCAAATAAATAAAACAAATCTATGTTCTCAGGCACCTCCGTCGTCACTCAGGCACCTCCTGCGTCACTGATATTTTCTTATAAAAGCCTCGTCAAACATATTTTTCAATATTTTCTTTTAGAAATATTGGATTTGTTTCTGGAGTATGCTTTCAAGATTTTGCGAAAAAAAATAAAAGCCTCGTCAAACATATTTTTCAATATTTTCTTTTAGAAATATTGGCTTTGTTTCTGGAGTATGCTTTCCAGATTTTGCGAAAAAAAATAAAAATAAATAGCCTGCCTCCCTTATCTCAAATTTGAGATCGATTTACCTGAGAACACTGATACAGTAATGCTCTAAATAATCGATTCCTTAACCACAGCGGAATTATGGGTAATTTTTCAGGATTTAGTCTTGTTGCCATTCATCGGAAAGCTCTCAGTGAGTGCTTTTCGATGAATGGCAACAAGCCATATATCCGACTGAATCCTGAAAAATTACCCATAATTCTGCTGTGGTTAAGGAGTCGATTATATAGAGCATTACTGTATTTTAGTTTTAATGGCCTAAGATGAAATGAGGAAGAGTATCAATCAATACATGTATGTGAAGTGTTCAGCTGATTGTAGGAACACTTTAATGAACACATTTTATACATATATATATCACTATAACGAAGTGATATTGGTCTCCATTACACCTTGAGTTGAGAAGATGATATCCCGGATCTGACGAGCTGCTGCAGGCTGCGAGTCTATTCCGAGATCTCACCTTCTCAATGAGACGTGATGTGGAGACCAATATCACTTGATTGTAGTGATAATGCATTTATTGTATGACCTATATGTCAATGGCAAACTAATTTGGCAAAATGCGTTAATGGAGAAATCAAACAGGAAAGACATTTACAAGAAAGCTACTAAACGTTACGTCAACATTTATGAATAGGCAGATCTGTTTCGTAAGATCGATTTTAAATGAAAGCACATAGAAATGTTCAGTGAAGTATCGATGCTACCGGCTAGAGTTTGGTATTTTACACTGAAGTTCATGGTATTGCAAACAAATAATAGAATATTTTTTTGTTTCAATTAAAATATTGAGTCAGTATGTTTTCCGTTATTCGATTATAATCGAGTGAGAGTGGGATTATTTCTTTTATCGATCACAGAATGAAGAAAAGTTGCTGCTTGTTCAGAAGTCAACATCAAGAAATAACAAGAAAGCGGTAACTGATAAAGTGACATTTACATTGAATTTTATGGTTAATGTCGCCATCATGGGATAACAATGTAATTTTCCATAAATTGAATAGCACAAATTCTTCGCTTTGTCCATTCGCAGAAGAAAATAGTTCTGTACTTTCAGAGTCACGTGATGCAGATTTGAAAAACCACACAGTGGTTTCTGGCAATCTGGAAAACTTCACCAAAAAAGCCATATTTTGATGAGAAAAACAAGTCAAATAATAAAAATACAGATCACTACAGTGAAGTGATATGGGTCTCTAAATAATGTCAGTCACATTCTAAACATGGAGGAATTCCATTTAGTCAATGAACTTATTGTATTTGTGTCCTGCAAGAAAAATAAAAACTCAGCAAATAAATGGATTGCTTTAACCCTTTGAGTGCCAGGTACGATTTTTGTATCAACCCATATACCCTGTGCCAATGCATTCCCTTATATATGCGAGTCGACCATAGGTCGCCTCGCATATATAAGAGAATCCATTGGCCTAACAATTTTTCATCATTTGTTATTATTTTTTACTATTTTTTACAATTTTAATAATTTTTTCTTATATTCTTTAACAGACTTATTTTGTAGGTTTAGGATCAGGGAATCTTACGTTTTTCATGGGCATCAAAATTATTAATATGAATACTTGGTGATAGTTTTGAGTTATAACATGCCCTATAGCATGCTTAACCATGCTAAAAAAAAATTAAACCAAAAAAAAAATAAAAATCTAAATATTTTTTTATTTTTTTTAGGGCCGATTTTACAGAACGTAAATTAGGGCCGATGAGATCGGCCAGTGGCACTAAAAGGGTTAAGCATTTGGAAGACATGATATAGAAATAAAATTGATGATATTATAACCCTTAGTATTTACAAAACACAACCGTAGGATTTCTAAATGGTGAAACCTGGACAAGGGAATGATTATAAATAAATTCAAGACCCTTCATATCTGTACCAAATGAGGTATATACCAGAATTGATATCTCACATAGTTTGGAAAAGTTCGTTAACATTTCAACATGGATACAACAGAGAAAACAAAGGTTATGGTAATATTTTTGAAATGAAAATAATCACAATTCATGAAACCTTCAAATAGGCATTCATTAATCTTGAACCTCAGATGATGAATATAAATAATTTGAATAATTCCATTGTCCGGGTTGCAATATCCTAAGAGCTAAAATAGTAGATATGAAAGACTTTGAATGAGTTGTCACTCTGATAAATGCGTCAAATACATTTTGATAAATGCTCAATAAACGTATATTACATCTACTGAGACAGGTAATGGACAGTTTGAGATACAGATTTATCTTATACCGGTTGGAGATATTTTGCCCATGCATTATACTTCATCCGTATGTGTTATAGATGGCATAAATGGACTTTAAGCAGTGTGACACCTGACCTGATTAGCAATGTTGAGTCAAATCAAAAGTAGGTTACAAGAAATAAACAAAATAATTATTTGTTGAATCTGTTGTATATTTATAATGGAACAAATTCCTGCGATTAAATGTTGATATATGACACAAAAGTATCTCGAATAGAACTGTTTTCCCAGTCGATAGAATTTGATAAACGAACTATATTCTTTCTGCGACTCGAACTTAAAATTGTATTATGCAGTTACTGCTATTCCCAGCGCATAACATGTATTTATGCGCAACAGCCATTTTTGTAAACAAAATGTGCGAAAACGTAGTTTCACTCAGAAAACACATAAAAAACGGCCCCCAAAAAATTCAGAAATAAATAAATAAGTTTGGTATAAGATATATACAACAATAACATAGTGTGTTATGAGATGGACGATATCTCAACTCGTTGAAAGTGAGCCTTGCGAAAAATTCAACTTTCAACTCGTTCAGATATTGTCTATCTCAAAACACACTATGTTATTATCGTATCAATGTTAGCGTCTGACAAGTGTTGCTATAGTTTTGCTGTAGATGGAGAAGATGTTAAGAACATGTAGAGCAAAAGGGTTATCCTCAAAATATGATGCTGGTCACTTGCAGAATGAGGTCCCCAGAGGGTAAATATAGTGACGCTAAAAAGTGATTTTGAGGTAAACTCTTGACACCATCTTCATCAATGGCAGTGTCAAGAGATATCAGGACCATGTTTCATAAGGAAAGAGGTTGAATATTAACCTTTTCTGTGCTAAATACTCATTGACGAACACTTCCTTTAGGAAATGTTCAGATAATACTTATTATCTAAACATTTCCCACCAATAAACATGAATTCTGTACTTGTATGTCTGTTGCTAATTTTTCCTGAACACCCTTCCAAAATGAATAATAGACTATTCCATATTTTTACAACTTAATAATATAAAACCCATTTATAAAAGCATACAATGGAATGGTATATTATTCATCTGGAGGGGTATTCAGGACAATTAAAGCCGATGACAGATAGTATAAGTACAAAAGGAGTCCTATCTATTGTCGGGAAACACTTTTGTAAGGGAACTATATTCATCAATGAGTATTTAGTATAGAAAAGATTAAACATCAAATTCCTTATATATGAATTAAGCATGGACCAATAATATTTGAGAGGTAACTCTCCGACACACCTCTCCACTCCCCATTTGTGAGGATTAGGTCACTGAAATTGTAGACCTATGACACATAAGGGTTGGTCTTGGTGAATTCTTCATTAATCTGATGAAGATAGTCTGTCTTTTCCAGGGATCAGACACACGATGTTTGTCTTCTTGTTGAATTCTTCAGTTATCGGATGAAGATATCCTGTCTTTTCCAGGGATCAGTCACACGATGTTTGTCTTCTTGTTGAATTCTTCAGTTATCGGATTAAGATATCCTGTCTTTTCCAGGGATCAGTCACACGATGTTAATCTTCTTTGTGAATTCTTCATTTATCTGATGAAGATATCCTGTCTTTTCCAGGGATCAGACACATGATGTTTGTCTTCTTGGTAAATTCTTCAGTTATTGGATGAAGACCTCCGTCTCAGATATCAGACATTTGATGTTGGTCCTCTTTCAAAGAATGGCTCATGTGACAAATTGTTCTGAAAGCAAAAAATAATGAACATCGATCATTCAATATGAAGCAAATAATCAAAACATCAACATTATGTCCATCCTATTCCATCCTATTCCATCCTATTCCATTATGTCCATCCTATTCCATTTATTGATATATTTATATGTGTCCAGTTATATTTTTTTGTGGTGCACATTTTCCCCATGGAGCTGGAAGCCTCAGCCCTGTTAATTATCAGAAATTTGCCTTGGCTAAGAAATTACCTACAGCAATGCCCTAAATAATCAACTCCTTAACCACAGCAGAATTATGGGTAATTTTTCAGGATTTAACCCGGAAATATGGCTTGTTACCATTCAACGGAAAGCTCTCAGTGAGAGCTTTCCGATGAATGGCAACAAGCCATATTTCTGGGTAATTTTTCAGGATTTAGTCGGAAATATGGCTTGTTACCATTCATCGGAAAGCTCTCAGTGAGAGCTTTCCGATGAATGGCAACAAGCCATATTTCCGACTAAATCCTGAAAAGTTACCCTTAATTCTGCTGTGGTTAAGGAGTCGATTATTTAGGGCATTACTCTAGGCTAAGAAATTGTTCTTCGGCTAAAAAGCCTAGGATTTGCAAAGTTGCATGCTCTACACATATAACTGTAGTTTACAATTGGAACTTGGCCCATTATCATGATATTATGTTCCAGGCTATACCAGGTGAAAGCTAACGTCACGCGCATCAACCAAGAAAACACCAGCTGAACTTAACTCGTGTATATATGTAATTGATAACTGTTTTTATTTTTATCTTAAAATACCAAAAACAAAAACACAAAAAAATACTAATGCAAATACTCTTTGTTGATAATATTCTATCTTTTATACTGTTTGGATCACTAATTAAGCACCTTAGACTCAACAATATTTTTCGTTTCGATTTTACTCGTTCCCGATCTTTCCCCATTTTACCCCCTATTCATGTTAGTTTTAGCTAGTTACCCGTTCGCCATTTTGCCCCCTTTTTTCCCTGTTAGCATTTTTTAGCATGTTACCACCCCCAATTTACCAGTAACTTTTAAATATTTTTTCGATTTGTAATTTTATGCGCTTTTGTATTTCTTAGTAACGTCTCACTTATAGTTTTACATTTTTTGTTGATGTCCAAAATTATGTCTTATATTTGCAATTGTATTTTATGTTTAACATGTCAAGCATTTTAGAGCACTTCGGTGGATTTTACGCTATACAAAACTGTTATTTATTTATTTATTTATATTGCCTTTACTGCGGTTGAGAATTAGGTTAAGTTTGCGTATTTTCTAGCTAGGTTCTTTGTATATAAAATTATCCATTCGCTATTTACTATTATTTTAGGATGTGTGCCATGTCTGTATTGTAAGAGCATTGAAACTAATTTATTGTATAATGGGCTCTAAATGTATCTATATAAATAATAATAATAATATTCATGGCAAACTTTGGCTCTGGTTTAAAATTGCTGATTATCAAGATAATCCTTGTTATCTCAGTAGTCCGTGTTATCAGTAGATTTTTTTGTTGTCCTCAGATTTCCACAGTGCACATTAAGACAATGTCTCCAGCAATTTGTTTAAATTTTGAACAAAACACTGACAGGCTCTGAAATTTGCCTAGCTAAATAATAGCCGATGAAATTTCTTTTTGACTAGGCATTAACAGGACTGCACTTACTCACAGAATATTGCATGCATATGAAATCTCACGTGCCATTATAGTTAATATTACACAACCATTTTACAATTTCTATGAAATCAGTACTTACTGTTAATGACGTTATTTCATTTGAATAATTATTTATTTCTTTAGACTGTTTTTCCTGAAACAAAAATAAGAAACACATATAAAGAATACTCAAACCAGTTATAATCGCCCTTAAATTGGAACATATGGACCCTATCTTTCAAATATCCAGGGATTGAATAAGTTTGAGAACTTCAAGTTCTTACAATTGTTTCTAAAATATATTGAACAATTTTCCATGGCCATTACTTTTATTAGAGTTACTCACCATGCCATGATTATTCTAGTGTTACCTCATGGATAATGGTGTCCTGATCATGGACATTACTTTTATTAGAGTTACTCACCATGCCATGATTGTTTTAGTGTTACCAGATGGTGAAGATGGTGATGTGCACCTAGATTAAGCATTGTATTATCTGCCAATTAGGGGATATAGAGAAACTAAACTAAACAAGAAAAAGAAACTTTCTAAAGAAACTAAAAAAAGTTAATTTGACAATAAAGATACTTTCCAGAGAAGAGGAGGTCTAAGCAGAATTCTAATTCAGAAGGTGAATTTAGTGATGCTAGTCCACTGTGCAGGGATAGCGTCATTCAGTGTTCGCGTTGTCGGTGATTTTTTTCCGAAATTGGCCAATAAAAATATCATTTGACCAAACTTTGAAAGTATACATGGGTTTCGTACTTCGGAGATATCTTACCATGAAAATCCAAACCCAAATGGAATGTTGATTTAATTGTGACTGCTGTACAAAGGGGCAAAGGTAAGCTCCAACATTTAACCAGCCAATTCAAATAATATTACATTTAAAACACCAATCATCAAAACGCTTTATCTGTACACTGGTTATGTAATGTTTTGTTGATTAGGCAGTTTGTATGATAAAATACATAAATGCATTGTCCCAAAATTGGAACTACAAGTAATCAGTACTTATCTCAATGGCATGTCAGTTATGTAATGGGTCATAAACTACCTCCCGTCTACTAACAACAAACCTGACTTCACATCATAAAAGGTTTGCATACAATAGATGTTCAACAGTTATCAACTCACGATAATAAGCAACATTTTTTTATCTCGGCGCAAATAGCGATGACAACTAACACAGTGTGTAACATTATTAGTTGGCGACCATGGTGTCGGTGATACTAACACAGTGTGTAACATTATTAGTTGGCGACCATGATGTCGGTGATACTAACACAGTGTGTAACATTATTAGTTGGCGACCATGGTGTCAGCAACAAAGAGTTATTACACTTGGTTAAGAGGATTTATGTGATTATAATTATATAGAATTTTAGTTTCATGTTTGCGAATTTCGTTTTAATTTCAATTGTGAACCACCCATAAAATGAGGATTTAAGTTGGTCAAAGTTTTTTTAATTTGGCCAATAAAATTTTCATTTGGCCAAACTTTTGGCCAAAACATTTTTCGTTCCAGTGCGAACACTGGCGTCATTAATTACACCCTCTGGAGACTGCTGTCTGACACACAATTTTGAGGGGTACTCCCATGGCTATAAACATTCCACTGACACAGCCATTTGTTTCTCTTCTCCTCATGTTATGATTCTAACATTGATAGGTTTTGTTTTGCTATAATACTTACATTGACATGATTCGCATGGCCATTTGTTCCGTTTTTGTGACTTTCCATTGGACAGATGAAGCCATCATATTCTGTTTCAGATTTAGTTCTCTTGTGCCCAAATAACCCAAACTTAGGTCTCTGAAATAACATACAAATATGATAGATACAACTGCAAGTTGTTTACTATGTCAATAGACGGCCCAGAACCCTAGAGGGTGGGGATAATCAATTTATCTAATAATTCATTCTACAGAATATCAAATAAAAGGTAGTTTGGCAGAGGAACTACAGTAATGCTCTAATTAATCGACCTCTTAACCAAAGCAGAATTATGGGTAACTTTTCAGGATTTAGTCGGAAATATGGCTTGTTGCCATTCATCGGAAAGCTCTCGGGGAGAGCTTTCCGATGAATGGCAACAAGCCATATTTCCGACTAAATCCTGAAAAGTTACCCATAATTCTGCTTTGGTTAAGAGGTCGATTAATTAGAGCATTACTGTATGTTGTTTCGCTTATGAAATAGCACACCACTCAGTTGACGTTGTTGTGTGACTGTGAAGTATTATGTCATCAACACTGAAGTATTATGTCATCAACACTGAAGTATTACCTCATCAACACTGAAGTATTATGTCATCAACACTGAAGTATTACCTCATCAACACTGAAGTATTACCTCATCAACACTGAAGTATTATGTCATCAACACTGAAGTATTACCTCATCAACACTGAAGTATTATGTCATCAACACTGAAGTATTATGTCATCAACACTGAAGTATTATGTCATCAACACTGAAGTATTACCTCATCAACACTGAAGTATTATGTCATCAACACTGAAGTATTACCTCATCAACACTGAAGTATTATGTCATCAACACTGAAGTATTATGTCATCAACACTGAAGTATTATGTCATCAATAATTCACCCTGTTGAAATAGGTCAGTTTGTACATGTAACAGGCATAAAATACATAAATTATACCAAATGCAAAATCACTAACACCTAACCGTTTCACTATTGCCTGCCCCTCTATAATATATTTGCGTATGCCACCATTATCGTTTCATTTCACACTCCAGCGGCCGATCGCTCACTCACTTGGGATTATTGTGGACGCTTGATAAATTTCCTACCAATGGAAAGACTGCCCATTATTCAGAGACAGCTACTTTTTATAAAATAAGCACTGGTCGCAAACCATTAACACTGGCTTTTATCCATAAACTAAACTTCATCTCATAAAATCGGAAACATGTCCAGACCGAAGTGTCTTGAATTGGTAAGCTGAACTATTAATGCATGTTTGTGTCATTGTGTGCAAGATTGATTTCTTGTGATGTGTTGTTGTAAAATGTTTAGTTTAATTTAATTTTATCATATTTTAGTTTAGTATTTGATTATGAAGTCATTGATATTTTTAGTGTATTTAATTTGATAATAAGATGGGATTTGTAACAATGCTCCTTCAGAGTATTTTTATATAATTAATTTATTATAAAGATGGAACTTTGAAGTCTCCAGAATGGAGCGCCATGAATTATAGAAATGCTAGTTAGAATTAACTACCATTTGAATTGTATCTGAATCATTTAACCCTTTACCCAACAGAAGGGCCCTGTGCCAATGCATTCTCTTATATATGCGAGTCGACCATAGGTCGCCTTGCATATATAAGAGAATGCATTGGCGTAACACATTACAAATTATAAAATTGTTAAAGAATGTAAGAAAAAATGGTAAAAAGATTTTTTTTTAGGCCAATGCATTCTCTTCTATATGCGAGGCGACCTATGGTCAACTCGCATATATAAGAGAATGCATTGGCACAGGGCATAACTATAACCATCACAATGTGGTCAATAAGCCGGTTCCAATGATATCCATATTTGTATGGTTTTATTGAGACAGACCCAAGATATTTTAGGCTGTTGAAGCTTTATTTGGACGGTTTTGGCCGGTTTGTTGGGTAAAGGGTTAAGGCTCCATGTCGTTGCATACGAAAGATTCATTGTAAATGCGTTAAGTGTAGTTATGTTTTATATTTTATGTATTTTAGGGTTAGCACAGCATAGTATAACGATTTCATGTCTACAAGTATGTTTTCGTCATTTACGTCAATTGTAACATTCGTCCTGTGAATTGATGTGCTAGAACATATAAAGTATGTAGAAAACTTTACTACATACATCATATTTTTCAAAATAACTATTCCCATTATTCACAAAATTGCCCAAGGAGGATAACTCTAAGAAATGGAACTTATAAATGAATAAAACACATTGTTATATGTCTCATACTCATAACCGACCAGGGGTTTTATACATCGACCAGGGGTTTTATACATCGACCAGGGGTTTTATACATCGACCAGGGGTTTTATACATACACAATGAATCAAAACATTGACAGATGATGAATAGATAATACCGGTGCAGTAGAATTCATATTCTTTGGTGGGAAATGTTTAGATAAGGCCAAAAAAAAAAGGGTTTTGATTCTCGGGCATAGCCGCGTCTGGAAAAAAGACCCGCGTTGAACCATTTTATTACGATTTTCAAATTTGACCACGCTGTCAAATGATAACTCTGTCAAATGATAACACGAAAATAGGAAACTAGAAAACAGAAATTAGTTATGTTTCAAACACCGAATATGATAGACATACAATGGTGTATGTGTTGGTATTCAAAAACAGACACTAGGCAACGATAACTACCAGGTATATTGTCACCACAAGGTGCCCAAACCCCAAGTTTATTGAGTCAAATGTGTTCAAATATTTCGGTATTTTATCAATTCGAAAAGGTAAACGGGAAACAATTCTGAGATTTACCAGTTCGGGAACGCAAACCGGAAAGAAATATGGTGCGTATTGGCGATGTGTATGCTGGTTTAATCATCGATCTACACAATATACGTCGATGGTTTAATATTTGGAGTTGTTATGGCTGGCATGTATTGAGGTACATAATACTTATTCAGATACGGCAGAATAAGTCATTCTAGACTTTCTATGAAGATCACTATATATATCTTTTCGTTTCGATTGTATTCAATCTCCGTATTTTTATTTGAGTAATTGAACCGGATATTTAGTTCTGTTTGTTGTTATTAAACATGCTTGTTACGAAACAATATTAGAAATAGAGGATCTCACATGAGTTTCTATTTTATACGGAATTTATCAACCGAGTTCACTAAATTCGATTTGAGCCGAGGTTTACCGAGGCTCAAATAGAATTTAGAGGACGAGGTTGATAAATTACGTATAAAATAGGACGAGTGTGAGATACCTTTTATCACATAATCAAATAAACCCGAAATATTCATCGAAAACAACAATCATAAACTACAGCGATCGCAAGTTATTTGAAGAACGCCGTGACGTCATCGGACGCGCTGATATTAAACGTGTCTATTACCGATAATTATGAAACTGCTTTTATGGCCAAATTATGTGATAAACGCAAATATTATCTTCCCATTAAATGTGACAACAGGTGATAAAACGTTAGTAGACTGGTCCATCTGCAACGTTGAGAACGATCTTATTATGGTCATTCTTTATAGTGGAATACATTTGTTTATAAAATTATATCAAAACAATGTTCTCCTTACATTTTCTTAACCTGGGAAAGTATAACCCATGCTTTAAACTATGGGCATTATCCCCATAACAAAAATAAAAAATTAAAATAAAACCCTCGCTCCCTCATCGATTCTCAAAAAAAATTGCCCGAGAATCAAAACCCTTTTTTTTTTTTGCCTAATAAGCTCAACAAACAACTAATCTGAACATTTCATAAGGGACAAGCCTTGAAATAGTGTGTCTGTCATTTGCAGAATGAGGTTCCCAGAGGGTGAATTTAGTGATGCTACCCCGCATAGCGGGCTAGCATCACCAAATTCATCCTCTGGGAACCTCATTCTGCTGAGGTGTAAGCAGAATGAGGTCCCCAGAGGGTGAATTTGGTGATGCTAGCGGGGTAGCATCACTAAATTCACCCTCTGGGGACCTCATTCTGAAAATGACAGACACACTATTTCAAGGCTTGCTCAGGGAACTACTCATCAATGAGTATTTAGTATAGAAATAGTTAACACAAGGAAGCCCAGAACTACAGCTTACCTTGACCTTGTTGCTGGCTATCAATGGGATGAATCCATGTTGAGACTCCTGTTCCCGTTTTCGACACTGCATTTCGGAGCCGATGAGCGACACAAAATGCGTACTAAGATGCCGCCTCAGCAGAGTTTTACTGTTTGGTATTGACAACAGCTGGGCGAACAGCTCTGAATTGAACCTTGCCTCCAGTATCTACAAGAAAGACAACTCTGTTTGTACTTCAACAAGATTGCATAATGTCTCACAAGGTTAACCCTTTCAATACTAACTGAATTATCCCATTCAGTAATAAAAGTATTAACTGGAATGGTCTATTTCTCATCTGGAGGGGTTTTCAGGAAAAATAAGCAGAAGACAGATAATACAAGTAGAGTAGGAGTCCAATTGGAGAGAAATGTTCAGATAATGCTATTAACCCTTTACCCAACAAAACGGCCAAAAACGGCCAAATAAAGCTTCAACAGCCTAAAATATCTTCGGTCTGTCTCAATAACACCATACAAATATGGATATCATTGGAACCGGTTCATTGACCACATTGTGATGGTTACAGTTATGCCCTGTGCCAATGCATTCGCTTATATATGCGAGTCGACCAAAGGTCGCCTCGCATATATAAGAGAATGCATTAGCCTAAAAAAAATCTTTTTTAACACTTTTTACCATTTTTTCTTACATTCTTTAACAATTTTATAATTTTTTCTTACATTTTTTAACAATTTTTATAATATTTTTCTACATTCTTTGACAATTTTATCATTTTTAATATGTGTTAAGACAATGCATTCTCTTATATATGCGAGGCGACCTATGGTCGACTCGCATATATAAGAGAATGCATTGGCACAGGGCCGTTCTGTTGGGTAAAGGGTTAAGATCAACAAACACAACATTTCCAAAGGGATAACTACTTGTCAAATGAGTATTTAGTATAGAACTGGTTAAAATATGTTATCTGTAGACACTGTTAGATAAAAATTACATTTGATTATAGTATTTCATTTATAAGAAGGCTATATGCATATTCTAATGAAGGCTTGGCTTCATTCATGAATAACAACGTAAATTTTTTACCATCACAAAGTTAAACCTTCCATGACTGGAGCTTCCTGAAATTTGTGAAAACCCTGTGCCAATGCATTCTCTTATATATGTGAGTCTCCCATAGGGAACCTTGCATATATAGGAGAATACATTGGCCTAACAATATTTACCTTGACCTTGTAAGCCAGTGCATTCTCTTATATATGCAAAGCTCCATATGGGAGACTCGCATATATACAAGAATGCACTGGTACAGGATCTTTAATGCTGCATGGACACATGTAATCTAGTACATCCACCATTCGTTTCATTTGTGAGGGTACCATAACTTATTAACTTACCATTATAGCACCATGCACACCGCTTCCACGTAGATTGGGAGCATACTCTGACAGATCAATGGTTCGTAACCACTCCATCACACGATGATTTGTCCACAGCATCACGTCATTGGCTACATTCATTAGTTCCGGCTGGAATGATATTTATAACATACGGTCTGAATTATTATTACACATAATGCAGAATTACCAAAAGATTATTAAAGAAGGTCTATCTCCTAATATAACAAGTTTTTCTGGGTATGAAATAATACATATGAATCGAAGACCCCATGTCCGGAAAATTAATAATGATTTTATTTCAAATTTTCTGGTATGACATACGTTTAATCAATTTGGGCCATTTTACTGCTCGCATTATATATGAAAAATAGTCATATAAAATCGATGTTAATTGATAGAAGCATTTCCGTACATGTGTCTTCAACTCATAAAAATTTATATTATTTTATACTCCGGAAACTATATAAAATTTGTTTTGGAAAAGATAGACCATCTTTAATACACTAATAACAAAGTCCTTGCTATACAAATATGATCTTTAACCAAATGAAATTCTTTCAAGCCATTAAAGGGGTACTGTACACTAAATCCGGCCATTTATGGAACCATCTCCTTTTATACTCAACAGAATATATGCACAATTGAATGAATTCGAGCCTTGATATACGGTTTTAATAACAATCTGAGCCATAAAATGATTAAAAAACTATAATTCAACACCATTTGAAACATCTGTGTCTCAGAAGATGCCCATAGAGAAATAGAAAATGGCTGAAATCACAGAAAGATTCCCCCCCTTATGACTCCCAGAATGCAACAGAATTCAAACTAAAAAAGTATTTTTCATGGAAGGAGAATAACTCTATCTTTAAAATATAGAGTTATTCCCCCCCATTGAAAATAATACACTTTGCACAACAAAACCAGATGAAACTTAAGCACAAAAACACATCAATAACTCAACAAAAACAACATATTCACAGTTTATTACACCGGATAAGTTGACAATACAATGTTTTGGAGCTTCCTCTTTCAAATGGTATATATACTATGGCATATATTTTATATTATGTGATCTGGTGGTTTAGTGGGACTTTAGCAATATTAGAAACGACAATAGATTTATATTCAGTATGTTTTGCGGCTTATTAATATTCTTACCTCATCTGGGGACGGTCGCCGCTTGAGACAGCCGGGATTGAAGCCTTTCATGCGTAACATCTGGATGCCGCATCTTATACTGATGTGATGAAGCTCATTACTCACTTTCAAGGCAAGAAGATCCTCCTGTAGACAGAATTCATAAAAGGTTACTAACAGAAATGGTAATGATGCATTTAGGGCTCCAAATCTCCACTAACAACATAGGGATCCTCGCATATATAAGCGAATGCACTGGCTTAAAAGGTCAAGGGAAATATTGTTAGGCTAATGTGTTCTCATATATATGCAAGGCTCCCTCGGGAAATATTGTTAGGCTAATGTGTTCTCATATATATGCAAGGCTCCCTCGCATATATAGGATAATGCATTGGCACAGGGTTTTCGCAAAATTTCAAGAAGCTCCAGTCATGGCAGGGTTAAAAAATAAAATCTAACGATATCACAAAGTTGATTTTGTCTTTAATTGTGACCAGTTCAAATAAGGGATGATCGGCAGCATTGAAATTTTATTAGGTCATGCAAGCTTATTTTGATTAAACTATTTTTCGAGGTGCTCGATGACTTATGTTGGCTTAACACTTTACCCAACAAAGCGGCCAAAACCGGCCAAATAAAGCTTCAACAGCCTAAAATATCTTCGGTCTGTCTCAATAGAACCATACAAATATGGATATCATTGGAACCGGCTCCTTGACCACATTGTGATAGTTACAGTTATGCCCTGTGCCAATGCATTCTCTTATATATGCGAGTCGACCATAGGTCGCCTCGCATATATAAGAGAATGCATTGGCCTAAAAAATATCTTTTTTTAACACTTTTTACCATTTTTTCTTACATTCTTTAACAATTTTATAATTTTTAATGTGTTAAGCCAATGCATTCTCTTATATATGCGAGGCGACCTATGGTCGACTCGCATATATAAGAGAATGCATTGGCACAGGGCCGTTCTGTTGGGTAAAGGGTTAACCCTTACTATACTAAATACTCATGACGAGTCGTTCCTTACAAAATGTTCAATAATAGGTTGTTTGTTGAACTAAATGGGGAATGCATTCAGTAAAGAAATGATTAATATGTGATGCACTTTAGTGGCGGATCCACCCGAGGTCTCTCCCTATAAAAACAAGAGCATGGCAAAATATACCAATGGTAATTCCAACAAAGAGCATAACTGTGGTGAAAATTGGCGGGCGGAATCCAAATTGAATTTGACATGTATTTTGAATAGTAAATTCACATAACAAATTTCATTCCATTCAGTTAAAACTATCTAAAGTTATCATCTGGAAACCTAAAGGGAATGGACGACTAGAAAGGCGGCATGGATCAATAACATAATACATCCTTTTTATTTCAAAATGGGCATAAGAAACTTATGGCTATTTATGGTGGCTGAAGGAAATGATACTTGTCATAGGTATGATAGGATCAACGTTCGGTAAATCATATATTATTATCAACCTTAAAATATTTAATGTACGTTATCTGACGGATGTAGTAAATAAGTCTTACCACTGTCATATAGTGCAGCATTCGACCATCTATCCTGGCATCGTAGAAGTTATCTTTGTATTGCGGAAGACCAATATCATCAAGCCATCCTGTACAAGGAAGCAAAGTATATAAGAAAATTTTCAACAAAACAAGGTAAATTGGTGAGATCTATAATTTTAATATTTTGTATATTATACTTTTGAGTCTCCCTGTTCTGAACCCCTAGCCTGAGGCCTGTGTAACACACTGCTGCCATGTATGGCCGGCTTTAGAAAGATGGAATCCCTAAATACAGGCAGCAGTGACAATATATGCAGCTGGCCAAGTACTGTCATCGTACATAGAAAGATAGAGAGGAAAATAGAGTAGTAGAAGAGAAATATACATATGAATACGCTCGTCTGACAAGTCATGCCATCGATTGCCATCAAGGAGCGCACAGGAAAGCAAGCCAAAGCTTGCTTATTTCCACTGTGGTCCTTAATGGTAACCGACCACATGACTGACCAGGCCACAGCACAAGTTCTCATAAGGTCGTGCGGTATTATTAATAGCATGATTCACACCATTAATAATATACAAAGTCAGATTCCTCAGTACCTAAAATTTTATCGAATAATTCCTGTTTTATTAGGTGATTCCATGTAGCCAAGTTGCAGTTAGGTTTAATATATTTTACAAAATTATTCCACAATGTGATTCCTGTGTAGAAAAAGCTATTGTAACCAAATACCCTAACATGAGGCACAGATAATCTAAAGATTCCAGACCGGAGATTATATTTACAATGAGTGTTCGAAAATTGGAATCCATCTCTTAGGTATGTAGGAGCTTTCCCATCTGTTATATTTTTCATGATAGTCAGCTTTCTTTGGGAAACTCTGGATTCAACCGGAAGCCATTTAATGGTTTTAAACTCTTCATAACCTATATGTGAAAATCTATCCAAGCTCAGAACAAACCGGATTAATTTGTTTTGAAATATTTGTAGTTTATTTTTTGTAGTTTTACTCAAAGAGCTATACTAAATAGAGGATGCATAATCGAGGTGGCATTGAATTAATGAGTTAGCAAGTAGTTTCTTTGTGAAAGGGGTTAGAAAGTCAGCCTTTCTATATAAAAATTCTGTTTTGCCTAAATGAAGTGACAATTTGTTGTCGACTAGCCAGTGGCTTAGTGATGTTAATTCAGTACTCAGCTGATCTGCTATCACTTTTGAATCATTTCCCGAGACTATCAAAGCTGAGTCATCTGCATACAGTAGTAACTTGCAATTTACGACTGCAACGGCATCGTTCACGTATAATAAAAACAGAAGAGGTCCCAATATTGACCCTTGAGGGACACCACACGTGATATTCATAGCATGTGAGTGTGTTCCACTTATGTCAGTAATTTGGGTCCTGTCTGACAGATATGATGAGAACCATGTTAAGGTGTTATTATCACTGCTTAGAGCACTTAATTTGTCCAAAAGGATAGTATGGTTCACAGTGTCAAATGCTTTCTGGAGGTCAATAAAGACCATTCCAGTAAGCGATCCTTTATCCATGTTCCTTCTAATAGAGTCGGTGAGAGAGATAAGGGTAGAGTCGGTTGAGAAGCCAGCTCTAAACCCCGATTGATGCTCATATAATAAATTATTCTGTGTTAGGTATTCTTCCATTTGTTTATAAACAATTTTCTCCAGGACTTTGGAAGCCAGATTTAGGATGGAGACCGGTCTATAATTACCGGGTGAAGTTTTTTCATTTTTTAGTTGAGTAAGGAGAATATATCATTAGAATTTAAACACTCACGTGTGAACCAGTTATAGTCGGGTAGGGAGAATTTATCATTAGAATTTAAACACTCACGTGTGACCCAGTTATAGTCGAGCAGGGAGAATTTATTATTAGAATTTAAGCACCTACATGTGACCCAGTTTTTTGTCGAGCAGGGAGAATATCATTAGAATTTAACACTCACGTGTGACCCAGTTATAGTCGAGTAGAGAGAATTTATGACTAGAATTTAACACTCACGTGTGACCCAGTTATAGTCGGGTAGGGAGAATTTATCATTATAATTTAACACTCACGTGTGACCCAGTTATAGTCGGGACAGGGGGAATTTATCATAAGAATTTAACACTCACGTGTGACCCAGTTATAGTCGAGTAGGGAGAATTTATCATTAGAATTTAACACTCACGTGTGACCCAGTTATAGTCGGGTAGGGAGAATTTATCATTATAATTTAAGCACTTACGGGTGACCCAGTTATAGTCGAGCAGGGAGAAATGTATCATTAGAATTTAACACTCACGTGTGACCCAGTTATAGTCAAGTAGGGAGAACTTATCATTGTTCGTCTCAGCTCTCACTGCCTGCAGGTTAAGCTGAAGTTTCTTCCTGTGTAGTGGGTTCTTCATACCAAGTTCCTGGAATAGAAATGAGTTTATAGCAACAGACCTTCAAAGCTACAGTAATGCCCTAAATAATCAACTCCTTAACCACAGAAGAATTATGGGAACCTTTTCAGGATTTAGTTGGAAATATGGCTTGTTGCCATTCATCGGAAAGCTCTCAGAGGTTTCCGATGAATGGCAATAAGTCATATTTCTGACTAAATCCTGAAAAATTACCCATAATTCTGCTATGGTTAAGGAGTCGATTATTTAGGGCATTACTGTATTGTGGGAAATTGACCGTAACATGTTGTGACGTTGATTCCGGAAGATTACGTTTGACCAAATCATGGAGCCAAGATGTTGAAGATATGTATCCAAGCACATGTCTGCAAATCTCATTGCCTAATTTCTAACCCACAGGTTGTTCATATTAAGTTATTTGCACATGCTACTATCAGTTCAAATGTTTTGACAAATTAATTAAATTTGGAAAATAAAAAATTTGGCCATTTGATCGGACTTAAACCATAAAGAGAAAATCTTAGAATAGTGTTAACCATTATAGCTGACAAACTTTCATCAGATGTATTAGTTGTTATCATGTTTACCTTTTCTAGCTCATGAGGCGATGCCTTAATAAGCTGATCACCGTGTTTCACCCACCGCCGACATTCTACTAGATACATGTTTAGGCCGATGTCATTCATCCATGTCGTAACCCGTTCAGAGTCCCATCGAGCAAATGGTATACTCATATCACTGCAATAGAGTCATTTATATTATAATATTATATAAATGGATACAATAGATGTTCGAACCTAATTTTACAACATGGACCCTGTGATGACAAAATATATATAAAGATGGTCAATTTCTCCCAAATAAGTTTTGTATAGTTGCCGGGGTATAAAATAATAAATATAAGACAAATACATCTGTCTGGATATGCTTCTATCAATTAATATCGATTTTATATCAATATTTTCTTATATAATGCAATAATCAATTGGGACATATTTTGGTTATTTTTTTTTAGAACAGGCCAAATCGAAAAGCGTGCACACATACTTTTCAAATCTTTTGGGTATGAGAAACGGGAAATTTACTTTGCATTAACTAAACCATATTTAAAGGTACTCAATCCGATTAAATTGTCCCCATATAGTCAGATTCCAAGAACAACAACATTTTTATCAATGCCGCTTCAGTTGTCAGATCGATTAATTGCCTTATTATCAACACAAAGCCTCTTGAATTTCATCTTCATCCGCAATTTGGTCTGAGACCGTCGGCTCATCAACTTATTATTGGGCCACTAATAAGTCTCGATGGTTAAAGATAATAGATTTAAAAAATAGATATCTAATAACTCTGAGCTTTGACAGGTGGATTCCTCGACTCGAATCAAATATTTTTTACCCCCGAATCCAAATAAATAGTAATTGAGGGGCACTTAATCAGATTATGCATCTCTTAAAATTTTGATAAATCTTGGTATTCATATGCACAAATGATGAGCTGTATCACACATCGTCAATCTAACTTACTAAGAGGTCTTGATATCTCTCGTCCAGCCTAGTCTGGCTGTGGCTGTAGCCCTGGTCCCTCCTCTTCTAAATTCACCAGGTCTGTCATGATCAAAATCTTGTGAACTACTTCTCTTCAACCTATAAATGAAGTCAGCTTTTGTAACATAGATGCAGTGTTAACCTTTTCTTTACTAAATACTCATTGACGAGTAGTTCCCTTATGGAATATTCAGATAATAAGTTCAACAAACAGCCAGTTTGGTGAACTTATTGTCGGGTCATTTCTTCTGCCCTTTTATTATCTTTTCATCTGTCTGTCATCCGCTCTTTTAAGTGAAAACCCACCCCTCCCCAAATGAGAAAGGGATAATATTCATGAGAGTTGTCTATAGTTTTGAGACAGGAAATTTCACCAGCTCCATACTCATTGTAAGATGGATAGTCCATGTGAAATAGCCGTAATGCACACTGATATAAGAGCAGGGTTCGCGCTGCCACTTGCCAAATTTGCCAATGGCAAAAATAATTCACATTTGGCAAAAAATATTTTCATTTGGCCAAAAAAAAGGCAAGTAACTTTTCATTCCCCAAGAAAGTTTATTAATATTGGTCAATCAATACCACTCATTTCAGGAAACTCTTTCATTAATAATGGTATTAGTGATGATTTACACATGTATAAGGTTATAAGCAGCGATTGTCGAAATAGTCAAAATAAAAGAAACAATGTTGTAGAAACTGATGGCATTTGGCAAAAATTATTTTCATTTGGCAATATTTGGCAAAAGTTAATTTCTGGCCAGCGCGGACCCTGTATAAGAGAGAGGTCACTTCTGCAGAGGACAAAAATAAGGAGAAATGGCACATTTTAGGGAGATGTCTCTCAAGTCGCCCTTTAGGCTGGTCCCGGTGATATATACATCTAAGATAATTAACCACGTACAGTAATGCCCTAAATAATCGACTCCTTAACCACAGCAGAATTATGGTTAACTTTTCAGGATTTAGTCGGAAATATGGCTTGTTGCCATTCATCGAAAAGCTCTCAGTGAGAGCTTTCCGATGAATGGCAACTAGCCATATTTCCGACTAAATCCTGAAAAGTTACCCATAATTATGCTGTCGTTAAGGAGTCGATTATTTAGGGCATTACTGAATATACTTACTTGCCAAAGAATCTGCGTAAACCTTTCTTCTTTTTGGTTTCATACTGCACTCCTTGATGATGTCCGATGTGTTGTAAACCGTCTTCATCATCTGTCACAACCTCGGTTCTTGCTGAAGTAATATTACAAGGACCAAAATGATTCACATATTCAATAAAAATCAAATGGAAAATATGAGAGGATAGATGACTTAGTAGTCAAAATATATAAGCAACATTGTAAAGATTTATGTATATTGGGAAAAATAAATCAACAAAACATACTCACATATATGCTTGGTTTTGTAAAACTATTATATTAAATGCAAGAAATGCTTTGGGAAAAGACACAGTAGTCTTCAACAGTGAAAACTATTGAACTTTACACAACAGTTTTGAGTTTATAGATATAGAATGAATTTTCTCTGTTGAATATTATAAGTTGTTTCTTCCTTTCGATATACATCACACTAGTGACTAGTACGCGAAACAATTCTGATGTGATACGTATTACGACATATTCCACCAAAAAAGTAAGAAAGGCAAAGATACAAATGGCAACATATATATGTAAGGACTGAGTGGAAGATTCAATAGAGTAATTGTTTGTGTGGTCTCTGCAGTCTAATATTATACTGGTATTACAGAAATTTAAATGTATCCCTTAACCCTTTACCCAACAAACCGGCCAAAACCGGCCAAATAAAGCTTCAACAGCCTAAAATATCTTCGGTCTGTCTCAATAGAACCATACACATATGGATATCATTGGAACCGGCTCCTTGACCACATTGTGATAGTTACAGTTATACCCTGTGCCAATGCATTCTCTTATATATGCGAGTCGACCATATGTCGCCTCGCATATATAAGAGAATGCATTGGCCTAAAAAAAATCTTTTTACCTTTTTTTCTTACATTCTTTAACAATTTTATAATTTTGAATGTGTTAAGCCAATGCATTCTCTTATATATGCGAGGCGACCTATGGTCGACTCGCATATATAAGAGAATGCATTGGCACAGGGCCCTTCTGTTGGGTAAAGGGTTAAATTTGGTTCCCATAGCTGCATGAATATTGAAAACACCCAATAAAATTCCCAGAAGTATAATGACCTATGTGCATGTGTTTCAATATCTATGCATATATCAGAAACAGGTCAGTTCTTGTTAAAATACAAATTAAATGTTGAGAAATGTTGAGCTGTTCAAAATATAAATCTATGCATTCTGTTTCACTTCCACCTTAAAAATCCTACATCGTTAGTTTTGTTACAATATCACGATAATTAGAACAAAAATTAGAGTTTGATATATTTATATAATGTCTTTATAACATCTCCTATTTTCTGCTTGATCAAAATTATCAATAAATCATCAATATTAAGAAATTCTACCTATTTACCTGACATTGCACAGATCCCACAACAGAATGAAATCAAGGTTATTAACAATTTTTGACACAGATGAAAACGAATATTTCTCAAGATATTAAAACTATTCCAACTATTTCAGAAGAGAGAGTTCTGTCAATGAGTAAACTGAAGGTAAGCACAAGCATCAAGTGAAGAGGACAAACCTATGTCGTAATAACCAGACATTCCCTTCATCAGCAATAAAAGGTCATGGTTATAAAGTTAATGTAAACAGTCATCAATAATAGAGCCCTCCCACATGGGAATTCTCCATGGGGGGTTGTACTTTTATGACATCTTTACCATAGAGATGTAGTAATAGTTATGTAAACAATGTTTAACCTTTTCTTTACTCAATATATACTCATTGATGGCTAGTTATCCCTCAGGAAATGTCCAGATAATAAGTTCAACAAACAATTTATTATCTCAACATATCCCTCCAATAAATAGGATTCCTCCTGCACTTTTATTAACTGTTGTATATATTTTTTTTTCCTGAACACCCCTCCAGATGAATAATAGACTATTCCAATGTATACTTTTATAACAAATAGGAGAATCCATTCAGTAAAGAAAGGGATAACTCAAATTATGCTAAAGTAGATCATATCACATATTAAATTAAAATAGCATTAACTACCGGCAATGCTAAATGGTATTTCAATATAAGTTTTGCAAGTTGTTTTATGGACAATAATAGTCAATATTTAGTAAACATTTAAAGGATATTAATTCAAACTTTCTTAAGTAGGTTTATGGTTTGATTTTCGCAAAATTTCAAGATGCTCCAGTCATGGAAGTGTTTAAATACACATATTTCTGAAAATATTCTAATAATGTTGCGCGAATTGCTACAAGATGGTGTCATTCAAGAGGTCTATTCCAATAACATAGCAACAACCTACATTCCATTACAAAATTGTGTAATATCAATGCCCTTTAACCCTTTCAGTGTCAAGTCCGATTTTTGTATCAACCCATATTTCCTTGATCATTTTTCAAATTTATTGATTATAATAATGTGATACATTGATGGAAAGAGCTCTTAGAGCTCTTTCCATCAATGTATCACATTATTATAATCAATAAATTTGAAAAATGATCAAGGAAATATGGGTTGATACAAAAATCGGACTTGACACTGAAAGGGTTAATACTCATTACAGGTAGAGGCTTTATCATGAATTCTTCGAACTTTCCAAAGACAGAGAAAATGAGAATTAAGATAAATATAACAGCACCTATTTGTACTACCAACATCAAAGCAGGACCTACCTCAATTGAACACATTAACAAGTCAAAAGTTTGTATTCTTCCAAAAGATGCATATGTTATAAAACCCTGATTATACAGGAATTAGTAATACATGCTTGAACATTTGAAATCTTCACTCAAAATTCATGCAACAAATTAAACAATGAAAATTCATTCCAAATGAACAACGTTGCATGGAGTTACTTCACTTATTGCAGGTCTCTGGAATATGGGATAAATCAAAACAGAAACCTGTAGGCTATGTAACAGCATCGCCATGCAAACATCTATAGAGGCAACGTATGCTTGATAGCGAGAAATGCCAAATAACAATAGGGATCTCCTAAGTCCAGAGACACTTAAACATCAAGAGACTCTTTAACCATACAGAGACTCTTAATACTAAACTTAATGTCTATGAAACACAGAATGCAGAGGATTGATATGATCGAATCATACAAAGTTTTACGTAGCATATAGAATATAGACTCAACACAGTTCTTCAGACAAATCAATTACAAAGCAACTCGAGGGCATATATATTGACTTCAGATAGATCAAAAATCGAAAGACGCAAGTTCTCTTTCTCACGATGAGTATGTTCGGAGTGGAAGAGTTTATGCAGTAGAGTCAGTTACTTCATTGAGAACTTGGACATACATTTGACAGACCAATGGTTTGAACATAACCTCTGGGACTAATATCCACTTAATGGATGTGTATTCCAGTTTAACCTGCTACACTGTGAAATCTTAATGTTAATTGTTTATGTATAAGGAACCAAAATCTATTTGATTCAATTACTAGTAATTATTATTAGTTACAGTAATGCCCTTAATAATCGACTCCTTAAACACAGCAGAATTATGGGTAATTTTTCAAGATTTAGTCGGAAATATGGCTTGTTGCCATTCACCTGAAAGCTCTTGGTGAGAGCTTTCCAATGCATGGCAACAAGCCATATTTCCAACTAAATCCTGAAAAATTACCCATAATTCTGCTGTGGTTAAGGATTTGATTATTTAGAGCATTACTGTATCTTCGGTAACATCGAAACATGGAGAGTTAATACTGGAATGTCGCATTTTGAACCCCCAGGTGGAGCTGAGTGGTTCAAAAAGAGGCATCCAGGTATTAAATCTTCATGTACCCCACAAGGCTGCCAGAGATAAAGATTTTATCCCCACAACAACTTATTTTCTGAACAATTCCTCAGGGACCTACTCATTAATGAGTATATAGTATAGAAAGGAATAATCAGGATTTGCCATTCAAAATTACATGAGAACCCAGACATTATTCATGGCTTTATGTAAGAATATTTTGTCCATAGATCCATCAAGGAAAAATATACAGAAACCAAACCAGTAAACATCCATGAAGAAATTCTAACATAAGGAACATTTGAGGCAAGAGTTTCCCGAGAGAAATATATATACATTTATTATAAATAGACTAATGGTAAGAAATAGTTCCTCGAGCTATGAGGAAAGCAAACTATACAGTAATGCCCTAAGTTATCGACCTCTTAACCACAGCAGAATTATGGGTAACTTTTCAGGATTTAGTCGGAAATATGGCTTGTTGCCATTCACCGGAAAACTCTCGGGGAGAGCTTTCCGATGAATGGCAACAAGCCATATTTCCGACTAAATCCTGAAAAGTTACCCATAATTCTGCTGTGGTTAAGAGGTTGATTACTTAGGGCATTACTGTAAATCAAGGTTAAGTTTCAACCAATCAGAGCAATCTTTAGATTTTGGAAAATGTATGTGCACAGTTAAGTGGGCACCTGATTTTGGATCCAGGTGCCCTTTTTTCTTCGGGAAATAACCTTCAGTATAAAGTATAATATCCAAGATCACAAGGCGTACATTTTTTGCACCCTACTTGTCAAACCAAGGTGCACGCACTATTGAGCGCCTCAAAATCGAAGGATTGAAAAGAGTTTCTATACAATCAAAATATATCCTGTCTTTAAAACGGTATGAACTAGTTGGGAGAGGCACTGCTAGTATATATAAAATAAGCTACTTTTAATGATTGAATACATTGGAATTTTCATACATAGAACAAGGCTGAACAAATAGCAAGAGCATGGACATATATAACAGCTGCAGAAAAATAACAGCTGCAGCAAAATGTCATCCAGCTAATTCAAAAACAAATTGACGCCAGCAAGGCAAAGAAGAAATGCGCAGCTCAGTCAATAATTTTGGATAACAAGGAATCCGTCGACATGCATGACTTTCAAAAACGGGGAACTTCAGCAAAACTAATCGATATTGAGAACATGCGGAACAGCACACGCAACAAACCAATCGGAGATGACCGCACTCGCCGAGAATCACCTAAGTTTGGTGCCGAAGAACTTCTTTTTCCGGGTTTAATTTTCAATAGAGATTTGCCAAGAGTTGGAAAGGCCTTCCGCTTAGTACTCTCGTCATCATAGTAACGGTGTCTCGGTAACGTACCATAGCCAGTGTTGTATGTATCTTTTCGCTTGCCTGTGGGTGGAGACTGAAAATAAAATGAAGATGAACGAATTAGTATATTTATCCCTTCCATGACTGGAGCTTTCTGAAATTTTACGAAAACCCTGTGCCAATGCATTCACTTTTATATGCGAGTCTCCCATAGGGATCTTTGCGTATTTAAGAGAATGCACTGGCACAGGATCCTTAATGCTCCACCAGCGCAGTTCCCATCATGAAACGGTTTATAGCTTAGTTTATGAACCCATCCTCCAATTTTTCCCCCATACTGGAACAAAGTAAATCTTTTATTGAATAAACTGAGCATGCAGTGAAGAAATTAATTGACAGCTTTCTTTCGCTCTATTTTCCATAATTAAAACCATTTTAAAGTGAAGTAAAACACTCCGGTAGGGTGATCAAATAGAAAAGGAGAACGATCTTGCTCAAAGTATTTATTTTTTACAAATATTATATCCAAATTGGCAACACACATCGTCATTCTTATATATTAATTAATTGTAGTGATTCTCGAAGGTGAAAACATTTTAGTTAATCTATCGCAGATTGTTGCGTCCCAAATCGAGAAGTAAATATTTACAATTGAGGGTAGTTCCGACAATGTTTTCTATGGAGTGATACTGTCAATTTGCTTTAAATTTTTGGTGATTGCTACATTCCTCCAGCTAACTTATCAGTTTCACATACACGAACAAGTACATAATATGTCTTTAAGGTACGATGAACCTCATATTATTGTTATAATGTGAATAAAACATATAATTTGAAAAATCTAGTGGTGGAATTCATGTACAAATTGTTGGGGTGGTAGTGAAAATTCCTCTTGCATCTACTTTTTAACACACAACAATTTTGTTGCAATATTTCTAACAGCAAATATTGAAAAAAAAGGTTTGACAAGGCTCTTTAAAAGAAAATTTCAGAGATGAGCGATGTGCCTGAGAACACAGAATTTTTATTAGTATGGCCTAAGTGGTGACAGGTTAGCAGGAAAGCATAACCAGTTTTTTCGCTGTCAGAACATTCATTCACAAATTGATTAGCCCACTTCCAAATCAAATTAGAAATATAATACCCCTAGGGGCCTGCACCATGCTGAAATTCCTAATGAGTGTTATAAATAAGGAGAAATATTACTGTTGACTTAAAACATTATCTTTAATAGAATAGAGTTACCAACCTTTGCTCGTTTTGTTGTTGGCAAATCTTCTAGACTATTTGATTTGTGGACTCCTCCTTTCTTTGGCGTTGATGAGTGGATAGCAGAAACCGGGCTGCCCATGTTATGGTTTGGTAACAACATATCATTCTGCATATAGTGAACTGTAAAAGAAAGCATAATGCCCATGTAATGATTCGGTAACAACATATCATTCTGCATATAGTGAACTCTAAAAGAAAGCATATTGATCAGGCCTGAGAAGATGGTGCCGGACATTTGAAGAATGGGGTCCCCAGAAGGCTAGCATCACTAAATTCAACCTCTGGGGACCTCATTCTGCTTTGGCCTCATCTTCTCTGGAAAGTATCTTTATTATCAAGTTTTTAGTTTCTTTTTAGTTTAGTTTCTATAATATCCCCAAATTGGTGGATGACACAATGCATAATCAAGGCGCCCAATGGGTGCACAATTCAACCTCTGGGGACCTCATTCTACAAATGTCCGGCACCATATTCTCAGGCCTGATAATGTTCTTTGTTCGCTGGTTTTAGAGACTCAATTATAAATTGCTAACATTCTATTAATATTTTGAGCAGGAAATCATGGATACAAATTAGCCAATAACTCTCACGTTATTATTTACCCTTTCATGACTGGAGCTTCCTCAAATTTTGCAAAAACCTTCTCATAGGGAGCCTCGCATATATAAGAGAATACTTTGGCCTAACAATATTTACATTGACCTTGTAAGCCAAAACATTATCTTATATATGCGAGGCTTCCTGGGGACTTCATTCTAAACTCAGACTTGACTGTGATTGAAATGAATAGATCCATAATCCGTATGGACATACAACAGGAAAAAGGTGTAAAAGTGACAAATTAGCTTGAATTGGAAGAATTCTACATTACCAACCTGGTGTGCTGGTCGCACTTGGAGACGGGAGGTACTGTCGGTCTGGACGGAATTCTTCAGCCTGAAATAAATTGACATAATGCTAATGATAAATAGAACAGTACAATGTTAATGAAATAGGCTGTCTGTTTTAACCATCTATATACTAGATACTCTTTTTGACGAGTAGTTCCCTTAGGAAATGTTCAAATAAGTTCAACAAATGACCATAGGTCATTATTATCTGAACATTTCCCACCACGAACTTGCCAGAGAGTTGGGACCTTGGTCTGAGAAATGGGAATTTGACTTTGCATGCACTAAAATAAACTATGTATGTTGTTGTAACTGGAGGTCTGAAACACTGAATCCATTCTTAACCCTTTCATGATGGGAGCTGTGCTGGTGCAGCATTAAAGATCCTGTGCCAGTGCATTCTCTTAATATGCAACTCTCCCAAAGGGAGCTTCGCATATGTAAGAGAATGGCTCAGAATGTACTGGCTTACAAGGTCAAGGTAAATATTGTTAGACCAATGTATTCTCTTATATATGCGAGGCTCCCTATGGGAGACTCACATATATAAGAGAATGCATTGGCACAGGGTTTTCGCAAAATTTCAGGAAGCTTCAGTCATGGAAGGGTTAATAAAAAAAATTGTTATTTTTCATTGAATACTAACATGAGGGTTTTCCTTGACTGTTGCATCTGATACAGATGGCGTTGTTGAGGACCCTGTTGAGCTGTTATCATCATCCATGTAAGCGAGGACGTCCTCTATATTAGCTGCCAAATATAAACAAAATTAGTGTAAAATTCAAATAATTAGGATGTCCTCTGTATTGGCTACCAAATATAAACAAAATTAGTGAAAATTGAATTAATTAGTATGTCTTCTATATTAGCTGCATAACTCAAACAAACATGGTGAAAATTTATGGTGATTGAATATTAAATCATATAGCTCACTTTCCAAGCCAAATTTGTGTTGACTTAGATGCACATTGTAATTTATTTTATTGCCAAAATCATCTTCTATGAAAAATTTGTCCAAGCCTGGAAAAAGCGTGTCTGACATTTGCAGAATGAGGTCCCCAGAGGGTGAATTTAGTGATGCTCGGAACATCATTCTGCTTAGGCCTCAATTGCTATGGGTGACCTAAGGTCAGAATAAAGTTCCCCAGTTGAAATTGGTGATGTTCACCCATTAGTCACCTCAAATATGCATTTTATCTTCTGCAAATTAGAGGATACAAAAACTGAACAGAAGGGAATAAATAACTAAAAACAATGTTAATTTGAGACTATAGATACTTATAGAAGATGGGGCCTAAGCAGAATGAGGTCCTCAGAGGGTGAATTTGGTAATGATAGCTCGCTGTGCAGGGTAGCATCACTAAATTCACCCTCTGGGGACCTCATTCTGCAAATGTGAGACGCACTATTTCCAGACTTGTAGATGTCCCCACAATGTGTCGTGTCAGGTTAGAAAGGTTCTAAAATATTTAATTTGATGACATTTTTTTTTATTTCTAGAAGCAGCATTCATTCAAACCAGTTGTGGGTAGAGGGAGACATTCTCTAGACTTACGTTTTTTGCCTTTAGAATTTAGCACCATGTCTTCTATGCGTCGATATCTTCTGAGCATACGTTTCAGGTCATCAATTCTATGATCCTGTGAAGAGAATTTGATAAATGAAACAATAACCAGTCATGTGGCGCAGTGATCAAATGATTAGCATTTAACTCCATAATGTGAAGATGACATGTGTTTGAATCCTGCTTGCTGGACTTAATACCAGGGACAGGAACTTACAATAGAGCCCTAAATAATCGACTCCTTAACCTTAATCCTGATGTAAAATGCATAACCCATTTTATACTAAAGCATCATTGACGAGTAGTTCCCATAGGAAGTGTTCAGATAATAAGTTCAACATAGGTCGTTTGTTTAACTTATTATCTAAACATTTTTCTCGATAAATAGGGCTCCTTCTGCACTTATATTTATCTGCTTTTATCACCTTAACATCCCTCCAAATGATTAATAGATTATTCCAATGTGTACTTTCGTAACTGAATGGGATAATCCATTTGGTATAGAAAGGGTTAAACTTATTCCAGTTAGAATGTGTTATGTAAATACATACATTATTATAGTCACTAACCTATTATAGTCACTGGCCTATGTAAATGCATACATTATTATAGTCACTAACCTTATCGTCATTAGATATCATCAGTGTTTCATTATTATAGTCACTAACCTTATCGTCATTAGATATCATCAGTGTTTCATTATTATAGTCACTAACCTTATCGTCATTAGATATCAGCATTATTATAGTCACTAACCTTATCGTCATTAGATATCATCAGTGTTTCCACGGCTCTCTTCAGTTTATCGACCTCATGTTCTGTAATGTAAAAAGATATCGATACTTTGTGTGGTACATAAAATAACACAACCTGTAAATTTAATTCAGGTAAAACATAATAATTTGATGTTTGAAGAAAAGAAAACATAAATAGATAAGCACATCCATGAGCTAGCATTGCCAATAATTTTAAAAGATGTCCGCTTTGCATCTGTCACCCAAAAACATGCAGCGAGATGTACGAAGTTTGTGTATTATACACATGTGTATCCAGGGAATATGCACAAGCAAAGATCGTTTGTTCTATTGTAACCACAAGACAACGCCATGTCGCGTTTTCAGGCAATCAGAATGCAGGGGTGTTTTCATTAATTGTATATAAGGTCTATGTAACTATACCAGAAATCATAATGCTGAAAGCGAAAAATAATATGCAAAATCCAAAAATGAAAAGAGCGTCTATTGCCGCTGTTGGCCAACCTTCGTGACAAGTAATCCAACAGCAACTCAGTAATATAATCCATTAAACTCAATCTCAGTTTTTCTCCCGAGGTTAGTAAATGATGATCCTATAAAACAATTGCGCCATAGCATACAGTGGAAAGCATTGGATGCATGCACAATACACATGCAATACTTTGCATGTGCATTGCTTGAGAAATGGCATGGTAGACCAAGCCTTCTCGGTCCACAACAACTTGGGATATTGGTTGGGCTGTTGCTGTTTTGGACCGAGTCCTGTCCATTTAATCTTCTATAACGGAATTTCATTTAACCCTTTGAGTGCCAGGGGCCGATATTATCGGGAATATGATAAAATATATTAAAATTGTAAAAAAAAAAAAAAAAAAAAAAAAAATTGTTAAGCCAATGCATTCTCTTATATATGCGAGGCGACCTATGGTCGACTCGCATATATAAGAGAATGCATTGGCACAGGGTATATGGGTTGATACAAAAATCGGACCTGGCACTCAAAGGGTTAAAAGATGTAGTAAATTTACAAGTTGATCCTGGGTGTTCATGTGAACCCCTGAATGTGATTAATCATCTGACATGTCTGTAACTAATCTGTCTTCAAACGGTATATCATTTACTGTGATAGAAAAAGGTAAATTGATAATATGGTTGTTTAATATAATCTTTACATACATTTTCTGATAGTACAATAAATCGAAATTCTCTGGAAAACAAGGCTTTGTTTACTTATAAATCTCATTGCTTTGACATTCAAGGGACCTCTCATACCCATGTTTGATATCATCATAAAGTTTGGTAATGATCCAATGAGACATGTGGTTTGTAGGGATCCAAAAGTCATGCAAAGAGTAAAATCCAAGATGGCTGCCATGTTTTTCATTGAAAATTATTCAAATTTGATGGTTCCAATCTAGAGGTGATCCTAAACATGCCAGCAAATGCCAGCCATTTTTTTAACAAACTTTGGAAAAAATTGATGGCTCCCATCTAGAGGTCACCCCGAAGATCCATATGAAGTTTGGTGATGATCGGATGAGGGATGCGGCCTGTAGGTGAGCCAAAGGAAATTGTTGATGGATGGATGCAAGGACACACGACGGACATCAACCCACATCAATAGCTCAAACTTTACAAAGTAAAGTTGAGCTAACAAGCTTTGTACATCTCGCTGCTGGTTTCTTTCCGCAATTGGATTTTAAGAAATTACATTTTATGCAACTGGCAATAAATATTATTGACAAGCATTTATTATGATAAAATAACAAGCCAATAGAAAGCCAATTGAGGCATCAAAACTGAAAAGTTGTCACAGGGAAATCAATAAAATTAAAAGATTTTTAAGTCCGAAATAACATACAGTATACTAGTAATATGTAAACTGCATAAAAAATATTTCACGATACGCTCATATCATCAGTCATTACATATTTTTTGCTTTGTGAAAATAAAAAAAACAACTGAATACTCAGATGATCTGCATACATTTTTACGATTCCAATGGTTTGAAACATAATTAGTAATCAGCTTGTATAATAGTAAAAATAGAGGTCATCAGACCCTGCCAATTAACGGGGTCATGCCAATTAACGCTACACAATTACAGAAGTATAAAAAGAAAATTATGGTATTCTCTACAAGAGAGACTCAATTAAAATTTTTGGCAGACATAACAAATTATCCACCATGTGTCAGCAAATCCGAGCATGTGCAAACACTTGATATCGGGTATATATTTCATGGATAGCCATCGATAAATCTCTTTTAGAACTGGAACGCGTACATAAAATTTCAGGCGAACCATTGGGTTACGCAAAAATAAAAGTCACATCAACGATGGATGGGTTAACTTAACTACTCGTGATGCATGGACATCATCAATTACTTGGAAATTAAAGGTAATCAATCTGATTTGATGGTCCCCATATCATCAGATTCCAAGAACAAAATTTGTTTTAAATGCCGCTACAGTTATCAGAATCGATTAATTGCAAGCAAATAATGCTAACCACAGTCAACTATAGTATAAAATTGCCCAAAACCTGTTATTTATCAACAAATTGTTCAACGAAATTTGGCCGGTTTGTAAAATATCTGACACAAAAAAGCCACTTGATTTTACAGTTGTCATCTTCATCTGCAATTTGGTCCGAGGCCGTCTATTTTTTACTGGGCTACTAAAAATTATCGGTAGTGAAAAATAATATATTTCAAAAATTGATATCTGTTCCCTCTTAGCTTCGATGGGTGGGTTCCTTGACTCAAATCAAATATATTTCCCCCCTGAAGCCAAGGAAATAGTAGTCAAAACCGTGTCTTACTCAATACATTTTATAGGGTATCGTATACCAGCTATGCACCTCATTTTAGCACAGCTCCCCTGTGAAATATTTTCGGTGACCACAGCTATTTTTTGCTTAATAGTACCATAAGCCACAACTTTGCTTGTAGACTAATCTTCCTTTCCTCCGGAACTATCACATGCAAGCATTCCACCAATGAAATTATCTTGTGACCAAGCCTGCAAATAGTGTGTCTGTCATTTGTGGAATGAGGTCACCAGAGGGTGAAATTAGTGATGCTAAAGGGCTAGCAATACAAATTCACCCTCAGGGAACCTCATTCTGCTTACGCCTCAACTGCTATGGGAGACCTTTAGGGTCACATTGAAGTTCCCAAATTGAAGTTGGTGACGTTCACCTATTAGTCAGCTCGATTATGCATTTTATCTTCTGAAAATTAGGGGATATAGAAACTTCCCAGAAGGGAAAAAATAACTGAAAACAATGTAAATTAAGATTATAGATACTTCCCAGATGATGAGGCCTAAGTAGAATGAGGTCCCCAGAGGATGAATTTGGTGATGCTAGCCCACTGTGCGGGATAGCATCACTAAATTCACCCTCTGGGGACCTCATTCTGCAAATGACAGACATATTGCAGGCACGCTGTTGACTCTTTCTCGAAAATCACTATCAATATCAGCTAACATAATTGAAAACTAACACAAGGATGTTTACAATTCATGCAATTGATGGGAGATATACAATTTGGGGATGTTTAAATCAATACATTATTTCAGAGATCGTTGGTGCATTTTCAAACAAAATTCAAATCAAGCAAATGTGATCAAATTAATTTGTGATGTGCAAAAACCACTAAACTTATATATTTTTTATATATTGAAGCAATATAATGATCAGGTATAGAAAGTGAATTTAGAGAAAAAAAATTTGTTTGAAAAAAAAATCTTGATAATGAAAATCAGACAGAGGAAAGATTTGGACAGCATATGGAGCTATCGACAAACACAAGTCTAGTTTATGTCAGTTTTGTACTAGGTGGTCTATAATCCACACAGGTGCGAGTTTTAGTCATCTTACGTTTTCGCTTCATTCGAGCGAGTGTCCGTTCGTAATCTGAAATAAGATCCTCAAGCTTTTATTATTTGAATTTTTACAGACTAACATCAAAGCAATATAATATGTATAGTACGTAGATAGTGCAATAAGCAAAACACTCAACAATGTGGTGATTTCTCGTTGAGAGTGATTGATGGTGACCCACTCAACACTGAAAGCATGATTGGTGAGGATTAGCGAGCGCTATACAGTGTAATGAACATGGTGTTGGCAGTTTTATCAAAACTTCACTAAATATGAACCTTTTTTTTATCACATGAAACCCCTATTAATGTGAATGGCTTTATATTCATTGGTATCCATTTTCATGGTTCAGCCATTTCGTGGGTCCGCCGGTATTAACTGTCGCCTCCAAACCCCCAATAATAACAATCAAGTCCAACCAATAGAAGAGCAGACACCTCGGCTATCCGTCGGAAATTGCACATCCGCACTGTAGGCATATAATTAATTAGCATGTCGCGTGTCCAAGCTTTTGTTGAAGACTATTGAGAATGTCAACAACGGTATTGTATTACATAATCCTACATAATCTAAGTGAAGTCACTCTCTTCTCATAACATAACTCCCTAGGCTTTGAATGTGCATTGGGTCAATAGAATTACATGTACCCCCTCATGACATTCTCAAAATGGCGACCGCAATAGTTTTATAAGATAACATTTTTTGTGGGGTTATTAATTTTGTGGTTATCAACAACCATGAAAACCACGAAAATTGGAACACCATGAATAAATGTACTTTTACAGTATATACCATTAAAAATGCCATTACATATTTCAATCTCTCACTACTGTATTGCATTGCGCCAACAAAATGACCGCACATCTTTACGTTGATTCAGGCAGATTAATTCTATTTCGAAAACCATGCATGACACCAACACCAGACAATGGAAAATGATTGCTCTGTTAATTAAAGTTAAATTCTTGTCCAACTTCCAACTTGTCCAACGAAAATAAACAGAATAACAAAGAGGCAAACTGGGGACTATATTTTCCATCGCCAGCCCCAGGGCGCGCAATACTGTCGTATACAGTTGTGAAGCGTATCAGATAGTGCCATAAACATATACATTTTGCAGCTTCTTTTAAGGATTTTGATTTGTTAAAAAGGCATAAAGCTCTAGTTTTTTTACATGTGATATACAAGATCTTCAACAAAATTGTCTACGACTCGTTGTGAATCAAACTTATCAAACCTGTTTCATAAAATCTTATATCCCAACATAACTCATCAGAAATCCTCTATATTTGCAAAAGGAATAATAGTTCCCTTAGGAAATGTTCAGATAAGTTCAACAAACAATCATGAGTTGTCTGTTGAACTTATTATCTGAACATTTCCCACCGATGAATATAAATTCTTCAGCACTTTTATTATTTTTTCGTCTGTCGTCTGCTTACATTTCCTGAGCACCCCACCATATGAATAATAGATCATTCCAATGTATACTTTCATAACTGAATGGGAATTTGTGTAAACCAAGGTTAAAGACATATTGTGGACTTATGTCAATGAATAAAACTGATGAGTTAGTATTCAAACACTATCCCCATTGGAAGAATGTAGCAATGAACTAAGCTTGTCGAAAATTCCAATCACATCGACTGTTATATTTCATAGAAAACAAACGGTTAACAACACACAAATGTAAATATTTACTACTTTATTCAGGACGCATTATTGGGCATAAACATTACGGCAATGATTCCATGAATAATAACCACAATGTGCGATTCATTTATAAAAATGATGCTGTTTTTCTGACTACATGGATATCAAATTTATGAAAATAACTTTAAAATACTGGCATGATTATTTATTATTCATTTCTGAACACCTCAGCGGAGTGTTTCACATTACTTTAAGAACCCCGCCACCATCTTTAATACATAAGATCATCGTGGAATAGAATTTCTGCTTTATGCATTTCTGGCTTATTTTGTTTTTGTTTACCTGAGTAATGGTCCGGTGGGATAACTGTGCCATTCTTTGTGAGTCGATGCCGCAGATCAGAAATCTCTGAATCCTTAACTGTAATCTTAGCCTCAAGCTCTGCTATATGTCTCTGTAACAAGCGATCATAAACATAAACAAGAGGTTGAACAAATTTCAATCAGATCTGAAAAGTCATGGCTGAGATAACAGTTGCTCCATTTGATCAGTACCTTACACGTCTGAATATAGTGTGTCACAATTGTAGAATGAGGTCCCCAGAGGGTGAATTTAGCGACACTATCCCATATGGCGGGATAGCACCACCAAATTCACCCTCTGTGGACCTCATTCTCTAAAGCCTCAACTTCTTGGGGAGACCTAGGATCAGATTGAAGATACAGTTATGCCCTGTGCCAATGCAATCTCTTATATATGCGAGTCGACCATAGGTCGCCTCGCATATATAAGAGAATGCATTGGCCTAAAAAAATATCTTTTTTTAACACTTTTTACCATTTTTTCTTACATTCTTTAACAATTTTATAATTTTTAATGTGTTAAGCCAATGCATTCTCTTATATATGCGAGGCGACCTATGGTCGACTCGCATATATAAGAGAATGCATTGGCACAGGGCCCTTCTGTTGGGTAAAGGGTTAATTTTCTTTGGCTCTAAAGAGAATGTCATTCAAGTCTGAGTTTAGTGTGTCTGTCATTTGCAGAATGAGGTCCCCAGAGGCTACAACTTCTATGGGAGACCTGGGATCAGATTGAAGTTTCCCAGTTGAAGTTGGTGATGTTCACCCTTTAGTAACCTCAATTATGCAATTTATCTTCTGCAAATTAGGGGATATAGAAATATAGAACACAAGGGAAAAAGTAACTAAACAATGTATTTAGACAATTACGAGAACCCATTGCCATGAACTGTCACATAAAGGAACCAGCCTGTTGATATGCAGGTCAGTCCACACAAGCTGGTAGCAATCAACAAAAGGCCACAGTGTTAGCGATAGCTGGTAAGCTGGGAATTTGGCTATGGACATGTGACCTAAAAGTGAGGCTGATAATAGTCCACTTCTCCCCAACAATCAAATAGCGAGAATTGACTTCTCCAACTTTGAAACCTCTAGGCTGGCCCCTGATACGTTATATATGTTATAACCACGGAGTGAATTTCTGAGATCTGTATTCAAAGAAAGCTGCATTTGAGTAGTACTATGTTCTAGTGAACGCAGCAAGCCTTCAATACAAATATCAGAAATCAATTCCACAGGGTGGTGATAGCCAATTTATCTTACAATTCATTCAACAGAATATTAAATAAAAGTGACTTTGGCATAGGAACTATGTAAATTTGTGTATAAAATAACACACAGCACAGTTGAGGCTGTTATGCATCACTGACAAGCATTACATCACCACCAATTCATAGATTTTCCCATTCAGTTATAAAAGTATACATTGGAAATAGTCTAGTATCCATCTGAGAGGGGTTTTCTGAAGAAATAAACAGATGCCAGATAATAAAAGTGCAGAAGGAGTCCTATTTACTGGAGGGAAATGTTCAAATAATATGGTCGTTTGTTGAAATTATTATCTGAACATTTCCTAAGGGGACTACTCGTTAACCCTTCCATGACTGGAGCTTCCTGAAATTTTGTGAAAACCCTGTGCCAATGCATTCTCTTATATATGCAAGTCTCCCATAGGGAGCTCACATGCATAAGAGAATACATTGGCCTAACAATATTTACCTTGACGTTGTAAGCCAGTGCATTCTATTATACATATATATGTCGGGCTCCCTATGGGAGACTCACATATAAGAGAATGCACTGGCACAGGATCTTTTAATGCTGCATCAGCGCAGCTCCCGTCATGAAAAAGTTAGTCAAGAAAGAGTTAATGAGTATTTAGTATAGAAAAGGTTAAGGAAAAAGATTATATCATGATAACATACTTGGCTGTATCTTAATTTGTCATCGAGATCCCTCTTGTCTCTCTCCACTGCGGCTACCCGTATCTTCAGATTCGATATCTCGGCCATCAGATCGAGCTTGTGAGTTTCAAGCGTCGTTTTCTTCAGCAGCTCCTGTAATGTGAGATGAGATTTATTACAAACGTGTTTTTGTTTTTATTACACACATTTTGATTTTCATCACATGCACAATTCTGTAATACAATTGCATGTCCTTGTCTATTATTGAGAATGTGTAGCAGCCCTACAATAAAGATTCTGTTCACCTCGTTGACATGAGACAAATGACGATGGCACTGCCACTGGAAATCAATAAAAAGATTAACAGGACAGATATCCAGATCTGAAATCATCCAAATGCTGGAATAAATTGGAGGTATAAAGTATGAGCACACACCCTCTAAATTCACACAACTAGCGGCTGTGAGAATCAGTACATTTCGCCAAACGGTTTACATGAACCGATGTTCAAAAACAAATAACTGAAGTCAACACTTATTGGTTGATGAACATCGGAAACGCATTCGTCACTTCAAGCCGATCGTGTGCACATGCTCACTGCGTGTTATTATTGGGAGTTGTTGAAATTTGAACAATATGTTACTTTCAATTGTTTTGGTAGTTTTGATAGTTGTTCATGTTATTAATATTCTATTAAAATGTACTGGTATATGATGTCTTCCTTCCACCACAACATACATAGTAATTAAGTGGCAAATAACATGAAATGGTGAAATATACGAAGAGTGAGTTGTACATTATAGTATTCAAATTGTGTATCCAAACCACTTTATGGGATATACATGTATGTTGATCTATATAGGCTGTGTCATGAATGTTGAGTGTCTAGCTGGTTCATTTTACCGGTAGTTGTATTTCCCACCTATACGAGACATGTTCTATATTATATGCAATAAAAAGTGGAAAATTTGATTTAATATAAGTTAACCAACAATTTCAAACATGAATATTATGTGATTAACTACATGTACAAATGGATATAGACAGGGAAGAAAAAATACAGAATGAACACTAGAACTGGTTTCAGAGAATAAATTACCTTGATTGAGTAAACGAGAATATGCACCTGAGATTAATCCTGCTGCACCTAGGTGGCTTTTGTTTAGCTATCGGTCTATTTATAAACAGTGCAGTCATTAACCATTGGTATGAAATCCACTTATGAATTACCCAACACAGGGTTTACAAGCTAATCTTAGTGTGGGAATATAAACAACCAATGTATTATATAGGAAGCAGGTTATATTAAGTACCACCCCTGGTTAAGTGGTCCTGATATTCTGTTTGATGTTGGTGGGTCCTAAGATGCTGGTACGGCAAACTGATACCATTATGAAAAATTACTTCTTTTTTTTCTTCTCAGGTTGTCATTTTCATGGTGTTTGACGATTTGACAAAAAGCCAGTGTCTGTATATAAAACATTCAAGAACATATATATTTTTGAAAAATTTAATAATGGCTGTGATGATTGAAAAAATGACGGGAATAACTATCTGGATTATACTCTCGATTTGCCACAACTTATACGAACAGTTTTAAAATATTTTGCAATATATATGTTTTTGAATGTTTGATACACATAATGGCTTTTCCTGGATATTTTCAGATTCACTTCAAAAATGACAACTTTAGAAAAAAGGTTTCTTAACAGCATCATAGCAATTTGGCAGGACCCAACCGCATCACAGAACATTAGCAGGACAACTTGACCAGGGGTAGGTACTTCTGTGTTTGATTTTCTATAAGAACTTTGATGGTATTAATCAGGTTATATTTGGTACATTGTGAAGCTATAAGCTCATATTATAAGCGATGTTGGTTAAGATCGTAGTATGAATATAGATATATGTCAAATGAGGGATGCAATATATTAAAGTAAACTTGGAGGGCAAGGTAGCTGAAAAGTGGGTCCGGGGGGGGGGGGGGGGGGGGGGGGGGGGGGGGGGGGGGGGGGGGGGGGGGTATATTAAAAGTGACTATAACACTGTATTTGTAATTCCCTGGTAGATGGGGCTCCAAAACGCAATGCTTAACATTAAAGTTGCTATTCCAATCCTAACATAGGACAGCCACACTATTATTAAGGCACCCAATACTTTCCACAAGCAACACTGGTGTGGATTATGAGCTGTCAAAAAAGACAACTAATATAAAGCTAACATCAGCAGGTCACAAGGCTAGCCAAAATGAAGGGCACTTTCTGATTAGTTTCCACACAATTTGGCCTCTACCCTACAGTAATGCCCTAAGTAATCGACTCCTTAACCACAGCAGAAATATGGGTAACTTTTCAGGATTTAGTCGGAAATATGGCTTGTTGCCATTCATCTGAAAGCTCTCCCCGAGAGCTTTCCGATGAATGGCAACAAGCCATATTTCCGACTAAATCCTGAAAAGTTACCCATAATTATGCTGTGGTTAAGGAGTCGATTAATTAGAGCATTACTGTACCTCTGCATTAACCTATGGCCGTTTTGCATAGGATTTACATTTGAATTTTATTTGAACATTTTCCAAGTGAACTACAGTAATGTCCTAAATAATCGACTCCTTAACCACAGCAGAATTAAGGGTAATTTTTCAGGATTTAGTTGGAAATATGGCTTGTTGCCATTCATCGGAAAGCTCTCAGTGAGAGTTTTCCGATGAATGGCAACAATCCATATTTCCGACTAAATCCTGAAAAATTACCCATAATTCTGCTGTGGTTAAAGAGTCGATTATTTAGGGCATTACTGTATATAACACGAATCGCTATATAAGGGCACTAATTGGTGACATCCTGGACACGTGATCTCTTCATAGGTCACATGTGTATCTCTAGCTATCATATTTTTAGCCAATAATATAACATGAAACTCAAATACAGCAACCTACCCAGCATGAGTTGTTCGCCACAAGTTTATAACCCAATAAAGTCGGAAAATACCTCAAAATCAATGAGTATTTAGTATAGAAAGGGTAAAGTGAGAAGATTGCTATGATACAAACAGAACAGTTTCGCAGAATAAAAGTACCTGATGTTCAAGAATTTTCACCCAGGTTAATTCAGCCATGACGGAATCAAGCAGGAAACAAGAACACAACACAATAGACCACTATTTAGCACTAATTTCATGGAACAACTACATTCCAGAGTCTCAACGAGGAAACCCAGAAGATAATAAATCCAAAGATGAAAATGTTTCATCCACTAACAAGGAAACTCAGAAAAGATATTAAATACTATGATGAAAATGTTTCAGCGACTAAACTGCTCAACTATAATCTAAAACTAACACCTGTGTCCTGCCTACCATCAATAACATAATCAGTTTAACAAAGATCACAAACATTACAGACAGACTTGCTGAGTTTAGTGATAATAAGTGCCCCAAAAACCCATGATGAATGCACCACCCCTAATCTAAAAAATATACAATATTAAACCTCCATCAGGCGACACTAATCTATTTAGTTGGTTTACGAACCTGCTGACAACTTTATTAGTGAAAAATTAAACAAACTGAATCCTATCAGACGGTCCCCATATCATATCAAGTTACAACAACAACATTTCTTCAAATTATGATTTAGTTAACAGAATCGATTAATTACAACAAAATAATGCTAACTGCTGGCAACTATGGTATAAAATTTCCTAAAACGTGTTATTTATCAACATGTTGTTCAATGAAAATATGGCCGTATTATCACTAGTGTATCAGAGTGTATCACAAAATATTGCCGTATTACCACTTGATTTTAGAGTTATCCATCTTCATCCGCAATTTTGTCCGAGACCATCAGTTTGACAACTTTTTTCTGGGCCACAAATAAGTATACATGTACATTTCGAGAAATAACGAATTTAAAAATCGATATCTGATCACTCTGAGCTTTGATGGGTGGGTTCTTCGAATCAAATCAAATATTTTCTTTGAGTCGAATCAAATATTTTTTACCCCAGAAGCCAAATAAGAAATATTATTATCCATCCCTTAACTAACACCATTTCCGATTGGGCAAAAGCCGCCACGTGATAGTCCTGGAAAAAGTCATATTGGACTCCCGAAAGTCATATTGGACTCCCGACTGTACAATATGACTTTTTATTGGAATTTATTCTATTGCGAAATGTGATGCGCACGCAACACTGATGGATTTTAGCAGACGTTTCACTTCCGCATTGAGTTTTTTTTCTCACTTCCGTGTTTACTTTTCCAAATCATGCTTTCTGATGATCAAAATACATGCTTTTATAGAGAATTAAGTGCCGACAAATACCAAAAATAACCACAAAAGTTTTATTCCCAAAATTTGGATAAACATACAGATGGATAATAAAAATGTCATTATACATGTACAATGTTGTGTACAGTATGAGTTTTTCTTGTACTCGTCCAGGTTGTGGTGAAAAGTCATATTGGACTCGACACTGACGTGTCTCGTCCAATATGACTTTTCACCACAACCTGGACTCGTACAAGAAAAACACATACTGTACACAACATTGTATAATAACTTTATATTATTATCCATCCCTAAACTAACACCATTTCCGATTGGGCAAAAGCCTCCATGTGATAATCCTGGAAAAAGTCATATTGGACACCCGAAAGTCATATTGGACTCCCGACTGTACAATATCACTTCTTATTGGGACTCCGTGACATCACGAATTAACTCTATTGCGAAATGAATCGGTGAAATTGTGATGCGCGCGCAACACTGGTGGATTTTAGCAGACGTTTCACTTCCGCATTGAATTTTTTTCTTACTTCCGTGTTTACTTTTCCAAATCATGCTTTCTGATGATCAAAATACAGGCGTTTATCGAGAATTAAGTGCCGACAAATACCAAAAATAACCACAAAAGTTTTATTCCCAAAATTTGGATAAACATACAGATGGATAATAAAAATGTCATTATACAATGTTGTGTACAGTATGAGGTTTTTCTTGTACTTGTCCAGGTTGTGGTGAAAAGTCATATTGCACCACAACCTGGACTCTTTCAAGAAAGACACATACTGTACACAACATTGTATAATAACTTTATAGTAATTTAGGAGCGTTCATTCTGCATCTTTAACCAAATTTTATTTTTTCAAATGGCATTTGCAGTTGACATCGGTAAATTTCAAATTAGATAATAAGAATTGGGAAAAAAGTTCTTAAAAGAGCTTTCCAGCAAGTTTTATATATATTCCGGGTTGTAACATAATAGCTTTGAAACCAGGACACCTGTCCGGAAAAGCTTCTATCAATTATTATCAATATTATATATATTTTCTTAAGACATTTATGGAACAGTTTTATGGGCTATTTTTAGAACAGAAATCAGCACGAAAACATTAGGAGTGTACGAAAACCGTACCAAGCAGCCTCAATCAGAGAAAATTGCAGATCAGTTTAGATATTTAGCATGAAATACGAAGGAAATAAACCACTTTATTATGCTATTAAAGAAAAATAATGTACAAAGCACAACGAAATGTTTAAATTGTTTTATGGTGTTGTAACTGGAGGTCTGTTTTGTTAATGTCTAATATTTTAATCGGCAATATTGCAAATATATGATTTAAAATGAATTCGTGTGTTTTGATACCATAAGCAGTCATAATAAAATTGCCAGTTTTTTCTCCCTTCCTCCATCTGGAGATGGTAAACTAGAATAAGTCTTCTTGGTCCCCACAACAGCTTGGGATATCGGTTGGGTTGATGCTGATTTGGACGAGTCCCATCCTGTACTCTTCTATAACGGACTTTACGCCCAGAATCATGGGTGGGATTTATCTTGTTTGTATGTCTATGGATTAGGTCAAATGGAAGCTTTGCTTATATGGAAATAGAGGGCAGCCTTTCCCAAGCATTATGATATGAAACATGCGTATATTAGAGGTCCGTAAAATGTCAAATCGAGATTTATAAGAACAAAGCTTTGTTTTCCAGAGAATTTCTATTTATCGTGCATATCATTTTGAAGACAGATTAATCGCTGGTATGGTCAGATGATTAATCACATTCAGGGGTTTATGTGATTGCCCGGGCTCCACATGCATATTTAGTGCAACTTTTGAATGAAAGTCCATAGAAGAGAAACAGTGTGGGACTCGGTCCAAAACATCATCATCCCAACCAAAACCCCAAGCTGTTATGGACCTAGAAAACTTGGTCTATTGGTAAACCAACTATAAAGTTGTTATGGCCTCCTAATACGCACAAAACTGTACATAACAGCATGGTTTGTTAATACTGCACACCTGAGCATCAAAGAGATAAATGATTTTAAAACTCAGTGGGGATCCCTGTGAATATTAGCTTTGCTATAGGGTAAGCCAAGTTCAGCTTCAAGATGGACCCTTATCTCCAATTTACTAAACCAGCTTGGTTCCTAGAAACCACAAACTTAGCTCTTAAAATCATCACACAATTCATTCCGTTGATCCAGACACGCTAACAGTCTATTTCGGAAGCAAATTACTCGTATCAAAGTAAGTACCTGAGTGATGGGTGGGATTGGGTTTTCATGTTAAAGTTACATCATTGGCACTAAAAAGATTGGGAAGATTTAGCTTCTATTAAAATTATTACTGTTGGACTTGATGTGTAAATTTTTTGTATGAGTTTTCATGAAATTTTGGCAATTGATTGTATTGCCAAAGCATTCAGCTGGACTTGCATTTTATATTTTCTAACCTATAATGAGGGGTGTCCCAACATAATGGATACCACAATACCCAATGTCCCAATATACAAATAACACTTGTTATCGACCATTTTCTTAATTTTCTAATCCCTATAGCTCTCCCACTAAAATTATCCTAGGCTATACGCCACTGGCCAACCTTCAGGTAAGTACAGGTAATTAGACAACATATTTACATATTTTTTGGCATCAGAAAGGCTCTGATTGAGATATGTACTACACAGGGGGCATGATAAAATATATAGAACATGGAAAATAACATCAGCAACAAGTGTTATGTACTAAGAAGTCATTAAACGATTGGCATGTTTTGTACTAAGAAGTCATTAAATGATTGGCATGTTTTGTAACAATGATAGACTCATAATTATTTTGGGACCACTGCCATTGAGTTACTATTAACCATTTGAGTGCCAGGGGCCGATCTCATCGGCCCTAAACCTACAAAATAAGTCTGTTAAAGAATATAAGAATAAATTATTAAAATTGTAAAAAATTGTAAAAAAAATAAATAAAATTGTTAGGCCAATGCATTCTCTTATATATGCGAGGCGACCTATGGTCGATTCACATATATAAGAGAATGCATTGGCACAGGGTATATGGGTTGATACAAAAATCAACCTGGCACTCAAAGGGTTAAGAAATTATTCACCATTTTGTTGTTGTAAAGTGTATCTTCTGCAAAGCCTCAACAAATACTTTCACTGCGATATCACTGCAGTATGTGGCCGATCCAACCCCCTTGCCTGACTCCTGTGCAGGGACGCCAGAAGCACCAAATGGCAAGGGGGGCAAGCAAACCTGTCAGGAGTGCACTTTTCGGGTACCCACTGGACTCCGCTGGGCCAGGGCAAGCATGCCCCATCTTCTCCGGTGTCCCTGCTCTTGTCCAAATGTAAAAAAAATACATTGGGAAAAGTACAGGGACCAGCCTGGAGGGCAACATCTCCTAAGATGCGACATTTCTCCCTATTTTTGTCACAGGGGGGAGGCACTCTTTCACATACATGTACAGTAATGCCCTAAATAGTTCCGACTAAATCAGGAAAAATTACCCATAATTCTGCTGTGGTTAAGGAGTCGATTATTTAGGGCATATCTTATCCCTAAAATGTGACATTTCTTCCTATTTTTGTCCCAGGGGGAAGTCACTCTCCCATATACCAGTATGCACATGTCCCTACAGTATATTTAAAGTATATTTACTTATTATAATGGTGTTCTTACTCACTATACTGGTTTTATAACTGAGCCTCAAACCTGCAATATCCCCATGTAGCTGTTCATTGTGTTAAATAATCTAACTTTACAATGCCTAATATGCCAAAACACATGAAAAATTAGAAAATTAGCTATAAATTTTAAATCATAGGCATTGGCATATCAAATTCACACCAAGGTCTACATGGCCACAATTGCATGTTTATTTTCTGCAATTTAATGAGCATACACTAGAGCCAACCCCTGGCAATCATAAACAGAATTACACACTTATAAAAGTGGATGTTTGGCAAGGAATTAAACAAAAAACATCTACCTCAGATTGTCTAATTAGATTATTTTTAGATCACTCATTGTGGTCATGACTCCAAACATTTAAAGGTACATGCCGTTAGTGGCTTAGGCCCTCTTCACATGCGCTACCCGAGACAGTATGAAACCCCAACCACAAATATCTGTCCATTTTTCCTAGGGGCCGAATACCAAATAGCAAAAGTATGCCATTTTTCCCAATTTCGAGTCTAAAATTAACCAATTTACCAAGGTGATTAATTTTAGTATGAGAGTCTTTAAACATATTTTCTTTAAATTTTGACAATTGGAAGTGATTAGTTGACGTGTTAGTACAGTACACATCACTCAACAAATTGGTTTCCATCTTTTAGTAACTAATGTTGTTGTTATAGTAATGCAATTTTTTTTTTCAGGGGTTCAATTGTTCCTAAATTCACAATTAAACCCAATTGCATTAATTATTCCCAAAGACATGGGTCCAAGCCCTTTCCCAATTATGGTAGTAAAATCCCTGGACCTGATTAAATATATCTGGGCAAGTTCGTCAGTTTTTTTTACCTGGGGTCGGTGGTTTTATATGTGCAGATTAGTGATTTCTCAGTGAAATTAGCCAGGTGTGCAGATGTGTGTGATCTTTCTGACACCATTAAAACTCACGTTGCGATATGGTAAAGTGGGTGAAATGATGAAATCCGCAAATAAAACCAATCCAAACCACACAGATCATAGAATTGATTGCATCCTACCTATGTAACACATTTTAACATGTTGGTGAGAATGATGTTTCACCTTTACACATAAGACTCATTCTTGTGCCTGACTGTCGACCCATATAAACCGAATAAAGCATCACTAATTTAAATACAATCTATTACAGCATGACACACCAAGGGGTGCGATGATTGATGAATATATTATCATATGTTTATATGAATAATTTGTACACACATAAAATCAAAGGACAATATAGTATGGCTATGGGCCTTTATTATGAACAACAAAATGGGCCTATACACATGGCTCGTTTGTTGGGCTTAATTGGTGTTTCTTCCAAGCCGCAAGCCAAACTATGTCGCAATGTCAGTTCTAATAGTAAAGACCAGGCAGAAAGTTTAGTCTCACTGTGAGTCAATGACACTTCGCAACTGCATGTAATATAGAAACCACTGCGACAATTGGTAAGCAATTAATAAATAAATTTGATCACCACCACTACATGTAGATGGCCTGTGATGGCCTATAATGGCCTAATGTACAGTAATGCCCTAAATAATCGACTCCTTAACCACAGCAGAATTATGGGTAACTTCTCAGGATTTAGTCGGAAATATGGCTTGTTGCCATTCATCGGAAAGCTCTCAGTGAGAGCTTTCCGATGAATGGCAACAAGTCATATTTCCGACTAAATCCTGAAAAGTTGCCCATAATTCTGCTGTAGTTAAGGAGTCGATTATTTAGGGCATTACTGTACTTTGCACTGGACATGGTGGAAGGGTCTTATTTTGTACCAAATGTTTTGGGGATACAGCAGCTGATACAGTATAATCTTTCTATACTAAATGGATTCTCCCACCAATTTATAACAGTGTATATTGGATTGGTTTATTAATAATTTGGAGGGGTGTTCAGAATATATAAACAGACAACTGACAGAAGAACAGAATATACAAGAGAAGAAGGATTCAAATACATTGGTGGGAAATGTTGAGATAAGTTCAACAACTCACCATTAACACTTCCTGAAATTTTGCAATAATCCTGTGCCAATGCATTATCTTATATATGTGAGTTGCCCATATGGCGTCACATATATAAGAGAATTCATTGGCCTAACAATATTTACCTTGATCTTGTAAGCCAGTGCATTCTCTTATAAAAAAAATGCATTCTCTTATATATGCAAGGCTCCCTATAGGAGACTCGCGTATATAAGATAATGCACTGGCACAGGATATTTAATGATGCACAAGCGCAGCACCTGTTATGAAAGGATTAATACTTCCTAAGGGAATTATTCATCAGTGAGTATTCAGTATAGAAAGGGTCAATAATGAAAGATGTTTGTCATGTAACTGCTCTCAATTGTTCAATAATCAGACGAGGATTCATCCATCATTGATCAAAGAGCCCCATTAATATGCCATACACTAGACAGTGAATACCATGCCGCATATTTCTTTGTGTTCTATAACTAGTTATACTAGTGCATCACTTAGATGCTTGCAGACACTATATACTCTCATGCATCTTGAAACTATTCTCTGTTTGCTGACTAACCCACTGCATAAGATATTGGTCACTCCCACCCCATTCTCGATAAATTTTAGTTAATGTTGACTCCCTCCTGCTCCCTCGCATTATTTCTTCAGTTGCTGTTACAACCGATTGTGATGTTTGCATGGTCAACTTTCACAATAATCACAGCAGAATTGGAAATAATTATAAGAGTTTCCCATTTTATTGTCCAAACCCAAAATTATGTTTAATTTGGTGGGAGGTATCTCAAAATATACCTACGCGAAAGATTTCCAAACAAATTTGTTGATATAGCACCGAAAATATGTGGTTTTTGTTTTTTATATTTTTCGATAAATATGAGATCATTTCGTCAGCATTCGCGTAAATATTGCAGCTGTAGTCCATGTGAAGAAAATCTAAAGCTGCATACTGCCGCTCTGAAATGTTTATGGTATTACATAATTTTGATTATTAAAATGAAGAGATAGCTGAGCAGTGGGTGAAGTTTTAAAATAGCTTCATCTTAACCCTTTACCCAACAAACCGGCCAAAACCGGCCAAATAAAGCTTCAACAGCCTAAAATATCTTGGGTCTGTCTCAATAAAACCATACAAATATGGATATCATTGGAACCGGCTCATTGACCACATTGTGATGGTTACAGTTATGCCCTGTGCCAATGCATTCTCTTATATATGCGAGTCGACCATAGGTCGCCTCGCATATATAAGAGAATGCATTGGCCTAAAAAAAATCTTTTTTTAACACTTTTTACCATTTTTTCTTACATTCTTTAACAATTTTATAATTTTTAATGTGTTAAGCCAATGCATTCTCTTATATATGCGAGGCGACCTATGGCCGTTCTGTTGGGTAAAGGGTTAAGATAAGACAATACCTTTTCAAGAAATTCCTTTTCCAATGAATAATACTGGCCCAGTTTTTATTGGGGTCCAAAAATCATGTTTTAAATTGTATTTTTTATGACTTCAATGCATCTTTCTGCCCATAGAACAGTCGTTCAGTTATTTATCAATCTAATTCATTGCCGGGAATTTTATTCAGGTGTATTTTTTTAGCGCAAACTACCATGTGGCTTTAATACACATTGAGAATACATAAAGTTCAGGAAGGCTGTGTGTCAGCTCTATATTGGGGAGGCTTAATAATTCTATGTACATGTACATCCAGGCCTGTGAAAGAGGAACAGTTACTTTGGCAGATTTCTACAGACAAACAAAAATTATCAAAGAAAAACAAAAGTTATGATTTAAATAAGACCTTTGCACTTGGTTTGATGGCGATTCACAACAAATATACCAATAAAAGCAAACATATAATTCGGCTGACTCAGCAAGAACTGCCAGAAGACTAGACTTTGCACTTGATGAACCCGGATGTCTGTTGGGTGCTATCAAAACATGGATCTTATCTTTTAGTCTCTGAAGTTGGCCAATAAGAAACAACAGGAGAGCTTTAAGAGTACAACTTACTATACAGCCCCTTTACTGCCTAAACTGATATCATCAAGCTTAGTGAAGAGAGTTTCAAGTGTCCCTGTGCAATAAATGTATAATATTTACTTGCAACATCACAATGACACACATGCTTTTATGCTAGACCCCAGACAGACGGCATTAATATGGTAATAATTTGAGAACTTAAAAAGAAATAAAACTGTTATTTTCTGTCAAACATTATGTGGGTAAGATCTTCTGTTTTTAAATACATTTCCCACAAATCTCTCACTCCCACCCCCCCCCCCTCCGCCCCTCCCCCCTCACCCCAGGAATAAACCATACATTGTGTGGAATTGAGTTGTATGTATAACTTAATTTCATACTAAGAAAAAACTTTAAGTGTTGTTGTAATTTTGGGGTTTGGAATCTTGGACTCAAATCCAAATTAACGCTCGCAAATTACTATTTCCTTGGCTTCGGGGGTCAAAAATATTTGATTCGAGTTGAGGAACCTACCCACCAAAGCTCAGAGTGATCAGATATCGATGTTTGAAATCTATTATTTTAACTTTAAGTGGCCCAGTAAATAGTAGAAGACTTTCTCTGACCAAATTGCGGATGAAGATGGATAACTCTAAAATCAAGTGGCCTTTTTGTGTCAGATATTTGACAAACTAGCAAAATTTCGTTGGAACAAAAAGTTGATAAATAACAGTTTTTTTGCCAATTTTATAATATAGTTGACTGTGGTTAGCATTATTTTTGGGCAATTAATCGATTCTGACAACTGAAGCGACATTTCAAAATATGTTGCTGTTGTTGGAATCTGATGATATGGGGACCATCGAATCGGGATTGAGTAGCTTTAAAAGTTTTCTTCTTCTACCGTACAAACTTTAAAATATGATATCTCAGGGATCAGCCTTGAGTTTGTTGAGGGCGACTTGGGAGACATCTTCTCCTTCTCCCTAAAATGCGCCACTTTTCCCTATTTTTGTCTTCGGAGAAGTAACTTCTCTCTCTTATACAATAATTCCCTATATAATCGACTCCTTAACCACAGCAGAATTATGGGTAATTTTTCAGGATTTAGTCGGAACTCACTGAGAGCTTTCAGATGAATGGCAACAAGCCATATTTCCGACTAAATCCTGAAAAGTTACCCATAATTCTGCTGTGGTTAAGGAGTCAATTATTTATGACATTACTGTAGAACAGGATTGTTCAGATTCTCAGATACATTCACCAACCTTGGTGCCTGCACATCAAAAGGACTTTTTTTCTTCACAATCTCAATATATCATCTAAACCTACAAGAGCTGCCAAGGATCAAGATCATGGAATGAGAGATGGTTTATAGAACCACGTCCACGGAGACAGATTAACGTTTCAGGGAGACGGATTTAGGTTTATCACAATTTATACCCCGAAAATGATTTATCACCCATCCTGCGGTTATCCGGGCACATAAATATCCCAGAGGACTTGAGTTTGAATGATTTTGCAGCCGCACTGGCATTCGGCCATCTCTTAACTTTCACCCGAGGGTCTTATCAGGTGTATGATGTTAGAACAATCTGATGTTGAGTTTTCTTGTAAACTTGATAAAAACGTATCTCCTGAACATTAAGTGGTAGAAGTTTGAAGGATTCGGGTGCAGTGTTCTCACATGTATGAACATAATTTGGTGTAAACGATAAATACATCTGTATATATAGCAAGGAGCGAGAGAGAGGGTATGCTATCATAGAAATGCTACAAATTTGAAAACAAATATTACAAATCATGGTTTCAATTGAGAAGAAAATTGTTTGTAAGCTGAAAGCATTATCAACGACATATCGACCAGTTATCAGTGGTAAACAATTGACAGCAAATTTGAAACTAAATTCCGATAATGATCCTAAATAAGCAAATGCATTAGCACACGCTCCTTCTGACTACTGACCCAGTAAATGACATTAATATGCATTTATAACTGTGGTCAAACTACATTGTATAACTGCTCTGCAATTAACGTTTTTATGACGGCTGTGGCACCACGATTAAATGCGTTAAAGAAACCTTTATTATATGTGACCCGCCATATCAAATCCAGTCGTAAGTCAGGATTTTTTTACCCTGTGCCAATGCATTCTCTTATATATGCGAGTCGACCACAGGTCGCCTCGCATATATAAGATAATGCATTGGCCTAACAATTTTTTTACAATTTTAATAATTTTATAATTTCACCCATACAGAGCCCCAGACAAACATGAGCAGACGACACTCTTCTATATGCTTCTATATATGCATGTGTGGGGCTCCCTGCAGGGTAATGGATGTTTTTTATTTTATGTCCTAAAAATTGTAAGAAACATTTATTTAAAAAAAATGATAAAAAATTGTTAGGCCAATGCATTCTCTTATATATGCGAGGCGACCTATGGTCGACTCGCATATATAAGAGAATGCATTGGCACAGGGTAAAAAAATCCCGACTTACGACTGGATTTGATATGGCGGGTCACATATTCCTTGACTGCTGATACACTGTAACTAACTGCTCAGTGAATTTCATTTCAATGACATATGGAAATTTTCTGAAGCCGAAATTGTACTGGAAGTTACTATTTCATTCTAGTTGATAATTACAAGCGTTTTAACCACACAATCCTCTGGTTGTCTTATAACTACGTTTAAAGTCTAGCCAAAATGCGGTTTAACTAGGGTGCCACCCCGTTTTGATGAGTCAGTTTACTTAGGTCAGTACAGCATCACAATTATCATCAAACGAACTAGAAAGAACTGAAGTGAGTGCATAAAAACACACCCATTTATCATTAAAAAGATGGGGAAAATATGGGGTGGTATGCAGAGAATTATCAATGGGGAAAAAAAACAACAGAAATGATAAAATATGTTCCTGAATCCTCAATTAACTGTCTGCAAGTGTTATCTACAAATTACGATTCATGATAATTCACAACAATATAAAGATGATAAGTACGCAATATAGATAAATAATTAGGTTATTTATAAGCTCCTTGCACATATGTTTAACATCAAACATTCAAACTGCATGTTAATTCTTTGGTGTAGTTATTATCATTTTTTTCTTTATGATGATGAAAAGCTGCCAACATGTTGCTTTTGTTGTTCTATATGAGCAGGTCTTTATAGATTCCCCCATTTGCAACACAGATTTAAGTTCCCAGATGGTGAAGATTGGACCTCTTGATTATAAATTATGTCGTCTGCCAATTTGGGGATATAAAGAAACTAAACTAAAAAAGAAAAGAAACTTTCTAGAGAAGTTTCAAAACAAACTGTGCGGGATAGCGTCACTAAATTCACCGTCTGGGGACCTCATTCTGCAAATGTCCAGCACCATATTTAGAAGCCTGGCTTTAATTAAAGGTTTGTTATGTTGAGGATTCTCAACATTTCAGTATAGCAATGCCACATCACCACTCTAATTTTATTTCTTAAACAATTTATTTGGTGTATGAAATACCACAGAGGGGTTATTTTTCTGGGAAATTACCCCGCTGTATGTAAAGTCCACAGATCCCAAATAAGCAACAGACAAAGGTTTACAGATACATGGGAATACTGACTATCTGTTTGGAACATTGAAATAAAACTCGGCCTAAATTATAGTAAAGCCGATAATGCTCTACCACATGTTTTATCAAAGATACAGTAATGCTCTAAGTAATCGACTTCTTAACCACAGCAGAATTATGGGTAACTTTTCAGGATTTAGTCGGAAATATGGCTTGTTGCCATTCATCGGAAAGCTCTCTCCGACTAAATCCTGAAAAGTTACCCATAATTCTGCTGTGGTTAAGAAGTCAATTACTTAGAGCATTACTGTATGTCACCAGAATCCAATGATACCACAAGATCTCTTATTTCTATTTTGAGTCTCCCACAGGTTCTCATGGTACTAAATATTTGAGCCAAGCTTAAACAAAATTGACTGATAAATGTAGGAATAAAAGCTTGGACAAAGTTGCATCATATGGACAACAAGAGGTGTGCACTCGAGTGCTAGCATACCCCCACCGTGGCAAATTCAACCCACATTATCCGTAAACTCAACCAAAAAGATTTTTAACTTTAAAGAAATATTCAGACTAATAATATCAATATGGTGTCACAAGAAGCTTGTACAGAAAAAATTATTCAAATCGGTTCATAATAAGTCGAAAATGAGGTGTAATATTACGAAAAACAGTCTGAGCCAATCCCTAGCCGCATCATGTAGAGAGGGTATTGTGAGAACCATGTATACCAAAAATTATTGAAATCGGTTCATATTTGTTAAAGTTATTAAGTTGGACAGAATTTTCTAAGTCAAAATAAGTCGAAAAAGAGGCGTACATGTAACTTGAAAAAAAAAAGTCGGACCGAACCGCAATTAGCATCATGCGGAGAGACCGTCCTAAGGAATTTGCATACAAAAAATTATTGAAATCGGTTCATAGTTGTTCGAGTTATGAGGTCGGACGGACGGATGGACAAATGGACGGAAGAAAGCATGACGGACGGACGGACGGACGGACGGAGTCAATCCAGTATATCCCCCAATTTTCTTCGAAAGTGGGGGTATAAAAAGAAGGATGGACAAGCTGATTCATAGATACACCCCCCCCATAACTCGTTACAAGAGGGGGGGGGGGGGGTGGTATAAAAAGATTTTCTTCATCTTGCAGCGCAGCTCTGTGTACAGACTATAGAGTATATTGCTCGTCTTCATATGGCTGAACTCCTCCAATTTAAATGCCAGGAAAGCACTCTTAACCCTTTACCCAACAAACCGGCCAAATAAAGCTTCAACAGCCTAAAATATCTTCGGTCTGTCTCAATGGAACCATACAAATATGGATATCATTGGAACCGGCTCCTTGACCACATTGTGATAGTTACAGTTATGCCCTGTGCCAATGCATTCTCTTATATATGCGAGGCGACCTAGAATGCATTGGCCTAAACAAAATCTTTTTTTAACACTTTTTACCATTTTTTCTTACATTCTTTAACAATTTTATAATTTTTAATGTGTTAAGCCAATGCATTCTCTTATATATGCGAGGTGACCTATGGTCGACTCGCATATATAGGAGAATGCATAGGCACAGGGCCGTTATGTTGGGTAAAGGGTTAAGGCTTCGCTCAAACAAGACAATAAAAGGGATGAATATTGTCAGAAACATCAAAGAAACTGAGTAGTGTATCTAGTGACAGCGAATTTCCTCCAGTCGCTTCAGATCCGCACACAAGCCTAGAAATAGCGTGTCCGTCATTTGCAGAATGACGTCTCCAGAGGGTGAATTTAGTGACGCTATCTCGCATGGTGGGCTAGCATCACCATTTAAACCCTCTGGGAACCTCATTCTACTGAGGCCTCACTGGCTATGGGAGACCTAGGATCAGATTGAAATTCCCCAGTTGAAGTTGGTGATGTTCACCCATTAGTCACCGTGATTATGTAATTTATCTTCTGCAAATTAGTGGATATAGAAACTTCTGCAAATTTAGGGATATAGAAACTTCCCAGAAGGGAAAAAGTAACTAAAACAATGTTAATTTGAGATTATAGATACTTCACAGAAGATGAGGTCTAAGCAGAATGAGGTTCCGAGAGATTAATTTGGTGATGCTAGCCCACTGTGTGGGATAACGTCATTAAATTCACCCTCTGGGGACCTCATTCTGCAAATGAATTTGGTGATGCTAGCCCACTGTGCGGGATAGTGTCATTAAATTCACCCTATGGGAACCTCATTCTGCAAATGACAGACACACTATTTGCAGGCTTCAGAATGAGACCCGCAGACACGAGGGCTGACTGATCAATAATATCCGAGACACATATACTCAGACAGAATTAATAAATATTTAACACTAATTAGAGTAAAACGGAAAGAGTTCTTTAAAAAGTTGAATTATTAACCTTTTTTCACTAAATACTCAATGATATGTAGTTCCCTCAGGAAATGTTCAGATAATAAATTCAACGAACTATTAGGGAGAAGTCATAGAGCCTGAAGTTAAATTTACATCACAACACCAGCTATTCATGATTCAATAAGTAGTAGGCAATACAAGAGTTAATTTATACTTTCCATTAGGCATTTTATTTTTTATTACTTGGTTTAGGATTTACCTATCCAAAAAAAAGCTGTTTGTCAACAAAAAAAATTAGTTTTCGATTTTTTTATTTCCGCCATTGGGAATATTAATCCAGACATATAAAAAAAACAAATTAACAAAAGTATAAGTTTGCACAAAATATACAACATTGATTGAAACAGTGAAGCCTCCTGGTGATCATGATATTGAATGTCAACGACAACATGACAGACTTTGATACTGACGATATTTTTTTTATCTATCAGTATCTTGCTTTAAAGACAAATCCAAATAAAAAAAATATATTTGCCAATGCAAGTGGACAAGGGCAAAACATAGCTATATGTTGTATGGTGGCTTGTTTTTAGATGAGGAGATTATTTAATATTTCAAACTTTTCCATCTCGGCACTGAAAATGAACATTTCATTTCAAGATTATTTCACAAGACACTCACCGACATCTCGACAAGTTTGTGTTCCCACTGTGACATGAAATAACCTGTACTAACAGGGCGGCAACCGTTCGATCGTGACATGATCCGGTAGTTGGTGTTGCTGCCTCAGCTCAATTTGCAATTTATTAATCACTTCAGTCATTAATTACACACCAGCAGATGGTCATATATCCCTGTGATTACTGTGCGAGCATAAATAACGTCCGATCATCCGTGTGATTACTGAACGAGCATAAATATCGTGTACATCAGTCAAATGAAATAATAATGTAATCTCGATAAATCCTGATCCAACAGTATTCAGCAGTATATTTATCGAACAAAATCCGTACTGTGGGTGTTCATTGCCTAGGATTTACATGTAGATTATTTCGAGTACCGTTAGTTTCTCCGGAAAAGTCACTTCTGTTGCCTTTCTATTTTTAGGATCCGGTATTTCACATTTTGAATTCACAAGATTCAATGATTATTCTTCAATCCTTCAAATTACAGCGGTCAGAAAATCAATGTCAATGATTCATTCAGTCTGCAGTTCAGTCTAGAATATTAAATCACAGGAGTATAGAATCGTTAGTTGATAAGGTAGCAAGGATGTATATATATATATATATATACAAGTACCGCTGCTACTGATCACACCAATATGAATGAAAGGAAAAACTAAATTATTTCCATCATATCAAACGCTTATATAATGTCATTGACATCAATGTTATTATATTATCAGTCCACATTTACTGTATAGCCATGCAGCTTCACTTTTTACATCTCAACTGTCTTAAGGGTTAGATAACCAGATGGTTCATCATTCGTATTGAGAGAAATGTGAAACGAAATCCAAAATCCTCCTTTAAGATCACTTAATATAAGTTTCAGAATTTATTCCAGAAATTTGAAATCACATTCCTATAAATATCACTTTCTATTATAAATAGTTCACTTTGATATTGATCCAATGAATGGCGGCATGTAAAGATCATTTTCCAATTCAGGAAACTAAACAGAAACATGAATTAAAAGGACTTCATCTATGTATTTAAAACCACAAAATCTTCCCTTTTCTGTAAACTTTACAACCAACTCAACTGAATAGAAACAATAATTTCCAAAACGTCTTCCTTGAAATGGTAAACAACAATTTCCAAATCCGTCCTCTCAGAAAAGATTTTTTTCCAAACCACAAAGTACTCCGGTTTTATAGCACCAAGTTCACTGAGAAATTACACGGAATAGGAATGAAGAGGTTACAGTAATTAAGGCGCTCTGATTTCCTCAACACCTGAATACTACACGCTCTCCTGCCGTTAATATCTACACTCAGGAAGCTACAGTGAGTGACTAGGAAGTACGATGTTTACAACTGTTCCTGCTGAGCTAGAGAAATAGATACTATCTAAAACGCGAGTGAAACTAAACACCCCAGGAAATGGCTAAACCATGAACAACCCTGACTCACTATCAACTCCCGAGTCAGCAGATGACCAATTCTAATTCTTTATTCTTTTCTTTTATCCACTTTGTACTTAATAATGATTACATTAATGACTGTCTATATAGTTTACTAGGTGTATATTTATTAATTGTTGAGGCCACACAAATATTATAATTGGTTTATGAATATTTCGGTGAATAAAGTAGTGGCAAGTACCAGGGATGCACAATGGGCAAGGGGGCAACCCAGTCAGGAGGGCACTTTTCAGGTACCCACTGGACTCCCCTGAGTTAGTGCAAGGGGGAGCAAGTGTCCCTGCATGCCCTCCTTCTCCGGCGTCACTGACAAGTACATGTAGTATGCAAGTAAGTAAGTATATGATTTTAACCCTTCAATGACTGAAGCTTTCTGAAATTTTGTGAAAACCCTGTGCCAATGCATTATCTTATATATGCGAGGGAGGCTCGCATATATAAGAGAATACATTGTTCTAACAATATTTACCTTGACCTGGTAAGCCAGTGCATTCTGTTATATACATGTATGTGAGGAGCCTCGCATATATAAGAGAATGCAATGGCACAGGATCTTTAATGCTGCACCAGTGCAGCACCCATCATATAAGGGTTAAAATAAAATTAAAATAATCAATACAAATTTGTAATTTATCATTAAATTGGATAACAATTAACCCTCTGCAGTCTCCCACCAGTACAAAACCTGGGAACTTTTTGAAGTTTTGACAGGGAACCTTATAAAGTCACTGTAGGCGAAGGTCCCAACTCGAAATTTTACGATATAAGTGACTTTGTGAGAGATTTTGCTTTGCATCTCTAACAATTATGGAATTTTTCCTGGGTAATTAATTCAATGTTTATTGCGATATTGGCTCACAAAAGTCACAGAAAAACATGCAATTTCGAGTTGGGACCTTCAACTACAGCGAATTACATTATTAAGGAACAGATAATAACTAAGAAATATACTCCCCGCATTATTTTTTCGACTTTATAAGGTTCCCTGTCAAAACTTCAAGAAGTTCCCAGGTTTTGTATTGTTGGAATATGATCTCTACGGGCGTTAGTCATAGTAGAGATTCATGGCATGATCTACAATAAATTTATCTATGACCAGGCAATTATATTACTGTTGCCTAACTGTAATTATCTACAACTGTAATTATAGTATAACGCTTGGCTGATTTTGTGCTGTTTGAGTCACCTGTTCAATTATGTTCATCAAAGGTGTTTTAGGTGTATTTTTTTACAAGAAGTTTTGAACTTACTTCAACTTTGGTGAAATATTCATGCTTAATTATTTAGATTTTTTTTATGTTTCAACATGTGCTTCACTTTATGAAGTCAGGCAGAAAGTTTGAAAGTTGACACTTCTTTATTGCCCCCATTATTATTGAATAACTCAATCTTGTATATTCAACAACTGAAACATTTCTGAGAATAAAAGCAGAGAATATAATGTGAAAATTGGCGGTGGCAATTCATAAATCCATGGTTTATAGTATTATTATGACAATAACAAGTTTAATGCTTGGGCGGTATAACGGTTGCTTCATTTCTATGACTTAATTTCTTAGTTGTAATGCATTATCAGACCGATACATTACTTATATATCATGATTTGTATGCGTTCAGTCACAATCGTTCTTTTGAAGACACATTTGTTATTGTCACATTTGAATAACAGTCGCATTGGACGACAATCTACAAAGAATATTATCATAATTGATTTTCGATTGATGACACTTTTGAATGAAGAATATAAAATCATTCTTTTATCTATTATATTTTTCAAAGAGCACACCCTCCATTTTATGAGTCATGTACAAACTAAATCTATAATATTGGAACACATAACTCATACTTATGTACAAATTTATATTAACAGACTATTAGGCCAATATAAATATAATGCTAGATTTACATCCAACTTTTTCACAAAAATGGGGTGGGAGGGTGAATTTTAAATTTTATATTTTATTATTCCTAACATAAATGGTCATGGACATTTCTAGATATTGAAGAAGTATCCCATCTTTTACAATTCAAGGTGATTTAGATTGTCCAATTTTATCAAAATAGATTTGATTAACTGGTCATTGAAATGTTATTTGATGGTTAAGGCACAAGAAAAAAAGTTAACATTTAAAAATATCCAAATAATAAAAACATTGAGGAGGGGACTAAAAATAGGGTCGGGAGGGGATGAAATCTAACCATTTTTTTTATGGCCTTAATCCTTTATTTATAAAATGGATTTTACCATATACATCATACATGTAGCTATAAAACTATACATTAGAACGGTCTATTATTTATTTGGAGGGGTGTTCAGGTAATAAAAGTAGACGAAAGACAGAAAAATATACAATAATACAAGACAAGAATGATATATTCTTTGGTGGAAAATGTTCAGATCTGAAAAATTCCTAAGGGAACTGCATTTAGTAAAGAAAGGGTTAAGAAGACTATGTTAAAATCTACACTGACTGAAGTTTACATATGAACACCTGCGTTAAATGGTGTGCCAGAACTTCATTAGTTATTATGCTCCTACACACCTTTATAACCTACCCGCAATATACCTCCTACCGAGACCCAAAGGGCTCACATTTAAAGATAGGAAATATTAAAACTGACAATTTGGCATGATACCAAAGTAAATTATTCTAGGTATCATATCCATAAAATCTGATCCATTTTATAGTAATATTACAAGAGTATAACTTAGATACAAGCCTGAGTTTAGTGTGCATGTTATTGGCAGAATGAGGTTCCCATAGGGTGAATTTAGAGACACTATTCCGCATAGTGGGCTAGCATCACTAAATTCACCCTCTGGAAACCTCATTCTGCTTAGGCCTCATCTTCTCTGGAAAGTTTCTTTATCAAATTTCTATAGAAGCTTCTTCACATACATGTAGATTCTATTTTTTAGTTTGGTTTCTCTATAACCCCAAATTGGCAGACGACACATTGCATAATCGAGGTTCCCAATGGGTGTACATCACAATATCCACCATTTGGGCACTTCAATCTGAGTCTATGTCTCCCATAGCAGATGCAGAATGAGGCCATGCAGAATGAGGTCCCAGAGGGTAAATTTAGTGATGTTATCCCACTATAGCATCACTAAATTCACCCTCTGGGGACCTCATTCTGCAAATGACAGGCACACTAAACTCAGGCTTGCTTGGTTACCTGAGAAGGGGTACTATAATCTAATAGCAATAACTGTAACAGAATTAAGCCCTATCTATTTTATGCATGTTGGCCCAGGCATGCTCATCTTTTTCTGATATGATAATGAGCTGAAACCTATAATTTCCCTCCAAAATTCAAATTGTTTTGACATTGGGGGGCAATAATATAATCTAGGTTGTCTTGTCTATGAGTGGGGGTAGTTAGTTTTAATATAAGCCAAGATGATAAATTGTCCATGAATGAGTCAAGTGGATTCAGGTGAAATGAGGAAGTTCTGAGGCTTGTGTCTTAACCCTTTACCCAACAAACCGGCCAAAACCGGCCAAATAAAGCTTCAACAGCCTAAAATATCTTGGGTCTGTCTCAATAAAACCATACAAATATAGATATCATTGGAACCGGCTCCTTGACCACATTGTGATAGTTACAGTTATGCCCTGTGCCAATGCATTCTCTTATATATGCGAGTCGACCATAGGTCGCCTCGCATATATAAGAGAATGCATTGGCCTAATTTTTAATGTGTTAAGCCAATGCATTCTCTTATATATGCGAGGCGACCTATGGTCGACTCGCATATATAAGAGAATGCATTGGCACAGGGCCATTCTGTTGGGTAAAGGGTTAACTTTAGATCTTACATATTCCACCAGTACAAAACATGGGAACTTTTTGATGTCCTAACCGGTTCTGACAGGGAACTTTATACAATAAACAAACAAAGCAGGGACTATATTTCTTTGCTAGTTCTTGTTCCTCAACAATCTACTTCACATCAGGGGGTGGTCCCAGCTCGAGATTGCATGCTTTTATTTGACATTTGTGAACCGATATCGCAATAATAATGAATTAATTACCCGGGAGAAATTCCACAATTGTTGGCGAAGCAAAGCAAAATCACTCACAAAGCCACTTAAATTGTGCAATTTCGAGTTGGGACTTTTACTTTCAGTGAAGTATATTATTAACCCTTTACCCAACAAACCGGCCAAAACGGCCAAATAAAGCTTCAACAGCCTAAATTATCTTCGGTCTGTCTCAATAGAACCATACAAATATGGGTATCATTGGAACCGGCTCCTTGACCACATTGTGATAATTACAGTTATGCCCTGTGCCAATGCATTCTCTTATATATGCGAGTCGACCATAGGTCGCCTCGCATATATAAGAGAATGCATTGGCCTAAAAAAAATCTGTTTTTAACACTTTTTACCATTTTTTCTTACATTCTTTAACAATTTTATAATTTTTAATGTGTTAAGCCAATGCATTCTCTTATATATGCGAGGCGACCTATGGTCCACTCGCATATATAAGAGAATGCATTGGCACAGGGCCCTTCTGTTGGGTAAAGGGTTAAGGTACAGGTAATAACTGAGAAATATATTACCTGCACTGTTTTTTTTAATGATATACATTTCGCTGTGACAACATCAAAATGATCCCAGGTTTTGTACAGGTTGATCTCTATACAGGTGTTAGCCAGAGTAGAGATTCATGGCATGATCTACATTGACTTATGACTTGAATACTCAATGAAATGTGTGGGTCCAGGGACTCCAGGCCAGTTCTAATTAAAAATAGACCCTCCTACAAGCTATGTCTTACAGAGTCTAAAAGGATTTCACTATCATTCAAATTACCACTGCTATAAATAGCTTCTGTATTCAATCCCTGCAGTGTGTCACAGTGCACAAATAGTATTACGATTGACAGATATCTCTTTTTGGTTCCATTTTTGGCGAATAATAAAACAGGGTGTGACTGTTGAAATTTTTGGAAATACTTAATTTTATTCTCCTTGCAAGGTATTATTGGTCAATTCTGCACCCAAAAAATTTGTGATTCATTTGCAAATTTATTCATAACAGAAGAAACCTTTCTCAATGTATATATATCATTGTTTTGGAGGCTTTCCTGACTATAGAGTAGTTCTGTTTCTAGGATCATAACCAAGAAAGCATGCATCCATACAGATAATGTTCTATTAAGTTATCTCTTGGCAAGATCCAGATAGCTTTAGTTGATCATATATCTGCTGAACTTTCCCATCCATATCTATAATTGTTCTTCCATCTGATAATAATGGCCACTTGATGCCACAACTGTCAGTAAATCCAGTGTATTCTGTGTTCATCAAGGTTACCATGTCAGATGCTACTATCTAAATTAAAATGGTCTGGTCAGGTCTGGTACAGGATTATCAAACCTGAAATTAGTTTGTCTGTCATTTGCAGAATGAGGTTCCCAGAGGGTGAATTTGGTGATTCTCGTCTGCCATGTGGGATAGCGTCACTAAATTCACCCTCTGGGGACCTCATTCTGCACACTATTTGCTGACTTGAGGATAAATGATTTTGAACATTCATGTTATCTAAATTAGAATGGCCTGATACCAAGATCTCAGTTAACCCTTTATACACTGAATGCACTCTCCCATACAGTTATAAAAGTATACATTGGAATGGTCTATAATTCGTTTGGAGGGGTGTTCATACAATAAGAGCAGACCACTGACAGAAAAACAGATAACACAAGAGCAGAATGATTCATATTCATTGGTGGGAAATGTTCAGATAATAAGTTCAACATATGATACGTTTGTTGAACTTATTATCTGAACATTTCCTAACAGATAACTAGTCGTCAATGAGTATTTAGTATTAAAGAAAGGATTAAGAAAGAACTCATTGCGGCACTCCAATCATAACATGGCCAATTCGATCAGAAATGTGAATTCATTCATGTACAAAGGAAATGAACACCATTGAATGCACCTCATGATTCGTGCTTCTGAGAACTCTCTGTGAAAGGCCAAGGTGCTAACGTCATGGAAACAATCGTCACGGCATGGGTCAGATGACAGAGGAACATATCATACATTCTCATACCATCTGATAAATTACAATCGCCTTTTACTAGTTTATGGATTTGAACAGTGATATTGAATGGGAAGAGGAGTAAAACGTTCATGCATGTATATGTACAGGGGCTGGAAAGGGCAAGGGGGTCAAAACCTCCAGATACACGAGTCAGGTCACCCTCCCTGTGCATGAATCACAAATCCACAATCACAGGGTTCGAACCACCTACACCATCACATTCAGGAATTCAATAGTCGGTAATGAAAATGATGAAAAGATGATGTATATGACCTCACTATATGTAGAGCTATGTGTTACTGATTGTAAATGATATACCCATCACCTATACCGGATCACCTTCTGTTGAACACACATTATTTATGCTTACATTTATTTCTGTGCTCTTTTGATCTGTAAAACATGTGCTCTATATTTACTACATGTGTCGACAGTATCTGAATGATCCCTGTTCTTTGCATTGGCAATGTTTTCTGTTTATATGCCATGTAAATTGTTATGGGCCACTGCTGGGAAACACATCTCAACTCATAGATGCTTCACGATCATGCCAACAGGTCTCGAACCCTTCTCTTTTAATACATTGTTTGTGTCTTCAAATTATGAGCATTTTGTATCCAATCAAAGGCCTGATTTAGTGTACCTGTCATTTGTAGAATGAGGTCCCCAGAGGGTGAATTTAGTGACGCTATCCCGCATAGTGGGCTAGCATCACCAAATTCACCCTCTGGGGACCTCATTCTGCGTAGGCCTCGATCGTCATCTTCTTTGGATAGTATCTTTATTATCATATTTCTTTAGAAACTTCTTCACATAGATTCTATTTCTTTTTTATTTTACATGTAGTTTCTCTATATCCCCAAATTGGAAAGATGACACATTGCATAATTGCGGTTCCCAATGGGTGTGCATCACAATATTCACCATTTGGGAACTTCAATCTGAGTATATGTATCCCATAGCAGATGAGGCCATGCAGAATGAGGTCCCCAGAGGGTGAACTTGGTGATGCGAGCCCGCTGTGCAAAATGCAAAAATGCGTCACTAAATTCACCCTCTTGGGACCTCATTCTGCAAATGATAGGCACATTAAACTCAGGCTTTGATCCAATACATATGAAATAAGTTTTTTTTTACTAAAATCTTAATCTTAATATGTATTACAGAGACAACTATATTAAGGTTAGTAACATGTAAACCTTAACCCATTCTATACTATTGATGAATAGCTTCCTTAGGAAATGTTCAGATAGTAAGTTCAATGTTTGTTGAACTTATTATGTGAACAATTCCCACATATGCATACGAATCCTTCTGAACTTGTATTATCTTTTCGTTTGTCTGTCGTCTACTCTTATAACATGAACACCCCTCCAAATGAATAATAAACCATTAGAGTGTATAATTTTATAGCTGAGTGGGAAAATCCAGTTAGTACAGAAAGGGTTAAAGTGATGTGAAACACTCTGGTAGGGTGATCCATTAGAAATGGAGAATAATCTGGCTCAAAGTTGTTATTTTTACGAATATTAATCCAAATTGCTAACACACACCGTCAATCTGATATATTAATTAAATTCACCGACTCTGGATGGCGAAATCATTTGTGTTCGTTTGTCGCTGATTGTTGCGTTCCTAATCCAGATGTAAATATTTACAATTGAGCATAGTTTTGATGTTTTCTATTGGGTGGTATGGTCAATTTGTTAGAAATTTTTGGCAATGTTAGTAGAATGCTACATTCTCCAGGTTGGCATAACACCTGAATACTAACTTATCAGTTTCACGAACTCGAATAAGTCCATAATATGTCTTTAAATATCTGAACATGGAGCATTCCAATGTACAAATTTTGAACTGAATGAGAGAATTCATTAAAATTTAAAGGGTTAAAAAACACAATATTGGAGTACAAATACCCAGATACATAACAGCATGGTATACTAATGGTTGGTGATTATTTTTTCCATTTTCTATTGATGAATTGTTGTCATATTGAGCCACCATCTCAGAATTGTTCAAATTGTACAAGAAAAGATTGCGAACATTAGCATTATTATCAACAGGAAGATAACCCTTGAATTAAATTTAGATTGAGATAAAAATATTGGCAGCTGTGACATAGATTTCAGAGGAGATAATATAAAGTTATTATACAATGTTGTGTACAGTATGTGTTTTTCTTGTACGAGTCCAAGTTGTGGTGAAAAGTCATATTGGACCAGACACACAGTGTCGTGTCCACTAATACTTTTCACTACAACCTGAAAAAACATTTTTATGATCGAATGCAGTTATAATCTCGGTTTCAAAGGATATGCCCTCAGTCTTAAATTTTTGACGATATTTATATGGGGGTGGTTTGACGATATTTATATGGGGGTGGTTTATATTTATATGGGGGTGGTTTGACGATATTTATATGGGGGTGGTTTATATTTATATGGGGGTGGTTTATATTTATATGGGGGTGGTTTATATTTATATGGGGGTGGTTTATATTTATATGGGGGTGGTTTATATTTATATGGGGGTGGTTTGACGCTATTTATATGGGGGTGGTTTATATTTATATGGGGGTGGTTTATATTTATATGGGGGTGGTTTGACGATATTTATATGGGGGTGGTTTATATTTATATGGGGGTGGTTTATATTTATATGGGGGTGGTTTATATTTATATGGGGGTGGTTTATATTTATATGGGGTGGTTTATATTTATATGGGGGTGGTTTATATTTATATGGGGGTGGTTTATATTTATATGGGGGTGGTTTATATTTATATGGGGGTGGTTTATATTTATATGGGGGTGGTTTATATTTATATGGGGGTGGTTTATATTTATATGGGGGTGGTTTATATTTATATGGGGGTGGTTTATATTTATATGGGGGTGGTTTATATTTATATGGGGGTGGTTTATATTTATATGGGGGTGGTTTATATTTATATGGGGGTGGTTTATATTTATATAAGGGTGGTTTATATTTATATGGGGGTGGTTTATATTTATATAAGGGTGGTTTATATTTATATGGGGGTGGTTTATATTTATATGGGGGTGGTTTATATTTATATGGGGGTGGTTTATATTTATATGGGGGTGGTTTATATTTATATGGGGGTGGTTTATATTTATATGGGGGTGGTTTATATTTATATGGGGGTGGTTTATATTTATATGGGGGTGGTTTATATTTATATGGGGGTGGTTTATATTTATATGGGGGTGGTTTATATTTATATGGGGGTGGTTTCTGTCACAAAATATAACATCTTAACCTTTCCATGACTGGAGCTTCCTGAAATTTTGGGAAAAACACTGTGCCAATGCATTCTCTTATATATGCGAGTCTCCCATAGCGAGTCTCCTGGGATACTCGCATATATAAGAGAATGCACTGGCACAGAATCTTTAATGTTGCCCCAGCGCAGCTTCGTCATGAAGGGGTTTAAGGCGTGTGGTAGAATACGTGTTATAAAAAATAATTGTTAATTTTGTCAGTTTTTTGTCCATATACCTTTTTCTATGAAATTATAAGAGAACCTAACTTTCAGTGATATATTGACAAGTTTGGTATTCTCTGGATATCTGAACACCTAAGCGGAATATTTCCCATTATTTTACCACCCAACACTAGTATATTCCAATATCCCTCCCAATGTGAACTATTCCCCCGCCCCCACCACAAAGAACCAAAGGACTAAATAGTCTTATAATGACTGAATCTTAGAACTCTATATATACGTCCAGACCAGAGCTGTTAAGTTCCACGGATTGTCCGTGAGACTCACGGATTTCCACGGCAATTCCGCAAACACGGATAACCCCCAATTTCTCACGGATTCGTCAAAACCCCACATTGAAAATCCCAAAACGAAGTTTTTTTAATTTTTTAAATTCGTGCATTTGCGGGAATTCCCCAAATGACAGTGACTTCCTTATTTCCGGTACCGTAAATACCCACACATTAACATTCACAGAATGTATCGTCGGTAACTTTTGATTGTAGACTCAATTTGTGGTGAACTGTGACTGATATTAATTGATTTTCACACTCTGGTGAAGCCACACATATGGAGGGTGTTGTTTTAGTAAACAATACGTATAATCACAAGTGTGCAAAGTTCTGTATTGTTAGGCCTCATTGATGAACATTTCTTAGTAACGGATTAGTGGCATGCATTGCAAACGAAATAAAACAATACGTTTAATCACAAGTGTGCAGCTGTATTGTGAGGCCTCATTGATGAACATAAGTAATGGATACTTTATTATTTAAGTTCACTGATAGTGGTATGCATTGAGAACGGAATGTGTCTTTTATTTTGCGGGTAAAACTTTTAAGACGGGTCATTTTGTACTTTCGGTTTCACGCATACATGTCCGGTTGTCACCTGTTTAACTCGGAATCCTTTTGACTAACTTTAAACAAAGTTTCTGCTTCTTATAATTTGTTAATAAATGGTGGAATGTGTGCATTTCTTTTGTGGGTTAAACCGTAAGACGAGTCCATTTTGTCGTTTATTACGATGTTGTACTTTCGGTTTCACGCATATCCGGCTGTTTCCGGTGGAATTCTGAGTATTTTTACGAAGTGTGATCTGCTTCTTTCTTTTTAATAAATGGTGGTATCTCCCACACAGAGCAGCTCTATTACAATTACCAACAGGACATTCATTGCCATTTTATTTAGGTCTATATATTTATAAAATAGAAACTCATAAAAATTATGCAATCTTCATCATAACATTTTTTTTTGGAACATGAACATATTTGGGCATACCTCCCGCAAAAATCTCACGGATTGACATTTTCAAAACTTAACAGGTCTGGTCCAGACAGTCACTTAGACGATTGTCACCTATTGAATAAAAAAACTCCCTGGAAAGCCTAACAAGTGAGTTTATATATCAGCCCTCAAATCGGAGACAGACAGAGTGACACTGATACAGACAGTGTGTCACCCGATGACAATAGGGACTATATAAGACAATCACAATATCTTAAGAATGAACTCTGGGAGTGCTGGGACAATGACCCAGTCTCATTCTGTTATTATGCAGCTATGTAGGATATAGAATATACAGTAATGCCCTAAATAATCGACTCCTTAACCCTTTGAGTGCCAGGGGCCGATCTCATCGGCCCTAAACCTACAAAATAAGTCTGTTAAAGAATATAAGAATAAATTATTAAAATTGTAAAAAAAAAAAAAAATGTTAGACCAATGCATTCTCTTATATATGCGAGGCGACCTATGGTCGACTCGCATATATAAGAGAATGCATTGGCACAGGGTATATGGGTTGATAAAAAAATCGACCTGGCACTCAAAGGGTTAACCACAGCAGAATTATGGGTAATTTTTCAGGATTTAGTCGGAAATATGGCTTGTTGCCATTCATCGGAATCCTCTCACTGGCAAAAATTTCAGGTAGCTTCACACTTGAATTTTTTAAATTGGATTTCAATAAAAGGTGGATAAGAAAATGTTCTTCACATCCCAAGATCCATTTAGGCCACATGCCCCCAACAAACTCCTCTATCATCTCTGTTTATACCAAATTCTCTTTTAGTTCCTCAGAGACTAATCTAGTCACTATCTTTTGAAACAAGATGTTTTTCCCACATCAGATTTCTGACAAGTGTTTACCTCTGTTCTGTGGGGGATGAAACATGAATCTTCTTCAAGGGTTTGTGAATCAAACATACCCTCATTAAATCATCTCCGTTATCGCCTTTTATTACAGTTAGAAGCACTATAACCTTCCAGTTGAGTCATCAGTTGGGGGTATATCTATCATGTCTGTTTTTAAAAGAGTTCATCTGCTAAAAACATTAACCTGTGTATGCCAACTACTGTAATGCCCTAAATAATCAACTCCTTAACCACAGCAGAATTATGGTTAACTTTTCAGGATTTATTCGGAAATATGGCTTGTTGCCATTCATCGGAAAGCTCTCAGTGAGAGCTTTCTGATGAATGGCAACAAGTCATATTTCCTGAAAAGTTACCCATAATTCTGCTGTGTTTAAGTCTAAAGAAGTCGATTAATTAGAGCATTACTGTATACAAGATTGAGTTATTCATTAATAATGGGGGCAATAAAGAAGTGTCAACTTTCAAACTTTCTGCTCGGTTTCATAAAGTGAAACACATGTTGAAACATTAAAAAATCTAAATAATTAAGCATGAATATTTCACCAAAGTTGAAGTAAGTTCATAATTTCTTGTAAAAAAATACACCTTTGATGGACATAATTGAACAGGTGATTCAAACGGCACAAAATCAGCTAACTGTTATACTATAATGACATATATTTAGGGCATTACTGTATACAAGTATACTAATAATAATGATCAAACCTGGATATAATGTGTCTGACATTTGTAGAATGAGGTCCACAGAGTGACACTATCCAACACAGCTGGGCTAGCGTCACCAAATTCACCCTCTGGGAACCTCATTCTGCTTAGGCCTCAACTGCTATGGGAGATCTAGGATCAGATTGAAGTTCCCCAGTTGAAGTTGGTGATATTCACTCATTAGTCACCTCGATTATGCATTTTATCTTCTGCAAATTAGGGGATATAGAAACTGAACAGAAGGGAAAAAGTAACTAAAAATAATGTTTATTTGAGAATATAGATACTTCTCAGAAGATGAGGCTTTAGCAGAATGAGGTCCCTAGAGGGTGAATTTGGTGATGCTAGCCTGCTGTGCGCGATAGCTTCACTAAATTCATCCTCTGGGGGAACTCATTCTGCAAACATCAGACAGACTTGAATCAACCATACCCTCAATAAATCATCAGTGTTATGATGACTGTTATCTGCTTTTATTACAATTAGAAGCATTATAACTTTCTAGTTGAGTCATCAAAAGAGTTTGTCTGATAAATACATTAACCTTTGTAAGCCAACTATTTCAGGTGTATAGTACAGCACTGTCTATCATCATATACTAATAATAATGATCACTTACATGGTGGAGTATGGGGCAGTGGAGCAGGGGCATACTTCAAGTAGTGGAGGGGGTGGGGCTTCAGCTCTACATGTTATTGGAGGACGCTAGGGATATACAGTAATGCCCTAAATGATCGACTCCTTAACCACAGCAGAATTTTGGGTAACTTTTCAGGATTTAGTCGGAAATATGACTTGTTGCCATTCATCGGAAAGCTCTCAGCAACAAGACATATTTCTGACTAAATCCTGAAAAATTACCCATAATTCTGCTGTGGCCAAGCAGTCAAATATTTAGGGCATTACTGTATGCCCATTTGAAGGTTGTGCACCCCCCCCCCCCCCCCTTGTTCACGAACAGCTTAATCCTCAGGTTATGTGCAGAGTTTTGAGTCCTTTTCAGCAAATAACATGTACCAATGTACCAGAAGCACATGTCATATCAAAAAGACCCAAGGTCAGGCCTCACGCACCAATTTAATGTCAATTAGTGGATAACATTTTAAATTTTGTCATTTCACGACCTGCAGTCAAACAAAACTGAATGCGCACTTCATGCATAAGTGAAGAAAATAAGATAACAACCAGATACCCAACAAAGCATGTGATATAAATGTTTTACGAAAACGACCCGATGCACCCACAAAGCATGTCGATGCACCCACCTACAAAGCATGTCGTGTGAATGATTTATGAACATCAGAACATTATTCTTGACGCTGAATGCCATCACCAACATTTAGAATGAGTCGTATGATGGTAAACTGGTATGATTCTTCCAGATAGAAATCTTTCCAATTTTTTATATTTTGTTAGGATTCAAAAGCGACAATGCTCAAAATTATCTATATTTTCATCATGAAATATCTGTTGCACATAAATAGGAAAGTGGGAAAAATACCCATGCATTAAAGATCATGTGCCAGTGCATTCTCTTTTTATGTGAGCCTCCCAGAGGGAGCCTTGCATATATAAGAGAACGCACTGGCTTACAAGGTCAAGGTTAATATTGTTAGGCCAATGTACATGTATTCTCTTATACATGAGGCGAGATTTGCATATATAAGAGAATGCATTGGCACAGGGTTTTCGCAAAATGTCAGGAAGCTGCAGTGATGGAAGAGTTAAGGCCATGTTATGGCTGACCCAGGATAACAATCGATTACTGGAATCTCTCTAATTGGTGATTACTTGATTCCCATTCAATCATTTGTAGGGATGATCAGCTAATAAGTACAGTAACTATTTGTTAACCATATTATTTGAGCAACCAAATAAGACGAATGACTGAAAAAAACACGCATAGCCTGCTTCTTTGCTTGCCGTCTGCTTCTATAACCTGAACATCCCTGAAAATGAGTAATGGACCATTCCAATGTGTAAGTTTAGAACTGAAACAGTTAATCCATTCAGCGAATGGGTTAAACTATCCATGTCTTATAACATGGCAATTGTAGGAGCATGGAGTAAAAATGTTTCACAGACATGCATGACCAAAAAGACTTGTTAGTTTTCATTTAAAAGAAATGTTCTACCCTACACTAACAAAACAGTATGAATGCGCTTGTCTCTGTATATTCTAAATCTCATGTTAAAAGAACCAGAGGTAAAATTGTTCAACCCTGGTGGCATCAATTTTACAACTCACTTGCATTTCTGGACTTTTTGTTTTTCTTGGCTCGCTGACCGGAACATAAGGCGCAACCCTGTAAACTATGCAAGCTAATTTCTTTAGGTAAGTGAAATGGATCCAAAATGGCTTGAAAGCCGAATCTGGTGATGCTATTATTTGGACAGCAGTTGAGAGGTAATTCATTCTTATTGGTTTTAACGAATTATGACTGATGGGCTGTTTATCTTGGCAGAGGTGTGGGAAGTGTGCACTGTAAGCCAGAGGTATGTAACCTCTTGACCTTGTATTTTGACTGGTCAAGCACAAATGATTATCCCATTGATCGTCTTTATAGCATAAAGTCTGATAATTCTATAAAGCTACAAATTCATTGTTCTTCCCTATAAATGTCACACCTGTTTGGGAAAATTTGAGAAAATGCTATCAAAATTCATAATCCATGTAGGGAGAATCAGACTAAATTCACGTATAATATTTGGACAAAGTTTTAACATAATTTACATTATATTAAAGGGTAGAGAAAAGATCGAATTGGGACAAGTTGTTTTTAAATCAAAGCTATCATTGCCCTATCAAACTGTACATTCAAATTCAAATATTGCAACTTGGGACCCAGGCATTTTCACTTTCCACAAAAACAAAGAAAAAGAGAGGATGAAAATTGCATATGATAAATTATAATGCACAAACATATTTCTATCATTAAAATTAATTTACATAGACAGAAATCTTCACTGTAGGTCAGTTTTTATCAAACCTTGAAATTATGTGTCTGACATTTGCAGAATGAGGTCCCCCAGAGGGGGAATTTAGTGATTCTATCCCACATGGCAATGGCTCAAACTTTACTTTGTTAAGTTGAGCTAAAATTGAATTTGTTCTTAAAATCCTATTTAAGACTGAAATAATCAATCTTACTAGACAATTAGTGCTATTTGTTGACAAATTACTGTTTTGGTTACATAACAATGGTTTCAAAATGCAAAAATTTTGTTACTGGAGAACTTTCAATAATGAAATTTGTGCGGCTGGTTGATTGTATCACTGATGATGATGTAACCCCACCCCTGAAGGTGTGCCGCTGTACCAGTGATGAGGCTGTAACCCCACCCCTGAAGGTGTGCTGCTGTACCAGTGATGAGGCTGTAACCCCACCCCTGAAGGTGTGCCGCTGTACCAGTGATGAGGCTGTAACCCCACCCTTGAAGGTGTGCCGCTGTACCAGTGATGAGGCTGTAACCCCACCCTTGAAGGTGTGCCGCTGTACCAGTGATGAGGCTGTAACCCCACCCCTGAAGGTGTGCCGCTGTACCAGTGATGAGGCTCTAACCCAACCCTTGAAGGTGTGCCGCTTTACCAGTGATGAGGCCAAACAAAAATTTGATCCATTTCCCCATGATCTTCTTATAAAGTGGTGACTTTTATATTTTCTGCACAATTACCCACTGCGAGTGCCTTGGGTCCCTTTCAAACAGTTTGTTCTTCTATGATCCTAATGAAAATAATATTGTTATATTTGTGTTACACGCTTTGTCCCCGCTTCATTATTGAGTTTGGATCCCAGCCTCTGGAGGGCACATACATTTGTTTTGATGGCACTCATAGAATCAAAATATTAGTGTTTTTTCAGTGGGAGAACCCAAACACAACAGTCTTAATTTCATCACGTTCATGGAAACAGTGTTATATTTTGGCTCAATGACCCGAGGAACTTTTGTCAGGGATCTGCTGTGGAGTTGTGAAACAGATATCACTATATTACTATCTGACACCTGGCTATATTTTGCAGGGAAGTTGTTGTAAAACAGATGTTGTGTATGAAGTGTTGACTATTTACGCTCTTGTCTCAAGTTAAGTGTATGAAAATGCCTTTTTTTTTCTCACAGATATAATATACAGTGTCTTCTTTGGGAAAAATAAGCAGACAACAGATAATACAAGTCCATGTACAGAAGGAGCTCAGTCCTTATTTAATATTGGGCATCAGTAAGTTTGTAGATTTCCTTTAATATTTTTAAAGCAAAAACTGAAAAATATATCATAATCTGGCCAAACAAGACACTTTACCCAGCCATAATTAACTCATTTCACAAACTGGGAGACAGAAGGAATGTCACATGTCTACGTTTAGTCATACCTCGTCCTCATTTTTCGTAGGCACAGCTCCCATATCTCACGAATAAACTTCCAAAACCGAGAATGATAGAAATAATCCCTGACACCTCATTAAAATTGCACTAATTAACTTGATTGATAAGCAGCCGGCAGGTTACATAATAACATATGCAGGTTGACAATCTTGACCCTGAACGTTTACATTGCTATTAAGTACACAAGACAGTCGAGGACGTTATAAAAGGCATTTACTCAAAGAAACTTCACACTCCCCGATTTAGTTGTTGACAGAATACATAAAAGGTGAAATAGAGACTTTGAAAATGAGCCCAACTTAAAATTCTGAAATACTTTCATTTTACAAGGGTGCCTGATTACTCTAGCCTGAAGGTTTGTGTTTTGTTGGCTCATAAGTCGAGTTGACATCGGTATTGAGGATGGAGCATATGTACTGGTGTTTGTCAGTGAAGACAATTTTCGCCACAGGGAATTGTAATATAATGTAATGTAATGTAATATTAGGATATAAGAATAAGTGTAAATTATATTGCAAATGCCACAAGCTACCGTACTAGTAAACATATTCGACCATGTGAGGATGTCACCCTCCTTTTCTGGTAAATGGGATTCAGGTGATTTTGAAGTGGTACGCAGGATTCATACCCCTCTGTAAACTGGTACTCAGGATTCATGTACCCATTTTAACCAGTATTCAGGATTCAACAAGGCTGGTACACAGTTTTTAAAGCACAAATTGTTAAAATTTTGATTATTTCTTAGCCAAAATGACACTATTTTGATGTAATTCAGCAAATGTGTGAAAATTTTAATTAATATTAATGTAAAATAACCGACTTCTATTCTATATTTTCTTAACAGGTACACAAGATTCACCCTCACTATTAACTGGTATTCAGGATTCATGGGGGAGGGGGTGACAACTTCTCATGTGGGACATTCGTTATTCACAAGACATCAGCATTATGGGACATAACAGTGTATTTGAGGTGCATCTACTGATTATACTAAATGATATAATATATAGAGGGGTTATGAATGAGCATTTGTATTACATAATACTTATTGGATCATAGAAGGATGCGGTCGGGATGTATATTGAACTTCAGCCTCTAGGTTAGTTAGTTAGCTGAATGGAGTTTGATGTCACTTCCAATGGCTATAGCCATATCATGACATATTATAAAGTGGAGACCTAATTTCAGGCTACGTGATCATCCTCTATGACTTCTCCCAAATAGCAGTCCACATCTCCCTAATAAACAGATAGGGAGAAGAGACTATAAGAATTTGAAACCTCTAGGCTGGTCTCTGGTCTGAGGAAATCAAGGAACTACTCATCAAGAGTGTTTAATCAAAGGGTTAAAGGGGCATACATGTACAGTAATGCCCTAAATAATCGACTCCTTAACCACAGCAGAATTATGGGTAATTTTTCAGGATTTAGTCAGAAATATAGCTGGTTGCCATTCATCGGAAAGCTTAGTAATTTTTCTGGATTTAGTTGGAAATATGGCTTGTTGTCATTCATCGGAATAGCTCTCAGTGAGAGCTTTCCGATGAATGGCAACAAGCCATATTTCCGACTAAATCCTGATCAATTACCCATAATTCTGCTGTGGTTAAGGAGTCGATTATTTAGGGCATTACTGTAGGGTATATCAAGTGCATGTTCCATACAAGGCAATTTTATTAAAATAACAGATTTTTTTAGACACTGTTGTCATGTACTGCACCCAAGTTAAAATTTATGACCAGCAATCAAAACGAAATGTTCAAAAGGTTTGTTTATTTTGATATCCGTTGAGTGCGTAAGTACTGACAGCTGCTTGATGAATGGTTTTGAAATTGAATTGCACTTCCACGTGCAATGTGTGCAAATAGAGCATATTTAATTTGAAAACAAACAATCCCATTCATTCATAAATTGCAGGATGCGATCCCGACAAGAGAAAGCTGTTTGAAACGGTTTCACGTGCATTCATATACGCACACAGCTCTGAGGAGTTATCAAGTCTGTAAATAGTGTCTGTCCCCAGAGGGTGAATTTAGTGATGCTATCGCGCAATGCAGGCTAGCATCACCAAATTCACCGCTGGGAACCTCATTCTGCTTAGGCCTCAACTGCTCAGATTGAAGTTCCCCAGTTGAAGTTGGTAATGCATGTTCACCCATTAGTCACCTCGATTATGCATTTTATCTTCTGCAAATTAGGGGATATAGAAACTTACCAGAAAACATAAACTAAAAGCAATGTTAATTTGAGACTATAGATACTTCCCAGAACATGAGGCCTAAGCAGAATGAGGTCTCCAGAGGGTGAATTTGGTGATGCTGGCCCACTGTGCGGGATAGCATTATATATAAATTCTTGTTTACCAGCAGCTTGGCCAGGGAAATATTCAGTTTAAAGGCACGAATGACCTTCGCAATGGGTATTAAAATAGTTAAAATAGTCACATCCATTAAAACCGCCATAACCGAAAGAATATTAAAACATAGACAGACTTTGGTCTGATATCAATCATAAATATCACGTAAACAGTATGCTATATTTTAATATTCGTTTTAACGGTTGTTAATATTGTGACAGCATACCCACTACGAAGGCCATCCATGCCTTTAACCCTTTCTTAATAAATGGATTCTCCCACTCAGTTATAAAAGTTTACATTGGAATGGTCTATTATTCATTTGGTGGGGTGTTCAGGGAAAATAACCAGAGGACACAGGAGGACAGATAATAAATTTCAGGAAGAGTCATATACAGTAATGCCCTATAAGTAATCGACCCCCTTAACCACAGCAGAACTATGGGTAACTTTTCAGGATTTAGTCGGAAATATGGATTGTTACCATTCATCGGAAAGCTCTCGGGGAGAGCTTTCCAATGAATGGCAACAAGCCATATTTCCGACTAAATCCTGAAAAGTTACCCATAATTCTGCTGTGGTTAAGGAGTCGATTATTTAGGGCATTACTCTAGGCTAAGAAATTGTTCTTCGGCTAAAAAGCCTAGGATTTGCATAGTTGCATGCTCTACACATATAACTTTACTAAATTAGTTTACAATTGGAACTTGGTCCATTATCATGCCATTCATGGCAAACTTTGACTAAATCCTGAAATGTTACCCATAATGCTGCTGGGGTTAAAGAGTCGATTATTTAGAGCATTATATATACTGTATATTGGAGAGTAATGTTCAGATAATAAGTTCCACAAACATCGATGAATATTTAGTACAGAAGCAGAAGACATGAATATTTATTTGCACCCCTCCCCCAAAAGGGTTTGAATTAGTTTAACTGGTGCCTCCTACCATAAATTGATGGCCGTTTCAGTCTGAAAAATTGTCTGAAAGTTCAAGTCTGAGTTTAGTTTGCCTGTCATTTGCAGAATGAGGTTCACAGAGAGTAGGGCCCGACGAAGCTTCGAGATTCGATTCGATTTCGAATCTTACGTTCCGATTCGATTCGAAAGCGGTCGGGTGATTCGGGATATTTCGAATCGTTATATACAAGTTCTTTATCACTGGGAATAGACTGCATTATCTATAAAAATTATTCATATTATCCCCAATACTTAACACAAGTCTCCTTCCGCGACCATGTGTGACCACCATGGTCCAATGTGTATAGGGTAAGTTGCCCAAAAGCTCACTGCTCGTATATATTGCCCCACCAATCCCAGTGCTGGTTACTCGTGGAAGGTCGGTGCAACTCGTGTAGCATGCAGGTATAGGTCTGCGATGGTTTGCGTGTTCATCGCGGTTGTACCATAATCGTAACGCACACGGTTTCCTCCATCACATAAAACCAGAAATGTCGCGATACTGAAGTTAGTGAATTTCTTGTGGGACATATTTGTATGTCGGTATCTGACATTCTTACCAGAAAAGCCTATATTGCGTTACTCAGATCAATCAAATAATATCATATTTTTTTTAACTCAAAATTAAAACTATATAAATATATTAAATAAACATTTTGGGATCCATCATGCCATCTCCAAATCCGACCAACATCTTTATGCGGGAAATGGAATATAATTTGTTAACCATTCAGCTTTCCGACAGACAGGCCCAAGTTGGGATACTATATATAGTACATGTACTCTGTAATCCAGTTTGCGTATGCGCTATTCCCAATTAAGTCACGATGCGCAATTTTGATATCGCGCGTGCCTGCTGTGCGCGACAGGGTGAAGCGTACATGCGCAGAAGAGTTCCTGTTTGCAATGACTCGAATCAGACTCCATTAACTCCAAAGTTCCAAACTGCTTTCTTTCGCGAACTTCACGCATACTGGCAGTGGCACAAAATATGAAATGGTGTCGTGCCATTCTCATATATTAAACTGTGATTAAATGTTGTATTTATATATATCATGTCATAGAAATTAAGTTCAATGAACCTTCCTCGTAATCTGAGTTATCTCACTGACGTTATAAAATCATCTGACATTTGCACCCATTTTTGCTCGTACCTTCCACCGATCGGTACCGCGAATCTACTAAAGTGTTTGAAAAAGATTCGATTCGAGATTCGATTCGATTTCGAATCATTATCCTGATTCGATTCGAGATTCGATTCGATGTTGAAATTGCCGATTCGTCGGGCCCTAACAGAGAGTGAATTTTGTGAAGCTATCCCACATAGCAGCCTAGCATCACTAAATTCACCCTCTGGGGACCTCATTCTGCTTAGGGCTCATCTTCTTGGGAAGGTTTCTTTATTATCAAATTTCTATAGAAATTTCTTCATATATCTTCTTAATAAGTGTTTTTTAGTTTGTCTATATCCCCAAATTGGCAGATGACACATTGCATAATCGAGGTTCCCAATGGGTGTATATACATCACAAAATTCACCATTTGGGAACTTCAATCTAAGTCTATGTCTCCCATAGCAGATGAGACCAAGCAGAATGAGGTCCCCAGAGGGTTAATTTAGTGATGCTAGCCGACCGTGCGGGATAGCGTCACTAAATTCACCCTCTGGGGATCTCATTTTGCAAATGACAGGCACACACTAAACTCAGGAAATATCTACTTTTGATCTAAAAACAGCAAATGTTACACGAATAAAATCCTAAAGTATAGTTTTGGTCTCAAATTTCCATTTGATCCTGTGTCAGGTATGAAATTTCTATACAGATATGAGGGAGATGCCCGCCTAATACCACCTGCTGTCATACATCCCTATTCAGCCCCAACCCCTGTCCAAGGTCCAACAGTATGAATGGGGGTATTAAGTTTTGTGTCCCAAGAGTCCAATGAACCAATATACCTGGATATACACCAATATGAATCAAATGAACTAAGGATGGTAACTCCAAATTCCAAGAATATAATTTATAAATGTGAATATAACTGGGGCACCATCTCACTCTGTTATAATGGACTACTATTACAGGTATAAGCCAGGTTGTTAGACTGCACTAAAGAGATTACAGTATATTCATCTTTCCATATTCTCTTATACATGTACTTAAAGGGGTACTGTGCACTAAATCCGACCATTTATGGGACCGTCTCATTTGATACTCAACAGAATATGCAACAAATGAATGAATTTGAGCCGTGGATTAGTGCAAAATACTCCCATGTGCTCATTGAACAAGCAACATGCTAATTTGACTCGAGTCATAAACTCATTTTGATTATAAGTTTGTTGAACTTATTATCTGGACATTTCATAAGGGAACTACTCATCAATGAGTATTTAGTAAACAAAGGGTTAACTATCAGGTTTTACATTGTATTCTGTAATACAGTAATGCCCTAAATAATCTCACTGAGAGCTTTCTGATGAATGGCAATAAGCCATATTTCCGACTTAATCCTGAAAAATTACCCATAATTCTGCTGTGGTTAACCCTTTACCCAACAAACCGGCCAAAACCGGCCAAATAAAGCTTCAACAGCCTAAAATATCTTCGGTCTGTCTCAATAGAACCATACAAATATGGATATCATTGGAACCGGTCCTTGACCACATTGTGATAGTTACAGTTATGCCCTGTGCCAATGCATTCTCTTATATATGCGAGTCGACCATAGGTCGTCTCGCATATATAAAAGAATGCATTGGCCTAAAAAAAAGTCTTTTTTTAACACTTTTTACCATTTTTTCTTACATTCTTTAACAATTTTATAATTTTTAATGTGTTAAGCCAATGCATTCTCTTATATATGCGAGGCGACCTATGGTCGACTCGCATATATAAGAGAATGCATTGGCACAGGGCCCTTCTGTTGGGTAAAGGGTTAAGGAGTTGATTATTTAGGGAATTACTGTATTTCGGCACTACAGCAATTAATCAGGATTGTGCTATAATATTAGCTTTTATACGGTAACATAGTTTGACCTCTGAACCGTTTGCCTGTTGTCAATTGCCAAATAGTGGATGACAAATACACATGTAGCAGGAAAAAATGCGAAGGATTCTAAAACCGGTCAAATATTGTCTCATTCCAAAAAAAGTTTGCCGTCAACAAATATAACTGACCGAGTAAAGCAGGTCTAATGTGTGGTGATCCTATCATATGTAAACAACACTCAGTGGTGAAGGACTGACTTGAGAAGGAGGTCAAGTGACCAATTTTAAATGTGGATTCCCAAATTCCCATGCAAATCTCGGAGCAAACGTTACAAACTGGCAAATATTTCTGAGTGGAATTGGAAAATGCAGATACACTGTATTTGGTGGGCTAATAGAACATGTTTAATTAGTACATATCTGTTATTAGTTTAGAATTTTATATTTACTTTTCAAAAGTGGGTCAGGAATGACAGTCTCCTTAATAATTTCATAGCCACGATGGATAATAATATATGGTATCTTACAAACCCACCACCAGTTAAATATTATGACTGTTCAATGATACACCTGTTTTAGTTCCTGAACTGCTCCATTAAATAACTTTTGCTCCAGAGTTTTCATGGAAATCCTCATTTAAAATTAGCCAATTTCCAAGTTGCCTTTCAACATCTTATGAAATTTGAAAGGCAAATAATTGGAGAAAAATTAAGATCCATTCAGAGAAAGTTTGCTCACAACAAATAAGAGTGATAATTTAGTAATGCATGTATGATGTATGGGGATCTTATGATGTGTAAACACCACTATTCGATAAAGTACTAGTAACCATTTCTATACTAAATGGATTCTCCCATTCAGTTATAAAAATCTACATTGGAATGGTTTATTATTCCTTTTGAGGGATGTTAAGGTGATAGAGAAGATGACATATATATATAAAAGTGCAGAAGGGGGAGCTTATTATCTGAACATTTCCTATAGGATAACTGTTCATCAATGATGCTTTAGTAAAAAATGATAGCCGGTGGTATGTTATTAACTGATTGATAATTCTGAGCAAAATGTACCGTAAAAGCATTGAATGGGGAAATCACCATACATTTAGCTAAATAAAAATTATTCCTGCTGGAAAATATTTAATATTCTCATATTAACATATTGAAATCAAACATTTTAAGTGATTTGACAGAAATAACAATGTACCTTGTACCAATAAAATTTGATGATAAACTAATATAGCTCGATTTGCACATTACATGTATGTGCAACTCTGACTATATAGTAAGATCTGCATATGAGCCAGATAAGGTAAACACCACTTGTTGATGAAGGATTCACTTGATATTGTTGAAATAAACAACTATCAAATCATCCATTCATAATGACAGCCACTGTTAGAATATAAACTGGTTGTTAATTATAAAAAGAATGTAAAACCACTAACTCACCAGATTGAGAAATTATTTAAAATCCAAATCCAACAAAAACACACATGTCTAAACACAAAACACACAACCAGAACATTCAAAAACTAAGGTCGATCTAAGAAACGTCAAATCAGCCCAAAATAAAAGTCACCATGAAGGGACACCGACCCACCTGTGACTTTGCTATGACTAGCGCAGTCCCTCTATTCGAATCTATTTGAATAGGAAATTCTTATCATAAAGAGGTATACAATAGAGGAGATTATTACAATTTACAATCACCGCATTCTTCGGACCCTTACGAAAACATTATCCAGCAATTTACAACACTAATGAATAAACGCGTCAAAGTGAAAAAATCACTGGACAATGATTATGAATGTCTCGAGGGTGTATATGTGTGGGAGCATGAAATTTTCCTCATTGAGCCTCTATGGATATTAGGATAGCCCTGACGACACTCTTACCTCTGGCATATAGAGTGTATTGAGACGTCCAAAGTGAAACAAGGTGTTCCACCTGTGGAATATAAACTATAGGTGCATCAAAGCATAGGGCTTCATTGTCTTGACATTTTTAACTGCCCACCCACACACAAAGCCTGCAAATAGTGTGTCTGTCATTTGCAGAATGAGGTCACCAGAGGGTGAATTTAGTGATGCTACCCCACACATTGGGCTAGCATAACTAAATTCACCCTCTGGGGGGGGGGGCTCATTCTGCTTAGGCCTCAACTGCTATGGGAGGCCTAGGATCAGATTAAAGTTCCCCCGTGTAAGTTGGTCATTTTCACTCATTAGTCACCTCGATTATGCATTTTCTCTTCTGCAAATTAGGGGATATAGAAACTTTCCAGAAGGGAAAAAGTAACTAAAACAAGGTTAATTTGAGACTACATATACTTCCCAGAAGATGAGGCCTAAGCAGAATGAGGTTCCCAGATGGTGATTTTGGTGATGCTAGCCTGTTGTGTGGGATAGTGTCACTAAATTCACCCTCTGGGGACCTCATTCTGCTAATGACAGACACACTATTTGCAGGCCTGCCAACATATTTTATAAATAGCTACGTGCACCCATTAACTTCTAGATCGTGAGGTGGAATTATCACATAAAAGTTCATTCTGCAGTGAATATTGTAGGATATCATGCATTATAGCTGTAAGTGGTTTTTATCAATATATTTCATGGTAAACAAAGATCTATATATTGGAACCACATAGACTCAAGGTGGCGATTTAACCCTCACTATACTAAAGCCCTAAATAATTGACTCCTTAATCACAGCAGAATTATGGGTAACTATTCAGGATTTAGTCGGAAATATGGCTTGTTGCCATTCATCGGAAAGCTCTCACTGAAGGCTTTCCGATGATTGGCAACAAGCCATATTTCCGACTAAATCCTGAAAAGTTACCCATAATTCTACTGTAGTTAAGGAGTCGATTATTTCGGGCATTACTATAGTTTTTCAATGAATCCTTAAGGCCGGTTGTTGAACCTACTTGTATTATCTGAACACTCTCCATTTGAACAACTTGTCAGCGAGTATATCCAGTGACGATATGGTTAAACGAGGATGGTCATCAACTTTTTGCGATGGGAATTCTGCACTGATCCAGACATTTAAAAGAACATAACTGAATCAGCACAATGAGCAGACTTTGTCACGTATAGAAATCAATTCGAGCAACTCATTTGTGAGTCACGCCAGACAATGTGTAGTAATTAGATTCAATTCCATATCCCAATAATCAAAAACTAATTTTCGCAACAAATGCAAGTACAAATGACTCAGTATCAACTTTCGACTCTCGATTGAATATAAACAAATTTAAAATACAGCGTCCGGAGTTATATCAGTTACCTCCAGGGTTCAAGCGGGCCGGGAAATTCTTTTGGCCAATTGTCTGGCAATTTCTGAATTTGTTTGTCCATTTTTCAGAAACTTTGGCCAAATTGAAAAATCAAAAAACAAAGGATCATTGAGAAAAGCAAAAGTAAAACAAAAATATGAAACATGCACAAAAATAATTTCTATATTTTGAGTTGGACAAAAGTGACAATGGAAATTTGCATAGATCAGAACTGCAAAAACTAAAATACTAGTAGGTCTAGCTGATAAATTAAGTATATCAACAAACCAATTTGCCTACATCGTCTTATTATGAAACCACAAATGTAAAGTATTGTGACTTGATTAAGAAAGGACGCCCTTCTAGCAGCTGATCATCATTGTTTTGAAAAGTAAGCATGTGTGACTTTAGATAATACGTATCCACACACAGGCGAGTATGTGTTGACTATCTGTTAATGAATTAATATTTTCATGGAGATCTGATGATAATTAGAGAGGTAATTGCTGATCTTTCGCCTTCAAACATTTTTGTGGCCAAATTAAATTTTCTTTTGCCATTTTCAAAAAAATTCAATGGTCCATTGACAGCGTGAACCCTAGTTACCTATGTTCTGAAAGACGGTATACATGTAGCTAATGTTAAGGTAGAGCACATACTTCAGTCTAAAATTTGTTTGGAAAATTTTCCAGTCTCACATTTCAAACTATTGTTCTATTAAACATGAAATTTCTAATTGTTGGAAGATTTAGTCACCCAAGCCTGAAATTGTGTGTCTGTCATTTGCAGAATGAGGTCCCAAGAGAGTGAATGGGAAGTATCTATAGTCTCAAATTAACATTGTTTTCAGTTACTTTTTCTGCGAAGTTTCTATATCCCCTAATTAGCAGAAGATCAAATTCAGAATCGAGGTGACTAATGGGTGAACATCACCATCTTCAACTGGGGATATTCAATCTGATCCTACGTCTCCCATAGCAGTTGAGGCCTAAGCAGAATGAGGTTCCAAGAGGGTGAATTTGGTGATGCATGCCCACCATGCAGGATAGCATCAACAAATTCACCCTCTGGGGACCTCATTCTGCAAATGACAGAATACTATTTGCAGACTTGCCCCCTCCCCCGTCACCACTACATCACTTCAGCAATACTTTGGAAACATGCAAATACCCTTTAACCCTTTACCCAACAAACCGGCCAAATAAAGCTTCAACAGCCTAAAATATCTTCGGTCTGTCTCAATAGAACCATACAAATATGGATATCATTGGAACCGGCTCATTGACCACATTGTGATGGTTACAGTTATGCCCTGTGCCAATGCATTCTCTCATATATGCGAGTCGACCATAGGTCGCCTCGCATATATAAGAGAATGCATTGGTCTAAAAATAATCTTTTTTTAACACTTTTTACCATTTTTTCTTACATTCTTTAACAATTTTATAATTTTTAATGTGTTAAGCCAATGCATTCTCTTATATATGCGAGGCGACCTATGGTCGACTCGCATATATAAGAGAATGCATTGGCACAGGGCAGTTCTGTTGGGTAAAGGGTTAATGTGTTCGCTTATAGATGCAGTAGTATATGCACATAAAAGCATCGCATACTTCCAAAGTTATGGCGATGAAGTGCAGAATGCAATTAACTACGGGCTTCATTAATGTATGTTGTGACATGTGCGCTAGTCAGTGGTTATATTCCTAATGGACTGATGCTTAACGGCATTGAGAGATTTTCCGCTAATGAAAAGTTATTTATTATTAACTGCACACTGGAAGGAATCGAGATTCCTGGGCCCCTTGTGGGGACGCATGTTCCACCTAATGACGGGCCTGACACAGCATATTAGTCCGAACATCTGAATCAATTAATCACCACCTTAGCTAATGGCAAGTGATCAGATTTTTAGATAATTATTTTCAACTTACGGTCATAATGGTTCACAATTTAGTTGTATCATTAAAAAGAGAATGGTCACAAAATAAATAAAAGGTCGCCGACCACAGTGTCCCCCCGACAATGTGGCAAGTCGATGCCGCTTTGTTAAAGAAATTAAAAAAAATGTTGAAATGTTCTAAGTCGAGAGGGTTAATAATTCAGTAAAAAAATAATTTTCCGGTCATCTATATACATGTTGCACATCTCCAATATGTGGGTAACAATACTCTGAAGTTTCAAATATCTACGATCAAAACTGTAGGAGGAGTCGATTACACTATGAAGGTACCCGGACGGCTCGACGGACAGACGGACAGAGCTGATTACAATAGTCCCCCGAAAATTAATTTTACGGGTGACCAAAAAAAAGGTCACAGACCACAGATCCCTCGAAATAAGGTGGCTTTAAAAAAAACAAACAAACAAATAAGTCAAATTCTGAAAATAATATGATGACCTGCATGTTCTCAAAGGTGACAAAACACACACCAAATATCAAGAGATTCTTTGAAGATTGATTGAGTTATCAGTTGGATAACACAAATATTATGATCTCTAAGTCACACAAAGGCACATAAACCCATCATAAATCAATGGACGATAACAAAATTTGAACTTAACCTATGTTTTCTGATCTGAACCATATACCAAATATTAAGAAATTCAATGTTTTGTTAAACTTATTATCTGAACATTTCCTAAGGAACTACTCGTCAATGAGTATTTAGTACATAAATAGACAATATAGCACATATTATTTAAAGGGCTATGAACTTGACCTGTGTCTTCTCAAAAGTTAACCACATAGGAAATGTAGACATAATATAGTGTCAACAAGTGTCATATAGGCTATTATTGATGTCAAACAAGTGTCCTATTGACAAAATATATTTAGATGAAGTGTGAGGCGGCCTTCTATGTGATTAATAATAAGTCCACCTTTCAATGTTCATGTTTACAATGTTCCCTTTAACCCTTTACCAAACAGAACGGCCCTGTGCCAATGCATTCTCTTATATATGCGAGTCGACCATAGGTCGCCTCGCATATATAAGAGAATGCATTGGCTTAACACATTAAAAATTATAAAAAAGGCCAATGCATTCTCTTATATATGCGAGGCGACCTATGGTCGACTCGCATATATAAGAGAATGCATTGGCACAGGGCATAACTGTAACTATCACAATGTGGTCAAGGAGCCGGTTCCAATGATATCCATATTTGTATGGTTTTATTGAGACAGACCGAAGATATTTTAGGCTGTTGAAGCTTTATTTGGCCGGTTTTGGCCGGTTTGTTGGGTAAAGGGTTAATGTCACTCATCTTATTCAGTGACAACTCATCAATTTGTCTGTGTTTCCAAAAGATGGATAAGGGTACCAGTAAATGAAACAATAGTTAAAAGACTGAAATTAACAGCATAACAAACACCACAATTTTGTATGCAACATCAGTAAAATATAGATGTATAAAAACAAAATAAGCTAGGCAAGGCTCCAACTAAGTGGTCTGACATGGACAATTGTCAGATGCCAAATTCGATTTTTTAATAGGTTGTTAGGCTCTGCTTTGAAACTGTCTGACATAATGTCAGGTTGAAATATTGACATATTTTAAAAGAAAAATATTTTAAAAGAAAAATATCACTGGTATAAATTGATATTTTGCACAATAAATTGATATAGTGTGTGCTGTTAAACGAAATTTATTTTATTGGAGAGTATTTCATTATTTGTTTTGCCAAAATCTGGGTTTTTCAGATGTATGATTATTAAAACTTCCCTGGTGACTTGATTTTCATGACTTCAAGAACTTACATGAACTGTTCATGAGTGTTCATGAACTGTTCCAAAAAGGTTCCTGAATTTTCTTCCACTGTGTTCATGAACTCTTGTCCATGAACAGTGCATGAAATATATCATGCATTAATCAAGAACCCTCATGAATTCTCTGGGGCTTCATAAAAGTTCATGAAATGTTCTTTATTCATGTTCATGAACAATTGAAGAACTTCAAGAATTGTTTATGCCTTCATGAAAGTTCATGAAATGACCCTTAAGTTAGTTCACGAACAGATGAAAAACTTTTAGAATATTATAAATGCTCTTGAAAGTTCATGAAATGACTATGAAGTAAGTTCATGAACAGATAAGGAACTCAAAAAAATTCTCTATGATTTGAAATGGATGTCTACAAAATATAGGAATTGGAAAATTTATGGAACAAGTTTTTCCTCTCAGTCGAATTATAACATATACCACTGTCCTGCGTTCCATACAGTCAAATATTCGTAATGATAGGCCTACCCTTACATGGTACTAGAAACAGCACCGGGATCAGAGCAATTGAAGATTTCTATAACCTTAGAATTGAGCGTGAAATTGGCAAGGATGTTTGATGTTGTGGCCAGGGTGGGCAGATTAGCATTATTTGTAGTAAAAAAGTGACAATTGAGAAGAGGAACATAATTGGGGGATAATACATGTACATCATTATTAGTTTCACTTGGTATTATTTCGTGTAATAAAAAAGACATGTCAGGCCTCATTTTGAAATGTCAGACCATGTCCGTTTGGTGCCTGACAAAATGTCAGACAGTCAAATAAAAATTATTTTAAGGCTTGACGCTACGGGTGGGTCAGGGTAGGATGTTAGTGGAGGGGATAATGCCAAATCAATCAACAAGAAATGTATGTCCCCGTAATGAAGCAACTCGTGAGCAAATTAATACACTGCATGACCTCCAATAATTTGTAATGCTACGTTCCATGATGTATTTTTTTAATATAGTAACCATCCGACCTTGACCTTTGACAAACCACAATGCACACATATTGCGACACACCGTCACCCTTAGGTTAACTCTTTCGCTGCCAAACGCGCATAAATGCGAACTTCGTAGACGCTGCCAATCGCGCATTTTTGCGAATTTGGTTTGTAGTCTAATGTATGGGATATAACTCTATTCTTTCCGGCATGTTTGACAGTGTACAATGTATTTATATGTAGTAGTGTTGCGCGCGAACAATTTAAAGCGACAACGTCCTCAATGTCATGCTATTTCTGACGTTATGGAGGTACAGTCAGAGCCGGAATATTGCGTCATTGTTATTAGCACGTGGTTATCAGTCGAAAATGGCTGCTCGCAAAAGACTCAGGACTGAAGAAGTTATTGTTATTACCTCTATACTCTAATGACCGAGGGGCGCCTGTGGAGCATAAGTTACTTATACCTATTATTTGTGTGGGCAGTAGCCTCTATTATAGGGGCGCCTGCGGCGCATAAGATAATATGGGTGGCGGGATGGGGTGGGGGGTGGGTAACTAACCTCTATACTCTAATGATCGACGGGCGCCTGCGGCGCATAAGATACTTATACCTATTATTTATGTGGGCAGTAGCCTCTATAGGGGCGCCTGCGGCGCATAAGATACTATGGGTGGCGGGATGGGGTGGTGGGTGGGTAACTAACCTCTATACTCTAATGATCGAGGGGCGCCTGCGGCGCATAAGATATTTATACCTATTATTTATAATAAACCTTTACTGGTTTTGAACAACCCTTGTCTATTGTGTCGTTTTCCAGTGATGATAACAGGCAACTAAATTAATAATGCTGGTGAGTTGACCATGCGTACGCCCGCGTGACCCATATAATTCACATAAATCATCGTAAAACCCAATTTTCCTGAAATTCAAGATGGCCGTCAAGATCACGTGACTTATAAGGGGCGGAGCAGGGTCATATGTCCCCCCTGCAGGTATATATACATATGGGTATGGTTATATTATATATATCTATATTTGGAATTGTACATATCAGGGAATATTCAAGCAACAAAAGCACGAACTCAACAAAGTGCGCCATTGTATCCCATTTTGCTACAAATAGGTGGCAACTTGCATAAATCCAAGATGGACGCCAAGGTCACGTGACCTATTTTATGTCCAAAGTGGGTTCCTATAGGTTACTCCCGTGTACCTTACTGTTGGACATCGTATAATTGGGTTGAAAATTAGAAAACAAACAACACACCCATTCATACCCACACAAACTGTACATATACAGGCAAATAGCCACTAATCCAAGATGGCCGCCTATGTCACGTGACCTTGGTGGGCGTGTCCACGGCGGCATTCGACAGGGTATACCTATGTCTATATAAATGTGAAGTTTCAACTAATTATATTAGAAACTGCTTGAGATATAATGTATTACCCATATATACCTGAAATACATGGATATATGTACAGGATGCGTGGCACTGGGGGGTACGTCTGTAGTGGCAGCGAAAGAGTTAACCATTACACCTAGTTTCGTTGAAATCATGTGATGTACATGGAGTTATGGAGTGGACACAAAGGGTAGTGTCTGGTGACTTAAATAAGAGAACGACCTTGTTCTTTGACCTTAACATTCAATGATTGGAAAAAACTATTGTGCGGGACACATCGTTTACTCACTAGGAACAACTATGCCAAGTTTCTACAGAATCCAATAAAGCATCGCGATGTTGTGGAGCGGACATGAAGGGTGCAAGAAAATATGACTGGTGCATTTTCATTGAAATCGTATGATGTTCACATAAGTTATGGAGCAAATGTAAAGGGTACTAGTAGTGTCTGGTGCCTTTATAATCGAGAGAACGACCTTGTTCTGTGACCTTTACCTTCATCATTTGGGGAAAAATTTGTACGCGACACATCATCTCCTCATTAGGAACAACTATGAAAAGTTTCAACAGAATCAAACAATCAACACGATGTTATGGAGCGGACACAATAAATCTTACTGACAGACAGCCCAATCATCTACACTGAAGAAGTACAGTAATGCCCTAAATAATTGACTCCTTAACCACAGCAGAATTATGGGTAATTTTTCAGGATTTAGTCGGAAATACCGGTATGGCTTGTTGCCATTCATCAGAAATCCAGTGAGAGCTTTCCAATGAATGGCAACAAGCCATATTTCCGACTAAATCCTGAAAAATTACCCATAATTCTGCTGTGGTTAAGGAATCGATTATTTAGGGCATTACTACATGTACATGTATATACACTATGGGTGGGCCTGAGGATGGGCTGTGGGGAAGAGAGATGGGGTGGTGTATCATTAACACGAGTAGTGCAGATGAAAAGTTCAAACAATACTGGGTGTCAGTTGGTCAAGAATGTAAACTTGCTGACCTCGCATAATAAAATATAGGACTACATGTACATGTACATGTATATATATATAGATGCGTGTCCAGCTGTAACATACTGATTTATAAAATCACCAGAAAATTCTGAAACAAACACTGCCATAAAGATTAATATAACAAACAAAATCGACAAAGTTAGTCAACAAGTTCAGCTGCTGCAGGAAGCGCGTACAACTTTATATGTCATGACACTGACAGATGGACAGACAGACAGACACCCACCATCATTCATCAAACCATTGGTCAGCATACAAAAATATATATACTACTGATGGGTCCAAGCGAGGTGCATGTAGGGAACGGAGATGATACTGCCTCAATCAGTAAAAATTTAGCCCAATCTTGTAAATTTAATTATGCTGGGGTGGAATTCCTATTTAATATACAAGTACAGTAATGCCCTAAATAATCGACTCCTTAACCACAGCAGAATTATGGGTAATTTGTCAGGATTTAGTCGGAGATATGGTTTGTTGCCATTCATCGGAAAGCTTTCAGTGAGAGCTTTCCGATGGATGGCAACAAGCCATATTTCCGACTAAATCCTGAAAAATTACCCATAATTCTGCTGTGGTTAAGAAGTCGATTATTTAGGGCATTACTGTACAATACAAGTTCAAACACCTGAGTTTAATGTTGGGTGCCGGTTGGTCAAACTTCTAAACTTGCTGACCTCTCACAATAAATGTAAAACTAAGACTAAAAATAGATGTGTGTCCTGCTGCAACATACTGGTTTATAATAAATCACCTGAAAAAAGCTGAAACAAACACTGCCACAAAAGATCAATAAAACAAACAAAATCAACAATGTTAGTCAACAAGCTCAGCAGAGGCCGACAGCACAACTTCAGTTAGCAAGTGGCTGTAAAGTTATACAATATTTACATTGGCCATTGTTGTCATCTCTCTGGCACACATAAAATCCACAAATTAATCCAAATTCACAGCCATGTAACTGCTTCCAAAAGGTGTCAGCTGTAGAACAGCTAATACAAGAATACTCACCACTAATTAGAAATCTATAAATGACCTAATTTGCCCTTTAGGGTGTGAATGTGACTGATATTTTATTGTTTCCTGTCTCATGTGTTAAATCCATGTTTCACCACAGCAAGGTCAAGGCTGAATAGCCTGAGGCAATCAAAGAAGAATAACTCTACTTTTTGACTGATGAAGTGTGGTGGCAGATGTGGGTTTAGTATCCTGACTGAGTATGTACAGGAATGTTTCTGCACCTGCCACTGCACCTGCATTCTATCCAATTCCAGAGTGAACTAATTAGCCTATTGTTAACCTTCCCCTGACAAGAAATAATTACATAAGACTTTTAAAGGAGGGATAATTTTCTCATATCAATACCTATTGTTACGGAACCTGGACATAAAAGTAATATTCAATTAAAGGCCCACTTAATTTTCCGAATCACATCATATAAAATATATTCCATATTATATACCATTTGAAAGAGGAATCTCCAAAACATTGTATTATCAACTTATCTGATCGAATAAACTGTGAAGAAGAACATGTTGAATTTGTCAAGGTACTGATGTGAGTAGCTGTGCTAAATTTTGATATGGTCTGTACTGCAAGTCTATTATTCTCAATCTCTTAGTTGTGAATTATGATGCATTCTGGGGTAAATAAATGGGGAATTCTAGGGGTGAATCTGAGAATCTCTATCACTTGGTGGACACTCCTAGGCCACAGCTGTTCTGTATTCTGGTGGAATATATTTTTTTGGTTCTTCTTCCAAATGATATATAATATGGAATATGTTGTTTATTCTGTGATCTTGGCATTCGAAAATTAAGTGGGCCTTTAAATATGTATTCAGGGTCCCAGACTTCCAGTTCCATCTAATGTGATAGTATTCCACAAATATGTTGAAAACCAAATATGACAGATGAACTAATAAACCCATAAATGCCAAACAATGTAATTTTTATATGAAAGAAAATGATATAATTGTTGCTTTCCATCTTAAACTAGAGGTGTGACTGTCCCAATGGGACTACGGATACCCCCCTGTTTTTAAAATACTAAGATGTTTCACATGTCAGTAAACATTTAGTTAAAATAATAAAATAACAGTTCCCATTGCAGGTGTACAACCATAACCCTAATCTTAAACCTAGTGACCAAAAAATGTAGGAATAAAAGCTTGGACAAAATTATGAATGTTGCGAAAAAATTATAAGTCGAAAAAGGGGAATAACTCCACACAAAATATGTCGGACAGACGTCATAATCACAGGTGCACAGGTTCCCATGGTACTAAATATCAGTGCCAAGATTAAAAAACATTGACCGAAAAATGTAGGAATAAAAGCTCGGACAAAATTATGCATGTTGCAAAAAAAGTTTCCAAGTCGAAAAAGGGGGATATCTCCACCAAAAAATGTCGGACAGACGTCATAAACACAGGTGCACAAGTTCCCATGGTACTAAATATCTGTGCCACGTTTTAAAAAAATTGACCGAAAAATGTAGGAATAAAAGCTCGGACAAAAGTATACATGTTGCGAAAAAATTCTAAGTCGAAAAAGGGGAATAACTCCACACAAAATATGTCGGACAGACGTCATAATCACAGGTGCACAGGTTCCCATGGTACTAAATATCAGTGCCAAGATTAAAAAACATTGACTGAAAAATGTAGGAATAAAAGCTCGGACAAAATTATGCATGTTGCAAAAAAAGTTTCCAAGTCGAAAAAGGGGGATATCTCCACCAAAAAATGTCGGACAGACGTCATAATCACAGGTGCACAAGTTCCCATGGTACTAAATATCTGTGCCACGTTTTAAAAAAATTGACCGAAAAATGTAGGAATAAAAGCTCGGACAAAAGTATACATGTTGCGAAAAATTTCTAAGTCGAAAAAGGGGGGATAACTCCACCAAAAAAAGTCCGACAGACGTAATAATCGCAGGTGCACAGGTTCCCATGGTGGTTGATGTCTGTGCCAAGTTTCACGGAAATTGATAAAAAAAACGACTGAGAAAAACTCCGGACAAATTTGTGTCCACGGACGGACGACGAACGGACGGATAACGGACGGACGGACGGACAAGCTGACTCCAGTATACCCCCCCTAACTTCGTTGCGGGGGGTATAACTATATGCAATTTAGGGATCAAAACATATATAACCCTTTCTATACTGAATAGATATTCCCATTCAGTTATAAAAGTAAACAATGGAATGGTCTGTTATTCATCTTGAAGGGTTTTCAGGAAAAATTTGCAGATGACAGATGATAATAAAAGAGCAGAAGGAGTCCTATTTATTAGAGGGAAATGCTCAGATAATAAATTCAACAAACGACCTATTTTTGAACTTATTTTCTGAACATTTCATGAGGAATAACTACTCATCAATGAATATTTAGAATAGAAAGGGTTAAACATGATATGTTCAACAAGAGCATTGCCCAGGCATGGCAAAATACGCCCATGGTAATTTCAACAAAGGGGCATAATTCTGGTGAAAATTAGCAGGCGGAAACCAAATGTGACCTGTATTTTTGGCAAGTAAACACACATACCAAATTTCATTCCATTTAGTCCAGACTTACTATAAAAGTTATCATCCGGAAACGAACATTGGTGTAAATTCTAACAAAAAGGGTCGTAATTCTGGTCAAAATTGGCAGGCGGAACCCAAATTCGAACTTGACCTGTATTTTGTGCTAGCACTCCCACATACCAAATTTCTTTCCATTCAGTTCAGACTTACTAAAATTAATATCCAAAAACGAAAAAGTGAACTGACCGACAGACGGATGGATGAACCAATAACATAATACATTCCGTTTTTTCAAAACAGAGGTATAAAATGAGTCAAAATAATATCACTCACAGTGAATACAATACAGGAACTGGAATACATATACCTGTACCTATACAAGGTTGTACACTGCATAAATAGCAATAAACATGCAATCAACATGTGCACTGCGCAGGTGCAATTCTCTTGTGGTGGGGGGTCTGCAATATGCTTCACTTTCTAGCTCTTATATTTGTTTTGTTTGCTTTCTTTCCTTATCAGATTTGGCATTTAATAATATACAGTGTAGCTAGTTAAAGCTGTATAATCTGATAAGACATCCCCCAAGCTACATGTAACAACAACAACTTTACTAAAAAGAAGTGCTAAATTGCTCAAGAATATTCTTCCATGCTAGTCTTGGATGTCATATGCTAATTCTTTAAGATTTTGTAATGAGAGATTACATGACTTGAACATTGAACCAAGCCTTGAAATAGTGTGTCTGTCATTTGCAGAATGAGGTCCCCAGAGAGTGAATTTAGTGAAACTACCCCGCATAGCAGGCAAGCATCACCAAATTCACCCTCTGGGAACCTCATTCTGCTTAGGTGTAAGCAATTCTGCTTAGGTGTAAACAGGATGAGGTCCCCGGAGGGTGAATTTGGTGATGCTAGCCCGCTATGCGGGGGTAGCATCACTAAATTCACACTCTGGGGACCTCATTCTGCAAATGACAGACATACTATTTCAAGGCTTGCATTGAACTTGAACTATTTCACTTTTTAGGTTCAGACTGGTGACCAGGCTTTTATATGCCCCCAAATTCAAGTCAGTAACAGCTGTGCCCAAAATATAGCAAACTCTGCATGAACCCCATCTGGTTTGCTGAAATTTGCATTGAAATTGTTTATTTCTTCCGTAATTGCATTAAAATTTTAATATTTAAGTGTTAGATTGCAAAAAGCAGCATAAATCAGCATTATAAACTTCAAATAATCCTATTTTGACACACAATGATTACTAAAAATTTTAAAAATCAAATGAACTTCCAATAAAAATTTGAACTATGCTACCAAAGTTAAAATTCAGATTGGGTGTATGTATAAAACAAAAATTGAAATGAAACAAAACTCCAACTTATTCCAGAATAATACAAAAGATAATTCTATTTTCTCACAACATATGTGACCCGCCATATCAAATCCAGTCGTAAGTCGGGATTTTTTTTACCCTGTGCCAATGCATTCTCTTATATATGCGAGTCGACCATAGGTCGCCTCGCATATATAAGAGAATGCATTGGCCTAACAATTTTTTACAATTTTAATAATTTGTTATTGTATTCTTTAACAATTTTATAATTTCACCCATACAGAGCCCCAGACAAACATGAGCAGACCACACTCTTCTATATGCTTCTATATATGTGTGGGGCTCCCTGCAGGGTAATGGATGTTTTTTATTTTATGTCCTAAAAATTGTAAGAAACATTTATTTAAAAAACATGATAAAAATTTGTTAGGCCAATGCATTCTCTTATATATGCGAGGCGACCTATGGTCGACTCGCATATATAAGAGAATGCATTGGCACAGGGTAAAAAAAAAAAAATTACTTACGACTGGATTTGATATGGCTGGTCACATATGATCTCATATAGAGAAAATATTAAGTTGGCACAATAGTTAAAGGCAAGCTAATAACAGGTCTAACATATCCCAGATTCAGCTATTATAGTTGTATTCAAATATTTTAGTTGAAAATGAATAATTCCATTTTGTGAGTGATAAAAGATTGATGAAACAAAATTAAATATCAAACACTTGATTGAAAAATAATTTTGCATGTAAATTGGTATCATGTTTTTTTTATGTAACTTGTATGTAATGTATATTAGAGCTTTCCGATGAATGGCAACAAGCCCTATTTCCAACAAAAATCCTGAAAAGTTACCCATAATTCTGCTGTGGTTAAGGAGTAAATGATTTAGGGCATTACTGTAATTGACTGGGGTTTTTTAATATGCATTATAATGGTGGTAAAGCCAACCGTTCCGTGACATTGCAATTAAATCCAGTAAGAAACCCTGGTTAAATATGCTTTGACTGCAGATACACTGTAGATAACTGGTGACTGTCAGCAAATTTCATTTCTATGACATCTAAAAAATTGGAGCCACAGTTTTACTGCAAGTTACCATTTGATACCAGTTGATGATTATAAGCATTTTAACCACATAATCCTTTGATTGTCTTGCGGTTTATAACCACCATAACACTTTTATGAAGGGAGCTGCGCTGGTGCAGCATTAAAGATCCTGTGCCGTATTAAGTCTTGCATATATAAGAGAATGCACTGGCTTAAAAGGTCAAGGTAAATATTGTTAGGCCAATGTATTCTCTTATATATGTGAGGCTCCCTATGAGAGACTCGTATATATAACAGAATGCATTGGCACAAGGTTTTCATCATGAAAGGGTTATATTCTAACGATGCAGTTTAACTGGGGAGCAATGGTTTTGATGAATCATTTATTTAGGGCATTATACAGTAGCTGTGGGTGGAGATGCAACATCCCACTAAAACAAAGAATTATAGAGACTCTCATATAGAACCATAATGGTTGAATATAACTATACTAGCTGAATTTGAGATGTGCCAGACCTGACTATGTAGTATACACTGTTAGAGGAGCTTGTTTTATAGCGGGCACAAAATATAATCGATTACTACAGACTCACACATTGATCATATAGGTCATTAAGTTCCTGAAAATCAAAATTGGATGTCATCATTCAAAGGGTAAACATCAAATAAAGATGTCAGATCACTGACCAATAGTCCACATGGAACCAACTTTACTGTTACTGAGGTAAATTGTACAGTAATGCCCTAAATAATTAACTCCTTAACCACAACAGATTTATGGGTAATTTTTCAGGATTTAGTCGGAAATATAGCTTGTTGCCATTCATCGGAAGCTCTCAGGGATAGCTTTCCGATGAATGGCAACAAGCAATATTTCCGACTAAATCCTGAAAAGTTACCCATAATTCTGCTGTGGTTAAGGAGTCGATTATTTAGGGCATTACCGTACGGGGTACCTCTTTCACAAAATTAGAGCTAAATAATTGTGAAAGTAAATACTAGGGCTCGTATTCACCAATTGTGTTTACAAATAGTCCAGGAAGTTAAACAGGGCAAAACTCAAAGCGAAGCTATGTGGGCCATCGAGACAGCAATGCTGTATACAGTCCTCGAAATTGGCCACGGTAATAAGCAATGTCATGGGAAATGGCATAGCAACATGTGGAATCTAACATGCCACAGTATTAAATTTGCCGGGAGACATTTTTACCTAATTTTGAGGGCTGTTTTTAGGATTATCCAACAAGGATTATTGATCATCGCCAGACGCCGGTTATATAAAAAATTTGCATATAGCTGTACGTGTTTCAATCATGAGCAACCGTGAGATAAGTTGTGGAGCCAAATACACCACTGACGAAAGGAATATTATATCTTCAAAACTCATTCTGCAGAAAGATTCAGTTTGAGTCGCTATGTGTGAGAAACACGCGAATTGATCCGAATTGTAACGAATGAGTGTTGGCAGTTTAGTCGTGAGATGATGTCTATTGCCAAAATGGCAATTTGTTGTAAACGCTATCGAAGGTACTGTGCGCGTTCAGCTACCACCAAATAAACTACCCATTTTATAAAATGAACCCAGTTGGTGAATACGGGCCTAGGGATACATATATAAACTTTCACTCCTTTATGTTCAGATTTGTACATTACATAATAAGAGAAGCGATCGTAGACATAACATGGTACATGATGATATATTTGTGACAACCACTTTGAAGGCATATTTGTTCCTGTAGAAAGTCTTAAAGGGGGACTGTACACTAAATCAGACCATTTATGGGACCATCTCCTTTTATAGTCAACAGAATATATGCAACAAGTGAATGAATTTGAGCCACGATGAGTGCAAAATACACTGCGCTCTATGAACGACATAAAACACATGCTAATTATAACTACAACAAATTAATGACTCAAGCCATAAACTCATTTTCGTTATAATTATAATATTGTTTGCATCATTCGTAGAACACATGAGTGTATTTTTCACTCATCCATGACTCAAATTCATTCATTTGTTGCATATATTTTGTTGAGTATAAAAGGAGATGGTGCAATAAATGACCTGATTTAGAGTACAGTCCCCCTTTAACAATGCTCCCAACAGACAGAGATTTATTTAATATTCTCATAGAAAAACACTTTTGAATAGATACAAGATTGCCTATGCCCAAACGGTGGTGATAGAACATATAGGTACAGTTATAGTCATATTTAAGTTCGCGCAGTAAAATATTCCGCTCAGTTTTAAATTTGTGCAGCATTAATACATTTAACCCTTTCATGAGGTTCGTGTCGGGAGCCACGCTGGTGCAGCATTATATACCATGTGCCAGTGCATTCTTTTATATATGCGAGTCTCCCATAGGGAGCCTCGCATGTATAAGAGAATTCACTGGCTTACAAGGTCAAGGCAAAAATTGTTAGGACAATGTATTCTCTTATATATGCGAGGCTTACCCTATGGGAGACTCGCATATATAAGAGAATGCATTAGTACAGAGTTTTCGCAAAAATTCAGGAAGCTCCAGTCATGGAAGGGTTATTAAATAGTTATGGACATCTTTGGAATGAAGTACAACAATAAACTCGTTTATTCTGTGAATTCATTAAGCTTTTTATTCGTAATATTTTTCGCTCAGTTGTAAATTCGTGGACATATAGGGTGCACAGAAAATAATACAGCGCAAATTTAAATACAAAGTAAGGTATTTGAAGTGACCTACAACCCTGTTATGTTATGTACCATTTATACACCACTTGAAAGAGAGTCCCAAAACATTGTTAGGTTGAGGTTATAGGATAAAAAAGATAAACAAAATGTCACACATTGGAAACAATCAAGTGGATGGAGACTGAAGATGTTTGACATGTTTACTGTATTAGCAGCACGATAATAGAGATTTAACCAAAAAATAGTTGATATACACATAGTTTACAACACTATAATTACCAACTTCAACCCTTTATCAGCCAATGTAATTTAGTATGGTGATTTACATCATTTTGTTAATTCTGAAATAATACTAACTATTAAGATGCATTACTCCTATTTCGTAAAAATATTTATTTCGTCGCCTTGGTATTAAATGCTCTCGTCTTTCCTCAACATGGGATTTGAATTGGACTCCTAAAGACATTACACTGAAAGATTACCATCGGCTTTTAACCCTTTGAGTGCCAAGGCCGATCTCATCGGCCCTAATTTAAGTGCTGTAAAATCGGCCCTAAAAAAAATAAAAAATAGATTTAGATTGTTTTTTTGTTTTTTTTTAATTTTGTTTGGTTATGATTAAGCATGCTATAGGGCATGTTAGAACTCAAAACTATCACCAAGTATTCATAGTAATAATTTTGATGCCAATTAAAAACGTAAGATTACCTGGCACTAAACCTACAAAATAAGTTTGTTAAAGAATATAAGAAAAAATTATTAAAATTGTAAAAAATAATAACAAATGATGAAAAATTGTTAGGCCAATGCATTCTCTTATATATGCGAGGCGACCTATGGTCGACTCGCATATATAAGAGAATGCATTGGCATAGGGTATATGGGTTGATACAAAAAATCGGACCTGGCACTCAAAGGGTTAATAAGACTGACACAAAATATGAGACAAGCAGGATGCAAAACAGTGAGATAGAATGTTAGACTTACAGATTGGTACATGCCCTCTGAATCTATCAGCTCTCGCCGGTTGTCATCCAGGGCGTTTTCCAGGTCGCGGATTTTCTCGGCTTGCGCATCGACCTGGTCGGACAGAACGCTGCATTGTAATGACAACGTCTGTTTGTCCGACTCCATCATCTCCAGCTTGTCCGCCGTACTTGGACATATGCAACTATTTACCTGTGAAATAAAAAAAACAATCATTTTACATGTCAGAGTTAAACATTCCTTGACGTTGACCTACATGTACTATATGGACACCGTGTAAAATGGCATCAAATACTTCCAATTGAAACAAGAGTTGGGCTGTCACCTCCACCTTGCATACTGCCTAGTGTGGGCATACCACCTAGGATACCTACGTAGAGGTCACAGGTCCATGACCACTTTCAATCACATAAACAGATCTTTTTTTTTTAAAGCTGTCCTTTATATTTTGCATTGTACATGTAAAATAATTTGGAGAAAAAGACCTCTTTTATATCTCTGGGGTAGTAATTTCTGTGACTTCAACAAGTCTTTCCAAGTGATATATTTAATCCTTCGATGACTGGAGCTTCTTGAAATTTTGCGAAACCCCTATGCCAATGCATTCTCTTATATACGCGAGTCTCCCATAGGGAGAATACATTGGCCTAACAATATTTACCTTGACCTTGTAAGCCAGTGCATTCTCTTATAATTAATGCGAGGCTCAGAATAGGTCTTCAGAAGGGGAATTTGGTGATGCTTGCCCGCTGTGAGGGATAGCATCACTAAATTCACCCTCTGGGGACCTCATTCTGCAAATGTCAGACACACTATTTGCTGACTTGGACTCCACAGGCCTTTACACCACATAACCAAGATTAGATGAAGCATAAAATGATGTAGACTCCTGGTGGGCCTCACATACTTTGATCATTCTTCTTTGAAATGTGAATACAATGAAGTCAGGATCTTTTGAGTTGAAGTAGAACAAAATTGTTTACAAAGGCTTAAATTAATACTCACTGCAGATCCCAGAATTTATCAAAGAATCACATGAAATGACCTTTAATTCTTTGAATCAAACATCGGATCGAAATTGGGGGGGGGGGGGGTGATTGATTCATAGGTGGTTATCTCCCTTCATGAGATCAATGTTTTAAGGTCTTTTTCATTTATATATTAGACAGTTGCACGAGTCTCCCGAAGGTCGAAATTTTATCAAATCTCTGCTATCATTTCAAATCGAACTGAACCTTTTGCGTTATTTCACATCGAATCGAATCTTGAACGTTCTCAGGAGCCTAAATGACCTATAACTTTAACTCAAATAAAACGGTTCACCTATATACTCTTTCAAAACATATGACTGTTCATATTCATAGAGGGGTGCTGGAACTGGGGGGCGGTTGGGACAGCTCCCCTACACCAATGGGGTCACCAGAAGGCAGAAAATGCCCGTTTACGCTCTGTATAATGGCAAATATACCTCATACATGAAAACAAACAGAACTATTATACTGAGAGCTGAGAGCTAAATATGTGCTGACTTCCCCCTCCCCCGGTGCAAGTGCATAAATATTTTTCATCATGAATCCGAATGGTTAGAAGGCAACAAGGCTATGAATAATCAGGCAATGTTTAAGAAATTGAAATGTTTTTTCCACCAGTGTTTTTGAGTGATCTTTCGAAGTCTAGAGTGATTCATTCCATGGAAATAAGTAGACTTTTATTGACTGTGATAATTGCATACATCACAATGGCCAAGAGGTTAAAATAGCTTGTCAGAGCCAAAATAGTCAAGACTCAGAAGTGAGGGTAGGTCTAGGTGGATAGCATATTAGCAATCTTCATTTAATTAGTAACAGGTACAACTTTATGTTCGGAGCAGAGATCGATAATTCTGTAGATAAAGGTACGGCATCCAAACTCATTTAACAGACTGACTATTAGTACATTTCTGGTTCCGCATGGGTTGTATATTCTATGGCTACTATACCTCCAGTAATGAGGCCATAATTCTCTCAGATGCCAAACTGTCAAAAATAACAATGAGATATACCATGGTAGGTAGGAAACAATTTACAGGTGAGCAATGGCAGAGGCTAACTTTGGTTAAAAGTACATGGAAATGGAAGTGTGGCAAAGTAAATACTATAGCACTGATTCAGATCACACACAACAATACTATTACTGATGGTATGAACTCATGACTAACTGATGTGAACAATGTTGAGTCTCTGCTTGATTCAACTTCAATAGAAGTGATTCCGCAGTGATATTAACCCTCTGTATAGTCTTTCATCTGCCAATAAAACTGATGTTGTGAAAGAACACGCGGCACGATCATATTAAAGTACTATAGTACAGTAATGCCCTAAGTAATCGACTCCTTAACCACAGCAGAATTAGGGGTAACTTTTCAGGATTTAGTCGGAAATATGGCTTGTTGCCATTTATTGGAAAGCTCTCGGGGAGAGCTTTCCGATGAATGGCAACAAGCCATATTTCCGACTAAATCCTGAAAAGTTACCCATAATTCTGCTATGGTTAAGGAGTCGATTACTTAGGGCATTAATGTATGTACAGAAAACATCAATAAACAGCATGATCATAAGTACAAAAGTCTTGGTGGTGGTGCCAGGATTTACCAGATGCAGGGGCTATGATCCCTGATGGGGGGGGGGGGAGGCTATAGGATACCACAAGCAGGGACCGACCTAGCCAGTTGCCAGCGTGCAATTGGCGTGTATATTTCTCGTCCTGGCATGTGTTTTGTATATGTAATAACAGAACGCAAATCGGACCTAAAAAATTACTATCAGTACGTACTCTCTTCAAATTCACCTTGGTTACCTGATGTTACTGAATATATTAGGTGACAAAATTATCATTTTATAGTGTACAGATATATTTTAAATCTTATTTTGCGCCTTGTTCAATGGCAAACAAATGTGTCCAATACCATAAAATCGTAATTGATTCCCAATGATTCCGTGATTTTATTTTTAGAGACACTCGAATTTAACTATCAAAAGTTTGAACTCCCTCATGATGGTAAAGATTGAGGGTCCATATATTGAATGCATCCAAAGATCAGTGTTGCTACAAAAAACTACCAAAGAACACAAACCTGTAAATGTTAAGTTTACCACTCTAATAATCAATCAGACTTTAAATGTTAAGTTTACCACTCTAATAATCAATCAGACTTTAAATGTTAAGTTTACCACTCTAATAATCAACCAGACTTTAAATGTTAAGTTTACCACTCTAATAATCAATCAGACTTTAAATGTTAAGTTTACCACTCTAATAATCAATCAGACTTTAAATGTTAAGTTTACCACTCTAATAATCAATCAGACTTTAAATGTTAAGTTTACCACTCTAATAATCAATCAGACTTTAAATGTTAAGTTTACCACTCTAATAATCAATCAGACTTTAAATGTTAAGTTTACCACTCTAATAATCAACCAGACTTTAAATGTTAAGTTTACCACTCTAATAATCAATCAGACTTTAAATGTTAAGTTTACCACTCTAATAATCAATCAGACTTTAAATGTTAAGTTTACCACTCTAATAATCAATCAGACTTTAAATGTTAAGTTTACCACTCTAATAATCAATCAGACTTTAAATGTTAAGTTTACCACTCTAATAATCAACCAGACTTTAAATGTTAAGTTTACCACTCTAATAATCAATCAGACTTTAAATGTTAAGTTTACCACTCTAATAATCAATCAGACTTTCTTTGTGTTGTTGTTTGAAGTTATGTATTAAATTATTTCAGAGTTTTTGTTGATTTTGAATCAAATGCTGAAATTCCGGCTCTCAAATGTGAAATCTGGTTCCAAAATTGGCCATATAGGCTTGTAAACTGGCTCCTGATATCTTATAGCTAGGTCAGTCCCTGACAAGTTATTATCTGAACATTTTCCAAGGGATAACTACTCATCTATGAGTATTTAGTATAGAAAGGGTTGATGTAGTTTACATTGTAAGCCCTGGTGTATTGAATACCAACACAGTACCCATCCTCAAACAAAGTCAGCCAAATGGTCAAATTGCATCAGACCAAGCCTTGAAATAGGGTGTCTGTCATTCTGCAAATGACAGACACACTATTTCAAGGCTTGCATCAGACCACTTCATTCCTCAACCTATCTAACTCAAATATTATTGAGATTAAAAGTGAATTGATCCTTAAAATTTACTTTGAGAAAACTATTTAAAGTGATGTGAAACACCCGGTATGGTGATAAAATAGAAATGGAGAATAATCTTGTTCAAAGTAGTAATTTTTAAATGGGAATGAAAGAAAGTAACACCATTTAAGACTCATTTGAGTTTTTAAAAAACACGAGCTTTCGGCTATCTAGTAGCCTTTATCAAGTATGAAGTGAACAAATAGTTGGCGAAAGTAGTAATTTTTACAAATAGTATATCCAAATTGACAATACACACCATCATTCTTATATATTAATTAAATGCAGTGACTCTCAATGGCGAAACCGTTTTCGTTAGTTTATCGCCGAAAGATGCGTCCCGAATCGCGAGTAGTAAATATTTACAAAGGAGCCTAGTTCTGACGATGTTTTCTATGAAGCGGTACGGTCGATTTGCTGCAAATTGTCAGTGATGTCAGTAGAATGTTACATTCCCCCAATTGTCATAGTGCCTGAATACTAACTTATCAGTTTCAAACACCCGAACAAGTACATAATATGTCTTTAAAGGTGTCATGCAGCATCTCTACAAATTTGTTCAATTTTTCATCTTCAGACTTATATTATGATGAAACTGATGGATGGACAAAACTATAATGGAAGTCAACACTTTAAAAGATCCTTGCAGTCCACACAATATTTTAACAAAACATCAAAAGTATCCATATCAAAACTTACACAAGATATATAGTTCCACTTGAAGTCAGATGTTACAACAATAACAAATGATATCATTAATCACAGAAATACCTTATCACATTGATTTTACTTGATCATAGACTGGTTTAGAATTCATAATTCCAGAAGATACTGATAAACTCTAGTAGCTACAGTAATGCCCTAAATAATCCACTCCTTAACCACAGCAGAATTATGGGTAAATTTTCGGAAATATGGCTTGTTGCCATATTTCTGACTAAATCCTGAAAAGTTACCCATAATTCTGCTGTGGTTAAGGAGTCGATTATTTAGGGCATTACTGCAGCTAGCCAAGGGGGGGGGGGGGGGGGGGGGGCCTAACCAATAAAATGAACATCAACAATCCTTATCAAACTGAGTAACAAACCTAATAACTTATTTCCACCTGAAATACTATGATATAACAATACTAAATGCAATCATTTATCAAAGGAACACCTCGTCACTGATTTTACCTGATCATTATTCGCAGCACCTTGACGATTAGAATCCATAATATCCACAGAAGGCTCAGAATGTTCAGCACGCATAGAGAATGTCAACGTTAATTCCGATGGTGCGTTAGTACGGCTCATATTTATCACCTGACCGAATTTCACTCTCCACAGGACATTTCACGGTTTATTATCAACTATAGATAGTCGCACTTTTTAAACTTGCCAAAATGACATATATTTTTTTTTAAATGTCAACAGCTAGGAACGTGTTCTATAGAAGCACAGGCATATCTGTTTAAATCACGAAATTATCAGTTCGCTAAATCATCAGTTCGCTTCAATCATTTGATATGCATCTGAGATGCATAGTTGCATAGTTTATGTTACAGTTATGATATTTGCATAAACATAATAGAATAAAACATTATCTGTGTCGTATCACTGGAAGTTCTGTTTTAAGTCCCAGCGGTTGTCCTGTGTTCAAGGTTTCAAACTTTCCGAGTGAATGATATAACTCAGCATGAAAACTGGCAGTATAAAGAAATAATTAAAGATGTATACAGGGATGCACAGCTGATCTGTTTTTTAAAGTACCTAACTTAGTTTTCAATTAGAATCTAATGTGTAAAATAGAAAATTGAGCACATTTTTACAGAACTGTTAATTGCATTGGAAGTTATCTTGGTCTCAAAATGACTACGAAGAAAAAAGGAATCTGTTTCATCAAATTATGATGAGACTTTGTAGAAACTTTCATGGCTCAATTGTACTTCGTACTTCAATCAGACAATCCCTTTAAGTTATTTTTAATATGAAATGTTATGGAACTCTGTATATATTGATAACATATTAGCCAATTTTTGTCCAAACTCAAAAATCTTCAAATTCTATCAAATTCAATTCAAAGCCAATCAGATATAATAATATACCAAATTTAAAGGACCATTAGAAAATGAAAGATTTATCAATGTTCATCGAAGGATTTGAACAGTTTTCAGTTGAACACATACATTGATTAACTCCAGACAAACCATACAACAGACAAAAAACAAACAGAATCAGAATAGTCACTAAGAAATAATCTTTTTCTGATATTCAATCCATTTCACTTAACATTCCATATAGCTACATAGAAAATATCAGAGAATACCACCCTGAACACAATGTTCATCCAAATAGCTGTATATATAAAATATATTGAGAAAAACGTTTAACTGATATCCCACATGGTTTATTGTATAGAGTACATATGTGATACAAATGCTGGTAACAAATGTGTATCGGACAGATCTCATACAATGCACGGTCTGTATTGGCTGTTTGTATCGGGGATGTAGGTAAGTACTAAGATCATGGTGCAATTAACGGTACAGAGAGTGATGCATCGTGGGAATGATGCAGATCAGGCACACAGATGGTGAAAACTAAAATTAACTCAATGAGTCGAGCTACTTAACCCTGTCACATGCTAATCAGAACACCTGTAGTGTCAGATGAACATGATTTGTACTATTTCTTTATAGTTATCAGGCCAATAGGCATAATAGCAGTTTTGGGCAATATTTATCTTGATTTCGTTTCAATCTTAGAATGAACAAGAGGTTGCACCGGTGGGTGCTGGCATACCCATAAGGTGGCAAATTCGAACTGACAAAGTATGGTTGAGATATCTGCTCTGAGAGAAAAAAATCCCCCGACATTTTCATATAAACAAAGATAAATATAACAGAACACCGGAACAAAAGAATTGAAAACTCAATTGATTGCGATCATAGTAGTGAACATCCATACCAAATGTCATTTATATCAATCAACTGGTGGTGGAGATATGGACATAAAACCAACACTTCCAAATAACTCTAGAATGGAAAATCGTGAATATCCATACCAAATTTCATTCAGATGTTTAAGATAACTGCCTGGACAGCTGATAAATGTCCAGATGGACGGACGAGGTCAATACAGTATATCCCGCCATTCTCTTTGAGAGTGGGTGTATAAAAACATCGAGATTCATTGGCTTTGAAATTTTCCCAAAGTGGCAGAAATTTTTCAACCATATAAAATATTTTTATATATAGCCCCAGGGACCAGCCTAAAGGGCGACATGGGTGACAAGTTTAACCCTTTCAGTGACAGGTCCGATTTTTGTATCAACCCATATACCCTATGCCAATGCATTCTCTTATATATGCGAGTCGACCATAGGTCGCCTCGCATATATAAGAGAATGATTGACCTAACAATTTTTCATCATTTGTTATTATTTTTTACAATTTTATTAATTTTTTCTTATATTCTTTAACAGACTTATTTTGTAGGTTTAGTGCCAGGGAATCTTACGTTTTTCATGGGCATCAAAATTATTACTATGAATACTTGGTGATAGTTTTGAGTTATAACATGCCCCTAAGGTTTTATCCAGTTTGTTTTTAAATTCGCTATAGCATGCTTAAGCATACCCAAAAAAATTCAACCCAAAAAAATCTAAAAAATCTTTAAAAAAAAAAAAACAACTTTTTTTTATTTTTTTAGGACCAATTTTACAGACCGTAAATTAGGGCCGATGAGATCGGCCCCTGGCACTGAAAGGGTTAAACACTCTTGGCAGGTGGACCCTGCATAGTGCACAAAACACTGGTTTAGAAACTTGGTAACAGGCGGAAGAGGGGAGGTTTTTCTATTGGAAGTTGTGAGAACCCCCTCTCCAGTTGCTTCCATCATCCTTGTATGATACATATTTACAGGGTGATAAAACCTGTCCCCTCTTGCTTTGTTGACTATACTGTACATTATATGGTTATCACTGAATCTCAAATTTTATTCAAAAGTAGCAAAATATACAACTCGTTATCCAAAAACCATATACTAACTTAAATTATTAGGTGAAAAATAAAAATATCGTTTAAATATCCTATAGTGTCTGCAATTTCCAATTACTGTTGTTTTAGGCATGAAATTTCCAAAAAAATTATACTTGATTTGGAGGAGAGGGGTGATAAAAACTTGTGTATTCCATACCACCCAGTCTGAGGCACACTTTATACATCTGAGTGCCCTTCTCGCTGTATCAATCATTGAGATACATATCGCGTCAGTGATGATACGGCTGTTTATTTATCATATCACTCAGGCTGATGTTTGATTGTTATGTCTCTCAAATGGCATTTTTACATTGTATCAATCACTGCATGAGTCTCAATTTTTTTTTTAAGAAGTAAAATATACAACTCCTTATCCAAATACCATATACTTACTTAAATTTTTATGTGAAAAATTGAAATATCGATTTAATATTCTATAGTGTCTGCAATTTATAATTACTGTTGCTTTAGGCATAAAATTTGCAAGTGTTAAAAAAAATAATATTTGAATTGTGGGAGAGGGTGATAAAATCCCTCCCCTCCCCATTGCCTTGTTGACTTTCTGTACCTTCATTGTGGACACGTTCAAACTTTTCGCTTGTGTCATAAATACCTTCATTTCTGATGCCTATCAACCTTCCTTGTACTCGTGTATTCCATACCACCCAGTCTGAGGCACACTTTATACATCTGAGTGCCCTTCTCGTTGTATCAATCATTGCAATACATATCATGTCAGTGATGATACCGCTGTTTATTTATCATATCATTCAGATGATTGGTGCATTTGATTGTCATGTCAGAATGGTTCTCAGAATAGCTCTGGCATTCTTGTATTGTATCAAACATAACAATAACCTGTTCGCAAGTAATCAGATGAATTCCATGTGTAAACGTGATCAAAGAGCTTCCTTCTGTAAAGCAGGCATGAGGAGTGGACCTATTAGATGCAGCACATGATTACAGTATTCTTCCTGTCTTCATCAGGAACCTACCTCACAATTCGCTGGTGATATTTGAAGAGGTCATAAATTCAAATTAGCAATTGTTCAGGAGAGACAAAAAACTGATTCTGACTTTATTATGACAATTTCGAATTGGCGATTTTCATTGTTTCAAAGTTTTACGATGTTTCTTCTGTATTAATAAGTAACAATTGATCATATTTTGCTGAGGTTGTGCTTGAATGTAGGTATTTGTGTATGCGCCTGCACATTGTACATCTCATTTGGGTGTGATATATAAAGGGGAATGCCTTTTGAATCCAATATCCATGACTCCATGACTCATATGGTAATTCGAAAATGTCATATAAAGTTTACTTCCTTTTCGATCTGGATTTTTCGGCCAATAATATTTATGTATTTTTGTCACATGTTGAAACAATCAGACTTCTGATTGGAGATTGGGGTCACAGTTTAATATACCCGATGTAATAGAGTCCGCTGATTCCGAATCTGCAATAAAAAATATTGCGCCAAACAACTTTACGACCTGTTCAAATCTGTAATCTCTAAACCATCGCTTCAGACATTCAGATAACTGCTATCTGGAACTCACCCAGTGGATGAGCTAGATATTTGTTGCAGGAGTTATTGTTGCATTTTACGAACATCTATGAAATGGTTGAGGTGTGTTTATTGTTCAAAATTGGGGCACAATCAATGGCTATTTTCCTTGTAAATTTCAGATAGAAATATGAGTATTTAACGATTACTGATTTCTGAATGTGCATTGTGGATTTCCATTAGTGTATCCCATCAGATAAACATTTATATGTTTAAGTTTAAAATCAAAACTGCTTTGGATTAGAGACTTGATTGGTGAAGTAGGTTCCTGGTCCTGTTGATTTGTTGATGTTATAAGAGGAGCGGATAGCTCAGTTGGTTTGTGGGCCGACCACTGAGCTACACCTTCGACACGGTCGAGGGTTCAAATCCGACAATATATCGGTCGGACTTTGTGTCGCCATCTGCATTCCCAGTACCATGGGCATCACAAATCAATCATCGATGCCACGATCAGTGATCTGAGAAAGATTCCAGAAGCCAAAGAGTCTCAGACAAAATTTGAAAAAATGCGTACTGGACTAACTTCGTACCTCTGCTCCTCTCGTAATGTCATGACCAGGGATGACACTACGCTTGGCACACCGTCGGATCGGGAGCCGACGCTAATGGCTGCCCCGTGTGCAACAATGTGCGCACGTTAAAGATCCCTACTGTGGCAAAGAAGTCACGGGTTCGGCAAAAACTTCCTGGAAAAATTATGGATCTACTCGATCCCGTAAAAGCCAGCCTTGGTCACTAGGACGCAACAACTACAGACAGACAGACAGACTAACGTGCAACAGAATTGGTATCATAGAAATGTTGTGGAATTCTGAATTCTTGTCAAAGCAATAGTTCTTGTATACAGTAATGCTCTAATTAATCGACCTCTTAACCAAAGCAGAATTATGGGTAACTTTTCAGGATTTAGTCGGAAATATGGCTTGTTGCCATTCATCGGAAAGCTCTCGGGGAGAGCTTTCCGATGAATGGCAACAAGCCATATTTCCGACTAAATCATGAAAAGTTACCCATAATTCTGCTTTGGTTAAGAGGTCGATTAATTAGAGCATTACTGTAGCTTTATGAATCCATAGGCTGGCTATGATTACCTTTGCTGGGATGTTTAGAAAATATATGGGGACAGGCAGAGAAACATCCTGTTCTCAGAATAGCTCTGGCCAAGCTAGGATATAGTGTGTCTGATATTTGCTGAATGAGGTCCCCAGAGGGTGAATTTAGTGATGCTAACCCATAAGGTGGGCTAGCTTCACCAAATTCACCCTCTGAGAACCTCATTCTGCTCAGGCCTAGACCTAGACCTAGGATCAGATTGACGTTCCCCAGCTGAAGTTGGTGATGTTCAACCATTAGTCACCTCGATTATGCATTTTATCTTCTACAAATTAGGGGGATAAAGAAACTGAATAGAAGGGGTAAAGAAACTAAAAACAATATTAATTTGAGACTATAGATACTTCCCAGAAGATGAGGCCTAAGCAGAATGAGGTTCCCGGAGGTTGAATTGGAGATGCTAGCACGCTGTGCAGGTCACATCACAAAATATACCCTCTGGGAACCTCATTCTACAAATGTCAGGCGCTCTATTTTCAGACTTTTTTTTTTTATAATTTCTTTATTCCCATGAAACATCAATTTTAAACATTACATTACATCAGTATCAATAACAGAGTATAAAAAGTCAAACATGTATACATGGTATTTTGTGTAAACACATTAATGTACATAAATGTGGATTTACATTTGGATCGTACTAAATTATCTTGTAATGACGGCTGAATATGGTGTATATATGCATTCATTTATATTAATCATAAAATATAGAAACATTTGAAGGATGTTAGTCTTGTAGGCTGTGGTAAATTGAAGCCCATTTCCCATAAAATTTATCTAGACAATTGTTTGTTTGTGCAATATATCTTTCATTCTGCATGACGTAATTTATGTTTGCCTTTACTGCAATAAAAGATGGTCTTTGGTTGTTAATTTTACTTTTATATATGGAAAATTTAGTTATTTGGATACACAGGTTGACAATAATCTCTGTTCCATTTATTCCAAATATAATATCTATTTTAGAAAATGTGTCTAGTTGTGTTTGACCTGTTGCCACTAGCCATGTATGTAGGCTATTCCAAATTTCAGTTACATGTTCACATTCTGTAAACAAGTGGACAATTGTCTCGGCATGGATATTACAGAAAGAACATTTGTCATTATCTATGACTTGTATAATTTTTAAGAAATGATTTGTTGTAAGGATCCTCTGAAGGATTCTATATTGGAAGTATCTCAGGTTTGTGTCAATTGATGTTTGAAATGGTAGCATATAGTATGATTGCCATTGGTCTTCATCAGGCCTGATATTCAAGTATTGTGCCCACTTTATTTTGTTATTAGAGGTTGCATTTATCAAATTTTTATTAAATAATTGGTAAAATGTTTTGCATCCTTTTTTAACATTATACAGTGAGAGAATGGACAATGTTATATTTGGACCTTCTTCAACTTGTATGACTTCATTTGCGATTTTAGCACTCCATTCTTTAGGTATTGATTTTTTTATTCTAATTATGTCCATAAATGTTGCCTGTATATTGTATCTTGACTTTAATTGTTCATGAGTGAAGAAATTACCATGTTCATTTAGCAAGTCTTTAATATAAACAATACCTTTTTTGTGCCATGGTTTTATATATCCTATTTCAATTTTTGAATTGTGCCATATTGGTTCATTTAAAATGTCTTGTATGTATATAGGTTTAATTAAACTATTATATTCAGACCATGTTTTTGCTATATCCTTCCATCGACGTATATTGATCGATGATCCTTCCAAAATGGGTTTTTTATTTTATTTATTGTATTTATATCATTTGCGCCACTTTGGAAGTAGAATTCGGGGATATTTTTAGTGAAGAACAAAGTCCATCTATCTGATTTGGTCAATACTCTTTTGATCCAGGAGATTTTTAGACCTTTTGTATAATTTAATAGATCAATCATTTTTAACCCTCCTTCGTTATATTCTTTTTTTAACATGTTCCTTTTAATTTTTCCTTTTGGTTTATTCCAAATAAAATGAAAGAAAATATCCTCTATCTCTTTTATTAATGTATCAGCTGGTGTGGGCAATATAGTTAACAGGTGGGTAATTATTGGCACTGTTAGTGATTTGATTACTGTAATTTTGCCTAAAGGTGTTAGTTTTCTCGAGTTCCACATATTTAGTAATCTTTTCATTTTATTTATTTTTGGAATTATATTATCATCAATCATTTTGTTTTGATCAATATTGAATTGTACTCCCAGGGCTGTAAATTTACCATCTGTAATCCAATCAGGGTTGTTTTCCTTACAAAAACGTCTATCTGAGTCTTTCATTGATCCTATCCATACAACTTTTGTTTTCTGCATGTTTATTTTCAAGCCAGATATTGTATAAAACCATTCTAGAACTATATAGGCTTCTTTCATTGATTGTTCGCTTCCGTCTAGCAATAGGTAAGTATCATCAGCATATTGGGATATTTTAAATTCCTCACCCCATAAACTAATACCCTTTATCAAGTTATTTTTTCTGATTGCTAATCCAAGAATTTCTACGCACAGGATAAATATATATGGACTTATTGGATCTCCCTGTCTACACCCTCTTTCTAATTTAAATCTAGGTGAAAAGTGTCCATTTGTTATCACACTCGCCTCTGAATTGTTTTGAAATAATTTAATCCATCGTTTAATGGACTCTCCGAATTTAAAGATATCAAGGACTTTTGATATGAACTGCCAAGAGACTGTGTCAAATGCCTTTTCGAAGTCGATCATCATGATCATTCCTGGAATATTTTGGCTGTTGGTTTCAAACATAATATCATATATCAATCTTGTGTTTTCCCCTATGAAACGACCCGATATAAATCCTTTTTGATCTTCGTTTATTAAGTAATTTAAGTTATTTTTTATCCGTTCCGCTATACAGGAGGAAGCTAGTTTATAAGAGGTATTTAGTAATGTTATTGGTCTCCAGTTCTTTAAGAAACATCTTGGTTTTCCTGGTTTAGGTAAACATGTTATTATACCCCTCTTTTGTGAGAGTGACAGTTGTTCTGTTTCGTATCCATAATTGATAGAGCGTAGAAGAAAATGGCCTAAGTCTACCCAAAAAACTTTGAAAAATTCTGTTGTATAACCATCGTCCCCAGGACTTTTGTTATTTTTTGTTTTTTTAAGCGCTTTAACCAGTTCTGTCATTGTGATTGGGCCTTCACATTTCATAGATTCTGCTTCTGTAAGAGTTGGAATTATACTTAGGTCAATATATTTTGTAATGTTTTTATGACTATAATTTACAGAATTATTTGCTGAATAAAGTTTTTTATAGAAGTCCTTTTGTCTATTTAGTATTTCCTTTTGTTCTACGATAGTATCATTATTTTCTGTTTTTAATTCTTGGATATTTTTGTTTACATAGTTTTTATTTTCAAGGTTACAGAAATAGTTTGTTGATTTTTCTCCTAATTCCATCCAATTTGCTCGAGACCGTATTATTATTCCTTCAATTTTTATGTTTCTAATTTGTTCTAATTCCTTATTTAATGTTTCCAATTGGTTTTGTTTGTTGATGTAATTAGTGGGGTTTATTTTTATTTCCTCTTCAATTTCCTTTATTTTTTTGTTTAAGTTTAGTTCTTTTTCTGTGTCTTTTTTTTTTTTTTTTTTAGATGCATAATTTATTATTTTCCCCCTAAGGGTCAGTAATAGGGTTTCCCAAAATAATTGATCATTTATTTTAAATTTTATTTCGCTATTTGGGAAATTCATTACATTTTGGTTATAGGGGGGGCTGGCATATTGGGTTTTCAAATCAATAATTGATTGTTTTATTATTTTAATAAATTCTGTGTCTTTTAAAAGGGAATTATTGAATTTCCAGTAACCTCTGCCCTTGTTATGTTTTGATACAATCATTTTTATTTTGACGGGTGAATGGTCGGATTTATATTTTGGTAAAATAGTCGAGCTTGAGATGACAGGCATAATATCCTCTGAAACAAGTATGAAATCCAGCCTGGACATTTTTATTGGATTTTTGTGGTGCCATGTGTATTGGTGTTCATTTTCATTAAAACATCTCCATACATCAACTAGATCTCTTTGTTCTGCTATTTTCAATACTTCTTTTCTAGCATTTGGGTTGTTTGTGTTTTTATAATTATATGAATCATGCTCTGGATTTAAAACTAAGTTCCAGTCGCCACACATTATAATACTATTATTTTGAAAATTTTCTATTTCATTATTTAGATTCTCGTAAAACTTTGGACAATCTTTATTGGTACCATACACATTGACTAATGTTAATCTTTTACAGTTTGTTATAGTTAGATCTATTATAATATAATTTCCATTTGGGTCTTCCTTTACTTTATGTATACTATACTCAAAGTTGTTATTAAAAAGTATGGCCACCCCCCTTGCGTTTGAGCTATAGGTTGTCATTTCGATACGATGTCCCCATTCCGCTTTAATTTTTTGTTTCATTTTATTGTCAAAGTGTGTATCCTGTAAACATGCAATACCTATTTTTTGTTCTTTTATTTTACTGAATATATCATTTCTTTTAATACGATCGCCAAGACCTCGCACATTCATCGTTACTATACTAATGTGTTCACCCATTTTCAATTATTGAATAATTTTGATATGATATTTTCAGATATACATGTTGAAGAGATCTTTGTTTATGAATAGAATCTTCATGGAAATAAAGCAAAATGTGATTTTTCATAGAATGTGTTTTGCATATATATAAAACAGTGGCATGTATCTCTACCCCTACACTAGGGGAAATGTTAAGCGTTAAGCTTACATAGATATACATACCCATCACCAGTATAAAACTTCCTGTTGTACTGATCATTCGTCAGGTTGGCGTTTATTTTTTTTTTCGCAACCTCAAACATTGAATTTCTTTGGAATCGGGTTTCATTTAGTTTTAATATTATATTTTGTTATGAATATCCATATATATAATATATATATATATAAATACAAATTAAAGAAATTTGAATTTGGCTATGGTATTTTATTGAGGTAATTTGTGTTGGAAATATCCTCAAAAACCATTTAACAATCAATTTATATTCTGGCTATTATCAGTTTACTACATGTAGTAACATACATACACAATGTTTTATGAGTAGGCCTAGCCTTTATATAATTTTATGGTATTCATTCATGTTCATTGAAGATATTTGTGTTTCGAATATTCGATAACTAGTATTTTGACGGTAACCTATGAAACATTATATTTTCAATATTTCAAACACATTTTATAAATACAGTTTGGAAATATAATTCAGCCCTATTGTGGTAATGTATTAAACACAAAACAGTCTTATAAGCATTGTCTCGAAGAAACTCGAAGCTCTTATAAATAAACATTGTCTAGAAAAACTCGAAGATCATCTGGATCATCTATTCATTTTCGCTTCTCTTTTGCCATCTGGAGTGGATGTCCTTTCTAACCTCGATCCACAGTTCAGTACCTTTTTCCTTCACCCGCGCGTGGATACTTTCATCTTGTCGGATTTTGTAGGCTATTTGGGCTAAACGTCCTCGCTCTCTTTTCAACTCTGGCGGGAGGTCTGTCCGAACACTCATTCTGGTTCCTGCCAGCGATTTTCCGGCCTGCAGTATAGACTCCCTCTCGTTCCATTGCAGAAATACCACTATGATTGCTGCTGGCCCTGTGTCAGGTTTTCTAAGACGGTGTGCGTTTTTTATGGACATATTTGTAGCGAAGTCCTCGTCCAGCTTCATGTCATCTTTTACAAAGGATCGGAAACGTTTCATAGTGGCGTTCATGGTGGTCTCATGTCCACTGATTCCATAAAATAATAAGTTATATTTTCGTTCTTGAACTTGGGAAGACAGCAGAGATTTTTTCAGATCTAGGATTTCTTGTTCCATGTTACCTATTTTCGTGGTATTTGTCCGTTGTGTGACTCTTATTCCTTCTACTTCGTACTCTATTTCGTCGATGTTCCTTTTAATAGCGCTGATCTGTCCCTTCATATCCTCAAAACCTCGATTTATCTTCACGTTTAAACCGGCATCCATCGATTCGATCAAACGTTTTATGTCGGCGTTAGACACTTCCGGCGTATTTTCAGAATTTGACGAAGTTTCATTGTCGTTTTCTTCGTTTTTATCACTTGTTGGGTTGATGGCAGCCACCGAGTTCTTTGTACTTCTACCCGGGATTGTCTTTGGCATTTTCGAGGGCTGTCGATTCCTTATTGTGTTAGATTTTTAAATAAATTGAGGAGCCAAAAGAAAAATAAACCTCACGCCGCCATTAAACCGGGAACCTCATTCTACAAATGTCAGGCGCTCTATTTTCAGACTTGTTCATAAGGATTCCATACCCAACAACCCCCACACAGGATCTTTATCTCAGAGTGTGTGTTCCCACCCATGATAATACCTATAGGGACAGTGATAAAACGGGTACCTGATACCACAGTAATAAGTTTTCCGACAGTGATGTAATGGGTATCTGATACAACCATAATACCTATACTGACAGTGATAAAATGGGTACCTGGTTATGATTGCCCGGAAATAAGACAAGATAGGTGTCTACGAAAATAAACTCATGCAGAAATATTCTATTTTTTATTAAGATATTATCAGCAACTTCGGGATAGAACTAATTTATCCAATCTAATGTGTACATGTACATGTATTCATGATTGTGAGTATGATCTGATACTCTTGGTACATGCACTCCATGGTGGTTTTAAACTATTTATCGATGATATTATTTAGAGTTGGATTGAAATAGGAAGAAAAACATTGGGGCTACTTCACCCACAAAGCATTAACCCTTTATAACGGGAGCTGAGCATGCTGATGCAGCATTAAAGATCCTGAGCCAGTGCATTCTCTTATATGTGAGTCTCCCATAGGGAGCCTCACATATATAAGAGAATGTTCTGGCTTACAAGGTCAAGGTTAATATTGTTAGGCCAATATATTCTCTTATATATGCGAGGCTCCCTATGGGAGACACGCAAATATAAGAGAATGCATTGGCACAAGGTTTTCGCAAAATTTCAGGAAGCTGGAAGGGGACTGGAAACAAAAGCGAGCATAAATTTAGACCACTGTGACAACTGAGCTTTTATAAGCAGAATATCAATAATATCACTTGATATTCATAGCAATATTTAATAACCAAATTCTTCAACAATCAAAGTGGGCCTATCGCTTTGAATAGTTCAACCTATTTGTTCCTTCTCGTAAAGACATGATGCCTCAGGTAGTTGGTAACCATTGGTTATACTGCTGAATGTAAATCACCAAAAAAATTGATATGTGTCTTTGATGAAAATTAGATTCACACTGGCCAATCTTCTTGATATTCTGGTAACACGCTTCACTATTAGAGAGGTAAATGGGAATTCTCCGAGGCATATGCATATAGCCTATATTTCTGCTACCAATTAAATCACCAAGGGAATTAATCAATTAAATTCCTCCCAAATCATCTGTAGTTCTAGGTTAATCCCACTCAATTTACAAGTGGAAGTGTTTTCAGTACACTCCTGATGGAAGTACAGTCAGGGTCGGAGCAAATTGTAGATAGTGCTGAAAGAAGACATGTATATAGTCAGAGTCAGAATCAACTGCGACTATAAGAATTAGCTAGTTGGTTGCATTTTGGCACTGTTAATGTTTTAGCCAATGGACCGATTAGAAATGCAGAAAGTTAAATGTTTAAGTAATACTAGATGTGAACATGAAGAGATATATATAAATTAAAATCCAAAATGGCCACCATGTTTTTGTTTTTTTTTAATCGGAAAAATTTGATGGCTCCAATCTAGTGTGGTCGCCTGAGGTTTCATATGAAGTTTGGTGATGATCAGATGAGGGATGTCGTCTGTAGGGCGTGCCGAAGGATTTAGTCATGCAAAGAGTAAAATCCAAGATGGCCGCTGCTGGTCATGGTTTTCAATGCAAAAATATTTGATGGCTCCCATCTAGAGGTCACCAGAAAGATCCATATGAAGTTTGGTGATGATTGGATGATGGATGTATAGTCTTTAGGGTGTGCCAAAGGATTTTATTCATGCAAAGAGTGAAATGAAAGAAGGCGTTCACCCCCGAAGATCCAAATGAAGTTTGGTGATGATCGGATGAGGGATGTGCATGGTCTGTATGGTGTGTCAAAGGATTTAGGCATGCAAAGAGCAAAATCCAAAATGGCTGCCGGTGGCCATGTTTCTCATCGAAAATCATTGAATTTGATAGCTCACATTTAGAGGTGATCCTAAACATGCCTGTAAAATTTCAAAAGAATTGTCCAATAAATGCAGGTGGCAGGGTGTGCCAATGGATTCAATTTGAAATTGAAGATCGCTGCTGGCAGCCATGTTTTTTTAAACAAATTTCGGAAAATATCAATGGCTCCCATCTGGACGTCATCCCCGAAGATCCGTATGCAGTTTGGTGACAATCAGATGAGAGATGTGACCTGTAGGGTGTGCTAACGGAAATTGTTGACTGACGGATGGATGGATGGACGCCAACCCATGGCAATTAATAGCTCAAAATGTATGGAAGAAACATGCATAATTATTATGCAAATTTGATTGAAACATACAGAATATCAATGACGTTCAGTGCTGTACTTTTTTAATCTGCCAGATGAGTATTCCACACAAAATGTCTGACCAACTTGTATCCATTCTATATGGACTGCGACAATATCAACATGTATTTGTTAAGGAGTTAGAGGAATGGGCAGGTTGACACATTTAACTGATGAAAATTAAACTATGTATGGGCACCACTGTAAACATCACCACTGTAAACGCCACCACTGTAAACGTTTGAAATATCATCACCATTGAGAAGAACATGGAGAAATGTTTGTTCTAAAATTCATGATTTATAGCGCTAAAATAATGAAATTTTGTATGTTGAAACCATTGTTATGTAAACAAAGTCTTACATTGATTTGTCAACAAACATCGCTAAAATATGTAGTAAGTTCAAATATTTTAGTCTCAACATGACTTTAAAAATATATATCAATGCTTTGACAATTTCAAATGTTTACCATCAAGTTTTGATTAAACATCTTATTTGACTAATCGGAATTTTATTGTTAATTGCACTATAACAGTAATCTTTACATAACAATGGTTTTGACTTGTGATATCTCATTATTGGACAGTTATTATAATGAAAATAAGAGCAAAGTCAATCTATTTTTTATGTACTTGTTGATAATAGCTGTTTTATAGACTTTTATGTTATTTTGAATGAACCCACTTCGAAGACCTTGAGTCCCTTTAATATAGTTTAATTTAGAATACTTGCTTTAACCACTTCTTTACTAAATACTCATTGACGAGTAGTTGCATTAGGAAATGTTCAGACAAGAGAATCTATAAGTAGGTCGTTTGTTGAACTTATTATCTGAACATATCCATCCAATGAATAAGAATCCTCAAGTTCTGTATTTGTATTATCTGTCATCGCCTTATTTTTCCTGAAAACCGGTCCTGATGAATTATTATAGACCATTCCAATGTATACTTTTATAACTGAATGGGAGAATCCATTTAGTGAAGAAGAGTTAGTTAGAGGAATTAATCAGTGTAAAAATGAAAGCCATATTAATCTATTTACTGTAAATGAACTGAACTTTATTGCATGTTGCTACTGTAGAGACGAGGACATCATTATGGAATGGAACCCCATTTTTGTTTTTCACTTTCATTCCAAACATACTATGCATTACATGCACCTGAGTAGTTTGCATCAAAGTACTGCCTGTATTCTCTCTGTAATTATGGAAATAACAGTGGCAATAATGAAGTCACATTTCTTCAATTCATAATTGTAAATCAGTGTTTCTGTGAAGTTTGCGCGTGTACCGTATATATATATAATTCTGAGCTACCTATAAAAGGATGTATTTCTGAAGAAAAAAAACAGCTCTTTTTAATGACACTGACCACTTCACATAATCCATAATTTTGGCATCTAAAATTCTGAATAGCTATATTCAACTAAATGATAGCACCGCCTAAGCTAATACTCTGATAGAGCTCTACTATGTACCACTATGACTATTTAAAAGAATTCTGTTTCAGGAAATCGGAAAACCCATAATAATGATGGCTTCTTGTGGGTGTGGTGATTTTGGATGAAATACTATCATAACCAGTCATAACTGCATATATCTTCTTATGTTTCATGCTTAACATCAGATCAGAATAGATAATTCAAGATCCATTTAATAGCACTAAGTGTACAAACAAGAATATTTCACCGCAACACGACAAGTTTGGAAATCCGAGTTCTAAAACCATGTTTTCTTTTGTTTACTTCTGGGTAAACATTATGAAACACTGTACATATGTTCAGACACACTACTTCATAGTAATATTTAAAACTTTCTTTCATTTTGTGATATCTGATAAATTTTCTGTAGAAATTGGTAAGCTTTATTTTCTGCAAAATGCAGAATACGTTCAACAGCAAAACAAATTTAGAAAATATAAGAATTTCTTACATATGTTTATGGTGAAAATTAGATAGAGATTCTGACATGCTGTACAGTGCATTCCTCTTTGAAACTATGAAACAGTATACTGTTCAAATATTATTGTCTATTCCTTCATCATTAGCAAGAAAAGATGGATAACTCTATACTGACTGCAAGGAATAAGTAAGCTGCAGATGTTATTTTCATTACAAGAGTTATCACTCCTGATCGATCTTTTCATTCAGAAAACATGTATGATATGTGAACTGTAAGATTTATGATACCAATAACAGAAGTCTTGAATGACTTTTTCAAAATAAAGTGGTCTTTTTTGCCTTCATCTTAAGATGAAAACAAGGAAAATAGTCTATAAATGGTGAAACTTATTGCCATGGGTCTTGTGTAATTAAAATGTGATGAGTGGGAACGAGACAGTGTTTCTTTAGATTTCTTAGCATACTTTATAGATCAGAACAGCACAGTTATTTCTTTAACCCTTTCATTACTAAATGGATTCTCCCATTCAGTTAGAAAAGTACATATTGGAAATGTCTATTATTCATCTGGAGGAGTGTTTAGGGAATATTAGCAGATGACACATGAAGTCCTATTTAGTGGTGTGTAGTTTACAATTAAATTGTGATGAGTGGGAATGAGACAGTGTTTCTTTGGATTTGTTAGCATACTTTATAGATCAGACAGCACAATTACTTCTTTAATTAACCATTTCATTACTAAATGGATTCTCCCATTCAGTTAGAAAAGTATATATAGGAATTGTCTATTATTCATCTGGAGGGTATCAGGGAATACTGGAGGGATCAGGTTATTATGTTTTCATATTTTTGCAGTCTTTGATCAGGAACCAGTCTATTAAACAAGAGACATTGAGTGTGCGCAAATATGAGAGTTGCAGAAACTATGACTTATGGCAGCTAGATACCAACGTTTATTCACTAAACAATGATATCAAATGTGGGACGAAAATCATTTATTAAATTGTGATTTGAAGTCTCCCCATGTAGATTCTTTCTCAAATGCTTCGGAAATATATCCTGGGAGAAAAAATTACATGATCCATCTAACCTGTATCCATCTAAAAAGTATTATCATGATGATTTAGAGCCGTTTGGTGGCAATAAAATTTGGCATCTTCACACCTAAGCCTTAAATGTTTTGGGGGAAAAAGGTGAAACCTTTTTGGAAAAGTGTCTTATACTCTTGGAGTCTACAGGACCAAAATCTCAACACAGCCCCAGGAGATATCCTGTCTCAACCGTTTCATTTAAATAAACATATCTCAGTGGACAGGCATATGTTCATTAACAAGAGGTACGCTGTCGCGTGGCATTTGCCCCCAACCGTAGCAATTCGGATTAAGCATGGACGAAACTGCGGATATCCGAGGAGGTCTATATGACCATTCCAAAAGAAGTTCGTACAGAAATGTTAACTAAAAACCCCAAAAACAAGCGATCCGGAAACCCAAAAACAAACGAAAATTCAAATTTTCTAAGTAAAAAAAGGGCCATAACTCTGGTGAAAATGGGTGAACGAAACCAGCGCTATGCATGTAGCTGTTCCCCCATGCTGCTCTATCACCATACCAAATATCAGCTAAATCTGCGCTGCGGTTGCTGAACAATAATGCAAAATGTTTGTACGGACGGACAAAATTCAAATTTCCTAAATTGAAAAAAGGGCCATTACTCTGGCAAAAATCATCAGATCATACCCAAATTCGCACTTGACATGTATTTTCATATAACTGATCCACAAAAATACGGGATTTGCAATCGTACCACCAAAGCTCACGCTATCATCTGGAAACCAAAAAAACAAGAGAAAACTGGAATTTTCTAAGTAAAAAAAGGGCCATAACTCTGGTGAAAATGGGTGGACGAAACCCGCGCTATGCATGTAGCTGTTCCCCCATGCTGCTCTATCACCATACCAAATATCAGCTAAATATGCCCAGCGGTTGCTGAACAATAATGCTAAATGTTTGTACGGACGGACAGAGACGTCGACTATATACCCGCCGACTTCAAGTCGGGGGCATAATAAAGACCAATATATTCTTTATAAATGATCTGATGAAAGATGACTCAGGACTCCTTGTCTATGGTGCATTTTGATGTAAATATAATTTACGCACTCCTTTTACATGTTACCAGGGACTTTTGAATGCAAATTAATTTGTTTGGAATTTGTAAAGCATATGCAGCCAGGCTAAATACTATGTCACATATTTTTGAACATTTCTTCAAGTATTACAAATCCAAAGGTGATGTAAAATCAAAATTCAATAAGAAAATACAGGAACCAACCTTGAGGACGACATGGGAGATATCTTCTCACTAAATTGTGTTACTTCTCCCTATTTTTGTCTAGGGAGAAGTGACCTCTCTCATATGCAAATATGATTTCCTGCAGCATATTTAAACTGTATTTTCTGATTATAATGGTGTCCTTCCTTACTAATTATAGTCATTTTATATATGGGCTTATACTTTAATATTTGCAAATAGAAGAGTGATGTTGGGGTGTAAATTGAACTTAAGCCATTATGACTTCTCCTTGATAACAGTCCATTTCTCCCTATTAATAATCAAATAAGGAGAAGTGACTTCACTCAATTTGAAACCTCCAGACCGGTCAAGCCTGGTTATTGTGTGTCGACATTTGCAGAATGAGATATGCCCCCAGAGGATGAATATAGTGACGCTATCCAGCATGGCAGGCTAGCATCACCAAATTCACCCTGAGGGACCTCATTCTGCGTAAGCCTCATTTTCTGGGAAGTGTCTATAGTCTCAAATTAACATTGTTTTATTTGAAGTTGGTGATGTTTACCCATTTAATAGTCACCTCGATTATGCATTTTATCTTCTCCAAATATTCAGTTCAGTTTCTATATCCCCTAATATCACCTAAATTGTAGAAGATAAAATGCATAATCAAGGTAACTATTTATAAAGGGGTACTCTACACTAAATTAGGCCATTTATGGGACCATCTCCTTTTGTACTCCACAGAATATATGCAACAAATGAATAAATTTGAGCCATGGATTAGTGTAAAATACACTCATGTATTCTATCAACGATGCAAACCCCATGGTAATTATAATGAAAATGAATTGATGACTCCAGTCATAAAATCATTTTCATTATAATTACCATGTTGTTTGCCTTATTCATAGAGCACACGAGTGTATTTTGCACTAATCCATGGCTCAAATTCAATAATTTGGTGCATATAATGTTGAGTATAAAAGGAGATGGTCCCATAACTGGCCGGATTTAGTGTACAGTACCCCTTTAAATGGGTGAACATCACCAACTTCAAATGGGAAACTTCAATCTGATCCCAGGACTCATATAGCAGTTGAGGCCTAAGCAGAATGAGGTTCCCAGAGGATGAATTTGGCGACGCTAACCTGCCGTGCATCTGCAAATATCAGACACACTAAATCCAGGGGTGTCCCTGAGAAAAATAGAATATGTTGCTCTCTTGAAGCCAGAATACATCATTAAATATTTATTGCATATGTTCGGACATTTTTGCACTGAATTAACCTCAGATGATTTTGTGTTTCTGGTGTTATAACAACCTCATATGACATCCCACATGTTTCGATTTTCCAAAAAAAATACAAGTTTCAAATAACTATAAATTATCATATTAATTTTCAATAACAAAATGACATTCTTTGGTATTTTTATGCCCCGAAGAATAGTCACATTTGCTTAAAAAAATTTCAGTAAAGCAAGCCACAAGTAAATAGTGATGGTAAATTAGATTTTGCATGATGTAGTTGTCACCGAGGTCTAGAACCATGATTACATCTTTAATATTTATTGCATATGTTCGGACATTTTTGCACTGAATTAACCTCAGATGATATTGTGTTTCCGGTGTTACAACAACCTGATATCGAGATCGCACATGTTTCGAGTTTCGCATCTTCTTACATCTTCCTTCTCTCATAGACAGGCAAACACACAGAGCAGGATCATTCCTTTTGATGTAAAAACGTGAACCACAACCCTAGTGTAAACAAATGGATTACAGTGTACTGATGCAAAACAAGTCATTTGTTCCAACTGATATCAATAAATACTAAAGAATACAGCCCCCAGTGGAATGTGGTGCCAGAAACGCATGCCCTGATTACCAATTACTGGAGAAGATAAGCATCGCAGTATGACTGCTGGGATCATCAGAAGGCAGAATCTTCATGACTCACGTATCTACATGGCCCTTATGCACCAACCATAATAAAATGTTGATAAATTTATCTTGCTCCTTGCCATAAAAAAATATAAATATGCTTTTATAACATTTGTACCATCATTCACACATGGTTAATGGAACCGGGAGGGGAAAATGGTTGTCTCACTCCCATTATAGTTGTATTAGTTTAAAGTTCCAACCAATATTGAGTTTATATAGACCAAAAGTTAAATAGTCATCCAAACTCCAGACACATGTCAGTTATCTCCCATCGCTCCGCTGAGATACCACTGCCATAAGGACATTTGGTAAGGATTTCTGGCATGATCTTAGTTCTTATGTTTTAGGATTAAAATTGTCTATGTCTAGCTCAGTTCTTATTGTTATTATCAATACCGAAAGAATAACCATTATTGCAATCTTGTGAAAATAAGATAATAAGTGACTAAATATAGTTCCAACGATTCGTAAAAATAGATGTATCAGTCCGCGAATTACCATCCTTGTGGCAGTGATCCATCGCAGTGATAATGGAGAGGGCGTCACACACTTTCAGTCAAATTTGAGACTGAAAATGTTGGTGAAAAAAAATTGTAAAAGAAAAGAATGAACAATATCTCTTGTCCTAACATGAGAATGGGCAATGAAATTGAAAGTAGGGTGCATCAAATTTTTTTGAATATTGAAAACATCCACTGAATAAGATAAGCAATCCAGTGTCACTGATGTGATCATTAGAAAGTAGAATCTACATGACTAACATATTTACATGGCCGTTATGCACCAACCATAATAAAATGTTGATAAATTTATCTTGCTCCTTGCCAAATATAAATATGCCTACTACTATATGAAACTAAGAATTCTTTACTAATATACACAACATTTGTTCCATCACTCATGCACATATGATGTGATCGGGAGTGGAAAATTGTTGTCTTACTACCCCTATTAGTTTTATTAATTTAAAGTTCAAACAAATATTGAGTTTATACAGACCACAAGTCAAATATATATTCACCTATTTTCTACTAAATTTGAGACTGAAAACCCCAAAAAGTTGGTAAATAAAAATAATGTAAAAAAGAACGAACAATCTCTTGTCGTCAAATGACAATGCGGAATGAAATCGAAAGTAGGGGTGCATCCAATTTTTTGACACAAGAATTTCGAAAAAATTGGTTTGAGAAGATAAGCACTGACAGTGTGACTGCTGGGATCAACAGAAGGTAGAATCTACATGACTCACGTAATTACATGGACATTATATACGAACCATAATAAAATGTCAATAAATTTATGTTCATCTTACCATACTTATATAAAAACAAAACAGAATTATTTTTATATGAACACAAGGATAGGCTTCGTAATATGCACAGCATTTAATTGTGCCATCACTCACAAGCCTTGAAATAGGGTGTCTGTCATTTTCAGAATGAGGACCCCATTCTGCTATGCGGGGTAGCATCACTAAATTCACCCTCTGGGGACCTCATTCTGCTTACACCTCAGCAGAATGAGGTTCCCAGAGGGTGAATTTGGTGATGCTATCACTAAATTCACCCTCTGGGGACCTCATTCTGCAAATGACAGACACCCTATTTCAAGGCTTGATCACTCATAATATAAATCAGAGATATCACTCCTTGCACCCGGATCTGTGAGTTGCGGTGGCCCTGTGTATAGCGGCTCACCAGCGTGAAAACCGCTTTCACAATCACTCCTGGTTATATGTAAATTTCACTCAAACAGACAGGTGAGTGGGGGTGGGATTAATGCCATGTGAAAGGGCAATAGTTTGTTTATATGTACACCGATTAGCTTGGAATTTGAATATAGAAGAAAGTTCTATTTATTGGAATATGTGGCCAATGTGCAAATAACGTACAAATCTGGCAAGTGTGTGATAACCTATGCTGTAGACACTTTTCCGAATGCATGATAATCTCATTTATACAATGGCACCCAATCCCAGTTCAATATGCCCACTTTTCAACATGCATGTCTATGCAGAAATTCGCTATGAGCCTCTCTTAACAAGTTCGAAGAGTGCTATAAACATACCCAAAATACAGCCAAGTACATCGACAGAAATTAAATTTTTGAACACTTGATCCAAACATATCGCGTACGTTTCACAGCAGTCAGACTTTACCGAACTTTGTCGAACTTTGCCCACAATCAAACTTGCATCCATTGAATGTGCGGAACTTGTTTAAATTTTATAATATTTGGGAGACAAGCCCACTTTTCGTGTCAGAATTTTCAAAGAATACACGTTTGTCAAAAAAATCTATAACATTCATTGGATCAAGGATTGCTTCATTCGTTGCGTCTATCATCGGTGTTAACAACTTGTTTATGGAAAAAAACTTATGCTAACCGGGAGTGATGGTGTTTTCCTGCCAGTGAGCCGCTATACACAGGGCCACCGCAACGCACAATCCGGATGCAAGAAGTGGACATGGCAACATGGAATAATAAATGCACAGAACGGCATGTGATTGTAAATGGGTTTGTCAATACCACATGGTGCCAGCACTGAAGGATATGACCAGAGGAGCAGCCTCGAGTTATATCCTTCTGCGATGGCAAACCCATTAACACACATGTCGTTCTGTGTTTATTACGCATCACCCATCCCAGAAACCATTAATTGAACAAACAGACTTACAAAGCTTATTCAGAAACAGACAGCTTGTTTTGTCAGGTGTGATGATGCTTTTATGTTATAGTTCTGGATTTATGGTCGAGGCGAACATCATTTATGTCGTGGGACACATGTGTGGAATCAATTGAAGAATATGACACAGCCCGAGATGATGGAACAGGCATGTAATATACAGTAATGCCCTAATTAATCCACTCCATAACCACAGCAGAATTATGGGTAACTTTTCAGGATTTAGTCGGAAATATGGCTTGTTGCCATTCATCGGAAGCGGGAGAGCTTTCCGATGAATGGCAACAAGCCATATTTCTGACTAAATCCTGAAAAGTTACCCATAATGGCAACAAGCCATATTTCCAACTAACTCCTGAAAAGTTACCCATAATTCTGCTGTGGTTATGGAGTCGATTAATTAGGGCATTACTGTAAGATGAGAAGGGAGGGTATCCATCCCCTTACTCTACTGATATGAGATCTCTGACTATTGCAAAAATGGGTTTTTCATCTTATATTTACATATAAATAATGACGGTATTAAATTATATAAAAACTTTTAACTTATAATTTAGATAAGTGTGAAAATATAAGTAATAAATGGCAGATACAATTGTCATTTGCAGAATGAGGTCCCCAGAGGGTGAATTTAGTGAATTTGGCAGGCTAGCATCCCTAAATTCATCCTCTGGGAACTTCATTCTGCATGGCCTCATCTGCTATGGGAGACAGACTCAGATTGAAGTTCCCAAATGGTGAATATTGTGATGTGCACCCATTGGGAACCTTGATTATGCAATATGTTGTCTGCCAATTTGGGGATATAGAGAAACTAAACTAAAAAAGAAATAGATTCTATGTGAAGAAGTTTCTATAGAAATCTGATAGTAAAGAAACTTTCTAGAGAAGATGAGGCCAAAGCAGAATGAGGTCCACAGAGGGTGAATTTAGTGATGCTAGCCCACTATGTGGGATAGCATCACTAAATGCACCCTCTGGAGACAGTCACATTAAACTCTGGCTTGACCCCATTATTACATTTATGTGTATGCATATATCTGAAGATGAGCTAAAGACCACTCTTCCCTGATGAGATTATAGTTGCGTATTAAATTGAATAAAGAGATAATGATAATAGTAATTGATCAATTTATAACATGCATAAACAGTAATTATTATCCGAGTGTGGATAAATAACCAACTTGCAGCCAGCTACAAGTAATGCCCTAAATAATCGACTCCTTAACCACAGCAGAATTATTTGTAACTTTTCAGGATTTGGCCGGAAATATAGCTTGTTGCCATTCATTAGAAAGCTCTCACTGCGAGCTTTCCGATGAATGGTAACAAGCCATATTTCCGACTAAATCCTGAAAAGTTACCAATAATTCTGCTGTGGTTAAGGAGTTGATTATTTAGGACATTACTTAATTCATCACAATATTATGCATTCCAAATCAAATAAATACTATATGTTATTAATAGGTTGTTTCCATATAGGCCGAGTTATGAGGCCGAGGTTTGTCCTATTGGCCTGAGGCTGCAGGCAGAAGGCTAATACTACAGGCTGAGGTCTCATAACTCATGTCAATGTGGAAACAACCAACTAATAAGTATTTTATTAATTAATAGCAACATTGACAATTGTTGTTTCACAGGATGAATATATTAACATAGATTATCTAGGGCTTTACAGTGCTGCATGCGACATAACAGGCATAACATTTTACAGACATAAGGCTCCTGCTGACGCATAATTATATCTTATGAATATTGAGTATAGTGACCGCTCTGTCCATATCAACTCTTAACCCTGTCTATACTAAATACTCATTGACGAGAAGTTCCCTTAGGAAATGTTCAGATAATAAGTTCAACAAACGACCATTGTTAATCTGAACATTTCCAACCAATGAATAGGAATCATTCAACCATAGGTCATTTGTTGAACATATTAATCTAAACAGCAATACATCTTTAAATATGACATGACATTTATTTTGTCAGATCTTTAATGAACCCGTTCTATCCTAAATGGATTCTCCCAGTCAGTTAAAAAGTGCACATCGGAATGGTCTATTGTTGATCTGGAGGGAGGATGTTAAGGTGATAAAATCAGACGACAGATAAATTAAAGTGCAGAAGGTCCCTATTTATTGAGGGAAATGTTTAGATAATAAGTTCAACAAACTATGGTAAATTGTTGAATTTATTATCTGAACATTTCCTATGGGAACAACTCATCAATGAGTATTTAGTATTGAAAGGGTTAATGATTGACATAACGTTTTTATTTTGTCCATCTTTAACTAAAGATGCTCTATCTCCTCAAGGCTGCACTGCCAACAACAACAAATATTTTTAAGGGGGAGGTCAAGTGATCAATTTTGAATGGGGATTTCCATGCAAATCTCCGGAGCAAAAGTTACAGAGTTGCACATACTTCTGAGTGTGACTTGATGCGGTATTGGAAACAACAGGTATTTGTCTGGCGGGTCCACTTGGAACTTGTTCCATTACAAAGTTGGTGTAATTTATTTTTGAATTTTATACTGATTTTATTTTCAAATGTAGGTCATGTGATGTAATTCCATAAAAAAAATTCCCAACAATTAATTTATTGCAAAATGTTATAACTTACCAAGCGGACCCGCCAGTTAAATATTATGATTGTTCTATGATTTGCCTGCTCTGGTTCCTGAAAAACGCTTCATACATAACTTTTGTCCGGAGATTTGCATGGTAATCGCCATTCAAAATTGGTCACTTTACCTCCCCCTCAATGCACGTCTCAACTATTATTCCCGAAGCACATGAGGGAGACATATAAATTTATGTTGTTGCATATTTCATGAAAAAGTGGTTTAAAAGATAGATTCTAAAAAAAAATACTCATAACCCTTCCATGACTGGAGCTTCATGAAATTTTACAAAAACAATGTGCCAATGCATTCTATTATAAATGCGAGTCTCCCATAGGGAGCCTCGCATATATAAGAGAATACATTGGCCTAACAATATTGACCTTGTAAGCTATTGGGGACTCGCATATATAAGAGAATGCACTGGCACAGGATATTTAATGCTGCAAGAGTGCAGCTCCCATCATGAAAGGGTTAATACTCTAAAATATCCACATTTTCTGGCCAAGTTCATCGCAAAGAATTTGAGAAAATATTTATTCCCCAGGTGACAGCTAAGCTCCTATTACCTGTTCAGTCTGAATCAAAATTATTATTTATACCCCCCCCCCCCCCATCCTCAATTCTACAGTAATGCCCTAAATAATCAACTCCTTGACCACAGTAGAATTATGGGTAATTTTTCAGGATTTAGTCGGAAATATGGCTTGTTGCCATTCATTGGAAAGCTCCCAGTGAGAGCTTTCCGATGAATGGCAACAAGCCATATTTCCGACTAAATCCTGAAAAATTACCCATAATTCTGCTGTGGTTAATGAGTCGATTATTTACTGTATACAGAAAGTTCAGCAAGGAGATACGCCATCTTTGAACTAGAGGATGACATAACAATGTTCACGTTATCTATCTTTAAATACCATGGAATAAATGGGAGGAAACTCTATCATCAATTGAGTTGCTTACCTGTCGCCTGTTTCTCCGTGGTAAGGTCTGATAGTAGAGGTACTGATAATCCTGAAAGTCGTATCCAGGCAGACACTCATTGTTATGATGGTGAAGTGACATATCACAGCTCCCACAAATAAATACAAATAATATCCACGGCACACGCGCCGTTAATTTGGAACCAATCCGAAAATATTTAGAATACTTCTCCACAGGTAATTAAGAACGATTCCGCAACAGCCAATAATTGCCGAACAAACAGAGATAATTGTCAGCGCTGGAAACAATACGATCAGTCACACTGGGAATAAAATTGTTGAAAGCCGATCAAATTCCAATGAGTCCTCTGTGTATCTGGTTAATTCTGTACTTGTTTATGATGAGAATAATCCAGTCCAAACCACCTGATAACCAACATGCAAAAGCAATTTCCTCTCAAGACATACACATGTGTGATTATGCTGCATGCAAATTAACACTGCCTCTGAACTGTATCTTCATTAGTCCCAACTATTTTTTTCATTCACGCTCACAGGTAAGTATTACCGAAATGTTTATAGCGCTCTTGTCTACCTAGGAATTTTTGTAACTTTTCTTGGATGGTTATAACGTTATAATGTAAATCACGATCAACAATCTAAAATTAATCATTAACTCTTACGACCCCCTACTCAGTTGCCAAAGGCTAATAAAACTATATGCTATTCAGCAGCTTCTTGTCTTTAGCTGGTTTCAGTATAAACGCATCTCATAATATGTCAGACCTATGGGTGGTTATCTAGACCTGTACCCAGGCCAACAAATTACTTAGACAGCTAGTAATTCATGTGTGATGAACGAGAATGTAACCTTGGCACAATACGGTGTCTCCAGTGGCAGACAACTGACAAGAGGAACAATAATCCTTATCCCCCTCTATTTTCTATGATATATGATGCATGTGGGTGTGGGTTTTTTTTTTGTATGTAGGATTCTGGTGATTTTTAAAGACATATTGTGTACTTATATCAGTGAATAAAACCAATCAGTTATTATCCAAACACTATCCCCATTGGAAGATTTTAGCAAAGAATTAATATTGTCGAAAATTCCAACCACATCACTAGTACCATTTCAGAGAACACATTGGTTCATCTACGAACAAAAGTAACTATTTACTAATTAACTCAGCTTTCAAAGTGGATATATACTTTGCTCACAGGACAATATAACTGTTATTTTATTGATAAATAAAGTTTATAATATGCTTGCCTATATAATTACCAAAATGTCGATTGTCGTAATATCTATTAGAAGTCACAGTGAAATAAAATGTTGTTATTTCACTGTAGCTTTCATTATTTCACTGTAACTTTGGGGTCAATCAGTCATTTCTGTCCAAAGGATTGTTCAAATTGATGTACTATTAAAAGTGAGTATGCCGCACAATGTAGCGACATTAAGCATTAATACGGCATACATAATAAATAGAATACCTACAGTTTTTTGTTTGAATACCTGAAACATCTCATTCCTGTCTGGAAAGAAATATGGAATTTTCTTGTGAAAACTTTTTATTTCTTTCCAGAAAAGAATGAGTTATTTTGGTATACAAACAAAAACTGTAGGTATTCTCTATATATTTGACATCCTAAAAATTTTACACCCCTCCCCACCCCAAAATTTTGAACCACCAATGTTCCCAGCAAAAATAAATATTGCATTGTGAAGATGACAATGTAATGTACAGTAATGGCCTAAATAATCGACTCCTTAACCACAGCAGAATTATGGGTAACTTTTCAGGATTTAGTCGGAAATATGGTTGAGAGCTTTCCGATGAATTGCAACAAGCCATATTCCGCATAAATCCTGAAAAGTTACCCATAATTCTGCTGTGGTTAAGGAATCGATTATTTAGGGTATTACTGTAACCATGTGTAACCCAAATAAAGTGCAATCCTTCCACAAGTTATTTATTTCTATCAGAACCCTGGCTGACAAGTACTAGGAGCACTCAGAGGATAACCTTACTCAACACCAAACTAAACAAAAGTTCACACTCAAGAGGGCTGTTTATTGAACGTAATAAACATGAACAAAAGTGATAAAGTTTGAGGGCAATAACTGCCACATGGAAGAAACTTTGTCAGCATCTGGACTTCAGACAACAAGATGGTTCGTATTAAAGTGGAATACATGATTGTCAATGGGAGTATGAAATGACAAGCAGATGTGTGTTGCTTAAGAGGTATACAATGTCTAAGTGAGTCCAGGAGTACTATGTAAACCATAGTCTGTGTTTTGATTTAAAAGTTTAAGATTGTTAACATATTTCTATCTTGAACCACTAACTTGTGCTATTATGGTAAACAAAAATTTACAATAATTAAGAACTTGAACAGGGTTTGAAAGTTTTAAAGAAATAAGGAATTATTCCCTTTTCTTTTCTTTTTTATTTAGAATGGGTGAAATTTTCTTGAATATGTCCCTCTGAACCTTTTACACATCATCACATGCTCATGTGCCAAATTTTGGACACCTACATTTAGTCAAAATTAATGAGAAAATTCCCCCATTTTTTCAATGGATTGATTACAAAAATATTCTCAAGTTTAAAGTATAGTGGGATCCCCCCCCCCTTTCCCAAATTCTGAAGTTGTATTAACCTTTTCTATACTAAATGGATTTTCCCACTCATGCAGTAATAAAACTATACATTGGAATGGTCTATTATTTATCTGGAGGGGTTTTCATGAATTATAGTCATTTGTTGAACTAATTATCTGAAAATTTCCTAAGGGAACTACTCATCAATGTGTATTTACAGGGGCGCCGGAAGCATCCAAGGGCAAGGGGGGGTAGAGCCTACAAAAAGGGCACTTTTCCGCAAAAAAAGGGCATTTTCTCCGCAAACTCGGGAAAATAACCATAAATTCATTGTGGCAAAAATCCCTATTTTAATGGTATTTGTCGGTTTTTATGGCCGTTTTGTGATAAAATTGACAAAAAAATTATATTCCTTGTGAAATTGGTGGTATTTGGACCAAAAAAGTCACATTTTGCTATAAAAACGAGATTAAACACACAAAAAGCATTTTCTGTCTCCAGAAAAAGGGCAAGTCCTGCCCCCGGTCGCCCCCCCCCCCCCCCCCTTGGTCAAGGGCAGGGGGGTCAGCTGCCCCCTCTGCCCCCTCTCTTCCCTGTGTATTTAATATATAAATGGTTACTTTCACTTGTGAAAGGAGATATTTCTTGAAAGAATTTCATTTTATTTACATAGTGTGGTATTTAAAACCTTGTGTCATTATTTTTGACTATTTTTGGCTTTTAAATCTTTATAGTGCATGAATTAGGGTAATATATAAAAGTCTGGAAATGAGTCGAGTGGAATTCTTAAGTATCCAAATGACAAATCTGTTTATGATCTGGCCAAAAACGTATAACATCAGGGGGCCAATTGACCATGCAGTTCCACTTTAATTATTCACGACCAACAGCAGTTAGCAAAACTGATATGAATATTAATGAGCTCACAGCTGATTCCTCATTTCCTGTCGTTCAGAATGTCATCGAATAGAAGCCTTAAGGATCAGACCAAGTCTGCAAATAGTGTGTCTGTCATTTGCAGAATGAGGTCCCCAGAGGGTTAGATTAGAGACGCTATCCCGCATGGCAGGCTAGCATAACTATATTCACCCTCTGGGAACCTTATTCTGCTTAGGCCTCAACTGCTATGGGAAATTGAAGTTCCCAAGTTGAAGTTGGTGATGTTCACCCATTAGTCACCTCGATTATGCCTTTTATCTTCTGCAAAATATGGATACAGAAACTTCCCAGAAGGGAAAAAGTAACTAAATACAATGTTAATTTGAGGCTATAGATACTTACCAGAAAATGAGGCCTAAGCAGAATGAGGTCCCCAGGGCCCAGAGGGTGAATCTTGTGATGCTAGCCCACTGTGCGGATAGCATCACTAAATTCACCCTCTGGGGACCTCATTCTGCAAATGATAGACACACTATTTCCCGGCTTGTTTGGAGTAGAATTCTTATGAGATCAGATCTAATGGGAAAATATTACACACAGTGAAGCCTGATAGATGAGTGTTAGTCTGAGAACAGAGAAGCTGGTGGTGACTTTTTTACAACAGATTACGTAATCTGATTTAGAGACACTTTCTGCAATAGAAAGGGGGCATGTGACCCCCGTCTGCAGGTTCCACTTCTCCTCTAGAATTCTGTTAGAACTTTTCATGGGGTTGTTTACTGCTAGCAATCTGTTTTTCAAGTTCTTGTACCTTTGGTGCACTCATTTCTGGAGTGTAACCCTTTCATGGTGGGAGCTGCATTAAAGATCCTGTGCCAGTGCATTCTCTTATATATGTGAGTCTCCCATAGGGAGCCTCGCATATATAAGGGAATGCACTGGCTTACAAGATAAAGGTAAATAATGTTAGGTCGATGTATTCTCTTATATATGCGAGGCTATATAAGAGAATTCATTGGCACAGGGTCTTTAATGCTGCACCAGGGCAGCTCCATCATGGAAGGGTTAAAACGATAAGAGATTATAGTTAGTTGTCTGATGATGTGAGAAACACTTGACTGTAATTTTCATCAGTATCACCTGTCAGTGTACTTAGAAAAAACTTAGCAGTCAGAAATAGTTATAATTTGTCTTCCAGACAGCAGTTGTATTATATCACAGAATGTTTTAAACAATTCCACAATATCCTGGGGTTCTCTGATAGGAGTGGAAGGGAGGGAGTCACTCCACAATGGTATGGTGAAAACAGACGTGTGCCAACATTCACAGAAAATTGTGAAGAAATCAAAATGGAAGATGAAAAAAATCAGTTATGCAATAGGTGCATTCTGGAATAGTAATTATAAAGATTCTAACATATTTTTTGGCTATTAAAGCAGAAGGTTGCAGATACATGTACTTAGTATGAGAAGACGACATTACACAACTGTTACGCTGATCATAATTCTGATATACTGGGAATCTTGGATCTCATCTTTATAAATGCTTCTTGAACTGACCTCAGTATTCTCATTAAAAAGAAGGAGAAATTTCCCCAAACCAGACATCTTTATTAGGGTTCAAAGCAATGGTCGGTCCCTCCAACCCCTCCCCAATGTGAAATTGTTTCCAATTAAATAATATAGGTTTTGAAACTAAGATAGAATATTTAGTCTACAGGTTAAAATCGAAAATGGTCACATTTGTACGAAATTTTAATCTAAAAGATAATATTTCAGCAAATTCCTAATATCATTAAGCTTGAAATTTCCAACTTTAATGAGTTCAGTTGAGACTACCTCCTTGTAAAAATAAAATGTGAATATTACTGCAACACTTGACCGTAATTTTCATCAGTATCACCTGTCAAGTACTTAGAAAAAACTTAGCAGTCAGAAATAGTTATAATTTGTCTTCCAGACAGCAGTTGTATTATATCACAGAATGTTTTAAACAATGCCACAATATCCTGAGGTTCTCTGATACCAGTGGAAGGGAGGGAGTCACTCCACAATGATATGGTGAAAACAGATGCCTGAAGAGAGCAAACATCCACAGCAAAATAAAAGATGAAAAAATACAGTTATGTAATAGGTACATTCTGGAAGAGCAATTAAGAATTCTGACAGAAATATAGAGAAAGTTATACTTTGATACCTATGAGAAAAGATTTATCAAACCACAGAATGTTTCGAGCAATGCCACAATATCCTGATGTGCTCTGATACAGAGAAGGGAGGGAGTAACTCCACAATGATATGGCAAAAGCAGACGTTTGCCAACATCCACAGGAAATTGTGGAGGAATCAAAATGGAAGACGAAAAAAAAATCAGTTATGCATTAATAAATACATTCCTGAAGAACAATTAGAAAGAATTCTAGCAGATATATTGGTATAAAGCAGGAGAAAAGGATATTTTTATACCTATGAGAAAATGTTATCACTGAATCTTGTATGCTGAGCAAAACACTGGAGTGTGTGGCTCAGCTGACATGGTGAATAGCCCATTAGGTCATCATAAGTCATTCAGTGATGACAAAGCTGGTTTGATTAACGGAATTGTGATTCAAGCGAAGGGAGAGATAAATCTTGTTCATGTATCTGGGCAACACCTTCAGTTGCGTATCAGGTGGGTCAGTGGTTTCTACTTGCAGTGGAGTGAACGTATTTCCCTCTATTCATTGATATATATTCAGTGACTTTAAATTGCTTTATACCAATATACCTGCTAGAATTCTTTTTGAAAAACTTGACTAAAAATGAATTATTTTTTATGGTATTTAACCCTTTCATGATGGAAAATATGCTGGTGCAGCATTAAAGATCATGTGCCAGTGTATTCTTTTATAAATGTGAATCTCCCACAGGGAGCCTTGCATACTTAAAGAGAATGCCTGGCTTACAAGGTCTAGGTAAATATTGTTTGGCCAAAGTGTTCTCTTATATATGTGAGGCTCCCTGTGGGAGACTATTGTATATCAGAGGATACATTGGCAGAGGGTTTTTGCAAAATTTCAAGAAGCTTCATGGAAGGGTTATAAGTCAAAATTATGAGTCACTTGCAGTTTCTAACAAATGATTAATTGTACAATCCAGTGACAGTTAAACTTTATAGATTTATAAACAAGATATAAGTACGGTACTTATTGTGACTGGAGGTTTGGAATTCTGAATGCATCTTTGGCAGTTCAACCTGTCAACGGGGCCTATTAACGGGGCCTATTAACGTGGAGATAAAACTCTATTTCCTTGTGTATGTTTATCTATTTACCACTACTAAAGTGTCAAAGGGAGGCTATTTGTAAATTTCAATACAGAATATAGTGTTATGACCTATCTATGTTATTAGAATGCCATAAGTACGATTATGTGTTTAAAAATTAATAAGTCGAATATGTCATGCGACAGGATCGAAGTCAAACTTAACCACAGGTGGTTCATAATGCATGAAAAGCTTTTACCAAAACTCAATGGAATAGTTTTCAATCTAAAATCTGGCAATCGCTGAGCATAGTTTTGCATGACTGGAAATCCCTAAAGTGCAGCGTATAATTGAGCGTTTACACAGTGATTTCCAGTATTTGCTACGTAATATTAGTTGTATTCTATTACATGATGAAAGGTTCAAGGTTAAATGCTTACCCTCTGTTGCAAAAATATCTATTCTTCCCGCATAGTTACATTCACGATATATTCAGGGTTCTAGGATATTTTTTCTATGAAACCTACAGTAATGCCCTAAATAATCGACTCCTTAACCACAGCAGAATTATGGGTAATGAGCTTTCCGATGAATGGCAACAAGCCATATTTCTGACTAAATCCTGAAAAATTACCCATAATTCTGCTGTGGTTAAGGAGTCGATTAATTAGGCCATTACTTAGCTTACATTTTATTTAGGTTCAAGTGTATTAAATAACATGTTTTGAACAAGAAGCGTTTCAAGAAAGATGCTTTTTTGTTTCAAATTAACCCTTCAATCATTTACAGGAGCTGTGCTGATGCAGCACTAAAGAATCTCTGCCATGGATTATCTTATATAAGCAATGCTCCTAACATGTATATGAGAGAATGAACTGGCTAAAAGGTCAAGGTAGATATTGTTAGGCCAATGATTTCTGGTATATATGCAAGGCTCCCTGTGGGAGAATCACATATATAAAAGAATGCATTGGCACAGGGTTTTTGCAATATTTCAGGAAGCTCCAGTCATGAAAGGGTTAAACTTTTCATGTAGTTTCAATGTTTTAGAGGGAGACCAAAAATTATTTTGTTAATTTTTCAATAAACAAAACAATATTCTTTGATAGTTTTAGCTTTCGGTTATATGTGATATTTCATTTTCAACATTTTTTAAACAGAATGAAGCAGAAAACAATGTTAAACCAGATTTGTTTATGTTGTTGTTGTAACTGGAGGTCTGGAACACCGAATGCATGTTTAAAGTTTCATATGGACCACCGAGAATCATTGTGAGTTATTTCAGTGAGTGTGAATAAATATTGGGAAAAGACCATGTTTCTTAACCCTTTCAAGATGGAACTAATGGTGCAGCATTAAAGATCCTGTGCCAATGCATTATCTTATATATGGGAGTGTCCTATACATGTAGGAAGCCTCGAGTATATAAGAGAATGCATTGGCTGTCAAGGTAAATATTGTTTGGCCAATGTATTCTCTTATATGTGTGAGGCTCCCTATGGGAGAATTGAATATATAGGTTTTAATGGCAAAGAATTTTCAAAAAATTTACAGTCATGGAAGGGTTAAATTATTCATTTTTTACCAAAATAGATTGGGTATATATTTTTTTCATTGCTAGTACTTTCCCCATTGATACATGCACCAGTGCTGAACACCTGTATCTTGAGCCATAATGACAGTTTGGTTGATTTCATGTCAGATCAGACAGACATGTTAGTTTTTAGTCTGGCACCATGTAACTTTAAGTGCCAATTAACATCTGCCAGCTACATGAATGTAGATTTCATATGAGAATAAGGTGCCAGATATTTGCAGAATGAGGTCCCCAGAGGGTGAATGTAGTGACGCTACCCCTCATAGTGGGCTAGCATACTAAATTCACCCTCTGGAGACCTCTATGTGCTAAGGCATCATTAGTTTCTATAGAAACATCTTCACAAAGATTCTTTTTTCTTTTTTAGTTTAGTTTCTCTATATCCCCAAATTGGCAAACAACATATTGCATAATCGAGGTTCCCAATGGGTGCACATGACAATATTCACCATATGAGAACTTCATCTGAGTCTAGGTATTCCATAGCAGATGAGATGAGATCATGCAGAATGAGGTCCCCAGAGGGTGAATTTGCTATTGCTAGCCCGCTGTTCTGGGTAGCATCACTAATTTCACCCTCTGGGGACCTCGTTCTGCATATGTCAGGCACCATATTCTCAGGCCTGACTATGACCCACTTAATAACCCATACACTTTGAAAGAAGTTGAGATAATTCGCTACCAAAGCCCAAGTAAAAATCAACCAAAATAAGCAAGAAAAGTAAGAATGGGGTTATGCATAAACAAGATGCTATGATTATTTATCTGTTTTGCCAATCACTGTAACAGCATTTCAAATATATTTCTTTGAACATTCAAAAACGACAAACTGAATTGCGGAGAGTTCCCAGCAGCTGGGTCATACCACTCATACATTAAATGAGAACCAAGTCAGGAGCCAATGGACATTGTCATTTTTAGTGATGTACATGAACATTTTGTAGATTGATAGAGGAAGGATACGGGTAACGGCAATAACATTGTATACCCTATAACCAGAATACTAATTCTGTAAAGTTCATTGATGCCAATTGACCAGACTATCTTAATGATTTGATTATTAATTATCTCTTTATTATTTAAATCTGTTAGGTGACTGCTTATTTCTAAAACTCAGCCATTGGCCAGTTTGGCCACTGAGAACACGAACACCCCCATTATAAATAATATTATGATCACTGCTTTAAATAAAGTTTTTAGCTGCACCTATCTTGTTTTTATCTAGTATTATGAGCTCGCGAAGTCTTTATGAAACCTTACTTGTATGTGTAAATGAATAATGTCAAAATAAATCTGAACTACAGCAACATACGTCCAAATGAATCCGAATTACACAACCACTAAACTCCAACTATATTAAGATTAGTATCCAATATACTGGGAACACACAAAAACAGCCACAGAATATAATTAAGCAATTAACTCATCAACACTGTCATTCACAACACAAACTGACTCTAACTACTTCCAGCAAGATGGAACAATTTAGGAAGAGACAATAATACCAGCGAACACTGCCGATAACCAATTATCCGCACACAGAACAGTCGCAAATTTCATTCAACGGAAACCACTAATCCAGTCATTATAAGAACACATAACATTCGGAGCCAGCCTTCTACAATTTCTGTTATGAACTTATAAAATTTCATTCTCCGTAAATCTCTTCCCGGATCCCATGCATTTTTAATATCAAGTACCAATGCTTACATGAGCACTACAAGTGTGTGTTTACCGTGCTGGTATGTGGGGCTATTAGCTAGCTGGAGGCATATGCAACAATAAAGGTGAAAAACTCGATGGCCTTTTGATCGTTTTTAATTTTAGATGAGCGTAGTGAGTGCTAACACAGACCACTGGTCCGGTACTCAACTCCATGAATTAATATCACTCGGGGATCAGACAAAGATATCGGCCGGCAATCTGACATCGAGTCAGTGAGAATGAATTAATCACGGTATGAAAACGAAATCTGTCTCAGTCGTGTGGAACTGAGTGTTTGTGACCGAGAAATTATATTGCTTAAGATTGATCTAAATGTAAGTGTAACATGTACATGTAGAACATAATAGTGGCATTTGGAGTGTGTAGTGTTGTACCATTATTGCATCTGTTATGTATTTATGATATTTTTTAATTGAATTGAGGAAATTGAAGAGTGTCTCATGTCAGAAATAAATTAGATGGCTTGAGGCTGTTTACAGTAGATATTGTGGTGAGTGTTAAAATCAGAGGACCTAGCTGTCATATAAGTGCCTATAGAGACCAACAGTGTTACTGAACAATGCCCTGTTACAGTGTACCAGAATTCCACGATATGTGACCCAGTGCTAGAATACAGTCGACAATGTAAACTGACGGCCTTAATTCAAGCACAACACATGATCTCCACGAACTGTGACATGATCAGTTGATGACGAGAACACTATTATTCGCTCTCTTGGCCAGATATCACCGTAGGATGCGGACACCTTTTAGGCATCTGTGACTGTCCCACCATGCACACATCAACAGACATTTATGATGATATTGTTGCCATCTTGATTTCATTAAAGACATATTATGGAGCTTATTTAAGTGAATGCAACTGATAATTTAGTGACCAAACACTATCCCATTGCAAGAATGCAGCAATCAACTATGATTATCAAAAATTCCAACCACATCGACCCTACAATTTCAGAAAAAACAAAGTCTGGACAGCGCACAAATGTAAATATTTACTACTTTATTCGGGACGAATTATTGGGTTATAAACAACCGATAATGATTCCGTCATCAAAAGTCACTGCGTGTAATTCGTTTAAAACAAGCTAGGCTGCTCTTCTGTATATTTTGGATCTAAAATTTCTATGACTAATATTGGTATGATTATTTGCTATCAGACCTCAGCGAAGTGTTTTACATCACTTTAAACATCTCATGATTTTAAACACCTCTCTGTTACTTCAATATATTGAGATGGATTGTTTCAAAATTTCATGAATGAAATCTATTTCAATGGTGTGGAACTCAGTTGTTCTTTGGAAATAATCTACTGCCATCAGAAACCACAAACTTGGAAGGCAACTGACAAACATCCGCAAATGAAATTTCTTGCAAAACATTAAAAAAATACACTTTTAATAATATCATGTTTTTCTTGGGATTATTAGCACATAATCTAGTTCTTTATTGAATTTTACTGGCTTTAGTTTACTTTGTCCAACCTATTAAATTAATTAACTCCTTCATTACTTAACTTCATCTTCTTTAAGAAATTGAAAATTATTTGTTAATTCTGCCAAAATTTCAAGTACCTCTCTTTTACATCCCATAGATAGTGACTTTCTTCGCTAACTTCTTGCATGATGGTTTAGACTCGGCTCCCTTTAGCTATCAGCGGGGAATCTGGCAGCAACATGTTGCTAATTTGTACGGCTTACATTCCTTATGAATTGATGGCGATCCTGTTTTCTTTGGTGAGGATGAAATTAAATGTGTTGTGTGCTTTAGAGAATTTTGTATGCAAATATAGACTCCTCAGTCTACAGTGATGCTGGAATAACAGTAAAGATAGGTGGATCTGATGGTGTCCATGTGCGTAGAGCTGTAATGGATGGGAGGAGGCGGGGTTCATATCTCGATCCAGGTCATTTTAGTTCAGTTTAGGTAAGAATGAACTAAATAAGTAGAATACCTCCTTCGGTTTTCACATGGTATCTAGAATACCAGTTAAAACATTTCTGGCACATGATTGGTGTACAATAATTTCAAATAAATTTACTCCAGAGCCTGTATCCATAAATATATGAAATACTTTTTGACAGACTTTATATGTCTAGGAAAGACATACTGAAGTGATAGATACCAGTATTTTCTCAGGGACAAAATTTTATTTTTATACCTCCAGTTCAGTCATTCCTACAAAAAATTGCACAGAAAACTATAAGAAAGCAGTCATTTCACTAAGTTTTCAGTACAATATTGACATGTTAAGTTGGAAATATATATATTTCAGGTAGATGTGTTTTAATACTCCCCACCTCATTCTACATTCTACAGTGGTGCTGGAATAACAGTAAATATAGGTGGATCTTATGGTGTCCATGTGTGTGAGCTGTAATGGATGGGAGGAGGCAGGGTTCATAAATTAATCCGGGTCATATTAGTTCAGTGAGTTTAGGTAAGAAAGAACCCTTATAATAATGGATCTGAAATTTATTATTGTGAACCTGCTATTTTTTTAAACATTCAGGACACATCAAGAATTTCACAAAATTCTTTTGTAACCACATGCTGAGCACCGATTTGGAGAACCTGGTTGTCCTGGCCAATTCAGTGTTTGGCAGATCTGCTACTTTACTCTTTGCAGGGGGGGGGGGGGGGGGGGGGGGGGATGTTGCTGGCTGTTTGAATCATATTCCTAGCAAGGTCTGTTCTTTGGAGAGGGATCACAAATTTCTTAAAGGAATATCAATATGTATTGATGGACATGAATCGTCAGGAAAACTGTTGATAAACATGTTCATGTACATGATTATACAGAGCACCTAAACATTACTAGTGTTAGAATATGGTGAAACATGGGTCTCAAAGCCACTTGCAATTCACTATTTAGTGCATGGCTTCAATCTTGCCTCACAGTTATTCCCAGAAGCATAACATTTTTAGCTCAACTTACTTGTAAGTTTGAGCTATTGCCATGGTTTGGCGTCCGTCGTCCGTGTGTCCGTGTGTCCGTGTGTGCGTGTGTTCGTGTGTCCGTGTGTCCGTGTGTCCGTGTGTCCGTCAACAATTTCCTTTGGCGCGGGCTACAGGTTGTACCTTTGGTCTGATCTTCGTGAAATTTGTCATGAATGTTGACATTGACATGTAGATGGGAACGAGTCATTTTTGGGTCATTCGGCCAAAAAACATGGCCGCTGGCAGCCATCTTGGATTTCAAGATTCAATCCATTGGCGCGGCCTACAGGTCGTACTGTTCATCTGATCATCATGAAATTTGTCATTGATGTTAATAATGACATGTAGATGGGAACGAGTGATTTTGGGGTCGTTCGGCCAAAAAACATGGCTGCCAGTAGCCATCTTGGATTTTACTCTTTGCATGACTAAATTCTTTGGCGCGGGCTACAGGTCGTTGTTTTGGTCGGAAGTTTATGAAATTTGTCATGGATGTTAACACTGTCATGTAGATGGGAACGAGTGATTTTGGGGTCGTTCGGCCAAAAAACATGGCTGCCAGCAGCCATCTTGGATTTTACTCTTTGCATGACTAAATCCTTTGGCGCGGGCTACAGGTTGTACCTTTGGTCTAATCTTTATGAAATTTGTCATGAATGTTGACATTGACATGTAGATGGGAACGAATCAATGTGGGGTCATTCTGCCAAAAAACATGGCCGCTGGTGGCCATCTTAGATTTCAAAATTCAATCCATTGGCGCGGGCTACAGGTCGTACTGTTCGTCTGATCATCATGAAATTTGTCATGGATGTTAATATTGACATGTAGATGGGAACGAGTCATTTTGGGGTTGTTCGGCCAATAAACATGGCCACCAGCAGCCATCTTGGATTTTACTCTTTGCATGACTAAATCCTTTGGCGCGGGCTACAGGTCGTAGCTTCGATCGGAACATCATGAAATTGGTCATGGATGTTAACAATGACATGTAGATGGGAACGAGTGATTTTGGGGTCGTTCGGCCGAAAAACATGGCCGCCAGCAGCCATCTTGGATTTTACTCTTTGCATGACTAAATCCTTTGGCCCGGGCTACAGGTCGTACCTTTGGTCTGATCTTTATGAAATTTGTCATGAATGTTGACATTGACATGTAGATGGGAACGAGTCATTTTGGGGTCATTCTGCCAAAAAACATGGCCGCTGGCAGCCATCTTGGATTTCAAGATTCAATCCATTGGCGCGGGCTACAGGTCGTACTGTTCGTCTGATCATCATGAAATTTGTCATGGATGTTAATATTGACATGTAGATGGGAACGAATCATTTTGGGGTTGTTCGGCTAATAAACATGGCCACCAGCAGCCATCTTGGATTTTACTCTTTGCATGACTAAATCCTTTGGCGCGGGCTACAGGTCGTAGCTTAGATCGGAACATCATGAAATTTGTCATGGATGTTAACAATAACATGTAGATGGGAACGAGTGATTTTGGGGTCGTTCGGCCGAAAAACATGGCCGCCAGCAGCCATCTTGGATTTTACTCTTTGCATGACTAAATCCTTTGGCCCGGGCTACAGGTCGTACCTTTGGTCTGATCTTTATGAAATTTGTCATGAATGTTGACATTGACATGTAGATGGGAACGAGTCATTTTGGGGTCATTCGGCCAAAAAACATGGCCGCTGGCAGCCATCTTGGATTTCAAGATTCAATCCATTGGCGCAGGCTACAGGTCGTACTGTTCGTCTGATCATCATGAAATTTGTCATTGATGTTAATAATGACATGTAGATGGGAACGAGTGATTTTGGGGTCGTTCGGCCAAAAAACATGGCCGCCAGCAGCCATCTTGGATTTTACTCTTTGCATGACTAAATCCTTTGGCGCGGGCTACAGGTCGTTGTGTTGGTCGGAAGTTTATGAAATTTGTCATGGATGTTAACACTGACATGTAGATGGGAACGAGTGATTTTGGAGTCGTTCGGCCAAAAAACATGGCCGCCATCTTGGATTTTACTCTTTGCATGACTAAATCCTTTGGCGCGGGCTATAGGTTGCCTTTGGTCTAATCTTTATAAAATTTGTCATGAACGTTGACATTGACATGTAGATGGGAACGAATCATTGTCGGGTCATTCGGCCAAAAAACATGGCTGCTGGCGGCCATCTTGGATTTCAAAATTCAATCCATTGGCGCGGGCTACAGGTCGTACTGTTCGTCTGATCATCATGAAATTTGTCATGAATGATAACAATGACATGTAGATGGGATCGAGTCGTTATGGGGTCATTTGGTCAAAAAACATGGCCGCCAGCAGCCATCTTGGATTTTACTCTTTGCATGACTAAATCCTTTGGTGCGGGCTACAGGTCGTAGCTTTGGTCAAATGGTCATGAAATTTGTCATTAATTATAACAATGACATGTAGATGGGAACGAGTCGTTTTGGGGTCATTCGGTCAAAAAACATTGCCACCAGCATTTTACTTTTTGCATGACTAAATCCTTTGGCGTGGGCTACAGGTCATACCTTTGGTCTGATATTTATTAAATTTGTCATGAATGTTGACATTGACATGTAGATGGGAACGAATCATTGTGGGGTCATTCGGCCAAAAAACATGGCTGCCAGCGGCCATCTTGGATTTTAAAATTCAATCCATTGGCGCGGTCTACAGGTCGTACTGTTCGTCTGATCATCATGAAATTTGTATGTCGTAGCTTTGGTCAGATCTTCATAAAATTTGTCATGGATGTTAACAATTATACGTAGATGGGAACGAGTTCTTTTGGGGTCAATTGGCCAAAAAAAATGGCCACCAGCAGCCATCTTGTATTTTACTCTTTGCATCACTAAATCCTTTGGCGCATGTTAGACATTTCAATTAGCACCTTTCCTATTCCTCCATTTACTGTCAACCATTAAATTATTCCCCTACCTAAGTTGAGCTACAGTGTCATTGACACTTTCATTTATAGTTAATACCATTGTGGTTTGGCACGAGCTGAACATGACTGCAGAAAAGTTAATTTCTTCTCATAAATTAACAGATTGTAAAATGTCCTTTCAACAGAAGTGTTGCACTGATCCAATAACCAATTGTCTAATGTCAGGAGAGCACTTAAAGTTACTTGAAATATAAATCTATTGCTCTTGTCAGCATATTGAGGTACTAAAGTGGGCCAAAGCTGTATGCATGGTTTCCTTCATTAGCCCTTTCATGACAGGAGATGAGCTGGTGTAGTACTAAAGATCCTGTGTCAGTACATTCTCTTATATATGCAAATCTCGGAATCTCCCATAGGGGCCTCACATATATAAGAGAATGCACTGGCTTGCAAGGTCAAGGTAAATATTGTTAGGCCAATGTATTCTATAATATATGCGAGGCTCCCTATAGGAGACTCACATATATAAGAGAATGCAGTGGTGTAAGGTTTTCAAAAAAATTCAGGACGCTCCATTCATGGGGAAGTGTTAAGATGTTTTTCTGCTGAATTTCAATATAATTACCCCCCCCCCCCCCCAACACAAGATTTTAGGTTAACGCAGGTTATTGGTTGAAAAACTTGGGTGTAACTATTATCACGAGGAAAAGGTCCTAGAAAAATATTTTGTAAAAAATTTAGGATGAACCTAATAGTGAAAAATTTGTTCTATGTCAGGGTTCTAATCTTGGCTGCCTCCCCAAGCCCAGGCTGTAATGATGGCGTCATCAACCTAACTACCACAGCAATGAGGACATCCGTAATGAGTGTGTCAATGACACTGTAGATCAAATTGGAAAGGGAATAATTTCATGTGTTACAGTCAATGGAGGGATTGAAAAGTTGAAAGGGCTAAGTAATACTAGATTATCAACATGAAGAAATATATATAAAGTAAAATCCAAGATGGTTGCTTGCAGCTATGTTTTCCAATGAAACTCAAAGACATTTGATAGCTTCCATCTAGTAGATCAATATCAAGATTAATATGAAGTTTGGTAATGATCGGATGAGGGAAGTGGACTTTAGGGTGTGCCAAAGGATTTAGTCATGCAAAGAGTAAAATCCAAGATGGCCGATATATTTGTCAGTGGTCTGTGGATTGTTAGATCTATAGCCCTAAAATACAACTCAAACAGACTCAAAGCTATTATTAAAGGAATTTGAAGAAGTGTGAAAACTCTGGCCTTAACCCTTTACCCAACAAACCGGCCAAAACCGGCCAAATAAAGCTTCAACAGCCTAAAATATCTTCGGTCTGTCTCAATAGAACCATACAAATATGGATATCCTTGACCACATTGTGATAGTTACAGTTATGCCCTGTGCCAATGCATTCTCTTATATATGCGAGTCGACCATAGGTCGCCTCGCATATATAAGAGAATGCATTGGCCTAAAAAAAAATCTTTTTTTACCATTTTTTCTTACATTCTTTAACAATTTTATCATTTTTAATGTGTTAAGCCAATGCATTCTCTTATATATGCGAGGCGACCTATGGTCGACTCGCATATATAAGAGAATGCATTGGCACAGGGCCGTTCTGTTGGGTAAAGGGTTAACCAAGGTTAGCATTCCATACTGGGTCTCTAGGGTTCTCACCCAGAGGCTAAATGGTTAACCCACAGTAATAAATCATGTTTGATAACCAACATATGAATATCTTGTCAGACCGATCATAAAACTGATATAAGTATGTTCCCCACCTGTATATCTGGTGATGAGAGGTGTAAGCTTATCAAGAGTTTCAAGCTTACCAGATAATAAAACGCTCTTCTCCGCCCAATGGATCATAAAATTGTGTGATAATGACAGCAAACAGCTTGAGAGCTGTCTGAAGGGCTGATCATAAAGGCATGCTAATATATTATGTTATCAAATTATCACTTAAAATTAATGGACATTTATTTCTGGTGTGTTCTCAGGGATATGACAGAATATGGGTTATCCCTTCACAAACAACACTTATAACACCAACATAATTCTTTTTATCACACGATTAGCACTATTTTCCGATGTAATATTCGAGCGTAATAGACACCTGTAATATCGTCGCGTGCAATGACGTCACGCTGCTCTTTGGGACAATGATCGCTGGCTGCAGTTAATTGTTGTTTTCGATAAAATTTTAGCGATTATATGATCATGTGATAAAAAGTATCTCAAACTCGTTCTATTTTATACGTAATTTATCAACCTCGTCCACTAAATTCTATTTGAGCCTCGGTAAACCTCGGCTCAAATCGAATTTAGTGAACTCGGTTGATAAATTCCGTATAAAATAGTAACTCGTTTGAGATCCTCTATGTAAAACTCCTCTTGATGAAATGATTATATCACCAAAAAAGACATGAGAAACATTTGATGTCAGACATATTTAACGTAACAGTTAATAACCCTTCCATGCCTGGAGCTTCTTGAAATTTTGCGAAAACTCTGTGCCAATGCATTCTCTTAAATATACGAATAAAATGGCCTAGCTATATTTACATTTATCTTGCATTCTCTTATATATGCAAGGCTCTCATATGGGAGACTAGCATATATAAGAGAATGCACTGACACAGGACCTTTAATGCTGCACCAGTGCAGCTCCCAACATGAAACAGTTAAAAAGAGAGATTTTTAATTTAAAAATATTTATTGATAGCAGATATTAACAGATACCAATGTTATTTCCAGTAATAACTTTTTTTTTTTTTTACTGTAAAATTATATTTTCAAGGGATAAAAGTTATAAAAGTTCATCAACGATATGATATGCAAATCAAAATATCTTTAAAATATGTGACCCGCCATATCAAATCCAGTTTCACATTTCCAAATTCCACCTGAATTGGTATATGATATGTATGATATGAGTAATGAAATTATGTAATGAATAATGACCATTACGATTATACTATGATATTATAAACAAAATGTAAATGATGAAACATGGTTCTATGTACAACACTTACAATACAGACATAGCTGAAGCAATACATTTAAGCTCAACTTCATCGTTCCTATAGTTACATACAGGTCTGGATATAGAGTGTCTGACATTTGCAGAATGAGGTCCCCAGAGGGTGAATTTAGTGCTGCAACCCCACAATATGTGATAACTTTGAACTTACCATCATGCTGATTCTTTAATATTTAAAATAAATATCTACAAACACACAGTAGTCCTTCAAAGTTATCTGTTACTAGATCACGCCATGAATCTCCACTCTGTAGCTACATTTACACCCATAGATCATACTCCATCAGTTCAAAACCTGGCAACTTTTTGATGTTGTGACGGGGAAGATTAAAACTTTGAAAGAACATTCCAGGTAATATATTTCTTAGTTACTACCTGTTCCTTAAGAATTTGTTTACTATAGGTAAAGATTCCAACTTGAAATTGCACGATTTAAGTGACTTTGTGTGTGAAATTGCTTTGTGTTGCTTACAATCGTGGGATTTCTCCCAGGTATCTAATTCAATGTTCAATGCGATATCAGCTCACAACAGTCACAAAAAAGCATGTAATCTCAAGCTGGGACCACCCACTACTATGAAATATATTATTGAGGAACAATTGTTGGCAAAGAAATATATTCCCTGCGTTTTTATTCAATGTTTTGCACAGGCGGAGTATGATCTCTACGGGAGCAGTTAGAGAATGGATTCATGACATGATCTATCTGTTCACTCATACAACTTTAATTGGGTTCGCTAACAATATTAGTCATATTCAATCATGGGTGGCTTATTCAATGAAAAAGTCAGGCTTTTTATGAAGCAAAATATCATCAACACAATTAAAGTGTTTGAGCTAATCAAGGGCAATTAAATTTGACAAATTAAGTAAATAATTTAATTTTAAACTTACTTTGGTGATACCATTCAGAATTCATTACAAACCAAAAGATATTTCAGTTATTGATTAAGAAATACAAGTAAAAGAAAAAGAACAAAACAATTTTAAACCAGACATGTCATGATGATGAATACATGTGTGTAATGATTAAACTTAGGAAGCAATGAACATATGTTAACTTGCGATTTATCAACATAAAACTAAATTCACAGGTTATTAAAATGAAAATCTAGTAGAGTTAGAACTATTTTATAGGAAGTTGCAATATCATTTTTCATGATATTACAGAATAATATTATTATTTTTCCATGTCAATCAAGGCCCATAACAGGCATGAATTTGCGAATGTCAGACTTGTTATTTTCCTTAGAGCATAGTCCCATTGTTATAATCACACACAAATAACCCATTAGATTGATAAAAGAGATTTTTCTCCAAATACAGATAAATGAGATTTTAAACCACCTGCCAGCCACTTCTCACCATAAAAATGAGAGGTCAAAATCAAGAAACTGTTATCTTAATGTGATCAACCAAAAATAACAGAATGTTGGAACTGTTTATAAACTTGGATAAACTTTAACCCTTCCATGACTGAAGCTTCCAGAAAGTTTGTGAAAACCCTGTGCCAATGCTAATTTCACTTACATATGTAAGTATTCCATAGGGAGCCTCGCATATATAAGAGAATGCATTGGCCTAACAATAGTTACCTTGACCTTGTAAACCAGTGCATTTTCTTTTTTTTGCAAGGCTCCCTATGAGAGACGCATATATAGGAGAATGCACAGGCACAAGATCTTTAATGCTTCACCAGCCCAGTTCCCGTCATGAAAGGGTTAAAATTCCAAATCTCCGTTCTATCTCCAATTTGTTTTTCGTTTCTGCATGGGCCCCATAATAATCCATTAGATTGACAAAAGAGCCTTTTTTCTAAGTACAGATAAATGAGATATTAGACCACCTGCCAGCCACGTCTCACGATAAAAATATGACGTCAAAATCAAGAAACCATTATCTTAATGTGATCAACCAGTAATAACAGAACATGGGAACTGTTTATAAACTTGGATAAACTTTTAATGAATATGAACTTGTCCTGGTGTAGAATGTTTTTGTAGCAGATTGCTTTTTTAGTTAGAGCTATGGTTAGACGAAAGATATAATATAAATATACACCTGCTGCTTTGATAAGAAAATATAATAAAACCTATGATGGGCAGATGTCCAAGACGCTGCAAGACGGAGCCAAAATTAAGGTGGCGTAGAAATGGCTTGTTTCAACATTAACAGGTACGGCAGATTTTCTAAATCTAATCCAACCAATGGAATCATCGAAAAGCTAGAACACTGGTTTGTTTTTTCGAAAAAGATACTATTTGTGCAATTTCCAAAACGTCAATTCCTGGTTTTCAAGACAAAAAGATATTTCCTATCAAAACAAGAGGTAGCACCACGGGTCCTGGGATACCCCCCATGGTGAAAATTCAAATATGGGCAGGTCGGAAACCAAATTGTGAAAAATAATGTGATGAATGAACAAATTACTTGACAATGCTAACGAATGACGGAAGGAAATCCAACATTTTCAGATAAAGAAAGAGGGATAACTCTTGAAAGAAAATGCCAATGGACCCTCCTTGAAAGCCCTTATGATGCCAAACCTGCATACCCAATTTTATTGAGATCCGATAATCCATGGTTGAGATATATGAGCAGACGTACGGAAATCCGACATTTTCAGATAAACAAAGAGGGATAACTCTTGAACGGACAATGTGAATGTCATTGAACCCTCTTTTGAAAGCCCTCCGATGCCAAACCTGCATAGAAAATTTCAACGAGATCTGAAAGCCCATAGTTGAGATATATGAGCGGACAGACATAAATCCAACATTTTCAGATATTTCAGATAAACAAAGAGGGATAACTCTTGAACGGAAAATGCGAACAACATCAATGAACCCTCCTTGAAAGCCCTCCTGATGCCAAACCTGCATACCAAATTTCATTGAGATCTGATCACCCATGGTTGAGATATATGAGCGGACGACGGACAAACAGATGCATGCACCGACAGGCGGATGGACACATGTATTAAACCCAGTATACCCCCCCCCCCTTTTGGGATGGGGGTATAATGAATTCATTTGAACTAATAGACCAACGAGTATACTAGTTAACAATATCAGCTTTCTGATTTCGTCCTTTTCGTTAAGCATTCAACATCATCTCAATTTAATTTAACCCTCATGACGGGAGCTGCGCTGGTGCAGCATTAAAGATCCTGTGCCAATGCATTCTCTTATATATGAGTCTCCCATAGAAGCCTCAAATATATAAGAGAATGCAGTGGCTTAAAAGATCAAGGTTAATATTGTTAGGCCAAGTTATTCTCTAATATATAAGAGAATGCATTGGCACAGGGTTTTCACAAAATGTCAAGATGCTCTAGTCATGGAAGGGATAATTTTTAGAAATGTTTTTTTCTGCTAAAAAATATGTCACATTATTCTGAGTCATAAGTTATCTCCCTTTGAATTTCAAAAGTAGCTGTGGTTAAAAAAAAAAGATGGCCAGTTTACTATCAAGCCTTGAAATAGTGTGCCTGTCATTTGCTGAATGAGGTCCCCAGAGGGTGAATTTAGTGATGCTACCCCCGCATAGTGGGCTAGCATCACCAAATTCACCCTCTGGGAACCTCATTCTGCTGAGTTGTAAGCAGAATGATGTCCCCAGAGGGTGAATTTGGTGATGCTAGCCCACTATGCGGGGTAGCATCACTAAATTCACCCTCTGGGGACCTCATTCTGCAAATGACAGACACCCTTATTTCAAGGCTTGTTTACTATGAATTAACATGTGGCATAACTGAGATTTCTGCAGGTGTGGACAAAATTGTGTTAATTCAGTTGAAGTGACAACATTTTCCCACCCAAGAAGAGCCCCATTAGCACAGTAGGTTAACCCTTCAATAACTGGAGCTACCGGAAATTTTGCGAAAAACCCATAGGGAGCCTCGTGCATATAAGAGAATGCATTGGTTTAACATTGTTTGCCTTGACCTTGCAAGCCAGTGCATTTTCTTATATATGCGAGACTTTCTACATTTGTATGGGAGATTCACATATATATGAGAATGCACTGGCACAGGGTCTTTAATGCTGCAACAGCACAGCTCCCATCAAGAAAGGGCTAAATCCTAACATCAACATTCTATGACCCAATAAATATTATACGATACATTAGCCCATTACAAAAATTATGATAATCAGAAAACACATTATTATAAGATATCTCCCAATCGCCCGCAACTCAGTTACAGTAATGCCCTAATTAATCGACTGCTTAACCACAGCATAATTATGGGTAACTTTTCAGGATTTAGTCGGAAATATGGCTAAATCCTGAAAAGTTACCCATAATTCTGCTGTGGTTAAGCAGTCGATTAATTAGGGCATTACTGTACATCAAACTCTTGTACATTTTCAGCTGTCAAGAACTGAGAATTCTGCAAGTGTGGAAAAATAGTTACCTCACTGTCACCTTAATGAACATAAAGAATCAAGCTATTGTGAAGTGGCAAGTGTTAAGATCACTCAATTATTCACGAGCTAGATTAGAAGAAATACTGGCTGCATGTGATAAGACCACACCAGATATATGAGTATATCTTAGTATCAACTTTTTTCAGAAAAGACAGAGGTTACATTGGCAAAGATATAACACAAGCAAGCCTGCAAATAGTGTGTCTGTCATTTGCAGAATGAGGTCCCCAGAGGGTGAATTTAGTTATGCTACCCTGCACAGCAGGCCAGATCACCAAATCCACACTATGAGGACCTCATTCTGCTTAGGCATCATCTTCTGGAAATATCTACAGTTAATTTGTTTAGTTACTTTTTCCCTTCCGGGAAGTTTCTATATCTTATTATTTGCATAAGATAAAATGCATAATCGAGGTTTCTAATGGGTGAACATCACCAACTTCAACTGAGGAACTTCAATCTGATCTTAGGTCACCCATAGCAGTTGAGGCCTAAGCAGAATGATGATTCCCACAGGGTGAATTTGGTGATGTTAGCCCACCATGAATGATAGCGTCACTAAATTCCCCCTCTGGGGACCTCATTCTGCAAATGACAGACACACTATTTGCAGCCTTGATCACAAACTTGGAAAAATAAGCTAGTCTCACCAGACGTATATCAATAATGCAAACAATAACGCCTACAGAAGACTTACACCAGTTTGGCAGAGAACATGTTTATTATTTTTTACAGGCACCCATCACCAACAGTAATATTTATACCAGTAGAGGGTTCCATTTCTCGAGTGTCTCAATTCGGGATTTTTAGGTTTATTTGATATATAAAATAGAACGAGGAAGAAGTGTGGGAGTCACGCATCAAAATGTTGCACAACATGGGATTGCCAAACAAACACCCATCGAAGGACAAACCAAATTCGACCTTGCATAAAAACATATTATGTACTTGTTCGGGGCGTGAAACTAATAAATTAGTACTCAGGCAATATGCCAACTGGGGGAATGTACATTCTACTAAGAAATTGACCGTACCACTCCATAGAAAACACCGTACCGCTCCATAGAAAACACCATCTGAACTAAGCTCAATTGTAAATATTTACATCTCAATTCGGGACGCAACAAATCGGCGATAAACTAACGCAAATTATTTTCGCCATCGACACTCATTGCATTCAATAAATATATAAGACTGACGGTGTGTGTTGTAAATTTGGATTAATATTCATAAAAATTACTACTTTGAGCAAGATTATTCTCCGTTTCTATTTGATCACCCAACCGCAGTGTTTCACATCACTTTAACTTCAGTGATCACACAAAGGTTCTAACGACTGCGACCATGTCGAAGAGATCTAGGCCTCTCATGCAGACAAGTCATCAGCCTCTTATATTTATACTATGAACGCTACACATACAGTAATGCCCTAAATATCGACTCCTTAACCACAGCAGAATTATGGGTAACTTTTCAGGATTTCGTCAGAAATATGGCTTGTTGCCATTCATCGGAAAGCTCTCACAGAGCTTTCCGATGAATGGCAACAAGCCATATTTCCGACTAAATCCTGAAAAGTCACCCATAATTCTGTTGTGGTTAAGGAGTCGATTATTTAGGGCATTACTGTACATATATGCATGACAATATTTCAGGCACTAAACTCCAAGTTATTTTCCAGCTTGCAGAAAACTTGGGAGTATTCGGTGAACACTGCAGGCAGATCCCTAGCTCTAAACTGTGTCTTAAACAGATAAGCTGATTTCTGGCTCAAGACCACCATATGCATGCCCTCTACTAATGAAGTTAATGATTGGTAATTATTCATTGGAAGAAGAAATCATGAGAAATTAGTACTGACATCTGTTCATTACTATAACCATTCCATGACTGGAACTTCCTGAAATTTTGCGAAAACCCTGTGCCAATGCATTCTCTTATATATACACGAGTATCCCATAGGGAGCCTTGCATACATAAGAGAATACATCAGCCTAACAATATTTACATTGTAAGCTACTGCATTCTCTTATATATGCAGCCCTCTTAATTCAGATTGTTTGGCTTCGGCAATACGCTACGGCAACCCTTTGCCGCGGCCCAGTTTGCTTCAGCAAATTACTTTGGCATTGCTGATTGCCATAGCCAAATTATGAGGGCTGTATATGCGAGGCTCCCTCCATATATATGGGAGATTCGAATATATAAGATAATGTACTGGCACAGGATATTTAATGCTGCACAATCGCAGCTCATGTCATGAAAGGGTTAACAAATAACACAAATGACAGCAGTATTCATTATAAATGCAGAAGTAACACTTGGTTCCAAGAATGTACATGTTCATGTTATGTGACTCAAAATAAAAAAGAATTCAATTCAGAAGACTGAACCGTTAATCAAAATTCAATTCAATTATTTCCATGGTGCTAGTGCATACATTGATGTCCAGGGGTGAAAAAAAAATCAGTTGCAATGTGTTTAGTGGTGTGTACATTAAAAACTAAAATCAAAATTTATCCAATTATGGTAATAAATCTGCTGCCATCAGACAAATATCACATGACAACCAGTACAAAGACCAGGTCTATATTTACAAGATTGCTCAGTTCCCACAACTCAACATGAAAGTTGTTCAAATTAGTCGATATTCCTCAAAACTGAATATGTGGTTACGTAAACAAAAATTTCATTGGAATATATATATCCATGTAATTTATTGATTACTGCCGACACTCTGTGAAAGACAGCACGACTCCTGAATCATAGTATGCCACTAACATTTTTCAACTTGGAAGAAATAGTCTAATCCAATATTTCTCCATCGAAATGAATAATCAGTTAAATTATCCTTTGCAACCATATAATTACACTGCACAAATATGAAAACACACATAACTCTGATGATGAAGGTCTGTTGATGATATAAAATATACTTGGATATAAGAGGAGTAACTCTAACATGATCTATGCAAACTATATGCGATAGAGTTATCCCTGCTTGTATATTTCCAATATTCTCAGATAAGCGGATATCTCATTGATACTCAGTGATAGCCTCGACACATGGTGATTTGAGAATGATGAGTAAAAACGTTGAACTTACCTCACAATCACGACCATTTTGAATTGAATGATTCCTATTCATTGTGGGATATGTTCAGATACTAAGTTCAACAAATGCTCAAAATAATAAATTTTTTACCGACAGTCAAAATGACAGGCACCAAATGGATGGTGTTGGTCATTTCAAAGTGGTGCCTGTCAAATTTTCAGAATTTACTGTATGAGACAATATTTAAATTTCCAACCGACTTATTATGTGTCAATGATGCGCACATTTTAGTGAGCGTCCAATTGCCACCTAGGAAAAACCCATGTTATTTTTTTTTATAAAGTTCAAAAACTTTATGTCGATTAATAAATACACATGCAATTCGAAATAATTATATTCACTATGAATTGATCTGAAATTAAGAAAAGAATATCTTTTACTTTCAATGTCCTATTTGCCAGAAGTGGCTCCTTGGACAGATATAGATTGTTTAAAGAATTGCATTGGACAAAATGTCCGACGGATACAGAAGTGCACTGGACATAAGCTATTTTTCGTCGGACAATGACCGGCCACTTATTTTGAGCCTTGAGTTCAACAAATGCTGTTATGATAGCTGTTGTGTTGAACTTATTATCTGAACATTCATGATGATATAACACACGTCAAATTTGTCAATGGGCATTTAGTAATTAACCCTTCTATGACTGGAGCTTCCTGAAAATTTGCGAAAACAATGAGCCAATGCATTCTTACAGTAATCCCCTAACTAATCGATTCCTTAACCACAGCAGAATTATGGGAAAGTTTTCAGGATGTATGGCTTGTTGCCATTCATCGGAAAGCTCTCACTGAGAGCTTTCCAATGAATGGGATCAAGCCATATTTCTGACTAAATCCTGAAAAGTTCCCCATAATTCTGCTGTGGTTAAGGAGTCGATTATTTAGGGCATTACTGTACTAGTATATATGCAGGTCTCCCATAGGAAGCCTCGCATATATATGAGAATACATTGACCTTGTAAGCCAGTGCATTCTCTTATATATGCAAGGCTCCCCACGGATACTCACATATATAAGAGAATGCACTACACAGAACATTTAATGCTGCACCAGTGCAGCTCCCATCATGAAAGGGTTAATGACTGGCATAAACCATTTGGTGCCTGTCATTTTGACAGCTACCAAAATTTGAGTTATTTCCAGTAATGACGTGAATGAGTATTTAGTAATCAAACCTGCCAATAGTGTGTCTGCCATTTGCAGAATGAGGTTCCCAAAGGACTGGCATCGCCAAATTCACCCTCTGGGAACCTCAATCTGCTTAGGCCTCATCTTCTGCGAAGTATGTATAGCCTCAAATTAACATTGTGGTTAGTTAATTTTTCCCTTCTGAGAAGTTTCTATATCCCCTAATTTGCAGAAGATAAAATGCATAATCAAGGTGACTAAATGAGTGAACATCACCAACTTCAACTGGGGAACTTCAATCTGATCCTAGGTCTCCCATAGCAGTTGAGGCCTAAGCAGAATGAGTTCCCACGAAGGTGAATTTGGTGACGCTAGCAGGATAGCGTCAATAAATTCACCCTCTGGGGACCTCATTCTCGAAATGGCATACACACTATCAAACTCCAGGCAGAGTTATCTCCCATCGCTCCACTGAGATATCACTGCCATAAGGACATTTGGTAAGGATTTCTTACGTGTACTTAGTTCTTATGTTTTAGGATTAAAATTGTCAATGTCTGGCTCAGTCTATATCGTTCTTATCAATACCGAAAGAATTATCATTATTGCAAACTAAGATAAGATAATAGGTGACTAAATATAGTTCCGACAATATGTAAAAATAGATGTATCGGTCCGCAAAGTACCATCCTTGTGGCAGTGCTATATCGAAGTGCTAACGTAGAGGGCGCTGCATGGAGTTTGACACACTATTTGCATGCTTGTTAGTAATTATTTAATAGCTTAGACTCACCTCACAATCACAACCATTTTGAATAGACGTTCCATTGTACTCAGACTGCCAGTCATCACTATAAACTTGTGTCCACCGCTGGAAAAACATCACAACCGATTGAGGGGTGTTCTCCATAACTTTTTTTTTATCGTCACATAATTCTATAGCAGTTTTTAACTCCTCCATGAGCCGCATCGCGCGGGAGTACTGTGGCTTCAGGGGCTCGTTCCTCGGACTGAATCGCTGCATACCATTCTGGTAATCACATGTCGTGTCAGGATCTGAAAAATATAGGAAAGACCACTCAATAACTGATCTAGCTAGGTCAGCCAGAATTGGGTCTTGTTACTCCTGTATACGATTTTAGTCTCTACACCCCTAAATACTGTGCAGTGCAAACAATTTTACTGTCTTCTTTGTGAAACAAGAAGTTGCACCTCAGGTGCTGGCATACAGTAATGCCCTAAAAAATTGACTCCTTAACCACAGCAGAATTATGGGTAATTTTTCAGGATTTAGTCGGAAATATGGCTTGTTGCCATATTTCCGACTAAATCCTGAAAAATTACCCATAATTCTGCTGTGGTTAAGGAGTCGATTATATAGGGCATTACTGTATCCCCACAGAGCCAAATTGAAACATGGTTACATGGGCATGTCCCAAAACTAAATTTAATGTAAACAAAGGACAACTCTAGAACGGAAAATGCAAACAACGTACAACTTTCACCCCCCCTTTTAAAAGTAGTTATGATATGATGACGAAAAATCATCTCAAATTTCATTTAGAACCGATAAACCCATGGCTGAGATATTCTCTAAAACAAGGGAAACGATAAATGCAAAATATAAGGGGTCAGGGTACAATTGCAAATACAAGCTGAACTTTCCGTATAAAATGTATGATTTTGGCGAGAAAGTATATGTGGCCGACAGGTGGCAGGAAAAACGTGGCATGTTCAAACTAAAATTGAATTCAGGATATTTTTAGCTATCATCTCTTATATACTGAACTATAAATCAATTATATGTTAACCCTTTACCCAACAGAAGGGCCCTGTGCCAATGCATTCTCTTATATATGTGAGTCGACCATAGGTCGCCTCGCATATATAAGAGAATGCATTGGCTTAACACATTAAAAATTATAAAATTGTTAAAGAATGTAAGAAAAAATGGTAAAAAGTGTTTTTTTAGGCCAATGCATTCTCTTATATATGCGAGGCGACCTATGGTCGACTCGCATATATAAGAGAATGCATTGGCACAGGGCATAACTGTAACCATCACAATGTGGTCAATGAGCCGGTTCCAATGATATCCATATTTGTATGGTTTTATTGAGACAGACCCAAGATATTTTAGGCTGTTGCAGCTTTATTTGGCCGGTTTTGGCCAGTTTGTTGGGTAAAGGATAGGTTGATCTGATATTACCATGACTTGGCATCTATATTGGTGACAAAGTTAATTTGGTGATGCTATCCCACACAACAGGCTAAATTCACCCTTTGGGGCAAATGACAGACACACTATTTCCAGGCCTGTTTGTTGACCCATGGGATATACCTGGGGCCATATCGACTGTCTGTTTGTTGACCCATTGGATATACCTGGGGCCATATCAACTGTCTGTTTGTTGACCCATGGGATATACCTGGGGCCATATCGACTGTCTGTTTGTTGATCCATTGGATATACCTGGGGCCATTTCGACTGTCTGTTTGTTGACCCATGGGATATACCTGGGGTCACATCAACTGTCTGCGAAATGAGAGTAATAATTCATATGATTTATAGATTTATAGATGACACAAGGACACAGCAAACAGTTTATCTGTTTCATGATGAGGGATCTCTCGCTTTCAAATGACCTAAAGACAATCAAATAGAGAACGGAGGACACAGCAATGATTTATAGATGGTGGTATTAATATCAAAGATACAGTAATATGACTAAATTTAATCCAAAAAAATAAACTTTGTATTGTTCCAATTTTCCAGAATTACCTAAATGTTATATCTGTGAAAAGGAAATTCCTTTCTATTTATATTAAAATTGCATTTGAGTTGGTCAATGGCCTTAATTGTAGCTGAAAATTCATAAACAAAAATTTCTCATCCCCTCCAGAGTCTCAACATTCAAGTTCCAAACAGCCATTCACTAGTACATTAAAAGTACTCAATTCAGTCATGGTCCCCATACCATCAAAATACAACAACAACATTTCTTCAAAATGCGCTTTAGTTATCAGAATCGATTATTGCAACAAAATAATGCTAACCATGCACTGTCAACTATGGTATCAAATTTCTCAAAACTTGTTATTTATCAACATTTTCTTCAACAAAATATGGCCGTATTATCACTAAAGTATCACGAAATTTGACCGTATGACCACTTGATTTTAGTTTTATCCATCTTCATCTGCAATTTTGTCCGAGAGCCTCCGTTTGACCACATGTTTCTGGGCCACATATTATTACACATCTCGAGAAATAACAATCTTCAAAAATCAATATCTGATCACTCTGAGCTTTGATGGGTGGGTTCCTGACTCGAATCAAATATTTTTTACCCCCCGAAGCCAAAGAAATAGTAATTTAGGAGCAAGCCAAAGAAATAGTAATTTAGGAGCGCCTGATCGGATTGAGTAACATTAACCATGACATAATTACTTATTGGGAAAGTGTACATTTCTCATTCAATAACACAAAAAAGGTACTGAATTTATATAAAGCACCTTGGCATGGAACCAAGCACATTGTAACAAAATGTTAGCAATTCAAGAGTGGTAACTCTACACCTGAAATAATGAAACATCGACAGTAAGGCCTTGGTAATGTATCCCACAACCAGATATATATGCCGCAACATTCAATATACCAGAGGAAACATCAGCTGTCTGCGAAATGAGACTAATATCTCATTTATAGATGACAAGAGGACAGAGTAAACAGTTTATCTGTTTAATGATGGGGCAACCCTATAGTTCAAAGGATCTAAAGACAATAAAATTGAGCATGGAGGACAGATTATTGATTTATAGGCGTACTATAAATATTAAAGGTACGCTTAAATGTGACTAAATTTAATAAAAAAGAAAAGAAAATTTGTCTTGTTCCAATTTATCAGAATGATCTGAATCTAGTGTCTGTTAAAAGGAAATTCCTTTCAATTTACTTAAAAATTTAGTTTAATTGGTCAATGGCCTTAATTAAAATTTCTCATCCTCTCCAGTTCCCATGTCTGGTCACAAGTACATTAACCTTGACATAATTGTATATTGGGAAAGTGTATATTATTCATTCAATACCCCAAATTGGTTCGAGAGTTAAATGAACGATTCCTGCAACCAGGCTAACACATCGCAGCAAAGTGTTTGCAATTCAAGGGTGGTAACTCTGCACCGGAAATAAGGAGACATCAAACATGGTAACGAACCATCGGATATATATGCTGCAACATTCAATATGTGGGAGGTCACATCAGCTGTCTGCGAAATGAGACTAATATGTCATTTATAGATGACAGAGGACAGAGTAAACAATTTATCTGGTTAATGATGAGGCAACTCTCAAGTTCAAAGGACCTAAACACAATAAAATTTAGCACATAAGGACAGCAATGATTTATAGGGGGTAGTATAAATATCAAAGGTACTATTGTGACTAATTTAAATAAATTGAAAACTTTGTATTGTTCCAATTTTCCAGAATTATCTGAATTTAATATCTGTGTATAGGAAATTCCTGTCTATTTACTTTAAAATTGCATTGAAAACTGGTGAATGGCCATGTAGCTGAAAATTCATAGCAAAAATTTCTCATCCCCTCTAGAGTCTCAACATTCTAGTTCCAAACGTGCATTAATCATGACAGATTTACATATTCATGGTAAGTGTACATTTTTCATTCAATAACACAAAATAGGAACTGGATTTAAATAAGGACTTGAACATGGAACCAGGCAAGCACATTGCAACAAAGTGTTTGCAATTCAAGAGTGGTAACTCTACACATGAAATAACGAAATTCAACAGTAAGGCCTTGGTAATGTAGGTAACCACCGGATATATATGTGTTAACATTCAATATACCAGAGGCCACATGGACTGTCTGCCTAATAAGACTAACTTGTCATTTATAGATGAACAGGGAGTACAGAGCAATGATTTATAAAGCAGAATTATAAATATCAAAGGTACACTACCTTGAATTCTTTTTATAACAATTTTCAAGAGTGATCTAAACTTAATATCTGTGTATAGGAAATTCCTTTCAATTTACATTCAAATTACATTTAAGTTGGTCAATGGTCTATTAACCCTTTACCCAACAGAAGGGCCCTGTGCCAATGCATTCTCTTATATATGCGAGTCGACCATAGGTCGCCTCGCATATATAAGAGAATGCATTGGCTTAACACATTAAAAATTATAAAATTGTTAAAGAATGTAAGAAAAAATGGTAAAAAGTGTTAAACAAAGATTTTTTTTAGGCCAATGCATTCTCTTATATATGCGAGGCGACCTATGGTCGACTCGCATATATAAGAGAATGCATTGGCACAGGGTATAACTATAACCATCACAATGTGGTCAATGAGCCGATTCCAATGATATCCATATTTGTATGGTTCTATTGAGACAGACCGAAGATATTTTAGGCTGTTGAAGCTTTATTTGGCCGGTTTTGGCCGGTTTGTTGGGTAAAGGGTTAACTAAAAATTCAGAACTAAAATTTCTCATCCTCTCTATTTCCAGATGTCCAGTCACTGGTCTATTATTAACCCTGACAGAATTGCATATTTGGGAAAGTATATTTTTCATTCAATACCCCAAATTGGTATGGGATTTAAAAGAACGATTCCTGCAGCCATACTAACACATTGCAGCAAAGTATATATATATATATATATGCAGCAACATTCAATATGTGGGAGGTCACATCAGCTGTCTGCGAAATGAGACTAATATGTCATTTATAGAGGACAGAGTAAACAGTTTATCTGGTTAATGATGGGGCAACCCTATAGTTCAAAGGATTTAAAGACAATAAAATTGAGCACATGAGGACAGCAATGATTTATAGGGGGTAGTATAAATATCAAAGGTACACTAATGTGTCTGTGTGAGGTGCCCACACAAATGTCATAAACATTTTAGTGTTAGACCACTAATCCTTTGACAGATTGATGCATACCCAATCTTACTGCAATTAAAGTTTGCAACTCAACTATTTAACCCTTGAACTCTAAGATGCCTGTGGCTTTATTTCACAAACATGCTTGACATTGAATATCCATCATGCCATTAACTTTATCTTAGTGTTTGAGGCTACTAATCCTTTGACAGTTTGATACATATCCAGTCTTACTGCAATTAAAGTTTTTGACTCCAGTATTTAACCCTTGAACTTGGAATTGTATAATATGCCTACGTGTGTGCCTGTGGCTTTATTTGACGAACCTGCTTGACATTGAATATTCATCATTGCAATAAACAGGTATTTTAGTATTCCTGGCTACTAATCATTTAACAGTTTGAAGCATACCAGCTTTTACTGCAATTTAAGTTTGGGGCTCAAATATTTAAGCCTTGAACTTGGAATCATGAGAGATGTCTGCAGCTTTATTTATAAACCTGCTTGACATTGAATATTCATCATGCCAATAACTAAATATTTGTTTTAATAGAGCACTTAAGTTCACAAATCAAGTATTGAACCGCTTGAACTTGGCATCACTAAAGAGGTCTCTGACTTCATTTTATAAATCTGTTTGACACTGGTGCATGCATATTTTATGCAAATAGCCGAATTATGCATTTAAACGATATGCAACTAACTGAAATTTACTGTATATCCATCATACCAATAACTGAATTCAGGATATATATATATATATATATATATATATATATATATATATATATATATATTAAAAGGTGATTAATTATCACATATACAATGTACAAGAAGGATACACCTGCAATTACTCTCTGTATCGGACACATGCAGTAAACGAACCGATTTTAATCGCACTTGCAAAATGGACGTACGGAAAAACATCTAGGTGGTATAACTCTTGAAATAATATTCATGCAGTACTGTTATTCCACACTGAAAATGACATTTTCTCCAATATTAAATGTACTCACTTCCAAGTTCAAGCCATATATATATACCCTTTAAATTATTTTTAAATTTCAATACAATACATACAGGTAGCGATAATCCCATCCATTTCTTCGAGGGCAGCGGCCAGCACCTCGCTGGCATCGAAGCCCATCTTCTCCGTGTCGTTCATCTTTGTATCTGATTGGATAATATCAGCTAGCCTTCTCGAGCTTCATTTTATCTGAAATTATAGCAAAATTTTCAAAATTAAATAAATGTGACACACATGGCAACTTGCGGTACAGATAACAATTGTATAGGGGTGTTAATTTTCTGTCATTTTGATATCATCCTTGCTCCTATGAGACACAGGGTTTTCTCGCCACTCTTGGGGACTGGTGGCCCCATGTGACAATACCTGTCTAACTTAGTAAATATTTCCACATATTGAAGTTAGATACACTCCTTAACCCTCCTTAACCTGTGCCAGAGCATTCTCTTATAAGGTCGAGGTAAATATTGTTAGGCCATTGTATTCTCTTATATTTGTGAGGTTCCCTGTGGGAGACTCGTATATATAAATAAGAGAATCATTGGCACAGGGTTTTCGCAAAATTTCAGGAAGTTCTAGTCATGGAAGGGTTAAATTTTGATTTAATGACAATGCCCATACAAACTTCAACATAACAAGATGTATAGGACTGAATCTCATCAAAATTTGTAACTGGAGGCGAAAATAGTAAATATTTTGAACAATTTGATGGTATAAAATATATAAACCAGAAAGTTTCCTTTTTGTTGCATCTAAATACTGGTTAAATTGGGCATATAAATCCTAAGTACTAGTTGATGAGAGGACAGAGATGCTGTGTTCATATAAATCCTAAGTACTAGTTGATGGGAGGACAGAGATGCTGTGTTCCTCTTTAAAATCACCTGACACCCGACAGCTTTGGATAAACAAGAAGATGTTAAAGAAAGGTAAAAAGTAAGAGAAAATACTAACATTCAGAAACATTAAAAGTGAAAACCATCTTGGGAAACATTTACATGTGTATGTATATGGAAATTTATGAGCTCTATTTCTGAGAAATAGACCATTGGTCATACAAAGGACTGAGGAGGAAGTACATGAATCTGTTGAGTCATGATATATCATACATATGTTCTTCATATACAGGTATAATTCACTTCTCTTGTGTTATCTTTTGAAAATTACCCCTCGATTACATAGTAGAGTATACATATGATTCACACTATAGGTGCCTCTACATTTTGAACAATTATTTTGAAAGTTGTGTTATCTTTAACAAAAACTTTCTCATAGAAGCACACAATGCACACATTTATCGAGAATCTGTTATCGAATGTGTGTTGCGGATGGCGCATGGATATATTTCACAAAAGCTGAGCTGGGATTCTGTTGAATACATGTGCCTCACATCAACGGGTGTGGAATAAAATGTTATGCAAAACTACAGGAATGTCTTAAATAATTGACCATAATCCACATCAGAAATATGGGAAATTTTTCAGGATTTAGTCGGAAATATGGCTTTCTGCCATTCATCAGAAAGCTCTCAGATGAATGGCAACAAGCCATGTTTCCGACTAAATCCTAAAAAATTTCCCTTAATTCTGCTGATAAAGGGTCATATACCTCGGGCATTACTGTACACTCTATATAAGTGAGGGACAATACCAGTTAAAATATTGCTATAGGTGCACAATGACTTTAAACATCAAAGTAGTAAAATGTGGGTGGATTTCGGTCACCCCATGCAGTTTGATAGTAAATGATACCAAAGTAAAATTTAAACTATCTAAAATTCAAGGACCACATCAAAAAATCTTTTTCATCAGAAAATGAAAGAAAGACATCAAAAAAGAAACTCATAAAAAATTAAATGCATCAAAAAAGAAACTTTGAAGAGCTACATCAAATGCATGAAAAAAGATAACTTAAATGAGAATTCAAAATTTTTTCATTTCGCACATAGTTGTAGAGGTTGAATTCTGTAATGAAATACAGGTAATTCAGGGATTTCATCTTAGCAAGTTTGTTACCAAACTAGCCCACCTGTTGTGATGAAGAACACTTTGATGTGTATTTTGGCAAAGTATCCACCTAATTATAATTCCGTGCCAGGTAGATTTCTATGATTAAAATTTCTTTCTTCACTTTGTACTGTTTTTTTTACCTGCAATTGGGTTACGAGCCATATGGTATGACAGGCGGACAGGAAGTTTATTCTAAGGGTGCCAGAAAATTAATGGGGGCATTTGTTTGAAGAGGTTCGTACTGTAATCACTCCACATCTGCTCTCTGACAAACACCCAAGTCGTCTTATCACCTGATCTTTTTTTCAGATCAAAAGAAATACATTAAATTTTAAAGGCTTTTAGGTCACATTTAAAAAATATTTTAAACTTCCAAATTATATAACTATTTATTGTTTAAACATCAATGACTGCAGCTTCCTGAAAGTTTGCGAAAACCCTGTGCCAATTAATTAATTATCTTATATATACAAGTCTCTCATAGGGAGCCTCGCATATATATATATGAGAATAAATTGGTCTAACAATATTTACATTGACCTTGTTAGCCAGTGCCTTCTCTTATATAGAAGAGAATGCCCTGGTACAGAATATTTTATGCTGCACCAGCACGGCTCCCATCATGAAAGGGTTAAAACAGCAAATTAGCTAAACTTGAAGGTATATTATGTACTTGTTCGGGTGCGTTAAACTGATAAGTTAGTATTCAGGTGCTATGCCAACTGGAGGAATACAGTATTCTACTAACATCGCCGAAAATCTCAAGCAAATCGACCGTACCACTCCATAGAAAAAATCATCTGAACTAAACTCAATTGTAAATATTTACATCTTGATTCAGGACGCAACTATCAGTGATAAACTAACGAAAACGATTTTGCCATCAAGATTCGCTGCATGTAATTAATATAAAGAAAGACGGTGTGAGCTGCATGTAATTAATATAAAGAATGACGGTGTGACCTGCATGTAATTAATATAAAGAATGACGGTGTGAGCTGCATGTAATTAATATAAAGAAAGACGGTGTGAGCAGTCAATTTGGATATAATATTTGTAAAAAATACTACTTTGAGCAAGATTATTCGCCATTTCTATTTTATCACCCTAACCGAGTGTTTCACATCACTTTAACCCTTTCAGTGCCAGGGGCCGATCTCATCGGCCCTAATTTACAATGTGTAAAATCGGCCCTAAATTTTTTTTTTTTTTTTTTTTTTTTTTAGATTTTTAAAAAATTATTAAAATTGTAAAAAATTGTAAAAAATAATAACAAATGATGAACAAGAGGTGGCATCAGAGATGCTGTGTCTCGTTTGCGGTGGCTACCACCAATTGGTGTGCATCAGTATCGGTAGACTAATTAATAGGTAAAATCGAAAAATGACTAATTAAGGGCCATAACTCCATCAAATTTTATCGGGCCAGGCTGGTTTTCGAACTCGTCCGAAATATTCTTGGCAAGTATGTCTATTCCAAATTTTAAACAAATCGGAGGACGTTTGTTGAAGTTATCACGCTAACGAGCTAAAAATTCACGAAAAATGACTAATTAAGGGCCATAACTCTATCAAATTTTATTGGGCCAGGCTGGTTTTCGAACTCGTCCAGGATATTATTGGAAGACACTTATATACCAAATTTTAGTTGAATCGGATGACGTTTGTTGAAGTTATCACGCTAACGAGCTCAAAATTCGTACAAAATGACTACTTAAGGACCATAACTCTATCAAATTTTATCGGACCGGGCCGGTTTCTAACTCGTCCCGAGGTTTTCTTGGGAGACACCTATATATCAAAATTTCAATCAAATAGCATGATGTTTGTTAAATTATCGCGCTAACGAGCTGAAAATTTATGAAAAAATGACTAATTAAAGGCCATAACTCTATCAAATTTGATCGGACCTGGCCGGTTTTCGAACTCGACCGAGATATTCTTGGGAGACACCTATAAACCAAATTTCAATCAAATCGGATAACGTTTGTTGAAGTTATCGCGCTAACGAGCTGAAAATTCGTGAAAAATGACTAATTAAGGGCCATAACTCTATCAAATTTTATCGGACCAGGCCGGTTTTCGAACTCGTCCGAGATATTCTTGGGAGACACCTATATACCAAATTTCAATCAAATCGGATAACGTTTGTTGAAGTTATGGCGCTAACAAGCTGAAAATTTGTAAAAAATGACTAATTAAGGGCCATAACTCTATCAAATTTTATCGGACCTGGCCGGTTTTCGAACTCGACCGAGATATTCTTGGGAGACACCTATATACCAAATTTCAATCAAATCATAACGTTTGTTGAAGTTATCGCGCTAACGAGCTGAAAATTCGTGAAAAATGACTAATTAAGGGCCATAACTCTATCAAATTTTATCGGACCAGGCCGGTTTTCGAACTCATCCGAGATATTCTTGGGAGACACCTATAGCTATATACCAAATTTCAATCAAATCGGATAACGTTTGTTGAAGTTATCACGCTAACGAGCTGAAAATTCAAAGGGCCATAACTCTGTAATAAATGTGCGGACGAACCCGATTTTTTGTCTGCAGCTTACGTGCATGGATACGTACTCACACACCAATTTTTTTTTAATCCGTCAATAAACGGTTGAGTTATAAGCAAAACACGTCGCCCGCCCGCCCGCCCGTCCGCCGCCCACCGTCCCTCATCAAACTATAAGTCGAGTTTAGGAAAAAAACTCGACTAAAAATTGTTAGGCCAATGCATTCTCTTATATATGCGAGGCGACCTATGGTCGACTCGCATATATAAGAGAATGCATTGGCACAGGGTATATGGGTTGATACAAAAATCGGACCTGGCACTCAAAGGTTTAAAGGGCAAGCCTATAGATTGTAGAATTTTGGGCACGTGAGGATGGATCCAACCATGGTCAGCTTGGAGTGAGAGACAATTTTGAAATTTAGACCTGAAAAAGCTTTCCAAGTCCGGCCAATTACTTGCTAATTATTCACATAATAAATAACTATAAATATGAACGTTTATCATGAAAATGAGTGTGCGGCGACAAAAAGTGCTTTGATATGTTATTTTGGGTTCATTTCCGTATTTTGGACACAGAATTTACAGTTGCAAAAGGGGGAATCTAAAGGCCTGCTGAAGAGAAACTAAAAGAGTAATATTTGGGCTCCATATAAATCAGATTTATAAGTTTATCCATAAAAGTCACGAAAGTTGTGTAATTGTACAGCAATTAATAGTAGATAGTAGAGGGCACCCAAAATAAATATCATGTAAAATCAACTCCTGCTTGCATTTTGATTTATTCAATTTTAGCTCATCATTCATAGAATTTAATGGGTTCACAAAATTTGAAAATATTCATGATATAGAATTTATAGGGGCATTTGGCTGAAGAGGTTTGCACTCCACAGAAAGATTTGTTTTCATATTTTAAATGGTTAATAAACTTATACAGCATGTACAGTTGTGCCCAAAGTATATGACCCTATAACCACAGTAGAATTATGGGAAATTTTTCAGGATTTAGTCGGAAATATGGCTTGTTGCTATTCATCGGAAAGCGCTCGATGAGAGCTTTCCGATGAATGGCAACAAGCCATATTTCCGACTAAATCCTGAAAAAATTCCCATAATTCTGCTGTGGTTTAGGGGTTGATTATTTAGGACATGACTATAACTATATAGTGCAGCTAGATCTTTTATAATCAGTTTTAACCCTTTCATGATATAAGAGAATACTTTGATCTAACAATATTTACCTTGACCTTGTAAGCCAGTGCATTAACTTATATAAGCAAGGTTCCCTATGGGAGACTCACATATGTAAGAGAATCCTTTGATCTACCAATATTTACCTTGACCTTGTAAGCCAGTGCATTCACTTATATATGCGAGGTTCCCTATGGGAGACTCACATATGTAAGAGAATCCTTTGATCTACCAATATTTACCTTGACCTTGTAAGCCAGTGCATTCACTTATATATGCGAGGTTCCCTATGGGAGATTCACATATATAAGAGAATGCATTGGAACAGAATCTTTAACACTGCATGCACCAGCACAGCTCCATTATGAAAGGGTTAACCCTTTACCCAACAGAAGGGCCCTGTGCCAATGCATTCTCTTATATATGCGAGTCGACCATAGGTCGCCTCGCATATATAAGAGAATGCATTGGCTTAACACATTAAAAATTATAAAATTGTTAAAGAATGTAAGAAAAAATGGTAAAAAGTGTTAAAAAAAGATTTTTTTAGGCCAATGCATTCTCTTATATATGCGAGGCGACCTATGGTCGACTCGCATATATAAGAGAATGCATTGGCACAGGGCTAACTGTAACTATCACAATGTGGTCAAGGAGCCGGTTCCAATGATATCCATATTTGTATGGTTTTATTGAGACAGACCGAAGTTATTTTAGGCTGTTGAAGCTTTATTTGGCCGGTTTTGGCCGTTTTGTTGGGTAAAGGGTTAATATTTCCTTGAATTTAGCACATCATTTTGCAAAAATAAAAAGAGATATCCATCATATAAAATTAATGGGGGCATTTGTCTGAAGTGTTTTGTACTGTTATCCATCTCTATCTTCTCTACTGACTGACATAAAGTGGTCTTATTAAAATTGTTAGGCTAATACATACATTGAACTTTAAAAGACTTTTAGGTCATATTTTAATGTGTTATTAAAATTCTAAGTTGTATAGCATTAGCTATATAGTGTTTTATGAATCAGCGTATCCTCGAATTCGTGAAGGGATCAGGGAAAACTAATTTTTATACATGTCAGAATATGAAGCTAGTTTGTTAATTGTAAGCGACGCAAAGCAAAATTGCTCACAAATTCACTTAAATCGTGAAATTTCGAGTTGGGACCTTCACCTACAATGAAGTTTAAGGAGAGATAATAACTGAGAAATATATTCCCCGCATGATTTTTTCGACTTTGTAAGGTTCCCTGTCTAAACTTCAAAAAGTTCCAAGGTTTTATACTGGTGGAATATGATCTCTCATGCGTTAGCCAGAGTAGAGAATCATGGCATGATCTAAGTACCTCCAAGTCTCATCGTGACATGGGGCTACGTGCAGAACAAAGCTGTTCTTTGCTGGAGTCTTTGAATGAGTTTTCTACTCTCATAAACGTTTAGGGATTTTTGAATTAAGCACCACATCATCACAAACGGTGCTCATTCAAGCATGCAATCACTGAGTGGGTCAGCATTAGCTAACTTCGTCAGTCCTAATATGCTGAATAAACATGTAAAAGTTCTCGACAATCGGCCTCAGGATGCTTGAGAAACAGTCAGACCCGTAACTTCCCCAAAAAAAAATTCTTTGCCCGATGTTATATAATTCAGGACAAACTGAAGACATAATAATCGCGACCTGAGTTCCATATTGTTCTAAATGCATACATAAAGCACATAGACTTAAAACAAGATGGCAAAATAGGTCATGAAACCAAAGTTACAATGTATACAGCTGCCCCACTGAGGCAATACATGGAAAATTTACGGACTGAAAACAGGGAAAAATGTCAAGGGGAACTTATAATTTTGAGATGTTTAGTCTTGATATCTGGTTTACCCAGACTATTGAACAGATACAGTAATGTCCTAAATAATCGACTCCTTAACCACAGCAGAATTATGGGTAATTTTTCAGGATTTAGTCGGAAATATGGCTTGTTGCCATTCATCGGAAAGCTCTCAGTGAGTACTATATGCGAGGTATGTTTATGTACCTCTGTATCTCAGTGAGAGCTTTCCGATGAATGGCAACAAGCCATATTTCTGACTAAATCCTGAAATATTACCCATCATTCTGCTGTGGTTAAGGAGTCGATTATTTAGGGCATTACTGTACACATGTCTATATTTTTAGAGTACATCAAAAATTATTTGCAATAGTGGACATAATATGTTTAAATAACTAAAATCCATAACTTGTTTTGCATATTAACTACTTTAGCCCAACGAAAAGAGATAAACTGAACAAAAAATTAAAAAAGAACCTACCCCAATGTTTAGTGTGTAAGTAGCCTACCCAGGAATATAAAACAGGTACAATCCATTTAAACCACCCACGAAAGACGATAATGTGAAGGACCTTCCACACGATTCATATAAATCATGTTTATCTTCATTGAATGACATGGATAACTGTAATTTATATATGTGAGTTCATGTGGCGTGTGATTGCCATACAGAAACCTAAACATCTGTGACCAAATTATGGCATAATAAAACTCAAATGACAGACGGAACACTAAAATGTATTATAATAAAATCTAAACGACAGAACCTCCACAGTTAGGGCATATGGACTCCAGGTATCTAAGGTTTCTGTACTAATTATTGTCCCTCCATATCAACAGAGGTACATAAACATACCTCGCATATAGTATTCAGTATATTTAAAACTACATAACCCTTTTAGTGCCAGGGGCCCTAATTTATGGTCTGTAGAGTGCCCTAAAAAAAATAAAAAATGAATTTTTTTATTATTTTTTTTGGGTTAGGCCAATGCATTCTCTTATATATGCGAGGCGACCTATGGTCGACTCGCATATATAAGAGAATACATTGGCACAGGGTATATGGGTCGATACAAAAATCGGACCTGGCACCCAAAGGGTTAAATGCTGATAGATTAAAATTTCTACACCCCCTCCCCCCCCCCCCCCCCCCCCCCCCCCCCGGGAGCAATTTTAACACCATGCATTCTGCATTCATCCAATACAACTATTGTGTTTAGATTTCAGACTTCAAAATTATCTCACTTTCAACTTACCCTTGTATTAACGCTCTGCATTGATTAAAATCCATATAAGTGCACATCTGCTTATGAGCGAGGTTGGAAGATATTATAAACCAATAAAAGATTATGATGAACGTTATTGCCATTGCGAAAAAAAAATTGAAAATGAAGAACATTTTATTCAAGAATGTACACTATATAATAGCTTGAGGGAATATTATGAATCTATATTTAATAGCGCGGAGGAAATATCAGTGAATCTATTTTAAATCCAACATCATATTGGGATATGTACAAAACAGCATATCTGTGATTTTATTAAACACGCCTTTGAATTGCGAAAGATTAGAAAGCAGATAAGGACACTATAAACTAATATGAGCTCATTCTTGTCGGATAGTAATTCTGTATGTCTACATACAGCTACATGTATATTATATTTGTTACGCTCCATATATAAATTCTAAATTTATTTATTTGTCTGTATTTGAATAACGCGAACATGTTTAAACATGGGCTTTTTCCAATAAAGATTGATATGGAAATATTTGATTCTTTGTTATTATTTGTGACGTTCTTTCGGTGGTAAGACATATGTTTCTTTTAGTTCTGAATAATCATTTGATTTGATTTATTTAAACATGCAAGGCTTGTAATAGGGGTCTGTAATATGCAGAATGAGATCTCCAGAGGGTGAATTTAGTGATGCTATCCCGCATAGCGGGCTAGCATTATGAAATTCAGCATTTGTGGACCTCATTTTGCTTTGGCGTCAGCTGTTATGAGACCTCGGATCAGATTGAATTTCCCCAGTTGAAGTTGGTGATGTTCACCCATTAGTCACCTCGATTATACATTTTATCTTCTGCAAATTAGGGGATAAAGAAACTGAACTAAAGGGAAAAAGTAACTAAAACAATGTTAATTTGAGACTATAGATACTTCCCAGAAGAGGAGGCCTGAGCAGAATGAGGTCATCAGAGGGTGAATCTTGTTATGCTAGCCCACTGTGCAGGGTAGTGTCATTTTCAGCAGTGTATATATGGCCCAGTGTATGGGTTTTAGTTAAACGTAAACTCTAGAATGAAAAACACCTTTCGAAAGCAGCCCTGATAGCAAACCTCCATACAAATTCCATTCATCGCAGATCTGATTAATCAGTGGCTGATATACTGTAACTATTCATAACATAATCAGCAACTTATCACTTTACCAGTATGAAAGTATATTGTTATTACAGTAATATGGCATACTATGGCATTAGAATCAGACCAGTTGAAAGTCTGAGATTGGTCAGAAAAACATCAAATTAAAAATTGGTGATTGATGTGTAATAAACATAGAGTCATATAATTGTTTCACATTGTTGACAATTGAGTACTTTTGACCATAGTTTTGTCTATGTTAAATTATAATTCATACTAAAACATTCAGCTCTGAAGACATTACAGATTCAACAAGAGATGGACTGTCGTCCGGCGCATACCCCCTCGTGGCATACCGCCTAGTGTGGGCACATCTATAACTTATGATGGCTATACTCAGACATATGGCCCCAGAAATCGTTCATATAAACAAAGATAACTATAGAACAAAAAACCAAACAAACTTTTAAATGTGCCATTAATTGTCCTCATAGTGGTGAACATCCATACAAAATTTCATTGAGTTCCGAGCATTACTGTTCAAGTTATGAGCTGAACAGACATCGGATGGACCAAACAACCAACATTTCCTGATAAACAAAGATGAATAACTCTAGAATGGAAAAGCAGAACAGAACAATGGAACCCCCTATTGAATGTCCTCATAGCAGTGAATATCCATACCAAATTCCATTGAGATCCCAGCACAATTGTTGAAGTTACAACATGAACAGACACCAGACGGACTAAAAAGCCAACATTTGCAGATGAACAAAGATGAATAACTCTAGAAAGGAAGAGCGGAGCAAAATAATGAAACCCCCTATTGAATATCCTCATAGCAGTGAACATCCATACCAAATTCCATTGAGATCCCAGCACAATTGTTGAAGTTACAACATGAACAGACACCAGACAGACCAAAAAGTCAACATTTCCAGTTGAACAAAGATGTATAACTCTAGAATGGAATATCCAAACAAAACGATGGAACCCTCTTTTTGATGTCCTCATAGCAGTGAACATCCATACCAAATTCCATTGAGATCCCAGCACAATTGTTGAAATTACGACATGAACAGACACCAGACAGACCAAAAAGCCAACATTTCCAGATAAACAAAGATGAATAACTCTAGAATGGGAAATAAAAACAAAACGGTGGAACCCTCTATCGAATGCTCTCATAGTAGTCAACATCCGTACCAAATTTCATTGCGACAAGAGCACTACTGTTCAAGTTATGACATGAACAGAAATCAGACGGACCAAAAATCCAACATTTCAAGATAAACAAAGATGAATAACTCTAGAATGGAAAATCCGAACAAAACGATGGAACCCTCTATTTAATGTCCTCATAGTTGTGAACATCCACACCAAATTTGGTTGAGATCCCAGCCCAACTGTTGAAGTTACGACATGAACAGACACCAGACAGACCAAAAAGCCACTATTTCCAGATAAACAAAGATGAATAACTCTAGAATGGAAAATCTGAACAAAACGATGGAAACCACTATTTAATGTCCTCATAGTAGTGAACATCCATACCTAATTTCATTGAGATCCGAGCACTACTGTTTAAGTTATGACATGAACAGACATCGGACGGACGGACGGACGTACCCACATTTGGGCACAAATTGGGTCAGTTGTCCAAAATCTTATTGGGTTCCCTTGTTGGGTATGAAAAATGTTTTCTCACAAATAGGCACATAGTGGGTCATCCAATATTTTTTTGTTGGGTTCTGGTTGGGCACAATTAAAATATTGTTGGCTGCATAGATCTGTTCAGATATTTATTGGCTAAAAAATGCAGACATTGTTGAGTAAATTCAAATAAGTTGAAGTCATCTTGGGTTCTCATTTGGGCACAAATTGGGTCAGTTGTTCAAAATCTTATTGGGTTCCCTTGTTGGGTATGAAAAAAATCCCTTGTTGGGTATGAAAAAAATCTCACAAATAGGCACATAGTGGGTCATCCAATATTGTTTTGTTGGGTTCTGGTTTGGACATTATGGACTTTTTTTTAGGACAAATGAAGTCCAAACCACCTGTTGAGTACATTCACATGAAAGCCAAAAAATATGTTTGGACAAAGAATAACTTGTCAGGGCTATTGGGTATACCCAACAAGGCGGGAAAATACCCAACAAGGCGGGAAAATACCCAACAAGTGCCCATTGTACCCACAAAGTAACCAATATATGCCCATATGTAAACACGGACGGACGGACGGACGGAACGACGGACGGACGGACAGGTGCAAAACAGTATACCCCCCTTTTTTTTTTTTAAAGGGGGTATAATTAAGATTTAGAATTCACTGAGAATTTATTGAGAAAGTATCAATCTGTATTCTCGATTCACTGAGAAAGATTCAAGCCAGAGACTGGAATCGCTGAGAAAACAATTAATCCATATAGTATGTATATCCACATAAAGAACCACTCCGGTTACTAGAATGACTGGAAGAATGAATAAGTAAACTGGATTAACTAACAAGAATCACTCTGCATCAGTATACAACATCCACTAAAAAGGACCAATTATTTTTACCACATTGATAATATTCACTTGATCACTTCCTTCGACCAACATCATACCATAGCCAAATCAGTAGGGCAAATCAACAGTGCAGAATTATAAGCAGATCCTGGCATCCACTGGTCTGCATTCCAAAAGAAGCTTCAATTCAAACAAGCCTGGATATTGTGTCTGAAATTTGCAGAATGAGGTCCCCAGAGGGTGAATTAGTGATGCTATCCCACACCGTGCACTAGCATCACACCAAATTCACCCTTTGGGGACCTCATTCTTCTTAAACCTCATCTTCTGGTGGAAGTATCTATAGTCTCAAATTAACATTTGTTTTTAGTTACTTTTTCAGTTTCTCTATTGCCTAATTTGCAGAATGAGGTCCCCAGAGGGTGAATTAGTGATGCTATCCCAAACAGTGCACTAGCATCACACCAAATTCACCCTTTGGGGACCTCATTCTTCTTAAACCTCATCTTCTGGTGGAAGTATCTATAGTCTCAAATTAACATTTGTTTTTAGTTACTTTTTCAGTTTCTCTATTGCCTAATTTGCAGAATATAAAACCCATAATCGAGGTGACTAATGGGTGAACATCACCAACTTCAACTTTGGAACTTCAATCTGATCCTAGGCAGTTGAGTCCTCAGCAGAATGAAGTTCCCAGAGGGTGAATTTGGTGAAGCTAGCCAGCCATGCGGGTTAGCATCACTAAATTCACCCTCTGGGGACCTCATTATACAAATGCCAGACACACTATTTCAAGGTTTGAATTTAAAATAGCTCTGATAAGTAATTTCTTATAGTATTATAATTATACTATTATGCTAAACCACCTATTACTGCTTGATGGAGTGCAAAACAATTTTGATCTACAATCCAAAACATGTTTGTGATTATTTTTTGCACCAATGACAACAGGTCAACTGCAAATATCAATATAAGAATTTTTTCTAGATGAGTGAAGACATATAGTGAAGTATAGATTGTGTGCATGAATAGAAATTTAATCATATTGTCAAATATTTGCCCTAATTCATCTATTGGTATGTACAGGTGGTGATGAAAATGGCTGGTTGAAGCACTTAATAAGGCGTATCAACCACAACCATAATACCAGTGAATAGCTGTGGAATGTTGATTCATTAGTGCATGAATAATTTACTTATCTGGAAAATGCATGCTGCATGTATCAGCTGGCAAGTTTGTTGGTCCAATCAGTACTATGAAGATGCAATTTACCTATAATCTACATAACAGCTTTGGTTAAAATCCAACACAGAATCATTAATTTATTGCCATTGAAGATGGAGTTAGAATTTCATGCTTTTGATGCAAATTTTTACAAACCCTAATTAAGACACCTCACCTCCAAACCAACCCACCCCATGTCACCACATCATTGTGTATGTATCATTGGCAAGGTCGATGGTCCATTCATTATTATAAAGATGCATTTACCTATCTACACAACAGCTTTCAGTGGTTAAAATCCAACACAGCTATCATTTATTGCCATAGAAGATGGAGCTAGAATTTCAAGCTTTTGATGCAAATTTTTACAAACCCTAATTTAAGACACCCCACCCCCAAACCACCCCACCCCTTGTCACATCATTGTTTATGTATCAATGGCAAGGTTGATGATCCGATCAGTACTATAAAGATGTACTAACCTATCTACATAACAGCTTTGGTTAAACTCCAACACAGTATCATTTATTGCTATTGAAGATAGAGCTAGAATTTCATGATATTAATTGCTAACTTTTACAAAATATTTTGTTACCGTTATTTGTTCTAAGGTTGTATATTTTGCAGTTTTTGGCTAATATTCAGCAGCCAAGAGTTGTACTATACATGTTTAGTGAACCAGAATGTCTAATTCTATCTCCCCCAGCACCCAGACCCCAGCCTTTAATTTGATATTATATACTTGTGGTCTACTTTTGTGCAGTCTACTAGAATTATATATCATCTATGTCAAAATTAACATTAATTTTAGAGAAAACCATTAAATATTTTCCACATCACTGCATATAATTTGGCTTATTGTATATGCAAATATCCTTAATTTCCGCTATTTCCATCAATTTCCGCCAATTAATCAATTTAATCACTAATAATTCTACTGATATTTCCACATGACAGAATATGCCATCATTAATATAATCTTCACCCGATGTCCCATTAAAGTGACATTTATGATTTAGTGGATCACATGTGTTTAGTTCATTCTTCATTTGAAGGGATATCCCGTTGGGATACTACAATCAGATGACAGAGTAATTTATTTTCTGCTCAAGAATCCCAGAAACTATACATTTCAAGAGGGGAAAAATATAATGAATAGTTTTTATATAACAATTATCTGAAGTGTCGTTATTAACCCTTTCATGATGGGAGCTGCGCTGGTGCAGCATTAAAGATCCTGTGCCACTACATTCTCCTATATATGCGATCTCCCATAGGGAACCTTGTATATATAAGAGAATGCACTGGCTTACAAGGACAAGGTAAATATTGTTAGGCCAATGAATTCTCTTATATATGCAAGACTCGCATATATAAAAGAATGCATTGGCACAGGATTTTTGTTAAATTTCAGTAAGCTCCAGTCATGGAAGGGTTAATATAGATCATTTAACATAATTATCTATTGAGCAATACCAACATTAATGTTTGCCGACATTTAACAGGCGCTTCACTTGAGCAGCAAGCCACACCCACTTGCACGAATTTACGTTAGGCCAACACACAAGGTGCCTATTTCACATCTAAGTATGAAAAGCAGTCACAGTTCAAGTAACCTTGCTCAAGGGTCACAACTTGGAGCAAAATTAGAACAGTGCATGACTCAACAGTGATACATTGCTTTATATAATAACTTGAGATGTGGACCTCACATCGCAGTGTTAACAGCACTATAAGCCAAACACTCTCAACCACCATACAGTGATGCCCTAAGTAATCGACTCCTTAAACACAGCAGAATTATGGGTAACTTTTCAGGATCCCCGAGAGCTTTCCAATGAATGGCAATAAGCCATATTTCCGACTAAATCCTGAAAAGTTATCCATAATTCTGCTGTGTTTAAGGAGTCGATTACTTAGGGCATTACTGTATGTAGCAAACCACCATGCATAAGATATTAAGAATACCAGGAATACAGATCTCAATACCAATGGTAACAAATTGAACACTCCTCTGAATGTCCTCATAGTGGTGACTGATTGACTGACTGGGGTTTAATGTTGCTTTCAGCAACTAATTAAGGCCATATCATGACAATGCCAGCTTTATTGATGGAAGAAACTGCACACTTAATTACAGCTCTATATAAATCTAACAGTGATTTCAATGACAGATAAACTCATTGACCATGTGGGGCAAACCACCAGCCATCAGCCAGTAACTGACAACTCCATCAGATAACAATTACGATTTACAAAGTCCCCATTTGAAACATGTGGATTTGAACCATCATAGCCAATGCCAGAGGGCGAGACCCTCATAGTAGTGAACAACAATACCAATTTCATTAAGATCTGACAACATGTGGCTCAGATATCTACTCAGATGGATGGATGGACAGATGCGTGTAATCCAGTGTACCCACCATCTCCTTCAGTCATGAGAGCAAGCCTTGAAATAGTGTGCTTTTCATTTGCAGAATGAGGTCCCCAGAGGGTGAATTTAGTGATGCTACCCCACAGAGAGGGCTAGCATAACCAAATTCACCCTCTGGGGACCTCATTCTGCTTACACCTCAACATAATGAGGTTCCCAGAGGGTGAATTTGGTGATGCTAGCCCGCTATGCGATGGCATCACTAAATTCACCCTCTGGGAACCTCACTCTGCAAATGACAGACACACTATTTCAAGGCTTGCATGGGAGCAAGTATTATAATTGTGTTTATTTACTCAGAATAGTGGCACAGCTCTGGTAAAGGTTTAATAACCCTACAAGGTTCAGACTTTACTAATGCGTGTTGTTCGGAGACACTTGTTGATTCTGAAGAGTGTCTAGTCATCAATAATAAGATAATTAAGAGTGCAGTTACACGGCATTCAAGTCTGCAAATAATGTGTCTGTCATTTGCAGAAAGAGGTCCCCAAAGGGTGAATTTAGTGATGCTTTCTTGCAAGTGGGCTAGTGTCACCAAATTCACCCTCTGGGAACATCATTCTGCTTTTAGGTCTCAACTGCTATGCGAGACCTAGGATTAGATTGAAGTTCCCCAGTTGAAGTTGGTGACATTCACCCATTAGTCACCTCTATTATGCATTTTATCTTTTGCAAATTAGGGGATATAATAACTTCCCAGAAGGGATAAAGTAATTAAATACAATGTTAATTTGAGACTAGAGATACCGTACTTCCCAGAAGATGAGGCCTAAGCAGAATGAGGTCCCCGGAGCAGGAATTTGGTGATGCTAGCCCACTGAGCGGGGATAGCATCACTAAATTCTCCCTCTGGGGACCTCATTCTGCAAATGACAGACACACTATTTGCAGTTACATAGCATTTATTCTGATGCCAGAGAATACAAGAACCACTTGAAATACCAGGATCCAGGATGCTCAATTTGTCTTCTGATTGTAATATACCTAAAAAAGAACACTTCATACGGGCTGAGTTGATTGTTATGGGAAAATTGGTGCTTGGAAGTCTTAGAAAAGTGCTTTCGGCTGATAAATCCTACTCAACTACAGTAATGCCCTAAGTAATCGACTTAGAGCTTTCCGATGAATGGCAACAAGCCATATTTCCGACTAAATCCTGAAAAGTTACCCATAATTCTGCTGTGTTTAAGGAGTCGATTACTTAGGGCATTACTGTAGAACAGGTCTTTGTCAATGAGATCAGTGTTAACTATTGAACAGGGACCAGCCTAGTGGTACGCCTTGAAATAATGTGTCTGTCATTTGCAGAATGAGGTCCCCAGAAGGTGAATTTAGTGACGCTATCCCACACAGTGGGCTAGCATCACCAAATTCACCCTCTGGGGACCTCATTCTGCTTTGGTCTCATCTAATGGGAAGTACCTATAATCTCAAATTAACATTGTTTTTAGTTGGGAAGTTTCTATATCCCTTAATTTGCAGAAGATAAATTGCATAACTGAGGTGACTATAATGGGTGAACATCACCAAATGGTTAACTTCAATCTGATCCTAGGTCTCTCAGTTGAGGCCTAAGCAGAATTTGGTGATGCTAGCATGCTGTATGGGAGAGCGTCACTAAATTCACCCTCTGGGGACCTCATTCTGCTTAGGCCATGCAGAATGAGGTCCCTGAGGGTGAATTTGGTGGCACTAGCCCACTGTGTGGGATAGCATAACTAAATTCACCTTCTGAGGACCTCATCTGCAAATGATAGGCACACTAAACTCAGGCCCCAACGATCAGTATTAACTATTAAACAGAGACCCACCTAGAGGGCGACATCTTCTCCCAAAAATGTGCCACTTCTCCCTATTTTTTGTCCCAGGGAGAAAGTGACTTCTCTCTCATATGCCAGCATAATGCATATGTCCCAGCAGCATAGTTAAAGCATATATATATCTACTGATTATAATGGTGTTCTTACTCATTATTATGGTTTTATAATTGGGCTCTTGTGTAGCATAATACTTATAGGATCATAGAATGGTGATGTTGGGGTGTTTTAAAATTTAACTTCAGGCATTATGACTTCTCCCTGATAACAGTCCAATTCTCCCTAATAACCAAACAGGAAGAAGTGATTTCTCTCTCATATAACATTTTTCATAGTAGTATATCCAAACAGCGTATTTAAAGTATATTTACTGATTATAATAGTGTTCTTACTCACTTTATGATTTTATAAATGGGCCTTTATATAATTGTACTGTATAATACTTGTTCGATTATAGAATGGTGATGTTGGGGTGTAAATTGAACTTGATCCATTGTTACTTCTCCCTGATAAAGTCCACTTCTCCCTAACAACCAAACAGGGAGACGTAACTTCTCTCAATATTAAACCTCTTGGTTGGTTCATGATATTGAACATATTGGTTTTCTTTTTAAAACTGTCAGAATAAATATATTATATTTAAACAGGGCCCAAGATTCTAGCCTTCCTTACAGTCTCGACTCTTCCCCTAAAGTGTTCCTAGATTTATATTATAATCCTGATAGGCCATGGCTTAAGGGATTGGAATACTTAATACATCATAACATTTAATTAGTTGTAAACTGAGAATTGCACTAATAATAAATACACCCTTTTTATCATTATGATAGTCTAGCCCCCCTCCCCTCTCCCCTAAACTGTTCTTAAGATTCAGAATCATAGTAATCCACTAATACGAGGATTAAACTACCTTATTAAAGAGAATTAACTTGTGAAATGGCCAAAATGAATGAATCAATAACACTTTCTATACTAAATAGATTCTTCCATACAGTTATAAAAATATTCAATGGAATAGTCTATTATTCATTTGGAGAGGTTTTCAAATAAAAAAAAGCAGACTGGATGGCAGACTGATAAACATAATACAAGAGCAGAACTTGTTGAATTTATTATCTGAACATTTCCTAAGAGAACTACAGTAATGCACAAAATAACCGACTTCTTAATCACGGCATAATTATGGGTAATTTTTCAGGATTTAGTCGGAAATATGGCTTGTTGCCATTCATCGGAAATAAATCCTGAAAAATTACCCATAATTCTGTTGTGGTTAAGGAGTCGATTATTTAGGGCATTACTGTACTTGTCAATGAGCATTTAGTATCGAAATGGTAAAACCACAATCAATCATATATATGTAGAGAGTTAGTTTTTTCGGCAACCTGTTGATGTTAGGAAAGAATAATTTAGTGTATACACCACATTGACAGTAAGTTAATAGTTCTGGTACTCCAAACAACTCCTCAATGAGACATCTACAGTATACAGAACACACATATTAGTAATCCAGACATCCCTTCCTTGTGAGCACCAATTTGTTATGTGGATACCGGAATATACAAATCATGAAATATGTTATTATATAAAATTAATTGCCAACTACATAACAGTGTTCTTTCTGTCAATCTGTTGATAACTGTTTAAGTCTATACACCCCATTCCCTAAAATATTCCTACTTTTAGAATCCTGGTATAAAATACATAAATATCTTTTATAACAATTTACCAGCTTTAAAGAAGAAAAAAAAAATTGGCAACCTTTTGATAATTGTTATGATAGGAAAGATGCAATGTACGTACCACAGCCAACTCAAAGAATTTAGCAGTAGTATTCCAAATAAACCCTTATTGAGACATTCCCGGGAGTTGTTCAACATTAAATATTAGTAATCCAGTCTTATCCAGACATCCCTTCCTGGTGGGCATCAATTAGTAGTGTGGATACCGGAATATACTAATCACTGTTATTTGTTCACTCGAGCCCGTGTAAACCACAGGAGAAAAAGGACCTGCCACCACGAACAGAATAGTATAGCAATTAAGAGGAGTATACCATGTAATTATCTATGATCAATGGTAAGAGCACAAATGTACTGTGTATATACTCAAATATACTGTGTATATACTCAAATATACTGTGTATATACTCAAATATACTGTGTATATACTCAAATATACTGTGTATATACTCAAATATACTGTGTATATACTCAAATGTACTGTGTATATACTCAAATATACTGTGTATATACTCAAATATACTGTGTATATACTCAAATATACTGTGTTTATACTCAAATATACTGTGTATATACTCAAATATACTGTGTATATACTCAAATATACTGTGTATATACTCAAATATACTGTGTATATACTCAAATATACTGTGTATATACTCAAATATACTGTGTTTATACTCAAATATACTGCATGATTACTCAAATATACTGTGTATATACTCAAATATACTGTGTATATACTCAAATATACTGTGTATATACTCAAATATACTGTGTATATACTCAAATATACTGTGTATATACTCAAATATACTGTGTATATACTCAAATATACTGTGTATATACTCAAATATACTGTGTATATACTCAAATATACTGTGTTTATACTCAAATATACTGTGTATATACTCAAATATACTGTGTATATACTCAAATATACTGTGTATATACTCAAATATACTGTGTATATACTCAAATATACTGTGTATATACTCAAATATACTGTGTATATACTCAAATATACTGTGTATATACTCAAATATACTGTGTATATACTCAAATATACTGTGTATATACTCAAATATACTGTGTATATACTCAAATATACTGTGTATATACTCAAATATACTGTGTATATACTCAAATATACTGCATGATTACTCAAATATACTGTGTATATACTCAAATATACTGTGTATATACTCAAATATACTGTGTATATACTCAAATATACTGTGTATATACTCAAATATACTGTGTATATACTCAAATATACTGTGTATATACTCAAATATACTGTGTATATACTCAAATATACTGTGTATATACTCAAATATACTGTGTATATACTCAAATATACTGTGTATATACTCAAATATACTGTGTATATACTCAAATATACTGCATGATTACTCAAATATACTGTGTATATACTCAAATATACTGTGTATATACTCAAATATACTGCATGATTACTCAAATATACTGTGTATATACTCAAATATACTGTGTATATACTCAAATATACTGTGTATATACTCAAATATACTGTGTATATACTCAAATATACTGTGTATATACTCAAATATACTGTGTATATACTCAAATATACTGTGTATATACTCAAATGTACTGTGTATATACTCAAATATACTGTGTATATACTCAAATATACTGCATGATTACTCAAATCTACTACACGATTTATGGGTATATTGGGGACACATTGTACAGCAGGAGTTGTCCAAGGGCAAGCCTGCAAATAGTGTGTCTGTCATTTGCAGAATGCGGTCCCCAGAGGGTGAATTTAGTGATGCTATCCAACACAGCGGGCTAGCATCACCAAATTCGCCATCTGGGGACCTCGTTCTGTTTAGGCTTCATCTTCTGGGAAGTATCTATAGTCTCAAATTAACATTGTTTTTAATTACTTTTTCCCTACTGGGAAGTTTCTATATCCCCTAATTTGCAGAAAATAAATGGCATAATCGAGGTGACAATGGGTGAACATCAGCAACTTTAACTGGGAAACTTCAATCTTATCCGAGGTCTCCCATAGCAGTTGAGGTCAAAGCAGAATGAGGTTCCCAGAGGGAAATTGCAGGATAGCTTCACCCTCTTGGAACCTCTGGGAATGACAGACACACTATTTGCAGGCTTGTCCCAGGGAGCAGAAGTACGGGCTCTGTCCATAACAATATTGTCCTGGGCAGTGCCTGTACAAATGTATTGCATATATACTATACTGCACGATTTATGGGTATATTGGGGGCACATTGTACAGCAGAAGTTGTCCAAAGGCTCAGAAGTAGAGACTATGCGGGCTCTGTCCATAACAGTTTTCCTGGGCAGTGCCTGTACAAATGTACTATGTATATACTCAACTATACTGCGCGATTTACAAGTATGTTGTACAGCAGAAATTGTCCAAGAGCTCAGAAGTAGGGGCTTGGACAGTGCCTGAGCAAATAGTATCAAAGAGCACATATGTGTTGTGCATATAGCACTATTCTGCATTATTTAATGGTGAATTAACTATTGGTGGACACATCTTTTGAGCAAGATATTGTCCAGGGATACAGAAACCAAGGGCACAATGGGTGGGTGGGTGCCACGCTGCCCTTAGAACATTGTCAGTACAAATGGCATTAATGAGCATAAATCTCCCAAGTATAATATCCACCTATTGCCTCATCTGCTTGCTGCTTGTTGACAATAACTTCAGCAGGCTGGTAATAATTTGAAGGGAACGGGACCCTAAAATGGACATGCTGCCCCTATAGCAGAAACCCTGGCAGGACTCAAAATACATTTAATTTTGCGAGAATCAAATGCTGAATGAAGTTAATCATAAAGCACTGAAAATTGAAAAGTTTCGCGAGAGTCATTTACGTGAATCAATTTGGTGATTCTCATTGAATCATAAGGCCTGCCTGGATTACCAAATATTTTTCCATTTCAGCATTATATGCCAATAGCCTTTCACGACTGAAAAAGTGCCCTTTCTGGCAATTGTGCCCCTCCTTGCCCCTGAATATGCTACGCAACTTACCAACTGAGCCATAGTGGTACCTGCAACATTTGCTTCAATGTGCCAGAGAGTCAATGTGCCGAGATTACATAGGTGCACATGATGGTACAGATCGTGAACATCAGCTGTTGTGTCCCTGCATTTAATGAGTTTAGCTTTAACAGTTGTCCCCCTGTTCAATAGAACTTAATGAGGCTGTCACTGCTGGGCCCAGCAGATCCTATAAAGTACAGGATGTGGCTGTACATAGATTCCAATCACATTATTTATTGGATGTTATGCTATAAATCACTCAGTGTCATTGCCCTGGTGTGTATCAACCGTGCTAATCCACTGCAGAGATCATGGAGATCGATGTATCTACAGCCATATAGCAGGATCGCAGATTTCAATATTTAGCCAAGCCCATTTCCCCCCCCCGTCAATGGTTTGTGCTGAGGTAACCCATTGATTGTCCCACTAAAATTAGGTCGGACAATCCATAAGCTTATTTTATAAGTTATGTAATATTTAATAAGCCTTGTCACCGAGTCACAGCCATATTGGATCCATCCAGCCATGTTCCATTGTTTTAGTGCTACAGGTCAAAGTTCTGGAGTAGCATGCCATATATGGAATTCATGAATATTCAAAAGCTCCATATATGGAATGCTACTCCAGAACTTTGACCTGTAGCACTAAAACAACGGAACGGGGCTGGATGGATCCAATATGGCCGCGACTCGGTGACAAGGCTTATTACGGTAAGTTCAAGTGTTATTATTAGGATAATTCGTGAATGGCAGCAGTCATTATGAGAGAATTGTGACAATTTTGTACTTCCCATTCTTGTGCAGGGATGTAACTAGATCATGTCACGAATCTCTACTCTGGCTAACACACGTAGAGATCATATTCCACCAGCACAATACCTTGGATTTGACAGGGAACCTTATAAAGTCGAAACAATTAGAGGTGCTACGATTATTGATTTTGATAATCGATAATCGGTTGTCAATAATCCACTATAATCGATTAATCGTAGCCAATAACATCGGTGGAAGTATTCCATAATATGACATATTGGCTGGGTGCTGGTTAAATGCTGTCGCTGGTTGTTTGAGGCATCGGCTGATGGAATTTTTACGTTAATAAAGTGCATGCTAAACCACAGTTAATGACCAATGAACACAATGAATTCAATACCAGCACAGTTCTCGGCGATGTTATAATATTTGTGAGTTCATTAGAACGAACGTAGCGATTAATTTCAGTGTTATGAATAGCCACCCTTACCGAACATAATCGCTTATTTAGCGTTTCCTTAGCGTTTCCTTAGCGTTTGGGGCAATTTGTTAGCGTTTGAACGTTATGAGAAGAAATTTCTTAGCGTTCGAACGCTAAGAAAACGCTTCTGTTAGCGTTTGAACGTTAAGCATTGATGATCCTTAGCGTTTTTTTTTATTCCTTAGCGTTTGGAAAAAGAAACGCTTAGAAAAACGTTAACATATTTGCGATTTTCTTATTCCTTAGCGTTTCTTTGTATTCCTTAGCGTTTGGAAAAAGAAACGCTAAGAAAAACGTTAACATATTTGCGATTTTCTTATTCCTTAGCGTTTCTTTGTATTCCTTAGTGATTTCCATCCTTTCATAAACGCTAGTAAATGCTTCTTAGCGTTTCTTACATGACTGTGCATTTAAGGCTCCCATTATCAATTCAGAAATAAACTAAGTCGAGTTTAGGTAAATTTTATGGAAAAATTTAACAAAACTTCATATCTCCTATATATGTGACTTGTTTTTGATAATCTACGTACGAGAATGACCAGAATTCTTTACACTAGACAATGACGTAGAATTCTGAAAATATTTTTTTAAATACATTTATGCCACTCCCTTGCCTACTAAATGATGGTTCTTCATTTGAAGAAGGTTAATATACCCCAAGGAGTGAAGAAACTAATAGACTAGAGTATGCGGTCCGACGAAATAATTTTATTCGCCAAAATCACTCAAAGGTGTCAACTGATTAAAAGTCCTTGTTGCTGGCTACGAATTAATCAAGGTAATATTCTTTGAAGAAATCTAAATGTCCATTAGGTGAATCAGACCATGATAAAATTTTTAGTGAAATACTGTTTGTGGGTGTAAAGCGCCAAAAGCCAGCATATAGTCACAGCTACAAAACCCTGAGGACTCTTTATGTATATTTTGAAGCAGGGAAAGCTATGACTATCAAGGACCAAACATGGAGATCTGAAGGAGCTTCCCACTAACTATACATTGGAAAGATTGCCATATTGCAACACATTCATTCGGAAACTCCTTCAAAACTCTAAATGCCTAAAAAACGATTGAACATAATAATCAGTACCATGTATAACATACAATTTCAACAGAATGTAGATTATAATTTAACAGTACAAAGTGAAACAAATCGATCATACATTTGACATTGTGATGAAAACAATACATATATACAATATAAAGTCAGGGATGTGAGAACATTGGACAAAATTAAAGTGTTTGTCCAAAGTTTAGACTGAACATTTACATGCTATTAACTTGGTTGTACCGTTAGATTGATTAAAGACAGATGTTTGATTATTGACGCCCAAGTTCTCACATCCCTGCCAACTTCATGAGTATCTCCTCCTTGCAAGCTCAATATGATAAGGGTAGGGCGGGAGGGTTAAAATAAATTACTTCGAAATCTGGAAAAGTCTTTAAGCTGAGAAAGAAAACTGGCGACTGATTCTAAGACGCTATAAAATTGCCGCGCGAATTATTCTCAGAATCAGCAGGCTGCTTATTGGCTAGGACTATAATTGCTTCATAGCTATTGGTTCCCAAACAAATAACATGATGTAATCCCGCCATGTATTAAGTTTCTTAGAATGTGTGAAGGCTATAGCCCGGCGGGAAACTTTCATACTGTAAACAGTATGTTATTAATTAGTGCTGTGTCAATAATGAGGGCTGTAACTGGCATAAAAATATTTACTTTATAAATTATCTTTATGCCACTCTCTTGCCTACTAAATGATGGTTCTTCGTTTGAAGAAGGTTAATATACCCCAAGGAGTGAAGAAACTAATAGACTAGTGTATGCGGTCCGACGAAATAATTTTATTCGCCAAAATCACTCAAAGGTGTCAACTGATTAAAAGTCCTTGTTGCTGGCTACGAATTAATCATGGTAATATTTTTTGAAGAAATCTAAATGTCCATTAGGTGAATCAGACCATGATAAAATTTTGAGTGAAATACTGTTTGTGGGTGTAAAGCGCCACAATGCTGGTAGCTTAAGATGGACCAGCATTACAGCCACAAAAGCAAGACCTGAATGAAGTAGAAGTTGACAAGAAGGAGATATGATGTGGCTCACAAACATCGCTGAAAGCTATTTAATGGAAAAACTTGGCTATGATACTGTCAAAAAATGCAGCTATTATTGTAGACAAATATATCGCTATACTAGTTGACTGATTTAGCTTGAAGATATCTGTACATGAATAGTCTGATTAGTCTCCCAGTGAGACAAATCTATATTGCCTTATTACAGACTTAGCTAAAAACGCCAGTGGCTCGAATATGAAGACTATAAGCTAATGTCTCCTTGATGAACATGCGAGCTGAAACCTGCGATAATGATGTATATATAATATTTACATAATGCAATCACACAACTACTGCAGTTTCATTTGAAACATATTTCCTACTTAGTAGGTTGAAAGCCAGCAGATTAATATTAATCCAATGATCTGTTTGGTATTTACTGAAACAACTTGTGAATGAATGTCTTTACTTAGTAAAATTACAGCATTTAATAAAATCCCCCCATCGATATACCCTATTATGATTACCTCAGATGACCCCCACTACTCCATGAGCTACATGAAAAGATAGTGGGAGAGATTTATTTCGATGACCTCACCGATGATAAATGATGTTGTGATACAACAATGCAAAATTATACCAGTATGTTGGGTAGCCATGGCAACTAATACAGTGTCAGCAATTCCTTCAGTAGAATGTACATTATGTGAGTACCCAATAAAAAAATCAACAACAAAATCCCCATGAGCTACATGAAGGGATGCTGTCGAGGTTCCCTTAGATACCATTGCTGGTAAGTCTCAGCAAAAACCAATGGGGCAATGTTAATATCCACTGGTAATTTGCCTCAAATCAGACAATGACGTAGAATTCTGAAAATATTTTTTTAAATACATTTTAGGTTCATGTACTGTGGTATCCATTGTTTGTAGTCGAATGTAGCTAGGATTATTTCCGTTTCTTGATTGTCAATCATAATGGCACGACGTTGCTTAAATTGGGCAATTATTTTAACATAGAAATTCAGAATTTTTTTCCGATTTTTGCCTTGGAAATAATTTGAAAACTCCAGACATGAACATTTAACTGAACAAGCCAGACAAGCGATAATATTTGACAAATTTCTGTTTCTTTTTGTTTTTCAAAGTTCATAGTGATTAAATTCAACAATTAAAGTGACATCCAGATTTAGATTTTTGGATGCAGTAAAATATGTTAAAATTAATTGAACCCCGTTGAAACATATACATGTATACATGATGTATATACTAAGTATAAGGCCCTTTTAACACAACAGAATTATGGCAGATTTTTTCAGGATTTTGTCAGAATTCACGAATGTCAACAAGCAATATTTCCGACTAAATCCTGAAAAATTTCCATTAATTATTTGGTACGTGGTTAATTTATGGCAATACTGTAGATGTCCTTTTAATTCCTCGGATACTGACTGGGAAATAGATATTGGACAACTTGTTTGGTACAAACATTTATATCCCGGCCCATACATGTAGGGAAAATTAAAACCAACAACCTCAACTCATGAATAATTTAGGAACAATGGAGAATAGAATACCAGGGTAGCGGCTTAGGGATCCGGGGGAAAAAGGCGGAGAAAGAGAATCATCGCAAGCCTCTGGATCCACTTAAAGTCGCAGCAATAAAGGGTAAGCTTTACATTTAAGTATATTACAATTAATTCCTTATCAGGTCCCTTTAATATAGAATTTCCATTGTGATAAACATTTATCTTACTAATTTATATTCTATGTTGAATAGCATTTCCACTTATCATAATTATTATGAACTCCATATTGAATGTTCAAAACTGAAACCCATACCTTCTTTCAGGGTAATTTCAGGTGTTACCAAAATAATTAACTTAACAGCAGAATTGATGAGTATTTTCTCAGCAGATATTTCATGGTGTGACAATACACATAATACAAATATATTTTATGACTTGGTTGTAATACACGTAATAAGAACAAGTTTATATCCCCTATGTTGGACTGTAATCCTGTACATATATTCTGCATTATATGAATGCAATTATTGGATTTTAATATCCTTTGGTACTAATATGACAAAATATATATACCAGCATTGGAAGAAGGATATCGAAATACAAACTATATTTCATCCGTTAATTACCATCCATTCAAACTTTCAACATTACACCCTTTCCAATCTGCAAATCAGGAAATATGCATGCTATATATTACAGTTGTAATAAATAAGCCAATTATGAAAGTGATCATTAATCAGTTGATACATGTACATAGCCTTTATCATTGTATTAATTCTTCAATTTTCAGAATTCCTAATTTCGGTTTCAAAAAAGGAGATGTGGGAGCTCATGAAGGAGACGGAAGTGAATGCAAAAATCTGTTCTAAATGCACAAATGTCAGAAGTCGAATGAAAATATCATATGATAAGAGCAAGACTAATGACGGGTAAGTTATACTTGTCTCATAGGGATATGTTTGATACCTTTTCATTGTGAAAAATATGCAACATTGTTTGGCACATTGTGTAAGTATATAATATATATTAATGCCAAGCGTATGACCGCACCGCTGGCCAAATAATATTGTATAAAGTAACTCCATCAGAAGGCCAGCATGGGATTGTACCTGCTCGCAAGGGATATGTCTTATAAAATTAGTTTGCATGTTAAACATAACTGTGGGGGGAGGGTCATTTTGCATAAAACAAAGAAGCAGAGTAGTTGCTCAATTATGTTAAATTGAAGGAAATTTAATCAATGATTCTTGGAAATCTTAATTTTTTCTTATATTTTTTTTCAGAAATGAATCACCAGGACAAAAGTGAAGGAAAGAACCCGATCAGCAATATCATCTGTTAATACAATATTGTTATAGCCTGAATTTCCTCTGGCCTTCATATGTTATTGTGACTGAGTGGAAGACAGAGTTAAAACAAACTTCAAAACCCTGCATATGTTTCCATCAATCTTTTATAGCAGACCACCATGCAGGTTTTAATCAATTTCACACTTTTCTTCACCCAGTAACTATAGCATATGGAGATGTGAGGAAAATCAGGCTAATATCATTTTTTTATATTTGAATAAATTCTATTGATTCTGAAAATGGAGTAGCCTACAGTTCATAATTCCACCATGAGGAAGGAATATTTTGGGAGAGTCAACAATCAGTGAATGAGTTAGTGAATCTTTAGGAAAAGAATGTAAGGTACTGTAACATTAGATAAATGCATGTTCTAAATATGTGTGAACAAACAGAGAGGCCTGTCTAAGCAGTCTTTAATTCATAACCATGCAGAAGACTGTACAATTCAGTAACTTGAGGGTTAATATTAGCGTTTAAAAGATTATATTTGAATGCTAAGGAAACGCTAAGGAAACGCTAAGGAATAAAGAAACGCTAAGGAAACGCTAAGGAAACGCTAAGGAAACGCTAAGGAAATGCTAAGGAATTGCAACAGTATATTTGCCAACATATCAACAATATGCAAATGAGGTAAGCGTTCAAACGCTAAGCTCATAAATATTACACCATATATACACGCTAACCAAACGCTAAGCAAACGCTAAGATAGCGTTTGAACGCTAAGATTAACATTTGTTTGTCCCATTCCTCTTAGCGTTTATTTTATGCATTTGAACGCTAAGAAAACGCTAAGAAAACGCTAAGAGTAATCGCTAAGCAAACGCTTAATAATGGCGTTCGGTTTTGGTAAGGGCAAACATACAAACAATATAAAAGTAGGAATGCATGATGGATGGCCGGCGGTTCCTAAAACAAGGAAACTATAAGTTTCATCAAACTTCCAGAGCATGGATAACAATCACAAAGGTGTGCCCCCACCCGCAAATTGCAGGACTCAGAACAAGTTAAGTATTTGATAATATCGAGTTTCATTCAGCATTCACCGTATGATACGCAATAGCCTGTACTAGTAACATCTAAGTATACTTATGCAAACAAAGTATACTCGCAAATGACATCGAGGAGAACATCGCTGACTAAAATGTCGTAGGTTCCCAGTGGGTTCCCTGGTTTCCAGAGAATGTCAATCAACTCCCCATTGGTCCAATCAGATTGAGGGAGAGTGCATTCAGTTCATTGAACACGGTGACAGTCGGCACATTTCAAAGACATGTGCCGCCCTTCAAGTATAAATATATACAATGATGTCGTCATAAGTTCAAAGCTGCATTTGTAGAATATACAACGACCGAAGAGTGAGTAACCATCACATCATCAAATGAACTGCCAACTGTTTGCAACATAAGTTAGTAGTACTCATATTTTCGGAATCTCATTGATACACAATCAAAGGTTGTTAACCCTTCGGTTGCAGATTAAACTGTGTAAAACATACACAGTAATCAATAACACCCGGCATTTTCCGACGTCGAAATAAATAATGCAGATTAATCGACGATGGAAATGGTAATCGATTATCGGCTTTATCAATGGTTCATCGATTATACGATTAATCGTGGCACCCCTAGAAACAATAATATGGGGAATATATTTCTTAATTTTTTTTTTTTATTATCTGTTCCTTGATAATGTACTTCACTGCAGATGAAGGTTCCAACTCGAAATTGCAAGCTTTTCTGTGACTTTTGTGAGCTGATATCGCAGTAAACATTGAATTAATTACCCAGGAGAAATTCCATAATTGTAAGCGACGCAAAGCCAAATCACTCACAAAGTCACTTAAAATGTGAAATTTTTAGTTGGGACCTTCACCGACAGTGACATTACTAAGGAACAGATAATAACTAAGAAATATATTCCCAGCATTATTTTTTTCAATTTTATATGGTTCCCTGTGAAAACTTCAAAAAGTTCCAAGGTTTTGTACTGGAGGAATATGATCTCTACGGGCGTTAGCCAGAGTAGAGATTCATGGCATGATCTAGGGTGTAACCAGATGTTTAATTTCAGGTAACCTTAGGACAAAACTCAAGGGTAGTTCACCTCAAATCTGCCGTCCTGTGACAGGGATGATCGAAATAAAAAGATCAAGGGGCGTGGCCATGAGTATAAAAGTATACTCAGGGATGTATGAAGACAAGCCTGGATTTAGTGTGTCTGACATTTGCAGAATGATGTCGCCAAAGGGTGAATTTTGAAATGCTATATCCCGCACAGTGGGCTAGCATCACCAAACATCCAGGTTTGCTAGCGAAGGCAAAGCTGGTTTCAATCCCGATAAGTGCAGATTTGTGATCCATGTACAGGGAAGTAACTTATTCATCATCATCATCATCTTTATTTCGAAACAAGTCATTCGACTTAATATGGTTTTGCTGAATTACGTTAATAATAAACACATGTATAATAAATTATATAGGCCTATAACCTAACAATAATGGTTCACTGAACTTCAGTCGTCATATATGTATCTTCTGTTGTGGCAGTATGCATCAAGCATAGTTTTAAATTCCTTCAATATTTGTGCATCAACTACCAGCTCAGGTAATTGATTCCACTCAGCAATAACTCGGTGGGTGAAGAATTGGGACATATCTAGACAAATTTGTCAGTTTTTTCCAGGGGTCGGTGGTTTCTACATGTGGTGAAGTGGGTTGTTGGTGAAATCAAATCTCTGTGGTCTTTCCTCCATCTGTAAAACTGATGCAATGAAATGATATATCGGCTGAAATGAAGATAAACACCAATAAGCCAAACCAAGGTAAACCCTTTCTTGACCATAATGGTTGTAGATGACTTTGGTATCTGGACCAAAAATGGGGGGCTGGTGGGGGGGGTGTAGATGTGGCGTCTATGCACAGGAGTGATTGCCTGGAGAAATTAGCACTCTGCATGGTCTTTCATCCTCCCTTAAAACTGGCAATATCATGATATGGCATAGCAGATGATAGTGTAGCTGAAAGAACGATATACCATAACAAACCAAAACGTAAGAAAAGTTGTGATGAAAACATCAGAATAATCGGCTTGTATTGTCCAAGGACAAGACAGATTTTTTATTTAACATTGCAAACATAAACCATTAGTTTGCAATAAACTAGGTACAAGACAATGTGATAATGTTCTTCAAATGAATTATTTATGAAAAAACTGTGTTTGAAGCCTACTGGGATATACTGTGTTGCATATAGAAACACATCAATGATTCAGTTACCACACAGAGCGTACCATTGAGAGCATACCATTGTCTACTATATTATGAGCAGGATTGGGAAGATATAACGGCTTCTATTGCCCTAGAATTACTGATTTATGGTTCCGCTACATAGGGCTTGTATATTATGGGGGAAATTAAACAACTATCATATATGATTTTATGTATAACAGTCTCTAGTCATTGATGGCTTTATATCATTGTAGACCTATATTTCTGTTGGTGGTGGTGGCTTGTCAGAATTGTTTTTATCATGAGATATGTATGGAATGGTTTGACTGAGTCATAAAGACTTGTCATATTGACCCTGTAACCATCCACCCATGAAACTCAGCCCGATAGGAAAGTCGCTGAAACTTAACCTCATAACCTTTGGAAACAATCAACAAAGGTAATTTTTTTGGCAAAAACTGTATTGACTAAATCATTGATATATGGTCTAAATCTATGAAAATATTAATTTTTTAGTGTAAAAATTTACATTTTTAGTGTAAAAATTTACATTTTTATAAAAGTTTGTTGATTTTGCTGTGTGTTCATTATGGATCTGTTGCCACAGAACTACAGGATTAATGATATATTGTTCGGCACTATAGGTATAAATGTATACCGGTATACTAAGGGGAAATTAAACAACTATACAATATGATATTATGTGCAGCAAGCAGCAAGCATTAAAATAATGTCTGACATTTTCTCAGGTACCAAACAGACATGGTCTGACATTTCAAAATGAGGCCTGACATGTCGTTTTTATCACCCGAAATACAAATCGGACTCTCCATCCCTCCCCCCCCCCCCAAACCCCATTACCAGTGATATTTTTCTTTAAAAATATGTCAATATTTCAACCTGACATTATGTCAGACAGTTTCAAAGCAGAGCCTGACAACCTATAAAAAATTGAATTTGGCATCAGACCACTTATTTGGAGCCTTGTTCAGTAATGAAAGGGTTAAGTTTAAATACATTGAAGGCAGCGAGGTAAATGAAGCTAAATGAATCCTATAATCAACACAATGGAATACAGCAGATGAGCTTCAGCAAAACTTTTGACATCCACATTTCAATGCAGACTATGAGATCACTTGTTTGCCAAAGGGAGGTTTAACAATATATGCCAAAATTCCATACATGACATGATGTTAACATGAATAACTTACAAGCTTTGGTTCGGATCCAATTGTGAATAGCTCGTTTATCTTTCATCAGGAGGATTTGTTTATTTTTCACCAGGTATGAGGGCAGGTGGTAAAGGGTTCAGTTAACCCACCTGAAACCAATGGAGAAGACAAAAAACTGTTGACGTATTAAAACATTGAAAATATGAGATGATATTCACAAACACTACATCATACAGCTAGGTAGTCTCATACAGGTAATTGATAACTTTATTATACTTGTATGACGGGAGCTGCTCTGGTGCAGCATTAAAGATCCTGTTCCAGTGCACATTCTCTTATATATGCGAGTCTCCCATAGGGAGCCTCGCATATATAAGAGAATGCACTGGCTTACAAGGTCAAGGTAAATATTGTTAGGCAAATGTATACTCTTATATATGCAAGGCTCGCTATGGAGACTCGTATATATAAGATAATGCATTGGCATAGGGTTTTTGCAAAAATTTCAGGAAGCTCCAGTCATGAAAGTGTTAATTGGACCTAAAAATTTAATCAATTTCTGACACTAATGTGCTATGCTGCTCTAGCAGTTTCATCTATGGTATGCTAGAGAAGTTTTTACAAATTTCTAAACCATTTTATTTAGATTGATTGATTGATTGATTGGGGTTTATTGTCGCTTTAGCCACTAAGGCCATATCACGACATTGCCAGTTTTAGTGGTGGAGGAAATCCGCACACTTGCGACTAATCTAACAGTGATTTCAATGGCTGATAAACTCGTCAACCATGTGCGGCAAACCACCGGCCATCGGCGAGTAACTGGCAACTCCACCAGATAACGATTTTGAGTTACAAAGTCCATGATGGAAACATGTGGATTTGAACCCTTATCGCCAGCGCTGCATGGAGGGCGAAATGGCTTGGAGTGGTACCCCTAACCAATTGAGCCACCGAGGCCCCTCATTTTATTTAGAAGTATTCATGAAAGACAAGTCAGAAATGTAACAGTGATTATAAAGAGAGATTTAACCCTTTACCCAACAGAACGACCCTGTGCCAATGCATTCTCTTATATATGCGAGTCGACCATAGGTCGCCTTGCATATATAAGAGAATGCATTGGCTTAACACATTAAAAATTATAAAATTGTTAAAGAATGTAAGAAAAAATGGTAAAAAAAGATTTTTTTTAGGCCAATGCATTCTCTTATATATGCGAGGCGACCTATGGTCGACTCGCATATATAAGAGAATGCATTGGCACAGGGCATAACTGTAACTATCACAATGTGGTCAAGGAGCCGGTTCCAATGATATCCATATTTGTATGGTTCTATTGAGACAGACCGAAGATATTTTATTGCAGAAACAAATTGAAAGAAAAAATGTTCTGAAGACAAAATTCTTTGACTTTGAATTATTATTTTATACCATGGAATCCATATCTGAAATGCAGCGAAGAGAGACCCCATCTAAAATTGGGTATTCATAGCCCTTAAAAGCTTGATACAAAGTTAATCCTACGAAACCGTATCAATTATATAAGCCAACATGATTGCCTTTTATATGATAACATATAACTGTGGAGATAGGAAATACAGACAGGCAGCTTTATAGAGATAGAATCGATTAACCCTTTCAGTGCCAGGGGCCGATCTCATCGGCCCTAATTTACGGTCTGTAAAATCGGCCCTAAAAAATAAAATTAAAAAAATAAAAATTTTAATGAATTTTTTTGGGGTATGCTTAAGCATACTATAGCGAATTTAAAAACAAACTGGATAAAACCATAGGGGCATGTTATAACTCAAAACTATCACCAAGTATTCATAGTAATAATTTTGATGCCCATGAAAACTGTAAGATTCCTGGCACTAAACCTACAAAATAAGTCTGTTAAAGAATAATTATAAGAAAAAATTATTAAAATTGTAAAAAATAAAAAATAATGAAAAATTGTTAGGCCAATGCATTCTCTTATATATGCGAGGGGACCTATGGTCGACTCACATAATCATATATAAGAGAATGCATTGGCACAGGGTATATGGGCTCATACAAAAATCGGACCTGGCACTGAAAGGGTTAAATCATAATGAGAATTTATACAGGGCCAGGTAACGAAGTCACCAATCAAGTCTCTAACCCAAAGCGATTTTCATTTTAAATTTGTTTAAAACATATAATATTATATAAATGTTTGTCTGACGGGATAAACTAGTGCATGAGATGTGATAATTCATATAAAAAATTTAACTCATTTCCAAGGAAAATAGGTATCGATTGTGTCCCTATTTTGAACATCCAACACACCTAAACCATTTAATAGATGTTCGTAAAATGTACATAATCCCTTTTTCTTGTAAATACAATTACTCCTATGACAATATCTAGCTCATCCACTGCATGATTTTCATATAGCAGCTATCTGTCTGAATTGATGGTTTAGAGATTACATTAGTGAGGTAGGCTCCTGATCGTCTGAATCGATGGTTTAGAGATTACATTAGTGAGGTAGGATCCTGATCGTCTGAATCGATGGTTTAGAGATTACATTAGTGAGGTAGGATCCTGATCGTCTGAATCGATGGTTTAGAGATTACATTAGTGAGGTAGGATCCTGATCGTCTGAATCGATGGTTTAGAGATTACATTAGTGAGGTAGGATCCTGATCGTCTGAATCGAGGGTTTAGAGATTACATTAGTGAGGTAGGATCCTGATCGTCTGAATCGATGGTTTAGAGATTACATTAGTGAGGTAGGATCCTGATCGTCTGAATCGATGGTTTAGAGATTACATTAGTGAGGTAGGATCCTGAATGTCTGAATCGATGGTTTAGAGATTACATTAGTGAGGTAGGATCCTGATCGTCTGAATCGAGGGTTTAGAGATTACATTAGTGAGGTAGGATCCTGATCGTCTGAATCGAGGGTTTAGAGATTACATTAGTGAGGTAGGATCCTGATCGTCTGAATCGAGGGTTTAGAGATTACATTAGTGAGGTAGGATCCTGATCGTCTGAATCGAGGGTTTAGAGATTACATTAGTGAGGTAGGATCCTGATCGTCTGAATCGAGGGTTTAGAGATTACATTAGTGAGGTAGGATCCTGATCGTCTGAATCGATGGTTTAGAGATTACATTAGTGAGGTAGGATCCTGAATCGATGGTTTAGAGATTACATTAGTGAGGTAGGATCCTGAATCGAGGGTTTAGAGATTACATTAGTGAGGTAGGATCCTGAATCGAGGGTTTAGAGATTACATTAGTGAGGTAGGATCCTGAATCGAGGGTTTAGAGATTACATTAGTGAGGTAGGATCCTGATCGTCTGAATCGAGGGTTTAGAGATTACATTAGTGAGGTAGGATCCTGATCGTCTGAATCGATGGTTTAGAGATTACATTAGTGAGGTAGGATCCTGAATCGATGGTTTAGAGATTACATTAGTGAGGTAGGATCCTGAATCGATGGTTTAGAGATTACATTAGTGAGGTAGGATCCTGAATCGAGGGTTTAGAGATTACATTAGTGAGGTAGGATCCTGAATCGAGGGTTTAGAGATTACATTAGTGAGGTAGGATCCTGATCGTCTGAATCGAGGGTTTAGAGATTACATTAGTGAGGTAGGATCCTGAATCGAGGGTTTAGAGATTACATTAGTGAGGTAGGATCCTGATCGTCTGAATCGATGGTTTAGAGATTACATTAGTGAGGTAGGATCCTGATCGTCTGAATCGATGGTTTAGAGATTACATTAGTGAGGTAGGATCCTGGCCCTGTTATCCCTTTACCCAACAAACCGGCCAAAACCGGTCAAATAAAGCTTCAACAGCCTAAAATATCTTCGGTCTGTCTCAATAGAACCATACAAATATGGGTATCATTGGAACCGGCTCCTTGACCACATTGTGATAGTTACAGTTATGCCCTGTGCCAATGCATTCTCTTATATATGCGAGTCGACCATAGGTCGCCTCGCATATATAAGAGAATGCATTGGCCTAAAACAAATCTTTTTTTAAACACTTTTTACCATTTTTTTTTACATTCTTTAACAATTTTATAATTTTTAATGTGTTAAGCCAATGCATTCTCTTATATATGCGAGACGACCTATGGTCGACACGCATATATAAGAGAATGCATTGGCACAGAGCCCTTCTGTTGGGTAAAGGGTTATAGCAACCACAAGCTCGCGAAGCTCATGTTGGTGCTTATACCTTAGGCGCAGGTGAATGATCATGTCATATAATTTTATTTTCTATAGCGATGAACCAAATTTTGGTGGCGTGTACGTTTTTTAGTGTTTTTCCGGTTAGCAACTCTCTGGAGATCGTCAAATTGCAGAATTGGCAGTGGACCAACGAGATGAAAATAAAATTGTCAACTTCCGAAGAATTCCCATGTGATTTAGGCATATAGTTTCATTTAGAACAATTTTATTGTTAGTTAGCTAGCTTAATGAAAATCAGAGAAGATGTCATGGCACGGTTCATGATGTCATTTACGTCATGTTGGATATGTGGGCCAGAATCCAAACAAGATTGCACAATCCATGAAAATATTTGTCATGTCGTCTCCACTGGAGCCTTTGCATGCTGTTACATAAATGATTCTCAGTGTTATCTCGCTGACAAATTTGATGCACAGCGTGTGTGGTTGGCACACTAAGTGTCACGTACGATTCATATTATAACTAGTGGTACACGTCAGAGATGTGACACAAGAAAATATTTCCTTATGTAGAACCCACGACCCAAATTTGGTCAAAATATGATTATGTTTGTTAAACCTTCAATAACTTGAGCTTCCTGAAATTTTGCAAAAACCCTGTGCCAATGCATTCTCTTATATATACGAGTCTCCCATAGGGAGCCTCGCATATATAATAGAATACATTGGCCTAACAATATTTACCTTGATCTTGTAAGCCAGTGCATTCTCTTAAAAATGTGAGACACGGAAATGTAAGAGAATGCACAAGCACAGCTCCCATCATGAAAGGGTTAAAGTTATTTCACTTATGTTATAAAATGTACAACAGTAAATGATCCAGAAGGTGTAAAAATAGATTTAAAAATCCAGACAGGACCACTTTTTTAATTCATACAAGAACTCATCAGTACATGTAGAAGGCATGATCCAAATTTGGTCAAAATCAGAGTAAATGTATTTAGAGGTATCGTGCTTTACGTCATCACACAGACATACCTGTATGGACTGACAGATGGATGGATGCCCACTGTCATCAATCAAACAATAAAAATGTAGGTCAAATTTGTTATAAAACTACACACCGAAATTTGAAGAGAAGATAGAACCCATTATTAAAATTTAATATTACTTGTCCTCAAAGGCTTGACACTATGCTAAGCCCCGTCAATGCCAACATAATTGTCTTGCATATGATAACATACAACTGCGTACATACACCATTTATGGAAGCAATTGGTTACAAAATATGGAGATAAAATCCATTTAATCATAAAGAGAATTGCTAATTTAGCCCATAATCTCATCCAATTATTACAAAGCTTCTGCCACCATGGTATGATCATAGGCACAATTAGATATAATAGTCTGATTGAAAACTCAAAATTGAACATGATCGCTATAGTTATGCTCTACCATAGTATGTTCATCTTATATACCATGGTACACCAATACTACAGCAGTGTTCACTGCAGTAAATCCATAATATGTTTTTTAAGCCCCTACAAAGTCCTGTCAATGTGGACATGATTTAATTTATTGTGGACATAATTAATATTATATAATTAAATACAGAACAACTGCAATGATAGGCAGACATACAGTAATGCCCTAAATAATCGACTCCTTAACCACAGCAGAATGATGGGTAACTTTTCAGGATTTAGTCGGAAATATGGCTTGTTGCCATTCATCGGAAAGTTCCGATGAATGGCAACAAGCCATATTTCCGACTAAATCCTGAAAAATTACCCATAATTCTGCTGTGGTTAAGGAATCGATTATTTAGGGCATTACTGTATGTAGAGCTTAGAGAAGCAATGGGTTACAAAATATGGACATAGAATCCATTCAATCATAACTAGAATTGCTAATTTAGCCCATAATCTCGTCCAATTATTAAAAGCGTCTGCCACCATGGTGTGATCATAGACACAATTAGCTAGAATAGTCTGATTCACCCTGAAAAATCATCCTAATCATCGTTTAGTTTTATCTCTTTTCCACAAATGACTATGATATCAGGCGAATGAAAACAAGTTCAACTTCCTATTTAATGGATACACCCAAATGGAATGTTGTATATCTCATAAGTAATTGAGTTTTATGAATCAGTTTTTATACAAACTGAATGAAACTAAAAGGAGAGAATTATTGAAGTTATCTTATCTGTTTAGTAACATTTCCTGTCCCAGTTGATGAACAAAATTAGGGGAAAAATTTCCTCCTGAAAAAAGTTCCTACTGTTTGGTCTCTCTGACTCAAAGTTATTATTTTATACTCACAAACTGGGTTTACATTTTCATAGACCTAATTGGCCAAAGTGTTTTTAACTCCAAAATCAGAAATCTAATTCAAAAGCTCAAATTGGTTTTGTAACGGGAGCGATGTGAGGATCAAATTTATAGTATGATCATCTGCTAATTGATTAGGTTATACAGCTTAACCCTTTACCCAACAAACTGGTCAAAAACGGCCAAATAAAGCTGCAACAGCCTAAATTATCTTGGGTCTGTCTCAATAAAACCATACAAATATGGATATCATTGGAACCGGCTCATTGACCACATTGTGATGGTTACAGTTATGCCCTGTGCCAATGCATTCTCTTATATATGCGAGTCGACCATAGGTCGCCTCGCATATATAAGAGAATGCATTGGCCTAAAAAAAACACTTTTAACACTTTTTACCATTTTTTCTTACATTCTTTAACAATTTTATAATTTTTAATGTGTTAAGCCAATGCATTCTCTTATATATGCGAGGCGACCTATGGTCGACTCGCATATATAAGAGAATGCATTGGCACAGGGTCGTTCTGTTGGGTAAAGGCTTAATTGGTAATACAAGGCACTAACAGCAGTGCGCTAACAAACAATGGGCCACCATGGTAGATGGTGGGTAGTGGTATATTGTCAAGTAACAATGGTGGGACTAAAGAAGTCTAGACACAGTTTTTGAAGGTGTGGACATAATTATATAGAATGTTAGATGTTAAATAAAACAAAAATATTCATTAACTGAGACCAGAAATTTTATGAGGATTGAACTTGGCCCAAGTTTTTTTTAATTTGGCCAAACGATTTTTCGGCCCAGCATGAATATTGCTCACATATCTATAAACATTCAGGGAGGAGATCAGTCTTAGTAAACTTAGCGTACATTTGCTCCCAGAGTCGCGCATGGTACGTCTAATCGAAATGGCAGTCAAGGTCATTTGCTCGAACTCGAAAAACAACAGAGCGAGTGACAGTCATTATCCTGGCAAGCAACTCCCAAAATAGACTAATTTATGCACGTCAAACATTTTGGTGCCAAGAAACGAAAGTAGGTTACGAAAGTCGTAAATACTTCAGCAGAATCATGGCGTCCATGGCGACACCTGTAAAATCGATGCCTTCGCGAATTAAACGTAGTACATGTAGTTGCAATAGAACACACTTTAATCGATTATTTTCCGCTTTGTTTCTGGTGAAACTATGTAAAGGGGAAGAGATTCCTGTTTGGACTGCTCATGCGCGAAGTAATTATGTTATCGATTATCCACGCCCATAAGCTAAAATTAGATGTTCCACGTGTTTATTTGTATACAAAAGCTGGCGTTTTTTAAATACGCCAGCCAATCAGGTGGCAGGATTTCCCAGGGCTTCCCTGGGATGTGCAAACGGAAAAGAGGGGTTCTTTTGTTCGACGTACGAGCGCGACTAGCAATTGTACTTCGGAATTCATTTATTACGACTGGGAGGAGATACGTACACCATCATTAATAATTTCATTGTTTACTTCAATCTTCAATTCCTGATAAATTTATGGCAGTACATGTATTGTCATTTTGTTTCGGCAGTAATAATAATGGACTAGCTATTTGCAGGCTGGGACTCAACACCATGGCGATGGTACTACATCAAATTCATCTAATATCATTCAAGTTTAGAGCTGTTCAATGTATCATACATGCTCTCACTTCATAGCAAGTCTGCAAATAGTGTCTGTCATTTGCAGAATGACGACCTCAGAAGGTGAGTTTAATGATGCTATCCCACACAGTGGGCTAGAATAACCAAATTCAACCTCCGGGGACCTCATTCTGCATTGGCCTCATCTTCTGGGAAGTATCTATAGTCTCAAATTAACATTGTTTTTAGTTACTTTTTCCCTTCTGCAAAGTTTCTATATCCCCTTAATTTGCAGAATGCATAATCGAGGTGACAAATGGATGAACGTCACCAACTTCATCTGGGGAACATCAATCTAATCCTAGGTCTCCCATAGCAGTTGAGGACTAAATCAGAATGATGTTCCCAATTTGGTGACACTAGCCCACCATGCGGGTTAGAGTCACTAAATTCACCATCTGGGAACCTTGTTCTACAAATGACAGACACACTATTTACAGACTTGCACTTCATAGTGCCAGCTATGGTGAAATTGAGCTGTTTCATCTAAAGTACAAGAAAATTTAATCGAACTTTCAGCAGGTTCGTAATGATCAGGCATATTACACAAAGAGTGAATGAAATTCAATCGAGGCTGTCAACAATCATTGTATAGTTTTAATACAATACCGATGGAGAAAGTGACGAACATGAGATTGCATTATGTTTCAAAAGCTATTAAGTGCGGCTCGTGTGTAATTAACTGATGGAGAGAGGATATTATTGTTAGTCACCTTTCTGCACTTTCGATCACAATTATTAAAAGTGCTAACGCGGTAAAATCTTAACAGTGACGATATATGATTAGTGTGCAAAATAGACTTGACAATCAACAAGAGGTACGTATCGGAGATGTTGTGGACGACCTGTGGCATATGAAAATGTGTACGGAATTAAGACATTCTGTAAATTTATAATCCAAGAGGCATAACTCCTGAAAAACATTTGGGCAGGAGTTTTTTTCGAACACATCCTTCGAAGTGAGGCATGAGTAGAAGACTTGAACCAAATCTGGTCAAATTCAGATTGTTTATAATGAATCATGCTTATTTCGTGATAAAGACAGACAGACGGATGGATGGATAGACAGACGGATGGACGGGCAGATGCCCATTAAAATAAATAAATAAATAACAGTTTTGTATAGCGTAAAATCCACTGAGTTCTCTAAAACGCTTGATATGTTAAACATAAAATACAATTGCAAATATAATTTTAATGTAGAACTGTAAGTGAGACGTTATAAAAAATACAGAAGCGCATTAAATCACAAAATCGAAAAAATTTATTAAAAAGTTACTGGTCAGTTGGGGTGATAACATGCTAAAACATAACAGCGAAAAAAGGCGGGCAAAATGGCGATTGGGTAACATGCTAAATGTCATTCATCAGACCATAGGTCAATTTTGTCTTAAAAGCAGAATTTTCTTTTACTTTAGGACAATTTTTGCACAATTACTTCACGAGAGCGGCATAATTAAAAAGAGCAAATAGCAATACGTGTATAGGGTGCAGACATGTTATTTTTACCGGCCATAATATGTGATTGATGCATGTCATCTGAAGGTATTTGCATCAATAAACGGTAATGGAAATTTCTTGCAAAAACATTCGTTTTTGACTCATAATTATTATCTCATATAGGAATCTCATTAACATTCAAAGTAAATTCTGAGAAATCAATGACATCATATAGGAAGCTGATGGGGAAATGGGTCTCAGGCTGACAGGTTAAAGACTTAGTTGATTCTATCTGAAGTCTGATTAACATCAAAGGATCTATCATAAAATTTTATTGAAAGCTCATAGGTGCTGGAGGGGGGGGGGGGGGGGGGGGGGGGGTCAGATAGTGGCAGTGGAGAGGAAATGGGCTTTAGATTGACAGGTTAAATACTTAGTCGATTCTGTTTGAAATCTGATAAACATGAAAGGACTCTAAGCATCAAAGTACATTGGAAATTCCGCAAACTGTAATATATAAAGAAAGTATGGTATCAGAGCCTCTAAGCTCAAGGGCTGTGGCCAGAGGGGTCCAGCTGACAGGACAAAAGACAAGTTGGCAAGTTAAAGTCCTAGTTGTCGAGTCGATCCTATCTGAAGTCTGATAAACAATAAATCCGGCTTCAACATTGCTGGATGACTTATGTTAACCCTTTACCCAACAGAACGGCCCTGTGCCAATGCATTCTCTTATATATGCGAGTCGACCATAGGTCGCCTCGCATATATAAGAGAATGCATTGGCTTAACACATTAAAAATTATAAAATTGTTAAAGAATGTAAGAAAAAATGGTAAAAAGTGTTAAAAAAAGATTTGTTTTAGGCCAATGCATTCTCTTATATATGCGAGGCAACCTATGGTCGACTCGCATATATAAGAGAATGCATTGGCACAGGGCATAACTGTAACCATCACAATGTGGTCAATGAGCCGGTTCCAATGATAACCATATTTGTATGGTTTTATTGAGACAGACCCAAGATAATTTAGGCTGTTGCAGCTTTATTTGGCCGTTTTTGGCCGGTTTGTTGGGTAAAGGGTTAAACCAAATGTATCATGCACCGACTGAGTCACCGGGACCCGCCCCCACCAGGGTAATCGTTTTTGTCCGAGGGCAAGATTATACATCTAGTATTATTTTTTCTTTTGTTATGATCCATTTCATGTTTGTCTCTCATGGTGGGGGAGGGGTGCACCAGCCTCTACTGCGAGATAATTAATAACCTTTTTCAACACCAGAATGGCTCTATATTTACCAATCTATGGGAGGGCTTAGTACACATACACCTAAAATATCTCTCCAACAAAAATGCATTGTAATCAGGTTTTAATACATAGCAGGTACACCCAGAAGGTATAGTTTGTTGTTATCAGTTTGTTGACATTCGCTGACAGATACATATGGCCCACATCCTACAATGAGCGATTTGCTCTTTAATTTTCGAAAACCAAATATTGACAACTCATCATGCCTCGGCCCACACAGCTAAGCCTAATAGAAAACTGAACATTTCTCACGGATAAAGAGGCAGGCCTGGTTCGAATGTTTGAAATTGATCAAATTAGTATTACATAGGCTCAAAGCATTTCATGACAGATGCTGCACTGGTGCAGCATTAAATATCTTGCGCCAGTGCATTCTCCTATATATGCGAGTCTCCCATAGGGAGCCTCACATATATAAGAGAATGCACTGACTACATGGTTAAGGTAAATATTGTTAAGCCAATTGTTGTATTTTCTTATATATATATGCGAGGCGCCTTTAATAGGAGACATGCATATAAAAAGAGAATGCATTGACACAGGGTTTTCGCAAAATTTCAGAAAGCTCCAGTCATGGAAGGATTAACCGTTTCAATACTAAATACTCATTGATGAGTAGTCCCCAAAGTAAATGTTCATATAATAATTTCAACAAACAACCATTTTTTTTGGTTTGTTGAATTTATTATCTGAACATTTTCCACAAAATAAATGAAACCTTCTGCATTATCCTTTTGTATGTCTGTCGTCTGCTTTTATTACACTTTTACAGCTGAATGGGAGAATCTATTCAGTATAGAAAGAGTTATGGATTTGGGTACCAAAGAATACAACTGAACACCATCTGAGAGATGCATTAACCCTTTACCCAACAAACCGGCCAAAACCGGCCAAATAAAGCTCCAACAGCCTAAAATATCTTCGGTCTGTCTCAATAGAACCATACAAATATGGATATCATTGGAACCGGCTCCTTGACCACATTGTGATAGTTACAGTTATGCCCTGTGCCAATGCATTCTCTTATATATGCGAGTCGACCATAGGTCGCCTCGCATATATAAGAGAATGCATTGGCCTAAAAAAAAACTTTTTTTAACACTTTTTACCATTTTTTCTTACATTCTTTAACAATTTTATAATTTTTAATGTGTTAAGCCAATGCATTCTCTTATATATGCGAGGCGACCTATGGTCGACTCGCATATATAAGAGAATGCATTGGCACAGGGCCCTTCTGCTGGGTAAAGGGTTAAGTAAAATCCTCAAACCCAAATTCCAGGCAGGTGAGGTAAATGTTTAGATAATAAGTTAACCCAGGGCTTATATTTCGGCGAGAATCCAAATCTAGATTCTTGTAAATATTCTCGCAAATTACTCTGGATTCTCGTGAAAAAGTATGTATGGATTCTCGCAAAATCAGATGAAATATATGCCTTGCAACCTATGGTCTTTTATTGAACTTATTATCTAAACATTTCCTGAGGGAACTACTCATCAATGAGTATTTATGTTAGAAAGGGTTAAAACGCCTTGGGCATCAAATTGACTATTATACCCATCCAGACAAATTTGATAATTAAGTTCCGGATGCTGCGGATATCCCAATAACGGGGCCTTGACACTTGACATTAATTTGAGCACACCCAAAGGTCATAACATTCTTCAATCACCATGTCTAAATGTGATACAACATGCAACAGGAAGTTTCTTCCCAGTCATCTTTCCCACCATGCAATCACACTAGCATATAAACAAGCTCCTTTGCTCAGAAATTGCCTATTATTATCATCAAATGAAAGTGTCAATGACACTCTAGCTCAACTTGGGGAGGTGTTAATAATTTGGTGCTAAGCAGTCAATAGAATGAAAAAGAAGGAAAGTCAAAAAGTTTCAGTAAATGGATTGTATTGTGTAAAATGAAATTAATTTCATTTCAAACATTTCTCCACTAAATGTGGGCTGCAGGGTGTGCCGACGGATTCCAAATGTGAAATCCAAGATGGCTCCAGGCACTCATGTTTTTTTTTCAAGTTTGGATGAGGGATATGGGCCATGTTTTTTAAAGAAATTCGGAAAATATCGTTCAATGGCTCCCATCTGGAGGTCATCCTGAAGATCCTTATGAAGTTTGGTGACGATTGGATGAGGGATGTGGCCTGTAGGTTATGCCGAAGGATATAGTCATGCAAAGATTAAAATCCAAGATGGCCACTGGCAGCCATGTTTTTTAACAAATATCTGAAAACATCATTGGCACCCATCTAGAGATCACCCCGAAGATCCTTATGAAGTTTGGTGACAATCGGATGAGGGATATGGCCTGTAGGTTATGCAGAAGGATTTAGTCATGCAAAGAGTAAATTAAAAAATGGCTACTGGCAGCCATGTATTTTACCAAATTTCGGAATAAATCGATGGCTCCCATCTAGGGGTCGCCCCGAAGATCCATGATCCTATGATTATGAGCAAAAAATTAAATAGATATTATTATAAATGGCATGGCTTGAAAGAAAACCATAATTGGGGACTCGAGCATTATGTGGGCCTTTAAGGCACTACACCTTATACAGATCAAGGTGCTTATTACACTTTCAAAGAAGGCTTGAATGTGTACTTCAGCAAATGAGTTCAGAGCTTGAGATACTGTTAATGTCAGTTCCCAATAATTAAGAAAGTTTGCCCCTGGCAGAGAAGTGAAAAACACAATTCTAGCATCAGTGAAGAACAGAATAGCTAAATCCAGCTAAAGGTTAAATCAAGACTTCAAATAGTGTGCCTGTCATTTGCAGAATGAGGTCCCCAGAGGGTGAATTTAGTGATGCTACCCTTCATAATGGGCTAGCATCACCAAATTCACCCTCTGGGGACCTCATTCTGCTTACAACTCGGCAGAATGAGGTTCCAGAGGATGAATTTGGTGATGCTAGCCCGCTATGCGGGGTAGCATCACTAAATTCACCTTCTGGGGACCTCATTCTGCAAATGACAGACACCCTATTTCAAGGCTTGGTTCAAATAATGATTATACACAGCCGAGGAGATATTGAAATGTCTTTTCCTGAGCCAACAGCTATTTGTCATTGTGATAGCAAAACTACTACTGCAGGCAATGTCTGCCTTGAAGTATCGCACAATATCACCTCCCACCAGCATTCACTTACAAAGCATTATATACCAAAGAGGGCTGCGAAATACCATGAACATTACCTGTCACAGACACCCACGTCCCAAGCATTATATACCAAAGAGGGTTGTGAAATACCATGAACATTAATTACCTGCCACAGACACCCACGTCCAAAGCATTATATGCCAAAAAGGGCTGTGAAATACCACACACCATTATCTGTCACCGACAACCACATCCAAAGCATTATACCCCAAAAAGGTCTACTATAGTAAGAAATACCATACAGAATCCGAAAAAAGTACTATGTTCCACACAGGGCTGCGAAATAGCATTCAACATCACCTCCAAAAAGATGCAAGTGTGGTAGATTTATTGTTTGTAATTTTTGTAATAATTTTTAGACCTCACCCTGTTAATTTCCACAAATTTGAACCCAGAAAATAAAGGAACACCAGACACACAGAGCAAATATGAGACAGATTGAGATAAGTTCTAATTAAAATTAGACTCTCGAACAAGCTATGTGTAACAGAGTCTAAAGGATTTTACTATCATTCAAGTTACCACTGCTATAAATAGCTTCTGCAGTATGACATCACAGCGAAGAAATAGTTTTACGATTGACAGGTATCTCCTTTCGGTTTCGCTTTTCAAACTGGTGTTAACTGTTGAAATTCTTGGAAATACGTAATGCCCTAAATAATCGACTCCTTAAAGTGATGTGAAACGTAAATTGAACCTCACAATTGAGTTCCCTGCGTCATTCTGTGGGAAGAGTGAATAAAATAACTCAGATACACGAAATCCCCCATCCTGAAGTCAGTTTGTACACATTATACGGCCATTCGGCTAACTATTTATATTCATCAATCGTCCCGATTAATCTCACCATAATAACACGAAAATACAAACCGATGCGTTGTCTTGTGCAGTCACGGAAATGCCCGAACACTTCCGACTCGATTGGGATTGAATCGGGTTTCGTTCTCAGAAATGGCTTCTAGGGAGGATGACCGTTCGCTGGAATAGCGTCATGCACATCAGGATATTAAAGCGAAAAACAAATTGACATCGCAATCGGTAGTCAATTCGAAAGGGAAGGAATAGAAAGGGAATTGTTGCGTGAAATCACAAACGGAAGAACATTGGCCGAGTTAGTGGCAAAGATTATAATCGAACAGTGATCGAGAGGTAATAATTCCAAAATGTTACTATTTATAGAAAATTGTAAGCGCATTGACCGAATTTTTACATCAATCTGGCCGCAAGCACAGTACCGTGCAAAAAGAGTTGTCTTACTTTTGTAACTCAAAACTGTTTAATTACATTATACCTGTACAATAGTACAAATAATTGGTATTCAATATGCCAGTACAGAACATTTGTTAGCTCATTGGCCATGAAATGTTTTTAATGGCAAATTCTGTTGTCAAGCTTTAGTAAGCACTATTCATTCTGATGGATGATAACTATAATGGAAAACCTTTTTCACATGTATTAGCTAATTGCACATTAGCGTAAGTGAATTACAATTAAGCGTAATGTATTACACTCAGGTGTAATGCACACATATAAAGCGTACTTCACTTACGCTTAACCGTATGATGTAGATAAAGCATTACTCCTATGAGTAATAGAATTATGACTAGTGTGCTTAAGCGTAATTGATTAAAGTGTGCTTAAGCGTAATTGATTTACGCTTAAGCTCACTTGTCATTTATTTTCATTGATAGATTAATTACACTTAATCATAAATGAATTATGCTTAAGCGATTATACGAGAAGCCGTTTTCACATTTATTCTGCTTAATCGCAAATCATTTACGCTTAAGTGTAAATCATTTGCACTTAAGAGCAAATCATTTATACTTAAATACAAATCATATGCGCTTTAGCGGAAATAGTATGGGAGGCCCTTTTCACATTTATTATTTATTTGCGCTTAAGCGCAAATATTTGTGCTTAAGCATAAATCATTAAGCGCAAATATTTGTGCTTAAGCGTAAATCATTTGCGCTTAAGAACAAATATGTGTCTATCAATTTATTTGCGCTTAAGCGCAAATACCTAACACTCCATTACATCCCTCTGATGTGAATGATTGAGTCCATCTCATATTATATTAGCATGGGCCCATAGTAATAGCCCCATACAGACTCGAAGTTGAAGAAAAAACATATTTCCATATCCATATCAGCATCTCTGTCCCTGGTGTCCCAAGATTTGGTGCCTCACTCCCAGAGCTCATGTATATTTCATTATCTCCTGCACAGATATATACCATTTCCATGGCCATAAATAGGGAATTAGGGGTTACTGGGGTTTGCTTCCCTCATATGGTGTACTCATTGACTTGAAGTTGGGGAAAAACCCCTATTTTCATAATATCAGCATCCCTGTCCCCAAGAATTTGTGTCGCCATCCCAGAGATATAGTATATTTTATAAAAGAGACATATCCTACACAGATCTATATCATTTCCATGGTCATAAAACAGATCTTGGGGTTTCTGGGGGATTGTTTCCCTCATATGGTGGGGCTATATCAACTTTAGTGATGTGTTTAGGCCTGTGCCATGTAAAATTAATTCAGGGGGGATCAATGCATATTGATTTTTATTTGCGCTTAAGTGCAAATGATTTGCGCTTAAGCGCAAATATGATCTATTTGCTTAATTGCAAATGATAGAGGTTATTTGCGCTTAAGCGTAAATAAATAATAAATGTGAAAAGGGCCTCCCATATAATAGATCACATTTATGGCAATTTTATGCTAAAGCGCAAATATATTATTAGACACATATTTTTTGCGCTTGAGCGCAATTGATTTACACTAATAAATAATATATTTGAAAAGGCTGTCTCCCATGCGATTTCCTCTAAACTCAAATTTACTCTGGCAATAAGACATCAATCAAACATCGGTTTAGACTCCCCCATATACTATGAGATGGACTCAATTATTCAGACAGAGGAAATCAGTTGGAGTTAGGTATTTGCTTAAGCATTATTCATATTAATTATGCTTAAGTGTAAATGAGTTCCGCGCTTAAGCGTAAATGAAGTACGCTTAAACGTAATTCATATACACTCTCATTGAACTCCCCTCAAGCTGAAATGGATGCAACCGCATTACTAATGCCAGTAACCTACATCAGGTTATACCAATATACATGAGGTATATGGGGAGCCAAATTAACATTTAATAAATAATAGAGCTTAAGCGATATAATTGAGCTTAAGCGATATAATAAGGGAAGATATAATTGCGATTAAGTTCAATAAGGAAATGTCTAATTGCGCTTAGCACAATAAGGAATATCTTATTGCACTTAAGCACAAAAAGGAATATCGTATTGCACTTAAGCGCAATAAGGAATCTCTAAGCGCAATAAGGAATCTTCTTATTGCACTTAAGCGCGATAAGAAATATTCTTATTGCACTTAAGTGTAATTTGAGATTCCTTGATTGGGGGGGGGGGGGGGGGGGGGGCTTTAGCTCAATTATTTATTAAATTTTAATTTGGCTTCCTCCCATAGAGGTGAGATAGCTGATGAACCCAATTACACTCAAGCGTAATTCAAATGTATTACGCTTATCGTAAGTTAATTATGCTTAAGCATAAATAATTTATGCTTAAGTGTAATTAGCTACTATAAAGTGAATCTGGGATAAGGGGAGTACTCTAAATTGTTCTTTCGACCAGCTGTTTCTACCAATTAAAAAAAATTCTCATTTATTTTGAAACTAATGAAAGACAATGGTATATTTTTTTACTAGTAATATTCATTATAAACTTGTACAAATCTGAAAACAAACAAAATTTTAATATTTAAGAAATTTAGAGTTCCCTCTCTTACAGCAGCAACCACTATGCCAGGAAGACCAATCGATCTAGTTCAGCCCGATTGGGCTATTATAATTTATAGATCGATCGGTGGTTCATGCACTCTCTGCGTTTGAAATATTGCTAATAATTTCCATTTACAGAAGTCAATAATGCCATTGCAGATAACTTCATCTTAAATTCGACCAAATGTGTTGACGTTTGATAAGAAGGGCAGGAATTCCCCGATTTGTTTATTTTCAATCGATGAGAAGCATGACGACCTGGATCAGCTGATCGGTTCGGAGGTGTGCCAATCGTATTTTGCATGCTGTGAATACCCATTCACGCCTAAATTTGCAAACAATCCATATATAACATATACACAAAGTGTACAGTGTGTACACTTTGTTAGTTGCCAATTAATTCTCGACATTTCAATTAGAAAACATGAGATATCGATGCAAAAATCAAGACATAATCACATTATCTAGTTTGTGTTTTGTTGAATCTACTTTCGGTTTTCGACATGCCGGCTATTGTTTTGGCTGTTCTCTCAACCGTGCGTGCCAGCCGATCGTCGTTTTTCGGGCGGTTCCGATTTCTTCCGAATATAATTCCATGACCTCCACGCGATGATTCGCGCCGAAAATGTGGTTGTATCTGAGAAGATTTCTTACTCTGACCGCAGTTTTCAACAATTTAATACGGGGCGAATACCGCATCAATAATATGCAACCTTGGGGTTTTATTTCTAGTTTTTTATGACCTTTCTTATGGTATATCGGATACAGTTCTGTCTGACATGAAATATATACCCAACGGGAGTGAAGCTAATGACTTTAAGCACAGAAAAATTATGGAAAATATTTCAGGATTTCGTCGGAAATATGAATTGCTGCCATTCATCGGAGAACTTTCCGATGAATGGCAACAACCCATATTTTCGAATAAATCCTGAATTTTTTTCCCCATAATTCCCCTGTGGTTAAAGGGTTATATACTTCGGGCATTACTGTACTATTCTCCATGCTAGGTAGTATTGGTCAATTGTGGACTCTTCATTGACACTTTTTGTGTTCACTTAGTTAATCTATAGCTTTATGAACACTGTGAGAAATTATCAATGTGAGAAAATTTATTGCGCTAGTTTTAGCTATGTAGCAAATTGACCTGTCACTGCATAGTAATTCTGACAATCACCTGATTGGCTTCAACACTTTATCATTAAATGGCGTAATGCTTTGTGGAGGAATTCCCCACTATTATCTTTAGACTCTGTAATGCGTAGCTTAATCGAGCGTCAAATTATAATTACAACTGGATAGAGATATGAATTGAGCAAAATATTGAGAAATATATTTACATCAACACATACAGTAATGTCCTAAATAATCGACTCCTTAACCACAGCAGAATTATGGGTAATTTTTCAGGATTTAGTCGGAAATATAGCTTGTTGCCATTCATCGGAAAGCTCTCACTGAGAGCTTTCCGATGAATGGCAACAAGCCAGATAATATAATATGTCTAGTTTTTTTTAAACGGGCATATAATAAAGTATAAACATACGGCTGGACAGACAGGTGGATGGATATGAACTCATACATATAGAAAAGCTGGTCATTAAAGGTACTCAATCCGAATTAACGCTCGCAAATTACTATTTCCTTGGCTTCGGGGGGTAAAAAGTATTTGATTTGAGTCGAGGAACCCACCCATCAAAGCTAGGAGTGATCAGATATCGCTGTTTGAAATCTATCATTTTTAAACTGTCGACGAGAAGAACTTATCTGATCAGATAGCTCTAAAATCCAGAGGCTTTTTTGTGTCAGATATTTGACAACTGGCAAAATTTCGTTGAACAAAATGTTGATAAATAACAGGTTTTGGGCAATTTTATACTATAGTTGACTGAGGTTAGCATTATTTTTGGGCAATTAATCGATTCTGATAACTGAAGCAACATTTCCAAAAATGTTGCTGTTGTTGGAATCTGATGATATGGGGCCTGTCGAATCGGATTGAGTACCTTTAATATATATATATTCCCCTACCTTCAACGATGATGTGGAGCGGTGAGGGGAGGTTAAACTGTACTAGTAAAAATTAGAATATATTAAAGAAAATATAGATACTGACTTGCTTCAATGATTCCATGATCAGAAATGAAAATGAACAACCATAAAGTGAACTGATTGACCCTGGATAGGAAAAAACGATTATACAGTGTGTCACATAATGACACACATATAAAATCTATGAATACGTACCCGTGACTTCGAATAAGAATAATATTCCGTTTTAATCCTCGAGATTTTCCACCCCTAGCGAACAAACACTGACTTCAAACTGCAAATACAAAACACAGTACGACTAAATATTCTCCCTCAAATTAATCAGGTCCTAGAAAATTGCCAATTTAACACCAAATTATCATCGGCAAACCATATCACAGCAGTCCCGTCTCGATAGCGGGACAAACGCTGGCAGGTGATCGACTGTCCTCGCTACCTGAATGTAAACTGTGGTATAGATTATTGGCTAATTATTGTATTACCGTCCACAAACACACTTGAGTCTCACGCTGACTAGGTTTATAGATTTCCCGTGGTGAACAATCTTACGAAGTATGAGAATAAAGCGCGCAGAATGATTCCATGAAACTAGCTGTTTTGTTGTTGAGTTTGAAGATAAGGGTCATATTACAATGAGACATGCATTCTATAAAATGCATTTCATGGGTGAATCTCTTAACTTTTGTGAACAGGATACATAGAGACAATGATCGAGTATACAGGTGTCCATCCGGGTGGTAATTTTTATTTGGTTAACATTTTGTATTGTATCCATTTCAGATAGGTGATTTACACTAAATATCATTTCCAGTTGTATGTGCTACAAGTGTTACTCAGTTGGTTTTGAGACTATAGAATACTGCTAGTAATACATACATTTTGTCCATATTATTACATCTATGGTCCGATATATTATAATATTTTTATTGGATGGACCTAATGGTATAGAAAATTTCACACCTTTGTTACAATTTGAACCATACAACCCCTGTACAACATGTATAATACATGGCATAGCTCAAGTTATACTACTCTCATTATGCTCTTACAGTGCTCCATGATAGAGTATTATTTGTTTGTTTGTTAAAAATTAAAAACAGATTGCAAAAGTACAGAAGGATTCATAATTATTGGAGGGGAAAAGTTCAGATAAAAAGTTCAACAAATAACATATGGACCTATGGTCATTTGTTGAACTTACTATTTGAACATTTCCTAAGTGATAAATACTCACCATTGAATATTTAGTATAGAAAGGGTTAATTAGTGCTATGAAATTCATTTTAACATCCAGACATTGTTAACCCTTTCATGGCGGGAGCTGCGCTGGTGCAGCATTAATGACCCTGTGCCAATGCATTCTCTTATATATGCGAGTCTCCCATAGGGAGCCTCACATATATAAGAGAATGCACTGGCTTAATTACACGGTCGATCATGGTAAATATTGTTAGGCCCATGTATTCTCTTATATTTGCCATGTTCCCTATGGGAGACCCTGATATATAAGAGAATGCATTGGCACAGGGTATTTGCAAAATTTTCAGGTAGCTCTAGTCATGGAAGGGTTAAAATCTTCATTGTGACCCAAAAACATGCATAATATATTATACTCCTCTAAATCTAAATGATGATTTTATTTCCTCACCCAAATCTGTGTTAATTTTTATTTGGCTAAAACATGTTGTATTTTATCTATTTCAAAGAGGAGATTTAGTAAAATAACATTTTTGGGTGGAAGTCAGGGACCCAGCCGAGAAGTTTAATATTTGGAGAAGTCACTTCTCCCTATTTCATTACTTAGGAGAAGTGGACTGTTATCAAGGAGAAGTAACAATGGCTGAAGTACAATTTACAACCCAACATCACCCTTCTATGATCCAATATTATTATGAAACACAAGACCCCATTTATAAAACCATTACAGTGTGTAACAACACCATTTATAATAATAAGTAAATATGTTTTAAATATGCTGTTGGGACATGAGCATACTGGTATATGAGAGGTCACTTCTCCCTGGGACAAAAATAGGGAAAAGAGGCACATTTCAGGGAGATGTCTCCCAAGTCGGAATCCAGGCATTGCTAAGATCTTCATTGTGACCCAAACAATGCATGTACTCCTCTAAAACTAAATGATGATTTTAATTTCCTCACACAAATCTGTGGAGCGTGTCACAAGAACTTAATACCCCATAACCAGGAAATAGGAAGTTTGGATATCCCTTAAATTGAACTAAATAAATAATGATAAAATAATAAATCAGAGAAAAGAAACTGTCAGGAGCATGACATATGGCCAACAGCCCCGGTATACTGTTATTATTACTTGTCACTGTATGCTCACCATGTGGTTAACCCTTTACCCAACAAACCGGGCAAAACAAGCTTCAACAGCCAAAAATATCTTCGGTCTGTCTCAATAGAACCATACAAATATGGATATCATTGGAACCGGCTCCTTGACCACATTGTGATAGTTACAGTTATGCCCTGTGCCAATGCATTCTCTTATATATGCGAGTCGACCATAGGTCGCCTGGCATATATAAGAGAATGCATTGGCCTAAAAAAATATTTTTTTAACACTTTTTACCATTTTTTCTTACATTCTTTAACAATTTTATAATTTTTAATGTGTTAAGCCAATGCATTCTCTTATATATGCGAGGCGACCTATGGTCGACTCGCATATATAAGAGAATGCATTGGCACAGGGCCGTTCTGTTGGGTAAAGGGTTAAAACAGAGCAAGATATTAGAAATGACATAAAACTACTGTGCCCCAAGGAATGATATTATTACTTGTCTACCGTAATTTGAGAATTAAAGCATCTTTTGAGGCTTTGGACATCGATTAAAAAGGACGCAATAATATTAAAACTGCAGAAACACACAAAAGTGGGAATCACTAACATGTTAAGTGAAAAATATATGCTAGAATGCTCAAATCAATTATTTTCAGAACGCGAATGTTTGATACTTATTGAGAGACCCAAACCAGGAGTTATAAATTGCAAGTAATTGTTGATTTTTAAAGTGATGTGAAACATTCCGCCAAAGTGTTCCGAACGGAATAACAAATAATCTCGCAACAATAAGTTATTTTTATATCCAATAGTCAGACACCAGCGTCATTGTTATAAATAAATTACATGCAGTGACTATTATTGGAGCAATCATTGTCGTAATGTTTATGCCAAATAAAGCGTCCCGAATAAAGTAGTAAATAGTTATATTTGTGAGTACAGGGTTCATACAGGCAATTAAGGCCAGATAAAATTCAAGGCCAATTCAAGGCCATTTTCAAGGCTGAAAAACTCTGCAAAGCGTGTGGATCACCCTGCACACCACGAACCCAATGTGCGTATTCTGGCCTTTTTAACCATTAATTGTGGAAAGTACATTTCCCCATTGTTGGAAGATGAAAAGAACTTGTGAAGCGAAAAATTATTTCTCAGAAAAGCATGTGCTTTTACAAACAAAACAACATGCGCACACGTCACGAGTTCATGCGGTACCGGTTAGGTATAGTTGCATACACGTCATCACTTTACACGTTTCTAGCTAGACATAATGAAGTGATCGAGGCATCAGTTCGCTGTACTTGTGTTCGATTTGCGTTCCCGAGAGAAAGTCCGCGATCAAATGACACTGAATCAGTTGTTTCCCCTAAGGCTATCAAACTCCGCGATAACTAGAATTCAAGTACTTTTAAAACTATTAGTGGGAAATTCAAGTACTTTTCAAGGAATACAATTCATTCGAGGACTTTCCAATACAAGCGGAAAATTCAAGTACTTTCCAAGGCCTGTTTCAACCATAGTGTTCTCTGAAATGGTAGTTGGCATGGTTGGGTTTTTCAATAATCTTAGTTCATTGCTACATTCGTCGAATGTGCATGGATAGTGTTTGGATACTTACTGATTGATTTTATTCAATGAAATACAGTAATGCCCTAATAATCGACCTAATAATATGGCTTGTTGCCATTCATCGGAAAGCTCTCAGTGAGAGCTTTCCGATGAATAGCAACAAGCCATATTTCCGACTAAATTCTGAAAAGTTACCCATAATTCTGCTGTGGTTAAGGAGTTGATTATTTAGGGCATTACTGTAAGTCCACAATTTGTCTTTAAGTTGACTCACCCAAATCACATAGGAAGTACCACACCAGAAATTTAAATAAATCCAGGAAATATGGTAGGAAGTTGACAGAATTCCTTAAATTTGAAACAAATGAACAATGCTAAAATAATAAATCACTACCACAGAAAAACTATCCAAAACAGAACAAAATCACAAGTTTTTAGTTGGAGCATGACATATGGCTAACAGTCGACTCATCTGTACAGTGTTTATACTGTTAACATTTGTTTCCATTGGCCCACCATGTGGTTAACAGAGCAAGATATTGGAAATGACATAAAAACTACGTGGTTACAGTAATGATGTCCTTATTTGTCATCATATAAAAGGAAGAGCAAGTCTGAATGTAAGCCCCATTGAAAATATTATGTCAAATTGAATGAGAAAGTTATTTGAATCAGTGAACCTCTATAATGATAACATGTAACACACATGGCTGGATATCTTTTCTATCTAAATAATGATCAGGGTGAATAAGATACAGTTGACAACAGAATTGTTTAGACTACAGCCGCAATGAGCGATTAGCCAAAAGGAAATAATCTTTGGAGTGTCAATAAAATGCTTTTTGTTGAAATTGATGATAAACAAACACATAGCAAAAAATTTACCAATTCAGTTTTCGATACAATTTCAGTCTGCATTTGCATAAGATATAATTACTCCAGGTGCCTTGGAAAATGGATGCCAAGTAGGCGACAGAGGAACCGAACACCCTATAATCATGGGAAAATGGGTTATTGTGAGGGGGAGGTGAAGATATCTTTTCCAAATTGTAGTTGTTGAGTGTTAAACGTGGGGTCTCTTTTCGTGAACTACATTACAAAGAAAATTTAATACAATGTTTATGAAAAATACAATGAGCCTTCATCACTAATGTAATCTTTAAACCACCCTTTAAGACGTTCAGGGCCAGGAACCTACATCACTAATTTTATCTCAATACAGTACTAGTAGGTTAAGGTCACAGCTCGAGATTACATGATTTTGACCACTTTTTCAGCCGCTTTTGCTTTGCGTAACTTACAACCATGGAATTCCTAGCAGGTAATCAATGCAATGTTTATTGCAAAATTAGCTCACAAAAGTATCCAAAATCATGCAATTTCGAGCTGGGACGACCTCTTCTGTGATATAGATCATTAAGGAACAGGTATTTAACACGTTGAGTGCCAACTACAAGTTATATCTTACTTTTTGCATGTAATTGAATGGGAGCCGGCACTCAATGTCTTAACAAAGAAATATATTCCCTGCATTGATTGTTTAATATTATAAAGATCCCCTGTCACTCAGGATAGGTCAGAACAACAAAACAGTTCCCAGATTTTGAACTGGTTGAATTTGATCTCTAAGGGCATAGCCAGAGTTTATGACATGATATACACCCGCCAAATCTTTAAGTAGATGTATAAAAGTTACCACGCACTCTTGATATATACATTTTACTACTACTCTGGTGCCTCCAGAGTATAAAGGGGACACAAATCTCAAAATAGTGCAAATCCAATGGCAATAAATGAAGTAACCCATAAACTAGACAGATGACAGGGAGGCATAGCTGATGTTAGAAATAATCTTATTCACATCCACAATAAAATAAACCTTATTATAAGATGATTATTATGATTCTGTCAAAATATCACTTCTATCAATCATAACTTATTAAACAGTTCATCAGTTTAAAAAAAATCTATATCATGTTCAGTAGTGATTCATTGCCAGTAACTCATGCAGGTCTGTTACCATCGGGCCCCACCACCTAGCTCAAAATTAAAGTCATATTATGGACTTGTTCGGGTATGTGGAACTGATAAGTTAGCATTCAGGCGCTATATCAACTGGAGGAATGTAGCATTTTAGTGACATCGCCGAAAATTTCAAGCAAAAATTGACGGTAACACTCCGTATAAATCATCATCTGAACAACCCTCAATTGTAAATATTTACTTCTCGATTCGGGACCCAACTATCTGCGATAAACTAACAAATATGATTTCACCTTTGAGAATAACTTCAATTAATTAATATATAATAATGACCGCGTGTATTGTCAGTTTGGATATAATATTTGTAAAAATAACTACTTTAAGCAAGATTATTCTCCACTTCTATTTGATCACAATACCAGAATGTTTCACATCACTTTAAATATTGGTATGTTGTAAATATGATGAAACTACAATCTATGATATAAAGTGTCATTTGTAGTAATTTAACCTTTGAATATAGTCACTGATTATTCACTTGGTTTCTCATCGATTCCATGAACAAAATGAGGCCCACGTATACAAGACATACAAAGATTGAGGGGGCAAAAACTCTCAGAATGCTCATGCTATTTCCAATGCCAGACACAGTTGGTATTTAAATAGCAATAAATTTATCCATATCTACTAGATTATTATTAAGGTTCTGTCAAAATATCACTTCAATCAAATCATAACTTATAACAGTTCATCATTCTCCGAAAAAAAATCTATAAATTAATATGAGTGATTCATTGCCAGTCAGTTTGACTGCATGTCTGTAGTACAAATGTGCCAACGCTCACATAAATCATCAAACATCAGGCCCACCATCAAGCCCAGATGTAGTGTGTCTGACATTTGCAGAATGAGTCCCCAGAGGGTGAATTTAGTGATGTTATCCCGCATGGCGAGCTAGCATCACCAAATTCATCCTCTGGTAACCTCAATCTGCTTAGGCCTCAAGTGCTATGGCAGATCTAGGATCAGATTGAAGTTCCCCATTGAAGTTGGTGATGTTCACCCATTAGTCACCTCGATTATGCATATTATCTTCGGCAAATTAGGGGATACAGAAACTGAACAAAAGGGAAAAAATAACTAAAAGCAAAGTTAATTTGAGACTATTTATACTTCCCAGAAGATGAGGTCTAAGCATAATAAGGTCCCCAGAGGGTGAATTTGGTGATGCTTGCCCACTGTGTGGGATAACATCACTAAATTCACCTTCTGAGGACCTCATTCTGCAAATGTCAGACACACTATATCCAGACTTGCCCACCTCCTACTATGGCACCTAGAATGGAAATTAATATTGTATATTGGGAACTGGATGAAATTGCTAGCTATGATAGAAATTGACACCAGTAGTGAGTCAACATTCATTTTGTACAAGTTATGAAGTAAAATATGAGTCATTTATATTAACATTTCCTGGTCTTATAAACCAAATAAGCTTTTTTATGTTTTATTGGAGCCCAGGATCGAGCGAGATTATGTAACCTAGGCTTGAGACAGTCACATTTACCAAAAAGAAATGCTTTTAAGTACAGCACCAGCCAAGGAATATGGGCGACTACCAAGTGTGACTATAAAAGTGAAAACAACTTCCAGAAAAGAGCATGTTTTAGTCCTATGCATACCATGAATTTTGAAAAGACCAAAATGTCGTCACTCAAACACAATTTTAATCACTTTCAAAGAACATACACATATTTAGCTACTGGATCAAATATAACTTGCTCTCTAACAAAATTTTCTATTGATATTTAAAGACATATTACGGACTTCTTTGGGTGCATGAAATTGATAAGTTAGTACACAGGAGCTATGCCAACCTGGGAAATGTAGACTTCTATTAACATCGCCGAAAATTCCAAAGAAATCGACCATACCTGCACTCCATAGAAAACGTCGTCTGAACTATGCTCAATTGTAAATATTTACATCTCGATTCGGGACGCAACTATCTGCGATAAACTAACACAAATGATTTCGCCATCGAGAGTCATTGCATTTAATTAATATACAAAAATGACAGTATGTATCATCAACTTGGACTAATATTAGTAACAAATAACTACTTTGAGCTAGATTATTCTCAATTTCTATTTGATCACCCTACCTGAGTGTTTCACATCACTTTAAGTACAGCGCCAGCCAAGGAAAATGGGCAACTGACAAGAGTGACTATAAAAGTGAAAACAATTTCCAGAAAAGAGCATGTTTTAGTCCTATGCATACCATGAATTTTGAAAAGACCAAATTGTTGCCACTCAAACACAATTTTAATCACTTTCAAAGAACATACACATATTTAGCTGCTGGATCAAATATAATTTGCTCCCTAAAAAAATGTTCTATTGATATTTAAAGACATATTACGGACTTCTTTGGGTGCATGAAATTGATAAGTTAGTACACAGGAGCTATGCCAACCTGGGAAATGTAGAATTCTACTAACATCGCCGAAAATTCCAAAGAAATCTCCCTGAGAGCTTTCCGATGAATGTCAACAAGCCTTATTTCCGACTAAATCCTGAAAAGTTACCCATAATTCTGCTGTGGTTAAGGAGTCGATTACTTAGAGCATTACTGTAAGTACACTATTTTGTGGTGTAATGTTCAATGGTGATGTAGAAAGAGAAACCTTAACTCTGACACATATCATGTATACACCACCCATAATAATTTCCGCATCTCACATTTTTTTGATAATTTTTTGAAACATAAGGTTATTGTTACAGGAGAGAAACCTCTGTTATCTTGAGTTAGGTGCTGCTTGCAATGTTTTCATCTCAACACATGTCAGCAGCAATGGTCTCATCACCCAGGATGAGTTAGACTGTATCGCATAACATCTGTTCATAGCTATCATCAGAGTTCAAAACAAGGAAAAAAGCAACAATCCATTAGAATACTGTTACGACTCCACCCATACTATGGTTGAAAGTGATGTGAAACACTCCCGTAGGGTGATCAGATAGAAATGGAGAATAATCTTGTTCAATGCAATTATTTTTACAAATATTATATCCAAATTGACAACACACATAGTCATTCTTATCTATTAATTAAATGCAACCAATATCGATGGCAAAATGGGTTTCGTTAGTTTATCCCCGAAAGATGCGTCCCGAATTGACTAGTAAATATTTACAATTGAGCGTAGTTCAGATGATGTTTTCTATGGAGTGTTGTGGTCAATTTGCTTGAGATTTTCGGGGATGTTAGTAGAATGTTACATTCCTCCAGTTGGCATAGCGCCTGAACACTAACTTATCAGTTTCACGCACCAAAACAAGTCCATAATATGTCTTTAACCATGGGTACATTAAGCATATATTTGCTTTTATAAGATAAGATAAGTTTTAATGGTCTTTAAAGCACACATTGGGGTAGGATAACCTACATGTATAGATAAAAATAGACAGAGGAACACATGGTATATATGTGATACACATGTAACAAGTAACAGATTAACAGAAATTGTAAAGATGTAGAATGTCAAATTATTTGATTATTACTGGACATAGGGCACGTACCATATAGTACATCACCTCTTCCGCAGTTGACCAATGCCCAGCATGAGTATGGCGTTTATTCAGGGTATGAGACTGTAAAGGAGTTGTCCGGCACTAACAGGTGACCAAAAACCATCGGGGATAGCATAAGATACATGTAAAAGTCCTAAGACCATTATTTCTATTATGGTCCCCAATGTATTCAGGCCACATGAGACCGGAACACACCTATATGCTTCCTACCATCGCAAACACCACTGGATTAAAAATATATTATGTTTGATTTAACCCTTTACCCAACAAACCGGCCAAAACCGGCCAAATAAAGCTTCAACAGCCTAAAATATCTTCGGTCTGTCTCAATAGAACCATACACATATGGATATCATTGGAACCGGCTCCTTGACCACATTGTGATAGTTACAGTTATGCCCTGTGCCAATGCATTCTCTTATATATGCGAGTCGACCATAGGTCGCCTCACATATATAAGAGAATGCATTGGCCTAAAAAAAAACTTTTTTTACCATTTTTTCTTACATTCTTTAACAATTTTATAATTTTTAATGTGTTAAGCCAATGCATTCTCTTATATATGCGAGGCGACCTATGGTCGACTCGCATATATAAGAGAATGCATTGGCACAGGGCCCTTCTGTTGGGTAAAGGGTTAACAATGAAATGCATACCGTTGGTGGAAATTTAAATAACAATAGGTGACAGTGAGCTAAACAACAAGTATTCCACTAGAAGTTAAAAAACACTGGAGAGATATATCTGAATAAAATAGGAGAGAGGGGTGTCTTTGTGTGTTTAGAACAATATAACAATAATATTCTGTTTCTGTTGATATATACATAGTGGGGAAAGTGGGGAATCACGTGGTTTTGAGGCTGGTGAGTACCACGCATTCAAATGGCTGAAACCAATGCAAACACACAAAAACATAATATATGAGGAATTGACACAAAACATAGCATTTTGCCTGTTAAGAGCATATACTAGTTTATTTTTAAAATAAGTTGGTAAATTATTTGTTGGGTAATACTCAATAGTTTTATATAACATTCTTACCAAAGTTGCCAATCGTAGGTTCGCGGAACACACCAGCTCATACATCTAGGAGAATCATTCGACTGACAACTTTGGTCAGAATCTCTGAGCAAACAACTGTGAGTTTGGACACAAATGAGGTACCAGCTTGTTTGAAAAATAGTACAGCATATGGTCGCAGCTGCCAAAATACTATTTAATAAATTATTATCCTAGTTTTTTACCTTTGTCCTTGTTTCTGGTCATGTTTGCTATCGCCTCGGCCATTTTGAAAGCGTGATACTCATCAATTCGAAACCATGTGATTCCTCACCTTGATATAAGGACCTAGTACTAGGGCTGCAACGATACACTTTGTCACAATACGATACGTATCACGATACATAACCAACGATACATATCATGATATGCAAAAAACCATGTTTTGCGAGGATTTTCTACCTAAATTGCTATAAAAAAAAAATTTAAAAAAAAAAATGATAGCAGTGTGCCTATAGAATACAGATAAACCTGGTATATCCATGATAGCAGTGTGTCTATATAACACAGGTAAACCTGGTATTTCCATGATAGCAGTGCATGTGCCTATATAACACAGGTAAACCTGGTATATATCCATGATAGCAGTGTGTCTATATAACACAGGTAAACCTGGTATTTCCATGATAGCAGTGCATGCGCCTATATAACACAGGTAAACCTGGTATTTCCATGATAGCAGTGTGCCTATAGAATACAGGTAAACCTGGTATTTCCATGATAGCAGTGTGCCCATGTAATAGATATGGACACTCATACGGAGTCCATGCCTCCATAACTCTGATATATACCCGTATAATACAGGTTTTTCCTATTATTTCCATGATAGCAGTGTGCCCATGTAATACATATGGACACTCATACGGAGTCCATGTCTCCATGACTCTGATATATACCGGTATAATACAGGTATACTTGGTATTTCCATGATGGCAGTGTGCCCATGTAATAGATATGGACACTCATACCGAGTCCATGCCTCCATAACTCTGAAATAGACCGGTATTACAGGTAAACCTGGTATTTCCATGATGGCAGTGTGCCTATAGAATACATGCCAAGCTGGTATTTCCATGATAGCACTGTGCCTACGAATTGAAGAATTTATTAAATCTGCTTGGAATTTCACACATTTTAATAACAATAGAATATTTATATAGCATCCATAACTCTGCAATGCAAAACAGTGTGACATTTTATTGTGGATTGTGAAGAGAAAAACATGAATTTGTGGAATCTGATTGGAATTTCACATATTATATCTTTCATGTAAACATCCCACCTAAGGGGGCACTATCGCTTTTGACATATTCTTGGTAATTACTTGAAACATAAGGTTATTATTATTACAGATTCCTGTTATCTCTCTACCATCCTGGTTTGATGCTGGCTGATGACGTAATATCAACTCACATAATTACATTGTCATCTATATACATCCATATATGTATTTGTTGCTATTATTTTGTTCCATATTCAATGTTCTTGTCTTGTTATTCTATGTTAATGTACATTTGACCATACATGGTGTAACGTACAAATAAACTTTGATTGATTGATTGATCTAAAGCTGATGCTTGAATGTTTTATCTTCACACACATGCCTGATTACAGTGTGTCTGTCAATTGCAGAATGAAGTCCCCAGAGGGTGAATTTAGCTAGCATCACCAAATTCACTGTCTTGGGACCTCATTCTGCATGGCTTCATCTGCTATGGGAGACACTCAGATTGAAGTTCCCAAATGATGAATATTATGATGTACACCCATTGGGAACCTTGATAATGCGCAATGTATCGTCTGCCAATTTGGTGATATAGAGAAACTAAACTAAAAAAGAAATAGAATCTATGTGAAGAAGTTTCTATAGAAATTTGATAATAAAGTAATTTTCAAAAGAAGATGAGGTCTAAGGCCAAAACAAAATTATCCTGTGTTTCTGGTGACATGCAAGAAAAAAATAGGGGCGGGCGGGTGGAAATAGGGGCGGGCGGGTGGCTTTTCAAGTAACAGATTAACAGAAATTGTAAAGATGTAGAATGTCAAATTATTTGATTATTACTGAACATAGGTCACCATATAGTACATCACCTCTTCTGCAGTTGACCAATGCCCAGCATGAGTATGGCGTTTATTCAGGGTATGAGACTGTAAAGGAGTTGTCCGGCACTAACAGGTGACCAAAAACCATCGGGGATAGCATAAGATACATGTAAAAGTCCTAAGACCATTATTTCTATTATGGTCCCCAATGTATTCAGGCCACATGAGAGACCGGAACACACCTATATGCTTCCTACCATCGCAAACACCACTGGATTAAAAATGTATTATGTTTGATTTAACCCTTTACCCAACAAACCGGCCAAAACCGGCCAAATAAAGCTTCAACAGCCTAAAATATCTTGGGTCTGTCTCAATAGAACCATACAAATATGGATAGCATTGGAACCGGCTCCTTGACCACATTGTGATAGTTACAGTTAGCCCTGTGCCAATGCATTCTCTTATATATGCGAGTCGACCATAGGTCGCCTCGCATATATAAGAGAATGCATTGGCCTAAAAAAAATTCTGTTTTTAACACTTTTTACCATTTTTTCTTACATTCATATCAATTTTATAATTTTTAATGTGTTAAGCCAATGCATTCTCTTATATATGCGAGGCGACCTATGGTCGACTCGCATATATAAGAGAATGCATTGGCACAGGGCCCTTCTGTTGGGTAAAGGGTTAACAATGAAATGCATACCGTTGGTGGAAATTTAAATAACAATAGGTGACAGTGAGCTAAACAACAAGTATTCCACTAGAAGTAAAAATACACTGGAGAGATATATATCTGAATAAAATAGGAGAGAGGGGTGTCTTTGTGTGTTTAGAACAATATAACAATAATATTCTGTTTCTGTTGATATATACATAGTGGGGAAAGTGGGGAATCACGTGGTTTTGAGGCTGGTGAGTACCACGCATTCAAATGGCTGAGACCAATGCAAACACACAAAAACATAATATATGAGGAATTGACACAAAACATAGCATTTTGCCTGTTAAGAGCATATACTAGTTTATTTTTAAAATAAGTTGGTAAATTATTTGTTGGGTAATACTCAATAGTTTTATATAACATTCTTACCAAAGTTGCCAATCGTAGGTTCGCGGAATACACCAGCTCATACATCTAGGAGAATCATTCGACTGACAACTTTGGTCAGAATCTCTGAGCAAACAACTGTGAGTTTGGACACAAATGAGGTACCAGCTTGTTTGAAAAATAGTACAGCATATGGTCGCAGCTGCCAAAATACTATTTAATAAATTATTATCCTAGTTTTTTACCTTTGTCCTTGTTTCTGGTCATGTTTGCTATCGCCTCGGCCATTTTGAAAGCGTGATACTCATCAATTCGAAACCATGTGATTCCTCACCTTGATATAAGGACCTAGTACTAGGGCTGCAACGATACACTTTGTCACAATACGATACGTATCACGATACATAACCAACGATACATATCATGATATGCAAAAAACCATGTTTTGCGAGGATTTTCTACCTAAATTGCTATAAAAAAAATAAAAATAAAAATAAAATGATAGCAGTGTGCCTATATAACACCGGTAAACCTGGTATATCCATGATAGCAGCGTGCCTATATAACACCGGTAAACCTGGTATATCCATGATAGCAGTGTGCCTATATAACACCGGTAAACCTGGTATATCCATGATAGCAGTGTGCCTATATAACACCGGTAAACCTGGTATATCCATGATAGCAGTGTGCCTATATAACACCGGTAAACCTGGTATATCCATGATAGCAGTGTGCCTATAGAATACAGATAAACCTGGTATATCCATGATAGCAGTGTGCCTATATAACACAGGTAAACCTGGTATATATCCATGATAGCAGTGTGTCTATATAACACAGGTAAACCTGGTATTTCCATGATAGCAGTGCATGTGCCTATATAACACAGGTAAACCTGGTATTTCCATGATAGTAGTGTGCCTATAGAATACAGATAAACCTGGTATATCCATGATAGCAGTGTGCCTATATAACACAGGTAAACCTGGTATATATCCATGATAGCAGTGTGTCTATATAACACAGGTAAACCTGGTATTTCCATGATAGCAGTGCATGTGCCTATATAACACAGGTAAACCTGGTATTTCCATGATAGCAGTGTGCCTATAGAATACAGGTAAACCTGGTATTTCCATGATGGCAGTGTGCCCATGTAATAGATATGGACACTCATACCGAGTCCATGCCTCCATAACTCTGAAATAGACCGGTATTACAGGTAAACCTGGTATTTCCATGATGGCAGTGTGCCTATAGAATACATGCCAAGCTGGTATTTCCACGATAGCACTGTGCCTATGAATTGAAGAATCTTGGAATTTCACACATTTTATTACCAATAGAATATTTATATATCATCCATAACTCTGGAATTCAATGCAAAACAGTGTGACATTTTATTGTGGATTGTGAAGAGAAAAACATGAATTTGTGGAATCTGATTGGAATTTCACATATTATATCTTTCATGTAAACATCCCACCAAAGGCACTGCCTAAGGGGGCACTATCGCTTTTGACATATTCTTGGTAATTACTTGAAACATAAGGTTATTATTATTACAGATTCCTGTTATCTCTCTAAAGCTGATGCTTGAATGTTTTATCTTCACACACATGCCTGATTACAGTGTCTGTCAATTGCAGAATGAAGTCCCCAGAGGGTGAATTTAGTGATGTTATCCCACATAGCTAGCATCACCAAATTCACCCTCTTGGGACCTCATTCTGCATGGCTTCATCTGCTATGGGAGACACTCAGATTGAAGTTCCCAAATGATGAATATTATGATGTACACCCATTGGGAACCTTGATAATGCGCAATGTATCGTCTGCCAATTTGGTGATATAGAGAAACTAAACTAAAAAAGAAATAGAATCTATGTGAAGAAGTTTCTATAGAAATTTGATAATAAAGTAATTTTCAAAAGAAGATGAGGTCTAAGGCCAAAACAAAATTATCCTGTGTTTCTGGTGACATGCAAGAAAAAAATAGGGGCGGGCGGGTGGCTTTTAGGGGCGGGCGGGTGGCTTTTAAATAGGGGCGGGTGGGTGGCTTTTCATTGGGCGGGTGGGTGGCTTTTCATTTCATTTTATGTTTTCATTTTATTTTCAACTTTGCTAAAAATAAATATGAATACCCCCCAGACTGCTTCTCGTTGTTTTTAATGTACAGTACTATAAAATAATAAAACTAAGTACATAATATTAGAATATAGTGTAATTTATTGTTTTATTGAATAAAACATGAAAAAATAAGTTTGATTTGGCTGTGACCTAATTGAAGTGTGGTATAATTTCCGGTTTGACAGTACACACGATGTGTCCGTTTTACATGGAAATGAATCAGCTTACATAGAAAATAAAATTGAATGCGAACTAATTTAGCAAAATCAATAAAATGGAAACGGTTGAGGGTGCCGGAATAGGGGCGGCGGGTCACCAGAAACACAGGTCTTTTTTATTTTGGCCTAAGCAGACTGAGGTCCCCAGAGGGTGAATTTAGTGATGCTAGCTCACTATTCAGGATAGCGTCACTAAATTCACCCTCTGGGGACCTCATTCTGCAAATGACAGGCACACTAAACTCAGGATTGTGGTACAACAGTTTTGATGGGGGCTAAATATCCATATGCTTTTATCCTAAACTGTCCGGAATGAAATTAAACCCTTCTTTACGCAATTGATTCTCCCATCCAATTATAAAGTATAGATTGGAATGGTCTATCATCCAGTTAGAGGGATGTTCAGATAATATAAGCAGATGACAGACTGGGAACAGATAATACAAGATCAGAATGGTTCATCGGTGGGAAATGTTCAGATAATAAGTTCAACAAATTTATCAATGTTTGTTGAACTTATTAACTGAAAATTTCCTTAGGGAACTACACATCAATGAGTATTTAGGCTGAAGGGGTGACTCTCATAAAAAAATGTGATGAAGGGTACACAGGGTTTGAAAATGTGCTGAAGGGTACACAGGGTTTGAAAATGTGCTGAAGGGTACACAGGTTTTGAAAATGTGCTGAAGGGTACACAGGTTTTGAAAATGTGCTGAAGGGTACACATGTTTTTAAAATGTGATGAAGGGTACACAGGTTTTGAAAATGTGATGAAGGATACACAGGTTTTGAAATTGTGCTGAAGGGTACACATGTTTTGAAAATGTGATGAAGGGTACACAGGTTTTGAAAATGTGATGAAGGGTACACAGGTTTTAAAAATGTGATGAAGGGTACACAGGGTTTGAAAATGTGCTGAAGGGTACACAGGTTTTGAAAATGTGCTGAAGGGTACATAGGTTTTAAAATGTGCTGAAGGGTACACAGGTTTTGAAATCTCGCTCTGAATGACATTTACTAGTAGTTTCGCATCTGCAATGTTTTCTGTTAGAGAATGATTATTTACATTCCAACGGACATTAAAATGAACTGAAAACAAACTGCTGATGGACGCCCTACTTTCAGGAATACAGTTGAAGTATTTGTGTTAATTTGTGGCAAACCTTGTGTACCCTCGAGCACAGTTTCAAAACCTGTGTACCCTTCAGCACTATTTAAGGTGAGAGGGACCCATTCAGCAGTATTTAGTATAGAAAGGGTTAACCCTTTACCCAACAAAACGGTCAAAAACGTCCAAATAAAGCTTCAACAGCCTAAAATATCTTCGGTCTGTCTCTATAACACCATACAAATATGGATATCATTGGAACCGGTTCATTGACCACATTGTGATGGTTACAATTATGCCCTGTGCCAATGCATTCTCGTATATATGCGAGTCGACCATAGGTCGCCTCGCATATATAAGAGAATGCATTGGCCTAACACTTTTTACCATTTTTTCTTACATTCTTTAACAATTTTATAATTATTTCTTATGTGTTAAGCCAATGCATTCTCTTATATATGCGAGGCGACCTATGGTCGACTCGCATATATAAGAGAATGCATTGGCACAGGGCCTTTCTGTTGGGTAAAGGGTTAATTACATATTACATATAAATTACTATTTCTTTGGCTTCGGGGTAAAACATATTTGATCGAGTCGAGGAACTAACCCATCAAAGCTCAGGATGTTATCAGATATCGAATTTTGAAATCTTTAATTTTTCACAACCTGGAATATATGGCGGCCTGGCAAATATTTGATGAATGCCAACCGATAGCAAATTGCGTTGAACAAAATTATGATATATAACACTTTTTTGACAATTTTGTACTCTAGTTGACAGTGGTTAGTAATAAATTTGGTCAATTAACTAAAGCGGAATTTCAAGAAATGTTGTTGTTGGAATCTGATGATATGGGAATCATCGAATCAGATTGTGTACCTTTAATAGAAATTTTATCATACATGTACCTGCATGTAGCAGAGTTTTATGCATTTACTGGAATTTCCTTCTTTATTCCGACAACAAATCAGCTTTATTTCAAATACAATTCTAGTTATCTGGTATTTATATGATCTGACTATGCCTACAAACTCAAGAATTTTACGGAATCTGATTGGAATTTCACATATTACAAATCAGAATATTGTGGCATTTTATTGTAGATTATAAGAAATAATTCTTGAATCCAGAAAACTATCATAATCAGTATACTCACTATACTCTACTCGAATTGTTATATCTTTCATGTAAACTTACCACATAACACTGCACTCTATCTTTTGGCATATTCTTGGTAATTACCTCAAACATAAGGTTATTATTATTACAAAGATTCCAGTTATCTCAGCTGAGCTGAAACCTGATTTTTTTATCTGGGTGCACATGCCAGCTACAATGGCCTTGATCACCCAATATGAGGTAGATGGTATCTCCAACATCTGTTCATAGCTAACCCAGGAAGAAAGCACCAGCTAATTCATTCACAACTTCATTCATTCTGTTGATTAACCCTTTACCCAACAGAAGGGCCCTGTGCCAATGCATTCTCTTATATATGCGAGTCGACCATAGGTCGCCTCGCATATATAAGAGAATGCATTGGCTTAACACATTAAAAATTATAAAATTGTTAAAGAATGTAAGAAAAAATGTTCCAGGTTGTGAAAAATTAAAGATTTCAAAAATCGATATCTGATAACATCCTGAGCTTTGATGGGTTAGTTCCTCGACTCGATCAAATATGTTTTACCCCGAAGCCAAAGAAATAGTAATTTAGGAGCGATAATTCGGATTGTGCATCTTTATGTCTAGCATTTATTTAATATGTAATTAACCCTTTACCCAACAGAACGGCCCTGTGCCAATGCATTCTCTTATATATGCGAGTCGACCATAGGTCGCCTCGCATATATAAGAGAATGCATTGGCTTAACACATATTAAAAATGATAAAATTGTCAAAGAATGTAGAAAAATATTATAAAAATTGTTAAAAAATGTAAGAAAAAATTATAAAATTGTTAAAGAATGTAAGAAAAAATGGTAAAATGTGTTAGGCCAATGCATTCTCTTATATATGCGAGGCGACCTATGGTCGACTCGCATATATAAGAGAATGCATTGGCACAGGGCATAACTGTAACCATCACAATGTGGTCAAGGAGCCGGTTCCAATGATATCCATATTTGTATGGTTCTATTGAGACAGACCCAAGATAATTTAGGCTGTTGCAGCTTTATTTGGGCGTTTTTGGCCGGTTTGTTGGGTAAAGGGGTTAATCCCAGAAGCTTTGTTGATAGGGGCCAATTTTCTATAGGCTATTAACCCAGCTATCTAGCATAATATTAAATGAATAAATGTGAAACTGAAGTATATATTACATGATAGAAAGTAATGGACTTGAAATTTTTATATAGAGCAAGATTAAAAGCATGGATAGCCTTCGGTTATGCTGTTACATACTCATTAAAACTGCCATAAAATGAAAGAATATACATACTAGCTGAAACAGGCTACCTTTGGGATCCTTTACTCACCGGTGGAGGGGCCTACAGCTCCTGTATGCACTTCTAGCACATGATATTTCAATATATCCTCATGCAAATAGGTTCATATTGGACCTAAATATTGACATTGGTTCATATTGGACTTAATTTATATGGTTCTGGAATAAGCCCATAGTTGACATATACCAGTTATTCAGTTGGATGACGCAGGCCACAATGAAAACACATATATAAAAAGCATCCATCTGGTACTGAATTAGGCCCATATTGAGCTTATATGTTATAACCACCACCAGGGTACCCAGTTACCACACCAAGTTTGGTTGAAATCGGTCTAGGGGTCTGGGAGAAAAAGCTGAACAGACAGACGGATCCTACTCTTATATATATATACTAGAAGGTGACCCGACTTCGTCCGGGCCTTGACCTTGAATTGTCCATTTTGAAGGTCAAGGTCAAGTGGGGTCACGATTTGACCAGTCCAAAAACACTGCCCGGACAAAAGTACCCGACAAACGTGCCCGTCGAAATCCATCCGGTTTTACCCGATTTGACCTTGAATTGATCATTTTGAAGGTCAAGGTCTGGTCGGGGTCACGATTGGACCAGTCCAAAACAATCGGTGGACAAAAGTAACCCCACGTATCAAATTTCGTCGAAATCCCATCAAAATTGGCGATTTGACCTTGAAGTTACCCGATTTCAAGGTCAAGGTCACGTCGCACGGGCAAATGAATATGCTTATGAGACTCGCCATAAGAAAGTACCCCCACATACCAAGTTTCATCGAAATCCCGTGATATTCGGGCGTTTGACCTTGAAATGACCCGATTTCAAGGTCAAGGTCATGTCGCACGGACAAATTAATATGCCTATGTTCGTCCCCGGCCGAAAATACCCTCACATACCAAGTTTCATCGAAATCGGGTGGGCCGTTTTCGAGTTCATCGCGAACACACACACAGACACACACACAGACACACACACAGACCTTCCAAAATATATAATAGACTAGCAGGTTAGCCCGCCACCGGCGGCTTGTCCGAAACATGACATTTTTTTAATATTTTTTTTTAATTTTTAGCTCCACGCGTTTCAATAAGAAAAATTTGTACCCGGTAGCTCCACCCGTTTCCGAGATCTGGTCTGCGCATGCGCGAAGCTGGCGTCGCACGGACTCGGCGACCCGATAAAATTTGTACCCGGCGCAAGATACATTCACATACCAAATTTCAAGTCGATAGCTCCACCCGTTTCCGATATCTCGTCTGCGCATGCGCTGCACGGGCGTCGCACGGGCTCGCCAATACGACAGCGACGACCACCTGGTCAAACTACACTCACACACCAAGTTTCGTCCCGATCGGTCAAGGTGTTGGTATCTGATGCAAAAGACGAAATTGTGAGTGTTGGTCAATAGTCCCCGCCGTGAACCTCATCGTCGCAAAGAGCGGACAGTCAATTAACCCCGTTGTGAACCTCAATCACCAACGCGACGTAAACATGTGTTGCGTTCTAAAAATAGGAAAGCATTTTCTCTCTGCATAATTCTGCAGATACTAATAACGTTGCTCCCCGTAGGTAGCAATATCGTTGTTGTTGATATTTTTCGGCTTGGGGGCTATTTTCTTATTTAGCAAGTTTGAGCTCAATCGGTTCGAGTCTATAAAGGACACACTCATATATATGACACTTCCCGTGGGTAGCAAATTTGAGCTCAATCGGCATTCCCTGGAATTTCCCGTAGATTGGCAGATTCCAGTAGCTTTTTATAACGGTATATCTGGGGAGAAATCTGATGCTATATTCGTGATTATCTGGGATGATTTCGGTATATAACTATATACTGTAAAAACAAAGCGCGCCATCCGTGCTCGCAGGGTTGGTCAGAAACAAATGTTTTTTAAATTTAATGTATGTTCCGTATATCTCTCTGCAGATGCAAATAGCGTTGAATGGCAAACAGACGCTCTTTATAGAGATGCGTCAAAAACAAACGCTCATTAAATAATCACTTGATTAACCCACGCCGTGCCTTTACGGTGATTTGAGATTGGAGAACGGGTGCTCTGAGCTTTTCTAAACTGCGACCACGGTCGTGTCGGTGGGATTTGACACTTACATAGGAAGTTTGAGCTCAATCTGTACACGCGTTTTGGATTCTATGAAGTACACACACACATATATACGAAGTCTCAAAATATATAGTATAGAAGACTAGCCGATGAGCCCGACGTTGTCCGGGCTATTCAAAAACCAAATTTCAAGTCGATGAGCCCGACGTTGTCCGGGCTATTCAAAAACCAAATTTCAAGTCGATAGCTCTACCCGTTTCCGAGATCTGGTCTGCGCATGCGCGAAGCTGGCGTCGCACGGGCTCGGCGACCCGATAAAATTCGTATCCGGGGCAAGATACATTCACATAGCAAATTTCAAGTCGATAGCTCCACCCGTTTCCGAGATCTGGTCTGCGCATGCGCGAAGCGGGCGCCGCACGGGCTCGCCAATACGAAAACGTTCACCGCCTGGTCAAACTACACACACGTACCAAGTTTCGTCCCGATCGGTCGAGAATCGTAGATTTGTATAAATGACAGACAGACAAACAAACAAACAAACAAACAGAGGTCTTCAAAATATATATGAGATTACAATACTTATTTACTAGTTCAGATCCTGTCTTTTTTATGGCAGTTATTCATTTCAATTCAATTTGTATAGTTTCTGAGAACGCGCTCTTCCCAAAATTTCCCTTCTAAAACTATGATTAAAGTCATCTTTTAAAAAAATTTATTGTTATAGAATACAGCAATGCCCTAAATAATCGACTCCTTAACCACAGCAGAATTATGGGTAACTTTTCAGGTATTTAGTAGGAAATATGGCTTGTTGCCATTCATCGGAAAGCTCTCACTGAGAGCTTTCCGATGAATGGCAACAAGCCATATTTCCGACTAAATCCTGAAAAGTTACCCATAATTCTGCTGTGGTTAAGGAGTCGATTATTTAGGGCATCACTTCATGTTTGATGTGGTCTTCAGATCGCATAGATTCTTCTCAGAACAAGAAATACAACATTATATAAATTAATAGAATTCTGTGATGTTGGCCGACTTTATAAAGTAAAATTTAACCAGACAAATGCTGACACACAATGAGAGCTTAGATAACACAGATCTCTGTTTTAGCATGCTTTTGGTGATTACTTGAGACATATTCCCTGGTATCTAAGTAAAGCTGAACATTCAATGTTTTATCTAATTCACACACACCAGGTACAACAGCCTTGATGGCTCATGATGAGACACTGTATCTGTAACATCTGTTCATAGCTATTATATCAGGAATAAGGGAGCACTAATTTATACACAACTTCATTCATTCTCCCAGCAAAGGGTACTTTGTTGCTGGTGGGGCAATTTTCTGCAGGTTTTTAACCCAAGTTACATGTATATGTATCTAGCATGATATTAATTGAATAAATGTGAAATTGAAGTGTATATTAATGATAGAAATTAACTATTTCTGGCTTCTTGTTATCACAAATTGGCACAGTTTAAAGATTTTATTTAATCGTATTTGAATAAGAACAGACTTGAATAGTAACTATAGAATTCTGTGGTGTTAGCTATTTTTTAAATGTAAAAATTTAACTCCTGCTCAACAATAACTGACCCCTATCAGGTGATCTGTACTGGTAGCACATCTTGAATATGTTATCTTCACACACATTTGATCACCCTACCAGAGTGTTTCACATCACTTTAAGTCTAATGATTCCTGATGTATATCCAGCAATCTCCAAACTGATCAGACACAGCTGTCACATTTCAGCATGTTCTTTAGTCTTTATTTGCAGGTTATTGTTTGGGGCGGGCCATCTCTGTTATCTCACTAGAACTGTAGCTTGCATTTTTTTCCCCTAGCACATGCCAGTTGCAATGGCCTGATCACTCAAGATGAGATAGGCCAATTCTAATAACATCTGTTCATATATACCATGAGTTAAAGTGATATGAAACACTCCAGCAGGGTGATCATATAGAAATGGAGAACAGTTTTGCTCAAAGAAGTTGTTTTTACAAATAGTATATCCCAGGCCTCAGCCTAGGGGTTCAGAACAGGGAGACTTGAAGTCTCCCTCCAGGAAATTTAGGGAGACTCCAGGAAATTTAGGGAGACTTCAGGGAGAAGTGGAGACTACCGAAAATTGACAATTTTCAACTATTGCTTTATTATATAACATCAATAAAAAATTTAAAAACATAAAATAAGAAATAAAACTAAAAAAATTTGACTTTATCTGAAATAAGCCTAATTAATATTTATTTTACATTTAAAATTTTTGGAAATGTTTTGTGTAGCTATCATTTAAGCAAGACAATCATCAAGTTACAGTAGTAGTTAATTTTTTAACTAAATGGAAGAAGTATTATTTCCTAGACTGCAGCATGGAAGATACGTTTGTAGTATTGACTATTGTCAGATTGTACAGTCTGAATCATGATGCATGTAAGTTGTAACTTTGTAAGTTTAATTTGGTCACGGCTGTAATGTGGGTGTCCGCTAATATAAACAATAAGGATTAACTAACAAAGGAGTTGCTATATCCAAATTGACACAAACACCTTCATTTTTATATACAAATTTAATAAATGCAGTGACTCTTGGGGACAAAATTGTTTATGTTAGTTTATTTGTGTCCTAAATCAAGAAGTAAATATTTACAATTGCGCATAGTTCAGACAATGTTTTCTGTGGAATTGTACAGTCGAATTGTTAGAGATTTTTGGGATGTTAGTAGAATGCTACATTCCTCCAGTTGGCACAGTTTCACGCACCCGAACAAGTCCATAATATGTCTTTAAACTAGGAAGATGGAAAATAATTGGAAACATTAATTCAACCACAGCTACATTCATTTTCTGTTCAGTTTCAATATCCCCTAATTTTGCAGAAGATAAAATGCATTATCGAGGTGACTAATGGGTGAACTTCACCAACTTCAACTGGGAAACTTCCATCTGATCCTTGGTCTCCCACAGCAGTTGAGGACTAAGAAGAATGAGGTTCCCAGAGGGTGAATTTGATGATGATAGCCTGCTGTGGGGGATAACATCACTAAATTCACCCTCTGGGAACCTCATTCTGCAAATGACAGACACACTATTTGCAGGCTTGAACGTTTACATCAGATTCCATTCCAGACCTAGGATCATAAACTGCAGCTATAAACTCAAACTACATTAGATCAGATTAGACCAAACATATAGAGAGCATCTTAAGAATTATTATTGTAGAACCTGCCACAAAACCTGAGCACAAAATCAACTTTCAGGACAAGATACACATGCTTTACACGATTTTATGTGGGGCACCACAGCAAGAAACATATAAAACTTGAGGAATATATCAAACAAAATACCCCTTCAATGTTTAGTGTAATTAGACGATAAGGAATCATCAGAGTCAATAACGACCCAACAGGTAAAATATATCATACCTTCAACGAAAATATCTTATTAATATCCAAGCACAGACACTAAAGCCATGTCCTGATGGGAACTCCACATGGAATGAATCTTCATAAAGAATCTGTACAAGAGTTGGGGCAATGAGACATACTTCATTCAAACACCCTCTACAGACCTCATAGTTTATTATGTCCCCAAGTCTGAAAATAGTGTGTCTGTCATTTGCAGAATGAGGTCTCCAGAGGGTGAATTTAGTGATGCTATCACGCACAGCAAGCTAGCTTCAGCAAATTCGCCCTCTGGGGAACTCATTCTGCTTTGGCTTGGGGAAGCATCTATAGTCGTAAATTAACATCGTTTTTAGTTAAGTTTTCACCTTCTGTGAAGCTTCTATATCCCCTATTTTGCAGAAGATATAATGCTTAATCGAGGTGACTAATGGGTGAACATCACCAACATTCAACTGGGGAACTCCGTCTGATCCTAGGTCTCCCATAGGAGTTGATGCATAAGCAGAATGAGGTTGCCAGAGGGTGAATTTGGTGATTCTAGCCCACCAAGCGGGATAGCATCACTAAATTCACCCGCTGTGGACCTCATTCTGCAAATGACAGACACACTATTTGCAGGCTTGACACCCTCCACAAAGCTAACCCCCATAGTTTATTAGTATGTCTATGACGCCTGCATTGATATGTACTCTATGATTTTCTTGCATTTTACATAATTTTCTTCTTGAAAGCTATGAGTGTTTGGTAGTATTATGGTGTGATTTATTTATTTGTTGACATAATGCAGTGACCTAAATGTTATTGTTGTTGGTCCAACTTTGTGGGGTCACTGGGGTGGGGATGTTGGGGTAAGAGTGGTGTGTTGGTGGTTGGAAACTGACCATGCAAGAAGACATTGAACACAGATAATTTGCCTTTAAATATATTTTCAATCTCATTAAAGAGGAGGTTAAGTGACCAATTTTGAATGGTCCATTCCATGCAAAAATAAAAAGTTATAGAGTTGCAATTATTTCTGGGTGTGACTCTGTGCGGTATTGAAAACAATACATATTTATCTGGTGGGTCGGCTTGCAATTTGTTCCATTAGGAAGTTGGTGTATTTATTTTTGAATTTTATATTGATTTTTCAAAAGTAGGTCAAGTGTTGTAATTCCAGAAAAAAATTCTCAAAAATAAATTCATAACAAATATTACAAATTTACCTAGCACAGCCACCAATTCAATGTTTTGTCTGTTAATGATATGGTTGCTTTAGTTCCCATACAACTGGTTCATATATAACCTTTACTGAAGAGATTTACATGGAATCCCCATTCAAAATTGGACTCTTGTCCTCCCCCTTAAACCAAAAAACATGGTATTTGAGATCTATATATTATTTTGAACACAAGCCAACATATGAACTGCACAGTGTGTTTATAACATGTGTGGCCAATCCCCAAATGTCCGATGTCCAAGTATCTAAGATGCAGCCTGGCAGTGATAGCGAAACTGTTTACACCAGACTCAGACCAGACCCCCATATCATAAACTACAGCTATAAACTCAAACTACATTAGATCAGATTAGACCAAACATATAGAGAGCATCTTAAGATATATTTATGATAGAACCTGGCACAAAACCTGAGCACAGAATGAACTTTCAAGACAAAATACACATGCTATGAATGAGTTTATGTAGGAACCACAGCAAGAAATATATAAAATTCAAGTAAAATATCAAACAAAATATCCCTTCGATGTGTTTAACGTAATTAGAAGATAAGGAATCATCAGAGCTAAAACCTACAAAACAAGTAAAATAACTCATACCTTTGACTTAGAATGTTATTAATATCCTAGCACAGACACACTTAAGCTCTGTCCTGATGGGATCTCCACATGGAATGAAGCTTCATAAAGACTCCCTACAAGAGGAGGGGTAATAAAGTTCAAAGACAGGCAGGGAAACCTGATCCCTGAAGAAAAACTAATAAGTCAGAAGAGTGAGGCATTTGTTTAGCTTAGAGCAGTGTGCTGGCAGATGTAGATTAACAGATTATGTATCAAATATACAAAAGACATATTAACTCTGCTGGCTCCAGACCTCCAGTTACAACAACAACAATATTTTTTTTAGAAATGTTATTCTTCTTAATTATTAGCTTTGTACAACTGCAGTATTTGATTATGCCTACACAGCAATGTGACTAAATATACACAGGGCTAAGTCCATCCAAGCCTTAGAAGTACCAAATAGTGTCCTCTTCATTGCCAAATTCGCTGGCGCAACATTAACGAGAGGCCGATCACGATCGGCAGATGTTAACCCATCCCTTGGCGATAGTAAATTACTCTGATCGGAATCATAAATGAGAGTTTTGATGTTGAATTATAGAGTATACTGTTTGGTACTATTATAGACAATGCACATAACACAAATTATTGGAATTTATGTGTCACTCACATTTATATAAGAGAATGCACTGGAACAGCTAGGATCTGTAATGCTGAGCCACCACAGCCTTGGGTTAAATGTGAAAAGATGACCTTGACATGCAATACTTGGTCAAGAGATTCCAATATAATGATAATGTATCAAATTCTACCCACAACAGCCATCAAGATAAACACCTCACTGCTGACAGATTAGTATCAATTATACAGCAGAGCTATACTGACCTTAAACTGTTCAAAATTGGTGTCTAAATGTGTTTATTAGAAGAAAAAACGGTGTCAGAAAGTGTGTGCAAATTTTGACAACACAAATTCCTCGCCTCGAACTCTACGACTTCCGGTTTTCGTTTGTGTCCGTTGATCCACTGTGATACAGCTCTTCCAGGTATACAAATACCCTACACACGACCATTCATACCTTCCAGACTTGCATATACATCATTCATAATCATATATTAACTTTTTGAGAGAAAACTGCATTAGTTCTGGTAATGTCAGTGGTTAAAATAGTAACTATTAACCAAGGTGTGTCAGCAACGTTAGTATTCAATGTATAAGGCATATACTGTAAAAGTACATTTATTCGTGGGGGTCCAATTTTCGTGGTTTTCGTGGTTGCTGCTAACCACGAAATTAAAAACCCCACGAAAAATTAATCTTCGAAACTAGATCGATATTTTGAGAAATAAGAAATGTCACGTGGGAGGTAACTCTATTGTCCCAATGTAAAATCAAAGCCCAGGGAGGTAACTCTATCAAACTGGGAGTACATTAATGAAAGAGTAGCTACGGTCTAATTACAATGTTTAATCACATACTCGCCATGTTTTCTTTTTCGAGATTTTTGACAGGAATTGGAGCCGAGTTTGTTGTCAACATAATCGTTAGCTACTTGCATAAGTAGAGCAGTAAAAAAATCAATCTTACCACCTTGTAACCAGCTTTGAGAGACATATTTGCATTATGCAGTTGACCATTTGGGGTTGTATTTCATATGGTGTAGACTAATAGATGTTGGCTTCGGTAAATAATCCCCAGTCTCACACTGATTGTGTTGAGAATTAAGCGAGTACTTTCATCTAGCTTTTGTGTGCTTAAGTTAAGTAATACAATCCCGTCGTTAATATTCTCGATAGCCGGCAACAAAAGCTTATACACGGGACGTGCTAATTACGCCTGCGGTGCGGATGCGCAATTACCGACGGCTCGTCGAGGTGTCTACACTTCTATCAGTTCGATTTGATTGTTGTTATTGGGGATTTGGAGGTGACATTTAGCACCGGCGGAACCACGAATTTACGAACCCACGAAAAAGTCATAAATGGCTGAACCACGAAAATTGATACCAACGAATTTAAAGCCATTCACAGTAAGTCAATTATGTCTTATAGTATCGACCAAAACCTGTAACTGATTACACGGTGGGCTGGGGCAATATTTCTACTCCCTTGGCATCTTGGTGGTCATATTGAGTCAATCTGCGGTGAAATTTTATACCGCATTATGTAAACTTAAAACTTTGAGAGATCGGAAGGGCCTGCGACCCACACAATGGCATATTCCATTGCTCCAATGATCAGTTAACATAAAAGATATATAATAAATGCGGATTGCAGTGTGCGGCGATGGATTCAAATTTGAAATCCAAGATAGCTGCTGACGGTCATGTTTTTTAACGGATTTTGGAAAAAAAGTTTAACAGAGAGGTTCAAATTGTATAGACTAAATTAAGTTCCCGTCCCATACACCAAAAATTAAAAACGAAATTCTGAGTCAAAAAGGGGCATAAATCAGATAACATTCATTGAACCAAACCATTTCCATATTAGGCCAAAAAAAAAAGATTGTATGTTTCCGATAACGGAGTGAAAAAATTAGGGTAGGCAGGTAGGGATTTTTTTTTTTTTTTTTTTATTTTGATATTTTTTATCCAGCTGCTGAAATATTGAATTACTTCGACTGAAGTGACATAAAATGCCAACTTGTGTTGTTGGGGAAAGTATTACTTGATAAACACAGTGGAAATAGACATTAAGATTGATGAAAGATCAAGCTTACTTCATGCTTAAGTATGTTATTTATTATTCACATACCACATTTTCATACATTTGGCTATAAACTTGGTACGAAATTGATGTCACTAATGTTTATAAGAATTTTACCCATAATACCACCATTATACTGTACTTATATTGTGACGACTACATCCCATTGTCTGGAGGTAGCCAGTACACACAACCTAGCATGCCTAGTTTTTGGAAACAGTAGCTGTACCCCTAACATATGTGGTGATAACCTCTATACATGTATATATATACAGATATACACACCATGTCTGTTGATAGTGCTCCTACCGGTACTCTCGGGCTCCAAATAAAGGTGCAGGCCCAAATAATAGTGCAGGGGGAAAATTCCATTGAGAGTTAATAACAGTGCAGACCCAAATAATAGCACAGTGGAAACTCTGAGCAAAACATCAACTATAGTTAAAAAATTTAAAGTACATGTAGTAGTAGGTCAAGCATATGAATCAACATAGTATGTGTCATGTAGTGTTTTATTCAATATTTAAATGTTCACATGTACGCCATATATTTGAATATGTACATGCATAAAATTATAAGCTCATCAATTAGGTATCAGAATCATATAGAAATCTTGAGTTTGTGATGATTTCAATTTTCATAGCATCAAAATTAATAAACTTGCAGACTCAATTAAGCACGGTGCAGCCTGGGGGAAATTTTGAATAATGAATGCGTGCATGTTTATTTGGAACCCATGAGTATGTTCCATAAGTCCCAAACAAGGCATACAGGTAAAGCAGGCATGAGATCCACTCTCATGAAATTAAAATTGCAAAATTCATGCCCATCAATCCACAACCCATCACACACCTGGGGCTTTTGAGACAACTGTCACTTCATGGTCACTTTTCACAGGCATATGTTAGAAACCATGTGTTTGGCACACTAATGATCATCAATATTTATGAGCATTTAGTGGTAAAAACAGTACAAAAAAAAAATTGGACTTTTTCTCAAAATATCAATAAAAAGATTAGGGTCGGCGGGTTATTTTTAGGGTCGGTCGATGTACGGAAACATAGCATCTTTTTTTTTTTGGCCTTATTATGATCCACATGTCACATCTGAGTCGAAAAGGGACATATCTCCATCAAAAATGGTTGGACTAGACCCAAATTTTTGTGTGGATGAAGTGGGTGGGTTCAGTTGAAAATTCCAAGTCGGACCCCCCCCCAGCGGAGACACTCTATCCACGTCCCTGATCACAGAACAACGTTTTAAATTTCTGCATAGATTGAAGATATGTTTTGTAACTGCTGCCATAGGACAGAATAGAATTACATGCAATAGTACAACAGGTATAATTAATTTATGTGGTTGCCTTTTTCGGCAATAATAGCTTAGTTACCCATGTATATTTCAACATACGACAATTTTCTAAAGTCTACTGACGTTGACAAAAATGTTATGATGTCAGTGATCAAATTTGAAACGGTTGCTATGGAAATAAGTACATTGGGTCCACCCAACATATTATTTGGAATGGACAAAACAAATTTGCGGTGTATTACAATGTAACATATAGCGGAAATAGGCAATACGATATCTGAACGCGATCGGTAGTTTTATTTATTCGCGAGTTTGCGCTTAGTTTTATCTATACCTATTGGTATCTGGTGCATATATGTTCAATTCGCAGGAAGACAATAGGTATATCCTGGTGACTATGCAATTATAATTTTTGTTAATTGCGGCTTGTTGGAAAGATCGATTGGTTTTGTAAAATGTTGGAATTAATACGGATCAAACTTCAAATGAAAGAAGTTCATTTGGAAATTTGACTCGCAATAAAAACCTCAGTCACTTAAAGTGTTTCCCTGATCTCCACTCACAAGTTGTTTTTATAAAACTAATTTCGATGAAAAAGCTGTATATTGAACTAATTTCGCCAATGTCACTTCGTTAAATAAATAAATTAATACAAATTATATGTTTGCAGAATGTATGTCCTGCTATTGGGCTGAACAATATAGTAAGCGGTCACACGCCTCCATGCAACTTACATGTATGTTGCGCTGGAGAAACATTATAAAACATTGACGAAATGAGTTCTATATACGCACGGATGCGGTGACGCCCCCCCCCCCCCCCCCCCCCCCCCCCCCCCAAAGTTTGGTAAAAATATTCAACAACTGGTTGCAAGTTTCAACCCTAACACACCATCATGCAGTTGGAGATTTCTCATCGAAAACAGGTTGCAAATTATTTCATAGTTTAATATTTCAACCACTATTTATAGTAGTGTGAAATTGGTCGTGACTAAATTGGCATCAGTTGGAAATTCATAACCTTACAGTTGTGCCCGGTTAGCTTTTAGAAATTTCCAACAGGTGGATAGAATTTCCCAAGTTAAGGACATTGTTCAAAGGAGGTGCAGTTATAAATTCCAATTACACCTCAACGGAGACATTCTAGACACATCCCTATAAATATGAAGGGATTGCATTTAAGACTAAGGCATTAGGGTTGGCGGCATATGAGACCACAAATAAAAAATAGACAGAAAAATTACACTTTTTCAATGACCTTGACCTTAATGGATGACCGTGACCCTATATGTCATATTGGCCCAGTTCATTTTATGGACCGTTGATTGCACTATGAGTTCATATCATTTATTCAACATAAGTCTAATTGTTTCCAAACCGCGGCATTTTTTCACTTTTCCCCAAATATTTTATGCCGTTACCATGGAAACCAGAAATTCTCATGAACCATGACCCCCAGCCCGGGCACCCCCCTCCAAAATTGTTTCCCATATCCCATTTTACATACCGGCAAAGTTTCATGCTTTAATCCGGTCTGTCACGATTTTGCTAAATTTTGACCCTAAACGACTGGGCTATTGAGAACGGAGTGGTAATATCAGCTAATAGGCCCTCTGGTTATTAATCATTGATGTTGGGCCATTAATAAACCATAACACTCTACAAAATCATGATAATATCACCATTAAATGTGAATTTGGCCTCCCATATGATGTCTGTCTGGATTTTCTGCACAGGCCTTCTAAACAGTGATAATTGAGTGATATTATATATTTTTGAAGTAATTAGTCCACTTACCTTACTATAAATGGACCAGGTATGTATCAAGAATTTTGGGCAAAATTTTGTCATGTCGATAAAAATGAAAGTGTCAATGACACTGTAGCTCAACTTGGAAAGGGAATAATTTAATGTATTACAGTCAAATGAGCGATTAGGAATGTGGAAAGTTGAATGTCTAATACTAGTTTATAGACATGAAGAGAAAAGTAAAATCCAAGATGGCTACTGGCGGCCATGTTTACGACCGAATGACCCCAAAATGAGTCGTTCCCATCTACATGTCATCATTAACATCCATACCAAATTTTATGATGATCAGACTAAAGGTACATGTATGACCTGTAGCCCTTGCTAAAGAATTTAGTCATACAAAGAGTAAAATCCAAGATGGCTGCTGGCGGCCATGTTTTTTGGCCGAATGACCCCAAAATGACTCGTTCCCATCTACATGTCAATATCATCATCCATGACAAATTTCATGATGATCAGACGAACAGTACAACCTGTGGCCCGTGGTAATGGATTAAATTTTTTAATCCAAAATGGCCGCTGGCGGCCATGTTTTTTGTCCGAATAACCCCAAAATTACTCGTTCACATCTACATTCCAATTTCAACACAAATTTAATGATGATCAGACTAAAGGTACGACCTGCAGCCTGTGCTAAAGAATTTAGTCATACAAAGAGTAAAATCCAAGATGGCTGCTGGCGGCCATGTTTTTGGGCCAAATGACCCCAAAATTACTCGTTCCCATCTACATGTCAATATTAACATCCATGACACATTTCATGATGATCAGACAAACAGTACGGCCTGTAGCCCGTGCTAATGGATTGAATTTTGAAATCCAAGATGGCCACTGGCGGCCATGTTTTTTTTCCGAATGGTCCCAAAATGAATCATTCTGGTCTATATGTTGATGTCAACAGCTATGACAAATTTCATAATGATCCGACCAAAGGTACGACCTGTAGGCTGCATTGTTGACGCCTTACGTACACACGCACACACGGACGACGGACGACAAATCCATGGCAATAGCTCAAACTTAACAAAGTAAAGTTGACCTAAAAATAGGTTAAAGTCAATTTTATCATACAATTTACCATTAAACTGCAAGGTTTTTACAGCAACTGGTGCCTCTATTTTTGAAGAAACGTATGCCGTTGGCAGAATCAATGTATCTAGTCCAAGTCTTCTCGTACTAAAACTAGCTAAGATTTTGGGATGGAGAGATGCTAGTGTTTAGTCCGAGAACGCGCGCATAGCCTTCTTATGACACGAGTTAAGCGTTAATGACCCGCTCAAATAAAACCACAATTATATGAAATAAAATATCACAATTGCGACAATAAAAGATATTTTCCGCAGAAGACATGCTATTTGATCTGAACCCCACATCAGTTGTGAATTGAAAGCGGTAATTTAATGCGAAAAGAGACATTTACCGCAATGTTTACAAATTTTTAAAAGTATGCGAACTCAGTTGACCTCGCGAACTGTGTTCGGCATTTTCCGTTGAAAATATTCCGTAGATTTTCGACTGACAACGCAAATTACGATGACTTCTCCATTGTAATCGTAATTATGTGTGTCAATAAATAAAAAATAAATAGATTAATTAAACATTGAAGATATAAATGTAATACATTAAATAAATTACGGGGAATTACAACCCTCTCAAAGTTTAAAACAGTGTAAACACAACGAGCATTAGAATAAATAATATGGTGCTACATTTCCCACATATGGTGGACTTCAGCGAAATTAAGATATATACTAAGCGAACAGAGCAATATACTTTGTATAAATTTTTAACCTTAAGTTTGAAAAGTCCCACTAAAACGGAAGAACTATATTTCGAAACTGTGTGATTCGGTTCTCCGATTATTTTATCAACACAAAAGTCAAAATGCACATGGATGAAAATCACACGCATGGCAAGTCAGACACAAGAGTTCTAATTTGCTCCAATTTTGACAAGTTGCTTGCGAAAATTGTCAACAAAACTACCTTTCTGATCCTCCATTATGTCATTAAGTTTTTAGTGCGGGAATTGTTCTCAAAGCACATTGGAAACTGGACTTTGCGGCGATCGGTTTTCACCATTTTGTTCGGAAAACCCCGCGCTATATATAGAAACGGAAACTAGAATACAAACACCGGACAATGCCGAAGTTCTTCGGAACCTGAGTTCGGCTTTCAGTTAAGTAAACAAACAGAAAAAACAACGATGTTTGTGGCAATCAACCGGAATATTCTATGTGTAATTTAACATTAAAGTTAGATTATTATACACCATTCTGACCATAAGATGTCACTCTTTCCGACGTATATAGCATCATGTATTGCTTTGTTAGGTAAATCGAGTAAAATACACCACAGATTCCCGCCACAGATCCTGGGCGTAACTCGTGTCATAAGAAGGCTATGCGCGCGTTCTCGGACTAAACACTAGCATCTCTCCATCCCAAAATCTTAGCTAGTTTTAGTACGAGAAGACTTGGACTAACCTGTATCATGTCTATTATTCAACAAATATGACTTATTTTTTCAGCCATTTGCATTGCACATCGGCCCATAGTATAATCGCCTGATAAATGAATTGAAAATTGAAACGGTCGCTCAAAAGAAGACCGCCGAAGACTGTTGAAGTCCAACGTTGACAAGCGGCTTAAAAAAATAAATATTATGCTGGATTTCAAATATCCAGTCGTCGACATACTCACTCTGCTTTAGTTTAGCCGCCATTGTTTATTTTTTGTGTCATTAATAACAAAGAACTCATTTTGTTTTACACCTACAGGACTTCGTCGGTCACCGACGGCCTTCCTTTAATGAGACCCAACATTTCTTCGCTTCCTGTAGTGGACCACCTCGAGCCATCTTAGTCAAAATAACGGGCGAAATATACTATCTAAAATGACGGATAATACGAGAAGAGGGTGTCCTACGACAATTTGGACAGCGGATCCATGTTTATCGTAATTAGAAGCACATGATGGAGTATAATATAGTGGTAAAATGTAATATTTGAAAAGTTTTTAACACTTAGAAAAATGTTGGGTCGATCTTTGTAAATTTGCAAACTTTTTGATTCAAACCTTCTCCTTCTTATACTAAGTGATAGAGAATAGATGCATTAAATTTCTATTTATTAAGATCTCAGTCACTGTTTAGAAGGCCTGTGATTTTCTGACCAACAAATTGGAAATATAATTTTTTTTTTTTTCAGTTAAAAACAGTAACAAAAAATTTAGAAGCCATGGCATCATTGACGTGGATAATTTAATTGAAGCAGAGTTTCAGTTGTATAAGTGATTGTTAGAAAATAGAAAACACGCAAATAAAATGAAGAAATGGTCTTAATGGGTTAACTTGCGCGATCACGTGATCATATAACACGTACCCTATTTTCGAGGGTTGGAATTGTTTATGCAGCATGGGTCAAAGGACATTTAAATTGTAACTGTATGGAATAACATGGAAGTAATTTGTCAAGTTCATAAATCATTGCAAAGATTACATCTTATAGGGATTGAGTTCTTACCGAATTGACAGTGTTTAGTTCTTTGATAACAAGTATAAGTTTGCGCACGAATAATCGGCTTCTTTTTGTTTATTTTGAAACTCTTGCAATCAGGCGCGCCACCTCGCGGTTTCTGTAAATGTTTGGTAAGTACAGTACTTATCGAAATAATTATCATTGGCGCAATGTTCCAAATGCATTACGCGTTTCTTTAATTTGCTAATCATGTAAATGAGCTGAAGCCCTATTTACATTATTTATTTCAAATACCGTACATGGGTTATGGAAAGAATTACAAGATGAAATAATCTGGCCCCATATTAGAGATGGTCTAACTCTTCCAATATATTAAAGGTACTCAATCCGTAAAGAGGGTCCCCATCTCAACAGATTCCAACAACAACAATCCGATCAGAGGGTCCTATATTACTATTTCTTTGGCTTTGGGGGTAAAAAATATTTGGTTCGAGTCGAGGAACCCATCAAACAAAGCTGAGAGTTATTAGATATTGATTTTTCAAATTTGTTATGTTCTCGAGATGAGTACTAATAACTGCCGTAATCTGCTCTGGATGTGTACTCCAAATCTATTCAAACAGACAAGGATGAATAACTCTAAAATCAAGTGTAATTTTAACGCAATTTTGACTGAGTTCTGGGACAGATAGTATTCCCGATAATGAAAAATAATAGATTTCTAAAATCGATATCTAACAAATCAGAGCTTTGATGGGTGACTTCCTCGACTCGAATCAAATATTTTTGACCCCCGAAGCCATTGAAATAGTAATTGAGAGGAGTTTTATCGGGTTGAGTACCTTTAAGTTATACAATGTAACTTGTTTTATATAGTTTCCTGGGTATAAAATAATAAATATGAATCGAAGACACCTGTCCCGAAACCCTTCTATTAATTAATATTGATTTATTTCAAATTTTAGTACATACGATAAATTTGGGACATTTTACGGCCACAGGAAACATTCAGAATGTAGCAAGCAGTATATAACTATATCTCTATCTGACTTTGCCTGAACATTTCATGACAGTCATTTCTAAAAATAGTAATAAAATAATGTCCCAACTGATTTTCACATTATATAAGAAAGTGTTGATATAATAAAATCAATATTAATTGATAGACACATTTTCGGACAGGTGTCTGACTCATATATATTATTTTATACACCGGAAACTATAAAAAGCGTATTTAGGAAAAGATAATCCATCTTTAAGCATTGCTACATTTTAGAAAACATGTTTTTTAATATGGTTAATTTTTCTAGGCACATGGGGTAGATGAGGAATTCTCCATCCGAAGAAATGTGGTAATTTTCATTCGTTATTAAATTTGGAATAGTCTTATTTGACCAATCGTATTAGGAAACAACACAATAGTTATTTTTGGATCATTTCTCTAAAACAACTTCTGATTGGTTAGCCTTTAGTTCTGGCAATCTTATAGCAACATTCGATTCATGACATTCATTATTAACTGCAATTTTGAGACTTGTGAAGTTTCATTTTACTTAAAACCCAGCCCATTTAGTTATACCTTGCTCTTCTATCCTCCGAATAGGATCTTTATACAACGGTTTAAAACACAAGTCGACATTCGTAATCTAGAACGTTCCATGTCTCCCAATTTATGCACAGTGAGGTCCCACAGAGAGACCTCCAACAGAGAAATGGTTTACTTCTGCACCTGCCCATAAAAACAAACATAGTACTTATGAACCCCACGTAATTCATTTCCTTGTCGGTAGAGGCGTGCTGCTCATTTGCATACCAGGGGGTTTCAGTCACATTGAAACATTGCGTGTCAGTCTGCGTGCATGGACTACAATAATATAGAGTTACTGTTCTTCTAGACACAAGGATATGTATGCATTGTTAGTCAAAAAATATTTATCAAGAAGGCATGATACATATATTGTAGACGCATTGGAGGATTTTGTCTTCAATGCCCACTCCTTCACACCCAATAGGCGTTCAAGGGACCCAAGGTACTCACTGAGTAAATGTGCAAAAAAAAAACAAACATCAAAATCTGTAAAAACAGCACCACTGAGAACAACTATTTTAGTCTGGATATGATTTTAAGAATATTTTTCAATGCTTTTACCATTTCAAAGATTTTTGTATTAAACTTCAGTATTTTATTGGACTTTTATCGGTAATTGCAGTTTACATAAAATGGTTTTGACATGCCAAGTCTCATTATTGAGGAGTTATTAATAATGAAAATAAAAACAAAGTCAATCAAATTTTTCGCATACTTGTTGAAGATATTTCTTTCAGACTTTTTGTTATTTCATATGAACCCATTTTGAAGGCCTTCAGTCCTTTCATGCTCCATGTGCAATTATCACAAATTAGTAAGATAAATTGGTCACTGTGCTGGTCTGATGCTGCCATGTATATTTTCGTAATTAAATCTGACAATTTTTATTTAAGAGTTTTGTCAGTTACAACTCATTCTGGCTTGATCTTGACAATTTTAAAATGCATATGGTCAGTTTTTCAGAATAATGCAGAATGAATTGTAACCGACAAAAAGTCTCAAATAAAACAATGATTGATTTCCTCACATTTGGGTAGGTAATGGCAATGTTAAGTCCAGAACAAAGGACTTGAATTCTGCCTTGCAGTTTGGTTTTTGTCATGTGTTTTGTTATCCTTCTGTTGATTCCTGGTCCCGAAAGATCTATGCCAAGACAGACAACTCCATATTTTTAAGTTTAAAAGTATTTCAAATATATATTAAACTATTTTGACCCCAGGAACCAGACTAGGATGGAGCAAAAGCGAGCTCTCTCAGGAAATGTTCAGATAATTGAACTTATTATCTGAAAAAGTCAAAGCATTGATAAATATTGTGAAAATCATATTCAGACTAAAATATTTTAAGATTAGCAGTGATGTTTGTTGACAAATCACTGTAATAGTAACATTTACATGTTTTTAACATGCAAAATTTCGTAAATGTGTTGTTAGAGAATTAGAATATAAGAACAAAGTTGACCTTTTTTTTCCATATTCTTCTTAGTGGTGACATTTACCCACTGTGAAGGACTTCAATTGTTTTGTATCATCCATAAAGGCCCGGATAGCCGAAAACTTTGGGATGAATTGTGACTCTTCATCCCCCTCTGTATGATAAAAGATATCCGTCATGATATCCAAGCCTGCAAATAGGGTGTCATTTTCAGAATGAGTTCCTAGAAGGTGAATTTAGTGAAATATCCCGCAGTGGGCTAGCATCACCAAATTCACCCACTGGGGACCTCATTCTGCTTAAGCCTCATCTTCTGGGAAGTGTCTATAGTCTCAAATTAACATTGTTTTTAGTTACTGGGACAAACCCTCCCTGATCCCACCCCCACTGGTGTCACCCCTGTATGATTTTCTCAATGCCTACCGCATATGTAGCAATGTATATCTGGTGGAGTCAAAGACATGAGAATTGGTTTGTTAACTAAATTTATTTCCATCATGTATGTACAGATTCATTCCACAGGAATGATTACACACATTTATAAATAATTTTAGATTGTACAAGTAATTTTGATACCTGATCGACATTATCAAACATATTTACAATGTTTAGGTACAATGTACAAATGATCAGTGAAAGCCGTGAAAGTGAATTATTTCATTCATACTAAACCATATATAATGGAGTAAAATTAGGACCTACAGTAACGCCCTAAATAATCAACTCCTTAACCACAGCAGAATTATGGGTAACTTTTCAAGATTTAGTCAAAAATATGGCTTGTTGCCATTCATCGGAAAGCTCTGTGAGAGCTTTCCAATGAATGGCAACAAGCCATATTTCCGACTAAATCCTGAAGAGTTACCCATAATTCTGCTGTGGTTAAGGAGTCGATTATTTAGTGCATTACTGTAGAGCCTCCACCTCCAAGAGCCTGCAATATTCACAAATAATCCTGTTAACCCTTCCTATACTAAATGGATCCTCCCAATCAGTTATAAACATATACATTGAAATGGCCCACTATTCATTTGGAGGGATGATAAGGATGTATGAGCAGACGACAGCCAGATAAAACAATAAAACAAGTGCAGAATGATTCATATTCATTGGTGGGAAATGTTTAGATAATACGTTCAACAACGACCTATGGAGTCATTCATTGAACTTATTATCTGAACATTTCCTATGGGAACTACTCGTCAATGAGTATTTAGTGTAGAAAGGGTTAATCAAACATGAACTGTTTCAAATTTCAATGACAAGAAAACTAAAAACAATAGCGTTATCTAACAATATTGCATTGTTTATTAGCTTGAGTTTTATTTATTTTTTCAATCATAATAAAGCAATCAGAAAATAATAAATAATCTTCGAAACTTCAGACTGATTTTGCCACCAAATATTGCAGGCTCTCAGAAATGGTGAAGACAAACTATATACTAAAACAATCACACTGTTTGCAGCACATAAAATCACATAACTATCGTCCAAATTAGGGGATTTCGTTGCCTCAATATGCCAATATGTTCTCGAGCAGATATAATTGGAAAATGTTCTTATATCAGCTAGAAAATCTCCTAAATGCTCTATAATCTCATGGCGTGCTGAACTATTAATCAGGACCAGGAACATACGTCATCAACAAGCCTTGAAATATGGTGTCTGTCATTTGCAGAATGAGGTCCCCAGAGAGTGAATTTAGTGATGCTACCCCGCTATGCGGGGTAGCATCACTAAATTCACCCTCTGGGGACCTCATTCTGCAAATGACAGACACCCTATTTCAAGGCTTGGTCATCAATCAAGTCTCTAACCCAAAGTGTTTTTTATAACATATATAAAGGTTTGCCTGATGGGATGAAGTTGTGAAAATTCAGTGCACAATAAAAAAAATCAGTAATCATTAAAAATCCATATTTATAACTGAAATTTACAAGGAAAATACGTTATCGATTGTGTTCCAATTTCGAACATAAAACGCACCTCAACCATTTAGTAGATGTTCGTAAAATCCACATAACACCTTTCATGCCTAAGTACTATAACTCTTGCAACAAATGTCTAACTCAACCAATGCTTGGGTTCCAGTTAGCAGCTATCGGAACCTCTGAAGCGACGGTTTAGAAATTACAAATGTGATGTAGGTTCCTGCTGATCTATCACACAACACCCCTATATTCACAACACGGGATGGACATATTACCACTCACAACAGTTAGTCATAAAATTGGAATTGCACTAAGTGCATTGCATAATTAGACACGCACACTAAGAGACACCAAAGGGGAAGACTAATCTAAACACAAATCACTTTTGTATTGCACTGAAAATATTTTGAAAACTGGCCAGTATTTTTGGTTATGCCAGTTCAGAGTAACACAGCTTACACCAAAGGTCCAATTCTATTAAACCAGGGAAGAAAGAAGTCAATTCATTTACAAAAAAAAATAACAGAAAAATTAAAGCATTTGACATTAGAAAATCAAATACAATTGTGTTGCTAAATAACAATCGCCACTTTTCAAAATAAGGATGTGTATGTGTACATGAGTGATGAAACAATTATCCACAATTTATCTGACACTTGACGTGTTGCAAATTTGATACATTAACACACCTCTGTAATTACTTCCTGGTAAATATTGCTATGCTATACATACAAAGACAATGTTGATCCCTACACAGAGAATGACATTACCCTGTAAGGTGCACTAACATTGGCCAAATTGTTATTTTGACATTTGCAAAATGAGGCAAATACATATGCTTTCATTTGGCATATTTAATTTGACAAATTGAAGTTTGAGATAATGTATTTATAAATTTTGATGATTAAAACCATTAGAAAGCAGTGCATGAAGTTTTTAAATAGCTGAGATAATGCAATATACCTTTTCCGGACATTCTGTTTCTTATTCCGGAATTCCGATTAATACAAATGCTTTTCGTGTTGAAAGTTGTATTTTTTATGACTTCAAGGTGTCTTTCTGAGACAAATATAATGCTCACAGAAAGGTAGTATTTATCAATCTAAATTTAAAAGTGAATATTATTAGGCGTATACTGGAGTGTAAACCGCCAATTTGCCTTAAAATGCACACTAGTACATCTGCAGTATGGTTATTTGTTATAAAAATCCTTGACATTGAACTACGCTGGAAGTATCATGATTTGGCCAATGTGTGCTGTCCTCAGTTATCTAATATACCAAAATGGTTCATGGAGTGTGAAGATGAACGTTGGCAAACAAAGTAGTATTAGGAAGATTGGAATTTGACAATTTCATTAGCATACATGCATGGAAGGCAAAAGACATGATGAAAGGCGATATTATAAAACTTATAAATGGGCAGATTTTATTCTTTCAATTATTTGATGCAAAAGAATAAAAAAAATTGATGATAATGGTGTAGCCAGCACTCTTCAAGTCAGATTCTAAAATAGTGCAGTTACATGTAGGAAGCCAGTGTCATTAAAGAGACACAATACCTTCACAGTGGATACATGTGCAAAAGTTACAAAAATATAATCACCAAAAAGAACATGGAGAAATTGATAAAACTTTCTTCTCTTATTTATTATGGAAAACTCTGATAACAAATTTCCATGGCCTGAAATCATTGTTATGTACACATTACTTTTACAATGCAAGTCATTTTATCAACAAACATTGCTGTTGCCAATTATAATTCAAAGGTATTATTTGAAAAACTGTTTTGCAGAATATTTTTTCAATGCCTGTCATTTGCAGAATGAGGTCCTTAAGAGTGTGAATTTAGTGATGCTATCACGCACAGTGGGCAAGCATCACAAAATTCACCCTCTGGGGACCTCATTCTGCTCAGGCATGACAGACACACTATTTGCAGGCTCGATTACAAATGTTTCAACATGTAAAATTTTATTAACCAAGATTTATTTTCCATGTTATTCTTGATGTGGTTTGCAGACTTTTATAGTATTTTGCATGAAACCACCTCGAAGGCCGTCAGTCCCTTTAACTTAACCCTTTCATGGTGGAAGCTGCACTGGTGCAACATTCAAGATCCAGTGCATTCTCTGATGTCTCCCATAGGGAGCATCGCATATATAACAGAATACACTGGCATACAAGGTCAATGCAAATATTGTTATATATGTGAGGCTCCCTATAAGAAAATGCAAGCACAGGCAAGCCTTGAAATAGGGTGTCTGTCATTTGCAGAATGAGGTCCCCAGAGGGTGAATTTAGTGATGCTACCCCGCATAGCTGGCTAGCATCACCAAATTCACCCTCTGTGGACCTCATTCTGCTTACACCTCAGCAGAATGAGGTTCCCAGAGGGTGAATTTGGTGATGCTAGCCCACTAAGCGGGGTAGCATCACTAAATTCACCCTCTGGGGACCTCATTCTGCAAATGACAGACACACTATTTCAAGGCTTGAATACAACATGAGGTCTGATAATTTAGATGTATTTTTGGTTGAACTTGAATGAGATTGTTTTCCTGTTTATATTTATAAATGCTTCATTGGACAAAAATAAACTCTCAGCATTTTCATTATAACTGGACTATTTTAGTATCAATCTGGTCAGTTCTGGCACTGAAAGAGTATATTAAGGACTATGGATACTCAAATTCTGGGAAATACTGGACAAACAACAATGCATAGAAAACAAATTAAATATCTGCCCTTTGGCTACATAATATATATAAAAAAAACATTCAACTATGATGAGCTAAGTATTGCAAAATAAAATATTTTACTGTTCCTTTCTTCAAGAAGTTACTTTTGCAGCAAATAATCTTGTGTCACCAGTTTTTTAGGCATGCTACAACTTCCCACTTTATAATTTGAGTATCTATAGTTCTTAAATGAAAGATGAATTTAAATTTGATAAAATATCACAATGGCTGATCATCTCAACCTTGAGAAATCTTTTTTGATTTTACTTTTCTTCACATTTGATGGCTTTCGACCTTTCTGCATATTGGTGACATAAGCATCCACCAGATTCCTGATCTTTTGAGGATTAACTGTCCCATTTTTGCTGTGGCAAATCTACAAAAGAAGGTGATAGATAGATACATGTATATAGATTTTTTGTACAATAAACATAACATCATACAGTTAAACTAAAGGTACAAAATTAATGATATTGTACAGGGACTGCATGACCAATACTGATCGTCTTCCTGCAGTCCCTTAAATAAATAACAATTGTCAAATAATAAGTATAAATATATAATATCCGCAGACCAGATTCATTTGTACATGCAGGCATCGAATGTCAACTATAGAGATTGTATGTAAATAAGGACAGAAAAACAGTGAACGTTAATACTAGTCATACTTTTGTCATGGGCTATGTTCAATGGGTGCCATTATAGTAGCTGGCGATATATTATTAGGAGAGGTTCTTGTTAGTATTAACCATTTCATGACAGGTTACTGCGCTGGTGCAGCATTAACCCTTCCATGACTATAGCTTCCTTAAATTTTGCGAAAACCCTGTGCCAGTGCATTCTCTTATACATGCAATGCTCCCTATAAGATAATACATTGGCCTAACAATATTTATTTTGACCTTGTAAGCCAGTGCATTCTCTTATATATGCGAGGCTCCCTATGGGAGACTCACATATATAAGAGAATGCACTGGCACATTATTTTTAATGCTGCACCAATGCAGCTCCCGCCATGAAAGGGTTAAAGATCATGTGCCAGTGCATTCTCTTATCTATGCGAGTCTGACAATGTCAAGGTAGATATTGCTAGTCCAATGTATTCTCTTCTATATAAAAGGCTCCTATGGGAGACTTGCATATATATAAGAGAATGCACTGGCTTGCAATGTCAATGTAAATATTGTTAGGCCAATGCATTCTCTTATATATTTGAGGCTCCCGATGGGAGAATAAGAGATATATAAGAGAATGCACTGGCACAGGGTTTTTGCAAAATTTCAGGAAGCTCCAGTCATGGAGGGGTTAAAGCCACTGAAGGTTATAGTTTAGAAATAAATGCTACCAAATTATTATTGATTGATTGGGGTTTAATGTCGCTTTCAGCAACTAAGGCCATATCCTGACATTGCCAGTTTTAGTGGTGGAGGAAATCCGCACACTTACGGCTAATGTGACAGTGATTTCAATGGCTGATAAGCTCGTCGACCATGTGCGGCAAACCACCAGTGAGTAACTGGCAACACCACCAGTTAACGATTTTGAGTTACAAAGTCTACGATGGAAACATGTGGATTTGAACCTTTATGACCAGAGCTGGGGAGCGAAATGGCTTGGAGTTGTACCCCTAACTGATTGCGCCACCGAGGCCCCCCTTACCAAATTATGAACATTTCCTCAAGAATATACTAATATTGTAGTATAATGATTGTATGAATGCGATATTATCCACAAAACACACTTTGTGTGAGAAAGTGCTGTTCGATTAAGTGATTTTTTCACAAAAAGCATGTTGGTTTCTTTCTCAAAAGAGTCACAAAGTTATCTGTAGATTTCCAGAAATAATCAGCTATTATCACAAATCTTCCGCATAGACAACAACCACTTGTTCACACAACAACACAATGCTTAAAACTTAAATTAAATGTTAGGAGAAAATACGAACTGGTTTAATAAAATTTAATCTCCTGGGGAAAACAATTCAATTTGGTACATGTTTTCTGTCTTATCATCATTCCCCAATCATGAAGTGATGTACATTTAATAGGTGGATTTTGAACTGAGTTGTATGGGTCGATTAAAATATGATATGAACGAGACATGCTGTACATGCCGCCATGCATTTGATCTTCGTCAGACTTCAGCTGGTTCTGAGCGTTTGTTTATATACAAACTTTCTGTAACAGAAATTCTCTTTGTTTACATAACACATCATGCAATTTTGACTATAACATGCTATATATAAGAAAGTGTGTCTATATTTTAAAATTCTTTTTGTTTATGGCGGTTTTAATGAATGTGAATATTTTAACAGCTATAGCCACCACCTCGCATATCACTAAGGTTTTAGAAGTCTGGTTTGAATGCCCTAAACAGGTCAAGACATTGTTGGAAAACTTATTGAAAATAAATTGCAATGGAAATGAATTATTCCGCTCTTGTATTGTAAATTTTTCTGTCTGTTACCTGAACATCCCTCTAAATGAATAATAGAACTTTTCAATGTATACTTTTATAGCTGAATGGGGAAATCCATTCAGTATAGAAAGGGTTAACCCTTTCAGTGCCAGGGGCCGATCTCATCGGCTCTAATTTACGGTCTGTAAATTCGGCCCTAAAAACAAATAAAAATAAATGTTTTTTTTTTTTTTTAAAGATTTTGTTTTGGGTATGCTTAAGCACGCTATAGCAAATTTAAAAACAAACTGGATAAAACCTTAGGGGCATGTTATAACTCAAAACTATCACCAAGTATTCATAGTAATAATTTTGATGCCCATGAAAAATGTAAGATACCCTGGCACTAAACCTACAAAATATGTCTGCTAAAGAATATAAGAAAAAATTATTAAAATTGTAAAAAATTGTAAAAAATAATAACAAATGATGAAAAATTGTTAGGCCAATGCATTGTTATATATGCGAGACAACCTATGGTCGACTCGCATATATAAGAGAATGCATTGGCACAGGGTATATGGGTTGATACAAAAATCGGACCTGGCACTGAAAGGGTTAAAGTGGCATTGAGCGATGGGTTCTCAGGAGTGAACTATGACCTCTGAAGCTGCTGCAAATTTACATACCTTTGGAACAGCTCTTCGTAAGATTTCCTTGTACTCATTCTTGTCGATTTTCTTCTCTAGATAGAAAGGGCGAACAGCTTCCTTGACCTCCTCAATCACTCGCTCCTGAAGATGGACCTTTCTCAGATACTAGAATTAGTAAAAGATGAAGGAACTATTTAGTCTCTTTAACCCTTTACCCAACAGAAGGGCCCTGTGCTAATGCATTCTCTTATATATGCGAGTTGACCATAGGTCGCCTCGCATATATAAGAGAATGCATTGGCTTAACACATTAAAAATTATAAAATTGTTAAAGAATGTAAGAAAAAATGGTAAAAAGTGTTAGGCCAATGCATTCTCTTATATATGCGAGGCGACCTATGGTCGACTCGCATATATAAGAGAATGCATTGGCACAGGGCATAACTAACTATCACAATGTGGTCAAGGAGCCGGTTCCAATGATATCCATATTTGTATGGTTCTATTGAGACAGACCGAAGATATTTTAGGCTGTTGAAGCTTTATTTGGCCGGTTTTGGCCGTTTTTTTGGGTAAAGGGTTAACCCTTTCATGATGGGAGCTGCGCTGGTGAAGCATTAAAGATTTAATTTCACTCTGTCCTTCAAGCAGTCCTATGATTTATTTTCACCTAGTTATTATAATATGTATATCAGGTCACGGTCAGACCTGTTTACTTTCAAAATTAGAAATAGGGAGATTTGTCCTCCGATATACAGTAGGAAGATTTAGTGAAAAATAGGGATATTTTTTTCAATATCATGGGAATAACTTAACATTATTCATTTAATTAAAGGCCTTGACACCGAGTGTCTCGCTGAATCATTGGGAATTAATTTTGATTTTCCGGTTACGGATCACATTTCATTTCGAACAAGACAATACAGCAATTAAAACTATATTTGTGCACTATAAAATGGAGCTCATGGATAATGTTGTCGCCAAATATATTCAGTAACATGAGGTAACATCAGGTAACATGAGGTAACATCGGTGAATTTAAAGAGTGTACGTATTCTTATTATTATTTGGTTCTGCTCGATTTGCGTTCTGTTATTGCATATACTAAACAAAATCTGAAACTAAACTGGTCTGGTCATGGTATTTATTGTTAGGCCAATGTATTGTTATATATTCAAGGCTCCCTATGGGAGACTCGCATATACAAGAGAATGCACTGCCACAGGGTTTTCGCAGGAAGCTCCAGTCATAAAAGGGTTAAGAAACAAACAATATTCTTTCATAAAAACAATTCAGAAGTTTGTATTACGGAATCCAAGACTTGAAATAGTGCGTCTGTCATTTGCAGAATGAGGTCCCCAGAGGGTGAATTTAGTGATGCTACCCTGCATAGCGGGTTAGCATCACCAAATTCACCCTCTGGGGACCTCATTCTGCTTACACCTCAGCAGAATGAGGTTCCCAGATGGTGAATTTGGTGATGCTAGCCCGCTATGCGGGGTAGCATCACTAAATTCACTCTCTGGGAACCTCATTCTGCAAATGACAGACACTAGTTCAAGGCTTGATGGAATCCCCATCCAGCAATTGGTCTGAACCATGACTCATTTCAAATTTCCATTAACCTTATCGACTTTGCATAATTACAAACACTGTTTCATGACTGGCTATATATAAATTGTGACAATGAAGGCATTTTACAATGCAGACATATATATATTCAAAATCAGAAAATTATTTATATATTATGGACTGTTGGTCACAAGAAATATTAAGGAAATTCGGTAAAGTTTCATTCGTCATAAAGCCCTTTCAGGTGACTAACAATGCGTGCAAATGCATAAGATTACATAAAATCATCTAAACTTTCATATGGAATATGTTCACTGCAATATATGACATTTGCAGAATGAGGTCACCAGAAGGTGAATTTAGTGATGCTATCAAGCATGATGGGTTGCATCACCATATTCACCCTCTGGGGACCTCATTCTAATTAGGCCTCAACTGCTATGGGAGACGTAGGATCAGATTGAAGTTCCCCAGTTGAAGTTGGTTATGTTCACCCATTAGTCACCTCGATTATGCAAATTGTCATCTGCAAATTAGGGGATATAGAAACTGAACATAAGGGAAAAAGTAACTAAAAACAATGTTAATTTGAGAATATAGATACTTCCCAGAAGAGGCCTAAGCAGAATGAGGTTCCTATATGGTAAATTTGGTGATGTTAGGCCACTGTGCGGTGTAGCATCACTAAATGCACCCTCTGGGGACCTCATTCTGAAAATGTCAGACACACTAAATTCAGGCTTGAATATATGGGCTTAGCTCTGACTTGCAAAGATCCTAACAAGCCTTGAAATAGTGTGCCTGTCATTTGCAGAATGAGGTCCCCAGAGGGTGAATTTAGTGATGCTACCACGCATAGTGGGCTAGCATCACCAAATTCACCCTCTGGGAACCTCATTCTGCTGAGTTGTAAGCAGAATGAGGTCCCCAGAGGGTGAATTGCATCACTAAATTCACCCTCTGGGGACCTCATTCTGCAAATGACAGGCACGTTATTTCAAGGCTTGGATCTTAATATGGGAGTATAATGAAAGAGAGACTCAAATTACAAAATACTGTTAATAGTAACCTACAGCAATACTCTAATTAATCGACTTCTTAACCACAAGCAAATTTAACCCATCCATGACTTGAGCTTTTTGCGAAAACTCTGTACCAATGCATTCTCTTATATATGCGAGTCTCCCATCGGACTCTCATATATAAGAGAATGCACTGGCACAGAATCTCTAATGTTGCACCCGCGCAGCTCCCGTCATGAAAAGGATAATAATTTATGAGGGAGTCATTTGGTAAAGAAATTGGGTTTAACCCTTTGGCAAGTAGAACGACATATATGTCGCCGTACGGTTCGTGTGTGGAACGACATATGTCATTTCAGGAAGTGTCATTTTTATGTAGACATAACTTCAATTAAATGTCAGCAACATCTCACTTGGAACATTCTTGTGCAACAGCAATTTAACCCATCCATGACTTGAGATTTTTGCGAAAACTCTGTACCAATGCATTCTATGTCCGATTTATAAATGAATTGTATAGGAGATATTTTGATTAATATAAAGTCCCAATGTATAAGTGCAATAGATTATGATAGCACAAGTAAACAGAAACTACACCTCAATTAAAACGAACCCTTTTGACCCGAATTTGTTCATAATTATTGCTATGACGTTGACATTAAACTCACGCATGACGTCTTGTATATGACTTTATAAATACTCTCCAAAGAGTTAAAGCAATAGAATGTTTATACCAACCTTCTCTTTGTTGGTCATCTCCACAGCTGAAGATGGCATCTCATCCTCTTTATCCTTCATTAACTCAGGAACAATTGCAGGAACAATTAACGGCTTAAACTTCCTTGGTGATCGTATGCTTCCTTTCACCTTCTTTCTAGTCTTTGGAGAATGTTTTGGTTTCGGAGAGGAAGGCTTTATTAGAAAGTTTCTCACAATCCTTTCAATTTCAGGTGACTTAGAAATCTCAATAGCACTATCGTCGTCAATTGGCGACATTTCCATGTCAATGACCTCCATGGCCTCAGAATCATTATTAATTTTAACAACATGGTTCGAAGACTTGTTAGACGATTTACTGAGAACAGGCAAGGGCACTTTGAACACTTTTTCATCCGTCTTTTTCTTAGGAGGATGAGTTTTATTGTTCTGAACTTTGTTCGATGACTGCGATTTCACAGAATTATTTTTGCTGGGTGGAGATTTTTTCTCCACTTGAATTTTCTCTGAGGTCGCCTTCAGCGCTTTCTTGTCCGCGAGTTTGATGAGATTAACTTGTGTCTTTAACAAATTCTGAATCACCTCCAATTGTTTAAGAGAAGTTTCCTCTTTTTTCAGATCACTCTTTTTCTTTTCAACAGGAGCAACTTCCGTCATGACTTGTTCTGGGGAACTATCATCCTCAGGTGGCGGAGTTTTTGGACTCTTTGGACGTCTAATGACACGAGATTCATGTGCATTGGCGAGAGATTTAGACAGTTGAGGTTGAACGACTGTCTGTGGCAGTTTATGAGCTGCACGAGTCACCGGAACTGACATTATACATTTAGGTATAGTAACCAATGTCGTTTCAGCTTCAGAATGCTTCGCTACTGATATGATTGTAGGAGGTGGAGTCAATCGATCATGATGAGAAGAAAATATAGATATAGGCACAGGTATTGGAGGTTGATGAACGAGAGAAACCGGTGGATGATTAGTGACCATACTTGTCGGCATGTCCGGTAATAATTTTAATGTTTGGACAGAAACCTCCATTGGATGAGGAACTTGAATATCAGGGTGCTGTGAGTGAATTGGCTGCATTTGAATTTCATGCGGTGGACGCGACGGTAATATTTCTTGAGTTCGTATATGAACTAGATCACTATGCGGAATGAGATGAGGATTATGCATCGGTCCACCAAGTGAGACTACAGGTTGATTGAGCGGAACTTCGATAAGCTGTGCATTTGTGAATACTGGTGGTCCCGGAGGAGGCTGCAATGCATCTGCTGGTAAGTTTTCGTTGATTAATCCTGGAGGCCTAGTTGGCGGGAAATGATTTGGGATCAACATGCCACCAGGTGGCCACTGAACCTGTTGACCAATTTGTTCCTGAACTGGAGGGAATCCACTGAACGGAGGTCGAGCTATTATCATTGGACTCATCACAACCGGTGGTTGAGGAATTGACACTAAACCGGGCGCCTCCATTGGTCGTCGAATAGTACCACTATGTGGAGGCATATTACTCTCGACCGAACTAGGATGCAATATAGTCACATCGGATGGTGGTGGTCCCAAAGGCGGCAAGCTCCCACTTTGAGTAAGAATTCGACTGTCTATAGGTGGCAAGTTGCCAAGCGATATAGGAATAGGACCACCTGGCGGCAACCCAGGTGGTAAATTAGCACTTGGTGGCGGCAATCTAATCTCAATGATGTTACCATTTGGAGGAGGTATCATCATTTCCAGAGGTGGCACATTTCCTCCCGGATGTGGCATTCTAGGTTCAGGTGGAAACATAGGTGGCATAGCTTCATTTGGATGTAAGACAATTTCGTCAGGCAGTGGTCCTGGTGACGGAGTCCCAAGAAGAGGTATCCTGATATTCGCATCTGGAAGTGGAAGAAAAATATCAAGCGGAGGTTGAACGACGTCCTGACCACTGGGAGATGGCACATTTCCAGCTGGAGAATGCACACTCCCAGAATTCCGTGGAATAACTCCTAGAGATACTTGGAACTGTCTTGATGGAGAAGTTTGCGCATCGCTATTCTCTGGGGAAGGCGATCTATCTTCCAACACTTCATGAATATCGGAACCATCTAAAAAATTGAACTTTTTCAGTAAATTCCCCCGGTCAATCTTCTTCCAGTCAAATTTCAACGACATAAGAGATGGAATTTTCGGAGGTGCTGGCATTGGGGGCGGAGATACTGATTTATCCTCCTCCGTTGGATGGGCAGGATCATACTCTTTGTCGTTTGAGTCAAAATCTAACTGAATAGGAGAGATGGGACGAACGCTTTCTACTGTCTCAATCTGTGACACTTTTTCAACTTCTTCTTCCACCTGGTTAATTTCTTCAGGTACTTCATTTGATTCTCTCACATCAGCCGGTTCAGAACTCTGCTCTGGTAGATCAGAGCTATCGTCAGAATCAATGCTTATACTCTCGATGGGCGGCTCCTCAATAGTCACTTCAATTATCTGAACGTCCTCGTCAGAAGAAATCATCTCATTCTCCAGCCTATATCTTCCTATCTCCGACTGAACAAACCGTCGTTTCTTATTATCCAAAACCAAATCTGCCTGCTCTTCATCGAATGACGACTCAGATGAAACTTTCTCTTCAAACTCAATTGATTTTGGTCTTTCCGGTTGCTTTTCTCTTCTTTTCTTTCGTCGCTTCTTCTCAACAACTTCCTCTTTTCTCCTGGGACTTCTTGAGTGGGACCTCCGAGGACGTTTTTCAACGACAATAACTTCCCTATTGCGCTTCTTTTTCTCCGATCTTTCTCGGATTCGTTCTCTTTTGTGTTGTTCTCTTTCAGCTGAACGATCGCGAGAAATTGACCGACTTCTATGCTTTTTCCGCCTGGACCTTTCAGGAGACCTGGAATGTCGATGTTTTGGCCTTGAATGTTCATATCTATCATGCTCCCACCTATCGCGTGATCGACTCCTGGATCGAGACCTACGTCTTGGAGTACGATCATGCCTTTCATGTCTATCCGTAGAATTTTTACGAGATTTCTTGTCTTTCCCTTTGAAAGCGTCTACATTAGTTAAATCGTTGTAGAACGCCTCATAATCTTCATAATTTAATTCGGGGTCATTCAGCCTGATGCGCTGTCTATCCTTCTCGCGTTGTTCCCTGTCCCGATCTCTTTCTTTTTCCCTTTGTTCCTTCTCTTTTTCTCGCTCACGTTGCCTCATTTCCTTCTCTTTTTCAATCTCTTTTTCTCTCTCAATCTGCCTTTCTCTTCTTTCCCTGTCCCTTTCTCTTCTGTCCATATCACGGCCCCTATCTCTGTCACGATTTCGATCATGATCCCGTTCCCTATCTCTATTCCTGTCGTGGTCTCTATCTCTATTTCTATCATGTTCACGCTCCCGCTCATGCTCTCGGTCACGCTCTGCATCTCTTCCCTCGTCTCTGTCCCACTTAGACTCCTTTCTCTTCTTCCTGGTCTTCTTTTCAGAGGAAGCATTAACTCTGGAATCACTTTTCTCAGAAACACACCTTTTCGGAGAATGTATATTATTATCTACAGTAATAACAAGATCCTCTTTACATTCCTTCTGTGATTTTGATTTCTCAGCTTTCCGCCTTTTAAGAGTTTTAGGAACATCACAGAAAGTCTGTTTCGTCAATCCATATATCTCATCTAATTCATCACTGGTGTTACCGCTCTCATTCCGTTTCCGAGGGCCAAGTTTCACCACAGCTGGTGTAACTTTTTCAATAGCTGCTTCAATTTCTCCTTCACTTATAACTTGGTCTTCATCACTGTTAGCTTGTCTCTTCCGATACTTTCTCTTTTTGATTTTTGTCGGAGTCTTCTGATCTGAAGCATCAGGATCTGCAACTTCTCCATCGGAAATTGAATCAATGTCCTCGTAATCGTCGGTGCTAAACAATTTGCTTACGCCAGCACCATCGTTTTTCTGAGTTCGTAATGCACTGTGTGAGCTCGATTCACCGGATTTATTGTCACTCTTTGAGTTTGTAGCACACTTTTGACGTGTATCACCTTTTGTAATTTTATCACAATCAGAATTTTTGGTAGATCCATTCAACATTTTCTCCTTGGCAGAACTTGCACCTTTCGATAGGTATCGACTGTCATCCTGCCATGTATCACTCCCTTCTAGAGATTTGAAAGAATCCTCTTTCTTTTTGGTGTTATCTTTTTGAACTTTTAAGGAACCTGAAAATAAGAAAAAGGAGAATGTGGTGAAAATCGATGACCAAATAATTGAACATTAACCATATACACCATTTGAATTTGGAGAAATGTAGTTTTTATAATGCCAATGACTACATCTATTATCGCTTTATACTCTTGTAGACATTAGGACATAAAAGCATGTTTTAACCCTTTCAGTGCCAGGGGCCGATCTCATCGGCCCTAATTTACGTCTGTAAAATCGGCCCTAAAAAATTAATTTTTTTTTTTTTTTTTTTTTTTTTTTTTTTTTTAGATATTTTTGGGTTGAATTTTTTTTGGGTATGCATGCTATAGCAAATTTAAAAACAAACTGGATAAAACCTTAATTATAATGAGTACTTGACTTAAGCCTTTTACTCATTTTCGTTTAAATTATCAGGTTGTTATGTGAAACTTCCCAATGTTGAATTTTGTAACAAAAGCATTGCTTGGGCATGATAAAATACGTCTGTGATAATTCCAACAAAGGGCCATACCGCTATAATTAAAGTAATTGACCATCTATAACGTGGTGTCACCCCGTTAATACCGCGTTATGGTACTGCGGTATGGTACTGCGGCATCCCCAATACCGCGTTACTGATACCGCTTATTAACGCTTCAACACTGCGCATACCGCGGTGATACCATGATGCATGCGGTCACAGTTCGCGATACCGCGGTGATTTTAACGGACAATTTGCGCGGAAAAAAACAAAGGACACTGAAGAAATCTTCATTTATGAATTCATTTTATTTACTTATTATTGACGATGATGTTGTTTTGCCAATAGTGATTTGTCCATGTGTATAATATGCTTTTGCCAATAGTAATTTCTTTATGTGTCTGAGTCATCAAAAACTATCTCTTGAGTGGAATTTGTTTTTCTCGTCTCCGTATAACCAATATATATTGATAGACGGTAACGTCTTCCTTAGAAAATCTGATATATCCGACCTAATTTAGTTTTTACCCTCGACTCTATTTATTGATTTATTTGTATTTTATATTTGAAACATCGTGCATGTATACATGTTGACCCATCGACGTATACATGCATATAGACATATGTCGATGATAAACCTACAGGAGAATGCATATCAGTTTTAGTTGCGATGCAGGGTACAGGTATAGGTAAGAATTATCTGAGTGACCCAAATAATAGTGCGGGTGGGGAAACAACAATTCTTACCGATATTCCCAACTTTTATCAATCTCCAATGCAATTGGATTTAATTTGTGTGGTTTTATTGACATTATTAAAACAGAAATATATATGGTGCCAAAATTGAGCCTGGCAGAAAAGAATTACTATTCTTGTGAGCCGGTTGTGCGATCCCTAATAATGAGATAACCCTGACGATATCATGCGCGAACAACCAGAACGTCATGGAAACACGGCTTAATTGGAACCAGATTCGTCTACTTTTACAGGCACGCAGGGAGGTCGTGTATGGTTATTTATAAGTGAGATAATCCTGATGATTATGACGACACATGCGCGTCCTCTTATAAAGACATGCGGGATGGGAACAGTCCGTATGCATCTGCTACATGTATATAGATTGTTTATTGCCATAAAGTAAACATGGAAATTTGACAAATGTGGACGCTTACGATTTGACATTTATAAAAAGCAAACAAAAACATAAGCACGTGATTGAACACAATTTGACAATATGACCCATGATGACATCATCAAGGGAACTTCCCCAAACACTAAACGATAAACACATCACAAAAATGTCACGTGGGCTTGTTCTGAATGCGACAGGTCGTCATGGTAATCTTCAGCTCTGAGTGCAACACGCCGTGAACTTTACGCTACCGGTACTTTGAAGTTGCCGACATCGGCTGTCAAATTATAAACTCTACCCATCGCCTGGTGTCCGGGCACTGAGGTGTCTTCCAACACATATACCTGCCCTTGAAATAATTTCACCACGCACCAAGTATGAATGTGTTATGACGGAATGTTTTTTTTTTTTTTTTTATTCAATTTTTTAAAGTAAGATGGACATTCTAAGGCAGCGATTGGCATTGACACGAAGTCGTGGAAATTACACACAGTGATTCTCCTTTTATCTGTGGAATTTAATGAGATCCTAAATTAAGGCTTATAAACATATTGTTTTAACTTTCGGGGTGACAACCCAGCCAGCAGGAGTCGTCATTTAATTAATAGATATTATGGCAATGCCGTGAATCATGCGTCAAAAACACGAACATTGCACTTGTATTAAAGAAAATATAAACTCGCATTTATAAACACATGGGACGATATATTTTTTTTTTTTATAGATGATTTTCCAATATCATCATATTTCTCTTGCTATTCCACATAGTTCAAATCATTTTGGATTTATTCCGTATCCCCCGCTCCGATTTTCAGAAATAAACCGCGAATAAAGCATGTGATTGACTACCCTACGACATTTCCAGCTACGATTTTTACGTACACACGACTGCGATTACGTCGCAAGTGGAGGTTATCAAGGATACGCCACGATTTCGCATCTAAATCAAACAGTGCTCGATATTATTTTTTACTTGCGACATTGTCGTCAGCATGCGCAATCCAACTATCGGTTACTTCCAGCCTCGACGGAAATCTTTCAACTTACGATTGAATCAATGTTGTCTGAACGGTCACTAAATGCATCCCTTCAAAGAGTTCATTCAAAATCACCACGGTATTCAAAACATTTAACGCGGTGCCCGCTATCAGACCGCGGTATCCTTATCGCCCGATACCGTAACTCCACCGGCGTGACCGTCTCGATACCGCTACCGTTTATTACCGGTATCACCGCGGTCATCACCGGGGTATCACCCCGTTTTTCTGGTCAATTACTTTGAGAATAGCGGTAACTCTGGTGAAAATTGGTGGGCGGAAGCAAAATTCAAACTTGACCTGTATTTTGGGCTAGTAAACTCACATACCAAATATCATTCCATTCAGCTAAGAATTATTAAAGTTAGCATCCGGAAACAAAAACTGAGTGCAAAAAGGGCCATAACTTTGGTAAAAATTGGCAGGCAGAACCCGAATTCGAACTTGACCTGTATTTTGTGTTAGTAAACCCACATACCAATTTCATTCCATTTAGTTGAGACTGTCCAACGTTGTCAATAGGAAACCAAAAGCAGATGGACGGACAGACCAATAACATAATACGTCCCTTTTTTTTTAAAACAGGCGTATAATATACAAGAATGAATTAAAAAGTTTTTAAATTAATATGGCAAACTGGCTATCTATTGTTTTCTTTTATCGACAGGCAGGAACTGACAAGTTGAAATTGTATGGAGTCTTTCTTCATGACAGGATGCAAAAGTGAAACATTTAAGAATTATTTCAAGACTTGACAAGGAATTCGTGACATGTAATTGTTGATGTGTTATTGTTATGTTATTTTATGAAGTTAGATTGACTAAATATTGTAATTAGACCGTAGCTACTCTTCCATTAATGCACTCCCTGTTTGATAGAGTTACCTCCCTATGCTTTGATTTTAAATTGGGACAATAGAGTTACCTCCCACGTGACATTTCTTATTTCTCAAAATCGATCTAGTTTCGAAGATTAATTTTTCGTCGGGTTTTTAATTTCGTGGTTAGCAGCAACCACGAAAACCACGAAAATTGGACCCCCACGAATAAATGTACTTTTACAGTAGAGGAATTGGTTTGGAAAATCTTACCATCTCTTTGGATAGAGATCTGCTCAGGTTTCAAGCCGAGTTTATGTTGATCATCAAGAATCGATGATAGAAGATCAAGTCCACCCCCAGTTGACTTCTCCATCTCAAGTGTTGGAGACTTTCTGTATAAAAAAAAACACTTAATTCTAATAACATCAGCAAAGTTAACGAAGTTAGGAAGCCTTCCCATAACACAACATGATTTTTTATCCTTTTGCCACATTCAGACAAGGTTACAGGGATAAATAATAACCCCATAAATTCCTGTTATACTTTTGAAAAAAACATTTTAAAGTAATAGATATTGCAACGTCAGAGAGAAAATGATTAACAATACGATACATATCACGATAATTATTGTTTTCAAATGAATACTTCCTGAATTATGAGAAACAACAAGTTTATTTAACAAGTTTATAGCTGGAGGTAAAGTTCATTTTAAACTAATATGGAGTTTAATTGTTGGCTTGATGAGTCAAATATACATAGTATACATGTAAACTTGAGAGATAATTGCAGGTTTTGATTTTTTTTACACTAGCCCATTTTCAGACATTATTTGATTTCCTGTATTGCGATACACATGACCCGATACGATACGTGTATCATTTTAAAGTGTATCGCGATTCATTGATTTCACGATGAATCGTTGCAGCCCTAATCTAAAAATACATATTTATAATCTGGAGGTTCAAGCATTGCCAACAAATCAACCAACAGCTCTAACCACTGAGATCATATACATTCACGTAGACCTGGGAATTGAGGAAAAGATAAGGAAATACTTTTACCCAGGTGGAAGAAATCTGCCTTGGTAATAAACAGATTTTACCTAGGAATCTTGTAACAAAATATCGCCATTTCAAATCTTATTACTGTATTCTTAAATCTATAAAAATTTACTAAAAATTACAGTCATCTAATTTCTTAGTTATTTTGGGAAACATTGTTGCAAGACCACTCTACTCAACATACATATGTACAATTCCCCAACCATCTTCCAAAACAGTATCCTTTATAGTTAATGTAGGGGCCTGCGAAGATTCAAGTATTCGATTCAATACGAAATCATCGTGAAGCTTCGATTCGAATCAATATTGTTGTATTCAAAATTTCGAATACCAGGGTATTCAAAATTTTGAATACCCGGGTTTGGTTTTCAAACGAAACATGTGCGACAGAATGTATAGCGCTAACCAACGCAGATGCCTACAAATCGCGGCACTTCTGGATCTTGCAGAATTTGAAGTCTAAAACGTACATAGTGAATGTCATACCACATCAGGGACACCTCTCGTCCTCACCATAAATAGAAAGAATATTAAAATGTAGACATATTTAATTCTTATAGTGACTTTTACCAATCATAAATATCACGTAAATAGCATGCTATCGTCAAGAGCTGCACAGTGTTATGTAACAAAAGCCAATGTCTGTTCATAATTTGGCTTTTTGTTACATAAGTCATAAAACAGCATAGATCTTGAAGATAACATGCTATTTACATGATATTTACGATTGGTATACGGCACTAAAGACATCAAATCTTTCTATCTATATTTTAACATTCTTTCTGCTTACTAGACACACTTGTGTCACAGTTTCAACGAATGTGCATATTTTTACAGCATTACCCACCGCAAAAGCTACCCAATTCCTTCAAAATAAAAGCGTTTATTTTATTTTCATTTATGGACAAGCGAGCATATTTTGTCGGTTGGTGATGGATTTAATTTTTGAATGTTCATTTGTATTATCTATTATAGTTAGTAGAGACATATATTAAATATGATTGAAATGCCCTCGTACGAGTTTAAATTCCATGTTTACACCATGAGTCCATGATATACAAAACTCTCATAGAAACCCATGTGGCAACTATACTCAGGTATTGAATAACGAATCACGTATGACTACAGCTTAAATGTTTGGACTGCAAGGCTATGGTACATATTTGCCTCAAATCTCATAAAATCATGTTCACTTCTTGCTGGCAACAAACCCCACTGGTTATTGTCATTATTGATTGATTATTTCGCTAATTCGGGAATGAAATCAGTTAAGACAAATGTCAAGTTACTCAGAATTGAGCTTTTATACACGAACAATGATGACACAAGTCACAAGTAAAACGGTTCTGTATTTACAACACTCGGATTTTGGGAATTCCAGATTCGATTAGAAATTTTTTGAATATTTTATTCGATTCGAACCAAAATCTAAGATTTTCAGGCCCCTAAGTTGATGCCCCAGTGTCATGGATGCTATAGTAGGACAATGCATGTAAAGACGAGTAAAAGGAAGTCATTTTGGCTAAAGAATATTTAAGAGGTTGTATAATCTGATTGACACAATGAAAATTTAGTAACAAAATGTACTTATGAAATGTACTTATTTAACTATTGCCTTGGCAATCTGATTTTGCCTCTGATTTTACCTTGGCATTGTCTATTGCCTAGGCTGATTCCCAGGGGGCTGTTCATGACTTACCTCAAGGGAATAGGCCGCACAACAGGGCAATTGTATTTCAAAGCAGACACAGAATATTTTCCTATCTTTCCACTAGCTCCAGCAGCTCTTGAATCAGACGGAAATGCATCATTTGAATCATCACTGAAAAATTGAGAAACAATACAACTTTCTCAGACATGGTAGATTGAATGTTATGTGAAATCAATAATATGGCTCTATCCATTTTAAAGTTTATATAGGACTAAAGCCAAAAAGCAGTCAGAACTGACATACAGTAATACCCTAGATAATCGACACCTTAACCGCAGCAGAATTATGGGTAATTTTTCAGGATTTACTCCGAAAATATGGCTTGTTGCCATTCATCGGAAAAGCTCTGTGAGAGCTTTCCAATGAATGGCAACAAGCTACATTTCTGACTAAATCCTGAAAAATTACCTATAATTCTGCTGCGGTTAAGGAGTCGATTATTTAGGGCATTACTGTATGTGCTTGTTTAACTACTTCAAACTAATATTTTACGAATCGGCCACTACATCCATTTGAAGAATGTTTCAATAAATTATTATAATCGAAAATTTCAACAACAATGGATGTACCATTTCATAAATCACAGCATCTGAACGACACAAATGGAAGTTTCAATGACACTCTGGCTGAACTTGGATGGGGGATAATTTCATGTGTTACAGTCAATGGAGCGATTAGGAATGCGGAAAGTTTAAATGCCTAAGTAATATTAGATCTCAACATGAAGAGATATATATATATAAAGTAAAATCCAAGATGGCTGCTGGCGGCCATGTTTTCCAATGAAATTTATAGCTCCCATCTAGTAGTCACCCCGATGATCAATATAAAGTTTGGTGAAGAACGGATGAGGAATGTGGTCTGTAAGGTGTGCCAAAGAATTTAGTCATGCAAAGAGTAAAATCCAAGATGGCAACTGGCAGCCATGTTTATAAACAAAATTTTGAAAAAAATTTATGGCTCCCATCTGGAGGTCACCCTGAAGAAGGTGATGATCACATGAGGGATGTGGTCTGTAGGGTGTGCCAAAAGATTTAGTAATGCAAAGAGTAAAATACAAGATGGCTGCTGGCAGCCATGTTTTTCACAGCAAATTGTTGAAATTTGATAGCTCCCATCTAATGGTGATTCTAAATATGCCTGTAAACTTTCAAAACAATTCTCCAATAAATGCGGGTTGCAGGGTGTCCCGATAGATTCAAATTTGAAATCCAAGATGGCTGATGGCGGCCATCTTGTTTAACAAATTTCGGTCTAAATAGGAGGCTCCCATCTACAGGTCACCCAATGATCCATATAAAGTTTGGTGATGAACGGATGAGAGGTGTGACCTGTAGGCTGTGCTAATGGAAATTGTTGACAGATGCACGGAAGGACGCACAGATGAATGCACGGATACAAAACTTCGTTATGTTGAGCTAAAAATGGAAACAAACAGTCTGCCATTCATCCCGAACAAATCGCCGATAAACACACGAGAATTATTTTGTTAAAAAGAGTCACTATATTTGATTTATATGATAGATTGAAGTTACATATTAAAATACCTGCTTTGAGCAAGTTTAATCTCGGTGTGCACCAGTGGAGTGTTTCACATCACTTTAATTTGTATGGAAACAGCTTGAGATGATAATTTGAGAAAAATGCATATACCAACAACAGAATTCAGACATGCTAAATATTATTTATTTATCAACTATCAGGAAAGCTTGAAACACTTTATTTATTCATCCATATTTAGGCCAAAAAAAAAAAAGGTTTTGGTTCTCAGGCCCTGCCGCATTGAATAAAAAGGGCCGCATTAGGCCTTTTTATTGCAATGCCTGATTTTATGATAAAAACACTTACGAAAAAAAAAAATGAAAAAAAATTTGTTGTTGATTTTATCAACATGTCCATAGCTGATATGTGTTGAATATTAGTGTGCATTGAGCTCTAACATGTAATGTGTTAAAAAGTGACTTGCATGCTTACAACATGAAGTAAATGACTACAATTAAGAAAATGATTAGCTGATCCTCATACTCTTCTTACAATTAGTCATTGTGAACAACTTACACTAATTGTAACTTTATAGAATTGAAAGGCACAGGACTAAATTCAGGATCACATATTAGAATGGGGAGGTATCAGTTTTTAGACAACAATAACAGTAGTTAATGTTAGGGGCATTATATATTGTTAGGTAATCCCAGTCATACACTGGTAGTACAATGTCATTTTTATATAAGACTAAATGAGTTTACAGTTCCCTCTACCTTTCTGGTTATTACTAGACAGAGGAAGGTATCTTTGTCCATGCTTACTATCGCAGAAAAAAAATAAAAAATAAAAATAAAACTCTCCCTCCCTCATTGATTTGAAGAAAAAAATTGCCCGAGAACCAAAACACTTTTTTTTTTTTGGCCTTAGCATAGCAAACCAATCAAGTCTAGATATAGGGTGTCTGACATAGGTCCCCAGAGGGTGAATTTAGTGACGCTATTCCGGAGAGTGGGTTAGCGTCACAAAATTCACCCTCTGGGATAGGGCTGTAACGATACACTTGCATCACGATACGATATGAATCATGATTCATAATCAACAATACAATTCATACCACAATACACTAAGTTAGTGCTCTCAAAACATTTACCACCTGAATTAGCAAAACCTACATGTTTTAACTGGTGCTACGAGGTCATGCAGTTAATAGTTAGCTAGATGAATCAAATACACGTAATAGACATGTAAACTTGAGATAACATTGCTGGTTTTACTCTTTTCCACATTCTGATCTTCACAAATTACTTAATTTCCTGTATCACAATACACATGACATGATACGATAATTGTATCATTTGAAAGGGTATCAAAATACATTGTATTCACGATTGATCATTACAGCCCTACTCGGGGAACGTCATTCTTCTTTGGCCTCAACTGCTATGGGGGAGCGAGGATCATATTGAAGTTCCTCAGTTAAAGTTGGTGATGTTCACCCATTAGTTTGTGCATTTTATCTTCTGCAAATTCGGGGATATAGAAACTGAACAGAAGGGAAAAAGTAACTAAAAACAACGTTAATGTAAGACTATAGATACTTCCTAGAAGATGAAGTCTAAGAAGAATGAGGTCACAAGAGGGTGAATTTGGTGATGCTAGAATTCACCCTCTGGTGACTAGTGCTGAAACGGATATCCGGATATCCGGTTGACAACCGGCTACTGTCGGCAACCGGTTGAACTACGATCAACCGGTTAACCGCTATGTAATACACACATGCAATGCCACTGATAAAAACTAACGTATTCAGGTCCTTAATCAGCATAGACTGATAACAGTAGCTTTTAAACACGGGTACTTTATCAATTTTGCTACAAACGTTATCACTCAGAGGAGTATACATTCGAAATTACGCGTATCAAAAGTCAAAATCTGGGGCCAGATTAAGTCTTCCATGAATAGCAGAATACATAGTCTGGCATTGGCGGCTAAACATCAAAGATGCATGACGTCATCTTTGATGTTCCGATGTCCGGTATAACATGTGCACTGACGCCACTTGGTCATCGGCAAAGATCAATACAATCGTTTTCACTGCAGTATACGGCGTGGTCATCTACTCTCCGACTGACTACTTGTAGATAGTATCATGGATACCCAAGAAATGAGTAAATCAGATGTCTGGGCACATTTCAAAGAGAAATTGGCAGAATGCAAACTCTGAGAACCAACCCTATTTACATACGCTCGGTCTATACTTCTAACATTACTGAGTTTGAGTAATCTCAGTCGATGAAGTTCAAATGAACTCGAATCAAAATGGTGTTCCCCTGCAGTCGGACTTATTTGCATCCTAATGACTAATTCTCAGCATTTGATTGTCTTCTAACAGAAAACACTGTTTTCAGCAGGTTTTCAGCTGTTTTTTAAATTTTCATTTGTTAACTACATAAAGTTGACAAACTTCATAATTGTGTTTATCGGTCGTCAGTCATCCTATCCATCTCAAATCGCCAATGAACACCCAGCGGTTAGAATACCGCAGTCAGATGACTTAATAATCGGCCAGTCCCGCAATCGCTATAATGGCAATAAAAAACTGTCGATATTTGCATGTATGAACATGTATATAGGTCACACAATATTCTTCCCAAAACGAGAACGATAACAAGTCAGGTAGTAGTCGCAACTGCAGTACAAACAGGTCAAGCATGACACGTCTATTTATAAACACTGCGAGTTTTAGTTCACTGTGTCATCTGCCAAGTTGTCAACACGTGGCTTTGTGATGTTCGTGTTTGGTGATTTACATTCGTTTAATACAAGCTCTGTCTGTGTAAACATTACGCGAGTTTGCCATACAGTTAATAAATCAAATTATGTTGATATATTGGTACAAATTATAGTATAAATAATCAGTATAAAGTCATAGGGTGAAAATAGCGGATAACCGGTTTTGATCCGGTTACACGTCGCGGTTAACCGGCTACAAAAATAGGTCAACCGTTTCAGCACTACTGGTGACCTCATTATGCAAATGTCAGACACACTATATCTAGGCTTGAAACCAAATGTACATTCATTATTGAAACAAGTGCACACTAATTGAGGCGATTGTTTTAGCACATAACTAACTCTTGATATATATAAAGGATTTTCAACCATTTAAAGCCACATGGTCATTTGCAGATGAGGTCCCCAGAGGGTAAATTTAGTGATGCTACCCCGCATAGCAGAATGAGGTCCCCAGAGGATGAATTTGGAAATGCTAGCCCGCTATGCGGGGTAGCATCACTAAATTCACCCTCTGGGGACCTCATTCTGCAAATGACAGGCACGCTATTTCATGGCTTTCCAAAATACACAATATTATTCGCTTTTGAATTTTTCTCAGTATCGAAATAGGTCGATAAATATCTGAGCTACCTTTCTATGAGCATTATGTAACCCAAAAAGACGCAAGAAGCAGATTGAAGTAATGAAAAATACAACTGTGAATACGGTGTTTGGGTCCCAAACACAAAACAGACATTTGCACCACATGGAACAGAAAATAGCATTCCGTGTTAGTCTATTCCTGATATGACTTCTGGAACAAATTTGAAAATGGTTTGAGAAATGGCTGTGACTTTGGCAAGTGTTTTTTCAGAACACACGAAGCCGGTATAACAATAGTTAATTTATTTATCGACCTATCGTATCCGTCATACCAAATTACGCAGAAAAAAATTTGGAGGTTCGAATGAGCCATTTCTGTTTAAGTCAAGATAACAGAATTCTTTAAAATTATTTTCACAAGTTTGATTTACAACAAGAGTCTATAGCATGCAGATATTCATGATAATCCTGTGTCAATTAATTAGCAGCAAATGTTTCAGAGATGATATATGGGTTGCTATTGATATATTTCAATTCAAATAATTTTACCTTCCAAATTGGACCAGTTGATTCTTATGACCCATGATGGAGAAAGCAGTGAAGGTAGTAGGTTTTTGAGTCTCAATATTTCTGTCTGGAGCTGCCTTCTGTCGTGGAATCGTCTGGCCTGTAGCAGGCTTAGTGATGCCTAATCTCCCAGCTAGCCTGGACTTAATTGTACCAGGTTGGACTTTATTCATCTGGAATTATCAAATGAAATAGGGCCAAAATTAATAAATTGTTTGTTTGTCCACACCCCTACCCAAATATTTTAAGGTGGGTAGGTAGGTAGGGATTTTTTTTTTTTTGCAAGGTGGAATGAATGGCATATTAAGGGTCCCCTCCATGGTGCAGGCCGAGGGTATTAAATTAATTAATATTAACAAATAGTCCGGGATTAATTTGATAACAAATTAAAAATTTAATAGTTGGAAAAACACAACAAGAACAATAAATAATTATGCTGTTCAGTCAGTTGCTGGAGTTTCTGACCGAAAATGAGCTTCTCAGGCAACATACCACTACTTAAAAAAAAAAAAAAAAATTCCAGTCGGCCGTTAAAATCGAGTCGGTCGGGGCGAGGACAAACAAATACCTTTTTAATTATGGCCTAGTTGATTTATAAAACAGAAATATGGAAAAATACAACTTGAGCAATGAAATAGCAAAAAGTTATATTTTCATCGGCTTGTTCTCAACAGATATTTTTACCGTTGTTTAACCCTTTAATAACGGGAGCATTAACCCTTGGAGTTCCAGGGGCCAATCTCATCGGCCCTAAACCTACAAAATAAGTCTGTTAAAGAATATAAGAATATATTATTAAAATTGTAAAAAATAAAAAATAAATAAAATTGTTAGGCCAATGCATTCTCTTATATATGCGAGGCGACCTATGGTCGACTCGCATATATAAGAGAATGCATTGGCACAGGGTATATGGGTTGATACAAAAATCGACCTGGCACTCAAAGGGTTAAAGATCCTGTGACAGTCATTCTCTTCTATATGCGAGTCTCCCATAGGGAGCCCTCGCATATATAAGAGAATTCACTGGCTTACAAGGTCAAGATATATATCTTGTTAGGCCAATGCATTCTCTAAGGCCACACAAAAAAAATAGTATGTTTCTCAAGTATCGCCGCGTCCGCAAAATACCCCCCGCTGGCTACTTTTTACAGCTTACAACAAATAAAAATATAAAAACATGCCGCCGCACAAAATCTTGGCGATGTCTGTTGATACCCGCAAAGCTCAAGTCGTCCCCGCCAGCGATGCAAGGGCGGTAATTCTAAAATGAAAGCGTTCCTTGCGTGCTCCGAGTGCCAGCGATGCAAGGGCGGTAATTCTAAAATTAAAGCGTTCCTTGCGTGCTCCGAGTGCCAATCGAGTTCACCCGTAACGCACCAGCGAACACGCGGTAAAAAAAACAGCATGGCGCTAATAAGTATGTGCGTCCGAAGGGGACCCAACATTGTTTGTCCTTGGACAATAACAAATGTGAATGCGTCTGACAACATTACCGAGGCGACAATCGCGTTCTTACAGGACCATAGTGAAACTACCGGTACTATGCGTGTTTACCTAGTTCGATTTCTGTCGGAAAGGATAAGCAGGACTTTCAGTTCGTTTCGCAGAACTTAAATATTACACAGGTTGCAGATATTTTCGGCAGATATTTCTTGATTACATTACCAATGGAAGATGCCGCACCAGTGTCTGCTGAAAACAGTGGAAAATCAGCATTTTCTGTACTCATGGATAATAAAAATGTTTTACCAAATTTCCAAAAAAAACAAAACAACAGCAAGGACGAAATGATAAACAAAATCATAAATTTCCTTGAAGCTAAGCAGCTTGGGTTTTCCCCGACACTATTGTTAACACTATAGGCAGGAATTTTGTGCAGATTGTGTCAAATGTGCTTTGGTATCTCGCGACCCACATGTTAATAAACTGAGTGAGAGATGTTGTCACATTCCGGATGGACTTCAAATTTTTCTTGGATACAATGATCCCAGAAAAAGTAAACACAAACTGCCGGTGCTTGAACTTTCAAAAATATTAGAATATTCTGGACAACTTGTTGCTGTATTGGAACAACCCTTCATACAGAAACCAAATTGGCGAGGCGTAAAGGATCTCCTGAATAGGCTACATTGGAAATCTAGCAATTAACGTTGTAATAGTTTCAATTAAAATATTTATGTGAATAATGCTACATGTACATGTACATGTATCAATAGCATCCAACTGAAGCTAAAGAGTTGGCCATTCAGTACTCAAATATGAGGGTTAATATAGTTGAATTGCTAATTAAATCTCTGAGATATATATTTTTAATTGATAATACAATTAATCATCAATTTAGGAACAAGTCCTTTCGGACTTTTAGTCCCATCAACATATATTTATATTAGCATAAATTAATGTGAGTCAATTTTTAAAAATCTGTTTCATATCTCCTGTGATACAAATGTACGTCGATTTGTTCTTTAAAGTGTAGAAGTGTTGGAGCTTCTACAACGATTTCTGGCAACGAGTTCCATTCTGCGCATACTCTGCTCGAAAAGAAAAACTTACGAATGTCCTTATTTTTGGAACAAATGTTTAGTTTCCATGAATGTCCCCTGGTCGATGTATATTGCGCTTTCTGAAAGAACTGATCCGGGGTGGAATTATATTGACTGCGTAAATATTTGTAGGTTTCGATGAGATCACTTCTTAGCCTTCTGTATTTAAGGGATGGTATATTTAGAAATACCATTCTGTCTTCATATTCGTACTTTCTGTAACAACACACAAGGCGCGTTGCCCTTCTTTGGACTCGTTCAAGCTTTTGAGATTGTCCGATAAGATGTGGAGACCATACGTTATCGCAGTATTCTAATATCGGCCTCACCATTGACGTATATAGTCGTTTCAAGATGCCCGAGTCTAGCTGGCTGAATGTTCGGTTTATTACTCCCAGGATATATAGAGGAATAGTGTTTAGGATATTTTAGTCTACCTAAAGGTCGTATACTTACCTACCCGGTACTGAGTCTACGGACACGGGCTATGATTCTCATTTCCCGGTGCACATGCATGTCTGAAAACCCCAATATAAAGCTAGCTCTCACAATTTTGTATGTGGCCAATGAACTCGCACAGGGTTAATGATAACTGCTGCAGCAGGATTTCAAAATCAGGGTAAAACTCTGCGATTTAACTTATCACGTAAAAATTCACACTCAGACACCGGGAAGTGAGAATCCTAGCCAGTGTCTGTAGACTCAGTACCAGGGTGCTGAGTAAATGACCTTCAGGTATGCTGGATTTGTTTTAAACCAAAATATTCTTGTTATTGTTATAAAACATTTGTTATTTCTGCAATAAATTTGAATGCTTTAAATGAGAGATCTTATTTTATTAAATACAGCATCCATAGGGTACACACCTTTGCATATATATATAAAATAGACAGCTTTATTTTCCAACAACATATGAAAACAGATCATGATCATGAACAAACAAGGTAAATATACATTACACACCATGTTACAAGAGCCAAACTTTGTCTTAAGTCAATCTTTAATCATAAAAGCATGTCTGCCCATCATTTTTATACATAAAAATTCGGCATAAAAAACCTGCCTGCCGGTAAAATTCAGCCCAAAAAAATAAAAATAAAAACCTGCCTGCCTGCTGGATTTTTTTGAAAAAATACTTGAGAAACACAATATTTTTTTTGTGTGGCCTAATATATGCAAGGCTCCCTATGGGCGACTCACATATATATTTTCGCAAATTTTCTAGAAACTCCATCACTCACATCAAAATCACAATGTCAATTAACTCTTTATATAAGGCCACAGGAAGTTGATTCTCTGTTTCTCAGACACTTTTTTTCCCAAAGCAGGCAGGCAGGCAGATTTTTATATTTATTTTTTATGGCCAAAATTTACCGGCAGGCAGGTTTTTATTACCATATTTTATGACCAAAATTTCCCGGCAGGCAGGTTTTTATTTCCAATAATGTCGACACTATCCTTGCTGAAACCAAGTTTTTTTTCTTCCAAATATTCTAGAAATTTTTGGGTGAGTTCATCCCTTTTATTTATGGATTTGTCCAACTTTGGAAGCTGGAAAGTCTTTTCCATAAGAACACTGAGTGCAGACTTCGTTGGTGCATCCGCACTGGTAGTTGCACGTTGACAAGTACTTGAAGAAGTATTGGTGGTCACCGTGATCTTAAAATAAAAGCCACAAATGTCTGCAACCTGTGTGGCTTTCAGTTCAGGTGAGACGAAGTCGAAGTCTGATGTTTTGTTTTTTCCAACAGAAATGGATTTGATGCTTCCGCCGTGTTGGGACGTTATCCGTTCCGATAAATTCCGACATGTTTCATCGATCTCAACACTCACTATAGTCCAGGGGATAAGATATTTGTTGCCGTCCCACGCGCAAACATTCAGAATTGCAACCATTGTTTTAGCGGAAGTAGATCGGGCGCGTTCGATTAAGATTCCGGACATCGGCTTGTTCGATCTATTAAAAGATTGGAATTATGAGATAGAGTTGCGCCTCTTTGTCCACACCTGTTAACAATGGTCGATTGCGAACTTCACTGATTGCGAGCGGCGGGATGAATTATACTTTTTATTTTTGGTAGGCTATAAAAAGTACCCAGCAGCGTATTTTTTCGGGGGGCGGCGGTGTCTGAGAAACAGAGAATCAACTTCCTATGGCCTAATAAACACTCATTGATGAGAAATGTTAGATAATGCCAAATAAAATATATTATTTGCACATTGAAATAAATGACCGCACTGGACGTTTTATTTCCATTTTTGATATTATCACCAAAAAAAGTTATAAAAAAAAATCTATTTCACCATAAATGAACTCTTAACATCTCTGTGATTGATAGATTGATCACATGTATACAGACAGTGACATAGAACATTAAGTAGATGACTACATTCAAGAAAATTATCAGCTGATCATATTAAATAGTCGGGTGTAATTATTGTAACTCCAGAACAAATGAAAGGCTAGTCGGGTGTACTTATTGTAACTCCAGAACAATTGAAAGGCACTGGAGGATATTTAGGACCACATGTCATAATGGAGAGGTGTCAATTAATAGACAACAATAACAATAACAATTGTGTATAGTCAGGGGCATCAGAACATTATTGGTAATACTTATGTCACAGGTAGAATAGTAGCACAATGTAATTTTAATATCATATTAAATGAGTGTATAGTCAGGGGCATCAGAACAGTATTGGTAATCCCTATGTCACAGGTATTATAGTAGCACAATCATTAATGTAATTTTAATTTTAATATCATATTAAATGAGTGCATATGCATCCTCCCTCCCTCAATGATTGAGAAAAAAAAATTGTCTGAGACTAAAATAAAAAAAAATTGGACTAAGTTCAACTTATTATGTGAACATTTCCCACCTAGGAATATGAATCATTCTGCTCTTGGATTATCTGTTTTTCTGCCTGTATTACTTAAACATCCATCCAAATGAATAGTAGGCCATTCCTATGTATTCTTTTATAAATCAATTGGAGAATCCATTTAGTATATAGACAGGGTCAACTTGAGTCGGCAAGATTATTTCCTTTACAAACCAATGGTACTTACTGAGTCATTCAACTGCCGTGCTAGATATGCATCCAGTTCAGCCCTCTGTTCTGTATTTTCCTCTATAGTAACTTTCCGAATAGATGTTTTCTGAAAAATAGATAATTTTGTAAGGAAATGTTTCGAATTGCCATTTGTGAATAGAATATCAAAAACTACCAATTTGAAAATGCATCCATAAATGCTATGGTTAAATACGTTCTGAGGTTTTACTATCATTACAGCCCGAAAATATTTCCAAAAATGTCAGAGGAATAATACTGTGGCGTTCCATAACATATTTGGCTAGCTTCAAAGGGTCTAACTTCCCCACCTTCATGTGAACTGAATTCTTTTATCTCTTGATGGGAGCTGCGCTGGTGCAGCATTAAAAACCCTCTGCCAGTGCATTCTCTTATATATGCCAATCCTCCATTGGGACCCTTGCATATATAAGAGAATGCACGGGCTTACATGGTCAAGATAAATATGATTAAGCCTATATATTCTCTTATATATGCAAGGCTCCCTATGGGAGACTCGCATATTCAAGAGAATGCATTGGCACAAGGTTTTCGCAAATTTTTAGGAAGCTCCAGTCATGGAAGGGTTAATTATGAAATAAACCCGCTTTTTATTTGCCGATTAACGATTAGAGCAGAGCATGCCTGGAAATAATGTGTCATTTGCAGAATGAGGTCCGCAGAAATTTAATTCAGTGATGCTACCGCACAGCAGACTAACATCACCTAATTCAACTTCATTTGCTTAGGCATCTTCTGGGAAGTATCTACAGTCTCAAATTAACATTGTTTTAGCTACTTTTTCCCTTCTGTTCAGTTTCAGTATCCCCTAATTTGCAGAAGATAAAATGCATAATTGAGGTGACTAAAGGGTGAACATCACCAACTTCAATCTGATCCTAGGTCTCCCATAGCAGTTGAGGCCTAAACAGAATGAGGTTCCCAGAGGGTGAATTTGGTGATGCTAGCCTTCTGTGTGGGATAGAGCAGGAGGAGGGAAAAATAAAAGGCTTTGAGTTTTTATTTATTTTTCTAATATCAAAAAATTATTGCATGATTGTTATACTTTTTGCTTTCCTGAGTCCAAGAACACAGCAGAAAATCTATTAACAGCTTCAGAAAACTGACATAAGAAGGGATCGGAGATCTTGTTATGCCAATCTTTGCAGCACATCCTGTTTATACTGAATGTTCAGGAACACGTATTTCTAACATATAACAACTATCTAACATAGCTGGGTGTTCTATACCAGACTTTCATTTTTGAGGCACGCGATCGCTCTTGCGCACCATCGCACGGCTAAAATTGAAAACCAGTGAGCGAGCGATCGCGCACCTAGGCCAATACAGAGAGCGAACCTGATAACGCTATTTTCAGTGTCTACCCAGACGAGATTGGTTAATAATGTGTCCCGTTTTCCGTTTTATTACCGCGTTGCGAGAATGCCTGTATGCCTGAATGATGTGTCGCGAGATCAAAGGTGCTGCGACCTAGTTACCAATTCCACAGTTTAAGTTATTTGAGGTCACACGGTGTGACGTGTCGAATGCACTATATGTCTGAGACTGAATGATTCGAAGCTAAAAATACCTTTCTATGTATGGCTTATGATGTCACATAAATTCCTGGAAAATCAAAGCGAGACCACGTGGCCGGGAGATGTTGATATTTATTCTGTCAGCATGGAATCTGAGTATTAAATTGATTTCTTATTAATAATTATGAATTACAATTAATATAGGAGCATGTACAATATAAAACATAGTGTGTAACATTCACTTGTGCTTATGGATAGTGGATTAAGCAGTGTTAAACCATCAAAGAAATTCACTGGACATCGATCGTGAGTAAACTAATTCAATTTATGCGGCATTTATGAATGTATTTCCGCTGTTTATTTGATCTTGATAGAAATCGCGCGCCTGGCCAAAACCCAGCGAGCGGGACTCTGCACACTTACATTTTCTAAAAATGAAAGTCTGCTATACCTTTTTCTTGCCGCCTTTTTTCTTTAGTTTGCCTTTCTTTTTCAGTCCAGATTTCCCTTTTTTCTTTGAAAGTTTCTTTTTGCCAACTTTCTTCTTGCCTGACTTTTTCTGCAATCCAGAGCTCTGTCCTCTACTAGTTGCTAGCTCGGACCCAGACTAAAGAAATTTAAAAATTAAACAAATTCTATGTGAATGGCAATAAGACCTAAACAAAAGTTAATGTTTCTGGCAGCCTGCCTGCATTTAGCCCCTATTAGGATTTTATTGATCTCATAAAAAAAAACACAAAAAAACACAAAAACAAAAAAGATATCTATTCATCTCTGATCATAGTAAAACTGTGCTGATCAGTCGCGGATCTGTATTATACCGGAAGTCAGCGTTTTAAGATGGTGCATCCTTTTGTAGATGGGCCAGTTGCTCACACGTTCGTTTTTGATTCAAAATGCTACCAAGGCTACATTATCCCTTCTAATACATAGCGTAAAGTGCTCATTGTGTCCTGATATATCATTTGTGCCGTCAGGGTTCCATATAACGATCAAGCCTTGAAATAGTGTGTCTGTCATTTGCAGAATGAGGTCCCCAGAGGGTGAATTTAGTGATGCTACCCCGCATAGCAGGCTAGTATCACCAAATTCACCCTCTGGGGACCTCATTCTGCTCACAGCTCAGCAGAATGAGGTTCCCAGAGGGTGAATTTGGTGAAGCTAGCCCGCTATGTGGGGTAGCATCACTAAATTCACCCTCTGGGGACCACATTCTGCAAATGACAGACACCCTATTTCAAGGCTTGATAACGATGTTTCCACACAAAAATATAATTTCCACCCATCCGCCCCTTCTTTATTTCCCTCCATTAGCAGACACATCACTATTTATTTTTTTTTAGGTCCAAGCTGTGATATTTTCGAAAACAAAACTCAAGATAGATAAATTCTTTAGTTTTCAATCATATTTGATCCTATCTATTGATGCAGGCTTATATCGGTATTCAAATAAAAGCGTTTGATAAGATTTGTTCAATAATGTTGTTGCGAGCAGATACTGCATCCAGTGTAATTCTATACAGCTTGTTATTTATTGTGGTTTCACAACCAACAAGCTAAGGCTTTTTTTTAGAATATGATCCCTCCCCAAAATTTTGGGCCAACATGATGGTTTTATAATTTGAACACAAGTCAAAAGGTCTGAACCATAATTGAATAAATTTGGGTCAAACTATTTTAAATAGTAAGTTAATAATTAATAACTTTTACAATTAGTAACAAGGGAGTGGTAAAATATGCCCTTTAGCCATTTCGAATTGCACTACAGCAAAATATAATAACAATTTGAGCTTACAAAGAATATCTGATATACCCCTAATTCCTATGGAATGTATGCACTAGTTATTTACCACAGATGACAGCTCAACGATAGCTTGTGTAAGCCGATCTCTCTCCGCTCGGCTCTCCTGGATGCGAGCTCGAACCCTCTCCGCCGCTCTTGTCCTGGCAATAAGCCTTCGACTTCTTGGCCTCGAGGATAACATCGGTTGTACCTCAGCCATTGCACTAGACAATTCTTCAGCAGCATTATTATCCTCTGAAAGAATTAACTAAATATCAAGTACTTTAACAACTTTATAGGAGAATGGATGCGACACCAATTTACAGTCCTTCGATTTTGAAAAATGCTGGCGCGCAGTTTATTTTGCGTCTGATTTTGGATCCAGGTGCACAATTTTGCTTTAGTGCACTTTGGGAAATAGAAGTTATAACTGATGCATGTGCATGTAAACATGTATATAATAGCTTAATGCACTCAAATAACATTGCTTTGTGCTATTTTAATAAAACAAAACTTCAAACAAAATGTTCATTGTTGGTTTTATACTTCAACAAAAAGTTTCTTCCTGGGATCGTTTTGTACACCGCTGACTCAAGGGAATATATATTTCCCGATTCTAAAGCCAAAACATTTTGAAAAGCATGCGAGTCCACGGTTTTTAATATAATTTTTTTATTTCTGGAGCACACGCCAATGAAGCATTCCACCTCCACATTGGCTTACCTAACAATATTTATCTTGACTTTGTAAACCAGTGCATTCTCTTATATCTGTGAGGCTCCCTTTGGAAGACTCTCATATATAAGAGAATGCACCGGCAAGGTATCTTTAATGCTGCACCAGCGCAGCTCCCATCATAAAAGGGTTAATAGACTCCATGTGATATATTTCATCAAAACCCTTCCAATAAAGTGTCATTGACATATTTTTTTATTGAGATTGCTTTGCATGACCTAAGGATTCCACTTTATTCCTCACCTTCTGACTGGCTGGATGAGCAGTTTGGGCAGAACCACATTTCAATTGGAACGCTGCTCAGTGGTGGTGAAAGACACTCACAGTGGAAGCTGAAATAGCAAGCAATTATAGCATGAGTATGCAGGGTTTCGACCAGGGGAAAATAAATGAGGCCATATCAGGTTACTCTTGGGCTCCAAATAAAAGTGCAGGCCCAAATAATAGTGTAGGGGGGAATTCCATACAAAGTTAATTAAGGCAAAAAAAAAAAGGGTTTTGATTCTCGGGCAAAGCCGCGTCAGGAAAAAAGGCCCGCGTTGAAGCATTTTATTACGATTTTCAAATGGACCGATGCTGTCAAATGATAACACGAAAATGGGAAACTAGAAAAGAGAAATTATTTATGTTTCAAACATTGAATATGATAGACATACAATGGTGTATGTGTTGGTATTCAACAACAGACACTAGGCCATGATAACTACCAGGTATATTGTCACCACAAGCTGCCCAAACCCCAAGTTTATTAAGTCAAATGTGTCTCCGTGCTGTAAACAATTATGTGATTTCCAATTTCGGGAACGCAAACCGGAAAGAAATATGGTGCTTATTGGCGATGTGTATGCTGGTTTAATTTAATAGTATTTGAAGTTTTTATGGCTAGCATGTATAGTTACTATAGTATAGATGGATAAATATTAAAGTATATAGATAGATATAAAATGTATAATCCCGATTTAAACTTTGATTGTTTTAGTTCCGTTTCAGTCTTTGTTGTATTCCGTGTTTTATATACGCAGTAACAGAGAACGAGAATCGAACGAACCTCAAACAAATCTGTCCATGCGTATTCTCTTTAATTAAGTTTAAATTCACCGATGTTACTGAATATATTTGGCGACAAAATTATCCGAGAGCACTATTTTATAGTGTGCAAATATATTTTTAATCGTTGTATTTTGGCTTGTTGGAAATAAAGCGTGATCCATAACCGAAAAATCGTAATTTTATTCCCAATGATTCAGTGATTTTAGAAATTAGAAACAACTCGGTAGTCGGTGTCAAGGCCGTTAATTGTGCATAGATCATAGATGTACTAAACTGTGAACACTACCGAAAGAGTGTGCCTTTGAATGCAGAAAATCAAGAAACAGGTACCGCTATATTTAAAGTAATTGACCACCTATAACGCGGTGCCACCCCGTTAATACCGCGGTATTCCCCAATACCGCGGTACTGATACTGCTTATTAACGCTTCAACACCGCGCATACCGCGGTGACACCACGATGCATGCGGTCACAGTTCGTGATGATTTTAACGGACAATTTGCGCGGAATAAAAACGAAGGACACTGAAGAAATCTTCATTTATTGTGGTTATTTGATTTACTTATTATTGAGGATGATGTGTTTATGCCGATAGTGATTTGTCCATGTGTACAATATGTTTTTGCCAATAGTCCGTATGCATCTGCTACATGTATTGTTTATTGCCGTAAAGTCAACATGGGAATTTGACAAATGTGGACGCTTACAATTTGACATTTATAAGAAGCAAACAAAAACATAACCACGTGGTTGAACACAATTTGACAACATGACCCACGATGACGTCATCAAGGGAACTTCCCCATCAAACGACTGACGTATTTAATTGTCGAATTATACATCATTTTGTTTAAACCTTTGGGTCAAGGGCTGAGTGGCGCAAATCGACAATGAGATCAATACAAGTGATAACACTGATCGACTGAGAGGAACTAGTAATCATGACGTGTATTGTCACTCAGGACAAATCATGAAGCTTGTGGATATATTAAATCGAATTAGCCATAACCCGGACGCTGGAATCACTGATTTTTTTGCCACTTTTTAGTCTGGAGATTAACCAGGGATTTACAGATTAGGATATAATCTATGGATAAACTGCCCGGGATAATCTATAACAAGAGCTACGCTGGGCGTGCAATATACGCCTTCTCTTGGGTCGGCGGAAACTGGTAAAAAAGGGGCATAACTCTGGTAAAAATTGGCGGACGGAACTCAAATTTGAACTTGACCTGTGTTTTGGTGGGAGAAAGTAATATACCAAATTATCATTGAATCCGATAAGCTCTAGTAAAGTTATCATCCGGACAACAAATTTCAGGGATTTTCTAAGTCAAATTACGTCAAATAAGGGGCATAACTCTGGTGAAAATTGGCGGACGGAACCCAAATTCGAACTTGAGCTGTCTTTTCTCCTAATAAACCCACATACCAAATTTGATTGAAATCGGTTCCCTCTAACTAAAGTTATCATCCGGACAACAAATTTCAGGGATTTTCTAAGTCAAATTACGTCAAACAAGAGCTACGCTGGGCGTGCAATATACGCCCTCTCTTGGGTCGGCGGAAACTGGTAAAAAAGGGGCATAACTCTGGTAAAAATTGGCGGACGGAACTCAAATTTGAACTTGACCTGTGTTTGGTGGGAGAAAGTAATATACCAAATTATCATTGAATCCGATAAGCTCTAGTAAAGTTATCATCCGGACAACAAATTTCAGGGATTTTCTAAGTCAAATTACGTCAAATAAGGGGCATAACTCCGGTGAAAATTGGCGGACGGAACCCAAATTCGAACTTGAGCTGTCTTTTCTCCTAATAAACCCACATACCAAATTTGATTGAAATCGGTTCACTCTAACTAATGTTATAATCCGGACAACAAATTTCAGGGATTTTCTAAGTCAAATTTCGTCAAAAAAGGGGCCATAACTCTTGCAAAAATTATCGGATTAAAACGAAATTCGGACTTGAGCTGTATTTCGATATATGTAATCCACAAAAAAACGGGTTTTGCGTATAAACATTCCAAAATCGAGTTATCATCAGGAAACCAAAAAACATAAGAAAAACTGAATTTTCTGAGTCGAAAAAGGGGCATAACTCTGCCAAAAATGGTCGGACAGAACCCAAGTTCGAACTTGACCTGTGTTTTGGTGGGGAAAAGTAATATACCAAATTTGGATTCATTCCAATAAACTATACTAAAGTTATCATCCGGACAACAAATTTCAAGGATTTTCTAAGTCAAAAAACGTCAAATAAGGGGCATAACTCCGGTGAAAATTGGCGGGCGGAACCCAAATTCGAACTTGAACTTACTTTTCGGCTAATAAACCCACATACCAAATTTTATTAAATTTGGTTCACTCTAACTAAAGTTATCATCCGGACAACAGGTTAACGGATGGACGGACGCCCGCCCGGACGGCTCGACGGACGGACGGACAGACCATACTATAATACGGCCTTTTTTTCAAAAGGGCGTATAAAAATCAGTGATTATTGTATGCATTAATTAATGTAATTATTATCTTATACACTCTGCCAATTTTGTTAAAAACAAGTTTTATGCAGGAAGCATCATGCAGGGTGAATTATTTTTTCATACAAATAAAACAAAAATTGATAAGTTTCATTTAAATCTTACGAACATGTTTAATTGTGCTATTTTTCTGAAAGGTGTTGCTTATTATATCCAAAGTTGAATTAATCAGAATTCTATTGTCAACCATGCAGCAGATGTATAAGCGACCATGTTCTGAATGCGACAGGTCGTCATGGTAATCTTCAGCCCTGAGTGGAACTCCAAGTATCACGCAGTGAACTTTACGCTACTTTGAAGTTGCCGACATCGGCTGTCAAATTATAAACTCCACCCATCGCCTGGTGTCCGGGCACTGAGGTGTCTTCCAATAAAGGCCATAAAATGAGGGGTGAAGGAGAGGGCCTCTCGGCCCTTTCGACCATCCCAGGGTTAGCCCCCCCCCAAATCACATACCTTAGTCTTCCAACACATACCTGCCCTTGAAATAATTTCACCATGCACCAAGTATGAATATGTTATGACGGAATGTTTTTTTAAATTTTTATTCGATAAGTAAGATGGACATTCTAAGGCAGCGATTGGCATTGGCACGAAGCCATGGAAATCACACAGTGATTCTCCTTATATCTGTGGAATTTAATAAGATCCTTAATTAAGGCTTAGAGACGTATTGTTTTAACTTTCTGTGTGACAACCCAGCCCGCAGGAGCCATCATTTAATTAATAGATATTATAGCAATGCCGTGAATCATGCGTCAAAAACACGAACATTGCACTCGCATTTATAAACAAATCATATTTCTCTTGCTATTCCACATAGTTCAAATCATTTTGAATTTATTCCGTATCCCCCGCTCCGATTTTTAGAAATAAACCGCGAATAAAGCATGTGATTGACTACCCTACGATCATTTCCAGCTACGATTTTTACGTACACATGACTGCGATTACATCGCAATTAAGTGGAAGTTATCAAGGATATGCCACGATTTCGCATCTAAAATCAAACGGTGCTTGATATTATTTTTTGACTTGCGACATTGTCGGTTACTTCCTCGACGGAAATCTTTCCACTTACAATTGAATTGTTGTTGTCTGAACGTTCACTAAATACATCCCTTCAAAGAGTTCCGTGAAAATCACCACGGTATGCATAAAATTTAACGCGGTGCCTGCTATAAGACCGCGGTATCCTTACCGCCCAATACCGCAACTCCACCGCCGTGACCGTCTCGATACCGCTACCCGCTTATTACCGGTATCACCGCGGTCATGACCGGGGTATCACCCCATTTTTCTGGTCAATTACTTTGAGAATAGCGGTAACTGAGGTGTGTTAGATGCAAACTAAAATTAAATGCAACAAACAGTCTGACATTTAAATAAAAATTATGAAGTGTTTTCCATGTTACTGACATTGAAAAAAATCTCCCAATTTTTCACTAAATCTCCCTATTTCTGAGGGCAAATCTCCCTATTTCCAATTATGAAAGTAAACGGGTCTGATATAAATAGATATATACTATAAAAAGGTACATACATATATCAAATATACCAACAATATATATATGATGTACAGGTAGTATAATGTGATAATTGGTCATTCTTTATAGTGGAATACATTAGTTTATAACAAAACAATGTTCTCCTTAGATTTTCTTAACCTGGGAAGGTATAATAACCCATGCTAAGTATGGGCATTATCCCCATAACAAAAATAAAAAATAAAAATAAAACCCTCGCTCCCTCATCGATTCTCCAAAAAAATTGCCCGAGAATCAAAACCCTTTTTTTTTTTTGGCCTAAAGTGCAAAACATAAAAAATAACTGTGGTTAAACAAATTATTTTTATAGTACTACTGTACTAGTAGGTCAAGTATATGAATCAACATACATGTAGTATGTGTCATGTGATGTTTTATTCAATATTTAAATGTTCACATGTATGTCATATACTTGAATATGTACATGCATAAAGCTATAAGCTCATCATTTTGATATCAGAATCATATAGAAATCTTGAGTTTGTGCTGATTTCAATTTTTATAGCCTCAAAATTAATAAATGTGCAGACCCAAATAAGCACTGTGCAGGGGGGGAATTTCCCAAGAAAATAATAAACGTGCATGACTGCATGCATGTTTATTTGGAGCCCAAGAGTATTGGGGAAACACATAATGATATGGTGCGACCATCTTCGCCCTGCCAGGAGAAAATTTTGATGGTTGTCACTGAAAAGTAGCCATTTCCTTGCACCTGAGATACTCACAAAGCTATCCAAAGCTACATATATTACGAAAGTTGATCCCTTTCCATCATACTAGATAATTCCACTTGCTTGCATGAACTGGGATCCCCCCAAGTACCCCTATTGCCACCGCAGTGTACTTGCAGTTCGACCCGATGCCAAGGTTTGTAACCACAGATGAGCAAAGTAGCCGATGGCAATTACACCATAGCCAAACAGCAACTACACCATGCCCCAACTACAGTTGGCCGGTATAACAGCACAGAAGTTGCCGTTTGCCTAAGTTCATACACTTCTTGTGGCGATAGGTGTAGCTACCAACCCCAATTATCCAACACCCATCAGACACCATTTAATGTCACATGTGACAAATGATAGGCATGTCTACATACCCTCGGTCACACCCATCACATAGTAACATCTGTTCTTCTCTATCATACTGGCCACAGAGTTCACAGGCCACAAAGAAAAGAAAATCTTCATCTTTCTCAGGATTTCTCGACTCCACTGGGATCTAAAACATAACAAACATTACATGGTTAGGCTGGATTTAATGTGCATGACATTTGCAGAAAGAGGTGCCCAGAGGGTAATATAAATATTCATATTTATATGTCGGAAAAAATTATAATAAATAAATTATAAAATAATTGTGGTACATTTTTTTATACAAACTTGCTCCGTACTGAGATCGAACATACCAGTTTCCGGATTAAAATTTCCAATTCATACACACTGTCATGATGAATTGCGTTTGCAAAAATGTGTCCATGATACTTTATTGGGTTATTTTGTTAGGAAATAAATTACATGGAATCTATCTTCTAAATTTTATGGACATTTATGTATGGGTAATAATGGCCACAGAAAACTAAAATTAAACCTAGAGCTAGTAGTGGGTGGAATGGTTTGAGGTGAGCCCCAGAAATAAAAAAATTAAATGTTTGCATGCTTTTCAAAACATTGGCCTGAGAAACAGAAAATTTACTAAGCATTGCCTTATGTTCTTATAAATTTAGTATACTCAAAGAATATAAACAGACAAGTGCACACCAGGCACCATACAATATGCTTGCTTTGCAGATTAATTAACACTTTATCTACTGAATAAATTATCCCATTCAGTTGCATAAGTATACATTGGAATGGTCTATTATCCATTTGGAGGGGTGTTCGGGTAATAGGGCAAGATTTGATGACGTCACACAACACGTGTTCCTAGCAGCGGTAGGCAAAACATTGACCAGTGTCTACCAGATGTTCTTTGTTTACACTGAAGAGCGGTCAAAATATGCGTGTTTAAAAAATATGTATGAACAACAAAGAAAGATAAACGGCAAAAACAAAATATGGGAATAGTTGTTATGTTAATGGGTGTTCCAATTTTTCGTGTTTATATTTCCGTTTGATAAATATAACTACTTATATGTTCAGATTAAGGTAGATTGTTTATATCAAAGACATATGTATATGATACGCAGAATAATTGTAATCGACTAATTCATGAAATACTATCATCAGAATAAAACATCTATGGAGTTGAATGACTACTTCAGCTTTTGTTTATATTTTCAATTTGATCGCTAAATGGTTGTGACAATTTAAAAACTTCCCCGAGTTCGGTGCAATTCTCAACGCGACTTCTATCATTTTCACTAGCGCCGATGTAAATTCTTATATATACATATATACACCTGGCTGTGTTTATTTTATTTCTCTTTCGTTTGTCTAGAAATTTATTATTTTGTACTCCCGTTTCTAAATAGCATGCATGGGGCGCAAGGATATTCACCCGATGATAAAGATGGGCGAGGCAGTGTTTTTTCTTGTGTATGGCACAACTCAGTTAATAGAATATTTGAAACAAGTTGTTAAAAGATACGGGCTGCGTTGGTGGGGGTATGCTGTTGAAATATTCACCTCCGTCAAAAATCGCCATAAACAGAAAGAATAGTAAAATATAGACAGATTTTGTTCTAAAAAACAATCAGAAATATGGAATAAACAGTATGTTATTGTCAATTTCCCCCTTTGTTATGTAAACAAAAACAAAAAACGTTACGTTTCCTGGCTTTTGTTTAGATCCGGATATGGTAAACATAAAGAGCGTTTTTTTTACTGTTTTCCTGATATGGAAATAATAAAGAGCGTTTATATCATTTTTTGTATGATTAACCAATAGAATTGCACTGTGTTATGTAAACAGAAACACAACTTCTGTAACACGAGCAGGCTCTTGTACACCATCGTACGTCTTGACGACGATATACTATTTACGTGCTGATTAATTATGTTTGGCATATGAACAAAACTATGTATATAATAATATTCCTTCTGTTGATGACATTTCTGAAACAGCTCAACAATTTCTGCAATGTACGCCGCCCGTGCCTTTAAGAAAAAGACACACTCATGTTTCAACAAAAAAAATCTTGCACACGAATCAATAAAGAACGTTTGTCGTTACTATGTTCATACGTTTTTATCGACGTCTTATCTCGCCTTTGAAATTAAATATACGGACGTCGCATGTCCAAACGGTCCTTAACTGGTGCATATACCTAGTAAATAAAGAACATTGGGTACTAATTTCCGCTCGTATGTGAGCCATGTTCCTTGATTTTATAAATTCATATATTTTGCTCGTTACTATGTCAAGTCAATCAACATCTATACCTAATGGGACAATTCACAAACTGCATGATAAGCTAAGGCCTGTTTTAAACGACGTGTGATACACATGTATAACTGGCTATTTTCCTGGTGAAATAAGAGAGTCGGCAATTGATCGTGTATTACAAGTCGTATAAAACCATGATACTCGTCGAAATTCGTCCTTACACGTGTCGACGTATTACACGACTGGCCTGGACGCGTAACTCATCACTTGTTCGTCAATTACGCGTCGCTGATTTATACGACGGGTATGACACGAGTAACGGAACACAATATGGCATAATATTTCACCCCATTTTGAGCCCCAGGGCGATCGCACATGCGCAGAAGAGTTATGACAACTTGTTTTGGTCGGGCTGTACTGAAATCGATATCACTTGTCTTCTACGAGCTCATTCTTGACGAGATGGTGACGAATATTGTCAAGGATATGGTTAAAAGTCCCCCGACTAATTCGGAATGTTTTTTTGAAGTGTCTGTCGCCATAGGCATTGACTGTTTCGAACCAACCCTGGTTTCGAAGAAGGCGTCAGCATGACCGATTTTGCTCCCTAGGGGCACACAATTGCATATTCAGTTGAGATACTGACAACATTAATGTTCTCAACATTAACTCCCTTTGACGCAAAAGCATGAGAAGAATTCCATTGCGTTTTGTATGCTCAGCGCGCATCCGTAACAGTTTTAGAAGGACAAGATGTCGTAGATTTATAGCGGACGACATGACTTTATTTGCTTACGATGGGTTAACTCCCTTTTGAGTTAGTCGGATTGGCGTAGTAAATGTGTGTGAGAATCGTAGTGTGTTTAGAAATAGTTATAAATACAATTAGATGCGAAAGAATAATCAGTACGTCCCTTGACGCTAGTCTAGATTACACGTGTAAAGTTAACACGTCATATAAATCAAACGTTAAAAACTCGTGTTGACGACGAGTTAACGTTACACGTGTATTACACGTCGTATAAAACAGGCCTGACAGAGATACCAAATTACAATTGCATTCGTCGCTGCACGTGTTATTGATATAAAATGAATATGCATGGTGGACACAATTGCAACCAAATACTTGAACTTGGTGATGCATTTTATATATCGCGCGTGTGTGTGTGTGTGCTAGTAAATGGACCACCCGGGCGAATTTACCAAATACAAAACAATAACACCCGCAGTAACCGCATGACCACGTGTCGAAATATCCTCCAAATTGTCACAAAATCGTCAGTTATAATTATAATCCGTGCCAGTGTTCACGTACGTATATGTTATTGTGCCACTGGAAGAACTTTACGTTAAATATTTCATGTATAAGAGGAAAGTATAGGGTGTTTTGCGAGACACCATTGTGTGTTTCTGTGTTAATCTATACACAGCTGGCCATGTTTTGCCTACCAGCAGCCAACACGTGGTCGCTGTGACGTCATTGTTCTCCCCTATAAAAGCAGACGACAGACAGAAAACCGATCCAGCACTAGCTTGTGGTGGGGTGCAGGAACTACAGACCCATAAGTGGTCATAGCTCTAAACGAGTTAGGAGCGGCATATACCAAAATATGCTAGCCCCGCTTGCCACTCTGTCTTTTCTTCGGGAGTAGGACGGCTTACGGCTCAAGAACCGAACACACTGAAATGTACTAAATGTATATAAATGTTTTAAAAAAAAATAAAGAAATTACCAACAATATAAAACCAAAAATCTATTGAATGTAATCATATATATCTCTGTACAAAACCATTTGCATATATCGTCAACAATTAAAGTATATCTTGTACAAAATCTTCGGATTTACTTCACCTATCGGAACCCAAATAACTCTGCACATAAAATTTGTCAGAGTCTTCACTCACGCCCGTGCTATGGGATGCAGGGCGGTCCATACAGACACAACGAAATAAACAAAACATACTGTCTCTGCGCATTTGGCTATAGCAGAATAGCGGTATGATGGCGCATTGAATCACATTGAATCACACGCTCTGCCTTGCGATTGTTTTTAAAACAACTAACAAACTAACACCATTTTAAAATTATAACACGGGGCCCCGCTCCTTTTTCAGCGCACCAGATGACACGCTCAGCTCAACCATATATTAAATTAAAAGGACCCACCGGGACACCCCTCACACCCCATATTAAAGCTCGTGGGCTCTTCCCCAAATAATCCATCCAATCAATTCAATCAACGAAATAACATTAATTCATTATGTCCGCTTTTGCCGTGTTCAGACATGATTATTTTCTGTGTGCTATATCTCCAACAACAACAAACCGTGGGGTGAAGGAGAAGATCACTCGATCTTTTCGACCATCCCGGGCGCTTCGCGCCCATCTACTCACTCTCAACACAGATAATACAAGAGCAGAAAGAATGATTCATATTCATTGGTGGGAAATGTTCCTATAGTCATTAATTGAACTTATCATATGAACATTTCCTAAGGGAACTAGTATTTAGCATAAAATTTGTACATTAGGCCAAAAAAAAAAGTGTTTTGATTTTCGGGCAATTTTTTTTTGAAAATCGATGAGGGAGCGAGGGTTTTATTTTTATTTTTTATTTTTGTTATGGGGATAATGCCCATAGTTAGCATGGGTTAATATACCTTCCCAGGTTATGAAATTCTAAGGAGAGCATTGTTTTGATATAAACTAATGTATTCCACTATAAAGGATGACCAATTATCACATTATACTACCCGTACATCAAATCTTAAATAAAGAATGACATAAATATATGAAATTGTACTATCCCTACATCATATAGGGATATACCAGAATGATATATATATACACTAGTACATGTACAATGTATATTTCAATTTCTGAACCATTGTTGATATATTTGATATATGTATGTACCTTTTTATAGTATATATCTATTTATATCAGACCCGTTTACTTTCATAATTGGAAATAGGGAGATTTGTCCTCAGAAATAGGGAGATTTAGTTAAAAATAGGGAGATTTTTTTCAATGTCAGTAACATGGAAAACACTTCATATTTTTTATTTAACTGTCATAGACTGTTTGTTGCATTTGGTTTGCATCTGCCACACCTCAGTTACCTATTTCTTGATTTTCTGCATTCAAAGGCACACCCTTTCAGTAGTTTCACAGTTTATCTATGCACAATTAACGGCCTTGACACCGACCGATTACCGAGTGTCTCTAATTTCTAAAATCACTGAATCATTGGGAATAAAATTACGATTTTTCGGATGGATCACGCTTTATTTTCATCAAGCCAAAATACACGATCAAAAATATATTTGCACACTATAAAATGGTGCTCTCGGATAATTTTGTCGCCAAATATATTCAGTAACATCGGTGAATTTAAAGAGAATACGCATGGACAGAATTGATTGAGGTCTGTTCGATTTGCGGTCTCACGGTTACTGTGTATATAAAACACGGAATACCACAAAGACGGAAACGGAACTAAAACAAACAAAGTCTAAATCAGGATGACAGGATTATAAATTTTATATCTATCTATAGTTATCCATCTATACTATAGTAACTATTCATGCTAGCCATAAAAACTTCAAATACTATTATATTAAATCAGCATACACATCGCCAATATGCACCATATTTCTTTCCGGTTTGCGTTCCCGAAATTGGAAATCTCATAATTGTTTTCCGCACGGTAACACATTTGACTTAATAAACTTGGGTGTTGGGCAGCTTGTGGTGACAATATACCTGGTAGTTATCGTTGCCTAGTGTCTGTTTTTGAATACCAACACATACACCATTGTATGTCTATCATATTCGATGTTTGAAACATAACTAATTTCTCTTTTCTTGTTTCCTATTTTCGTGTTATCAAATTGAAAATCGTAATAAAGTAGTTCCCGCGTTGAACCATTTTATAACGCCTTTTTTCCAGACGCGGCTATGCCCGAGAATCAAAACCCTTTTTTTTGTTGGCCTTATTATAGTTATGGTTAAATGGAAAGGGATGCTAGGAAATTAAACATGAGTTGCATTTCACATTGTAATCCCAATAAATTAAATATGGAGCACATATCTCTATTTAAACTAAAGTCCTACCACTAGGTCGCAAACATGTTAATAGTCATTAATAGAAATTATATTCCAATGAAACCTTATTTAGGGAACAAAAAAGATCTATCCACATCAAAAATATATTTTAGTGTAATAATTAACAAACCTTTTTGTAAACAACATCTTCAAAGGAATGCCTCGCGAGAATCAGCCTGAACACTAGTCTGTCAACAGGACACGTATTAACAGTCTGCAAAGAAAACCGAAGTGTGAGATGTAAGAACATTACTCTCACCATAAGTATATATTGTCTATATTCTCATTTAGCTTGCAATTTGGGAAATATCATTGAACCTTCAGAACATTTTAAAGTGTTGTTTCTGCCATGCCATATATTGTAGGGAAAATATTTCTATACTCAACATTCATATCTGTCTTTAATAATGTAATTATCCGACTTAACCACATAATCTCTTTGGAAATTAAAGCCAAAATAATATCAAGAGCGTAAAAATAAGAAAAAATGTCCCACGGCATACTTAATGCTAAGGTATGTTTTATTCCACATGTTGCAATGGCGTTTCCCACGGCATTGCTGATTGACGTGGCCAATTTTTTAGGACTGTAAAATTGAAAATGAAGGGGATCATTCTACGGTAAATGGAGATAAAACTGAAAATAAATTCATTAGTCACCTTTGCCCATTCCTGTATACACTCCAGACAGAAGCTATGATCACATGACTCAGGTGTCCCAATGTTTTGATCTTTGAACCTGTTTAAACAAATTGGACATCTCTCAGAGTCTTCCCCTTCCGACTCGCTCTGTTTATGAAATGCTGACTCGTTAATTTCCTGGAGGATATCATCAATGTCGATATCATCGTCATCGTCTCCGGCAGCGATTTCATCTTCCTCATCATCACTCTCCCAATCTGTCAAGATAGATAACTAAACTAAAATCTGCCAAGTTGGGCACTTGATTTTGGAGTTATTTTGGAATGTACTTGGGAAATTCAAGGATGTTAAGTCTGACCATTAACAACAATGGATTACATCCAGGTGTGTTTTTATTAATATCCTGAGAAAATCTTCAGGCATCTATCATTCAGGCTATTATCAATCCTTCGACAGCCTCGAGCCATAATCTCATTTTCATTATAATGAACAAGTTGTTTACATCATTCAGAGCACATGAGTGTATTTAAGGGGGTGTTTATACATTACCCGGCGAAGATCGCATTCGCTTTAGCCGGCAGCGATAACAATAGAGTGTTTATACTTCGCCGGATAAGAATTACGGCTATCCGGATACTCAGCTATACGGTTTTCAACTTTTGGATAAAATGATTTAGTACAAGCACCTGATTGTCGTATGGATTCTAATTCGCTCTGCGATTAAGTTAGATGTTTATCTGGGGTCATGCCGTCATGGGTGATTTCCTTTCAACAATTAACTCGAACAATATTATTGTGTAATCGCTGATAGACCAGCCCGCTTTCCACCTGTGTATATATTGGTCAGTGTGCCAGTTTGATTGTCTCTAATCAGCTGTCAGGTCGGTGGTCACGCACCTTGGTTATAAGCTATTATTATAAATACTAACCGATGATGGTACACGTACTCTGCATTTGCATGGTACATTTGTTGCGCATTCGAGGGAATTAATTCATGTACATGTATGTCCATATCTATATATGGAGGAAATGGGATGGCACGTTTCTATGGATTCAAACTTAATGGACAATTAGTTCAATAATCTAAATCTGAGTGTGGGACTGTTCATCTTTGGAATTTATCGACCGACCGTGGTTATGGCCAGGTGTGAGAATTTTTTTTAATCTGAACCCTGAAAATTGCAAAACCCTAGCATCCAGCCTTAAGATTTCCAATTGTTGGACATTTTCCAAACTTGACGCACCTCTAATAAGGTTGGATCATTTCCAACTGATGGTCATTTCAGTCCAACAATTTGGTAAAAAAATAAGCAAATGTTGCCTAAAGAAATCACCAATAACAAATTGTTGAAAATAAAACTACGAGAACAATTTCAACATATTGCTGATGTCAAATGTCCAACTATTGCCGTGTCAGGTATGACATTTCCAGCTTTTGAATATTTTAATTAAAGTTGGGATGAGACACCACATCGTCACGGCCCTATATACATGGACATGGTGAACGCCCGAGTAAAATGAAAAACATATTTTATTGTATAATGTGCAAACGGAAAATGTGTCACATTTGATTCGCGATGTTGAAACTTATCTATATAATATAAAATCAAATCCGAATGATTAGACACCAATGTGTAGATGTATGCGACGAAAAGATCTCAAAACTGACATGGCCATGCTTTTGGTGCGACACTCACTTCACAGGCTGTATATGAATCCAAACAAACCATTAACAATGTTTTTTTTAAATATCTATAAAATCACCAATAGCAATACCTGAAAGTTTGAGTTGGATATTAATAATTTCAGCATTTCCATTTCTAAAAAGTTTCATTTCACTATACTGCCCAACCATATCTCTAACAGGAAGCGGCTAGATGTTTACAGGTGTACAGCAATATCATATTTCAGTTCAGTGATAACTAAAACGAAAACTATTAACAAGTAAAGGAGACACATGAATATATGCGTATCTTCACCGGCGATGTGTAAACACTCTGCCCAACCTTCGCCGGCTAACGGGTTCGCCGGGTAACGGCTTCACCGGATATGTGTAAACGTCACCTAAGTCATATAATAAACCTATCATCACTATAATGAATTAATCTGGTCATAGCATTACGCCTCGTTGAAAAGGTCAGATCGCTGTTATCAAACTCTCAGCCTGCAGCGGCTCGTCTGATCCGGCGATCTGACCTCTTCAACTTGACAAGGTACTGTACGGCCAGATGAATTCACTGAAGTAATAATATGTACTCGTGTGTGCCAAATAGAAGTGCAGGATGTGTGGTTGAAATATATCAATTCTCACAGAAAAGTTGATATCATAAGGAAGATGGACATTTTTTACTACTTAATAACTTGAATAACTTGAACAACTATTTTTGTAGACTTGAGTAAAAAGCAAGTTTTTGTAACTGACAAGCTTAAAAGTGATATATGCACGGGAAAATGTGACCAATGTTGTCTAAATGCCCCATGTGCACAACATCTTGAAAGAAAAATCGACATTTTCTTGCAATATTTGTATAGCATTTGTTAATAAAATTACGAACAGAGCCATAAATTTTTTTAAACATGCAGACCCGAATAAGCATTGTGCAAGGTGGATTTTTCTCGTAAAATCAATAAACTTACAGGTATCTTTATTTCGAACATAAGAGTATTTATTACCTTCTTGCTCACCATTCTCTCCTTCGTTATCTTCGCCATCTTCATCATCTTCCTCACCATCTACATCTTCTGTTTGATGAGAACAAAAATAGATACTCTAATTCAGTCTTAGCATCCTGGGTTCCAGCCTACTTACGACATCAACATAATTTATGTATATAAGACAAATGTCTGTCTGTTTGTAACTCTTGTCGCAATTTTTGACCCATACCATTTACTAAATTTGGACCAGATCGTAAACATGTTTTACGGGGGTGGTAGAGAAAAGATATTCTATGAAATCACAAACCTCAACAGTTATATGTTGTTCTTTATCTGCGTATTCCAATATGTGAAGCATGGTTATTATATTTTCTTTCACCCATTGTTGTAGGGCTGTAACAATACCGATACACTTGGTCACGATAAGATATGAATCGCAATACATGATCAATGATACAATACACATCACCAACACTAATTTCATGATACACATGGCAAGATACGATATGTGTATCATTTGAAAGTGTATCGCGATGGATTGAATTCACGACAATAGTTAACAGTCCTACATTGTTTATTTTGTGATGGAATGAAAAAAATTTCCAATACTTTCATCAGGCATTTTTGTTGGGCCATCCCTAAGTTATTCATAAAACCTATTTCTAAATCTTAAAATCCATTACATTTTGTGAGAACAAAAATATAGTATTTCTACACCGAATCAGCATTTTTTACGAGAATAAAACTAAGAATCATGATTCCGATTCTTGTCAGATTTTAAGTCCTGGTATGGGATGAAAATGTACCTAGGATTAACCAGTAGATACAATAATACAGTAATGCTCAAAGTAATCGGGGAGAGCTTTCCGATGAATGGCAACAAGCCATATTTCCGACTAAATCCTGAAAAGTTACCCATAACTCTGCTGTGGTTAAGAAGTCGATTACTTTGAGCATTACTGTACAAAAGGGTATGTAAGCAATTATGTACCATCAGAGTCAGCATCAGTGGGATTACTGCTTGTTCCAGTTGTAGTAGTTCCATCTTGTGAATTCTCCGCATCATCAGGCGAGTTTGCCTCTTCAGTAGTTTTCTCCATTTCCAAAGTTATTTATCCTGCGAAGGAAAAGAAATAAAGTAAAACCTCTCCATACCGGACCTTCTATAAACCGAATCCCTCTCCACACCTAATGAGCTGTCCAAGTTAGAATTTGATTCAGTCCACTTATTTTTAACAGAGATATGACCCTTGCTGACTTACATGTACCCGTAGAATTTCCCTGATTTTTTTGGTTTCCGGATGGTAACTTCATAGACTTAGAATTTACTGATTATTCTGTTATCTACTCAAATGAAACTGGGTGGGTAATCAACACACAAAATTTGAAAACAGTTAGACTACTAAAGCTTAAGTTATCATCTTGAAACCATCTGGGACGGACCGTCAACAGTGATTGCGTTAGGTCCCCCAAAAAATATATTTTGGGGGACAACTACTAGTACCTTAGGTAGCAATACACGATTTCCAGCAATTTTGCCAACCTGGGAGAAGGTACTGTACTTCAAATCAATGCTAAGCCATTATCGTTGGCATATATCCCATCAAGCTGCTGGCAGCCATGTTTTTTGGCCGAACGACCCCAAAATCACTCGTTCCCATCTACATGTCATTATTAACATCCATGACAAATTTCATGATGATCAGACGAACAGTACGACCTGTAACCCGCGCCAATGGATTGAAACTTGAAATCCAAGATGGCTGCCGGCGGCCATGTTTTTTGGCCGAATGACCCCAAAATGACTCATTCCCATCAACATGTCAATGTCAACATTCATGACAAATTTCATAAAGATTAGACCAAAGGTACGACCTGTAGCCCGCGCCAAAGGATTTAGTCATGCAAAGAGTAAAATCCAAGATGGCTGCTGGCAGCCATGTTTTTTGGCCGAACGACCCCAAAATCACTCGTTCCCATCTACATGTCATTATTAACATCCATGACAAATTTCATGATGATCAGACGAACAGTACGACCTGTAACCCGCGCCAATGGATTGAAACTTGAAATCCAAGATGGCTGCCAGCGGCCATGTTTTTTGACCGAATGACCCCAAAATGACTCATTCCCATCAACATGTCAATGTCAACATTCATGACAAATTTCATAAAGATTAGACCAAAGGTACGACCTGTAGCCCGCGCCAAAGGATTTAGTCATGCAAAGAGTAAAATCCAAGATGGCTGCTGACAGCCATGTTTTTTGGCCGAACGACCCCAAAATCACTCGTTCCCATCTACATGTCATTATTAACATCCATGACAAATTTCATGATGATCAGACTAACAGTACGACCTGTAACCCGCGCCAATGGATTGAAACTTGAAATCCAAGATGGCTGCCAGCGGCCATGTTTTTTGGCCGAATGACCCCAAAATGACTCATTCCCATCAACATGTCAATGTCAACATTCATGACAAATTTCATAAAGATTAGACCAAAGGTACGACCTGTAGCCCGCGCCAAAGGATTTAGTCATGCAAAGAGTAAAATCCAAGACGGCTGCTGGCAGCCATGTTTTTTGGCCGAACGACCCCAAAATGACTCGTTCCCATCTACATGTCATTGTTAACATCCATGACAAATTTCATGAAGTTCCGACCAAAGCTACGACCTGTAGCCCGCGCCAAAGGATTTAGTCATGCAAAGAGTAAAATCCAAGATGGCTGCTGGTGGCCATGTTTTTTGGTCGAATGACCCCAAAATCACTCGTTCTCATCTACATGTCAATATTAACATCCATGACAAATTTAATGATGATCAGACAAACAGTACGACCTGTAGCCCGCGCCAATTGATTGAATTTTGAAATCCAAGACGGCCACCAGCGGCCATGTTTTTTGACCGAATGACCCCAAAATGACTCGTTCCCATCTACATGTCAATGTCAACATTCATGACAAATTTCATAAAGATTAGACCAAAGGTACGACCTGTAGCCCGCGCCAAAGGATTTAGTCATGCAAAGAGTAAAATCCAAGATGGCTGCTGGCAGCCATGTTTTTTGGCCGAACGACCCCAAAATCACTCGTTCCCATCTACATGTCATTATTAACATCCATGACAAATTTCATGATGATCAGACGAACAGTACGACCTGTAACCCGCGCCAATGGATTGAAACTTGAAATTCAAGATGGCTGCCAGCGGCCATGTTTTTTGGCCGAATGACCCCAAAATGACTCATTCCCATCAACATGTCAATGTCAACATTCATGACAAATTTCATAAAGATTAGACCAAAGGTACGACCTGTAGCCCGCGCCAAAGGATTTAGTCATGCAAAGAGTAAAATCCAAGATGGTTGCTGGCGGCCATGTTTTTTGGCCGAACGACCCCAAAATGACTCGTTCCCATCTACATGTCATTGTTAACATCCATGACAAATTTCATGAAGTTCCGACCAAAGCTACGACCTGTAGCCCGCGCCAAAGGATTTAGTCATGCAAAGAGTAAAATCCAAGATGGCTGCTGGTGGCCATGTTTTTTGACCGAATGACCCCAAATTCACTCGTTCTCATTTACATGTCAATATTAACATCCATGACAAATTTGATGATGATCAGACAAACAGTACGACCTGTAGCCCGCGCCAATGGATTGAATTTTGAAATCCAAGATGGCCACCAGCGGCCATGTTTTTTGACCGAATGACCCCAAAATGACTCGTTCCCATCTACATGCCAATGTCAACATTCATGACAAATTTCATAAAGATTAGACCAAAGGTACGACCTGTAGCCCGCGCCAAAGGATTTAGTCATGCAAAGAGTAAAATCCAAGATGGCTGCTGGCAGCCATGTTTTTTGGCCGAACGACCCCAAAATCACTCGTTCCCATCTACATGTCATTATAAACATCCATGACAAATTTCATGATGATCAGACGAACAGTACGACCTGTAACCCGCGCCAATGGATTGAAACTTGAAATCCAAGATGGCTGCCAGCGGCCATGTTTTTTGGCCGAATGACCCCAAAATGACTCATTCCCATCAACATGTCAATGTCAACATTCATGACGAATTTCATAAAGATTAGACCAAAGGTACGACCTGTAGCCCGCGCCAAAGGATTTAGTCATGCAAAGAGTAAAATCCAAGATGGTTGCTGGCGGCCATGTTTTTAGGCCGAACGACCCCAAAATGACTCATTCCCATCTACATGTCATTGTTAACATCCATGACAAATTTCATGAAGTTCCGACCAAAGCTACGACCTGTAGCCCGCGCCAAAGGATTTAGTCATGCAAAGAGTAAAATCCAAGATGGCTGCTGGTGGCCATGTTTTTTGGCCGAATGACCCCAAAATCACTCGTTCTCATCTACATGTCAATATTAACATCCATGACAAATTTAATGATGATCAGACAAACAGTACGACCTGTAGCCCGCGCCAATGGATTGAATTTTGAAATCCAAGATGGCCACCAGCGGCCATGTTTTTTGACCGAATGACACCAAAATGACTCGTTCCCATCTACATGTCAATGTCAACATTCATGACAAATTTCATAAAGATCAGACCAAAGGTATGACCTGTAGCCCGCGCCAAAGGATTTAGTCATGCAAAGAGTAAAATCCAAGATGGCTGCTGGCAGCCATTTTTTTTGGCCGAACGACCCAAAAATGACCTGTTCCCATCTACATCTCATTGTTAACATCCATGACCAATTTCATAAAGTTCCGACCAAAGCTACGACCTGTAGCCCGCGCCAAAGGATTTAGTCACGCAAAGAGTAAAATCCAAGATGGCTGCTGGCGGCCATGTTTTTTGGCCGAACAACCCCAAAATCACTCGTTCCCATCTACATGTCATTATTAAGATCCATGACAAATTTCATGATGATCAGACGAACAGTACGACCTGTAGCCCGCGCCAATGGATTGAATTTTGAAATCCAAGATGGCTGCCAGCGGCCATGTTTTTTGACCGAATGACCCCAAAATGACTCGTTCCCATCTACATGTCAATGTCAACATTCATGACAAATTTCATAAAGATTAGACCAAAGGTACAACCTGTAGCCCGCGCCAAAGGAAATTGTTGACGGACACACGGACGACGGACGCCAAACCATGGCAATAGCTCAAACTTACAAAGTAAGTTGAGCTAATAAACATAGGGGTACAAATAAGCACCGTCGGGGTGTGAATATTTTAGCAAAAATAATAAACGTACGGCCCCTACTTTTTAGGCCTCAATGAAGATCAAGCAGGCACGGATGTCCAATATCATCGCACATGTCTACTGACGGAGCATGTGTTCCTCAGTAATTCTTATATTTAAACCTTTAGCTTTGGCTTGACAATTCTGACAGCATGGTAACGAAAATAAACTTAATATCTGTGCTTGAGTTTGAATGGAACCATTTTTATATCTTTTTAATTTTAAGAGGTCTGGAAAATAGTAACATTCAGCTACAATAGCTGAAATCAGCTATCCTAGCTGAATTCAGCTATATGTTATACTTTCTAGCTGGTCAGTTTTATGCAACACAACAAAATATGGAAAATGCGCATCAAAAACGATCTACTAATCAATTTTCTATATGATTGCATCAGGTATTATTTCTTCAACAAAGTGCTGCCACCTCAAAGTAAAAGACTGCTAATTTTATTTGAAATGAAACGGTTACGGTAGTGTTCCGAAAGGTCACATCGGGTCATCACAATGCACAGAGCTATTAATCGTTTACTCCAGCTAGTGTACTGTTACTGGTACAGGGTATCTGCCCATTTCTGGTGAATGAATTCAAGGAGTTTCAAGGAGGTTCCAATAGTCAATTCAAGGATTTTCAAGGACTGCCCCGACAATTTTCAAGGAGTTTCCAGGAACCAACTGTTGAACATTACATGTCATACCACGTTTTCCACCATAATTTTAGCATTTTGGGCTTTTTACGTAAACAGGAAATGATGGTCATCGGAAGCGGATGTGATTTTTTCGTTTCGTTTTTGTTAATTTGTACGTTTTTTTTTATGTAAAACACGGGTTTCTAATGTCGAATGTGTATATAATATACAAAATACCTCGATCCGATACAATAAAAATACACTAATTACGGTACCTGAGTTTGAAAAGCTCGGAACTATTTTTTGTCGTGTTCAATTTTATGATGCTTCATAGGGGATCACATAATTGAAATAGATTCGAGAGAATTGGTGTTGGCGGGAAATGGAGTTATGTCCCATATACCAACAACAATACCACACTTCATTGGGGGGGGGTCACACAATTACAATTGACTCGAGAGAATTGCCGCCAGCGGAAATTCAAAATGGAGTTACTTCCCATATACCAACAACGCGTTCGGAACTAAACTATCTATATTTATAGACTCCCGATGAATCGATATACCTGGGTTTTAGGGCTACACGGAATTCCAGGGTTTTCAAGGGGTGGGCATTCAATTCAAGGGTTTCAAGGGCCCTGGAAAATTGATTTTCCAAATCAAGGAGTTTCAAGGAATTCAAGGAGCCACGGACACCCTGTGGTATGATTGACTCAATATTCGAACATAATTCAAATGCAACATCCGCTTATTACTGAATGCCTTTTTCACGAAAAGACTATTCAAACTCAATAAAAAATAATTATAAAACAAAAATAGTACCCGGTATTCAGTATCCAAACTTTCAATCGTACATGAATCGCTACAAACCATAATTGCTTTACCAAGGAGTGGCAGAACTTTCGCAAAATAAGGAGGACACCAGATTCGTTCATTTAGAATTTTAATTAAGAGACCGGTATAACTGTTTTTGATTCGCATTTTCACAATTTTGTCATGTTGCATAAAACTTACCGGGAGGTCATAATCTATATCTGTATATATTTAAGTGGACAGTCCTTCGAATTTGGAAAACGTAGGTGCGCGATATATCGCTCGGAGCTTTTGGAATTTGCGCGCGCCTTTTTTGAGGGAGCACAATTCAAATTAACATGGATGAAATGATTACTGAATAAAGACAAACACAAGTATAATGATACACACGTATAATTCCAAGTGTGCCTGTGCGCAACATAAAGTGAAAAACAGAAATAAAAACATATGTTTAGATTGTAGTACAATATCTAGTCCACAATATTAAATCCGATTATCCGGCAATCCAGGTGAATCTAATCACGGTAATGAGTCCACTTCCGCGTCTGAGAGCGCATGCTCATCAGACTCACAGTCGCTTAAAACTTCAAACTCGGAAGTGGAATGGTTACCGCAATCCGATTCACCGGGGCTCTCTTTCGTTTTGATAGAGTCGGTATTTCGGAGGCTCCAATGTCCATTTTTCGCTTTCTCCGAGTCGAGAGATACTGGCTTCGAAGTATAGCTTCGAAGTATAGTTAAACTTAAACCCTAATCTATGGCAATAATATTCAAATGAATCGGCGAATCCCGCATGCCGAAACATCAAACGAGGCCGCCAAAGAATTGACACAGTTTTTTGCGGGAACTCGCACGTGCAGCAGTTGTGACGAGGTGTCATCCCAATCATTGAGTGAGAAAGACGCCGGCGGCCGCTTTGATCTTTGTTATCATGTTCGTAATCAACGTCATCGCTGCTGAGAAAGATACACGGTGAATAGTCTTGTCGGCGTTTAACCATTGATGTGCTGTTTGTTAAAATCTCGTTCACTGGCTGCAAATTCCGACGCGCGCATTTAAAATTTTCGGCGTGCGCATTTAATAACTCGCTGGTTTTTAGATCCGCGTGCGCCAAGGCGCGCAAGCGCAATTGCGCGCCTCAAAATCGAAGGACTGAGTGGAGGAACCAATGCTGGTTATCAATCTTCGAAATTGACCACGGCAATAAGCAATGGCAAACATGGGGAACCTAACAGGCCACAGCACTTAAGTAAAGCTCAGACAATGGGCAAATGTTTATCTTGGGGTTAGGGTCGACAAACAATTACCGCTGCCAGGGGCTTTAATGTGTCACTATCGGACGAATTAAAACTAACACAGATAATTTGGGAATGAACATGCCTGAAATCTGCATGCACAAGACCAGTGACAAGTGCGGTGACCTAGCGCATGTGAGAATCAAATATCTGAAGAAGTTGCAACATCAAAACAAATCTTTTAACTCACTGAACAGTGGAGAACCTATTGCAAGGGTTACAAACATACAAGGCAAAATATGATCTAAATAAATAACACAAGAATGATATTCGAAAATAAAATTAATGAAAAATGTCAGTTGTCACATTTTCACAAAATTTGGAGATGGAAATGCAAAAAGCAAGAACCAAGGTACACTGTACTCACGTAATAACATTCACGATAGTAATCCTAAATCTTTCAAAAAGACATTTCATAAATCATTGCAAAACTATTGTGAATTTTAGGGGGATCCCACAGGACGCTCGGTTGCGCTCGTTATCGGCTCAATTTCAGGTCGATCGAGGTGAACAAAACGCTTTAATTTCATCATAGTTTCGAACCGATAGAGGTCTTATCTTACTGTACTTATAAAATTAACTCTATGCATATAAAATATACAATAAAAGAATGGGGCAGCTTGGGGAAATGCCGCATTTTCGAGGAAAATACACACACCATAATGAAAATTAACCATTTTCAGAAACCTGTCACCATGTTTTAAATGCCCGGATGTAAAAGACGGAAGTGACGTTTTCGAGAATTGGCTCGAATTTTGGGCTGGTTTTAATATTTAATATTTTATATCTTAATTCACCTTTCGGCCAGCGGCCGATAACCTCGCCTACAGCTTAGAGCTGGCTGCGGTAAGACAATCAAATGGTAAATATGAGTGAAACTGTGAAGCCGCGCATAGGAGCTCTGTCGGATTTGCCGGACAATTTCGATAAAATCTTTTTTAATTCGGTGGGAACATCTTTAAAACCCCGTCAGCAAGGTTTCAGATACTATAGCGAAGGTTATGTCCACAACGTGTCAATAAATAAGTTGGAAAATAAACTGTTTGTTGGAGCAAAATGTCACCGAAACCAGCGGAAAAATGAAAGTCCACTCCAGGTTGATTTAGAGGTTGATTCATCGAATATTTCCGATGTCCACTGCTCTTGTCAAGCTGGGTGGGTGCAATAATTATATCTTTTTAATGCTGCATTATTTTTGTGAATATACAAGTTTGTGCTGTGCAACCCACCACACATTTGCCGAAACTATACGATCAATATGTGGAATATATTTCCGATCCGTAAATTCCGAGCTTATTATTCATAACGAGTGATTTTGATGTTTATATACATTTTTGTGTTATGTTCGTATGCTATGGTGTTATGTTCGTATGCTATGACGCTCAGAACGTTTGTGTTGCTACTGATTTTGGTCAAGCCGCCCCTCCCGATCAGCGATCACGCGCAACGTCAAGGCTGCTCGTTTGATTTTTTTCATTGTAACGTACATTTCTTCAAAACTAGTTTGACCATAACGGCATTTTGTAGCTAAATGACGATTTAAGCGTAAGAATCAACATTTATTATCACCACCTAAATTTATTGTGTTTGTTAACACAAATTAGCATCAAGTCTGGTTGGTGTATAAACAATATTTATTTTTTTAAATCAAATAAAAAACACAAACACAATACAATACAAATATACAAACATTGCCGCTGCGTACGAATGGGGGTTCGGAAAACAGGTTTCCGCCTTGTTTTTCCCCCAGAAAATAAAGGTTTTTTTTACCTAGGCGGTTTTTCCTGGCCGACTGCGCAGTTTTCTCGATATGTACAATAACATGTATGTCTACATGTGCCCACAATATTCTCTGTAAACATGCAATCCTTAATAAACGCTGACTTACGACTATGGATCGGCTTATTTGCAATATTTCGAGTTGTTTATTGTAACGTCGAATTGGGAATACTAGGTATAACTGTCATTGAGACAACACATATTATAAATCAATTACTTCACACGGCATTACTAATGCAGCCAGGGTGTAAGTGACACTCTCGTTATTTGGCAGACTCATTAACAGATGTGATTAGCATGACATGGATCCGGTTAAACATGGTTTTATTGGGCCGGGACTGAGACCCCATTTTCACATAATTACATCATTACGTAATCCCATAATTAGTTGCAGCTCACGAACTGTGAACACACCTCATATGAACTGCCTACTCAAATTTTCTAGCAGTCAGATATAAGAACACAATAACTATTCAATTATAATAACATAGTTTGTCAATGTCAACTTTCGCTTCGCAAGCAGCCTGTCGCAAGCGGAATAAAATTCACTCCGATACATCTATCCGGGTATCGATTGTCAGTGTTACACCTCCCATGGCTACACGTTTTCACCATTTTATGAAAACCCGACTCAGCTTGGAAATATTCTGGTGCACATCGAACAAATTATCCTTATGAACTGTTAATAAAACAAACGAAATCTCTCGCCGGGCGTCGAAATTAATCACCAAACCAGGAATAAATGACAACATTTTCTGATTGGATGATAAGGTGATGCACGGATACTTAGTATGAAATTTAATAGTCTTGCTAATTACACAAAAAATGATGTTTATTCCGAACAAACATCCGCCGATATTGAGTGTTGCTACGCTATCAACACACATTGATGTCTTACCGGAAATCACGCTAGGATCTCAGTGAAAGATGCCGTTATCTGATTGGATAATGCCGATATCTGCCGAAGCGTCAATTTTAGACAAGTCTGACGATCAGTTCAGGAGATATTCGTCGATCCTCGCACCCCCCTCCAAGGACCCAACTTCTGTTCACCCCACTAATTTAAAATGCAAATTCTAATTTGGATATAACCATGTTTTAGTGTAATCGAAGAATTAAATAAATACTAATAAATAAATTGCATGGTAATTATAATCATCAATGTATGGCCTATTAATTAATAAAACTCAATTTTGTTTGCTCGTTTGTTTGTCCGCTTATAGGCTGGATCATCGGAGCTGAAAATTTGTATATATGTATTTTTACCCGAAGAGCATTATTAGATACCGGTATATAGGTGCCGTTCACACCAGATATCTTAAAAGGGCAAACTTACTAATTATTTTATATGGTTGGGTTCTCGGAGCTGAAAATGTGTACATAAGGGTAATTTGACCCGGGGAATCTTATTAGATATGTCTTTTTGACATCATATGTCTTAAAATGGCACTAATGATTAATTTAACTAAATAATTATGTTATTATATCTCCACCCATGCATATATATGCGTAGGAAATACCCCGGCTATGATTCTTCGTGAGTTGAGGAATATTCACCCAAATCCAAGATGGCGGAAAAAATGGCGATCATAAATTGGAAAAAAATTACCGAAGATCACTTATTTTCACATCAGTGAGCGTCATGATCACGCGATAACTCTATCAATACTTACTGCAGTGAGCAGGGACGTTCCTAGGGGGTTCCAATTCGGGGGGGGGGGGGGTAAGACGATAAATTTTCCAACTATATGGGATTTGGTCTAATTTCCAGCTGTATATGATTTGGTTTTGAATAATGCAAAATTCCAATATTGGCTTAATGGCTTATTATTTGGATTTCTATATGTTCTTTATAAGAGCATGGACTGCCGTGTAATTAAGGACACTAGTAACAAGAATGACATAGCATTGATCCATGTTTTTATGTATTGAGTACACTGTGCTTGCAGTACATTATACATGATACTGGAGGAAATGGCCAATCGGAATGAAACACACAAACTATTCATTGGAGATTTTAATTACCCATCCATCAACTGGAAAAATAGAAGTACAGAATTAAGTACAGAGAGTGACACATTTAGGTTCATCGAGAGTATTAACAATACATGTCTACACCAACATGTTGAGGAAATAACACGGGTCAGAACAGGCCAAAACCCTAATTTACTGGACCTAATACTCACAAATGAAGAGAATATGATAGATGAAATAGAATATCTTCCACCGGTGGGCAAGGGCGATCACCTTGTACTTATAACAAAATTCAGATGCTACTCACAGGAAGAGGAGAAGAAGAAAAACGACATATTCCAATACTATAAATTATACACCATGGAAGTTCACGAAAAAATGATTGAGGTGCAGTGGGATCTTATAAATGAGATGGATGTTGAACAGGCATGGAATTTTATAAAAGAGAACATAAGAAAGGTAACAGAAGAAGTGACGCCCAAAAGAAAGAACAAGAATAAAAACCAAAAAGAAAATATGGATGACAAAAGAGGCTTTATCATCTGTTAAAGAGAAACAGAAAATATGGAAGAAATACTTGAAGTACAAATCGGAAGATAACTATAAAAAGTATTTAACATCAAGAAATAAGACAACCAAATTATGCTGAGAAGCCCACAGGAACTATGAGAAAAAACTGGTTCAAAACTTCAAATAGGACCAAAAATCATTCTGGTCATACGTCAGACAGAAGACAAAAGTCAAAACCGGGATAGCAGATCTTGAAAATGAAACTGGAGAAACAATAAGTGAAAACCGGGAGAAAGCAGAAATCCTAAATGCATTTTTTGCCAGTGTGTACACCATAGAGGACGAACCGGCGCCTGAGATGGATGGCGAAGAATTCAACATTGAGTTCAGCGAATTTGAAGTGACCTCTAACTTAGTTGAGAAAAAGCTACTCAAGTTGGATTCATCTAAATCCCCAGGCGATGACAATATTCACCAAGCAATATTGAGGCATGCAGCAACATCACTCAGTACCCCCCTCGGCATACTATTCAACAAAACCCTAAGGGAAGGAAAAATACCTGAGGACTGGAAAAATGCAAAAGTAGTGCCCATTTTCAAGAAGGGTAAAAAGAGCAACCCTGGGAATTATAGACCAGTTAGCCTGACCAGCATTATTTGTAAAGTTATGGAGAGGATCATCAGGGCCCGGATGAAGTGGTTAAGCATATGGACTCCAATGATTTATTCAATAAAGAACAGCATGGGTTTCGAGCTAAAAGATCATGTGTAACACAGCTACTTGAAGTACAAGATGACTGATTCAGAGCACTTGAGGATGAAAACAATATAGATGCAATATCCATTGACTTCAGGAAAGCCTTCGACACAGTGCCACGTGGAAGGCTAATGAAAAAGTTATCATTCTACGGAATTAAAGGAGAGGTTTACAGCTGGATTAAGGATTTTTTATCAAGAAGGAAGCAGGCAGTCAGAGTATATCTGATAAATATTCATCGCAGAAAAAAGTAACTAGTGGCATCCCTCAAGGCAAAGTTCTAGGACCGATATTGTTTTTAATCTTCATCAATGACATCACCAATAATGTGAAGAGCAATGTCAAGATTTTTTCTGATGATACCAAACTGTATAGAAATGTCAATAACCAAGATGCTGAAGATTTTCAGCGAGACCTTGACCAGCTATCTGACTGGTCCGACAAATGGTTATCGAGATTTAACGCAGCAAAATGCAAGGTAATGCATATAGGGAAAAGCAACTCGGGTCAAAAGTACAACATCACAGAGAATGAGTCACATTATGAAATAGAGGAAACCACGGAAGAAAAGGACATATAGGAGTCATCTCTAACAACAACATGAAATTTTCAACACATTTATTTACTCAAATGGCCGTGTATTAACATCAACAAACTACAATTACAACTGATACAATACCATTATGCCAGTTTGCCATTGCCACACGGGCATTAATCCCCACGATTAGACTCCCGAAGCCCCGACAAATAGTTTTCACGGCTGGCTCAACCGATTTCGTGGCTGGTTAGCTAGCTAAGCCGGCTCAGTCACGACGTTCGTGGCTGACGAAATATGGCGGCTCAGCCCGAGTCAGCCGGCTGAGATGTTATCATTCAGCGTATTTTCGTTTCCGAAATGTTCCTAATCCCCGGTTATAGACCCGTTTTTTAGCGTTTGTGGTGAACCCGTAAAATTCCAGACCACGCGTAATCTTTTGATGTTGGGCTTTTCCATTATGGCGAAAATTCACGAAGGACTGGCATGGATATACTACGTATATATTTTCCCATCTAATCGGTATAAGTAGTTACATTGGGACTTATGTCGACCTCAGACTGCTATCATCACTGCCGTCTTGCGATATATGCATGCATCATTGAATGATGAACCCGATAGTAATGATATATAATATTTCAAACTATTTTCTATTCTTATGTGTATATGTTGACAAATGACAGCGATGTCTGAGAATGGGTGTTGTCGATATAAACAATTCATATTTTGACCCTTTCAATACCGAATGGATGCGCCCATTTAGTTATATGAAAGCATGCCTTTGGATAGTCTATTCCACATTAAGGGACCCGGTGTTCTGGTAATATAACAACCATGCCGTGTGCATGCGAGTATGCCAATATTAGGCAATGCGGTTTAGTTCTCTGCGATTCACAGTACAGTTGTGCTTGACATATAAGCCCATGCACACGGCTCAGCATGAGTCAGCCATTTTACAATTCCGGTGGCGGAGATTTTGAAATGTGGCTGGCGTTAGAGATAATATGGCTGGCGGTGGCTTGTGGCCAATATGGCTGGCGGCGGCGGCGGCGTGCGATGGCGGCTTCTGGCTCTACCCACGATGGCCCATCGCTGACAGTAGTGGTAGTATTAAAGGGTTAAATTGTAAAAACAGAAGAAGGAAAAAAACTTTCCCTTAATTATTCATTATTTTAAAAAAACAATAGCTCGTACATAGCACTCAATAACAGTTGAAACAGTTCCTTTATTGAAATGCAAGAAATTTTGATTATTTGGTAAATTTGACGTAGATTCGTGAATATGAGTAAATGATCTCCCCTGTTATTTGCGTTAGTACAAAAATTCGATATACTTGTTACTTTTAATTTCCAACTATTGGAATTTGAGTCATGAAATGTCCAACTCTTGAAAAATATGGTCCTCATTGGGGGGGGGGGGGGGGTGAGACACCCCACACCCCCTGTCGGTACGTGCCTGGCTGTGAGTGGGGAATACGGAGGCGAAGTACTTTACTTATATCTCATCCAACAAATATTCCCTCAAATCCAAAATGGTGGATATATTTTGAAAAATTACCGAACATTCCGAACATTTACATCAGTGGGCGTTATGTCATGACAACTCCGTCCATGCTCTCAGTTGAGTTGGGAATACTGATCCGAAGTAATTACCTTACATCTCATCCAATAAATTGTTTCCCAAATCCAAGATTGATACTCACAGCCAAGATGGCGGCCAATTTGTTGCTCAGAAATTGATAAGTCGTTGATGTTTTCACATATTAATTTTCACTCGTGTCATAATATCGATATGTATAGACGAACTGGTGCAATAATCATCTACCGTTCCTACTTAAACGTTTTCAAATGCATAACATAGCTACTAGCCATCTAGAAGGATGAAAATCCACAGACGAACGATAGGTGCTGAAATGCCAAAAATGTTCCAAGTTTTCATATTTCTGCCGCCATCTTGGCCGCCATATTAGATTTTTGTAAGCGCTATATATTAGCATAACGAATCGAGTTGAAAATAAAACCACAGGTGATATTATATGTACTATATTGGCATTGAAAGAGACCTGGTGCATATCAAACAAGATGGTCGCCATGGTGGGTGCCATCTTATCTGGAATCGTCCCAATGTCCTAAATCGTCTGGATACCTAACTGACATGTCTCATTATCTATATTAATACTGGCTGTCCATGGCATGAGACCATGTTGGCGAAACGGGTCACGACATAAGGAATTGACTTGAAAGTAAATCAACCATATATTATTCCGTTGCAACATGTTAGAAATGACTATGCACTATGTTGATTCCATCCCTTACAACCCACCCCTTCCTATCATGCCCCTGCAAAGCAGGCACTGCACAATGGGAGGCCTTTTTCACATTTATTAGCTAACTGCGCTTAAGCATAAATAATTTACACTAAGCGTAATGAAGAGTAAATTAATTACGCTTAAGCGTAAATGAAAGGTAATTCACTTACACTTAAGAGTAATGTAGTTGTTGATTTACACTTAAACATAATATAATTATGACTCTATTACACTTCAATATAAATGAATTATGCTTAAGCATAGTTGAATTACCCTTAAGCGAAAATGAATTATTCTTAAGTGTAATTCATATACACTCTCATTCAACTCCCTTCAAGCTGAAATGGATGCAACCACATTACTAATGCCAGTAACCTACATTAGATTATACCAATATACCTGAAGTAAGATAGCCGAAGAAACCAATGACACTTAAGCGTAATTGAATTACGCTTAAGCATAAATGAATTAAACTTCAGCATAATTCAAATGTATTATGCTTAAGCGTAAATGATTTACACAAAAAGCGATGTGAATTACGCTTGAGTGTAAATGATTTACTCTTAAGTGTAATTAGTTAATAAATGTGAAAACGGCCTCCCATACTGTACCTTTTGTGCATATGCACTGAACCTCATGATAAATATACGTTGCTGAAATGTTACCTGTATATATATTAGCACAAGAGCCCTGCCCTGATAGTTGAAGTTTTGTAGGATTCTGTTTGTGTATTGTTATCACTATGAAATTGAGTATGAAAGTAAAAATTTATTGAATCTTATTGAATCTTCTTGAATCTTGAATCAGTGTGAGAATAATTGTTTTTGGAAATCAGCCCAAAAATTCACCAGAGGCAGGTGCTCGTTTTTATAGTGAAATATGTTTCCATACTTTTTTGACGGAATCACCCGAGAATACCCGAAGGTTGAATGTAAACAAAATAATTAATTTTATCGATTAAAATATTCTTGTCTTTTAAACGACAAAACTCAACCAAGATTGTTGGAAATTATAAATATAACCAGGTAATAAATATATTATGATTCCAGGTATAGTTTTAAGAGATATATTCCTTTAACTGAGCAGTAATGTTGCAACAATCTCCATGTGCATGCAAAGATCGCCATCCCTATTTTCGAGGTACCAAATTAACCAATCGCCGGCATTCAATATTTAAAATTTGGGATCTGTATAAGCTGTAGCTTTAGAGTCATCATTGCAGGGGCCAATGCTCGCCATAAATGCAAATGGAATCGAGTAGATGCACCACAGTCCTAGGAATCACTGTCCATGTAATATTAAATTTATTGATTAAAATATAACAAATAGATCTAGATATATTACCTCCACTATACAGATCAGGGGTGGCGCCAAGGGGGGGTCAGGGGGGGGCTACAGCCCCCCCGTCGGGGATGGTCAGCCCCCCCGTCGGGGATATCTGCCAAATTCGTCGGGGAGATAAAATTATGCAAAGACGATAAACATTGGAAAATCCGCGACTCGAAACACGTGCACTGGTGATTAACAAATCGACGTGGGCGTGCAGAGTTAATGAATCACATTACCAGAGTTCTATTTTTAGTCCGACAGACTCGACACGAGTCACTCGTGAGACTACCGTCATATCGTATACTTATTAAACTACCTGTGGCGAAAGATTTACGGTGAGTTAACTTAAGATCAATTCCATATTGTCATTACTATTGTATATGCTGATTTTTTTTTCCAAATACTCAAGTAAAAGTGACAATTATGATCCCCTAGAACAGTGTGTATGTTGACACCAGAACACTCCAGAATCGATCTCAGGCTATGTATTTTCAAAATTTTCGTGGGGAAGGTCCCCCAAACCCCCCGTGAGATAGGGGACACCCCTCTCGCGCTCCCCCCGGGGCTGCCTTCGGCAGCCGCCGATGACCTTCGGCCACCGGTCTAGCCCCCCTGTCGGGGACCATAGCCCCTCCGTCGGGGAAATCCTGGCGCCACCCCTGATACAGATATAAGTATATATATTAATATAATAACTAACTATAATATATTGATTTAATATTATTAAATAATATGTTATTCAACTAACAGTGATTCCTAGGGACTGTGGATGCACCACCTAATTTGCCTTTTTTGTCCAGGATTTTTTCCCCACATAATTCACACAGGGATCCAGACTTCCAGAGCCTGCAGAGGGGGCATGCGGATGCACTTGGCCCCGGCCCAGGGTAGACCAGTGGGAACACCTGTGCCCACCTGATTGGTTTGCCTCCCTTGCACATTGGTGTTTCTGGCGTCCATGTTGCCACAGTAGGGTTTAGGGTCAGTAGGGATCTTAAAGGTACGCACATTGACAATGTTTCACACAGCCTGTCACAGGACAGCCATTTAGCGTCTGCTTCCTATTCGACTGTGCCCAGCCTAATTTCATCCCTGGTCATGACATTACAAGAGGAGTGGTGGCATGCAATACGCCAAGTACGCAGGGCTCGATTTTACTGGATTTGCAATTTTCGAATTTCTGCTAACCAATTTACAATGAAAAAACATGTATTGGTAGGGAATGCTAAACAAAATCTACCCAGTGCTGCAAAATGTTATACAAATTTAAAACATTAAATTGGCTCCTGCCAGTACATGTTTTTTCCCCAAATTTTTTCTGTGATTCTTTTGCTTCTGGAATCATTCTCAGAGCACTCATTGTGGCATCGATGGTTGATTCATGATGCCCATGGTACTGGAAATGCAGATGGCAACTCAAAGTTCGACCGATACTATGTCGGATTCGAACCCTCAACCGTGCCGAAGGTGTAGCTCAGAGGTCGGCTCACAAACCATCTGAGCTATACGATCCTCTTTGGCGATTATCGAAGTACCCCAGGGGAACACCATATATGTATATAAACCATTACTATCACAAGTATAACATACTCTAGACTAGCAACATCTTTAATAACTCCAATTTCATGCATACTCTTGAGTGCCTAATAAACATACATGTACGATTATTAAATCGAGGTAAAATTCCCACCTGTACGATCGTTATTTGGTCCTGTATGTTTATTAAATTAAACAAAAGAAATAATTCACCAATCTTAAATTGTGTTATTCATAGATAAATGAACTCTGATTGTTGACAGTGATCAGCACACTGTAGATTCACAGACCTGGCTATTTCTGTCACATGGCATCAGTAAACCAGTCAGATGGTGCGTTTTGTTGGGATGTATGGTACTAATATTTCCAGTCTGTACGTTTATTCCGCCCGTACCATTATTCAGTTACGCGACATTTTCCAACCTGTACTATTATTCCACCCTGTACTTTTATTAGGCGCTCAAGAGTAAGAATTTTTAATTTTCATGAAAAGGAATAAATAATTGGCATGATATTGATAGGGCCAAAAAAAAAAGAAGATTGTATATTTCCGCTATTATAAACCGAAAAAGTAGGGAAATTGTTTTTGGATAATTTTTATCCAGCTGCAGAATAGTGAACTACCTCGACCGAAGTGGCATAAAATGCCAACTCGTGTTGTGGGGAAAGTATTACTTGAACAACACAGTGGAAATATACATTAAGATTAAATAAAAGATCAAACTTACGTTATGTGTGTCTTATTATTCACATACTGCATTTTCATGATTTTGGCTATAAACTTGGTACGAAAATGATGCCACTAACATTTTATAAGAATTTTACCCATAATACTGCCGTTATACCAGTACTTGTATTGTGACAGCTACATCCCACTGTCTGGAGGTAGCCAGTACACCCAACCTAGCATGCCTGCCTTTTGGAAACAGTAGCCAGATGTATACCCCTAACATGTGTGGTAATAACCTCTTAATATATACAGATACACACACCCACCATGTCTGTTGATAGTACTTCTATGTTGCATAAGTCCCAAACAAGGCATAAATTAAAGCAGGCCTGAGATCCACTCTCAGGAAATTAAAATCGCAAAAATCATGCCCTTCAATCCACAACCCATCACACACCTAGGGTTTTAACTTTTGAGACAGCTGTCATTTCATGGTCACTTTTCACAGGGTTATGTTAGAAACCATGTGTTTTGCACTGATGATCATCAATATTTATGAGCATTGGTGGTAAATGATATTTTTTTTTTAAGAACATTTTGTCTTTTTCTCAAAATATCAATAAAACTTTTAGAGTCGGCAGTTATTTTTAGGGTCAGTCGATGTGGGGAAACATAGAATCTTTTTTTTTTTGGCCTAAACATATCTCTGGATCTGGGTTGATACATTGTATAGACCAATATTGGTATTATCGCGATGGGAGGGGGTGCTTCAGTCATTCCTAGGCGAAGGGAGTGTTTTGTTTGGAGATTAAAAGCAACACACATGGTTGTGGAACTGGTATTTAATACTGTTTCAACCTGCGAAGAATAAAGAGAAACAATTAGTAAACCTTGAATAAATAATTACCATGTGTATATAACCAACAATAATTACTCCACCTCACATGCAAATGAACACACAGCCATCCAATGAGAACAAACATATCACACACAATGACTACCAGTTTAATGACTATATCTCGCATGCAAATGACTAATGGCAGCTACACATGCATCCACATGTCACACTCATATGGCTACCTAAGTGAACACCTCACATGCAAATGACTAGTGTACCCTTACATTTTCGACCACACAACCAATCACATAATAAGCAAGCCCATATTTGCAATATCACTGAAGCAGATGTAAATGTATATACACAGAAGTGCAGGAATGGAATGGCTAACACACGACCATTGAAGATGCACCAACCATAATACCGCCAAGCAATGAAAACAAGAAAAAGTTAAATGCAGCATATGAATATTGTACGCATGCATGAAGAAGCAAATGCTACTTTTCAACAGTTAATGTGTACAATTGGCAATGTCTATCAAACATGTACACTGACATATGCATCCAAAGTCAATCTGCATGGTAGACTGGCATACATTTGTTATGAAGAATGGCATTAATAAATACACTCACACAATGGTGGGCTTTAATCCAGGTATATAATTAGAGTTCGAAGAGTGAATTAGTAGTTGAAAATATGCAGAAAAGCTCAGGCTGGAAAAGTTTTGATAGAATGAATCGAGTTCGCTCAGCAGACAGAAAAACATGGTCCTTCTAAACAGAACATCCAGCAACACGTTAATAAGTAACAGGGTCAACACTTAAGCACTATTGAATGACAATCACAAAGTTCTCGTTTCTTCCACTGGAATGTGGGAATATTCTTGGACATTTAGGTACACAGAATATACCCGGTATAAGATATACGCAAATGAATAATCCCATAAGAATAGTTTCTCTCACATCTTCTTCCCAGTTCAATGAACACTCTATCACCGAGTGATATCGGGAGCGATTGTGCTCTCGCAACCGTATGCACTCGCAATTTTTAATTCACGGGTGCTATAATTCGCTCTCGTCCCTCTTGAGTCTTGTCAAAATGTTTATGGTGACTGTGATCTTTGATACAATATATATATATATATATAATATTTGAAGGTATATTCTGAACCTTTCCTATCTGAGTTAAATTATAGGCATGTGAAAGTTTAACTGGACATAGGTCTATCCCACAATGACATTTTATTTGAGAAAAACCCAACTGGCGATTAATTATATTACGGGCGCAATTGCACCTGTCTTCAGAATTGTGAGAGCAAATAAGTGCTCTCACTGTATTTTCCTTGTGCGAAAGTCTGCAAGATGTTAGAATCAAAATATTTCCGGAGTTATATATATCTGCATATTCCGGTATATAGATTATAGAATGACAAATATATTCAAGTCAGCAATTTTTCCATGAATCTTAGGCTTAGGCGAGGCAAGCATTTGAAGGTACAAAAATTTTATGACATCTGCGTACCAATCTCGCATTTTTCTCTTAGCGTATTGCAATAATCACTATCGCAAACGTTTAATTTGGAAAAGTCTAATCTGCAGCTTTTCCAAGTTGAGGCCTTCATTCTGTCTCTAGACTAGCAGTATATTCTGCTGCAAAATGTTACATCACCAAAAGTAAGCCTTGTTTTTATGATATTGCAGTCCTCGAAATTAGCTATGGCAAAAGGAAATGATAAAGACTAAAAGCAAAAAGTTTAGTACAGTACATGTCTGTTAATAGTATGTGTATTTGACTCTGACATTTATCTCCACATTACCGGTATGTAAACATTTGGTTCTGTTAATTTAGATGGTAAATCATTTGAGAACACTGTTATAAATGTAGTGTAACATGATACACATCGTATGATGATTCATATCATTGAATGATTGATTATGTATCATGATTTGTATTGTATCATGACCAAGTGTATCATTACAGCCGTTCTAAAGATATTATGGTGATGCCATTCTTGATGGAGATGAACAAGTGTTAGACTCGTCACTGGCTCCCGTCTAGGGCCGTAATGATTCGCACCTCCACAATTCGATTCAAATTATGATATTTGTCTGACGATTCGATACGCATAGCAATTCAGCTACTATGGAGGATGACATCTGATTCTTCCACATTTTTTCAGTAACACTATAGAGGACTGACAACGGGTCATTGGTGTTTTACATTGTATACCTCAATTTTACCTTCTTGCCATGGTGGAGCGGATGTCATTGAAGTTTGCCTTGTGAAATTTAGGTTTAGTTTCGCCCGTAGTCAAATTAGTTATCAGGTTATATGGAGCACAATATTTTATTTTTTTGTAATATATCCTCTGTATCAGTGAGCAATAGATCGAGTATATTCGGTGTTTGAACTCCTCTGAATCTTGTAGGTTTATCCACCAATCGCGGTCATTATTCACGAAAAGTTCATCCACTTCTCCGTTTTGCAGTATATATGAGTCCCATTGGATCTCTGGATAGTAAAGTCCCTGACAATTTACACTGATAACCCCAAAAATACATCTAGCCTCAGAGCAATTGAAGATTTGTATAACCTCAGAATTGAGCATAAATTTGCAAGCATGTTTGATGTTGTGGCCAGGGTGGGCAGATTTGCATTATTTATCGTCAAAAAGTGACAATATATTGAGAAGAGGAACATAATTGGGAGATAATACATCATTATTAGTTTCACTTGGTATTATTTCGGGTGATAAAAAAGACAGGCCTCATTTTGAATTGTCAGACCATGTCTGTTTAGTGCCTGACAAAATGTCGGACAGTCAAAAAATATTTTAAGGCTTGTATGAGATAGCGCTTTAATAACCCTTTGAGTGCCAGGTCCGATTTTTGTATCAACCCATATACCCTGTGCCAATGCATTCTCTTATATATGCGAGTCGACCATAGGTCGCCTCGCATATATAAGAGAATGCATTGGCCTAACAATTTTTCATCATTTGTTATTATTTTTTACAATTTTAATAATTTTTTAAAAATCTAAAAAAAAAAAAAAATGTTTTTTATTTTTTAGGGCCGATTTTACAGACCGTAAATTAGGGCCGATGAGATCGGCCCCTGGCACTGAAAGGGTTAACAGAAACATTTGTGATCTTAGCTACATGTACATATATGTCCTGTCAGAGCAGTGTTGGTATAAGTACCAGTATATTAGTAGTAGTAACTAATTGCATGATTGGCTGTTAAGATGAATTGGAGTGACATTCTCATGTCTGCACATCGGAGGTGAATGACAGTTCAGTTCGTCTGGAGGTTACCTAACATGAAAATGCCACGATCAGAAAACAGGTCAAGCCAAAACAGCGGGCTAGTGTCACCAAATTCACCCTCTGGGGACCTCATTCTGCTTAGCCCTCATCTTCTGGGAAGCTATTGTTCTGGTATCTATAGTCTAAAATTAACATTGTTTTTAGTTACTTTTCCCCTTCTGTTCAGTTTCTATATCCCCTAATTTGCAGAAGATAAAATGCAAAATCGAGCTGACTAATGGGTGAACATCACCAACTTCAACTGGGGAACTTCAATCTGATCCTAGGTCTCCCATAGCAGTTTAGGCCTCAGCAGAATGAGGTTCCCAAAGGGAGAATTTGGTGATGCTAGCCCTCTGTTCTGCAAATGTCAGATACTAAATTCAGACTTGATTGGGTTCCCAAGAACCAGGTGTTAGAATTGAAATTAACAATCATGCCATAGTATTGTGTCACAGATTGAAAGTTGCAAGTGTTCAGGGTTTGACACTTGAAATTAACAAGTTAGACATAAGATTTCATAGTGAAACTGACATCAAATGGCATGATGCAGGTGTTGGCACTTTATTAAATGGAGGAATTGCACTGGTCTGGTTCATGTGCACTCTAATTAGACTTCAATTGGGACCAAATATCCTCATCCGATTATCACCAAACTTCTTATTGAGTCTGATTGAGCCATAATTTTTTTCTTCAAAATTTGTTGAAAACATGGCCTGCAATAGCCATCTTCAATGGATTTAAATTCATCGGCACACCATGCAGCCAATATTTATTGGAGAATTGTTTTGAAATTTATAGGCATATTTAGGATCACCTCTATTGAATTTGAACAATTTCAATAAAAAAAAACATCTTTGCCACCCCCCCCCCCCCCCCATACCCTCGGTAGCATGACCCCCCCCCCCCCCCCCCCCCCCCTCCCCACCACCACGGTTTTTACTCTTAAATCCTTTGGCATGAACCAGAACCACAGGTCTTTTTTGTTTTGGCCTTAAAGTATGACTTCTCCCGGATAAAATCCCTTTTCACTTCAAATGTCGCATAAGTCATTTCTGTCAATTCTGAGAATTCTTTTCTGTACCTCCCTGCATGTACAAGTAATGCATGTCAGTTGCTTGACACCTTCCTAATTGAAACCATATTTATTAATTAATTATGTATTATAAAAATATGAATTAAATTCCTATTAAACAAGAAACATTACCAGCCACAACTCATTATGATGCGGCAAACGGATAAAACAACAAAGTTTGTGGAATGGATTGAATGCGAGATGTATTATTGCTTGAGCCTGCAGTGTATGGAAATTATTGATCCGGTGCCAGTGTTCGCTGACTTTTGATCAGATGTGAATGGGACGTTATATCATGCGAACATTGGAGAGCTGCTGGGAATGAAATAGTTGAAGTGAGCACTTGGCATTCGGACCCGGATTGTTCATCAGTTTGCATGACCTTGGTTGAAGAGGATTTATTGCGGCATAGGTTATAATTTCAGACATATTTTTCTGTAAAACCTGCCGCTTTCTGTGGATTATTTGAACTACAGTGATCCAAAGTTGTGTGTGTAAACGAGGTAATTTAATTTCACAGTTGTCTGAACTGATTTTCATCTGCACAAATTATCCTTTTAATCAGTTTAAATCATTTTGCAGTGAGTTCACTGTTGTATTAATTCATTTATCAGGAGATCGAATAGCCAAGACTGTCTGTCATTTCTAGAATGAGGTCCTCAGAGGGTGAATTTGGTGATGCTAGCCCACTGTGCAGAGCAATGTGGCTAGAGTCCATGTATGCCCTCCACATCACATTATTATACATGTAATCAATAAATTTGAAAAATGATCAAGGAGATATGGGTTAATATAAAAATCGGAATTGGCACTGAAAGGGTTAAATCGTTTTGTGGTGAGTTCACTGTGGTATTAATTCATTTATCAGGAGATCGTATAGACATGCAAGGCTGTCTGTCATTTCCAGAATGAGATCTTCAGAGGGTGAATTTGGTTATGCTATATAGCCCGCTAAATTCACTCTCTGGGCTCCTCTTTCTGCAAATGTCAGAAACTATTTCCAGGCTTTTGTTAATTATACGTTTATACAGATATCAGTACAGAGCAATGTGGCTAGAGTCCCTGTACACCCTCCACTCCCCCCCCCCCCCACCACTTCTTCTTGGAATTTTCCTGCAGTGTTCTGTGGATTACTTGAATTACAGTGATCCAATATTGTGTGTGTAAACGAGGTAATTTAATGTGTGTAAACGAGGTAATTTAATGTGTGTAAACGAGGTAATTTAATGTGTGTAAACGAGGTAATTTAATTTCACAGTTGTCTGATTTGATTTTCATCTGCATGAATTATCCTTTAATCAGTTTAAATCGTTTTGTGGTGAGTTCACTGTGCTCGTAATTAACTCATTTATTAGGAGATCATAATGTGGTGTATGTGTATTTTGCTGAGGGATTTAAAACTATGTATGGAGTTGTACAGTATTGCCCTAAATAATCGACTCCTTAACCACAGCAGAATTATGGGTAATTTTTCAGGATTTAGTCGGAAATATGGCTTGTTGCCATATTTCCTACTAAATCCTGAAAAATTACCCATAATTCTGCTGTGGTTAGGAGTCGATTATTTGGAGCATTACTGTACCATTGGTGAGTTGTTTTTTGATGTGGAGCACTGTCAGAAGGCCCAACCTTCAGAAGATATATTTTATCCAATGTAAATTCAAGTCTGGCAATAGTGTGTCTGACATTTGCAGAATGAGGTCCCCAGCAGGCTAGAGTCTACAAATTCACCCTCTGGGGACCTCTTTCTGCTTAGACCTCATCTTCTGGGAAGTATCTATAGTATCAAGTTAACATTGTTTTCAGTTACTTTTTCCCTTCTGTTCAGTTTCTGTATCCTATATTTTCCCATTGGAGTTGAGGCCAAAGCAAAATGACTTCCCCTTGCTGCAAATTAGGGGATATAAAAACTAAACAATGTTAGTTAATAGTAATTATGGATGTGGTTATCATATTCTGTATTTGTATGGGAGACCTAGGATCAGATTGAAGTTCTCCAGTTGAAACGTCACCCATTAGTCACCTTGATTATACATGTACATGTACATTATATCTTCTGCGAATTAGGGGAAACTGAGCAGAAGTGAAAAAGTAACTAAAAACAATGCTAATTTGAGACTATAGATACTTCACAGAAGATGAGTCCTAAGAAGAATGAGGTCCCAAGAGGGTGAATTTGGTAATGCTAACCAGTGTGCTAAATTCACATTCTGGGGACCTCATTCTGCAAATGTCAGACACTATATTTCCAGTCTTTTGTAAATTTTACATTTATACAGATATAAGTAGAGAGCTATGTGGCTAGATTGTCTGTATGCCCTCCTTTCTACCACCCCCTCTCCACCCCGCCCAGCCACCTCTGGTTTCAAATATAGATTTTCAGTACATTTTGTTTTATATGTCATCTACAGTAATGCCCTAAATAATCGACTCCTTAACCACAGCAGAATTATGGGTAACTTTTCAGGATTTAGCTGGAAATATGGCTTGTTGCCATTCATCGGAAAGCTCTCAGTGAGACACCCCTCACCCCATCCCCAGAAGTTGGCGGATATACCAGTAACTTACAGTAATGCCCTAAATAATCGACTCCCGAACCACAGAAGAACTATGGGTAACTTTTCAGGATTTAGTCGGAAATATGGCTTGTTGCCATTGATCGGAAATCTGTCTGCAAGAGCTTTCCGATCAATGGAAAAAAGCCATATTTCTGACTAAATCCTGAAAAGTTACCCATAATTCTGCTGTGGTTAAGGAGTCGATTACTTAGGGCATTACTATACATGTATATGCATGAATTATTCTTTTAATCAGTTTAATTGTTGAGTTTTAAGTTTACGGATTAATTTACTTATTAGCTGTACCGATGTACATGTATAGCCTAAACCCACATCCTGACACCCCTCACCCCATCCCCAGAAGTTGGCGGAGATATACCAGTAACTTATATAGTACCCGAGTATGAATGCACTATACTATTCTGTTAGACAGCATAGAGATATTTAGATAATTGAGTATGTCTGCACTGACTCATACCTGGACTTCTTCCACTATTCCACATGGTTTCATTTGCCGTGAGATTTGAGCAGCAATCCTGGGTTATCTTGTGGGTTATCACTTCCTCTGTAATTAATGCAGGCGATAATTATATTCTCTGCTATCTCCTTTGATTCCAATCTGAATTAATTAACCTGTGATTAAGTTCTATTCTAATATATTAATAGCTGATAATTTGTTATATACTGGTAGTGTAAAGCCTTGAAATAGTGTGCCTGTCATTTGCAGAATGAGGTCCCCAGAGGGTTAATTTAGTGATGCTACCCCCGCATAGTGGGCTAGCATCACCAAATTCACCCTCTGGGGACCTCATTCTGCTTTATACACCTCAGCAGAATGAGGTTCCCAGAGGGTGAATTTGGTGATGCTAGCCCGCTATGCGGGGGTAGCATCACTAAATTCACCCTCTGGGGACCTCATTCTGCAAATGACAGACACACTATTTCAAGGCTTGGGTAGTGTATGGTATAGAGATGTGGTGTGAGTTTAAACTCCATGCAGCGCCCTCTCCGTTATCCAAGCCTTGAAATAGTGTGTCTGTCATTTGCAGAATGAGGTCCCCAGAGGTGTAAGCAGAATGAGGTCCCCAGAGGGTGAATTTGGTGATGCTAGCCCACTATGCGGGGTAGCATCACTAAATTCACCCTCTGGGGATCTCATTCTGCAAATGACAGGCACGCTATTTCAAGGCTTGCCGTTATCACTGCGATAGATCACTGCCAGAAGGATGGTACTATGTGGACCGATACATCTATTTTTACGTATTGTCGGAACTATATTTAGTCACCTATTATCTTACATGTATATTGATCACCAAAAGTTTTCAATAATGGTAATTCTTTCGGTATTGATAAAGAACAATATGAACTGAGCCAGACAAACAATTTTAATGGTAAAACATAAGAACTAAGATCATGTCAGAAATCCTTACCAAATGTCCTTGTGGCAGTGGTATCTCAGTGGAGCGATGGGAGGATAACTCTGCCTGGAGTTGGTGTGAGTTTTTCGCTATATTGGTGACCAACTTAGGGTCTTAGATATTTCAAATTGAGAAAATTAAAGTCACTTCACACTATTATATTATTAGGACCAGTTTATACTGTTATCAGCGAGAGCTGGGATGACGGAGCAGGAGTAATGCAGGGGCTGCAACCCTTCACTCTTAACTGATACAACTGTACCTGTTTGTATTTACCAGAGGCCCGCTTAAGAATATCTGTAATGAACAGGTTAATGTACATCTGCACAATGAATCTTCATGCAAATGCTATCAAGAACATGTCCACTTATCTGATGCCAAAACATCATTGCTGAGTTACAAACTTTTATATTTTTCTTCACATTTACCCAATCCAAATGCCTTATGTGCCTTTAAGTGGAACCACCCTTGCTGGAGGGAATGGAAACATTATCGATTTGATGACTTTTGGTTTCCGGATGATAACTTTAGTTTGGTTAATTTTATCAGAACCAATTACAGGCCATATTACAGGTCAAGTTCGAATTTGGGTTCATTACGATTTTTTTGTACTGACTTATGGCTCTTGTCGACTTGGAATTTTCAAAATTTGAGGTTTCCGGATGATAAATTTAGTTTGGGTTATTTTATCCGAACCAAATTTGGTATATGAGTTTTCCCAACCAAAATACAGGCCAAGTTTGATTATGGGTTCGGTCCGCATATTTTTCACTGAATTTTCATTATTTGAGGTTTCCGGATGATAATTTTAGTTTGGTTAATTTTATCAGAACCAAATTTGGTATGTGAGTTTTCCAGACCAAAACACAGTCAAGTTCAAGTCAGAATATTTTTCCCCCCGAAAAAAAAATTGTTCCCCGAAATTTTAAAATAGCCGGTGTCTGTCCGTCCGTGCGTGTCTGCATCCTGAAATGGTTTCCGGATGATAACTTTAGTTTCGGTTATTAGATCAAAAGCAAATTTCATAGGTGAGTTTATCAGACCTAAATACAGGTCAAGTTCGAATATGGGTTTGCTCCGCCCATTTTTGCGAGAGTTATGGCCCTTTTTTAGCTCAACTTTACTTTGTAAAGTTTGAGCTATTGCCATGGCTTGGTATCCATCGTGTGTGTGTGTGCGTGATTCGTCAACAATTTCCTTTAGCACGGGCTACAGTTCGTACCTTTGGTCCGATTATTATGAAATTTGTCATGGATGTTGACATTGACATGTAGATGGGAACGAGTCATTTTGGGGTCATTCGGAATAAAAACATGGCCGCCAGTGGCCATCTTGGATTTCAAAATTCAATCCATTAGCACGGGCTACAGGCCGTACTGTTCGTCTTATTGTCATGAAATTTGTCATGGATGTTAATATTGACATGTAGATGGGAACGAGTGATTTTGAGGTCATTCGGCCAAAAAACATGGCCGCCGGCAGCCATCTTAGATTTTACTCTTTGCATGACTAAATCCTTTGACACGGGCTACAGGTCGTACCTTTGGTCGGATCATCATAAAATTTGTCATGGATGTTAATAATGACATGTAGATGGGAACGAGTAATTTTTGGGTCATTCGGCCAAAAAATATGACCACCAGCAGCCATCTTGGATTTTACTCTTTGTGTGACTAAATCCTTTAGCACGGGCTACAGGTCGTACCTTTAGTCTGATCATCATGAAATTTGTCATGGCTGTTGAAATTGGAATGTAGATGGGAACGAGTCATTTTGGGGTCATTAGGACAAAAAACATGGCCGCCAGTAGCCATCTTTGATTTCAAAATTTAATCCATTAGCACGGGCCACAGGTCGTACTCTTCGCCTGATCATCATGAAATTTGTCATGGATGTTAATTTTGACATGTAGATGGGAACGAGTCATTTTGGGGTCATTCGGCCAAAAAACATGGCCGCCAGCAGCTATCTTGGATTTTACTCTTTGTATGACTAAATTCTTTAGCACGGGCTACAGGTCGTACCTTTAGTCTGATCATCATAAAATTTGTCCTGAATGTTTATGTTAACAATGACATGTAGATGGGAACGAGTCATTTTGGGGTCATTCGGCCGAAAAAAATGGCCGCCAGCAGCCATCTTGGATTTTACTCTTTGTATGACTAAATCCTTTAGCACGGGCTACAGGTCGTACCTTTATTCTGATCATCATAAAATTTGTCATGAATGTTAATAATGACATGTAGATGGGAAACGAGTCATTTTGGGGTCATTCGGCCAAAAAACATGGCCACCAGCAGCCATCTTGGATTTTACTCTTTGTATGACTAAATCCTTTAGCACGGGCTACAGGTTGTACCTTTATTTTGATCATCATAAAATTTGTCATGAATGTTAATAATGACATGTAGATGGGAACGAGTCATTTTGGGGTCATTCGGCCAAAAAACATGGCCGCTGGCAGCCATCTTAGATTTTACTCTTTGCATGACTAAATCCTTTAGCACAGGCTACAGGTCGTACCTTTAGTCTGATCATCATAAAATTTGTCATGGCTGTTGAAATTGGAATATAGATGGGAACGAGTCATTTTGGGCTACAGGTCGTACCTTTGGTCAGATCATCTTGAAATTTGTCATGAATGTTAACAATGACATCTAAATGGGAACGAGTAATTTTGGGGTCATTCGGCCAAAAAACATGGCCGCCAGCAGCCATCTTGGATTTTACTCTTTGTATGACTAAATCCTTTAGCACAGGCTACAGGTCGTACCTTTAGTCTGATCATCATAAAATTTGTCATGGCTGTTGAAATTGGAATATAGATGGGAACGAGTCATTTTGGGGTCATACGGACAAAAAACATGGCCGCCAGCAGCCATCTTGGATTTTACTCTTTGCATGACTAAATCCTTTGGCATGGGCTACAGGTCGTACCTTTGGTCAGATCATTATGAAATTTGTCTTGACTTTTGACATGTAGATGGGAACGAGTCATTTTGGTGTTATTCGGCATTAAAACATGGCTGCCAGCAGCCATCTTGGATTCTACTCTTTGCATGACTAAAGCTATCAAATGTTTTTGAATTGTTGGAAAACATAGCCGCCAGCAACCATCTTAGATTTTACTTTTATATACATGTACATGTGTGTATATATATCTCTTCATGTTGATAAACTAGTAAATTAGACATTCAGATTCAACTTTCCATATTCCTAATCACTCCATCGACAGTAACACATTAAATTATTCCCTTTCCAAGTTGAGCTACAGTGTCATTGACACTTTCATTTACTTAGAATCTTGTAATTTTCTGGTTTCCGGATGATAAATTCAGTTTGTGTGATCACATCTGAACCAAATTTGGTATGTGAGTTTATCAGCTCGAAATACAGATCAAGTTCGAATATGGGTACAATCCGCCCATTTTTGCTAGAGTTATGGCCCTTTTTCGACTCAGAATCCTGTCAATTTCTGGTTTCTGGATGATAGCTTTAGTTTGTGTGATCATATCTGAATCAAATTTGGTATATGAGTTTATCAGCTCGAAATACAGATCAAGTTCGAATATGGGCACGATCCACCCATTTTTGTCTGGTTGCTCTCAAATATGGAATATTGATTTCTTATTTGAAAATATAATATGAACTTTTTTCCGATGATTTATTATATAGAACAAGTTCAACTTTTTTCCGATGATTTCTTTTGACTCAAAATTAGTTTTTGACTAATGAATCATTGAGAATTATACTATTGTTTCCCCAGTGATTTTCGACTCAACTTTTCGCTGATTTTTAAACATTTGAATTTCTCAACAGTTAAATTTTCTGATGTCAATCTTTAATAAAGAAATGCTAAAAAATTCCCAGTTAGAAGCAACAATTACTAGATACATTTCTGTCATCAGTTACTCATCAAGCAATCTTGGAAACTTGTTTATTCACTGAACAGATCATCTGGTAACAAATAACACAGCCAGCATTAATGAAGGTCAAATTAACAAATAAATATCTAGAGTTTGCCGTGTACCATTTCAGGGGACACTGGTTGGATTGTTCTTAAATTTAGTATCGGATTTAGGGTCCTTGTTATTTTTTTCAGAAAAGCTGATGCCCCCAATGAAGCCACTTTTTCGGGGGGCATGCACTGTGGCCGGACGGCCTTTTATTTTTACTGACTTATGGCTCTTTTCGAACAATACTACAAATTAAACAACTGTGTATTTTGCCACGCCCAACATAGCTCTTGTATCAACTTAACATCCCGCCAAATCAATAATAGACCATTCCATATGTACATGTACACTTTTCAGCTGACTGCGAGAATCCCTTTGGTTTTAACGTGGTTAACATGCTAATAGATCATTTTCTGTTGACATGTATCTATGCCTCCATTAACAGGAAGTTTAAACCTCTCTAAAAATAATCAGCATCAATATTCATTATCACCTAAATCAATAACTCTCAGGTATATAGTCATTTGCAGAATGAGGTCCCCAGAGGGTGAATTTAGTGATGCTACCCCGCATAGCGTGCTAGCATCACCAAATTCACCCTCTGGGGACCTCATTCTGCTGAGGTGTAAGCAGAATGAGGTCCCCGAGGGTGAATTTGGTGATGCTAGCCCGCTATGCGGGATAGCATCACTAAATTCACCCTCTGGGGACCTCATTCTGCAAATGACAGACACCCTATTTCAAGGCTTGTATATATTGCTGTCACGAGTCTGACATTCAAAGATGAATATTAGCAAGAGCGCTCAGGTCTGTTTCATGATCAAAGATCCATGGAATTTATGTTATGGGGCATCAGGCCTCAAAATATGGTGCTGGACATTTAACAGCAGGCTAGCATCACTAAATTCACCCTCTGGGGACCTCATTCTGCTCTGGAAAGTATCTTATCAAATTAATAAAAAAAAAATTTAGTTTCTTGTTAGTTCAGTTTCTCTATATCCCCAAATTGGTAGACGATACAATGCATAATTGAGGTGCCCAATGGGTGCACATCACCATCTGGGAACTTAAATATGAGTCCAGGTCTCCCATAGCAGATGAGACCATGCAGAGTGAGGTCCCCAGAGGATGAATTTGGTGATGCTGGCCCGCTGTGTTGGGTAGCGTCACTAAATTCACCCTCTGGGGACCTCATTCTGCAAATGTCCTGCACCATATTATGAGGCATACGGGTGCCAGAGTAATCACTCCCGTCTCCTGGGAAGGACTGTGAGAGTACAGTAATGCCCTAAGTAATCAACTCCTTAAACACAGCAGAATTATGGGTAACTTTTCAGGATTTAGTCGGAAATGTGTTTAACCCTTTGAGTGCCAGGTCCGATTTTTGTATCAACCCATATACCCTGTGCCAATGCATTCTCTTATATATGCGAGTCGACCATAGGTCGCCTCGCATATATAAGAGAATGCATTGGCTTAACAATTTTTTTTATTTTTTTTTTTTTACAATTTTTTACAATTTTAATATATTTTATTATATTCTTTAACAGACTTATTGTGTAGGTTTAGGGCCGATAATATCGGCCCCTGGCACTCAAAGGGTTAAGGAGTCGATTACTTAGGGCATTACTGTACATGCCAGGTACCAGTCAAATTGTATACCGGTACTTTTAAACTAAGCAGGAGAATCCTTTTAGCATTCAAACTTCACCTCTGTGTACTCACTGGTAGTATGTTGGCGTTTTAATGTGTCACCTCTGTGTACTCACTGGCAGTATGTTGGCGTTTTAATGTGTCACCTCTGTGTACTCACTGGCAGTATGTTGGCGTTTTAATGTGCGGGCCAATTTTATATTTGGGTGGCAGAATGCTTCAATCATACTTAAGTTGGAAGTGTTCCATAATTATTTAGTGATTTTTAAAGGACTCTTTATCACTGCCAAATGTGTTAGAGTCCTGTTTATATGGTGTTTATTTTCAACATTTCTATTAGCACTTTTGATAATGACTTCTTCAGTTATCAATAAAGCACTACTTTGGTGTGACGCCACCGAAATGATTTTTAAAAGAGAGTGACATTGCTCTGTTTGCAGCAGTGTTTACTGAAAGGGAACAGCTCTTTATAAGCCAATTTGCTGATTACATAACACAAATTTAAATTTGCTGAAGTGCACTTATTCTGAAAGTGGTTGTTACTCTCTCACAGCAATTAATGGCTTCCGTGCTCAGTAATATACAAATATGAAGTGCGTGCCAATCAGCATGTTTGGTTACCTGCTTTATAAATTAGTTTGTGCAAAGTCTCACGACTGCCGTCCCATCGACCGTCCCAGCATCCCGGAAAGTAACATTATTTCCTGATCAAATCTGTGGGTTCATTTCAGTTTACTGTTTCCGGGAGAAAAGACATCTGTATGATTTGTTTTTAATTTGATGAACTCTCTGGGGAGTTGGATAAAAACTATCGCCCCGTGACATGTTTTTTACAAATCTTTGAGTGAGTCATTGGAGGGCTTGCATCATTGCATGTATTGCGTGCTCAGTAATATTATTATTACCTGTTCAAATCTGTGGGTTCATTTCAGTTGACTGTCCTGTGATATGAAGGGAAAGTGAGAGATATCTTTGATCTATAATGTGCATTACTTAAAGGACCACTTAATTGTTGAACCCCCAGATCACATTATATAAAACATATACCATATTATATACCAAAACATTGTATTATCAACTTATCCGGTCAAATAAAGCTGTGAACATGTTGTTTTTGCTGAGGTACCAATGTGTTTTTATGCTTAAGTTTCATCTGGACTGTACTGCAAAGTCTATTATTTTCAATGGAAGGGGAATAACTCTATATCTTAGTTTGAATTCTGTTGCATTCTTGGAACGAAATGGGCAAAATATTTCTATGATCTCAGTTATTTTCTGTTGCTCTTTGGGCACCTTTTGAGACACAGACCTTCCAAATGGTGATGAGTTATAGTATTTTAATCATATTGTAATCATAGATTGTTATTAAAACCATATATCAGCACTATAAACAAAATAATTTGTGATTCGAAAATTAAATGGGCCTTTAATTGTGGTAAAAAAAGAGAAAATTTTGAGTGGCTCTATAGCTCAAAGATTACATGGCTACATGTATTTAATGGCCAATAAAATATTTAAGTATGGCACTACGAGTAACTTGCAGAGTGCTGAGAAAGGTGACTTGCATAACCCTTTCGTGGCGGGAGCTCCGCTGTTGCAGCATTTATGATCCTCTGCCAGTGCATTCTCTTATATATGCGAGTCTCCCATGCATTGGCGAGAATGCGTTGGCAAAGGGTTTTGCAAAATTTCAGGAAGCACCAGTCATGAAGGGTTAAAGATCAATTGGTCTAAATTTTATAATTATAAAAGTATACCAACCTACATTCACAAGGTACATTTAACCAGCGAGCAATAAAATAAGCTATAATTCTAAATGAAACATGATACAAACATGAGGAATACTTGTATTATCTAGATTTAAATGTCTGATTATTTCTAGATAAAAATAAATTATTTATTAGGGTTTCACCCTTTCTATACTAAATGGATTCTCCCATAAAAGTACTAGCTGAAACAGGCTTCCTTTGGTAGCATTTATTCAGCGTCGGAGGGGCCTGCACTACGGACCCTTTGAGCACTAGAGGCCTATGGCCCCTGTGTGTGCTTCACGCACATGACAGACAGATCCTGCTATTTTATATATATAGATATGCTACTTCAATATATCCTCATGCAAATAAGTTCATATTGAATCTAAATATTGACATTTATTTAATCAAAATTTTGGAAAACTAACGTTATAACCTCCGGCAGGGTACATGTACCCCAAGTCACCACACCAAATTTGGCTGAAATCGGTCCAGGGTTCTGGGAGAAAAATCCAGACAGACAGACAGATCCTTCTCTTTTGTATATATAGATTCATTGGAATGCATGGTCTATTATTCATTTGGAGGGAATTCAGTTAATAAAAGCAGACGACAGACAGAATAACAGATAATACAAGAGCAGAATGAATCATGTTCTTTGGTAGGAAATATTCAGATAATAAGTTCAAATTATTATCTGCACATGTTCCAAGGGAACTACTCATCAATGAGTATTTAGTATAGAAATCATTAATAAGGTTTCCAATCATATGACATAGATTCTGATAACATTTGGTGAGTTTCAAAAGGACAGTGGGCCCAGTGAATTCTAAATTGACATAGAAGATATTTTCATCTGGTCGCATTATTTACAAAGCAACTTAATCAATATTCTGTAGTTCAATTATTTAAGCCCCCATTCTCCCACCACCCCCGCCGCAACTACCGGTAAATAATTTCTGAGTTGTGGTGCAGGATGGAAAATTAATTGCGCTGAAGCGCAATTAATCTTGTATTGGATTTATTCATTATTTGACTGGGTGTTTAGCCGTATATGGAAAATTAATTGCGCTGAAGCATATTCCAATTGCGCTGAAGTGCAATTGAATTTGACTGGGTGTTTAGCCGTGTATGGAAAATTAATTGCACTGAAGCATATTCCAATTGCGCTGAAGTGCAATTGAATTGCGCTGAAGCATATTCCAATTGTGCTGAAGTGCAATTGAATTGCACTGAAGCATATTCCAGTTGCACTGAAGTGCAACTGAATTGTGCTGAAAAGTTAGAATTATAAACAAGTTCTTACATTATCTCACCAGCAATATATTAGACCATCCCCCACCCCCCCCCCCCCCCATAACCGGATTGGGGTTATTGCGGAGGAGCCAAAATATGCATGTTTTCACAATCATGTGAAAACCTCAGAGATAATGGAAAAGAAGTACCCTTTGTTTTCTTTGGTATATGGATCGTCCATTATGATATTCCCAGCTTCAGTGCAGAATTGGTGCCCATCATATTCAACTGAAATTATTCTGAAACACTAAAATCATAACGCAGAGATCAGAGATTGGTGCATCTTAAAGAGGAGATATTTTATGGGAACCGTGTCACAAATCCATAAAAAATTCATCACTGCATATCTAGTACAGCACATACGTGCCAGGGAACATGTATGATGGGGGAGGGGGTGGTGTGGAAGGAGGTATTTTATTGGAACAGTGCATATCTAGTACAGCACATACGTGCCAGCGAACATGTATGAATCTGAGCTCCTTCATTGTCTCGCCAGCACCTGACTATCAGATTAAGATGCACCAGAAAAACGTTTGATATTTAAATTTGCACCTGAGCTATTAGCGTTCTGCCTCGAGAGTACATATCAAATGCAGATAGGTGTCACTGGCATGGATTCCAATCTTGATAGAAGTAAAAAGAAAGTCTGCCAACGCATGTTATATATAAAGAATGAAGAACTGTTCGGCTTTCATAATACAGGCAGTTGATATCTTTTACCAACCAACATGTCTTAATTAATGTCTTTAATATCAAGAACACTGTAAATATAAACAATTTTGAAAGGAAATTCTGACGTGCTGATGGGCACGTCAACATTTAGGAAGGAAAGTACATTTAGACTTGTATGACAATCATATCTTGTCTCCCAGGAATGAAATTGGTTAGGGGACTACCGTATATAAATCAGCTTTATCCTGTGTATAACTGTATATGTTTTCGGAGATGAAATTTTAAAGAAATGAAAATTGTTTGAGTATGATCAATTTAATATTGCTATTTTATACTTAAAACTGACTTCAAGATACAGTTCATGTTTCAGTCCTATTATATTTGGTAGAGCTATGGTCTTTTTATACCCCACTTTTTATACCCCACTCTCGAAGAGAGTTCATGTTTCAGTCCTATTATATTTGGTAGAGCTATGGTCCTTTTATACCCCACTCTCGAAGAGAATGGGGGTATACTGGATTGACCTCATCCGTCTGTCCGGACATTTATCCGTCCATTTTTCCATCCGATCGTTGAACTTATTATCTAAACATTTTTCTCTAATAAATTGGACTCTTTCTGCACTTTTATTATCTGTTGTATGCTTATTTTTACTGACCACACCCCCAGATGGATAATTGACCATCCCAATGTATACTCTATGAGTGAATGGGAGAATCCATTTAGCATTGACATGGTTAACTGCAAATAAGCTTTCTGATGATGTATAGTACACTTATGACCCAATATCAACCTTTCAAACTGGGTTGTCCCTTTAATTATTCAAACAAATATCTGTCTCGAATCCATATCAACCTTTCAAACTGTGTTGCCCCTTTAATTATTCAAACAAATATATGTCTGGAGCCGAGAAAGGCATAATTCCAAGACTGTAATACACAAAGCTTCCATGATTTAATACGGTTCCTTAAGGGCTTCAGGGGTGTGTTCCATTTATATGCGCAGACACTGAGAGCACACACAGGACCTGCGGGAGTTGTTGTGATCGGCAAACACAATGTTGATCTCGTATATTACAATCAAATCATTCAATTACCAGAAGATATGTAGGTTCTCCATGGCAATCAATGTGAATCCTTGTACACTTAATCCTCTGATGACTGGATACTTGATCATGGGTAGTTAGTTGACTCCCATTGGTTCATTTGTAGGGATTTTAGGTTGTTCCGGTTCAAAGGGTTAATCACAGTAAACAAGAAATCAACACTACTGTACAGCATTGTATAAATATACATTCAATCATCACAAAATTGCATCCAATAACAATTATAAATATACTAGTGGGCGGAGAAAGAAATCGTTATGAGAAAGATTATCCAGGGCCGGGAAACTATACATCATAAGCTCGAAATATTAACATTAGTTTTCGTTTCTGCAATTAAGATTGTCTATCTCTTTTTTTATATAGTTTCCTGGGTATAAAATAATAAATATGAATCGAAGACCCCTGTCTGGAAATGCTTCTGTCAATTAATATTGATTTTATTTCAAATTTTCTGGTATAATATACATACAATCAAATTGGGACTATTTTACTGCACGCGTAGCATAGCAAGCGGGAGAACTCTATCTCTATCTGAAATCTCATGAACGCTTTGTGACAATCTGAATATCCCTATGAATGAATTGCTGATTTGTGATCACGCGCAGAGAGGGTATCCTGAATCGTGTATCTGGGCAAGTTTGTCAGTTGTTTTTTGGGGGTGAGGGATTTCTACTGCAGTAACTTCCAAGTGAAATCCACCACTAAAACTGATACAGTAATGCCCTAAATAATCAATGCCTTAACCACAGCAGATAATATATATGGCTTGTTGCCATTCATCGGAAAGCTCTCACTGAGAGCTTTCCAATAAATGGCAACATGCCATATTTCCAACTAAATCCTGAAAAATTACCCATAATTCTGCTGTGGTTGAGGAGTCAATTATTTAGGGCATTACTGTAGCATCATGATATGACAAAGCAATAAAAACAATGATAAACCAAACGGGGGGCGTCGAGAAAAAGACGAGCAAGAAAGAAAAAAACAAACACTGAACAAAACCAAACAAAAGACTCTTGATAAACTCTTTTCTTTCTTTTCATGTCTTTTCACTGAGAGCTTTCCAATGAATGGCATCAAGCCATATTTCCGACTAAATCCTGAAAAAATACCCATAATTCTGCTATGGTTAAGGAGTCGATTATTTAGGGCATTACTGTAGCATCATGATATGGCAAAGCAACTGAGACAATGATAAACCAAACTAAGCCAAACCCAACCCTGCTGGATTATGTCAAAATCATCAAAAAACAATCAATTACTTTCTGAATATACCGCCATGAAAAACAGTATCCCTGAATATTTATTTAGATACCTCTCTGTTTTGATATGATGTTCTACATAGATTAATGGACTCTTCGTGTAGACTTGGGAATGTATCATTTTGTGCAATACTGACAGTTCATAAACATAGAAAAACAATTTACTTTCAGACAGATGTATGAGATTATTAATTATTAACAGCCCAGTATGCCAGAAGCTTGTGTGTGTGGGGAGGGGGGGGGGGGGGGCATAGAGGGGAGCCTCACCATTTGTTATCGACCAGGGATTGTATTGATGCATGCAATTAGGGTTTTTTTTTGGACGAAGGGGGGTTACTGTCGATGGAAGGGGCTGAAAATGCCCCCCATTAGATGAAGGTGCCGGCTTCAGATTACATGGTTTAGGTGACTTTAAGAGCTGATTTCTATATCATTATGAATGGATTACCTCACCGAAAATGTTATGATTTAATAAGAGCAATGCAAAGGTCCTAGGTTTTTAACTGGTAGAATTGATTCTTACGTGGGTAGCCAGAGTAGATATTCATGGCATGATCTAAGTTTATGCATGTATTTGCTTTGGGAAAAGTACTCTTTTGAATGTTATGACCCCCCTTTCCTTGCTTCATTCAGTACAACAGAACCATATAAGAACAAATGATGGAAGCACAGCATGAAGATTGGCACATATGTTGCAATTCACAACACAAGCGCTTGTATTTGTATAGTGAATGCGGGTGGGCATGCAACAGGATAGAGTCATACCTGGAATCCAGGACTCAAATTATTGTATTGCCGATTTATCTTCTTTTTTTTTTTTTTGTGCAGGTGAAAGTTCCGTCTTAGTGGTATTCCATGTATTGTATAAGGCAATAACCGAACGGGAACCCCAAGCATTACTATCAATATGTACTCTCTTTTTAAGTTCACAGATTTTACCTGATGTTACTGAATATATTTGGCGACAATATTATCCGAGAGCACCATTTTGTGGTGTACAAATATAGTTTTAATCATTGTATTGCCTTGTTCGAAATAATACGTGATCCGTAACCGGAAAATATTGACATTGAAAAAAATATCCATATTTTTCACTAAATCTCACTATTTCTTAGGACAAATCTCCCTATTTCCAATTTTGAAAGTAAACAGGTCTGACCTGGATTGAACCATTCCATGACGGGAGCTGCGCTGGTGCAGCATTAAAGATCCTGATCTAGATATATTGTACAACAGAAATGTATCATTTCTTTACTGTTGAGCAACAAAAAGAACATGAAATATATAAATCTAATTTTTTTCCATCATACTGTAATGTCCTAAATAATCGACCCACAGAAAAATTATATGAAATATTTCAGGATTTAGTTGGAAATATAGCTTGCTGCCATTCATCGGAAAGCTCTCAGTGAGAATGGCAATAAGCCATATTTCCAACTAAATCCTGAAACATTTCCCACAATTCTGCTGTGATTAAAGGGTCATATAGATCGGGCATTACCGTATACCATCCACAAAAATGGAAATAAATTTTCTTTGCAAAGTAAAGTCACGCACTCTTTTGAATATGTCAGACAGTCTCCTGTTAGTACCTGACATGTGTCCGATGGCCTCCAAAAAATAAACCCTTCTGTGACTGGAGCTTCCTGCAATTTTGCAAAAACCCAGTGCCAATGTATTCCTTTATATATGTGAATCTCCCATAGTGAGCCTCGCATATATAAGAGAATGCATTGGCCTAACAATATTTACCTTGACCTTGTAAGCCAGTGCATTCTTTTATATATGCGAGGCTCCCTATAGGAGACTCGCATATATAAGAGAATGCACTGGCACAGAATCTTTAATGATGCACCAGCGGGGCTCCCGTCATGAGCAGGTTAAATCCAGACTTAGATGGAGTCTATCTCCATAACTACATGCTTTGGGGTGTCCCTTGAGAATATCCATCATTGTTCTTTGCTGAACACATTTTTCACTGAGAAAAATAAGCTGTTTTTTCAGTCTGCCTAGATACAACACAAAGTTAACAGAATACTGTTATTATGTTGGAAACAGATATGTTTTACTTTGAGGATTGCCTTGGAGAGCCTTTAGTATGTCTTCTTAGCTTGATGGCTAAACAAATCCTGTGAAGTGTATCAAAGTCCGGGGAAAATTGTTTTGTAACAAACAGGAATCATGCTAAGTCATATAGCCACTCAGAAATGAGTTTCCTCCGCAGAGAAAAAAAAGATTTAGGTGAAGTACCTAACTACAAAATTACTTTAACCTCTATTAAAAGGGTGAAAAGCTCAAACTCTTCATATTATCAGATGGTTTTGATTTTGAGAGTTGCCGAGTCTTCCTTGTGCTAGTATAGATGTATAGTGTAGAGGATATTAGGTTGAGAGGTATAATTCTAATGTGTTACGGAGACTGGTTGCTCTGTCCCCCAATAATAAGATTATCTGTCGTCCATGTGTACAGGGACCAGCCCAGAGAATTCATATTGGGAGAAGTCACTTCTCCCTATTAGATTATTAGGGAGAAATGGACTGTTATCAGGAAGAAGTCATAAAGGCTGAATTTTACTTTTCTAATATAACATCAGCTATCTGACGATCTGCGATCTACTGAGTATCATACATCACAAGATATCATTATAGTGAGTAAATGCACTTCAAATATAGTAATGCCCTAAATAATCTACTCCTTAACCACAGCAGAATTATGGGTAACTTTTCAGGATTTAGTCGGAAATATGGCTTGTTGCCATTCATCGGAAAGCTCTCACTGAGAAAAAAGTTACCCATAATTCTGCTATGGTTAAGGAGTCGATTATTTAGGGCACTAATATGCTGATTTGAAATATGCAATCTGGAATATGAGCGAGAAGTCAGTTCTCCCTAGGACTATTTTAGGGAGAAGTAGCTCATGTTTGAGAGAAAGAAGATGTCTGCCTGCATGTGTGTCACTCTGTTAAATGAAGTAAATATTTTCAAGGAAAACATTTAAAAAAAACGAAGGTATTTTTCACAACTGATTTACTCAGTATATCAATAGCAAAAAGCTTTTTGGTTCTCTGTTGAAATATCTTCAGAAATACAAATAATGGGTAAAATAACTGCCATTATGTTAAAAAAAAAAAATTGTTTAAATGGTAATACAGTAATACTGCATTATCTTCCTTTTGAAGTGATAATGTCTCCCTTTTGAAGTGGATGCAAACAATCGGCTCCTTGTAATTTAATCACCATAAAATATAATCAATCATGCCAACCTTGTAGTTTATTCACAGAATTCAATCGATATCGATATCTTTCTCTGCAGGTTTACGACTATATTTTGTTAGTAACAAAGGACTCTGAAGATTACACTCTTTATATATATATGGCTAATTATCTGTTACCTAACTTTAACAAATTGATCATTGAGGTCTTACAATAGGAACACTGTTAATTGTCAAGGACACATTGTTAGTCTGTAATATAAAAAAAATAGAGATACAGTAGGGTATTGTACTGTACAGTGTATGCACATCTGATGCTCACATAACCAGGCTATTTCTCGTTAATTCCCGAATGCTTGGAAGGTTTGGAATTTAATGTGGGAGGATTGTTCACCTGTCAATCAGCCATCACCTATTTACTAACAAGCTTTGGAGGTTCCTATCATTCCGATCTCGGCTGTCTTCTCTTCTACTCACTTTCTTAACTTCTGTTGATAAGGATTTACTTTTGTGTGCTCATTTTCTATTTTGTTTTATTTCGATTTTTCAACTGGTTTTTCGACTGAGTAAAAGTTACTCCGGATTAAGAAGAAACATTGAGTTTAAGTGTATGGTTTATTCTATGTTTTATTTTTTAACCCCTTCTTTACTGAATGGATTCTTCCATTCAGTTATAAAAGTGTATATTGGAATGGTCTATTGTTCATCTGAAGGGAAGTTTAGGAAATTATGAGCAGACAACAAACCGACAAATACACAATGTAGATAATACTATTTATTATATACTTGACGATGAATTATAAGGTTTTAGCAGTGAGATATAAGTGATATCCCACTAGTGAGTGATATCAGTTTGAAATTTCTGATGTATTTACATTCATTGGGGGCCATAGGCAAGTAACTAAAGTATATAATAAACAGAATATCCACACTTTTTCAGTGGATATGGGTTAAATCTCATTCTTGATGACAAAACATTTGAATTTCCACTCGTGGCTAAAGCCACTCGTGGAAATTCAATGTTTTGTCATCACTCATGAGATATAACCCATATCCACTGAAAAAGTGTGGATATCCTCTATTTATTGCAGAGGATTTCTATTTCATTGGTGGGAAATGTTTAGATAATGAAATCAACACACTCTGGCCATTTGTTCAACTGATTATCTGAACATTTTCCAAGGTAACTACTCATCAATGAGTATTTAGTAAGGAAAGTGTTTACAGAGTTAAGGACTGACTCTAAATAATTTCTCCTGTATTAATTAAAGCGTATTGATAGTTTTTTAGATTTAGTTTAATTTGTCAGAAATTTAATGGAGATATTTCAATTACATGTACTATACACATATCCCAGAATATATAAATATGTTAAATTGTACCTGTTGTACCCCCAAATAAAATGAAACCAATCTCAGATGATATGATAATACACATGTAGCTCCTACCAAGTGTGATGGTACAATAAAATATATAATATATAAATTATAATATATATTCCCGATAATAATTTGTGCATTCCATATGTCCAAGTCTCTGAATTTGTAAGTGATTAGTTGCATGATAAAGATATCATATTTTGATATATCTACATGTACGGTTTATCTTGAATATCATGTACATGAATTTAGCAATATTTCTCAAAATAAATTCAACTGCACTGACAAGAGCATAATTAGTGGCAAATGAAAAATTAACCCATTTGCTGTAATAAGTCTGTATTGAGTATAGACATATTTGTCCCGCCATATCAAATCCAGTCGGAAGTCGGGATTTTTTTACCCTGTGCCAATGCATTCTCTTATATATGCGAGTCGACCATAGGTCGCCTCGCATATATAAGAGAATGCATTGGCTTAACAATTTTTTATCATGTTTTTTAAATAAATGTTTCTTACAATTTTTAGGACATAAAATAAAAAAACATCCATTACCCTGCAGGGAGCCCCACACATGCATATATAGAAGCACATAGAAGAGTGTCGTCTGCTCATGTGTTTCTGGGGCTCTGTATGGGTGAAATTATAAAATTGTTAAAGAATACAAGAACAAATTATTAAAATTGTAAAAAATTGTTGGGCCAATGCATTCTCTTATATATGCGAGGCGACCTATGGTCGACTCGCATATATAAGAGAATGCATTGGCACAGGGTAAAAAAATCCCGACTTCCGACTGGATTTGATATGGCGGGTCACATATTTCATTCCAAATTCAGTCAAGTGTATTATGGGGTTGTAAAAAGATTGTATTTAATTTTAGACATTGCCGAAAATGCAGTTGTGTAGTGAGAGTTGAAATTGTGATAAATATTAGCCTTTGCTGGGTTCTGTTTTAGGATTTTGTACAACATCTCCTTTATAATTTTCCACTTGAAAATGGCCATAACATCAATGGTCAGTGCATGACGTCACTATATAGCAGTACAGAGGTTAACCCTTCCATGACTGGAGCTTCCTGAAATTTTGCAAAAACCCTGTGCCAATTCATTCTCTTATATATGCGAGTCTCCAATAGGGAGCCTCACCTATATAAGAGAATACATTGGACTAACAATATTTACCTCGACCTTGTAAGCCAGTGCATTCTCTTATATATTGAAGGCTCCCCTATGAAAGACTTGCATATATAAGAGAATGCACTGGCACGGGATATTTAATGATGCACTAGTGCAGCTTCCGTCATGAAAGGGTTAAAATAATCAAATTAATGCTTTTATTAGAAATTACTCCTGTGGAATCCATTTCAAATAATATTCAACGATTTTAAATCTTTGACTTTCTTCTTTCCAGGTATGCAGACGTTGGCAACCGTGAGTCGTAAGCTGATAAAGAGGCTGATGGTTCTAGTCATGTGATCTTCCTGGCCGTCCACAAATGGATTGGCTCCATCGATGGCACAATGAGAGATATCACCGACCAAGCCTCGTACATCTCGTGGGGCCGTCATGGACGACGATACTACAACTGTACCAGGAAAGCATTAAGATCGTGCGGACCAGTGATTTCTACAAGGGCCTTGTTGTCTGTGTCGGAGTCGGAGAGACTTCCTTACGGATTGAATTCGCTGATGGTGAGTTGATTTGAATAAGTTGGTCGGAAATTGTATTGGGCCTTAAAAAATACATGTTTTCGCTAATGGACTGAAAAACTGAAATTTATTCGCTCTTGCAACTCAGAAGACGGGTGTAATATTGCACCCATATAATCGTAAATTTGGTTGTTCTCCAACAAAATGTCATTGCCGGATAGACATATGTCCAGTTACACTTTCATATGCCCATAATTGAACTGAGATGGGAAAGGATCTAAATATTTACAGTTTGACAAGAGGGACGAGTGCAAATTTTAGAACCCATAAATTAAAAATTACGAGTGCGTACTGGTGTGAGAGCAATCGCTCCCGTCTCCTGGGATGGACTTATTGTGTAGCTGTGGTAGTGAGAGAATTTTTTCTTAATTTATTCACCCTTCCATGACTGGAGCTTCCTGAATTTTTATGAAAACCCTGTGCCACTGCATTCTCTTATATATGCAAGTCGACCATAGGTCGCCTCGCATTTATAAGAGAATGCATTGGCCTAACAAATTTGATATTATGCCATGCATAATGCATTCTGTTATATATGTGAGGCAGGGGCCAAGCTAGGGGTTGAAAACAGGGAGAAGTGACTTCTCCCTCTGGAGATTTTAGAGAGACTTCAGCCCACCGGTAAATCTCAGTTTGGTCAAATTTGGAAGGCGACTTCGTTTTCGCCTCGCGGACGTCCGAGGGCGAAGTCGCCAGCGGGAAAGCGAGAAATTCGCCCAAGTCGCCTCCTAGCTTGGGGCCTGATGTGAGGTGACCTATGGTCGACTCGCATTTATAAGAGAATGCATTGGCACAGGGTCTTTAATTTTGTGCCAGCACAGCTCCCATAACAAAAGGGTTAAATATATTTGCCATTCAAACCTCTGCCCCCCCCTCTCCCCCCGAAGTTATATAAAATCGCATATATAGGAGAATGCAATGACCTAACAAATTTTATATTATGCCATGTTAATGCATTCTCCAATGCATTCCCTTATATATGTGAGGCGACTTATGGTCGACTCGCATATATAAGAGAATGCATTGGCACAGAGTCTTTAAATTTGTGCCAGCGCAGCTCCCATAACGAAAAGGTTAAAATACATTTGCCATTCAAACCTCTGCCACCTCCCCTCCCCCTAAGTTATGAACTTCCTAACTTATTAGTCTTGAGAAGGTGAGCACAGAAGATTTTAGTATTTCTTGTAACTGAGAACCTATTCATCCACCGTGACAGTGACAACAATGCCGTTGCCGATTAATGCAATCATTATTTATTATTGAGGAGTCCACTTGTTCTTAAGACAATAAGACAAAAGCTTCTTCAATCGATTACCAATTAACTGAATGCACAATTGACCGATCACTGAAAGCATTATTGACTGTCTAGATAGTGAGCCATTGGGAGCCTCCCATACATGTATATAAGAGAATACATTGGCCTAAAAATATTTACCATAACCTTGTAAGCCGGTGCATTCTCGTATACATATGTGTGAGATGAGACTCGCATATATAAGAGAATGCACTGGCACAGGATCTTTAATGCTGCACCAGTGCAGCTACCATCATGAATGGGTTAATGAACCCTCTATCATGTCAGCCTTTTGAATCAATTTCAGTGTCAATTACATCACATTTCTACTAACCCTTCTTACACTATATACTCATTGATGATTCGTTAGTATCCCTCAGGAAATGTTCAGATAATAAGTTCAACAAATGACCATAATTGAACTTATTATCTGAACATATCCCACCAATAAATAGGACTCCTTCTGTACTTGTATTATCTATCGTCTTCTTTTATTTACTGAACACCCCTCCAAATGAATAATAGATCATTCCAATGTACAGTTTTATAACTGAGTGGGAGAATCTATTTAGTATAGAAAGGGTTAAAGTTTCTGGCTCTAGTTTGCTCATGCAATGTCCGAATTACAAAAAAACCTGTTGTTAATGTTTTCTGCATGATGTGAAGGTGTCCATTTAATTGTGGAAAATATACTTGACTTTGTCACGTCTGTAGGTACAATTGCACTGTCTTGCATACAAACAGCATGCTGCACATCCCAGTGCAGAAGCATGCTGAAGTGAAACTAAACATGTCCACCTGACATACTGCATGTATTGTATTGTGGACAGCAGCTGATATTGCTCGAGAGATGGGAAAGGATCTAAATGTTTGACCTTAAAATAGTTCAATATTGATTCAACGATTATAGTTACCATTATCATTTTGACAAGAGGGTCGAGTGCGATTTCCCGTCTCCTGGGATGGACTGATTGTGTAGCTGTGAGAGAAATTTTTTCTTAATTTCTTAACGCTTCCATGAATGGAGTTTCCTGAATTTTTGCGAAAACTGTGCCCATGCATTCTCTTATATATGCAAGTCAACCATAGGTCATCTCATATACAAGAGAATGTATCGGCCTAACAAATTTTATATTATTTGTTAAAGAATGTAAACAAATTTGCTCATGCAATGTCCAAATTACAAGAAGCCTGCTATTAATATTTTTTGAATGATGTGAAGGTGTCCATTTAATTGTGGAAAATTTCACGTCTGTCAGTGCAATTGCACTGTCTTGCATATAAACAGTAAGCGCACGTCCCAGTGCAGAAGCATGCTGAAGTGAAAATAAACATGTCTGCCTGACACTTACTGCATGTATTGTATTGTGGACAGCAGCTGATATTGCCGGAGAAATGATTAAATGGGTCAGTCATTGTTATATAGTCATAATTCACAGCACATATTAACATGTGTTTCCTCATTTAATATGATACCACATGACATTTCTTACCTATCATGTGACATATGGGTCTTGGGCATATATAGGGAGATTGCATCCATATATTTGTTTAGTATTACTGGTGTATCTACCCCGGTTTCTTCGATTGTTTTGAAAAAATCTTAAGGTCACATGTGGGGTGTTCTAAAACATTTTGTGGTTTAATTTATTCTCTTATCATGGATAGTAAATTCTTGTCTTTATTCGTGTGGCGTTGACCGAGACTGCACCCAGATAAATAGAACTAGCTTAGACATTTCATAAATATTCTAATTTATCTGTCACCATCTGTGTTAAAATTTCCTGGTGTTATTATATTATTTATGAAAGTGTGTGTGCACAATGATGGCACCATGTCTCGACTAATCAGAGGATGGGATTAAAATCATGGGGAGGCGGCATTGACAGGCGATTTTACTTCTTCCGAATGAAACCTGGTATGTTTAACCCTTTCTACAATAATGCCCTAAATAATCAACACCTTAACCACAGCATAATTATGGGTAATTTTTCATGATTTCAGCTTTCCGATGAATGGCAACAAGCCATATTTCCGACTAAATCCTGAAAGATTACCCATAATTCTGCTGTGGTTAAGGAGTCGATTATTTTAGGCATTACTGTATACTAAATGGATTCTCCCACTCAGTTATAAAAATATACATGAAATGGTCTATTATTAATTTAGAGGGGTGTTCAGTATATATAAGCAGATGACAGACAGAAAAACAGATAATACAAGAGTAGAAGAATTCATATTCACTTGTGGGAAATGTTCAGATAATAAGTTCAACAAACGACCTATGGTCGTTTGTTGAACTTATTATCTGAACATTTCCTAAGGGTACTACTCATCAATGAGTATTTAGTGAGGAAATGGTTAAAGACAGGTTTTATAATGTGTATTAGTATGTGTATGAAATATAGATTTCAAATTCCTGGTACATATCAGTGATATCACCCAACAATATGTTCATGTTATTTCTAAATTAGTTCTTCAATAAATAGTATGAAAAAGTGTCTAGATTTAATTGTCAACATCCCTTGATCTAATACCAAATTCTTGTTCAAATAACCCGAGTTGACACATGAGGATATAAGAATAAAAATTTAATTTCATATTTAAATGTCATTTAAATACCATATGACATGATAATTGGCAACGCTGTTAGTTTTATTGTCAAATCTAATTTAAGACCCTTTAATTCCCTGATACTCATTGGTAGATACATGTACCATAGACATAGACTCCCATTTATTCATTTGCGGATATGGTTAGTTATTAAAGGGACTCTAGGCACCTGCAGTGGGTTCATGAATGAGAAATAGCATAAAATTCTGTAAAACAACTCATTTTCCACTGTAATTTATTCCCTCTGTGCTCTTTGACAGAATTGTGATATGGCTATAGCTACTGAAAAGCTACATCACCTGTTTAAATTTTATTGCCTTATGGTATATTATTACAAAAATTAAAGGTACTCAATCCGATCAGAGGGTCCCCATATCATCAAGATACAACAACAACAATATTTCTTCAAAATGAGCTTTTGTTGTCAGAATCAATTAATTGCAACAAAATAATGGTAACTACTGTCAACTATGGTATCAAATTTCCCAAAACGTGTTATTTATCAATATTTTGTTCAACGAGATATGGCCGTATTATCACTTGAATATTCACAAAATTTGATCGTATTACAACTTGTTTTTAGAGTTATCCATCTTCATTCGCAATTTTGACCGAGACCATCTGTTTTATGGCGTATTTCTGGGCCATAAACAATTGAAATAACAAACTTCAAAAATCGATATCTGATCACTCTGAGCTTTGATGGGTGTTCCTCGACTCGAATCAAATATTTTTTACTCCGAAGCCAAATAAATAGTAATTTAGGAGCTTTAATTCGGATTGATCGAGTACCTTTAATGTACGTTCATCATGATTTATTTGACAAAAAAATTCACAGTACTCAAGTCCTTTCTTCTTACATCATCACTAACTCATTGTCCTTGAGCAAACAAAAATTGGTACCTTCTCTTTGTACTCCATTGCCATTAGGCATGTACACTGTACACTGCCAATAGAGAGGATCAATCCTATTGTGATTCAAGCTTCGTGTAAAAAGTCCGGGCAATGTTTCTTTTATTAATAAGAGATGCTTGTCTGTTGCATATCTACTTGCTTGTAATTCCTTTACTCTTAGCTTCAGAGATGACAAAGGAGTACACCTAATGCCATGCCGGCAATCAATATCCTTATTAATTGTATGTAATCAACAATGTTACGGAAGAATGAATTTTATGTCCCAAAGTGTGGCAGTTAATTCATTGCAGGAAATTTTGCCAATTAAAGCGGTACTGTACACTAAATCCGGCCATTTTTGGGACCATCTCCTTTTACACTCAACAGAATATATGCAACAAATGAATTAATTTGGGCCATGGATGAGTGCAAAATACACTCATTTGCCATATGAACGATACAAACAACATGGTAATTACAACAAAAATGAATTTATGACTCCAGCCATAAATTCATTTTCATTATAATTACCATGTTGTTTGCATCGTTCGTAGAGCACATGGGAGTATTTTGCACCAATCTATGGTTCAAATTCATAAATTTGTTGCATATATTCTGTTGAGCATAAAAGGAAATGGTCCCGTAAATGGCATGATTTAGTGTACAGTACTCCTTTAAGCCTACATGATAATATTTTATTATGTCACAAGTTATGTCAGAACGTCATAGCAGGGTTTCCACTATGGGGGAAGCGAGTCTCTTTTAAGGTCCATTTCCCCTCACCCAAATTTCCCCTCCAACATTATGTTCCTACCTGATTCATGGATTAGTGCCTACAACATATGTGTCATAATGTGTATATCTGTCACAAAATATAACCAACAGGGAGTAATAAACGAAGATAATTTTATTTGCCCATGCATTAACGTTGACCACTAGTGAACCATTTGGCAGGGAACGAATGCTATTCAGGGCTGACACACAATTATTATTTGCGTATTCTGGAAGATATCGGAGCGGACATCACTAATAGCTACATGGTTGATTCTCTCTGGATACATCGCGATTACGTTCTCAACTATCACTCTGTTCTGACTGGTTCTCATTAATTATTATGTGGACAAGGTCCAGATGTTAGCCACTGACGAGTGATCTGAAATATTTCTTGGTATAACATGTTGTCATGAATGTAATGAAATTGAACGTCAAAATAAGTTGCGATATTCACAGTTTTTATGGACTGAGATTTCCCTCTGTGGCCATAGGAGTACCATTCCACCAACACCTAGTGGAAACCCTGCTCACACAGTAATGCCCTAAGTAATCAATTCCTTAACCACAGCAGAAATATGGGTAACTTTTCAGGATTTAGTCGGATATATGGCTTGTTGCCATTCATCGGAAAGCTCTCAATGAGAGCTTTCCGATGAATGGCAACAAGCCATATTTCCGACTAAATCCTGAAAAGTTACCCATAATTCTGCTGTGGTTAAGGAATCGATTATTTAGGGCATTACTGTAGTCTTTATAAATCAGGGATTTATTAAGGCTTTCATGATATATTCATGGTTCCAGACCAGAGCTGTTAAGTTTCACGGATTGTCCGTGAGTCTGCCGGATAGCCACGGCAATTCCGCAAATACGGATAACCTCCCATTTCTAAACCTCACGTTATACAATGTTGCACTTGGCAGATCAAAATATTATCTGATACATCAGAATCTATATCAAAGGCAAACTAGCTTTATAAAAATCAGTCTAAAACCTTTTAATATGTACAGCTTTAAAAATTGATTAGCAATTTCCTTCTTTTTAGTAGTTTTATAAGCATTCCCTATCAACTATTCGTTTTCCTTCGGAAATTTGTTAGCTAAAATTGAGAATTGCTTCACAAAGTTCTTTGCTAATAGAGTTAGATCGACCCTGCACTAATTTGGCAGTCAGTGAAAATAAGTAGCTTTATTAACTTATCACTTCATCAGCAATAAGTTGATGTGCTTAACCCTGGAGAGATCGATAGAGAAAGATAGTATTGATGTACAGTAATGCTCTAAATAATCCACTCACTGAGAGCTTTCTGATGAATGGCAACAAGCCATATTTCCGACTAAATCCTGAAAAGTTACCTATAATTCTGCTGTGGTTAAGGAGTCGATTACTTAGGGCATTACTGTAAGTTGATGTACTTAACCCTGGAGAGATCGATAGAGAAAGATAGTATTGATGTAGTCCAAGTCTGCTCATACATAAACCAGCTAAGATATTGGGATAGCCAGATGCTACAGTAATGCCCTAAATAATCGACTCCTTAACCACAGCAGAATTATGGGTAACTTTTCAGGATTTAGTCGGAAATATGGCTTGTTGCCATTCATTGGAAAACTCTAAAAACAAGCCATATTTCCGACTAAATCCTGAAAAGTTACCCATAATTCTGCTGTGGTTAAGGAGTCGCTTATTTAGAGCATTACTGTAGTCCAAGTCTGCCTGTACGTAAACTATCCCAATATCTTTTTAATAGCTGGTTTAAATACAAGCAGACTTGGACTAGTATTGATCAATGATTGATTATATGCTTAGAGTTTATTTAAAGGGGTACTGTACACTAAATCTGGCCATTTCTGCGACCATCTCCTTTTATACTCAGCAGAATATATGCAACAAATGAATTAATTTGATCCATGGATTAGTGCAAAATACACTAGTGTGCTCTATGAACGATGCAAACAACAAGGTAATAATATTGAAAATGAATTTATGACTCCAGCCATTGATTGTAGAATGCTTTGAAGTTTGTTTCATCACGGATATTAAGGTGTTGCAGTCTTATTTAGTTGGATCACGATCTTGATAATATATAATTGATGGTGAATTTACATTGTATTATTATATAAAGACTTCTCTTGGGATACAGAGGCAATTACATGTCTGTGGGAGTTGTTCGTTTTGAGGTATCTTCCCCTTCTGACATGCGTTCATGTTCACAGTCAGTTTGATTTAAGGGCTGTTAGATCAACCAGACATACCCATTAACCCTTTCATGATGGGAGCTTTCTGATTTTTTTGTGAAAACCCTGTGCCACTGCGTTCTATTATATATGTGAGTCGACCATAGGTCTCCTTGCATATATAACTTATAAGAGAATTCATTGGCCTAACAAATTTTTTATTATTTTTTATAACTGTTAAAAAATGTAAGAAAAAATGAAAACAATCATTAAAAAATGTTAAAGAATATAAGAAATAATGATAAAATCAAATGTAAGAAAAAATGATAAAAACAAAAATGAAAAAAATTGTTAATGTATTTAAGAAAAATGATAAAAAATGTTGAAGATTGTAAGAAAAATTTATAAAAAATGATAAACAATTGTTAGGCCAATGCATTCTCTTATATATGCAAAGTGACCTATTGACGACTCCCATATATAAGAGAATGCATTGGCACAGGGTCTTTAATGTTGCATCAGCGCAGCTCCCATCACAAAATTGTTAACAGTGCTGAAAATATAAGGTGAAAGTTATCTAGGTCCAGAGCGACTGGAAAATGGGAAGTATGTTTCTGAACATATTCTGGATATTTCAGATAATATGTCTGAACTCAAAACCCACTATGATTCAGCAGTAAAGTAGCTTTATTAACTGCTCACCTCATCAGCTATAAGTTGATCTGCCTAACCATAGGAGATATCTGTAGAGAAACATAGTGTTAATGGCTGGATTAGTATGCTTTGAGGTCTGTTTCATTATGGATACAGACGTGTTGGTGTCTTGATTAGTCGGATCATCATCTTGATCATATATTTGATTGTGGAGTTATTAAGTTATTGAGGTTGTTTCATCAGGGATATAAGGTGTTGGTGCCCCATGGAGTTTGTCATCATCTTGATCATATAATGTAGCTGATTGTGGAATGTTTTATAATAGGTAGCTGATTGGGGAATGTTTACGTATGCTTTGGACTTTGTTTCATCATGGATAAAGGAGTTGGGGACTAGTTTTATAGTTGGATCACCACCTTGATGATATACTGGAGATGATATCTATTATATATTTCAGAACTTCTGTCTGTCTGTATGTATGTAGGTGTGTTATAGACTTGAAAAACTGCTTGACAGATCCGACTCAAATTTGATATGTAGGCCTACTTTGATCCTGGGAACAATATGGGTGGGTCCAATTTCATGTGCGCCGTGTCCTAGACCTTGACCATGACCATATATGCTCATATAGTCATGTTTCTGGACCTTGACCGATCAGACTCAAATTTGGTATGTACATGTAGGCCTACTTTGATCATGGGCAGGTCCATTTTCATGTGCGACCTTTGACTTGACCTTCACTTTGCTCATATATGCTCATATAGGCATGCTGGACCGATCGAACAATAGTTTGTCCAGATGCTGTATATTATGCCCAGACGGAGGCGATCACAAAGAAATCCCTATTTACATGTAGCCTGCACGAAGTCGGTCAAATCAGCTAGTATATATATATATATATATAGAGGCATTAACCCTTTACCCAACAAACCGGCCACAACCGGCCAAATAAAGCTTCAACAGCCTAAAATATCTTCGGTCTGTCTCAATAGAACCATACAAATATGGATATCATTGGAACCGGCTCCTTGACCACATTGTGATAGTTACAGTTATGCCCTGTGCCAATGCATTCTCTTATATATGCGAGTCGACCATAGGTCGCCTCGCATATATAAGAGAATGCATTGGCCTAAAAAAAATCTTCTTTTTACCATTTTTTCCTACATTCTTTAACAATTTTATAATTTTTAATGTGTTAAGCCAATGCATTCTCTTATATATGTGAGTCTCCCATATGGAGCCCCGCATATACCCTACTTAAGCGCGGTGCGGTTAGCATTGCCGCCGCGGCCGAAATGCAACTACACCGCGGCTCCACCGGCTAACTACAGTTGGGCCGTGGTGTGCTTGCCATTTCGGCCATGGTGTAGTTGCCGCTGTGTACGTTCATTAAACTGAAAAAAGACGATACAAACCAGAAATCTAACCACGGTGTACATGCCGTTCGGCCGCGGTACTGTTTAGCTGTGGTGTACTTACCGTTCGGCCGCAGTATACTTGCCGTTCGGCCACGTTGTACTTGCCGTTCGGCCGCAGTGCTCAACTGCAGTTACAAACTCTGACACCTCGGGCCGAACGGCAAATACACCGCGGTGCCAATGGACACTTGTTTTGTCCAGTGGGGTATAAGAGAATACAGTTGGCCTAACTATATTTACCTTGACCTTGTAAGCGAGGCTCCCTATCAGAGACTTGCATATGTAAGAGAAAGCACTGACACATAATTAATGCTGCACCAGCACAGCTCCCGTCATCAAGTGTTAATACCTCTGATGCTAGAGATGAAAGATATTCAGAGGCATTAACCCTTTACCCAACAAACCGGCCAAAACCGGTCAAATAAAGATTCAACAGCCTAAAATATCTTTGGTCTGTCTCAATACAAATATACAAATACAAATATGGATATCATTGGAACCGGCTCCTTGACCACATTGTGATAGTTACAGTTATGCCCTGTGCCAATGCATTCTCTTATATATGCGAGTCGACCATAGGTCGCCTCGCATATATAAGAGAATGCATTGGCCTAAAAAAAATCTTTTTTTAACACTTTTTACCATTTTTTCTTACATTCTTTAACAATTTTATAATTTTTAATGTGTTAGGCCAATGCATTCTCTTATATATGCGAGGCGACCTATGGTTGACTCGCATATATAAGAGAATGCATTGGCACAGGGCCGTTCTGTTGGGTAAAGGGTTAAATGTGTTCCTGGTCAGTGTCATGGTTGTCTGTTTTGAGATATCAATAAAATGATAGACCACGTATTCTTCCTCCCTGACAGTAGTGTTGAAACGATTAGTGGTTTTGAGGAATCTGGGAACAGCTTTGTCACCGCCCAATTCCGCGAAGGATTTAAGTTTGAGGTGCTAAAATACATTGTAATTTTTCACAAACACAGCCCATAAACGACGTGGGATTTCCGAAGTGACTCGCCAGTTTAGTTCGAAATACGCGACGCTATTCGATGCATGATATGCATAGCATGGCCGACCGCGGGTTGGCTTTATATTTATGGACTTGTTATTACTTTAAACTTAATAATGTCACCTCGCAACTAACTTGATTGAAGTTGAGTCCTGCACACCTGCAAACACGTTGACCAGTTATCACTCAGATCAATTCCGTCACGCCGAAATAGACACGGTTGCGATAGGCGCTGATTCTTTGAAGTTGATTATCAAAGCCGGTCGTCTCAACTTCAAAGAATAAGCCGCCGCGGCGCCGACAAATACATTGAATTGAGGTCATTGGGTTTCGCGCTCGTGCATGACCACCAAGTACTGAAAGCAGTTATCGCGTCAAAGGGACAACAAAGAAGGCTTTAACAAGCTAATTGTGATTGTGTATTTCGATAGCCTGATTGTTTAAATTGTCCAGTAATTCGGTAACGGCGGCAACGGCACTGCTTTCGCGATGGCATAATGGGTGGTGGGTGTGTTCCGACTAGTCGACTAGCCGATTTCGGAATCGACTAATTTAATAATCGCGTCGATTTCGATTAGTCGATTAATCGTTTCAACACTACCTGACAGCTCAGGATATCGGTTGGGTTGATGCTGTTTTGGACTGAGTCCCGCCCCATTACTCTTCTATAACAGACTTTCATTGAAAAGACGTACTATATTTATACATGGAGCCTCAGGGCATTCACTTGAACCCCTGAATGTGATTAATCATCTGACATGTCCAGACATGTCTGCGATTAATCTGTCTTCAAAATAATATATCATTTACTGTGATAGAAAAAGGTAAAGTGATGATTCGATCATTTAATATATTATTATTCACCCGTTTTTTAAAAATGGGACATATTATGTCATGGGTCAATCCGTCCGTCCATTTTCTTTTTTTCGTTTCTGGATGATAACGTTTTAAAGTCTGAACTGAATTGAATTAAATTTGGTACATGTATATGAGTTTACTAGCCCAAAATATAAGTCAAGTTCGAATTTGGGTTCCGCCCACCAATTTTCACCAGAGATATGGCACATTTTGTAGGAATTTGCACTCAATTTTCATTTCAATATAACTTCAGTAAATCTGAACTGAATGAAATTTGGTATGTGAGTTAACTAGTCCAAAATACAGTTGGAAGTTGGGTTCAGCATACCGAGTTATTCCCCCCCCCCCCCCCCCCCCCCCCAAAATGGAGAACCTGAGGACAGAGTCATGTTTGGTGAGACAATAGTAGCTGAGATTTTTAATGACAATGCTAAATTTGACTGCATGAACATACTACATGCCTTTATACCATGCAATATAAAACGTCCACATTACAATACCTGATAGGTCACACAGTGACAGACATCAGTCAAGTCTGACATTCCCCCAGGACCAATATAAACCAAAGGCAGGCAAATATCAGATAAAAGTGTTTTTCTCATAATGTTTGTCATCACTAGCGCTGATGTCAGATAAAAGTGTTTTTCTGATCATGTTTGTCATCACTAGCGCTGATATGTTGAAGCTTTCATTTATCCCAAGAGACATCAGTATGGATCGAAACATATGACTAAGTGCCAATAGTGGTTACTATTTAATGTTATCTGTCAGATCATTCCATGGGAATACACAAGACATTGATTGGGTTGCAACAGTTGAATTCAAATTCAAATGGGACCTGTGTAAATTCAGAAGTTAACAAGGCTGGGAACATACCTTACCAATCAAGCAGATTGCCTTGATATATAGTTATATACATGTTATCGCTGCAGTGAATAGATCTGGACAAAGTATCATGTGCAGTTGAAGAGGTCAGATCGCTGAATTAAACTAGCCAATGCAGGCTTCGAGTATGATCCAATCTCTTCAATGAGAATTGATGCGAAGCCCATATCAATTCACTGCAGCGATAACTGATTTATTATATGACATGCTTTTCATTTAAGAAGCACAATTTTTGTCATTTATTATGAAATGAAACTCCATGTACTCCACTAGTATCAAGAATAAACAAGAATCTATTTTTGTATTATAGTCCGACTTATTACAGACATGCCCAATATGCGAGATAGAGAAGTGTGGTATGACATCGGATCAAACTAGCTGATTCGATGGTCCCTGAATTGTGGTTTTACATACGATCATGCTGCATAGATTGCCTTGTTAGAATCATTTATTCATTCCGTATCTGTTATGTGTTATTGGTATCAAAATAATAAAAAAGCGTTCTGAAACGATAAATATGTAATAATTTCTTTTCTTAGTTGTATGATAAACATTGCAATGTCAATTTGTGGTTTTCCATACGATCATGCTGTATAGATTGGCTTGAGATAGAATGTTTTATTCATACCCTATCTGTTATGTGTCTCCCTCTGTGACTCTCTCAGGGACATGGGGATGCTAATTGGGACGGTAGAGGCCAGTTGAGCAATCAATGCTAAATCAATGGTACTCCTGTCAAGATCTGTATGTGATAAATGAAAGTACGTTATCTCAATCAGCCATATCCTATATATCCTGGGCTGAGTGTGAAGTGCTAAATGTATCTTACACTTTCTAAATAATAACAATTCCCCTCATGTTAGAAGGTGTATATTTTTCTTGGAGTTTCTGATCAAAATAAAATCATATTAAGCCTTTGTACTCATTCATAGATATTGACTATCAGAAGAGACAGTTCTCAATAATTTATTTTAGGTTCCTGAAAATTCTAAATATTACCGACATGTACATGTGCAGTATTATCAGGGTTTCCGCTACTACGGCAGGCCGGCCGTGCAGCGGCCTCATTCCCCTCCCCAACCTTGACTTAATATTGGCCACAAAATAGCCACTGACCTAGCTCAGCCCCCATTTTATACAGGACGAGTGACCACCGACACTGAAGATTAGATTACCAGATTGCAAGGAATCCTGCACCTGGTGCCTGAATAAGACATGATCCGTAGCGTGGACCACGTGCACAGTAACGTGTTGTCGGAACTTGTCTCCACCATCATGGGTAACGCTTTGTCGGCAAATGTTTAGTAGTAATCATCTTCTTGCATTTTAATTTACCGCAGGTAGATTTCGGTATATATATTATAAGTCCCAACTTTCTAAACCCACTATCTCCCCTCGGAATGCGCATTATAAATTCTGAGCTACAACCATGAACACAGGTTAGGTCTGGCAGTCGCTGCCACGAACAGTGCAGACATTTTACCTCAAGGCAAGGTCTGTATCAAAGAAATGTTCAATTAAAAATAATAACACTTAAAATATTAATAGTTATTTTAAGTGGCATTGTATTTATTCCCAATCCAATTAATAAAAAAATTATCCATTATACGAATCAAGCATGAAGTCAAATACCGTCTGAGGAATGACTCAGGAATTAACACCAATTTGTTTTGATTCACTGTACGGTGAACAAAATACAAAGAAAGCATGCAGAGCTGGGTATAGCACCTGACATGACCTCTGCTCATGACGTAATTACCGCTGGTTACTGCTGCAGTAAACTGTGACAATGTGTCTTTGCCAACCGGGGGGGGGGGGGGGGGGGGGGGGGGCCTTTGATGTCGGTGCCTTTTGATGTCGCTTAAATTGCTACTGTTATAAAAATCTGTATACATGCTTTTCGTTCATCAACTTGAGATCAAAGAAATATTATCTGTTTTAATTTGGTTTCTACAAAGCTTCAATGCTTGTTGTCTCAAATGCAAGTAAATGGATACTTTCAGTGATAAACATCCAGATTTTCTCCTCACAGGGCGCTGGGTATGTTCTTCCCATTCCCAAATACGGCCACATTCCCCCAACCCCTAGCGGAAACCCTGGTATTATATTAAAAGAGCAATTCTGCTATCATTGCCCAATAACTGTAGAGGTATCAAAATATTATAAAAGCGTTCTGAAACGACATATAATTATCTTTTTTCTAATAGTTGTATGGTAAACGAAGATTGTCAAAGGAAATTTTGATCAGAAATCAGAGTGTTTCTGGAGCAATGTCAATTTGTGGTTTTCTATACGATCATGCTGCATAGATTGGCTTGAGATAGAATCTTTTATTCATACTGTATCTGTTATGTGTATCCCTCTGTGACTCTCTCAGGGACATGGGGATGCTAATTGGGACGGTAGAGGCCAGTTGAGCAATCAATGATAAATCAATGGTACTCTTGTCAAGATCTGTACGCGATAAATGAAAGTACGTTAACTCAATCAGGGCTCACAGCGTACAGCGAGATTAGGACAGCGTAAAGTCTGTACTTCCCGATACTACCACTCAAGCAAAATCCAATAAGAGTTGCCTCTCTATTAATTTTGGATGACTAAAAGGTATTGATGGAAGTATTGGCAACACAGTAAGGGCCAGATTATAGTGGTTCTTCTAGCTAGCACATAAATGCAAGATTGCTAGATCTGAACAAAAGGAAAACCAAGCCTGATCAACTGTTGGTGAGTCGTTCTGCTTATTTTGTTGGTAACTACAGTAATGCCCTAAATATTCGACTCCTTAACCACAGCAGAATTATGTGTACCCATTATTCTGCTGTGGTTAAGGAGTCGAATATTTAGGGCATTACTGTATCATGTTGGTGGGCAGTCTCTATTGGCATTGCATTGCGTCTCTAGAAGTGTCCATAATATTTCATTTCTACGACGAAGTGGCATTCCCAACATGAAGTAATAAACCATTTCCAAATATGGAGTGCATTACTGGCATAGTAAATATTTATGAGAATCGTTGTATTTATAACTATTTCTAAATACTACTAGATGTGAAAGAATACTCAGTCGTGAATATCGTTGACTGTTAAAAATCTTGAAGATGGTGTCTCCTATATTGTGATGAATAAAATGGATTATGGATATATCGCCAGTATTCAGTTTTCCATCAAATAGTTGAGTTTGACAATGCGTGGGGAAATTGTCAACACGTCATTGACCTCTGATCGCTGATGTGATCTGCTATGCCATAAACCAATGAAATCGTGAGCAGTCTGTGCCACTCTCCAATGAAATGGAGGGAATCCCTTCAACACAGAATAAAAGAGAGTTCTAGAGACATAAAATTCCAATATAGGAATTTCATTGGCTTTTCAAAGAGACTGGTTGGTGGGCAATGCTGTTATTAAAGTAAAAAAGCAAAAAGCCACCCAGGATCTCTTAACCCTTTACCCAACAAAACGGCCAAAACCGGCCAAATGAAGCTTCAACAGCCTAAATTATCTTCGGTCTGTCTCAATAAAACCATACAAATATGGATATCATTGGAACCGGCTCATTGACCACATTGTGATAGTTACAGTTATGCCCTGTGCCAATGCATTCTCTTATATATGCGAGCCGACCATAGGTCGCCTCGCATATATAAGAGAATGCATTGGCCTAAAAAAAATCTTTTTTTTACCATTTTTTCTTACATTCTTTAACAATTTTATAATTTTTAATGTGTTAAGCCAATGCATTCTCTTATATATGCGAGGCGACCTATGGTCGACTCGCATATATAAGAGAATGCATTGGCACAGGGCCGTTCTGTTGGGTAAAGGGTTAAAGGTGCAAATAGACACCCAGGATCTCCCAAATGTGCAAAAAAGGTCACCCAGCATCTCAAAGTCGATTCAAGGATACGGAACTGCAGTGCCAATCAAACTCGAATTGTTAGATTCTTTTGAAATTCCACTTTGATAAATAACAAATACTTCTTATAACAATAATTAGGCTATGGGAGACTTGCATGTATTAAGAGAATGCATTGGCACAGGTTTTTCGCAAAATTTCAGGAAGCTCCAGTCATGGAAGGGTTAATACCCATTCCTTAAAAATGCTTTTCACAGTATTGGTCCCAGTGCGAGATCGCATGATTTATCGGTACATGCAGGTGACTTGTGTTTTGTTCTAAATATAAAAGCAAATCAAGGTTTTGTACTGGTGGAATATGATCTCTATGGCATAGCCAGAGTAGAGATTCATGGCATGATCTAGCTAGTATGATGAGTGAATAAAAGTTCGCTAATCTTTGTGGTTAATAACGGTCTATAGATCTGAAATTGAAAACTGCATCGCAGATTTCATATTTCATACATCAATGTCTATACTTGATGTGGACTTTTTATATTTATCCCATTGGGAAAGCCATTTTACAGCCAGTCTGATGCCGTTTCGTACCAGGGTAATATTGATTATTCTCATTCCCTGCCTGCCGCGATATATTGCTGTTTATTGTATATCCATCTTTCATATAGTATGTTCGTCTGAACACATACACAACGGATTTACAGTTATGGTCAAAGCATTGAAAGTTTGGACTTCTTGATGATTGGAGTTTTTATGACATTTCTCTCCCCTTTGTCGCTCTATCTCATATGGTTCCGGAAACTGATTTTGATGTTGGTGCATGTCAAGATTTCTTCAGGTAATCGTTTTTGATTCTCCTTTGAATTTATCACTTTAATTCTTGTATCGTATTTAGTATTCCTTGCAAAGGAATTTTGACAAGGTATATATTAAAAATGGGTTCCATCCGTCCGTCTGTGTGTCTGTCCATCCATAACAATAGCTCTATATCTTAGTTTTCATAAGCTGGATTTGAAGTATGATCTTGGGTATGCTCATGAAAACTTTTCTAGAATTATGGGCAGGTGTGTGATCGAATCCCAACAGGGGCAATATCGGGACCGATTTTCTGATTTGATCTTAGCTTAGGGACATCTCAATGTGCCATTTACAGTAATGCCACAAATAATCGACTCATTAACCACAGCAGAATTATGGGAAACTTTTCAGGATTTAGTCGGAAATATGGCTTGTTGCCATTCGTTGGAAAGCTCTCATTGAGAGCTTTCCAACGAATGGCAACAAGCCATATTTCCGACTAAATCCTGAAAAGTTTCCCATAATTCTGCTGTGGTTAAGGAGTCGATTATTTAGGGCATTACTGTATTTGGGTACTCTTGGGGATCTTTGTGATGCCTGTGTGTTCAATTCTGGAAATAGTGTGTCTGACATTTGAAGAATGAGGTCCCCAGAGGGCGAATTTAGTGATGATACCCTGCACAGTAGGATAGCATCACCAAATTCACCTATATCCCCTAATTGCAGAAGATAAAATTCATAATCGAGGTGCCTAATGGGGTGAACATCACCAACTTCAACTGTGGAACTTCAATCTGAGCAGAATGATGTTCCCATAGGGTGAATTTGCTGACGCTATCCTGCCATATGGGACAGCGTCACTAAATTCACCCTCTGGGGACCTCATTCTGCAAATATGAGACACACTATTTTCAGGCTTGTGTGTGGTATAAATGACACTCATTACGATTATAACGACGTCCGTAACATTCACACTTTATTTGCCTGGTAATCCGAAATTGGCTGATGAAATTTTGATTAATTTTGTATCGGAATCGAATCTAGGGCATCTGTATGGTCCACTTTCATTGTATATGCTGTTGTAATCAATATCTTTATGAGGAAATTTATTACAACAGACTTCAAAACCCACTCTTCCTTGCTAATCTGGAAGCTTTCTACCCTAGATAATATATTATGCAAGGAGTATAGAATGACCCCCAATATGATATTAACCTCTTGGCTGCTATATGTCAAGTACTGAGTACAGACCTAAAATGTCACGCTGTGTGCTATACTTCAGTACTGAGTACAGACCTAAAATGTCACGCTGTGTGCTATACTTCAGTACTGAGTACAGACCTAAAATGTCACGCTGTGTGCTATACTTCAGTACTGAGTACAGACCTAAAATGTCACGCTGTGTGCTATACTTCTACTGAGTACGGACCTACTTCAGCACAATAACAGCAGCCATCATTCATAATGGGAACTAAGAAATTAGTGCATCTGTACCTGTGTATATCGACGTTTCAACCAATGCATGGTGTTCCAGGATTGGTATTGATATTAGCCCTTGCATGAAGTCATTTTTATGGTTTTCGCGACATTCCCATTAAAATCGTCAATGTCCCTGCACACGACGGTATACCTATGGCTTAAACATCGCACTTTGATAATAAAGGCCAAGGATATAATAATGCAGTTAGTATTCAATATTATAATTGGCTCAAGTTATCCCTGCCATGACTGGATGTTCCTGAAAAACCTGCGAAAAAACCCTGTGCCAATGCATTCTCTTATATATGCGAGTCTCCCATAGGAAGCCTCGCATATATAAGAGAATACATTGACCTAACAATATTTACCTTGACCTTGTAAGCCAGTGCATTGTCTTATATATGTGAGGCTCCCTATGGGAGACTTGCATATATAAGAGAATGCACTGGCACATGATCTTTAATGCTGCAGTGCTGCACCAGTGCAGCTCCTGTCATGAACGGGTTAAGACCTAAGTTCCACCCGATACATGCACATCGATGAGTAGAAGAAACTGGAATAGAAATCATGGTTAATACGGAAAGAGTACATATAGGCCCAAAATGCATGTCCCTTGTTATTTTAATTGAAGCATGTCTGCGTAAATACATGTAGGTCTAGTCCAGTGAGACAAAATAAGTTGTCTGGAGACAACTTGTGCAGTCTTTCTGGATTCGATCTGGCCTGCAAAGCCGAATGATGTTTTGACGTCATGAAACATGTCATGACGTCTTCGATTTGTTTATAATAACTGTTTATAAATAAATAAATAATTTAACTGTTCATTATTACATACATATACATGTAGGTGCTTAACGGATGTTGTGAAGTAGCAAATATTCTTTCCATCTCATTGGTCCATTGCTGATTTTGTCTGCACTTTTTGCAAACTCGGAAGTCACATGATTTTTTTCTCGAAAAAGTAGTCTCGGTAGAAAATTTCAACAACACAGTATATTGTAAATTATGTGTGACATCACACGTACATATGCCCATTAACTGTACACGACCCCGAGCTCGGCCCTGTACATCGAGCTGGGTCGTTATTAAATGATTGTTGAAAGCAATTAGCAGTACCATATGCACCTGAACAACGTCATTGTGCTTACAAACTAGCAGACAAAATTGAAAAATTATTATATATAATAGTTGCAATTATGGTAATTGTGTTATTGGCCGAGTTCTTGGTCTTGTTGTACTAGTGCTGTATTCGATAGTTTATCGACAGGTCTCTGGAGTCTTTAACATCTGCACAAACTAGGATCCTGATATCGTTTGGATGTCCTGTCATGTTAACTCACTGATTTTGTGGCTGAAAAACAAATGACCAAACCTCATGAACCCTTTCATGAAGGGAGCTGCATTGGTGCAGCATTAAAGACCCTGTGTCAGTGCATTCTGTTATATATGAGTCTCCCACAGGGTGCCTCACATATATAAGAAAGTGCATTGGCCCAACATATCATTTCATGGAATTTCATATCCCAAATTGGACATGCAATGTTACATTTTTAGGAACTAGGGCAATTTTAGTCAACATTAAGATTTCTCTGCTTTCTTCCAAGTTTGGGGAACTAATTTCTACACAGTGGGCTAGCATCACCAAATTCACCCTCTGGGATCCTCATTCTGCTTAGGCCTCAACTGCTATTGGAGCCCAAGAATCAGATTGAAGTTCCCCAGTTGAAGTTCACCCATTAGTCATCTTGATTGTGCATTTTATCTTCTGCAAATCAGGCCATATAGAAACTGAACAGAAGGGAAAAAGTAACTAAAAACAATGTTAATTTGAGACTATAAATACATCCCAGAAGATGAGGTGTAAGTAGAATGAGGATCCCCGAGGGTGAATTTGGTGATGCAAGCCCACTGTGCAGAGTAGCATCACTAAATTAACCCTCTGGGTACCTCATTCTGCAAATGTCAGACACACTATTCCCAAACTTGAAACCTGCACGTATTTCTGGTGCAAACCCACAAAGTTTGTGGTGGTTCACAGTTTGAACATTTATATTTGGCGTCCACGACTGCCACACTTATGTATATTTGCTGATTCCCATCGAATGCCACTACTTCCCGTGGTTTGACTTAGTAAATTTGGCAACACTAATTACACTAATTACACTTCTGCCTAATGTTTACTTTGTTCATGCTGGTTTGGATATGGTTTCTGCTTCCTAGATACGAGTGTGTATGTTGAATTAAACGGACATGGATTATTAGAACCTCCTAATTTTGTATACGATACTTGGAAGGAGGGATGTCAAAACATAGGTACTTCAGGGCAGGGGCGCCGGAAGCATCCAAGGGTAGGGGGGGGCAGAGCCTACAAAAAGGGCATTTTTCCGCAAAAAAGGGCATTTTCTCCGCAAACTCGGGAAAATAACCATAAATTCATTGTGGCAAAAATCCCTATTTTAATGGTATTTGTTGGTTTTTATGGCCGTTTTGTGATAAAATTGACAAAAAATTAATATTCCTTGTGAAATTGGTGGTATTTGGACCAAAAAAGTCACATTTTGCTATAAAAACACGAGATTAAACACACAAAAAGCATTTTCTGTCTCCAGAAAAAGGGCAAGTCCTGCCCCCGCTCGCCCCCCTTTGTCAAGGGCAGGGGGGTCAGCTGACCCCCTCTGCCCCCCTCTTCCGGCGCCCCTGCTTCAGGGTTTCCGCTAGGGGTTGGGAGAATGGTATCCCTATATTGCTGCTGGGAGAAATCTCAGTCCATAAAAAACTGCGAATATCTACTAGTAAACTTTGCGACAAAATGTCAACTTACCTTCGCGGGTAAATTAAGTGTACTGACAATTTTTTGTACTGCCTGGCCTACATACCCCCTGCCCCCTCCAGTCTCTTACTATTATCTCTTGGACTAATAGACCAAGTAGGTATACAAGTTTGTAGTACAACTGGCGGCAGTTTAATAGAAATACTAGAAATATCTAGAGAGACAAACGCAGGTGAGAAAATGAGATTAGAGAAAAATAACATGAGAACACCTGAGACTACCATCTCTGCATGTAATTAAACACATGGATGTAGAGATATATGTTTTGTTTAGTGTAAATTGACCAGGGTGCACTCCTAAGATGTTATTATCACTCCTGGTGCAGGAATATATGGCTGTGATTTACTATGTTATCCATGGTTTGTTTTATATAAAATGACCATGGTGTGTTCCTAAAATTCATGTCGGAGGTCAATATAGCAGTGAGTTGCTCTTTTATCTTCTGTTTCTTCGTTGTTAACCCTTCCATGACGGGCGCTGCGCTGGTGCAGCATTAAAGATCCTGTGCCAGTGCATTCTCTTATATATGCAAGTCTCCCACAGGGAGCCTCGCATATATATGTATAAGAGAATGCACTGGCTTACCAGGTCAAGGTAAATATTGTTAGGCCAATGCATTCTCTTATATATGCGAGGCTCCCTATGGGAGACTCGCATATATAAGAGAATGCATTGGCACAGGGTTTTCGCAAAATTTCAGGAAGATCTCATCATGGAAGGGTTAATATTTGAAGTTTTATAGTCTTACTCTTGATATAATTCTAGTCTATATCAGTTGATTCAGCTCATTTTGAAATGATAAACAAAATTCAGCTTTATCTTTGTTTCATGGATGTACAGGTATACAGTAATGCTCTAATTAATCGACTTCTTAACCACAGCAGAATTATGGGGGTAACTTTTCAGGATTTAGTTGGAAATATGGCTTGTTGCCATTCATCGGAAACTCTCACTGAGAGCTTTCCGATGAATGGCAACAAGCCATATGTCTGACTAAATCCTGAAAAGTTACCCATAATTCTGCTGTCGTTAAGGAGTCGATTAATTAGGGCATTACTGTATGTTTGTTAGCTCACCTGAGACGAAGTCTCCGGTGGAGCTATAGTCATCACTCCTCGTCCGTCGTCCGTCCGTCCGTCCGTCTGTCCGTCCGTCCGTCCGTCCGTCCGTCTGTCTGTCCGTCCGTCAACTTTTTTTAAAAACATCTTCTCCTCTGAAACCATCATACCAAATTGGTTCATATTTGGTGTGGATGTTCCCTAGGTGACTCTCATTCAGATTTGTTCAAATGAGGTCACTGGGTCAAATAGTTGCGAAACCAGGGCCTTAATTCTATTCCTCCACAGTAATTCTTACAACTTCTTGTCCATAACCATTGTGCCGATTTAGCTAATATTTGGTATGGAGGGTCCTTGGTTGACTGGTGTTCAGATTTGTTCAAATGAGGTCACCCGGTCAATTAGTTGAGAAACCAGGGCCATAACTCAGAGTAATTCTTACAATGACTTCTTCCACAAAAATATTGGGCCGAATTAGCTTATATTTGGTACTGAGGGACCTTGGGTGACTGGGAATCAGATTTGTTCAAATTGGGTCACTGGGTCAATTAGGGGCAGAGCCAGGGACATAACTCTAAAAACAAAAAAATTACATTTTTGCATTTTGATCATATTTGGGGTGGATGTTCCCTAGGTGACTGTCATTAATATTTGTTCAAATGAGGTCACTGTGTCAAACAGTTGCGAAACCAGGGCCATAACTATATTCCTCCTTGGTAATTCTTATAACGACTTCTTGTCAATAACCATTAAGCCGATTTAGTTTATATTTGGTATGTGGGGTCATTGAATGACTGGGGTTCAGATTTGTTCAAATGGGGTCACTGGGTCAAATAGTGGTGGAGCCAGGGCCATAATTCCCCAAAAAATAATAAAAAATTCAGGAACTCCTTGATCAATTTAACATACAAACAAAAAATATCACCCCCCCCCCCCCACATGACCCAGAACCCCACCCCCAACCAACAACATTCCACCCTATCTCATATCCTAACTCACAGGTAAATAAAGTATATTTATTTAAATTCCCATTACAAGGCAACTCTCCTATGAACTGATAGACATGGCAAGGCAGATAGAGAGATAAAGATTCTGCAGCCTTAGACAGAGTCCCCAGGGAGTGTATTCATGTCATCCATAATTTAAATGAGATTAATGGTGTTATCAATGAAGCACCCTTGTTTATATTATCACTCAGTGGTCATTAAAATCAGATTAATTTCATTTTCTCAAAGAGTGCCTGGCAGAGCCAGAATGAGGTTCCCAGAGGGTGAATTTAGTGACGCTATCCTACACAGCAGGCTAGCATAACCAAATACACCCTCTGAGAACCTTATTCCGCTTAGGCCTCATCTTCTGGGAAGTATCTAGAGTCTCAAGATCTCATTCTGCTTAGGCCTCATCTTCTGGGAAGTATCTATAGTATCAAATTTACATTGTTGTTAGTTAAATTTCCCTTCTAGGAAGTTTCTGTATCCCTTAATTTGCAGAAGATAAAATTCATGATTGAGGTGCCCAATGGGTGAACATCACCAATTTCAACTGGGGAACTTCAATCTTATTCTAGGTCTTCCATAGCAGTTGAGGGCCTTATCAGAATGAGGTCCCCAGAGGGTGAATTTAGTGATACTAGCCCGCTGTGCAGGATAGCCTCACTAAATTCACCCTCTGGGTACCTCATTCTGCAAATAACAGACAGACTATTTCAAAGCTTGATTCAAAGCTAGCATCACCAAATTCACCCTCTGACGACCTCATTCTGCTTAGGCCTCATCTTCTGGGAAGTATCTATAGTATCAAATTTACATTGTTGTTAGTTAAATTTCCCTTCTAGGAAGTTTCTATATCCCCTAATTTGCAGAAGATAAAATTCATAAATGAGGTGCCCAATGGGTGAATATCACCAACTTCAACTGGGGAACTTAATTTTTATCCAGATTTGTGAAAATGGGATCACAAAGTCAAATAAGGGCAGAGCAAGAGACTTAACTATTTCACTACATAGTAATTCTTAAAATATGTTTGCAAGAACTAGTTGGCTTATATAGAATGGAATGTTCTTCCTTGACTGCAATTCAGATTTTTTTAATGGGGTCACCTGGTCAAATAGGGGCCAAGCGAAGGACAGTTTCCCCTCTTAATATGCTTCCTTCACAAGGACCATCAGGTCTATTTGACTGATATTTATGATATGTATGAAGGGTTCTTTGGTGTCTGGGATTCAAATTTATTCAGATGGGGTCACCAGGTTAAAAGGGTGGGACCAGGGACATAACTATATGTCTCTATAGTAATTCTTAAAATGTCTTCTCAAGGGATTTTGGACTATTTAGCTTACATATAGTATGGAGGAATCAGGAAGATCCTTTATTGGCTGAGATACAGATTTGTTAAAATGAGGTCAACCTGTCAAGAAATGGCAGTCTATGGGGAGTTAACACTTTTGTGTCCAATAAAATCATAGAAATACCAAATTCATTAAAACATCTACCTTGGAACCACCTGACTGATTGGTCTGACATACATGTATTGTGTTTTGGGTCCATGGATAATTGGGCTTCAAACATGTTTAAATGGTTTTAGAAAAAGGCGCTTATGAGATTGGAAATTTCCAACAATTGAGAAAGTTTGAGGTGTCGGTTGTGAAATTCCAACCTAAGACTTGGGAGTCTGGATCCCGGTCGGGAGGGGACTTGTTGAGCTGGAGGAGGGGGGTGATCAGTAGTGTACAGTTGGCAATTTCAAGGTGGTTTTTTACCAAGCTACATACTTGAAGTCTCTCTAGCCACATATCCTGTTTAAATCTACTTCTTTTAAAGTGATTATGAAAAGTGCTCACTGTTTTGGTCTCCAGAGTCCCAGTCTTATCAGTCTTTGCAGTCTGGTGAGCGACCCCACAGTCATTGACTGTCTTGTTTGGTATAAACTGACCAGGGTGGGTTATTATTTAAAGATGTCAATGTGTTTCTGAGATAGATTTTACATTATTATAAATGAGGTTTTTTGTATATATTTCTCTAAATATTAAGTTTAGATGAAAGTACATATTTTTGTCAAAGTCGTGTGATTAATTTATCAATTGGTAACAGATAACTTTTGAAAAGCCGGATATTTTGTCTATAATAGTCAAACTGTTTCTTGGAGGCCAGAAATTCATTTCAGCCTGTACAATTATTGTATACAGCTGCTGATGGATGAATCATTATTAAAGTTCTATGGTGCGTGTGGTATTGTTATGTCATGGAAACAGCTTCAGATGACTAATCACTTTCATTATTAATCTGTTGTAAAACACAATATCCAAATATGTCATAACTACTGGAGCTCTAAGCCATTCAGAGGGCAGATGTTTCTTGATTTAATTTGCTTTTGGGTGAATGTTTAGTCTTGTGCATATTAGCAGATTAGAACTATGCAAATTACTTGTCAGAATTAAAAAGAATTTCATTTGATATGTGAGTGTATTGTATGGGTATTAATGTACCCTGCCCTAAACTCCATGACTGGAGCTTCCTGAAATTTTGCGAAAACCCTGTGCCAATGCATTGTCTTAGATAAAGGGAGCCTTGCAGATACAATATTTACCTTGACCTTGTAAACCAGTGCATTCTCTGATATATGCAGGGCTCCTTATGGGATACTCATATATATGATAATGCACTGGCACAGGATCTATAATGCTGCTCTACTGCAGCTCCCATCATGAAAGGGTTAAATAATTTTCAGGGTCTATAAATTCAAAATTTCACCAAAGTTTTGCCTGTTGTATTAACTCTTTTAGTATGAGGAAACATCAGATCATCATAGATCATAATCACAGTGTGTAGGCCTGAACTCGGGGATTTCTTTTTTACTGAATAATTGCTGTGCATGACTCTCATCCATAGTCAGATATTTGTTTTATATTTTGATCAGGGGGGTGGGGGGCTTTATAAAAGCCATATTTTCACACCTAAGTTACCATATGTACATGTACTAATAAATCTTCAAAACCCCATAGTTGTCAATTTTTTTCTTGATGAGGATAAAATAGGTTATCAGGAAGCCCATTTTTAAGTGGGGGTAGTAAAAAAAGAGCAGAAAGGAACCATATGCATTTTTTTATTTCGCCTTATAATTTAGGGGACCCACCACCTCCAAACCTACAAAAATACCTTTCTACACTGATTTTTAACCCCCCCCCCCAATTTCTGTGGTAATCAGCATTCAGCCCCAAATTATGGAGCTTATACACAGGTCAGGCACATCCTGAATTCCACTATTATAGCGATATTCCACTATTATAGTGATATTTGACTATAACATATTCATGTTTCCTTTATTTGCGTCAGGAATAGAAGACGGCGCATACCAGTGCATAGCCAAATGTCACTCATAACAATATCGCAGCGAATGAACAGTCTCTTCCGACAAAATTCGTTGTGCAATCTTTTGCGCCAGCTTTGATATTCAATAATATTATACTATTACTAATATATCCCGTTCTAAATGACAATATCAGTATGACTCAATTGCTCCTTCATAACAATATTTCAACTAATTACATGCTAATTGAGTTGCTTATCGTGTGTCTTCATGATTAATAATTCTCCTGGACAAACTATATGCATGGTATCGAGTTAGTGCGATCTGATTTTGAATAATATTTGTGGGAAATATGATTTTTGGATTATCCCTCTTTTATCAAATTAACAAAACGGTAATGGTCAAATACCACTATAATAGTGGAATGTCGCTATAATAGTGGAATTCAGGATGTGCCTGACCTGATACAGGGAATGATTTTCCTCTGTCCATATGGCCATTTAGCTTCCAAACTTGAATAGGTATAACCAAATATGCCTACAAACACGTATTGACAAAATAAGATCATTGTGCGAGATTCAGATAGCCCTGTAATTCATAGACTATATACCTGATTAGTTGTTCAAATTGTTCATCATCAAATATTAACTCATAACAATTTGACCCTCCACTGGGATCCATTAATCACAGGTTAACATGCAGTCACCAATTCACTTGGGTATGTCACACACACTGGATGATTAATTAATATACTCATCTGATTGGCTTCTGTGAGATAGTCACACTGGTATTTTAGCACCCCTTCCTTGTGTGTATACATATCTTGGCTAAGGCTTCCACAAGAAGGATTAGAGAATTCTAACATATATCTAGCCTTTATTCCTTCCATGACTTGAGCTATCATTGATGAATGTGTTTCAGAAAAGAAGTATGCAAAATTACTTGGTTCACAATCCAAACAACTACACCAACTATTGGTATATGGCAACAAACACTGCATACTGAGTAGGAGAAATGTGAACATTTAAAGAAAAAACAAACTGATGAATACCTGATTCGATTCCAAGTCTAAATCAGAATGGAGATTTTATTGGGGGCAAAATCCCTGATTCGCTAAAAGTGAAATTTACAATATGTCTAGTAGTGTCCCCCGCCCCACCACCACCCAAAAAAACTGCAGCATCATGATACAGTCATACAGTAATGCCCAAAGTATATGACCCCTTAGCCACAGCAGAATTATGGGAATTTTTTCAGGATTTAGTCGGAAATATGGCTTGCTGCCATTCACCAGAAAGCTCTCGCCGAGAGCTTTCCGATGAATGGCAACAAGCCATATTTCTGACTAAATCCTGAAAAAAATTCCCATAATTCTGCTGTGGTTTAGGGATCGATTATTTAGGACATTACTGTAGCTGTTGAAGTCAACAGCCCTCCCCACCCCCACATAAAAGACCAAAATGTTAATATAAATTAATAGATTAACATGAACCTATGAATAACTTGCCTCCTTGTTCAACTGGGCATGTACAGGTACATGTAATGCAAGAAAGTAACTATAAATTAGCTGAATTTATTTGTTATTTTCTATTTCAGTGAGAGTTCTATGCGTTCTTGGAATTGCGGGTCTTGGAATAGGAATAGGTGTCACCTTGTACAACTACAGCAAATCATTTGTACAGAAATCTTCCACTTTCTCACGTACTAAAACGAAAAAGGTGTGTATAATTTATTATGCTTATATCATGGACACACCAGTGTGTGTCCGCTGTGGTTTTGCAAAATCACAATTAAAATTAGCAGTTACAAACATGTTGGGCTGACTGTGCCTGGAAATAAGGCCGAAAAAATATATACCTGTGTTTCTGGTGACATGTTGGGCTGACTGTGCCTGGAAATAAGGCCGAAAAAATATATACCTGTGTTTCTGGTGACATGTTGGGCTGACTGTGCCTGGAAATAAGGCCGAAAAAATATATACCTGTGTTTCTGGTGACATGTTGGGCTGACTGTGCCTGGAAATAAGGCCGAAAAAATATATACCTGTGTTTCTGGTGACATGTTGGGCTGACTGTGCCTGGAAATAAGGCCGAAAAAATATATACCTGTGTTTCTGGTGACATGTTGGGCTGACTGTGCCTGGAAATAAGGCCGAAAAAATATATACCTGTGTTTCTGGTGACATGTTGGGCTGACTGTGCCTGGAAATAAGGCCGAAAAAATATATACCTGTGTTTCTGGTGACATGTTGGGCTGACTGTGCCTGGAAATAAGGCCGAAAAAATATATACCTGTGTTTCTGGTGACATGTTGGGCTGACTGTGCCTGGAAATAAGGCCGAAAAAATATATACCTGTGTTTCTGGTGACATGTTGGGCTGACTGTGCCTGGAAATAAGGCCGAAAAAATATATACCTGTGTTTCTGGTGACATGTTGGGCTGACTGTGCCTGGAAATAAGGCCGAAAAAATATATACCTGTGTTTCTGGTGACATGTTGGGCTGACTGTGCCTGGAAATAAGGCCGAAAAAATATATACCTGTGTTTCTGGTGACATGTTGGGCTGACTGTGCCTGGAAATAAGGCCGAAAAAATATATACCTGTGTTTCTGGTGACATGCATAGTGGTGGGCGGGTGGCTTTTCATTTTATTTTTTCATTTTATTTTCAACTTTGCTCAAAATAAATATGAATTCCCCCCGGACTTCTTGTCCTTGTTTGTAATGTACTATAAAATAATAAAACTAAGTACATAATATTAGAATATAGTTCAATTTATTGTTTTATTGAATAAAACATGAAAAAATAAGTTTGATTCGGCTGTGACCTAATTGAAGTGTGGTATAATTTCCAGTTTAACAGTACAAGTGATGTGTCTGTTTTATACGGAAATTAATCAGTTTACACGGAAAATAAAATTGGATGCGTACTAATCTTGCAAAATCAATAAAATGAAAACGGTCGGGGGCGCCGTAATAGGGGCGGGCGGGTCACCAGAAGCATGTGTGCATTACTTGGTCTGTGAATGCATTTCTGTGATTCCCAGGATCCTTTATAGAAGAAACAACACAATTAATAACCCTTTCAGGAGGCTCCCTATGGGAGATTCGCATATATACCGGTAAGAGAATGCATTGGCACAGGCCTTTTCGCAAAAAATTTCAGGAAGCTCCAGTCATGGAAGGGTTAATACAATAATAATATAGGAATGAACATTTGTTTCCATCAGAAATAGTGTGGTGAAATTTACCCAATACCAGCTCACCATATTGTTGGTTGCTGACTCACCTTATCAAGAGAGAATGATCATTTTCACAAGTTGTAAGAGTTGTGTAGGGTACTTCGATGTTCTATGGTTAGTTTTGATGTAAAAATAACATATTTTTTTTCTGAAAAAAAAAATGAGTGTTAGATAACTCTCTTTCCATGACATATATCCAAAACTCAAATCTAGCCATGCACAATTAAATTATTATCAATTCTTTATTAACCTCTATTTTAGGATGCAACAAATAAGCGTGCTCATGAAGATGACAACACTGCCAAAGACTGTGTTAAACACAAAAGAATAAGAAAACTAGCAAATAGAAGATCAACTGACAGGGTAAGTTACCCATCTCAACGCTTCGCTCCGAAATAACCTCTTCCATAAATAGACACCATATCTGCTGCACTGTTTTAATCACATGATTGATCATGTGCATACTACCGGGAAATACATCTGTTGACTGGGAGACTCATCTGTTAACCCTTTACCCAACAGAAGGGCCCTGTGCCAATGCATTCTCTTATATATGCGAGTCGACCATAGGTCGCCTCGCATATATAAGAGAATGCATTGGCTTAACACATTACAAATTATAAAATTGTTAAAGAATGTAAGAAAAAATGGTAAAAAGTGTTAAAAAAAGATTTTTGTTAGGCCAATGCATTCTCTTATATATGCGAGGCGACCTATGGTCGACTCGCATATATAAGAGAATGCATTGGCACAGGGCATAACTGTAACTATCACAATGTGGTCAAGGAGCCGGTTCCAATGATATCCATATTTGTATGGTTCTATTGAGACAGACCGAAGATATTTTAGGCTGTCGAAGCTTTATTTGGCCGGTTTTGGCCGGTTTGTTGGGTAAAGGGTTAAACTCATCTGCTATTTATTACTATACATGTACATCACTATCTCATGCATGATCAAGTTTGGTACATGCGGTGAATAAATTCTGCTCTATTCACATCTATGCGTCAACAAGTCAAGATCATCGCCTTATTGCTAGGGCCATGTATTGTACCATTGCACGAATATGGTTTCTTTTTATGGAAGATATGTTATTTCCAAGCAAAGCAGAAGTGGTCGAGTCATTGAGAATGGGGTAAGTTACATGTCAGTTGATGTGAATACACACCTCTGGTTGATATATTGGCCCCTGGTTAAGTGGTCCTGCTAATTTGTCATGATCTTGGTGGGTCTGTTGAATTGCTATGATGCTCGTAGGACAAACTGATTCTGTTAAGAAGGAATACTATTATTTTATCTAAAGTTGTCATTTACACGGTGTTTGGCTGATTCTAGTGATTTTAGTAAAAGCCTATTTGTGTATGGAACATTCATGAACAATTATTTTTCAAATATATTAAATGGCGGTGCTGGTGTTTGTTAACCCTTTCAGTGCCAGGTCCGATTTTTGTATCAACCCATATACCCTGTGCCAATGCATTCTCTTATATATGCGAGTCGACCATAGGTCGCCTCGCATATATAAGAGAATGCATTGGCCTAACAATTTTTCATCATTTGTTATTATTTTTTACAATGTTTTACAATTTTAATAATTTGTTTAAAATCTAAAATAAATAAAATGTTTTTTATTTATTTTTATTTTTTTAGGGCCGATTTTATAGACCGTAAATTAGGGCAGATGAGATCGGCCCCTGGCACTGAAAGGGTTAAATGACATGAATATCATCTCAATTATGGGCCATTTGCAACAACCAACACAGCCATTATCAAAATATTCAACAATATGAATGTTTTTGATTGTTTTATACACAAAATGACTTTTCCTGGATATTTTCAGATTATATTAACACTGCGAAAATGACAACTATAGAAACATAATGGTACTTTTTCTCACCCACACTGTGATATTCATACCTGTGTATAACTTTTTCAACACCTGGCTTTCTGCCCATGAGTAAGTTATTGTAACACATATGGTGGACAGTGATCCATTGGAATTTTCTCTCCAAAGATTTCTAGGGTTGTTTTCAAATAAGAGTATCAGATTCTACATAAGAAATGCTGAAGTGGCACTAAATGATTTGGGGAGATAATCCATCCAGCCATGTGTGTGGCCTGACCAGTTACAAGTGTTACAACCTATAAAGTGCTTACAGAGATCCATCCACCTACAGTAATGCCCTAAATAATCGACTCCTTAACCACATCAGAATTATGGGTAATTTTTCAGGATTTAGTCGGAAATATGGCTTGTTGCCATTCATCGGAAAGCTCTGAGAGCTTTCTGATGAATGGCAACAAGCCATATTTCCGACTAAATCCTGAAAAATTACACATAATTCTGCTGTGGTTAAGGAATCGATTATTTAGGGCATTACTGTACATGTAAACATGGGTACCACAAGAGAAATACCATTTCCGCTTTCGATTGGAAATAACCTCTCCCAAAAATAGACACCACATTCGCGTAAGTCTACAATACAAGGCCCTGATAATAAGGTGCTGATCTTGACTTGTTATTATTTGATGGCGCAATTTGGGAGAATGCAGAGGTTTAAAACAGATAAACAAATAAATAATTCAATAAATAGTGATAATTACTAATATTAAAGTAGCAATAAATAATTCAATTTTTCAACAGACGAATTTCCTCTGTAGTATGTGCATGATCGATCTTGTGATGAGATAGACTGGCAGATATGGTGTATATTTATGGGAGATGTTGTTTCCATGCGAAAGTGGAAATGGCCAAGGCATTACAATTGCTCCCAATCTATATAAACCAGAGTCTGGTAGCAGGTTACACTGGTGTAAATGTTTTCTGTAGGCCTCAGTGCAAATGTTTTAGTGTGTACTGTTTACAATATAAATCCAAGGTTCAAAATTTTCTTTAAATCTGAAAGATTGACATTTGCGGAAACTTTTTATGCAAAAAAAATCATGTCCGTCTAGCAGGGAATTCGCCTTTAAAACTTGTGTTATTGTAACTAGTGTCATAACCGCACTAAAAAAATAATGTCATATTTTAGACCACACCACAAAATTCAAACTTCACTACAAAGGGTTAATTCCTGTGCCAATGGCTATTTTACTATGGGAAATCACAGGGAAGAGGTGTGATGATTTTTTTTGCAAAAACACACACAAGGCTATTGACCAATCAGAGCCCAGTGTCTATTTTATTCTCTCCTATATATATTCCTCCCGCATTCCGCTAGATGTCACACTAAACATATATACACCAGTGTAACCAGCAAGATGACATAGACCACATGCTTTTTTACAATAAATTTATTTTCTTCTTTACCTGTGTCTGTGTACACCTGTAATTTCATCATTGGATTTCTGGCCATGAGCATGTTAGGGTAACACATATGGTGGAGAGTTAGCTGTTGGCACCTTCTCACTGACAAGCCTTAAAATAGTGTGTCTGTCATTTGCAGAATGAGGTCCCCAGAGGCACCCTCTGGGGACCTCATTCTGCTTACACCTCAGCAGAATGAGGTTCCCAGAGGGTGAATTTGGTGATGCTATCCCGCTATGCGGGGTAGCATCACTAAATTCACCCTCTGGGGACCTCATTCTGCAAATGACAGACACACTATTTCAAGGCTTGCTCATGAAAGTTTCTAGGTTTGTTTTCAAACAAAAATATCAGATTCTACAGAATTGCCGAACTGACACAAACAGACTTACCAAAATGTTCTGCTATACACTCAACTATACACCCAGCCATGTGTGTGGTCTAAACAGTTGTTAGATCGAAAGTGTTTATAGACCTCATTACATGCAAAACCTTATGATGCTTACTTCACCAAAAAAAATCGCCTACCACAAGAACTCACTTTGTCTCTCTCAAGTGGTACCATTTTGGAACAAAGGTGAAAGAAGCCCAACAGTAAAATGGTACATTTACGGAGAAGCTCTTTTACTTAATTGAGTTTCCAGGTAGCAGGTTATTACGGTGATATTTATAAGTCACACTAATGACCTCTAATTTATGATAATTGGAAAGAAAATCACTCAATTAATACCAACAGCAGACAGGGTTGTCAAATTCTGAAGTATATTTGTTTGTCCAGATTAGTTAGCTCATGAAAAATCTCACAAATCTAAGCCCATAGATCCATACAATGAAGAACTACAGTAATGCTCTAAGTAATCGACTTCTTAACCACAGCAGAATTATGGGTAACTTTTCAGGATTTAGTCGGAAATATGGCTTGTTGCCATTCATCAGAAAGCTCTCACTGCTAAAGCGTTACTGTATCTATAACCTTGTTTTTGTTTGCCATCCATCTTGTCTGTATAACCCTTCATATATCCTGACGTTCATAAGTGGTAATTTGTCATAACCTTGTGTTGATCTCTTCTAATAAGCCTCTTTGCTATGGGCAAATCCTCATTATTTTTTCCGTGGGACTGATGCCATGGTTCAGAGATAACCAGGAGTACAGTAATGCCGTAAATAATCGATTCCACAGAAAAATTATGGGTAACTTTTCATGATTTAGTCGGAAATATGGCTTGTTGCCATTCATCGGAAAGCTCTCAATGAGAGCTTTCCGATGAATTGCAACAAGCCATATTTCCGGCTAGATCCTGAAAAGTTACCCCAATTCTGCTGAGGTTAAGGAGTCGATTATTTAGGGTATTACTGTACTTGGTCTTGTCTTTGATGGAAATTTGTCAGGATAATAAATCTTTATCAGCTGATAGTTATTTCTAGACTAGTTACCCCCCCCCCCATAATGAGTTATGGGGGTGTATATAGGAATCAGCTTGTCTGTCGGTCTGCCATACTGTCTGTCCGTCGATCCATAGATGCAACTTTGTCCCAGCTTGTATTCCTACATTTTTCAGTCAATTTTTAAAAAACTTGGCACAGAAATTTAGTACCATGGTAACCTGTGCACCTGCGATTATGAGGTCCATCCCACTTTTTTTATGTGTAGCCATACCATGTATGTTTCTTGAGATTGGATGCCGTCAAAATGCCAATCAATTTGTCTACTGAATAGAGACATGTGTATTCCCTTTCAAGAGTAGCTTGTATATTATCATTGATCAAGAAGTATATTTTAACCCTTGCATGACGGGAGCTGTGCTGGTGCAGCAATAAAGATCCTGTGCCAGTGCATTCTCTTACCATATATTTGTGAGTCTGCCATAGGGAGCCTCGGATATACAGTATAAGAGAATGCACTGGCTTACAAGGTCAAGGTAAATAATGTTAGGCCAATGTATTCAGGAGAATCGCATATATAAGAAAATGCATTGGCAAAGGGTTATCAAAATTTCAGGAAGCTCCAGTCATGGTAGGGTTAACAACATCTGATGGACCTTTCCACAACTGTCAATCAAATAATTGTTAGCAGATATTTTCTACCAATCAGCAACCGAGTCTGTCAATTGCTGCATTGAGAATTGTTTGTTCACCCTAATTTTGATATCCGCACATACTTTCAGTGTAATCCTTGATTAACCTCTTCGCTGCTACGACGTCCGTAACTATTACGGACGTAAAAGTGCACGCTTTGTGCTATATGGTCCATAGGTACTACGAACCTACTTCAGCACACTAGAAGTAGGCCATTATACATAACTGGAACTCAGAGATTGGTGCATCGGAATAACTGTATCTCCAAGTTTCTAACAGTGTATGATGTTCCACGATTGTGAACGATAATAGCCTTTCAACCGAGTCAGTTTTATAGTTCTTGTGGTATTCCCGTTATAGTTTCCCATTGGAAAATAGCAAAAACGTCGACAGCCCAGCACACGACGTCATAACGTCATTTAGCAGCGAAGAGGTTATAATGCTATTTTTCATTTTGTGTGACATTATTCATATTTTTCACAATTAAAGACAACAAGAATATATGTTCGCGCCTTCTCATGTGTGTTATACTTATAGCATATAGATGGGCACTGTAAAACTAGTTAACCCTTTACCCAACAGAACGGCCCTGTGCCAATGCATTCTCTTGTATATGCGAGTCGACCATAGGTCGCCTCGCATATATAAGAGAATGCATTGGCTTAACACATTAAAAATTATAAAATTGTTAAAGAATGTAAGAAAAAATGGTAAAAAGTGTTAAAAAAAGTTTTTTTTTAGGCCAATGCATTCTCTTATATATGCGAGGCGACCTATGGTCGACTCGCATATATAAGAGAATGCATTGGCACAGGGCATAACTGTAACTATCACAATGTGGTCAAGGAGCCGGTTCCAATGATATCCATATTTGTATGGTTCTATTGAGACAGACCGAAGATATTTTAGGCCGTTGAATCTTTATTTGGCCGGTTTTGGCCGGTTTGTTGGGTAAAGGGTTAAACTATTTCTACTGAGGCCTTGTGTCCTAGCAACCTTAAGCTCCTTCCACTAATTAATGCGTGGAAACCTCCATACTTGAAATAACATTGGTGCTGTTTAAACAAGTTATATTTAAACTGGCCACGCTCACACAATTTTTCATGGATAATTTATTTCACAAAATGTCAACTATTGCCATCATTGATTTCCATGTGTCTACTTTTGTGGGTTGCCATAGAGATAGCCTATCAAATTTGGATGAGTATATTTCTCAGTGTAATATGATACCTTTATTGTTTACCATTATATTTTTTCAGAGGAAATCAAATGGCAGATCGGAGCCGTCATCGAGCTCATTCAGTGGGTTTCCGTCAGAGTGTTCAACTCCCATGAAGTATTCTGGGGCGTCGACAGCAAGCCTTCCATTCAGCGATGAGTTCTCTAATCAGTATATTGTGAGTATCCATTGAGTTTTCTAATTATGTTGTTAACCCTTTCATGATAGGAGCTGCGCTTGTGCAGCATTAAAGATCCTGGGCCAGTGCATTCTCTTATATATGTGATTCTCCCATAGTGAGCCTCGCATATATAAGAGAATGCACTGGCTTACAAGGTCAAGGTAAATATTGTTAGGCCAATGTATTCACTTATATATGTGAGGCTCCCTATGGGAGACTCCCCTTATGAAAATGGGAGCTCGCTGCGAGCTCTTTGCGAACTTATTTAAGTTCGCAACGAGCTCGCAAGGCAACAAGCGATCTCCCTGCGAGCTCACAAGAGGACGATTCTTGGTCTTCATTTAAGCTAACACTTGCGAACTTAACTGTGATTTAAGCTCGCAGTTGCGAACTTAATTATGTACTGAGCTCGCAGTTGTGAGCTTATTTATGTTTGGAGCTCGCAGTTGCGAGCTTAATAATATTTGGAGCTCGCAGACGATAGTTGGTCTTCATTTAAGCGAACACTTGCGAACTTAACTGTGATTTAAGCTCGCAGTTGCGAACTTAATTATGTACTGAGCTCGCGGTTGTGAGCTTATTTATGTTTGGAGCTCGCAGTTGCGAGCTTAATAATATTTGGAGCTCGCAGACGATTGTTGGTCTTCATTTAAGCGAACACTTGCGAACTTAACTGTGATTTAAGCTCGCAGTTGCGAACTTAATTATGTACTGAGCTCGCGGTTGTGAGCTTAGTTATGTTTGGAGCTCGCAGTTGCGAGCTTAATAATATTTGGTCAGTGCATGGCTGCTGATATTAAATATTCTATAAATACTTCTGTAATTTAATCCACTGACTGGCTCTGTAGAGACAGCATGTGTTCCTAGTTAACTTCCTGTGTTATTGTAAAAATTTGAATAAGGACTGTTAGTCTGTTACTGCATGGTATATTGACCTCGGACCACCAGAGAGTTAGGATCGCCACCTCTCAGGATGACTACGCCACCGAAAATCCCGAATGCTATCACAACAATGCTGCACTCCATGCATGTCGCGCCTTGTGTGAGCTGGTCACTCCATGCACACAAAGGCGGATACCAGTTGGTTTTGGACTTCCAGTCCTGCCCGGTAAATCCCTCATCAGGGCTCTCTACCGGGAGAGGTCTGGAAACTACCAAACCAGCTAGGAAGAAGCGAAAGAAAAAGACTCCATCCAGGAAAAAGAGAGACACAGAGAGATTGGCTGCGTGGAAAAAGAGGAAATCGACTGATGCCACACCAGGCGACACCTCCCGCGCAGCCGTGATCGATTCACCGCCCGAAGTGGTAATGGACTCCCCATCGCCACGGATAGACGCGGACATCTCCTTTTTCAACCCGAAGACGCCGGATTACACAGAACCGGAGTCTTCACCTGCCTCTCCTACAGCAAACGAAGCACCAACATCCGACACCGAAGATACATCCGACTCCGAAGACACTTCCGACTCCGAAGACACATCTGACTCCAACCCCGAAGACACATCTGACTCCAACCCCGACGACACATCTGATTCCGACTCTGACTGCGACGACACATCCGACTCCGAAAAAGAAGAAAGACAAAAGAACTTAATGGAAATTGTAGCGAGAGCACAAGAAGCAGTAAGAAAAGCCGAATTAGTACAAGCCGAAACCGAAAAGATCATGAATCGTCCGACTCCAAGTTTGCAAACATCACCATCCGAACCACCGCCAAAAAAGAGAAAGAGAAATAAAAAGAAACAAAACAACCGCCGCTAAGACTCCTCCACCACGCTTTCGCCGCCTTGCCTCCAACCACAACACCTACGACAGCCAACATGTTCGATTTTCATCGGAAAAAACCAAGGAAGGGTGAAGGGACTTGCACACTGCAGTCCGACCACCCTACCCGGCCTTCGGCCGGAAACGACTCAACAACAACATGCATGGTATATTCTCTTTGTTCATAATGTTCTCTCTATGATTTGTGAATTGTTTCATTCAACAACTTTGGAGACTGATAGAATTGTACTAATGCTTCAAGATAACTGCATGAGCTTGCAGGCAAGGATCAACTATTTTCTAAAACTGAAAAAACTATTCAAAATCTGTTTATAAATTCGAAGCAATCATTCAGAGAAGATATATAGCTGCAGGCCAGTGCATGGATTCCAGAAACTTAGGTAAGCATACTATTGAACTGTTGAAGACTTATAACTAGATTTGTTTATTGTGAATAACATTGTTTGGGGGTGGGTAAATAGCTTTGTTTATTGGGCATGAAATGATGATGGGTGGGGGGGGGGGGGGTAGTTAACTATACATGTAGCTTTGTTTATTGGGCATAACATGCATGGTGGGGAGGGGTAAGCATACTATTGAACTGTTGAAGACTTATAACTAGCTTTGTTTGTTGGGCATGAAATGATGTAGTGGATAACTAGCTTTGTTTATTGGGCATGAAATGATGATGATGATGGGGGGGGGGGGGGGGTAGTTAACTACATGTAGCTTTGTTTATTTGGCATAACATGGTGGGGAGGGGTAAGCATACTATTGAACTGTTGAAGACTTAATTATAACTAACCTTGTTTATTGGGCATGAAATAACGGGGGGGGGGGGGGGGGTATATAACTAGCTTTTTTTATTTGACATGAAATGATGATTGGGGAGGGGATTATAACTAGCTTTGTTTATTGGCATGAAATGATGGGGGGCAACTAGCTTTGTATAAGGCATGAAATGATGATGGGGGGAAGTAGCTAGCTTTGTGTATTGGGCATGAAATGCTGATAGGAGGGGGAACTATATCTTTGTTTATTGGGCATGAAATTAATTTTCCAAACATTGATCAATTTAAATTGTTAAACTTAAATTGCATGTAAATTATTGTAATTATTGTATTACAGCTTACATGAAGACCATAACTGGGCCAGATGCAAAACCAACTATTACAGAGCCATGGTTAACATTAGGGTCATTCCATATAGAACTGGACACGAAGATATAGAGGATAGAATGTTTTTCACTGATACCTAACCTGTGTCTTTTGTATCATGGGAGCTCGCAGGAGTTTACATTGAGCTCGCAAGAGAAGGTAGTAAGGTCGCAAAAGTTTGCAATAAGCTCGCAAAAGTTTGCAATAAGCTCGCAAGAGTTCACAATAAGCTCGCAGAAGTTTACAATAAGCTCGCAATGAGCTCGCAAGGTGTTCGCAGGGAGTTTGCAGAGAGCTCGCAGCGAGCTCGCAGCGAGCTCGCAGGGAGCTCGCAGGGAGCTCGCAGGGAGCACGCAAGAAGCTCGCAGGGAGCACGCAGGAAGCTCGCAGCGAGCTCGCAGGGAGCTCGCAGTGAGTTCGCAGGGAGCTCGCTATAGTTCCAAATTACACGCTCGCTGCGAGCTCACAAAATTCATCTTCTGCGAGCTTATCGCGAGCTTATAATTTCTGTAAGGGTCGCATATATAAGAGAATGCCTTGGCACAGGGTTTTCGCAAAATTTCAGGAAACTCCTGTCATGAGAGTTATTTGGTAACATTTCAGCAGCGAATATCCCCAATGATTGAAACTACCAGCTACATCCCTGGGGATATCATGAAAAGCACCATATCTAGTGAACTGGGAATTAGGGATTCTGCCTCAATTTGAATCACGGTTTCTGATTTCAATATCGAGTTAACCCATTCTTTACAAAATAAAATAATTATTGAGGAGTAGTTCCTTAGGAAATTTCCCTCCAATGAAAATATATCCTTCGGGACTTGTATAATCTTTTCTCATGCCTGTCGCCTGCTCATTTTACATAAACACTCCTCCAGATTAAATATATAACATTCCAATGTATACTTTTATAGCTGGGTTGGAGAATCCATTTAGCAAAGAAAGGGTTAATCTCAAATATATTCAGATGTTATTTGTTTAACCCTCTGAGTGCCATGGGGCCGATCTCATCGGCCCTAAACCTACAAAATAAGTCTGTTAAAGAATATAAGAATAAATTATTAAAATTGTAAAAAATTGTAAAAAGAAAAAAAGAAAAAAAGAAGAAATGTTAGGCCAATGCATTCTCTTATATATGCGAGGCGACCTATGGTCGACTCGCATATATAAGAGAATGCATTGGCACAGGGTATATGGGTTGATACAAAAATCAACCTGGCACTCAAAGGGTTAATCCAGTAGATAGCATGATTTATAATACGTTTATTCTCTGATCAAAAAGATATTGAGATACAAGTAGAAGATATATACAAAAGATTGAGAATGTTGCAGTATATGTACAATATATACACAAACTTCCCATCATCGTCATCATTATCATCACCATGGTAGTCGTTTTCGTCATCCTCATCGTCGAGGCATCATCACCGTAACCGCGTCATCGGTATCACCGTCTTCGTTGTCATCAAGTTATCGTCTTCATCTACTCGTCATCACAATCGCCAGTATCCACATCTTCCAAATTCAGAATGTCATCTAACATATCAATAGTTGCATGTTCTATGCTGGTATATTTGCTAGGCAAGAAGCGATGTCTGGCCTCACAGAAACATTCACATTCTAGTAAATAGTGCAGTTCGTCTCCAATATGTCTTTTAGTGCACAGCGGACATAGTCTATGGAATATGTTGGTGTCATTCCATCAACTCCTATTACGTATGATTTAGTATGGGACTTTTAGAAGAAAGTTTATGATCATATAATAATTGTTTATAACTCTCGAGAAGCCCAAAGAATCCATCTGAGGCTACTTAACAATGTAATTCTATCTTCCTTTATGTTGGAAATGGTGATTATCAAGGAATTTAACATAACAAATTGGAAATTTACAAACTCCCGAGGTGAAATGTCTAAATCAACAAGCGAAAATTCAGCGAGGATTTATGGCTGTGGGTTATTTATCATGTGTTACTTTTGTGCGATACGATAAAATTATACCAAATTAGGCCACAATAATAAAATAGCCTGGTTTACAAACATACAGTAATGCCCTAAATAATCGACTCCTTAACCACATCACAATTATGGGTAACTTTTCAGGATTTAGTCAGAAATATGGCTTGTTGCCATTCATCGGAAAGCTCAATGAGAGCTTTCCAATGAATGGCAACAAGCCATATTTCCGACTTAATCCTGAAAAGTTACCCACAATTCTGCTGTGGTTAAGGAGTTGATTATTTAGGGTATTACTGTATAGATGCAGAAGGGAAATAACAAATTTAAATAAAATTATGCAACTCACCACAACAATTGTCAAATAGCAGAATTGTCTATGAATTTCACAAGATTTTTGAATACGATATGTTTTACTCAAATTATTAAAATAAATTTGAGGTATTTCTTCTCATAAAACTGAATAAATAATGGAAAAGTAGATGAAAGGAAAAAAAAGGGGACAGCCATCAAATATGTTCTTCACCACTGAGACTACATGCTTCATAGATTAATCAGTGTGAACATAAACCTATCTTTTAAAGGGACAGGCGACCTTTGTGGTATGTTATAATTTAGAAATAACTAGGCTCCTGTGAATATTCGAGATTCGATTCGAAAGTCAAATTTCGATTCGAATTCAAGTCGAAATTGCCAACTCGAAATTTTGAATATACTATGACGGAAAAGTAGGCTGTTTCAGGACAAGTACACATGTCGATCTTAGCTGTTTGTGGCACTTAATTCCAGAAAATTATGTATATATGCACATTATAATTCTTATTGTACATAGCCAAAAATTAGCCACGATAGGACGACTAAATACGTATGAATTATATAGCTTTAAAATGGTAGCAAAAGCTAGCAGATAGCCAATGGACCGACGACGTGGTAAATTATAATAGCTATGAGACTGAGCTACCGATAGCGTTATCCATCGTCTATTCGATTCCGCGTTTATGTAATATGGGTGAGAATGTAAACAACACATGTTCCTGGTGTCGAAAAGTGCATTTTGGCACTGTTCTATTTTGAAGTTGACTTTCAGTTTCGGAGTTTTCTTTTACAATGGACAAAATATCGTCCATCATTCATGTTTATTTTAAACATGATAAAGCTGCAGGCACGTGTGATGAATGGAACGTGCATGGTGTATAAATCGCAAGCATCTGGGACAATGACCCATCTATGGAATCATCTGTTCAAGAAGCATCAACCAATACATGAAGAGGCTACACTGCGACTTGTTGCGTCTTCAAGTTTATAACAAACGGGTGTTTCCGAATGCCGATTTTCAATTTTGCATGTACATGCAAACTGTAGAAATTTCGTGTGATTTTAGTTTGATAATCCGTTTAGTGGTAATTTATTAATCGTTGTGATGGCCGCATGGACGTTTTAATCTGCTTTGTTTTATTGACAATTATAAATTGAAGTTAATAGTATATGAAACGACGGTTTATCGCCACATAAGTTCTGATGGAACTTCATGCATGTAGTTCATAGAACGTTTCACAAATAATCTAATCGTTGACAAAACATACCTAATTGAGAATGCAACACACAGATATGATTCGATTCGATTTTCGTGAATTCGATTCGATATTCGATTCGATCAAAATATCCAATTCGCAGGACCCTAGAAATAACAGTTGTCAATTATGATAATTTCCTCAAGAATATACTAATATTATACCATAATGATGATATGAATGCGATATTATTCACAAAACACGCTTTGTGTCAGAGAAAATGAAAGACGAGTGTTTAGTTTCGTGCAAAAAGCGCAGTGAATTGTTTATAAGCAGAGTCATGATATTGTCTTTTCATTATTTAGATTCACGCCTAAATTTAGTGATGCTAGCCCACTGTGCAATTCACCCTCTGGGGACCTCATTCATGTCTGGCACCATATTCTCAGACCTGTTTGGAGGCACAGAGAATCCCTATAGTATAATTGAGATTCCCTACCAAATAGGAAACCCCCCTGATGCATTTTCTTTGGCATCTGACCAAGTCTTGATATAGTGTGTATGACATTTGCGGAATGAGGTCCCCACAAGGTGAAATTAGTGATGCTTTCCTGCCCAGTGGGCTATCATCACCAAATTCAACCATTCTGCTTAGGCCTCATCTTCTGGGAAGTATCTATAGTCTTGAATTAACATTGTTTTTAGTTACTTTTTCTAATCTGGGAAGTTTCTATATCCCCTAATTTCCAGAAGATAAAATGCTGAATCGAGGTGACTAATCAGTGAACATGCATCGCCAACTTCAACTGGGGAACATCAATCAGATCCCAGGTCTCCCATAGCCGTTGAGGCCTAAGCAGAATGAGGTTCCCAGAGGGTGAATGCACCCTCTGGTGACCTCATTCTGAAATGTCGGACACATTATATCCAGGTTTGGTCTGATTATTGATCAGTGGTCTGATTAATTTGTTGTCACGGCATCGGATTTACCACTATATACTCTTATCAGTAAATAGAGGATGAAATTGTGCATCTAAAATTATTGATCCCTCATGGTATGTTATTATTTAGAGTTTATCTGGGAGAAATCCCTGTTATCAGGTCGGGGATTATCAGGCATGTCCCACTGAAAACTGTGAGCAACACAATGGAAATCTAAATTGATAAGTTTGACCCAAATTGTACTCAAATGGGAACTAAGATGTGGTTTTATGTACATAGATCTACTGTTACTTGAGGGTTATTCTAGGTCACACCATGCAGCATTAAATTTTCTGTGGGACAATTTTCATAATTTCCGGGGCTGCCCTGGGGGCCGAAGATCGACACCTATCCCAATGCAAAATAGATTTTTCTCAATTTTAGCCTAAAAATTCCCAATCACATTCTTCCATTGTGATCTTTGATTTTGAAATTATGCCCACTTAGCTCTTCCAAACAAGAAACAAACACTGCATAAGTTAAACAAAAAGAACGCACTTCCATGAAAATAGGCAGAATTTAAACCAGAATAAAACAAAGCTTGTCAGGATAATGGCCCAAGGTACAATTTTTGAATTTTTTTTTATGTTGCTCAGGAGAGCAAAATTTAATTTTTTAGGAGAGCTGAATAGATTCTGTATAATTGGTTTCCTCTATCAATCTGGCCCGGATTCGGAGCTTTAATATAGCTCCTTCATCATAATATATAATTTTCTATATTTTAATAAGAAATAACCATGATATCAGCATCAGAATCATTGTTCACATACCGGTACAACCAGAGACTCCAAATATTGATATATATATATACGAATTAGCGCATGAGTTATGAGAACTAAGTCAAGTCAAGTTCTCTATCACAATTACCTGTATAAGCATATTATGAGATATCATTTGTATGACACAGGTTAGATAGATGACATTGACTTTCAGAAATATCATCAACTCCTGGGGGCCAGGTTCTTATATATGTGTTAAAGGAGATGATCATTTGATCTTTTTGAGCTAAGGTGCGTCTCCTCCAAATCACTACTTCTGTGGCTCTTATAATTAGATCACTGTAGATTACAATGCATGTTGTTCATTTATAACAGGTGTAATGTCTGACATTGTCTTTCAGACATACCTCGTAAACTACTAACAGGCGAAAATTTGGCATTGCTTGGCATTGAAATAATTTACCTGTCTCCCTGATGTCTGTGTTTATGCTTTTGGATTAACAGCATTCTACTACGTGGCCAGAATAGAAAGTCAATCAAAATTCCACTATGAGAGCTGTCAGCCTTGAACTAGTACGTGCCATGCATCATTGGTATTCTGTCATTGGAGTTGCTCAACTGACCTCTGATTAATAGCTTTATAAAGAATTAGGAAAACGTCACGTTCTCAGGTGTGGATCAGAGAGCATGAGTCTATTTAACCCTTTACCCAACAGAAGGGCCCTGTGCCAATGCATTCTCTTATATATGCGAGTCGACCATAGGTCGCCTCAAATATATAAGAGAATGCATTGGCTTAACACATTAAAAATTATAAAATTGTTAAAGAATGTAAGAAAAATGGTAAAAAGTGTTAAAAAAAGATTTATTTTAGGCCAATGCATTCTCTTATATATGCGAGGCGACCTATGGTCGACTCGCATATATAAGAGAATGCATTGGCACAGGGCATAACTGTAACTATCACAATGTGATCAAGGAGCCGATTCCAATGATATCCATAATTGTATGGTTCTATTGAGACAGACCGAAGATATTTTAGGCTGTTGAAGCTTTACTTGGCCGGTTTTGGCCGGTTTGTTGGGTAAAGGGTTAAACCTTTCATGATAGGGGCTCATGACGGGACCTGTGCTGGTGCAGCATTAAATATCCTGTGCCAGTGCACTCTTATATATGTGAGCTCTCATAGGGCTCCCATAGGGCTTACAAGGTCAAGGTAAATATTGTTAAGCCAATGTATTCTCTTATATATGCAAGGCTCCATATTGGAGACTCCCATATACATGTATAAGAGGATGGTGCACTGGCTTAAGTTAACCCTTTACCCAACAGAACGGCCCTGTGTCAATGCATTCTCTTATATATGCGAGTCGAACATAGGTCGCCTCGCATATATAAGAGAATGCATTGGCTTAACACATTAAAAATTATAAAATTGTTAAAGAATGTAAGAAAAAATGGTAAAAAGTGTTAAAAAAAGATTTTTTTTAGGCCAATGCATTCTCTTATATATGTGAGGCGACCTATGGTCGACTCGCATATATAAGAGAATGCATTGGCACAGGGCTAACTGTAACTATCACAATGTGGTCAAGGAGCCGGTTCCAATGATATCCATATTTGTATGGTTCTATTGAGACAGACCGAAGATATTTTAGGCTGTTGAAGCTTTATTTGGCCGGTTTTGGCCGGTTTGTTGGGTAAAGGGTTAAAGGTAAACCTGCGCATCTCTAATAGTCATGTTTATCAAACTTATTTTAGCAGAGTTGTTTCATTAGAAATATTTTCGTATGGCTACTGTAACCCATATGTCACTCAATTTGGATAGTCACACCTCTAGTTTTAGATAAGCATTATTATTTAGCCTCGGAGCTTCTGCTGAATGCTATTTTTTTTATATCGTTTGGGTTGTTTCCCTTGCTTGTAACAACGGCTTGGATCATCAGACTATCGCTCTTGCCCCTACTTATGAGACATAAGGTTTGCTACAATCACTGATAGGAAAAACCAATACTGTAGCTACCGGGTATGCTCTGGTCATTAGTCGAATCGACTCGGTCTCCTGATTTGATATAGGATTGCAAATTCGCGATAAAGTGCAGATTTGCAGGGTTCTACCCCCACCCCTCCTGCTGTTACATCCCTGATTGACCTGTATTATATAAGGCTATCACTCTCTTACTCCTACTTATCAGACAGTCTGTTACAAGTGCACTGATAGGAAAAACCAATATTGTGCCATCATTAGGAAATGTGTTTGGTCGGTTTAGTATCAGGCTTCAGCATTTACATTAATGAATGAATAATCCGATGAAATCTGCGCGATGTCAGTTTACACAGCTCTCCGTACAGACGTTATTAACGTCCGTATACCATTGATTTCTCGAGGTTCACTGACGATTGCAATTCCTTTATCCCATCAATTATTACTCAGCAGGCTCTTTATAAAGTGATAGGTCTGTTGCGGGATGTGGATTATGTACGTAAACGTAACTTTGACGACCAGTCAGTGGTCAGAATATATTGAAGTAATCACTGATGTTTCGTGCGCACATGCTTTATTGAAGATCCTTCATGATGGTTGAAAACTTTTTGCATTTATTTCGAAATTAAACTTTGCATTTTCATATGTAAATTCTATGTAAATGATAAATATACATCCTGAAAAATTACCCATAATTCTGATGTGGTTATGGAGTCGATTATTTTGGGCATTATTGTATGGGCTAGCATTACCAAATTCACCCTCTGGGGACCTCATTCTGCTTAAGCCTCATCTTCTGGTAAGTATCTATAGTCTCAAATTAACATTGATTTTAGTTACTTTTTCCCTAGTGGGAAGTTTCTATATCCACTAATTTGCAGAAGATAAAATGCATAATCAGTGAACGTCACCAACTTCAACAGGGTAACTTCAATCTGATCCTAGGTCTCCCATAGCAGTTGAAACCAAAGCAGAATGAGGTTCCCAGAGGGTGAATTTGTTGATGCTAGCCCATCATGCGGGATAGAATCACTAAATTAAACCTCTGGGGACCTCATTCTGTAAATGATGGACACACTATTTGCAGACTTGACTGGAAGCAACTTGGGATGCACTTTATATGGACATGACATATATCAAATATTACCAAGATATTGCTATTCAAGCTCAAGTTTAATTCACCCTCTGGGGACCTCATTCTGTAAATGACAGACACACTATTTGCAGACTTGACTGGAAGCAACTTGAGATGCACTTTATATGGACATGACATATATAAAATATTACCAAGATATTGCTATTCAAGCTCAAGTTTAATTCACCCTCTGGGGACCTCATTCTGTACATGACAGACACACTATTTCAAGGCTTGACTGGAAACAACTTGAGATGCACTTTATATGGACATGACATATATCAAATATTACCAAGATATTGCTATTCAAACTCAATTTTTCCTTCATAATTTGTTTCCTGGAACAGACTTTATTAGCCACTGTATATCATTGATTTCTTGTGGTTCAAGGAGGCTTCCAATCGTCATATCTCATCAATTATTACTCAACAGATTCTTAATAAAGCGATAGGTCTGTTGCGCGGTCTGAATTAGTGTGCCCTAATTGAACCGTACTGTCTTGTTTGACCTGTTCTATGCTACAGTAATGCCCTAAATAATCGACTCCTTAACCACAGGGAGAGCTTTCTGATGAATGGCAACAAGCCATATTTCCGACTAAATCCTGAAAATTACCCATAATTCTGCTGTGGTTAAGAAGTCAATTATTTAGGGCATTACTGTATATACTTATCGATGAGTAGTTCCCTCAGGAAATATTCAGATAATAAGTTCAACAATTGATTAAGTCCGTCAGAGCATGCGAATAGTTCAATTGATTCTGATTGTTTGGTAAAGATCTATTCTTATGCTCTGACCCTTAGTGTTAAAATCACCTGAATATTGCATATCATAAATGGTTGGGGGAATTTGAAAACTTAATTTGAAATTTTTAAATTTAAAAATATCCATGAAGTGAACTAGAATCTTGATATTAATTCATTATTTAATTTAGTTTAGGGGCACACTTTAACCCTTTCATGATGGGAGCTGTGCTGGTGCAGCATTAAAGATCCTGTGCCAGTGCATTCTCTTATATATACATATATGTGAGTCTTCCATAGGGAGCCTCACATATAATAAGAGAATGCACGGCTTACAAGGTCAAGGTAAATATTGTTAGGTCAATGCATTTTCTTATATATGTGAGGCTCCCTATGGGAGACTCGTATATATCAGAGAATGCATTGGCACAGGATTTCCTATATATGTGAGGCTCCCTATGGGAGACTCGCATATATAAGAGAATGCATTGGCAATGGGTTTTCGTAAAATTTCAGGAAGCTGCAGGCATGGAAGGGTTAATATTTAGTAGGAGTAGTGCTCTTAGTAAATGTTCAGACTTATTTCCCACCAATGAATATGATTCCTTCTGCTCTTGTATTATCGTTTTGTCTGTCTGTCATCTGCTTGTATTACCTGAACACCCATCCAAATGAATAATAGACCATTCCAATGTATACTCTTACTGAATTAAAGAATACATATCAGTGTATATATGGGGTGCTAGATGACTTCACACTTGGTGCTCTAATCCTCACCTTTGCTGAGGAAATTTTCATGAACAACCATGACATATTTACCCCTCCATGATTGGAGCCTCCTGAAATTTTTTGAAAACCCTGTGCCAATGCATTCTCTTATATATGCGAGTCTCCCATAGGGAGCCTTGCATATATTAGAGAATATATTGGCTTAACAATATTTACATTGACATTGTAAGCCAGTGCATTCTCTTATATATATAAGGCTCCCTATGGGAGACTCGCATATACAAGAGAATACACTGGCACAGCTCCAGCACAGCTCCCATCATGAAAGGGTTAACAAAGGTATTGCAAACATGTCATTGACGGCTGAAGGTTAAATCATAGCACTCAACTCTCTCAATAACAATGATAATAATAATATAATGATATTTGATCAGTTATTACTCAACAGTTGCTCACAAAGGAATTCACATTTCTGCAGATTACATCATATCATCTCCACTTTCCTGTCACATTTTTTTGTCAAATTAAGCTTTATAATATACTGCAAAAGTAGGCTCCCAGACTATGTATTTCAGATCTGCTCAATTGCTAAAATTGTTGTTCAGTAAATTGCTTAAATCCTAACTACAGCAAGCCTGTAAATAGTGTGTCTTTCATTTGCAGAATGAGGTCACCAGAGGGAAAATTTAGTGATAATATACCGCACAGCGGGCTGGCATTACCAAATTCACCCTCTGGGGACCTCATTCTGCTCTTAGGCCGCATCTTCAGTCAAGTATCTATAGTCTTAGATTAACATTGTTTTAGTTACTTTTTCCATTCTGGGAAGTTTCTCTATCCCCTAATTTGCAGAAGATAAAATACATAAATGAGGTGTCTATAAATTAATGGGTGAACATCACAAACTTCCAACGGAGGAATTTCAATCTGATCCTAGGTCTCCCATAGCAGTTGCAACCTAAGCAGAATGAGGTTCACAGAGGGTGAATTTGGTGATGCTAGCCCACCGTGTGGGATAGCATCACTAAATTCACCCAATGGCGACCTCATTCTGCATATGACATCACACTATTTGCAGGCTTGAATTATAGAAAAAGAATCTTTCATTCAGCTGCAATGCATATCAGTGCATAGAGGCAGTGCCATGCTGTATCATATATTTGTTAAGCTATATTCCATACCATAATCATGAGTCTGGGGAAGATAAGACACATGAGTTTAATATGTGTGGGGGTTTAACCCTTTCTAACTAAATACTCATTGATGAGTAGTTACATGTATATTCATTAAAAACTGTTCAGATAATAATAGGTCATTTGTTGAACTTATCCAAAGAATTCCCTCCAATAAATTGGACTCCTTCTGCAATTCTATTATCTGTTGTCTTCTTATTTTTCCTGAACACACCTCCAGATGAATAATAGACCATTCCAATGTGTTCTTTTATAACTGGGTGGGAGAATCCATTTATTATAGAAGGGTTAAGAAGCCGACTACTATATGAACCCCCTCTGGCAAGTTGGTAAATATTGCCGTACTGAAAAGTCATATAGGATCCTATAAGAATCCTTCACTATAGGAAAAATATAGGATTGTATTTCCAATAAGAAATTTTCAGGAATTTTTCTGAATTCCTAGGTGCGTCCTATGGGACAATTGCCATGTATAGAAAACCTATAGGAATTTATTTGAATGCTATAAGAAACTTCATAAATGGTGAATTAAAACATATAAAGGAAATCTAATAGCACTCCAACCACCAACCCCTGATCCAGCATTCCTGCCCACATCCACATATGTGGAGCACTAATTTAATGCTAAATTGTGCACTGTTATAGAGACAAAACTTATTAAACACAAAATATCAGCTGAATATCTACAGTATAGTAGAATATATATTGTATAACTGCAACAATCACTGCTTTTTGTGATAATTTCATACTGGATTTGTGACCTATAAATAAGCAAAACATTGGCTCTTGCTATCCCTCCATTTGGACTTTAAAATGGCAAGGGGGGGGGGGGGTCCATGGATTGCCCTGAAGGACAATACATCTTGAGAGTTATCTTAAAACTCATTTGGTCTAGGGACAGATAGTTCATACGCGGTACATGCTGTTTTGTCATCTATCTCTGTAGAATGTAGATTCTGGTAGATTTATAGGAAATTGTTGGCAAAGATTTGTGAGTAATTTTCATGATTTGTAATAGCACTTCCAATATCTGATTGGCCTCATCACCTTATTGGATCGATTGTGCATTGATCAAAGTTAGTAATTTCCTCTGATCGTTTCTATGATAATATTCCTTGCTTCCAAATGTCCATTGATCTCCCATCCATCACATGTGCAAGTCTGCAAATAGTGTGTCTGTCATTTGTAGAATGAGGTCCCCAGAGGGTGAATTTAGTGATACTACCCTTCACGGTGGGCTAGCATCACTAAATTCACCCTCTGGTGACCTCATTCTGCTTAGGCCTCATCTTCTGGGAAGTAACTATAGCTCAACTTAACATTATATTTAGTTACTTTTCCCCTTCTGGGAAGTTTCTATATCCCCTATTTGCAGAAGATAAAATCCATAATTCTTCGACAAAACATTGTCACCATATATTTTGGACCTTCTAACTCGATATGTTCCTGGTAGGGAAGGGTTACGTTCTTCGGACAAACTGTTTCTTGACGTCCCAGACCCCAACTACAAACGTATCGGGAGACGAGCTTTTTCGTATGCTGGTCCTCTAATTTGGAACTCTCTGCCTTCCAACTTAAAGAACAGTAAAAGCATCGACACTTTCAAGAAACAACTCAAAACGTATTTGATGAAACGTTGAACAGTTCACTGGTTGCTATGTCCTTCTTGTGCTACCTAGATTCTAGTACTCAAACAGTCTTGTGCGTTGTTATCTATGTTGTATATATATGTGTGTATAGAATTGTTTATTTGCCAAAGGCGCTTTGAGCTACACCAGGGATTAAGCGCCATACAAATTCCATATTATTATTATTATTATTATAATCGAGGTGACTAATGGGTGAACATCACTAACTTCAACTGGGGAACTTCATTCTGATCCTAGGTCTCCCAAAGCAGTTGATGCCTGAGCAGAATGAGGTCCCCAGAGGGTGAATTTAGTGACGCTAGCATCACTATATTCACCCTTTGGGGACCTCATTCTGCAAATGACAGACACACTATGCTTGCTCCTTCCTTCTATTACACATTGATCTTCCATGCAGCACATGTGATAACGATATATTGCTCCGACCCAGCACCTGTGATTAGAGATATGATTATGGTATATAGCTGCTGGCAATGTTTCCTGTCCTTTGAGATAGTCAAGGTCATTGTCATTACAGGTTTTATTGCATGCAGTCACAACCCAGGTACATTAATTGTTCCGAGGCAGTGCCATATCAGTCCTTTGATTACTAAATGGATTTTCTCATTCAGTTCTAAAAGTATACATTGGAATGGTCCATTCATCATTTGTAGGGATACTCTGATGCTATCAGCTGACAACAGGCAGAGAACAATCTTTGTTTGTAGGAATGTTTACCTAATGAATTCAAATGTTTAGCATGATAGTAGATAGATCATGCCATGAATCTCTACTCTGGCTAACGCCCGTAGAGATTTAATTCCATCAGACAAAACCTGGAAACTTTTTGAAGTTTTGACAGGGAACCTTATAAAGTTGAAAAAATAACGCGGGAAATATATTTATTAGTTATTATTTGTTCCTTATAAATGTACTTCACTGTAGATGAAGGTCCCAACTCGAAATTTCACGATTTAAGTGACTTTGTGAGAGATTTTGATTTGTGTCGTTTTAAATTTTTGAATTTCTCCTGGGTAATTAATTCAATGTTTATTGCAATATCGGCTCACAAAAGTTCAAATTTGGGTTCCGTCTGCCAATTTTAACCTGAGTTATGGACATTGTTGAAATTACCACTGGCATATTTTGCTACGCCCTAGCGATGCTCTTGTTCAATTGAGGGTGAGGTACTGTAATTGCATTCGATTTTGACCATATGCTGTCCATGGATTTTACTCATGAATATATCTTGTTTTCTTTCCAGTTGAGGCCAGAAGACGATTCATTGATGATTGGCGTGACACCAAATGAGTTCCGTCGCCATGTATCACAGGAATGCTACCCTGCTGACTGCACACCAACCTCTGATCTTCCACAAAATGCCAGTCTTACCAAACACATGGTAGGTTAACTTAAGTACTAAAGACGTACATAATGTAGGGGTGATAGGAAGACAGTCATGATTACAGTAATGCCCTAAGTAATTGACTCCTTAACCACAGCAGAATTATGGGTAACTTTTCAGGATTTAGTCGGAAATATGGCTCGTTGCCATTCATCGGAAAGCTCTCACTGAGAACTTTCTGATGAATGACAACAAGCCATATTTCCGACTAAATCCTGAAAAGTTACCCATAATTCTGCTGTGGTTATTAAAGAGTCGATTAATTAGGACATTACTTTACAGTTTTTGCTTGAATACTAAATATTTCATGAGTGTTTGGAGAGAAATATCAAATTTTCACGAGCGGCTGCAAAAAACTGTAGGTATTCTTTTTATTATATGCACATTATTAAAGTTGCTAAGTTGTGCGGCATTTTTACTTTTAATAGTACAGGAATTTGAACAATACTAGGAAGAATACTTCCTACAAATTGTAAATGCACAATTCCTAGATAAATCATTCAGAAACAGGCTGATGTCGTGACATAAATGTTCCTTGTAGTGTCTTGTTTGTGTCTCTCAGTGTGGATACACATTCAAAGTAAACAGCCTAGTAATTGTCAAAATTTTGGCCACTCGTGGCATTGTGGGTTTAACCACTCACCAAAAGGCTCATTGTTAAAACCATAATTCTACTGGTGGTGAAAATTTGGTATTCTCGGCTACTATGGGTGTACGTGTATTCTATTATATTTATTTGTATTTCTACTTTCCAAATACTCATTGACGAGTACCAGTAATTAACTTACGAAATGTTCCGATAAATGTTGGACTTATTATTTGAACATGTCCCACTAATTACTATGAATACTTCTGCACTTACTATCATATTCATATTATATTGTCATATTATATGTTTGTCTTTTTGGTATCTGTCTATATTTCCTGAACATCCCTCCAGATGAATAATAGACCTTACCATTGTATACCTTTATAACTGAGGGGGAGAATCCATTTAGTAAAGAAACAGTTAATTGATTAATCCTTTACCCAACAAACCGGCCAAAATGGGCCAAATAAAGCTTCAACAGCCTAAAATATCTTCGGTCTGTCTCAATAGAACCATACAAATATGGATATCATTGGAACCGGCTGATTGACCACATTGTGATGGTTACAGTTATGCCCTGTGCCAATGCATTCTCTTATATATGCGAGTCGACCATAGGTCGCCTCGCATATATAAGAGAATTCATTGGCCTATAAAAAATCTTTTTTTAACACTTTTTATCATTTTTTCTTACATTCTTTAACAATTTTATAATTTTTAATGTGTTAAGCCAATGCATTCTCTTATATATGCGAGGCGACCTATGGTCGACTCGCATATATATGAGAATGCATTGGCACAGGGCCCTTCTGTTGGGTAAAGGGTTAACACTTCCATGACTGGAGCTTTCTGAAATTTTATAAAAACCCTGTGCCAATGCGTTCTCTTATATATGTGAGTCTCCCCATGAATGCATATATAAGAGAATGCATATATAAGAGAATGCATATATAAGAGAATGCATTGGCCTAACAATATTTACTTTGACCAGTGGCAACTCATTCTATTTTACTAGATCCTGAAAAGTTACCCATAATACTGCTGTGGTTAAGGAGTCGATTATTTAGGGCATTACTGTACCTGTAAATCATTTGTATCAAAACTGATGAAACCTATCAATACTGCAGTGAATAGAGTTACTTCTCTTGTGCTATCTTTGCTATTGAAGTAGAGTTACCTCTCTTGAGTCATTATCAGAAGAGACCAAATAATGTTGAACACAACTCAAGTGTTTCAGACAGAGTTAATTCTGCTTTTCACCTGTATAAGGCACAGTATTTGCCTGATTGGGTATTTCCATTCATACCTTCAGTAAGTCATTACACATATTCAGCTATAGTGTTATGTGCTCAAGCTAAATAATTGTGTGGTTAATAAGTGTTGGTTGATCTGTTCTGAGCTGAATTCATCATATCACTGAAGTATGGACATACATGGTCAGTGTCAAACTTATGACAAACATAAGTTGTGTCATTGTTTGGATGATCTACATCAACATTTCTTCTACTGTTTGTTTTACTGTCTGTCTGCCTTCCACCCTATACTTGATTTTTGGATGCTCATAATGAAATGAAAAATACAGACTGAAATAAATTGTGGTTTGCAACTTTGGTTTGATTATTTTGTATAGGATTTATTGTGTTTTTTGACTTCTTCTCAGTAAGATTTTCTGCACTGAGCTTGTCGTTACCAATATCAACCCTCATCCAATCAGCTTATCAGATGCTAATGCAGATGTTCTGTCAGCAACTGTGGGAGAAATATAAACATCGATTATTTTTAGTTGCTGTAAGATATTTTAATTTATTTGCTTGACATGTTGAGGCCCTTGTAAGTTGTGTATTTTGATGAAGTAACCCTTTCTGGTATTTCAGTTTGAAGATAATAACAAACCGTAGTTTTGAAGGTTAATATACAGGTTTTAAAAATTTGAAGGTTATGTACAGGTTTTTAAACTCGGGTGCTAAAAACTGGAAACCCTTGAAAAACAAGTTTTTTTTTTCCTTTTTTTTTTCTTAGGATCTTCAAAATGTACTTGAATATTAGCCATTTCAGGGGTTTATCTTCACATTTCTTCTACTGTTTGATTTACTGTCTGTCTGCCTTCCACCCTATACTTGATTTTTGGATGCTCATAATGAAATGAAAAATACAGACTGAAATAAATTGTGGTTTGCAACTTTGGTTTGATTATTTTGTATAGGATTTATTGTGTTTTTTGACTTCTTCTCAGTAAGATTTTCTGCACTGAGCTTGTCGTTACCAATATCAACCCTCATCCAATCAGCTTATCAGATGCTAATGCAGATGTTCTGTCAGCAACTGTGGGAGAAATATAAACATCGATTATTTTTTGTTGCTGTAAGATATTTTAATTTATTTGCTTGACATGTTGAGGCCCTTGTAAGTTGTGTATTTTGATGAAGTAACCCTTTCTGGTATTTCAGCTTGAAGATAATAACAAACCGTAGTTTTGAAGTTTAATATACAGGTTTTAAAAATTTGAAGGTTATGTACAGGTTTTTAAACTCAGGTGTTAAAAACTGGAAACTGGAAACAAGTTTTTTCTTCTTTTTTTCTTAGGATCTTCAAAATGTACTTGAATATTAGCCATTTCAGGGTTTATCTTCACATACATGGTATGAAAATATGTAAATAACTTGTTACTTAATACTTGTGTAGAAAAAAATGATGATATAAGTTGAAAATTCCTACTATCTGCATGATTAATTTAATGAAAGTACATGATTTTTTTAATTTGCCACGGCATCTGACGGCATGACTTTTAACCTAATCTGCATTATAAGTGTTTGTGAGTGAGGTCCTGGAAAATATATGTGGGTTCCTTAAATTGTCCTGGAAAAAGTCCTAAAATTTTATCCTGATCAAAGTACATGAACCCTGTATATGTGATCCTATAATCAGGTCTGAGAATATGGTGCTGGACATTTGCAGAATGAGGTCCCCAGTGGGTAAATTTAGTGTCGCTACCCCACGCAGTGGGCTAGCAAAGCCTAGCATCACCTAATTCATCCTCTGAGGACCTCATTCTGCATGGCCTCATCTGCTAATGTAGACCTATGCACAGATTTAAGTTCCCAGATAGTGAAGAGGGTGATGTGCACCCATTGGGCACCTCAATTATGCATTGTGTTTTCTGCCAGTTTGGGGATATAGAGAAACTGAACTAAAAAATAAAAAGAAACTTTCTAAAGAAACTAAAAAAAACTTTTAATATGATAATAAAGATACATTGCAGAGAAGATGGGTCATAACCAGAATGAGGTCCCCAGAAGGTGAATTTAGAGATGCTAGCCTGCTGTGCGGGTGGGGTACGTCCCTATATACACCTTCTGTGGACCTCATTGACATTCTGCAAATGTCCGGCATCATTTCTCATCCCTGCCTGTAATAGAATGAGAGAATCAGCCTTTTGGCTACAAACTTTGTGGCTTTATATGATAATGTAAAATTTCTGTGATCTTTAAAAGATGTAGTTGAGGTTGGCGTGCACCTTTTGCTCGGTTTCCGTTATCAGCCGATGCTCTTTGATAGATATTGATTACCTCCCTTAGTTCTGACTGGTTTGGCTTCTCGTTTTATTCCAGACAGGAAATGGAAATCCCGCTCCGTCTAACAATTCATCAGTGTGGTGGGACATCGTATAATGGCTCAGTTGTTTCATTTGGAGGATTTCACAACTTTCTTCCGTTTCTGTCGCCACTGCAAACAAACCTCATCCCAGTTGTCCCGTAGGCTATCAAGAAAATGAGGCCTGTTTTAACCTTTTCGCTGCTAAATGACGTTATGACGTCATGTGCTGGGCTGTTGACGTTATTGCCATTTTCCAGTGGAAAAATATAACGGGATTATTACAAGAACCATATAACTGACTCAGTTGAAATGCTTTTATCATTCTAAATCTTAGAACATCATACACTGTTTGAAACTTCAAGATACAGTTAATCCGATGCACCAATCTCTGAGTTCCAGTTATGATTAATGGTCTACTGCTAGTGTGCTAGAGTAGGTCCGTAGTATCTACGGACCATATAGCACACAACGTGCACTTTTACGTCCGTAACTATTTACGTCCATAATAGTTACGGACGTCATAGCAGCGAAGAGGTTAATGTGTATTTCTACATGCAATAACCCCAGAGGCCCAATAATGCCTTAATCCCCCAGATCTGTTATAGACTTATTTTCAACAACAAGTAAAATACAAGTCTGCAAATATAGTGTCTGTCATTTGCAGAATGAGATCCCCATAATTCTGCTGTGGTTAAGGAGTCGATTACTTAGAGCATTACTGTATGTGTTATATCAGAAAAATTTGAAATAAAATCAATATCAATTGATAGAAGAGTTTCCGGACAGGGATCTTCGATTCATATTTATTATTTTATACCCAAGAAACTATGAAGAATGAGGTCCCCAGAGGGTGAATTTAGTGATGCTATCCCTGTACAGCAGGCTAGCATGCCAAATTCACCTTCTAGGGACCTCATTCTGCTTAGGCCTAATCTTCTGGGAAGTATCGACATGTATAGTCTCACATTAACATTATTTTTAGTTACTTTTTCCCTTCTGTTTCTAATTTGCAGAAAATAATTTGCATAATCAAGGTGGCTATTAAATAGGTGAACTTCAACTGGGAGACTTCAATCCTAGGTCTCCCATAGCAGTGAAGGCCTAAGCAGAATGAGGTTCCCAGAGAGTGAATTTGGTGATGCTAGCCCACTGTGCGTGATAGCGTCACTAAATTTACCCTCTGGGGACCTCATTCTGCAAATGTCAAGACACTATATCCAAGCTTTGACATCACAATTCCAAATGAAGAATCATTACTTAACGATGTATTCTCCAAGACGATAGGCAGACTATATCAATGTAAATCATTTAAGTACCCTGATATCAGACATTTGCAGGAGTACTAGCCTATGATTACCCTGGTACTTTACTGGTGGCCTCAGTAGACAATCATCGGAGAAACAATAAAAGCTTTAGATAATGGTACATAGTAATCTCCCTTGGGCAGATGGAATCTGTAGTGATGACGACAGCAATGTGGTTTATAAAATTTTGACGTGATGTATGGTCTCACGAGGGATTTGGTAGTTCTGTAAACGCTATCGTAATGGATGCGTAGTGTATGGCTGTCACCAATCTAATGGCTTTCTGTTCTTATGTTTGACACGTTTTAATGGGACTGAGTTTCCGTTACTTCTCTGCACTTATTACCGTTATATAAGTGTCTGAAAACCTTTAACCTTGAATTTGCCTTTTTTCCCCAGTTGTTGAATTCCTTGAAATAAACTGGTTTTTTGGTTGGGTTTTTGGAAAGTGTTTTGAGTATTTCCATATGCAGTTTAAAGGGGTACTGTAGACTAAATCCTTCTATTATTCTCAACAGAATATTTGGAACAAATGAATGAATTTGAGCCATGGATGAGTGGAAAAAACACTCATGTGCTCTATGAATGATGTAAACAACATGGTAATTATAATGAAAATGAGTTTTGAGTCATAAACTCATTTTCATTATAATTACCATGTTGTTTTACATCGGTCATAAAGTAAATGAATGTATTTTGCACTCATCCATGGCTTAAATTCATTCATTTATTACAAATATTCTATAGTATAAAAGGAGATGGTCCCATAAATGATGGAATTTAGTGTACAGTACCCCTTTATTAACTTACACACATGGCCTGTTTACAATGGGCTAACTGTACCCAATTAAACCCAGGCCATTATTTACAAGAAACAGGACCAAATGTTAATATAAATTAGGTTTCTTGTGCCCAAAGTGTGGCAGGTTCATCATCTCGCAGGTTTCTTGTAGATATACAGTAATGCCCTAAATAATTGACTCCTTAACTGCAGCAGAGCTTTCACTGTATTGTGTCCTGATATATGAAACTCTCTTCCAAAGTAACCTTGTTAAATCCTATTTGTTCAGACTTCAAATCTTCATTGAAAACTCATTTGTTCCGACGACTCTATCCCGACTATTTCTATAAAAGTCTTTTTAAGTCATGTTTTCCTTATTATTCCCCAAAAAACATCCGATGTTACACCCATTTCATTTAAATGTGCTTTAACCCTTTACCCAACAGAACGGCCCTGTGCCAATGCATTCTCTTATATATGCGAGTCGACCATAGGTCGCCTCGCATATATAAGAGAATGCATTGGCTTAACACATTAAAAATTATAAAATTGTTAAAGAATGTAAGAAAAAATGGTAAAAAGTGTTAAAAAAAGATTTTTGTTAGGCCAATGCATTCTCTTATATATGCGAGGCGACCTATGGTCGACTCGCATATATAAGAGAATGCATTGGCACAGGGCATAACTATAACCATCACAATGTGGTCAATGAGCCGGTTCCAATGATATCCATATTTGTATGGTTTTATTGAGACAGACCGAAGATATTTTAGGCTGTTGAAGCTTTATTTGGCCGGTTTTGGTCGGTTTGTTGGGTAAAGGGTTAACCCTTTGATGATGCGAGCTGCGCTGATGCAGCTTTAAAGATCCTGTTCCATAGCATTCTCTTATATACACGAGTCTCCTCCCATAGGGAGCCTTGCATATATAAGAGAATGCACTGGCTTACATGGTCAAGGTAAATATTGTTAGGCCAATGTATTATCTTATATATGCAAGGCGCCCTGTGGGAGACTCGCATATATAAGAGAATGCATTGGCACAGGGTTTTCGCAAAATTTGAAGAAGCGCCAGTCATGGAAGGATTAAAATGTAGAGATTTTCAATCAAATATGTTGTAAGGTTTTTTAAATAGTATACGTTTCCTGTCCCCTTTCATGGAAAACATTTCCTAGTTTCAAAAGCTCCCATTGACTGGTCTCTGAATTATAATTTTAATTTTAGACAAGTGCATCTGACATGGTCCGGCCTTTTCTCAAGAGAATTCCATTTAGCCCAGTCGTTTAGGGTCAAAATTTAGCAAAATCGTGACAGACCGGATTAAAGCATGAAACTTTGCCGATATGTAAAATGGGATATGGGAAACAATTTTGGAGGGGGTGCCCGGGCTGCGGGTCATGGTTCATGAGAATTTCTGGTTTCCATGGTAACGGCATAAAATATTTGGGGAAAAGTGAAAAAAATGCCGTGGTTTGGAAACAATTAGACTTGTGTTTGAATAAATTATAAGAACTCATAGTGCAATCAACGGTCCATCAAATGAACTGGGCCAATATGACATATATGGTCAATGTCAACCATTAAGGTCAAGGTCATTGAAAAAGTGTAATTTTTCTGTCTATTTTTTATTGGTGGTCTCATATGTCGCCAACCCTAATGCCTTAGTCTTAAATGCTATCCCTTCATAAATGCACAAAAAATAGGGCGTCACCACCATGTTCAATTTGGTATATGATATACTTTATTTCATATGGTCATTGTTTACTTTTGATAACCTTAAGTTTAGATCATCACATTTTTATATACCACTTTTTATGGTATGTGTGCAATTACGACCCGGACACTATACTAAAGATAAATCAAGTGAATTTTAATTTTACCCTCACAAATAAACATTAAATATAGTCATACAAAGTAAATATAGAGCGATTGCGTTGGGTTAATATTAGTATTAGAGTTTTCGGGTTGAGTTGGTAATTTTAATACATAACATGTATCGTGTTGCCATGGCAACTGATAGCGAAAATATCGCAAAATTACCAGTTTCGAATTAAAATGATAAGGCTTGCGAATAATTTATCAGAATTAATTCCACCAACAGGTCCTATATCAGAAATTCATTCACTTCGAAGAAAAAATATTGACTTATATGAACATAATTATGGTTTCCATTCAGTTTTTTCGCTGGCGGTGAAAATATATTGTAAATGGCGAAAAAAATAGACGAAATGGCGAAATATTGCCCCCCCCCCAAATATGTCCAGACATGGTGGCGATTATAAACACACCAGCTTAATCCTCAGTCTAAGTATTGGATAGATCATCTCAACGAGTGTCTTTATAATTAAGACGGCCGGCGTGCGTCTTGTTTTGGGATTGATAAACTCTACTCAAGAGCGCGAAGTAGGGTTTATCACTCCCAAACAAGACGCGCGCCGGTCATCTTAATTATGAAGACACGAGTGAGATGATCTATCCAATTTAGACGATGTATTCATAAACCCAGTTATAACGGGACGATTAATTAAATTTGTTGCACGGGATTAATATGAACTCGCCAGTTTACAAGTCATTCTATCGAAAGTAACCTCATGGACGGTCAACGGTGAAACGTCCAATTCTGCGATAGTAGCTGGAACAAATATTTGAAGATAAGAGAGCTGACCCATCTATATCAGACTTGCGGTGAGCAAAGTTATATTTAAAACGTATTTATAGGGATGTGTCTAGAATGTCTCTGTTGAGGTGTAACTGGAATGTATAACTGCACCTCCTTTGAACACTGTCCTTAACTTGGGAAATTCTATTTGCACCCTCTATCCACCTGTTGGAAATTTCTAATAGCTAACCGGGCACAACTCTAAGGTTAGGAATGTCCAACTGATGCAAATTTAGTCCCGACCAATTTCACACCACTATAAATAGTGGTTGAAATATTAAACTATGAAATCATTTGCAACCTGTTTTCGATGAGAAATCTCCAACTGCATGATGGTGTGTTAGGGTTGAAACTTGCAACCAGTTGTTGAATATTTTTACCAAACTTTGGGGGGGGGGGGGGGGGGGGCGTCACCGCATCCGTGCGTATATAGAACTCATTTCGTCAATGTTTTATAATGTTTCTCCAGCCGCAACATACATGTAAGTTGCATGGAGGTGTGTGACCACTTACTATATTGTTCAGCCCAATAGCAGGACATTCTGCAAACATATACTTTGTATTAATTTATGCGTGAGAAAACGAAGTGACATTGGCGAAATTAGTTCAATATACAGCTTTTTCATCGAAATTGGTTTTATTTTGTTCAACCCCCCCCCCCCCCCCCCCCCCCACATTTCCCCATACCTAGAATGTCAATTGCAACAATTTCATGATGTGGCTAAGACATTCGCGCTTGTGTTATGTAATTAAGCAATCAACAGACAATCTGATAATTCGAGCGTGGGTACAACTCGCACCTACTGTGTAATTGTATGTTGTTCAATGCTCGAATGTTGGATCGTTGATTTATTGGTAAGACAACCCAAGCACAGTGCCTTAGCCATTAAGAGCCATCAAAAGAACAAACGAAAGTAAGGTCTGTATCACCCGCAGCTAACGTCCGTACAACAAACGCGTCATCACCTGGTGTTTGTTACACGACTCCATGTGCTTCGAGCGATTAGTATTAGGTGTACATTGGTGTTGATTTTGTGTAGTGTCACTTTAAGTGCCTGAGGTTTATATTGCGAGTCAAATTTCCAAATGAACTTCTTTCATTTGAAGTTTGATCCGTATTAATTCCAACATTTTACAAAACCAATCGATCTTTCCAACAAGCCGCAATTAAAAAATTATAATGGGCTATCTCATTCCGGGGACGTAACTCGTGGTCAACAGCCTGAGACACTTCCGGTAGAGTCTTGTGCACAATGGATACTGCTATTCTAGACTAATATCAGGGTTTTGACACTGTTATGTCAGCGAGTTTATGTGCGAAAATACCACCCTTTGTGGGAGTTGTGTGTGTTATTATATAAACGGTGATTGTTGTCCAAGGATATAGCGGAAAGGGTGATCATTAAACACGAAATATGAGTCGGTGAAACAATAGGCGCTAGATTGCCGCCGGGAACTGAGAAAATCGTATTCACGGCGAAAGGGTTTCTGTGTTTACTAATCTTTCGGCGACAAAAAGGAAGTGGCCCTAATAGGATTCCATACCTATCAGCTTCCTGACTATTATATTTGCGTTTTCATTGCCATCGCGTGAACTTTTGACATTCTGGTGATGTCGTCAACGACAACGTCATATATGTTCTTGCTACCGGTGGATAGAGTATTCCAATACCCACAAAATTACACACCGCCTGTTAAATTCAATCACAATGGCATCCCTCGTATATGGGATACCATTTCCCCCACCACATCATAATGGTAACACATTAGGGTACATACAAATACCAAAGAAGAAGTGGGTGCACCAGGGGTCCTACCAGCTCATGGACTAATGCAACAAATTGGGGTAGGTTAATCATAAAGACAAACAATATGACCTAAAGTTATAAAGACAGCATTTTTTTTCACAATGACCTTGACCTTTCACATTGACCTTGACCATTGAGATGAGTACTGGTGGTCCGTTATGGAGAATAGATTTATATATATATTATTATATAACTATGTCCACCAATAAGTCCAGTCCTATCACCAATATACTTTATATATGATAATTTTCCAGAATTCTCAGAAATCACACACTGTTGCTATGGCAACACCAATTTTAGGAAACTAAGTGATAAGAAGCTTGTTAACGTTGGTTTCCAATGTCTCCAGTATATGGGCTTTATGAAAACATATGTTGCTGAAAATTAACAAAACATTTTACGAAACCCATTTTTTAATTACAAATGACAGGCTATTACCATGGCAAAGATGGGCAGCTCAGATACAAAATGTCATAATCCGGCCCTGATTATGACAATTCAAATAGTTCAAACTGGAAAACAAAATACATCTATAAGGCAGTTCATACAACAAATTGAAGGCAAGATACTCCCGATTCTACATAAATTACATGGTTTGGGGTTATTTGCGAAATAAATGCATTTATGGGCAAGTAAATGTAGAATTACTTGTTGTAAATGAACTTATTATTAAATGACCTTGACCTTAGTGAATGACCTCCCCATTTATATTATGAAGTGGCCAATCACTTGTGTTCTCAACTTAGATACTAATATCAAACATAGTACCAATTAGTTTCACAGAAAGAGGTATTTCCCGTTTCCTCCCATTTCCAGATGCAGTTGCCATGGAAACCAAATGTATTTCTCACCAGTATCTGGTAATCCGGGCACCCCCCGCCAAAAAGATTACCGTTTGTTCAAAGAACATATGTACCAAATTTCATGCTTTAATCCGGCCAGTCACGATTTTTTGGTTAATTGACTGGGCTAATTAGAGTGGGTATAGGAGCTCTCAATTAACCCTTTCTAAACTAAATGGATTCTCCCATTCAGTTATAAAAGTATACATTGGAATGGGGGGGTTCAGGTAATAAAAGCAGATGACAGACAGAAAAACATATACATGTATTAAATACTAGAGCAGAATGATTCATATTCTATTGGTGGGAAATGTTCAGATAATAAGTTCTACAAACGTTTTTTTAACTTATCATCTGAACATTTCCTAAGGGATAACTACAGTAATGCTCTAAGTAATCGACTTCTTAACCACAGCAGAATTATGGGTAACTTTTCAGGATTTAGTCGAAAATATGGCTTATTGCCATTCATCGGAAAGCTCTCGGGGAGAGCTTTCCGATGAATGGCAACAAGCCATATTTCCGGCTAAATCCTGAAAAGTTACCCATAATTCTGCTGTGGTTAAGAAGTCGATTACTTAGAGCATTAGTGTACTCCTAAATGAGTATTTAGTATACGAATGGCTGATGATGGTGTGAGAGTTCCTTCTCTATTTTCAGTACAAAATCAATATTTTTTACAACAAAATTCCCATTTCGCCTTTTGTTTTGTGTGTGCAGCCAGTATGGAGAAGGAAATTAACTGTGGAGAATTTCATTTGAGCTGTCATCGCCTAATGTCAGGACTCAGGTTCTATTTAATTAGGATCAGTTGCCGCAACTAAAGTTGATTGTCAACCTCACCATCCTCCTTTATCTGAGCTCAAATGGCTCTTCATTACTAAATGACGTCATAACTTCAAGTGCTGTAACATTTGCACTACAGAAATTTTGCAGTGGAAAAACTATATGGAAAGGCTGTTAGTACGGGTCTTTTCAGGAAAATTAATCAGACAACAGATATTACAAGTGCAGAAGGGGTCCTATTTATTGGAGGGAAATGTTCACATAATAAGTTCAACAAATTGTCTTTAATACTAAGGTCTTACTTAAAGGCATACCATTGCTATCATCTGAATTAAATGATGAAATATTCAGAGCTACGGAATACTTTATTCAAAAAAGCAGTTGTTTCAAACAATATACTAACAATTCAATGGCATATAGCACCAATATTCCATGGAGTTCCCATATTTCGTTTCAAAACAACTCATATAGAGATATAATTTTAGGAGAAATGATTTAAGACCTCCAAAAGCTGACTACTCGGCATATATGAACACCTTCCTCCCAGCTGCTACTCGCCTATGGAATGATTTACCACCCGAAACAAAAAGCGCAAAGTCTTTAGAGATATTTGAAGTCACGACTGGACATAGAAAAATGTATATATTCATTGAAAGTCCAACATTTTGATTATTGTTTTAATCACGAAACTCAAAATTGCATGCCAATTTAAGACTCAAATGTAGTAATCTAAATCATGACCTTCACGAAAACCACTTACGCGATTGTGACAAATGTGTATGCGGGGAAGTAGACGCAGAACAATTTCTATTATTCTGTCCAAGATATATTCAACTCAGGTCTGACTCATTCTCAAATATTGACCCGACTTTCTTAACCCTTTACCCAACAGAAGGGCCCTGTGCCAATGCATTCTCTTATATATGCGAGTCGACCATAGGTCGCCTCGCATATATAAGAGAATGCATTGGCTTAACACATTAAAAATTATAAAATTGTTAAAGAATGTAAGAAAAAATGGTAAAAAGTGTTAAAAAAAGATTTTGTTTAGGCCAATGCATTCTCTTATATATGCGAGGCGACCTATGGTCGACTCGCATATATAAGAGAATGCATTGGCACAGGGCAAAACTGTAACTATCACAATGTTGTCAAGGAGCCGGTTCGAATGATATCCATATTTGTATGGTTTTATTGAGACAGACCCAAGATATTTTAGGCTGTTGAAGCTTTATTTGGCCGGTTTTGGCCGGTTTGTTGGGTAAAGGGTTAACTACAAAGATCTTACTTAAAGGCATACCATTGCTATCATCTGAAATAAATAATGAAATATTCAGAGCTACGGGATACTTTATTCAAAAAAGCTGTCGTTTCAAACAATATACTAACAATTCAACATAGCATAGCACCGATATCCCATGGAGTTCCCATATTTAGTTTCAAAACAACTCATTTTAAAATAGTTTGTTTCATAAGTTAGTTTTAAAATGTTCACAACAGTGGTACCGACTTTTCTTCCTCATACACACTCTTAATCTCGATGGCTCTACCTCTCTCTGTCTCGTGAATATACCCCCTCTCCTTATTACCTTCATAAGCTTACTTATCCTTTCAATACATATTATAAACTCATTTGTACATCATAATATTAATATACCATCATTTCTTAAACCTATTGTTTCTCGACTCGACCACTTGCCATTCACGCTTTCTTTATTTCTACAATCTTTCTACTTCTCTGAGGAGATAGCTCAACAAAAGCAGATATCTGTTTGCTGCTAGATCCTCTTCCCCTTTTCTATTCTACTTATGTTTCCATCATCAAAATGTTGTTCATCATAAATGTAATATTAATTGGGGCAAATAAATATTGTTTAAATCAACAAATTGTCGAAGTTTGGCGAGGTCCATTCACTGGTGGTCCAGGGGTGGGTGTTGTGGTGTCTTTAGGATTAATTCTCCCCTGCAGAATCAGTTATTCTAAGCCATTCTCATGTCCAGTCAGTGTGTCCTTAAACAGGGGCAGAATAGCTTCATGTCTAATTGTTTGGCCCAGATTTGGGGCAATTAGCAATCAGTTTCCCCCCCCCCCCCCCCGACCTGGTTTCATGGGATTAATCTCCTCACAGGTTTGCCCCTGCACCTAATCCCATGAGGACACATGGTGTGACATTAGCTGTGACCAGGCAGTTGTATTCTGATCTCTTGTCAACAAGGCAACAAAACATGCCCTATAGTAAAATCCCCCCCCCCCCCCCCCCAGTGTAGAAAGATGCTACAGTGTGTTCAGATGGTGATACATTGACCATATATAAACATATACTGTGGAATATGTTCAATAGAATTTCAGTTAGTCATTAGATTAAGAAATTAATAAATAAGCTAAAACCACATTGTATATTAACTTTCTTTCTTGTGATTTGATTATACCCTGCAAGATATATGGCTTAATTTGTTTCTTCAGCATAAAAGGAACAAATTCTTTTATTGAGGTGTGAATAATATAATCTGTTGACGGTGTATCTAAATTCAAACCCATGAAATAACCTTGAACTTCTGTATAACAAGAAATGTATAGTTATTTAAATTTGTTTTTCTTTAATTTCAATTTGTTTCCAAACTTGAAGAATTACTTCATATGAGTTAAACATAAACACCACACTCAACAATTTGACAAATGCTAAAGTAAACATCATAAGCTTTGAAATGGAATAGTTAACATAACAGAAAAGAACAAACAAATCATACAAAAATTCTAATATTGCAGATTATTAACTAAGTAAATATTACCTGACTTTGTCTGGTGATGCACATAAAATTTGTTCAAACACTGATAATATCAACACCTAAACCTGCCTATTAGTTTCATCAGCAGTTGTTTATTTTAACAGCCTTCACCTGACTAACTAGTTAATTACTCATTTTCTCAGGTAACCCCCAGGTGTGTTTTCTCAAGTTCATTGAAAATTCATTGTTCTCTGTAACTGGTGTTTTCACAACCCCACCAAAACTCTACTCAAATTCTGTTTATACAATATGAAGCCCTTCCTGATTTGGTGTCCAATTTGGACAGTCCAAACAATGTCATTACACCAAAGGTGCAATGGATTGAGCAGATTAATTAGCAGTTTTAATTGGCACATAAACCTCAACCCAAAAATCACCTGGGGCTTATGACATTTGACCTTTGATCTGTCACCTGATTTGAAGCCATTGAATTTAATCCCTTGGACTCTACATAAGGATGGAAGTGAATTCTAACTACATTCTATTCAGACTGCTTGTGTGGGCCACCATGGATCTAACTGATTTTCTCATAAAGCTTCTGATTTCTCAAGTTTGTGTCTTGTTAGAGTTTCTCTTTGCTAAAGTTCATAAATGGAGACAAGCTATTTTGAACCATTCTCGTTTAGCTAGGGGCCTTAACAGAATGGTCCTTTTTTTCTACCGAGTGTATGTTAGCATTGAGGTAAGTTAAAATTTTATATTCATTCCCAAATACATATCAATGACTTGCAGCAGAGTTCAGGGTTATAGAGCCTAGTATTAATATTTTACTGCCAAATATAACCGGGTTTTATGAAACCCTAACTAAAATAGTTGAATATTAATTTTTAATATTTATTTAATTTCGAGAGAAGAATTTGTTTAAGTGAATTTTGACTGAAATTTAGTTTCCAAATATAAAAAATTTATTAGAAACTAATAAAATACAACATAATTTACAACTTATATTTTATACTCGGCAGAAAGTATATCAATTCAAGTTTAGTTATGAATATTTAAAAAATAAATCATTTGAACTTACTTTTGTCCATTTTAATTATTAATTTTTTCCATGCTACCTCCAGAATAATAAGAGTGACTATATTCATTTTACTTAAAGATTTATGTTGATTTGAATGCCATAGACTTGAATAACTAGTTTCACCATAATAATATCTGATTCACATTGGTTAAAAAAAAGTTGCAATGATAGTTTTACTTTGCCAGATATTTTTCTTTTCTGACCGTGACCTTCATTTATTTCTGGTTTGAACTGTGGTGCTGTAATCTGCCGACTCAGTCTGTGTATCGCAATCCGCTAGCTCTGTCTCCTATTGCAGAAAAATCAATACGCCCTCCAACGTTACAATGAGAGTCGATAATATATGTCACGAGAACGAATCACGATATCGAGGAAATCTGCTCACAATAATGACGACAATGCTCACCAAATTTCTGTATCTGTCGTAATTAATAAGTATTATTCAGGATTAAATGTTGTATTTGTGAAATGGGTCTGTGCTTTTGGAACAGGACTATGGATGACATCATTCAGAATTATTGACTCGAATTTAGCATAATGTGCTTTCATTATCCGTTCAAAACAATTCAATTAAGTAATGATGGTTTGATGAGTCTGTGGGATTCTGATTCTCGAAGGAATAAACTATGACATGAACAGGTAGGCATAGTAAAAATAATTCATGTGCATGTAACCTTGATTATTTGTCGGTTATTTTTACTGTATAAAGGTCATGATTCTAAGCATCCATGACTTCTGAATTCTGAGATATATTGAGCACTCGATCAGACTATATTGGAGGGGCGGCCATAATTGTGTGGCATGCTGTTTGTCTCAATGGGATTCAATACATAAACAATTTAGTTTTTATTTTGTGGAATCAATATTATTTTGAATAGATTATTTTGATTTCTGATGATTATTTTGCTTTACTATCAAATGCCAAGAATACGTAATTGTTTTATTCTTTACCCTACTTAACACATGGGACAAAAATTTAATTATAATTGCACTCTTTATTCTATTGATCTGCTAGAAAATACTCTCACGGTTACAAGTAAAATAGTCTATTTTAACTTTACAGTGATATGCTCATTTCAAATACTTTTGCCACATAGATAATATTTAGCAACTTCATATGTTGAAAATATGACTTATATTTGACTAAAAAACATTCAGTCTAAAATGAATTATGTTCGTTACAAAAAAAATGAGATTTGAGATATTATGAAATGAACTCCTCAAAATTGAAGTGAGGGTGTTACTATTTCAACCAATTTTAACAGCTAACCACCAATATTCATTTTTTTTTAAATGAATTTGGTCACCTCGTATAATCATGTAATTACTGACTTCAGCTAGTATATGGAAATTTGTTGTTTCCTAAAATCAGAGAGAGGAGATTAGGAAAGAGTGGATTTGATGATGCCTGATATCCTAAACAGGTACAGGTGTCATCTTTTAGTAGAGATTATATTTTGTCTCTTTTTAAATCACCAAGTAAAAACCATGAGTCCCATTTGTGAGTGGCCTGCGATTGTGTCTCCTACTCTCACATTGCTGATTGGTCAGCCACCAAGAGTGTATTTAGTAAGTTATTCAGGAAAGAAGGCGTCCATCCTCTTTAAGGATGTTTGATTTGCCATGTTACAATATATATTTATGGGAACTCTTAGTTGAGAGATATTTTATATTCAAAAACTGGGTCTTTGTTTGGTGTTTATGTATTAGTCAAACTCAGTTTTTGGTGACGATCTATCAAACATCTATTACACGATTGATATAGCAGACTGTTAACCCTTTCATTACTAAATGTGATTCTCTTGAAAAGTTTACATCGTAAAGGCCAATAATTCATTTGGAGGGATGTTGAGGGAATATAAGCAGACGACAGATAATACAAGTTCTGAAGGAGTCATATTCATTGATGGGAAATGTTCAGAGAATAAGTTCAACAAATGACCTATGGTCGTTTGTTGAACTTATTGTCTGAACATTTCCTAAGGGATAAACAAGTATTTAGTAAAGAAATATCTACTGAATGGCAGTGTTAATATTCACTTTAATGATAATGCTGGGGAAAATCTAAATGCTGTGCCTTTGTAAACCTTTAAATAAAAGTTTATTATTTAACTTTTGTATATACACCTCTAGATGGGACACCAGTTTGGGAAAATATCTGAACAATTTGTGTGCCTTTAAATAAAAGTTTAATTACTTTATTCCAAACTTTATCTCAAAATCTTCATGTGAGCCTCTAGTCACGACACCATGTTTTAACACTTTCTAAATACTTAATACTTTCAAATTTAATCTCAAAATCTTTATGTGAGCCTCTAGTCATGATGTAACAATTACTGAATACTTTGTGTGCCTTTAAATAAAGGTTTATTTACTTTTTTTTTAAAGTTACAATATTCCAAATTTAATCTCAAAATCTTTATGTGAGCCTCTAGTCATGATGTAACAATTACTGAATACTTTGTGTGCCTTTAAATAAAGGTTTATTTACTTTTTTTTTAAAGTTACAATATTCCAAATTTAATCTCAAAATCTTTATTTGAGCCTCTAGTCATGATGTAACAATTACTGAATACTTTGTGTGCCTTTAAATAAAGGTTTATTTACTTTTTTTTTAAAGTTACAATATTCCAAATTTAATCTCAAAATCTTTATTTGAGCCTCTAGTCATGATGTAACAATTACTGAATACTTTGTGTGCCTTTAAATAAAGGTTTATTTACTTTTTTTTAAAAGTTACAATATTCCAAATTTAATCTCAAAATCTTTATTTGAGCCTCTAGTCATGATGTAACAATTACTGAATACTTTGTGTGCCTTTAAATAAAGGTTTATTTACTTTTTTTTTAAAGTTACAATATTCCAAATTTAATCTCAAAATCTTTATTTGAGCCTCTAGTCATGATGTAACAATTACTGAATACTTTGTGTGCCTTTAAATAAAGGTTTATTTACTTTTTTTTTAAAGTTACAATATTCCAAATTTAATCTCAAAATCTTTATTTGAGCCTCTAGTCATGATGTAACAATTACTGAATACTTTGTGTGCCTTTAAATAAAGGTTTATTTACTTTTTTTTTAAAGTTACAATATTCCAAATTTAATCTCAAAATCTTTATTTGAGCCTCTAGTCATGATGTAACAATTACTGAATACTTTGTGTGCCTTTAAATAAAGGTTTATTTACTTTTTTTTTAAAGTTACAATATTCCAAATTTAATCTCAAAATCTTTATTTGAGCCTCTAGTCACGACACCATATTGTAACACTTTCTGAATACTTAATGTGCCTTTTAATACAAGTTTATTTACTTTTTTTTCTTCCAAATTTAATCTCAAAATCTTTATGTGAGCCTCAAGTCATGACACCATGTTGTAACAATTACTGAATACTGTGTGTGCCTTTAAATAAAAGTTTAATTACTTAAAGAAGTTACAATATCCAAATTTAATCTCAAAATCTTTATGTTAGTCTCAAGTCATGAGACCATGTTGTAACAATTACTGAATACTTTGTGTCATGCCTTTAAATAAAAGTTTAATTACTTACTTAAAGAAGTTACAATATCCAAATTTAATCTCAAAATCTTTATGTGAGCCTCAAGATACGACACCATGTTTCCAAACACTTTCATATAAAATTTTGCTTACTTCACCATTTAATCTCAAAATCTTTATTTAGACCACTAGATGGGACACTTGTGTTTTAAAAACTTAGGAATATTTTGTGTGTGCCTTTAAATGAAAGTTTATTAACTAACTAAGAAGTTAATATATATTACCCATTTACATGTAATCTCAACATCCTTATCTTGGCCAGATGATGTTCACCAACCACTAAACAGAGCCACTAAATAGAGGTGTCATGTACTGGGCAGTTTTGATCACTGTTACATTGCATAATATGTCCTTTTACTGGTGGAAATCTAAACGACTTATATTTCCTGTGTGAAATTTAGCGTACACCTGTTGAAAATTGATTCATTTAGTACAAGAATGTATCAGTTAACATACCAATGACCTGATGTTACCTGTATGTTTATAAGGAAATCTTGCACATCTTCAACGCATACTTATGACATTGACTTGATTAACGACAGCTGGCCCCCAGACAATAGGCTGCTTATTAAATCCATATCTTTGTGGCCCTTTACATGTGTGACTAAATTCCTCAGTCATGTTACATAGGAAGTTTCAACTATAAAGCATGGTTTTCTCGCTAATTAATTGTTATTATGTTCAGTTCCGCCATCGAGTTAAGAACATTTTCGAGCTTTAATCCAATTTTATGGATGGCTTACAGCCAATTTCAGTTCCTATTGTTGCTTTATTGGATTATTTCGCTCGCAATCCGCTGGATTTCGTTGAATGTTTGGATAGAAACTAGTCATGTTGACAGGAGGAAATTACGATCCTTGGTACTCTCCCCTTTTCTGCTGCTTTCCTCGTCTTTCCAAAAAAATGCAGGTAAATTATTGACTATCATATACATCTGTACAGGTATCTTGACTTTTTAGAAGTTTTTATTTCATACCATCTCGGGTTGACACCAGTCTGGAGGACAACTTGGGAGATGTTTTCTCTCTAAATTGTGTCACTTCTTCCTAATCTTGCCCTTGGGAGAAGTAACTTATCTCTCATATAACAGTATGCACATGTCCCTACAGCATATTTTCTTATTATTATAGTGTTCTTAATCATTATAATCATCCTATAAATGAACTCTTGTATTGTATAATACTTATTGTATCATAGAATGGTGGTGTAAATTGAACTTTAGCCATTATGACTTCTCCTTGATAACAGTCAACTTCTCCCTATTAATAATCAAATAGGGAGAAATGACAATTTGAAACCTCTTGCTTGATCTTGGACATCTAAAATACAAATTTTCCAGGGCTACCTGCTTATCATCCGATTTTAAACTTTATTACATTTATTTTTAAATTTTTCCCCAAATATTATGTAAAATTACCATTATACAAATTATACAAGTTATACAAAATGGGAATTATAGGTTGATTTAAGCTGAGGTTTTAACCCTTTCATGACTGGAGCTTCCTGAAATTTTGAGATGTTACATTAATATTTACCTTGACCTTGTAAGCCAGTATATTCTCTTTTAAATGCGAGGTTCGCTATAGGAGACTCGCATATATAAGAGAATGCATAGCTCACATGATGAAAGGGTTAATGGTAATAGGTAAGTATGCAGAACAGTCAAATCATAGGTTTTGTACTATAAAAATATTTATGAATCCCCCCCAAAAAACTTGTAACAATTTCTGAAAATAGTCTCCCGCCATCATCACACTGGGGATGAGTTGGCTCAGTCTGTAGAGTGCATAGCACATTACCAGGCCGGCCATGATAGGATGTCAAGCAAAAGCAAAGGTAATTCCCAATGATTGCAGATTTGTGATCCATACAAATGAAGAGTAACATAGCTCATGTATCTGGGCAATCCTGGATATAGTGTGTCTGCCATTTGAAAAATGAGGTCTCCAGAGTATGAATTTAGTAATGGTACCACACACAGCGGGCTAGAATAACCAAATTCACACTCTGGGAACCTCATTTAGCTTAGGCCTCAATTGCTATGAGAGGCCTGTGATTGAATTTCCAGACTTGTTCTTCTTGGGTGTCTTGTTTCTGGATGTAAAGTAATGTTCAGCCCTCTGCAGTAACCAACCAGTCGATCACTGTGGTTAAGGAGTCGATTATTTAGGGCATTACTGTACTTGTATGATTTCAATTCCTGAAGAACACAAAACATTTATTTTTAAATTCTCAAGGTTAGTAACCCCCCACCCCCATCCTGAATTTCTTCTCGATGGGTTTGACCTTTGAACTAATGTTCAACTTCTTTCTATTTACAGGAAACTGCTGCCAACGATATGGGAAACACCCAATCAGAGAAACTATCAGTTTCATACAACTCAGTCTATGGTGTGACCCTTGACCCAAAGATCACGACTCAAAATCGCCGATCATCTGTGTATTCAGTAAGTGGCGGACTCAGGGAACCAGACTATCGCTCTGAACAAGAGTCGGACTTATCGCACGACAGTGAAATCTTCACGTATGTCGAGGAACCAAGATTCACCGTAAACTATGGCGATATTATTCATCAAATCGACGAGCTTAACAGCGAATTCCATGACATCACTTCCCAAATAACCGACCTCAAACATCGCGCTCTTCACCCTGATGACAACTCTCCGAAAAACAAGCAATATTATCTTGTTCATAGTCAAAGTTTCAATAAACTACGTGAGCCATCAGAGAATAGCTTCCAGGAGGATGAACATGAACTGTCGTGGGACGACACGGACGTAGATTGTGCTAGTTCGTTTGCGAATGACAATTGTATGGTGAATAGTTCAACAATGATTTCATCACATACTAGCGGCTTCAGCTCCATTAGATCGCCGGAATCAGAAGTCGAGTTCGACATTTATACTGATCTTCAGGAAAAAGGTGAGGACAGGCGAATATCAGTTATTGTGGGTTTCCTCATAATTTTTACTTTAGGGCTACGAAGAACGGAATAAAGAAATACTTTTATAAAGATTACAAGTCAATATGTGTTTGCAATGATGCAATCTATGATAGACGTTGGCCCTTTCTATACTAAATGTATTCTCCCATTCTGTTATAAAAGTATACATTCAATTGGTCTATTATTCATTTGGAGGGGTGTTCAGTTTATGAAAGCCAACGACGGACAGAAAAACAGATAATACAAGAGCAATTTGAATCGTATTCATTAGTGGGAAATCAACATTTGCTAAACGTATCCATTACTCTGTGCGTGAGTTGCGAAACCTTTCTAGTGTTCATTCATATTCATTTAAACACGTATTTATTTATACAACGTCTCAACCGACGTACCGGAATAGTGTTAAGCTCCACATCACATGCATGCGGGATAACCCAACAACAAGTATCATGCGCAGCCATATGAGGAGTTTATTACCCTGATTCGATAAAGTACACGAAGCACTTTGTTCTAGTTGTGCAATAAATTTGAATGTCGTTTTCGGTGACATCAAGCATTGGAGCAAATATTTATTGTTTTGATCAAAGGGATCACATTTATGAATCAGTTCCCTTGTCTTATGTCAAGGATTGTTTTTTTTATTTTGTTAGCATTGCGGGCTACTATATATTGGTTGGGTACTGATATGTTGAACTTATTATCTGAACTTTCCTATTAAAGGGAACTACTCGTCAATGAGTATTTAGTATAGAAAGAACTTGTCTATCTAAGCCTTTTTAGTCTTAAAATATCTTGGATGTTCATTCTATTTTGTACCTGATGTTTATTTTTTCTCTGACGTTTTTGCAGATAATTTCCCAATTCTGAACCTCAAAGACACAATTATGAACTACGGCTACCAACCCTGTGTTAATATCAGCGACAAATGTGATGTGACGACCTACGCAAAGAACTTAGCACCATCAAGCAAAAAGGAGAAAGTAACTAAACAGGTACGTAACCTTAGGTTGTATTCAATGTCAGTCCCTCATGGATTGAGAGTAATTCAGTTTCGTATACTGAGTGAGTTGGAAAATCTCAATATTAGTGGCTCAGTCGGCAAGGTTTATTGTTCATCAAACCATCGTAAGTTGACCAGCGTGAATCCTGGCTACCTTGGATTGATGTCTCAGGCAAATCGGTGGTATCTGAGACCTGTATATATGGGCAGGTTTGAAGGTTTCAAAATTTTGACCAGAAATTATTCAAACAATTCCACGAAAATGTCTTATTAAAAAGTATTATTATTATGGTGATGGTCCGTGCCGAAATCTATCGGAAAACATTCCTCGTCATTCTGTTTCCAGTGAATCATTAGTATTTAATGTATTCAGTTAACTTGCCGTGCACAGATCAATGTACGTGAATGAAATTACATCCAATTTCAGGACAGTATATATTGAATTTTGTTTTATTTTAATCATTAATTTTTATTTTTTTTTATCTTCAGTGCTATATGGAGATTCCAAAGATGTGTGAGTGCAAGTGTATTCGTCAAATTCGTGAGGATAACTACTGTGCAATTCGAAGTGCTCTATATCAGTGTCTGTGTGAAGGAACACTGAAAACAACCTTGCCGTCGATGGAGACGACACTATCTGATATATTGACATTCTACTTAGACAATTACTCAGGGATTCAGAAATGGACATTCGCTAACCGTCTTCCTCATAGTTCCGAAAGCCGATTAAATGTGATCGTTAATTGTCTCCGGTTTCTATACGAGACGGTAAGTGGCAGCTATGATTGACTATCTGTGAATTATCCCATTTTATTCCTGTTACGGCCAGACATGATCCATTATGTCTAGGCCTGAAGTTAGTGTGTTTGACATTCGCAGAATGAGGTCCCCAGAAGATGAATTTACTGATGTTATCCCGCACAGCGGGCTATCATCACCAAATTCACCCTCTGGGGATTTAATTCTGCTTAGGCCTCAATTTCTGGGAAGTATCTATAGTCTCAAATTAACTTCTTTTTTGTTTTTACCTTTTCCCTTGTGTTGAGCAACCATATCCCGAAATTTGCAGAAGATAAAATGCATAATTGAGGTGGCTAATGGGTGAACATCACCAACTTCAATCTGATCCTAGGTTTCCCATAGCAGTTGAAGCCAAAGCAGAATGAGGTCCCCAGAGGGTTAGTTTGGAGATGCTAGCCCATCGTAAGGATAGTGTCGCTAAATTCACCCTCTAGGAACCTTATTCTGCAAATGACAGACTCCCTATTTGCAGACTTGGACGTGATCCATTATGTCTACATCAGACGTAATAATTCTTGGTCCAGTCATCGATCGAAAATCGATAAGGAAGAGTGATAGACCAATTCCCTTCTAATAAATGTTAAAAGATAAGAAATTCTCTTGGCGTATTGTCTTATTGAGTATAGGATAATAGTTGGAAAGTGTTATTACACCAGGGAAAAGATCAATCACAGCTGGTCCGAGGTCGGTCTATTCATCAGAATAATTGATAGTTTGAAATTAATATCCGTCTTCAAATTAGGCCTTGTCCAAAACAACTGTAACACCTTGAATCACAATCAGTTAATTCTAGTTTAATATCAAGCTCAAACATTATATAGCATTTTAACCCTTTGAGTGCCAGGGGCCGATCTCATCAACCCTAAACCTACAAAATAAGTCTGTTAAAGAATATAAGAATAAATTATTAAAATTGTAAAAAAAAAACGCCCCTCAAAAAAAAAATTGTTAGGCCAATGCATTCTCTTATATATGCGAGTCGACCATACACAGGGTATATGGGTTGATACAAAAATCGCGCCTGGAACTCAAAGGGTTAAAGGCCCAAGACGGTTTGGTCCCTCAAGTTCTACCTAGTACACTAATAGGTCGTTTGTTGAACTTATTATCTGAACATTTCCCTGCAATAAATTGTACCTCTTCTGCACTTTTATTATGTTGTCTGTTTTTTTCTTTCTGAAAACCCCTCCAGATGAAAAATAGACCATTCCAATGAATACTTTTATAACTGTGTGGGAGAATCCATTTAGTACAGAGAGAGTTAATTTCTTTTGCTATTTTATAGGTGAGACACTGCGATGGCATCAGTGATGAAGAGAAAATCAGCTTCCTGACAAATCTCCACAATTCTAACCTCGACAAGGACAATAAGTTGATGGAAGCGGTTAAAATATTGATGGCATGTGCGACAATGAAGCTCTACAAACAGCTGAACAATCACCAGGAGATACCCGTGTTTGCATGGTTACTGTTTAATCGTAAAACCTCCCGCTCACCTCTGAAATACATTCAGAACCATCTGAATCACGTCGGCGACACTAGAGGGCTCGAACAGGTATGTTGAGATTAAAGAAAGTAAATAATCAGAATTTTCTGGCCTTAGAATTGTATGATTACAACAATAGCTTCAATCCAACTCATTAAGCAAATCATATAAAAAAAATAATGCCAATTATAACTCAATTTTCACATGGATAATATCTGTAACAGCCACATTTTTTTCTAAATGATACTTGGATGAAATGGATTCTCCCATTCAGTTTTTGTTTTGTAAATGGAATGGTCTGTCCCTCTTAGGGCAGGATGTTTCTATACTATAGGTAGACTGAACTTGATTATCTGGACACCCCCCCCCCCCCCCCTGAAAACAAAGTAAAGTTCCACTCATTAGCGAGTATTCTATTAAGGTACTCAATCCGATTAAACGCCCCTCAATTACTATTTATTTGGCTTCGGGGGTAAAAAATATTTGATTCGAGTCGAGGAACCTACCATCAAAGCTCAGAGCGATCAGATATTGATTTTTTCACAACCTGGAATATTTTGTGGCCTAGTAAAAGTCGATGAGAAGATTGTCTCGGACCAAATTGCGGATGAAGATGGATAACTCTAAAATAAAGTGGCTTTTTGTGTTAGATATTTGTTGTTGTTGGAATCTGATGATACGGGGACTTTCGAAGAAATGAGAAATTAATTGTAATCACACTGAAGTCATTTTTAATCTCTCTTTTTTTCACCATTTCAGATTGAGATGAGCCTGCTGGGATACACGTTGGGTATCCGGTTAGAAGTGTTCCGCGTCGCTAGATTCCGTCAGCCAGATTTCCTTACAGCATATCCACAAGACAGTCACAGCCAAAACACAGTGTTCCTGATTTCTGACGACGATAAACATTATGACCTCTTATGCAAATGAGATTGTGAAAGTTGATGTATGATTGGTTAGTTCACTGCTTGAAATTTAATCAAATAGCATAGGACTGAACCTTCTGTGATACTCAGTGCTCGAATGTCAACTTACACAAGTGGCGTCAAATCTCTTTAATATCTTGGACTATGTACATACTATCATTGAGAAATGTACTAATGTACCTGACACTATCTGATAATGGGTCCTGGTACAAGTTGAGCATATATTGAAGGTACAGTAATGCCCTAAATAATCGACTCCTTAACCACAGCAGAATTATGGGTAACTTTTCAGGATTTAGTCGGAAATATGGCTTGTTGCCATTCATCGGAAAGCTCTCACTGAAAATATGGTGCATAGCGGGCTAGCATCACCAAATTCATCCTCGGGGGACCTCATTCTTCATTGCCTCATCTGCTATGGGAGACCTAGACAGATGGTGAAGATGGTGATGTGCACCCATTGATCACCTTGATTATGCATTGTGTCGTATATAGATAAACTAACTAAAAAAGAAATAAGACTTTCAAAAGAAACTAAAAAACTTGTCAATTTGATTATAAAGATTATATATACTTTCCAGAGAAGATGAGGCCTAAGCAGAATGAGGCCCCCAGATGGTGAATTTAGTGAGGCTAGCCTGCTGTGCGTCTAAATTCACCCTTTGGAAACCTCATTCTTCAAATGTCAGGCACCATATTTTCAGAACAGATGTCTGTAACACATACATATCCTATATCTAGTCATAGTTTATCACTGCTGAATATTTTTTTCTAATCATAAAAACTATTTATCTGACGTTCTGTTAGTTTTCATTGAAGTTTGTCAAGGCTTATGGTTGGTGTGCGGCTTTAACCCTTTCATGATTGGCGCTTCCAGAAATTTTGATAAAACTCTGTGCCAATGCATTCTCTTATATATACGAGTCTCTCATAGGGAGCCACGCATATATAAGAGAATGCATTGGCCTAACAATATTTACCATGACATTGTAAGCCAGTGCATTCTCTTATAAATGCGAGGATCCCTGGGAGACTCCCATATATAAGAGAATGCATTGGCACAGGATCTTTAATACTGCACCAGCGCAGCTCCCGACATGAAAAGGTTAATAGTTTGCAGATTAACATGGTGTAATACCACCATAAAATACTAGCATTTACGTGATTCTATGATCATTGTTTACAAAGCCTGCAAACTGTATCAGCTCATGGATGTCATTTACAAGCTATGAATTCCTCACAATCTCAATATTTGGTACATAATTAATATAAGAAACATTTTGCACCTACCATGAAGTCCTTGATGCGCTTTAATGTTGCAAAATGGTTTCAGTATTCAAGGCATGTACTCAATTATTATTTCATTGAAAAATTCTCATGTCAGCACCTACTTTGTTCCAAACTACTTGAAAACAAGATTTTCCTATGAATCAACTATTGTTATTACATTATGCATTTTTTTTTGTTTGAATGTCCAATATTCATCAATTCTCTCGATCAGTTGAATCATCTCTCTCTCTCTCTCCCTCTCTATCTTGAAAATGTATAATTTTTTATATTTTTCTTCGAATCGTCTCTATTTCTCTTGAAAAAATATACCTGCTTTGAAATTAAATCTTTAAATAATTCATTTAAGAGGTATTCAGGGTTTCAGTCCTCCAGTTACAACAACATATCTTCTTTCTTTTTTTTGTGTATCTGAAATAATATCTTGAAAACATGTGACACATGGACTAGGGTTCTGAGTACCAAACAAGGAATAGTGGTAGCTTCCTCTTTAGGAACAGTGCTACTGAATAGGATATCAAATTATTCCTTTTTTCAAGTACTGTATTTTGTCACGTGGTCTCAATTTGAAATCAAAATGGTGGATTTTGAAAAATATGCAGAAAAAAGAGATAATGTATTTCAAGGACCATCACAGTAATTTAAATGGCAATGAGCATATTACCAATTATATTCCGAACATGTTTATACCCCATTTGTGTCAAAATACTGATCGCTTTCTTCCGAAGGTTCCAATCCAAGGTATTCTTAACCCTTTGAGTGCCAGGGGCCGATCTCATCGTCCCTAAACCTATAAAATAAGTCTGTTAAAGAATATAAGAATAAATTATTAAAATTGTAAAAAATTGTAAAAAAATAAATAAATTGTTAGGCCAATGCATTCTCTTATATATGCGAGGCGACCTATGGTCGACTCGCATATATAAGAGAATGCATTGGCACAGGGTATATGGGTTGATACAAAAATCGACCTGGCACTCAAAGGGTTAAATGGCGATGAGCATATTACCAATTATATTCTGAACATGTTGATGTCCCATTAGTGTCGTAATTATCGGGACGCTCTCTCCCAAGGGTTCCAATTCAAGGTTATTTTTAACTTTGGGGAGAAATTTGGATAAAATTTTATTATTTCAAACTGAGACCAGATGATTAACCCTTTCAGTGCCAAGTCCGATTTTTGTATCAACCCATATTTCCTTGATCATTTTTCAAATTTATTGATTATAATAATGTGATACATTGATGGAAAGAGCTCTTAGAGCTCTTTCCATCAATGTATCACATTATTATAATCAATGTATTTGAAAAATAATCAAGGAATTATGGGTTGATACAAAAATCTGACTTGGCAATGAAAGGGTTAATGACTTGTTTTTTATTGATCTTGTGCTATTTGATTGAGTATTTATTGAGTTCTTACTGCTAACAAGTAAATGGTGCTATGTCTTCCACTTCCATCATGTGACCTCGTGTTTCTAATTCTAAAACAAAATCTGAACAAACTTTTCTCACAGATCTTAATAAATTTAAATATATTGAAATATAAACCTTAATAAAAGCTCTCAACAACAAAACTCTCATCTTAGTCTAAAGAAATCTCAGTCTTAAAAACAAATTCTGGCAAGACAGTTATGTCTTGACTCAAAATGATTGGGAAAAAAAATGTTTGTTTAAACCTCCATATAATATTATAAAGAATCATTGATCTGGGAACATAAGTATTTAATGTTCATGAATAAAGTGCCTCTTATGAAAGCATTTTAACTCTTTTAGATCACAGGCCAACCAGATCAGTCTTAAAATAGGTATAAAACCTGGCTAATAGATTTCAGGTCACCCATGAGCACACGAGAAAACATTATTACATGTCAATTTTCTGTCCAATCTGTGTAACAATCATCTAATAATACACAAATGGTCCCATGAATGGTTCTGAATCCGAGATTTGTAACCATTTTTGGCAAAGTGGTTGGTTATAATACTAAAAGAATTAACCCTTCCATGACTGGGAGCTTCCTGAAAGTTTGCGAAAACCCTGTGCTAATGCATTCTCTTAATATATGCAAGTCTCCCATAGGTAGCCTCACATATACTGTATAAGAGAATACATTGGCCTAACAATATTTACCTTGACCTTTGTATTCAGTGTATTCCCTGGCTGTCAAGGTAAATATTGTTAGGCCAATGTATTTTCTTATATATGCAGATATATGCGAGGGTTTTCACCAAAAATTAGGAATCTCCTGTCAATGGAAGGGTAAACCATTCTCTAATATTTCTCCTGAAACATTTGTTTTTCTTTGTTCAGATTTTCTTTCAGAATTGGAACATGCCAATCTCACGTGATGATCTCTTTCATGTTGTTTATGTAAATATTATGTAAATATCTATGTAATTTATTAGAATATAGACTTCTGATGTGCATAGTTCATGATGGTTTTTGATTGGCTTTTAGAGCAGATTCTGGGCTTTCGTTTATATCCCATAATTATGATTGGGTTATAGTTTTATATTTCATACTAAACGTTAGTTTCCAATGACTTTCCATGTTTTTTCCAGTGGAGGCCCTATTCCATTATACTGAAAAAAGAACATACTTTTTACAGTTTCTTTACGAAAGGGATTCTCCCATCCATTTATAAAGGTATACATCGGAACAATCTATTGTCATTTCTATGAGGGATATTCAGGAAATAAAAGCAGATTTATAGATTTGCAGAAGGATTCCTATTTTTTTGGTGAGAAAATGTTCAATAATAGTTCACCAAACAACCTATCTGAACAGTTTATAAGGGATAACTACTCGCCAAGGAGTATTTAGTATAGAAAGGGTTAAACGGCAAGCCTGCAAATATTGCGCCTGTCATTTGCAGAATGATCTTCCCAGAGGGTGAATTTGGTGCAGGATAGCGTCAATAAATTCACCCTCTGCAGACCTCATTCTGCAAATGAAAGACACACTATTTGCAGGCTTGTTAAATGGAGATGTCTCATTTGAACCTGTAGTTAAAGAGAGTATAATTTCAACCTTAAAACTGCCACACCAATTTAAAACCACTGAATTGGTCATTGCCCCTAGATTTGGGTACTAGTATACCCAGGTTATATTACTATTTTAGTACCCAGGTTTTGTATTGGAGTACCCAGTTTTATCTTGTCATTAAAACAAAAACTCGAATATGGTCCTCTGTGTGACATGTCCACGAGACAAGTGTACAAGAGAGACAAGATGTTATATAATTTTTCTTGCTGGCCAAAATGGCAACTTAAATGAATTCCATGAGATTAAATTGATCTTGCGGGGAAAAAAAAACTGACGAGAATCCCAAGTTCAGTGAACCAAATGACAGCATCTTGAAATCTTTGTGGTCGGATTTGTCTTTTATACAAATACTAACTGAAAACTTTATTCAGCGGCGAAGGGGCCCCGTGGTGGTAAAATAAGAGGACGATCGTTCAGATAAATATAAACTTTCCAACACTGAATATGGGATTGTGCTGACATGTAACAGGTCATAAGATATGAGATGGGCATTATTTTTATTTTATTTTTTAAATAACACCCTACCATGCCATGTTCTCCAAGCTTCTCTGCAGATATCAAACATGGAATGTCATTTGATTTTCATTTGTCCGAGTATGTGCTTGTAATCATGTTTGCATGAGTCATTCGTTCACTCATGTCCGTTCCTTTATTTGTGAAGAAATCTATAACTGAGCCTGTTGCATGCCTGGACTAGCAATGAAATCGTTTGCATGTTTTTGTTGCAAAGTCTTGAACAAAGCCAGAAATTTGGTAAGTTTACATTTAAAAATGTTGAATAATTATAGGTATTGCCTTACAAGCCTGTTCTGATGTTTGCAAGAAATAAGTTGTGTACACATTGAGACTTGTTTCAATGTTACTGTTTCTAGTTTAGCTTAGGATGTTGCGGTATTGACTTGACCACCCGACGTGTTGACATCAACTTCTTTGTTTTAGATTCTTGTAATCTATATATATAAAACCTGTCATATGTGTGCGTGTGTAACTTGGTCACACTTTGGGCACATTTATAACTTTTCACTATTTAGTCCTTGTTAGCCGAAATTTGGAACAAACAATGTGACACATTTTAGAATAATTTTTACTCTGATGGGCTGAGATGTAGCACATTTTCCAAGGGTCGCAATGGCAAAATTTCCATCTCCGATTTGGAGTGATTTAGCATACAAAAGTATGGGTGCCGCTGAGAGCACTAAAAGAAATCTATAGCGAGTGTGTGATAGATATAAGATAGAGTAATGCAGCTTCCATCAGTGAACAAGATGAAACTCTACAGACCTGTCAATCTTGATGGGCAATCCCCTAGTGTGATAAGAAACCATGATCCGTGTTGTCAGTTCAACATCCAAAGCTGTCATTCCACGTGATGAAAGGCCACTAGAATGGCTGTAAGCTAGTGACATTAAAATTGTCATTCCACGTGATGAAAGGCCACTAGAATGGCTGTAAGCTAGTGACATTAAAATTGTCATTCCACGTGATGAAAGGCCACTAGAATGGCTGTAAGCTAGTGACATTAAAATTGTCATTCCACGTGATGAAAGGCCACTAGAATGGCTGTAAGCTAGTGACATTAAAATTGTCATTCCACGTGATGAAAGGCCACTAGAATGGCTGTAAGCTAGTGACATTAAAATTGTCATTCCACGTGATGAAAGGCCACTAGAATGGCTGTAAGCTAGTGACATTAAAATCATTCCACGTGATGAAAGGCCACTAGAATGGCTGTAAGCTAGTGACATTAAAATCATTCCACGTGATGAAAGGCCACTAGAATGGCTGTAAGCTAGTGACATTAAAATCATTCCACGTGATGAAAGGCCACTAGAATGGCTGTAAGCTAGTGACATTAAAATCATTCCACGTGATGAAAGGCCACTAGAATGGCTGTAAGCTAGTGACATTAAAATTGTCATTCCACGTGATGAAAGGCCACTAGAATGGCTGTAAGCTAGTGACATTAAAATTGTCATTCCACGTGATGAAAGGCCACTAGAATGGCTGTAAGCTAGTGACATTAAAGCTGTCATTCGACGTGATGAAAGGCCACTAGAATGGCTGTAAGCTAGTGACATTAAAGATGTCATTCCACGTGATGAAAGGCCACTAGAATGGCTGTAAGCTAGTGACATTAAAGCTGTCATTCCACGTGATGAAAGGCCACTAGAATGGCTGTAAGCTAGTGACATTAAAGCTGTCATTCCACGTGATGAAAGGCCACTAGAATGGCTGTAAGCTAGTGACATTAAAGCTGTCATTCCATGTGATTAAAGGCCACTAGAATGGCTGTAAGCTAGTGACATTAAAGCTGTCATTCCACGTGATGAAAGGCCACTAGAATGGCTGTAAGCTAGTGACATTAAAGCTGTCATTCCACGTGATGAAAGGCCACTAGAATGGCTGTAAGCTAGTGACATTAAAGCTGTCATTCCACGTGATGAAAGGCCACTAGAATGGCTGTAAGCTAGTGACATTAAAGCTGTCATTCCACGTGATGAAAGGCCACTAGAATGGCTGTAAGCTAGTGACATTAAAGCTGTCATTCCACGTGATGAAAGGCCACTAGAATGGCTGTAAGCTAGTGACATTAAAGCTGTCATTCCACGTGATGAAAGGCCACTAGAATGGCTGTAAGCTAGTGACATTAAAGCTGTCATTCCACGTGATGAAAGGCCACTAGAATGGCTGTAAGCTAGTGACATTAAAGCTGTCATTCCACGTGATGAAAGGCCACTAGAATGGCTGTAAGCTAGTGACATTAAAGGCCACTAGAATGGCTGTAAGCTAGTGACATTAAAGCTGTCATTCCACGTGATGAAAGGCCACTAGAATGGCTGTAAGCTAGTGACATTAAAGGCCACTAGAATGGCTGTAAGCTAGTGACATTAAAGCTGTCATTCCACGTGATGAAAGGCCACTAGAATGGCTGTAAGCTAGTGACATTAAAGGCCACTAGAATGGCTGTAAGCTAGTGACATTAAAGGCCACTAGAATGGCTGTAAGCTAGTGACATTAAAGGCCTCTAGAATGGCTGTAAGCTAGTGACATTAGAATGGCTGTAAGCTAGTGACATTAAAATTGAAACAAGTCTCAAGGTGTATCCAAATTATGAAAATGTGAAATAGTGATGAAAAAAAATGGCAGTCAAGATGACAATTTGCTTTATTTTTTTATTTTAAATTATTAACCCTTTACCCAACAAACCGGCCAAAACCGGCCAAATAAAGCTGCAACAGCCTAAATTATCTTGGGTCTGTCTCAATAAAACCATACAAATATGGATATCATTGGAACCGGCTCATTGACCACATTGTGATGGTTACAGTTATGCCCTGTGCCAATGCATTCTCTTATATATGCGAGTCGACCATAGGTCGCCTCGCATATATAAGAGAATGCATTGGCCTAAAAAGAATCTTTTTTTAACACTTTTTACCATTTTTTTTTACATTCTTTAACAATTTTATAATTTTTAATGTGTTAAGCCAATGCATTCTCTTATATATGCGAGGCGACCTATGGTCGACTTGCATATATAAGAGAATGCATTGGCACAGGGCCCTTCTGTTGGGTAAAGGGTTAAAGCCTTCTAGGTTTGGTGACGAAAAGTTGCCAAATGTTCTTATCAGCAATATGATCTTTCCAACAACTTATGTAATTTTCTCCGGCATTCAAATTGGGCCTAAACCTTTTAGTGGTTCAAGCCCGACTTACAGCATGGTGTTTCTTCTATCTCTTCCTGTATCTAGCTACTGATCACTGAATTCTGGTGATGGCGTGAGTCATTACAGTCGGTGTCCGGACTTTAGAAAACAGGAAGAGGTCTTCATTTATGATCTACTCTATTGATAACTACTTTTGAACATCATTAATAATGAAAAATCACTCTGTTTGTTCTTCTTTTTGCAAGTCATGATAAAGCGGAATGTTCGGGCATATCAAACTCAACAAAATTTCCACCACTTAATAAATATTTGCATCTCCAATTAGTGCAATGCAACATTTGGCTCTCTTGAAAGTCAGGTTTGCCATTCACAACTGAAGCATAAATAATTTTGATATAGATGCACACTGTATGTTGAGTCATGTTCAAAAGTAGTTGTTCTTTTCGAAAACCGTTCCACCTTTCGTGAGAAATTTTAGTTTATAAAATTTCTCATCCAGAGGCACCATGCCGTGGTCTCTTGGAAAATAAGATTTTGGTAGATTCATAATTTTTTGTCAATCAGAAATTTCACACAAGGTTTTATCTGTCAAGAATAAAACAAGAGTTTGCAGTATTCAGTTGATTCACTACTAAGTAGATTTTCCCATTCAGTTCTAAATATATACATTGGAATGGTCTACCATTTATATTTTGGCATGTTCAGGCGATATAAGCAGTCAACGGAACATTTTCAGTTAAAGGGGTTGTATCAATGTGGGAGGAGTCAGAGGACATGAGAGAATATCATTAGTTCATTTAGTAAAGTTTTTCCAGACCGCATGCAACGCGAAAGATTTACGCAATTCACAGTAATTTCAAATTTTGCTTCTTTGGATTTCCATGAAATTAGCTCTTCTTCAGTTATCTTTTGTGTAGAATCTTTTAAAGGTACTCAATCCGATCAGCCGGTCCCCATATCATCAAGATACAACAACAACATTTCTTCAAAATATGCTTTAGTTATCAGAATCGATTAATTGCAACAAAATAATGCTAACCACTGTCAACTATGGTATCAGATTTCCCAAAACGTGTTATTTATCAATATTTTTTTCAATGAAATATGGCCGTATTATCACTTGAGTATCAAGAAATTTGGCCGTATTACCACTTGATTTTAAAGTTATCCATCTTCATCCACAAATTTTGCCTGAGACGATGTTTTTCTGGGCCACAAATAATTGCACATCTCGAGAATTAACAAACTTCAAAAATCGATATCTGATCACACTGAGCTTTGATGGGTGGGTTCCCCAACTTGAATAAAATATTTTTTACCCCTGAAGCCAAAGAAATAGTAATTTTGTAGCATTAATTCAGTAATGCATCTTTTTGGGTCCAAAAACAACAGCCATTTGCACGGCATGAAACAGAAAAGAGCGCTTCGTGTTAGTCTCCTACTGTTATAGTAGAAATAAAGTGCGTTTGTTTCATTTCTGAGCGAAAAATTTAAAACGGCGGGAAAATGGCTGTGACCATGGAAAATATTTTTCAGAACATATGAAGCTGGGATATCAATACCTTGTATTTGTCAATCTATCTGATACCTCCTTCCAAATTAGGTAGACATAATTTGGAAGCTTGAATGAGCCATTTTCTTGGTCAGAAATACCTCCCATGACCATAGTTGTAGAGTTGAATCACATCTATGTTGAATGCTTTCTCTGATATCTTCGTCATTTTACGTGATTGCCGTCTGCAAGCTCTCGTCGCGCCCTGTGTTTTTTAATTTCGCGTGGATCACGCACTCCGTGTGGAAAGGCTTTTATAACAACATTCATCATCATTTCATTTGGAATGCTTTCTACATTCTCGTTGTGATTCTAGTTCTGTTGTAGAGTATCATCCAAGTCTGCAAATAGTGTGTCTGTCATTTGCAGAATGAGGTCTCCTGAGGGTGAATTTAGTGAAGCTATCCCGCACGGTGGGCTAACTTCACAAAATTCACCCTCTGGGAACCTCATTCTGCTTAGGCCTCAACTGTTATGGGAGACCTAGGATCAGATCAAAGTTCCCCAGTTGAAGTTGGTGATGTTCATCCATTAGTCACCTATATAGGGGATATAGAAACTTCCCACAAGGGAAAAAGTAACTAAAAACTATGTTAATTTGAGACTATAGATACTTCCCAGAAGATGACGTTGTGAAGGGTAGCATCACTAAATTCACCCTCTGGGGCCTCATTCTGCAAATGACAGACACACTATTTACAGGCTTGCTATTAACATTATTGCATCTGTGATATAATCATTTGTGACCATATGTTCATGATTGTTGGAATGTATTCAAATCAATCAATTAGTTGCGTCTAGGTACACCCAGTTCTATGGGAGGCCGATTTCACATTTATTAGATAATTGGACTTAAGGTGCAATTTAATTGTGCTTAAGCGCAATACAACTGCGCTTAAGCACAATTCAATTACGCTTAAGCGCAATTCAGGCCAATTATTTAATAAATGTGAAAACGGCCTCCCATACAGTTCACAGGTTCCTAATAACAAATGGTCGTAGCACTAAAAGAACCTAACTAATATGATATGCAAAGCATAGAAAGACCCTGCAATTTAAAGGTAATGAATCTTCCTAATTATCCAGTAAATGCATGTGCTCATAAGCAGGTCTGAGAATATGGTGCCAGACATTTGCAGAATGTGGTCCCCAGAGGGTTTTATTATTAAAGTTCTGGACACATTTTGGTAGACACGTGTAAATTATCTGTACCACATATTGAGAACCTTGCTGTTGCAGCATTCTGTTATATATGCGAGTCTCTCATATGGAGCCTTGCATATATAAGAGAATGCACTGGCTTACAATATCAATGTTAACATTGTTATGCCAATGTATTCTCTTATATAGCCGAGACTCTCTATGGGAGACTCGGTATTTAAGAGAATGCATTGGCACAGGGGCAAAAATTTCAGGAAGCTCCCGTCATGGAAGGTTTAAGTATTTTTAGTGCTACCATTAATTTTTGTCACAGCTTTGTGACCCATTTGAACTGAATTGTTTGTTATCCCCTTTTTGGGTACAAATAACACAAATTAGTTAATAAAATTGGTACTATTATACACCACATTGATGATTATTGGTATTAGTGGTATGTTCTTATATTCATTGTCATTTTGGTTAGGGGCCTATGCTGCATTGAGTATTTGATTCGATTCAGAATAGTCATGAAGCTTCGATTCCAAAATTGGGGATTGGAAAATATTAACTTCAATGATCGCAGTGTCACAGGTCAAACTAAGAATATTCAGAAGAAACTTCAATGATCGCCGTATCACAGGTAGCATCATCACATGAAGAATATTCAAAACAAACTTCAATGAGCAAAATAACCAACCACCTTTTATGCATTCAGCATACACAACTGTCGCTAAAAAAAAACAACAAAACAATATAAACCTGAGTGTGATTTTCCTTCATACTATATAATGATTGCTACAACTAGAAACTTTTCAGCTCATGTTTGTGTGAAATATTTGAAGTATTTGCTTTGGTTCTGAGGGGTAAAAAATGTTTACAAGCACAAACAGAAAGAAATGATATACTAGTTAAAATCAAACTTTGTTCTTATCTTCATTACATATTTTGCCCCAATCTGTCCCAATTCAAAACTTCTGACTTCTAGAGGCATTGACCATATTCTTATACTGAATTTGATTTCAAATAATGATACAAAAATCAACAAAAGTTCATCAATGGGGAAATTGATGATAATCAGAATAGGAACATCACCTGCCTATTAACTTCCAGAAAGCCTCAACAAAGTCCATTACAGAATACTAGTCTGGTTTAAACTTATTTATTTGTCTCAATATTACAAGGATAACAACAAGGGTAATGGGATTGGGGGATAAGTGTAGAAATCACTTACTGATATCCCTTCTCCCATTAGCAAATTCACACTTACAATTTACATTGAAAATATACATCTCGTGCTTGAGGGAATGATGAAGAGTTCACTCTCTAAAACAGTGTAAATGGGTTAACCGGCTTCCAAAAGTGTCATCTGCTAGTAATGTCATATCCTTTAACCCTTTACCCAACAGAAGGGCCCTGTGCCAATGCATTCTCTTATATATGCGAGTCGACCATAGGTCGCCTCGCATATATAAGAGAATTCATTGGCTTAACACATTAAAAATTATAAAATTGTTAAAGAATGTAAGAAAAAATGGTAAAAAAAGTTAAAAAAAAGATTTAGTTTAGGCCAATGCATTCTCTTATATATGCGAGGCGACCTATGGTCGACTCGCATATATAAGAGAATGCATTGGCACAGGGCATAACTGTAACTATCACAATGTGGTCAAGGAGCCGGTTCCAATGATATCCATATTTGTATGGTTCTATTGAGACAGACCGAAGATATTTTAGGCTGTTGAAGCTTTATTTGGCCGGTTTGTTGGGTAAAGGGTTAATCTATCTATTTACTACCATACTCCCACAATTTGAATATATGGACTGTATATTCGATTGGGGTCATTGGATTTTGACCAGCAGAGTAATTAAACAAAGTATGCGAATCCCGAAGGGAACAGCATATCTACCTATTTACCCTGAAGGGGTTCACACAACATTGTTTAATTACTCTGCCGGTCAAAACCAATGAACCCAATCAATCTTATAATCATATACCAGTACATGTTAATAGAACATTAATAACATTAACAACTTTTCAAAACTACCAATAAAATTGTAAGTAAAATGTTGTTCAAATCCCAACACAGTCTCCACATAACAACACACAGCGAGCGTGAGGATATGATCAGCTTGAAGTGACGTAGGTGGTTCATCACTTTTTATGAAGTGGAGGCTGCAGTTGTTGGTTGATGAACCTTGGAAACATTCATGTAGACTGTATGACAATTTGTACTGATTCTTACTGGTGCTAATTTGTTGAATTTAGAGGGTGTGTGATTATTTTATAATACAATAGAGAAAGCACATCGCTGGTCGTAACTGGTACAGTAATGCCCTAAATAATTGACTCCTTAACCACAGCAGAATTATGGATAATTTTTCAGGATTTAGTCAGAAATATGGCTTGTTGCCATTCATAGGAAATGATGAATGCCAACAAGCCATATTTCCGACTAAATCCTGAAAAATTGTCCATAATTCTGCTGTGGTTAAGGAGTCGATTATTTAGAGCATTACTGGTAATAAGTGGCCAATGTTTTATAGACTATGGGGTTTGAAATTGGGTCGTTCAGGTTAGCGGAAACAAAGTTATTTGTTTTCGGTCTGTTAATGAGGAAATCCTGTTTACCCATTCCCACTTTGTTGGCGAGAGTGAACCCTTCATGAATAATAATAGTTCTATGTAGGAAGATTGATTGATATGAATTCATCCTGTATACTGGCAGGTTGGGAGGAATATAATGCTTTACAAATAAAATATGAAATCCTAGATGTTTGTTGTTTTTTATGTCAACACAACGCAAACTCATACATTTAGTAGGAGAGTTACTCGCCTTGGGGCCATAACCCTTTCTATACTAAATACTCATTGATGAGTAGTTATTCCTCAGGAAATGTTCAGATAATAAGTTAAACAAATGTTGAACTTAATATCAAAACATTTTCCACCATTGAAAATGAATACACTTGTATTAGCTTTTCTTATGGCTGTCATCAGCTTTTATTACCTGAACATCCCTTCTGATGAATAATCATCCATTCCAATGTATACTTTTATAACTGAATGGGAGAATTCATTTAGCATAGAAAGGGTTAACCCTTTACCCAACAAACCGGCCAAAACCGGCCAAATAAAGCTTCAACAGCCTAAAATATCTTCGGTCTGTCTCAATAGAACCATACACATATGGATATCATTGGAACCGGCTCCTTGACCACATTGTGATAGTTACAGTTATGCCCTGTGCCAATGCATTCTCTTATATATGCGAGTCGACCATAGGTCGCCTCGCATATATAAGAGAATGCATTGGCCTAACAAAAATCTTTTTTTAACACTTTTTACCATATTTTCTTACATTCTTTAACAATTTTATAATTTTTAATGTGTTAAGCCAATGCATTCTCTTATATATGCGAGGCGACCTATGGTCGACTCGCATATATAAGAGAATGCATTGGCACAGGGCCCTTCTGTTGGTTAAAGGGTTAATGGAGAGCTCCTACTGACTCCAATGGAATTCTCTTGAGAAAGGGTCGGACCATGATGCACTTTCATGCTTCCTTTCGGGGTTACAAAGCCTGGATTAGCCTTGAATCTGAAATACAACCAAGTCTGAGTTTAGTGTGCCTGGCATTTGCAGAATGAGGTCCTCATAGGGCGAATTTAGTGATGCTATCCCACACGGGGCTATCATCACCAAATTCACCATCTGGGGACCTCATTCTGCATGGCCTCATCTGCTATGGGAGACATAGACTCAGATTTTAGTTCCCAAATGGTGAATATTGTGACGTACATTCATTGGGAACCTCGATTATGCAATGTGTTGTCTGCCAATTTGTGGATATAGAGAAACTAAACTAAAAAAAGAAATATAATCTATGTGAAGAAGTTTCTATAGAAATTTGATAATAAAGAAACTTTCCAGAGAAGATGAGGCCTAAGCAGAATGAGGTCCCCAGAGGGTGAATTTAGTGATGCTAGCCTGCTATGAGGGGATAACCAATGACGGGCACAAACTCAGGCTTACAACCACGCAAAGCCTGGAAAGTATTTAACCCTTTCTGGGCTAAAGCATCATCCATGAGTAGGTAGTTACACCATCGGAAATGTTCAGATAATAAGTCCAACAAACACCCATATCTATTATCCAAACATTTCCCTCAATAAATAGGGCTTTTATTATTACTTTTATTATCTGTCATTTAGTATAGAAAGGGTTATAGATTATATATATCTGAAAATGGGAATTAAGTATCAGGAGCCCATGTCACATAGGCCTATAGGCTACATTTAACAAGTAATAATATATAGGGTGCACAGCCAACAACTAAAAAATCAGAATGGTTCCAATTATGTCATAAATTTCAAGTTGCAGGAGGTGAACTCAATAACACTTTTCCAATCAACTGTGTGGAGATCACATCTGAGGAACCAACATCAATTCACTATGACATGTAAGCCATTTCTGTGGTTCCAATTTGAACCCTTTCTATACTAAATGAATTCTCCATTTCAGTTATAACACTACACATTGGAACTGTCTATTATTCATTTAGAGGGGTGTTCTGATAATAATAGCAGATGACAGACAGAAAAACAGATATACAAGAGCAGAATTGTTCATAATAAGTAAATTTATTATGTGAGAATTCCCTAAGGGAACTACTCGTCAATGAGTATTTAGAATAGAAATGGTTAATTGCACACCACTAATTGTTGGTTGAAAAATATATTAAACATATAGACTGCATGTAAACAATCTCATCCTGTGTGAAAAATGACGGAATATTGACAATGCCCCTCAAAACGATAAAATAGGCATTATTGCAGCTGCCAAATCAAAAAGATCTTTAGTTTTTGAGATACCCATACCCACAATATTGGCATCTACCTGTAACAGGCTTGGGGCAATTACTTGTGAATGTAATTAATTACAATTACAATTACTTCACCATTTTTCAATTACAATTACAATTCCCATTACATCTATTTCACAATGTAATTAATTACAATTACAATTACTTTGAAATGTAATTCAATTACAATTACAATTACATTTCAGCACATAATTGATGTAGGAACACTTTTTATTTATATAAACTTTATTTGATAACAAAACATAAATTTAATACAAGCAAGATGAAATACATGGTGAAGCACACTTGGTACAGAGCAGCCAATGTACTGAGTCCAGTATAGGTGTTCGTAGAACTGAGCGAATCATGATTTATAGCTGGCAATTCCAGCGTGTTGCATTGGCAGCTCGTAGTCGGGTTTGATATTCTAAAAATTGGAATGATATCAGACATTTATGAACTTTGCTAACTATCTTCAATGCTTTGGCATTCTTGACCGATGTTTTTGCATATTGATTGATCCTAGTAGGTTGTTGATCACTTGCTGATGGTGCTTGTGTGACTGTTGATTCATAGACATCTTGATGCTTCGCTATAAAATGAAAATAATAGAGTATTTAGTAACACACATGTATCCATCATTTAATTATTAAGGGAATAAGACTATCTCAGTAAGTCAGACACATAGCCAGGCCAATTGTAAAGGACAATGAGATAATCAACACTCTGATTGTTAATTAGAGTCATAATCTTAATTAGCCTTTGTGGCCACCAGCTTATTGGTAACACAATGCCTCCACTAGACAGTGCTAATTGGGGGATTACTGAGGCAGATATTTGTCTCCACTTTGTCATTCAGTTGCAAATTAGAAGGGACAAGATACAATGCATATACCAAATCAAATCAAATGTGGTACAAATGGTGAAAAAGAATTACAAAAATAAATTAAATTACCAATACCACCATATGACTGAAGTTATATGTCATTGGAATTAAACAAAACTAATACATAGAAATGGAAACTTACCTTCAGATGTGTCACAAAATTGGAGGTAACTTTTTTGGAACTGGATATTGTAGTTGGGCAAAGTTTGCACTTCGCTTTCATAGGACACGATGTGTCATTCTGCAAATTAAAATGCTGCCATATTTTTTGTAGACATGTTGATAGCATTAGCAATGGTCCTGTAACTTGGGACCAGGAAATCACTCTTTATGACGAAAATATCTTTTTTCAAACATCCGAATATTACGAATATTGCAATAATAACAACATATTTAATTAATATGGCATAGTAGTTATCTGACAATCATAATTATGCAGAAAGAATTTGACAGAAATTTTGAATCGCTTGGGAGATGTTGGATTTTAGCCAACTCTTCCCCAAATTAACACGTTTTTTTTTTAAAGATTACTTAATTTCTTAATTTATCTTACCTTGAATGGGATCCAACGTGACTCCCGTGCTGAAAAGTGGCCCGGAGACATCGTTTAGGTGATTAAACATGTGGTCATTCTTCAAGACCCCCAGTTACGCTGAAATGGTCACTGTCACCCATTTCGTTCAATTGGGTACCCAGCTTTGTTTAATTTTCAGTTGGGTACCCAGCTTTTATCAAATTTACATTTCTGTATCCAGCTATATGAAATCTCACAAAGAAGGTGATTTAATTACTGATTGTCGTCAGTTGTTTTCGAAATGAACCTGTTAAATTTGTGAATTGCATTAGGATATATTAATCTACCGACAAAATTCCGCTCATAATTCATTCGCAATTTGAATACATGGTACCCAAATGTAAATTTTATTAAAGCTGGGTAACCAACTGACTGAACAAAATGGGTGACAGTGACCATTTCAACCCCAGTTACAACAACATATTTGTTTATTATCAACAGCTAATTTTACATGCATTGACAATGGCAATCTTGTAAGACAAAACTATTTGTGGTATACAACACAATGACACATATAACGTATAGTATACATATAGTCTCACAAATACCAACATGATAACTTTAAATGCCAAAGTGATTGTTAGTGTCCCTCTAATCATTATACATATGGAAAATAAATATATTATATTAAAAATAATTCTCCAGAATACAATGTAGTCTCACCAAGGTGGCAGTTTTCAAAAGTAAAATAGAATAATTGAGAGAACTGTCATATTCAGTTCGTTTGGTTTTCAACAATTCAAATAAGGTAGGGGGTCCCCAAACCATTGAAAAAATCACATTTCTTATTTGCCAGCCACTTTATGCAAGGTACTCCAGAGTTTCGAGAAGGAGCCCATCCATAATATTAATTGTATATTTCCTTATCGAATACCCCTTTGTCCACCCTCTCTTAGCCTGCAAATAGTGTGTCTGTCATTTTCAGAATGAGGTCCCCCAGAGGGTGAATTTAGTGACGCTATCCCGCACAGCGGGCTAGCATCACTAAATTCACCCTCTGGGAACCTCATTCTGCTTAGGCCCTCAACTGCTATGGTAGACCTAGGATCAGATTGAAGTTCCCCAGTTGAAGTTGGTGATGTTCACCCATTGGGCACCTCGATTATGCATTTTATCTGCTGCAAATTAGGGGATATAGAAACTTCCCAGAAGGGAAAACTAAAAACAATGTTAATTTGATACTGTAGATACTTCCCCGAAGATGAGGCCTAAGCAGAATGAAGTCTCCAGAGGGTGAATTTGGTGATGCTAGCCCGCTGTGCGGGATAGCGTCACTATATTCACCCTCTGGGGACCTCATTCTGCAAAATGACAGGCACGCTATTTGCAGGCTTGACCATCTGTTAAAATAAAGACCATATCTATGGGCAGCAGTTGGTGGGAAAATACGTCAAATAAAAATTAATAGTGGATTGTTTATCTAAATTGCATGCATTCAGCCTGTCAGTATATATTCCATATTAATAGCAATCTTTTCTAAATCAATATATTATTTCCCAACCAATGGTGTTCATTTCCAAATAAATAGTCTTTCTTATATTCATTTCAGTGCGTGGTGTGTTGAAGACTTCAAATAGGGTAGGGGGTCACACAAATAGTGAAAATTCGCCTTTGGTTTTTACCAGTCGCTTCTGATAAAGTATCAAGCTTTCGGGAACCAACCCGTCCATGCACATGGTGTATACTTCCCGATATAACTACCCTTTGTACATACCTTCAGTTAAACCTGGACGGATATCCCTTCAGGTTGTGGAGTGTGCAAGCTTCACACACATGGTAAGGGTGGGGTAACATAAAGAGTGGACATCGCCTTTATTTCGTTTGTTGTTTGTCAGCTGTTTTTTTTCACAGGCTGTCGATCGGAAACAAAACCATCCTTATATTTTTTATATTTCCTAATAGCTTAGCCTCTTGTCCGCACCCTGTGTTGAGCATATCCCATCAGTTCGTGGTGTGCTCAAGACTTCAAATATAGGGTAAGGACTCCTCAATATTAATACACTCTCATTTAACATTGAAATCATATATATAGATTCAGTTCGTGATGTGTTCAACGGTATAGGGAAGTCCTCAAACATAGAAAATTCGCCTTTGATATTTGCCAGTGCAGCGGCTTTTTATGGAGTGCCCCAGGCTTTCGGAAACCAATCCATCTATATATATTGTGTACTTCCTGCTAGAACTAGACTCCAGTTCGCGGTCTGTTGAAGACTTCACATAAGGTAGGGGTCATAAAAAGGGGAATTGGCAGTTTTATTTTTCCAGCCGCTTTTTGTAAAGTGCCCCCGACTTTTGGGAACAGACGCATTTATATCAATACAAAATTATTGTATATATATTGTTCATAAAATAGCCATTTGTCCACAACATCGATTGATATTGAGAGCTAAATCCCTTCAAATGATGGTGGGTTCAAGACTTAAATTAATAAGGTAGGAGCCATAAAAACTGAAAAACGCATTTTTATTTGCCAGCCGGTGTTTGTATAGACTGGTGTCCCAGGCTGTCGGGTACCAACCCATCCACAAAATTGTTCTTACTTGATATAACAGCCATTAAATTTGTCCACAACCTCAGTTGAAATTGGCTCTCAATATCATGCATGTTGATATTGACAGCATATTTATTCAGTTCGTGGTGTCTTCAAATATGCATGGTAGTAGATTGGGGTCCCCCCAAAACAGAACATTCGCATTTCGTTTTTGAATGCAGCCGCTTATTGTAAAGTGACACAACCTTTCGAGAACCAAACCACCCATATAAATTCCACGTTAGAGCTATCGGTACATTTCGTACACACACTCAGACTGACTCAGTTAAAAGTGTGTTCGCGTCAGAGTTTATTTGAAATGGGTTACGGGTTCCTCAAAAATTGAAAATTCGCCTTTTCCGTTTGCCAGCCGACTTTTGTAAAATGCTCCACAGTCCATATGCAGGATTTTCTGGAACCAACTCATACAAAAAGTATTGTGTATAGGCCTATACATTTATATATATTTCGTGATATAACTACCATAATTGTCCACAATATCGAGATCGTATCCTTTCAACACAGAAATTCGCTTAATATTTGCTAGCCGTTTTCGGGAATCAATTTTACCCACACATATACATTATGTATTTCCTGAAAGAAATACCTTCCGTTTGTAGATGAACACCCTCAGTTAACAAAGTTAATTATTCATCTTTGGTTTGACCACAGTCATGCATGCCCCTTGACCAGTGGTTCCATTATTTTTCACTGTCATTTTCATGGACAATATATAGGTCTAGATATATTTTCTCTTAAAACAATAACTGGTTTCAACCTGTTAGAACTACCGTGGGTATGGGTAACCGACTACGTTTGGCCGCTACTTAACGTAACGTCATTAATGTAATCACGACGTCAGCGTCGCCTCTTTAATGTTCAATTATGACGTCACTGTGACATGCGATCGCACGACAATTAACCAAATGTCGTGCATACAATCCATGGAAGGGAAAGCATGAAAGGGCTATCAATGAATATTTATGTTTGTGCGGCATATTTGTTTAATATATATTTTTTTGTTTTGTTAGTATGCCTTTAAATTTTCAGATTTTCGTTCTTGCCATCTTGGTCGATTTGTCATTGGGCGACATGACTCGTGGATTTGTTTGGAGATGAGCCGTTTTCGGAACTTAATTTCTTTGGCAAATTGAGCTAGAGATGATACCTGACATATAATTTCCGACGTTTGTTTTCGATATATTTCATGTCTGAACTAAATTCTGAAACGCAAGATAAAGAACTGATTTTAGTCGGGGCCGGAAGGGTTGTCAATGTCAAATGTCCCAGCTTTTCACCCGTAGATCATGCGGTTTCTGCAGACTGAAAATAGTTTTCCAACATCTCAGAAAGAATCGGATTGAAAACGGATGCGTTCAAACAAATAGCAAGACGATGTCAACGACGCCCGACGCGGGAATTATCAGTAAATATTTTATTAATAAACTTATTCGATATCTCCAGTCTCCTATTTTCGTGTTTACAACAACAATATGCCTATCTGCCCAGGGAATACTTTGATTTTTTTCGGACAGAGAAAGTCGACCTATTAAAGTTGTTCTCTCTATATCTTGAATATATTGTGAATAATCAGATCCTTTTTGTTAGACAATTATTGGAGGCAAAAAATGTTGTTTGCTTGAATATCAAGAGTTGATAAAGGTCACTACTTTATATGCTGGTGTCCAGATGCATATATGTATTCTCTTTGTGCAAGTCTCTGGGCCTACACGGGTGGCGAAATCACTGAAGTGGGGGGGGGGGGGGGGGGTAGCTCAACTGGAACAGGAAGATTTGGCTGGGAAGATTCGGCCAGCCAGTTGATTGATCTAGCTAATTAGTTTGGAGGGATTATGGTTTTGCAGGGATTAATATGGCTTGTGGTTACAGCTTAGTCTTTGTCTTAATGAAAGAATATAGACTTGAACTTTGTAACAATAACAACTCATTAGAGGGATTATGGTGTTATTTCGAAGGGTCTTGATCAACTCATTGTACTTTATTAGATGAATTATAACATAAAAATGATCAAACATATTTTACACAAGGTGATAATAAGGTGTAAGGCCTAAAAAAAATTATACCGTGTTTCTGCTAACCCGACCGACCCATGTTCAAAACCCCCGACCCTAATTTTTGCCGAACGTAATTTTATTTTTTTCCTGGACCACGGTGATTTATTTGCATTGGTCTTTCCAAATATGCAAAATTATCTTGTATTTTCTATTACTTGCAGTCATTAATTTAATTCAATGAGTCATTAGCCTAATTAACTGTGAAAATCGTGTTCACAAAACCCATCAAACCGGAGTTAATTGGAAACAAACTTCCAAAAATGCGAATTTACGGACTACCTCGAAAATAGGGAACATTAAACAAACATAAAACGATGTCTTTTGGTCCATGTTTGAGCCTATATAGACCTTTATTAACTTTGATATGTGAAGGGGTGTTGGTTAATATAACTTAAATGAGCTGGGACATATATGGCAAGTGATTGTTTCTAATTTTGTTCAAAATAAAATATTGTTTAAACTAAGTGAATGTTTCATAGAATTTCTCAAAATTCTGCCGTTAAATATGAGTGATTGTTAGCCAGTAAAAGGTGTAACACAAGTATGGATGCATAACATTGAGCATTTGTGGGAGGGTGGGAATTTTTTTGGCAGGTCTAACTACTCACTTATATCAGGTCTAAATACTCACTTATATCAAGATCATACATGTACATATATTAGAACTATTAATTTTAATATAACAATTACTGCTACTAACTACTACTATATTAGAATATAGAATATCACATAGCAGCATTCATGGCTCATAATATTTAACACAGTTGTTTTAAGATCACCATGTACCTCTTGTGTTTGCGAACTCCAGTGGCAAGGTGACTTCTTAATCTGATTTTTGCAGGGGGGGGGTCGGAAAAAACATTTCAGGCACGTATGGCATTTTTTGGAATGTCAGCTAACTGGCACCACTTTGCCCAGATGATCATCAATTGTATGGTGTCGCAGTTACCCGTGAAACCCTGGAATGTGCCTCGCCGATTGAATCACAATATTATGCCTCTGGAATAGGAGAAGCTGATCGATGCGTCCGTTGTGGGGAATTGGGTGGGGCTATAAAATTGTCTCTAAGGCAAATGTACAAGGTTGTGACACCCATTTGTCCTAATTGTCAAGAAGATGGGTTGCAGCCAGTTGTAGCAAGGAAATATTCAAATTGAATACATATATGTTATCACCATGTGTTGTGCATTTCCAAGATCCATATTCAAGCTTCTCTGGTTGCAGGACATGAATACCTATCTCGGGAACACGCAACGTGGTGATAACCTATATGTATGTAATTTGTCTTACAATTCATGCAAAAGCCTATTGTCTAAAAAGTAGTATCTTATAAGTGCGTATATAGATAATTCACCGCACAGTTGACGTTGTGTTGCCTGATGATTGGAATAATCATACACACTATATCAAAATAATACTTCTTTTGTGAAATAATATTTCTTTTGTGAAATGCAACCAATTTTATTTAGTGTTTTCGACATTTTCATCACAAACGACTCAATTGAATGGATATATATAATAGCTGTTTTAGCCCGACTAGACTAAACCTGACTAGAAAGAGAATCATGATTCTTAATAAGCCGATTCGCTGTAGAAATGCTGCATTTTGATTCTCACAAAACATTATGGTTGTTAAGGCCTGACATAAATTAGTTCTATTATGTCAATTGGCCAATTAATCATATTTTGTTTACAAGCGAAGATTCTCTCCACAACTAATGCACAGTCACTGCTGCCATTCAGGGTATGACTTGTTACCATGTAGGATACAAGATCGGAAACTGCCTAAGCATTTTGGGTGTACATGTATTTGAGAAATAGCTGAATTGTAAGATTATATACATGAATATTATTACTTCAACAGAAATTTTCACTGTATGAAACCTACAAATTGTAAAATTAAGCCAATTTGTAATGGGGGCCTTTTATATGTAAATGTCTTAATACATATATTTTAATACTGAATAAAATTATTCGACATTGTGAATGTTATCCATCCATTCTATACCCTGTATTATAGGCTGTATACATTATCCAATTATCTATATATCCACTCTCAATGTTTGTCAAAATGTTCCTTCCCTTTATTTAGGAATACAATTTAAGACTGTATATGACCACTGGGTTGTCCAAATAGCATAAATACAGCTTGGAACCTGTGATCGGGGTGTGAACAAAAAATAAAATTAAAAAAAAAAAAAAAATTAAATCCCTACCTACCTACCCTACCCTGGAGAGGTCCCGTTAGCAGAAACACGGTATAATTTTTTTTAGGCCTAACAGAAATACAAACAAAACAATTGAAATTTTAATTGAATGAAATGGATTTTTTTTCTTTATTTGAAAACATTAAATGCATTTAAAATACAAAACAATTGACATTTTAATTGAACGAAATGGACATTTTTTTTCTTTATGAAGAAAATATGTGGCAATCACCTGACCCTGAATCTCATTTTTATCCTTAGGGGATAGGTGAAATTTTTAATATTTTTGTTAAAGGGGTACTGTACGCCAAATGTTGTTGTTGGTTTCTATAGTCTCCGAGTCGGAGAATAAGGTAACAATTTTTCCATTATTTGAAAGTCTGTTGAGTACGAAGTCATGTTACGGATGACAAATTTACCGGAATGCAAAAATACAAATTGTTGTTGTCGAGTAATTTTTGTAAAGTTTTCAACCAAATGAATCAAATAAAAGTTATATTATATGCATACTAGTCCCATATAATCATTTAAGTTATTGTATCGTCGCTAGTCAGTGAGTGGCTTGAGTGTTCTCCCTGTATCATCATAATATTTTAAGCGATCGTGTGTGCGATCGGTTTAATAATCCAGTATCCCTCAATTACTGTTTTTGATTATGGTAATTCGTAATTTAATTGACGCCATTTTATGGCTCCAGTCATAAATTCAATTTATATCAAATTATTAACTTTTAAATTATAAAATTTTAAGATAGCCTATTAACCTGAGCGTTTACAGAATACATCTTCGACTCAAATTACGTATGTTTCTATATATTATCGATATTAGATCGTTGTTGTCACCGAAAATTTAATGAAAATGGCGTACAGTACCCCTTTAAAAGTTAAAATAATTTAAAATACATTTAACATGTTCACTGCCACTACGAGTTAACTCGTAGTAAACGGTTCCATGGGGACTGCTACTACGGGTTAACTCGTAGTATTGTTCATACCACATAAATAATAACACAAACTGCACCCCCTCGCCAAATAATATTCCGGCTTCCTTCTTACCGTTGGAGAAAGTCAGTATATGACATGAGACGTGCTCTGAATGACTTCAACTCATCTGAATATCCAGACAGGCTGTTCATAAATGAGGACCTGACCGTTACCCGTGCGAGAATATTTAAACGCGCACGTAAGCTAAAGAAGGATTCCAAAATAGCAGAGTGTTGGACCTTTGATGGTAACATCTATGTCAGAAGGTCATTGGGATGTTCTGTTGAAAAGCTCACCACTGCTAGACACATCGATACATTGGAGGAATCGTTGGGCGTTTACTAACTGTGTCATAGCCCGAGTCACACACCGTGTGCCTTTTTATACCCCCCGCAACGAAGTTAGGGGGGGTATACTAGAGTCAGCTTGTCCGTCCTTCCGTCCGTCCGTCCGTCGTCCGTCTGTGGACATAAATTTGTCCGGAGTTTTTCTCCGTCGTTTTTTGATCAAATTCCGTGAAACTTGGCACAGACATCAACCACCATGGGAACCTGTGCACCTGCGATTATGACGTCTGTCGGACTTTTTTTGGTGGAGTTATCCCCCCTTTTTCGACTTAGAAATTTTTCGCAACATGTATACTTTTGTCCGAGCTTTTATTCCTACATTTTTCGGTAAATATTTTTAAAACGTGGCACAGATATTTAGTACCATGGGAACTTGTGCACCTGCGATTATGACGTCTGTCCGACATTTTTTGGTGGAGTTATCCCCCTTTTTCGACTTAGAAACTTTTTTTGCAACATGCATAATTTTGTCCGAGCTTTTATTCATACATTTTTCGGTCAATGTTTTTTAATCTTGGCACTGATATTTAGTACCATGGGAACCTGTGCACCTGCGATTATGACGTCTGTCCGACATATTTTGTGTGGAGTTATTTCCCTTTTTCGACTTATAATTTTTTTCGCAACATACATAATTTTGTCCAAGCTTTTATTCCTACATTTTTTGGTCAATAGGTTTAAGATTAGGGTTATGGTTGTACACCTGCAATGGGAACTGTTATTTTATTATTTTAACTAAATGTTTACTGACATGTGAAACATCTTAGTATTTTAAAAACAGGGGGGTATCCGTAGTCCCATTGGGACAGTCACACCTCTAGTTGTATATAGTCAGCCTAGATTGGCATAAGTTCCAGATAAGCCTCTATATATCTGAAACAATTTATAGGTCCATTCTCAGCAAAACCGTGCATGCGTGTCGCCGGTGGTTTTCCGTTAGAATACCGACGACAGAGATACAAAAATGCCGTGTGCGGGAAGACCTTATCCCCACGCAACTGGAACACTACACACGTAAACAGGTTGTAGATTATTTGTGCCGGGAGCTGCTCCTATGTATGCGCAAATGTAACATACGTTACTGTCGCCGAGCCAATATTCTACGAGGAATCGCTCACAAAAGGTATACTGTTGGACGACCGAGGCCAGTATTCCTGTTGGAGCTGGGCGAGTGTTTGTTGTCTTCGTTGAACGTCATTAAGACCATTTGCGATCATGACCAAGAAAAATATAGCACCAGAAGCAGCTGTCGCCAGATCTGTGTAACATACGTTACCGAATATAAAAATGATTCCACACGAACACTATTTGGTTTATAACATGCATAAAACGCACTAATTGTTAGCTGTCCATCGACTTTATACGAACGATATATGAGTTTCTCGAAATGCATAAGCGTGTATGCACTGAAACGTCTTAATGTCGCCGAATCTGATGGTTTGTTTTAACCCTGTAACATACGTTACCATGTGTTTTGAATATATCACTGAGGTCGAGTGAGATAAGTTTTTGTTATAGATGGCTGCCTTCTATCTGGTCGGAAAAATATCAAAATTTCGTTCTAAAACAGTATGTAACTGGTGTTAGACTCTATTACATATGTGGATGTAACGTATGTTACTGTAACATACGTTACCTGCTAAAATATTTATTTAAAAAAAACCAAGATATCTCGCTGTGTGGCAATAATAACGCGAGTTTAGGACACCGGTGATCCAAATATGTGGGTAACTGTCTGCTAGTATGATAATTACTGAGGTTATGAAGAATCGTGTGCGATACACGCGATTCTTTGAAAATATCCTCTTTGATTATCGCGATGAGTAGGGATCTTCACTGGAAAATACGAATGGGATATATTGGCTGTTTTGTAATGTCTGCAAAGCAAAATAGCAGGTTGATAACCAATAATGGTTTTCGTGGGACGTACGATTAAAGTTAAACAATATATTCCATAATTATGTTGCATTTTAAACTCAACTGAGAATGCGCCAGGTAACCATGCGATTTGAGTAATCACCCTTGTTCAACTATAACTTTGACTTCCATTAGTATGAGCATTACCCCCTATATAACTGTCTTCAATGTATAACGGTTCTGATAATTTAAAGCCAATAATTATATATGTCTGCAGAAAATACACGGACCACTCACTGGCACTAACTGAAATTATATGCATGACTCATGTCATGATCGAAGTTAACGGGTCATAACTTGGAGATGCATACATGTAAAAGCACCAGGCTGGGAAAATATATATGGAAGGGCAAATTGGCCATGGGCATTTGTGGTAACCATAAATATGTTACCAGTGACTCAATCGAAAATATATGTTTTGACATTTAAGTTTGGTATAATATTAAAAAAAATATCAGCTGAAATATATTTGGTTTGCATACTGTATATAATATTCGCAAACATTGAAGTGGACGTATGTCTAGATTTATAATTGCTTACTGTAGATATTATGGCAACAACAAAAATGTCTGCTCGCCATTATTCTCTACAGGTATATCGGTGTCCTCGCTAATGTATAGGCACCAATGTGATATCCCACCGCAGATATCATGTACCTGGAAACCCGACGGCCAGCGTCGAAAACGAAACCATTGAAAACGTTACTTTAATAATTGACAAGCACATCATTATTCCGCTGTCTGTCGGTCATAGCTAGGCATAACTATACTTGACATTATACGTAAGCCACGAACGTGTTTAAAACATGAGGCTGTGTAACTGTATGCATGCAGGTCCAGCATAGGGTAGCGCTCAATTCGCACTCAATATACCAGTGCAATCATTCTCGATAGCACTATATATAGGACTTCCTACAGAGATATGATACAGTGCTAATCTTAATACAAATGAATTTATATGCTGCCTTTGTCGACGTTGGCCATAAAACTGAATATGTTATTTGCTTCTGGTATTGTATTATAGTGATGTTTCAGTTTGTAACATACGTTACCATGGTATGTGTGTGACGGCAGCTTAATTTTGGAAGAAGAATCCGCGATTAAATCGATTTCTCATTGTTACTTGAAAGAATGAATCTTCGAATATACCGTGGAAGAAAACATTTGGCACAAACCATACATATGATCAAATGAAAGGAAACGAATTATGAAGCAATAAAACAGGCTACGTAATTATTAGAAAATGTATGCAATTATTACTTTGTATAGCGTTTGGATCCTAACCATGTGTAACCGTGTATGCTTGTCACTTAATTATGTTTTGATTTTCTGGCTGCTGCCCATCTTACAAAATTCATATGAGGGAAATGTGATGCCATTAAATGGTTCAATATCGATATAAACCACCCCCTACCGATGTGTGTTCACTGGTAACGTATGTTACAGTAGGGAAAACACACGATTTTTCATCCATACTTTCCAGGTACCATAGCAATGTACTCGAAAGAGCAATGATGCCAATATTACACATTTAGTTTCAGCATAACTCTTGCTTGCATAAACGAACAATATTGAACGATACTGTTGATTTTGAATTTTATCGATTTTCGTTCCTCAAATGCACCGATTTGGTGAGAATGGACCTATAGATAACCTAATTATAATGTCAATGTGAATGAATCACTGGATTCTCAACTACTGAAAATATTATCGTGGGTCCAGTGATTTATTTATCTTGGTCTGCCTGTGAAATATGTTAAAGTTATAAAATTGTTCGGCCCCAGTATCAAACTGAGCTAGAGGTAAGCCCACTCCCACCATCATGGTACCCAGAACAGAACTAAGGTACCAATCTATATATAGCTAGCAATTGTTGTATGCATAACTGTACTTCCCTAACCTTGATTACGCTTGTATTTTCGATCTACCCCTTCCCAAATTATATCTTACATTAATTGCCCATAAACCTTATGACAAAAAATGCCAATCGCACTTATGAGAAAATTATAATCTCTTCCAAGTGATTTATGTCGACCTATATACGGATATAACATATACACACCAACCTATATAACATATCACCAATCTGCTGTGAAAATACACCGGCGAACTATAATTCCAGTCTGTAGACGTTTAACCAACCCAGTATGCTGTCATGCACCTCTCGTGTTATCTGAATTCGTCATGCCCGCGTGAGGACCTCACATGTACTAGTGACCCCATTACCTGATACACGGACCGCCACGAGTATTTTGTGTTCGACCCATTGTATGTAACCCGTACAATCACGAACCGCTCACACGAGATATGTCGACAGCTGTGACCTGTCGCCGTACGTCCACTGAACTGTGGAGCCTAATCACTGACCGCATTTATGTTGGACATAAACAAGCACGAATGCACCGTCTTTATTTCATAACAAATGGTAGTTTGCCGCATTCTGGACAATCATCTTTTGATTCGACACATGGTAATATACTTAAACGCTTTACTTATTATTCCAATATTTATTATGTACCGGTAATCTTCCAAACACGATCACTCTCGTCAGCATAGTGGTATTCACAAACACGTGTGTCGTGATCGTCGGTCCGTCTGTCTGTGCATCTCAAATCAAATACTGGATATGTCATAACGTACGCCTTCAGGTCCACGCGTCTCCTCTTCCGTCTGTCCGCTCGTCTGTTCGTGTTGTTTTCCATATATACCATACTGTTGCGTATTTTATATTTGTAGATTGCTTTAGTGCGTATATTTAGGCAGTCGACCATCGAACAACCATCTCTTTAAAACGCCTCATTCTATATATGTCAAATTACATTTTTGTTTTGTTTTACACAATTAACCTGTATAGTCATGTTGATATAGAAACTACCATCGGTGTTTATTCCCTTTATGGTCGCTATGTCGCGATGCTTGGGCCCCATAACGTAGAGAACTAATATATTAATATATTTATATTGACCCATCAACTACATGCGAGCAACAGCTCGTAAGTAATGATTCCCCCTATCCCGGGATCACTAATAGAGTTATATTTCTTTTGTCTTTTCTTTCCTGTATCTTCTGCTATCTTTCCAATCTCTCCCTCAACTGCACATGACCAAGATAAACTGTGTATCTCACACCAACATCTTAAACATCCTGATCCAACATTTGTTCAGTGTGTAAATCATATCTGCCAACCGCCGAGCTATTTATATGTTTTGAAATTCATACAATATATATGGGACAATGGTTGATATAATACAATATCGTGCTCGGATTGGCAGCTTTCTGTATTTCAGATAGTGGCCGTTTCTCATAATCACTTAAGGTGACGCGGCTAGATTTCCATTCCATCTGCATGAACCGCCTTTTCTCCTCCGTGGTCGTGACGCATTCGTGCAAGTGATTTCCCCACTGAACGGATGTTTTTTTTGTGTTATTTTGTATCGAATGTATGTTGTGTCAAACCTCTCTCTCTCTCTTTCTCTTTCACACTCTCCCCTGTCTCTCTCTCATTCTCTTTCATTCCCTTTCTCACCCTTAAATTCCGTATTACAATGTAATACCGTATCTCAATCCTAAATAATATTCCAATCAATCAAATCTATATATCCCGTCTGCTTTACCCCAAGTGATATTTTTGTCACTTGAGGTAACATTTATTCCACGAGAAGAGGACTTTAAAAAAGCATTTTGCTTGTTGTCCAATCCTCTTCATAAATCTATATATTTCTATATGTATATTATGTTTATGTCATATGTTTGATTTTTTTAAATAAATATTGTTTACACCAACACAAACTGCAAGCAATGTTGGTGTATGCGCCAATATATGCCCAACGATCCCATTGATCGATTTTATATGTATAATTACGATGGCTTGAGATACAACAGCCCGAACAAGGGGTGGGGTCCAGATAGAAATCTTGGTAGGATACTCCAATTCACCAGGACCTCTTCTGTACGTCCCTGAACCATGATATACATGTACAACTAGACCATTCCGGACACATTGTGTATATATAAATGAATTATCGTGCTTTATACAATTTTTGTCGATCAAATGAAAGATGAAACGTGTTATAAAGCTCCTACGAGATAACTCGTAGTCGGCACCTGGGATGAAACTCACCAGTGGTCATCGCTGGTGCCAGCTACGAGATAACTCGTAGGTAAATACATATTATGTTTTTTGACGTCTTATTCGACATAGGCCGTACCAATTAGCATATATAAATTCATTTACCATGTCTTACATACGATATGCTTGTACATGTATAGCACTCTTCATCATCTAAGACACTGACAACGTAATTGTATTTACCTACGAGATAACTCGTAGCTGGCACCAGGGATGAAACACTAATAAATTCCGTCCCAAGTGCCGACTCAGTACGAGTTATCTCGTAGTAGTCTTATAACATGTTTCAGCATCATATGACCCGATATTGGTCGAACCATTACTCATACATACGTAAAATATCATCTACTATTGGCAAAATATCAAATCCCATGTTGGCATACGGGATGGAATTACCCATTGGTTTTCGGCAGTGAACGTGTTAAAATGGACATAGTTTTAAAATGTTGGCTGATGGAATTAAATGTCTGTCAGTGTGACATGAATATGTGAACCCATTTTATTTAATTTAATTAATTGAAAGCAATTGAAAAGACTCAAGTGGAAATTAGTTGCACTTAAAGGGGTACTGTACGCCATTTTCAATAAATTCCTGGTGATAACAACGATCTAATATCGATAATATATAGAAAACTAAGTGATTTGAGTCGAAGATGTATTCTGTGAACGTTCAGGTTAATAGGTTATCTTAAAATCAAAGTTATTAATTTGATATAAATTTAATTTATGGCTGGAGCCATAAATTCAATCACGAATTTCCTTGTACAAGACGTAATCAAAATTATTCACGGATAGTGGATTGGGCAACGTGTGGCACATATTACTGTGAAAAAATTATGTTGATACGGGGTGTAAACTCTAGTCACTCACTGCCTAGTAACTATACAATGACTTTAATGACTATATGGCACTGGTATGCATATAATACAACATTTACGTGACACATTTTCTTGAAAACTGTCCAAAAATTACTCGACAACGACAATTGGTATTTTCGCATTCCGGCTAAGGCCTAACAAAAAAATACATTTGTTTCCGCTAACGAGCTGAAAAAAATTAGGGTAGGGTCTTTTAAAATAACTGTATAATACTTGTCAATAACCCAAACTATGCACTTCTAAAGCCCCAATCATGTTAACCCAGATGACAGAGAAACTATAAACTCTAATTCAATCTTACATATGCTTTAATATTTACATATATACTAGTCTATATACTAATATAGTCTTTGATAATCCTAATATTTCCCATATGGTCTGGCGACAACTGGAGTCAGTCCAGCACCACTGCACTGTTCACATATTGGAGTGACCGTCTTGTACCGATCTCTTAATGATGGCTTCAGAACACCACCTTCTCCTCCGCGTTCAGTGAAGGATTTAGGTATTTTTTGAGGACACCTGTTTTTGGACAATGATATATTAAAGGCATAACCTGAAGGCCTGGGCGGAGGAAGGTTTGGGGGGGGGGGTGAGCCCCCCCCCCCCCCTGCTGATGGGGGTAATCACCCTGGAAAATTTGTGAAAATCCATTGCATTTAGAGCTAATCTAGGGCAGAGTCAGTATTTTGAATTTTACTGAGAGGTCAATTTGATCAAGTTTCTCAAGCATAACTTTGGAAATTGTTTATACCCCTTTAAAAAAAAAAGGGGGGGTATACTGTTTTGCACCTGTGCGTCCGTCCATCTGTCCGATGTCTGTTCATATCATAACTTGAACAGTAGTACTCGGATCGCAATGAAATTAGGTATGGATGTTCACTACTATGAGGACATTAAATAGAGGGTTCCATCGTTTTGTTCGGATTTTCCATTCTAGAGTGTTTCTTCTTTGTTTATCTGGAAATATTGGCTTTTTGGTCTGTCTGGGGTCTATTCATGTCGTAACTTCAACAATTGTGCTGGGATCTCAATGAAATTTGGTATGGATGTTCACTACTATGAGGACTGTCCATTGTTCTGTTCCGCTTTTCCATTCTAGAGTTATTCATCTTTGTTTATCTGGAAATGTTGGCTGTTTGGTCCATCCGACGTCTGTTCTGAGGTCATAACTTGAACAGTAATGCTCGGATCTCAATGAAATTTTGTATGGATGTTCACCACTATGAGGACGTTTAATGGCACATTCAACTGTTTTGTTTTGGTTTTTTGTTTTATAGTTATTCATCTTTGTTTACATGAAAATGCTGATTTTTTGGGTCCATCTGTCTGAGTATAGCAATCATAAGTTATAGATATGCCCACATGGCGGTATGCGCTAAGAGGGTATGCACCGGACGACAGTCGATATCTTGTTTTATATGTATGGATTGGAAATGCTTATAAGATATTGTCAGATATCTTTTGGTTCAATGGACTATGATTATCCTGCTTGAAATGAGACTTGCCATTATCACTCTAATTCATATAATAGGCTATTTTATAAAATTCAAGTGAGACACATACATAATATACTACATGTAGTACAGAAACAATGTCTGTTAAGTTAGTAATTACCATTTATAGTACTAATCTATATGTTAATTTTTCATTTGGTATTATAGAATGCTATCCCACCTGATAACCAGATTGATTTGATCAAATTGTTAATGTTCCTGTGCTGTATTTATTGAAATACTAAAGTCTGAAGGCTGAATGATAAACTAAAACTATTTGAAGTTTTCACAGATGAAAGCTAGATAAAGCCAAACATACTTTACAGTACGGTATGATTCCAACTGTTAAACTTAAATCTTTTTGTAAACTTAAATTTATGATGGCAATATATATAAATATATTAATGTTTTGCATCTTGTTATGATATGAATTGGGACCTAAATTGAAAAAAAAAAATGAAAAAAAAATTAAATATATATTATTTTTTTTGGTCCAATTTTTTGTTTTTTTGCAATGGCAATAAAAAGTTTAGGGTCGGGGGTTTAAAATAGGGTCGGTCGGGTTAGCGGAAACAAACGTCTTTTTTTTTTTTAGGCCTAATCTAAGTCCATTACTTCGTACTCACAGACTTTCTAATGATGGAAATCTGATTACCTTGTTCTAGAAATCAGAGACTATAGAAACCAACAACAACATTTGAGTACAGTATCCCTTTAATCACAATGAATTGGACTTATGGTTAAACGCAATATATCCACTTGCTCTTTATAAGTGTAATTATTTGAAATATGGGCAGCGATTGAACTTCAAGATTGCAAAATATAAGTTCAAAGAGAATTTTTAATAATTCTGCTTGCAAAGTTATTGTCAATTAATTATGATTACAATGGGAGCAATTACATGTATAATCAAGCCTTGAAATAGGGTGTCTGTCATTTGCAGAATGAGGTCCCCAGAGGGTGAATTTAGTGATGCTACCCCGTATAGTGGGCTAGCATCACCAAATTCACCCTCTGGGGACCTTATTCTGCAAATGACAGACACCCTATTTCAAGGCTTGATGTGTGGCAATCACCTGACCCTGAATTATGAATCTCATTTGATATCCTTAGGGTAGGAGTGAAATTTTGAACATTTTGCGCAATTGAATTGGGGTAGGGTGTAATTGAGCAGATTATGTTAAAGGGGGACAAACTGCAGTTATGCAATTATTGTTGTTTAATGTGTGATTATAATACATTTATTAATCCTTTCTTTACTAAATACTCATTGGTTAGTAGAGTCTCTTAGGAAATGTTCAGATAATAAGTTTATCAAATGACCATACTGTCACCATAGACTATTTGTTGAACTTATGAGATATCTAAACATTTCCCGCCACTAAATAGGACTCCTTCTTCACTTTTGTGATCTGCTTATTTTTTTCTGAACCCTGAAACCCCCCCCCCCCCCCAAGATGAATAATAGACAATACCATTGTATATTATTATAACTGAGTGGGAGAATCCATTTAGAATAGAACGGGTTAATTGCTTCTGATTTGTTTTCAGTCATTGGGGATGAAATTTTAAAGGGCCAGACACTCGACACAAATTCAAATTACTTGTGCAAGAATCTTCGATCCTGGGGAGTCAAGGTGTCAAAGGTAAACATGTAACTGATTATTATTATATCTTTATTTCAGACTCTGTTGGTCCATATATGAGTATTTTGTATATGTATATATCAGTAATCATTAATCAATCATGAATATAATATACAATAATTCGTTCCAACAATGAAATATTTTGGAAAAGTATTTTAAATCTGAATTGAAAAACATATAAATGATTGAATTGTTCATATCTTTCATTCTCTCGCGAAAACTGAACACACACTTTCTCCTCAACATTCCTAGCGACAGCATTCGATCATTGACAAACATACCACTTGCACTACATCTTCTTTCATAACCCATTGACATCCAATACGCATTATTATAACACAGTTAATTTATTGAAACAGCGTTTGGTGAATTGTACCCAGAGATGGGCACAGTATAACGGAGAAATATAATGGTGAAATAAAATCATTTTGTAACCATAGGAGATATGGCACAGTAGCATGTTATATTTACGTCTCCGAAACATGCCGAACGTTGCTCTTTAACATGTCTGGGACTATACAATGCACAAGGCTGCACAAGGCACCTATTTTTAGAAGCAAATTAAATTTTTTGAGACTGCAATTTTTTTGGGGATTGGGTGGGATTCGAACCCCGGCCCGTGACGGTGAGCGTGCCTTGCGACTCAAAGTCCGACGTCAATACCACACGGCCACCGAAGCGACCCCAAAAAAGGCTAAGTACTGTGCCATATCTCCTATGGTTACATACAATAGAGACCAAAAATGTGTATATAGTGTCCTAAGTGCAACGTCGGAATACAGCGGCCATTTGAGCTTCCTTTTTTGGGGTTACTTTGGTGGCCGTGTGGTATTGACGTCGGACTTTGAGTCGCAAGGCGCGCTCGCCTTCATGTGCCGGGGTTCGAATCCCACCCAATCCACAACAAATTTGCACTGTTAAAAAATATAATTTGCTTCTAAAATCATTTTGACTTGATTAGAACATTTAGAAAATTTCCTAATTATCATATTAGACTGTATAGAGATAGCACGGTATTGTCGTTCAATATCTCCATCATCTGAAAGGTCATCAGTAAGAGCATGTCCGAGATATTTACAAGAAGTTACAAATGTGAGTTCCTTGCCACTAAGGAATAGTTTCGGAAAAGATCTAATGGGCATGGTCTTAGGAATAAAAGCCATGGCAACTGTTTTAGAAGCATTATAAACTAAGTCTATTTTAGCAGCTTCAGACTCACAGATATCAAGGAGACGCCTGAGACCCATCAGTGATGGGGATATTATGCACATGTCATCAGCATAACACAGGTGGTTCAGAGTTGTTGAACCAATATTACACCCTATTTTAGAATTGTTCAATTTGTTACTCATTTCTTTAATGTATACATTGAATAATATTATTGATACTCCCCTACACTGGATATCTGTTGACGGGTATGTCAAAGCTGTTTGATTTATAAATATGGAAGATCAAAGTTCAAAGCCGCATGGCGGTTTAGAGCAAGGATGGGGCATTTACATGCCTTAAGTATTTTATTACAATAAGTGAGATCACTGATTTGCTACCACATTGGATCCATCCAGCCCCCATTCCTCAGTTTAAGTGTTACGGGTCAAAGCTCTGAAGTAGCATTCCATATATAGAGTTTTGAATATTCATGAATTCCATATATGGAATGGAATGCTACTCCTGAACTGAATTTGTTGAACTGGGCTGGATGGATCCAATATGGTAGCGACTCAGTGATCTCGCTTATACAAATACTTTCCAATTTGATGATTACAAATACAATACTATTCCAACAGCAATAAAATTCTTTTTGGTTACATTGAGTTGAATAATGAAGACATTCTTATTATATTTTGACCTAGTGTGTTTGATATTAAAAAGAGACACAAAATATAGTCAATTTCAAAATAAACTAACATGCATGTATATGGGCTAGATTTGATCAAAACAGAATGCAAGCCCTATTTAACATTGTAAATCATCAACAAAATTATGCCATGGAAGGTCTGGTATCATTCGATTGGAGACATAGAACAATGACATTCTCAAAATAACTTGGTACACAAAATAACCTCAATATTTATTGATGCTGCGCAGCTGCTGCAATTCAGAGACAATTGTCAGTAACTTAGACAGTTAAATTTTAGGCATTTAACCACCCCATCCCTGATAATTATTAGTTTCATTGGGACCGTCATACCTTTAGTTTACCTTGAATGATGAATTTGAACCGTCTTGGGCTTTATTTCCATCCAAGGTCATAAAATGTCAGATGGCGGTTTGAGTCCAAAATACACCTAATAATATCTGTTTAAAAAATGTTCCTGATATTGAACTAGGTCGTTAAATGCCTGAACTACATTTCTACGAGCATTAAATGTAACAAAAAGACGCGTTGAAGTCATAAAACGAAATACAACCTTGAACACAATGTATGGGCCCCGTATAAAAACGGTGCCATTTTCATTCATCAGAATTCTGGAATCGGAATGATATACAGTAATGCTCTAAGTAATCGACTTCTTAACCACAGCAGAATTATGGGTAACTTTTCAGGATTTAGTCGGAAATATGGCTTGTTGCCATTCATCGGAAAGCTCCCCCCGATACCTTTCCGATGAATGGCAACAAGCCATATTTCCGACTAAATCCTGAAAAGTTACCCATAATTCTGCTGTGGTTAAGGAGTCGATTACTTAGAGCATTACTGTACATGGTATGGAAAAGGTTTCTCTTTGTTTTAATCATCAAATGAAGTAGACCGGTAGATAGCTCTAGATTTTCTAGCTCATCTACAGATGCAATTTTTTATGAGGCTGCTGAATAAAAGTTAATAACGAAATGATCACAAATTTATCAAAAAGTAGTCATTGACACATTTTTATACTTCATAGATTTCAGTGATAGGTGACGACATTGACAAAATAGCTGAAGAGGTTTCTCAGTTTTCCAAGACTCACACACATGTTATCACTTCTGGCGGTATCGGGCCAACTCATGATGATCTCACATTCGAAGGTAAGTCAGTCAGCAATTTTTGGAGTTTACTCAAGGAGCTTTAGATGACTTGGTGGTGTCTATGACTGTCATGTTAAAGACATATTATTTGCTTATTTCGCAACTTCAAAAACTGATATTTTACTACTCAGCCACTACACCCATTTGAAGAATGCACCATTAAACTAATATTGTCGAAAAATTCAACAACAATGGATGTATCTTTTCGACATCTGAACTACACAAAAATGTAAAGAAACAGTCTGCCAATCGTCCCGAACAAATCGCCAAATAATAATCGAGAATGATTTTACTAACGAGAGTCACTATATTTTATTCATTGTGATAGAGTAACGTGTGCTGGCAATTTTCATACAGAATTCATTAGATTAGTAAATTCTACGATACTAAATTTTAGGGCTGTAACAATTTATTGTGAATCCAATGTATCGCGATGCGCTATCAAACAATATGTTTATCATATCGTGGCATGTGTATCGTGATACAGTAAAAGAACAAAACCACCAATTTTTGCTCAAGTTCCCATGTCTATTACGTGTATTCTACTCGTCTAGCTAACTATTAAACTGCACTTTAGTTTAAAATTAACTGTATCGCGAGTTATAAACATGTTAATTCAGCTGGTATTCATTTGGGAACACTAATTTAGTGTATCATGATATGTATCCTATCGTTGGTCATGTATCGTGATTCGTTGCATCATTACTAAATTCTGTGTTGGAATTGACAGTGTGTTTTCTCCAGTTATAAAGTCTGTCATCCCATCCTCCAGCATGTGCTCTTGAAGAATTTCTTTATTTTCTGTGTTATAAGTTTTCAAACAGATAACCTTGAAATTATACATATGCCAGATTTGTAACTATTGTTTTTACTCTGCAATTGGCATTATAATTTTATCAATCTATAATTATGTATTTATGAATAATGGCCATTATAATTTTATCAATCTATAATTATGTATTTATGAATAATGGCCATTATAATTTTATCAATCTATAATTATTTATTTATGAATAATGGCCATTATAATTTTATCAATCTATAATTATGTATTTATGAATAATGGCCATTAGAATTGAGGATGTATTTGATTTTGTGATCTTCCTTGTGAACCATTATGCCAATTGCAATGTGTTTGTTAACCCTTTGAGTGCCAGGGGCCGATCTCATTGGCCCTAAACCTGCAAAATAAGTCTGTTAAAGAATATAAGAATAAATTATTAAAATTGTTAAAAAAAAAATGGGTATATGGGTTGATACAAAAATCGACCTGGCACTCAAAGGGTTAAAGTGGTATGCTAATTTTAAATTTTTATTATTTAATTCTCCGAGACCCCTATGTTTGTTTGGGAAATAAAACAAACACAACATAGGTGGGAAGCCCCCAGAGGGCACGGCAAATTTTATAATGTGCTCGAGAAAAGTAATATAAAGTTGTTTCGTTCCGTCCGACTGCGAATATTGGCAACATGTATAATTATACATGTTTTTAGTCTCTTCCAACACCACTGACCCATCGACGTGATAAACTGAACTTTATTGCATGCACGACACTGCATCACTTATTTTCTATAATTAGTATCACTATATACAACAAGAATAAACTCATAACATTTTAACCATCAGCAATACAGCCGATGCCAAATCGGCTACTGGTGAACTATCATGTGACAAGCGAATCCGCGAACAAGTATCAGTGAACCAGTACACTAACTGGTTGAATTCAGCAGACATCCCGCCTACATAGGTCATGTACCCTGCAATTTCAAGCACATCATCAAGCACATGGGATATTAGATCCTTCCACAATCCCGACGTATGCAGCAACATTCAGCAATACTGCTGAAAACACGTCGACAGCTTCAGGCATATGGCACAAACAGCTATCATAGCGATACCGCTTATACTAGGTACACATCCTGCAATTTTAGGCACATCATCAAGCAAATATGGGATATTAGATCCTTCCAAGCTCCAGACGGCACTTAACGATAGCTGAATATGAATAACTATATAACACATCTTGTGAGCACACCAGCTTTGTTGGTCGATACCAACGAAAGCAGATTCCAGCTGGTCAAGAACGCTCGCACCGAAATTCCCAGATCCAGACTTAATTTACTAACATTGAAGCCCGGACACCAATTAAGGTGGAACGCACTCGTATTAATTGATCGTGAAATCCACTGACTGTATTTATATACATATATACACCACAACCAATATCCGCAATCGACGCCGAAATAACTAGAAAAGAAAGAAAAAACATCCAATATATAGGCATATATATAAGGCTTATGGAGACAGGACTCCATATGAGTGGTCATTGCTTCAAATGCTTGCTTCAGTGAACGTGAACAAATTCTCATTTCTTATCGAAATAGCAATGTGTCGCTCGACATGAATGCACATCATATAACACTGCATGAAAATATTCTCATAGAGTATGTCATGTAACACCCGAAGGCTGCCTGACTAACTTAACCTGTTGAAATATATATTTTGGCAAAATCGTGGTGATGCGTAGAAACCAAATTTCTTGCAATAGACTTAGTTCCAATACATGTATATGTGCACTGATTTTATGAATACTCATCAAGCTTATATATAAGGATTAACTGTCATGTGGACTGTTTTTATGGAGATGTAACCGTGAGGTAAGTGGACATAACTTGTGTGCTTACCTCATGGTTACATCTCCATAAAAATAGTCCACATGACAGTTAATCCTTATATTTATATACATTTAGCGAAAAAGCCACTTTTGTAAATGTATTTAAATCGAAAAGTGTATTGTGACAAAAACAGCCCAAAATACCCAATAGCACCCGTGGCAAAAGTTAATTGGAACAATTTCTCTTCATATTGAAACCCGATGATGTATTAAGTCAATCCTGCGCGAGTCCAAATGCGCCCAAAACATTACGCGTTCGTCTTTCCAAACCCAATGACGTATCGATGGTGTTATGAGCTTGGTGTTATGAGCTGTTGCGCATTCACCGAGAAATAACTGCAACTAGCCACGTGGGCGCCGACCAATCAGAATGCTGGATTTAGTGATGACAACACTTAGTATGTAAATATATATGCTTAAATAAATAACCGCTCGCTGCGAATCCCCAGGTGCGAATGATCCTAGTTCAATCGGCACGGATTGACATTTCCTCGCACAATCCGTGCTGAGTATGTCATCTACGCGCACTCATGCGCTAGAAGCTAACAGCTTGATTGCCCAATCAATCGTTAACCCCTTGGAGAAATCAGTTTCATTCTAATTCGTCCCTCAAACGAATAGAACTATATCTCATATTATTACTGACTTTCTTAACAACATGCCCCTGTTTGAATGGAAGTGTTTGACAGTGCAATTGTATATATGTCATTTGTCTCTGTCGCGTAACTGATTACATACGATCTGTATTTACAGGTGTAGCAAGGGCATTCCATCAACAGCTGAAACCACATTCAGACATTGTTAAGCTATGTAAGAAGTACTTCGGAGTGGAGGATCTTGATGACCCCAAGTTGAAATTAGCAAATGTACGTATTAATATACATGTATGTTCATCAAATCAACTGATGAGAACCCTGAGCATGATTTCTATATGAGAATATACTCCCTGTTGTTCATAAATGTTGTCCAGTGTATCATATTAATTTTACCAGTCCGTACAAAACAGGAAAGAGTAAAAAGTATGGATTACCAAATCGCCATTTAAGAAATAATTATTGTTTCGATTAAGGTTATGGAGTTATAACCGAAAAGTTTAAAGATAGTAAATTCTATAACGTGCGTAGTGCAGTTATAGAAAATTTATCTTCAAACTTTTCGGTTATAACTCATAACCTTAATCGAAACAAGAGTTATTTCTTATAATTTAATCTGTCATTTCACAGGAGAACCACCAAAAGTAGAAGTAAAACGAGCGTATAACATTGAGACTATTTCCGACAAAAAAGACACGTTAAGTTGAGAGACACCTGTCACTCAAAAGTGGTGCTCATCGAGTTATGAAATCGCATCGGGAATTCAGCGTATTTGATTGGGGGGTGAGTAATCAAGAAATTTTGGTTTAAATGTGTGACAACCAATGGTTTTACAGTATTATGTGGATTGAGAGCTTATGATTAAATTATAATGACTTATCAGTAACAATGTGAGTCCGCCAGGGAATATATTCCCTTAACCCTTTACCCAACAAACCGGCCAAAACCGGCCAAATAAAGCTTCAACAGCCTAAAATATCTTCGGTCTGTCTCAATAGAACCATACAAATATGGATATCATTGGAACCGGCTCCTTGACCACATTGTGATAGTTACAGTTATGCCCTGTGCCAATGCATTCTCTTATATATGCGAGTCGACCATAGGTCGCCTCGCATATATAAGAGAATGCATTGGCCTAAAAAAAATATTTTTTAACACTTTTTACCAATTTTTCTTACATTCTTTAACAATTTTATAATTTTTAATGTGTTAAGCCAATGCATTCTCTTATATATGCGTTATATATGCGAGGCGACCTATGGTCGACTCGCATATATAAGAGAATGCATTGGCACAGGGCCTTTTTGTTGGGTAAAGGGTTAAGTCGGCGGTGTACAAAACGATCCCAGGAAGGAACTTGTTGAAGTAAACCAACAATGAACACTTTTATTTTAGGTGAAGTTTTATTTTATTATAGTAGCACAAAATAATGTTAATTGAGTCTATTATATACATGTTTACATGCATCAGTTATAACTTATATTTCCTGTTAGGTCCACCAAAGTATAATTGCACGCCTGGATAAAAAATCAGGCGCACGATAAACTGTGAACCTGCATTTTTCAAAATCGAAGGACAGGTATGTTATGTTATGTCAAAATTAAATAGAAATAGTAACACCTTGCCATGGAACATGAACGATCAATCAGAACTTCAGATGCTGGTGTGTTTTCATCATTGACATCACCTGTCAGTTTATTGATCTTACAAAACATATCTGCTCATTCATAAAAGTTGAGTTCTGGCATATGCAAGCCTGAGTTTAGTGTGCCTGTCATTTGCAGAATGAGGTCCCCAGAGGTGAATTTAGTGATGCTATCCCGCTTATGCTTAAGCCTCATCTTCTCTGGAAAGTTTCTTTATTCATGTATTATCAAATTTCTATAGAAACTTTTTCACATAGATTCTATTTCCTTTTTAGTTTAGTTTATCTATATCCCCAAAATGGCAGACGACACATCACATAATCGAGGTTCCCAATGGGTGTACATCACAATATTCACCATTTGGGAGCTTCAATCTGAGTATATCTCCCGTAGGAGATGAGGCCATGCAGAATGAGGTCCCCAGAGGGTGAATTTAGTGATGCTAGCCCATTATCTGGGATGATAGCTTCTCTAAATTCACAATCTGGGGGCCTCATTCTGCAAATGACAGGCACGCTAAACTCAGACTTTGTTCTGGCATATATACAATGTGGATTCTTCAACTTTTGACAAGTCCAGAAAACTATTGAGGTATTTATAATTATTAATTTCTTTAAATAATTTGCTGTACGTTGGTGGATATTCTGTATTCTCACAGATTCCAGAGAATGCAGAACTGTTGTACCCAGTCAACAAACATGGAGTGAAAACCAACTTCCCTGTTGTGAAGGTTCAGAACGTGACGTTACTGCCTGGAATTCCGTCAATTCTTGAGAGAACATTCCCCATGCTAGAGGTGAGGTATGGATTTATCAGGTCAGCCACATCCTGAATTCCACTATTATAGAGGTCGTCCACTATTATAGTGGTATATGACCATTACTGTTTTGTGAATTTGATAGAAGAGGGATAATCCAACATCATATTTCACACAAATTATTGAAAATCAGTGTCGCATTAATTCGGTATTATACATATATTTTGTCCAGAAGAATGATTAATCATGATCACACTCAATAAGCAACTCAATTAGCATTCGATTAGTTTAAATATTGTCAAAAAGGGGCCAGTGAGTCATCCTGTTAGGCCAAAAACAAAAGTGTTTTGGTTGTCGGGCAATTTTTTTTTCAAATCAATGAGGGAGGGAGGGTTTTATTTTTATTTTTTATTTTTTTCTGCGCATAGTAAGCATGGACAAAGATACCTTCCTCTATCTAGTAATAACCAGAAAGGTAGAGGGAACTGTTATGCATATAAACTCATTTAGTCTTATATAAAAATGACATTGTACTACCAGTGTATGACTGGGATTACCTAACAATATATAATGCCCCTGACATTAACTACTGTTATTGTTGTCTAAAAACTGATACCTCCCCATTTTAATATGTGATCCTGAATTTAGTCCTGTGCCTTTCAATTGTATAAAGTTACAATTAGTGTAAGTTGTTCACAATGACTAATTGTAAGAAGAGCATGAGGATCAGCTAATCATTTTCTTAATTGTAGTCATCTACTTCATGTTGTAAGCCTGCAAGTCACTTTTTAACACATTACATGTTAGAGCTCAATGCACACTAATATTCAACACATATCTGCTATGGACATGTTGATAAAATCCCCAATTTTTTTTTTTTCCTTTTTTTTTTCCGTAAGTTTTTTTGTCATAACATCAGGCATTGCAATAAAAAGGCCTAATGCGGCCCTTTTTATTCAATGCGGCGGGGCCTGAGAACCAAATTTTTTTTTTTTTGGCCTTAATGTCATTTAGAAAGGCATATATTAGTAATAGTATTGAATAACAAAGTTGGCGCAAAATATCGCACATCGCATTTTGTCGGAAGACTGTTCATTCGCTGCAATATGGTTAAGAGTGAAATTTGGCTGTGCACAAGTATGCGCCATCTTCTATTCCCGACGCAAATACAGGAAACATGAATATGTTATGGTCATATACCACTATAATAGTGAAATACCACCATAATAGTGGAATTCAGGATTGCCTGACCTGTTTATGATGGCATAATGCAGGAACCAGCCAAGAGGGCGACTTGGGAGACATCTTTTCCCTGAAATGTGCCTCTTCTCCCTATTTTTGTCCCAGGGAGAAGTGACTTCTCTCTAATGTACCTCTATGCATATGTCCCAACATCATATTTAAAGTATATTTACAATTTTATAATGGTGTTCTTATTCACCATAATGGTTTTATAAAGTTTATAAAGGCTCTTGTGTTGCATAATACTTATTGGATTATGTTGGGCTGTAAATTGAATTTCAGCCATTCTTACTTCTCCCTGATTATAGTCCACTTCTCCCTAATAACAAACTTCTCCCAATTTGAAACCTCTAGGCGGGTCCCTGGCATAAAGATGGGCTATTTTGACAATCGACTCAGGGCTCAAAATACATCTAATTTTGCGAGAATCAAATGCTGAATCAGGTTAGTCATAAATAACTGAAAATTGAAAAGTTTCGCGAGAGTCATTAAGAGAATCGACTGGGTGATTCTCGTCAAATCTTAAGGCCACATTGATAGCAGGTATAACTATATTTACCTTGATCATGAAAGCCAGTGCATTCTCTCATATATGTGAGACTCACATATATAAGAGAATGAACTGACACATGGTCTTTAATGCTGCACCAGAGCAGCTCCCGTCATTAAAATAGTTAAATAACATGTTCATCCATGCAACTGAAATTAGGGGTTCAACACGGGATAATCAGCTGATAAGAGGCTACTTTCTCTTCACTCAATTGAGTTTTACAAGGACTAACTCCCCTCATGAATTATGTCACATGATCATCAGCACCAATTGATTGCTCTCTATGTAATATGCCATATTTACAGTCCATGTACAGGGATCCAAATTCAAATGTCGTCACAAGAGAATTTTATGTGAACCAGGACGAGGTTTCCATTGCTGACATACTATCAGATGCAAATGACAAGTTCAAGAAAACAGTTGCATTAGGGTCCTACCCTGACTGGGTATCAAGGTCAGTTATTTATTCCACACCTGTTGGCATGAAACACATACAGTAATGCTCTAATTAATCGACCCCTTAACCACAGCAGAATTATGGGTAACTTTTCAGGATTTAGTCGGAAATATGGCTTGTTGCCATTCATCGGACAAACTGGAACTATTTCTTGTTGACTTTGCCCAGAGTGATCAAATTATGTACATTTCATCAACAATCTGCTTCTGTTACCCACCCCAGTAATTGATGGTTTATCATCAAATCTAATAACAATTATGATAGTTATAGTAGCACTGGATGTCAAAGTCAAGAATTTGGCTGACCTGATACAAGCAGTGTTCATGCTGGGCCGAAAAATCTTTTGCCCATTTTTTTGGCCAATTCTGATTTTTTTTGGCCAAATTAAATCCATATTTTCTGGTCTCACAATTAATGGATTATCTCTTTAAATAACAAATTTGAAAAAGTATCGTGAGTATAAAATAATAAATATGAATTGAAGACCCCTGCCTGGAAATGTTTCTATCAATTAGTATTGATTTTATTTCGAATATTTTGTTATGAAATGAGATGAATAAATGGGATACTTTATTGTTCTTTTTTTAGAACAAACCATTCAGGCGATACCGTATAGTGATAGAGATCATTAGGGTGTTCCCAAAGCTACGTTCCGAACATGAAATGCCCCAGATTGATTGTTTGTATTGTTTCATTCCATAGTTATGATCGATAATGAGTCTAATTAACGTTTATTTGTGACAAAATTACACAATAAAATTTCTGGTCTCTGTTAACAGTATCCACTTCTGTTCGTTAGCTAAACAACCACACGTTTTTAGGCCAGGAAATATTTGAATATAATCAATATTAATCAATAGAAGCATTTCCGGACAGGAGTCATCGATTCATATCTAATATTTTATACCCCGGTAACTAATATTGCATGTTTACAAAGAGATAGACCCTCTTTAACATCTAAGGCCACGTTTTTTTGATTTTGTGGTTTACGGATTTTTTCTGCCATAATCAACTTGGGTAGGACGAAAAAAAATAAAAAATAAAAAACTGAAAAATGTGGGGTTTTTTTTGGTTTGTAAACTCAATTTTAGCTCACCTTTTAAAGACGAAGATTCAAGTGAGTTATACCCATCACTTTTTAAGGTATCCTCAGAAAAGGTGGCCGCTCAATAGTCCCGAACTATCTTATTTCAGATACACTGAGAGTAATATATGCAGGACTGATGTGACAATGGGGCTTTCTTATTAAATAGATTGCCACACTCCATATTGTATATATCGGTATAAACCAAAGTTTGGTCTCACTTTCTCATGCTATTTTGACTAGGTGATACCCTGTCATGGGAGTGGCTAAAATAACTCGTTCCCATATACGTGTCAATGTACACAGCAAATTTCAAACAGATTGGACGAAAATGTGGGCTATAGTCCGTGCTAAAGGATTTAAGTGCAAAATCCTATATGGCCGCAGGTGGCTATGTTTTTTTTAAATGGGCATGACAAAAATCTCTCGTTCCCATCTACGTGTCAATGTACAGAGCAAATGTCATGAATATTGGATGACAAATGTGGGCTGTAGCCCGTGCTAAAGGATTTAAGTGAGTTATATAAAAGGAACGAAGTGACCTGTTCCCGTATTAATCCAAGTATTTTGTTTGCATTAGGCCTAAATTTCTGCAGTAATATATAAAGAAATGAGGTGCCCCATTTGCAGAAATACTTTTACCAACACATGTTTTAGCTTTAATTTCTCCCCACCATGAAAACACATCCACTGAAAAAGTGTGAAAAATTATTGGCTGTTTTGGGGACAAAAGTCACAAAACACATGCCACAAATTCGTTTTAATACAATGAAGGGATACATACACGTTTGTATGTCGGGTTTATCAATGGGACATTTAATTTCAACCCTTGATTTCTTTAACAAACAAGCTGCCGCTTGTATAAATGTCAACGACGAACGATTTTGGATTAGTCTCGTACCTGACTCAATCGTTTGCTGGCCTGGGTACTAGGATATTTTGGATTTAAAGAAATACTTCGGGTTTGGAAGGGAGGTAACTCACTATTAAATAAACGGGTATATAAAAACACGCACCGGAACATTTCCCCGGAATGTTTTCATTCGACAAATTGGAAAGGATGGGAGGCTGTCACCGGGGGAGGGGTTGTACAAATATAATTTTGACAATCAATATGCGATTTATTCATTCAATATATTTGGGTCGGCAGGAAATAGAAAATAAAAAAAAAATTACAATTTTTTTTCTAGGTCGGGGGTTTTTCCACGCGGTCAGTGGATCCGTAAACCACAAATTACTGTTTTATTGCATTTAGTGGCACATCGTTTGATAGTGCATTGTCATGAGTGCCTTTTGTTACCCATTAAGGTGTATCACATAATCAATTAGCAGATGATCATACTATAAATGTGATTCTCATTTCGCTCCCATTACAAAATAAATTTGGGTTTTTGAATTAGATTTCCGATTCTGGGTTATAAAGATTTGGCCAAATGAAATTTTTTAATGCCGACGTCCGGATCAACCATCCGTCTTTCGTCCGTCCATCTGTCTGTCCGTCTGTCCATCTGTCTGTCCATCCGTCTGTCCGTAGACACTTGCTATCCGATTTGATTACTCAAATATTTTTAATCGGATCGTGTTCAAATTTTATGTGCAGGTTTATGATGACACACTCCTCACCTGTATAGTTTTTGGTATCGATCGGTTGATCGGTTTAGAAAATAATTAACCCTGCACACAAATGCTATCTGATGCATCTAAGTCAAACAATTTTCTTCTGATATGCCTCATATTTCTTACCTAGGTTGTTCTTAGCACGTTCTTCATCTGTATGGTTTTTGGTATCGTTTAGTTAACCCTTTCTGCTCCTGTTTTTAAATAGAATTCATCCAAGCTGTGTTGACTTAATATATTTTTCATCTGATCACCACCAAATTTGGTACATATTGTCCTTACCCCGAAATACAGATCAGGTTCAAATTTGAGTTTGATCTGGTATATTTTAACAGAGTTATGGCCATTTAAAATTCAAGTAACTGATAATGTAATCAATGCCTGTGCTGGCACTGTGACTGAGCTTAGAAGAGAAGAGAACTTTTGGCATAGCACAGAGTGTATTATTGGAAATTGAGTTATGTTTCACTGGACACTAGATAGAGATACTGGTAGATAGCATGGCTATAGCAGAGTCTGTTGATAAAACTGTCAAAACTGTGATTGATGACTCTGTTTTCTGTGCAGTATTTAGTTAAACCCTTTGTTGAAACAGGTTCGTGACATTAGACACTGACTTATAGTATGGGTTTCTAAATCCAATGACATGCTTTTTATGGACTTTTTGTGTTTATCAGTTCATTAGTTTGGGTAAGATTAACCCCATTCTATCCGATTCATAACTCAAACATTTCCCTTGATTATGTTTATAACTCTTGGCATAGTTTATGATAACACACCCCTAACCTGCATAGTGAGGTTCATTTGGTTTATTTGCTTAAAAATATTAACATCCTCCACCAATCCTGTTGACACAATGTGATAACTAAAAAAATTTCACAAGGTCACTATATAAATAATTGCATCCATGTTAATGATGATACATTCTTCACCTGTATAGATTTGGGTAAATATTAACCATAACTTTAATTATATTTCCGCTGTTTACATACATTATATCTTTCCAATGATCAGCTTAGAAGAAAATTAACCCACCCCATTCCATAGTCATACAGTATGCTATCCAATGTAATGAATCTAATATTTTCAATATGACCAATCTCATATCCTACCTCTAGCTATCTGAAAATTCTGCATTAAAACATTTTATATCCAATCATTATCAATCATTTTATATCCTGGTCCATACATCCCTCACTTGTATAGTTGTTCAGGTATTGATTGGTTTTTGAATGGGAAATATTAACCATTTTCTCCCATCTAAATGATCCCATGAATTTTTAATATGCAGCTAACACAAAACTTAATAAAAAAAATAACAATAATAAAAAAAACATAAGATGTTATGTCTCACATTCCAATGTAATAAGCAAATAAATGGAGTTGCTATGATGTTTATCTTCTTAATGTCTTAACTATTTTGTCTTTAACTGCTATGGTGCTTCTCTCTGACTATGGATTGAGCTTAATTAGCTTTATCACTCTATAAGACATATCTGTGTTGGAGTGACCTAATAGGTTGAAATCGAATGCCACATCCGTGTTCCTATAGTGTTTATGTGAGCAAGGTGCCCAATAAGTCTGATTCCACTTGTTACCTTAATAGTAAGGTGTGAATTGTTGAAACTTTTGCACTCATGAAAAGGTTGGTGTAAGGATTTATTAAAATAGCTAATCGGTATTGCCAAGGTATGGGTTAAACATCTGCCGATCGTGATCGGCCTCTCGTTTCAAACAAGTTATTTATTGTTCAATCATAATGTACTGAAATTTTAATTTGCACCATGATGTTGGAAATTCATCTATGATTATAACACTGTTTCATTTTGCATCATATTTTCACAATTAAAGGTGAAAAGATGGTATGTACTCAAGTGTATTATAGCAAAACTGCAGATTCTTTAAAGCTAATTAAACAATTTCTGCAGATGCCTTGTCTCCCAGCTACCATAATCTCCTCCCACTATGAATATGTGTGGAAGCCTAATTTAGATGGTGACAGCCAGTTGAGTGATAACAGCACCAACATTTTGTAAACCTTAATTTTGTACCACATATTTATGGGATAAACATACTCTGCTGAGTTGGACATTCTGAGATTTGAGCATGAGAACAGTTTGTGAAGAAGACGGCTTGCTCATTGAACTGTTTTCATTCTCAAATTCCTGAATCCCCAACAAAATGACGAATTGTTATCTCCATTGTAATTCAATTAAAGTGATGTGAAACACTCCGGTAGGGTGATCAAATAGAAATGGAGAATAATCTTGCTCAAAGTAGTTATGTTTATGAATATTGATCCAAATTTACAACACACACCGTCAGTCATATATATTTATTAAATGTAATGAGTATCGATGGCGAAATCAATTGCGTTAGTTTATCGGTGATTGTTGCGTCCCGAATCGAGATGTAAATATTTACAATTGAGCTTAGTTCAGACGGTGTTTTCTATGGAGTTGTATGGTCGATTTCTTTGAGATTTTTGGCGATGTTAGTACTAATTTATCAGTTTCACGCACCCGAACAAGTCCATAATATGTCTTTAACAAAATAATTTAAAAGAAAACGCACAAAAATCACTTTTCATTGGCATTCCATACCATGAAGTGAATTCTCCTTTTTCCGAATATCAAATTTACCTTCCACAGGGTTACTCGGAACTGCTCCAAATATCTTCCTGTTAATCAGCTTAGAGCCGGAAATCCCTCATGCAATAAAGCATATACAAATTTCCTCAGGTGAACATTGAAGATGACGTCTATAGTAAATACCTTGTGGTTGCACTCAATCATGTGACCTCTAGCTGCGCAATGATGTAATTGACAGGCATTGCCAATCACAACTTGCTACACTTAAAACTTGTGACCCCATCCGCGGGCAATGCTGGTAAATGGAAATCAAAATTTTCAATATCCGACTAATCAGAATGAGTGTTTTAGCAACAAATATTGAACTTAAATTAGAATGCTCTTCCTTTTTATAAAAAACAACATGATAAAAACTTCACTCTGATCATTATAGTTATTGAACAAATGAACATTTTTCAGTTTGAAACTAATACTAAGCTTGAATTTAAAATTGGTGCAGATGGAATGGTTAACCCTTTCAGTGCCAGGTCCGATTTTTGTATCAACCCATATACCCTGTGCCAATGCATTCTCTTATATATGCGAGTCGACCATAGGCCGCCTCGCATATATAAGAGAATGCATTGGCCTAACAATTTTTCATCATTTGTTATTATTTTTTACAATTTTTTACAATTTTAATAATTTTTTCTTATATTCTTTAACAGACTTATTTTGTAGGTTTAGTACCAGGGAATCTTACGTTTTTCATGGGCATCAAAATTATTACTATGAATACTTGGTGATAGTTTTGAGTTATAACATGCCCCTAAGGTTTTATCCAGTTTGTTTTTAAATTCGCTATAGCATGCTTAAGCATACCCAAAATAAATTCAACCCAAAAAAATCTAACAAAAACAAATAAAAATATTTTTATTTTAATTTTTAATTTTTTTTAGGGCCGATTTTACAGACCGTAAATTAGGGCCGATGTGATCGACCCCTGGCACTGAAAGGGTTAATGAATGTGCCACTCTAGTCTATAAAATGCTAAATAATTTTTAGGTCAGCATTCTCTCATTGAGCAAATTAATCTTGATTTCAGTTATTATAAAGTGAAATTGATTTTGGAGTCTGAGTCACAGGAGCAGATTAATGAAGCATTTCAACACATAACAGAGAGACTTCAACCTGGTGAGTGCATATTCTTATTATATTACATGATCCTACCATTACCCTTATTCAATTCAATAAATCCATTCTACAAATAGAGGATCTGGATGAGTTCGTAAATGCCACTATAATCTGGGGACGGGTTGTAGATTCTATTTATTACATGATCCAAAACATCAACAAACATACTTAAATCAACAAATGGGACACAAAACTAACATTGGCTTCTATAAGGCATGCGATGACATTTCAAATAACTATGTATTGCCTGGGTAAAGAAATAGTTCCAGATAAATAATGACTCTGGTGTACTTAATGGTGTTTTCATACTCTTCATTCATTATAGTTTGTTGGAAAAATATTGGAAGCCATAGTATTTTGAGAAGTAGCATACGGAATGTAGAGAAGTAGCATTCGGAATGTAAACCGACGACAAACCGGAAGTCAAAGGTCACCTGGCACTATTTCCTGTTATTAAACAAATGTTTAATAATTAAACGAACGTTTAATATCACAATTTGTAGAATGGGTTTATTGAATGGAATAAGGGTAGGATCATGTAATAAAGTGTGATATGCAACGTTGCATAACAGGAAATAGTCCAGTTTGTCGTCTGTTTACATTCAAAATTTTATGGCTTCCAATATTTTCCAACAAACTCTAATGAATGAAGAGTTGAAAAGTTATTTTATTAAATACTCGCCATTAAATACGTCATGCAATGAGTCTTTATTTATCTGGGAATATTTCTTTACGCGGCAAACAAGGCATAGTTACGTGAAACGTCATCGCAAGCCTTAGAGAAGCTGATGTTAGTTTTACGTGCCATTTGTTGATTTAAATATGTTTTATTGAGGCTTTTAAATGATCCATTATGATACGGTCTACAACACAAAGTGACATGTTATAATTCGAAAATGAATCACATTTCAAATTCCCAGGTAATATCTGAGGGGACCGATATATGGGGTGGTGCCAAGGGGGAGGGGAATCCTTGCAGCTCTAGCAGAGGTCTCCGCACTGCTCTCTGACAGATTTTGTAGACTTCCAAATTCCCCGATAGGGAAATAAAATAATTTACAAATACAGGTAACTCGCAAGTTGCGATGATTCATGTGCTATAGAAATAAATGGAGAAACTGCACTAGCACATACACGTTGCAGGGTTAATTACAATGGAGTACGATCCTATATTTATCCTGATTTCAGGAACGCACATCATCAATGTTTTGGAGCATGCCTTTGTAATGTTAGGGGGACAACAGATATAATGTAATGTCGGTCAGATATTGGACAGTTATGGCTAAATTTTAGTATTTTGGTCCCTTTTTGACATTTGATAAACGTTTTTGTCACTCGAATCTGTAAAAGCGAGTTCCTGGAAATGAGTAAAAAAAATTAAACATGGACTACACCTTTAAATTTTTATTACAAATTAAAAAATTTCAACTTACCAATTGGCATAATTTTGAGCATTTTTCCAGCTGTTACTGATTTGAGGTACATAAACTTTTGTTTTGATGTTAATCATGATAATATTTTGCTTTTCGTCTTGAACTTACGAAGGCATTAAAATCAAGGATTTTGCAACTTTTGTCTGTATATTTCTAAAATTTTCTTCCACCGAGCCCTATAGCCCCTCTCAAGGATAGTAGTCCCTGCATCATAGATATCGTGGCACCACCCCTGACTGATATATGAACAAATTCCCCAAAAGAAACAAATGAATCCTACCTACCCACCCACATAGAACTGAGGGGAGATTGCCTTCAAACATATATTTCAGTAGTGACCTAAAAGCACAAGGATATTAAAGGTGCCTTCAAACAAAGATATTTCAATAGTGGCCAAAGGCCAAAAAAAAATGACCCAATGGAATTCAGAATACAAAAAATATTTTAGACCATGTAACCCTAAACTCAGGTATTATTTTTTTTGGCCTAAAGTTTCATCAATATTCTGTCAGATGTTATCTGTAGACATTTGGAGCTGTTTTACTATTTATTGATCACTTACAGCCATTAGAATCTTTGGTTTATGTAATGTCTTCATACAACTCTCATGGGCCTAATAACAACGAACATAATATTCCAAAATAAAAAATCAATTATTTGTTTGGACAGATGGTTACTTTCAGAAATCAATTTTTATTGTGCGAGGCAGTTGTGAACGAGGGTGTCTAACATTTGCAGAATGAGGTCCTCAGAGGGTGAATTTAGTGATGCTACCCCTCACAGTGAGCTAGCATCATCAAATTCACCCACTGGGGCCCTCATTCTGATTAGGCCTCATCTTATGAGAACTATCTATAGTCTCAAATTAACATTGTTTTTCTTTACTTTTTCTCTTCTGAGAAGTTTCTATTCCCCTAATTTGCAGAAGATAAAATGCATAATCGAGGTGACTAATGGGTGAACATCACCAACTTCAACTCTGATCCTAGGTTCTCCCACAGAAGTTGAGGCCTAAGTAGAATGAGGTTCACAGAGGCTGAATTTGGTAATGTTGGCTGCCGTGCAGGATAGCATCACTAAATTCACCCTCTGGGGACCTCATTCTGAAAATGTCAGGCACACTATGTCCAGACTTGGTTGTGTATTGTGATGATTGGAATATTGATTTATCTTACTCTATAATAATAAATTATATCTGTTGACTTATTGTTATACAAGCCTTGAAATAGGATGTCTGTCATTTTCAGAATGAGGTCCCCAGAGGGTGAATTTAGTGATGCTACCCCGCTACCAAATTCACCCTATGGGGACCTCATTCTGCTTACACCTCAGCAGAATGAGGTTCCCAGAGGGTGAATTTGGTGATGCTAGCCCGCTATGCGGGGTAGAATCACTAATTTACCCTCTGGGGACCTCATTCTGCAAATGACAGACACCCTATTTCAAGGCTTGTTGTTATACAACATGTTAAAGATGGTGTATCTCTTCCATGACACAATTTCAACAACAGAATTTTTATAAATCCTGATTCCAAGGTTTTTTTTATTAAGGTTATGAGTTATAACCGAAAAGTTTGAAGACAATTTGCATTAATGCGCTATTAAATTATTGAAGTTTATTTAAAGACATATTATGTACTTATTTCAATGGATCAAACTGATAATTAAGTAACCAGGTACCTTGCCCAGCATAAGTTTGTAGCATACAACTAATATTACCGAAAATCTTAGTCTCGCTGATCATACACATTCAGAAATCACAACGTCTGAACTAAACATGTGCGCAGTTGTAAACAAATACTCCTACGTTCGGGACATATTGTCGGCGATAAACAAACGGCAATATAATTATACTTAATAGTGAAATTGTGTTCTGCCAATTTGGATATAAAACTGATGAAAATAACTAATTTATTCTGAAACACTATATAACGTCAGGCTCTTCGGGAGGGGACCATTTCATTTTCAGGACGTCAGTGTTCAAAAGTTTGATGGCAATAAATTTGTCGTAGTTGTGTGTCGTTCAGATGTCATTTTTTACGAAATTGTATTATCAGCGTGGTTGAAATTTCGAGCATTTTAGTTAATTGACACATTTTTTCAGTCAGATACTATACTGTCTGGATACTCAATTATCAGTTAGTTCACTGTAAAATAACACGGTTCGTTAGTTCACTGTAATAACACGGTTCATGTACCTATCCTGGAAACTGTAAAATGAACATTAGGAATTCCAGTTTCTTGAAATTCCTGGAAAAATTGATGTTTTTTCAATGCTGAAAAATACTGGAAACCTGGACATTAATTTTAGAAGTAGCTACTAGCACTGTTCTGTCTGATGCAAGACCTCTTTGATTTCTTCAATTAATTTCATGCTGTCAAACCACATATGGAAGTAGTTTGCTATTGATGTGAATTTTTCAATTGCAGTGGATCCCTGTGATTAAAATAGATATAAAATCTTAATAGATCTGTAGTATAAAACATATTTTTTTTAAATACTTTTTATTCGGTGTATAAAATATGACTGACAATATACTGGTTAATTGGTCCCTATTTATTAAAGAACTTGAATTTATCATTTCAAAAATCCCTGAATAGATGCTCATTATATCTTTAAAATATGAGCTTGTAACATCAAAACTGGGCCCACGAGACCTTTAAAATTTACAAATAGTAATATTTCATGATGTTCTCTTCATGTGTTGAGGAAGGCGCCTGAGAACACACTATTTAATGATTTTCACCTTTATTGTATTTCATTCCCATCATGTTTAATTATGAGAGGCTAATATCCGTATCTCCTGAGTTACCATGTATGTCAGTGTCCACGCATTTATGTCCATAATTAACAATGTCATGAATGGGAGAGCTGCATATATGCTGCATTACGTGTTTCCTGTCTGCGTTGCTTTTTATGCCTGAACAGAAGTAGTGATACAATTTAAAACAAGACATTAGATTTATCTTCATAGGGGATCACTCATTCAAAGGTATGGTTATTGGTTTACGAGGTAGTCTTAGCATAAAATATGAGCAAAACAGCTGAATGGAAATATTGTATATCAGATAGCAACATTGTACATGTACTTGCATTCTTACACTTTTAATGTTTGTTTTCTGGCCAGCATATAAACACTGATCATGTCTTATTGTAAGAAGTTAACCCTTTGATAACTTGACCCTTTTTTAAAAATAAATTCTTATCGACGAGTAGTTCCATTAGGAAATGTTCAGATAAGAAGTTCAGCAAATGGCCATAGGCTGTTTATTGAACTTATTGTCTGAAAATTTCCTACCAAATAATATGAATACTTTTTACTTCTGTCTGTCCTCTGCTTCATTACCTGAACCTCCCTCCCAGTGAATAATAGACCATTCCAATGGATACTTTTATAATTGATGGGAGAATCCATTTAGTAAAGAAAGGGTTAATCCTTGCTGCTGGGTACTTATTTTATTCCCATTGTTTCTTTTGTAGGAATGTCAAGCTATAGTAATGCCCTAATTAATCAAATCCTTAACCACAGCAGAATTATGGGTAACTTTTCAGGATTTAGTCGGAAATATGGCTTGTTGCCATTCATCAGAAAGCTCTCACTGAGAGCCTTCCGATGAATGGCAACAAGCCATATTTCCAACTAAATACTGAAAAATTACCCACAATACTGCTGTGGTTAAGGAGTTGATTATTTAGGGTATTACTGTACCTTAGAATGTTTCTCTTCCTGTCATATTTTTACAATGTCTGAACACCCCACAGATAGGAACCATTCCATTATATAGTACTTTATAACTGAACTGGAGAACACATTCAGTAATTTAAGGGCTAAAATCTCTCTGTAGTTGTTGTGTACATAAGTGAATCCTTATTTCAAGACTAAAAATAGGATTTTCATGAATAAAATGCAAATAAAACTGAAGATTGTTTATATTATTTGTGTACATAAGTGCGTCACATTTCCTGCATTGTGCGTTTTCTCTCTGCGTTGCCTTTTATCCTATGACATGATGTACTTTCATCAATAAAGGTATTGTGTTTGATGTAGTGAGTTGATCTTTTTTCAAACATTACAGCCTACACTAGATTTATATTCATGGGAGATAACTCATTCAAAGGTATGGTTTATGAAGGACTCTTATCACACTGCTTATCATGAAAACAATTAGCAAAATGGAACTATTTGATATTGGATATACTGTAAAATAATGACTTCATTGTACGTGTATTTGCATTCTTATACAGAAATAATGTTTATATTCTGGTCAGCACAGACCCTGATCATGTCTGATTGTAAGAAGTTAATCCTTTGATAACTAAATACTGGCTGATGGTTTCCCATTGATTCATTTGTATTAATTTTAAGCTGATGAATTAAATAAAGTGTGTTGATCTTATTTTGGCAATTGTATTTAACACTAATGAATAATAACTAATAATACAAACTTATCACTGACTAACTTTCTAGTAACTTTGAATTTTCCATGACCTGCGAACTTTGTGACAGTGAAGCTGAACATCCCCTTAGAGTGTATCTCTGGCTGTCATCTACTTACAATGTCTGAACATCCCTACATATATGAACCATTCCATTGTGTATTCAGTAATTAAATGGCTAATATCTATGTCTCCTAGTTGTTCTGAACATAAGTAATCACAATTTTACGCCCTTAATTATACTCCCATCCCCATGGGGGGGGGGGGGGGGGGGGGGGGGGGGGTGGGGGGGTATACTGGATTACATGCATCCATCCATCTGTCCGCTCATATATCTCAACCATTGGTAATCGAATATCAATGAAAATTAGTATTCAGATTTGAGGAGGGTTTTCAAGAGAGGGTTCATTGACGTTTTTCACATTTACCATTCAAGAGTTATCCCTCTTTGTTTATCTGAAAATGTTGGATTTTGTCAATTTGCTCATATATCTCAACCATTCGTTATCCGATCTCAATGAAATTTGGTATTCAGGTTTGTCATCAGGAGGGCTTTGAAAAGAGGGTTCACTGACGTTTTTCACATTTTCCGTTCAAGAGTTATGCCTCTTAGTTTATCTGAAAATGTTGGATTTTGTCCATTTGCTCATATATCTCAACCATGGGTTATCTGATCTCAATGAAATTTGGTCTGCAGGTTGGTATCAGGAGGTCTTTTAGAAGAGGGTTCATTGATTTTGCTCACATTTTCCGTTCAAGAGTTGTGCCTCTTTTTTTATCTGAAAATGTTGGATTTTCGTCCGTCATTTTTAGAATTGTCAAGTAATTTGTTCGTTCATCACATTTTTTTCACAATTTGGTTTCCGACCTGCCCATATTTCAATTTTAACTATGGTGGTATCCCAGCACCCATGGTGCAACCTCTTGTTAAATTGGTGTGCTGAGCATATCCTGCATTGTGTGTTTTCTGTCTGCTTTGCCTGACATGAAGTACTTTATCAATAAATGTATTGTGATGGATGTAGTTAGTTGAGCTTTTTCAAACATTACAGCCTAGATCACATCACTCGATTTATATTCATGGGGGATAACTATTTCAAGTACTCTTATCATGAACAAATATTAGCAAAATGGAACTTTTTGATATTGGATATACTATAAAATAATGACTTCATTGTAGTGTATTTGCATTCTTATACACATATAATGTTTGTTTTCTGTCAGCAAAGACCCTGATCATGTCTGATTATAAGAAGTTAACTCTTCGATAACTGAATACCTCGCATATATAACAGATTACATTGGCCAAACATTATTTTAACTTGACCTTGTATGCCATGGCATTCTCTTATATATGCGAGGCTCTCTATGGGAGATTCACATATGTAAGAGAATTCACTCGCACAGGATCTTTAATGCTGCACCAGCGCAGCTCCCGTCATGAAAGATTAAAGCTGTTAAGTTCAATAAATTGTGTTGATCTTATAGGCTGAACATCCCCTTAGACTATTTCTATACCTGTCATCTACTTACAATGTCTGAACATCCCTACAGACATGAACCATTCCAATGTGTAGTCAGTAATTAAAGGACTAATATCTATGTCTCCTAGTTGTTTTGTATCCACAATTTTATGCCCACAGTGAACAATGCCATGAATGGGAGTGCATGACATATCTTGAATTGTGTGTTTTCTATCTGCGTTGGCTTTTATGCTATGCCGTGATATAATTTCATAAAGGTATTGTCACTGATGTAGTGAGTTGAGCTTTTTCAAACATTACAGCCAACATTAGATTTATATTCATGGGGGATAACTCATTCAAAGGTATGGTTTACTGATGTACTCTAATCATAACTAAATATGAGAATGGAACTATTTGATATTAGATATCAAGTAATAACTTAACCCTTTCATGACTGGACCATCCTGAATTTTTGTGAAAACCCTGTGCCATTGCATTCTCTTATATATGGGAGTTTCTCATTGGGAAATCTTCCTTGTAGGTATATTTTGAGATACTTCTTGTGGTAACTTACCAAATTATGTATATATAATTGTGGGGTTTGAACGAGCTACAGTAATGCCCTAAGTAATCGACTCCTTAACCACAGCAGAATTATGGGTAACTTTTCAGGATTTAGTCGGAAATATGGCTTGTTGCCATTCATCCGACTAAATCCTGAAAAGTTACCCATAATTATGCTGTGGTTAAGGAGTCGATTACTTAGGGCATTACTGTATGTCTGTTTAAGCACCTCATAGTCTTGAAGTCTCAAATTAGATTTTGTCGCAACAGAACTAAAGTGTCCTATCTCCATATTTTCATTTTTGTGGGAAATCGAGTTTAAAGTTTTGACCCCCCCCCTTTCTGTGTTGGAAGATAGGACACAGCGGGTATGATAGCTGGTGTAAAAATACTATTATATGATGAGTTTCGAGACAAAACGTGATATCTTGGGTGTAATCATGAAAAAACACTTTGGAGATAGAACAATTTGTGTAAAATTTTCTGTTTTTATTCCGTGCTAGAGTGGTTTTCATATAAATGTGCAAATAACGCCATTTTCTGTCTTATTTTAACCAAATAATTCTCCTAGAATAAGATGTTCACACCCAGGAGTGAGAAAGCATTATTTCCAACTAGTCACTTCGCTGGCACTCTGCCAATTTCGGGTTCCATTGCTTTCTATTGAAGGTCAGAGATACAACATTTTAGCACTGAAATTTACTTAATCACATGGTACAAAATATATAGATTCATTGGCCCAGAGTGGAGATAGAACAATATAGCACTGTCAAAAATGTGAGTTTTTGAGATGGAACAGGTTTACACAGCCTCTCATTCAAATTTGGATCGAAAGATACCAATATCTCATTTTCCTGCCAAAATGGAGATAGAATAGTTTACTTCTGATGCAACAATTTGCTATCTTTCTTCATATTCAGGGGATCAAAATATGTTGATAAATGCATGAAATAATCATACAGTGACATTCATTGTAAGCCTTGCAACGAATTATTAATATGATGTCAATGACATCGATAACCACATCATCTGAGCAAATTGGAATTATTTTATAGTTGATATCAAGTATTCACTTCCTTTATGAATGTATTTACGTTATAAAATATTTACTTCATTGTTCATGGATTTACTCGACTACACATGTAAATTATGGCCTTTTCAATATCTTTGATTTATACACTTTAACCCTTTCATAACGGGAGCTTCCTGAAATTTTGCACAAAAAAAACCTGTGCCAATGCATTCTCTTATATATGCAAGTCTCCCATAGGAAGCCTCACATATATAAGAGAATACATTGGCCTAAAACAATATTTACCTTGACCTTGTAAGTCAGTGCATGGGAGACTCGCATATATAAGAGAATACCCTGGCACAGGATCATTATTGCTGTACCAGTGCAGCTCCCACCATGAAAGGCATAATTGATATCTGGATATTTAAATCCAGAAGTGGAAAATTTTGAGTATATATCATATCATATGACATATCATATCATATCACACATTTCTTTTATAGCGCACATATCACCGAGGTTTCAAGGCGCTTGACAACATTAAAATAATTCCAAAATTTACTGTTCAGACATGCGATAATTATGTAGTCCGCATTGAAAGCTGGTTCATTAGTTCCACGCCTGAATGTTCAGAATAATATTCTGTAAGTAAATGAGTTTTCAAAACACCTTTAAATTCATCATATCAAGGACAGCTGCAGATGATCACCGGTAGAGAATTCCAGAGAGTCGGTCCAGCTATGGAATATGATATGTCACCGAAACACTGTCAATCTTCGGGTACATTAAGAGCATTAAGTCCTCGGATCTGAGATGCCTGGGTGCTACATATGCACATACAGTAATGCCCTAAGTAATCGACTCTTTAACCACAGCAGAATTATGGGTAACTTTTCAGGATTTAGTCGGAAATATGGCTTGTTGCCATTCATTGGAAACCTCTCCCCGAGAGCTTTCCGATGAATGGCAACAAGCCATATTTCCGATTAAATCCTGAAACGTTACCCATAATTCTGCTGTGGTTATGGAGTCGATTACTTAGGGCATTACTGTATCTTATCATTGAGGTATTGTGGTGCACAGTTTTTTGGTGACTTGTAAGTCATTGTGAGCACCTTGAACTTAATCCGCTGGGAAACGGGAAGCCAATGTAGTATGAACAATGTCAGAGTAATGTGATCTTTAAATGGGATCTTACACACCACTTTGGCCATGGTGTTTTGTATTAGCTGCAGTCTCAACATTTGTTTTTGGTTAACATAGATAGTATAGCATATCTACACACATCTTTGTCTATTTGTCTGTTGTAATTATGTTTCCATGAATTATATAAGTTGCATTTATTTCTTCGTAATTTAATGACCCTGTAGGATGGCCATGAGGGCAATTAAATCCATGCTGCCTCAAACATTGTGTCATTATATAACAGAGAAGGTCCGGTTTCTATATATTATCCATCACATATTACTCATACCGCATGGGTAACAGGATTAACAGCCACAAGGTAAACTTTGGATTTAACTCTTTCTATACTGAATGGGTTCTTCCGTTCAGTTATAAAAGTATACATTGGAATGGTCTATCATTCATTTGGAGGGGTGTTTATGTAATGACGACAGACAGAAAAACAGATAATACAAGAGCAGAATGTTTCATATTCACTGATGGGAAATGTTCAGATAATAAGTTCAACAAATGACCTGAACTACTCGTCACTGAGTATTTAGTATAGAAAGGGTTAACCCTTTACCCAACAGAACGGCCCTGTGCCAATGCATTCTCTTATATATGCGAGTCGACCATAGGTCGCCTCGCATATATAAGAGAATGCATTGGCTTAACACATTAAAAATTATAAAATTGTTAAAGAATGTAAGAAAAAATGGTAAAAAAAGATTTTTTTTAGGCCAATGCATTCTCTTATATATGCGAGGCGACCTATGGTCGACTCGCATATATAAGAGAATGCATTGGCACAGGGCATAACTGTAACCATCACAATGTGGTCAATGAACCGGTTCCAATGATATCCATATTTGTATGGTTCTATTGAGACAGACCGAAGATATTATAGGCTGTTGAAGCTTCATTTGGCCGGTTTTGGCCGGTTTGTTGGGTAAAGGGTTAAAGCAAATGCTAAAATACAACATGTCAAGTGACAGGATGATTTTTAGGGAGAAGTCAGCCTATGATGATGTTTATTTGTAAACAGGATAAACGTAACCAGTGTATTGTATTATGAAATATTTTAGTCTAAAATCATAATTATTTGTTCAAAACAAGGTGTGATGTGCGCATTGGAGTACAATCTTGGGAATCAGGATATGTTTATATATATATGAAATAATTATATTTGGACTTTATATGCCACTGAAAGTGTTACTCAAATCCCATAATTTCGAAAAAAACCTATTTAATTAAATTTGATGTGTTTAGTGACGCTATCCTGCATAGCGGGCTAGCATCACAATATTCACCATCTGGGAACCTCATTCTGCATGGCGTCATCTGCTATGGGAGACATAAGACTCAGTTTGAAGTTCCCAAATGGTGAATATTGTGATGTACACCCATTGGGAACCTCGATTATGCAATGTGTCGTCTGCCAATTGGGGATATAAAGAAACTAAACTAAAAAAGAAATAGAATCTATGTGAAGAAGTTTCTATAGAAATTTGATAATAAAGAATCTTTCCAGAGAAGATGAGGCCTAAGCAGAATGAGGTCCCAGAGGGTGAATTTAGTGATGCTAGCCCGCTATGTGGGATAGCATCACTAAATTCACCCTCTGGGGACCTCATTCTGCAAATGACAGGCACACTAAACTCAGACTTGGACTCTAATTGAATCGATAACAATCCCCGAGAGCTTTCCGATGAATGGCAACAAGCCATATTTCCGACTAAATCCTGAAACGTTACCCATAATTCTGCTGTGGTTATGGAGTCGATTACTTAGGGCATTACTGTATCTTATCATTGAGGTATTGTGGTGCACAGTTTTTTGGTGACTTGTAAGTCATTGTGAGCACCTTGAACTTAATCCGCTGGGAAACGGGAAGCCAATGTAGTATGAACAATGTCAGAGTAATGTGATCTTTAAATGGGATCTTACACACCACTTTGGCCATGGTGTTTTGTATTAGCTGCAGTCTCAACATTTGTTTTTGGTTAGCATAGATAGTATAGCATATCTACACACATCTTTGTCTATTTGTCTGTTGTAATTATGTTTCCATGAATTATATAAGTTGCATTTATTTCTTTGTAATTTAATGACCCTGTAGGATGGCCATGAGGGCAATTAAATCCATGCTGCCTCAAACATTGTGTCATTATATAACAGAGAAGGTCTGGTTTCTATGGGTGTATGACACCTCGTCTTATGACAACTCGTCTTATTGACACTTTGCAGCTACGACAAAATGTCTTCAACGACAGGCTGTCTATACGACAATTTGCCGGGGGCACACCTGGTCTTCACGTCACTAAGTCGTAAGACAACATGTCTTATTATTTAGACAAAATTAAGACAAACTTTATAATTATGAATATTGAAAATACGCACTTGGCAAATGTAATTTGGAACATTTTCGCCATTTCGAATAAGTCGCCCACTGCACGTTCAGTCCTGGCATCTCCAATATACTGAAGAATTACGTGTGTAACTTACGGAATAGGAATAGCCCTTATGAATAAGTTTTTCCATCTATGTTGAGAGAGAATGACTTTAGCGGTATATGTGCTAGGTTCCATCATGATTGTGAACTTATGAAGTCATTTGGAAAACGACCACTCATATACACACTCAGTTAATTGGGGGATTTAATTACACCACCCACTCATAAAAATATATGACGAATGCTTGGGGACTTAAAAAAATTTTTGCACCAACAATATGCTGGCGTTATAATTCCATAAAACAATAATATAAAGTCTACTCCAAAAGTAATGGCAATTCACAGTTACTGAGCTAATTGAGACCAGTTGCCCACAAAGACAAACACTCTATAGACATAGTGTCTGATTACCCAAGTGTCGCGTAGACAAAAGGTCGCTGAGCCATTATGTCCCTACGGCAATATGTCGCGTGGACTGTATGTCGCGTGGACCAGTTGGATTAAGACGAACAGTCGTGCACCAGTTTCTATATATTATCCATCACCTATTACTCATACCGCATGGATAACAGGATTAACAGCCACAAGGTAAACTTTGGATTTAACTCTTTCTATACTGAATGGGTTCTTCCGTTCAGTTATAAAAGTATACATTGGAATGGTCTATCATTCATTTGGAGGGGTGTTTATGTAATGACGACAGACAGAAAAACAGATAATACAGGAGCAGAATGTTTCATATTCACTGATGGGAAATGTTCAGATAATAAGTTCAACAAATGACCTGAACTACTCGTCACTGAGTATTTAGTATAGAAAGGGTTAACCCTTTACCCAACAGAAGGGCCCTGTGCCAATGCATTCTCTTATATATGCGAGTCGACCATAGGTCGCCTCGCATATATAAGAGAATGCATTGGCTTAACACATTAAAAATTATAAAATTGTTAAATAATGTAAGAAAAAATGGTAAAAAAAGATTTTTTTTAGGCCAATGCATTCTCTTATATATGCGAGGCGACCTATGGTCGACTCGCATATATAAGAGAATGCATTGGCACAGGACATAACTGTAACTATCACAATGTGGTCAAGGAGCCGGTTCCAATGATATCCATATTTGTATGGTTCTATTGAGACAGACCGAAGATATTATAGGCTGTTGAAGCTTTATTTGGCCGGTTTTGGCCGGTTTGTTGGGTAAAGGGTTAAAGCAAATGCTAAAATACAACATGTCAAGTGACAGGATGATTTTTAGGGAGAAGTCAGCCTATGATGATGTTTATTTGTAAACAGGATAAACGTAACTAGTGTATTGTATTATGAAATATTTTAGTCTAAAATAATAATTATTTGTTCAAAACAAGGTGTGATATGCGCATTGGAGTACAATCTTGGGAATCAGGATATGTTTATATATATATGAAATAATTATATTTGGACTTTATATGCCACAGAAAGTGTTACTCAAATCCCATAATTTCGAAAAAAACCTATTTAATTAAATTTGATGTGTTTAGTGACGCTATCCTGCATAGCGGGCTAGCATCATAATATTCACAATCTGGGAACCTCATTCTGCATGGCGTAATCTGCTATGGGAGACATAAGACTCAGTTTGAAGTTCCCAAATGGTGAATATTGTGATGTACACCCATTGGGAACCTCGATTATGCAATGTGTCGTCTGCCAATTGGGGATATAAAGAAACTAAATTAAAAAGAAATAGAATCTATGTGAAGAAGTTTCTATAGAAATTTGATAATAAAGAATCTTTCCAGAGAAGATGAGGCCTAAGCAGAATGAGGTCCCAGAGGGTGAATTTAGTGATGCTAGCTCGCTATGTGGGATAGCATCACTAAATTCACCCTCTGGGGACCTCATTCTGCAAATGACAGGCACACTAAACTCAGACTTGGACTCTAATTGAATCTATAACAATTAAGGAATGTAACGACATACCATCGTTTACATGGTTTTGCATCAGGGTGTGCAAATTCAAAGTGCGCAAATTTAAAACTTATCAATAAATAATACTGCGCTAATTTAAAGGGATACTGTACTCAAATGTTGTTATTGGTTTCTATAATCTCTGCTTCTTAGAATAAGGTATTATATTATATGCATACTAGTCCCAGATACTCATTTAAATTATTGTATAGTGTCTAGTCAGTGAGTGCTTGATTTGCACGATCATATGTGCCACGCGTTGCCCAATCCACTTTCCGTCAATTAATTTGATTACGTCTTGTACACAGAATTTCAGAATTTAATTTATGGGTCGAGTCATAAGTTAAATTTATATCAAATTATTAACTTTGATTTTAAGATAACCCATTAACCTGAATGTTTAGAAGACATATTTGACTAAAATTACTTATTTTGCTATATATTATCAAATTTAGATCATTTTTATAACCGGGAATTTATTGAAATTAGTACAGTACCCCTTTAAATACAAGTAAAGTGTACATAATTTGGAGGTTCAATTGAGCCACACATATATAAGAGAATGCACTGGCTTACAAGGTCAAGGTAAATATTGTTAGGCCAATGTATTCTCTTATATGCGAGGCTCCCTATAGGAGACTCGCTTATTATGCCCCCGATCTCCGATGGAGATTTGGGGGTATATAGTGGAGCCCTCCGTCCATCCGTCCTTCCGTCCTTCTGTCCTTCTGTCCTTCCTTCCGTCCGTCCATCCATCCTTCTGTCTGTCCATCCGTACGAACGTTTCAACTCATAACTTTGGTTTCGCTAACTCAATTCAGTTGATATTTGGTATGCTAATAGACCAGCCGGGGGGACAAGATTTCCCCATAACTGCGGTTTCGTCCGCCCATTTTTCCAGAGTTACGCCCCTTTTTGGACTTAGAAAATTCATGTTTTCTGCTACATTTTTTGGTTTCCGATGATAACTTGATTTTGGATTGTTTATTTGCAAAACCCGTTTTTTGTGTATTACCAATATCGCAATACAGGTCAAGGTAAAATTTCGGTTCAATCGGATAATTTTTGTGAGAGTTATGACCCTTTTTCGACTTAAAAAATTCAGTTTTTTTTAACTTACATTAATATTGCGTGCGTGTGAGGTCTCTGTAAGGGTTGTCATATTTTAACAAGTCATCCTCTATCGAACTAAATACTTATGAATAACATAACTTTACAAAGTGCCATTTAATAAGTATTTGCACAAACATAAGAAAAATCCTCTCTGATTGTACAGTCGGGGGCATTACAGGAAATTTCAGGAAGTTCCAGTTATGGAAGGGTTCACCCTTTCTACACTAAATTCTCATTGACGAGCAGTTCCCTTAGGGAATGTTCAGATAATAAGTTCAACAAACGATTATTGGTAGTTTGTTGAACTTATTGTCTAAACATTTCCCTTCAATGAAAATGAATCATTATGAACTTCTATTATCTTTTTGCTTGTCTGTCATCTGCTCATTTTTCTGAACACCCCTACAAATGTATAATGGAGCATTCCAATGTAGACACCCATAACTGACTGGGATAATCAATTTAGTACAGAAAGGGTTAAATAATATGTTTTATATGATTCAGGATCGGTAGTTCCGTTTGACAAGAATCCTGTAGACAATGCCATGGACAGAGTATACGACATAATCAAGGACCCAGAAGATAGCAGTCCATATGTTCAGAAAATCAGGAGGGCTGTACACACTATCGAGGAATGTCTATCCCGATATCCGTGAGTCAACATCTATCGTATCCGTAGGTTCTGCCAACTGTACATTGAGATGTTTTATACCATCTTTTTTTTAAAAGGGGGGTTTACTTTTTTGCGCCTGTCCTTTCGTGCATCGGTGAGTGAGGGCGTCCTTACATCCATCTGATGTCTGTTCATGTCATAACTTGAACAGTAGTGCTCGGATCTCAATGTAATTTGGTATGGATGTTCACTACTATGAGGACATTCAATGGAGTGTTCAATTGTTATTTTCGGGTTTTCCGTTTTAGAGTTATTGATCTTTGTTTATCTGGAAATGTTGGCTTTTTGGTTGGTCCGATGTCTGTTCATGTCATAACTTGAACAGTAGTACTTAGATCTCAATGTAATTTGGTATGGATGTTCACTACTAAGAAAATATTCAATAAAGGGTTTAATCATTTTGTTTGGTTTTTCCATTTTAGTTTGTGACAGACTGCTATGGTCAACAATGGTCCAACCAATACAAAGACAGTCAAATCTGTTTACATTTCTCCTTGGTTATTGGAAGACGGCTCATTGCAGTTTGCTACAAGTTACATGTACAACTTACACATTGAACACATGAAATGAACTGACTTACAATTTATATGTACAGCACATAGCCCTACAGTCAAAAGGACTTAAGTTGATTTTGGTCATTTTTCAGGAATGATTAAAAAATTATTTGTTTATAAAATTTGGTTGTTGTTTATAAATTGTATCTAATGTCTGAAGAACGGCAAACATACACCCTTTGAAAATATATAACTTGAAATTCCAGGCTGCGTGTAATCACTTAAAATTGGTTGTTACAACTTTTTGCCCGAGCTATTTTGTTGAATGTTTTTTCAAGACAAGACATTTCGATATCAAAAGGATGCATGTCAAAGCAAAATGTGACATCACGATACGACAAAATTATCACATGTCTGAAAAACAAGTTTCTGAATGAGCTAGAGGTGCGATGTTTTGAAGTTGAAGCCGTAGTGGGAATGTTTTTTCATATGTAAATTAGATTTTTCACCAAAACTGACTTTTTTGACTGTAAGGCGATGTAATCTGTAGTTGCCATGGTCACATAAGTCGGGCAACATTCATTGGCAACATCAACACATTTTACAAGTATAGGATATATTACCTACATGTAAATGAAACCATTTATTGTTCTTAACTCATTGAAGTTTCATTCAACAATTCAACAAAATTATGATTCTTATTATGGGTTATAAAATTGGTCATGAATTATGTTTCAGATTAGATGATATCTGTGTTGGTTTATGTTTCAGATTAGATGATATCTGTGTTGGTTTATGTTTCAGATTAGATGATATCTGTGTTGGTTTATGTTTCAGATTAGATGATATCTGTGTTGGTTTATGTTTCAGATTAGATGATATCTGTGTTGGTTTATGTTTCAGATTAGATGATATCTGTGTTGGTTTATGTTTCAGATTAGATGATATCTGTGTTGGTTTATGTTTCAGATTAGATGATATCTGTGTTGGTTTATGTTTCAGATTAGATGATATCTGTGTTGGTTTTAATGGAGGGAAGGACTGTACTATACTACTTCACATATTCAAGGCTGTAGTTAGAAAGTAAGTGTTTGATCATTGTTAAATGGCCGCAGGAGAAATGATCATGCTGTACTATTTGTCTATTCATCTGCCAGCCAGTATGCCCCTTGTCTATAAGTAATCGTTTTCATTTCTGGATAATTAAGAAATAACTCTTGTTTTGATTAAGGTTATGCAGTTATAACCTAAAAGTTTGAACACATTTTCAATAGCTCATTATAGTAAATTTTTCCGTTCGATTATAACTCATAACCTTAATAAAAATTAGAAGGTAGAAGTAAAACGAGAGAAAAACTCTGAGATTGTTTCCAAAGGAAGTGACACACAAAGTTGAAACAGTCATGCTGTCACTCATACATCTAATATCGATTGATCAAGTGGCGTCAATTCATTGTTTTGATTGGCTAGTGGTAACTGATCACACAATTGACAAGTGCGCTAGGGTAACATGGCTGAAACACGTAGTTGTTATTTTCAATTTCATTTCTTTGCAAATGTTAGCATAAGTCTTGTTGATTTCTCTAGGCGTACCCTGAGGGTTAGCAGTCTGGCATTTGACAGGGCAGTCCTACCCACAGGAATTCTGATCAATGCAACATCGAAAATCCATTTTAAATCTTGTAAAGTATCAAATAGTTTTCATTTAAGAAATGGATGTTAATTTGCTTGCGTTCCATAGAGTATGGATGCAAGTTGGTTTGACATTTTGTGTGGAATGAGAAAGCAACACATAATAATGTCAGACCAACATGAATCCATACTCTATGGAACACAACAAAATCAACATCCATTACTTATTTTCACACTCAACCGTGTCAACTGGCAGATTAGAGGAGCATTAAGCATCAATTTCCAACGTTATTCTCATGACTTGATGCAAGTTGAGTCTACACAAAAATGGATGCAAGTTGGGATCAGCGCGCGATGTCATGTAACGTAATGTCGACCAACCAACGTCCTGTATTCATGTTTCACAACGCGATTGCATATGTGAGTGTAAATATGTACATTTTTAGGCATGCTGTACTTTTATATAGGCATGGTCGTTTCTGCAGTGGAAATCAATCAAGATATTTAGGTTATTGAGAAATAAACTCAGTGGCTAATTGTGTGACAGCAAGCCTTGAAATAGTTTGTCTGTCATTTGCCGAATGAGGTATTCAGAGGGTGAATTTAGTGATGCTATCCAAGTGGTCTAGCATCACCAAATTCACCCTCTGTGAACCTCATTCTTCTGAGGCCTAAACTGCCATGGGAGAGCTAGGATCAGATTGAAGTTCCCCAGTTGAAGTTGGTCATGTTCACCCATTTGTCACCTCGATTATGCATTTTATCTTCTGCAAATTAGAGGATATAGAAACTGAACAGAAGGGAAAAATAACTAAAACAATGTTTTTTTGAGACTATAGATAGTTACCAGAAGATGAGGCCAAAAACAGAATGAGGTTCCTAGAGTGTGAATTTAATGATGCTGGCAGGCTGTGCAGGGAAGCATCACTAAATTCACACTCTGGGGACTTCATTCTGCAAATGACAGGCACACGAGTTCAAGGCTTGATTGACAGCTTATGACTAAATTATTAGGTTATAATCTGAGCAGAGATATTCTAGATACAGAACTGATACAGGTAGAATATATAAACTGGAATGGCGTTTGTAGGCTTGTTCAGACGATATACAGTAATGCCCTAAATAATTGACTCCTAAACCATAGCAGAATTATGGGTAACTTTTCAGGATTTAGTCGGTAAGCTCTCACTCAGAGCTTTCCGTTGAATGGCAACAAGCCATATTTCCGACTAAATCCTGAAAAATTACCCGCCATTCTGCTGTGGTTAAGGAGTCGATTATTTAGGGCATTACTGTAAGCCGATGACAGTCAGAGAAACAAAGTATTCATGTGTTTAGGCTGTTTATTAAAATTATTAAATGATAAATCAATGGGAATGAAGTATCTAGCTGCCTATCAGTTGATATTCAGTTGTCATACTATTTGGCCAAACACCTCTGATTTTAAACTATTGAATTTTCTTCTTAAACAGAAAACATCCAGGTTATGAAAAGAAGCTGAAAGCGCTTTATATTCGTAGTAAGCTTCCGTTCCCAGAAGTGGAAAAATTCATACAGATTTCTCGAGATCGGTAAGTTATTCGTTTATTTCTCAATTGAGGCTTAAAACCCATAACATAGTCGTATAAGAGCGACGTATTTTATCCCAAAGGGTTAACCATATGCGTGAATTTAAACAAAATTGTGTACAAACACAAACATGTTTGGTAGCGAGATCTTTCAATGGTATAGATCACTACACCATAACGCATGACATTTCAGATAAGTAAGCTATACACTGATGTTGCGAAGTACTTAGACGAAAATAAAACATAATTATAAAGTACAAGTATTTTGGCAGTAATGCTATTTAGTTAGCGAATGGGAATAATTTGCAAAGCAGAATCGTGGAAACTATATCTTTTGCCGGAAGGGATGCGCAAAGGGACTGTGTTAACTTTCTTTCCATTAAATTTATCGTCGAAGACCGTAGCTTATTTTGATAACCCTCCCTCCCTAGTTTTTTTGTTTTTTGTTTTTGTTTTGTTTTGTTTTGGGAAATACGCATTCGATTGATGTCTGCCCCCTTTTGGCCTACATCTATATAGGCAGTTATTGTGCCTCAAAAAATTGTCACCCACATGTTTGTATTGGTTACTACTACATTCATTATACCCCCCGCAACGAAGTTAGGGGGGTATACTGGAGTCAGCTTGTCCGTCCGTCCGTCGTCCATCCGTGGACACAAATTTGTCCGTAGTTTTTCTCAGTCGTTTTTTGATCAATTTCCGTGAAACTTGGCACAGACATCAACCACCATGGGAACCTGTGCACCTGCGATTATGACGTCTGTCGGACTTTTTTTGGTGGAGTTATCCCCCCTTTTTCGACTTATAATTTTTTCGCAACATGTATACTTTTGTCCGAGCTTTTATTCCTACATTTTTAGGTCAATTTTTTAAAAACGTGGCACAGATATTTAGTACCATGGGAACTTGTGCACCTGCGATTATGACGTCTGTCCGACATTTTTTGGTGGAGTTATCCCCCTTTTTCGACTTAGAAATTTTTTTGCAACATGCATAATTTTGTCCGAGCTTTTATTCCTACATTTTTCCGTCAATGTTTTTTAATCTTGGCACTGATATTTAGTACCATGGGAACCTGGGCACCTGCGATTATGACGTCTGTCCGACATTTTTTGTGTGGAGTTATTCCCCTTTTTCGAAATGTTTTCGCAACACGCATAATTTTGTCAAAGCTTTTATTCCTACATTTTTTTATCAATAGGTTTAAGATTAGGGTTATGGTTGTACACCTGCAATGGGAACTGTTATTTTATTATTTTAACTAAATGTTTACTGATTGTGAAACATCTTAGTATTTTAAAAACAGGGGGGTATCCGTAGTCCCATTGGGACAGTCACACCTCTAGTTGTATCGGCTTCCTGTAAATAATTATGGTTTTTCTAAACAGGTAGCTATAAACGCATTCCAGTTGTTGTCTTTCACTCCAACCCTGTGGGATAAATATTGCTAGCATGCAACATGTATATGGACGATGGAAAAACTAAGTTTTCACCGAGTTATTTCCCTTTCTTAACTTAGAAAGCTTTTACAATTCTAGTTTTCAATTTTTGAATAATTTCTATCTAAGTTTGATTTTTTCGGTTCCAGAAAAACCAACCTAAGAAAACCATTTTGGGGGGGGGGGGGGATCTATTGTTCATTGAGTGGCAAACTGCAAAATTAACATTGTACAGATTACTAGGCTCTCAACTGATAGACAATTAAAGAAAAACAAAGTTGCACCATTGTCTTTTTTTTTTATACACCCATTTGAAAAAAACTGTCCATGTTATGTAATCAGTTTGTCCGTCTGTCAACATTTTGGTTTCCGGATAATTACTTGAATTTGGATTGTTTTATCACAAATGAACTTGGTATGTGGCTCAGTCATACCAAAACACAGGTCAAATTCGAATTTGAGTTTGGCCTGATGATTTTTGCAAGAGACATGGGCCTTTTTCGACTTGGAAAAATTATATTTTTATGTCAACATTTCGGTTTTCGGATGATAACTTGAGTTTGGTTTAATCGATCACAACTAAACTTGGTATGTGGCTCAATCATACCAAAATACAGGTCAAGTTCGAACTTGGGTTTGATTCGATGATTTTTTTGGAGTTATGGGCCTTTTCGACATTCGATATTCTTGTGTTTCCAGATGATATTTTGCATTATTCTATTGGGCTAATATTTTGTATGTTAGTTTATTACCTCACAATACAGGTCAAATTCAAATTGGCCTTTGGTACCTGATAGCCAATTTTCTTTGATAGTAAGCCTGGCAGTGCTCTTGTTGGAATATTGTAGAATACATTAATGCCCTAAATAATCGACTTCTTAACCACAGCAGAATTATGGGCAACTTTTCAGGATTTAGTCGGAAATACGGCTTGTTGCCATTCATTGGAAAGCTCGCAGTGAGAGCTTTCCGATGAATGGCAACAAGCCATATTTCCAAATAAATCCTGAAAAATTACCCATAATTATTCTGTGGTTAAGGAGTCGATTATTTAGGGCATTACTGTATTTGCTAACTGAGTTACAATCAGAGATGAAAGTTTTCAGGAATTTGACGGAATTCCGGGATTTTCAAAAAAAAATCACAAGTCTTCCAGAATGAAATTAATTCCAGAATTATTTCATCAATATTCATTACTAAGCAGTTTTGGGTTATTGTTTCTTAAGATAACTACAAATCCGAACGAAAATTATAGGGGGTGAGGTTTGCAAAGTGAAAATCGGACATCGATTAAGTTCGCCGGCGATTTGTTGTTCTTGTAAAAAAAAAAAGCCGGCCGTTATTACGAGCACCGGCTAACTTTTCGATTCACCGGTCACAGACAAAGTTATTTACGATGCCTCTGTTGATTGGCGCTGCTATTGCAAGAGACTCTGCGATGCTTCAATATCAGCCAATCGCGATGGATTATACATTGAAATTACGGTGCCGATCTGGCGCCAATATATTTCCAAGAATTTGAAGTGTTTATTGCTCGATCGGCGATAATTATTTTGTGTTATCGGCATTAAATGATGGAATTGAAAAGTCAGGAAGATCTTTCGAAAAAGGAGGAGAATATTAAAAATAAATGGAGCTGGCTTCAGGAAAAGGATGCTAATGGTGACTATTTGTCTGACTTTGTGCGAAAAATTGACTGGAAACTGCTTTGCTTGAACTGCCAAAAATTTCCAAACAAAAACAAAAACCACACATCAGAAGGCAAAACTGTTAAAGAACTCAATCATGTCTGTGAGGAAATATGGACAAATCAAGGAAAACCTTTCTGCTACTAAACCACAATCAGTTCATACAGTGACAGGTTCCAAAAGGAAATCTCCATGCAGTTCACTAAAAAACTACACAATCCCAAAAAGAAAGAAAATGGAAAAGTAAACATCTTATGTTTACCATACCTGTATGTACAGTGTATAGATGAGTTAACTTTATTTAATTTGCAACTTCAACTGACTCTAAAGGAACTTTCCAATGTGTGTTCTATCTATGTGAAATTACTGTATGGACAACAGCACCTCTGTATAAATGCAAATGGTCTCAATCAATACTTTTTGAGGTATGGTTATCATTCTATCAAATAATTGTGTATGTTCTTAATCTAATAATATAATGAATTCGAGGATCTCCTAAAATATTGTGATATAGACCAAAATTTTGAACTTTCCAGCCAAAAAATGCCACTATAATAAAGCCAGAAAAGCTGCCAGGAGAGGCTGAGAATCAATCTCAGAGCTTCAAAAACCCTAGAGCTTCCAGGGGCCTATGCGGCCCCTGGACCCCGGCCAAAATTTTTTCGCCTCGCTGCGCTCCGCTTCGCTCTGTTTCAGGGATTTTAAGAGATACCCTCTTTCATCTCTGGTTACAATGGAATAAAAAGACTTTTGAGGTTCTGACATCAGATTTCTATTTCTGCTGATAGTTATCAGTTCAAATGGACAAGAAGATACTAATTTTGTTGTTTATTTTTTCTCCAGGTACAATCTAGAAATGCTTCGATACGAGGGTAGAATCAAGAATAGCCTACAGCTCATGCTTAACGATCATTCTAACATCAAAGCAGTTATCATGGGGACCAGATACACTGATCCTTACTCAGGTAAGTTTTTTATTTGGTTGCAGTGACAGATCTGGAAATAGTGTGCCTGTTATTTGCAGAATGGGGTTCCCAGAGGGTGAATTTAGTAACGCTACCCCGCACAACAGGCTAGCATCACTAAATTCACCCTCTGGAGATTTTTTCATTCTGCTTAGGCCTCATAGGAAGTATCTATAGTCTCAAATTAACATTATTTTTAGTTACTTTTTCCCTTCTGGGCAGTTTGCATATCACCTAATTTGCAGAAGATAAAATGCATGATCAAGTTTACTAATGGGTGACCGTCACCTACTTCAACTGGGAAACTTCAATCTGATCCTTGGTCTCCCATAGCAGTTGAGGCCTTAGTAAAATGAGTTTCCCAGAGGGTGAACTTGATGACACTTGTCTGTCATGCAGGATAGGGACCAGACCTCATTCTGCAAATGTCAGACACACTATTTGCATGCTTGAAATAGTGTTGAAACACTAGGGTATTTCGTAGTCGACTAGTCAGTGGCCCTTAGTCGACACCTACTATATATATAGAATGATCAAAAGCCCATATGGGATTATCAAAGTATTTTCTTAGACATCGATGATCTGCCCATTTCTCAGCTGTTTGTCATCATAAATTTATTAAAACATGCATATTTATCATTATATTTATCGATGTTGACAGACTATAGTGACAAGTAAGTATCATGAACATCACTCATATCATATAATATTTGGGTTAACGTCAGCACTGAAGTTATGTTCGCGAGTGATCCCAACAGTCATAAAATACTATAGAGAGACTTCAAAACAGCTGGATGCAACAAGCTTCCTAACTTCCCGCGCATTCGCAGTCTATTTTTCGCCCGCTAATATCACAATTGTAACATTTTACGCAATGTTCAGTGAGCTATTCTGCTATACCATGTAACCGTTGGTCCACTTTAGGGGTGTGTGGTTGTATGAAAATGAGTCAATTACTTGATTAGAAATCTGACTGATATATTGTCATAATCCAGCAAATAAACATAATTATACCAGCGCCCAGTCAGGAGTGAAGTGAACACATCGGAAGTGGTTTGATCTTGTATCAGTTACTGCGTCATAAAAACAACATAGTTATTGCAAATATCATAGATCAAAGGTGCCGCATTTTGAATAGGGGAACGTGTACAGTAAATCTGCTGTTGCGACTTAGCTGAACAATAAATGTTCCAATTGATGAAACATCAAAAGGGTCCGTTTTTCTGGCGAACAACATACCATAACATGTCGCTATCCCTCGCGTGATGACTGAATATCTAGAACAGAAACATGTTTTTATAATTCCGTAACCAATACCAGGCGGTCGTATTTTGGGTTCCATTGCAATCGTTTGTGGTCTATACACACAGGCAACGATAAATATGGAAGTATACTGCATGCATCAATGATTGCTACCAATGAAACGTTTATCTATACCTTTCTGGGAAATATGGCGATTAGTCGACTAGGATTATCGCCAAATTTCTAATCGACGTCGACTAATCATTTGAACACCAGCTTGAAACCAACTAATTAAATATATGTTGCCTAACCTCCTAATTGTCCCCATAACATTTCAGCATGTCTGTCTGTGCATGTGTGCATGCATCCATCCTTGTCTGTATGAAAACTTGAGCAATATTCTACTGAATTTCTTGATATTTAGTTATGCCCCTTTTTAGCTCAACTTTACTTTGTAAAGTTTGAGCTATTGCCATGGCTTTGTCGTCCGTCGTTCGTGTGTGTGTGTGTACGTAAGGCGTCAACAATGCAGGCTACAGGTCGTACCTTTGGTCAGATCATTATGAAATTTGTCATAGCTGTTGACATCAACATTTAGACCAGAATGATTAATTTTGGGGTCATTCGGAAAAAAAACATGGCCGCCAGCGGCCATCTTGGATTTCAAAATTCAATCCATTAGCACGGGCTACAGGCCGTACTCTTTGTCTGATCATCATGAAATTTGTCATGGATGATAATATTGACATGTAGATGGGAACGAGTAATTTTGGGGTCATTCGGCCCAAAAAGATGGCCGCCAGCAGCCATCTTGGATTTTACTCTTTGTATGACTAAATCCTTTAGCACGGGCTACAGGTCGTACTTTTAGTCTGATCATCATAAAATTTGTCATGGCTCTTGAAATTGGAATGTAGATGGGAATGAGTCATTTTGGGGTCATTCGGACAAAAAACATGGCCGCCAGTGGCCATCTTGGATTTCAAAATTTAATCCATTAGCACGGGCCACAGGTCGTACTGTTTGTCTGATCATCATGAAATTTGTCATGGATGATAATATTGACATGTAGATGGGAACGAGTAATTTTGGGGTCATTCGGCCAAAAAACATGGTCGCCAGCAGCCATCTTGGATTTTACTCTTTGTATGACTAAATCCTTTAGCACGGGCTACAGGTCCTACTTTTAGTCTGATCATCATAAAATTTGTCAAGAATGTTAATAATGACATGTAGATGGGAACGAGTCATTTTGGGGTCATTTGGCCAAAAAACATGGCCGCCAGCAGCCATCTTTGATTTTACTCTTTGTATGACTAAATCCTTTAGCACGGGCTACAGGTCCTACTTTTAGTCTGATCATCATAAAATTTGTCAAGAATGTTAATAATGACATGTAGATGGGAACGAGTCATTTTGGGGTCATTCGGACATAAAACATGGCCGCCAGTGGCCATCTTGGATTTCAAAATTTAATCCATTAGCACAGGCCACAGGTCGTGCTGTTCGTCTGATCATCATGAAATTTGTCATGGATGTTAATATTGACATGTAGATGGGAACGAGTAATTTTGGGGTCATTCGGCCAAAAAACATGGCCGCCAGCAGCCATCTTGGATTTTACTCTTTGTATGACTAAATTCTTTAGCACGGGCTACAAGTCGTACCTTTAGTCTGATCATCATAAAATTTATCATGAATGTTAATAATGACATGTAGATGGGAACGAGTCATTTTGGGGTCATTCGGCCAAAAAACATGGCCGCCAGCAGCCATCTTGGATTTTACTCTTTGTATGACTAAATTCTTTAGCATTGGCTACAGGTCGTACCTTTAGTCTGATCGTCATAAAATTTGTCATGGATGTTAACGATGACATGTAGATGGGATACAATCATTTTGGGGTCATTCGGCCGAAAACATGGCCACCAGCAGCCATCTTGGATTTTACTTTTCTCTTCATGTCTATAAACTAGTATTAGACATTCAACTTTCCACATTCCTAATCGCTCCATTGACTGTAATACATTAAATTATTCCCTTTCCAAGTTGAGCTACAGTGTCATTGACACTTTCATTTGACTGTTTTTGTGTTGTCTGAATGGTAACTTAAAAAAATTCAACAGAATTTCTTGATATTTGGTATGTGGTTCACACTTCAGAAGAAACAGGCCAAGTTCGAATTTGATCATGGTCTGATGATTTTTGACGGAGTTATGCCCCTTAATGTCCCCCAAAAACTTTTGGTGGACCATTATAAGCAGCATGTCCATGTGTCCGTCCATTCATCCACATCCTTGTCCGCATGATAACTTGAGCAATATTCAACAGAATTTCTTGATATTTGGAATGTTGTTCACATTTGAGAAGATGCAGGCCAAGTGCAAATGTGGTCACGGTCCAATGATTTTTGAATGAGTTATGCCCCCTTTTTTTTTTTTTTTTACTTAGACATTGCTGTTTTCATATTGTACACATCGTAACTTGAGCAATATTCAACAGAATTTCTTGATATTTGGTACATGGTTCACATTTGAGAAGACGCAAACGAAGTTCGAATGCGGTCATGGTCTGATGATATTTTACAGAGTTATGCCGCTTTTTCGACTTAGAAATTGCTATTTTCATGTTGTCCGAATGGTAACTTGAACAAAATTCAACGGAATTTCTTGATATTTGGTATGTGGTTCACATTTGAGAATACACAGGCCAAGTTCAAATTTGGTCACTGTCCGATGATATTTTGATGAAGTTATGCCCCTTTTACGACTTAGAAAGTGCTGTTTTCATGTTGTCCGCTTGGTAACTTACACAATATTCAATAGAATTTCTTGATATTTTTGGTATGTGGTTTAAACTGAGAAGGCTCAGACAAAGTTCAAATTTGGTCATGGTATGATGATTTGTGACTGAGTTATGCCACTTTTTCGACTTAGAAAGTGCTGTTTTTGTATCTTCCACATGGTACAGTAATGCCTTAAATAATCGACTCATTAACCACAGAAGAATTATGGGTAATTTTTCAGAATTTAGTCGGAAATATGGCTTGTTGCCATTCATAGGAAAGCTCTCAGTGAGAGCTTTCTGATGAATGGCAACAAGCCATATTTCCGACTAAATCCTGAAAAATTACCCATAATTCTGTTGTGGTTAAGGAGTCGATTATTTAGGGCATTATTGTAACTTGAGCAATATTTAACACAATTTCTTGATATTTGGCACGTGGTTCTCATTTGAGAAGACAAATGATAACTTGAGCAATATTCAACAGAATTTCTTGATATTTGGTACACGGTATACATTTGAGAAGACGCAAACCAAATTCGAATGTGGTCACAGTCTGATGATATTTGATGGAGTTATGCCGTTGTTTCAACTTAGAAATTGCTATTTTCATGTTGTCCGAATGTTAACTTGAACAAAATTCAACAGAATTTCTTGATATTTGGTATGTGGTTCACATTTGAGAATACACAGGCCAAATTCGAATTTGGTCACAGTCTGATGATTTTTGAGAAAGTTATGCCCCTTATTCGACATCGAAATTGCTGTTTTTGTGTTGTGCACATGGTAACTTGAGCAATATTCTCCAGAATTTCTTGATATTCGGTACGTGGTTCACATTTGAGAAGACACAGGCCAAGTTCCAATTTGGTAACGGTCCGATGATTTTTGATGGAGTTATGCCCCTTTTTCGACTTAGAAAGTGCTGTTTTTGTAGTGCTGTTTTTGTGTTTAAAAGATGCAGGCCAAGTTCTATTTTATTCCATTTAGAAATAACATTTGGGTTGTCTCAATAATAAATTGAGCATTCTTCAAAATAATCTCTTGATACTTGGTGAGTGGCTCACCTTTGAGAACATGCATGTCATCATCTAGTTTGAGTCCAATTTTGCCAGAATTTTTGAGTCCAATTTTGCCTTAATTTGAATTGTTTGTTCTTTAAAAAAGCCAACGTCCCAAAAAGCCACCTTGATTCGGGGGGCGTGGGGTCTGCAACCTTTTATTTGACTTGGAAAGTGCTGTTCTCATATTGTCCGCATGGTAACTTGAGCTATATTCAAGAGAATTTTGTGATATTGGTATGTGGTTCACATTTGAGAAGACACAGGCCAAGTTCCATTTAGAAATAACACTTGTGTTGTCTCAATGATAAATTGAGCATTCTTCAAAAGAATCTTTTGATAATTGGTGTGTGGCTTACCTTTGAGAACATGCAGGTCATTGTCTAGTTTCAGTCAAATTTTGCCAGAATTTTAATTCTTTGTTTTTATAAATAGCCAACGTCCCAAAAAACCACCTCGATTCGGGCGATGTGGGATCTGCGACCTTTTATTCTGATTATTATTAAATACAGGTCATTTAGAAGACTTCAGTATGACAGATCCCAACTGGCCACAGATTATGAGGGTTAATCCTATTCTGGACCTGACATACAAAGATGTGTGGACATTCCTCCGGTCACTGTGTGTGCCTTACTGTAGTCTCTACGATCGAGGGTAAGTCGTTCATTGGGTGGATGGAAAAACTGAAAATTATAACCTATCCAAGTTCCATGACTGGAATATTTTGAAAATTTACAAAAACCCTGTGCCAATGCATTCTCTTATACATGCGAGTCTCCCACAGGGAGCCACATTGGCCTAACAATATTTACCTCGACTTTGTAAGCCAGTGCATTCTCTTATATATGCGAGGCTCCCTATAAGAGACTCGCATATATAAGAGAATGCACTGACCCAGTGTCTTTAGTGCTGCACCAGTGCAGCTCCCATTGTGAAAACAAAACAAAAGTCACCTGATCTTTTGTAAATTACAAGACTCATCGATAATCAATAATTTTTTTTAATTTAAGTTTCCATTCGCTCCATCCTCTCAGAAATAAATAACAGAAACTCTCTTGTTAGATTTGCAAATATCTTGAATACCTAGAGTTATTTAATGAACTGAGAAATGCAATTCCAGTAAGCTTTAACCCTTTCATGACGGGAGCTGCTCTGGTGCAGCATTAAAGATCATGTGCCAGTGCATTCTCTTATTTACACGAGTCTCCCATAGAGAGCCTCAAATTTATATGAGAATATTGTTAGGTCAATGAATTCTCTTATATATGCGAGGCTCCCTATGGGAGACTCGCATATATAAGAGAATGCATTGGCACAGGGTATTCACAAGATTTCAGGAAGCTCCAGTGATGGAAGGGTTAATAATTTCATAATACCTCATTGAATGAACATTGACATCTCCCTGCTGAAGAACATAGTTTTGAAAAATCCATTTATATGTAGATGACATACTGTTAGTTTAGACGATATCAGCATATTTTGAAATGATCAAACAGAAACTCACATATTTTTGTTCTAACTACAGTAATGCCCTAAACTTGTAATCGACTCCTTAATCAGAGCAGAATTATGGGTAACTTTTCAGGATTTAGTCGGAAATATGGCTTGTTGCCATTCATCGGAAAGCTCTCGGGGAGAGCTTTCCGATGAATGGCAACAAGCCATATTTCTGACTAAATCTTGAAAAGTTACCCATAATTCTGCTCTGGTTAAGGAGTCGATTACTTAGGGCATCACTGTATATATAAAATGTTCACAAATCTGCAGCTATTCAAACAGAAACACGAATGCATGTTCAGACTGATACGCTTCCTAACTCTCGATTAAAGGGCTTCCTTTTTAAGGATGTCCCCGTAGCCGAGGTGATTAGGTCGTGGTTAAGATCATCACAGTCTGGGCTCACTGAGTTAAGTAAATATGAAGCAATGAACACTCATAATGAGTCTGTGACTCCATAACTCCGACATATATATATCAAATGTTCACAAATTTGCAGCTACTCAGTATGCACATTTGTTCCCCAAAGTTTTGTCAAGGGAACATAGAAAAGAGCAGTGTCCAACCACCCGTCTTTCTGTTTGAAATGTTTGTTGTCCAGATGGTATGGTAACTTAATATTTGGCAGAATTTTATTCATCGTCTACAAGGTGAACAAAATCCATGTCAAGTTCTGATTTGAAAATCGTGGGGAGTTATGTCTCTTTTTATACGCCCGTTTGAAAAAACGGCCGTATTATAGTATTGGTCTGTCCGTCCGTCTGTCCGGGCATCCGTCCGGGCGTCCGTTAACCTGGTTTCCGGATGATAACTTTAGTTAGAGTGAACCAAATTTAATAAAATTTGGTATGTGGGTTTATTAGCCGAAAAGTAAGTTCAAGTTCGAATGATAACTTTAGTATAGTTTATCGGAATGAATCCAATTTTGGTATATTACTTTTTCCCACCAAAACACAGGTCAAGTTCGAACTTGGGTTCTGTCCGACCATTTTTGGCAGAGTTATGCCCCTTTTTCGACTCAGAAAATTCAGTTTTTCTTATGTTTTTTGTTTTCCAGATGATAACTCGATTTTGGAATGTTTATACGCAAAACCCGTTTTTTTGTGGATTACATATATCGAAATACAGCTCAAGTCTGAATTTCGTTTTAATCCGATAATTTTTGCGAGAGTTATGGCCCCTTTTTTGACGTAATTTGACTTAGATAATCCCTGAAATTTGTTGTCCGGATGATAACTTTAGTTAGAGTGAACCGATTTCAATCAAATTTGGTATGTGGGTTTATTAGGAGAAAAGACAGCTCAAGTTCGAATTTGGGTTCCGTCCGCTAATTTTCACCGGAGTTATGCCCCTTATTTGACGTAATTCCGGATGATAACTTTAGTTAGAGTGAACCGATTTCAATCAAATTTGGTATGTGGGTTTATTAGGAGAAAAGACAGCTCAAGTTCGAATTTGGGTTCCGTCCGCCAATTTTCCCCAGAGAGGGCGTATTTTGCACGCCCAGCGTAGCTCTTGTTGAATTAAAACAAGCGATACAAACAACATGGTAATTATAATGAAAATGTGTTTATGACTCTAGTCATAAACTCATTTTCATTATAATTACCATGTTGTTGGCATCTTTCATAGAGCTCATGAGTGTATTTTTCACTAATCCATTGCTTAACCCTTTCAGTGCCAAGTCCGATTTTTGTATCAACCCATATTTCCTTGATCATTTTTCAAATTTATTGATTATAATAATGTGAGCCATTGATGGAAAGAGCTCTAAGAGCTCTTTCCATCAATGTATCACATTATTATAATCAATAAATTTGAAAAATGATCAAGGAAATATGGGTTGATACAAAAATCGGACTTGGCACTGAAAGGTTTAAATTCATTCATTTGTTCCATATTTTATGTTGAGTATAAAAGGAAATGATCCCATAAATGGCCGGATTTAGCACAGGTCCCTGGCACAATAGACCCCCACCACCCAAAGACATATATATAAGTCTTATATATGTCTTTGGGTGGTGGGGGTTTATTGTGCCAGGGACCTGTAAATTTAGTGTCAAGTAACCCCTTTAAACTTTGCTCTTGTTTTCAGATTCACATCTGTAGGCAGCATGAACAATTCACATCCAAACCTATCATTGCAATATTTCGACGAGAGCGGTGTTGTGCGGTACAAGCCAGCATACCAGCTAGAAGAGGACCACAAAGAGAGAGATGGAAGGAAGGCTCACCACGATTCTACTAGTCAAGATGAAATGACGTGATTGGATGCATATTATGTGATGAAAGTTCAACCAAAGTTATTATTATAATGCATCCCTGCATGATCAAGTCTGGAAATAGTGTGTCTGACATTTGCAGAATGAGGTCCCCAGCAGGTGGAATTTAGTGATGCTATCCCTCACAGCAGGCTAGAGTCACCAATTTCACCCTTTGGGAACCTCGTTCAACAAAATTCGCAAAAGTTTTATGGCTCCAATCTGTTGTCACCCCAAAGATCCATATGACGTTTGGTGACGATCGGATGAGAGATATCATCTGTAGGGTGTGCTAAAGAATTTAGTCATGCAATTAGTAAATCCAATATGGCTGTCGGTGGCCATGTATTTCAACGAAATTCGAACAAAATTTATAACTCCCATCTAGTGGTCACCCCGAAGATCCATAATAAGTTTGGTGATGATCACAGATCACATGTCCGTAGTGTGTACCAAAGGATTTAGTCATGGAAAGAATAAATTCCAAGATGACTGTCGGCAGCCATGTTTTTAAAAATACTTCAAATTTGATAGCTCCAATTAAAGGTGATCCTAAACATGCCTGTAAATTTTCAAAACAATTCTCCCATAAATGAGCGGAAGGGTGTGCTGATGGATTAAAATTTAAAATCAAAGATGGCTGCTGGTGGCCGTGTTTTTAAACAAATTTCGGAAAGATCCATATGAAGTTGATGAGATAGGATGAGAGATGTGTGCCAAAGGATTTATTCATGCAAAGAGTAATAAACAAGATGGCCACCATGGCATCTTTTTTTTTGAATGACCTGAATGACCCCTAAACTGACTCATTCCCATCTATATACGAATGCCATGACAAATGTCATAATGATCAGACCAACAGTATGACATGCAGCCCATGCTAATGGATTTACATTGTTTAAAACACAGCAGCCATGTTTTTGGCCGATCCATCCAAAAAACACATCTAAATGTCCACGTACATGGCAAATTTCAATTTTTAAATCTAAAATGTCAGCCAGAGCCATGTTTTTTGGCTGAATGACCCCAAAATGATTCGTTCTCATCTACATGTCAGCATCAACAGCCATGACAAATTTCATAATCATTAGACCAACGGTATGGCCTGTAGCACATGCTAATGGATTTACAATGTTTTAATAATACTGAAAACCAAGATGACCACTGGTGGCCATGTTATTTTGCCGAATAACCCCAAAATGACTTGTTCAAATCTACATGTCATTGTCAACAGCCATGACAAATTTCATAATGTTCAGACCAAAGGTACAACCTGTAGTCCATGCAAATAGAAATTGTTGACTGACATCTATGTCAAGTTGAGCTAAAAATGCTTTAGCCAGGTATGCGGCCTTGTCAGCCAGATAGGCGGCCTTGTTGGCCAGAAATTAAGGTGGCCAAGCCTTGAAATAGGGTGTCTGTCATATGCAGAATGAGGTCCCCAGAGGGTGAATTTAATGATGCTACCCCGCATAGTGGGCTAGCATCACCAAATTCACCCTCTGGGGACCTCATTCTGCTTACAACTCAGCAGAATGAGGTTCCCAGAGGGTGAATTTGGTGATGCTAGCCCGCTATGCGGGGTAGCATCACTAAATTCACCCTCTGGGGACCTCATTCTGCAAATGACAGGCACACTATTTCAAGGCTTGAAGGTGGCACATATGTGTATATACAGTCAATGAAAACAACCCTGCATTCTAATCAGTCACGGCAGATCTATAAGACGATGATTTTATTATCAACTGATACGAATGACCGATCACCCAAAAACGTGACAGGAGAATATACCAGTAAAGTCTTGTGGTTTTAAAAGAATGAACAACTTTTCTTGTGAATATCCCCTGGATTCACATGTGTATAATACACAAGCTCCGTACATCTTGGCATAACACTAATAATGACACTTGGACAAGTTTTTTCTGCAAAATTCACTCAACTCCAGCTTCAATGAAGTTCTAACTTAACTCATTCTATATTAAATGCATTCTCCCATTCAGTTATAATAGTGTTTATTAATTAGATATCATATTTTTGCCTTGAGTGACCTATTATCGACCTCGGCTGATATCACTCCAATCTCGGCTGATAACCCACTAAACTCGGCTGATAACCCACTAAACTCGGTTGATATCAGTTGTGACATCACCGAGGGCGAAGCTTAGTGTTTACATCCAACATAACAGCTATTCAGAGATGTATTAACAGTTTTTCATAATGGACTTTAAGTAATGGCGTTTCATGCTATGTTTCAAGTCATTTGGAACTGGTATTTACTCCATAATTTAATTGGAAATCATGAATATCTACTCGGACATACAACATGCGTGGTCATACACAAATTTACAACTCTTCAATATCGTATGTAAGATGTAAATTTAGTTATTTTATATTATACCTGTGGTCAATTCAATTTTATGTTTACACCGATGAATTGGAATGGATAGTGATGGTATTAACATAATACTGTTGATCTAATTAATAATGAGGTTATTAATTGGATAGTTGGATATCGGCCGAGACATATCAGCCCTTGTTAACTTCATATCAGCCTTCGACCTAACCAAGTAATAACCTCTAAATATTGAAATGGTCTTTTATTCGTATGGAGGGTGTTCAGGTAATAATAGCAGATGAGACAGAAAAACAGATAATACATGAGCAGAATGTTTCTAATTCTTAGGGGGAAAATGTTCAAATAATAAGTTCAACAAACAACCTATGGTCATTTGTTGAACTTGTTATCTAAACATTTCCTGAGGGACCTACTGTATCACCCTGTGATAGATGGTCGTTAAACTGCGAACGAGTAGTGCAGCATATCATTGAGACAAAAATTTTGCTGTCTGACTTTTCATGACTCGACTCGCTCCTAATAGCTTCCGATTTTGTTTCTTTTATTTAAACTAATGTTTATATTTGCAAAACGAACAGTATATATACCCGCCAATAAGTAAGTTCATTTCTGATCATCTCGGTTGTTGTTCAAGTCATTTAAGAAATAAATATTGTTTTGATTAAGGTTATGCAGTTTGAAGACAAATTATATAATGCGCGAAGAGTTATTTATTATAATTTAATCCGTCATTTCACAGGCGAATCACCATATTGTAGAAGATAGAAGTAAAAATGAGCGTAATTTGAGATTATTTCACATGAAAAAGACACATAAAGTTGAAAGAGACAGGCAGTCACTCAAACTCGAAATTATCGATTAACCCTTTACCCAACAGAACGGCCCTGTGCCAATGCATTCTCTTATATATGCGAGTCGACCATAGGTCGCCTCGCATATATAAGAGAATGCATTGGCTTAACACATTAAAAATTATAAAATTGTTAAAGAATGTAAGAAAAAATGGTAAAAAGTGTTAAAAAAAGATTGTTTTTAGGCCAATGCATTCTCTTATATATGCGAGGCGACCTATGGTCGACTCGCATATATAAGAGAATGCATTGGCACAGGGCTAACGGTAACTATCACAATGTGGTCAAGGAGCCGGTTCCAATGATATCCATATTTGTATGGTTCTATTGAGACAGACCAAAGATATTTTAGGCTGTTGCAGCTTTATTTGGCCGGTTTGTTGGGTAAAGGGTTAAGTGGCATCACCAATTCGGCATTTTTGATTGGCTAGTCGCAACTGATCACACACCGGCCAGCTGTGGGGTGCACGTGGGATTGATATATTTTGACCACGGTGACACTTGTTAGTTTTAAATTCCGTATATAATTTCTCTGCAAATGTTCAGTCATTGCTGATTTGTATAGGTACCTGTGCACTGTTGATTAGCAGCTAGTACAGTTATTGGCAAAGAAGTCCTACTGTAAAGAATTCTGATGCAACATCGAAATTCCATTTTAACTCGTACGAATTATCGAATAGTTTTCAGTTACATTTTTTATGTTTACCCATACCATGTATGGTAAACATAGTGTCGTTGTCCGGATTGACCACTCGTCGTTCGTCCGTCCGTCCGTCTGTCCGTCCGTCTGTCCGTCTGTAGACACTTTACGTGTAATGCGATAACTCAAACATTTTCTACCTTATCAAAACCAAATTTTGTATATGGGGTTTTCAGCCCAAAATACAGATCGAGTTCGAATATGGGTTTGATCCGACTTTTTTTTACAGAGTTATGGAACTTTTTCGACTTAGAATTCACGCATTCTGCCATAACTCAAACATTTTTTATCTGATCGGAACCAAATTTGGTATGTGAGTTTCTCGGCCCAAAATACAGACCGAGTTCGAATATGGGTTTGATCCGACTTTTTTTTACAGAGTTATGGCCCTTTTTTGACTTAGAATTCATGAATTCTGCCATAACTCAAACATTTTTTATCTGATTGTAACCAAATATGGTATATGAGGTTCTCAGACCAACATACTGATTGAGTTCGAATATGGGTTTGATCGGATGTTTTTTAATGGAGTTATGGTCCTTTGACATATAGTTCACACCAGACCTGTTAAGTTTTGAAAATGTCAATCCGTGAGATTTTTGCGGGAGGTATGCCCAAATATGTTCATGTTCCAAAAATAATTTTTATGATGAAGATTGCATAGTTTTTATGAGTTTCTATTTTATAAATATATAGACCTAAATAAAATGGCAATGAATGTCCTGTTGGTAATTGTAATAGAGCTGCTCTGTGTGGGAGATACCACCATTTATTAAAAAGAAAGAAGCAGATCACACTTCGTAAAAATACTCAGAATTCCACCGGAAACAGCCGGATATGCGCGAAACCGAAAGTACAACATCGTAATAAACGACAAAATTGACTCGTCTTACGGTTTAACCCACAAATCATGTGACAAATGAAATGCACACATTCCACCATTTATTAACAAATTTTAAGAAGCAGAAACTTTGTTTAAAGTTAGTCAAAACGAATCCGAGTTACACAGGTTATAACCGGACATGTATGCGTGAAACCGAAAGTACAAAATGACCCGTCTTAAAAGTTTTACCCGCAAAATAAAAGACACATTCCGTTCTCAATGCATACCACTATCAGTGAACTTAAATCATAAAGTATCCATTACTTATGTTCATCAATGAGGCCTCACAATACAGCTGCACACTTGTGATTAAACGTATTGTTTTATTTCGTTTGCAATGCATGCCACTAATCCGTTACTAAGAAATGTTCATCAATGCGGCCTAACAATACAGAACTTTGCACACTTGTGATTATACGTATTGTTTACTAAAACAACACCCTCCATACGTGTGGCTTCACCAGAGTGTGAAAATCAATTAATATCAGTCACAGTTCACCACAACTTGAGTCTTCAATCAAAAGTTACCGACGATACATTCTGTGAATGTTAATGTGTGGGTATTTACGGTACCGGAAATAAGGAAGTCACTGTCATTTGGGGAATTCCCGCAAATGCACGAATTTAAAAAATAAAAAAAACTTCGTTTTGGGATTTTCAATGTGGGGTTTTGACGAATCCGTGAGAAATGGGGGTTATCCGTGTTTGCGGAATTGCCATGGAAATCCGTGAGTCTCACGGACAATCCGTGGAACTTAACAGCTCTGGTTCACACATACTTCGATAAAGCAACCATTTTTCATCTGATAGGAGCCAAATTTGGTATATGAGTTTCTCAACTCAAAATACAGAACGAGTTTGAATATGGGTTAGATCCAATTTGTTATACCAGAGATATGGCCCTTTTTCAACTAAGAATTATCCAATTATAACCCAAGTAACTTACAATTAATGAATACCTCAGCCTCACAGCTTCTCTGTGAGAGAGATAAAAAGACATGGTTTATTGAGAGTTATTTATAGCCCTCATATGTTCCCTCTGTATAAGAGACACAAATTAGTGAATTATTGGATAAATTGATTTAGCTATCTTATTAACCACAACTTAATGTGAATTTATTTAACTAGACCAATGGAGCTCTCTAAGTCCTTGGATGATGGGACTACATTGGATCAAACAGGGCAGAGATAGGTGATTTAACCCCTTTTACCCATTCCATGTCTTTTAACCTTTTCCATTAAATAAATAATTATATTATTTTGATATCTCACATGGCAATTTGCAACAACATGAATAGAACTGCTTATACTATGATAGTGGTGACAGGCTCTAGAGTTTAGACGTTATATTAACCCTTCTATATTGACTCATACATTTCCAATAATTTGTGTTATTACTGGTTATTATGTACATTTGCCATATACTACTTCATATCATAACAGTATACTCTATAATTCAACATTAAAAGATTATGATTCTGATTATAACAATTTACTATCGCCAAGGGATGGGTTAAACATCTGCCGATCGTGATCGGCCTCTCGTTAGTCATGTGGTATAGGAGTGGCCACTCATTGCTGCTGTCATTGATGTAGCGGAAAAGAAATTTAGGTTATCGAGAAATAACCTTAATGGCAAAGTACGTGGCAGCCAATTGTTTTACAGTATTTTGTAGATTGACATCTTATGATTAAATTATATGTTTAGCAATTGTAATTTTCTGTTTATATTGAATTATTTTACGATGGGTGTGTTTAATCTTTTAACCGGAACATTCTATACCCTATCATCATCTTTAATTGAACGCATTCATAAGAGCATATCCAACTGAATCATGTTCATTGTCATACGTGTTCACCTCTATTTTCATTTATTCCCATGTTCATATCATGTCACCTTTCATTGTCTATTTCATTGGTGTGTCTTCATACATCATCAAACATATGTCGCATGCAGATGGGCATCTTTCAATTTATCATCTTGTTTCATTTTATCACATAACATCCTCATACCACTTGCTTCATCTAATTTATTCATCTACATTTTACATTCATTAATCTCACAAGCATATGGTCGTGATTAGGTTTATACTCAATTATTCATCAAGGTTTTACGACATGTGTCCTTAACCTCAAGTATTTTGGTGATGGTATATTTCAAGTTCTTCTTATTTAATGGATTTAATTTATTAATCGCATCTGTGTGGTCGTGATGGTACCGTATATTGTGTGATCACATCAAACCGCTATTATGAGATATTTTTCTAACCATTTAATTTTTGTTTGTCATTTTTAGGTTAAAATCTGATTAAAGCAACATGTTCAATAACCTTGGTGTGGTTACTTCCCCAACTCAGGGAAACACCTACTCAATTGAGCCTCATGTTGATATTTTGAGTAGCTATTACAAATACGATATTCTTAACCCTTTCATGAAGGGAGCTTCCTGAAATTTTGTGAAAACCCTGTACCGATGCATTCTCTTAAATATGCGAGTTTCCCTGAGGGAGCCTCGCATATATAAGAGAATGCATTGGCCTAACAATGCTCTGTGATGACCATGCATGTCTGTACTATTTGTGGTTACAAATGACCCGGTGAAACAAAGTAGAATGCAGAAGACTCAACATAAACTTCGTCGCAAAGCACAATTTGCCATTTCCAAAAGCGCTCAATATGAATAGAATATGTGAATAAGGTGCAGAATGTACAATGTCATTTTAAAAATGCATCTTTTGAACAGTTTTAAGCCATTATAAAAATCTGAGAGCTTTCCGATGAATGGCAACAAGCCATATTTCTGACTAAATCCTGAAAAGTTACCCATAATTCTGCTGTGGTTCACCGAGAGCTTTCCAATGAATGGTAACAAACCATATTTCCAACTAAATCCTGAGAAGTTACCCATAATTCTGCTGTGGTTAAGAAGTCAATTATTTAGGGCATTACTGTATAACTGCTTTGAATCCAACATGTTCCTTCTGAGTGATATTAACTCTTTCATGACGGGAGCTGTGCTGGTGCAGCATTACAGATAATTAATTATTAACCCTTTTATGATTGGAGCTTTCTGAAATTTTGCGACCTATCTCCATATGGGAGACTCACATATATTAGAGAATGCATTGGCTTATGGTTTTCGCAAAATTTCAACAGCGTTTTAGAGCAAGTCATTATTAAGTGCTACAGTAATGCCCTAAGTAATCGACTCCTTAACCACAGCAGAATTATGGGTAATTTTTCAGGATTTACTTGGAAATATGGCTTGTTGCCATTCACGGAAAGCTCTCAGATGGATGTGATGTTATCAATGTGTGCTATTAAGGGTGATAAAAAATATAGAATGTTCTGGATTAATGATAAGCAATCATGCAGTAACACTTTATAAATGATAATTAATACCGTTTTAATGTTATACATGTAACTCTCAATGCATATGTGTTTGAATTGACTTTTCATATTATTATTCAGATTGATAGAGAATAAATAAAAAATAAAAAAATCAAGCGCTCTTTTTCACCCCTGAAAATATCAAACACCCTTTTTATATGCCCGTTTTGAATTATGTTATTGGTTTGTCCGTCTGTCTGTCCATTAGCTTTTTTCATTTCTGGATGATAACTTTAGCAAGCCTGAACTGAATGGAATGAAATTTACTAGCCCAAAATACAGGTCAAGTTCAAACTTGGGTTCTGCCCGCCAATTTTTGCCATAGTTATTATGGTCCTTGTCGATTTAGAATTTGCTGATTATTTTGGTTTCCGTGTGATAACTTTAGTTTTAATTACCGGATTGTTTAAAATTTGGTACAATGCATATGGATTACTCATTATGGCCCTTTGTTGAAATTACCACAGACATATTTTGCCACACCCTAGCGATACTATTGTTGATCCTTGTTCACCCTGTTTCTGCAATAACCAGACATGGATTTAAATCCTGTTTTTTTCTGGTATGCCAGCTGGTGTCTCGGCTACAAACAGAATGGAGAGAACCCAATTAACCCTTTCTATACTAAATGGATTATCCCACTCTGTTATTAAAGTATACATTGGAATGGCCTATTATTTATTTGGAGGGGTGTTCAGATAATAAAAGCAGACAACAGACATGTGAAAAGATACTGTACAGCCCTAAGTAAATGACTCATCGAACTGGGGTAGAACCTATTCACGGGGTAGGAACTGCTCCATGAGAAAAGATCCTCTTGTGATTTTCGGTCCAGTTCACTATCGATCCGTGTCCAATTCACTTGCGAGTTTTTTGTACTTGGTCCAAAACAGATGTGCTTAACACCATCTACCAAACTACCGTATCGCAATAACCATTAGTGATTAAATTCAAACAAAAGTGAGTCTAGTGTGAAGTTTTAGTTCAATTACCAAAAATCTGTTTCATAGATGTTCGGGTAGTGAACGGATCTTATCAATGGTGAACTGGGACCCATCACTAGCGAACTGGAACATTTCTTAAAATATATAAATTCTACTATTCCACATTTACTTAACAATTTCAAACTAGTATGTCTTGATATTGAGGTAGCTGGCAAGGTATATACAACAAATGAACTGCATATATACCTCTGTTGCGTAAAACTTGCGTTATTTACCATGGGAAAATCCCCAGTGACCTTCACCAGATCGGATAAGAACTGGACTGAAGATAGGAAGAGGTATCCGCCTCGCTGAGCAGTTCCTACCCCATGCTATTGGTTAGACATTAAATGCGGTTATAGACCACAAGATAACCAGAGGATTGTGTGGTAAAAACACATGTAATCATCAACTGGTATGAAACCGTAACTTCCAGTACAATTGAGGTTCCAGCAAATTTATCTATGTCATAGATATGAAGCAGTCAGCAGTTAGCGACTGTACAGTGTATCGGCAGTCAAGGAATATACAATATTACATGTTGCTTTATCTTGATCCGAGGGGCATTGGAATTTTAAGAATTGGTTCAGGCGTTTGTGAATTATGGCCGTTTGAAGTGAGGAGGTATCTGAAAAGTAAACTCCCTTGTTAATTATGTATTGTTTATTGATTCATCTTTTAAAGTGGCGATCATTTTAAACTGATATATTTTTTTATTTATATTTTACTTGTTTTAATGACAAGCCCCTGTGATAATAATGTAGTCTTTGGGGAGTCAGGAAAAGTAATTTCTAAAACTGCCTGCATGGGCGTAGCCAGCATTTTAAAAAGGCGTGTTCGAATATTAACTTGAGGGGCACAGGACCAAGGTGGTGAATCGGGGAGGGTGCGGGAGGGGATGTCCCATCACAGTGTGTGTCTTCGTATATGTATAATGTACTAATGTTTTGTCCATGTATGGACCCACGTGTAGTAAAGACTCGGTTATAAAGTACAATGGTAAATTCCAACCATCCCCAGATATAATCCACGTAGTATATCCCTTTGCAATCTTATATATGTATACACAAACTTGTTATCATATTGGCTGAAGTGGGGTATATAATACATTGAATTGAACAAGTCGGTCACTCATTGTATATAGCCGTTAAGATATATATACATGTAGAAATGGTATGCAAAGCTTGGAATGTCCTGCATATTTATTTTCCTTTTACTTAACCCTTTACCCAACAGAAGGGCCATGTGCCAATGCATTCTCTTATATATGCGAGTCGACCATAGGTCGCCTCGCATATATAAGAGAATGCATTGGCTTAACACATTAAAAATTATAAAATTGTTAAAGAATGTAAGAAAAAGTGTTAAAAAAAGATTTTTTTAGGCCAAATGCATTCTCTTATATATGCGAGGCGACCTATGGTCGACTCGCATATATAAGAGAATGCATTGGCACAGGGCATAACTGTAACTATCACAATGTGGTCAAGGAGCCGATTCCAATGATATCCATATTTGTATGGTTCTATTGAGACAGACCGAAGATATTTTAGGCTGTTGAAGCTTTATTTGGCCGGTTTGTTGGGTAAAGGGTTAAACAACTTTCCTATAACAAAAACTTTCAATCTGTATTTGTCTTATTCTGTTTCTATAAGACTATAACGCTGACCTATTGCATGCCAACTGTTGGAAATTTTGAGCAAAGTTGTGGGTGAGACCGCAAATCCCCTGTCGCCACGTCCCGCTAATGATGCACCCTAGGACTATTGTATCCTCGGACTATTGAACTCTCGGATTATCGAACCATCGGACTATTGCATGAACCCTCGGTCTATTGAACCCATCGGACTATTGAACCTTGGACTAACAAACCCTCTGACTACTGAACCATCAGAATGTCTCGGACTTTAAAGCACTGCACACCTGATTTCACTGAAACATATGGACCTCAAGTTTAATATGAACAAATCTAGTATTGACAAATGCTTAAGAGCCCTCGTCGCCCGACTTCCAGGGTTTGACGGTTCGTTGGCTTGGCAACTTCGGGGCAACTTAACGAACCCCGGAAGTTGCCCAATCCAATGTCCCGTCGAAACCTGGAAGTCAGGCGATGAGGGCACTCTGTTTTCCAGGGCGGGTTCGTCCGAACCCATCGAACCCTAGCTGGTTACGCCCATGACTGCCTGTGGTTAAATTTGATTAGTACTAAAGATATTAAATCTGCCCTATCCGATATGAAACCATAAAACTATGGGAGGCCTTTTTCACATTTATTCCTTATTTGTGCATCCGCTACAGTGCAAATACCTAAGACCAACGGACTTCCCTCAGACTGAATAAGTACTAGTAAGTCCATCTCATAGATTGGGTGGAGTCTGCTTCTAACAATTCATACTTGACACCGATGTCACTCATTATGTCAGTAGGCCTATGTTTGAGTGATTTCTTCATGTTCTGTGTCAATTTGAGTTTTGGGGGAATCACTGCATATTAATTTTTAGTTGCACTTCAGCACAAATGAATTATGATTCAGCCTAAGTATGAAGTATTTGCGCCTCAACTCAAATAAGGAATAAATGTAACAAGACAGTCAATGACTGTGGGGTCGCTCACCAGACTGCAAAGACTGATAAGACTGGGACTCTGGAGACCAAAACAGTCAGCTCTTTTCATAATCACTTTAAAAGAAGTAGATTTAAACAGGATATGTGGCTAGAGAGACTTCAAGTATGTAGCTTGGTGAAAATCCACCTTGAAATTGCCAACTGTACACTACTGATCACCCCCCTCCTCCAGCTCAACAAGTCCCCTCCCGACCGGGCTCCAGACTCCCAAGTCTTAGGTTCGAATTTCACAACCGACACCTCAAACTTTCTCAATTGTTGGAAATTTCCAATCTCACAAGCGCCTTTTTCTAAAACCATTTAAACATGTTTGAAGCCCAATTATCCATGGACCCAAAACACAATACATGTATGTCAGACCAATCAGTCAGGTGGTTCCAAGGTAGATGTTTTAATGAATTTGGTATTTCGATGATTTTATTGGACACAAAAGTGTTAACTCCCCATAGCCTGCCATTTCTTGACAGGTTGACCTCATTTTAACAAATCTGAATCTCAGTCACTAAAGGATCCTCCTGATTCCTCCATACTATATGTATTAAAGCTAAATAGTCCAAACTCTCTTGAGAAGACATTTTAAGAATTACTATAGAGACATATAGTTATGTCCCTGGTCCCACCCTATTTAACCTGGTGACCCCATCTGAATAAATTTGAATCCCAGACACCAAAGAACCCTTCATACATATCATAAATATCAGTAAAATAGACCTGATGGTCCTTGTGAAGGAAGCATATTAAGAGGGAAACTGTCCTTCGCTTGGCCCCTATTTGACCAGGTGACCCCATTAAAAAAAATCTGAATTGCAGTCAAGGAAGAACATTCCATTCTATATAAGCCAACTAGTTCTTGCAAACATATTTTAAGAATTACTATGTAGTGAAATAGTTAAGTCTCTTGCTCTGCCCTTATTTGACTTTGTGATCCCATTTTCACAAATCTGATAAGGACAAGAATTAACTTCCCCAGTTGAAGTTGGTGATATTCACCCATTGGGCACCTCATTTATGAATTTTATCTTCTGCAAATTAGGGGATATAGAAACTTCCTAGAAGGGAAATTTAACTAACAACAATGTAAATTTGATACTATAGATACTTCCCAGAAGATGAGGCCTAAGCAGAATGAGGTCTCCAGAGGGTGAATTTGGTGATGCTAGCCTGCTGTGCGGGATAGCATCACAAAAAGCGTGTCTGTTTCTACATTGTGCATGCCTGGCCTCAAGCAACACAATGTATTATACAATCAAGCCTTGAAATAGTGTGATAGTGTGTCTGTCATTTGCAGAATGAGGTCCACAGAGGGTGAATTTAGTGACGCTAAATTCACCCTCTGGGAACCTCATTCTGATAAGGCCCTCAACTGCTATGGAAGATCTAGAATAAAATTGAATATCCCCAGTTGAAGTTGGTGATGTTCACCCATTGGGCCCCTCAATTATGAATTTTATCTTCTGCAAATTAGGGGATATATAAACTTCCTAGAAGGGAAATTTAACTAACAATGTAAATTTGATACTATAGATACTTCCCAGAAGATGAGGCCTAAGCAGAATGAGGTCTCCAGATGGTGAATTTGGTGATGCTAGCCCGCTGTGTGGGATAGCATCACTAAAAGCATGTCTGTTCCTACATTGTAGGAATTTAGTGATACTAGCCCGCTGTGCAGGATAGCGTCACTAAATTCACCCTCTGGGGACCTCATTCTGCAAATAACAGACAGACTATTTCAAGGCTTGATTGTATAACTTCAATGTTCTTGTCTTGTTATTCTATGTTAATGTACATTTGACCATACATGGTGTAACGTACAAATAAACTTTGATTGATTGATTGATTGTAATTGTCTGGCTTCAAGCAACACAATGTATTATACAATCAAGCCTTGAAATAGTCTGTCTGTTATTTGCAGAATGAGGTCCCCAGAGGGTGAATTTAGTGACGCTATCCTGTACAGCGGGCTAGTATCACTAAATTCACCCTCTGGGGACCTCATTCTGATAAGGCCCTCAACTGCTATGGAAGACCTAGAATAAGATTGAAGTTCCCCAGTTGAAGTTGGTGATGTTCACCCATTGAGCACCTCAATCATGAATTTTATCTTCTGCAAATTAGGGGATATATAAACTTCCTAGAAGGGAAATTTAACTAACAACAAAGTAAATTTGATACTATAGATACTTCACAGAAGATGAGGCCTAAGCAGAATGAGATCTTGAGACCCTAGATACTTTCCAGAAGATGAGGCCTAAGCAGAATAAGGTTCTCAGAGGGTGTATTTGGTTATGCTAGCCTGCTGTGTGGAGCAACATAAATCACCCTCTGGGAACCTCATTCTGCTAATGCCAGACTCTCTTAATTCAAACTTGGAGAAAATGAAAATAATCTGATTTTAATGACCACTGAGTGATAATGTAAACAACAAGGGTGCTTCATTGATAACACCATTAATCTCATTTAAATTACAAATGACATGAATTACACTCTCTGGGGATGGAAAGCACAGCAGATGTTATCTACCCATCTGCCAGTTGTATAAACATGGGTCCATCAGAGCACATGGGTGGCTTGGTGTAGTAGAGAATACATATGATTAAAGCAATTTACTGAACATTTCTGTACATCTGTCTGTTCCTGATTTCTCCCAAACCCCTGATTTCAACCAAATATAGTGGAGTGACTAGAGGTACCTCCCCTCCCCTCCCAAAGATGTAGTCATAGGTTCTTCAAAATTTTAATGAGTTTTTTTTTATTTTATTTAAAAATAAAATATTTTATTTAAAAATAAAATATTTTATTTAATAAAAAAAAATTATTTATTAAAAATAAAATATATATATATATATTTTTTTTTGGTTAAATTGAGAAATAAGTTAAATTGAAAAAAAAATTAAAAAATTCAGATTTATGTCCATAGCCCCACCCACATTTGACCCAGTGACCTCATTTGAACAAATCTGAACCACAGTCACCCAAGGTACCCTCATACCAAATATGAACCCATTCGGCCCGACAACTTCAGAAAAGAAGTCGTTTTAAGAATTACTATGTGGAAAAATAGTTATGGTCCTGACATCAAAACTATTTGACTTGGTGACCTCATTTGAACAAATCTGAATGAGAGTCACCTAGGGAACATCCACACCAAATATGAACCAATTCGGTATGATGGTTTCAGAGGAGAAGATGCTTAAAAAAAGTTTGACGGACGGACGGACAGACGGACAGACGGACGCACGGACGAGGAGTGATGACTATAGCTCCACCGGAGACTTCGTCTCAGGTGAGCTAAAAAGGCCTGGGGAGCCCATATGAAACCACCATTGGCACGCTTACTATGCTAGAGACAATTTGTGACCCGCCATATCAAATCCAGTTGTAAGTCGGGATTTTTTTTACCCTGTGCCAATGCATTCTCTTATATATGCGAGTCGACCATAGGTCGCCTCGCATATATAAGAGAATGCATTGGCCTAACAATTTTTTATCATTTTTTTTAAATAAATGTTTCTTACAATTTTTAGGACATAAAATAAAAAACATCCATTACCCTGCAGGGAGCCCCACACATATATAGAAGCATATAGAAGAGTGTCGTCTGCTCATGTTTGTCTGGGGCTCTGTATGGGTGAAATTATAAAATTTTAAGGAATACAAGAAAAAATTATTAAAATTGTAAAAAATTGTTAGGCCAATGCATTCTCTTATATATGCGAGGCGACCTATGGTCGACTCACATATATAAGAGAATGCATTGGCACAGGGTAAAAAAATCCCGACTTACGACTGGATTTGATATGGCGGGTCACATTTGATCATACTACTGAGCCCGTTTTGATGGTCAGGTATCAGCTTTCAAAAGAGGAAGTTTTAACCCATTTTCAATTTGTGTCAGGTGACCAGAAATTCCAAGCATTGTCTCTGATATTTGATAAAGACCCTCGTTTCCAAAAGCAGTCGATAATATTTGTTCTCATTTTCTGCAATTTACTGATAATTTTGTAAGTTTTTGTGCCATTCAAATGATGGTGATATCCAGTATTTTTCATCTTTCTTAACAATGGACTGGGAAAATTTAAATTCCCCTTAAACCTTTCATGATGGGAGCTGCGCTGGTGCAGCATTAAATATCCTGTGCCAATGCATTCTCAAGATTATATGCGAGTTTCTTATAGGGAGCCTAACCTATATACCTGTAAGAGAATGCACTGGCTTACAAGACCAAGGTAAATATTGTTAGGCCAATGTGTTCTCTTATATATGCGAGGCTCCCTATGGGATATATAAGAGAATGCATTGGCACAGGGTTTTCACTAAAATTTAAGGAAGCTCCAGTCTTGAAAGGGTTAATAATTAAGACTTAATATTTATCTGTCGTCTGCTTATATTATTACCTCAGTGGGAGAATCCATTTAGTATAGAAAGGGTTAAAACACGAATCCAGTTCTCATTCTGAAATGTATGTATTCCTGATGAATATAAACTGATAAACAAGTATAAAAATTATTATTTCTGTTTTATAATCCATCGATATATCTATAAAAGTGGTCAACAGATCTTATTTTAAAACAATTTAATAATAATTCAGTTACGGTATCTGCAGAATTTTACAGATTTTCGGTGGTTGTTTTACACTCAGTTGCCAAATAACAGCGATGTCACTTTTATTACTTTAAACACGCCAAAAAAATGAAATGAATTACACGTACTCTTTATCGGAATAAGATTATCTTCATATAAAACTGATAAATGATATACAAAGTTTAAACTGTTTCCAGAAATCTTCCTCATTTTTAAATTGTTTTTTTTTGGGCTTGATCAAATTTCCAATAGAGTGTACCGTATTTAATATCCTTGTTCATCTTTAACGTACATTTGATCTGAAAATGTTAAGAAGCATAGAATGATTGAACAGACCTCAATATTGGCCCAGACATTAAGCGATGTTGTGGGAAGCACTGTGGCAAAGTTTATCACCTGATGATTTGCACTCTTTTATTTGGCAGAAGAGAGAAACTTTCAAGATGTAAAGATGTAAACAATAGAACAGTCATTCAATGTTTAATTGTTTCATGACGGGAGCTGTGCTGATGCAGCATTAAAGTTCCTGTGCCAATGCATTCTCTTATATATGCGAGTCTCCCATAGGGAGCCTTGCATATATAAGAGAATATACTGGCTTACAACTTACAAGGTAAAAGTAAATATTGTTAGGTCAATGAATTCTCTTACATATGAGGACTCCCTATGGGAGACTCGAATATATCAGAGAATGCATTGGCACAGGGTTTTCGCAACATTTCAGGAAGCTCCAGTCATGAAAGGATTATTACAAGGCCATCAAACCAAAATTACCTGTTTGTCATCAGTGTCTGTGCCATAAATAACATGTCGCTCTGTATCATATACCATAGAAGTTTGTTTGTATTTTTTACTTGGCATGAAATTATACTAATAATCCAGAGCCAGTGGCAAATCATTGGGCTTACAACACGTTTCATGGCCTGGAAAATATTTCAAACAAATTCAGGGATATAACAAGTGACAGTTCATTACAGATTGTTATGTTTGAACATAATAGTACCGTACAGCGGAATAGGTCATTGTCACATGGTATCATGCAAAAAGACACCCAGGATCTCTCAAACATGCAAAAAGACACCCAGGATCTCTCAAACGTACAAAAAGACACCCAGGATCTCTCAAACGTGCAAAAAGACACCCAGGAGCTCAAAGTTCCGTTCATCTACATGACAGATAAAGACATATTATGCACTTGTTCGTGTGCATGAAACTGATCAGTTAGGATCCAGGCGCTATGCCAACTGGAGGAATGTAGCATTCTACTAACATCGCCGAAAATCGGAAGCAAATCGACCGTACCACTCCATAGAAAACATCGTCTGAACTAAGCTCAATTGTAAATGTTTACTACTCAATTCGGGACGCATCTATTGGCGATAAACTAACGAAAACAATTTCTCCATTGAGGGTCACTGCATTGAATAAATATATAAGAATGACGATGTGTGTTGTCAATTTGGATATAATATTTGTAAAAATTACTACTTGAAAAAGATTATTCTCCATTTATATTTGATCACCCTACAGGAGTGTTTCACATCACTTTAAACTTAACGCGGCTGGAATACCCATTCAAATTCCCACGGAATTTTACTCTAAAATCAAAAACAAATAATCATTTTAATAATAATAAACATGTGACTAATTTATTGAGATTTTGAGATGCCAGGTGACTTGTTACACATTCTGTGAGATCATGGGTGTCTTTTTGCACAAAACCATACAACAATGACCTTCATGTATTTAGCAATAGTACAGGTCAGCAAACCTCAAATCAGTCTGACACCTTCCACTACCACGGAGTCCCTCTGGAAAAAATGTGATGAGCACTACACAGGCAATTTCTACTGCCTATTATGTGTTTATGTGTGGGTCCACGTATTAAACACTTGAATTTACAGTAATGCTCTAAGTAATCGACTTCTTAACCACAGCAGAATTATGGGTAACTTTTCAGGATTTAGTCGAAAATATGGCTTGTTGCCATTCATCGGAAAGCTCTCGGGGAGAGCTTTCCGATGAATGGCAACAAGCCATATTTCCGACTAAATCCTGAAAAGTTACCCATAATTCTGCTGTGGTTAGGGAGTCGATTAATTAGGGCATTACTATACAGCTAAGCTATTGCCATCAAGTTCAATAATGACATAGGTACCCATTGCTGTTTTTGGTTAACAAACACAACATTCCTATCAAAGTATATCATAACAGAACCAAACTTGTAGACCTGGTTGGCTTCGTGAGTCCTCCCTTGAATTGGAACACAAAGAATACCCTGCTCTTCGGCCTTTCGCAATATGATGTCCTTAAATCTAATACTTGTGTTCTCCTCTTTGTTTACAATTCTTACAGTTTTTTCTTCTCTTTCAACTTCCTTTGTTGGTAGTGGTCTTAACTGACTTTCTAGTTGCCTCCTTTCAGTATGAGCGAAATATGCCATATTTTCCTTGGCACCAGGTTGGAAGTGTCCCGACACTGCTCTGTTCATCAATTCTAACGCTCTTGTGAACTGTTCCTTGATCAGAGGATGGGAGAGGAATTCCTCAGGAAACTGTGCTTTCCATCCCATATACCACTTAGTTATTTCCTCATAGTTTGGCATGTTACCTAACCAACTACACAAAATTTGTAACCATTTCGGGAAGAAAGTTTTCAGTAACATGCTGACAAGAAAATTAGTTGGAATCAAATCTTTCCATGACATCATCCAATGCCATTGGTCGAGAATTTGTTGAGGTGGGTGAATAACAAATTCCTGCATGACCAACGCAAGTTTTGGCATAATGTTTTTAAGGAGAAATGCCTCCATGTGGCCCTGTTTGAACACACCGACCCAAGGCATCAGAATAACTCTAGCAGAAGAGTCTGATGGATGCCAATTGTTTAGAGCACTAGAGAGTTTATGTCTAATTGGAGCATACAAGGGTTCCAACTTGTCTGCCATGAGTGGTAACCAAGGATGTAACCATGCATGTATTGGAGTGGTGTCAGTCAATGGGTTCCAATCTTCCACCTCCTGCAACAGCCTAGGTAGGACTAGCTGATCCTGAATATTTTCCATGATCCACCCAGGAAGTACAGGTTTCCACGCAGTCAACAAGGCAATCAGTCCATCACAATTTCTTACCTGCCATTTTAGAATAATTGTCCTCACTATTGGCAACCACACATCCCAAATGATTCGTTGATATGCATCCATGTTGTTAACGTCCTGAGTGATTGGCATTTTGCTATCCTCCAGAAGATATCGCCATTCGCTGACTGTTGATATACCATGCTCTGGTTCTCTTAGTGGATCCCAGTCACATAAGAATTCCCTCATAAGCGGAAACACAAGAGCTATTGCTAACGATTCCAAATCGTACATTTTGTATTCCTCATAGTAGTTATTCTGTAGATCTCTAAATATGATGGCACATTCATCCAAAGTTAAGCAGTCTGGACATCCTGGTTTAGTTCGCTGCTCACACATCTCAACAATTTGTAAAACTTTCTGCAAACGGTCAATGAACTTGGCTTCCTTACTGGAAACTTCTGTTATTCTGTCTCTTTCATATTTCATATTAACTATCTGATCCTTTCCATAACGCAGTTTTCTGTCATTTTTTATGATATCTTCTTCGGACATATCACACAACAGATTGAGATTATGCGTAAGCTCTGGAACACCAAAGACTTTTTTATGGTCTTTTTCATCAGAAATATTGTCCTCCTCGTCTGGTCGATCATGTCGGTTTGATATAGAATGGTACCCTTTCATCACTTTTTTTTCCCTGCCAGTCATATCTATAACTTTGACTTTGGCAGATTCTCCTGAAATTATTTTCTTCCTACGTCCACCAGTCTCAATGACCTCTTGTGCCGTCTTGTAGACATATTTTGCTTTCTTATTAGCTTCTGGTTTCTTTTTCCATTGTGATAGTTCTTCCCTGAATGCTTTTGAATCTTCTTCATCTGGGTCTTGTACTGGAAAGTCTTTCAGTGATCGTGCAGATCTTTCAGTACCATAAGCGCCGACTGCTGCTCTTCCAGGTTTCCGCTTGACAGCTTCAACAGGAGTGGTTATACCTTGTGCTGATATGCCAAGACCTTTACCAGATTGATAACCCATTTTCAACAAGAGTTTTTGCCCAATGCCTTTGGTGTGCCTTTCCCAATTACCAAAGTCTTTACTAGTATCCTTTTGTCGACTCTGAAAGTTTGGACGGTTAAAAATAGATGGTTCAGGTTCTGATTTCTGTTTCTCTCTATCTTTTTTCTCTTGGACCAATTGCATGACACGATTCGGATCCAACTCGAGTTCTTCTTCCGATTCACTATCCTCGTCGATATCATTTCCTTCATTGTCTTTTCTTTTGATAACTTCACCTAATATAAATCCTATCGGTGTTGCATCACTCTTCTTTGATTTCCCACCACCAAATCCGGGTCGAAAATTGTCATCATCGCTGTCATCATCAGCCCATATTCCAAATGTTGCTTGGTTCTTCGATTGTCTGTGCCTTCGAGGATTAAATTCATTTTGAAGATCATAATCGGTAACTTCAAATTGTTCTACTTCGGGAGATGACATTCTTCAAACTTACTAAAACAAAATGGCATCAGTCTGCAACAGATGATGATGTTGAAATACGCACAAATCTCACCGCGAAATAAACATTCTACAACGTTTTTGACACCGGTGTCTAATTACCGATTCAATGGCGTGCCATTCGAATGGGTTGTAACTAAAAGAACTGACCGGAGGGCAAATGTAGGTATTGTAGCCACGCCTATTGGTGGGCGTGCTAAGAAAAAGCCCTCATATCCGCGCCATATTATTTCCAATAAGCGAACCGAGCACAATAAATCAAAAATGTGCCGCAATATAATTATCAACAATTATTTGACTGGATGATGGTAATAATCGATGTTTTTCTTCGGAAATAAAATCAAGATTTTCAGAGTCGCCTATATACATGTATATAGCAAGGCCTACTGTTCATTTTAATTTTTAAAGTGCATGCATTAGGCTAATATTGTGCTCTCTGATTACACTAAACGCATGCAGCAAGTCCCTGGATATGCAGCAAGTCCCCGGATTATGCAGCAAGTCCCTGGTAAATGCAGCAAGTCCCTCTCACAGAGGGTGAATTACGGCGGATTATAGTCATGCGTGTTTACACAACGATATGTTTAATCAGTGGAGGTGCTGATTACAAAGGGCTTTAATTTTTTTTCCTCGATTTTTTTATTGGTAAATGCAAACAAGTATAACATGAGAATAGTAGAACAGCAACAAAAGAAACTTAGAGCACATTTTTATTAATATACATATATATATATAGCAGTGTTTAAAGGGGTACTGTACGCCATTTTCATTAAATTTCCGGTGACAACAACGATCTAATATCGATAATATATAGAAACATAAGTAATTTGAGTCGAAGATGTATTCTGTAAACGCTCAGGTTAATAGGATATCTTAAAATTTTATAATTTAAAAGTTAATAATTTGATATAAATTGAATTTATGACTGGAGCCATAAAATGGCGTCAATTAAATTACGAATTTACGTAATCAAATAAATTAATTGAGGGATACTGGATTGTTAAACCGATCGCACGCACGATCGCTTAAAATATTATGATGATACGGGGAGAACACTCAAGCCACCCACTGACTATAGCGACGATACAATAACTTAAATGATTATATGGGACTAGTATGCCTATAATATAACTTTTATTTGATTCATTTGGTTGAAAACTGTACAAAAATTACTCGACAACGACAATTTGTATTTTTGCATTCCGGTAAATTTGTCATCCGTAACACTACTTCGTACTCAACAGACTTTCAAATAATGAAAAAATTGTTACCTTATTCTCCGACTCGGAGATTATAGAAACCAACAACAACATTTGGCGTACAGTACCCCTTTAAGTTGCCCGATCTAACAGACAGACTGAATGACAAAGCAAATGACCAAATGCAAGATGTAAGAAGTGCCCTCTATGGTGCAGGTATATAACTACCGACTGACTGGCGACGCAAGGAAATTATTTGTAAAACACGGGACATGGATTAATTTGACGTATGAAAAATGCAGTATAGACGAATGAGGAGACTTTTGACAAAGCATCGACGCAAACATCGACCGACGGCCGATTGACAATCGCAAAAACTGCGGCCATAGCCAAGAAATCAGGCAAAAAAAAGGGTAAAATCCTCTAAAACGAACTCAAACAAATCCCAGAAAGTGGCTTAGCGGTTCAACAATTTCAATTTTGCTTTATTTCAATCATAATTTTTTTTCTCAAATTTCAACAATTTCAATCATCAATTTCTCTACAATTTCAATCAACAATTTCAAACAAATTCAATCTCTGCCTGCTTAATTTAATTAAGATTTTCTCTATTCCAATCATAATTTTTTCTCAATTTCAACAATTGACCCAAGTGGTTAAGTAAAGTAACCAATATAAATTATACATATGTATAAACACATACATAAAAAATAAAAGTCGTAAAACGCAACGACAAACACTCCCCTTGAATGTGGGTAACTGTGCCGAGTCTAACTGATCGGACTCGAGTGTTAAAAAAAGTGCAAAATAGCACAACCACTATAAACTATACATGTGTTAACACATATAAGCTGATGGGAGCTTTATTTTATATGAACCAAGCCACAACGCAAAATGTCCAAACACACAGCCGCAGCTTGGTGTCCGTCGCGCTGTGTTCTAGGCGATTTAGTTAGACTTTCGTCCATCAAATATCATTAAAATAGTTTTATTTTGTCATATAAACATCACATATACATAATAATATAGAATAAACTTCAATTTTACTTCTTATTTCCTACGGCTTGGTATATGGCTTGGTGTTTAGTCACACCGTAATAAAGTAGTCTGCGAATGTTGGTGCTGTTAAGTCTATTGTCCGTTTAGCCTTTTGAATCCTGTAGTCGAAAACTGACTATTATATTAAATAGTGAGTAGAATAAAAGAAATAGCAACTTAATAAAACTTAGAAAAACTTTTATTTTATATTTAAAAATCTACAAATACCCATCTTAAATAATTATAAAGGGATAAAGATTTCCAATCAACTCTAATCAGCTGCCACAGATCATATATCAAATGAATAATAAAACACTGATTAAACTCATCAACAACTCCACTAACCCACCCCAAAATTAGAGGGACTTGCTGCATTTACCGGGGACTTGCTGCGTTTACAGGGACTTGCTGCATATCCAGGGACATGCTGCGTTTAGGCAAACCCATATATTTAAATATTCAGAAAATTGATGTGGCAGGCGAGAAATTATCAAACAAGCTGCCTTATGTTAAGCTCAGGCAATATATGCGGTTAATATATCAACATATGTGGTCAGTTAGTCAATATATGCAGCTATTTTGTCAATATATATATGTGGTTAGTTATTCAATATATGCATCTAATTTACCATTATATGCAGCTACTTTGTCAATATATGCAGCTAATTGGTCATTATACGTGGTTAATTAGTCAATATATGCAGCTACTTTGTCATTATATGCAGCTACTTTGTCAATATATACAGCTACTTTGGCATTATATGCAGTTACATTGTCAACATATGCAGCTGCTTTGTCATTATATGCAGCTACTTTATTATTATATGTGGTTAATTAGTCAATATATGCAGCTACTTTGTCATATATGCAGCTACTCTGTCATTATATGCAGCTACTCTGTCATTATATGCAGCTGCTTTGTCATTATATGCAGCTACTCTGTCGTTGTATGCAGTTACATTGTCAACATATGCAGCTACTTTGTTATTACATGTGGTTAGTTAGTCAATATTTGCAGCCACTTTGTCGTTCTATATGCAGCTACTTTGCCAATATATGCACTACTTAAAAGTACTCAATCCGATAAAACTCATCTCAATTACTATTTCAATGGCTTCGGGGGTCAAAAATATTTGATTCGAGTCGAGGAAGTCACCCATCAAAGCTCAGATTTGTTAGATATCGATTTTAGAAATCTATTATTTTTCATTATCGGGAATTCTTTCTGGCCCAGTACGTAGTCAAAATTGCGTTATTATTACCACTTGATTTTAGAGTTATCCATCCTTGTCTGTTTGAATAGAGTTTTGGTGTACTCAACTCGAGCAGGTTTCAAAATTGACGGCAATTATTAGTACTCATCTCGAGAAATTAACAAATTTCAAAAATCAATATCTAATAACTCTGAGCTTTGTTTGATGGGTTCCTCGACTCGAATCAAATATTTTTTACCCCCAAAGCCAAAGAAATAGTAATATAGGACCCTCTGATCGGATTGTTGTTGTTGGAATCTGTTGAGATGGGGACCCTCTGTTCTGATTGAGTACCTTTAAATGTGTCATATGGAACTACTTTGTCAATATATGCAGTTACTTTGTCTATATATGCAGTTACTTTCTCATTATATGCAGCTACGTTGTTAATTTGTGTGGTTAGTTAGTCAATATATGCAGCTGCGGTACTTTGTCAATATATGCCGTTATTTTGTCTATATATGCAGTTACTTTGTCTATATATGTAGTTACTTTGTCTATATATGCAGTTACTTTGTCATTATATGCAGCTACTTTGTTAATTTGTGTGGTTAGTTAGTCAATATATGCAGCTGCGGTACTTTGTCAATATATGCCGTTATTTTGTCATTATATCAAACTACTTTGTCAATATATGCACCTCATTAATTGAACGTTTCAATATATGTGGTTACTTTGTCATTATATGCAGCTAGCGATGTTCCGTTCTTTATAATGATATGTTATATCAATGTTGCGGAAACCTAGGCAGTTATATGGAACACCATAGCTGCCTTATGTTAAGGTCGGCAATATATGCAGATAATTTGTTTATATATAGTTACTTTTTCTACATTGTTATTACTTTATCTATATATGCAATTACGTTATATATACATGCAGCTAATTTGTCTATATATATACAGTTACTTTGTCTTTATATATGCAGTTATTTTATATATTTATACAGTTAATTTGTCTATAGATGCAGTTACTTTGTCTAAGGATGCAGTTACTTTGTCTACATATGCAGTTACTTTGTCAACATATGTAGTTACTTTGTCTACATATGTAGTTACTTTGTCTATATATGCAGTTACTTTTCCATTATATGCAGCTACTTTGCCATTATATGTGGTTAGTTAGTCAATATATGCAGCTTCTTTGTTATTATATGCAGCTACTTTGTCATTATATGCTACGTACATGATAAATTATGTAATATCTATGGCAGACCAGAACCGCCAGATCGCTTTTAGTTATAATTACTATCTTGTGTAATCAACTTACTATTTCCATTAATCAACTAAGCTATCTTGATTAAACAACTTAGCTATCTTGATTAGTCAACTTACTATGTCCAATAATCAACGTAGCCATCTTGATTAATCAATTTAGCTATCATGATTCCATAAAATTGTTAGCTATCTTGATTAATCAACTTACTATCTTGATTAATCAACTTACTATCTTGATTAATCAACATACTATCTCAATTAATAAACGTAGCTATCTTGAATTAGTCAACTACGCTATCTTGATTAATCAACTTACTATCTTGATTAATCAACTTACTATCTTGATTAATCAACATACTATCTCAATTAATAAACGTAGCTATCTTGAATTAGTCAACTACGCTATCTTGATTAATCAACTTATATATCTCGATTAATCAACGTAGATATCTTTATTAATCAACTTAGCTATCTTGATTAATCAACGCAGCTATCTTGATTAATCAACTGAGCTATCTTGATTAATCAACTTAGCTATCTTGATTAATCAACTTAACTATCTTGATTAATCAACTTAGCTATATTGATTAGTCAACTTAGCAATCTTGATCAATCAACTTAGCTATCTTGATTAATCAACTTAGATATCTTGATTAATCAACTTTCTATCTCAATTAATCAACGTAGCTCTCTTGATTAATCAACTTAACTATCCTGATTAGTCAACTTAGCTATATTGATCAATCAACTTAGCTATCTCGATTAATCAACTTATATATATTGATTAATCAACTTTCTATCTCAATTAATAAACGTAGCTATCTTGATTAATCAACTTGGCTATGTTGATTAATCAATTTAGCTATCTTGATTAATCAATTTAACTATCTTGATTAAACAACTTAGCTCTCTTGATTAATCAACTTAGCTCTCTTGATTAATCAACTTAGCTATCTTGAATAATCCATATAGCTATCTTGGTTAATCAATTAAGCTATCTTTATTAATAAACTTAGCTATATATTGATTAATCAATTACTATCATGATTAATCAACTTGTCTTTGTTTTAATATTTTTTATTCCGATCGACAAGAGAACAGAACATGACATACACGAATTATGAAAGTATGAAATAACAATTTTCACTGGTTTCATTTAGTTAGATCATTTGATTAATATTTGTTGGGTATCTGGTAATCTCTTCCATGCGGAAGTATAGTTAATTTGATGCAAAGAGTTAGTTTTAAAAATAAATCACGAGTGAGATTGGTGTCAATACTTAATAATTTTCTACACTGTAAACAAGCCTGCAAATAGTGTGTCTGTCATTTGCAGAATGAGGTCCCCAGAGGGTGAATTTAGTGACGCTATCCCGCATAGCGGGCTAGCATCACTAAATTCACCCTCTGGGGACCTCATTCTGCTTAGGCCTCATCTTCTGGGAAGTATATACAGTATCAATTTAACATTGTTTTTAGTTTTCCCTGCTGGGAAGTTTCTATATTCCCTAATTTGCAGCAGATAAAATTCATAATTAAGGGGCCCAATGGGTGAACATCACCAACTTCAACTGGAGAACTTCAATCTGATCCTAGGTCTGCCATAGCAGTTGGGGGCCTTAGCAGAATGAGGTCTCCAGAGGGTGAATTTAGTGATGATAGTGGGATAGCGTCACTAAATTCACCCTCTGGGGACCTCATTCTGCAAATGACAGACACGCTATTTGCAGTCTTGACTGTAAAGTTACAGCAATTCCACACGGAAGTGATTAACAGAAATTCCATGAATGTTTTTTAGTTAAAGGGGTACTGTACGCCAAATGTTGTTGTTGGTTTCTATAGTCTCCGAGTCAGAGAATAAGGTAACAATTTTTTCATTATTTGAAAGTCTGTTGAGTACGAAGTAGTGTTACGGATGACAAATTTACCGGAATGCAAAAATACAAATTGTCGTTGTCGAGTAATTTTTGTACAGTTTTCAACCAAATGAATCAAATAAAAGTTATATTATAGGCATACTAGTCCAATATAATCATTTAAGTTATTGTATCGTCGCTAGTCAGTGAGTGACTTGAGTGTTCTCCCCGTATCATTATAATATTTTAAGCAATCGTGTGTGCGATCGGTTTAACATCCAGTATCCCTCAATTACTTTATTTTGATTACGGAAATTCGTAATTTAATTGACGCCATTTTATGGCTCCAGTCATAAATTCAATTTATATCAAATTATGAACTTTTAAATTATTAAATTTTAAGATAGCATATTAACCTGAGCGTTTACAGAATACATCTTCGACTCAAATTACTTATGTTTCTATATATTATCGATATTAGATCGTTGTTGTCACCGGAAATTTAATGCAAATGGCGTACAGTACCCCTTTAAGTACTTCAATGACTATGGAATGGCTGAAAGGAAAAACATTCAAAGTAGTGTATAGTCGAATGAAATCTGGACCATACATATTCCCCAATGGTATATAGATGCACTATCACATAAACGGCCATGCAAATTCCTGACTTCCTGATAGAAGAATCAACCTTTACAATGCCGTCAGCAATATTGAATTGTGATTAATCAACTTAGATATCTTTCTTAATCAACTTCTATATCTTGATTTATTAACTTAACGATCTTTATTCTTGATTAATCAACTTACCTATCTTGATTAATCAACTTATTTTCATCACGTATCCCATCATATAATCTACAAAAAATCCATCATAATTTCTCTTCAAAATGGTCTGTTTTATATATGCAGAATGGTCTCTATATATAGAATTGGCAATAATCAATTGTCAAGAAAAAAAACCGCGGGGGGGGGGGGGGTAATACAAAATCTGCAGGAAGGCTGGGTGTCCGAGAGGCAAAAAACGCATTTTTTTTACAACAACAACATTTTTTACTAAAGACCTTTTGTGCCCATATTTGACATTTGTAACACTTTAAACATATTATATCTGTAAAAACACCATATGTATGTTACTGGGACCTCATGTGGGCCTCAGTGGAGATTTAAACTATAGCACGTTGCCCGTACATGGGACGGTGAGGTGAAAAACTTCCTTCCCGACACCCTTTGGAAAGAAGCTTCGAGAAATGTAAAATTGAAATAAATAAACTTGTCCTGATGTAACTAAGACATTTAAGCTTAGATCATTGTGTGCACGGAACAAGAGCGAGCAAATGTCTCAAACATTAACGTGACTATCAATGGCTTGAAAATAACTGTCATCAGTGTATCCAACTAATCAGTGAATTATTTGCATGTGTATCAACTCAGATTATATTTTACTCTCACAACAACTAAAGTACGGTATTCGAGTCCAGCATAGTGACTGATTGTCATTTAGTGTAATTGAAGTTGCTCCACTAGACTAACAAACGTAGTAAGGAATAATGCTAGATCATGGGCTGGTTGACCGACTAATCAGGAAATAGTTAGAAATTATGGAATTGTGTATATAATGCACAATGACCTAGGTTTGCAGATATCAGCAATTTATAGAATAATATTTCCAATTGCAGCTTGGTAAATGTCCTCTCTATGTATTTATTTTCAAAATATGTTAACTCTAGTTGAATTGGAGCTTAACAACTGATATGTCATGGAAATGTCTACAAAGTGTTCTACAATGACTCGAAATTGAAGATTGAGTTCACTAATTTCCTGAGATGTTATCAGCTTAAAGTGTATTACAGCCAAAACACATATTTGGATCATATAATATAGCTTGCATGGGAAAATGATATCTCACTGGATATGCAGGAGATATGCTGGGAAATTTATAATTTGTTTTTTTGTTTGTTGGAAAATTGGACGCATATACCTCTCAGGGAAAAACAATGTTCCATTTTATAAGCTATACCGTATACAGTAAGTTATACTAGTGTTTTGTGTGTCTTTCAGCTTCTGGTGGGTTAGTACTATATTTGTCCACTTCATTGATTCATTACAATTTAGTTAGATTCAAGATTCAAGATTCAATAAGATTTATTTCGTATTCAATATAATTATAATATATATATCAACAGGACCCCACAAAAAGTTTAACTTGCAAGGGCAGGGCCCTTATGCTTGTATAATGATACAGTGTTATGTGTACGTATATTGGGTTATTCTATATACATGATTCGGAACCGATGACTATGACAGGTATACAGGTTGGTACGGTAAATAAGGTTACCCGTTCCATATATTTAGTTCGCTTTCCAGAAAAATGTAGATTTAAAAAATCCCGCCTCTTCGAAAGTTTGACAAGACAAGATCGTTCACTTCCGGTCTCATAATGTCATGTCAATCATAAAATTTGAGATTGAACCTTCTGTCCTTTAGCGACGCCAAGTCATTCTTACCGGAAATGCGTATCGGGAAATAGAAACTGGTATCCAATTGTAGTCTTCGAATATGAAGGTCATTTTTTGAACCAATGCCGGCGAATATTGCAGAATTGCCAGAATATAAAATGGGATCTGTCCACGCCAAGGTCTAATCTTTACTGCTCATTAATTAACATCACTTCCTTTATGGCGATAAATGCATAAGTTATAACCCCGTTCAAATTGAAAATCCATCTATCCTAATTTCGCCAATCATCAATCAACGTGACCAGGTCGGGCAATTCCCAGATATAACTACAATAGCCATATACAGCTATTGTAGCTACATTTGACTATCACAAAACCATATATTTTTTGTTTGCGTCAGAATTAGGTAACTCCGCAAACTGTTGCAACCACAAACCCTTCTGTGCATGATTGGACATCGATCGGTACAACTACCACTTCGAATATTATATATAGTAGAGACATTACCTCCCCCGAGATGTCGCTCGTAAGCTGGCTTCCGCTATTAAAAAAAAGGCGTCCCAACCATGGAACCGGAGCGGGGTGTTGGAATCACATGACACTCGATCTTTATAGATCTTTTTGGATTTCGCGCTAAAACGAAATCCGAATAAATAAGCTATCATTTAGTGCTGAAATAAATAACCGGGATCAATTAGAACATGATAAAAGAATTTTTCGAAAATTAGGCGGACACAGTAATTGGGGTTAAATGCAGTTCACGTGGATAAAATGTAATGTTTGAGACAGAAAAAAAAATGATTTACCTGCTGCATTCTCATCGGCCAGCCGCTTATATACCTGGTAAAAGTTAATGGCGAACCAAATTTTATAATAGCTATAAATAGACAAACAGAAATGGCAAGGGTTCGTTTCGCTGAATAGTTCTCACTTCCGCTTTAGATCCCGATCGGAAGAATTGAAGCACGTTTTCGTGAACAGACCGCTTTTTACGAAGCAAAAGCTATACTAAGAATATATTTCACTTGTTTATTTTGTGGTAGGTGAAGCTAAACATTGAATACGTATATTCGGAGTGCCATGACCTTGCTCCCATTGTCTCTGACACAACTTATCAATTGTTGTGATTACCGTTATATCAGTTTCACTTTCAGTTTCGATTACACCTAAGTACCTGGTCAAAACAGCTGATCGCTACAGGTGTTAGATTATATTTTATTTTGTTAGCAGCAATAAACACGTTGAAAGTGTAATTTTACACAAAATAGTATAACATTATGTGAATATAAACTGTATGTATAACATAAGTAAAAGTGGTTTATATATATTATACTGTGTGCATTCAAGCCTTGAAATCGTGTGCCTGTCATTTGCAGAATGAGGTCCCCAGAGGGTGAATTTGGTGATGCTAACACGCTATGCTGGTTAGCATCACTAAATTTGCCCTCTGGGGACCTCATTCTGCAAATGACAGACACTATTTCAAGGCTTGGATGTATAATATATGTAATAATCTCATTGAAAGCTGTGATGTGTAAAGTTTTGTAGTGACATTCACAGGCATTCTAAACAGTTGTGGCAGAGCACAGGGGTAGGTCTTTAGTGAACCATATGTCGCTATAAGACAAACATTTATGGGGCTCTGAGTCTTGGTCAGGCAGGGTCTATAGTAAACTGAGCCTACCTTTAAATTAAAAGTCTTCATCATGCATTTATTTGATACTGTACTCATGCTAAACGGAACACATTCCATAATTGAGTGATATCATATTAATAATATGTTTGCAAAAATTGAGGACCTCACAATTAGCCAACATAAACACTACCTCAATAAAATTAAGCCGATTTAATCCCTTCTAATTAATGGGGCCGACTTCGCATAGGGACGTCTTCGTATGGGCCCGACTACGTGGGGGCCGACTTCTCCAGATACCGTGCCCACTTACCTTACTATAAATGGACTTCTTGTACAAAGTGATGGAGAATAGATGCATTAAATTTATATTTATTAAGATCTCAATCACTGTGTAGAAGGCCTGTGGTGACAGTACATATTATTGAAAATCAGTTGGATGCACTCACTCAGCCCTCTTAATTCAGATTGTTTGGCTTCGGCAATCCGCTACGGCAACAGTATGCCGTGGCCCAGTTTGCTTCAGCAAATAGCTTCGGCAATGCTTATTGCCGTAGCCAATTATGAAGGCTGCTCACTGGACTGTCATACAGTGTATGACTGAATGCTATCAGGATAACATAATAACAAGCCCAATGCCCATTTATTTCCAATATATGGTGCTCCGGCGGACACAGTTTTTAGTTACCGTAATTATAAGGGAGAGGCAAGTTATACATTTTGAACTTCACATTCTTGGAGTTTTAAAGAAGTGAAAGGCAATATTATCAAGATCAAATCAAGGACATTCGAAAAAGTGAGCCGGATTGTCATTCACATAACTTAGCTGCAGCATGCTGTGTCATTCTATAGGCTGCTTTCCAGATATATATACATTCTGGCAAAATGTTGCAAATTTTTCCATGTTGTCCGCCACTTGCCGATCATGGCACATTCATTGCTGACAATTAATTCCATCAATTCCATCATATTTCAACAGAATATAACCTTAAGTAAGACAAGGACACAATATTACCTAACTGAGTCAATCCGGGTGTGTTCTATGTCATGGGTTCGACTTTGGAGCATTTCTCGAAATATGAATTTCTCATGTCTTAAAACTGAAATTTTTTTCAAAGTAATTTTTTCTAACTTAGACCTATTCTAAGTAATGAAACTCAATGAAATGGTTATGTTTATGTTCTAAATTACTACAATACCCAAAATATTTCAACAAAATCTCAAATACAAAAAAGTTTGTTATGTTGCTATATATAGTAAAGATTTGCAAGGCTCTGCGGAAAAGAATATTTAGTATACCTACTAAATCAGTTATTTGGAAGAAAACTTGGAGAAACGTGAAAAAATACTGCACGCATATCTGCATGGGATATCCCTCATTCTATGTAATAAGTCGCATTAGTCAATCAGATTCCCGATAACTAAAATTTTAATCTTTTTTTAAATACCTACCTTGTTTGCTGAAAAAACTACGGAAAGCCGATTCGTTCTGTGATATGACTTTTTGTACCACCTTCATCGTATGGGGAAATTATATAACGGATAAGGCATAAACAAAAAAATAGCATTGTTTCCGGTAACCCTCCCCCCGCTCACCAGACGGCCCCACGTAAACTATTTGCAAAATAAAAAAAATTCCAAAGTTCCCAATTTATAGTCTGAAAATGACCAAATCACCTTCTCCCAACTTGACTTTATTCTTCCAACTTGTCTCTAAGTTTAAGTTGCTGGTTTCAATTCAATGAGTCATTAGCCTAATTAACTTGCAAAATCACACTCACAAAACACACCAAACCAGAGGTAGTGGGCTAACAAACATCCAAAAACATGATTCCTCGAAAATAGGCAACTTTAACCCAGTCTTTTAGACTAATGGGTATGGAATATGTTAATTGTTTATTAACTCAATTTGAAATGTTTGGGGGGTGTTGATTAATAGAAATTAAATGACTTTGGACATATATGACAATTGATTGTTTCATACACATGCTCTACAATCTGTTGTTAAATTTTCTGATAGTTAGGCACTGAAGCATGTAACCCCAGTATGAAAATTGGATGAAATATTGTTCACATACAGGGAACTCATGCTTTAACGCAACATGTTGTTATGGAATAACTACCTATTTCTACTTGCATGTACTAAATTACACCAAGAATCAATCATATATAATTGTCCTGACTATACATGTAATTTATAAATAATAATTTCAACTAACTAGAATAAAGTCTATATCAGTTTTATAGATGTATTGACTTAGTATTTTAGTGTCCAATGTGGGGAAGGTAGTGGTGTGGTGAAAGCTTCCCTAAGACAAAAGATTCAAGACAGCCTCTCCTATATGCGAGATTTGTACAAAGCAGTCTGACTCCTGTTATTGCCAGGCCATATGATAAATAAAAACTTAAATAAAAGAATATAAAATAAAGTGCCTTGCAAGGTGATCATTACAATATTATATCTAGATAGACTATATACATTATTACATAGTATACATGTATCTGTATCTACAATGCATTAAGGAAGGGCTGTTATTACCTTTTGCATTATGGGAATTTAATATAAAAAAAAGAGGTTTACCCCCCTCCCCACCCTAATTTTTTGCCCTCCGTTACCGGAAACAAAGGTATTTTTTTATTTGGCCTAAGCTATTATGTTACTATTAACATATAACAGTGAGCAATATATTAACAAGCAATCTTATTGTTTAAATGAATGCAATTAAACCGCATTAAGCTTGCATATCTTCATTAACAATTTAAACAACACTAACAATAACACATCGTCTATTCTCACAATGAACAACTTTAACTAAATTGATCAAATATCACTTGAAAAAGAATATTTTAATTTTGAGGTCAGAAATTGGGAAAAACATGTCTATTTCCGATTGAGAAAGGGCCGACAAACGACCCCTGTTGCTATCCAGAATTATCCCTGATATATTATGGTTATGACAAAATAATGGACAATTTGACATCCTAACCACGGCATTATATGTTTGTTTATAATGTAGTTATATTTGTAAACTCAGCAACCCGTTGACGACAGATCTCTATAACTTGAAACTAACTGTTTTTTGCAAAATGCAATTTTGTTGAATTTAACATGTGACTGATTTCGACCAGAGATAAACTATAACATGTGTACCAGCGTGTACCGGTACAGACTTGGGCATAAACGGACATGTATGCATTCAATTCACCCTGTCACGATTGATCTTTGATCCACGAGGTCCGGTTCGGGGTTTCGGAGATTCAGCCAGCTGGATTTACAGTTACAGGTCTGGAGTAGCATTTCCATATATGAAGCTTTTGAATATTTATGACTTACATATATGAAAATGCAACTCCAGAACTTTGGCAGTATCACTAAAACCACCGAACCGGACCTGGTGGACTGTGGATCCAATATGGCCGCGAGTTAGTGACGGCGTATACTGGCATATTTACACCTTACACAAAACCTGAGGACATATAGCAAACAACACGGCATCTCAAAAGTATAATGTAAATTCGGCGGTTTCGGGTGAGTCAGGCATCTCCCGGTGATGACCTTTTTTTTTATTAACACCCCGAATCTTATTATTATATTTGCAAATACATTACCAGCCTTTATCTACGGTATATATATTCTTTCATTTTGTGTTGACAATTTATAAAGGCATTGTGCCGACCGGCCGAAATTATAATTCGGCTAAGTTTGCTAAATTCTAATTTGCCTGAGTTTGCGATATTTTAGCATTGCGTGCAGGCAAGTACATATACATGTACTGGGGCCCATGCATGTACCGTATCTGCTCGACTACTACTAGGGAGCCACCCCAAACCATTAATGAGTATACCATAATCACCACCTACCACTAATGTCTAAACACATAATCACACCTTATTATGAGGTAAATCTGTTATGACGGTTACTTTATATTTACTTTAAAACGTGTAGATCTAGTCTTTTTTCATAACATATTTGAAATTCCTGCTACTTTAAAAAAAACAAAGTATTGCCAATATGTGTTTCCGTACTTTATCTGAAATATGCAGGTAGGTGTTTTATAAGTCGAAACACCGTTAAATGCAGCCAATGTAAATGCATCTTACATCACAGGTATGTCGCCAACGCTTTCAAGATATGGCCATGCGCACAATTTGCTCGTGATCTTTTAGAAAATCCTCAATTTCAACATTTTGCAGAGGCACAACGTATGAGAGTAAGTAAAAAAACTGACAAACTTATATTTTTAACGATCTAGATGCGCAACGTGTCACTTAAAGCATCGACTGCAGATGCAAAAACATTCTATAGGTACGACAGGAAGTAATTTTTGTTGATCTTGTTGGTTTTGTCGAAGTACATCGGACAATTTGCAAAAAGTGATAGTCAATTGTAGCTACAATAGCTATCAGGGCCTGATCCAGGTTTTATTTGGGGACACCTCCCGATGATCGAAGGTCATCGCCGACTGCCGAAGGGGAGAGTATGAGAGGGGTGGCCCCACTCATTGGGGCTGTCCGGGGGGCCTCCCCCGGGAAATTTCTTGAAATTTCAATGCTCTGAGAGTGATCTTGGGCATATCTGAAGGATGATTTTCATTTTTTAACCAAAGAGAATTTTATACTTTCAGTAGCTATTAATATGACCAGAGTCACTTAAGCTAGAAAACAAAATTCATTTAATACATGAATTCAATTTATATTTATACTCAAAAGAAAAGACACAATGAACCAACATATTTATTTCAACTTACAAGATAACATTGTTTTTAACAGAATTAAACAAACACACATAATGATAACAGATTAATATATGATCATTGTATTGTGTTCCTGTTCATTATATGTAAGCTCTCTGTATTACGGAGGAAATAAAGGTATATATATAATATAATCTAATAATGTATAATATGAGCCACTGTATGACTGAGATGAAAAAGATAGAATGAACAGTCCTGCAACATTTGTCATTATTTCTTATTCTAGGTTTGTAGTTAAACACTCTCAAAATTATGTTGTGTTGTTCTATTTGTTTCCAATTGATATACCGGTATATGTTAGGGCCCTAGTAATTAGAACTAATCTCTACGTTAATTATTCATTTGGTATTATGAGATCCCACCTGATAACCAGGTTGATTTGATCAAATTGTCACTGTTCCTATACTGTATTGTGTAATTTAGCTTTAATTTGATTGAAATACTAAAGTCTGAAGGCTGAATGGTAACAAACCTGAACTATTTGAAGTTTTCACAGATGAAAGCTAGATAGAACCAAACATACTTTACAGTATGATTCCAACTGCTAAACTTAAATCTTTTTGTAAACTTAAATGTCTTATGTCAATATATATAAATACATAAATTCTGTGTATCTTGTTATAATATGAATTGGGACCTGAATTTAAAAAAAAAATTTTTTTTTTTTTTTTTTTTTAAATATATATATTTTTTTTGCCTTCAATTTGTTTGGGCGCCCAAACTCAATGTCCCCAAACCCGGTATACCGGCGTCGAAAATGGGCTGGGTCAGGCCCTGGCTATATATGGCTATTGTAGCTATATCTGGGAATTGCCCGACCTGGTGACTTGTAAGTTATGTAACTCAGTAACTGTCACTGTCCGTGTCTGTGTCGCCGAAAACATGATAATTCGGCAATATAAGTTGTGATTTGCATTATTTGCATAGCACATTATTTACCATACTGGTTTCCCTCATGTTGATTCAATGAATGAATGATTGCAACAGCACTGAAAATCTTGCTTTCAAATTATCATCACTAAATGACGCTCATGCAACATTAACTGGCGTAAGTATGTTCAAGTCTATTACACGGTTTTTGATTAGTTTTTAAATACAAACAGGTCGGGCACAGATGACAAATTAGCTAAATAACTGATTTGAGCTCACATAGATTATAGCATTAGCAGCAGCTACTAAAATCAAGCTAAATTTTTTAAGGTGATTTAAGTCCATTTCCACATTTCAACACATGCATCGTTTTATCACGAAGGGAATTGACTTTTACTGGACCAACCTAACAATGAGCTTCACAAAAATACCTTTTACTCATCTACTAATAGTCTTGATATCTTTTACGTGACATTTGCATAAGGCCAAATAAAAAAGATACTATGTTTCCGTACATCGACCGACCCTAAAAATAACCCGCCGACCCTAATCTTTTTATTGATATTTGGATAAAAAGTCATTTTTTTTTTTTTTTACTGTTTTTACTGCTAATGCTCATAAATATTGATAATCATTAGGTGCAAAACACATGGTTTCTAACATAAGCCTGTGATAAGTGACATGAAGTGTGACAGTTGTCTCAAAAGCCACAGGTGTGTGATGGGTTGTGGATTGATAGGCATGAATCTTGCAATTTTAATTTCAAGAGAGTGGATCTCATGCCTGTTTTACCAGTATGCCTTGTTTGGGACTTATGGAACATATTCATGAGTTCCAAATAAACATGCATGCCCATTTATTATTTTCTTGGGGAAATCCACCCCCCCCCCCCCCCCCCCCCCCCCCTGCACAGTGCTTATCTGAGTCTGCAAGTTTATTAATTTTGAGGCTATGAAAAGTATATGGCATACATGTGAACATGTCAATATCGAATAAACTCTACATGACACATACTATGCTGATTCCTATGCTTGACCTACATGTACTATACAATTTTTAACTATAGTTGATGTTTTGCTCAGAGTTATTTGGGTCTGCACTGTTTTAACTTTCAATGGAATTTTTCCTGTGCACTATTATTTGGGCCTGCACTTTTATTTGGAGCCTGAGAGAACCGGTAGGAACACTATAAACAGACGTGTGTGTATCTGTATATATACATGTATATAGGTTATGACCACATATGTTAGGGGTACAGCTACTGTTTCCAAAAACCAGGCATGCTAGGTTGGGTGCACTGGCTACCTCTAGACAATGGGATGCTGTTGTCACAATACAAGTATGGCATAATGGCGGTATTATGGGTAAAATTCTTATAAAAGTTAGTGACATCAATCTCATACAAAGTTTATAGCCAAATTTATAAAATGTGGTATGTGAAAAATAAATAACATCCTTATTAAAGCATGAAGTAAGTTTGATCTTTCATCAATCTTTATGTATATTTCCTAGTGCTGTGTTTATCAAGTAATACTTTCCCACAACACAAGTTGGCATTTTATGTCATTTTCGGTCGAGGTAATTCAATATTACTGCAGCTGGATAAAAAATATCAAAATAAAATAAAAAAAATAAAATTTCCCTACCTACCTACCCTAATTTTTTCACTTCGTTATCGGAAACATACTATCTTTTTTTTTTTGGCCTAATGATTTATCAATATGTTTTCATTAAAATTCTAAAGAGAAAACAGTGTTTAATTGACTTTTCAGTAAATCCTTGGCCAGGCACCATGTCAACTTCGCATCGGCATCGCCATCTTTAATCTTATCCTAAGATAAAATGAAACAAACATTCTGATTGGCTGCTCAAAACAGGCTCCCTCTATGTGTTTATAAGTATGATTTTAATTGAATTTCACTGGTTAGAACGTATGGGAAGCCACGTGCTTAACCATATCGACAAAATAGAAAATTATACAGCAGAATATGAATGTATTGACCGCTCGTGCTTCTATATTTTTTCCTCTCCTAATGTAAGTTCAGTCACGTTGGAAAAAATATTTCTCGTAAATGGGTGCCAGCGGTTTATCCAATCAGACAAGACATTGTAACCTTAGGCCTAAAAAAAAAGACGTTTGTTTCCGCTAACCCGACCGACCCTATTTAAAAGCGCCGAGTCTAAACTTTTTATTGCGATCGAAAAACTGACTAAAAAAAATAATGGTATCTGTGAATGTTTCACGCATTTAACAGAGATAAAAGCACGGCGGTCGCTTCCGGTGGAAATACCCACATACTATAAATAGATACGTATCTCCCATTGAAAACAGCCGTGCTTTGGAAAGTAAACATAATTCACACCACAGCAACAGCAACAATGGCTACCTCTGTAGGCCAGCACGTTGTTGTGGCTATCTATCTGGACTAATGTGTCCACTGCGGAAGCATAAAGGAGATCAGATCGATAGACAACGAAGCCAAAATTGAAGAACTCTTCTTTTTAATCCACCCGGATAAGACTGACTTCAGTAAGGTTAAAGTGAGGTGCCGTGCCATTCATCGGCTGAGTCAGCGCCGTTCGACATAAATGTTGAATTGAAAGTTAAGGAGTTGTCAGCATTCAACATAAACCATATCGAGTCTGTTTGCTGTGATGGAGAGATCGTGGAAAAACAGATCGAACATGATACTATGGAAATCACCACACAGCGGAATGCATTTGATATTCTTATGAAGAAAGAAATATATATCATCTGTAACTTAGAATCTGAGTTTCTTGTTTCTATATCCCATGGGTTGACCACCTTGAGACTAAGAAGTCCATAATATGGGCTCATATCAAGTATTATACACGTATTGTAAAAAATATAGAAAAATAAAAATATTTAATAAAAAAAAGTAGAAGTTTTGCCTGCCTACCGTCCCTATTTTTTTCCAGCTCGTTAGCGGAAACAAACGTCTTTTTTTTTAGGCCTTAACGTTCAGAAATAAATTCCAGGTAGCATATGCAGAAGCATCATTTTTATCTACACATTCGTAAGTTCAATAGGCCTGCCTAGATTTTATTGATCCAACAAATCTGATAGAAATATTTTGTTTTGTTTTGGCTCATAATCTTTTTCATCTCTATTTGCCTTTGTCATTACAGGATCTGAACGAACCCACCATGGAGACAACTCAGGCAGGGAACATGAAATATTACCAGAATATGAATGTGAGTATAGCTGTAACTCAATCGTTGCTGAATGGCTTCTCTCACTCAGTCAACCCTCTTAATTCAGACTGTTTAACTTCAACAATCCACTAATACGGCAACCCTTTATCATGGCCCGGTTTACTTCATCAAATAGCTTCGGCATTGCTGATTGCTGTAGCCAATTATGAGGGCTGCTCAGTTATAAAAGTTTCACATAGGAATGGCCTATTTATTTATTTGGAAGTTTTTTTTTTTAATACTAATAAGTCCAGAAACATTGGATTTTCCCATTCCGAAAAATGTAGGGGCACAGTTAATTGTGCACCTGATTTTGAATCCAGGTGCACTATTTTCCTTTGGTGTGCCTATGGGAATAACATCCTGTATAATTTCCAAGATCACAAGGTGCACAGTTTTGTGTACCCCACTTTTCAAACCCAGCTGCACTTACATGCACAAGCACTATTTGGCCATAAAAAAATATGGTTTGTTTGCAGTTACCGACCTACTGGCAACAAAAGCACAGGTGGTTTACCCAAATAATATATTTGCCTTCTCGTTTCTTTTTTGATCATGTATTGCGCTTATCTTCGTTTTGATTTATGCAATGACAGGATGCCAGTTTGAGTTAAAATAAAGTGACATTTCTAACTCCAAAATGAGGAAGTTACCATCAGGAGACACCATGATAAAAGTCCACTTCAACAGTCAACACATCTGACCTATAGGCTGCTTTCTACATATAAAGCCTTCCAAAAACAACAAGCCATGTGAAGGCTTGTGTGCCTCGAAATAAAAGGACTGGGCCTTTTCATTTATTTGCATGGAATGTTCAAGTAATAAGTCAAACAACATTTATCATTAAACTATTCTTTTAGAAATATTTTAGCAAACATTTTATGAGCTAGTTTGATTACAGTTTTCAATTCTGAAGGCTTATCTTTCAAATTATACCTAAAATCTTATTTCCCCCCAAAATAAATTGTATTTAGGTCAAGCCTGCAGTTTTGTAATATTTTGCCAAACCATTTTTATCCTATTTTGTGCTCAGGTGAGTTGCCCATAGATATTATAATTCGTTAATATACCCCTTATATTACCTAAATTCATTACAAATTCTTTCGTTAGAGATTAAGAAACCATGGCACAAAAATATTGATGAAAAATTAGTGCTTTAATGAATAAAAAAAATGGCATGACCATTTCGATGTAATTTTGAAGACATATCACCTTTATACTTGTAATTTCCAATGAAATTCTTATCTTAAAAGGTACAAGCGTGAATTAGATTATCTGGAACCTGCATGTGTATACTTTATCCATAACCCTTTCTATACTAAATACACAAATCTGAACATTTCCCACCAATGAATTTGATTCATTCTGTTCTTGTATTATCTGTCTGTCAACTGCTTTTATTACCTGAAAACCCGTTCAATTAAATAATAGACTTCCAATGTATACTTTTATAACTGAATGGAAGAATCCATTTATGTATAGAAAGGGCTAAACACATGCCCAAGTAATCCCAATCTTCCACGCATAATCTTCAACAACATTGTTAATTTTGCATTTTGAAATGATCAGTTTTGGTAACCTCAAGGCGAACACAACTGAACAGTCAATTTCTTCAAATCTTCCGAGCTGACTGTATCTTTCCACAGATGTTTTCTACTAATCAGCGACTGAGTCGGTTGCTTGCTGCAATAAAAATTCTTTGTTCACCATAATCAGGCCTTAAAATACATTTAATTTTGCGAGGATCAAAATCATCAAATGCCGAATCGAGTTAGTCATAAAGCACTGACAATTGAAAAGTTTCACGAGAATCATTACATTAAACGATCGATTTGGTGATTCTCGTCGAATCTTCAGGTCTGCTAATTTTGATATCTGTGCATACTTTCGGTGTTAAATTGCCTACCGGTATATTCGAACAACTTATTTGTTGTCAAATCATTATGTACTGAAATATATATCTGTGCCATGATTCATCCATGATTCTAACACTGTTATTGATTTTGCATGACACTTATCATAATTTTCATAATTAAAGCCAAAAAGAATGTATCTTCTCTGATGTATTATAGCATTATAAGGAAAAGCGATGTTAAACTAAATAAACAATTTCTACAGACACCTTGTTTCCTAGCAACAGTAAGACCCTCCCACTGGTGATTATGTGTGGAAAACTCCATTGGAGAAAGGAAATACAATATCAGTAATGCCCTAAGTAATCGACCCCTTAACCACAGCAGAATTATGGGTAACTTTTCAGGATTTAATCGGAAATATGGCTTGTTGCCATTCATCGGAAAGCTCTTCCCGAGAGCTTTCCGATGAATGGCAACAAGCCATATTTCTGACTAAAAAGTTACCCATAATTCTGCTGTGTTTAAGGAGTCGATTACTTAGAGCATTACTGTACTTCAAAGTCTTCATTGTTCTTTTTCACAGGCAAAAGTTGACAGGATTATAATTGATGGAGTGAAAAGAACCAAAGATGACTTCATCACCAAACAAGTTACCTCATTATTCGAAGCAACAAACTTTCAGGAGGTTGGTATACACCGAAGGCTATCTTTATATATTCTAATAGTTTATTAATCAGTCTTGTCCACAAGCCTTGAAATAGTGTGTCTGACATTTGCAGAATGAGGTCCCCAGAGGGTGAATTCCGTGATGCTATCCCAACACGGTGGGCCAGCATCACCAAATTCAACGTCTGGGAACCTCATTCTGCTTAGATATCAACTGCTATGGGAGTCCTAGGATCAGATTGAAGTTGTGCGGCATAGCATCACTAAATACAGTCTCTTGGGACCTCATTCTGCAAATGACAGACACACTATTTCAAGGCTTGCCTTTCCATGAGCAAAATATAACAAGAGCATCTATTTGCTCCCGCAATTCATGATATTGTCAGATGCAAAACAGGCCAATGTCCGGTCGTTTGTTAATTTTCGTGTCGCCGATAATTTTTTTTATAGTGCCTTGATATACGATTTTAATAACAATCTATGTCATAGATATGATTAAAATACTATAATTCATCACCATTTGAAAAGTCTGTAGAGAAATAGAAAATGGCTGAAATCTTAGAAAGATTTCCCCCATTATGGCTCCCAGAATGCAATAAAATTCAAACTCAACAAAAGGGTATTTTCAATGGAAGGGGAATAACACTATCTATCAGATTTAAAGTTATTTCTCCTCCATTGAAAATTATACACTTTTCACAACAATCCAGATAAAACTTAAGCCCAAAAACAGTCTGTAACTAAAAAAAAACATGTTCACACCCGATAAGTTGATAATACAATGTTTTGGAGCTTCCTCTTTCAAATGGTATATAATATGGCATATATTTTATATTTGTGATCTGGGTGTTCGAAAATTAAGTGGGCCTTTAATTCAGATTACTTGGCTTTGGAAATCTGCTATGGCAACCCTTTGCCGTTGCCCAGTTTGCTTCAGCCATAGCCAATTATGAGGGTGAAACATCCACCCCTGTTAATTAGCATCAGATATCAGCTAAGCCGAGGCAAAAAGAAATTTCGTCAGCTATTTTTTGCCCAAGACAAATCTCAGAACCTGCCAATGTTTTGTGCAAAATTGATAAAATTTGTTGCAGACATTATTTTTTTGTCGCACTCAAGCCTTGAAATAGTGTGTCTGTCATTTGCAGAATGAGGTCCCCAGAGGGTGAATTTAGTGATGCTACCCCGCATAGCGGGCTAGCATCACCAAATTCACCCTCTGGGAACCTCATTCTGCTGAGGTGTAAGCAGAATGAGATCCCCAGAGGGTGAATTTGGTGATGCTAGCCCGCTATGCGGGGTAGCATCACTAAATTCACCCTCTGGGGACCTCATTCTGCTAGCGGGCTAGAATCACCAAATTCACCCTCTGGGGACCTCATTCTGCAAATGACAGACACACTATTTCAAGGCTTGGTCGCACTGTGGAAGTCTGCAGACAGCAAGAAAATAATTATTGAATGCCAAGGATACTGAGATAACATTGATTACACATTTTATTAAAGCCAGATGCAACCAAGGTCTGAGAATGCACTGGCACAGGATCTTTAATGCTGCACCAGCGCAGCTCTCATCATGAAAGGGTTAACTTGTCTTATTTCAGATGATGCTGACAAGTTTTGATGTAAAGCTGAAATTAGAAAAACTTGGAATATTTAAATCAATTGAAATTAAGCTGGACACCAGTAAAGGTAATATATTGTCCTCTGATTGATATCATGTTGTACATTAAGCTGGACACCAGTAAAGGTAATATATTGTCCTCTGAGTGCTATAATGTTGTACATGTATGTAATATTTTAAATTTTTTGAGAAAATTGTTTGGAAGTTTGGGAGTTTAATTTTCACACATAAACATGTCAGACTTATAGGGAATATCAACAAGATGACCTCATGCATGGAAATGTACTCCAGTATGAAATTTTATGACAAATATTTGCCTGTTATTGAGAAAAATCTGTTTGGAGATACAATATTTTGCAAACAAAATCATCACTTTCCCTCAGTGTTATAATGAATTTTGAGTATTTCAGTCAAATAAAAGTATAAAAATCATAATGAACATAACTGTCCATGTAATTTTTACCCAATCTTTCCCATAGAAATAAGAGTTTCACATATATGAGTGACAAAGCACTATTTGCTGCTATAATCTTCACTAATCCTCAGGCCAATTGCACCCACCATTGGTTGTTATTGAAGCTTGAAGAAACAACATTAGCACTCACTTTTATTTGTCTATGTGTTAGTTAAAGGGTCAGTTAATTAGTCAGCAGTGGAGGTACAACACTATGGTACATGTACTGAGACCATGCTTTAATTCACTCTGTGCTCATTTTTTAGGCCTGAATTGTGGGCATGTGATATTAGCAATGTAAATCATTGGAGAATCACTGAAGATCTCATCAAAACAAATCGAATGATGCCAAAAACTAATTTCCCGCCAAAATGGACATACGATTTCCATATGTATAACCTTTTTGCGTTATGTAAATTTCAATTTTTGAGTCCGAATACGAATTTTGAAAACGAATCTGTAAACGGGAAACAGTGCACTTGCTGAGAATACAGAATAAGTGTGTAATGAATAATAGTTTAAAGAGAAATTTTGTGTACTTCAGGACCATCAGATAATGGTTATGAAGTTACCTTTGATGTAGTGGAGAAGAAAAATCTTGGTGGGAACATAAGCACGTTAATTGGGAACAATGATGCTAGTCTGGTGAGTATGCATAGTTACCAGTCATCTTATATGGGCATGGCTCATTCAAACCCCAAATTTATGGATACGTACTTTGGTAAGAGGTATCTCAAAACGAGGAAGTTTTTGGAACAAATTTGTCGATATATATCGCTGAAAATACATGTTTTGTTTCTGATATTTTTCAATAAATTTGAGATTGTTTCTTTTGGGCCTGTTCAAATTTTAAAATCATCGGTCGCATATAATTTTCTCCTGTAGACCAAGGAAAGAAACTCTAGAGCCGTCTTCATTCTACATCATTTATGGTACTTCATAATTTTGATGATTAAAACAAAGATAAAGCAGTGCATGAAGTTTTTAAAGAGTTTCTTGTTAAGATAACGTAATATACTTTTTCCAGACAGTCGCATGTTATTCCGATTCCAGAATTGAAATGAATACATATGGCGTAAATAGTGTTCTGGGCCCGAACATTTTTCGAAGTTGTATTTTTTATGCCTTCAATGCATCTTTCTGGGACATATCATGCTGTTAGAAAGGTAGTTCTGGTATTTATCGACCTATTTCGATACTGGGAAAAATTCAAAAGCGAATAATATAAGGTGTCTTTTGAAGCGCATACCGTCATGTGGCTTTAATTCTGTGCTGATGGATAGCTACTTGATTCCCATCGCTTCATTTTGGGATGTTCATCTAATAAGTTCAATAAATTGCCATAGGTTGTTTCTTGAACTTATTGGCTGAACATCCCAGATGAATATAAACTTTTCTCTCTTTATTTCAGGGCTCCAAATGAACACATGTCACCTGTCTGACAGGTCACTGCTTCTGGGTGACAACTAGATTCTTTTACTACCTGTCACATGAGATAACTCGTAACGGCAGTCAACGTTTTAAAGATATATTATGTGCTTATTTCAGTGAATCAAAACTGATAAAAATGACTCAAGCTGCAAATAGTGTCTGTCATTTGCAGAATGAGGTCCCCAGGGGTGAATTTAGTGACACTATCCCACACAGCGGCCTAGCATCACCAAATTCACCCTCTGGGAATCTCATTCTACTTAGGCATCAACTGCTATGGAAGATCTAGGATCAGATTGAAGTTCCTCAGTTGAATTTGGTGATGTTCACCCATTAAGTCACCTCAATTATCCATGTTATCTTCTGCAAATTAGGGGATATAGAAACTGAACAGAAGGAAACAAGTAATTAAAAACAATGTTCATTTCTGACAAAAATACTTCCCAGAAGATGAGGCCTATGCAGAATAAGGTCCCCAGAGGGTAAATTTGGTGATGCTAGCCCACTGCCGGATAGCGTCACTAAATTCACCCTCTGGGGACCTCATTCTGCAAATAACAGACACACTATTTGCAAGATTGAAGTGACTACTCAGGCACTTTGCCCACTGAAAGAATGCAACATTTAACTAATATACCAAATATTATAGCTATGCTGATCATACAATTTCAGAAAACATTACGTCTAAACTAAACAAAAATGGAAACATTTACTCGTACATTTGGGACAAATCTTTGCCGATTAACCCTTTCATGCGGGAGCAGCTCTGGTGGAGCATTAAAGATCCTGTGCCAGTGCATTCTCTTATATATGCGAGTCTCCCATAAGGTCATATATAAGAGAATGCGCTGGCTTACAAGATAAAGGTAAATATTGTTAGGCCAATGTATTGTCTTTTATGCGAGGCTCCCTATGGGAGATTCATATATAAGAGATTACATTGGCACAGGGTTTTCGCAAAATTTCAGGAAGCTCCAGTCATGGAATGGTTAAAACTGGAATTTCAGTTCAAATAAAGTTTTTCCTGACAAACCAGTGAAATTTTCAGCACACAGCTATATCTTATAGACCTTATTCTGGCTTGAGAATATGGTGCCGGACATTTGCAGAATGAGGTCCCCATAGGGTGAATTTAGTGATGCTACCCTGCTATTTGTTACCAGATGGTGCGGATTGTGATTTGCACCAGTTGGGCACCTCGATTATACAATATGTTGTCTGCCAATTTGGGGATATAGAGAAACTAAACTAAAAAAGAAAAAGAATCTTTTAACCCTTTACCCAACAGAAGGGCCCTGTGCCAATGCATTCTCTTATATATGCGAGTCGACCATAGGTTGCCTCGCATATATAAGAGAATGCATTGGCTTAACACATTAAAAATTATAAAATTGTTAAAGAATGTAAGAAAAAATGGTAAAAAGTGTTAAAAAAAGATTTTATTAGGCCAATGCATTCTGTTATATATGCGAGGCGACCTATGGTCGACTCGCATATATAAGAGAATGCATTGGCACAGGGCATAACTGTAACCATCACAATGTGGTCAAGGAGCCGGTTCCAATGATATCCATATGTGTATGGTTCTATTGAGACAGACCGAAGATATTTTAGGCTGTTGAAGCTTTATTTGGCCGCTTTTGGCCGTTTTGTTGGGTAAAGGGTTAAAGAAACTAAAAAACTTAATATGTTATTAAAATTAAAAATACTATCCGGAGAAGATGAGGCCTAAGCAGAATAAGGTCCCCAGTGAGTGAATTTAATGATGCTAGCCTGTTGTGTGTGGCAGCGTCACTAAATTCACCCTCTGGGGACCTCATTCTGCAAATGTCCAGCACCATATTTTCAGGCTGACCTTTGTTGTGAGCCTATATATTGATATTCTGTTATAAATGCGTCCTAACAAAATTTACATATGTTTTTAATAGCTCTTTAAAATTCGATCACCAAATCTGTTTGGGCGCGCTGAGAAACTGGAAGCTGAATATAAACATGGGACGAAACATCAGCGGGGCTACAACTTTGTGTTGATGAAGCCCGTTAATGGGAGCCCTGAACACATGTAAGTATTAATAAAGATATTTTCAAGGTTCCAGGTAAATTTGTTTTAAACCTGTTTTGCTTTTTGTATGCCCGTTTTTAAAAAGCGGAATAGAATGAAATTTGGTATGTCCAAAAGACAAGTCAAGTTCAAATTTGGGTTACGGCTTGCAATTTTCCACCCTTTATGGCCCTTTCTTGGAATCAACGTGGGCATATTTTGCCACAACCTAGAGATTCTCTTGTTATTTAGATTCTAATGTATAAAATAACTTGCATTAACCCATAAGTTCCATGTGAAAAACACTACCCTTTCATAACTGGAGCTTCCTGAAATTTTGTGAAAAACTTAGTGCCACCGCACACGCTGCGATTAAAATCGTAAGTGGGGAAAATCGCAGGAGGAAGCATCCAATGCGCATGCCCACAACAATATCATAGCCAAATCGTAGCAATCAAGCACTGTTTGATTTTACCAGGAAAATCGTGGCGTGACCTTGGCAACGCGCGCGATCGTAGCTGTCACATGACCACTGTCGCACTTGTCATGTTGTAAATACCACGAAAAGAAAACATTCAAAAATGGCGCAAAGTTTACAAACTTCTTGCTCTTACAAAAACGAGGCCACATTGGTGGAGATGTGGCACGGCAGGCAGTGCAGGCCTATACCACACATCAGACAAGGAGTAGAGGGCTGCCGCAATTGTTGAAATTCAATTGGGGCAGCTGAGCCTGTTGAGTTGACAGGTACAAAAATGTCAAAATAAAAAATATATTCAATTTCACTTGAACTTTCAACATAAAATTGTTAGTTTAGAAAATTGAGATAGTACATGCCATGCATATGTATTTAGTTGAATAATGCGGAGAATGTGGTCTAACGTTTTGCTATCATGAGATCGATCACGTGGATAAAATCATAGCTGCAAACATCGTAGCGTCTGCGGTCAAGCTACGATTTCTCCACCTACGATTTTCCCCACTTACGATTTTAATCGTAGCGTCTGCGGTGGCACTTACATAGGGAGCCTCGCATATATAAGAGAATACATTAGCCTATCAATATTGACCTTGTAAGCCAGTGCATTTTCTTATATATGCAAGGCTCCCTATGAGAGACTTGTATATATAAGAGAATGCCCTGGCACAGAATCTTTAATGCTGCACCAGCATGGCTCCTGTCATGAAAGGGCTAATTGATGTGGAATATTCTATCAATTTATTTGAAGTAATTTTGATCTTTTAGAGGGACAGCAACAAATATCAATTATCATTTTAGGCTAAGCAAAAAAAGTGTTTTGATTCTCAGGCAATTTTTTTTGAGAATCGATGAGGGAGCGAGGGTTTTATTTTTATTTTTTATTTTTGTTATGGGGATAATGCCCCTAGTTAGCATGGGTTATTATACCTTCCCATGTTAAGAAAATGTAAGGAGAACATTGTTTTGATATAAACTAATGTATTCCACTATAAAGAATGACCATAATAAGATCGTTCTCAACGTTGTAGATGGACCAGTCTACTAACGTTTTATCACCTGTTGTCACATTGGGAAGAGAATATTTGCGTTTAAACAAGCATGTTTAATAACAACAAACAGAACTAAATATCTGGTTCAATTACTCAAATAAAAATACGGAAATTGAATACAATCGAAACGAAAAGATATATATAGTGATCTTCATAGAACGTCTAGAATGACTTATTCTGCCGTATCTGAATAAGTATTATGTACCTCAATATATGCCAGCCATAAAAACTTCAAATATTAAACCAGCATACACATCGCAAATACGCACCATATTTCTTTCCGGTTTGCGTTCCCGAAATTGTAAATCTCAGAATTGTTTACCGTTTACCTTTGCGAATTGATAAAATACCAAAATATTTGAACACATTTGACTTAATAAACTTGGTGTTTGGGCAGCTTGTGGTCACAGGTGACAATATCGTTGCCTAGTGTCAGTTTTTTTAATACAAACACATACACCATTGTATGTCTATCATATTTGATGTTTGAAACATAACTAATTTCTGTTTTCTAGTTTCCTATTTTTGTGTTATCATTTGACATGTTCGGTCAAATTGAAATTCGTAATAAAATGGTTCAACGCGGGCCTTTTTTCCAGACGCAGCTATGCCCGAGAATCAAAACCCCTTTTTTTTTTGGCCTTAACATTATTTTTAGTGAAACAAAAGCCCAGAATGATGTTGAGTTAGAATTTGTGTTTTGTTGTTATAATTAAGTTTGGAACCCTGATATATTACAAATGAATTATTTAAACTGAATTGAGGATGCGATGCCTTTGCATCTCGTTTTGGCTGAAGAATGTCATGTGACCAAAAGTTTCCAACAAGATTGTTGCGTCATTTTTTATTTAATGTTTTATTTTCTATGCCTATTTTAATGCCAAGAATAAATTGTTGAATGCTCCTTCAACTTGTGTCCTATATTGACCCATGTTTGCTAGTATTATTCCCAAATGGGAAATGCGGGAGTAATATTAGAGCATTATAGATATGCACAAAAAGATTATAATTTCAAATTCAAGGGACAATCATGTTCGTAGTTTCCAGTAGTTTTGTAAAATATAAATCTTATTTAGCATAACTATGCACTGAAACGTTGTATGCTATATGCGAACAAATTTATGTTTCTCTCCTCAGATTAAGTTTTGATCTGTTCCAACACCATTCCGAGTATCCATGGAGTGGCTATAAAGAAACTAGCCGAGGAGTTGGGCTAAACTTGACAGTAAGTGTTTCGCATTAAATTGATGGATACTCAGTGGATATACATGTAGAGGCTGCCCTTAAAATAGCTATTACTAATTACTCATGTATAAAAGCTGCTGATTGGCTCTATCTTTAATATATTCACAATGACTGACATATTTCCTATGGCCATAAAAGCTAGAAAGCACTGGTTCTGCATCCTACTTGCCGAAAAAATTAAATTGAAGTTCCTGTAGGGAATTGAAGCCTGGAATAGCCTTGAATTTGACAATTGGCCATTCAGGGAGCAAATTAAATGGTATTGTAAACCAATTTGCTACCCAAATTTGGATAATAGCTGTGCAATTTAATATGAATTTTATATGATTTTAGAACAATGCTATCTAATCGTGTCAATGTGAGGTTATTTGCCAATCAAAATTTCAAAAAGTAATTTGCTCCCTGGCCCTTTCTATGCTAAATACTTATTTATGAGTAGTTATCCATTAGGAAATGTTCAAATAATAAGTTCAACAAATGATAGGTCGTCTGTTGAACTTATTATCTGAACATTTCCCTCCCATAGATAGGACTCCTTCTGAACATTTCCCTCCCATAGATAGTAGTCCAGGAGATATTGGTCGACCTCTGCACCCCCCCAGGACTTAACTTCACCCCACTCATTTTCTTCCTTAAGGTCTCCTCTAATTTTTTTCACTTGTTAACAAGAAAAAAAAGTGGCCGCAGAGACTCCAGACAAGATGGCGTCCTTCATGGCGGCCATTTTTTAAAAATGCACCAGGTCTCTTTGATCGCCATTATAGTAAAGGTGATAGCACATGCGGTCTTGTTTTCCGCTCGATTCGTTATGCTAATATACAACCCTTACAAATTTGCCAAAAATCCGACACCAGAATCCAATATGGCGGCCAAGATGGCCGCCGAAATGTGAAAATATGCTATTTTTCTGACATGTTACCACCTTTCGTTTGTCTCTGTGGGAAAATGTTAGAATTTTTGCGTCATGTTATACATTTATCATATAGAGGAGTCATTGGCGAACACATGGGGACCATAATATGCATTCATTTCGGGATATTTTTGTCCGATATCACGTTTTCCCAAATGCCGGTATCATAGGTCAAAGCCTAATCTCCCGTTAATAACGCGATGTTAAGTTTCGAATCAATGCATGTTATTGCTATTATAACAACACCCATGCATATATATTTGCAGGAGATACTCGAGCTAGGATTCCACTTATACTTGAGTTGAGGAATATTTACCCAAATCCAAGATGGCGGCCAAAATGGCCACCAGAAATAAAAAACTCGCCGAAAATCGCTGATTTTAACATCAGTGAGCATTATTGTCATGACAACTCCACACCTGCTTACTATTGTAAGTTGGGAACACTTAGGCGAAGAACTTTCCTTGTACCATATCCAAATAAAAGTACCCCAAATCCAAAATGGCGCCCACAATGGCGGACAGATTTTGAATAATCACCGAAATTCACTCATATTCACATCATTGGGCATTATTGTCGAGACAACTCCACCCATGCTTACAATTGAGTTGGAAATACTGAGGTGAAGTAATTACATTACATCTCATGCAAGAAATTGTTTTCCAAATCGAAGATGGCGGCCAAAATGGCGACCGAAATTTGAAAACAAGTCTACATTCCTTTACTTTCTTACGATAGGCGTTATTGTTTCGCGATTTCTATCCACCATTACATGTTGATATGGAATAGTGACATGAAGTATTCATTAGGGTTTGGCAATTGATACTCACAGCCAAGATCGCTGCTAAATTGGCGGCTAGAAATTGAAAAGAAATCGATATTTTCACATATTAATTTCAACTTTTTTCATAATATCGGTATGTATGGACGAAACTGTACATAAACCATCTACTAGTTCAACTTAAAGGTATCAAAACGCATAACATAGCTCGTATCCTTCTGGAAAGATGAAACACCACAATTAACATCGCGATGTGGCATTTCGAAATCCAGTCTCCACTTAGCGCCGATAATAGCCGTAAGCGCCGAATAGTTGTATCAGAACAATTACCTGATAACAGATTCTGATTTGCCACGTCACGTCCATAATTATCTGGACCAGCTTCCATTTCTTTGTCTGATAAATCTAGGTCACTCACACCGACAAAGTATTCACCACTTCCTGGGAGTAGGGTCCCTCTAATCATAACGTTTCAAACAATTCATTTTCCGGTGTCTAGCTTACAGAAGGTCATCTCTATGTCTGTGTCTCATACCCCATGGGATAACGACATGTACACCTGGCGAACCAGTTAGCTAGTCACTTCTCAATAGATGGTTCGTCAACTCACAAACTCAGCGAACGCATTGGCATATGTGGACAACTTCGACAGTGTTTCGAAGGTTGCTAGCTGTCTCATTCCCTTGGACAGATGTCTATCTGCAAAGGAGAAGACCCTAGTGTACAGACTGCCCACACTTCTTGACCATTATCCGAAGCAAACCGTGTGACACCCCGCAGTTGTCTCGTCGAATATCTCCCAGCAGAGAAGAACAATGCTCGCGGTGCTAGTTTGTGGACATGCGCCATGATAGTGGGAATGAAATGGGCCACTGTATACACCACCCCTACACCTGGTGCATGTTTAAGATATCGAATGTTATGCGTGTCGGTTTTATTTGATGGTAAGATTGTAATTCCACATCCGTTTCGAAGCCTTTCTGATTCAACTACGTACACTTTTGTCTGGATAAAAATATGCTAGCCTCCCTCAAAACAGTCGGATGGACTAACGGATAATGTCTTTATAGCATGAATGTATGCATGTTTTGTTATCCTCTCTCGGGGTTAGTGTCAGTATGTGGGCGGTATTATTCAAGAAATTGTCAGGAACTGTGGTGCATTTATTTCACTATGTATTTAAAGAACAATTTAAAGTCTCGATGGCAATGGCTGTGGCCGTTGGGGAACGCGACCTTTATGATCATATAGCTTTATATATATAACTTTAGAATATAGTAGTTAATGTCTCATGCAGGAAAATGGTCGCATTGGTGATGTTACCAAGAAATCACTTGGTGTACCAACGTTTGTTGAACTGAATGCAAGAGCTGATCAACGTAACATTCCTCTGGATGTTCTTCGCGTTGAACATTTCACCCATTTGTTGATGGCATTTGTAATTTCTTGAACCATACCACCCAGCGTGAGTATGACATATCAACCAACTATCAAAGGTATCGCCTTTAAGACTACACCCCAGTCTTGGTTTGGGCTTATACAGCAATAGCCAATGGCATACTCCTGGTCCAGTTGTTTAAGAACGGCTTCCAAACGGATGGGAACATACAATCTTAGCATACAAGGAAAGCAAAGCCACACATGAGATCCTGTCTGAATCTAAAACATAACAAAATAAGGGGCGGTGCAGTCATGGTCCAATTTCATTTCCACTATCATGACACATACCCACAAACTAGCACCGTGTGTATTGTTATCATCTGCTTGGATCTGTTCGGTGAGACGATTGCTGGACGCCAACAAGCTTGTTCTTATGATCATGTTCAAGGAGTTTGGGTATATTATGCATTATGGTCTTCTACGCCTTAGCAGAAATGCATCCGTCAAATGTCGGGCTTTCAGCATTCGAAGCCATATACAGAAGTTGTCCGGGTATGTCAGTGCATTAGATGAGTATGTGAATTGATGAACATATATTGAGAAGTGGCTGTTTGGGAAGATCACCAGGTGTACACGTTGTTATCCCAATTAGGTCACCAAAGCTGACAATACGCAGATAGATAGGTCCTTCTGAAAGCTAGTATACGCATCGACCGAATACCTTTATAGTCTATCGCACAAGATGACGCATATACCCCATATGTAGTATCTGAATTATACCATAAGCTATACCACGAATGAAGCTCGCTAAGAATTCCAAGCTTTCGAAACCAACACGTGAGCTGGACACCGGCATATGTATTGTTTGAAACATTCCGATTAGTGGCACACTCCTACAAAGAAGAGTAGTGAACTGTTGTTGTGAGTGAGATAGATTAATCTGACGAGGAGACGGAAACGAGTCTAGATAATGCTGAATGTGGCAATTCAGAATAAGCTCAGGTACTGTTGTTTTGATTCTTGGAAGTCATAAAATGACTATTCGGCGCACCTTTTTGCGGTTACGACCAGTACGAGCCCTTAGTGGAGAATGGATTTTGAAATGCCACATTGCGATTGTGGGTTTTCATCCTTCCAAAAGGCTACGACTTACATTGGAACTAATATATGGCTTATATTATGTACCGTTTCGTTTATACAAATCAATATTATGACAAAAAGTTGAAATTAGTATGTGATAATATCGGCTTCTTTTCAATTTCTGCCCGGCAGTTTGGCCGCCATATTGACTGTGGGTATCACTTGCAAAACCCTAATGGATAATTCATACATATCATCATGTAATGGTGGGTAGAAATCGCGAAACAATAACGCCTATCCTAAGAAAGTAGAGGAATGTAGGCGTGTTTTCAAATTTCGGTCGCCATTTTGGCCGCCATCTTTGATTTGGAAAACAATTTCTTGCATGAGATGTAAGGTAATTACTTCACCTCAGTATTTCCAACTCAACTGTACGCATGGATGGAGTTGTCTCGACAATAATGCCCAATGATGTGAATATGAGGGAATTTCGGTGATTTTTCAAAATCTGTCCGCCATTGTGGGCGCCATTTTGGATTTGGGGGACTTTTATTTGGATATGGTACAAGAAAAGTTCTTCGCCTAAGTGTTCCCAACTTACAATAGTAAGCAGGTGTGGAGTTGTCATGACAATAATGCTCACTGATGTTAAAATCAGCGATTTTCGGCGATTTTTTATTTCTGGTGGCCATTTTGGCCGCCATCTTGGATTTGGGTAAATATTCCTCAACTCAGGTATAAGAGGAATCCTAGCTCGAGTATCTCCTGCAAATATATATGCATGGGTGTTGTTATAATAGCAATAACATTCATTGATTCGAAACATAACATCGCGTTATTAACGGAGATTCGGCTTTGACCTATGATACCGGCATTTGGGAAAACGTGATACCGGACAAAAATATCCCGCAATGAATGCATATTATGGTCCCCATGTGTTCGCCAATGACTCCTCTATATGATAAATGTATAATATGACGCAAAAATTCTAACATTTTCCCACAGAGACAAACGAAAGGTGGTAACATGTCAGAAAAATAGCATATTTTCACATTTCGGCGGGCATTTTGGCCGCCATATTGGATTCTGGTGTCGGATTTTCGGCTAATTTGTAAGGGTTGTATATTAGCATAACGAATCGAGCGGAAAACAAGACCGCATGTGCTATCATCTTTACTATAATGGCGATCAAAGAGACATGGTGCATTAAACAAAAATGGCCGCCATGATGGACGCCATCTTGTCTGGAGTCTCTGCGGCCACTTTTTTTTCTTGTTAACAAGTGAACAAAATTAGAGGAGACCTTAAGGAAGAAAGTGGGGTGAAGTTAAGTCCTGGGGGGGTGCAGAGGTCGACCAATATCTCCTGGACTATAGGACTCATTCTGAACATTTCCCTCCCATAGATAGGACTCCTTCTGAACATTTCCCTCCCATAGATAGGACTCCTTCTGAACATTTCCCTCCCATAGATAGGACTCCTTCTGAACATTTCCCTCCCATAGATAGGACTCCTTCTACACATTTCCCTCCCATAGATAGGACTCCTTCTACACATTTCCCTCCCATAGATAGGACTCCTTCTGCACTTTTATTATCAGTTAACTGCCAATTTTTCCCGAACATCCCTCCCCCAGATGAATAATAAACCATTTCAACGTATACTTTTATAACCGAGTGAGAAAATCCATTTGGTAAAAAAATGGTTTAACCCTTTGAGTGCCAGGGGCCGATCTCATCGGCCCTAAACCTACAAAATAAGTCTGTTAAAGAATATAAGAATAAATTATTAAAATTGTAAAAAAAAATTTAAAACAAAAAAATTGTTAGGCCAATGCATTATCTTATATATGCGAGGCGACCTATGGTCGACTCGCATATATAAGAGAATGCATTGGCACAGGGTATATGGGTTGATACAAAAATCGACCTGGCACTCAAAGGTTTAATTGTCACAAAGATCCACTATTACTCTTTATTTCAATGATATATATATTTGTAATACGACCCTGCCTAACTATGCTTAAAAGCCATGTTCTGATTGGCCAGTGGCCCGAGTTACCATGGCTATCTCGTTCCAGTTTTGTGGTACAATTCTACTTTTTCCGATTGTACCACGAAAAAAATCGGTTTATTCAGATCGCCGCACGCGACTTTTCCCGTCTTTTCTAACTCCGCGCAAACGGGGCATCAACGGAGTACACCCGCACCCGTAACCCTTTGAATTTTGCTACATCTTGACAATCTTGCGAATTTTCAAGCGATTTGTCGCTTGAAACCAGTTTGGTTGCCAATGAATATGGTCCAAATGATGTTATGGTATATTGATATATGTTACGACCAAAGAAAGTTACTTAATAAGTATATTAAATGACAAAATAAATCCATGGGGCCGGGCTGTGCATTCGTCGATTCGAATCTCGATCATATTCGATATTTCGGAATAAAGTTGAAAATGAAAGCGTTTGTTCACCAGTACAGAAGGGGGATAAGATTAGTTTAGTAAACTAGATCATTTAGATCGTTTTGTGTAAGGAAAATGGTCCATAGTCGATGATCATATTCATGTTGTCCCAACAACGTTCAACACAGAAATGACCGCAATTCGTATTTCCTGTACAATTTAAATGAAAGGCACGGGCGCCGCTGAAAACACATTGTTTTTTAGCCAATCACAACGATTATTTTCTAGAAGAGGTGCCTCGAAAAGTCAACGGGGGAATTTCATAACAAGACAAGATTACCGGAGTACTCCATGCAAAGAAATCGAGTACGCCCAATACGAATTACACCACGAAATGTTTTCTCACCTGAGACCGAAAAAGCGCAGTATTTCGTTGACTATTCAGTCGAATTGTGACCATAAACATTCAGTCGTATTACAAAAGAAATAAATACACGGTGTATCGGTGTGTATGGTCAAGTTGTACCACAAAAAACTGATTGTAGGACTCCGCTACGCGTCGTCCTACAATCAGTTTTTTGTGGTACAACTTGACCATACACACCTCTACACCGTGTATTTATTTCTTAAATGCATTGCACTGCTCACTGAATGCTTTTTGGACATGGTGCATTTTTTTTTTTTTTTTTTCGAGGAAGAGACCAAATCGACCTGAATTTGTTCTGACCTGTGGAAACCACAGAAAAGGGTGTATTTAACCCTTTCTATACTAAATACTCGATTAGTTATCCCATAGGAAATGTTCAGATAATAAGTTCAACAAATGACCATATTATTATCTGAACATTTCTCACGAACGAGTAAGACTCCTTCTGCACTTTCTATTCTCTGTCGTCTGCTCATATTTCCGGAACATCCCCCCCCCCCCCCCAGATGAATAATAGACCCTTCCAATGTATACTTTTTATACGCTCTTTATGAAAAAAGGTCGTATTATGTTATCAGTCTGTCCGTCCGTCTGTCTAGCCGTCCGTCTGTCCGTTAACATTTTTGGTTTCCGATCGATAACTCCAGTTTGGAGTATTTGATCTGAACCAAAGTTGGTATGTGTATTTCCCAGCTAAAGATACAGGCCAAGTTTGAATATGGGTTCCGTCCAATTATTTTTACATGAGTTATGGCCCTTTTTGTCCGCCGACCCAACGGGTTCGGAGTACTATTATAATCAGCCTGTGCGTGCGTCCGTCCGAGGTTTCCGGATGATAACTTTAGTTAGAGTGAACCAAATTAAATTAAATTTGGTATGTGGGTTAACTAGCAGAATAGACAGGTCAAGTTCGAATTCTGGTTCCGTCCGCCAATTTTCACCAGAGTTATGCCCCCTTTTCGACTTAGAATTTGACCATCTGTTAACATTTTTGGTTTCCGACCGATAACTCCAGTTTGGATTATTTAATCTGATCCAAAGTTGGTATGTGTATTTTCCAGCTAAAGATACAGGCCAAGTTCGAATATGAGTTCGGTTCAATTATTTTTACATGAGTTACGGCCCTTTTTATACGCCCTTTTGAAAAAAAGGCCGTATTATAGTATTGGTCTGTCCGTCCGGGCGTCCGGGCGGGCGTCTGGGCGTCCGTCCGTTAACCTGTTGTCCGGATGATAACTTTAGTTAGAGTGAACCAAAATTTGTAAAATTTGGTATGTGTGTTTATTAGCCGAAAAGTAAGTTCAAGTTCGAATTTGGGTTCCGCCCGCCAATTTTCACCGGAGTTATGCCCATTATTTAACGATTTTTGACATAGAAAATCCTTGAAATTTGTTGTCCGGATGATAACTTTAGTATAGTTTATCGGAATGAATCCAAATTTGGTATATTACTTTCTCCCACCAAAACACAGGTCAAGTTCGAACTTGGGTTCTGTCCGACAGAGTTATGCCCCTTTTTCGACTCAGAAAATTCAGTTTTTCTTATGTTTTTTGGTTTCTGGATGATAACTCGATTTTGGAATGTTTATACGCAAAACCCGTTTTTTTGTGGATTTCATATATCGAAATACAGCTCAAGTCCGAATTTCGTTTTAATCCGATAATTTTTGCGAGAGTTATGGCCCCTTTTTTGACGTAATTTGACTTAGAAAATCCCGGAAATTTGTTGTCCGGATGATAACTTTAACTAGAGTGAACCGATTTTAATCAAATTTGGTATGTGGGTTTATTAGGAGAAAAGACAGCTCAAGTTCGAATTTGGGTTCCGTCCGCCAATTTTCACCGGAGTTGTGCCCCTTATTTGACGTAATTTGACTTAGAAAATCCCTGAAATTTGTTGTCTGGATGATAACTTTACTAGAGCTTATCGGATTCAATGATAATTTGGTATATTACTTTCTCCCACCAAAACACAGGTCAAGTTCAAATTTGAGTTCCGTCCGCCAATTTTTACCAGAGATATGCCCCTTTTTTCCCCAGAGAGGGCGTATTTTGCACGCCCAGCGTAGCTCTTGTTCGACTTAGAATTTGACTGTCTGTTAACATTTTTGGTTTCCGACCGATAACTCCAGTTTGGATTATTTGATCTGAACCAAAGTTGGTATGTGTCTTTCTCCCAGCAAAACACAGGCCAAGTTCGAATTCGGGTTCCGCCCGCCAATTTTCACCAGAGTTATGTTCCTTTTTTACTTAGAATTTTTGCCAATTTGAGGTTTCCGGATGATAACTTTAGTAAATGTGTACTGAATGAAATTAAATTTGGTATGTAGGTTTACTAGCACTAAAGACAGGTTTTTATGCGCAAACAACGGTCGTATCAAGCCGACACTTAGAGGCGGACATGAGGTCTACCGACCTTTTATTCAACTTAGAATTAATTTGACAGTCTGTTAAGATTTTTGGTTTCCGACCGATAACTCCAGTTTGGATTATTTGATCTGAACCAAAGTTGGTATGTGTATTTCTCAGCTAAAGATACAGGCCAAGTTCGAATATGGGTTCCGTCCAGTTATTTTTACATGAGTTACGGCCCTTTTTCAACTTAGAATTTGACCAATTTCATAACATTTTGGTTTCCGACCGATAACTCCAGTTTTTATTATTTGAGCTGAACCAAAGCTGGTATGTGTATTTGCCAGCTAAAACTACAGGCCAAGTTTGAATATAGGTTCTTTCTAATTATTTTTACATGAATTATGGCCATTTTCGACTTAGAATTTGACCACATTTTGGCATTGAAATTAGGGGTACATGTATATTATCAGATTTTCTTCAAATGTAAGCTCAAAGTATTATCTTATTTTTGCGATAGTACAATTCGAATTGGCTCAAGGGCGTATTTTGCCACGCCCTAGCGATGCTCTTGTTATGACTGAATGGGAGAATCCATTTGTTATTGAAAGGTTTAATTTTGTCAACCCTCTATTTCATATTAACCGTTTGTTTTTGTATGATTTGTGATGTGTGGCTCACAGAAGAACCTTATTTCTCATATGTTAAACATTTTTACTACAGTTTCCATCAATGTTTGGTCAACATAGTGTACGATGGGAGGGCATATGGCGAGATCTCCGAGCACTATCAAGAATGACAGCGTTTGCTGTCCGAGAACAAGCTGAACACACTCTCAAATCATCATTCAAGGTGAGATTAAAAAAACTGTAAAGTGTTATTCACATGCATAAAATTTATAATTAATAATCGCAGTTTCAACAAAAGTGAGTCAGAGCAAGTTACTCTTCTATGAGTGACAACAATAACAATATTTTTACTGGACATGTTTTATTGGGATACTGGTTATAACTTCTTCCGTTCATCGATAGGTGATATTAGACTAATTTAATACTGAGGCCATGTTGTGAGGTGAAGATAGCTATTCAAGATTCATCTGACATTAATTTTGAAGTCCCACCTTGCTTAGTATGGAAAAATCATGGAAATTCATTGCCTCAAGGTCATGGAAATACCAGAAAATCCTGCAAAAGTCATGGAATTTCAACTAAGCTAACTATTAACACCTAATGTTGCTGGCTTTAGAACTAAACAAAGTTATTTTATTGTAAAATTAATGTGACTTTTTATAAAAAAAAGTCCCTCAAAATCATTGTAGAAAATAATTCACCATCGCTCAAACGTTTATACTGAGAATCGAAGAAATATTCAGATCCAGATGTGGCCTTACACAGGTAATCACAGACATGTATGTTAATTATATGCACATTTCAAAAAGATAAATTATGCAGGAAGAAATGGCATTAAAACTCTCTGTACATATTGTAGAAATTAGTTTCTAATTCAACAAATCACTCACAGGTGTATACAGATGCTTCTTCCATGTGTCATTTACTTCTCATGTTTACCTTACAGCACTTGTATGAGAGAGATACGAGGGATGATCCCATTTTACCCACAGAAGGATCACTATTTAAAATAACTCAGGTTGGTGACAAAATATTTTACTCTCACTAAATCCACAGTGTTCAATCCTTTAAAGTGATGTGGAACACTCTGGTATGGTGATCAAATAGAATTGGAGAATTTTAGAGTAATTTTTACAAATAGTATATCCAAATTGATAACACACACCGTCATTCTTATATATGAATTAAATGCAGTGACTCTCGATGGCGAAATCGTTTTCGTTAGTTTATCGCCGATAGATGCGTCCCGAATCGTGTAGTAAATATTTACAATTGAGCGTAGTTCAAACGATGTTTTCTATGGATTGGTATGGTCGATTTGCTTCAAATTTTCAGTGATGTTAGTAGAATGTTCCTCCAGTCGTCATAGCACCTGAATACTAACATATCAGTTTCACGCACCCCCGAACAAGTACATAATATGTCTTTAATTTTTTTTATGCCACCTGTCACCACAACAGGATGTCCCAGTGCCATGATATTGGAATAAGCTGCATGTTTGGCATCGACCGGTTAATTTGCAATAATACGCATTTGACATCAACAGAGTTAATATAACAATTTATAACTTTAAACATATTTTGCATAAATTTAAGAAATGGATGTTGATTTGCTTGTGTTTAATAGAGTACAGATGCAGGATGGTGTGACATTTTGTGTGGAACACATACAATGTCACACCAACTTGCATCCATATTCCATGGGAATCATCCATTTCTTATATATACACTCTACTACAGATTAAAAGAGCTTTTTGGGCCAACTTTCAACGACTTCTTGTATCACATTGCAAGTTGCATTCATGCAATATGGAAACAAGTTGGGGCTCGTGCACGATGTCAATTTCAACCAACATCATGCATGCTAGTTCCACAGCGTGAATGCTTGTATGAGTATAAATATTACTGTTTACATACCACTAATATTTCAGTTTATCTGGTAGTGGAGATCTCAGGCCTGCTTGACCACCTTCGGCCGCCTACACTTAAATTACTGCGGACAGTAAGCACCCTACTCGTCACCTTTTTGTGAGGGATTAAATTTGTATCACGCTGTCAAGTTAAACTCTGTTATGAATGCCTGCGTTCAACGTGTATGCATTTGTCAGCAATAACTTGATGCAGACTATATTTAATTATCTAGAGAATTCAACATTTTGAACTCCTGTACCCTTGACCTTACGACAGTGCGGAGGTTTGCCGAATGAAGAATTTAATTGTGTTTCGATTCAATCGAGACTCCTTGACCATTGACCTTTTTCACAGTATACATACAGAGACGGATGAATGCTGAGTGTCGATTACATCAGCTTTTCAGTGGACACTATTTTTGTCAGGCCTTGTCCAATGAATAAGAAATATAAATGAAAATAAATTGATGAATGAATGGCTTGGAATGCATTGGGTAGAATGACAGATTGTGGCCATGATACAGACGTTGTAATTAAGGTGTGAAAATTTTTTACACCTAATTTGCTAGCAATGAAGTTTACAAGTATGTGGCGGATCCAACATTTCTGAAACAGTCTTGTGTCCAAATAATTTTTTTTTATTTTCGGGTCATTTAGGGTGGAGCATTATTGCCTGCCTCCAATTTTGAAAATGACAGGCCTGAGAAATCATACATGTCATATGCAAAGTCTGATACCAGATTCCATTTTCCTCGTAGCAATGTTTAACCAACCATTTGCATACAGCAAAATTTGCTGAAGCTCAAGGCCATTCAAGTTATTTCATTGTAGATACCTTTCACGAGCTTGTACTAACTGATGTTAATAGTTGATATCAGAATCCAATTCGTGACTCAAATGCATAAATCTCAGTCACCTTCCTTTATCTGTTGGTTTGACTGAAAAAGAGCAGCCACTATAAATTCCAGAGAATCAGGATTCTGAGTAATACAATGATATTTTTCTTTCGAATATTCTATGATATTTTTTCTTTCAGGAATATGCTGGTTTAGGAGGAAATGTTGAATTCTTAAAACAAGACACAGAATTTCAAATCAACAAGTCTCTTTTCTTCGATACTGTAAGTATTTTAGTTTCTGGTTTCTGGAGAGTAGCACTGCATTGGATTTCTATGTTTTTTCCTCAATGCTTCACATTGAAAGGTTAAGCCAGTGACCAGCCAAGAGTATATTTTAGGCCAAAATGACCCATTATTCCAAGAAAATATGAAAGATAAATGTTAACTAAAATATCGGAAATATTATTCTTATAGCCAATTATTTGACAAGAAGTATGTTTCTGGTAGCTAAGAATAACCAGGGTTCGTGCAGATGCTGGAAATCATGGAAAAGTCATGGAAAAGACATGTTCTTCCTGCCTCTGAGGATGATATGGTAATACTATACAACCTAGGAAGTCGATAGCCGAGAGGTAGCGTACTGGTCTCTCATGCTAGTGGACCGGGGATCCGAAACTGGTCAGGGTATTCTGACAAAAAACAGAACACTGTCAGATACCAAGTTTGTCAGGCTGAAAAGTCTCATTCGAGATCACTGAATAAAGATCCGAATGCAAAAATGCCGACTTCCCCCATTACAACATTTGTCCAGGTATGTTGTCGTGGTGCAGTAATGGCTGACCCATGTACATGCCTCAGTGTGTGCACGTTAAAGAACGCTACTGGAGTCACCACAGGGTTATAAAGTTACTCGGCCATGGTAGCACCTGGACCGGCTCATAATTGTCAGTAAATGACAGCGAGCTGTCATATGAAGAAGAAGAAGAAATATATATCTGATGATATCGTCGTCATAAATTACGATACATGCAGTCCATAGTCTGTTTCATCATTGCAGGTCTTATTTCTAACTTTAAATTTAGCATATGCGCACTTCCAATCCAGTTATTTTCGCTTAAAATTGGAGGCTACTCAACACCGATGCTCTTCACATTTAACATAAATCGGGCTGTCGGTAATAATTTATCGGTTCATGGGAAAATAGTCCTGGATCAAGGAAAAGTCATGGAATTTCAGCCTAAAAATGTGAACAAACCCTGAATTATTCCAGTAATAATAACAACCAGCAAATGTAGCTGTATTTATTTGTCAAAATTCCAAACTTCTCCCTTTTGAATTTCTCCTGAAATAACAACCAGTGTTATCAAGCCTGAGTTTAGTGTGCCTGACATTTGCAGAATGAGGTCCCTAGAGGGTGAATTTAGTAATGCTATCCCGCATAGTGGGCTAACATCACCAAATTCACCCTCTGGGGACCTCATCCTGCTTAGGCCCTCATCTTCTCTGGAAAGTGTCTTTATTATCAAATTTCTATAGAAAGATTCTATTTCATTTTTAGTTAGTTTCTCTATATCCCCAAATTGGCAGACGACACATTGCATAATTGAGGTTCCCAATAGAAGTACATCACAGTATTCACAATTTGGGAACTTCAATCTGAGTCTATGTCTCTCATAGCAGAGGAGGCCATGCAGAATGAGGTCCCCAGAGGGTGAATTTACTGATGCTAGCCTGCTATGCGGGATAGCATCACTAAATTCACCCTCTGGGGACCTCAAAATCTGCAAATGACAGGCACACTAAACTTAGGCATGCATGTTATAACCAATATGTTCCATTTATTCCTCTTTTTATTACAGGTGATACAAATGTCATTAGCCGGTGGTATTATGAAATCCATGAATTCAAGGGATATCAGAATCAATGACAAGTTTTTTCTCGGTGGACCACTGACGTTAAGGGGATTCAATTTAAAAGGTGTTGGACCACAGTCTGATGGTGGGTACCAGTCTAAAGCTGCTTTCACATACATGCGTTTAACGCATGCGTTTTATGGATGCGTTAGGCGGACGTGCGTTTAGAGCTTTCACATACCTCCGTTTACCTCTGCGCGTACGTCTCTGATAGCGGATGCGTGAAGAATTATTTGTGTTTACATATTGTCCTTTCGCCATGGATTCCTCCTCTTCCGAGGACGTTCCAATGATTGCTTAATCGGGTATACTTACCTTGAATACTTCTCCACATTGTCTTCAAATTTAGTACTAAATCAGGGGGGAGTCTGGAAAGAAATTGCACATATAGGGCCCAAAAAGTTTTGTTCTGACCACCACCCCATTTGTGCAAAAAAAAGTATTTTTTCCTCCAAAATTTTGGCGACTCACCCCCCTTTCTCATGTTTTTATCAAAATTTCAGAGGTTTTGTTTACCCGTTCTTCAATAACTGTGTTAACTGCCTTTCAATCCCATTCCACTATCCTTTTTTTGGAAAAATAAACTGTATTTCCAGGTGTTTCCTGGTGTTTTCAGTATCTAACAACAATAATAAAGCATTGTGTAGGTACACTATATGTCACAAATCGCCCTAGACCCTATTATAGCCTTAATATATCGAGTGTGTTGTGTCTGACAGAGAACAGTTCATCTATTTGTAAGTGATAACAGTACAATGTATACAATTAGTATTTTAGTTTAGTCTTGAGCAATAAAGCTCAAAAATGAAATTCGGAAATTCAATGAGAATAGCGTCACCTTCAGTTGGGATTGTCTGAGCAGTAAACAGTAACGGTCATTCGTCATAACCAATTCAGTTTTATTTGGATAATTGTTGCAAATTAACATTACTTGCAATCATTCAAGATGAGAAATAACCAGAAGGAATGAACTAACCAGAAGGAATGAATTTGATTACATGCAGAACAAGACAGTATTTCAGACATTAGAAATTTATGAGATACCCTTTTCAATTTCATGTTATGCAACAATCACTGAGGTTAATGATATCTAGTCATCATTGAGTATTCACCATGTAGTATTCAATTTGTGATACAGTTTTTTTGTTTTATTACTTTTATTCAGGTAATATATTAATTTTGTTACTAAATATTTCTTTCGTTGATCATAAGTTTCCTGAATGCTATTATGGTTGTCCACTGTGAAGTGGGTCGGGATCCTGTGAAATCCAGAATGTTGCTAAATCTGAGGCTAAAGAGTCACTATAGCTGCCTATATAGCCCTATACCTTGTTCCGTTCAAGCATGGTACTAACATGCTTACAAACAACATTACATGGTCAGTACTTGTAAATTGTTTGAAAAAAACCCATTTTGGAAAAAATTTACAAGCACGATTTTTTCCGCCTCTGGACCACCCACCCACCCCGACTCCCCCTGACTAAATGAGAAAAAAACGCAACGTTTGGAGCGGTTTCGCAGATTTTAAGCCATATTGCTTTTACATTTCATTGTCCTCCATGCAACGAATCCATGAATCGTTTTAGTATTGAAACAAATGTGTTCAGTTTCACTCACCAATATAGGGACGAACAAATACACATATGTAGACTAAATGAACAGAAATTTAGCAATATAATTTGGTAATATATCCCAAGATATTGATATATTTAACAGAAATATACCAACATACCAAATGCTGAATTATGGTATAGTGAATATTGAATCTATATTGATGTTGACATGAATTTAGCGTCAGTTAAAACAACAGATGAACCACCCTCCCCAAATAAACAACAAAATACTATACACACTGTGTCACCCTGCCATCGTGTATGGACTGAGAGCTAATTGCCTGAACATTCTCTATGTCCCGAGTTCTTCATGGCGCTCGAAATTGTTTCCCATGAATTTTGCGATCTCTGTGAATTGTGATATCCAATATTTTTCGGATTAAACAGGTTGTCAAATTGGCGTACAGAATCTATCAGCTTCGTACCTGTGTTTAGGCATGGTGCACCTACGCTTCTATATGAGAGACTGCCAGCAAAAATGCTACTTCCCACAAAACCAAGGCATTCGATGTCATTTGATGTATATTTTGACCTATAACTGCCATCACAATTATTTCATTCTTGTTTAATTTGACCCAAGATTACATAGCATGGTGCCAGTTGGCATACGCCCCCACATATTATACCATTCTCATTAGTAAAAACCACAAAATATCTACGGTATATCACATGATTAACGACATCTCACCGAATACCCCTGTCCGCTTATGCGTAAAGCGGACAGCTTTTCGGTCTCGGAGCGAAAAGTTATGCGCGCACGCACGCATGCGCGTTTAGCGGATGGTATGCGAAAGCCCCAGCGATAACATTGGAGATCGAAACGATGCGCGTACGGATGCGTAAAACGCATGCGTTAAACGCATGTATGTGAAAGCAGCTTAACTGTACAGATACTGTATAATATCTGGAAGAGTCTGGAAAAGTTGGCATTTGATTTTATTTTCCCATCGAGGTATAATGATGAAGGTTCTGTTTCATTGTGACCAATCAATTCTATGTATCTATCTAGTGGGTAGGCTACAGTTACAATACAGAATGAATGCACAGGATTGTATACATACATTATGAATGTAAATATAATAGCATTGCAACATGTATTACAGTTTTGAGTCAAAATCACAAAGATACCAAAGATCTGCCACATGGTCAGATAACTGATTGCTCATGAGCTTACATAAACAACATCAGATCATATGTCATAGAAAAATTTTCATCCAATGTCTTCTGTAAAACATGGTGTATCATAACAATTTGTATTCATTGGCACACAATAGATTATAGAATAAATCGCTAACAGATAATAATCGTTGTCCATCGCTAGCAGTGAAGATATAGAAAATTATACTTTCATTGTAGCTATGACGTAATTGACGTTACAGAGATCTATGACGTAACTGGATTTCTTGAATACCTAGACAGTCCTACGACTGTCGACAGACCAACTTTACAAGCACTCTTAGACACATGACCCCCACAGGGCAACCCTATTAAAACTGTCACAACAATTTGATAACATACAATAAAATCCCCACAACACAGTATCACTACAGCTTGGCACAAAATTAATTATTTTGCTCTACACATGTCACAAACTGTGAAGTCTGTGAAATTTATAACACCTGGTCTACAACATACAGCGATGTCTTTTAGCTCATGCATCCTTATCAGAATGTATGTGCAAAGTGTCAACACTTCTCAGAATTGAATAGATATAACAAACATTCACAGTTATTATCCATTATTTATCCCTTCGATAAATGGATACTCTACGATGAGTGGTAATTCGTATGGATATTACAATAATAAGTTCAAAAGACATCCTTATACATGTATAGGCTACGTGTTTGTTGAACTTATTATCTGAACATATGGTAATTCATTGAACAATCTCGGAGGAGGAGGTGTTTTATCTGCCTGTCGGCCGCTCACATTATCTGAACATTCATACAAATGAAGAATAGAACATTCCAATGTATATAATTAGAACTGAGTGGGGAATACATTCAGTAAAACATTGGTTAAAGCGACATAATCAACTCAAATTCACAAAATGTGTAAGTTAGTCCGTTTTCTGATATAAAAGGTTTTAATTTATGCCGACGGCAGTATTTTATACATTTTCTCCACTGCTGTAAAGATAGTTTCTTGCCAATAAAACAAACTGCATCAGTTACAATATTGCACATGCCGGTTACTATAACAATTCAACTGTCGCTAGGTCACTAAGTGGAATAAACTGAGCGCTGGGCCTGTTGGGGGGGCCCATATTTAGAGTGTACCGAATGTATGGTTATTCAGTCAATTTTAATCCCGGAAAAATTCTATATTTTGTTTAGCGTTTTGATACTTGTGATGTCTCATGGAAATTAATTGATATAAGGCCAGTTTTGATTCACTTATTATGACCTAATAATTCATAAACATGCATCATGCTATACATATAGTGTGAGTACATGCATAAATGCTACTCACCAAATACACAAGAAGAATCTAATCAAGCGAATGGTATCCTAGCTCTCCGTATATGCGATGTGTACTTCAAGTTTTTGAAACATTTCTCTATATTATAACTAAAGTTTATATTATGAATCTGTGTAATATTTATACCCATCAGCTGTACATGTATGTACAATTATGTTTATTTCCCCTCATGTCCACGTTTCGGGGTTGATGTCATTGGTTTGCGTTTCCGACGAAGTCCTTTTTGTGGAGTATCATTTGATCGGCGCTTCGAACTTGTTTTTCTGAGTTTGTTTATTTTATCCTGAAGTAAATTGTCATCAATTGTTATTAATTCCTTTGGATGTGAAATGTGAACTTCACTTCCAAAATTATAGTGTGTTGAACCCTCATTCGTTTTCACAATACTATCACCTTCGAGGAAATTTGGAATGTCTGCTTCAGGATTCCACAAGGAAAACATGTAAGATATGTGCAAGTCGATAAGGTTGCACACATGAATCAATGCTGACTTTGGTGGCATCCAGAAATGTGGAGGTCTGAATGTATCAGAGCCAGGTCTCTTGATAGAATATTGCCGGACTTCATCGAATGTGAGACTTCCCGCTGGAATGGACTTTGGTGAATACATCATTTGCACTAAGCTCATGTAGGCATCTCTGTTAATTTTCGCACCATCCTTGTTCATATTATACTGAACCAGAGATTCAAAAAACTCCTGGCTTTTCATTGCCTGCTCAATGAGTTTTTGGTGAGATATACCATGTAATTTCGGAAGGAAATCATTACCAGCCATGCTCAAGAGTATTGATATAGATGCTGCAACATTCGCCCAAGGATATTTCTGTTCTATGTTTCTTATCAGGTTTGTTATGTTGTATATTTCTGACGATTGCTTTTGCAGCAGGATATACAGATCATATTTGAAATCCTGATTATCTTTCCTGGGCCAGAATAAAGACAGTGCGAATACATGCAAAACAACTGAGTCAATGTCAGCCGATGTCACCATGGCAAAAGCGTCTTCTTCTGCAAGGGCATCTGGAAGGTTTTTTAGCCAATCTATCTGAGCCATCTCGGCCTCACCCTTCCGCTGCCTAATTTGTTCCATAAACTTCTTGGATGCAAATCCCTTTGAATCATATGTTGCGTGAAGTGGTGTTGAAAATTTTGGAGAGGTATCTGATACAGTAAATTCACTGTCAACGATGATGTTGATGTTCTTCACTTGCAACTTATCAACATTTGCAGCAAGATAATTGCTGATCAGCTTCTTTCCCTCAGTTGTAGATGTTATCGATGACTTACAAAATTTTGTCTCGCTGAGCACTGCATCGCTGGTCTTCAAATGAGCAATTGTTAAACTACCCTTCTTCTCTCTTCCTTTCCTAGTAGCAGCTTTGAAGTCATCTGGTGTAAAACTGTACTTCTCTTCACAGATGATGACTGTATGAAGATTATGAAGATTCTTGGTGAGAAAACGAATGATTCCATTCTCAATGTATCTTATATATTGTAAGCCAGATGTTACATGGGTCTTGAACTTAACCCCAGCAAATTCAACTGTGGCATACTTAATTTTTTTCGATTGAACATCAGTGAACCCCTTGAATTCAGAAATTATTTCAGCACTTTGTGGACTACATGATTTGATTAGGTGTGTGATGGCCTTCTTCACTCCAGTTGATTTCTGAACAGCCTTTTTGGAGCAGTCTGGCTGAAGAAGAGCTTGACAAGTGTTGTGTTTTGAACTCAATCCTTGAATAGTCTTCATTTCTCTCTTCACCTTGCTAATCCTCTTTTCCTCATCGGTCTTCTTCGTTGTGCTGGTACATTTCGCCCTGTTTATTGTTATACCTTTGCTCCTTTTAACCTTTGCAATTAATTCTTCGGGACCTTCATTCGTATTCAGTACAGGGATTGTAGATTCTGACATTCCAAAAAGTTTGCTGTGACAACAATACTTTCTGATCAGAAACAAACCAATATTCTTAGTATCCCTGTCCAGGATTGTGTTGGGAAGGATTTTTTTATTGTACACATTGTATACCGATTGATCTTGCGTTGTTGAAAAGGAATCTTGGCGTAGGAGCATCTGGATGGTTGGTACAATATGCTTGATGTCAGTCTTCGATAACTCTCGCGACAAGTATTCACAGCTCTCTGTCTCTTCTCTGTCAAACCTAAATGAGACGTTTTCATCACTCTCCTTTTCTGAATCGTGACCAAATAGATCTACTCTCTTTTGGTGTATTGAATTGGATGAATCGATAACTGACATCCGTGGAAAGATACTTTCCAAAGTTGATCCAGGTCGAAAACCCTTCAGAGCATCGACATGGTCCATTTCTCGCTGGGTGTCCAATGCCAAATTCACATTACCTCCCTTATGCGGTGTGGTGAATAATGTTTTTTTCATGTTGGCATGAAAAACTCCGGCACTATAGTGTTGGTGTAGAAGCTGAACACAGAACGATGCATATGACGTCGCAGCATTTAGAAAAGAAAATGACAGGGATGATTTAACACTTGCGAGCAGCAGATTGTAACTATCTGGTCCTCCTTGTCGTTCTGCATGGTAAATACTAACAATCTCATCACAGTGGAGTAACATGTCCATGTGCAACTGAAATGTTGCATTTTTAGAAGATGAGTCACTTAGATACTGTTGATAAAGGAAGTGCCATTTCTCTTTAATTTTAGCTGGGGTTGATCCTTCGATATCCTTGACAAATGAAATTTGTTTATCAGAGGAAAGTGATTCCATGAATTTTATTATCAAGGCGCAATGTAGAGCAAGAGACAGCCGTCTTATGTTTTTTGTTGCTGCATCAATGTGACTAATACTAATCAATTTTGCCCATTCCTTCTCGCCGTCCATGTCTTTCATAAACATGAATAAATGCTGAATCCCTGCATCTTTGTATGCACTAAACAAGTTTGTTATTTTGGATTTTCTCAGATGTAGTAAGGGAAATTCTAGTAAGAAATGTCTGTATTTCGGGTCCTTGTCTGCCAATATAAACATATTCTTTGCAATCTTGTGATCAGGTGCCATCATTATCTTATCCTTGCAGTCTCCTAGCGAGGGATTGTGTCCGGTTTTGATCAGGACGTCATCGAGTACTTCCCTCAATTTGTTTATATCGTCGTCTCGACCTAAGGCTGGGGGTGGATGTCTACAAATCATTGGAGGCGGTGTGAAGCTGTGAGAAAATTGTCTTTCTAATTCAGGCTTTTCAACATCTTCGTTCAGATCTATAAGTTTTAGTTTTTTGGTGACAATTTGATCAACATTTGCGATATCATCTCGTTCAATGCTAGATTGGTCATCAATGGTGATACTTGATATACTGATATTAATGTCTTCTACGTCGTGGTCTGTAAAAGTCTGATCAACATTTGAGATCTCGGCTTGTTCACTGCCAGGTTGGTCCTCAAATGTGATACTTGACATACTGATATTTATGTCCTCTATGTCGTTGCGAGAATTTGATGAATCGATAAAATTAGGAAGATCCTTATGACCCTCAAATATTGGTGCAGCAATGGATTCTCTAAATAGATCTTTCAGACATGTCTTTCTCAGGTATCTTAAAATTGGAACTACACCCCAGATAGCTTCATTCTGGAATTCTGTCCAAGCCATGTTTTCCTCTTGAGAGGGGTTGGTAAGGCAACGCATTATGTCATTTTCTGTAAGTGTTACATTTTCCTTGCATGCACATTTGCTACTGCCATCACATATCTCTTGATCGTGCCATGATTCTGTTATGGCAGCATCTTTCGGAACACCTTTTAATGTAATCGGAAGTGTACATAACTGTGACGTACGTGATTGACCTGGAACGGGGTCGTCATGGAATGTCAATCGAACAAGATTATCAAGCAACAACACTAAATGACATTCTTGAAGAGATACAAAATGTTCCACGATGCAAGATGTTCCAGATTGAATGTATGCCAGTGGATACTTCCTGATGTATGTCTGGAAGTAGGACATGTCTGGATCAGCTAACTCCTTAAGTGAACGTTCAGCAAATCGAAGACTCTTTACTATCCCGGCATCTGAAGCTATAGAGAAAATATTTGATATCGAACTATAGTTGATATAGAGCTCAGTTGTGTTTAGTTGCTGCATCACACCGGTATATTTACGATTTAGAGTTCCCATCAATGCATCGGTGATAGAATATAGTCTGACTAGTTTGCTGTCGACTAATTTCTCAAATTGTTTTGATCTGCGTAAACTGTCCTTATTGCAGAAAGTGTTCAGGAGAAATATCTGCAACTGCAGCGGCAAATGGAGACACCAGTCTTGTATGATATTAAATTGATCCCAACTTAATGTACCACTGTGCGTGGATGAATTGTACTGAACGCACGTCCGACAATAATCTTGATCTCCGATCCTCACAGACTGTATTTCAATTTCGTTTGAATATAGTAACGATGGATGAAATGTATGGAGAATCCCAACACTTGTATCCCTCTTCAGAATTGAATCTCGGAGTTTGAAGCGTTGCAACACGTTATCGTTTGATTGGAATATTGCCAGGGTTCCTTTTGCGAGAAAGAATATTTCATAAACGTTTATTCCGTGATTTTTGATGACTGAGTTAGACACGATAAAACCAATTTTGTCATACAATTCTGTCACCGCACCATCCACTATTTCAATGTAGATGTGAACACCGGGAGAATGATCACAGTTCATATGACATGGAAGACACGCCACCAAAATATTGGAACCTTGAAATATTCTCCTAACATCAGTTGCTAGCTCTGTCTCAATGAAATACGGAATATGAATAATGGGGTTTCCAAATGTAATACCATCCTGTTTCTTTTTCATCTCAAGTCGGAGTTTGTTCATCTCAATAAATTTATCACAGCTTTCTCGCAGCGTTGACGTTCGATCACATAACGTTGAGTAAAAGTTCCACTTCTCATGCAGCATACATTCAAAAGAATCAGAATATGATTGCTTCGAGAAGTGCCATTCAAAGAACTTTATTTTCTTCCATTCTCTATCTGCGAAATGTACTTTATGTTCAGTTTGTAGGGTCAAACAGTCTTCTTCTGCCAAAACCAACTGTGATAGGAGATAATTTTCAACCAATTCAGAGAAGAAATTGGAATGGACAATTGTTTTATATAGCTCAAAGTTTGAACCACACGCTCTCCTGATTGTGGTATCCACTGATGAGCACATTTTGACCTCAATATCTGAGCATATATCTCTGCAAATATCCATGTCATCAAAGTGATAGCAAACATATCTGAGGAACGAAGAGAATGGCACATATAGTACATCGTCGATCTTCGTTGTGCCATACTTCGTCAACTCTCTTAAAAGATTGTCAGTCCGTATTTCTTTGTGGGTGGAACCATTTTTGTTGTTTTGTCTTAGAAATTTAATAACATCGCTGTAGACAAACAACTTTTTTCCTCCTATGGAATGGAACTCGATGCCATGGAATCTTGACATCGTCCTCAAAGTGCCCTGGAATAATAATGAAGTGTCAAGGCTGAATATGTTAATAGTGAACACCGACTGCCAATTCATGTAAAAGATTGACAGGAAAATAAGTAACATGTATGTGAGCAATATGTGGTTATCTGAAATTTATAGTCCCATACAATAGATTGTATATGGTACTCATGTCACAATAAACATTTATGTCGGACCAATGCATCATACATGTGAGTACAGCTTATTAACTCAGTTCATTTATGAACAGTGGTATTCATTCCAAAGGTTTTTGTTACCCCATGTTACTTCCATTAATCTTCTATTGTACCATATATACACAATCGTACTAAATAATATTCAATGGAAACTTCCATCTAGAGTTCATCCCGATCATGAATATGGAATGTTGGATATTCGGATGATAGATGTGAGAAGCAGAGTGTGCCAAAGGATTTAGTGATGAAAATTTAGAGTGAATTCCAAGGTGACCATGTTTTAATGACAATCGATATTATTCGATATCTACCATCTGCAGATGACACTCAACACATATGTGAAATTGTGCATTGATTGAATGGATATAGCCTGTAATGAATGTCAAAGGAAACGAGGATGCCGTACATAGTACTAATTAATGTACGGACGACGGATGCCTGCCAACTGATAATAGCTCTCTTGACTTTTGTCAAGTGAAGCTAATGAAACCACTCAACTGAAGATGATATAACAAATATATACTCACTGCAAAATCAATTCAGATGACAATTGGTGTCCAGTATATGCTCTGCATTTATTCACAGCGAAACGGCAAATCCAGCAAAATCTCAATTAGTTAAACTGAAAGTGAGAATAATTAGTGTGCATTACAATACAATTACGGTATATACGTGCAATGTCAAATATTTTACAGCCTATATAACATTTATGATTCCTGTTTTGGTATTTGCTCCACAAAACCATGATGTTGGGGTTTTTCTCGTTTTGTGTTTGATGACTGCATTGTACAAAAAGATCGTATAAAACAAAATCCAGGCATGTCAGGGCATGTATGTATTTTTTCTCATTCTGAACCGCTTAGGCACCCACCACGCCACCCCCCTTTTTATTTCAAAATTGTTTTAATGTATATTTTCAAACACCCACCCTGCACCCCCCCCCCCCCTCTTTTCAATGAATTGTTGCATATAATCTAGATCTACACAATACAAAAACAATCCAATGTTTCACAGGTCAATATTGACCTTATTATATACTGTGCTTTAGGATATTTACACATTGAGAGAAACATTTTGGAGTTAATAAAATATGCGCTTTGTAATGCGCTCAATTAACATTTTGTGCGAACACTTAAATAATATTATCCATGCAATTAATTAATTAATGCTTGGTTTGTATTCCAGGTTGGTCTAGTTCCATTGAATGAAACTCTATCACTGCGTGTGTAATTCAGCAGTGGTCGTTTTTGTGTTACCAAGACTATTAAGAAATGTGAATCAGATGTAATGAATAATTATGAAATCTTATGTCAATATACAATACTCACTTTAGATGTCACAGGACTCAGATGTAGCCACTCCTTTGAAGGTGTCCTCTTCTCACAATTTCATGATAGAAAATGCATATAACAAAAATTAGCCAGGTCACTGACAAAGACATGTGAATGGGTCTTTGTATAATGTGTAGAGTGGATTGTTATGGCCCGAACTGTAGCTCTTGCAGAGCACAGAGCATTAAAATTTATTTGACAGAATACATGGCTTATCAGAATTCTGCTTCTAACCAAGGATATCAAATTTCCTCAGCCTGAGGAGAATTTTTGTCGACAGTCGAAGGACTGTAGAATAACTATCATCAAACTGCAAAATGTTAACCATATATACAGTAAAACCTCTCCAAACCGGACCCTCTATAAACCGAATCCATCTCCATACCGAACAGTTTGTCCGTCCCTAGCTTTTCTAGTCCATAAGTGAACGAATACATAAATTTTTACCTCCAAAATGCGAACACAGAAATCGACACCAACCGAAAGCTTGTGCTGTAGACATATTGGTTTTGGTGAAAACTTGGGATCCTAAAATGTTTAAATCTCTGGTCTGTATTAACCCTTTACCCAACAGAAGGGCCCTGTGCCAATGCATTCTCTTATATATGCGAGTCGACCATAGGTCGCCTCGCATATATAAGAGAATGCATTGGCTTAACACATTAAAAATTATAAAATTGTTAAAGAATGTAAGAAAAAATGGTAAAAAGTGTTAAAAAAAGATTTTTTTTAGGCCAATGCATTCTCTTATATATGCGAGGCGACCTATGGTCGACTCGCATATATAAGAGAATGCATTGGCACAGGGAATAACTGTAACCATCGCAATGTGGTCAATGAGCCGGTTCCAATGATATCCATATTTGTATGGTTTTATTGAGACAGACCGAAGATATTTTAGGCTGTTGAAGCTTTATTTGGCCGGTTTTGGCCGGTTTGTTGGGTAAAGGGTTAAACTCTGAGCAGTCGTTTTGATCGCTCAGTCATTGTTGCAGGTTGATGAAAACTGTATTGGTGACAATACACTGCCATCGTGTACATTTAGCAAGCTTCATTAGTGTTTTGTTTGGACAGTGGTCGTAACTATAAGAGTCCAGCTCAGCGCGATGATTGGTGTAAAAACATAGTGTTGGTGCTCTATTCTCCATGAAGTCACCATTGTTCACTCAATGTGTGAAATAAGCACAGTGATCTAATTTGACACCTGCTGTTATAATCCGGTTCAAAGTGTTCGCAGAACAAAGACACGCTAATTAAATCTGGCAATACGTATATTCAACAGTACGAAACTACAATACATGACATTAATATTGTCAGCGACATTTTCGAATCACCGTAAAATATATCGTTTCCAGTCTTATCTATATACCGGTACATGTATTATGTCTTATTAATATACCATTTTTTAGTTATTATACCGAGTTTTATCTGTTATTTATATTTTATTCAGTACTTTTTTGAATAAAGTTAAATTCAATAATGAGTTGATTGTGCTTCGACAACAGTTTCTCTTAGTAACGATGGCAATACATTCCGATCGTAGTGTGATTTTCTATAAACCGAACACCTCTCTAAATCAAACAGAAGGGCCAGTCCGAAGGGTGTTCGGTTTGGAGAGGTACACCTCTCTAAATCAAACAGAAGGGCCAGTCCGAAGGGTGTTCGGTTTGGAGAGGTACACCTCTCTAAATCAAACAGAAGGGCCAGTCCGAAGGGTGTTCGGTTTGGAGAGGTACACCTCTCTAAATCAAACAGAAGTGCCAGTCCGAAGGGTGTTCGGTTTGGAGAGGTACACCTCTCTAAATCAAACAGAAGTGCCAGTCCGAAGGGTGTTCGGTTTGGAGAGGTACACCTCTCTAAATCAAACAGAAGTGCCAGTCCGAAGGGTGTTCGGTTTGGAGAGGTACACCTCTCTAAATCAAACAGAAGTGCCAGTCCGAAGGGTGTTCGGTTTGGAGAGGTACACCTCTCTAAATCAAACAGAAGGGCCGGTCCGAAGGGTGTTCCGTTTAGAACCGAACACCTCTCTAAATCAAACAGAAGGGCCGGTACGAAGGGTGTTCCGTTTAGAACCGAACACCTCTCTAAATCAAACAGAAGGGCCGGTCCGAAGGGTGTTCTAAATCAAACAGAAGGGCCGGTCCGAAGGGTGTTCGGTTAAGGGCCGGTCCGAAGGGTGTTCGGTTTGGAGAGGTTTTACTGTAGTAGCATTAGTATAATTCTATTATGAAATATTAGATTTGATTGTGACCTGGTTATAATGGGTATATGCACAGCACACATAAAATAAAAAGAAAATCCAGTGTTTTTGAGTGGATACTGGAAATTATCTCATTTGTGACTGCGACAAATGTTTATTTTTCACTCATGGCAAGCCACTCGCCAAAAATAGACATTTGTCTCGGTCACTCATGAGATCATTTTCGGTATCCACTCAAAAACACTGGATATCCACTGTTTATATTCTATAATTAAACCCCCATCCCAAAAGATGGGGGAGTATACTGGATTACATGCATCTGTCTGTCCATCTGACTGACTGTCCGTCCATCCGCTCATATATCTCAACCATGGGTGATCAGATCTCAATGATATTTTGTATCAGGTTTGTCAGCAGGAGGGCTTTTAAAAGAGGTTTCATTGGCTTTATTCACATTTTTCATTCAAGAGTTATCCCTCTTTGTTTATCTGAAAATTTTGGATTTCCGTCCGTCCGCTCAATGATCTCAACCATGGGTTATCTGATCTCAATGAAATTTGGTATGCAGATTTGGCATCATGAGGGCTTTCAAAAGAAGGTTCATTGACGTTGTTCACATTTTTCGTTGAAGAGTTACCCTCTTTCTTTATCTGAAAATGTTGGATTTTCATCCATCGTTTGTTGTCAAATAATTTGTTCATTCATCACATTATTTTTCACAATTTGGTTTCCGACCTGCCCATATTTAAATTTTCACCACGGGAGTATCCCAGCACCCATGGCACAGCCTCTTGTTTTTATATGTCCTGAAAAAATTATTATCGGTACAAAATTTGATTGCGGTATGTTTTATAAAAACCAGTTCAGATTTCCGAAACATTATTTAATTAAGTTCAAGCATCATGAATGTGTTAGAAACATGACGAATGCGATTTCTATCTCAGTAAAGAATGTGTCAGTGATCCTTGATTGGGTGATTTTGGAGAAAATAAATCACAGGGAATCTATCAATAAGTTCTTTACAGACATCTGTTACGGAATATATCGGCCACGGAAACTGAAATTAGACCCTGAGTTAGTCGATATGGAGGTTGAGTGCTACTTCAGAATGTGCCACAGGATTTAAAAATATAACATAAAAGCACACGCGCACATGCTTTTCAACATATTTTGGCCTGAGAAACTGGAAATAGGATTTGTTTGGCCTTATTATCAGTGAGTATGCAGCTATCAAAGGGTTAAATATACTGAAAATGTGAACCCCTTATTATAACTAAATCTTCTACCATATCTTATAAAATGTGAACCCCTTATTATAACTAAATCTTCTACCATATCATATAAAATGTGAACCCCTTATTATAACAAAATATACCATATCGACTTATTTTCAGGAAACGCTCTTGGTGCTGATACATACTGGCTGGGTGGCCTTCACCTTTACACACCCCTTCCATTCCGTCCCGGCCGAGGAGGATTTGGCGATTTATTTCGATCACATCTGTTTGTAACAGCAGGCAGCTTAGGAAATGTTGATTTCGGTAAGTTATCAGATAGATCTTATTTAACTGATGCTAAAAAGTTTATAAATCTTTCAAATTTTATGTGTTTAATAGCACTTTCACCACCGTACCCCTGAATTTGAAAAGTAAACTCTTACTCAGGCCTCAAATTATGGTGCTGAACATTTTTGAATTTAGTAATGCTACCCCACACAGTGGGCTAGAATCACTAAACTCACCCTCTGGGAACCTCATTCTGCTTGGGCATAATCACGTCTGGAAAGTATCTTTATTATCAAATTAACAAGTTTTATTAGTTTCTTTATAAACTTCTTTAGAAAGTTTCTTTTTCTTTTTTTAGTTTAGTTTCTCTTTTTCCCAAAATTTGCAGACGACAGAATGCCCAATGGGCCCACATCACCATCTGGGAAACTAAATCTCTATCTAGGTCTCCCATAGCAGAATGAGGTCCCCGGAGGATGAATTTAGTGATGCTAGCCCACTGTGCAGGGTAGCGTTACAAAATTCACCTCCTGGTGATTAAATGTTCAGATAATAAAAAGTTCAACAAATATGGTCGTTTGTTAAACTTATTATCTTAACATTTCCTATTAATGGTAACTACTCGTCAATGATTATTTAGTATAGAAAGGGTTAAAGCTATAAAACTGTTTTCTGCTTTGTTCTGTTGGGAACCAAGTATTAACTATAGTATAAACTATTGAACTATAGATACCAAAGAATATAATTTTGTGGTTGAAAAATTAACAAGAATTATTTATTATGTCCCGCTAAATCTCAAAAAAATTAAATGAAATAATTGCATTGAAAATTCAATGTCAAACATAATAACATCTTTCATGTAGCACTTCTTGTTCCAAACATACACTAGAATCTAAATAAAAATAAAAATAGGTTTCGTAAAAAACCAGCCTTGAACCCTGAATATATCCGGATCCATTGGTTCTGAAAGGTCGATTGGACAGCTTTGAATTGTACCACATTTTTTGTGGTCTATTATAAAATTGTATCACAAAATTATAGTGATGAGCCGATGATCGGAAACGACAATCGGAATCGGCCGATTGTGGCCCATCGGATGACAACCGGTACTCGGGTTTCATAATCGGCATTTCCGATTGTCTAAATAATAATCAGGTGCTTGTTTTTCTTCAATAAACTGTTTTAAATATGATGTTTTGTTGAATAAATGACCAGTAAACATGGGGAAAGTGATAACAAACACAAACTTGAAATACAGCCATGTCCCCTCTTCAATACCCCAGCCGTACCTTGGTCTATGTTTGAACAATATATTACAGTGGGGATCGCCGCGAAGCACGTGACACTTTGGGTTAGAGCGAGGCTGCGAGGATGACGCCGTGATTGCGCATAATCATAAATTATTGGCGTACCGGAACAGTCATTTCAGTCGATTGATTTCGTTAGCATGGCGATGTACACAAAGTACATCTCGTGGGACTCATGTACGCCGATAGGTAACTTTATTGTTCGTCAAAATGTGGACATTTTGATTTATGTATGTCAGACACTCAAAAATCAAAATGTATGCATACGCAGTACAACAAAGCTATATACGTACACGTAAGATAAGACACACAGCGTAACACGTATAAACTGTAGAAACCGAAAGTGCATGTCATGTGACATTTAATTGCGCAGCTGACTTCACTGTTTGTTCAATTAAATTGAGCATAATATAACATGTGTATTAGTTGTCTCCAGCGTGTCGATTGTAAACCATTCCCATAGTTTGCTTTTAAGTTTTGGCTTGTCCGTGATTCCGCGTAACTTTCACCCAACACAACTTTTCATTAATGATTAACTTTAAATAGTCGAAGGCAATGTCATTCCATCCAGTCAGCCTCAGGTGACGTCAAGTATACCCCACTGGACAAAACAAGTGTCCATTGGCACCGCGGTGTATTTGCCGTTCGGCCGCGGTGTCAGAGTTTGTAACTGCAGTTGAGCACCGCGGCCGAACGGCAAGTACACCGCGGCCGAACAGCAAGTACACTGCAGCCGAAAGGCAACTACACCGCAGCTGAACGGCATGTACACCATGGTTAGATTTATGGTTTGTATCGTCTTTTTTCAGTTTAATTAACGTACACCGCGGCAACTACACCATGGCGGAACGGCAAGTACACCGCGGCCCAACTGTAGTTAGCCGGTGGAGCCGCGGTGTAGTTGCATTTCAGCCGCGGTGGCAACGCTAACCGCACCGCGGTTAAGTGGACACTTGTTTTGTCCAGCAGGGTAGGTCACCACCAATGATTATTTTGATGAGCACGCCGAAATCAACAATCAAATCGTGTCTGCGAAATTGACATGAACATGGTGTAACTTGCAACTAGTTCAATCGGCTCATTTCCTTTGATGTGATGTCTTTGAATTGGGATCAAAGAAAAATGCTGTTTGATGAATTGGGATCAAAAGCGGGCCATGGACATGTCATCATGCACGTGGTTACATCAAACTTTCAAACAATTTGTTGTGAAATAGCCAGAGTACATGGGTAAGTTAAAGCATTGCATCGTCGATTTGTCGATACAGTACATTACAATAAATACACCGAGGCCCTGTACCACAGCCACTGCAGGACATGTGCCTGTATTCGATCACAAGTCCGCCCATACCTACCTATATACTTACCCAAACATATACTTATGTATACTTTGTACTGGCATATTACTATGGTTGTTGCTTGCTTCCAATTCTAAGTAATATATAACACATATAACCTATTCTGATATAATTATTACAATAATCGGAATCGGCACCTGAATCCGCCGATTGTGATCTCAAATAATTGGCAATCGGCACAAGGCTCTATTTGACAATCGCCTCATCACTACAAAATTATGCTAAAAGCCTAAAATATCTTTGGGAACACAAGATTTTCACCAATCTAAACACGCCTTGTATACACCCTATCACTACCTCGCGGCCATATTGGATCCACCAGGTCCGGTTCCGTGGTTTTAGTGCTGAAGGTCAAAGTTTTGGAATAGCATTCCATATATGGAAGTCATGAATAATTCAAAAGCTCCATATATGGAAATGCTACTCCAAAACTTTGACCAGTAGCACTAAAACCATGGAACCGGGGCTGGAAGAATCTCTGAAAGCACGGAGCTGGATGAATCCAATACGGCTGCGACCCAGTGATCTCGCTTATTGGAAGTAGCTTCAGGCAAGGTCATATCATAAATTAGGATGTTTCCAATATTTTGAATCTGATTTGCAGCTTGGAAGAATAGTTTCATAATTAGTAAATGTGAAACTGTATACTGTACCGATAACGAAAAAAACAGTTCTCTTAACATAAATTCTACTGAGAATACTGTTCCCTGTTAGTACTATAGAAAATAGCTGCATTTTTTAAATTATTATTTCATTGCTGAGTATAAATGGTCTATATATATACTGTAGGAGGTGATGTAAAGCAGAGTCTATGGAGACTGGGAGAGACGTTTCGATGGTCGTACGGCTGCGGCATTGTTCTGCGGATGGCAAGAATAGCCAGATTAGAACTTAACTATGTGATACCAATGAGGATACAGAGAGGTGATAGGTAAGTGGCCTATACAATGTGGACATGGGGGGGGGGGGGGGCGATAGGTTCGATATCAGGAATTATGCATGTTCTTGTTTTCTGTTGTTAAAAATCCTGAGTACACATGTATGATTAAAAGTGCTGAAAAGCGGTGATTCTTCATTTAACCCTTTACCCAACGAACCGGCCAAAAACGGCCAAATAAAGCTGCAACAGCCTAAATTATCTTGGGTCTGTCTCAATAAAACCATACAAATATGGATATCATTGGAACCGGCTCATTGACCACATTGTAATGGTCACAGTTATGCCCTGTGCCAATGCATTCTCTTATATATGCGAGTCGACCATAGGTCGCCTCGCATATATAAGAGAATGCATTGGCCTAAAAAAAATCTTTTTTTAACACTTTTTACCATTTTTTCTTACATTCTTTAACAATTTTATAATTTTTAATGTGTTAAGCCAATGCATTCTCTTATATATGCGAGGCGACCTATGGTCGACTCGCATATATAAGAGAATGCATTGGCACAGGGCCGTTCTGTTGGGTAAAGGGTTAAAGGGATCAACACCGGATTATTGGAACTGATGATTATATCGGTTGATTTTTGACTTTTTAAACATATATACCTCCCTGTACACTATGCAAACATACATTATACTATTCTTTTATGTCTGCAACACAGTCATGAACACTTAACTAAATTTCTGTATTAACCTCTTTGGATATTTAAAGTGATGTGAAACGTTCATTTGGGTTAGTTTATCACTGATTTGGCTATATCAGAATCGCGGTATGATGGCGCATTGAATCACACGTTCTGCCTTGCGGTTGTTTTTTAAATAACTAACAAACTAACACTATTTTAAATTATAACACGGGCCCCGTTCCTTTTTCAGCGCACCTTATGACACGCTCAGCTCAACCATATATTAAAAGGACCCACCGGGACACCCCTCACACCCCATATTAAAGCTTGTGGGCTCTTCCCCAAATAATCAATCAAAGAGATAACATTAATTCAATTGTGTCCGCTTTTTCCGTGTTCAGACATGACTATTTTCTGTGTGCTATATCTCCAACAACAACAACAAACCGAGGGGTGAAGGAGAAGATCACTTGATCTTTTCGACCATCCCGGGCGCTTCGCGCCCATCTACTCACTTTACTTTACCGATTGGGTGTTCAAATAGAAATGGAGAATAATCTTGCTCAAAGTAGTTATTATTACGAATATTAATCCAAATTTGCAGAAGACACACCGTAATTCTTTTATATTAGTTATATGCAATGATTCTCGATGACGAAATCATTTGGGTTAGTTTATCACTGATTGTTGCATCCTGAATCAAGTTGTAAATATTTACAATTATGCGTAGTTCAAACGATGATATCTATGGAGTGGTATGGTCAATTTCTTTGAGATTTCGGCGATGTTAGTCGTTTGCTACATTCCCACAGTTGGCGTAGCACGTGAGTACTAACTGATCAGTTTCACGCACCCGAACAAGTCCATAATATAATTGCATTTTTCTAAATTGATAAGACACTGGTTATGGTCCTTTAATTTCCATCTGTTAGTGGTGATGACGGTATTCTTGTGGTGATTGTAACCCGTTAATTATCTTTACATGGACTTGGCCTTTTTTCAAGATGCTTCACCATTACTATCAGTTGGTCATGTACAATCTAAAATGTGACCTTCTTCATGTTTAAATTTAAACCACTGCTATGCCACCTTATTATCATACTGTTCATTTGATTAACGTAATTGTCCATGTGGCATACTCCACAATGCATACCCAAGACTATACATCACATTGCATGCGGGTTAGTGGCTATGGGCTGAACCTGACTTCTCGTGGTATTATTAGCAACTCTTGATTATTATTTACAACCAGGGAATATACTTGTTTTCTTGTTTTATAAATCCAGAGTCCAAATGTATACTCATATTTTGTGTGCAAAAAACTCGACCTGTAATTTGATGAATGGTGGTGGTCATCTATTTGTGCCGTGATGTAGATTGTTTGTTTAACTTATTATCTGAACATTTCTCTCCATTATATAGGACTCCTTCTGTACTTGATTTTTCCTGAAAACCCCTCCAGATGATTAATAGACCATTCTGATTTCCAATGTATACCCATTTAGTATAATAAGGGTTAATAGTTGTATCTCATTTTTAGCCACAGCATATTATTTAGACACTTCACAGATTAGATGTGTGAATATTTCATCTCATCCCCATATAATCTGAGGTTTCTGTGATCCAGACAATATGAAAGCCATGGTCAGAAACTTCAAAGGAAACTAGGGCCCTGCGAATCGGGCATTTTGATTTTGAATCGAATCTCGAATCGAATCAGCCAAATGATTCCGAATCGCACCGAATCTCAAATCGAATCATTACATCAGATGTATCAATAGTGGAGATGTAGATATCACTTGACTGAGTAGCCGTACCGGTATCAGTTTAATAACTTCGTAACGACAATAAGTGACCATCGGTGTATAATGTAATTATTATCCATAAATGGATCAAATTTGCATTCAACCAATTAAGTGCGCATTCTTTGTGGCTATCTCTGCTGTAGAATATTGAAATGATATCATAAGCAATAATGAAGTCAGTAAGCATTCACGTAGCTGAAGTTTGACATATATATGAAATTTTGCTGGATCAGTTTCATCAGTCGTGCAATGCTTCGGTGGTCTATATTGTATAGCTCAGTCAACAACAGTGTTTGTAATGTGTGGTCTTTCATTGGTACCATAAGCTATCTTCGCGAAAAAGCAATGTTGTCCATTGTCATATTTCCGCTAAAGGAATCCGTTCACACTGAACTATATGGATAGATGTCCTGCGTTTGTAAAACCATAGTAGAAAAGGGGTTAACTTTTTTGTGGTCGCCTACGGTACCTCGGTCTTTAGTGGCTTGCTCGTATTAGTCACGCATGCGCAGTCCCAATATAACTGACTGAATACGCCAGTTTATTTTCTGCTACGAACCGAACGAGAAGTCTAAGGGAGTATTTTTCCGAATTTGTCGTTTAACAACTAGACAACAAATTCAATTTATCGATACAATAATTACTGGTCGCCTACGCGTTAGTTTTTAGAATTATTGTTTCGAATTCACGGACCGTTTCGCTTCAAACATACAAATTGTCCGGGTTTTCGAAAAGGCGGCGGACTTAAAAAAATTTCGAATATGAAAATCGACATTTCGCCATAATCAGCCGCCATTTCAAGGCCTTACGAGGCGCATAGATTATTGTGAGCAATGCATCTATGTAATTATTATAGAACCTATAAGGTATGATATAATTTGTCAGATATAAATGCCACGTGATTCGCTACCGGATGTCTCCTAATTTCGTGGGAATTTATTTACGCGTGGACATTTATTTAGCAATAATTACCATCGCTACTGACGCTATCTATCATAATGTTGTGAACAACATTCTTTCTTATAATACTTTGTTGTTTTATGGTTCAATACAACTGATACAGATGTGTTGGTCACATTTGAACTTAAAAGTTGATTACAATTTACATCTGGGTTTATCAATGTCAAAACAGTAGTGTCATTATTACTTTAATAAATCGACAGAGATTGATATTGGACAAGTGTTATAACAAGTCCCATTCGAGATTACTGAATAAAATTGAATGCAGATGCCGACTTTCCCCATTGCAACACTTGTTCAGGTATGTTGTCGTGGGTGCACTACGCTGTGCGATCGGTTGTGGACAATAAAAACTTGATGGCTGACCCATGTACACACCGAGGTGTGTGCATGTTACAGAACACTACTGGAGTCACTAGATCTCATCAAAACAACATGCTTTCACAAAATACTTTGTGTTTTCTGTTTTAATACTGTCACACATGTCTCCTATGATTTAGATGTGTTGGTCGACGCTTGAAGTTATCAGACTACAGTTTATCAATATCAGAAAAATAATGACTGTTGTCGTACTAAGATTCGTTAAGTGTCATTAATTTCAGACAGGGATTGACATCTGACAGGAGTCAGAATTCTGTTGAGTACATGATTCGATTCTCGTACAGTGCTTCAACTTCACTGTCAAATTTTGAACTGCTAGCATTTAATGATTGCAAGCATGACACTAAAATTAATCGTGATGACAGTTTCACTATTGTCTCAATTCCAGATTTTAGTTATTATTCTGAATTGTATCCAAAATTAACCCATCCTTTCAAAATTGCTGGGTTGTTTCTCGACTAAATGGTGTCTCCTTCCGGAATACAAACATAATTGCTTTCCTTCCTGTGTAGGTTTACCGAAAAGAAGGGGGGGGGGGGGGGCTGGGTTACTACGATTCTGGATATGGCTCTAATTGGGACAAAAAATTACAAATCATGGGTGCTCCGGTTTGCATTCTCTAGAGTAAGGCAAGAAGCTTATCGTCACTCTGACGCTGTTTAATCATGGTTTCACTATCTACAAATATATTTGAAGATACTTTGGTTTGAACAACCTTTCCCCTTCTTGATTCATTTATGAGAATGATTCCAGCCTGACAGGTATTTAGAGTCGTGGTGACTTGACCCCTCCAGGTACATGTAACTGGCCCACTGGCAAAAACTGGCGACCGTGCCTCGATGACGTTCCCCAATGAATAACGATATATTAGCAGTGGTATTCCAGGACAAGGAAGGTGGGGGGAGACATTATTTATGGCAAGTAACCATATCAAATGTGAGCTTGGTACAAGAACAGGCTGTACATCCAATACAGCATGCATTGTTCATAAAGGGCATGGTAGGTGTTTTGAAGGTATTCATGGACTAGTTGGAGTCTCAATGAATTTTAAAATATATACGTGTCCCGACCTTTCATACCGTTGATATGGCGAATATACTTCACACACGAATGAAGCATATTTACATGGAAAGCATTTATATTGCCATGTGTCCCACGACCACTGCCAATAGCCTTTCCGACAAGAGGCCATGAGCATGGCTCTTCATACTTCTATTGCCCATATCAATTTGATTATCTGGCACATAGACAATAAAACAGGCAAAGACGTTTGCGCTGTCCAGCTAAGCTTTCGAGGAAGCTCATTGACCAGCATTACCGACCTTTCCTAAGACGCAGGCAGGGGACCACCCCGTTCGAGTGGCATCCCATCCCCATGGCACAGATGCCCGATCATAAGGGCCTGAAGCCATGCTGCCAACTGCGCATTCGGTCTATGCTGTCCTCTCTTCCTTAAACATGCCATAAGCGGGACCACTTAGGTCGGGGGAGTTCCTCTCTATCTTGGCTCTTCAAATTAAAATAAAACAACATTATAAAGGGATGTGTATCCTTTACTAGGAGGATGATAATTTCATTCGTTTCCTTCCTAGGGGAGCCATTTTTAGAGCGGGTCTTCCCCTAGTTTGCTGCATGCTTCACACTAACTGACATATCACACACCTAGGTCGTTCTGCTGCATGTTTGGGGGGGCAGAGGCTCAGACCTGAATATTCCGTATGGTGACCGTGAAAATTTACCTGTGTTCATCATCTGACTACATTTTACATCATTTGAACTGATTTCGGTTGTAGAAGGCGCACCTTCATTTCTTAGAATCGGATCGCGGTGGGTATTCCGCTGGGAACGCGGACTGCTCTCAGGTGCCTAGTGGTCGTGATGGTCTAATAATAGTAATGTGTGTGGATTTAGGCTGAACATAATACTTGTGATTGTACATTTTGCTGTCTGTCTCCATTCCAAAGGATGGTGTTCGTTGGGAAATTTCTCCAAAATTAATACTCGTACCGACACTATTGTTTTGGCACCTGAGAGTAGCGGTTTGCTTTCTCATCGGATGCTCTGGTCACCTGCGGTGTTCGGCCATGTTCTCTGAGGGGCTATATATATATCTTTAATGATACATTGGATTGTGCCAGGGATCTCTGCTCTGGCTCTGACCATTGGATTGTTGGGTGCAGCTTTAGTAGGGTCTTCTGACATGATCTCATGATGACTTATATATCACCATGATATATCTATTATATCATTTTATATATCTATATATGCGAAAGATTTGTGTCACCGGGTTTCTGCAATGATATCTTGTGAAACGGTGATACATAGGTACCTCAGAGACATGAGACATGTTCTCTGTGGGGTTGTATATCTATATTTAGTGATACGTTGGATCATGACAGGGAGCTGTGATCTGGCTCCGCCCATTAGATTGATGGGCGCAGCTTTGGAAGGGCCTTCTGACATGGTCTCATGAGGAAACTTAATATGTATATCCCCCGGATATATATATTATATCATTTTATATATATATATACGCAATGTGTATATTGTGATACATAGGTACCTCAGGGACATGTGAACATGTGATAACTGTTCTAAGGGCAGGACCAGTTCACGCTCCTCCGGTTACGTATCGACGGTTCAACCAATTCGTGGGGATACGTCTGGTGGAGCTGCAGGGGTACTTGGGACCTCCAGACCATTTGGCCCCCACCAGACGCTAGCGGTTCTGGGCGCTAAAGCTGCCAAAAATCGAGTGCGTATGTATCGACACCGGCTGGATGGCCTTAGGCAGCTTAAGCGTAGGGCAGCCAGGCCGTACCCATGAGGTAAAGCGCTGAGTCCCCCTGGTCACGATCGTATTAACGACACGGCCTTGCCTGCCACTCCTCCGTGAAGGGATCGGAGAAAAATGACCTCTCCCCACCCTCCAGCTTGGCCAGGATATTAGCTTGGGCATGACCACCTGCAGCATGCGATGGTGGGGGCTCCCTCTGATCCGATGGCTTGACTCGCTTATAGTTGTATAACCCATTTGGGCTAATGGGCTCTCCATTTGATACCTGTGCCATAGATTGGGCATCAGGTTATCTGCCATTTGCATTGGTGAACAGCAATTAGTTAAACTCTTAATGTTGGTTGTCTTGCCATCTTTGGAGTGGGCCTCCTCCAGTGCAGGTCGTTATGTCGCTAAGGCAGAGAGGGAGTTAGTCTCCTCGAATCTCAAATCGGCTGGATTCTTAGAACTGACGGATGAAGAACAGAGAATTGCTCGGTTCGCTCGCAATTCTGAATTGAATGGCACCACCTGGGATGTTGCTTCCAAAAACAAGGGGGGGAGGTACATGTTTGGGCAATATAGCACTCTAATTATATGAGTTATTTCACGTACCTAATCATAACAGATTCATTAAAGAGTTCATATTTGGGTACAATCTGTTTTAGAAGAGTGCATTCCCTCCAAAATTTGGCTATTAACTTTATTGCTCGTGCCTCCTCCTGGGCTTGCATTCTAATCCATATAGTTCAGTGTGAACGGCTTCCTTTAGCGGAAATATGATATTTTTAAAAATATAATATATATTTCCTTAAAGAAAGCCTGAACACTGAACTATCATAGGGCCCTCCCATGGCGGTGCCATTCCCAACCCCGCAACTCGCCAATCTCCTGATTGAGTTGAAAATAAACTGGCGTATTCAGTCAGTTATATTGGGACTGCGCATGCGTGACTAATACGAGCAAGCCACTAAAGACCGCGAGGTACCGTAGGCGACCACAAAAAAGTTAACCCCTTTTCTACTATGGTTTTACAAACGCAGGACATCTATCCATATAGTTCAGTGTTCAGGCTTTCTTTAAGGAAATATATATTATATTTTTAAAAATATCATATTGAGAATACAACTGGTGCCAGTGATTTGATAAAATTTTAATCAGGACAGCCGATTTTGAATCGATCGAATCAGACGAAATATTCCGAATTGCATTGAATCAAATCGATTCGCAGGGCCCTAAAGGAACATAATTCAGTGAAAAGCGATTTACTATGTCTGACTGGGTTGCATAGCCTATGTCTATGAAGCATCAAGACTTGATTGAAACTTAAAGGTCAAGTTCAAATTTGGTCATGGTCCAATGATTTTCGACAAAAAATATGCCCCACCCCATCTTTTGACTTTGGATTCACAGTTTTTTTGGTTATTGTGATCAATGTAGCAATATTGGTCAGAATTTCATGATATTTGTTTTGACGTTCATTCATGTTTTTTTTTATAATAATATTTTTCAGTGCTAACCCAGGACTGCAGTTTGGCATTGGATTGTCATTCTTGTGATGCAGGCTGTGCTCATTACTGCTAACAAACAGTGCTAAGACAGATGTCTGTATCATGTGATGTGTGCCATTAACTGAACGTGAGAGATATACAGGGTGCTATATCTGCAAATCCTACGTGAGGTAGAATGCTTAGTTATGTTGGTAATATTGTGTTCAGTTGGGAATTTGGCTGAGTCGCACTTAACAAAGTTTAAGACATATAAGCTGAGTTTATTTCTCATATTGACAGCCCTCGCATTTGGCTACGGCATTCGGCAATGCCGAAGCGATTTGCTGAAGTAAACGGCTCCGACTACGGCAGTACACTGCCGTAGCGGATTGCTGAACCGGCACTGCCATGTATGGTGTTGAAATAGTTGAATATTCCTCCAAAGATTGAAAGTGAATTGTGTTAAAACAATAAAAAGTCAAACTACAAAAACGGGAGTTGAATTTCCTCTTATCCATGGTCAAATTCATGCATGACAAAAGAAATAACTGTTAAAACAGTCAAGGAGCGGATAGCCAACACCTACCGCGAACTCAAAGTAAGTGACAAATTCAAAACGAAATTGAATCCAAGTTATATTATCCGCCCTGTGTCAATCCAACAATCCCGGATAATCAACAATGTCGCCTTCTTTGAAAGTGCCCCGCGCTTTCCAAGAAAGTTAACTTACACTCGATACATACACAACATTTTAGTCACAGAGTAGCATTGGAGCCAGTCTGGCAACATGTGTGAAACCGTGTAGCAAACAAGTAGTACGCACGTGCGAATTGATCACAATGTGTCAAAGACTTGAATGAGTGATGTCGGTTACTCTTGATTGACTGTCGCATCGTCGACAAATATACACAAGGGCACGTGGTTATAGAAGTACAAGTTTGATTGATGGAAATAGGTCAGACAGCTGCTGACATGAAAGTCTAGTGATCACGATGACAGACAATTGTATTTAACCAATCGAGTGAGCCGATTCGTTTCAAATTGGGGGAAGGCGGGGTCTTCTCAAACAATCAGTCACTCAGTGACAGTCATTCAGATGTTATCAATGGGAGACCACTCTAATTCTCAAAGGTAACGGCGCAGGTGGCTGTGTTAGATTCTTGCTATATTTTCATCAATGCATGCGCGGCTGCATATTGCGTTTGTTACAAATTAAGTTAAAAATTTAAATATTTTTTGTTTGACAAAATATCAAATACAGTTATACTGTTTGAATACTGTATGGCAAATTCCATAATTCGGTCAGAACTAGCCTTGCAGTTGACTCTTTGTGAGGCGACGTCATTCAAGAAACTATGATTTAATTTCCCTGAGAAGCATGGCAGGTTCTGTCATTCAATTGTCATTCGATCCCACGGACGTGTTTCTTGTTACTGTTAGTGGGTATTACATATATACCATTTATATATTCCAGGGAAGAAATAAATAGTACACATTTTCTTGTAAACGTTTTATGATTAGTCATGCAAATTTTGACAAAACAGCAATTAAGCCACATTTTTTGACAGGATGTAAAAATGCCGTAGTCACTGCCGAAGCACATCAAATTGGCTACGGCATTCTACTGCCGTAGCAAACAAATCTGAATTGCCAGGGCTGTATTGATCAGTTATGCAGTTTGTAGCGGTGGTGTAGCTGGTTTGATTCCTGATAAGCGTTGATTGGTGTTCCTCACAAAGGGAGTTTAACATGAATCGAGTATCCAGGGACCAGCCTAGAGGACAACTTGGGAGACATCTTGCCCCAAAATTGTGCCACTTCGCCCTATTTCTGTTCTAGTGAGAAGTGATTTCTCTCCCAGATACCAGTATGCATAGATCCAAACGGCATATTTAAAGTGTAATTCCTGATTATAACAGTGGGCTAGCATCACCAAATTCATCCTCTGGTGACCTCATTCTGCTTAGGCCTCATCTTCTGGAAAGTATCTATAGTCTCAAATTGTTTTTAGTTACATCTTCCCTTCTGTTCAGTTTCTATATCCCCTGATTTTCAGAAGATAAAATGCATAAACGGGGTGACTAATGGTTGAACATCACCAACTTCAACTGGGGAACTTCAATCTGATCCATGGTCTCCCATAGCATAAGCAGAATGAGGTTACCAGAGGATTAATTAGGTGAATCTAGCCCACTGTGTGGGATAGCATCACTAAATTCACCCATTAGTAGTGATGTTCCGATAATCGGAATCGGAATCGGCCATCGGCCGATAATAGCCCATCGGATATTAATCGTACCTCGCAGTTGAACATCGGCTTTTACCGATTGTCAAAAAAAAAAAAAACGTTCTGGCATCTAAGCGCAATATGCACGCTTTAATAATCGTACGCAATACAACCGTAGCATTGAATGTAAAACGCAGTTGTAACAGCCTAAAACAGCCGTCCAAACAGTCTGATATGATTATATATAAGCATGGCAATACACCTACCCGATATATCCCGTGTAATATGAAGTTATTGGACACGAAATAGATTCAAAGAAAGCTTTAAACAGCTGCTGACCTCATTACAATATAGGAGATATTTTGGTGACGTCACAAATCACGTGTCAAAACATAAACAAACCAGCTGGTAGGCACAAGCATGGCAACGCAGTGCTTTCTCATTCTAAATACAATCGTGTATCCGATAGCAATGAACGCAAAACCAAAGAGAAAATGCAAATATAAGTCGGGGAAAAGTTGTGTAGTTGTTGGATGCTCCAACAGATTCGACAAAAATGTTGACCTGTCATTTTTTCATTTGCCAAATGATCTAAAATATCCGTTTCATGTTGAGCACGTACCATGCTGTGACGTCAGATGCTATGTCAATAATTTGAATCACACACTGAATGAATTAGTACAGTTGCGATCAGAACTGTCTTCACAATAACGACTAACGTAAGGAGGGGTATAATTGGCTTTTTCATCTGTAGGGGACAATACGGTGAAGTAGTCCCAAATTGCGTTTTTTTTTTCATTCCGCGAGTCGCCATTGCTACCGTGATGCTCTCATTACAAGTTACGCGCGTACGCAATGAAATATGCTTACCTAAACTTTGAACTTTGAAACGGTCTCACGAAACAAAAATTGAGTAGGCGGAACTATAAAAGCTTCCCAGTTGTTAAAAAGACAAAAGGTGTGACCAATGGGAATATGGGAAATCTCAGACAAATATGACAGCAATTATTATCCATCAATCTAAATTTAATTAATAATCATCGCCAATCCATACATTGTGGCAACTTACAAGTATTCAATCAAGACTTTTACACCGCGTTCAAGTGTTCCCCACAGTGTCATAACGTTACGCTGAGTTGGCACCTTTGATCTCTTTGTCAAACAACTACAGTACAGGTATACATCAAAGGCAACGCAAAACTGACTTCGGCGGAAATACTTTTGTGGCAGTGTGTATATATTTCTTTGTTGTATTTGGCTTTGAAACTGTAACGAGGTACGGAGTGTATATAAGTCCATTGTGGGAATAAACGCACAATATATATATATAAACATCGGAATCGGAAATCGGCCGATTGTGCCTCCAGTTATCGGAAATCAGTCCGATGGTCTTTTTCATTATCGGAACATCACTACCCTTTAGGGACCTCATTCTGCATGTCTCATGTCGAACATTCTATATCCAGGATTGTTCTCTATACAAGACGTCCCTAATCTACATGGACATGATATTTTCAATTCAAATAGTTGTTTTATTTGTCATATTTGTATATGAAACAATGTTTTATGGATGATACATCCTGTTGCCTTTCATATATCTTGCTATTCACAATTCTCATAATATCATCATGTGGGTGTAAACGTAACAGAATTATAAAGCTATCTGCTGTAGTATTCAACAGTTCAAAGATAGTGTATCTCTTCCGGCCCATTATTACAACATCTACAACATATTTTTTCACAAAACCTGATTTAAAAATTACAACTAGCTTTTTTGTGTGAATAAAATCGAGATAAAACTAAAGATTGGGTCTAGTGTGACTTTCATTTGCAGAATTAGGTCCCCAGGGACCTCATCTATCATCCCTGGGGACCTCATTCTGCAAATGACAGGCACACTAAACCCAATCTTTAAGTTTTATCTCGATTTTATTTTATCTCGATATAAATTTGCAAATAATTTTGTTAATTTTAAAGAAGCTTTCTTTGGGCGGTGAGGGAGGTGCCTGAGAACACAGTATTTTTATTTTTTAGTTCTCAGATAAAAAACATGTGAAGAGTAACTGTCAGAGGAAAGTTTACTCTGAAATGGAAAAAAATATGGTATTTTCTTCCAGGGGAAGCAGAAGTAAATGAGAGCAATTGTCATAGTATGGCAAAATTGAAATGTTATGGAGTGAAATCATCTATTGATTTTGAGTGAATTCATCTATTGATTTTTACATTTTTATTGTATATCATCATGTTTCTGAATGCATTCATTGAGATAATCATTGATAGTAATAAATAATATATTAATGCTGGATTTTGTGTTAATTGAAGAGGGGGCAGGGGAAAGAGCACAACTTCAGAAAGGGGAACTTTTTTCAGTCAAAGGTAATGGGATAATGCTGAAAAGGTACACATTTAGGTTATCATACAGTATTATAAACTACAATTCAGGACCAAGATCATACATTGTATTAAGCTACTAGAATAGATACTTTTCTCTCAAAAAAGGAGCCCCCCCCGGTGGAGGGTAGGAGGGGCAAATGCACCCACCCCTCCCCACCCCACCACCATTCATTATACCAAATTACTACTAATTTGACTAAGAAGACACATAAATATCCATTCTGCTTTCAAAATTGCTCAAGTGGCTAGCCACATTAGCAACCTTATTTGACACCTGAAATGTGATCTAAGTGGCCTGAGGAAGTCACTTGAAAAAGTTGTCCTTTAATAAATGGAAACAATTTGTCCATCAATTTGGATGTCCAACCAGTGTTCTATGGACATGGACGGACAGCTTAAGTGGCTAGCAACCTTATTAGCTCAACTTACTTTGTAAGTTTGAGCTATTGCCATGGTTTGGCGTCCGTCGTCCGTGTGTCTGTGTCCGTCAACAATTTCCTTTGGCGCGGGCTACAAGTCATACCGTTGGTCTGATCTTTATGAAATTTGTCATGAATGTTGACATTGACATGTAGATGGGAACGAGTCATTTTGGTGTCATTCGGCCAAATAACATGGCCACTGGCAGCCATCTTGGATTTCAAAATTCAATCCATTGGCGCGGGCTACTGGTCGTACTGTTCATCTGATCATCATGAAAATTGTCATGGATGTTAATATTGACATGTAGATGGGAACGAGTCATATTTCCGCCAAAGGAAGCCTTCACACTGAACTATATGGATATATGTCCTGCTTTGCAAGCCACAGTAGAAAAGGGTTAACTTTTTGGTCGCCTCCCGTCGTCGATTGACTTGCCAAGATTAGTCACGCTTGAACGCTCCCCATATAACTGGCTCTGCTCGATCGAATCGTCTTAGTTTTATTTCTGCTGTCGAGCCAACAATATAAGTATAAGGGTGTATTTGAATTTGGAGTTTCACCTACAACTCAATAAATTCAATTTATCTAAACAATAATTCTTTCTGTTTGCCTCCGCGTTCATTTTTATCATTTTCGGTTTCGAATTCATGGACCGTTTCGCTTCAAACAAAACAATTGTTCCGTGTTTTCGACAAAATGCTGTCTGAATTCCAATTCGCCATAGCGCGACCATCGTTTAAATGATACGACGCACATCAATTGTTGTGAACAATACATATATGGAATTCTTATAGACCCTATAAGGTATGATAGCCTTGGTCAGATTGTTAATGCCACGTGGTTCGTTTTAATAATCGAAGTCTCCTAATTTCGTGTTATTTTACTCGTGGTATTTTCAACTCGCAGAATTTTCTTTCAATCATTCCCGCTTTGCTGACGATGATATCTATCATAAGGTTACGTTTATTGTGCGAAATACATATATGGCCTTATTCTAGAACCTCTAAGGTAGGTTAGAATTGGTCTGACCCTAACTGCCACGTGATTCGCTATCGAAGTCTCCTAATTTCGTGCGAATGTTATTATACTATGGCGTTTCATTTTGGGGAATTTTCTTTCATTAATTCCCTCGCTAATCGTCAGAACAACGTGCTTTCACATAATACTTTGTGTTTTATGTTTCACTACTGTCACACATGTCTCCTGTGATCCAGATGTGTTTGTCGACGCTTGAAGTTGACTACAGTTTATCAATATCAGAATGGTACTGTTTCATGTTTAATAATCATTGTTATTTGGTTACATAATGACTGTCGTGGTACTAAGATTCATTAGTGTCATTATTAATTTCAGACAGGGATTGATATCTGACAAGGGTCAGAATTCTGTTTGGGAACATGATTCGATTCTAGTACAGCGCTTCCAACTTCACTGTCGAATTGTAGAACTGCTAGCATTTAATGATTGCAAGCATGACATGCCATTGTCCCCCGGACATCATAGCTAATGATCACTCTCAGCCATGTAGGTCGCTTTCATATCTATCTCGTTTCTGCTCTGATGAACAATAGCGGCGATTCTAAGCAAGCCGGTCTGACGATGGGCTTATCTTGCTCTCGGTGCATGATATTCGTGATGGCCTAGTAATGGTGATCTGCGGGGATTAGGACTAAAATTAATCGTGAAGAAAAGATTTCACTCTTAAAAGTCTCAATTCCAGATTTTAGTTATTATTGTGAATTGTATCCAAAATTAACCCATCATTTCAAAATTGCTGGGTTGTTTCTCGACTAAATGATGTCTCCTTCCGGAATACAAACATAATTGCTATCCTTCCTGTTCAGGTTTACAGACGGTGGGGGTCGGGTTGCTACGATTCTGGATATGGCTCTAATTGGGACACAAAATTACAAATCATGGTGCTCAGGTTTGCATTCTCTAGGGAAGAAGCTTATCGTCACTCTGACGGTGTTTAATCATGGTTTCACTATCTACGAATATATTTGAAGATACTTTTGATCCTTTCCCCTTCTTGATTCAATTATGGGAATGTGCAATTGTTATTTGCAATGGAATTATTCATGATCCCAGCCTGACAGGTATTTGGAATCATGGTGACTTGACCCCTCCAGTTAACTGGCCCACTGTCAATTGCTGCTATGGAATGTTCAATTCCGTATGTGGCCGCGACGTTTCTCGCAGCATTAATGGCGACCGTGGCCAAAATTTGAGAAAGAAGAATGCCTGGATGACGGTCCCCAATGAATACCGATATAATAGCAGTGGTATTCCAAGAACGAGGGGGGGGGAGACATTATTTAGGGCAAGTAACCATATCCAATGTGAGCTTGGTACACGAACATTCTGTACATACAATACGGCGTGCATTGTTCATAAAGGGCATGGTAGGAGTTTTGAAGGTATTCATTGACTAGCAGGAGTCTAAATGAATTTCAAATATATACGTGTCCAGACCTTTCGTACCGTTGATGTGGCGAATAGACTTCGCACACGAATGAAGCACATTTACATGGAAAGCATTTATATTGTCACGTGTCCCACGACCACTGCCAATAGCCTTTCGACAAGAGTCCATCACATGGCTCTTCGTCCTTCTATTGCCCATATCAATTTGATTATCTGGCACATAGACAATACAACAGGCAAAGACGTTTGCACTGTCCAGCTTAGCTTTCAAGGAAGCTCACTGGCCAGCATTACAGACCTTTCCCCCGCAGACAGGGGACCACCCCGTACGAGTGGATCCCATCCCCATGGCACCAGACGCCCGATCATAAGGGCCTGAAACCATGCTGCCAACTCTGCGCGCTTTGGTCTATGCTGGATTTGTCCTATTTTCCTTAAACAGGACCACTTAGGTAGGGGGAGTTCCTCTCTATCATGGCTATTAAAATTCAATAAGTAAAAATGCAACATTATAAGGGATGTGTGTCCTTTACTCGGAGGATGATAATTTCATTCATTTGTTTCTGAGGGGAGCCAATTTTAGAGCGGGTCTTCCCCTAGTTTGCTGCATGACGCACACTAACCTACCTATCACACACGCCTTTGTCGTTCTGCTGCATGTTTGGGGGAAAGTGACATGATGTTCTGGGCAGAGGCTCAGACCTGAATATTCCGTATGGTGACCGTGACAATTTACCCTTGTTTATCATCTGACTACATTGTACATCATTTGAACTGATTTCGGTTGTAGAAGAGACAACTATCTGCATATTTTACTATGATTGTTTAATTAAGTACATTATATAGAGTCATAGACATGGTATGCACACCTTAATTTCTTAAAATCAGATCGCGGTGGGTATTCCACTGGGAACGTGGACTGCTCTCAGGTGCCTAATGGTCATGAGGACCTTATAATAGTGCTGTGTGTGGATTTAGGCTGAACATAATAGTCGTGATTGCAAAAATTGGCTTTGGCTCCATTCCAAATGATGGTGATTGTTGGGAATTTCTCAAAAAATTAACTCGTACTGACGCTATTGTTTGGCACCTGAGAGTAGCGGTTTGCTTTCTCAGTGGCTGCTCTGGTCACCTGCGGTGTTCGGCCATGAGCTCCCGGTGCTTATGGCTGTTAGTCATGTTCTCTGAGGGGCTATATAGATATATTTAGTGATACATTGGATCATGCCAGGGAACTGTGCTCTGGCTCCGCCCATTGGATTGATGGGCGCAGCTTTGGTAGGGCCTTCTGTCATGATTTCATGCTGACTTGTATATCACTCTGATATATCTATTATTTCACTTTATATATTTATACTAGAAGGTGACCCGACTTCGTCCGGGCTTTGACCATGAATTGACCATTTTGAAGGTCAAGGTCAGGTGGGGTAACGATTTGACCCGTCCAAAACACTGCCCGGACAAAAGTACCCGTTGAAATCCATCTGGTTTTACCCGATTTGACCTCGAATTGATCATTTTGAAGGTCAAGGTCAGGTCACGCCTCGACCCGTCCAATACACTCAGTGGACAAAAGTAACCCTACGTATCAAATTTCGTCGTAATCCCATAAAAATTCGCGATTTGACCTTGAATTGACCCGATTTCAATGTCACGTCGCGCGGGCAAATTAATAGGCCTATGCCACTTCCCGGCCAAAAATATCCCCACATACCAAGTTTCATCAAAATCCCGTGATATTCGGGCGTTTGGCCTTGAAATGACCCGATGTCAAGGTCACGTCGCACGGGCAAATTAATAGGTTTATGCCACTCCCCGGCCAAAGGTACCGCCACATACCAAGTTTCATCTAAATTCCGTGATGTTCGGGCGTTTGACCTTGAAATTACCCGATGTCAAGGTCACGTCGCACGGGCAAATTAATAGGCCCATGTCACTCCCTGGCTGAAAATACCCCACATACCAAGTTTCATCGAAATCGGCTCGGCCGTTTTCGAGTCCATCGATTACAGACACACACAGACAGATCTTCCAAAATATATAATAGATACGCGAAAGATTTGTATCACAGGGTTTCTACAAGGATATCTTGTGATACATAGGTACCTCAGAGACATGTGATCAGAAGAAGAAAGAAGAGGAAGCTGTTCTAAGAAGGAAGACAGGACCAGTTCACGCTCCTCCGATTACCCAACGGCGGTTCAATCAACTAGTGGGGATGCTACCGGTGGAGCTGACGGGGGTACTTGGGACCTCCAGGACGTTTTGTCCCCCAGCGGTTCTGGGCGCAAAAGCTGCCAACTCGCGTGCGCACGAAACGACATGGCCGACGGGCCTTTGGCAGCTTAAGCGCAGGGCAGGGCCCTACCTATACGGTAGCAAGCGCGAGACCCCCTGGCCGCGCATGCTCTCAGAATGAAAGACTTCTCAGAAAGGCCTTGCCTGTCACTCAACCGTCTTGGGGCTCGGAGAACAATGACCTCTCTCCAGCTTGGCCAGGATATTAACTTGGGCATGACCACCTTGCAGCATGCGATGGTGGGGGCTCCCTCTGATCCGATGGCTTGACTCCATTATCATTGTACAACCCGTTTGGCCTAATGGGTTCTCAATTTGATCCCTGTGCCACAAATTGGGCATCAGGTTATCTGCCTTTTGCTTTGGCAAACAGCTATTAGTTCACTATTAATGTTGGTTGTCTCGCCATCTTCGGAGTAGGCCTCCTCCTGTGCTGGTCGTTTTGTCGCTAAGGCGGAGAGTGAGTTCGTCTCCTTGCATCCTATGGCGGGTGGGACCTTAGAACCGACAGATGAAGAACGAAGAAGACGACAAAGAAAGAGACGAACAAAGAGTATCTTTTTCAATTATACTTGCTCGGTTCGCTCGCAACTATGAATTGGATGGCACCTCCTGGGATGTTTCTTCCAAAACAAGGGGGGAGGTACACATTTGAGCAATATAGCACTCTAAATATATGAGTTATTTCACGTTACTCATCATAACAGATTCATTAAGAGTTCATATTTAGGTACAATCTGTTTTAGAAGAGTATATTACCTCTAAATTTGGCTATTAATAAAGAAATATGCCATTTGTTGGGTCCCAGCCCCTTCCGATCGCTAAAGAGTTTACAGAATGCGGTTTCAAATTTCACAAAAAATTACATTGGGATTCTAGTCATATTTCATGAAAAAATGAACAGAAGTTGGCGAATATTCCACCTCAATGGAACCAAATTATTACTTTGGCTTAAAATGGGCATCAAATTGGCGGCCAAAAGGAATAATGGTAGATATTGATCCAGTATGCCCTGCAATCGCTTACAAGTTGTGGGTGATGAATAATATTGGCTGACCTGCCCTCTATATATTGAATACTAACATCTCTGATGCACCTTTGTTAATTCTGACTATTGTAACCACTGACAATGCCAGAAATATTGGTTTTATCCATGTTTTTGAAAGAAAATGGGCATAACAAATATTTCTGGCATGGTCAGTGGTTACTGTATTCAATATACAGAGCGCAGACTAGAGGGCATGCTGGGGCAATATCTACTATTTTCCCGATTTTTTACTGCCATTTTAAGCCAAAGGGATAATTATGATTCTGTTGAAGCTGGTTGAAGTGGAATATTCATAGGTAATCGTATGCATCGCTTACTTCTGCTCATTTCTTTATGAAATATGACTAGAACTTTATAACCACATTCTGTATAATCAATTGTTTTAGGTATTGGAATGGACTGGGATGAAAAGAATTGCATATTTCATTACTCCAATGATCGATTAACATGCAAAGCAAAGTCACAATTCTCCCCCAGTTTTAAACAGCAGAAACAGATATAGAAGATATTAGTGAAAAAATAGTAAACTTTTCCACTTCAGGCAGTCATTGTAATCTTGGACCCGGAGTGCCAATTTTTCCCTGAAACGGTAGCATTACTAGCTTCACAAAAATATCTACATTTGACCAGATTTTCCCTCTATAATTTTGCATCAAACTGACAACTGACTTAATGGCTTGTCTGAAAAATGACGGCCATGTTTGATGCTATCTTGTTTGGCGTCTACACGTCCATGGTTTAGCTCAACTTGAAGTAGTCAAGTTTGACCTATTGCCATGGGTTGGTGTCCATCCATCCGCTCGCGTGTGTGCGTGCGTGCGCGCGCCCATAAACAATTTCTGTTAGCACACCGTACAGGTCACATCTCTCATCCGATCATCACCAAACTTCATATGGATCTTCAGGGTGACCTCTTGATGGGAGCTATCCAAAATTCATAAAAAAAAAAAAATACATGGCCACCAGCAGCCATCTTTGATTGTCCCCCGAAAAATTTATTTTTGGGGGACTATTGTAATCGTCCGTGCATATGCGTCGTACCGTGCGTCTAGCTGTCCATCCATCCGTCCGGAGTTATAACTCCTGTAATGATCATCCGATTTGATTGAAACTTGGTATGTAAGTGTCTCAACCAAGAACACAGGTGCTCTGCAATTCTGGGTTTGATCCGATGTTCTTTTATGGAGTTATTTCCCTTTTTTCAACTTTTTTTTTACTTAGAAAATTTCTCACTTTTTCGGTTTCCAGATGATATCTCAAGATTGGATCCTTTAATTGCAAATAACGTTTTTATGTGGATTAGTCATATCAAGATACAGGTTGAGTTCGAATTTGAGTTTGATCCGATGATTTTTCCTAGAGTTATGGACTTTTTTCGACTTAGAAAATTCAATTTTCTTCTTTTTTCTTTGGTTTCCGAATGATAACTCAAGTTTGGACTGTTCAATTGAAGAGTATTCCGTTTTTTTTTTGTGAGTCATTGATATCAAAATACAGGTCAAGTTCGAATTGAGTTTGATCTGATGATTTTTCTCAGATTTATGGGCTTTTCGACTTAAAAAATTCAATTTTCTTGTTTTTTCTTTGGTTTCCAGATGTTAACTCAAGTTTGGATTGTTTAATTGGAAATTCTGTTTTTTTTGTGGGTCGTTCATATCAAAATACATGTCAAGTTCGAATTTGAGTTTGATCCAATGATTTTTCCCAGAGTTATGGGCCTTTCGACTTGGAAAAACATTTTTTATAATTTTCTGTATAAGTACCTTCATGGTGTAATCAACTCCTCCAACAGTTTTGATCGTAGATATTTGAAACTTCAGAGTATTGTTAACCACATATTGGAGATGTGCAACATGTATATAGATGACGGAAAATTAATTTTTTTACAGAGTTAAATTAATATTAACCCGTTTCGACATTTTTTTAAATTTCTTTAACAAAGCGGCATCGACTTGCCACGTTTTCGGGGGACACTGTGGCCGGCAGACCTTTTGTTCAAATTTGAATCAATCGGCACACCCTGCAGCCCTCATTTAATGGAGAATTGACACTTTCATTTCATCTTCATAAACATTTGAGGGATATACTAGGGTATGAATGGGGCGCAGTTAATTCCTGGGGGGGGGGGGGGGGTACTTCCCGCACTATGTAGTATGGTCATTTGGTTGTTACACCTGGAAGAGATTTGTAAAGTAGCCGTTTTTGGTCTCGTGCAACATCTACGACTTCAGACCTTTCAAAAGTTACTGCTATATATTTACATACTAAGTGTTGTCATCACTAAATCCAGCATTCTGATTGGTCGGCGCCCACGTGGCTAGTTGCAATTATTTCTCGGTGAATGCACAACGGCTTATAACTGCAAGCTCATAACAACATCGATACGTCATTTGGGTTTGGAAAGACGAACGCGTAATGTTTTGGGCGCATTTGGATTCGCGCAGGATTGACTTAATAAATCATCGGGTTTCAATTGTTCCTGTTAACTTTTGCCAAGGGTGCTATGGGGTATTTTGGGCTGGTTTTGTCACGATACACTTTTCGATTTAAATACATTTACAAAAGTGGCTTTTTCGCTAAATGTATATAAATATAAGGATTAACTGTCATGTGGACTGTTTTTATGGAGATGTGACGGTGAGGTAAGTGGTCATAACTTGTATGTAAAACCCGAAGTTATGACCACTTACCTCACGTTACATCTCCATAAAAACAGTCCACATGACAGTTAATCCTTATATAACATTATGAGAGATATTCATAGAGTACTGGGTAAAATGTGTAGATCCTATTGTCCGTACTGTTTCAAAAGAGTAGTCATAGTTGCCTCCGATCACGTGATGAAACACGATTGTGTTGCTGTTATAACAAGAATGCATCGTGTTATACTATGAACGTAATTTATCAAAACACGAAGGAGTACCATAGACTATCTTCAATAAGTTCTAAACTGGACCAAAATTGCCTACATTCTCTGTGGCGAAGACTACTTATATACCTGGAAATTATATTTAGTTATATTCACCAAGGCCATATATACATGGAAAAGGTATTACGTTTCACCATTATGCCTGATGTTACCTGTATCTGCTGCACACAAAACCATAAACAACAAAATTGGGTGAATGAGCAACTCTGAGATAACCGCTTTAAACGGAGCATCTATTTTTTTTTAGCACAAGTACGTGGGTGGTATAATTTGTAAGATATTTTCAAACAACAAAATATTGAAAACAAATGTTGTGCATTGCGTGGTATACAGCATACTCCATGTGTAAAGTATCGACTGAAGTATAATTTGAACAAAGTTGTCTACAAAGAAACAGGTTTGGTAGCAGCATGAAAATTAGTCTTATATAAAATGCACGATGTACCGTCTCTTTGTTCTGGTGAGACGGGGTGCTAGTCTATTGAAGAGAGGGGTGTATCATTAATATGCATTGCGACATACGCGCATGGTTTGTTATCACTGAAAGAGTTGAACATGCCGCAAATGTAACTAGTATATATACCGAAGGGCATGCAATTTTGAACAGTTGCTGCGTTACACATTCAATAATTAACGATCATGCCGAATAAAACTACCACACACTGTGTGGGGAAAATTACTTCGGGGTTACATGCCTGAAATTATCATTTTTGTCCGGACTTGGATGTATTCTAAGCAGAAACCCGCACTGTTAGGACGTTAATCACTGGGTATGACTTGCGTTGCAATGACCGACAAATATCACACAAACAAGCTATAAACTTGTGCGTAATTCCTATGCCACAATAATACCGTGGAGCCTTTAATCAGCGTCGGAGGGGCTCTTCGTGTGCTGCGCGCACATTTATATCTTAGACATTGCAGCGGGCCTTTTGTGCGATTCGCGCACATTTTGATCGTTTAAAAATTTTGAGTTTTTAAATTATATTTTTTTAAATCGAAATTAAAAAAAAAAAAATTAAAGCCGTTATAACATCTGACACGGTGCCCCGAGTTACCACACCAAATTTGGTTGAAATCGGTCCAGGGATCTGGGAGAAAAATGTGAACAGACATACAGACATACAGCCAGATCCTATACTCTTTTGTATATACATGTATAATAAAATTTCACCAAGCGGATTTTATAAATGCCATATGAGGACTATCCTGCCTCGTTTGACATAAAAATGCTTTCTTACCAATTTCTTCCGGGTTAACCCATCATTTCCCGTACCACGACCATACCAGGGAGTTTACTTTAATATGCCAGATACGATGGTAGAGTTACCTATCTTCTATCATTCACAACTGATTGAGTCGACGGGAATGCATTTGCATGACAGGAAAGCGGTTCCATCTGGTCTGTTGTGGCCTGTTCAAAACTGCTGGTCCGATTTCAACCAAATTTGGTGTGGTGACTCGGTGCACCATGGCGGACGTTATAATCGCGTTAGTTTTTTTAGTCGAGTTTTTCAAAAACTCGACTTATGGTTTGGCGGGGGGCGGTTGGCGGGGGGGGGGGGGGGGGGGGGGGCCTAAAGAATGCTTTATAACTTTGACATTTGTGAACGGATTAAAAAAAAAAAAGGGTATGGCAGTTGCTCCCAATGACTATTTACTGCCTGTAGAAAATGGGTCACGTCCGAACTTTTTTGCAAGAGTTATCCATCTTAGATGTTTTTAGTTAAGTTTTTCACCGATAGCGCGATAACTCACGCAAATATTAACCAATTTCAACAATATTTGGTATATGAGACTCTTGCAACAATATCTCGGACGAGTTCGAAAACCAAGTTTGTCCGATTTGTTTTCCCGGAGTTATGGGTCTTAGTTTGTCTATTTTTAGCAATTTTATCACCGTTAGCGCGATAACTCGATGAGATATTAACCGATTTCAACAATATTTGGTATATGAGTCTCCTGCAACAATATCTCGGACGAGTTCGAAAATCAGGTTTGTCCGAATTTTTTTCGCGGAGTTATGGGTCTTAATTTGTCTATTTTTTAGCAATTTTATCACCGTTAGCGCGATAACTCGATGAAACATTAACCGATTTAAACAATATTTGGTGTATGAGTCTCCTGCAACAATATCTCGGACGAGTTCGAAAACCAGGTTTGTCCGAATTTTTTTTTGCAGAGTTATGGGTCTTACTTAGTTTGTCTATTTTTAGCAATGTTATCACCGTTAGCGCGATAACTCAATGAAATATTAACCGATTTAAACAATATTTGGTATATGAGTCTATTGCAACAATATCTCGGACGAGTTCGAAAACCTGGTTTGTCCGAATTTTTTTTCCGGAGTTATGGCTCTTAGTTTGTCTATTTTAATCACAATTTTATCACCGTTAGTGCGACAACTCAATGAAATATTAACGGATTCGATTGATATTTGGTATATAGGTCTATTGCATTAATATACCACCGTCCTACGTTTCCCCCCGGAGTTGTGCACCTTATTGGCAGAAGTTTGGTTCGACTGCCAAACAACTCGACAAAAGCATCTTAGATGCGTACCCCTTGTTTATTTTTAAAATCGGTATCAAGTATATAAAACATGTACAAAATTTAATGTATGGCGACATTAATATTGGAGGTCGTATAGTTATACGATTAGAATATCATATATATCTATTAATTGAAGGTTTCATACTTAGCAATAACTAAATATTTCAGATGGTATATGTTAACAATTAAAGGCGTATTTTCGTTGAACCTTTTAAAACTGGTATATATAAATTTGCATAGACGCCGTATTTGACATGGGTTTTGTACATTGAGAAGTTCATCCATTGTTGTAATGTTTAGTCTGTTCGTGTATTCTTCTGATATATGACAGTTTCTCTCGCGCTCAAGCACTTCACACTTAAAGAGTTAGTTATATACACTACGGAAACGGTATATACAAATAAAGTAAAAAAAACATTTGCACGATCTGCTCTATAAGACAAATATATCTTGCACTCATTATAGAAAGTCATTTAACTTATACAGTATAGAAATATGGGGGGATTCGACATAAACAAACTCTTCAAAGTACAGAAGATAGCGATTAGAATCATTGAAGAGGCCAAATATAATTCTCAGACTGGTCTACTGTTTAGTGCAACACGAACTCTCAAGCTATACATGACTCATGCACCGAACGGCCCTCTTCAGTTATGACTGGAAACATGAACTCATACCAGTTTCCATGTCTGATTTTCTTGACAAGGACATTCGTGCGGTTGGTGCCATAATGGCTCATGCAACTAGGACACAAGAATCCACGCATAGATTTTACTGCTAATAAACTCCCACTTCATCATTACCCTAACCTAAATGGAACACTCTCCCAAAAGAAATGCGCGGACAATTCCATCGAAATGCTTTCAAACGTAGACTAATAAACCAAGTCTGGACCCTAAATGTGATATAACCGCCCGACTGTCAAAATAAATAGATACATAATAATATTGCTAATACCCCTTTTAGAAGCCATGGCATCAACCATCAATCAATCAATTGATCAATAAATGCCTTATACCCATTATACCATTTTTTGTATCTTGATCCATCCTTCAACTATTTTAATCCACTTATTAACATCAATTCCTATCTACTATATATTTTGGGACTTATGTCTGTCTGTTTGTTTGTTAGCAATGGCCGAGAAAACTGCCGGACAAATTTCGACGAAATTTGATACCTAGGGATACTTTTGTCCGGTGAGTGTTTTGGACCGGTCAACTCGTGACCCCGACCTGATCTTGACCTTTAAAATGGTCAATTCAAGGTCAATTCGCGCCTTTCGACGGATTTCGATGTTAGATCCACGCGGAGGTTTTCAAACAAGCTATTTGAAAATTGGTATCTGAAGTATTTGGATGTGTTAACACCAATGCATTATTGTATAACTGCATTAGTGTATTATTAAACTATAAACATAGTTTAATAATACACTAATTAATGCAGTTAAACACTGACTGTCCCAAGCCCGGATGAAAGCAGAGGGGAAACAGCCCGGACGAAGTCGGGTCACCCTGCTAGTACTTAATATTTATATACTATTAATTATATATGACATTTTTGTCGCGCAGAACGGCATGTTATCGAACTATGAATATCGCTTCAATTTGCCCTTACACCGATTAATATCATTTTACGATATATCACCAATCCGAGTAATATCATTTACGACATCAAAAATCCAAGTAGTATGGTTTTACGACATGCCACAAATCTACTTCACTGATAAATAATTGTGTAGATATCGATTTTTGTGATGTCACTCGTTTGAAAGAGTTGTCATTTACTAAGAGGCGATATAATTAATAAATATGATATTACTTGGTTTGTTTGACATTATACATAGGCTTGACATCAGCCCTCGGTAAACCCATATCAGCATTCGACCATATCGGCCTCAGGCTGATATATGAGGTTGCCTCGGGTTGATATCCGGCCTATAATACCGGCTGGGTTTGATAACTCGGTGGTTTTTGGGCCTGGGCGATGCCAGGAAGACAACCCGAGAAGCCATGGCATCGCCCGCGGATAACATTTGTAAGATTTATTTACAACATTGTACATGCACATGTATGTCTATGGCAAGCCGTTTTCACATTTTTGATTTATTTGGACTTAAGTCCAAATGAATTTAACTTAAGTCCAATTAGTGAATTGATTTGGACTTAAGTTCAAATATTTGGACTTAAGTCCAAATAAATCGAAAATGTGAAAACGGCTTGCCATATATGTCATGTACGCTTATTTGTTATCTAATAAACAATTAGTAGTAGTTAGTCAGAGAACCGGTCCATGGGGGAAATTACTAACACACCGATGTAGACTTTAGTGAGTCAGGAGTGATGGAATTCGCCTCTTGGTCTGTTATTACACCCCATATATGGGTGTTTACTGCTTCGCTTATCTGGCCCTGGCGATGGGGTTATATGACAGGACAACACATTTCAGGTTTCACGCAATGCGAGTTATCATTTTAGGAAATTATAGTAAGGCTGATCATGCCGTATCTCGCAAGACAACACATACCGGGTATTCGCGGATGTCTCATTGTGTGGTGGTGGCGGGAACACAATGCAATATAACAGCTAACTTTGCTGATGAAGTATGAGACATGTCTCAGTTAAACGTAGACTAAATGTATTGCGAAGTATCGGGTGTGTATTTAAACCGTTTAGTAGATTTTTGGTCCGAATTTAGAGTCTTTCTGGTGTGGTGACTGAGAAACATGCCGTAATAGTCCGGCCGCCAGGTCACGGATGCGTGTTTTGGCGTATAAAGTTTTTTTCTCTGCGGATTTTGTAAATTCAGGTATCCGACATCAAGATTTTATCGGCTGGCCATCTGTCAGCCTTGAGCAATTTTTTTTATAGCGCCCTAAAAAGTATACCCCCCCCCCCAATTTTTTTCACAGACGTAAAACCAGTTACTTGGAATTTATTGCAAACTCACATGACTAATCTATTAAAATATATATATTTTCATGAAGCTAAGGTATAATGACACTATTTTGGGCCAAAATTGAAACTCACCATCCAAGATGGCCACCAAAATGGCCGCCGGAAGTTGAAAATATATCATTTTTTCACAATTATCTTCTAGATCAGTTCATGATGTTTGGAACTGGTTGAGTAATATGACTTTATTTTGTATTTTGTATATTAACTGATAATTGGAGCAATTATATATGCCATTATTGGGTCCTATCCGCTTGTGGTCCCTCAAAAATTCGATTTTACAGAAAGCGGTATAAAATTTCACAAAAAATCACAACTGGGATTCTAGTCATATTTCAACAAGACATGAACAGAAGGTTGCAATTATGTGAGGCATACATTACATATGAATATTCCAACTCACTGGAACCAAAATTCTTACTTTGGCTCAAATGGCTGCCAAAATGGCCGCCAAAATATGGAAAATGGTAAATATTGCCCTAGGGTGTCCCGCAATCGCTTACAAGTTGTGGTTGATGTACAAAATTGGCTATTCTTCCTTCTATACATTGAATACTAACATGTCTGTTGCACCATGGTTAATTGTTACTGTTATCGCCACTGACATTAAAAATTAACTTTTCAGGTTTGGATCATTTTTTCTAGTAATATGTAACTATCTTTAGATTGAAAGGTGTTTATTGTATTGGTCTATCTTAAATGTGTCACACTACGGTGTTTGTAGACCAAATTGCTCAAAATGGCTTCCAAAATGGCAATCAAATTGGTAAAAGTTATTTTTTAACATATATCATTATAACATTATATATATAACATTATTCTCTGCGTTATCCGAAAATGTAGCAAATTGTGACTCACTTGGTTATTATACGTGTTAGGTAATTAACTGACAACTAAATGTTCTATTATGGTTGTCCCAGTTCCGAATGGGGCATGGCAAATTCATTTTAAAGTATGGAAATTTGCGGAGAACCTCTTTTGTGATTCTGACCATATTATTGAAAGGAAATGGGCAGAACTTTGAGACGGAACTGAGATGAACCGGATGATAACTTGATTTTGGAATGTTTACTGGTATATGCAAAACCCGTTTTTTTGTGAATTACTTATATCAAAATACAGCTCAAGTTCGAATTTCGGTTTAATCCGATAATTTTTGCGAGAGTGATGGCCCCTTTTTTGTCAGCCGACCCGACATATAAAACCCCAAAAGTTGGTGTCCGGATGATAACTTTAGTAGAGTTAATCAGATTTAAACCAAATTTGGTATGTGTCTTTCTCCCAGCAAAACACAGGTCAAGTTCGAATTCGGGTTCCGCCCGCCAATTTTCACCAGAGTTATGTCCCTTTTTTACTTAGAATTTTAGCCAATTTGAGGTTTCCGGATGATAACTTTAGTAAATGTGTACTGAATGAAATTAAATTTGGTATATGTAGGTTCACTAGCACAAAAGACAGATCAAATTCGATTTCGTGTTCCGCCATGCCAATTTTTATGCGCAAACAACGGTTGTATCAAGCCGATGCTTAGAGGCAGACATGAGGTCTACCGACCTTTTATTCGACTTGTTTTACTTAGAAAAATTCTCATTTTTTCGGTTTCCGGATGATATCTCAAGTTTGGATCCTTTAATTGCAAATACCGTTTTTATGTGGATCAGTCATATCACGATACAGGTCAAGTTCGAATGATTTTTCTCAGAGTTATGGGCTTTTCGACTTAGAAAATTCAATTTTTCTTGTAATTTTCTTCATTTTGTGCCAATTTGAGGTTACATTTTGACTTTAAGAGTTTTTTTAAGATTTGATTATTTGTATGCATGTCAGTAATGAGACAATGCACAAGTGTCTTATCCATATAGTATACTTCTACAAAGCCTCTGTTCCAAATGAAGCCACCGGTTCGGGGGACACTGTGGCCGAGCGGCCTTTTTAAATTTTTTTTTTCTTTTAAATTAAATAAAAAAATAACACCATTATCGTATAACATCCACCAGGGTGACTCAACCAAATTTGGTTTAAAGTTTAAATCAGTCTGAAATCAAGAACATGCAAACAGCAGATACTTAGAGCTCTATGAGATATGAGGAAGGTGCCTGAGATCACAGAATGTTTACTTAACACCATATAGAAGTCACATTGATTATAAAGTAATAAATGAAATGGCAGTGTTAACAAAATCTGATTGGAGTGACAGCTCCTTTGATTAATAGCTTAAAATTCTCTGCCTGTTAGAGAGTGTGTATATAAAAGACATATGGCTTATGATAACAAATCCCATGTGTGAATGATGAATCTGACAGTTAGGCCAGTAAAACTAAATACCTGTTTTCTCAGGCAATTACATATGGGAAACTGGATGAGAAAGAAGGAGGCATTTTTCTTAGCTTACCTGAGATGAAGAATTGAGTCATATTTTGTGTGGATGGTCCCTAGGTGGCTGGGATTCAGTTCTGTTCAAATGGGGTTCACGTGGTCAAAAAAGTGGCATAGCTAGGGACCTACCTCTTTCCATCCATAGTAATTCTTAAAACATCTTCTCAAGAATCATCAGGGCTATTTACCGGTAGCTTATAATTGGCATGGAATGTCCTTGGGTGACAGGGATACAGATGTGTTAAAATGAGATCACCGGGTCAAATAAGGGCGGAGCCAGGTACATAACTTGTCCATCCATTGTAATTCTTAAAATGTCTTCCTATCAAGAACCATTAGGCCTATTCAGCTTTTATTTGGTATGGGTGACTAGGATTCAGATTTGATTCAGAATTGGATCACTGGGTCAAATTGGGTCAGAGGCAGGGACATAATTCTTTCCCTCAATAGTTATTCTTAAAACATCTTCTCAAGAACCATTTGGCATAATTAGCATACATTTTGGTATAGAGACTCCTTGGGTGACTGGGATTCAGATTTGTTCAAATGGGTTCACCAGGTCAAATAGGGGTGCGACCAGGGACATAACTCTTTCCCCCATAGTAATTCTTAAAATGGCTCCTCCTCAAGAGCCATCAGGCCTATTTAGCTTATATGTAGTAACTAGTATGGAGGGTCCTTGTGTTACTTGGGACTGGGTTACAGATTTGTTAAAATGGGTTCGACCAATCAAGAAATGGCAGTTGGTGTATATGGCCTATGGAGAGTTGGGATAAAAATTTGTTTGAATGGGGTCCACCATTAAAAAAGGGGGGCATGTCAGGTTGGAACTTTGCAACAGTTAGGAAAGCTTGAGGTATCAGTTGTAAAATTCCAACATGTGCAAAGGAATTTTACAAACTTGGGAGTGTGTTTGCTTCAGTCAGGAGGGAGCAGACTCTGGACTATGTGGGGTGGGGGCGATCAGGACCAAATTTCAAGGTGGACACCCGACTGCTCACTGGAGACTCTATACTAGGCTACGTCTCTGTTTAGGACTACTTGTTTTTAAGTGATTTTGACAAGTACTAACTCTTATGGTCTTCCGAGTCCCAGTCTTTACAGTCTGGTGACGTCTCCACAGTCATTGGCTGTCTTGTTTCATTTCAACCCTTGTTGTGACCCATCCACCCCCGCGTCCAATTTTTTTCTCCATTTTCGGCAGTTTTTTTTAACACTAAAACAGAGATTTGAGGGGGGGGGGGGGATTCAGCTTTATATGAATTTCTGTGCATACTATTTGTCATGGATGTTAACATTGACATGTAAATAGGAACAAGTCATTTTGGGGTCATTCAGCCAAAAAAACATGGCTGCCAGTGGCCATCTTGGATTTCAAAATTCAATCCATTAGCATGGGTTACAGGCTATATACTGTTTGTCTGATCATCATGAAATTTTTCATTTATGTTAATATTGACAATCTAAGGTGTTTTAAGCCAAACTCATTGCAAAAACAGTCAAAAAGACTTGCAGGAAAAAAATGTTGAGTTGCGGAAAAAATTGTTTGTTGATCCGATCGACTACCCACACACCTCGGCATACGTGCCAGGAAAAAATCAATCCTCCTGAGAGTAAAATGTGTAGATCCTATTGTCCGTGTTTCAAAAGAGTAGTCATAGTTGCCTCCGATCAAGTGATGAAACACTATTGTTTTGCTCAAATTTGCTGTTATCACAAGAATGCATCGTGTTATATACTATGAACGTAATTATCAAAGCCGAAAGGAGTACCATAGACTGGACCTAAATTGCCTGCATTCTCTGTGGCGAAGACTACGTATAATCGTATATATACCTGGAAACTATTTAGTTGTATTCACACCAAGGCCATATATTCACGGGAAAGGTATTACGTTTTCTATAAGCGCATCACCGCTCTTTCCCCATTCTGCCTGACGATTTAAACATTTTGAGTTTTTAAATAAAAAAATAAAATAAAAATTAAGTCGTTATAACATCTGACATAGTACCCCGAGTTACCACACCAAATTTGGTTGAAATCGGTCCAGGGCTCTGGGACAAAAATCCGAACAGACTTACAGACAGACGGCCAGATCCTACTCTTTTGTTTATATAATAAAATTTCACCAAGCGGATTTTATAAATGCCATATGAGGACTATCCTGCCTCGTTTGACATAAAAATGGTTTCTTACCAAATTTCTTCCGGGTTAACCCATCATTTCACGTACCACGACCATACTAGGGAGGTTACTTTAATATGCCAGTGACATACGATGGTAGAGTTACCTATCTTCTATCATTCACAACTGATTGAGCCGACGGGAATGCATTGCATGATAGGTAAGCGGTTCGGTATGTTGGGGCATGTTCAAACTTCGAAGCACCTAATTAGTATATATATATATATCATTGGAAAAAGGAACCTAAAAACACGCAGACATATTATAGGGACCACAGGCACTCGCAGTGGGTGAATGTGCAATAAATATAACAGTCTGTAATACATCACAAATAAGAAGATCATGGCGAAATAGATACCATGGCGGACGTTATAACCGCGTTCGTTTTTTGTTTTTTTCAAATCGGTATCAAGTATATAAAACATGTACAAAATTTAATGTTTGGCGACATTAATATTGGAAGTCGTGTAGTTATGCGATTAGAATATTATATCTATTAATTGAAGGTTTCATACGTAGCAATAACTAAATATTTCAGGTGGTGTGTGTTAACAATTAAAGGCGTATTTTCGTTGAACCTTTTAAAACTGGTAAATTTGCATAGACGCCGTATTTGACATGGGTTTTGTACATTGAGAAGTTCATCCATTGTTGTAATGTTTAGTCTGTTCGTGTATTCTTCTGATATATGACAGTTTCTCTCGCGCTCAAGCACTTCACACTTAAAGAGTTAGTTATATACACTACGGAAACGGTATGTACCTTTACCAAACAGAACGGCCCTGTGCCAATGCATTCTCTTATATATGCGAGTCGACCATAGGTCGCCTCGCATATATAAGAGAATGCATTGGCTTAACACATTAAAAATTATAAAATTGTTAAAGAATGTAAGAAAAAATGGTAAAAATGCATGGGCATAGGCCAATGCATTCTCTTATATATGCGAGGCGACCTATGGTCGACTCGCATATATAAGAGAATGCATTGACACAGGGCATAACTGTAACCATCACAATGTGGTCAAGGAGCCGGTTCCAATGATATCCATATTTGTATGGTTCTATTGAGACAGACCGAAGATATTTTAGGCTGTTGAAGCTTTATTTGGCCGGTTTTGTTGGGTAAAGGGATATACAAATAATGTAAAACACTTTTTTGCACGATCTGCTCTATAAGACAAATATATCTTGCACTCATTATAGAAAGTCATTTAACTTATACAGTATAGAAATATGGGGGGATTCGACATAAACAAACTCTTCAAAGTACAGAAGATAGCGATTAGAATCATTGAAGAGGCCAAATATAATTCTCAGACTGGTCTACTGTTTAGTGCAACACGAACTCTCAAGCTATACATGACTCATGCACCGAACGGCCCTCTTCAGTTATGACTGGAAACATGAACTCATACCAGTTTCCATGTCTGATTTTCTTGACAAGGACATTCGTGCTGTTGGTGCCATAAGGGCTCATGCAAATAGGACACAAGAATCCACGCATAGATTTTACTGCTAATAAACTCCCACTTCATCATTACCCTAACCTAAATGGAACACTCTCCCAAAAGAAATGCGCGGACAATTCCATCGAAATGCTTTCAAACGTAGACTAATAAACCAAGTCTGGACCATAAATGTGATATAACCGCCCGACTGTCAAAATAAATAGATACATAATAATATTGCTAATACCCCTTTTAGAAGCCATGGCATCAACCATCAATCAATCAATTGATCAATAAATGCCTTATACCCATTATACCATTTTTTGTATCTTGATCCATCCTTCAACTATTTTAATCCACTTATTAACATCAATTCCTATCTACTATATATTTTGGGACTTATGTCTGTCTGTTTGTTTGTTAGCAATGGCCGAGAAAACTGCCGGACAAATTTCGACGAAATTTGATACCTAGGGATACTTTTGTCCGGTGAGTGTTTTGGACGGGTCAACTCGTGACCCCGACCTGATCTTGACCTTTAAAATGGTCAATTCAAGGTCAATTCGCGCCTTTCGACGGATTTCGATGTTAGATCCACGCGGAGGTTTTCAAACAAGCTATTTGAAAATTGGTATCTGAAGTATTTGGATGTGTTAACACCAATGCATTATTGTATAACTGCATTAGTGTATTATTAAACTATAAACATAGTTTAATAATACACTAATTAATGCAGTTATATACTAACGGTCCCAAGCCCGGATGAAAGCAGAGGGGAAACAGCCCGGACGAAGTCGGGTCACCCTGCTAGTACTTAATATTTATATACTATTAATTATATATGACATTTTTGTCGCGCAGAACGGCATGTTATCGAACTATGAATATCGCTTCAATTTGCCCTTACACCGATTAATATCATTTTACGATATATCACCAATCCGAGTAATATCATTTACGACATCAAAAATCCAAGTAGTATGGTTTTACGACATGCCACAAATCTACTTCACTGATAAATAATTGTGTAGATATCGATTTTTGTGATGTCACTCGTTTGAAAGAGTTGTCATTTACTAAGAGGCGATATAATTAATAAATATGATATTACTTGGTTTGTTTGACATTATACATAGGCTTGACATCAGCCCTCGGTAAACCCATATCAGCATTCGACCATATCGGCCTCAGGCTGATATATGAGGTTGCCTCGGGTTGATATCCGGCCTATAATACCGGCTGGGTTTGATAACTCGGTGGTTTTTGGGCCTGGGCGATGCCAGGAAGACAACCCGCGGGAAGCCATGGCATCGCCCGCGGATAACATTTGTAAGATTTATTTACAACATTGTACATGCACATGTATGTCTATGGCAAGCCGTTTTCACATTTTTGATTTATTTGGACTTAAGTCCAAATGAATTTGACTTAAGTCCAATTAGTGAATTGATTTGGACTTAAGTTCAAATATTTGGACTTAAGTCCAAATAAATCGAAAATGTGAAAACGGCTTGCCATATATGTCATGTACGCTTATTTGTTATCTAATAAACAATTAGTAGTAGTTAGTCAGAGAACCGGTCCATGGGGGAAATTACTAACACACCGATGTAGACTTTAGTGAGTCAGGAGTGATGGAATTCGCCTCTTGGTCTGTTATTACACCCCATATATGGGTGTTTACTGCTTCGCTTATCTGGCCCTGGCGATGGGGTTATATGACAGGACAACACATTTCAGGTTTCACGCAATGCGAGTTATCATTTTAGGAAATTATAGTAAGGCTGATCAGGCCGTATCTCGCAAGACAACACATACCGGGTATTCGCGGATGTCCCATTGTGTGGTGGTTGCGGGAACACAATGCAATATAACAGCTAACTTTGCTGATGAAGTATGAGACATGTCTCAGTTAAACGTAGACTAAATGTATTGCGAAGTATCGGGTGTGTATTTAAACCGTTTAGTAGATTTTTGGTCCGCATTTAGAGTCTTTCTGGTGTGGTGACTGAGAAACATGCCGTAATAAGCCGCAGTTTTTGTAAAAAATTGAAGGATTTGTTGTTTTAACGGAATTCTGAGGCTGTCATTCATGAAACCGATATATATATATTATATAATATATATGCCTATGATCTTGAGGGCGTTACCATTTCTGACTATGGTTTTCTTGTCGGTACATAGCGGGCATGTTCGTTCCTTTCGAACTGTATCATTCCAGCGACCGGTCTCCGTTGATAGACGGTGGTTTGACTGGTTTCATGTTCTAAATTTACAAAATATAGTTCTATTAAATTCATTTGGAGTGTTTAGATAGCCTTCATATGAGATATCACGTTTGAATATCTGATATATGACATATATTTTCCCCGGCTAAATTATAGCTATTGTAAATTGCGATTCGCTTCAACCGATAAAAAGATACATGCAACGACCCGCGCACGGTAAACAACGGTTACTTTCCGATGTTTAGATCGCAAACCACGCGTGTTTATGGGGAAGATAACTATTATTTGAGTTAATATGGGGGAAGATAACCATTATTGGAGTTAATATTTTGATGTAAATGATATTTATATGATTCACACACACGACACGAGCGATTAAATGACATGATTGAATGGGAGACAACAATGTTTACAAGATTTTCATCAGCATATATATCCTGATGCTCCCAGTAAAATTATGAAGCTTATTACCATTACTAAATTGTCTAGTAATCCGATCATTGTTAGTGTGTCCTTGTGACGAAACCCCACTCTAACTGATGCACCAAAAAATCGGATTTAGTAACTTGAGATGAGAACAAGACAATCGAAAACAGCTAACGTATTTTATGCTATGGACGATATAACGCCGAACTGGAAATTAAAGCGGAACCGGATTGTATCGATTGCAGACTGTGAATATACTACGAAGATCGATCCGATACTCCGAAGGTTCGATACTCCGAAGGCGAATAATAAGAAGGTCCGATTATATACGAATTAAGGACCAATAATTCGAGGATCCGATACTCCGAATGTCAAACTATTATTTCGTTTGGAAAATGATTAAATTCTTATTATATACTGGAAGATATTTCCCCACCACGCGATATGTGTTAACCCTTTACCCGCCAAAACCGGCCAAATAAAGCTTCAACAGCCTAAAATATCTTCGGTCTGTCTCAATAAAACCATACAAATATGGATATCATTGGAACCGGCTCATTGACCACATTGTGATGGTTACAGTTATGCCCTGTGCCAATGCATTCTCTTATATATGCGAGTCGACCATAGGTCGCCTCGCATATATAAGAGAATGCATTGGCCTAAAAAAAATCTTTTTTTAACACTTTTTACCATTTTTTCTTACATTCTTTAACAATTTTATAATTTTTAATGTGTTAAGCCAATGCATTCTCTTATATATGCGAGGCGACCTATGGTCGACTCGCATATATAAGAGAATGCATTGGCACAGGGCCGTTCTGTTGGGTAAAGGGTCAAGATAAAAAGTCTGCACGTCAGTGCTTTGACTGCTACTTCACATTCTGCTAATCCTAAAACTGGACAGACATAATTATTGCAATGGCGAATCCAACCCATTTGCAATGTGCGTATATGATTATGATGTTATGTGTAATGGCTGTGCAATCCATGGACTGGGCTTAATATTACTTTATCATATGACTCAATCATTATTTACGTTGGAAAGTATGTCATAAATCAATTTCATATGAACTACTAGTTCATATCACCTTCCGATAATTTGATTGGTTTGTTGACAAAAAAAGTGGGTTCTGATTGGCTGAATGGCAGCCGCGGCCGAGCCGTATCTCTAACTAAATGCAGATCAAATTCGTGCGCGTCAATCAACGCGATGCCGAAATTCTCGCAATTATAATCTTGAAATATATAGTTTTGGACATTGTTATACGATAAATAGAATATGTAATTCGTATTTATCTAATAAACATACGATATAATGTCACAAACTGAGAACAGAATAGCGCACTATATCTTCGCGTGCATATTATTTCTGCTAGTTCACCAGGTGTAAGTGGGCTTCCGGTGCAATGAAGTGACGTCACATTAACCTTTTGCTGCCGATGTCATATAGCCATTTAGTTATTTGTGTGCGTTTTGGACATCATAATCAATTTATAGGTGTCATATGATAAATAGAATATGTAATTCGTGTTTCTCTCATATGATATTTATGAAACTCGTCACGAATTTTCAGTTTTCTCTCGCCTGAGGCTCGAGAAAACTGAAAATTCTTAGACTCGTTTCATAAATATCATATGAGAGAAACACTCATTTCATATCCTCTATATATCATAGGTGCCATACATTTATTGCACCTATGATATAGTGAATGAGAAAACCATAGTCAGATCATAGGCATATACATTTAGAAGGTCCGATTATACGAAGATATATGACATGATTGAATGGGAGACAACAATGTTTACAAACTATATCATAAAAGATCAAGATCATATATTTGTAAATTCATAAATTTTGTCTCGGACAAAACATAACATGAAATATCTTCCAGTCTGGATGAAGTTTTATGTTGTTTTTTTTTATTAATTAGATATGACATTTTTGCGCAGAACTGTTCGTTGTCGAACTAGGTGAATATCGTTTCAATTTTCACTTGAACCCAGTAATATCATTTTTACGACATCACCAATCCGAGTAATATGATTTTAAGACATCACAAATCCGAGTAATATGGTTTTACGACATCACAAATCCGAGTAATATGATTTTACGACATCACAAATCCGAGTAATATGGGTTTAAGACATCACAAATCCGAGTAATATGATTTTACGACATGCTATAACTCTATCTCACTGCTAAATACATTTGACATACTTTAGTCGAAATCAGACGAAGTGAGTTCCGATTGTGTTAAATAATGTGTATGGGCATATATGTCTGTGACGTGACTCATTTGAAAGAGTTGTCGATGTTACACTGTTAGTAAGATGCGATATCTAATAAATAGGATATTACTTGGGTGGTTTGATATAATTGGCCTGATATCAGGCCTCGGTTATTAAACTTCATGTCAGCCTTCCACATTCGGCCTCAGGCTGATATTAGGTTACCTCGGGCTGATATCGGGCCTAATAACAACACACTAAGTAATATCCTCTTCATAATCACAGTGGATCAACGGACACGAACCAAAACCGGAAGTCGTAGATTTCGAGGTGGAGAAATATCTGTCGACAAATATTTGTTGACATTTTTTGACGTTTTTTTGGGAAAATAAACGCTTGGATACCATATCTGACCAACTGAAGGTGAGTAAATATTTCTTCGCTAATGCTCGGACACCGACGATCAATTTAAGGCAGTTGCCATTGTTCGATCGCGGAAAAAATGTCATTTAATCATCGCCGCGAGACGATTTCTTCCCCAAAATATCCCAGAAAATCATACTTTTCACATTCATCGCAGACAACTGTCGCAACAACCTATACACCGATCGAAAGGCCTGTTTTCCCCCCAAAAATGCATATTTTGAGTATTTTCACGGACTGTCTCAAAATTCCAAATTTCATCTTTTGATGTAGGTACCCACCTCGAAAATACTGTCCGGTTAGTCCCGAAAAATTTAATCATTAGTTGTAAAAAATCTGTCCGCTTAGTCGTGATTTTGCTGAGGTCTGCCATCTTCAATTTCTGGTCGAAAAAGCAATTTTGCCGCAGATGATGGGCGTTTCATTTGACTATTGCGTGGCCACAATGGTTCTGGGTGTTCATAATGTTGTATATGTCTCCTGGTACAACATAACATCCAGGCGGTGACTTATATATATAACTGAACTGTAACCTGTAACTGAAATTCAACTACGAAGTACATGTTTGGTAAACATATAACTTTTGATGTATATATATATGTCATAATGTTAACTCTGACTTGTCATCACTCTCGGAAGGCCGACATAAAAAAAAATGATTTACATCCAACTTTTTTCAGAAAAATGCAGCGGTGTGCCGATTTTTACCCTTTATATTTGATTATACACTCGCAACGAGTTGTGGCCCACAACTTGTGGGGTTATACAGGAGGCAGCTTGTTCGTCCTTTCGTGGATGCAATTTTCCGAGTTTTTATTGCTATGTTTTGCGGTCATTTGTTTTTTTGGCTTGGCATATATATATTTAGTACCATGGGAACATGCGAACATATATGATTATGAAATATGTCAGACCTTTTTGTTTGGAGTTATGACATTTTTCGACTTAGAAAATTATTGTTTTCAATATTCAGCAATGGTTAAAACAATAATGTGGAGGGGACTAAAACATACAGTCGGAGGGGTGTACAGCTATATCTGTTACTAATATTAGCTTAAGTTCAAGTCCACTAAGCGATATTATTTTATAATTCCAGGTGCTACTGACGATAGGATCGCATGCCTGCCTTCATATATGTAACCACTGTGCGGCAAAGGCTTGCCGCTTCGCTGAGGCAATCGACGATGGGATTTTACAACACCCGAATGAATGTTTGAAAATAAAATTATTGAAAATAAAAAATATAAAAATTATTTATAATAAAATACTATACAATACTATACTATACTATACAATACTATACGAAATATTGGTACTCTCGGTTGATATAGAGAATAGAAACATCACCAGGAAAACTCCAGTGTTCTTTCGGGTTGTTGTATTCTTAATCCCACCTTGGCTGTCCATTAATGTAGAAGTGTTGTGTTTCCTACATGTATATAGCGGGTAAAATTCCAATCTACAGCGTACAACTGAATGTGGAACCAGATGCAAGTTATATAGGCACGTGATTTTTGTCCTGTTGTATTCGAATCGCGCCATAATTAATTGTTTCCACATTGATTCACACACTGGATAATTTGGTTGGGAAGTTTTTAACGCAAATGGTCGCTTATATATTCAAATTTAAGCGGACAGAAGACATGCAGACAGACCCTACTCGTTCATATATATCAGTATACAAAAAATTAACTGTATGGGAGGTCAAATTCACATTTAATAATGAATTGCGCTTAAGCGCATATACCACACATCGCGCTGAAGCACACATATGGCATTTGCGCATAATTGAAATGAATTGCGCTTAAGTGCAATTAATTCCGATTAAGCGCTATGAGTTGCTTGAGAGTAAGTGTAACTACCCATATAACCTAACTATTAGCATGACCGGGTGTATCTGCATTTGGCTAATTTAAACTAAAGGTCCTCAATCCGATCAGAAAGACCCATATTATAAAGATACAACAACAACAACAACAATATTTCTTCAAAATAAGCTTTAGTTATCAGAATCGATTAACTGCAAAAAATAATGCTGACCACTGTCAAATATGGTATCAAATTTCCCAAAAACGTGTGATTTATAAACATTTTGTTCAACAAAATATGGCCGTATAATTACTAAAGTATCACGAAATTTTACCGTATTACCACTTGTTTTAGAGTTATCCATCTTCATCCGCAATTTTGACCGAAACCTCCCTTTTCACGGCGTGTTTCTGGGCAGCAATCAATTGAAATAACAAACTTCAATAATCGATATCTGATCACACTTGAGCTTTGATGGGTTGGTTCCTCGACTCGACTAAAACAGAAGGTAATACTGTCGCGAGTCACCCATTTTGATAAAGAATTTAGGCTAGTTCACAATCACAACTATCCAAAGCAATGAAAACAAGGAGGTGATATGTCAATATGAGTTCAGGTTTATTTATAGATTCACCTATTTATTCACCAGGGGTATTCACACAGTATAACCATGAATTGCGCTTAATCGCAAATAATTATGCTTAAGTGCTTAACTGCAATTAATTATGAAATGTGAATTTGGCCTCTCATAAACATCTGCATATTTGATTGCTATGCTATAATATGTAATATTAGCGAAAATTCTCCGAAATATGGGTGGGTGCCTGTAGTTTAAAACATAAAAATAAAGGGGTGTATATATACCCGAAAAATGTAGTTAAAACTTTATACAATCGTAATCAAAACTCGGGTGGTGAGTCCCGAAAGTGGCCATAATGAAAAAGAACAGCCATGGGTCCCGATTTGTTTTTTCGGAAATTAATCGAATTTTAATTGTTTTTTAAGTATCAAATTTCACGCTATATATACTGGCTGAAATATAAAACTATTGGAAAATACATCTACACCTCCCACCATCAAAACAATCCTGTTGCTACGGCCTTGGTCATGGAGGGCATTGTTATATTCTTGTTCTAACAATATTTCCATAAATGATTCTTTGGTTAATGACCTTACACGATCTGAACGAATATATGAGAACAAATTGCAAACTATACTCGGTAACTAAACTTGATCAGTATACTATAGTTGCAACAGAAAAGCAGTTACCCCAAAACGTGCCACTGTTAACGAAAGGCAGCCAATCAACTAATCCATTTCGACTCTTGATTGAACAACAAAAACTGTCCGCCGGGTCTGGTGGATTGCAACTAGATTCCGGGGTGTACAGGACTAACCGGACAGTATTTTCGAGGTGGGTACCTGCATCAAAAGATGAAATTTGGAATTTTGAGACAGTCCGTGAAAATACTCAAAATATGCATTTTTGGGGGGGAAAACAGGCCTTTCGACCGGTATATAGGTTGTTGCGACAGCTTTCTGCGATGAATGTGAAAAGTATGATTTTCTGGGATATTTTTGGGAAGAAATCGTCTCGCGGCGATGATTAAATGACATTTTTTCCGCGATCGAACAATGACAACTGACTTAAATTGATCGTCGGTGTCCGAACATCAGCGAAGAAATATTCACCCACCTTCAGTTGGTCAGATATGCTATCCAAGCGTTTATTTTCCCAAAAAAACCGTCAAAAAATGTCAACAAATATTTGTCGACAGATATTTCTCCACCTCGAAATCTACGACTTCCGGTTTTGGTTCGTGTCCGTTGATCCACTGTGATAATAGGACCAAAGTAAGAGCCTTTAAGGTAGCTTTTCATTTTGTTCATATTCCTTTGATTTAGACCAAGATTACGTATCGTCCAGCCGAAATGCAAGGCGCGCGGACATTGATATATTCTTCGTTGTTGCTGTCATTGTGACATCGGTCTCGTGTGGATGATTTATGTCCATAAACTGTTGGTGTAAACATATTTTATTCCAATTCTAAAAACATATGAACAAAAGTTTAGACAATAAGAAATATAACAGTTTAAATAGATCGTTTGATTGGGAAGTGATTAAACAACAACCACAATGACAATAAACTGTTAAAGGTACTCAATCCGATCAGACGCTCTTAAATTACTATTTATTTGACTACGGGGGTAAAAAATATTTGACCCGAGTCGAGGAACCCACCCACCTATCAAAGCTTAGTGATCAGATATCAATTTTTGAAGTTTGTTTGTTATTTCTCGAGATGTGTAATAATATGTGGCACAAAAACACGTGCACCACGGCCAACGGAGGGTCTCGAACAAAATTGCGGATGAAGATGGATAACTCTAAAATCAAGTGATAATACGGCCATATTTTGTTGAACAAAATATTGATAAATAACAAGTTTCGGGAAATTTGATAGTGGTTAGCATAATTTTGTTGCAATAAATGATTCTGATAACTAAAGCGTATTTTGAAGAAATGTTGTTGTTGTTGTTATCTTGATGGTATGTGCACCGTCTGATCGGATTGAGTACCCTTTTCTGCATATTACAACCGTTGCAACTACGTTCGTGTTTGAATAATTTACCTGCGTTGTCTTCGGGCGACATAACCTCAGATTCTGAGGGTTGAACATCAAAGTAATTATGGGTAACAAACCCTAGGCATTGGACATTAAGTGTTAGCCTTTAGAAGATTAGTTCGCGATAACCCAGAGTAGTTTTGTTTCGTTTTTAGAGTGGGTCATCTTGATAACAAATCATTTGATCTTCAGTTAAAGTGTTTAGCGGGGCAGAGCTTGATGAAACATATTAAGATAATAGTCATAATAGAAAGGTGAACTATAAATTAACACCAGGATCGTTTTAGAGGCTACCTTAGACAACTGTGTCGAATATACTTATCGACTATTAAGTTTGTCGAGTGTTAGAGATTATTGAGATATTAAATGGGTGTATTTAACTATTTATATAGCTTTAACTTATTTCCGTCTATATTTAACAGAAAGGAAAAACTAATGTTTACCAAGGACAATGTGTTCGAATGCACACAGCTGTTATAATATCATGTTGAAAATGTCCGCGTTTTAAATTTAAGGCATGAATTAGACAAGAGCGTCGCCAGAGCGTGGCAAAATACGCCCTGTCACTAACTCGTGGCCATATTGGATCCACCAGGTCCGGTTCCGTGGTTTCATAGATTCATCCAGCCCCGGTTCCGTGATTTTAGTGCTACAGGTCAAAGTTTTGGAGTAGCATTTCCATATATGGAGCTGTTGAATTATTCATGACTTCCATATATGGAAAGCTAAGTAAAACCACGGAACCGGACCTGGTGGATCCAATATGGCCGCGAGTTAGTGACAGGGTATATTTCAACAAAGTTCCATAACGAGTAATCCATATGCCAAATTTGAAAACAAACAGATAGCTATTACTAAAGCTATCACTCGAAAACCAAAATAATAGGCAAATTCTAAGTCGACAAGGACTATAACAAATATATCTTATCAGTAACTTGCGACCATATTGGATCTACCAGGTCCGCGGTTCCGTGGTTTTACTCAGCTTTCCATATATGGAAGTTATGAATAATTCAAAAGCTCCATATATGGAAATGCTACTCCAAAACTTTGACCTGCAGCACTAAATCCACGGAACCGGGGCTGGGTGAATCTATGAAACAACGGAACCCGACCTGCATGGTGGATCCAAAATGGCAGCGAGTTAGTGACAGGGCGTATTCGAACGTGACTTGTATTTTAATGTGGCTAATCTATGTACAAAATTTTAAAACAGTCAGACAACTAAAACTGAAGTTATCATCCGGAAACCAAAATAATTGGCAAATTCTAATCGACAGTGACCATACCTCCGGGAAAAATGGGCGAATTCGAACTTGACCTGTATTTTGTGCTAGTAAACCCACATACCAAATTTCATTCCATTCAGTTCAGACTTACTAAAGTCATCATCCGGAAACGAAAATTTAGTACAAAAGGGCCGTAACTCTGCATGGTGAAAATTGGCGGGCTGACCGCGAATTCGAACTTGGTCTGTATTTTGTGCTAGTAAACACAAATACTAAATTGCATTCCAAAATTGCATTCCATTCATTTCAGACTTACTAAAGTTATAATCCGGAAACGAAAAAAAAAAGCGAACGGACAGATGGGCGTTTGGACAGACGGGCGGACGGACGAACAAATAACACAATACCTTCCGGTTTTTTTGTCAAAACGGGCGTATAAAAAGCGCTCCAGATTCATTTTGGGTTCCAGACCTCAGCTACAGTAACATGTGTTTTCAATCAAATTTAATATCATTATTAGTTTTGTTCAGATGTTTATTATTATGTCTCAACCATAAATTAATATGGAACATAATCGCATTAGTAAGTTAACAAACAAATATTAGTAACATTATGATGAAGATAATGATTACGACGACGATGGTGGTGTGTATGTACACTTGTGCATTGTTGTTGCCCTGAAAAATAAGATTAGAAATGAAACGTGAGATATATGACATGTTTATGGGTGATAAAGATATAATTTTTACTGTCCATCTAGATCATTAAAACATAATAACAACTTTACCAGGGCAGTGGGTGCGCACGCATTGTCCGCGTTTTTGTGCGCACTCTAAATCAAAGCTGTAAATTTGAAATTGCTTTCAGGTATTGTCGAATATGTTAAAGATATATTCATAGTCCCAGTTCCAGACCTTCAGTAGTTACCATCACAACAGCAGCACCAGCAGCACCAACAACAACAACAACAGCAACAACAACAAACACAAAAACAACAACAACAAAAACAACAAATCTAATTCAACATCACAATTGGGTTTGTCATATACTTAAAAAAGGATAGGAACCTCATGCCAAACTAGGTTATTTTTATGCAAAACAATTTTTTAAACAAAGTCATTCTGCCATGAAAACATAAAGCTATAAATTATTCACTTTAAAGGGACACAACAATCTTCCCCGGTATACCCCGATTGACTGAAGCAATAACATATATATATACGGCGGAATCCCGCAGATAACTATTTTTAGCCACAATTCCAATCCGCGCGATCCGATTGGTCGGCGATCTTTCGTCACCAATTTGATACGATTGTTTTGAGAATAATAACTCTCATTCTCAAGACCAAATAAATTAATTAAAACTTAATTAGTTAGAACGCATATTTGAGTTAGATTATCGGAGTTTTATCTCCGTGTATGTTGTGTTGAATGGGAATGTTGGGTCCTCACATATGAAATCAACGATTATTGCCTGGAAAACTTGTCAAAAACTCGGTTCGAATTGAAGTTCGTGTGATCAGATCAGGCTATGTTGTTGACATTCTAATTGAATATTGTCAACAGCGGGAATTCTCATCCTGATGACCCAGGAGAGTGACTCAGGTCACAATTAATGAATGAATGAATGATGCTTTAAAGGGGTACTGTACACAGGGATAGACAATTTTTTTATTTACTTCCATTGAAATAACTTTCAAGTTAGATTGTGTTCGTGTTATATGAGTTTCGTATAAACCTAATTTACCGAAGAAAATATTGATCTTGGAAACGAATATATTACGATTTCAAAGTACGCGCCATGTTTTTGACCTTCACCGGAGAATACTCAGGTCGCAGGAAGAACCGGAAGTTCATTGTTCACAGCTTCAATTGATGTCTTCAATCTCTTCCATCGAACTCCCTATAAAAATACTTGACGCTTTATGACTCTTGTTTCTTTCTCTTTTTTTCCGAATCGGTTATAGCGGCCTTTCTTTTGCTGGTAACATGTTTGATGTTTTGTTTGCAACTCAATAATGTTCGCGAACTGCCGTCGATAAAAGACACGCAACAGATACGATTTCAAGAACGGTAACTCGTACTGGCATAATACTCCATTTTATGACTCGAGCCATAAATTAATTTATATTAAATAATTCAATTTTACTTTTGTGATAGCCTGTTAACCGGAACGTTTTCAGTAGACATCGTCGACTCAAATTAGTTATTTTAAAATATACTATTGATATTAGATCGCTATTGTCACCGGGAATTTATTGAAATTGGGGTACCCCTTTAACCCACACATATGGTATCCGCAGTGACTGACCAATAGACTACAGGGACGTAGCTAGAGATTCTCCGTTGGGGAGGGGGTGTCCAACTTGGAATTTTCCAACTGCAACCCACCCTTTGGACCTACAATTTTATAATTATTTTCTTACTTTCTTTAAAATTTTATTATTTGTTTTTAACATTTTTTTTTTATCATTTTGTCTTACATTTTTTAACAATTATAAAAAATAATATAAAATTTGTTAGGCCAATGCATTGTCTTATATATGCGAGGCGACCAATGGTCGACTCACATATATAAGAGAATGCATTGGCGCAGGGTTTTCGCAAAAAAATGAGGAAGCTCCCGTCATGAAAGGGTTAAGCATGCGCTGAGATGCTTGAGTATATATGATTGTTGGATCACGGGAACGCATGGGAACCTTGCAACCGGTGTTTGAATATAAGTTATAACATCTCACAATTAATAATTCCTCGATTGAACTGAATGGAACGAGAATCTGGCCGAACGACACTCAATTAGCTTCTAGATGTTATCTGGTATTTGGACGTCTAAACGGTTTGAATAGATAAATAGATCTTGTCTCAAATTGTGGGAGTTCATTCCTTTGCTCATTCCTGTTGTATTTATTTTCGTTTTCTCATGTCAAATTGGATCAGAGAATAAAGTAATTAAAACAAAATATGTTCAACTTATACAGACTTATAAGGATAAATTGTTCTAACATATGGAAGTTTAATTATAGATGGTCTGTTGTGATATCGCTGCAATTCTAATTTCGGTTGGGTTTATCATTATATTGCGGTTGTATCACCAGCGAATGTCACGAATTAAATCATATAATTTGCAATTCGGCCAACCGAGGGCGTAACGTTAACGGTCGCGGCTTAATCAATATTTGAATTCCTTCGAAGACAGGGACGTGTCGACAGGGTATTTTTTTTTCTTGTCGGGGGGGGGGGGAGAAATTTCAACAACTTGGGGGGGGGGCTGGCAATATTATTTTTCGGATTTGGACATTTTTGTCAGGTTCAAAGGGGCTGGCCGTGCATTTGGAAGTTCCAGTTAAATTATAAATGTATACATAAGAATGGTCTATTATTGATTTGGAGGGATGCTAAGGTGATAAAAGCAGACGACAGATAAATAAAAGTACAAAAGGAGCCATATTTATTTATACCCTTTACCACTGAGGCCTTTTAACTAATAGTTTTGTATTACTACAGAGTAACATTGGACTGTATCAGGTGCACCTTTAAACTCAGAAAGAAAGAACACAAATAGGACTATCGGTTAAAGATGCATAATCCGAAATAACGCGGATGAAGATGGATACCCAAGTGATTATGCTGCCATATTTTGTTGAACAAAATGTTGTGTAAATAACAGGTTTTGGGAAATTTTATACCACTGTTGACAGCGATTATTATTATTTTGTTGTAATAAATATAGATTCTGATAATAAAAGCGTATTTTGAAGAAATCTAGTTGTTGTTGTAACTTGAGGATATGCATGGGGACCGTCTGATCGGATTGAGTATCTTTAAAAACAACATACTGTTGCGTTGAAATTTTCAACCAACGCAGTGTCTGGACCCAGGGAAGTGACTGGAGGGTCTAAGTTTGGGTTGTCTACTCTATTTCCCATCTGCACCTCCTGAACCAGCCATCACATTCCCAACTTTTGCAAAATTCCGAATGGTACCCCATGCTTTCCAACTGTTGGAAAATTTCCAAGTGATGGTCATTTCAGTCCAAAAGTAGGAATGTCAGTTGGTCACAAAACAACTAATTCCCCACGAATTATTACTGGTTGGAAAATAAAATTATGACAAATTTCAACCTATTTTTATGTGAAATTTGCAACTGATGTTGTGTCACAGTGTCAGGCATTAAATTTCCAACTGCTGAACAAAGTTGGGGGGGGGGGGTGCACACACATCCTGTCAAAACGTCCCTTTGTCATGCATGAAATTTCCAATTGCTGAACAAAGTTGGGAGGGGGGTACAACAAACATCCTTCAAAACTTACCTGTGTCAGGCATGAAATTTCAAAATGTAAAAAAATTGGGGGAGACACCACCCCGCCCGATGACCACGTCCATGTACCAACTGATCGCTATATATTATGGGGTGATAGACTGACATAACTCATCTGAACTCCTAAAGTATGTCTAGAACATTTGGGAGGAGAGAGATAACAAATGATAACAAAACGTGCCCTGCACATAGCATCTGCGTGCGACCGAACTCGCCTATGTTAGTCAAAATTTTTAAGTAGATCTAGTGAGGTACGTGAATATGGTGACGGAGGGGGGGGGGGGGGGGGGGGGGGGTAAGTCGATCTGGTTAACAAAGTGAGGTGCGTAGTGACAGTGTGATGGTCTCAATTTGTCAATTTTGTTCAAAAGTTGGACATTTCAGACCAAATATATGTTCAAAATGTCATAAAAATTAAATTTTCCAACCAGTATTTAGTATGAAATTTGTTGTTTTCCCACGAAAAAAAATCGCATATTTTCATATTTTAGATGAAAATGTTGGACTGAAATGGTTAGCAGTTGAAGACAAACTCAACCTTGCATAGGTTGTGAGTAGAATGTATCCGTTCGGGGGGGGGGGGGGGGCATCAATTGAACGAAAAACAAATTCCCAAGTCCGGGAAATTATATTCATAGTCCCTTGCATGGGTTGGAATTTTTCAATTGGTACCTTAAGCTTTCTTGACAGTACTGTTGGAAATTTCCAAGTTAACACCCCTATATATATATAGTTGGAAAATTCCATCTGATATCCAATTCATTCACAATATTTACGGGAAATAGGAAAATATCAAACTTACGGTCTAAAAGACCCTATACACTGGTTGGTAAATCTAAATATCAGAACAATTTCAACCTAATTTGATCGGAAATTTCCAACTGACGCTGTGCTAGGCATGACATTTCCAGTACGCATAAAGTGCATGTATATATATAGGTACATGTATATAGCGCTGGAAAACATGTTTTATTCCGTATAATTTCCCGCAAATTTAAGGTCGTTCCACCGTTAGGCCGGTCCAAACTTTCGATGTCGCTGGCATGTAATTAAACCTGCACATGGAAAAGGCCCCCCCCCCTTCTTCATTTCAGAAGTGCCAATTAATATAAGAGGGACTCCTGGTACATGCAGACCTGTCCCTCCACACACAGGAAGAACACAAATGGGATTTTTGGTTTAACTGACAATAAATGTTCCTTGGCAGTCTAAGCCAACTTTTTGCACTGACACAAATTAACTGCACAGACATTGGTAGATTATCGAGTAACAATCAGAAGTGTGCACCCTTGTTATTTAAGTAGCATTAATATGCACGCACATGATTCAGTTTATGTCGGTATAAAAGAGTAATTAGACTCCCAGAAATAAATTGGATTCTACAGAGATGAGGGGATAATACAATACACGTCCTGGCGCGTAGACAACTGGAGGCAGTAAAGTATAGGCGTGCCCCGCTGTTCCGTCGAATTCATTGTGCGTTATCTTGTTATTATTTGACATGACTTTGGAAGTCACCAAATTATGAAACACAGATGGAAGAGTGTACGAAATAGTGCGTGTATAGTCTGGTCTGCGCATATGTGCGGAGGTATGGTATCGGCCAATAACTTATATCGTACACTTGTACTGGTACTTGGTTCAATGAAAGTACAATTGTTTATTTTCAGTGGGAATTTGAGGCTCAAACACAATATGATCCAATATGTTTACATAATATGGAGGGAGGATTCAGGTATTCAGTAATGCCCTAAGTAATCGACTCCTTAACCGCAGCAGAATTATGGGTAACTTTTCAGGATTTAGTCGGAAATATGGCTTGTTGCCATTCATCGGAAAGCTCTCACTGAGACCTTTCCGATGAATGGCAACAAGCCATATTTCCGACTAAATCCTGAAAAGTTACCCATAATTCTGCTGTGATTAAGTAGTCGATTACTTAGGGCATTACTGTACAGGTCGATAAATACGCAAAATACCCACCTTTACATCTAATACCCGGCTACTTTCAATTAAATTTTTCGCACAGAAATGAGACAAACGCTTTTTATTTCTACCATATCAGAGTAACAAATAACGCTCATATTTATTGTTCCATGCCGAGCCCACTATATTCACTACGTTCTATGACTTGAATAAGTCTCTGTCTGCCTGTGAGTATTTTACGTATTTATGGATCTATTTAGACCCTCGGGATGTATAGCTAAAATATTGGCAGTTATTAAAGTGATGTGAAACACTACAGCAGGGTGATCGATTTAATAGAAATAGAGAATAATCTTGTTCAAAGTAGTAATTTTTTACAAATTTATATCCAAATTGACAACATACACCGTCATACTTATATATTAATTAACCCTTTACCCAACAGAACGGCCATGTGCCAATGCATTCTCTTATATATGCGAGTCGACCATAGGTCGCCTCGCATATATAAGAGAATGCATTGGCTTAACACATTAAAAATTATAAAATTGTCAAAGAATGTAGAAAAATATTTTGTTTAGGCCAATGCATTCTCTTATATATGCGAGGCGACCTATGATCGACTCGCATATATAAGAGAATGCATTGGCACAGGGCATAACTGTAACTATCACAATGTGGTCAAGGAGCCGGTTCCAATGATATCCATATTTGTATGGTTCTATTGAGACAGACCGAAGATATTTTAGGCTGTTGAAGCTTTATTTGGCCGGTTTTGGCCGTTTTGTTGGTTAAAGGGTCAATTGCAGTGACTGTCGATGGGGAAATCGTTTTCGTTAGTTTATTGCAGATAGATGCGTCCCGAATCGAGTAGTAAATATTTACGATTGAGCGTAGTTCAGACGATGTTTTCTATGGAGTTGTATATAGGGTCGTTTAGCTTCAGATTTTCGGCGATGTTAGTACAATGTTACATTCCTCCAGTTGGCATAGTGCCTGAATACTAACTTATCAGTTTTACGCACCGAACAAATACATGACATGTATTTAAAGTATATCCATGTCGCGATGTTCCGTCAAAATCATTGTACGTTATATATAGATGATCACCAACGAATTATGTTGGGGGTATTAGAATTTTATCAAACGAGTTTCATAAAATCTTATATCCCAACATAACGAGCTAAATATCTTTTATATCACATGAAAAAAACTAGAGTTGTATGCCTTATTAACAAATCAAAATATTTAACCCTTTACCCAACAGAACGGCCCTGTGCCAATGCATTCTCTTATATATGCGAGTCGACCATTGGTCGCCTCGCATATATAAGAGAATGCATTGGCTTAACACATTAAAAACTGCCATTTGCGCGGCATGGAATAGAAAAAAAGCGTTCTGTGTTAGTCTATTTCTAATATGATATAAATAAAGAGCGTTTGTTTCACTTCTATGCGAACAAAATAAAAACACCTGGAAAATGGCTGCGACCAAGGCAAGTATTTTTTTTAGAGCATATAATGTCAGTATATAAAATGTGTTTATTTGTCAATCTATCTTTTTTATGGAACAGTTCACGAACAAGTACTGGTACATGTAATCTGCACATGAACGTGGTTGGACGTGGGCGAAAGTAAACAGTGTTCTTGGTTCCATGGGAGTGTCGCATACAGTGAACATGTGTCGTTTATCCGGATATGGCTTACGTAGTTTGGAAGCAGGGTTCAGATATATGTGTCGATTAATACACAAAGTACCAATTTATATATACTCTGCTAACATCATAAAGATTCCTCAGATGTTTTCAATTGTCCCAACAGTATAATTCTATAAGTTGTGTTTTAAGTCTGCCTGTCCGTTTGGGAGTAATTTGACGTGATTATCGACATAGTTGGGTCCCGGGAACCGGACCGGGGTGTCACTTAAGTAATGGATCTGGAGCTATTGAAGTTTAACTCTTTCTATACTAAATGATTTATTCCAGTCTGTTAATGGTATATTCGGAATGATATATTATTGATTTGGAGGGACGCTAAAGACAAAAGACAAAAAGACAAAAGACTTTAACCCGCCTCAGTTCACACCATTCTGGTGAGCATGAACAACCCGTTGTGTTGGGCGTGACATTTTAAACAGGTTAAAATGTTTGGCCCATCTTGGGTTTGGGGTAGAGACACGTTCTCCAACCCCCGTCGTCACCGACAATTCAGAGTGGACACCAATCAGTGAACGAAACCATCCAGGAATCGATTTCCATTTCGATTTTCTTAAACACACTGATAACTGGAACAGCAAATATCACTACTTAAAAACGCTGTATAATTATGCTTATCGCATGTGTGGTTTTTGATTGAAAATCTCTCGGTTTAATCAATTTAAATTCGAACAAATGTTAGTTGTTTAAACTACGTTTACACACTGTTAAAGATGCATTATCCGAGTTAACGCTCCCACATTACTATTTATTTGGCTTCGGGGTAAACAATATTTGATTCGAGTCGAGGAACCTACCCATAAAAGCTCAGAGTGATCAGATATCGATTTTTGAAGTTTGTTATTTCTCGAGATGTGTAATTATTTGTGGCACAGAAAAACCGACGGTCTCGGACAAAATTGCGGATGAAGATGGATAACTCTAAAATCAAGTGGTAATACGGCCAAATTCCGTGATACTCAAGTGATAATACGGCTATATTTCGTTGAACAACATGTTGATAAATAACACGTTTTGGGAAATGTAATACCATAGTTGACAGTGGTTATCATTATTTTGTTGCAATTAATCGATTCTGATAACTAAAGCGTATTTTGAAGAAATGTTGCTGTTGTTGTATGTCTTGATGATATGGGGACCCTCTGATCGGAGTGAGTACCTTAAACGCCTGGTATTTTTCAGAAATTCCCCACATAGAATTATGGTACACATGTACGTGGCAACAGATGAGGCAGTTCGCGTGTGTCAGCCGAACTATGCATGGCAACAGCTGGAAATTCCATGCCTGACACAACATTACTTGGAAATGACGGACCAAAATCGGTTTAACCCTTTACCCAACAAACCGGCCAAAAACGGCCAAATAAAGCTTGAACAGCCTAAATTATCTTGGGTCTGTCTCAATAAAACCATACAAATATGGATATCATTGGAACCGGCTCATTGACCACATTGTGATGGTTACAGTTATGCCCTGTGCCAATGCATTCTCTTATAAATGCGAGTCGACCATAGGTCGCCTCGCATATATAAGAGAATGCATTGGCCTAAACACTTTTTACCATTTTTTCTTACATTCTTTAACAATTTTATAATTTTTAATGTGTTAAGCCAATGCATTCTCTTATATATGCGAGGTGACATATGGTCAACTCGCATATATAAGAGAATGCATTGGCACAGGGCCGTTCTGTTGGGTAAAGGGTTAATTTGTTCTGGTAGTTTTATTTTCCAACCAGTATTTAGTGTGATTTTTTTCTTTTTAGACTAAAAGTAAAATATTTTCATACTTTCAGTCAATAATTGTTTTAAATTGAAATGGCCATCTGTCCAATCAGGGTTAGGTAAAGTTGTTGTACCAGTTGGAAAATTGCAATCCCAAGGGTGCAAGTGGCGGACTTGGAAGATTTTAAATGCGTCTAGATCAACTTGTCATTAAGCGGCGGGGTGAAGTTGAACATTTCATATTGGAAACCCCTAACTGAAACCCTCTAGCCACGTTCACTCTATAGAATATGAACGACTAACTGTTCAAACTGTGTTCCTATATATATAACAACGCGTCTACTTGGTGATCAGAGAACGATATCCGTTATTATAATAGTGATTGGCCTCCATTATTTTACAATAATCAACCATGTAATCACCCATGACATAATTGACATTTCATGTCTACAAGCGCAGATGCAGTTCTGGTTAAAACACAGACCCACAGATGTGCATAGCTGTGGAGTCTGTGTTTTAACCAGAACTGACACAGATGCAACACAACAGCACATTAAGAATACAGGATCTGTTTGATCGGTTTTTTTAACCCTATATTTACTAACGATTTCTAACATTCGCTTTTAAAAGAATACATCGAAATGATCTATTATTCGTCTGGAAGGATGTGCGGGAAATATTAGCAGGTGACTGACAGATGAAAATATTATACAAGAGCAAATTAAAGATACTCAATCCGATCAGACGGTCCCCATGACTCCCCATATCATCAACAACATTTCTTCAAAATACAATTTAGTTATCAGAATCGATTAATTGCAACAAAATAATGCTAACCACTGTCAACTATGCTATAAAATTTCCCAAAACGTGTTATTTATCAACATTTTGTTCAATGACTCAAATATGGCCGTATTCACGAAATTTGACCGTATTACCACTTGTTTTTAGCGTTATCCATCTTCATCCGCAATTTTGACCGACATAATCCGTATGACGGCGTGTTTATGGGCAACAAACAATTGAAATAACAACTTCAAAAATCGATATCTGATCACTCTGAGCTTTGATGGGTGGGTCCCTCGACTCGAATCAAATATTTGTTTTACCCCTGAAGCCGAAGAAATAGTAATTTAGGTGTGTTTAATCGGATTGAGTACCTTTAAAGGATTCATTACCTTGTTGGGAATGTTCATATAATAAGTTCAACAAATAGTCGTTTGTTGAACTTATTATCTGGACATGTCCAAAGGGAACTACTCATGAGTGAGTATTCAGTAAAGAAGGGTTGCTGTATATGTATTGACGAGTAGTCCCCTTAAGACTATTTGTTGAACTTATTATCTGAACATTCCCACCAAGGAAAATGATTCCTTTAATTTGCTCTTGTATAATATTTTCGCCATTCGTCATACTTGCGACAGCTTTTTTCTGAAAATGGCTGCCTCTGGCGACGAGCTTCAGTGTATTTCGTTCTAATTTGCTGCAATGTGTATAGTAGAGGATTCAAAGTTTGTTTCGAGTTACATCTCTTTGACCATTCCACTGGCATTCCACACGCAAGTAATTTTTTTTTACCTGACGATGTTGGGATGCTCTTGCGACATTGGGACAGGCGCAGACAAATCACAATGTAACCACCATTACACATACTATTCCTATCATCGGGACATTGAATGAACAAACTATGGTTGATTGACACTACCGAGCCCCACTCCGTGCAACCACCAGGAACCATTCAATTAAAAACAAAAGCACTTCTATGACACAACTCCATATAAAACCAACAATATATGTACACCGGAATATTTACTAGCGGATTTCGGGCACCCACCTCCGGCACACAGGTCCCCAGGGGCCTATACTATAGAATACAATTTTGTAATATCAGCGTTAATTTGTGATTTACTAATTTTGTAATACATATTTTGTGTTCTATAGTATTCGACTGTATTTCTATCAGTGTATTTCTTTCATTGTAGATTGAAACTAAACATATGCCCAAAACTCTTCATATGCCAAATATATTGACATGTAATGACTTATATGATCTTTTTTGGCGAACCATCTATATACCGGGATTCACTTGACCGGAAAATCTTGCATTTGGTGGAGAAAAAGGGGGCCTGAAAGTTTCATCTTTGCATGTTTTCATAGTACTCGAACGCTATACAGTTTGTAATATGTAAAAAAATCGTAATACGGAATGACAAAGTACTGACTAAGCGGGTTCTATATAGTACAGCAATAATATCATTTTTGTGAAAAATCATTATTAGATTACAACTGCATAGGCTACATTATTTATTTTTCACGTCGTGTTCACGACGATTTTTCGTGCGGATAATTGTGAGTGCGATTAGCTGGGTACATGTTCTTTGTAATGCGGTCACCGAAGCCATGTCAGCGGCCTAGATTTTAATTATGAATGGAATTAACGAGTTACAGTAAATTGTCGGGGTTGGACTCTTTGTGTGAAGGGACACGGATACGGTGAATCGGGGTGGTGGCATTTCTTGTTGAAACAGTCACTGATAATTTCAGGCAAAGTTGCGTTAAGAATCAGTAGACCCCAAATATTTACCATGGCATTATGCAACCTATTTGAACCGCATGGCATTTGTGTGCTCAAGAAGTTTGCGTTCACCTTGTGGTCTAAACAATTTAATTTGGCCAATAGTGCCGTACATAATATTCCATGAGCGAATTCTTAGAAAAAATCGGGATCCCCTGATCCTTAAAGGCCAACTTAATTTTCGAATCACCAGATCACATTATACACAACATATTCCATATTATATACCATTTGAAAGAGGAATCTCCAACACATTGTATTATTAACAGATCCGGTCAAATAAACTGGGAACATGTTGTTTCTGTTGAGGTACCAAGGTGCATGTGTCCTGTATTTAATTTTGATCCGGACTGTACTATAAAGTCTATTATACTCAATGGAAGGGGAATAACTCTATCTCTTAGTTTGAATTCTGATGAATTCTTGGTTGACAAGGGGGGGGGGGGGGTTGGAATGAATCTCTATCACTTGGTGGACAGTCATAGGCCACAGCTGCTTCTTATCCTGGTGGAATATATTTTTTTTTGTTCCTCTTCCAAATGGTATATAATATGAAATAATGTTATCTGGATATTCGAAAATTAAGTGGGCCTTTAACTTACCAATGTAGTAGTGCGTGTTGGTTATAAACTAAATGTCATATGTTTACCTAAATTCATGCAGCCGCGTATAGTTGGGTATAAATTAAGTATTGGTATAGTTTAAGTAGATGGTGCTATATATAGGCCTATGTTTTATAATAGAGGTTGGGTTTCCCCGGAGACCCTGGACGAGGGAGTGTTGGTCCACATTGGAATTTCCAAATTAATACCCATCCTTGACACAGGTCAGAAATACCAAGCCCGAGAACAGCCATCGCACCCCCATCACGGGTTGAATTTTTCCAGCTGCATGGTACCTCAAACTTGTCAACTATTAAGGTCTAGATGTTCCAACTAATATTTCAGCCGCTGTCCATGCCCAAAGCTTGCTAGACAAATCAGGTTCCACCCGTGGTAATATTGCTATATACAGTTGATGTGGCCATTTGAAGGGCAACCGATATGTGTGTTTGTCGACCATGTTCGACAAACCGCTAAGAAACATGTAACATAAAACATCTGAAAATGGTAAGTATATATTCCACATGATACCGAATGAATTACATTTCACCGTGCGCAATTGTGGTCAAAATAACCCAAGTATCGGAAATTAGTAACAAATAATGAACCTTTATTCATCAACTAAATCACTCACCAACTGACACAAATAGACGTTGCCATATCATTCGCATATATCAGTAGAGTAATTTCCCTTTACAATATCACTGATTTAACGAACGGTGGTCGATAGTACTCGATTTGCCGTCTTTTTGTGATTTACAAGAAATCGCGTTCGCTGTTAAATTACAGTGGTCTATAGTACTCGACACCTTCTGTACGGCTCAAATAAGCCTGCTATTACAAAAAATGTATTATATAGTATAGGCCCATGGTGCGATACCACCACTACGAGCTTATATACTAATAATCGTAGTGGTGGTATCGCACCAGGGGACCCGTGCCTCGGCACATGAACATCAGTATACTGGTGTATGTGTCACAGATGGTGAAATCAGTTATTTCGTGGAATGACTTAATTTTTCAGTAATTTCGGGTTAGTCATATCATGAAACGAAAAAAAATGTTAGTCATTCAAAATACGCTTTAGTTATCAGAATAAATTTATTGCAACAAAATAATGCTAACCACTGCCAACAATTTATCAAATTTCCCAAAACTTGTTTAATTTATCAACATATTGTTCAACAAAATATGGCCGTATTATCACTAAAGTATCACGAAATTTGACCGTATTACCACTTGATTTTAGAGTTATCCATCTTCATATGCAATTTTGTCCGAGACCCTCCGTTGACCACGTGTTTCTGGGCCACATATTATTACACATCTCGAGAGATAACTAACTTCAAAAATCGATATCTGATCAGTCACTCTGAACTTTGATGGGTGGTTTCCTCGACTAGAATCAAATATTTTATTAAAAACAAAAGCACTTCTATGACACAACTCCATATAAAACCAACAATATATGTACACCGGAATATTTACTAGCGGATTTCGGGCACCCCCCGTCACACAGGTCCCGTGGTGCGATACCACCACTACGAGTATATATAATAATACTCGTAGTGATGGTATTGCACCAGGGGACCTGTGCCCCGGCACACGAACCTCAGTATACTTGTGTATATGTCACAGATTGTGAAATCAGTCATTTCGTGAAATGACTAAATCATTCAGTGATTTCATGATTTAATGAAACAACTAAAATTGTTAGTCACTTCATGAATTGGCTGAAGTTCGAAATGTTTTCAGAATAATGTAATTATGGACTAAAAATTAGATAACAATGTAATTTTTTGCTATCAATATTTTATTCATGAAAGTAATAACGAATGAGATATAAATGTATAACTCAACACAACAAAATTAATGAATGAAACTGACATCACACACACTGAGAGTCTTATACGTATTCAACAGTTCATACTACTTATATGATAACAGCTATTGTAGAGTCCATTTGCCTTAAACACTTGCATCTCTACGTCTTACATTTCTTTGGACCACTGCACGAACATTTGATGAAGCCTTGACCACCCCAAATTGATGACCTAAAAAATTTCTTGGAGGGAAAATTTGTTTACTCCATCAATGTCTAACTCAGTCAGAAGTCGTTCAGGGCAAACGTCACCGATCGAAGTGTTTTCTTGAATAGCTGCCTTTTAGGGTACCACTCTTGGTCGATATTTTATACTGGTCGCTGTTGTAACGGCTTACGATTACTCACAGAATGTTCATCGGATCACCGCGGTCACGATCTACTTGGGGTGTGCAGAGTTTATATATAGTAATGCCCTAAATAACCGACTCCTTAACAACAGCATAATTATGGGTAATTTTAAGGATTTAGTCGGAAATATGGCTTGTTGCCAGTCATCGGAAAGCTCTCAGTGAGAGCTTTCCAATGAATGGCAACAAGCCATATTTCACACTAAATCCTTAAAATGACCCATAATTTTTCAGGATTTAGTCGGAAATATGGCTTGTTGGCATTCATCGGAAAGCTGAGAGCTTTCCGATGAATGCCAACAAGCCATATTTCCGACTAAATCCTGAAAAATTACCCATAATTCTGCTGTGGTTAAGGAGTCGATTATTTGGGACATTACTGTAGGTTATGGTAGCTATATACGAAACCAGCTAGGATGTCGAAAACAATGTGTATAAATTTATCTGCAATACAGATCATGAATACTAAAATAAACTTTCTATTTTAGAGCATGCCAAAGGCATTTATTCAGCATTGAATACGATAATACCAATTTCCAACGAACTTAAGAGTATTTAACTTTTATAGGAAATACATATAACTCAGTTATTTTAAGCGACACGCATTTGTTCATTTATTATAGCAACCACCAAGGGTGCTTGTACCTAAGGCAGGTGAATGACGTCATATAATTTTTTTCTATATCCATCAGTGATTTTTCGATCGCGGGTATAGATTTTGGAGAAATTGTCACGTGACTTCCGGTTAGCAACCGTGTGGAGATTGCAAAAAACGCGGAATTGGAAATGAAGCATCGCGATAAAAATGAAATTAACTTCACAACTTACGAAGAATTTACATGTTATTTAAGTCTATTAATTTCATTTAGACCAATTTCGTTGGTCAGCTTAATGAAAACGAAAAATGAAGAAGTCATGACGATAATCCAGACAAGATTTTACAATCCACGACACGTCTTGTGAATTTGGCATGTCGTTTCCGTCGTGACTATATATAAGTACTGCATTATGTTACATACATTATTCTTAGCGTTAAGTCGCCGAAAAAAGCCAAATTTGAGGCACACCATGTGTGGTTGTTCCACTACGTGTCACGTACGATTCATATTATTTAATTAACGATGCGGTATACATGTATAGTTGTTATATTTATGCGAACAATGGACCATGTATAGGATGTCATAAAGTTCGACTCAAAGAATTAGTCTAAGATATAGTGCATACACAGTCTGTGTCAGTGGCAGCCAATCACAAATCGCAGCAAACCTGACCGGAACCAATCAGAGGGTATAATTTAGAATTTCTGGTTGGCTGAAACTGACCGTGACGTAATATTTTCTTTGAATTATAAGTGGATACCCTGCTATTTGTGGCAGATCATCGAACGGGTTGACTTCCATGATATAAGTCGGGGCTCATCCGGACCAGTCGTTCACTAAGACTGATACAAAGACCCCCACCCCATTGATATATAATCACTGTACTTAGGCCACTAACTGTGATGGATAACGATCCATGATCAACGAATACAACGATTCTCTCGCTTTTTACGTGTTCTCGCTGGTAACTTCGATGTGCTAATTTTGATAACCATGCAGACTGACGACTTAATATCGTATGTCCTGACGATTGTATGTTACCCCTCCCTTAAGTCGTGAGGAAGTGGGTACTCCTAAATTATGCATGTTATAGGTGGTTTCTAAGTGAACTAACGATGTGATATTGTATTTTCCACATAGAAGACTGATTTTGCAAACAGTTAATGCTATGGACTTTTTAAAACACGGATCATACAATTAGTAGCGGACATGCATGGGGGATGAATGGGGCACATATTATGTTACTCTATCATTATTGGTTTGTCGGGAGGGCGGATGACTGGAAGTTAACTGAACGAAATGGAACATTTGTTTGGATTGTATAATACACCACAATTACTTTGTAATAATAACATTGAGAATATTCTACAAAGTACAAACTGTTAACATACATGTACGCGGAAAAAACAGTCAATATACACATATTTGTTTTAGTCTTTTGTCATGAATGCCAATGATATTTCAACACACAAACTTCCTGTAATTTGGAATAGTTTCTCTTCGGAGTCGGAATGTTCGAACACTATATATCGGGACATTGCCACCTGGGTTCTGAACGAAAACTCCAATATGGGAATCAAGATGAAAATACCATTAACATCCACAACAGTTTATTGTCACAGGGTGGAATCTGTAAAACAATACTTTAAATTGCCGAGACAAATGGTTATCGACGCTGATAAATAATCACGATGCAAGTGTTCCCACGATCAACGAGCATTTGACTTGTGCGATATAGGAATATCCACAACACCACACAACATTCAATTAATCTTTGATTGAATGGTAATTGATCATCATCTTGAAAGTGGCTCAATTATGTTTGCCTTGGGGTGTGACTCTCGGTTTATAAATATGACATAACCCACTTGGGTTTTTGTACAAGAAATACCGACCGCTTATTTCTTGTACATATACCCAAGCGGGTTACAACCTATACATGTTGTACACAATGTATACATATGTTCCTTCATCAACTCTTATTTCGTGTTAAGTCATGATGGAGTTATTAAAGCATTCATTAACCAGGCTATGGTCTTACAATCTCGTCCAAATACGGATACGATAGGCGAGAATCGCATGCGTTTTGATATGTCGATGCCGTCTGGAGAGTTTGGCGGGACCAGCATCCCGTCTCGATTTGCTCAGTCTACCCTTGATGCTATAAAGTGGTAGCCGCGGGCGCTTATATATAGAGTTGTTTTTATGAGCCATCAGGCGCGACCTGACTGCCTCGATATCAATTTGAAAAAGGGGTGACGTTACTTAACGCGCCTGCGGCGCTTCAATAACAGTTTGAATTTTGTGTTTCCCAACAGGTCTTAGACAGTGCCGTCCGCCTCCTAAAAGTGATTTTTCCTATAGTGTTTTTGAAACGTGTCTCTTTGTGGTGTCATTCTTTTGGTATGATTTTTTACTAAATAACGGGTATGTTAGAGTTACATTTCTTTGAATTTTACAATCGAAACATATTCGCATGCGATGCTGAGTCACGCGGGACACGGCAAACTAAATCGCGCGCAAATTGGCTTGCGATTTTTCAGCATCCCACCCCATTTGGCATGCATAAACCCATATAATATAATAACACAAATTTACACTTTATACTCGCTCCTTTTTTATGCCATGTGGTGATCAGAACATGCCTGCTTTTGTGAATGAATGATTATGAACACCCACCGGGAGCCTAATTCTGTGTAATAAAGCAGATATTAGTGACTATCAAGTCCACATGGAATGGTATATATAGAGCACTGTTTCGTGAAGTGATACATATATCATCAATTAACGATGTATAATAAGGAAATTATGAAGGAATTCTGCCAAGAAACCGACACATGCATGACACTTCGAAGGGGAGAGCTTTCCGATGAATGGCAACAAGCCATATTTCCGACTAAATCCTGAAAAGTTACCCATAATTCTGCTGTGGTTAGCTTTCCGATGAATGGCAACAAGCCATATTTCCGACTAAATCCTGAAAAGTTACCCATAATTCTGATGTGGTTAAGAGGTCGATTACTTAGGGCATTACTGTACGGCTTGTAATTCTGACTAAATTCGACATACCCCCATCGATTCACGAAACAGTGCATACCGTAACAGCACAGTCGTTATCAGTCTTCTGGCATTCAACGTTCTCAATTGAGTGGCTAGAATATCCCCCCATATGAGCTAGTGTGTCACCCCCTCTGTTGGTACGCGCGGGGTTCAGGCCATTATCAGGAGGTACGCGGGATCCATGCCCCTCTGATAACCGGTACTTAGAGTTGGGCGCGGGATCGTCGAAAAGATCGAGTGATCTTTTCCTTCATCCCAGGATTCAACAAATAGGCAGGTACGCAGCTTTTATAGCACACACTTACTCAAATTTTGATTATTTTCCAGCCCAAATGACATATTTCGATGTAATTCTGTCTAATTTCTCTTAATATTTTGAAGTTATGGATACTACTGGATACTTCTTCAGCAAATATGGTGAAAACTAAAGATAGTAGTGTAAAATTACTAAGTAGGTCTATATATGTATTCGATATTTTCTGTTACATGTATATATATACGCAGGATTTACCCCCCTTTAACTTGTAGTCACGATTCGGGGGAGGGGGTTTATGCGTTAACACCCCCATAGAATGCACACATTATATATAATAATAAATATCAGCCAGGTTCAGATTCCCGTACAGCGTGGCGTCACATGTGAACTATTTTCAATTGGTGTTACTTTATCGAGATGCATCTGGCGGAAAAGTCAGGTTAGTTTTGTCTAGTCCCAGGTTTTGTAATGGCAAATTACAAGTGGTGCTCCTCTATACCAACACTACGAATGGCATAGTGTGATACAAATTCCACGCAGCGCCCTCTACGTTATCACTGCGATATAGCACTGGCACAAGGATGGTATATACTGTGCGGACCGATACATCTATTTTTACATATCGTCAGAACTATATTTAGTCACCTATTATCTTATTTTGAACACCAAAGTTAGCAATAATGGTAATTCTTTCGGTATTGATAAGAAAAGTATGACTGAGCCAGACATAGACAATTTTAATCCTAAAACATAAGAACTAAGAACGCGTAAGAAATCCTTACCAAATGTCCCGATACCGCAGTGGTATCTCAGCGGATCGATGGGAGATAACTCTGCCTGGAGTTTGAGTGTGATATAGTATTAGCATTACGATCCCCGAGAAGGATAATTGATTTCGGTAAATATAGAGTCGCTTGCACATTGTAAAGTAAAGTAAAGTCGCTTGTTTTACCGGCCGACTAATTTTGACCGCCCGTGTGGATCTGCGGAAAACATTACGACTTTATACGGAAAGAGGCCGAAGAGCAGAACTTAAACGGACATACTTGATGTAACCCTATTTATATCATGCGCGAGAATTACTATATCAGACAACTTTGCCATTGTGTGAAGAGAGCCTAATCTAACTCTTGGGTTAGAAAATTAGAATTCGAACAGGACAAACCAAATCGAGATTTTCGGCAAACAAAATGATAACCTATGCAAGCTTTAATATTGATTGCTGCTTAAATACTGCACACGAATAAATTTATCGCTACTCCTCACAGCTCGCCACACTTCATTTTATGAATGAACAAACGACAGCCGATTGAATCGCTCGGACTTTTCGAACGTAGAAACTTCAATAAAACGTGAGTGAATAGCGGAGTGGAGTTCGTTTCGCCGCCTCTCGTCTCGTTGACTTTTGCACAGAAGCCGGGTTTCACCTGCTGCCGTGTTTGTTAAACTCTGTGTCGAGTTACTGCGTCCACAGCACATTGTCTAAGCCGGTATATTGTCATGCAATAGGCAATAGGTCAATTAGTGGTTTTTTCCTCTATGTGTGCTGGCTCTAGCATCATTTGTTTGCTTTGGCAAGACGTGGGGTACACCCGGCTCAAAAATTGTAATGGTTTTTCCAAAGAAATTACGATTTAAGGGAGACTCCATCCGATTCAGACACGCATATGATTTACGTGTGAGGAGGTGAAAGACTTTATTCAAAAACAATGGATTATACTTTTTCCGGATTATTTAGGTGTAGAGTATGTTTTTTGATATTCATTCTGGTTTATCTATCTGGAAGTAACATATTCGCTCAAAATTTCACACAGGGTGTTATCGTTCTGAAGCCGGATTTGAGTCGCCGGATAGATGAAGTAGCCGTTATTATACTTCCGGAACCGGGGCTAAGGGGCGACGGATATTCTGCGTTAGGTGAGTTTTGTATATTTTTCTAACAGTTTTAATGGTACTCAATCCGATCTGACGGTCCCAATATCATCAAAGATAGAACAACATTTCTTCAAAATACGTTTTAGTTATCAGAATCGATTAATTGCAACAAAATAATGCTAACAACTGTCAACTATGGTATCAAATTTCCCAAAACGTGTTATTTATTTTGGGTCAATGAAATATGGCCGTATTATCACTTGAGTGTCACGGAATTTGGCCGTATTACCACTTGATTTTAGAGTTATCCGCAATGTTGTCCGAGACCGTCCGTTTGACGACGTTTTTCTGGGTCACAAATAATTGCACATCTTGAGAAATAACAAGCTTCAAAATCGATATCTGATCACTCTTAGCTTTGATGAGTGGGTTCCTCAACCCGAATCAAGTAATTATTTTTTTTACCCCCGAAGCCAAAGAAATAGTAATTTAGGAGCATTAATTCGGATAATGCATCTTTAATATATATTATTTTGAAATATATCACAAAGAGGGAGCTTTTGATTCATATATTGCGGGACGTATTTGGCACATGCCTCACATTAAATCTATTAGTGCATAAACGTTATTTAACAAAATAAACTGCATTGTCAGCTTATGCAATTTGTATACTGAGTTGCAAGCCTTGATATAGGGTGTCTGTCATTTGCAGAATGGGGTTCCCAGAGGGTGAATTTAGTGATGCTACCCCACATAGCGGGCTAGCATAACCAAATTCACCCTCTGGGGACCTCATTCTGCTTACACCTCAGCAGAATGAGGTCTGCAAATGACAGACACCCTATTTCAAGGCTGGCTGAGTTGCATGAATATCAATATGTGAGCGGTTGGGTGTGCCAATATTAGCTGAATAACCTTGCTGTCTGTGGAGAAGGATCTTGTAAGATGATGCCACGGTCATATTTCAAGAAGTCCGTTTCCGTCTGATTTCAGCATACATTAGAACAGTGTTCATCTGTTAATAGACCACGATCTGTTTCTGTTTTCCAATAGGAACATTTCCGTTAAATTTTAGAATCCACTGCATTTGACTGTTGCCCAGACAATCTGTTCTAAGAAAAAAAAAAACGTTAACTTAGTTGTCATAAACCAATACGCCCTGTCACTAACTCGCGGCCATATTGAACCCACCAGGTCCGGTTCCGTAGTTTTAGTGCTACTAGTCAAAGTTTTTGGAGTAGCATTCCATATATGGAAGTCATGAATAATTCAAAAGCTCCATATATGGAAATGCTACTCCAAAACTTTGACCAGTAGCACTAAACTACGGAACCGGGACTGGAAGAATCTCTGAAACCATGGAACGGAGCTGGATGAATCCAATACGGCCCAGTGATCTCGCTTATTGCATGGACCCGAACCATGTATGGTACCGCGATCGACAGCGGATATTATAACAGACAAATTATTCTCAAAGCAAAACCAATTGGATCTGAACTCGCCGATATATTTATATGCTACATGTATTACGATATGCATATAGGCTACCGCCAGATTCCACCACCAAGTTGACCATTTGGCAAGAATATGATACTATATACGATAAGCTAAAGATGCATACTCTTGTCACAATTCCAGTAGGCATATTTCCTTAGTTGGAATATGTTACTAGGATAGATGCATGTTGCTCTTAGTGTATGGAAGAGGTCAATTTCTCTTAGTTTCAAAACCGGTTAATCTGTTCTTTACTAAATACTCAATGACGAGTAGTTCTCTTAGGAAATGATCAGTCAGATAATAAGTTCAACATTAGTCGTTGTTGAACTTATTATCTGAACATTTCTCATTCACCAATATATATGATTTTACTTCTTTTCTGTATATCGTCTGCTCTTAAAGCTTGAACACCCCTCCAAATGAATAATATACCATTCCAATGTATACCTTTATAACTGAATGGGAGAATCCATTTAGTATAGAAAGGGTTAAACAGTGCCCCAATTTATATGATACCACGAGCTGTTGTCGTTATATCGAGGGACACATTTCCTCATATATTAAACCCCATTGGACCGGTGCCCTAGATTGATGGCATATCGTAATATATACACCGCAATATGTTACGGTTATTTCAAAAAGATATAGGTTCAGCACCAATTAGCCAGTTGATTCGGAAAATGATGCTAAACGGTTATAGGTTACCGTTATTGCAAGCACCCAATTTATATTAGTTTCAAAACCCGATTGCACATTGCACATGCCCCAGTTTATATATAAGATACCAAGATTTGTTATCGTTATACTGAGACACAAATTTCCCAAAGATTTCTCCACCAGATTGACCGGTTTCACAGTCGGATACCACGATATCTCAAGTTCTTTGGAACAAAAAATAAAGGATTCCTTCCATTTGATAGTGTGACTTGTCTAACATGCATCTGAATGAGTGCACAAGGCGTCTTGTTGATGATCAGGTATCTTGATTACACAGCATGGTATGTTCGGATCCAAGATTTGCTTGCTCGATTGTCGAGTACCCCATAAATCAACTCTCAGTTACACTCCAACAAAGAATTCTTATTGCAATATAGGCATGCGCTCTGAATCCATGGAGGTGGCGGCGACAGGGGCGTCTGGGGTGGACGTTTCACCCCCAACTTTGGCCGAAACTTTCAACATTTGAAAATTTAATTAATGCCTGACGCAACATTATAGTTGAAAATATCAGACCAAAACGAGTCTCGATTCTCACTACTGTTGTCATAGTTTAATTTTCCATTCAGAATTTAGTGTGAAATTTGTTATTTTTAGACCATAAGCGAATATTTTTCTAATTTCGGTCACATTTTTGGACTTAAATGGCTAATAATTGATACATTTCCAACTATATTAGCGGCTGTTAATTCGGAAATATCCATCAGTAGGAAAGCTTGAGCTTGAGATACAACTTGGAAAATTCTAACCTCATGGGGTGCAAAAGTACTAGCTAGTAAGTAGCGCTGAATAGGTCATTGTCGCATGGTTTGGAGCAAAAAGACACCCAGGATATCTCAAACACTGGCAAAAAGACACACAGGATGTCCCAAACAAGCAAAATGACACCCAGGATCTCAAAGTCACTAAACAACGGGAATTTTGTTTAGTCGTATTGGCCCAATTATCACGGATACGGAACTGCGCTGCCAGTCAGACTCAAAGCCCATTTAAATTTAGTTGATATTTCACTCCGATCACAAACAAATAATTATAATAGCAGACGACTAAACAAAATTCCCGTTGTTTGGTGAGACTTTCATATCATGCATGGGTGTCATTTTGCTTGTTTGTGACATCCTGGGTATCTTTTTGCCCGTTTGAGAGATCCTGGGTGTTTTTGTGCTCCAAACCATGCGACAATGACATATTCAGCGTAAGTAGCTTTCTCATACTGACATACCCATGTAGTTGACAAAATTGATCTATTCGATTTATTCCGAGCAAACCGAAAACGATTTTGTATGTTAATACTTATCTTTCAATTCCTAAAAGCAATATTGATTGTGGAGCACAGATGGATTAAGTTAATGGATAACCATGACGAATATCACAAAATTAAAAGCGGCAGGTTTAGCTACATATCGTTCTGATCTCGTTTGTATATAATGTAACCAAAGTGATCTCTGTGTGGCTGAAAAATTGTCATATCAGCGTCACCAGGCCATAAGTTCCCCAAAATACTAGGGGGGGGGGGTGGTAATATTCCTTGCCTGAAGTCTCCGCCAAATTGCCCTACATTATTTAATTCAGGATGCACTGAAGACAAATCGAAGACCACATCAGTATGAGGTTGTAAAACAATGTGTACTCACCGCGTACAGAGAATAATACACAATGGGCCTGCATCCTTGGAATTAGCACCCAATCTAAAGTCATTGATGTTAACCCTTTACCCAACAGAAGGGCCCTGTGCCAATGCATTCTCTTATATATGCGAGTCGACCATAGGTCGCCTCGCATATATAAGAGAATGCATTGGCTTAACACATTAAAAATTATAAAATTGTTAAAGAATGTAAGAAAAAATGGTAAAAAGTGTTTTTTAGGCCAATGCATTCTCTTATATATGCGAGGCGACCTATGGTCGACTCGCATATATAAGAGAATGCATTGGCACAGGGTATGACTGTAACTATCACAATGTGGTCAAGGAGCCGGTTCCAATGATATCCATATTTGTATGGTTCTATTGAGACAGACCGGAGATATTTTAGGCTGTTGAAGCTTTATTTGGCCGGTTTTGGCCGGTTTGTTGGGTAAAGGGTTAAATTGCACAATGGTGTAGGCAAGTAAGAATCTCATAAACCAATTTGACAAGCCTGCCCAACAAGTATGAGGTTGTTAAACCAGTGTTGCCAGTTTCAAATCTGAATGGTATATTTGCCAACCATCTATACATATAGTATCACCACTTATGGGAGGCATATACCGGTATAACATATGTATATTGCCATCTCTCATCGTATACCACCATATATCGTTGTTATTACTTAACTTTGTTTCTTGTAATCCGTCCATTTTGTCTTGTTATTCTGTGTTCATGTACATTTGACCATATATGGTGTACCGTACAATAAACATGATTGATTGATTGTTAAACAGTGTGTACGCACCACGTACAGATAATAATACACAACGCATCCTTGGAATTTACACCGAACTAAAGTTTCAGTTGTTAAATTGTATAGTGTACAGTGGTGTAGGGCAGTAAGAATCTCATAAACCAATTTGACAAGCCTGCCGAACAAAACACAGAACTGGACAACACAGATAGAGCCAATTTCCAGCATTCTATAATGGGCTGCTATAATGTTATGTATATGCATGAACTCGTTATGTCTTTGTTGGACACTTTGGTTTACACTTTACAATCATGTCGGGCAATATTCCTTGCCAAATTTACAATGTATTTGCCCAACGGAAGCACGACCTGCAGCATTAGGGTGGGGTGTCCCTGGGAACTGGCGTCACCTTAATCCGTGAATAATTCGGTTTATATGTCAACTTCCAGATTAATGTAACTTGAGCAGCAAATTATCAATTACAGTGAATATTCGTTGACACCACAACGGTTCAGACGCCCTCACCCGCAATGTATGTATGTGGTCGCCTAGAACGTTCGCATCAGATGGAAGTTTATTTGGTTGCCAAACCCCCATGACTCATTGACTAAATTTTAGTTTTATATATGTAAAATGTTCACAGATTACACGTTCCATGTTGGGTAATAAACACTTTAAAAAAAAACCCAAATCTTTAGGGCTCTACAGAGACGGAAGCGACAATCGGCAGTCCACTAGTTAAACACCAAAATATTTACACAGCATGCCCCTTATCAGGTCGACATGTAATGCCACAGCACTCTATAGTGTATATAGGTATATGTGTACCAACTTAGAGTCGTTTAAACCCACACACAAACGTCAAGCCTTGTAACTAGTAAACTTAAAGATGCATAATCCGAATTAACGATCCCAAATTACTATTACTTTGGCTTCGGGGGAAACAATATTTGATTCGAGTCGATTAACCCACACATCAAAGCTCAGAGTTATCATATATCGATTTTTACCACCACCTGAAATAGATGACGGCCGACCGACATACTCTCGATACCAAATGCGTTGAACAACATGTTTATAATTATATATATATATATATATACACTTTTTGGGCAATATTATACTATAGTTGACAGTGGTTAGCTTTATGATTCTGATAACTGACGCGGCATTTCAAGAAATGCTGTTGTGGTTGGAATCTGATGATATAGGGACCACCGTATCGTAGTACCTCTGAGTCTAGTAATTATTATAGCTTTTGTTGCATTTCGGTGAACAACATAGGTTGACAAGTACATGAAATACCAACATATACAGACTGAATATCCTCTGAAAATCTTCCCGATGCATATGTGAATGTTTTATAATTTTGCCCATCGGGAGAAAACTAACAACTAACACTCCGTATTGTTACTATGACATATAGAAGAGGAATCTTCTTGTCTATTTGGTTTGATAATATCGATCACTTTGTATGTCTTGCATTTTCGATCAATATTGATCCATGTACTGTCATTTGATTGACTGCTAGTTCTCTTATATACATGGACGTGGCTAGAAGCCCCCCCCCCCCGTTTTTACCCTGTGCCAATGCATTCTCTTATATATGCGAGTCGACCATAGGTGGTCGCCTCGCATATATAAGAGAATGCATTGGCCTAACAATTTTTTACAATTTTAATAATTTTTTCTTGTATTCTTTAACAATTTTATAATTTCACCCATACAGAGCCTCAGACAAACATGAGCAGACGACACTCTTCTATATGCTTCTATATATGTGTGGGGCTCCCTGCAGCGTAATGGATGTTTTTTTTATTTTATGTCCTAAAAATTGTAAGAAACATTTATTTTAAAAAATGATAAAAAATTGTTAGGCCAATGCATTCTCTTATATATGCGAGGCGACCTATGGTCGACTCGCATATATAAGAGAATGCATTGGCACAGGGTAAAACAAATCCCACCTTGGAATTTCCAACTGCACCCCCTTGTACTAGACCGAATTGTCAAACCAGGGACTTTGATTTGCACGCCCCTATTTGGTTGGACATTTCCAACTCATAGTTTTTCAACTATTGGAAATTTCTAACATGACACCCCCTATTGTTGGAAAGTTTCCAACTGATGTGCCATTTCAATTTAAAATGTGATCGAAAGTAGGAAAAATAGGCGACTTTTGGTCTAAAACCAAAAATATTCGCACAAAATACTGGTAGGAAAATCAGAACAGTTTCAACCTATAGTTGGTCTACAACTTCCAACCAATGTTGTGCCAGACTCACAGGCAAGAAACTTCCAAGTGTTGAAAATTTTGACAATAGTTAGGGGGTGACAACAAACATTTCTAACTAATGTTGTGTCAGGCGTTGGTAGGCAATGCATGGAATTTCCAACTTAAATTTTTTGACCAAAAGTTGGGGAGGAGTTTCTTAGACACCCCATGTACCACTCCCCTGCATTGATTGATTCCAAGTGAACTAATAGCCATCTGCACAATATTTCCTTCATCAATAACGCTTACAATGTCGTGATATGACATAGCGACTGGAAGGATGATAAACCCCAAAATAACCTCGTCAACGGCACGACTGCATTTATTATTTATTATTGAACAGCGCTTATATAATTTTACTGAAGTTCAACGAAGAATAACCCCGGATATAGGGCGGTTAATAGAAAGTATAGTTTCGAAATGGGTTAAATCTAGGGTGCATATCTGAGCGATTGGCGACAGGAGTTTATGAGTGTACAGCATTGATTGATATTGAGTATAGATTCAGCACTGGTTTCTCGATTGTTCTAAAGTGTGCTGGAAACAGAACGAAGATTTTAGCGCTCATCCTACGTCTAGCTTCTAAGGGGCACGTGACCCAACCTTCGCACCCAAATTAGCAAAGTAGACATTCGATTATTTTGGTTATTGAAAAACCTAGGTTGATCACAAATACACATAAGGAATATATATTGCAAACGTTTATAGTTTGTTTAATTGTATATATGTGACCCGCCATATCAAATCCAGTCGTAAGTCGGGATATTTTTACCCTGTGCCAATGCATTCTCTTATGTATGCGAGTCGACCATAGGTCGCCTCCCATATATAAGAGAATGCATTGGCCTAACAATTTTTTATCATTTTTTTTATATAAATGTTTCTTACATTTTTTAGGACATAAAATAAAAAAAACATCCATTACCCTGCAGGGAGCCCCACACATATATATAGAAGCATATATAAGAGTGTCGTCTGCTCATGTTTGTTTGGGGCTATGTATGGGTAAATTTATAAAATTGTTAAAGAATACAAGAAAAAATTATTAAAATTGTAAAAACTTGTTAGGCCAATGCATTCTCTTATATATGCGAGGCGACCTATGGTCGACTCGCATATATAAGAGAATGCATTGGCACAGGTTAAAAAAAATCCCGACTTACGACTGGATTTGATATGGCGGTTCACATATTATTCGTCAGTCATGTCCAGTATTACAGGCCTCTATATATGATTACGGTATTAGGATGAGCTAGCATGTTATATGATGTGCACAATGTCTGAAGCTAATAACATAAACATGTCTTTCTAGATTAATATTTCGTTTCTAGCATTTGCAGTTGTTATTCTATAAATAATTTATGCTTATTCGAATGAAACGAGTTAAAACATAAACAAGTTATAGTGTTTCTGCTGAAAGACAATTTATTGCCGCTCCCGATATTATGAGTCAGTCACCCAGCCATTTGACTGATAATCGAATCTTTTACGCTGGCACGTAAGTTGCAGACTCAACACCCACAGGCGGGAAATCCTGTATAGAGAGCAATTTCGGAGAATTGTGTATTTTTTGCCAAATTATCAACATCAATTACGCTGTTTACCTATCATTTTGTTCGAGACGCTGTGTCGGTCATTGTACAGTATATGTGCACCAGCACTGCATCTTGCATTTTTTAGTGTGCAAGTCTGCGTGTATTTTGTGAGTGTTCTTTAAAGACACGGTTGGCCTTGGCGTTGGGTATCCTGTGAAAATATCTCCACCCGTCAAAAACGCCACAAACAGAAAGAACATCAAAATGTAGATAGACTTTGTCCGTATACAAATAAGAAATATCGCATAAACAGTATGTTATGGTCATTTGTTTGACCATTGTTATGTAAACAAAAGCATAAAAAGTTACTTTTCTGGTGTTTGTTTATATTATGATGGTAAACATAAAGAGCGTTCTTTGTTGGTGAATACCTGATATGGAACTAATAAAGAGCGTTTATGCCATTTGTGTGTGATTAGCCAGTAGCATTGTGCTGTCTTCTGTAACACAATCAGGCTCTTGCTTAGGTAAAATATAGTAGGTCTTTATGATAACATGCTGTTTACGCGATGGTCATGGTATATATGAACGAAACTGTATGCGTTTTGATGTTTTTCTGTTTACGGTGATTGGAACAAATATGAATATTTTCGACAACTAAGACCTCACGTGCCTTTAACTGATCCGGGGGACGTACGGAATACCATTACCAACTCCATGCAGCGCCCTCTACGTTATCTACGTTATCACTGCGATATTGCACTGCCACAAGGATGGTACTTTGCGGACCGATACATCTATTTTTACATATCGTCGGAACTATATTTAGTCACCTATTATCTTATTTTGACCACCAAAAGTTTGCAATAATGGTAATTAATTTCGGTATTGATAAGAACACTATATATTATAGACTGAGCCAGATATAGACAATTTTAATCCTAAACCATAAGAACTAAGAACACGTAAGAAATCCTTACCAAATATCCTTATGGCAGTGATATCTCAGGGGAGCGATGGGAGATAAATCTGCCTGGAGTTTGTACCATTATAAGGGTCACCCCATCTGCGTACGTGCGTGCGACTAGACGCGCTTACTTTTAACCTTTTCATGACGGGGCATTCTCTTATATATGCGAGTCTCACATAGGGAGGTCAGGGTAAATATTGTTAGGCCAATGTATTCTCTTATATATGCGAGTCTCACATATATAGGGAGGTCAAGGTAAATATTGTTAGGCCAATGTATTCTCTTACATATGCGAGGCTCCATATAGGAGACTCGCATATGTAAGATAAATCATTGGTACAGGGTTTTCGCAAAATTCCAGGAAGCTCAAGTCACGACAGGGTTAAGGTGGGCGTTAGCTTACTGAATATCCATTTGTCGCTACATGCCCACGAGGAAAAACACTGAACTACAAATCATAGTAAAGACAATACTATAATGGTGTAGTTCATATTGATAATTTAGTATATATCCACAGCAGCCTGTATGTGTCAAACCCTGTGCCAGTGCATTATATTGTATATGCGAGTCTCCAACAAGGAGCCTCGCATATATACTATAGAATGCACTGCTTAGGCCAATGCATTCTATTATTATTATATATGCCAGGCTTGAAGATATAAGTGAATACATTGGCACAGGCTTTTCGCCAAATTTCAGGAAGCTCAGACATGGAAGGGTTAATGTTGAATTATAAATTCGTGTTGCTCACTGTAATTCGAACCGATATCGAACCAGTTTTTATGAAAATGCATGCATTATTGTGTTATATTAAACCGTAGATAGTGGAACAACCATCCCCGAGAAAGAACTGGCTATACCATGCAACTGGCGAGCGAGAGAGAGAGAGAGAGAGAGAGGGAGAGAGAGAGAGAGAGAGAGAGAGAGAGAGAGAGAGAGGAGAGAGAGACGATTGCACTGAGCAAATGGCTATGGAACATTCGACCTCAACCCATCCACTACTGGAGATTACTGAAAGCCCTGTGCCAATGTATTCTCTTACATATGCGAGTCTCCCATATGAAGAAGTCATTGACCTAAATATTTACCTTGACATTGTACGCCTATATATGGGAGTGGGAGACTCACATATATAAGAAAATGCTCTGGCACAGTATCTTTAATGCTGCACAAGCGCAGCTCCTGTCATGACATTCAGGGTTAAAAGTAGCAGCGTCTAGTCAATGAAGGGCAACATTTTCCATTCTGTTCTTGAAATTTTTGGATTTCAGACTGGAACATATATAGGTTGTGTTAGTCAGGTGTAATTTTCCAACAATATTTAATATAAAGCACTCTATTGCTTAAGGCTAACAGTTACTTACGGTTAATTTTGTTTTAGATTACCAAATAATATGATCACAAGTGCGTAGTTGAATTGACGACGAGAGAACAGTTGACATACTACCTTAGGTTTGACAGGGTACGCATTACAAATTTACAAATATAATTCACTACATTTGGGGATTTGGTGGGGGTGGAATAGGAATCTAAAAGAACTAGAAATGTCTCTGATCGTCCTACCATATATACTTTATGATTTTTCCACCAACATGCTTTCAGAGTTACCACCCACTGTGACGGGCCAGAATCCCCTAATGTGGCACCCTGTTTGACGTGGAGTGCACCCCTGAGGTGTGGTGTATAGGAGTTCTGATCGTCCTCTCATATTTACTTTATGATTTTTCCACCAACATTCTTTCATAGCTACCGCCCCACTGCGAGGGGTAAGAATCCCCTAATGTGGCACCCTGTTTGATCGTGGAGTGCATACAACGATGAGTGGTGTGTGAGTTCTTTCGGTATTAGGGTGGTCGTGTCACGCAAGGCATCGACATGTGAATACGATTTAGCTCGTGATCCACTTCGGCCTTACACATCTTCAAGACGGGTAGTTGAATTGAGCTGGCTCAATCAAACGGCCCGTTCTGCCTCTTCATTGTTTCATATTAAATTTATGTTAAATTTTGTAGTTTTTCTGACGTTTGCAGTTTTGTTTCGTATTTATTCTTGCGTTATGTTTCCGCCGTATCATGGTTCTTTGAATTTCTTCTTGATTTTTGAATCTATTATTGTGAACACCTCTATATTGTGTTGCGGTATACCGCTGTGTTCTGTGTGGTCTAGTGGCTAGACTTCTTCAGCTATGCACATATGTGACCCGCCATATCAAATCCAGTCGTAAGTCGGGATTTTTTTACCCTGTGCCAATGCATTCTCTTATATATGCGAGTCGACCAACAATTTTTTACAATTTTAATAATTTTTTCTTGTATTCTTTAACAATTTTATAATTTCACCCATACAGAGCCCCAGACAAACATGAGCAGACGACACTCTTCTATATGCTTCTATATATATGTGGGGCTCCCTGCAGGTTAATGGATGTTTTTTTATTTTATGTCCTAAAAATTGTAAGAAACATTTATTTAAAAAAAATGATAAAAAATTGTTAGGCCAATGCATTCTCTTATATATGGGAGGCGACCTATGGTCGACTCGCATATATAAGAGAATGCATTGGCACAGGGTAAAAAAATCCCAACTTACGACTGGATTTGATATGGCGGGTCACATGTACCAGTCATTGTTCGACCATAATTTCGATGGACAGTCCCCGGCTGCTGGTCTAGCTGTCGATCATTTCCTTTTCATATGGCAACTCAAACTAAAAACAACGTACTGGAGGTAAAAATGATGCTAATTTATATCCCAGCACTTGGTTCTTAGCAAGCTGCAAAACAGAGTTCAGCCCCCTCACCACGCGATGTCTGAACGCTGCCAGCACGTGTATTTTCTTATTAAATCTAACATTTTTTATTGAAGTGTTTTGCCAGTTACAATTCATTCTAGCTTGATCTAGACCATTTTCAAATAAATATGGATAGTTCAGTTTCTCAGAATAACGCAAAATGAAGTGTAACCTACAAAAATCTCAAATAAATAAATGCGACGTTTCTTCACATTACGACAATTTACGTGTAGGTGCTGGCAGCGGTAAGTCCTGCGTAGGGGACTGAACTCTGCACGGAGCTTGGGTTCTTAGTTTTTGATCCGAATGTCAATAACATTGTGTTTGTTATTGAAAAGTTGCCTCAAAGCATTGCTGGACAATTGAAAGATGTCAAGAAAATATGGACTGGGCCAGTAAGTGGCTCTCTCCTAATTGGTTTTAAAAATGTTAAATCTGACGCTCTTCTTCAGTTAACATCTCTTTCACAAACACATGTGTTGATTACTCCTTACAAGACCTTGATTTGCAACAGAGCTGTGTTTGGCACTCACGATATATCTTATTCGTCTGAGTCATTGGCTGAGCTGGCTTCACATGGAGTCAAATATAATGTAATTTGTTCATATAATGTCAAAAATAATTGATGGTAAGAAAACACTCATAAACAGCTATGTTTTGACCTTCAACCGGTATCGACACCCAACTGGCACTGACTATATTTGTACCATCCCATTTACGGTGTTATAAGTGTATGGTATGGCCATGGTATAAGGTATGGCCATGACCAAGATAATTGCAAGACCAAAGACATATTATGTGCACGGTGTGTGGTCTACTCTGTGTTTTTATCTGTGGATCTTTCATGTCCTATTTGGGCTCGAATGAGCCATGTCCTTATAACTATGGTTTTACCTGTTTCGACGCGAAGCCTTAGTAGATTTTTTATTCCACCTGTATTTTTATGCAAGTTTTATCTGTTTTAGATTATACGTCTGCACAATAGTCACTTCTTGAATATATATTCCTGACCCCAAGACAGTCCAAGTGGAAGTATTTCCTCTTGGTGTTTTTATTTGTACATAGCTCGTTGTCTGCTCTATACACATAATTGATTGGCAACAATAGTGTTTGAACACATGTTTTTATTCTTAGTCGTGGTATGACATAGCGGCTGAAACTATGTTATAATTAAACCTCAATCAATCAATAATTTCGATTGTGTTTGCACGTCTTGCTTGCATGAACAAATTGTTTTAACCTGATACTCTCCCCGTATTCAATGAACAGCAGACAAATTGAAATTCATTATCGATCTTTTAAATCCTATCAAACGCTATCATGACGCTCTTTAATATGACCAAGAAACGCCCTTTATTGCTCCTTGTTCTAGATTCTACTGACGTCACAAAGAATATATACGTGGTCTGTATGTGTTTAGCCTAAGGTTTAATTTTTGTGGGGTTTTATCGTCGTATCAGTCGCTATGCCATATTACGACGTTGTCAGTTTTATGCACGTAGAAACCACCGACTCAAGTGAAACAACTTCTGTATATTGGTTAATATAATTATACCTATGAGATTCTTTCGAATTTTGAGCATGGCAAAAGCGAACAAATGACGTATAAAGTTAACTTGGGTTTCCTATGTCGGTGTAAAAGAAATTGCCCTCACATTAAAGTGAATTTTAACACAATGAAAGATGTCAGTCAAGAGTCGACGCCTTTTATATCAATTTTCTAAGTTTAGTTCATATCTCAATTTCGATCGTTCTCCCAACCGACTAGACTACATGAACAAATCGGTTTACACCCAATCGCTCCCCGTATTCACTTTCGGTTTCTCTGCACAATCAGCCGTTATCTCCCTTTATAGTAATGTATATGTAATCTGTGCATTGTTGCAGCTCTTGTATATAATGTGTATCGTATTATCGTCTGCGGGGGTCAAGTGGGTACGATACTTTATAAGAATAACAAAAGTCCCACATGCTGCGACAATGATACATTATAGACTATACAGTCGTATACTTGATAAGAGTGAAAGCAAGTAAATAAAAAAAAATGTCGCCAGATCCTGACAGAATCTCGGCTGTAGCGAGACATGTTTACGTGATTCATATTTGCGGAGCATGTTTTTACCTATAAGAATATATTATGAACCTTTGTTGGTCCGCTGATCTAATTCTCGTGACAGAGTTTTATAAAGATGCTGCATGTGCGTGCGCAACCCTCGATTATATGTTAGAGTATTATCGTCTGGTGTATACTGAGATATAATTATGTTCGCTCAGTTATCGCTATAGCGTCCATTGATATATCCCCACTGAATGGCAGAAAACAAACATCGACAGTTGGGTGGTTTAACACTGTCTTTACTGAATGGATTCTCTGTCAGTTATACATTTATACATTGGTGACACCCTTATGGATCCTGAATACCAGTTAACACTTTCTATACTAGATGGATTCTCCAAGTCAGTTAAAACATGTACATCGGAATGGTTTATTATTGAATTGTGGGGATCTATAATGTAAATAAATATAAGCAGACGACAGATAGATAAAAGCACATGATAAAGATAATTATGGCATAACGACTAACTGAAACGACGATGCCAAAAAAAAAAAAAGCAAACAAAAACAAAACAAAAACAAAAACAAACTTGAACCCAAGCCTCCACACATTTATTGGATATCGTTCAAATGTTCAGATTATAGTACAGAAATAACAACTAACTGGGGTCATGTCTGTTCTTGACCCGCTGGCGGTTGTTCGGAGCGTCGAATGCAGATCACGTACTGGTGATCTGCTGTCGAGAACGCCCAAGAAGGCGAACTCTAATACACCTAGATATGAATCGAATACACCCATATATATATGCAAAACTGTTGTAATATATATATGAGTGTCATGGACAGTTTTCCAGGCGCCGTGTGGGACAAGCCAGAACAACTACGATTAGCATCTATGTTTGTTACAAGTGATGGCTGTGCGCACCAGTTCTTCAGTGTGTCACCCGAGTCACGGACATAACGTGACGTTAACAGCTGGCTGTACCGCTTTTTTGTTTCATGCATAATTCATGCAGCTTATTGCCGGAAGCTTGAAAAGGGGATCACTTCAGTTAACATCGACTTGTTCTGTTCGCTAATGTCATTGCTAATCAGCATAACAAGTCATCATTTGTGTCGCTTACTAAAAACTCAAACATCTAGATTATGTTTACTCTAATCAAGTGATGACATAGCGACGTTTACAAATGATATCTTGCCACAAGTGTATATATGATATAATCAGCATAACGGGCTCTCATTTGTGTTGCTTAATAAAACCTCAAAACATATAGCTTAAAATGTTTAGTCTAATCAAGTGATGACAAAGATGAGTTTACAAATGAGTTATTGCTATATGTCGTAACACACGTCAGTGGCGTGTGCAGTTTCTGCAATTTACCATCTGATTGCTGGTCTTGGAAACAACTTTAAGTTTGTAATATCGTATCAGTGTGCTATATACAAGTCCGGAATATCATCCGGGCTATATATGATCTTGTCCATTTACTTTTGGTTTCAAGTATCCATGTCACTTTCAGAAGTGATTGATATGTTAATTAACCCCATTATAAGAAAACAATATTTACGAGGATAATTGAGATTAATAAGTGTGACCATGAATGTTGCTTTGCTTTTTGTTCTATAATCCATCCCATATTTACAAATTTGACGACCTCAGTGTAATCATGTGCTGCCAGCTCATTTATGGACAAACAATTATCAGCCTGCATTATTTAGCAAACATTGGACTATTATGTTTCTGCGTGAGACAATATCTTCTGAAGTATATGCATCTTCGCTTCACAATTGTTTTTCAAAAGCATGGGTGTCGATTGGACATTCATAAATCTTGTCTAAACACCATGTGGATAAGAGGCGATCGATGGGTGGGGGTGGGGTGGGGTGGGTTGGGATGGGATGGGATGGGATGGGGTAGGATCAGATAACTGTTTGTTGCATTGCATTGTCATTCAACGACCACCAATAACTTATCAGGTTATCTCTATAATATACTAAACTTTCAAAGACCCCCTTCTGAGAAAGAACAACCGGATCATGTTGCATACGGTATTTATAATCTTTGCATCATCATTTCTCATAATCGTTTGAAATGTTTCACTGTCACTAAGTTTTCAAAATTCACCCTTATTTTCTTGAATATTTCGAAATAGTCTTGCCCTGAGATCAGAGTATGCACTACACTCGATAACAACATGATATTCAGTTTCATTCAGTTGCCTGGTCGCACATTGTACACAATCTGTTTTTAACTGGAGTTTTCGGTTCTTTATGTCTACCTTTCTCTATTTCCAAATTGTGACTACTAATATGAAGTCTTGTATGTTTGAGGACAGGCTCCATTATAAACTTAAATATGAATTTAAGACCATTATATACTTAAATATGAATTAAAACGCTTCTATCAATTAATATTGATTTGATACCGAATACACCCCCGCGCCGCATCGCGTATAACATATGTCAGGAAGGTGTGGATGGGGCCCCGGTAGATCAGTCCGTCCAGCAATAGCGGCCCTCCATATATTATATAGATTGATCTTCCAGGTAAAGTTGAGCTTCGGCAGCATCTCACGAGCTATCGTAGATTAATTTTTGAAATATTCTAGCCAGATTTCAACAGCATATACACATGTAACTTCACTCGGTGTGTTACGTCGAAGAGAGAAGTTGAAGAAACTTTATATCTTGTGTTGATCGCAGGTCTTTGCGATACTGTCTATTATACTGAACAGTTAATCCGATACACAACATAGCACAACGTAATAAGGCTCACGGCACAACATAACGAAGCTGACCGCGATGGACTAAACATTTTGATCACGGAAATTAACTTAATTAATAAGTAATCAAATATCAAATATAACCAGAACGAGCCTCTGGCTCTTTGTCCCGGATCAGTTAAATATCATACATCAGAAATGAAATTAAATGTCACTGGTCTTCAAAGTCATGGCTGTATTTACGGGCATAGCAATATCAATCTATGCCTTTCTTGAAATCTTCCAATGACCCACTTTCGACTACGAAATCAGGTAAACAGTTTCAATGAGATATTACACGATTTGTTGAAAAAATATTTCCGGATATCCTTTTTGTATTTTGTCCCTTGTAATTTGAGTTAATGTCCTCTGGTCCTTGTGTAGTCAGCGAATATAAAGTAATTACATGGGTCCGTGTTATACATTCCATTCAGGTATTTATAAACCTCGATAAGATCGCCCCTAAATCGTCTATATTTCATTGACATTAAGTTGAGTTTTATGAGGCGATCTCGGTAGTTAAGGTGCTGTATCTCTGTGACAAATTTAGTCGCTCTTCGCTGAACCTTCTCAAGTGCAGTACTCTGAATTTTCAAATGTGGGCTCCAAGCAGTGTTGCAGTATTCCAAAACTGGTCTCACCATTGTGGTGTATAAAGAATAAAATGTTGAAATATCCAAGCACGTGAATGTTCTTTTGATTACTCCGAGCATTTGATAAGCTTTGTTGCATACTGAATTTACATGTATGTCGAACTTTAGTTTCCTGTCGATGTTCACTCCTAGGTCCTTTTCGTACTCGCTCACCAAGATTTCAGGGTTCTCTGCTGTATCCGTCATATTATATATATTGCAGGGGTTATTATATCCAAAGTGAATAACATGTATTTTTGCCGAATTGAATCGTAGCTGCCATTGTAAAGACCATTTACATACGGCATCAATTCTTTCTTGTATGTTGCTTTTGAATGGATTTCCTATCAACCTGGTGTCATCAGCAAATATTTCGCATACTCCAACTGAAGTATCTGGCAGATCATTTATAAACAATATAAATAAAGTCGGTCCGAGAAAATAACCTTGTGGGACTCCACTTGTCACCTGGCTCCATTTAGAATATGCCGCATTTACACGAACCCTTTGTACTCTCCCGCTTAAGAATTCCTTAATCCAGTTAAGTAAATTGTTTTCAATACCATATGCCTTTAATTTATGAAACAGTCTTTCATGCGGAACGCTGTCAAATGCCTTTTGAAAATCCAAGTAAATGGCATCTACAGGCTCCCCCTGATATAGTTCGGCAGTGACATGAGAAAGGTATTCTATTAACTGTGTTTTACATGACAGTTTTTTTCTGAATCCATGTTGACACTTTGTGAACAATGAATACTGCTCCATATATGATATTATTGACTCGTTGACAAAAGATTCTAAAACTTTGCATAGTATACATGTCAAACTCATGCACGGGCCGATAGTTTCCATGATCTGATTTGGCGCCTTTTTTAAATAAACAGGTTACTGTAGCTACCTTCCATGATTCCGGTATAAATACTTTTTCAATCGAACGAATAAACAAACAACACAGAGGAACAGAGAGTTCTGCTGCTGACTCCTTAAGTAATCTAGGTGATATCCCGTCCAGACCGAAGCTCTTAAATGAATTTAAAGGCACGTGAGGCCTTAGTTGTCGAAAATATTCATATTTGTTCCAATCACCGTAAACAGAAAAACATTAAAACGCATACAGTTTCGTTCATATATACCATGACCATCGCGTAAACAGCATGTTATCATAAAGACCTACTATATTTTACCTAAGCAAGAGCCTGATTGTGTTGCAGAAGACAGCACAATGCTACTGGCTAATCACACACAAATGGCATAAACGCTCTTTATTAGTTCCATATCAGGTATTCACCAACAAAGAACGCTCTTTATGTTTACCATCATAATATAAACAAACACCAGAAAAGTAACTTTTTATGCTTTTGTTTACATAACAATGGTCAAACAAATGACCATAACATACTGTTTATGCGATATTTCTTATTTGTATACGGACAAAGTCTATCTACATTTTGATGTTCTTTCTTTTTGTGGCGGTTTTTGACGGGTGGAGATATTTTCACAGGATACCCACCGCCAAGGCCAACCGTGTCTTTAATGAGCGAAGTTTCCTTTCAACCGCGTGCGGTGTAATCTGCAGATCTACCAAATATCTCCCACACGATCGGTCCTTTATATGTGGGATTTCGTTGCAGTTTTCTCTCGTGAAGACGCTTGTGAAGAAATTATTTAGTATGTCGGCCTTTCCTCTGTCATCAGATATTAACGAACCAGAGTCCGGTTTCCGTAGGTCTGATATGCCATTATGCACACTTGTTTTACTTCGAACATATCTCCATAAAGCTTTTGGGTTCTTTTTACACTCTGATGACAATTTCCGTTCAAACGACAGCTTTGAGAGTCTGATCATTTCGGACGTTTTCGTCCTGATTTTCTTATATGTACTGTAGTCTTCTTTTGTTTTTGATCTTCTGTATTTTTTGTATGCTCTCCGTTTATCTCTTACTGCTGAAATTACATCACTATTAACCCATATATTTTTCTGTTTCTTTTTATTCTCGCGATTAGTCTGTGGTATGTGCTTTTTCATTTATTCAGTAAGTATTCTGTGAAATGTTCGCCAAGCAGAATCTAAATTCATGTTGATAAGTTTACTTCAGTCTTTTTCTGTGAGATATTTTCTTATCGAATCGTAGTCCCCCTTGTTAAATAAAAATCGTCGCATTTGATCCTTCTTTTCTTGCTTGAATAAGCTAGGTTCTATTGCAATTTTTAGGATTTCGTGATCACTATTTCCCAAAGGTTGTTCGTGTTCCACTCCTGATATTATGTCCGCATTATTTTTTAAAGCCAGGTCTAAAACATCTGTCTCGCCTCAATACAACATATCCTTGCGAAAATAGGCACGTAATCGACCTATAATGTGACATATGTACGTAATGTGACTATATGATTCTGAAATAACCAGATAATGGAGTTTTATGGCGCGGGCCACAGTAAAAACACATGTTAAAGAGCATACACATGAAAAGTCGTTGGTTGGCTTATTTGTGTCATTGTCCGCACATAATCTGCTTAGAATCGCCTAATTATGTGTCGATAATGTGACTAAAATACTAAATTTTCAGCACACTATCGACTCAAAATAAGGCGATTCTAAGCATATTATCTACCTAAAATAAGTTCTTTATAAGCAGATAATGTGCGGGTTTTGTGGAGAACAGACTGTTCAATAAGCTCAGTAAGCAAAAAATCGACGCTGGTACCTCCCACCATCTCACATGTTATTGATAACGGGGAGTGATCAGAACACACCGGGCCGACCATGTGAGAATTTTTTTTAATCTCAACAAGAAAATCGCAAAATCCTAGCATCTAAACTGGCCTCAACCCTTCCTAGAGTTGGAATTTTCAAACCTGATAATCCCTCTTAGGTTGGAGAATTTCTAACTGATGACAATTCCAATGACAATTTCGACCAAATGTCGGAAAATATTGTTTTCTTATACATGTATTAACTAGCAGATTTTGACTGGCCACGGGGGAGGGACCAGGACACAAGCTTTCCAAGTGTTGGAAATTTCCAACCTGACGCCCCACGTAGGTTGGAAAATTTCCAACTGATGGCCATTTCAATTCATATTTTTTACCAAAATTAGGAAAATATGCAATATTGGTTCAAATTCCCCCCTAATAACTTGTTTTAAAATCAAACTACAAGAACAATTTCAACCTATTGTTGGGGTGAAACTTCCAACTAAAGTTTTGTCAGGAATGAGATTTCCAACAGCTGAAAATTTTGACCGTTGGGGGTGAGACACTCCCATGTCGCCACGTTGCTGCACTCATCGCAGCTGTAAATAACTTTATTGTGCCACTTTGTTAAAACATGTAAAGGGGCTCATATATCCAATCCACTTAGTATTATATTTCAAATAAAATATGATGAAATTAAGGTAATATTACAAAGGTTTTCCCTATTTATATACCTTTCTTCTGCGATGTAAGTTGAAGGGTCTTATCGTTTGTTCACCCCACGTCTTAGCGATGGTGTCTACTGAATATATAGCCCGATAACGTCTCCCCTTGTATAACCGCACCCTACATAGTTGTCTGTATAAACCATTGATTTATTGTGCACTTAGATCGTAACTGTCTAACTAGGAAATACTTTATCTCACGAAAGCTTCTGTATACCCAGTCAATTGCATAATGAATTTGGGACTGCAGAATGGAGCATTGTGTTTCTTGGTGCTATTTTTTTTAGATAAGTTACTTCCTTGTCGCGATGTGCATTTCCCGGTAGTAGACACAATTCAGTCTTGATAATCTTTATTAACTCATTCGGTTTAGTGCATTTCTTGGAATTGTTTGCTTCGGCAGCACAAAGAATAGGGAAAATACCATCTGCACCGAGAGGGAAATTATATTAGTGTTATAAAGTGGACCAAATACATGTCATGTAGGGTGCCTCTCGAGATAAAGCACGTTGTGAACGGGATGTCAAAATGGCTAATTTTATTTCCATCTATATACATGCAGTGACCGTGACGTCATGCAATTTGTTAAGAATACAGCAATTCAACCATGTATAATCGCTTAATTTAAGTCCAAAGTCAGGACGAGATGATGGTACACTATATCCACATTCCAATACTATATATTTGTATCCCAGATTGGTAGGTATACATCCATGAGGTCATTGTCGGAATGTGTCGATACCTTCGAATTCCGCCACCTCTCCCGGACAAGAAACAGATCGAGCACAACACTGAGATATTACATTCACTGTTTCATCAAGTTAAACCATATGGAACTTCCATCAAACACCCCTTCCATAAACGTATGATCGAAATTATCATCAAGTTTCAAAATGTAGTAATTGTGTGCCCAATATTCACCTGGGTTAGGAAACTATATAAGGTGTCTAAACAAACCATATGCATCTCAAAGTCTAACTATTAGTTAGTTTCACACTTTAATAAGAACAAACCCAACTTGTTACAGTCCTGAAATGTATAAATTTCGAAAGTTGTATCCAACATTTGGGGAGAGTGAGTAATTTTGTCATGTGCACTGAGTCAAAGCTGTTACATGTAGTTTGTCACCATTGTCGACTTCGTTTCAGTCCTGAAATTTAAAAGTGTTGTAATTTTTGTCCAGAATTGTGTTCGGAGGGGTTGTGAGCACGAGTAACCCCGGCCGCACGCAATGTACTCCGAAAAGTGTATGCTGTGTCCTTACACATGTCCTGATCCTTGCATGTGATTTCCGAGATGCGTCATTTTATCATGTGTTTGAGTCATTCATGTGGAAATCTCGGAATGCATAATTAATTATGAAATGGAACAGATTGTCATTTTATTACCGGCTGTCTGGTTATCCTGCAATATCCTGGAGCAAAACCAGACATAAAGGAAACGAGATAAAGCTATTTAAATGCATTGGAAACAGGTGTGTCTAGGAAAACTCGTGTCGTCAAATGAATAATCAGTCCGTATAAACCATAACCCCCGGATTCATTAACCCTGTCTATATTCATTAACCCTTTCTATCACGGTGGGGAATCACGTGGTTTCGAAGTTGGTGAGTAGCACGCATTCAAAATGTGCAAACGTGCAAACTCATAATATACGAGGAACTGACACAAAACATAGCTGTTTGACTGTTACGAGCATATGCTATTTTTGACAAAAGTTGATACCTTATTTATTCGGAAATACTTAGTTGTTTTCTATAACATTCTGACCAAAATTGCTAGTCGGAGGTGCGTGGAATACACCAGTCCATACAACTTGGAAAATCGTTCGACTGACATGTTGCAACTTTGGTCAGAATGTTTGAGCAAATAAATGTGAATTTGGACATAAATGAGGTATCAGCTTGTTTGAAAAATAGTATAGCAACTGGTCGTAGCTGTCAAAATACTATGTAATATGTCATATCTTAGTTTATTATCTTTTTTCCTCGCTTCTGGTCGCGTTTTTTTTAGATCGCCTCGGCCATTTTGAATGCATGATACTCATCAACTCGAAGCCACGTGATTCCCCACCGTGTCTATATATACTCATTAGACACCTTTCTCATAATGAACTACGACATGTAGTTATTACGAATAGGGTACTACCATACTACTATGTCACTAGAATTTGTGTTTTTTCTATTCTTTGTCGTTTTTCCCTGTTCGTTGTTATGATCAGGGTTTTGGATTTTCAACAAAACTAACAAATATATCATATAGTAATAAGTTCGCGATCGTTTCTCGGCTCCTCAATGTTGGAGATGTTTCTGAGATTATGTCCTTAAATTGTGATGGTCATGTGGCCTTAATTTTTTACATATTAGTGGTAATCAAATCGTTCGTCGTCGTGAAACGCGAGAATCTTGCCAAACTCAAAGCGCACTAAGCTGCGACCTGATAACAACATATATAATTACTGCGAGTGGCGAGCACGATTGTCTCACAAACGGACTCGTATACAGTCGTCAATTCTGCGAAAAGGTTTTTCGACCGTCCGAAAAATTTACGACTACAATTAGCTATAATTCGTCATTTTTATATGTCGTAGTTCATTCTGCGAAAGTTGTCTATTGGTGAGGAAATGTTCAGATAATCTGAATAATTATCTGAACATTTCCCACAAATGAATATGAATAATATTCTGCTCTCAAACTTGTATTATCTGTTTTTCTGTCTCTTTTATTACCTGAAAACCCATCCAAATGTCTGAAATAGACAATTTCAATATATAGTTTTATAAACTGAATGGGAAAATCCGTTTAGTGTAAAAAGATTCAATTAAGACCCACATAATATTCGAGTCCTCGATTAGTTATATATAGAATACATGGTGGAGAATGACGTGGTTTAGAGTTGATGAGTATCACGCATTCAGAATGGCCGAGGCGATCGCAAACGCCACCAGAAACGAGGAAAAGGGTAATCTAAGATGTGACATATTACATAGTATGTTTTCAGCTACGATCAGATGCTACACTATTTTTCAAACAAGCTGATACATCATTAGTGTCCAAATTCACATTTAAGTTGTCAGTCGAAGGATTCTCCAAGATGTATATATGAACTGGCAACTTTGGTCAGAATGTTATAGAAAATCACGGAGTATTTCCGAACAAATAAGGTATCAACTTGTTTAAAAAATAAACCAGCATATATATGCTCGTAACAGTCAAAATGCTATGTTTTGTGTCAGTTCCTCATATATTATGTTATTTGTGCGTTTGCACCAGCCTCGGCCATTTTGCATGCGTGGTACTCACCAACCTCGAAACCACGTGATTCCCCATCGTGAAGTATACAGTTTTGTCATAAATGCGAGCATGCATGCATACATGGATATATCACCCAGATACGGAAGCTATTTAGAAGAGATGCATCAAATGATAGGTCAAAACGGTCACTTCGGAGAAGAACATTTAAAACACGCAAATTCATTTTCCATATTGCATTGCGTGATGCTGGAATGTGTATTTTATTCTACACCAATTGACGTGAGTCACATGTATTCAACGGAATCCCAGCCATTGAATACATATTAGTGTAGGCCTATACCTCTAGTGGAATACAAGCCGGAACTATTCTTGTTGACGTTGTCGCCAAGAAAGGTGACGTACATTACGTCGATCATTCGCTTGCGGTGACCCCCCCCCCCCCCAGTAATTACTGGTTATTTGTCAAGACTTAAATCAAAATAAAGGTAGATATAGTAACAATGAAGGTGACATCCATGGATTGAACTTATCTGACTGAACGGTGTTGAATAAATACAGAACACAACTTGCATCATAATCTCGAATCTTTTATCGAACTCGTTGCGGACGGCGCAAAGTTATATTTCGCTCGAGCTACGCTCTCGCGAAATATATCATTGCGCCATTCGCAACTCATTCGATAAAATATTCCCGATTAAGATGCGCGTTGTGTTCTGTCTATATAATAGGCCTTCCTTCGCCAGAAGAGCCAACACGTATTGGTCTGATATATATATAAAGTACCGAGCCAATCAAATCAACCCAAGTATGTAATGGAATCGGAAACGACGAACCTCCAAAGGCCCCTATATGTAACGAAAGACCCCTATATGTAACGAAAGACCCATATGTAACTAACGAAAGACCCCTATATGTAACGAAAGACCCATAGATATATAGCGAAAGACCGCTATATGTAGCGAAATACCCATATATGTAACGAAAGACCCCTATATATGTAACGAAAGTCCCCTATATGTAACGAAATACCCCTATATATGTAGGAAACTTTGTCTATATCACGATGAATAACAGTCATTTCAGTAATCCAAAGAATTGGTGATATTAGGATATATAGTAACTGACGAATGAGAATTTACTTTATGGCATTTTTTTGCACACTATACATGTCCTCTGGCTCACATGACACGCATGCGCGCGCAAAGTATTAAGAGTTTACGAACTATAATAACCCATTTAGGTTGATCATTCTGAAATCACAAAATCTCTCAAATAGAATTATGCAATTGGGTGACTTCTGTAGGCGCTCACCCAACGTAAAAAGAAAAAAATCTCACGGCCACACAGATCCTGCTTTCACTTTTTATAACGCTGGACCTGTTTCAGGTTATCAGCCAGATAACTCTCGCGGGCGATTCATTATATAGCCATATCTTTTCGGATTTAATATATAAAAAAATAACTCGACGTTAACCGCCGACAAAGGATCAGGTGTGAGAAAGGAACACATTGATAACATTTGTCTGCACGTAATCATCCAAGATGAATCTGAGCAGATGCATATCATACGGGTTATTAGTCCATCTGCATAAATTTTCTGCATGGTCGAGATGATAATCATTTTATCCAAAGTGCACATCTCGAGTAGGGCATGCCTGCGAGGATCAAGTTCGAAGGTTGAGCAAAGATGGCTAATTAGTTTACTAATACGTAATTGTGGGAAAAAATTTAGGAAAAGACGCGGATTTTGGAGATAATTAGCTAAAACGACATTGAGTAATAAGGATCTCCTCGGCAAGCCTTGAAATAGTGTGCCTGTCATTTGCAGAATGAAGTCCCCAGAGGGTGAATTTAGTGATGCTACCCCGCATAGCGGGCTAGCATCACCAAATTCACCCTCTGGGAACCTCATTCTGCTAAGGTGTAAGCAGAATGAGGTCACCAGAGGGTGAATTTGGTGATGCTAGCCCACTATGCGGGGTAGCATAACTAAACTCACACTCTGGGGACCTCATTCTGCAAATGACAGACACACTATTTCAAGGCTTGCTCCTCGGGGGCATTAATGTCTTCAAAGGCGACCCTAATATCGCGGAGATGTGTCGCATATTGTACATTTCTTGTGGAGCGTGTTGAGATAGGAAGTACGATATGGCCGGGGACTCATTTTTACCCTGTGCCAATGCATTCTCTTATATATGCGAGTCGACCATAGGTCGCCTCGCATATATAAGAGAATACATTGGCATAACAATTTTTTATCATTTTTTTTAAATAAATGTTTCTTCCAATTTTTAGGACATAAAATGAAAAACATCCATTACCCTGCAGGGAGCCCCACACATATATAGAAGCATATAGAAGAGTGTTGTCTGCTCATGTATGGGTGAAATTATAAAATTGTTAAAGAATACAAGAAACAATTATTAAAATTGTAAAAAATTGTTAGGCCAATGCATTCTCTTATATATGTGAGGCGACCTATGGTCGACTCGCATATATAAGAGAATGCATTGGCACAGGGTAAAAAAATCCCGACTTACGACTGGATTTGATATGGCGGGTCACATATATCTTTAACCTCGCCTCGAATCAAATTTCTTGTCGCGAGCGTGTTGAGATACGAAGTACGATATGGCCGGGGCATATAGTCCTCATTCAGACTCTGTGTGATGACACAAATTCAATTCCAAATTACTATTTCTTTGGCTTCGGGGGTAAAAAATATTTTAATCGAGTCGAGGAACCCACACATCAAATCTCAGAGTGATCAGATATCGATTTTTGAAATTTGTTATTTCTCGAGATATGTACTTTTTTGTGGCCTGGAAAAAATTCGCCAAGGCGTCGGTCTCGGACAACATTTCGGATGAAGATGGATAACTCGAAAATCAAGTGGTGATATGGCAACATTTCGTGATAATCAAGTAATAATACGGCCATATTTCTGTGAAAAAATATGTTGATAAGTAACACGTTTTTGGAAAATGTTATACCGTAGTCGACACTGGTTAGCATTATTTTGTCGTAATTAATCGATTCTGATAAGTGTAACTTGATGATTTGGGGACCGTCTGGTAGGGATTGAGTACCTTTAAAGTGCACTATATATAGCACGTTTGAAGAAATTTCGTTCAAGGTTTCTAGTAAATTGACGGATATGCTTTATTTGGGACCAGAACCAAATATATTCAGTGGATGGACCATAAAAAACTTTGACGAAAATAAAAATCACACAAATTGGGAGATGCCTCAGTGGCGGAATTGATTTTTTCCTGCCATGTGCCTCAATTATTTTCCAGCACCTGTCCCTCTGTGAGTGACGTTATATGGTGAGTTCTCAAAGCTTGCACACAAGGTGATGCGTGTGGGGATGCTGTATGTGCACATGAGTATTAAGTGATACGTAGGTATTACATTTACTAATATTACCATACACTAAGCATAATTAACGACCGCAAGTAATTTTGTTTTCAATTCAGTTCATTTAAAAATTATCCGCAAGTAAAATATTGGCATATGTAAAACAATCCATAGCATATATTATCATAATCAGTTGATGAATACAGGTAATCGATATTTTAGTAATAATGTGATCCAGCGCCGGAAATCCTATTTTTTAAAACTAAGTCTTGTCGAACCGGACGCGGAAATAAAAACAATACTCCGATTTTGGAATTTCAATATCTCGGTGTTATCTATATAATTGTTGACGTCACACAATCGGATAGACTATATAATTATGCCATGTGGTCGTTATCATTTCATCAGTGACTTCTACCTGTAAATGTAGGTAGCAAATGGTGCAAACCAGATTACGAATCAACCCAGGTGGTGATGTGATGCCCTACCAAACTTACGCGCATGAATATAAACTCATAAACAATGGCCAGCAGACATTGTTTTGTTGATGTTATATGGATCAAAGAAACACTGCACATTTGATAACTTTATAATGCGGTAGCTGCAAATTAACACAAAACAAACGTGCACCAGTGTGCAACACACATTTACAGGTGCATACGCGGTCATATGCACTTAAAATGTCTGACTATTGTATTGCATTTTTTTTTTCAGAATAAATTTTCCAAATGGACGATTAAAACACAATGATCTAGTATTACATTTTAAAGAGTACTTTTACCGCTTTTAGTGTCACGGCAAATTTATTGCTGTTATAGAGTCAATAGATCGTCACTGCACTGCTAATGTTAGTATAGTATATGTTTCTTAAGGAATAAATTTCTCATTTTCGCGTATACATTTATTGTCATAGTGACCTATATGACCCTCCAAATTGTATTACGTAACAACGCATAATTCATGTCTCGGGTGGATACAATTCTAAATTTGATCTGCTTATATGTCGCCTGTGTTGGCAGTTTTTTGGTCATTAAATAGAGGATCTCACATGAGTTTCTATTTTACTATACGGAATTTATCAACCGAGTTCACTAAATTCGATTTGAGCCGAGGTTTACCAAGGCTCAAATAGAATTTAGTGGACGAGGTTGATAAATTACGTATAAAATAGAACGAGTTTGAGATACTTTTTATCACATGGTCATATAATCGCTTAAATTTTATCGAAAACAACAATAATTAACAGACAGAGAACTTTGTCCCAAAGAGCAGCTGACGTCATTGCACGCGACGATATTACACGTGTCTATTACGCTCGAATATTACATAGGAAAATAGTGCTAATCATGTGATAAAATTGTATCTTAGATATAAAGCTGTCCTTCTAGTCGGAGTGGTCGCTCGTTGAGAGTGTTGATGTCCTCTGAATCAATCGGGTGAATTCGGTTAGGTCATTCAACTGGTTTAGAACACGTTCGACGAAGGTAACGGATTTGTTGAACCCGTCAATGTGGAGTTTAAACTGATGTGAAACATTCCGCCATTTGAGTAGTATTGATTTGCCCCACCAACAGCATAACTATATCAACAAGACTCACCCACTCAAATATTGCGCATATCTAGCTCTTCCCTGAACTTTCTGTGTTGATCCAAGTGCATGAAGTACTAATTTTAGCCTCTCAGTAGTAAATATTTTGTTCCAAATTGTATCCCCAAAAACTTGGATATCAGTTATATCTCATCTGTTTTTGGGACACCCGATCCGAATTATTATTCATCTAATTAGAAAATTTGTTCACTAACAGTTTCCGCCATATGCGTTAACAAAGTATATTTTCAAACCACAAGGTTTGACTTAAGCAATACAAACTTTAACTATTAAGTGATACTTTAACAATAGTAGATTCCGGTTATTATTTTGTGCCTTCACAGTTCGGAATCAACTTCGCAGATCTAACTTCGCTTTTGGGATTAATATTATTAAAGCCCAACTTTACAACTTCGCACCACAAACTAAAAGTCAGCCCATCTTGAGTAAGACGAACCTTCGTAGTTAGAAAGTAAACTTGTACATAAACAAAAAGTCGTACCATAAGCAAAAAGTCAGACCAACTTTAAAACATCGTGGCATAAACATCACCTCTGCCCACATTTGAAAAATTGTACTACATTGTGGTTTGAAAATATACTTGTACACAAACAAAATGGTTGCCCAACTTTAAGAAGTCACATCACAAACAAAACAAAAAGTCAGCCCGTCTTTAAAAAGACGTACCTCGTGGTTGGAAAGTATACTTGTACATAAACAAATAGTCAGCCCAACTTAAAAACGCCGTGCCTATAACATAAAGTCAGCCCCCGTTTTAAAAGTCGTACCTCGTGGTATGAAAGTACACTTGTATATAAACAGAAAGTCACACAAACTTTCAAAAGTCGTACCATAAACAAAAAGTCAGCCCAACTTTAAAAAGTCTTACCTTGGGATTTGAAAGTATACGTAAACAAAATGTCAGCCCAACTTTTAAAAGTCGTACCATAAGCAAACCGCCAGCCCAATTTCGAAAATCGTACCATAACAAAATGTCAGCACATCTTTTAAAAGTCGTACCATAAACACAGTCAGCCCAACTTTTTTTGAAAGTATAATAATGAAAAAAAAGTCAGCCCGTCTTTTAAAAGTCGTACCAAGTCAGCCCAACGTTTAAAATGTCGTACCTTGTGGTTTGAATAACTTTGAAAGTATACATCTACATAAACAAAAAGTCTTTAAAGCGTCGTGCCATAAACACAACGTCAGCCAACGTATTAAAAGTCGCACCTTGTGGTTTGAAAGTATACTCATACACAAACAAAACGTCAGACTTAAAAAAGTCGCACCACAAATAAAAAGTCAGCCCGACTTTAAAAAGTTGTACCTCCTGGTTTAAAAGTATACTTGTACTTAAAGAAAAAGTCAGACAAACTTTTAAAAAGTCGTAACATAAACAAAAATTCAGCCCAACTTTACAAAGTCGTACCTTTGGAGTTTGAAAGTATACGCTGTTAACCCTTTACCCAACAGAACGGCCCTGTGCCAATGCATTCTCTTATATATGCGAGTCGACCATAGGTCGCCTCGCATATATAAGAGAATGCATTGGCTTAACACATTAAAAATTATAAAATTGTTAAAGATTGTAAGAAAAAATGGTAAAAAGTGTTAAAAAAAGATTTTTTTTAGGCCAATGCATTCTCTTATATATGCGAGGCGACCTATGGTCGACTCGCATATATAAGAGAATGCATTGGCACAGGGTATAACTGTAACTATCACAATGTGGTCAAGGAGCCGGTTCCAATGATATCCATATTTGTATGGTTCTATTGAGACAGACCGAAGATATTTTAGGCTGTTGAAGCTTTATTTGGCCGGTTTTGGCCGGTTTGTTGGGTAAAGGGTTAAGCAGGGTGGATCACTTGTATATTTAGCACGACGCATTGACCAGCTGCGTGCATATTCCTGAAAACACGGATCAGAATTATCGCTGAATGTTTGAAAAAAGAAGAAGAAACGTTTAGTATAGTTATAGGACTATACGGGGCCTGGCTATAGAAGATAATAACTACACGTATTTATCGACCTCAACTCTGATCAACACCTCAAGGCTGGAATGCCATTGGATCACCATATGTTATTTGTAAACCAATACACTTTATACATAGAAGAAGACAAGCGCATCCGAGCGGAATATGCAAGCGAACTGCAACAGTCGTCAATGTGAGCGGATCGGAGTGATATATCGCGATATGGACTTATAAATCAACGCGCTCGAATTCATCTAAATTGGATGCCAATCCGGCGGAGAAGGAGCCGGGCAATCGAACGCACCCTCGACAGTAAATTGCCCGGGACGGTTGAAGTTATCGGTTGCTTAGCTGCTATAGACCTATATAATTTTATGACTTATTGGTATAATTAGTATTCCTGGCATAATTCTGCCTTTAGAACACATTTAGTATCGGCGCTTTGACAGTTATAAGATAGCACCATCTTAAGATTATGAGCAAGTTATCATCCACAAATCAGATACAGCCATGGCGTGGAGTAGAGCGGTATTAAACGTTGGAAATAAACGTGCAATCTCAACATTAAATACACATATATCCACAAAGAATCTCCAATACCATGCTACAATGTTCGAACACATTTGTGGGGAGTATAGTGTGAACCGATTTTATTTCCCGTTTATTATGAACATTCCAAGAGATAAACATTTAAAATTGCAACGAGAAAACGGATTTTGGCATTAAGTGCATGGTTATGGTGGTGGCAATTTCCAAGGCGCAGATATGATATGAGTTTCTACGTCGTTATCACATCTAAAAATGTTAACCTATTTATATTAATACATCTCGAACGAAGACAGTAATGGCCATCTCATGTGATTGGTGTTCTCATATATATTGCTTATCTTGAAAGTTGATGAATTGCACCAATATGCTCGATGGCAGTTGGTTGGCATATATAGTGTTTCGCGTTCATTGTCATTATTAGAATTTATGAATCACTCAGCCTCCGTATATATTAAAGATGTATCCAGGGTTCCAGGATAACTTTGTGAAACGTAATTTACTTTTTATTTATGTTATAGGGTATAAAATAACATGTTTGGTATGGGAGGTAAAATTCACATTTAATAGCTAATTACGCTTAAGCGTAAATTGTATTACGCTTAAGCGTTATTGCCTCACTCATTACACTTCATTACACTTGCTAATTACAGCTACTTACACTTAAGCATAATGCAATTACGCTTAAGCGTGATTGGTTTTCGTATAGCGTTTCTACTTTACATATAATGGTATTATCTAAGGTAAATCTTAACGTAATGTTACGCTTGAGCGTAATGGAATTACATTTAATCATAATGGCATTATGCTTAATCGTAATGGCATTACGCGTATGCGTAATGCACAACGCTTATTTCATATTGTTTCGAGGTTTTAGAGGTACACCAAAAAAATGTTTTGTTAATTTTTCAATAACGGTATTTTTAGATCAAGTTTATATGTCATATTTGGTTTTCAACATTCATTCAACAGAACAAAGCAGGAAACGGTGTTCAATCAGATTTGTTTTATGTTGTTGTTGTTGTAACTGGAGGTCTGGATCTTTAACTATTAAACGAGAGCAGAACATCAAGAAACTTTTAGGTTTATACCACATCACTGTCTGCTTGTTTGAATAGTCATATATAGTGCTACATTTAAGTCGCCCTCGTTGCATGATATCACATTTTTTGCGCGCTACTCTAAAAAACCTGCATGTTGGCAGACCCATAATGCAAGACGAATGTGACGTCTGACATAATATGGACCTTTGACGGATGATAATGGTTCGAAGGCTGACGCCAAGAATGTGTTCCCCCGCCTTATATTACGCATCTCTGCAGAATGTGTCATGTGGGCTATGTCACTGGTTGAACTATCAAGATCTGACACTAAGTATAAGCTCCTTTGCCACCATATATCCCATTCATGCATGCGTTGCATTTTCAAACAAAGGCCCCTTGTTCATCTTCGGTGTAAACAATATTGTATTCTCAGTTAAGAACATAGTGTCAATCACAATATAACGAATGTAATGATATATAAAAAGAGATCTGGTAGTAAGGCTGAAGGGGTCAATCTCACCAAAAAAAGTGCCGAAGGGTGCACATGTTTTGAAAATGTTCTGAAGGGTACACAGGTTTTGAAATCTCGTTCTAAAAAAAAAAACTGATAATGGGTGCCAGACTTTCAAGAACACAGTTGAAGTAACTGTGTTAGTGCTGATCACAAACCCTACATGGGTACCCTTAAGCACATTTTCAAAACCTGTGTACATTTCAGCACGTCTTTTTGGTGAGAGTGACCCCTTCAGCGGTAGTAAGCCAAAGGCTTATCAATGGCCATTTCCTTGTCATTAAAATTTCACCAAGATTTGGTCTCGAATGATGAGTTGTACGTTCCACAAGCACCATTTGTTCTTCTTTGTGTTGTTTCCAAAATGGACTGTTGAGACAAATAAAAATTATTAACCTAAAACGGTGAATTCGAAACCTAAAATGTTCTTGTCTCTTCCAACAGAGCCCTCATGAGACGTAACCCAGACAGTTTCACGTGAACTTTAGTTCAATTCCCAACAAACACTGAAAGCGTTCACACATCACACCAGACTAATCCAGAAGGATTCATGACCCGACTCAGAATTACCAGAATTACGTTTCTTTCTGGCGTTTCTGTTTGTTTCGAGAGGACTTACATTTGACTATACATGACACGGCCGGGCGACAACTAGTTTGGCGGGCAGAACTTTTTGTCAAATCTCTGACCAGCACATGAGTGACAGGACAAACATTTTATCTAGAACAAATTATATCTCTTATTACTCCAAGTTTGTTTGAATTAAAATATATTTGTAATATTTAATCTAACAGCGTACGTACGTACGTACGTACGTCAGTTTCAAATCAACAACACACAGGAATACTTGCGTGAACCTTGTGTACTCAGTTTTCTTTCTGACAATCATGATTTGAAAGCAGTTCCATACCAACTGTATTCAAGGATATGAACATACGTCACCAATCAAGTCTCTAACCCAAAACGGGTTTCATTTTAAATTTGATTAAAATATAAATAAACGTTTGTCTGACGGGATAAACTAGTACATGAGTTGTGGAAATTCATAACGCACATTAACAAATCAGTAATCGCTAAACACTCATATTTATAACTGAAATTTACAAAGAAAATAGGTGTCGATTGTGCCCCGATTTTGAATTTCAATTAAGGATTAACCCTTTACCCAACAGAAGGGCCCTGTGCCAATGCATTCTCTTATATATGCGAGTCGACCATAGGTCGCCTCGCATATATAAGAGAATGCATTGGCTTAACACATTAAAAATTATAAAATTGTTAAAGAATGTAAGAAAAAATGGTAAAAAGTGTTAAAAAAGATTTTTTTTTAGGCCAATGCATTCTCTTATATATGCGAGGCGACCTATGGTCGACTCGCATACATAAGAGAATGCATTGGCACAGGGCATAACTGTAACTATCACAATGTGGTCAATGAGCCGGTTCCAATGATATCCATATGTGTATGGTTCTATTGAGACAGACCGAAGATATTTTAGGCTGTTGAAGCTTTATTTGGCCGGTTTTGGCCGGTTTGTTGGGTAAAGGGTTAACTGTCATGTGGACTGTTTTTATGGAGATGTAACCGTGAGGTAATTAAGTGGTCATAACTTGTGTAAAATCCGAAGGGGTTTTACATACAAGTTATGACCACTTACCTCACGGTTACATCTCCACAAAAACAGTCCACATGACAGTTAATCCTTATATTTATATACATTTAGCGAAAAAGCCACTTTTGTAAATGTATTTAATTCGAAAAGTGTATCGTGACAAAACAAGCCCAAAATATCCCATAGCACCCTTGGCAAAAGTTAACAGGAACAATTTCTCTTTATATTGAAACCCGATGATGTATTAAGTTAATCCTGCGCGAGTCCAAATGCGCCCAAAACAATACGCGTTCTTCTTTCCGAAACTGATGACGTCGATGTAATTATGAGGCTGCAGTTATGAGCTGTTGCGCGTTCACCGAGAAATAATTGCAACTAGCCACGTGGGCGCCGACCAATCGGAATGCTGGATTTAGTGATGATCACACTTAGTATGTAAATATACACAAATCAACCATGTAATAGATGTTCGTAAAATTCACATCATCCCTTTCACTCGTATAAGTACAATAACTACTGCAACAAATTTGAAGCCCACCCACGGTTTAGAGATTACATTGGTGACGTAGGTATTCGAACGTCTGAAGCGACGGTCTAGAGATTACTTTAGTGACGTAGGTATCCGAACGTCTGAAGCGACGGTTTAGAGATTACATTAGTGACGTAGGTATCCGAACGTCTGAAGCGGCGGTTTAGAGATTACTTTAGTGACGTAGGTATCAGAACGTCTGAAGCGACGGTTTAGAGATTACATTAGTGACGTAGGTATCAGAACGTCTGAAGCGGCGGTTTAGAGATTACTTTAGTGACGTAGGTATCCGAACGTCTGAAGCGACGGTTTAGAGATTACATTAGTGACGTAGGTATCCGAACGTCTGAAGCGGCGGTTTAGAGATTACTTTAGTGACGTAGGTATCAGAACGTCTGAAGCGACGGTTTAGAGATTACATTAGTGACGTAGGTATCCGAACGTCTGAAGCGACGGTTTAGAGATTACTTTAGTGACGTAGGTATCAGAACGTCTGAAGCGACGGTTTAGAGATTACTTTAGTGACGTAGGTATCAGAACGTCTGAAGCGACGGTTTAGAGATTACTTTAGTGACGTAGGTATCAGAACGTCTGAAGCGACGGTTTAGAGATTACTTTAGTGACGTAGGTATCAGAACGTCTGAAGCGACGGTTTAGAGATTACTTTAGTGACGTAGGTATCAGAACGTCTGAAGCGACGGTTTAGAGATTACTTTAGTGACGTAGGTATCAGAACGTCTGAAGCGACGGTTTAGAGATTACTTTAGTGACGTAGGTATCCGAACGTCTGAAGCGACGGTCTAGAGATTACATTAGTGACGTAGGTATTCGAACGTCTGAAGCGACGGTATAGAGATTACTTTAGTGACGTAGGTATCCGAACGTCTGATGGTTCTGTTATTGATTTGGAAGGATGTTAAGGTGATAAAAGCAGACGACAGAACAAATAAAAGTGCTGAAAGAGTCCTATTTGGTGAGGGAATTTAGATAATAAGTTCAACAAATCTATAATGGTCGTTAGTTGAACTTATTATCTGAACATTTCCTATCAGATAACTATTCATCAATGGTGCTTTAGTGTGGAAAGCGTTAAGCATTATAAAACACCAAGTGTGCGAAAGAAGAGAGATATTGTATCGAAGCTATATGATTCAAGTTCATTAAAATAGATAATACATATAGACAACCAGTTATATTTACCAACCGATATACGTTCACGTAGCTCAATGTTTGTTTTGAGCGGGCGAATATGATGTGATTGCTTAATGTTTGCGCCACCGGATAGGTTCCTACTGTTTGGTTGCAGACGTTTGAAACGAGACCTAACAATTCACCACATCCACCAACAGACTGATGGTTTATTTGATAACGAAAAAAAAACCTCAGGGTATATTTAGTCTCATTTGTGAAATTCATGTTTATGGGAATATGAGAACGAGAATATACACAGAAACATTTCTCTGTATAATGCACTCAAACACACTCGCCCGCATCCGGTATGCGATTGGCACCATCAATAGTATAATTGGAAGTGTAATTGGTCACAAAACATGACACGAACATTTATTTTAAACAGTCAAACGAGCTGCGAAGTGTCATCTCGCTTAACGACCATGTAGCGTTCAGGCGGTGATGTATGGTGCAATTTCGACAATATAACTGCAAAAAGTCGTGCAGTCAATTTCTTTTTTCTTTGCTCTCAAACAGTATCCTAATTGATCGTCAACCTGTGTTCGTCTGATTAGCTCTTTTTGCTTTTTTCCCTTCAGCGAGTTCGCGGTTTTGCCAGAGGGTATACGTATGCTTGATTAATCCCAGTTGAGTTCGAACAGACATAACCGACGACGGCACGGCCATCAAAGGGGACTCCCAGCGCTCATTGACTATTTAACTAAAGGCAAACTCAAGATGCAGACGTCTGCAAAAGTGTCATTAAATCTGGCTAAAACCACATGCATGCACCCTATACAATGCCATCATATATTTTCTGGCTGCCATAGATGTAAAGCAGTGTCAATGTTTATGTCTATTACTCATTAATATGCAGTCCCTGGCGGCTCAGTACGTCGGGTGCATGGTGCATATCTTCATATAAGCTACACAGAAGTGGCAAAAAGTGTACATTGGAATGGTCTATTATTGATCAGGAGGGATGATAAAAGCAGACGACAGATAAATAAAAATGCAGAAAGAGCCAAATTTATTATGCAATCTCTGGTGGTTCAGTATAATTATATTATAGGGTGCACAATGCCGATCGTCATACGCTGTACAGCGATGGTGACGTGGGTTCGATTCGCGGGTTGATGTTTATTGAGGGAAATGTCTATTATTATCAATCCCTGGTGGTTCAGTATATATAGGGTGCATGCATAGTGATGATCGTCATATGCGGGGTTTGTGGGGTTTGTGGGGTGAAGGAGAAGATCACTCGATCTTTTCGACCATCCCGGGCGCTTCGCGCCCACCCACTCTCTCATGTCGTCATATGATGTAAAGCGATGGTGACGTTGGTTCGATTCGCGGGCGCTATGTAGGAATCAGGGAGCTAACTGTGTTCCAGAGTCTGGGAGGTGAAGGTAACTGAAGAATGACCTTCACCTGTACATGCGGCACGGTATTAAAGGATGAAATCTTGTTTATTTGATTTGTACATCATATCTAAATAATTTAAACTGGTGAATTAATGGGGGCATGGATTTTTGTGAGTGGGAAATTTATTTAACTAGCTGCTGTAGTTCTGGGTTTTTCCAGATAAAATTTGGCTGTGGGATATAATAGGCCTGTCATATATACACTTGGGGATTTATTTTAAAAATTAAACACATGACCTATGATTTTCTTGCATTTTCGTGATCAACTGGTGTCAATCTAGCTGGACACATATCACTGGAGTGGCCTGCTGGCTTAAATTCGGTGAATTTGGCTGCAACATTAACACTGTCATCTATGGGAAACCATTTAGTTCAGTGATTCCTGTAGGGCGCAGCGGGTCGTTCTGCCATACGCCTATGGCTATTACAAAATCACATACACCGTATGGCAAATATTCATTCCTTTATAGAAATGTATGATTAGGGAATAGTGCCATAAATTTCGTGAACACAGATATTGTTTTTGTGCCGAACAATGAACTAAAAGTTTGTCTCTAATGCTTAGCAAGGTCGGGCGGGGGGGGGGGGGGGGTAATAAGTTTGTAATATGTGGGCAAACTTTCTGTTTATTTTGAGTTGTTGCTAATTTGATTGAAAAACAATCATAATGAGGAATGACGTATACGAACTGGTCAAATAAATGCCATTAAATAAAGGTATGACATTCCACCCTAGAGTTTTCTGTCATAAGTGTCAAGTGTATTTTCTATTGCTCTATGAATATGTGGCCCCTGGTGACCCAGTTGATAAGACACATTAGACCGCACATTATTTTAATCTGAATTACGCTCTATATGAACCTAAATCGACTTATCAGATGTATGCTCTTATAATGTATTTTCACTGTGGCCCACGCCATAACACGGAATAACGGGTATATGTTCTCCACGGGGTTATTTCAAAATCACACGAGTCCAATATGAATATATGTGAGTATTTAGGTCCAATATAAATCTATTTGGACGAGGATATGTTGTGGCCGACATATGCATACTTCGCAGGGGGGGGGGGGTCGGAAAAAATTTCCAGGCACGTATGATGATTTTTATTTTTTCCGGCCTCGGACCACCCACCCACCCAATTTCTTCCGTTTCCGGTCTTTTTTTCCAGGCAATTTTGGACACCCACCCTTTTTTTTCCGTTTCAGGAAGTTTTTTTCCGGTCAGTTTTGGACACCCACTCCCCTAAATTTGAGAACATTATCAATTGAGCAACCAAATAGCTGATTATCCTGCATTATCATAATTTATTGCGCGATATTTGAATAGAACAGTGCATAATGAGATAACGATACTATTTGAATTTATTATATAAGTGTCATTAATCAAGAAATGTGTCAACATAATCACATTTCAAGGGATATATAGACAGAGTGCCAAAGTTTTTATTAACATTCATTTTCATAATATATAGTCACATGATCTAGTCACATAATCACATTTGAGTATTCTACATAATACATGGTACCGGTACAACAAATATCAGATTATTTGATATTTTGATATTTGCTATGTGATATACAGTAATGCCCTAATTAATCGACTCCATAAACACAGCAGAATAATAGGTAATTTTTCAGGATTTAGTCGGAAATATGGCTTGTTGTCATTCATCGGAAAGCTCTCGGTGAGAGCTTTCCAATGAATGACAACAAGCCATATTTCCGACTAAATTGTGAAAAATTACTCATTATTCTGCTGTGGTTATGGAGTCGTTTAATTAGGGCATTACTGTATTGCTGGAATCAAATTGTTTATCAAAACATGTGGAAATACAACTGTTCATCCCAGTTCATCCCAGTTTGAAGAATAATGCTAATACCAAACATAACCATGATATAACCGCGCTACTCTTCTTGGGGCATCTCAGAAACCAGAACTGAGGAAACATGTTATAGCGTGTAATGGCAGACTGGTAGCCACTGCCTGAAGTAATAGGCTTCGTAATAATTGGGAATAATATGGATGGATAGCCCAATTTCACTTCTTTTTTTGCTTACGATATCAGTGACGATAAAATCTTCGTTACTGTGATTAACATTACAAGCTGATCCACATTAACATGGAAAACAATGTGAAATTGTTCAAGCTGGCCTGGCTGGCCTTCAATTTATTTGTTAAGATTTTATGTTTTACGTTGTCAAAAGTCTATTTTATTCCATTATTTATTATATCTTTATTTCCATGTCACATATGGTCAAGTGTGCTTTCATTTTATTACTTATTTTCAGCTGAGTTCTGCATAGTTATTCTTATTTTGTTGTATCAGTAGATGGAATCCTGATTAAATTTAATTTTTCCAATAGCGCAGTTTCTAGTTCTATCAAGTTGAATTTGGGTTATTGTTGGCCATTGTGCAACTGATCCAACTTCTGATAACCTCTATATGTAGCATAGCATTACAATTAACTATATATGACCCGTTTCTGTTCAAAACACATCAAAATAAGACTCAATAGCAGGAATGGAAAAAATATTTGGCATATGGAAAAAACTGCTTTTTGGACCCAAGAGACACCCACCCACCCCATCATACGTGCCTGGAAAAAAATTCCGACCCCCCCCCCCCTGTACTTCGGGGAAATATTTATCATTATTCATTTATCTAATGTGATGGAAATTATCGAATACGGATGCAATTTCCCTGTCAATAGGGGTAGTGAAAAATGTTTGATACAATATCCACACTTAGAGCATACAGCAGACTGTAACCTACAAACTTAATCAAGGTCACGTGCGAATTGGGAATCCGACGCAATCTTCTAGACTGGCTAAAGACGTTCAACAGTTGTACTATAGCGAAGATACAAACAAACAGAACACGACTCACGAGTCATGGCCGCGCACAAGAATCTCGCCTTGATGATCTCTACCACAGGTGGCTATGAAATAGTGTGTCTGTCATTTGCAAATTTCACACCAGAGGTTGAATTTAGTGACGCTATCTCACACGGCGGGCTAGCGTCACAAAATTCACACTCTGCGAAGCTCACTCTGCTTAGGCCTCAACTGCTATGGCAGACCTAGGATCAGATTGAAGTTCCACAGATGAAGTTGGTGATGTTCACCCATTAGTCACCTCAATAATGCATTTAATCTTCTGCAGATTAGGGGATATAGAAACTAAGCAGAATAAGGTCCCTGGAGGGTGAATTTGGTGATGCTATCCCACACATCACTACATTCACCCTCTGGGGACCTCATTATGCAAATGACAGTCACACTATTTGCAGAATTGACCATATGTCTTAAACTAACATTAGTTTGAAAAGTATGCGTTTTTGTGCAGCGGTCTGTTGACGTGCTCCGAGGGCTTTCCTTCTGTTTACTGTGAACAGGATGGCTGGTTCAATTCGGACAAGGACTAGTCTATTGCGAGAAAATAGACAATAACCGTCTTGTTTGGCATATCTTCTGCATGTCTGGATACAGAGCGAAGTCAATTTCTCTAGATGAATAGACTGGTTCCTTGCCCAAAAACTCAGAAAGGTTCAAGCAGTCATCGGATCATATCAGCCAGACCTGTCAAGGTCATATTAATATTATGAAAACAATACTACGCCTAGTTCTCAAAGGGATACAGCCGCTGTATTATGCACGGAACAAACAAACATTTACATGAACTAGAAGTCATGGCCGTGCACAAGAATATCGCTGTTGCTGATCTCCACCACAGGTGTTTGTGGAATCTTCGAAGCGAAGGGTAGTGCATGGATGTGAATAGACGAATGTCTAAAACTAACATTAGCTTGAAAAAGAATGCTGTTTTTTGCAGCGATCTGTTAACCCTTTACCCAACAAACCGGCCAAAACCGGCCAAATAAAGTTTCAACAGCCTAAAATATCTTCGGTCTGTCTCAATAGAACCATACAAATATGGATATCATTGGAACCGGCTCATTGACCACATTGTGATAGTTACAGTTATGCCCTGTGCCAATGCATTCTCTTATATATGCGAGTCGACCATAGATCGCCTCGCATATATAAGACAATGCATTGGCCTAAAACAAAACTTTTTTTAACACTTTTTACCATTTTTTCTTACATTCTTTAACAATTTTATAATTTTTAATGTGTTAAAGCCAATGCATTCTCTTATATATGCGAGGCGACCTATGGTCGACTCGCATATATAAGAGAATGCATTGGCACAGGGCCCTTCTGTTGGGTAAAGGGTTAACGTGCTTCGCGGGCTTATTATATCTTCTACTTATAATGAAAAGTGTTGCTGATTCAATTGTGACAAAGACCAGTCTGTTGGGAGAAGTTCGGCAGTAACCGTCATGGTTTGGACATCTAAATGAATGGTTAGCATTTGAATAATAGACTTTCATCTCAATCTAGATACAGATGCTTAGTGAATAAACGTTGCCATATAAACTGTCATCTTTCATTGTTGTCGTGACTCTTCTGTCTGCTTTTTGGTTCGCACGAAATGTCTCTATAGTTTAATAGACGGTTTCCTTGTCCAACACCGCCGAATGTTAAAAAAGTAGTAACCGGGTCATATTAGCCAGACAGTCACCTTTCAAGGTCACATTGTGAATGAGGAACCCGACGCCAAGTTCTCAAACCGATGCAGCCGCCGTATGCATGGCATATGTGAAACAAACATTACATGGACCAGAAGTGCACAAGAATATGGTATTGCTGAATAGACTCTGCCACAGGTTTTTGTTTAATTCAATTCAGTTTATTCTGGTCGTCAATAATATACATTACAGATGTGTATACGTAAATACAATATATGCTCATTAAAGGAATACATGTATATGTATGGCATATCTTTGTGGAATCTTAGTAGCGAGATGTAGTGGGTGCGAACAAACTATAATGTCTTAAACTAACATTGGCAAAGAATGATTGTTTTTGCTGCGATCTTCATGTTGACGTGTAAGTTGCCATATAAACTGTCACCTGTTATTGTTTTCGTGACTCGCTTTCTGCTTATTGTCGCGAAGTCAATGACTCTAGTTGAATCGACTGGTTCCTGGTCCAAAAACTGCGAAAGCAGTAGTAACCCGATCGTATCAGCAAAACTTACACATTTCATAGTCACATTATGAATGAGGAACCCGACACATAGTTGTCAAATTGATGCAGCCGCTGTATTGTGTATGGCACAACCATTTACACGAACTAGAAGTCATGATCGTGCACATGAATCTAGCCTTGCTGCATGTCTCTAGCACAGGTGTTTGTGGAATCTTAGTAGCGAGGGGTATTAGGTGCGAACAGACTAATGTCTTAAACTAGCATTACCTTGGAAAAGAATGCATTTTTTGCTGCCATCAGTTGGCGTGTAAATTGCCATGGAAACTGTCATCTGTCATTGTTTCGTTATTCTTATGCCGGTTTATTGGCGAGAAGTCAATGCCTCTAGTCAAATCGACTGATTCCTGCGTGACTCTTCTTTCTGTCTGCGTATTGGCGCGATATCAAGGTATCTAGTTGTATGCTGCTGCTGCTGATGATGATGTTGATGATGATGATGGCGATGATTATAATGATGATGGTTATGTTGATGATGATAATGATCATGATGGCGTGGACGATGACAACACTGGCGACGATGATACTACCTAAGGTGACGACGACGATGGTGGTAATGGTGTTACTGGCGTAGACGATGGCTGTTATGATGGGTGATGCTTATATTTTTGTTGTTTTCTGTATATTGAGTGTAGTTTAGTCATGTTATTTATCTAATTCTCATATCATGTTGCACATATTGTGTCTGTAATAAAAAGCCCATTACATTACGTTTTCGTCTTAATCTGTCGGTTCATGGTCAAAAAACTGCGAAAGGTCCATGCAGTAGTAACCGGATCTTCTTAGCAAATCTTACACCTTTCAAACCAATCAAGGTCATATTATAAATGAGGAATCCTACGCCTAATTCGCAAACGTATATATATATAACCGATTTACAATGGAATATGTCAAACAGTCATCATAGTTTTCGTGACTCTTCTGACTGTTTATTGGCGCAAAGTCAATGCCTCTAGTTGAATCGACTGGTTCCTGCGTGCGTGAGTCTACTTTCTGCCTGCTTCGCGAGGTCAATGTCTCTAGTTGAATCTAGTTCAATGATGCTGCTGATGATAATGATGATGATTGTGATGATTATGACGGCGGTGATGCTAATGATAATGGTAATGGTGATGATGGTGATGATGATGATTATGATGACGTAGATGATGACGACACTGGCTACGATGATACTACCAACTGTGACGACGACGATGATGATGGTAATGATGATGGTGATATTGGCGTAGACGGTGTTGTGGCGGTTATGATGGGGGATGCTTACCTTTTTGTTGTTTTCAGTATACTGAGTGTAGTTTAGTCATGTTATTGTTTTCAGTATATTGAGTCGTGTTATTGATCTATACTGCTCATGTTGCACATATTGTGTCTGTTATAAAAACAACCATTACATTACCTGTCGGTGCATGGTCCAAAAACTGCGAAAGGTTCAATCAGTAGTAACCGGATCCCATTAGCAAATATTCTCAAATGGATAAATATACAACCGATTTAACAATGGAATATGTCAAACAGTCATTGTTTTCGTGACTCTTCTGACTGTTTATTGGCGCAAAGTCACTGTCTCTAGTTGAATCGACTGGTTCCAGCGTGCATGAGTCTACTTTCGTCTGCTTATCTTGGCGCGAGGTCAAGGTCTCTAGTTGAATCTAGATGAATGATGCTGCTGATGATAATGATGATGGTGATAATGATGATGGTGATGATGATGATGATGATTATGATGACGTAGACGATGACGACCATGATACTACCAAACGTGACGACGACGATGATGGTGGTAATTGTGTTATTGGCGTAGACGATGGCGGTTATAATGGGTGGTGCTTATATTTTTGTTATTTTCTGTATATTAAGTGTACTTTAGTCATGTTATTTATCTTTATTTATCATTACATTACGTGTTTGTTTTAATCTGTCGGTTCATGGTCCAAAAACTGCGAAAGGTTCAATCAGTAGTAACCGGGTCTTATTAGCAAATCTTTCAAACCAATCAAGGTCATATTATAAATGAGGAATCCTACGCCTAATTCTCAAATGGATAAATATGTACAACCGATGTACTATGGAATATGTCAAACAAGCATTACACGGACTAGAAGTCATGGCCGCACACAAGAATTTCGCTTCGCTGATCTCTACCACAGGTGTTTGTGTTTGTGGAATCTTAGTAGCGAGGGGTAGTGGATGCGAACAGACGAATGTCTTAAACTAACATTAGCTTGAAAAAGAATGCGGTTTTTGCTGCGATCTATTGACGTGTTCCACGGGTTTTCCTTCTGTTTATTTGATTAGGAAACGAATTGTATGATTTATTGAGTACTCGTTGTATTATCTGGTACTCGTGGCAACCGACCGAGAAATAATCAAACAAATGTTCGCAGAAAATAATAATATATGCCACCTTTTGTTTGAAAAATCGTCATCAATTTTCCTATATTTATATTCTGACGTGAGTAGGTAAGTGGGAAATGGATTTCCCCGACATATGCACTCATAAGATGATTTAGAAGGAAGGACGTACTTGACTAGTGGTCTGGACTAGACGCGGATTCTAACCCCGGCATACATTGCTAAAATCTGGAGCAGTTTTCAATCTTGATTTCAGTTGAGGGGTATCTCAATGTGTCCTACACCGATTTGCCATTTCGATAAGAACTGATATGTATTATGGATGTCCCAGTATAGCCGATATTGATTCGGTACCTGCTATTAGGATAGCATTCTGGTCGAGACACTGTGGCTGTTGGTTTGATCCCCAACATATATAGGCAAACCTATAGGGCCGATTTATTATCACACTTTTTCTATGTCTCGCGAACATCACATGGTGCCAATCAGATCTAAACTTCGCCCAATTCGATAAGGAATGAGAATGTGTTCGCGTAGTTGAATATGCACCTCATATGCTTTGCCCGTGATTGTGCACTTACATAAATCCGAAAAAAGAAAGTCAGTGCATATATTATAATGTTAACAGTAAGCAAACGTGGTTTATGTGCACTGCGCTGATCGAAGGACGAAATATAACCTATATGCGTCATGATTGAAACCCCTGTTCAGACTGATGAGCAAAGATGATATGCAACATCATACGAGACTATATATCTTATCCAGTTATTCAGAAAATAAACATAAGCTACAATTCAGAGACATTCCCGAAAACTTGAATGCGAGAACAGTACTAAAAATGTGACCTGTATCACATTAGATCATTCATATCACATGTTACATAGTTTACGTTACATCATGATCATTATAACGCAACTTCAATTGAGGTTTTTTCGCTGATGCATTTCATTACATTGGGGAATGATGCATCTGCACTTTAAACACACAGGCATGGTGACGGTGGTTTCGCACTCAAATCCCAGCCAAAATGTTCAACAGTGGAAATTTCATACATGAAACAACAACAGCAGCTAAAACTATTAATGTTTTCACGAGCATATTGACTAATATTGGTTCTACAGTTTATACTCCGGTTTTTGTCTATATACTCTATAGCGAACAATCGAATATACGGAGTTAATAGTACAGCGTTGTGGGACGTAGCGACATGGGTGGGGGGGGGGGGATCTCACTTCTTTGGTAAAGCAGTTAGAAATTAAATGCTTGAAAAAACATGATATCGAGAACTGCAGACCAAAATGATTATAATATTTTGATTTAATAACCAGTATTTATTGTGAAATGAGTTCTTTTTTTGTTTTGCCAAAAGTCGAAAATGTTCCTACTTTCGGTCAAATCTTTCGGTTCAAATGGCAATCCGTTGAGAAATTTCCAATCATAGGGATGCCATGTTGGACATTTCAAGCGGTACACCTTTAGGCCCCAGTATGAAAATTCCAATCGAAGTGGGTGCAAAAGGAATTTCTTGCCAATTTTGGGTCTGGTTAAAGGGGCGTCGTTAGAAATTCAAGTGGGACACCACCCCGCAAAAGAGACACTCTAGTCACGCCGCTTGTTAGACGGCGTCGGAGACATTTGATTAAGCACAACCTAAAAAAAACAGCATGTGTGTGTAAAATCAATGTTGTTTGCAGCATAAAGCATTAAAACTATTTTTTTAATTTAAGCGCCGATAATTACATAACTTCCATGACCAAAGGCCCGACGCTAATGACTGTCTTGCGTGTGAAACATGCGCACGGTAAATAACCCTATACCTTCTCGATGAAGTCACGACAAAATACCTGAGCAAATACGAGTCATCGAACTCACGGGTGCACAGTGGAAATATGAGCCTTTACTGCATGTGAGCCTTTACTGCATGCTGGGCCCTGGGTCCGAATAAACTCACTCATTCATCATCACAGTAAAACTTTCATTTCAACTTACACTTTCACGTACATCGCCGAAACTACCAAGCATCATTCGATTACGCGTCCATTTCTCACACACTTATTGATTTACCTTGTCTGGCGAGGGGGGGGGGGTCCACAGTGGCTCAGTCGGTAAGAGTCATAACAAATTACACTGTCAGAATTCCAGCGATGGCGGATCTTGTTCGATTCCTAACAGGCATGTATTTGTGATCCACGCAAATTTGGTATATCTGGCCAAGTTTCGATTTCTAAGTGTAGTGAGGTGATTTTCTAGGAGAATTAACCATCTGTGGGGTGTTTCAACTCATCATTGCTCACTGATATAACTGACAAAGCCAATACGAATGCAAAATAGATCTTCGATCTGGCCATTAATTACGTGTCATTGTTTGGACTAAAATAGATATAAGAAAATTTCCAACACAATTGAAAAGCTTGCGTTATCAGTTTGAAAATTCCAATTGAAGGGGTGGGGTGTGGAAATTTCGGTGTGGCTCAAGGGGTGCAGTTGGTAATTCCAAGGTGGACACGTACCCCCAATAGAGACTCTCTAGCCACGTCCCTGTATATAGTAGATAATCAACACTGTTCTGGAACATGATGACTGGAAGTCAATTCAAGTCATTCATGTTTCCCACTGTAATATCGTAATCCATGCGGATGCATGCCAGGTTTTAATTTATAATTTATACAACATCAAAGTTGAATGGGTATATACGATATATACGATACATTATAAACTGTCTGAATCTATAATCTAGTATATTTGGCTATAGGCGTGGATGTATTAAACTTTAAAATGACAGCCATTGAATCAATTTACCCCACTGCTTGACTTTCTAAACGACTCTTAGTGCATGTTGAGATGCGTGAATCACCCAGATGAATCTAACCTCAGTTGAGGGTGACGAATTCACTAAACTCGATCTTCCAGATAAAATATATTGCAACAAATAAAATAACAGTGTTGTCTGACAAACTATGGGACATATATTTACCTAAATAATTGCCATGTAATGATGGGTAATTATTAGTTGGGGTTAACAAAAATAGCCATCAGAAAAAAGATCCAACACATTTGGAACACTTGCATCATCAGTTGGAAAATTCCAATTGAAAGGGGGGGGTGGAATTTCTCAGACATGGAAATTTCGGTGTGGGTCAATGGGTGCAGTTGGTAATTCCAAGGTGGAGACCCCATAAAGGAGACTCTATCGCAACGTACCTGTATATAGTAGATAATCCACGCAGTTCTGGAACTTGATGACTCCGTGAAAGTCAGTCATACATGTGGCCCACTATCATATGGGCGCGAGTACTGGCAGTCCATGCTATCGCCACCCAAACTCCAGGCATAGTTATCTCCCATCGCTGCTCTGAGATACCACTGCCACAAGGACAATGGGTAAGGATTTCTTACGTGTTCTTAGTTCTTATGTTTTGGGATTAAAGTTGTCTATGAATGGCTCAGTTCATATTGTTCTTATATCAATACCGAAGGAATTACCATTATTGCAAACTTTTGGTGGTGAAAATAAGATAATAGTTGATTAAACATAGTTCCGACGATATGTAAAAATAGATATATCGGTCCGCAAAGTACCATCCTTGTGGCAGTGCTATATCGCAGTGCTAACGTAGAGGGCGATGCATGGAGTTTGATCGCCACCCTCGTCGAATCGGCTTACCGACGGAAAGTAGCGAGGATGTCCGATAATAGTCAACGCTGATGCAATTGTATATATCAATTTCAAACTCCGAGCTGCGAATTATCTACTTTAGTGGAATATTATCTCCGCTATCTCCAACACATCAAAGATACCAGGTTTTATAATTTACACAACATCAAAAGTTTCGTGGATATATACGATACTTCATAAACTATCAGAATAAGCGATTGTTTTGGAGGTTTTATAATTGCGGTACATACCACATTTAATGACTATAATCTAGCATATTTGACTATAGGCGTGGATGCTGTTAACTTTTAAATGACAGCCATTGAATCAATTTACCCACTATACTTGGTTTTCTAAACGACGCTTCGTGCACGTTGATATGCGTGAATCACCCGGATGAATCTAATCTCAGTTGAGGGTGATGAATTCGCTTAACTCCATCTTCCAATTTTGTATAGATAAGATATATTGTAACAAGAAAAATAACAGTGTTGGCTGCCAAACTTATGGGACAGATAGTTGCCGAAATAATTACCATGTAATGATGAGTATTTACACATATTTATCAGAGGTTTCAACGAACAATTATAGGTTTATTTTTGTTATAATGTGATACCCTACTTTTGTGAGCTAACTTCAGTTAATCCACTAGGCATAGCAAACGAGAGACAAATTCAATAGTTAAAATGTCTTTGGTACACTATTAACCCGGGTAATAGCAAGCACTATATATCGTTTTAGGGATAATTATTTAAGTTTCACACTACCGGATAAGATTTGAAGCGATGGTTATATTCCCATACCTATTATTCTGTTTCAACAATGAGTCTATATATAATTCGATGATATATAACGATAGTTAATCGGGTCTAGTCTATTAAACAGAAAACGAGCAGAATTTCTCAGAGCTCCAGTGCGTATCGTATCAGTTTGCCATGTAAATGGTCAATACACACTGAATCCACTTAGTAATCTTTCGTAATGATATATAAGTCTACGAATTTGGTTAAAATGTACAGATCAGAAATTGCCATTCAATATCAACACATTTTAATTTCCTACTTATAAATTGTAATCAACGAGTGACCAAATGTTTCTTGGTGGGAAGACGATGAGCCAAATTTTATTATTGAACAATACGATTCCGACTGATAGGGAAAAAAACTAAAAAAAAGACTGTTTCTTCCCTCAGAAAAATTAACCCACGTAGAACCAACTTATCCTTGTTCAGTATCCACCAGTCGGTACTCAAATGAAGAACCAATTGGCTCTTGACCTCATGAAGAACCAGTTGGTTCTTCAATTTGGTTCCGCCTGTTAGAACCACCCACGTAGAATCATTTAGTTGCACGCATTTCTCAGAGTGTATACGGATTTCTCGATCTTGAACCCACCGGAACCTCCACCAGGCGATACCCAAAATGAAGAACCAATTGGCTCTAGACGTCACGAAAAAGCAGTTGGATTTTCAATATGGTTCCGCCTGTTGAAACCCATGTATAATCATTTGGTTACGCGTATTTCTAAAAGTGTATTCTGACACCTCGATCTTGAACGCACTGGAACCGAGGGGGAAATCAATTCTTTCATTTTATTTCCTTTGCCAATTTAGCTGAGAAGAGACAGCCCATCACGAATCCTTCTCAATCAGCATGTGTACTCACACATCTCAAGGCCAAGTCAATGCACCATACTCGGTAAATTTTAAAGTCGTTTGTTCTTTTTATCCACCTAGTATCCTTATCAAATACCGCAAATGCAAACTTGCCCCCTACCGGTAAACGCACAAAGCACACATTGTCAATAAAGGAAAGTTTTGTTCGGCTCTATCTGTCAATAAATGACTTACTAACGAGCATAAATTGCAGTATACATGCTAACATGAAATTAATAACCTCGTCACAAGAACACATATTCTAGGATGTGTAAAATGTACTCAATTTTCCCGGTCGTCGGTTTTTATCAACTATAAAATATACACATCGCCTTCAAGGCATTCATGCCCTGTTAAATACTGCGTGCTGTTCTTTATTGTTGTATGGTAGCTATAAATTATACTCCTTTCAATATACATTTGCTGATTATAGAGGTTAAGATCTAAATCAAGTGGCATGTTTTCAAATACACTGATAAAAGCAACAAACAATCTGGATTTGCTGATAAAGCCATTTAGTTGTATCTTTTGTATCTATGGCTGTTATACACGCTACTCGATAACTTTCTCTGAGAGATTTTCGTTATCATTAAACTTGAATGTGAATTCGACAGCATAAGGTCACTTAAGTCAGCGGATTAACGACAACCTGGGCGACTATAGGGTCAAGTAGTATCACTTAAAGACATATATAGTATCTGCTGATTCCAAATGTGAAGTTAAACTGTTATGAGTGTTATATATCACTGGAAAGATAATTAAAAATCAGTCAGAAAAATTAAGTTCATTCTTAAATGAAGTCGATAAATCTTATATTTGTATATATGACATTTTTTAAATTCCCGCTTCAGATTTTAAGTGAAGTTGCAGTCTTTTTAAAGCGATATTTGACAACCAATCACTTATATATGTCGGTCATTTAATTAATTCAGACATCTTATGTGATACCCATCTAAATACTCAGCAATATATTTATTAAGTTCCCTTTTCTGATTTAAAGCAAAGGCATGCATAGTCTTTTAAAACCGATAACTAACCACTTATGTATGTCGGTAAATATAATTAATTTAGACATATTATGTTAAATATTACAAATTTAAAGGAGTACTGTACACTAAATCCGATAATTTATGGGACCATCTCCTTTCATAAATTCAATTTCACTATCATGTTGTTTTCACCGTTCATAGAGCACATGAGTATATTTTGCACTAACACAAGGCTCAAATTCATTCATTTGTTGCATATATTCTGTTGATTATAACAGCAGATAGTTCCATAAATGGCCGGATTTAGTGTATAGTACCCCTTTAAGTCGTCGAATCATTATTGCTGTACCATCACAAAGAACGTGGAAATATCCATGTTTCTAAATCCTAAAACGTTCTTAAATTTTGTATTTTAAACATTTTGATAACGATATAATATGTGACCCGCCATATCAAATCCAGTCGGAAGTCGGGATTTTTGTACCCTGTGCCAATGCATTCTCTTATATATGCGAGTCGACCATAGGTCGCCTCGCATATATAAGAGAATGCATTGGCCTAACAATTATTTACAATTTTAATAATTTTTTCTTGTATTCTTTAACAATTTTATAATTTCTCCCATACATAGCCCCAGACAAACATGAGCAGGCGACACTCTTCTATATGCTTCTATATATGTGTGGGGCTCCCTGCAGGGTAATGGATGTTTTTTATGTCCAAAAAATTGTAAGAAATATTTATTTAAAAAAAATGATAAAAAATTGTTAGGCCAATGCATTCTCTTATATATGCGAGGCGACCTATATGGTCGACTCGCATATATAAGAGAATGCATTGGCACAGGGTAAACAAATCCCGACTTCCGACTGGATTTGATATGGCGGGTCACATATAAGCTATTAAACTGAATTTGTGACATAATCAATTATACAGATAAACCGATCCAAGCTGCACAACAGAGTTCAGTCCCCTCGCTACGCTATATCTGACCGCTGCCTGTATGTGTATTTAAAAATAATTAAATCTAACATTTTTATTGAAGTGTTTTGTCAGTTACAATTAATTCTGGCTTGATCTAGACAATTTTCAAATGAATATGGACAGTTCAGTTTCCCAGAATAATGCAGAATGAATTGTAACCTACAAAACACTTCAATAAAAATGTCCTTATGTTTCTATTGTAAAAATAAACGCTAATTCCCCAGAACGACTCCACCTTCTTACAGTACCAAAATCAGCACTACCAAATTATTTATAGGTCTACCGAAGCAAACACATTTGAAGTAATGGCCACTCATACTGAGTCCATGCCTCCGTAAATATGATATGTATAGGTTAATGTCATATTTGATTGTCAAAAAAATGAAGCCGAAAACAATGTTAAATTTATTCTATGTTGTTGTTTTGTTGTTGTAACTGGAGGTCTGGCACTATGACTCTATATTTAAAATGACGCCTTTTTTATTACGTAGCATACTGTCTACCAAACGAGAGAAATTACCTTATTTGGAATGAATTATCTTCGAATAGGCTCCCACAAGGAGCATAATACATAGAGGATATCTATATATATATAGTGTTTTTCAGTGGATACCGAAATTTATAATAAACATTCTTATCGCTCCCAGACTTTCAAATATAGGGCCTGCAATTTTAAGCAATCTTAACCCTTTCTTCTACATGTATAATGAACCGATTTTCCATTCACATATAAAGAATACATTGGAATTTTACTATTCATTTAGAGGGAAGTTCAGGTACAATAAAAGCAGACGACAGACAGACGAGAAGATAATAAGTGCAGATGGATTTCTATCAATTTTCTATCAGTTCAGAAAATAAGTTCAACAAACGACCTATGGTCATTTTTTGAACTTATTATCTGAACATTTCCTAATGAAACTACACGTAAATGAGTATTTAGTGTAGCAAGTGTTAACCTATGAGTTCAAATAGTAAGCTATATTTCTATATTATATCATTTCTATATCATATCATATCATATCATATCATATCACACATTTCTTGTATAGCGAACATATTTCCGAGGTTTCAAGGCGCTTGTCAACATTAAAATAAATTAACAAATTCCATAATTTACAGTTCAAACATGCGATAATTATATAGCCCTCATTGAAAGCTGGTTCATTAGTTCCACGCCCAATAATATTACGTGAATAAATGAGTTTTGAAAACACCTTTAAATTCATAATATCCAGGACAGCTGCGGATGATCAACGGTAGAGCATTCCAGAGAGTCGGTCCGGCTATGGAAAACGATGTCACAGAAACTACTGTCAACCTTCGGGTACTCTAAGATCATTAACCCTTTACTCAACAGAAGGGCCCTGTGCCAATGCATTCTCTTATATATGCGAGTCGACCATAGGTCGCCTCGCATATATAAGAGAATGCATTGGCGGATTAACGACAACCTGGGCGACTATAGGGTCAAGTAGTATCACTTAAAGACATATATAGTATCTGCTGATTCCAAATGTGAAGTTAAACTGTTATGAGTGTTATATATCACTGGAAAGATAATTAAAAATCAGTCAGAAAAATTAAGTTCATTCTTAAATGAAGTCGATAAATCTTATATTTGTATATATGACATTTTTTAAATTCCCGCTTCAGATTTTAAGTGAAGTTGCAGTCTTTTTAAAGCGATATTTGACAACCAATCACTTATATATGTCGGTCATTTAATTAATTCAGACATCTTATGTGATACCCATCTAAATACTCAGCAATATATTTATTAAGTTCCCTTTTCTGATTTAAAGCAAAGGCATGCATAGTCTTTTAAAACCGATAACTAACCACTTATGTATGTCGGTAAATATAATTAATTTAGACATATTATGTTAAATATTACAAATTTAAAGGAGTACTGTACACTAAATCCGATAATTTATGGGACCATCTCCTTTCATAAATTCAATTTCACTATCATGTTGTTTTCACCGTTCATAGAGCACATGAGTATATTTTGCACTAACACAAGGCTCAAATTCATTCATTTGTTGCATATATTCTGTTGATTATAACAGCAGATAGTTCCATAAATGGCCGGATTTAGTGTATAGTACCCCTTTAAGTCGTCGAATCATTATTGCTGTACCATCACAAAGAACGTGGAAATATCCATGTTTCTAAATCCTAAAACGTTCTTAAATTTTGTATTTTAAACATTTTGATAACGATATAATATGTGACCCGCCATATCAAATCCAGTCGGAAGTCGGGATTTTTGTACCCTGTGCCAATGCATTCTCTTATATATGCGAGTCGACCATAGGTCGCCTCGCATATATAAGAGAATGCATTGGCCTAACAATTATTTACAATTTTAATAATTTTTTCTTGTATTCTTTAACAATTTTATAATTTCTCCCATACATAGCCCCAGACAAACATGAGCAGGCGACACTCTTCTATATGCTTCTATATATGTGTGGGGCTCCCTGCAGGGTAATGGATGTTTTTTATGTCCAAAAAATTGTAATAAATATTTATTTAAAAAAAATGATAAAAAATTGTTAGGCCAATGCATTCTCTTATATATGCGAGGCGACCTATATGGTCGACTCGCATATATAAGAGAATGCATTGGCACAGGGTAAACAAATCCCGACTTCCGACTGGATTTGATATGGCGGGTCACATATAAGCTATTAAACTGAATTTGTGACATAATCAATTATACAGATAAACCGATCCAAGCTGCACAACAGAGTTCAGTCCCCTCGCTACGCTATATCTGACCGCTGCCTGTGTGTGTATTTAAAAAAAATTAAATCTAACATTTTTATTGAAGTGTTTTGTCAGTTACAATTCATTCTGGCTTGATCTAGACAATTTTCAAATGAATATGGACAGTTCAGTTTCTCAGAATAATGCAGAATGAATTGTAACCTACAAAACACTTCAATAAAAATGTCCTTATGTTTCTATTGTAAAAATAAACGCTAATTCCCCAGAACGACTCCACCTTCTTACAGTACCAAAATCAGCACTACCAAATTATTTATAGGTCTACCGAAGCAAACACATTTGAAGTAATGGCCACTCATACTATGATATGTATAGGTTAATGTCATATTTGATTGTCAAAAAAATGAAGCCGAAAACAATGTTAAATTTATTCTATGTTGTTGTTTTGTTGTTGTAACTGGAGGTCTGGCACTATGACTCTATATTTAAAATGACCCCTTTTTTTATTACGTAGCATACTGTCTACCAAACGAGAGAAATTACCTTATTTGGAATGAATAATCTTCGAATAGGCTCCCACAAGGAGCATAATACATAGAGGATATCTATATATATATAGTGTTTTTCAGTGGATACCGAAATTTATAATAAACATTCTTATCGCTCCCAGACTTTCAAATATAGGGCCTGCAATTTTAAGCAATCTTAACCCTTTCTTCTACATGTATAATGAACCGATTTTCCATTCACATATAAAGAATACATTGGAATTTTACTATTCATTTAGAGGGAAGTTCAGGTACAATAAAAGCAGACGACAGACAGACGAGAAGATAATAAGTGCAGATGGATTTCTATCAATTTTCTATCAGTTCAGAAAATAAGTTCAACAAACGACCTATGGTCATTTTTTGAACTTATTATCTGAACATTTCCTAATGAAACTACACGTAAATGAGTATTTAGTGTAGCAAGTGTTAACCTATGAGTTCAAATAGTAAGCTATATTTCTATATTATATCATTTCTATATCATATCATATCATATCATATCATATCACACATTTCTTGTATAGCGAACATATTTCCGAGGTTTCAAGGCGCTTGTCAACATTAAAATAAATTAACAAATTCCATAATTTACAGTTCAAACATGCGATAATTATATAGCCCTCATTGAAAGCTGGTTCATTAGTTCCACGCCCAATAATATTACGTGAATAAATGAGTTTTGAAAACACCTTTAAATTCATAATATCCAGGACAGCTGCGGATGATCAACGGTAGAGCATTGCAGAGAGTCGGTCCGGCTATGGAAAACGATGTCACAGAAACTACTGTCAACCTTCGGGTACTCTAAGATCATTAACCCTTTACCCAACAGAAGGGCCCTGTGCCAATGCATTCTCTTATATATGCGAGTCGACCATAGGTCGCCTCGCATATATAAGAGAATGCATTGGCTTAACACATTAAAAATTATAAAATTGTTAAAGAATGTAAGAAAAAATGGTAAAAAGTGTTAAAAAAAGATTTTTTTTAGGCCAATGCATTCTCTTATATATGCTCGGCGACCTATGGTCGACTCGCATATATAAGAGAATGCATTGGCACAGGGCATAACTGTAACTATCACAATGTGGTCAATGAGCCGGTTCCAATGATACCCATATTTGTATGGTTATATTGAGACAGACCGAAGATATTTTAGGCTGTTGAAGCTTTATTTGGCCGGTTTGTTGGGTAAAGGGTTAAGTCCTCGGATCTGAGACGTCTGGGTGGTACATATGCACATATCTTATTATTGAAGTATTGTTGTGCACAGTTTTTTGATGACTCGTAAGTCATTGTGACCACCCAATTTCTGACAAATATAGAATACTAACTATAGCTATAATGATCAGTGTTGGTGTGAGTGCGATATTTAATTCAAAACAACGTTTCTATTTATCTTTTCAGGTAAGTTGACTATATGTTCACAGAGTTACGGATGTGTCACGCCAGCCAGTTTGGTGATGTATACATTATACACTTCTATACTACTTCGGCTGTGGTTGTTTTCTGCGGAGTTCAGGTAGTATTTTTTATCTGTGACGATACAATCTCGGCACTGTGTGGTTTAGTCTACGCGGAGAACAATGAACCATAATCGACGTCCCTGCTTTTATATAGACCCCCCCCCCCCAGCAAAAAAAAAGTACGCCCTAAAATAACACCCGATTGGCTGGATCGTCGTCGAACCCTCTATCTTCGTGTTCTCCACCGTTTGAGTAGTTGTTTTCCTCCTTAGACTATACAATATCGGTTCTATGCAGCGCTGCCCATATGCAGAACAAGGGAATGAGACAATCAAGCTACACCCCCTTACATAATAAACTAATCAACCCCAACTATATAGCATGAACAATGTACAACCCGCGGCCATTTTGTTAGCAAGAGTTCGATTAGGGATGTCCAGACAAACGAAAATATAATAATGCTCAGAAAATAAGTTCAACAAACGACCTATGGTCATTTGTTGAACTTATTATCTGAACATTTCCGAAGGAAACCACTCGTCAATGAGTGTTTAGTAAAAAAGGGGTTCAAGTGCGTAATGTGATATACTACAACCAGCTTATATTAATGTAACATAACGAAGTGCACCATTATCCCAACATCACTCTTAACGATGAAAACCAATCGCCCCTTCAGACACACTCGAGAACGTCGCTGTCAATCTCCGAAATGGCATGATCCAGTCGAGTGATATGTCAGGAACCATGCTGTCATGTACAGGGTGCGAAAATCTCCACCTTAAGCGATTTGGTCCTGTTATATTCAAATTAAACGGCCTGTCGTACACACTTGCTCTCATAGAAACTCACTAATCACAGTACTTAGCCACAGCAAGGCACACGTAATCTGTGAAGTGTGTGAACCCATCATTGCACGCGGTACTTATGTGCGAGTGAGAGAGAAGATTGGGTGGAGTAGAGATTTGAAAGAGATGAACAGAGATAGTGCACGACAGATATATAAAGAGCGGAGAGAGATGGGATGAAATGAGAGAGGTTGAGAGTAAGAGAAAGAGAGAAAGCGAGAGGTGGAGCGGGGAGATTGAGGGGTAAGGATGGGAGATGAGTGAGAGAAGAAATTAAGAGAGAGTGAGAGCGAGGGAGAGGCAGGGAGAGAAGAGATTAAGATAGATAGAGAGGGCGTGAAGTGATTAAGAGAGAGAGGGAGAGAGAGAGAGAGAGAGAGAAGAGAAGAGAGAGAGAGCGAGAGACTGTGGATTCATAGACATCTTGATGTTTTCGCTATAAAATGAAAATAATAAGAGTATTTTAGTAACATATACATGTATCCATCATTTAATTATTAAGGAAATAAGACAGTCTCAGTAAGTCAGACACACAGTCAGGCCATTGTAAAGGACAATGAGTTAATCAACACTCTGATTGTTAATTAGAGTCATAAACATAATTAGCCTTTGTGGCCACCAGCTTACTGGTGACACAATGCCTCCACTAGACAATGCTAATTAGGGGATTAGTGAGGCAGATATTTGTCCCCACTTTGTCATTCAGTTGAAAATTAGAAGGGACAAGAAACAATACATATACCAATACCACCATACGACTGAAGTAATATGCCAATGGAATTAAACAATACCAATAAATAGAAATGGAAACTTACCTTCAAATGTGTCACAAAATTGGAGGTAACTTTTTTGGAACCGGAGATTGTAGTTGGGCAAAGTTTGCACTTCGCTTTCATAAGACACGATGTGTCTTTCTGCAATTCAAAATGCAGCTTAATGCTTTCAGATTTTTTTTGTAGACATGTTGATAGCATTAGTAATGGTTGGTGTGAATTTCTACCATAGCATATATAACATATCAGATTGAGATAATGAAAAATTATGATAAGACTGATCTATTATAATGATCTATTGTCAATTATTTGAAGTTGGTTTCTCATTGTATTTATCAAAACAAGCCTTCTACCTCAATGCTTAAGCAAACAAAGAGGAGGTGTTAACAGAATTCACCATTGAGACACAGTGGATTAAAACTCAGTGTTGGGAGAACATAGTGATAGCCAGTCACCAGTCTTATACTTTGAAATTTGGAAAAGAACATTTGAAGAAACCATTGGATGAATCATGAAAGAGTACTTTGAGAAGAAACAAGTACCTGTGATTTTGAAGTAATTGAAATTAGACCCTAATTACAATTACAATTACATCCTAACCAATTACAATTGCAATTACATGTAATTGAGAATAAACTCAATTACCAATTACATGCAATTACTTGAAAAAATGTAATTAATTACAGTCAATTACAATTACAAATTACAATTACCCCATCCCTGGACATGGGTGGAGGGGATGAGCATATAATCTGAATTATGGATTTGAATATAATTCACCACTGTTCCCGCATTTACAAACTTGACATGAAACATGCTAAGGTTTCAAAGGTTTACATACCACGCCGAGGCGAGTTAGTTCAACTTCAAGGCACGGCGTGTGTAATTTGTTTTATGGGTGTAATTTGTTTTATGGGTGTAATTTGTTTTATGTGTGTAATTTGTTTTATGTGTGTAATTTGTTTTATGTGTGTCATTTTCGTAAAAGAATATATCACTGCACTTGCTCGACACTACGGCGCTGTAATCCATCTTTTACTTTTAAGATAAGCCATGGTGTGTGTAACGTGGGTGAACATACGAAAGTTCATTGCATAAACAAGACACAAACATGTGTACTGCCAAGGATCCTACTTTAAACTTGTGCGCCGACTATCCCAACATATTGTGGATATCATGTGTATGAGGCCAATTTCACATTTACACACCAAACAATACTCCAAACCTAATAGGCCTTATTTGTGTTCTAGAAACTGTTTTAAATTATTAGAGTAACATAAGAATAGGTTCTTCGCAACTATAGAACCACTTGGTTACCATAGAACAACTTGGTTACCATAGAACCACTTGGTTACCATAGAACAACTTTGTTACCGTAGAACCACTTGGTTACAATAGAACCACTTGGTTACCATAGGACCACTTGGTTACCATAGAACCATTTGGATACCATAGAACCACTTGGTTACCATAGAACCACTTGGTTACCATAGAACCCTTTGGATCTACACCGCATTTAACGTTCAAGCAAACAAAGACCCAAATTCACAACCGTTAAACTTGGAATCAGATCCTTTTAACAAACTGGTTCTTGGTCCACAAAGAACCAAAATTAGACATATTAGGTTCTATGATTTATTTCAGCCATAAAAGGGTACTGTACACTAAATCCGGCCATTCATGGGAATCTCATTTTTCTCTCAACATATAATATATGCAACAAATGAATGAATTTAAGCCATGGATTATTGCAAAATACACTCGTGTGCTCTATGAACGATACAAACAACATGATAATTATAATGAAAATGAGTTTATGCCTTCTATATTCTGTTGAGTTTAAAAGGGGATGGTCCCCATAAATGGCCGAATTTAGTACCCCTTTAAATGTTGACAAAGGTAGGAAAACATTCGACTGTTGGCCTAAAACGACATATTTTACACACAATATTTGTTTAATTCTTTCTATACCAAATAATCATTGGCGAGTAGTAATCCCTTAGGAAATATTCAGATAATAAGTTTAACAAACGCACATAGGATCTTATTATCTGAACATTTCCCTCCAATAAATAAGATTCCTTTTGTACTTTTGTTATCTGGTGTCTACATATTTTTCCTGGACTCCCCTCCAGATGAGACAATTCCAATGTATACTTTTATAACTGAGTGGGAAAATACATTCAGAAAAGAAAGGCTTAGCAATGAAACTATCCGATTCACAGCAATCTTATTCAGTTTTGGCATCGAGTTTCCAACCGTTGAGAAATTATAGACCCCAACTTCGCTTCAGCCACATACCTGAGTAAATCATAAAATGAATGACTTGAAGGTCGATTGGGTCATTGGACTTTTACCACAGAGTAATAAAACAAAGTGTGTTTGGGATTCACACGAACTTTGTATGATTACTCTGCCGGTCAAAACCAATGGACGCCATTCGATCTGATAGTCATTTCTTATAATCGTATACCAGTATTACATATTTGTTCAAATTACAACACAGTCTCCCAATAACACGCAGCTTGAAGTGACGTAGGTGGTTGATCGCTTTTTGTGAAGTGGACACCACGCATCGAACGGGTGAACACGCTCGGCTTGGAGTGACTTAGGTGTTCGTTGCTTTTTATGAAGTTGTCGACTTCAGTTATTGCCCGAAGAACGTCGGAAACATTCGTGTAACCGTATCGCGATGTGTACTGATTCTTAAGGAAGCTAATTGTGTGAATGCAGAGGGTGTGTGATTATATACATGTATTACCAACGACAACCATACAGCATATCATCCGCACAGTTGGTACATGTCTTCTAAATGACATTATATTTTTTAATTATGGTGATGCATATTTTATTGCGAAATGCATATCTAAGCATTTTTTTATAACCAGTCGGTTGTGCTTAATCTGAGAACCAATTAAAGTTCGTTTAAGAGCGTTGTGTTCTTGCTTAAATGATTTTATAATTATTTCCGTTGTATTCTTTTAGACATCATTCGGTGTGTGTGTTTTTTTAGTTATATGTGGCACTGTGATAAAACGTTTGTTGCACCGTGCACAGGGAGTGCACTGGGTTCATGAAATATGCCTAATTGTCCCTGACTGGATATATATCCAGTCTGGTACACTATAGTATACATATGCCACAAACGATAACCATCCAAACATACCACTCAGACATCACATACACGGTCATTTAGTGTATAGCAATTTCTTCGAAATTACACATTTCCCCCCTTTTTTCAATTTAATTGACGCATTTAGCGCTGCATAGCTAAGCATTATTTGAAGCCAAACGACAGATACCATGTTTCAATAATTCATAATTACTCTCATCACATATGTTATAAGAGAGAATACATGTCACGTACCAGTATTCAACAATACATAATCAAGTGATTGGCATACATACTCATATAAGGTAAATAAGAATGCAACAATATACGGTTTTGGATGTTACACTACACACACATGCATATATATAATCAGCTTAGTTGCCCACCCGCCGATGCACTCCGGGTCATTGTAGACTATAACAAGTTTGAGGTCATAGCCAGGGGTAGTTGATGGCTGTAGCCCCCCCCCCAATGCAAAACGTTTTGAAAGATAAAAATTCGGGCAATTTTTTAGCAAATATAAGATATTTTCGGTCAAATTCAGGCAATTTGAATGCTATTTCAGAGGGGAATTGTGGTGTTTGAGGTGGTTGGAATTGCGCCGTTGCTTTCTTAACAAATATCGGGAAATTATTGTTGGTTTCTTCTTCGTGTGTATTGAACAACTAAATCAACTGACCAGTTGAGCAATTGAGTACAGGGCGATCATCACTGATGTTGCTTAGTCGATTAACCATAAGTTCGTTGAAGTACAGTACCAGTCAAAAGAAGTGGTATATTATATTGCAAGTGGAGACGCTTATAAGCGCGATATATTATTGCATATTTTCCGCTTAATATCGCAATATTTCGCGCTTAATATTGCGACATCTTGCGCTCAAAATGGTGACAATTAAAGCAAATTATTGCTTCTTCTATATCTTTTATTGCATAAATAGAGACAATGTTTTAGATTTGTATATAATTATAGTTGTAAATGCTATATGTACACTATATGTACACTATATGCACAGTATTTATCTAATATAAATATAACACTATCGGGTCTGAAATATTTCGCCCTTAATATCGCAATATTTAGCGCTCAATATCGCAATAATAAGCGCGACATATTTTTGGTATTGTGCTATAATCGCGCCTTTTTAGAAATTAAGCGCGCTCAATATCGCAATAAAGGCGCGCCTCAATATACTAATTCTTCTGACTGGTACTGTATATTTCCGTTGTATTGTGTTAGACATCTTTTTGAGATTATGTTAGTTTTTGACATTAACGCTGTGACAGGGGGTGTCGGTTTCATGAAATATATGTCGAACCGTCCCTAACTGGACCGAAATCAGTCTTACATGTGTATATATACAGTCAGTCTTGTAAACGTACGGTCAAAGTCACATGGCGTTACGTTAATCGCTTCTATTTGACACTTTTATCTTGGGACTATAATAACAGTGAGTTCTGATTGGCTCTACTGATGTGAAATCCCGCGGTTCGGGAAATAGAAAGTCCAAGACAAGTAATCAGACCCACTATTTATATGTGAATCTGTATATTACACTGGTGTAAATGTTTCTCATAGGCTTCAGTGCAAACGTTTAAGCGTATACTGTTTACAATATAAATCCTAGGTCCAACATATTCTTTAAATCTGAAAGATTGACATTTGCGGAAACTTTTTATGCAAAAAATTCATGTCCGTCTAGCAGGGAATTCGCCTTTAAATCTTGTGTTTTCGCAACTAATGTCAGAACCGCACTAAAAAATAATGTTATATTTTAGACCACACAACAAAATTTAAACATCACTACAAAGGATTAATTCCGGGTCCAATGGCTATTTTACCAATGGGAAGTCATAGGGAAGAGGTGTGATGATTTTTTTTAATGCAAAAACACACACGGCTATTGACCAATCAGGGCCCATTGTCTATATTATTCTATCCTATATTCTCAGCCGCTAGATGGCACTCCAAACCGTATTTACACTAGTGTAACCTAAATGTAACTTAGACTGACTCGAGCTTGCTTAAATTTTACGAAAACCCCGTACCAATGCATTCTCTTGTATACGCGAGTATCCGATGGAGCGCCTCGCATATATAAATGAATACATTGGCCTAACACTATTTACCTTAATCCCGCGTAAGCCAGTCCAGTGCATTATCGTATATACGTGAGGATCCCTATGGAAGACTGGCATATATAAGAGAATGCACTGGCATAGGGTCTTTAATGCTGCACCAGCGCGCAGCTCCCGCCATGAAAGGGCTAAATGCTTGAGGATGTCTTACAAATAACATTATTTTTTCAATCTTATAGTTATGCTTTTACCACAATGCATATCTAAGCATTTTTTGCAGCCAAGCCACTGGTACCTTTTGAGCAGATGGGTATAAGACTATCACCACTGCATGGTGGGGCTTAATCGATGAACCAAAAGTTAGTTTTGGGAGCGTACCATTGTATTTATGCTTATATAATTATTCTAATGTTTTACACATCTCTTTTGTTGTTGTCTTATTGATTTATGGCACGTTCACAAAGCTCTGGCTACAAGGAGGGTGTTTGCACTGGTTTCATTAACTGTATGTCGACTCGCACCGACCCGGGCAGACCTCCAGTCATATATACGGTACGTTCAAAGTGTATAACGCCAAGAACGCCATCAATCCCTTTCTGTACGGATTGGATTTTCACATTCAGTTATAAAAGTATACATACGCATCTTTGTCATCGCCTGATTAGACTAAACATGGGCGTATTTATGCTAGAGGTTTGAGTTTTAATTAATCCTTCTATACTATAGATGGATTCCGTCATTTAGTTATAAAAGTATACAATGGAACGGTATATTATTCATTGAAGGGATGTTTAGGTAATATAAGAAAACGCCAGATAGGAGAAATGATAATACAAGTGCAGAAGGATTCATATTCATTGGAGGGAAATGTTCAGATAATAAGTTCAATAAACGATGGTCGTTTATTGAACTTATTATCTGAACATTTCCTAAGGAACTACTCACCATTGGGTATTTAGTATAGAAAGGTTTAGGTAGATATAATCTGTGTAGCATTATACAAGTGTCTATCACCCGATGAAGAATATACTCTGAAGTCGAAAGCTTGCATATGCAATATGTCTTAAATGAACCAACACCACCTTATTTTACTAGCTTCCAGTATATAACACTAATAACATGTACGTCATCTTCATATTCATATTCACTAGTAGCTGTTTTCCAGAGGGGCTCCCATAAGTTGTGCCCCGATTCCCTGTGCACATCACATCTGAATGTACTCTTAAACTGTTATGCAATCAAAGCATACTTGGGTCATTATAACTAAAGTTATGTGCAACTCAAAGGTGTTATTCATTCTCCAACTATCCATCACATACCTACACCGATGAATCATATATGTACGGTATGTATTCATATATACTTGAAACGTTGGACGTTCCATATATACGGTCATTTGGTGCATGAGAATGTCTTCGAAATGACATTGTTTACAATTGAATCGGTGCATTGCAGCAATTCGAAAACAAGCACTATGTGCAACCAAGCGACTTGTATACCTGTTAAGCAGATGGGGGCATAAGACAATCATCACTGGTGTAGTGGTGGTGGTGGTGCTTAATCGATGAACCAAAAGTGGCTCCTTGATTCTCTAACGCTTGAGGGAGGTGTCATAGCATTATTCAATTACTTAACATCTTGAGAAAAAATAATTTTTGAGTGTTATCGCAAACTACCAAGAGGAGTCAGCTGTTCTTCGGATGACTAATTACAGGAACACAGCTTGAATAGCCCAGTGAAAAGAAAACATGCCGTGATTTTACGCGATATATGCCATGTTGAAATGAATTTGGCAAAGTAACAAACGTCTGTAAATATACTTGTAACAGCGCTGCATTGACGAGAAATGAAGAAATAACCATAAAATGTTGATCAAGCATTTTGGAAATAGCGTAATTGGTATTTGAAGCCAAGGACGACGCGAATGGATGTCGGTGGATAACCTTGAGACAATTGCAGTATGTAAGGTGCAGGGGTTTGGTGTGCCCCACCCCGCCGATAGGGTATATTATATTGGTATAGATCATGCCATGATCAGCTACATTGAATTACATTATTAAGGAACAGATGATAATAACTAAGAAATATTTTCCCCGCGTTATATTTTCAACTTTATAAGGCTCCCTGTAAAAACTTAAAAAAGTTCCAAGGTTTTGTACTGGCGGAATATGATCTCTACGGGCCTTAGCCAGAGTAGAGATTCATGGCATGATATAATATTGGTAGAGATGCGTATATATTAGTGAAACGGATTTCGTATATTTTATTCAGAATATACTATGCAATGCGAGTGCGGTGGATCACTGGGGATATACGGGTGGTCCAAACTCCTTGCCATCGACTGACACCCCAATCAGGCCCGTAACTCACCCAAAATGTTAGGGGGTGTCAAAAGACATTCTCATTCCCCAAATAACCGTGTGGAATGTCCGATGTTTCAAGTATATGAATACATGCAGCATATGTTATTCAGGTTTGTGATGGATAGTTGGAGAATGAACAACCCCTTTGAGACCTATTGAATATATATGCAAGCTTTCGACTTCAGAGTGTAGTCTTCATCGGGTGACATACAGTACAGCGTATCTTTGACCGAATTGCCCGACGTTATATAATTCAGGACATACTGCATGAAGACAAATATCGAAGACAAAATACCACATCACAGTGAGGATGTAAATCAATGTGTACTCACCACAGATAATGTGGGAAAAGTGTTTGCATGTTGTGCCCCTTGCCATTCAGTGCGTCCGCCACCCACGACGCAATGATTTTACTGGTAGCTAAAGCTATGAAAGCTAGGCCACCACACATGCACTTGAGCAACAAGCTTACCAATCGGACTCGCAAGCAATATTGCTCACTATAGTCAAGGTTTGTCGCAGACTTGAGCAATCCCGCTTAGCTATCTGAGCTATGACTTATTAGCTAGCAACATTCTGGCACTGGCAGTTTCAAATTTTCAGTTCATAACTGAACTATTCATTTTGGAATAAATTAAATTTACGCATATGTCATGTGCACATACTGCATCTATTATTTATTTAATCGCCGTTCTTCCATTTCACGATTTTAAAAGGATTTCGCTGCCAAATTTCAATTATGAGATCTTAACTTACTTATTCTTCGGCGGGTGTGAGGGGCAGCCATTTTGTCCAAGTCAAATTACACGGAAGTGTAATTTTAATGGACTGACTGGAGAAAAAAATAATATATATAGCATACGTTTCTACCACTCTTGTCATAGCAATCTTGTTCGCGTACGCCGCACACTTGAGCAATCGGGTTGGCGAGTCGACAGACTATCAAACATGTTTGATGTGCGAGTCTGATTGCTCAGAAGAAACACCCCGCGCTGACCAGGAACACTATTGCTCAGAGCAGGATTGCGAGCTCGATTGCTTGAGTGTGCGGGAGAGGGGGGGGGGGGGGCTTAAAATCAAACAGATGTGAGCGTAAAAAGACACAGCAAGTGATTTCAATATATAATTTAGGTGTTTCAACGACCTCTCTATATTATAACAAACAATTTGCCGTACAGAACAATTGGTATCGCCACTTGTTGCATTCCGACATTAGGAATCAATCAACGATTCAAGAGCTGCATGTATTCCATGTCCAATGGCATGCAATGGCATTCGTAAGAATCAAACGCTTACAAGTGAATAAACATCAAAGGAATGTCATCGTCCGAAAATATCATTTCTACTTTTGTCTTGGCATTCATGAGATAAGGGTAAGAAAAAAATGGCGTCTATATCGAATATGCATATCGATGAGCCGTACACTTCATAATCTTTCCAAAATAAACCGTTTCACCGCCACAATATCATATCGGTTACGGCTTGCACCAATGGTGTAGATCGCGTGTACTCTCTGGTCGGGTACTCACATGTCAAAGGTGCTAACTTACAATCAGAAGGTGTCGATGCCAGGAAAGATAGCAGAATATAGCAGAGTTTATATCAGTTCGATTCCTGATTGGGATCACGGTGAGACTAGCTGTCTGAGCGGCGAAACTAAACTATGGGGCTGGCAATAAGATTACCCGACATGGTGTGCTTGACTGTGTTGATTCCTATAATAGTCGGGTTCAGCCACACGTACATGTAACGTGTGTTGCCATTGCCAACGAAAGACACCCGACTCACGTGACAATGCATGTATTCCGCCTACACACACACGGACAATCCGTTTATAAGTTTTGTGTCAAACGTGAGCATTATGTAACGAGTAAAATTGATTTAAACATATTTTTATTAGTATTATGCACAAGTAATACATTACATATAAGGCATTGGAGGACAAGTTCTGTAAAACTTAGATGGACCTCCGCTCCCTACAGATCATGCATGAAACATAAATATAACAATTTATTTTGGATATATATCAGGTTTTGGTAGGGCGGGTAGAATATATATATTTGAGTACGTGAATATAACGTTACATGGGGTGCTAACTATTTTAAATCTGTGGTGTGGTGGGGGATACTGAGCATAATTATGCACACATATGACTAGTATGTATATAGGTGGGGAAGGGGTTATATATATAACCCTTTCCCCACCATATACAAGTAGGTGTGTTTGGGAAATGTTTGGGAAATGGTAAATAGAAAGGGGTCGTTTGAGTAAGCAATACAACAGGGTATTTGAGGCAGTAAGTACATTTATGGTACAGAGTTCCGATTCTGTGAGTTTACGGGAGCTCATTCGTTGCACGTCGCAAATCGTCCGGAAGATTTTATGAATTTTAAAGCTGTATCTGTTAGAATGCAATTCTCGTTGGCGGTTAAAATTAGATCTCCTTTTAGAGAGGCTTCACATGACACGACTCGAACGGATCTCATAACATGTGACAGTTCTATGCGTTGTTGTGAATAAATGGTGCAATACATGGAAAAGTGTTCTGCATCTTCCCAGGCCTTCCACAAGTACACATGGGGTTATCACCAATGTGGTTTTCAACTTTGTCATGATTAAGATTACTATTATTAGAAAATGATGGGGTGAGGTCTGGGGTCAGGTCACATACATGTAACAATTCCGGTCATCTGATGCATGGACTGCCCAGCAGTGACTCATGATGAGTTACTGTTTGACAGTCTATGCCCCAGATGGCTGACAAAGCCAATAAGATAGAAACATTGAACATGAAAGCAAAATCTAACTGGGAAAAGAACATTATGAATAATCAATAAAGACACCACCTGTGAATGCTAAAGATGGGGACATGCCTGATATAAGCATCATGCTTTCTGCCAAATCCCATTCTCTAATAAAATTGTCTTTATGTTATACTTGTACCATTAGCTTGTTAATTCATGTGCATGATTTAGAGAATAAAATATGTTTACACTAAGATTACTACACTTATTTCTAATTCTACAGTGTATGATATTTGTTTGTCAGTCACTGAGATAAACATGTGATGAAATTTTTCTCTTGGGGAGAATTTTTGATTTGAAAGCCTCGTAAGATTTAATTTTGATGTTATTTGCCAAGCAGTTCCAAACTTCGATTGTTTTCGGAAAGAAAGATTTCTTGAAGGTTTCTAGATGACAAAAGTAGTTCTCAAAATCATCCGCGTTGCGCAAAAAGTAACGACTCGTATCACTTACACGAGGTAGAAGAAGATCGGACAAAAATTGGGGGGCTTTACGATTGACAATTTTGTGCATAAGACATAATTTGTGTGCATCTCGACAAATCTGAAGGGGTTTCCATCCAAGTTCGTTAAGTAAATTGGAGTTCGACGAGGATCTAGTTAGGTCAGAAACAACTCGCGCTGCATCGTAATACAGTTTGTCTGGTGTCGATTTGGTGATGTCAGGGGCAGAGTCCCCGACACAACTGCCATATTCTAGTATGGGCAATAAATGTGTTTTGAACAATGTGTCGAGGGTCTTTCGTGATAACATATACTCTATTTTTCGGATTTGTGAAAGCACAATGCAGGCATTCTTGTAGATGTATTCTATGGCAAGGTCCCACTGAAGATCGAATTACAGAACGACTCCGAGATGAAAGAACGTGTAGAAAGGAGGAGTAATCAAATTTTCAGTACAGTCGGCGAATATGTGCTTCGTGAACTTTTATTAAATTGTTCAGCAACGGTGACCCAGCCGTTACTTTTTTTCAAAAGGGTTGTCGACAAAGACTTCCTTTAAATGGCATAGGTCGACTATCCATAATTTACAGTGCCTTTTTTTTTTCTCGCAGCAGTTTTTTCCCGGCATCTTTTCGTCGTTTATGTGCGAAGGTAACATCTTCTAAAGTGAGCAACCAATGTCTGCGTGGTACTCTGGACAGCTTGTCTTTAGTTTGAATGCTTTATTAACTCAATCATGTATTAACATGAAATTAGAGATTATTATTTACAAGTTCTGCTACAAGTTGGGCCGATATCTCAATATGTGTATAGCTTTGGCGCCGTGAAATCACATGACTTTTCCCCGCCAAGTGCATATCCATAGCAATACCACAGTAACACACGTTACACGTTAGTGCGAACTTGTCACATATATAAGGCTTCGTTTCTTACCTCATACAATTTGTAAAGTGCTTAGAGCGTTATGCCGCTGTAAGCTGTACGGTAATACGGGCCCAGCAGGTTATACATTCCCCCGATCAACACGGATTTATGATCCACGTAAAGTTGCATTTATCCAATATATTTCATCGTTACCGAAACGTTTCGATGATTTGATATCGGGTGACAGACAACGTATCTTTGGCGTAAACAGTATTTAATATATATAATTCATAATGTAATTACAATATAATAATGAGCGGAGTATTTTGGGAGTTCAGTTGAATATTTATACCCAATACGTGATGATGTCACGTGAAAAATAACATACCCAATAGCTGTTTTTCGTCTTTTATAGGTTCAATAAAATGTATACCTTTGACCACAAACATGCAATGGACCAAAGTGTTCACTGATATAATGTTCCAATTCTTTGATGCACAAGTATCATGTAAGTGTTACGCTTGAGACTGGTGAAGTATAACCGAACTTAACGTTCATAGTTTATGGTTTTGAATGAAAGTGTTCAAGCTCCTGCTTGTAGATATACTTGATATTGTGCGTCCCTCGGTGCTTGTGTTGCGAAATAGCTCACTCCTTAACTTTGAAATGGTCCGCTTCGGGGCGGGAAGTCTATGAGTGGAACCAAATATATATTTTACGTTGCTGAATTGCTAAATAGTACGAGATTATTATGGCCCGATAAATATTATCTTAATTAATCTGAGACAGAGCACCTCCTACTCAAATGGACTGATAGGTTCACCAGGTTCGATACGACAACCCATATATCGAGTGACCTAAAATGGTTTATTTCAAAATTGGTTGTCATGGTAAATTTTTCAAAATGTAAATATTCCAAAAAGTGAGAAAAAAAACAGTGAAACATCATCATCGAACGAGTCGCTTTATAGAAAATATGTGACCTTTAACCCTTTCATAGCGGGTGCTGCGCTGGTGCAGCATTAAAGCTTCTGTGCCAGTGCATTCTCTTATATATGGGAGCATCGCATATATAAGAGAATGCAATGATGCACTGGCTTACAAGGTCAAGGTAAATATTGTTAGGCCAATGTATTCTTTGGGAGACTCGCATATATAAGAGAATGCATTGATACAGGGTTTTCAGGAATCTCCCGCCATTGAAGGGTTAAATTGTGCAAGCATTCACTTATTTTGAGAAAGAGATGATGTTACTCATCTGTGTTAGATCAATCTTCCAAGCTTCTTCAAAAACGTCACCGATTCGTTTGCAAGACATAACCAAAAAGGTTCTATAGTTGAAACAATGAACCAACGAGTGTACCATATAACAATATCACCTTTCAGTTTTTTGTGATCTTCGTAAGGCTTCAACAACAGTTAGGCTGGTACTGGAGAGAGTGATAGAGAGAGAGAAAGAGAGAGAGAGAGAGAGAGAGAGAGAGAGAGAGAGAGAGAGAGAGAGAGAGAGATAGAGAGAGAGAGAGAGAGATAGAGTGTGTGTGTGAAGGAAGGAGAGAGAGAGAGAGAGAGAGAGAGAGAGAGAGGGGTGGGGGGGGGGCGGACGGACATTTGATTACTGGAACTGGCATACAGATCTATTTGATTGTGCAAGGCACTGCCTCAGTTTCGTGAGGATTTCATTACTTTCTAAAGCGGATTAGGTTAAAATAATCCATCTTGTCAGTCTGGGGATATGGAAATTAACTTGTTTTCAATATAATGGAGTTCAGGTTCTATAACAACCACCCTTCCTCTCAAATAAGAACATATGGACGAAACAGTTCCTCTATTATATTCACGAATCAAGAGGATATAAAATAGATTCGAATAGACTCTCAGTGTAGCTGTGATAGTTAGTGCACAATACCATTTGGTATGCACATTATAAAACAAGTGCAATATACGTATTTATGGTTCAGGTGAGAAATTGCACACGTGCTGTCAATTCGAGATTGATGAGGCAGCAGGAATAACTGTAATCGAATGCAATTCATCATCGGCGAGTCTCGCTATCCGTGGCAAGCAAAACATCATTCATTCGCCTGCCCAGGAACTAAAACTGACACAAGTCAATATACCATAGTGGGGTATAACTTAAATGAATTTTAGATGTTACATTCATGGTTCTATTTGTTATAATGGGATCTCTTGGCAGCACTTTAATTTGAAAAAAATGTTGACGTTTATAAAAGTTCGTTCATAAAATACTTATCCCACATAATGATTAATGGCAAGAATAAATATTTAAGAGTAAACAATACCTAGGGATGAGATACAACCCTTTGAGTTCCTAAAGAAAATGGCTCCCGTGGAATTCTAAAGTCCATTATACATTCATTCCCATTCTAGTTTATTATATATAGAGACCTTTCGCAAAATCACGATTACAATTACGGATATGACAACATCCTGCCAGTATACGGCCAACAATTCGATCTTTACGCACGGGGGTTCTTATGTGAGACGTAATATACCCCACTCAGTTATAATTATGTTCAAATGTGTCAAGGGTGTGTCACTGATCCTGCTTGGGTAACGCTCTAACATTATCCGTCTGGTGTATAATACAAGGATAAAAACATGGGATCTGAAAGAGACACACATTACAATTTCAGTTTTTATGGTTCTTAATCATGTAACAACTTGCCGTAAGCAGCCGTTAGGAAACACTGATATACGATACATATATGTCATGCACAATTGTCGGACATGGAACCAAATTAACACACTGGTGTGGTGGGGTCATCGCTATGCGAACGATCTTGTTCAAAGATCTCTACTTGGTCCGAGATTCAAATGTCAGAGAAACAAGGTCCATAATTTGATGCTTTCCGACAAATCACGGACGGGGAAAGTCAATACATTGTTCGTCCTATATATAATCAAGAAAGACTGTGGTCCAAAATAGCATTGGATGCCAAAGATGAACAGTGGGATAGGTACAGTATCATACCATATAACTATATTGTGATAGGATATTATGTTGGACATTCGTAACTGAAACATAACTGAATAGTGAGGTGAGACGAATGTATACATGCGGAGGGGGTGGTATATTTCTATTTATCTTGATCTTGATATCGGTGATGGCTACATAAGGATTAACTGTCATGTGGACTGTTTTATGGAGATGTAACCGTGAGGTAAGTGGACATAACTTGTGTAAAACCCGAAGGGTTTTACATACAAGTTATGACCACTTACCTCACGGTTACATCTCCATAAAAATAGTCCACATAACAGTTACTCCTTATATTTATATACATTTAGCGAAAAAGCCACCTTTGTAAATGTATTTAAATCGAAAAGTGTATCGTGACAAGATCAGCCCAAAATACCCAATAGCACCCTTGGCAAAAGTTAATAGGAACAATTTCTCTTCGTATTGAAACCCGATGATGAATTAAGTCAATCCTGCGCGAGTCCAAATGCGCCCAAAACATTACGCGTTCGTCTTTCCAAACCCAATGACGTATCGATGGTGTTATGAGCTTGGTGTTATGAGGCGTTGCGCATTCACCGAGAAATAACTGCAACTACCACGTGGGCGCCGACCAATCAGAATGCTGGATTTAGTGATGACAACACTTAGTGTGTAAATATAGTATAATGCACCGGGACGGAGAGTTAGGCTGTAGACTATCCGTAGTGTTAACTCGCGCACGGCATCCTCTTGCATGGAGTTTGTTCCATTGAGGTACGTTTGATTTTGTTTGAACATATTTTATTTGAACCCAGTTTACATGAATACATTTTATACTTTGACAAATATAATCTGAAAAATGATATGATGTATAATCAAAAGGGATGGGGAAAAAGTTATTCAACTTAAGAGTATTGCTCCTCTCCCTAAACAACATTGAAACGCATAATAATATTTATATATGTGACCCGCCATATCAAATCCAGTCGTAAGTCGGGATTTTTTTAACACTGTGCCAATGCATTCTCTTATATATATAAGAGAATGCATAGGCCTAACAATTTTTTATCATTTAAAAAAAAATAAATGTTTCTTACAATTTGTAGGACATAAAATAGAAAACATCCATTACCCTGCAGAGAGCCCCACACATATATAGAAGCATATAGAAGAGTGTCGTCTGCTCATGTTTGTCTGGGGCTCTGTATGGGTGAAATTATAAAATTGTTAAAGAATACAAGAAAAAATTATTAAAATTGTAAAAAATTGTTAGGCCAATGCATTCTCTTATATATGCGAGGCGACCTATGGTCGACTCGCATATATAAGAGAATGCATTGGCACAGGGTAAAAAAATCCCGACTTACGACTGGATTTGATATGGCGGGTCACACATATCATGTTTGGACTCAAAATTAGCTTAGTTGGGATGGATAGTATACCTAAAAAGGGGGTCGATAACTCGATATTGAGGGTGAGGTCTACAGTTGCGAGTGGACATATATCAAAGAGGGGGGGGGTGTAGGTCATATGACGAGCTGAGCCGAGACTTTTGATAGCTATATGGACGAATACAGTAAGATATAGGTTTATTGGGATTTTGAAAATTTTCCGTTTGTGTGTGATCGTTTGTGTGCTGCTAACGAATTTATCATTTAAAGTATTGGACCGAAGAGGATATCTTCAACCCAATCAACAAAGATGCCATTTAGCCAAAGGTAACATCATTACCTTTGAGGTATGTTCGTACGCAGAACGAATTCCGATATTCTACTGACATGACCGCGAGTCTCGAAACCGGCTCGAACTCATGTTTTTTTAAAGATATAAATTATCAGCTCCAGGCAGAGTTATCTCTCATCGCTTCGCTCAAATCTTTGTTCTTATATTTTAGGATTAAAATTGTCTATGTCTGGCTAAGATCATATTGTTTGCAGTCATCAATACCGAAAGAATTACCATTATTGCAAACTGTTGGTGGTCAAAATAAGATAATATGTGACTAAATATAGTTCCGACGATACCCAAAAATAGATCTATCGCAGTGATAACGTAGAGGGCGCTGCATGGAGTTCACTCTTTTGCCTGCACGCAGTAACGCTTCTGCTAGCTTTGCAAGCATTGTTTGTCTGTGTTTGGGCTCTTCTCTCTTCTAGACTATCTAGGCCTTGACTATATATCATCTTGCTGATTGCTCCCTCCCGTCTTGAGCGATATTACAAAAAAGTGCCATGTTAGCTTTTATGGCTAAAACAAATGCTGAAGATTGTTTCAGTGATCCAGGCCATTTTTTATGAATACATTCTATTGTATGTTACTGTGATAGTATAAAATAACAAACTTGGGACGAAAAGTGCCAACCGAAAGACACATATTTCATGTACTTTTTTGGTTTTGCATCATTTTTTATTTAGAAAGAAGCAAAAATAGTGTTAAATTAGCTTGTGTATGTTGTTGTATATGTAATGTGAGGTTTAGATCTCTGGATACATATTTAAACAAATCTTTTTTTTTCAAATATACAATCATGTGGAAAGAGAGGATCTTGACATGCAGCAGATGCTAAAATACGTACCCTGGCGATCAAAGTCAGTTCTGGCAGCTTGGTGTTGCTTTTTCACAGACAAGGAAACACTCAAGTGCTTCAGATGTGCACAGTCACACCCCACACATCAAATCTCCAGAAACTTATGTAAGCAATGGGGGCAATTAAGCGCGGGGTTGTAGTTTTTCAACATAATCTAGGGTAGACATCATACCATGGAACGTTAACTATGGTGCAATTTTTCTTTTTCTTTGGATCGTTTGCCGTATGGCACATGTTTACACTCGGTAAGGATTGTATGGCTTTGCGTAGGAGAATGCTTGATTCCGTTGATAGCCTCCGTCTATTGTAAACATTGCGTGTACAGAACGAGCGATCCAAGCGAAGATACTTCCCATTTGTGTCTGGATTTAGAGTAGGGGATACATTATATAATGGGTGATAAGTTTATATATCATGTTTGGACCGCGTCTAGATGTCGGTGAATGGTTTAGTATCCGGTGCATTGGAACGGACGTGGCGTGCAATCAAACGGTGTAATGAAAGCAAACAATATTGGGCGACCACTTTTTTTCTGCAAATGGGGAGATTCGCTTCTGCTTTTATAATTTGTAGCCGAGTTTGCAAATACTACAATGAGCCCATGCACCGCGTGCATGTGGTGAACACGATAGTCTCTGTTGTGCGATGTGTCATCGATATAATATATGTGATACAATTGGGGGCGACATGTTCACTTTTCTGCAAACACTTTGGCTTCTACTCTAAAAAGTCGGTTAATATAGCACGGACAACAACAATGGTAACATCCACTGCATAAAAGAGTCTCTGTTGTGTAACTTGTGTAACATGTCATCAATATTTTTTTCAAACACTTGGGTTGGGGGGGGGGGGGGGGTGTCGATATTATTCTGCTTTTAATCGGGGCAATCGATATGATTCGGATAATATTGCTTTGTTTGCAAAAATTATTCCATGTAAACCACGTGACGACTAAATAAGTCTCGGTTTATAATATATATGATCGAAAATATGCGTTCAGTTTTCTAGTCACGTGTGAATTTGTTGTTTGCCTGTTTAATTCGATGCGCAATCTTCAAGCTTTCAAGATGTAACTTGATAGCCTTTTGCTTTTGCCACGTTCAGATGATAAAAAATGTATCGCCATATTTGCATATAATTGGTGATAAGTTTAGAACCTGTTTGGACCGTGTCTGAATGTCGTTGAATGGTCCATAGTCGTCAGTGCATTAGAACGGAGCAATGAAAGCAAACAATATTGGGCAACCACTTTTTTTCTTCAAATAATTTGGGGAGATGCGCTTCTGCTTTCATAATTCGTATTCATTGTAATATAGCCGAGTCTGCAAATAATAAAATGATGCATGCACCGCTTTTGACGCATAAGAGCGTCCCTGTTGTGTAATATGTCATCAATACAATATATGTGATCCATTAGTTTCTTGCAAACACATTGGGGGAAGCAATGTGCTTCTGTTTAAAAATTTGGATAATATAGCGTATTTGTAGGCTGCACAGATTGTCACATCCACCACACGTGAGACACAAAAGAGTCTGTGTTGTGTAACATGTCATCAATACAATATATGTGATGTTGTTAGGGGCAATGTGATTCTGCTTTCAAAATTCGGATAATATAGCAGACAGAAAAATAGAAAAATAACCGCGTTTGAACTCATCTCTCTGTTGTGTAACATGTCATATGCGATACTGTTCATCTATTATATAGCACGTTCGGGGGTTAAAATGGGTTGATTGATACTCATATAAATACTTATTGACGTTATATAAATTCAAATGTGCTTTCAACGTTCCATACACAATTGAGAACGCTATTTATGTTTAGCCATATCAGGAAAAGACTAACATAAAATGCTCTTTATTGTTACATATTGGATAAAAAAGGGACAAGGCGTTAATTTCTGTCTCGTCGTTAACTCTTGAAAGGTATACGTAGTTTAAATTTCCGTGACAAAGCGGCATCCGAGCCCGAGGATTATTATACGTTCGTGTTTTTGCGACTACAAACGAAGAAACAATTTATGGCCAATTAGTTCGTTCTCCTGGGATTTTTTAACACACGAATTACCAACAAAATAATGATATTAGATCACTACAGACTGAACTAAATAGTTGATACCATGCATGGATATGATATACATGTATGTAATGAGGCCTCCTACTTATTTCGGCTTTCTCTCACCCATGAACATGGCTAGGGGGTCTCCCTTGGAGTGTCAAACAAATTTCCATTTACACTCACCCTGTACCAGACCGAAACTCCCGAGTCTGGGATTTCCAGTTCCACCCCGCCCTTGGATTGCAACTTCTCAACTGGTACCTCAAGCTTTCAAACTGTTGGAAACTGACACCCATATGATACAACAAAATTCGAACTGATGGGTATTTCAATACGCTTTGTCATTGAGTCGCGGCCATATTGTATCTATCCAGTCCCGTTCCGTTTTTAGTGCTACATGACGCAGTTCTTTAGTAGCATTCCATATATAGAGGATCTACAACGAGTCCCTAGTTTATAGCGGAATTTACTGGACTCGTTTTGTAAATTCCGCTATAAACTGGGGACGAGTTATAGATTATATTTATTACATGATCCAAAACCTCGACAAAACATACTTAAATAAACAAATGGGACGCGAAACTAACATCGGCTTCTATAAGGCATGAGACGACGTTTCACGTAACTATGCGTTGTTTGTCCACGTAAAAAAAAAATAGTCCCAGATAAATCAAGACTCTTTGGCGTATTTAGTTGCGTATATTTAATGACATAACTTTCAAACTCTTCATTCATCATAGTTTGTTGAAATCATATTGGAAGCCATAGTATTTTGAGACGTAGCGTACGGAATGTAAACAGACGACAAACCGGAAGTCAAATGTCACCTGGCACTATTTCCTGTTATTAAACGAACGTTTAATATCACAATTTATAGAATGGGTTTATTGAATGGAATAAGGGTAGGATCATGTAATAAATGGAATTCCTGAATGTTCGAAAGCTCCATATATGGATTGCTACTCCAGAACTTTGACGTGTATAGCAGTAAAAAAACGGGACGGGACTGGATGGATCCAATATGACCGCGACTCAGTGACAAGGCGTACAAATTGAGTGGCTACCAACGATGCCGTATGTAGCATAATTATGCAAAGTGGAACAAGGGGACGAGTATCATTTCCTGATGAAATGCCCTAATCTTCGTGAACTTATAATTAAATATTTCCCAGAATGTTATCGAAAAGTTGTGTCCAAAGAATCGTGTTATGCATTATTAAACGAAACCGATATTAACACATTGCGGAACATATCAATGTTCATTAATAAGTGCCTTAAGTTAACTGAGCACAGTATATAGTATTAAACAGCTTCGACGAAGACGATGATACCGATGGTGATTATGATGATAATGATAATGCTGATGATGATGGTGGTGATGATGATGATGACGATGATAGTGATGTTGATGTTTATTATGATAACGATAATGATAATGATGATGATTATAATGACGACACTGAGGTCGATGATACTATACCAATAGGGACGACGACGATGATGGAAATGATGATGGTGATTATGATGATAACGATAATGATGATGATTATAATGACGTAGACGATGACGACACTGAGGTCGACGATACTATACCAATAGGGACGACGACGATGATGGAAATGATGATGGTGATTAAGGGTGATGCTTATATTTGTGTTGTTTTTTGTATAGTGAGTTAATTTAGCCATGTTATTTATCTTATTCTCATCTCATGTTGCACATATTGTGTCTGAGTAAATAAACTATATATATATAAAAAAAGTAAGAACATTTCGACTTGTGGTCTAAAATAACCTTACACACGTAATAATGTATGGAAAATCTAAACATCAGAATAATTGCAACCTAGATTTGATCTAAACCTCTTAGATCATGTCAGATCATGCCACGACTCTCTACTCTAGCTACGACCGTTGCCATGCAGACTAGAGATTCATGTAATTATATACCAACTGCTATGTAAGCCATGAAATTTCAAACTGCTGAATAATTAGGACAAAGTTTGGGTGGGGATGAGACACACCAACACTCTGTGGCTACGTCCCTGGTCCCGTTCAACAATCTGATTTCGACCCCCGTTGATTTAGAGTTCTAGCTCTGTCCCTTCAATGCAATGTGCATGTCGTCACAGTTGGATAATCACTTTGATCTTCTCCGAATCGGTATACAGTCGACCTTTGGTATCTAGTAGATAAAGTTTCAGTCAAGTATACCGAACTTCGAACGAAGATTTGTTACCACCAGGGACCACCTGTCTAGCTAGCACGGCCAATAAAACGAAGGAAATATGAAGTTGGTATCAACATGAATAATGATGGTGTGTGATGTCTGTTGTTTAACCTGATAGTCAAGTTATCCGTAATGGTCGACATCAGTAATTATATAATAATATAAACGAATTGGGAGTATTATATATCAAAAGAAGTTCCGATGCGCCAGGTATCAAACTATTAGGGGCAAATATATCATAAAAAATTCATGGTGTTTGTTTCATTATGTAAAACAGATAGTAATTCCCCAGCGCTCACACCTGTTTAGATTTCGTTCAACACACGCGAGCGTGAAACATATAGGCCTCGTTTGCTTGACTAAGAGCATGATAACGGTTTAATGATTATATGCATTTTAGTATGCATTCCTCTTTAGTCGGGTGTGTTGCAATCGGTTATATATAACTACTTCTTCAGATGTTGCCCGATTTGTAATTGCATTTAGATAGTGTTGCAGTTTTTAGCGAGAGAAGAGTCAGCGTGATTTTTCCAGACGAATTAAGTTTGAATTTTCGTGGAAGATATTTATGATGCACCCGATTTTTATGTCATTAAGAGCGTCCGCACATGTATATAATTCATATGATTGTATGTCTATACAGTGAACATCTAGTCAAGGGGCTGTGTTTTTAGGGTTGATGGTATATTATATAGAAGTAAGACCCGGTTTCATATATGATTGTATTTCTACCGGGAACATCTAGCCAAGGGGTTGTGTTTTGGGGTTGATGTCATGTTCAATAGAATTACGACCCCGGTTTCGACCACTTATGTTTAGTCCGAGATGTATGTAGCGACACAGCAACTTGCGACAGGGCGTGTATGGGTGAGAGGCGTTGTTGCACTCACAAGTACCATAACTCTTGAAAGGTGTACTGAAATTCGAGGTGTTTAAAAGCCAACGTTAGCATAACAATATAAGCTAAAAGGTTGTTATAATAATTACCTAGGTGTTGATTGAAATTCCAAGCTCAATTGTTATTTTAAAGTAAAAAAAATATCAGAATCATTTTAGCTGTCCTTATATGTAAATTTTCGATTTGGGAGACAAGAAGTTAACATTTTACTAACTGAAGGGACGGTTAAACTGGTTTTACTTAACCCTTTACCCAACAAAGCGGCCAAAACCGGCCAAATAAAGCTTCAACAGCCTAAAATATCTTCGGTCTGTCTCAATAACACCATACAAATATGGATATCATTGGAACCGGTTCATTGACCACATTGTGATAGTTACAGTTATGCCCTGTGCCAATGCATTCTCTTATATATGCGAGTCGACCATAGGTTGCCTCGCATATATAAGAGAATGCATTGGCCTAAAAACAATCTTTTTTTAACACTTTTTACCATTTTTTCTTACATTCTTTAACAATTTTATAATTTTTAATGTGTTAAGCCAATGCATTCTCTTATATATGCGAGGCGACCTATGGTCGACTCGCATATATAAGAGAATGCATTGGCACAGGGCCCTTCTGTTGGGTAAAGGGTTAAAGTTTCAAAGGTAAAGTTAAGTCAAGGTGCCTTCTGATCTTAAACTTAATTATATGTGTCTGCTGAACAAGTATGTATACCTCGATGGACATACTACTCAGCTATAACTGACTGCAGATCTGACATTCATGTTTTTATTAAGTCAATCGCGTCTGCGAATTTCAATTAGCGATGTTACTTATAGCTGCACAAAAGTGTATTGCGCGGAGACAATTCCTTGGTAAAAGACTTCTTTTAAAGACCGCGTAAACTTGCTGGTTCAAGGCACTATTGTGTGAAATTGCTATCATTTGTCGACGAATTCCACCATGCAGGCTGGTAACAATCGGAACGTACGAAATGTTTGAAATTCGAAAAAGTTAACCTTGTTCATATACTCTTTCCTAATATAACTAGTTTTTGTTAGCGACTTAACATTCCAAAAATGCATGATTATATTGACAGACGGAAACGTACTCCATGGGAGGTTGTTCCATTGTTGCATGTTCAATGATGTATATATTGTCTAAATAATAAAACCGAGAATTGAAGATGTTGCACGCACATCTCATATGACAATGCGATTATAAGTTATGTAACAACAACGACCACACAGATGTTGGCGTGTTAACAAGTGCTCAAAACTCTCAAGGCTGGAGCTGTAAACTCGCAAATAAAGATGCAGACACGAACGGTAGTCTTTTTATATTTATGTCTTGGCCACCTGCAAGCTATGTATCTGTCCGATTTATTTCTGGGTCATATAATGCTCGTAGAAAAGGTAGTTAAAATATTTATCGACCGATTTCGATACCGGAAAAATAAAAAAAAAGAATATTATTAGCTGTATTTTGGAGCGCAAACCGCCATGTGGCTTTAAGTTCCATAAGGCTGACTTTTTTCATGGCCATATTCGCGTTTCCCATTTCCGATTGATAATTCAACATCATGAAAAAATACCCACTCAAAGGATGTAATGTTCATCCATTACATTTTATTGCCACAAATTTGCCCCATATTGTGTTTATACCAGAACATGTCTGATATATTGGTAAAAATATTCATCGTTTCATTTGGCCGAATCAATACATGATAAACAAGCAGAAATGGTTCTTTCAGTTAGAATCACTACAAGAGTTCTCTGTCGTATATATACACCAATATGCGTGTCATATAACGATTAACTGTCATGTGGACTGTTTTTTATGGAGATGTAACGGTGAGGTAAGTGGACATAACTTGTGTAAAACCCGAAGGGTTTTACATACAAGTTATGTCCACTTACCTCACCGTTACATCTCCATAAAAATAGTCCACATGACAGTTAATCCTTATATTTATATACATTTAGCGAAAAAGCCACTTTTGTAAATATATATAAATCGAAAAGTGTATCGTGACAAGATCAGCCCAAAATACCCAATAGCACCCTTGGCAAAAGTTAATAGGAACAATTTCTCTTCATGTTGAAACCCGATGATGTATTAAGTCAATCCTGCGCGAGTCAAAATGCGCCCAAAGCACTACGCGTTCGTCTTTCCAAACCTAATGACGTATCGATGGTGTTATTAGCTTGGTGTCATTAGGCGTTGCGCATTCACCGAGAAATAACTGCAACTAGCCACGTGGGCGCCGACCAATCAGAATGCTGGATTTAGTGATGACAACACTTAGTGTGTAAATATATACAACTTAAGAATGCGAACAATATAACATCCTTTAGTTTGATGTTGTTCTGCGACCACAATGATCGTTTAGAGCTTTCGGAGTGTCGTGTTCAGTCTTGCTAGCCGACCATCTGCATGTGTGTCGCAGGCAGTGATTCTCGCTGAACCATTTCCGCTTGTCTATTAGGCATTAATTCGGCCAAATGAAAGGATGAATATTTTTACAAACATCAGACATGTCCTGGTATGAACACAATATGGGGCACATTTTTGCCAATAATGGATGGATATTACATCCTTTGATTGGGCATGATGTTGAATTATCAATCTGAAACGGTAAACGCGATTGTGGTTACGAAAATCATGTCAGTATCATGTAGTTTCTATATCACAGTGACCCACAAATGGGCAAGTAATATTAATTGATCATATGCAAGACACAAATTCAGATCCATTTGACTAATATTTCAAGTACAATGTGTTCACTTTTGCCACTAAATTTTCTCCCTATGTCTTTCTCTCTCTCTCACACTTTCTCGGACAGCATGCGGTTAATCAGCACTATTTGCTATTCTAGCACACGTATCGATCAGCGTCGGGTGTGTCTAAACACCGCCCGGACCAGGCTGAACCAGCCCGGATCGACCCTGTGGAGTATAGGGGTGATTTTAGTAGCAATAACAGTGAAGATGTCATGGAAACCCACCAACGCACGGTGGGGGTCGCGGCCTCACAACCCGCGCTGTTCCGGTCACTAAAATGACACATAGACGCAACGGGGGCCCATCGGACTGTTATCTTCATTCGCTGCAAACATATTCGGCGATGGCGGCATTTTGAGGGTTAATATCGACACTTCTCTGTGGCCGTGACTCCGTCCGCGCGTCGGTGGGTTTCCATGACCCCCGCACTGTTATTGCCACTAATATCACCCCTATAGACACCGCAGGGGCGGTCCGGGCTTTCCGGGCGGCGGCGTATAGTCACACCGATATACACACCCAACCGCAACTTGTTGGTTCATATATATTAATGGCTCGGCCAGCAGGCTCATGTAGGCGAGATAGCATGCTCGTCCGTGCTTATTTTAACGGGCGTCCGCAAATATATCAACAATGCGTTGGACCCTGAAAATACACGTGTGTTGATCTCATCTGTTTGGCTTGATGATTCGGGGGCAAACATACGGAATCCCAAGTACACACACATCGACAACATGTACAGGTATATGTTTGAATGCCGGGGCACTAACATACAGCTATTGTTCCTATTATGCCATTATAAACAAGACCTGTAAGTCCTTGATATCGGACTTTCGATTCCAAAGTGCATATATATGAGGTTGTATAGGTACAACATACAGTCAAACGTATATACAACGATCAATTATCAATAAAGACTCACGTTGATTTCGGAAATGATATACAAAATTCGTTTTGTGATGACATATTCCAGGATTTGTCTTCCATTCTGGGTTGAGGCAGTGTCTGGAAAGGCATTCTCTGGCCACTCCGTCTCCTTGGTGGAAGGCAGTGCTGGAAAGGCATTCTCTGCCCACTCTGTCTTCAGTATCTGGAAAGGCATTCTATGGCCACTCCGTCTCGTTGGTGGAATGCAGTGCTGGAAAGGCATTCTCTGGCCACTCTGCCTTCAGTGACTGGAGAGGCATTCTCTGGCAATTCTATCATCAGTGACTGGAAAGGAATTCTATGGCAATTATATCATCAGTGTCTGGAAAGGCATTATCTGGCCACTCTGTCATCAGTGTCTGGAAAGGAATTTCTCACCACGCTGTTTTCAGTAACTGGAAATACATTCTCTGGCCACTCGGTCTTCAGTGTCTGGAAAGGCATTCTCTGGCCACTGTCTTCAGTGTCTGGAAAGGCATCCTCTTGCCACGCTGTCTGCAGTGTCTGGAAAGGCATTCTCTGGCCACTCTGTCATCAGTGTCTGGAAAGGCATTCTCTGGCCGGTCTGTCATCAGTGTCTTGAAAGGCATCTCTGGCCGCTCTGTCTCCTTGGTGGAATGAAATATGATTAGCAAATTTAGCAACTGTACATATAAATTGTAATTATAAAAGTTGTTACGGAATTGAGCAACTGTACAATTTGCATTCTATGAACATTGAACATTTGCTGTTAACTGCTGAGATAGTTCGAAAATGTAGCGGTCACTTCACTTTATAGCACACATCATAGGTTAGGATATTTCATGAATATCTAAAAGTGTCATTTTCGTCAGACAGGTTAGAGTCGGATTCATTGTTGTGACTTGTCTTTGAACGCTCTTTCCACCATATTTAGAATGTGTAGTTGTAAACATTGTTTTTAAAGATGCATAATCCGAATTAACTCTCCCAAATTACTATTTCTTTGTCTTTGGGTGTGAAAAATATTTGATTCGAGTCGAGAAACTCACCCATCAAAGCTCTGAGTGATCAGATATCGATTTTTGAAATTTGTTATTTCCCGAGATAAGTAATTTTTGGCGGCCTGGCAATATTCGTAAAAATCGACGGTATTTGACCAAATTGCGGTTGAAGATGTATCATCTCTAAAATAAAGTGGCTTTCGGTGTTATATATTTGACAATCCGGCCAAATTTCGTTTAACAAAATGTTGATAAATAACACGAATTGGGCAATTTTATTCTATAGTTGACTGTGATTAGCATTATTTTTGGGCAATTAACAGATTCTGATAGCTGAAGCGGCATTTCCAAAAATGTTGTTGGAATCTGATGATATGGGGACCATCGAATCGGATTGAGTACATTTAAGTTGTCTTCAAGATTACTTTAACAAAGTGCCATGTTCAATCTAAAGTTTGTATGCCAGTACTTCGCTCGGCAAAACAGGAAAATAATAGCAACCACCAAGGGTGCATATACCTAATGCAGGTGAATGGCGTCATATAATTTTTTCTATATCCATCAGTGATTTTTCAAGATCGCGGGTATAGATTTTGGAGAAATTGTCACGTGACTTCCGGTTAGCAACCGTGTGGAGATTGCAAAAAAAACGCGGAATTGGAAATGAAGCATCGCTATAAAAATGAAAGTAACTACTTCACAACTTACGAAGAATTCACATGTGATTTAAGTCTATTAATTTCATTTAGACCAATTTCGTTGGTCAGCTTAATGAAAACGAAAAATGAAGAAGTCATGACGATAATCCAGACAATATTTTACAATCCACGACACGTCTTGTCAATTTGGCATGTCGTGACCACTGCATGATGTTATTATTCTTAGCGTTATGTCGCCGAAAAAGGCAAATTTGATGCACATCATGTGTGGTTGCTCCACTACGTGTCACGTACGATTCATATTATTTTTATAGCGATCAAAACATGATCATCATAAACACTTTAGTTCACAACAATAAAACGTGACAATTTGGGTTTTACATGTACATCGAGATAGATAAATCAATCTGGTGTGTTAGATTAAAATGTTGAGGACACCTGGTTATCTCATCTCCATGAAGATACAGATGTTTTTTAGGAAATGTTCATGTGCTCCTCTGTTCATGGTGTTATTTTGGCTAATTATACTTAGTTTAAATGAAATGTTGCTATATATCAGCTACATGTGACCAACACAGAGTGATATTTTAAGTTGCTTATTTTGTTATAAAAAGAAAGAAATCATCTGTGTCAGGCAGATGTACCCTTGTCAGATGACAGTATTGGAGGATCCTGAAAGTCATGTGCTACTGACTGTGTGTTTTCTTCTTCTATTACAAAGAAAACTATATTTGACTGCACACTGCAAAACAGGAAATTAGTGACTTATAAACGGCGCATCTTTATATACAGCGCAACGGTGCGTTGAAAATAGAACGGATGGACAGTGGATAAACAATTGAATGAGTGATGACCAACACCCGAGGGACGCAGATAATTTGCGAGCCAAACTAGATTTTTTATGTTACCCCTAAAGTCTCATCTTGAAACATTTCAAAGTTAACGACCCACAGGAGACAAAAGGTGGGCCGGTCAGCGATATACATGTAATTTATGTGGTATTTACGTATAGCGTAGATTCCGGTTTGTTGAATTCAGAGGTGTATCTACCCCGACATTTCTTCTCGAATGGCAATAAACTGAATGTAAAACTTGACATTTACTGCCATAATAGCAATGAAACGTACTTATGAGCAAATTCTGCGCCAAATTATAATCTCGTCCAGCTATATAAAAAGGATAAACATATCACCATAAAGATGCTCATCGCGTCGTTATATAAGCTCGCTCGTCAGTCGTACATACATATGTGACCACCAGGGACGTAGCGATAAGGGTGGGGAGAGGGTGTGTCTGGCGCCCAATTTAGTTAACCTTTCAACCGTTGGGAATTTCATACCTAAAACAGCCGCAGTTGAAATTTCAGACTGGCAAATAGGTTCTGATTTGGCTGATACATGTAGCTTATGTTCCAAACCCATAGTTTATGTATGTAAAAGGGTATGCCGATTTAAATTATAACCTAAAGTCGAATATTTACCTATACTTTCTGGGTTTCTGTCAAATATTAAACCGAAATCATCCACATTTGGAAAATTTTCATTCAAAGCTGTCTGGAAAGAGTACGACCAATGCACTGTATGCCTCGTGTCAGAGATGCTAGATAGGCGATTTTCTGGCTGATGTGGGGCGTGTAAATTCAAGAATTGGAAATTTCATACCTGACACAACATCAACATTAGTTGGAAAGTTCATACCAACAATAGGTTGAAATTGTTCTTGTAGTTTGATTTCCATTTTAGTGGAAAATCTTTAGTTTTTAGACCAACATTTGCAAATTTTCCTACTTTGGTCAAAAGTATGGACTGAAATGGCCACCAATGGAACATTTTTCAACTTTAAGGGGGGGGTGTCCATTGGAAAGCTTGATGCTAGGATTTTGCAATTTTAATTTCAAATTTTTCTCACACCGGGCGGAATTTTCTGCATGGTCCTTCTCCCTTATCGTGGCCCGTCAACAACTCCTAATCAATTCAAGAAATTCATATAGGGGGGAGTGAATTTGACTGGACCTAGACAACTAGATGGTAGTATTTGACTGGACCTAGACAACTAGATGGTAGTATTTGACTGGACCTATAGACAACTAGATGGTAGTATTTGACTGGACCTAGACAACTAGATGGTATATATATATATGTAGTATTTGCAATGTTCTGGTTATGATCTCAATATGTTCCCACAATGCAAAACTTGTGATATTGCGTCTGGTTCAAAGAGGGGGTGCAGTTGGAAACTCCAAGGTTGTGACACCCCCCCCCCCCCACACGGAGACCCTCTAGCCATGTTTTGTTAGGTTGACATCGAGAACTTCAGGCGTTGTCATCAAGCAACGATAATGGATACGATCGCCAGACGCTCGCGCATGTCGATACAGTTGGACCTTAAAGGGGTACTTTACACTAAATCTGGCCATTTATCGGATCATCTCCTTTTATACTGAACAGAATATATGCATCAAATGAATGAATTTGAGCCATGGATTAGTGAAAAATACATGATAATTATAATGAAAATCCAGTCATAAATTCATTTTCATTATATTTACCATGTTGTTTGCATCGTTCATATTAAAAGCACATGAATGTATTTTTCACTAATCTATAGCTCAAATTAATTCATTTAAAGCATATATTCTGTTGAGTGAAAAAGGAAGTGGTCAAATATATGGCCAGATTTAGTGTACAGTACCCCGTTAAGCCTGGCGATAGCGACAGTTGATTAAATGTGTGTATCGCGAAGAGTCATCGGCGTTTGAAGTTAGATGTTCTAAATCTAAACATGTATATTTCCAACAAAAAAAAACAGTTGCAAATTCGTGCAATATATCCCACAGAAATAAATCAATTGAGTGTTATATAGATATAACCGGCGGCATCACTCCGGTGTCTATATATGGACACTAAACATACTACCAGACATTTCTGCCAGACTGTGCAGCAAATATGAAGAGTTTGCTTTAGATTGGCTCGCAAACTAAAAGTAATGACGTCATAGGTGCATTCTAGATCGCATACGAGATATCCACATGCCAAACGATTACGCCAGAGATTGCCTGGATTAGGTCTACTCAATCAATTTTAATATTCAATTTATATTCCAGACGTCGACGATTTTGGAGTCAAATATTCCATGCCACGTCTGATCACGCAGTGAAGAAAATTATGTCTCGGTTTGAGACTCGTATATCGTTATACGTCACCAATATTATATCACATCAATGCATTGGAACTTTAACTACGGCGTACTGTCAAACGTAATTGTTATACAGTTTTTGATTTATTATCACATGATATTATCGCTGATATTTGCCGGACATTGAACCGGCGTCGTCACCCGTCCACGGTTTGTGACTTCAAGTTCCTTATTTCACGAATTCGCTACAAACATTGTAGAATGTTACTCTGGTGTAAATGTGGTTCTGAGCGACCTCTAAGGGATGCATGAGAGAATAAAATAGACACTATCAATGCCCTGATTGGCCAATAGCCTTGTGTGCTTTAGCATAAAGAATACATCATACAACTTCCCTTATGATTTCCCAAATATAGTCATTGGCACAGGAATGAACCCTTTGTAGTGTAGTTGTGGTCTAACGTATATATGTTTAGTGCGGTTCTGACATAAGTTACGAAAACACATGATTTAAAGGCGAATTCCCTGCTAGTCGGATTTGATTTATTTTTTTGCATAACAAGTTACCGCAAATGCGAATCTTTCAGATTTAAATACAATTTTGGACCTGGGAATTATATTTTAAACATTATACACTAAAATGTTTGCACTGAAGCCAATGGCAAACATTTACACCACGTGACCAGAATGAGACACACATTCCCAGACTTCGTCTGGAGAAATTTATACGAGCTCTCACAAAGCAACCTGCCGTTCTTGATTTTCAACTTAATTTAATCATATAAAAGGAAGACTGTCACGAAGGAAATTTCGTATAAAGTACGTACAATACCACCACAGCGGTGGCATGCGTTTTATGTCCGGTCTGTGCATATATACTTAGAATTAAAGGGTGCACGCGGGCTTACATGTCTAGTTGACACTTTTATGTCTAGGAATGTGGAGGGCTCTCTTCGCGAGCGACTTATCTGTCCCGGTTGAGAAAGTAAAGCGCTTCTCATTGACTATTTGACATGTCTATTCTTCGGTAAATATTCGCTGTGTGTCAACCGAAATGGACTTTATTGACGCTTGCGATCAGTCGTTTGATATATGCACCCTTCTTCACAGTCGGAAGATATTACTCCGTGTTATGTATATTAAAGTTACATATAGTGATCCGGTTAATATTTTGAAGATTTGAGTTTTGAAAATAATTAAAAAGAACAGAGTATATAGGATCTGTCTGTCTGTCTGCCTATTATTGTCTATCTGTCTGTCTATCTGCCTGTTTCGAGTTTTCTCCCAGACCACTGGACCGATTTCAACCAAATTTGGTGACTCTGGGTACCACGACGTAGATTATAACGACGTTAGTTTTTGAAAATATTGATTTAAAACAAATTTTATTAAATAAATAAAAAAAAAAAAAATAAGCTCACTTCAGAATCAAATATGAATCAATGGAATATTTAGGTCCAATAGGAACCTTTTGGCACGAGGATATGTTGCATTTGCAGCACCAGATGTACGCTCTTTATAATGTGTTTTCGCTGTGCCCGCGCCATCCAAATAGGTTCATATTTGACCTAATATTGATATTAGTTTTTATTATATGATCATAAGTTTCTTTCCCCAATTCCTATGTTAAAACGTAAAGGAAAAAATGAGATATCTAACGATGTTCACCTAGTTAATGAAACAACAGGTTAATAACAGTTATGAGTGACGTCAGATACTTCAGAGGTTAACATAACTTATTATCAGACTTGGAAATAGATCAGGTTTTCCCATCGACGTTCAACGTCACAACGTCTTGTCCAACAGTTATCGCATTGTTTCTTGGTTGACACGAGGAATTGTCAGCCCTTGGAAGTCAATATTCACCTCGGCCTACGGCCTTGGTGAATATTGTCTTCCCCGGTTGACAATTCCTCATGTCAACATCGAAACAATGCGATAATTGTATAATATCAGACTTAATTGATTCTGGAATGAACCATAGCGGACTTATACCCGTTATATGTTGGATATTATAATTATTTGATTCTGGAATAAGCCCATAGTATCCTTGATCCAAATATTTAAACGATCAAAATGAGCGCGAATAGCACTAAGAGTCCGCCGCTGAATAAAGGCTCTGTTTAATATCAAAATGTACGCGAAGCGCACACAGGGGCCATATGCCCCCTCCGACGCCGAATAAAGGCTTCCGAAGGGAGTCTGTTTCAGCTAGTATACTATAGTTGCCTGTTTAATTTGTGATTTAACATCGTTTCGGGCCAGATGAAGACGCATCATGACGTCGCCCAACTGATTCACGACCTCTCAGTTCAAATGAAACCCTCATATCAACATTTTGCACTTATCAGTTAAACGCTCATCGCGTTTTCTAATTATTCTGCATGATGGCAATGTTAACTTGTGCTCGAAATGCACATGAGCTGCAAAACGTTTGATGTATACATGTATGTATTTCCATGATATCATATTACGAAGACACTAGTATACATTGATATGTATAGTCGATCAAAAAGCCACAGTGCACCGGGATTGTTATGTGTATATAGTACACTTAGAGACTGAGAACTTAATTGTTGTGATATGTGAATGTGTAAGCTAGTATATAATCACGAAGAAGAATACGATAAATCGCTGAGTCCGCATGGACTCTCGACCGTACACGATTTACAAAAACGCTGAGCACTTATTTATCATTTAACGGAATGTGTTTATTTACAAGGTTGTCAAACTGTTTCGATTGTGGGGTGCCAGAATGCCGATGTACCAGGAACAAGTGTTGACGATGATACGCTACACCTTGGAAAACATCTGGGTTAGCTAGCACCCCAAACATACATGGGTCATACGCCATCTGCTAACATCTGGGTTAGCTAGCACCCCCAAACCTACATGGGTCATACGCCATCTGCTATTATTCGGCATATTGATGCGCAGGTAAGGTCATGCGCACCAATACTATAACCTGACTTGCGAATATTTCGGTGGAAAAATAGTAGCTACACGTCGAAAAATAAAAAAAAATAAAAGTATTCACTACCACCGACAATCGACGTTCAGACTGAGTCAGATGGGCCCATTATGTAGCCCCTGCTTGTATTTCCCTATTATTGTTCTCAGTTAAATATAGGATGTGTTTGGGGGAGGGCTAACACCGGGAAGGTTGAAAGGGCAGATAAGGCCCTTTTCTTCACCCCTCATGTTTTTGGCCTTTATTATAAAATACATTAAAAACAAAAGCAAAACAAACACAGGAAGAAGCATTTTTTTAAACACAAATTTCTTCTTCTGTTTCCGTCGCTGGAATCCAGACGAGGGGGCATTTAGCCCCCCTGGAACACTGTAGGTTGATGGTAGCTGCAGTGTCCCAGCTGGTGTTGTTGCCTCGTCTCAGTTAAAAATGGTATCATGATAATTATATAATCTTGGAACGGAGTGTCATTAGATTCAGTCTCAGACTTTTAAACAAGAAACACTTCCGGAGTCTGAACTAGTCGCGAATCCTATTATTCCAAGAAGCGTTAAGTCCATGAATGTCAGCCAATCACAACATTTAACGGTAAACCATGAAGCCAATGAGATGATTCGCGGTCACAGCTTCACACGTCCTACATGCTTTAATGAACAAGCTTCACACATCATACAGGCTTTAGTGGACACGCTTCACACATCATACATGCTTTAATGGGCACGCTTCACACACCATACATGCTTTAATGGACACGCTCACACACACTACATGCTTTAATGGGCACATATCCTACAGGCTTTAATGGGCACGCTTCACACACCCTACAGGCTTTAATGAGCACGCTCACACACCCTACATGCTTTAATGGGCACACATCATACAGGCTTTAATTGGCACGCTTCACACATCATACAGGCTTTAATGGGCACGCTCACACACCCTACATGCTTAAATGGGCACACGTCATACAGGCTTTAATGGACACGCTCACACACCCGACAGGCTTTAATGGACACGCTTCACACATCCTAAGGCTTTAATGGGCACACATACAGGCATTAATGGACACATTTCATACACCACACAGGCTTTAATGGGCACGTCCACATCCTATACATGCTTTAATGGGCACGCATAACACATCCTACAGTCTTTAATGGGCGCGTTCACAATCCTACAACCTTTAATGGGCGCGTTCACACATCCTACAGTCTTTAATGGGCAGGCTTCAAACATCATACATGCTTTAATGGGCACCGCTTCACACATCATAAGGCTTTATTGGACCGACTACGATTCCAAGAGACTGCCACATAGCTAAAAATATCGTAATAACTTTTATGCAACGTCTGTCACATTGCTAATTGCACATAGTGTTTACACATTTAAAGATTACGACCACTAATTAAATACTTAAAAGCGTCTACGAAGAGTCCAGAATTGACCAATAATTCCTGGCAAGGAGAATGGAATCAAGTGTTACCAAGAATTGCAACAGTTAACATTAAATTTGTTATTCGGGAAACAAAACCGAAAGAAGATATCTGTCAATCATAAAACTATTTTAATGCTAAATTATGTGCGATGTGACATCAACCAGCATTTTGTATGGACTTTGTTGTTTTGAGGCAAAAATTCTAATTCTAACATAAATCAGTGGGAATAATTCCAACTAGTGGGTGCGTTAGGCTCAAAATGCCCAACAGTTCGAAAAAACTTGAGGCACCAAGTTTCGAATTTCATAAGTAGGGGGTGGGATGCAATTGCAGTTTGACACCACAACGGATACCCTCTAGCAACGTTCCTGGACAGCTTATATTATATATATTATACATATGTAGTGGTATATATGAACTATTAACCGGGTGGGTTGAGTCTAGATCCACCCAGATAGACAAGGTAATGACAGAAGGCACAAGAAATATATCACAATCGGTTCGCAGGTATGTGGTAACTCAGTGGTTATCGCATTGCATCATCGGGTAAGCATATAACCACCTGTATGCGCGCCACACAGATAGACTGGTTACTCGGCGAATCTGTTGTCGATATGGGTCTGTTCGTTTGTGTCTCTGACACGATCCTGAATCATAGGGAACAGCGAAGTGCGTGGCATACCAGACCGGGGTTTGCCATGAATCACTCTTTTGTGGCTTATTAATCTCGAATTAGACGTGGTGACAGAACATAAATGCCAGTACTGTTCGTTCTACAATTGAACTCTTGGATACAGGTTCAGATTAAAAAACTAGTTACAGTTATGCCCTGTGCCAATGCATTCTCTTATATATGCGAGTCGACTATATGTAGCCTCGCATATATAAGAGAATGCATTGGCCTAAAAAAAATCTTTTTTTAACACTTTTTACCATTTTTTCTTACATTCTTTAACAATTTTATAATTTGTAATGTGTTAAGCCAATGCATTCTCTTATATATGCGAGGCGACCTATGGTCGACTCGCATATATAAGAGAATGCATTGGCACAGGGCCGTTCTGTTGGGTAAAGGTTTCACTCAAGATCATGTCCATGACTCTCTGCTATAGTTACGCCCGTAGAGATCATACTCCACCAGTTCAACCCATGGGAACCATTTGATGTTTTGACATGCAGGGAAGTTTATAACATTTAAAAACGGTGCAGGTAACACAATTTCCTTGTTCATACCTGTTCCTTAATAATGCATTTCACTGTAGGTGAAGGATCCAAATTGAAATTAATTGACGTTGTGTGCGATTTTGTTTTGCGTCACTTACAATAATAGCATATCCCCCGGTAATAACTTCAATGTTTATTGCGATATCGACTTACAAAAGTCACAAAAGCATGCAATCTAGAACTTGAACCACCCTCTACGGCGAAGTAGCTTATTGAGGAACAAGGGTTAACAACGAAATTTACTCCCTGTTTGTTGGTTCGATGTAATAAAGTTTCCTGTCACAACGGGTCAGAAAATCAACATGTTCCCGGGTTTTGTACTGGTGGAATATGATCTATATATATAAGGGCGTTGATAGATTAGAAAATATTTGGCATGATCTACGTTCAATCAGACTGCCACATGCTATAGCATCCTGTGTACCAGACAGTATTGAGGCAGCTATGTTCTATTTCCAAACCAAGTTATTGCAACATTTCACAGCAGTTTTGTTAATTGTCAATCTGACATCAAAGTTGCGTTTTGACTTGCTATGCGTGTTGTTGTGACAATGTCGCCCATGTGTGTTATACATTTTTGTTGATAAATAACCGGAAAACCAAATCATACCGTTTCGAAATATAGTTCGTTGGTTCTGGTGGGACTTTCGTGGTACGAAATTACACACATTTTTCCGATATGTTGTGTGAATAAGGGCAGAATGTTGCTATGTTCGCTTAGTATATAATCTTAATTTCATAGAAATAGATCCAACAAAATGTGGGTAAAATGTCCCCGTAGCAGCGGTCTTACTGATTCATCAAGGGAGGCAAACCATGCATGGAGTTTGTCAAACGTTCAGGAACCTACGTCACTAATGTAATCTCTAGACCATCGCTTCAGAGTCCAGACGTTCAGGAGCATATACGTACGTCACTAATGTAATCTCTAAACCTTCGGTTCAGACTTTCAGGAAACTAGGTCACTAATGTAATCTCTAAACCGTCGCTTCAGACTTTCAGGAACCTACGTCACTAATGTAATCTCGCTGCAGACGTTCGAGTAAAAGGGGTTATGTGTATTTTACGAACATCTAATAAAATGTTAAGTGTATTTTATTTTCTAACTGGGGACACAATCGATATGGGGACACAATCGATACCTATTTTCCTTGTAAATTTTAGATATAAATATGAGTTTTTAACGATTACGGATATTTGAATGTGCATTTCCACAGTTCATGTACTAGTTGATCTCGTCAGACTAACGTTTATTTATGTTTTCAGCATATTTAAAATAAAAACCGCTTTGGGTTAGAGGCTTGATTGGTGACGTAGGTTCTTGGCCGTGTATAGTTATGCTACCATTGGAGACGATCTCACGTGACAACGCTAGGAATAGTATAGTATGATCAAGTCTGTCGTTTGCAGAATGAGGTCACCAGTGGGTGAATTTAGTGATGATATCCCGCACGGCGGGCTAGCGGTACCAAATTCACCCTCTGGCCTCTATGAACCTCATTCTGCTTATATATGGGAGACCTAGGATAAGATTGAAGTTTCCCAGTTGAAGTCGGTGATGTTCACCAATTAGTCCTTCGATTATGCATTTTATCTTCTGCAAATTAGGGGGTATAGCAACTTCCCAAAGGTATCTAAAACAATGTTAATGTTAACATAACTAAATTTACCCTCTGAGGACCTCATTCTGCAAATGACAGACCTACTATTTGCAGGCTTGAGTATGTTGTGCTAATGATGATGCCTGGTGGGCGAAGTTAGAAGTTTTCAATCTAAATATGTGCATTATCAGAATACTATATATGAGCTTTTATGTGTCACACAATTTAAAGGCCCACTTACTTTTCGAACCCCCAGATAATTTTATTTAAAATATATGCCCTATTACATACCGTTTGAAAGAGGAAGCTCCAAAATATTGTATTATCAACTTATTCGGTATAATTCGGTGAACATCTTGTTTTTATTGAGATACCGACTTAGTGTTCGGTGCTCAAGTTTCACTATTTTCAATGGAAGGTGAATAACTCTATATCTTAAGATGTAGAGTTATCCCCTTCCATTGAAAATACTTTTTAGTTTGAATTATGTTGCATTCTGGGAGCCATAACGGGGGAAATCTTTTTATTATTTCAGCTGTTTTCTATTTCTCTATGAGCATCGTCTGAGACACAGACGTTTCAAATTGTGATGAATTAAGTATTTTAATCATATTTAAGACATAGATTGTTATTAAAACCGTATATCAAGGCACTATGAAAAATAATCGGTGACTCGAAAATGAAATGGGCCTTTAAGGCCGGTAATTCTGAGAAAACATGTCGAACAAAACCATTCGAACTACAAGTGTCTCTATTTTGAGCCAATAAGCTATATGATAACCAAGTTTGGTGGCATTCTATCAACCGTAACTGGAGTCAAGAAAATTGTCTGCCACGCATAAGTCAAATAAGGCCCGCATCTCTAGCAAACACACTAGATCACCCCTGGTTAAGTGGTCTACAAATTTGCTTTGATGCTGGTGGGTCCTGCTGCATTGCTATGGTGCTGGTAGGAGACAGTGATGCTGTTATGACATTGTAGCATTATTTATTTCTAAATTTGTCATTTTTATGACTCATTTGAACGAATGGAGGTAAAACCATTATGTTTATAAAACATTCAAATAGATATAATGTGAAATATATAAATAATAGAGACCTTTCGGAACATCACGATTACGATTACGGATATGTACAATATCCTGCCAGTATACGGCCAAAAATTCGATCTTTACGCACGGGGGTTCTTATGTGAGACGAAATATGCCCCACGCAGTTTAATTATGTGCAAATGTGTCAATGATGTGCAACCGGTCCTGCTTGTGGAATCTGAAACATTATCCGCGTGGTGTATACCACACTGATAAGAACATGGGATCTGAAAGAGACACACAATTTCCATCAAATATATATCTAACTGAATATAGTGGGGCAAATGCCGTCTCACCAATTAACCATCGTATGTAAGTTGTGATGGTGTCCACATTACTAGGACAATATATCCTATCCGTAATCGTAATAGTGATTTTGCGAAAGGTCTTTAATGACACTTTCGGTTGTTCGAAATGGCTATTCCTGTCGGTTTGCAAACACATGAGCAGCCACTGTTAATACATATTAAACATATATTCATGAATGTTTCATGCGGACTCTAGCTTTTTTTCTCAATTAGCCAGTATTAGGAAAACGCCTCAGCTGTAGAAAAAAGGTACATTTACTTATAACACCACCAGGTGCTGTATCATCATGCTAGCAATTCAGCAGGATCTATCAGCATCTTAGCAAATTAGCAGAACCACTTAACATGGGTGTATACCCACCATCCAATTACAAACAGAATGGCCAAAACATGAAAAAAACTCAGATCAGCGAAGAAAAGTGATGCTGCTTATATTAGAGGAAAAAAAAAGAACTGCTATTGTAATAAAATTATATTTTTTTCGGTATAGTTGGCCTTGCATTCCGAACTATTCCAAGAATCGCCTGCATGTATGAAACATTCAATAACATATATATTTTAACAACGCTTGATGTAAAACAACCAGAAGATCTTCATTGGGCACCATTTTCGATAGTCAATGCAGCCATTAACACCATATTACAAATATGCATCTTCTTGAAATTTGAATGCTTCCTACAGACATTGGCTTTTTTTCTCGAATCGCAATGATTCCAAAGACCACAAAAATGTGAGAAAAGGGGGACTGTACACTAAATCCAGCCATTTATGGGACCATCTCCTTTTAACTCAACAGAATATATGCAAGCAATAAGTGTAAAATACACACATGTGTTCTGTGAACGATGTAAACAACATGGTAATTATAATGAAAATTAGCTTATGGCTCGAGCCATAAACTCATTTTCATTATAATAACCATGTTGTTTACACAATTCATAGAGCACATGAGTGTATTTACACTCGCCATGGGTCAAATTCATTCATTTGTTGCATACATTCTGATGAGTATAAAAGGAGACGGTCCAGGATTTAGTGTATATTACCCCTTTAACAGTATCATTTGGTCGCACCAACACCATATGTAAGTCAGCACACCGACAAACATCATATGTGCAACAAATTATCATGACCACTTGGTCAGGGGGTGGGGGGGGGGGGGGGCGACGATGATGCTTCTATTGTGAAGATGTGGAAGTGGCGCATGCACGTATTAAGGATTTACTCCAGCTTTCGTGTTTCCATACACCCGACTAAATAATTGGATATGTTCTCCACAGAACTGTCACGTCGAATAAATCTTGATGTCCACTAACAGTTTAATTACAACACTTATGTCCAATTGTGGACAATCGAGAACCATTTGGTTTGATGTCCACATATTCTAACTAAATCAATGGTGTTAGTGTCGTTATTTCGATGTAATGGTGGGGTTATCAAATATTTCTAGGTCGCGGGTTGGTGGATGTGAAACACGCCCTATATAGTTGACCTATAATATAGCACCCGGTGTGTTGGATTCGTACATAGGGGCTTGTTGATAAACGGTCATGGGTCATTTGAACCTTCAATACATCAGCGTGTGTCAAAGAGGAAAAGTACATGCACCCTTTTTGCTATATTGTTCTTAATCGGATTCTCATGTCTATTAGTGTCATGATATAATTTAATGAAAAAATACACACTTTTGGCCATTCTATTTCATTTGATAATTTCTTATATCAGATGGAAATAATCTCGTCATTCAATTTAATTAGATATTTTCTTATATCAGATTGAAATCATTTCGTTTTAATTACTATCCCACGTATGTTTGCGAGGTGCCATGCATTAACCAAATAATTGAATGCTGTTTTTCATTATTACTGACGATAATTTGTTCAATCACATTATCACCTATGACTCATCCCATGGCAAAACATGCAATCTTGCATGCGTGTCCATACCTTTCACATATAGAGGATCTACAACGAGTCCCAGTTTATAGCGGAATTTACAAAACGAGTCCAGTGAATCAGGTCTGAGGCGAGGTCCAGACCTAATTTTCTGGACGAGTTTTGTAAATTCCGCTATAAACTGGGGACGAGTCGTAGATTCTATTTATTGCATGATCCAAAACCTCGACAAAACGTACTTAAATCATAAAATGGGACGCGAAACTAACATCGGCTTCTATAAGGCATGCGATGACGTTCCTCGTTACTATGCGTTGTTTGCCCGCGTAAAGAAATAGTCCCAGATAATTAAAGACTCTTTGGCGTATTTAATGACGTATATTTAATGACATAACTTTTCAAACCCTTCATTCATTATAGTCTGTTGGAAGAATATTGGAAGTATTAGTATTTTGAGACGTTGCATAAGGAATGTAAACAGACGACAAACCAGAAGTCAAAGGTCACCTGGCACTATTTCCTGATATTAAACGAACGTTTAGTATCACAATTTATAGAATGGGCTTATTGAATGGAATAAGGATAGGATCATGTAATACATATGGTAATACCATAATGCTATATTATAATTTCTTATTTCTAGCTTGATATGGTACCTAGTTCTGATTATTTGACTTCTGATACCTTATGTCACCAACACCAATTCGGACCCAAGAAAACATTTTTATATCATATTAATGGCCACTTAATTTTCGAACCCCCAGATCACATTATATAAAATATATGCCATAGTATATACCATTTGAAAGAGGAAGATCCAAAACATTGTATCATCAACTTATCTGGTGTAATAAACTGTGAACATGTTGTTTTTGTCGAGGTACCGACGTGTTTTCTGTGCCCAAGTTTCATCAGTACTGTACTGCAAAGTTTATTATTTTCAATAGAAGGGGAATAACACTATATCGTAGTTTGAATTATGTTGCATTCTGGGAGCGAAATGGGTTTCTAATGATTTCAGCTATTTTCTATTACTCTATGCATTGGCACCTTCTGGGACAGACGTTCCAAACGGTGATGAAATATAATATTTTAATCATATTTTATGTCATAGATTGTGTTAAATCCGTATATCAAGGCACTATACTAAAAATAATCGGTGACTCGAAAATTAAATGAGTCTTTAACAAATAAAAAACATGTTTATGCAACTGGTGCTTCGATTGGTGTTGACTATTCAGTTTTTGTAGCCTACAATGTACATGTATGTATTAGTGTGGGAGCAAATGTAAAAAAAAACTGGCGCCTTGTATACGTTTGGATTAGAAGCAAGGTATATATATATTCAACATCGGGATGGATCATGGGTTGTGCTAAATAATTGGACTCTATTCCAATATGTTAATGCCACGTGGCCTTTAAATCCAAGATGGCTGCCGTCATAAGCAAAACTCCAGCTTATTCCCAAGGATATTTGCACACGGCCTGACCAAATATACCCCAGCAGCCGTGGCATGTCCCCCAAATCATCCGATTTACCTTACTTTAATAACTTCAGGAGACGCGACAAGTATACTCAACTTTATGAACCATTTCGTTTTGAAAGCTAGGGCTGATTTTATATATACTCTCATCTTTTCAACTTCTTAGAGTCTTAAAAATGCACTCTATATCTGTGAACATATGTTTTTATCTTGCTATATTAGATCACAATACAAGGGCCACCCACAAATAATTATTTCACGAAGACACAGCATGTGACACCAACACACCATGCATCATGTTTCAACTCCATCTGGTATTAAGTTTAAAATTTTGCACATCCATACACTTTTTCCAATTACTCGCCCTCTCTCTGGCCCCTCCCTCTTCTATCTGTGACCCTTCTCACACCTATCTACCGTCCTCTAAATTGCAATCTATCACTATTGCGTGTTTTATCACCCGGCCTTCTCTTATAAAACATAAGAAACAATCCATTAATAATACTGTTTGTTGTCATTACTTGGTACAACATATTTCCTTGCTCTTGTCAAAGATTATTTTGTTTATTTAGTGTTTTTACAATGGCGAGATGAGCTTATTATACGTGGCACCATTTGTCATTCCAACCGTTTTGTCCTTATATTTTATTTGCTTAACCCTTTACCCAACAGAACGGCCCTGTGCCAATGCATTCTCTTATATATGCGAGTCGACCATAGGTCGCCTCGCATATATAAGAGAATGCATTGGCTTAACACATTAAAAATTATAAAATTGTTAAAGAATGTAAGAAAAAATGGTAAAAAGTGTTAAAAAAAGATTTTTTTTAGGCCAATGCATTCTCTTATATATGCGAGGCGACCTATGGTCGACTCGCATATATAAGAGAATGCATTGGCACAGGGTATAACTGTAACTATCACACTGTGGTCAAGGAGCCGGTTCCAATGATATCCATATTTGTATGGTTCTATTGAGACAGACCGAATATATTTTAGGCTGTTGAAGCTTTATTGTATAAATTCATTAAACTATTTATACTATGCATTGAGCAAATAAAGTATGCATAAACTATCCTCCAGGTTTCACACTCACTGACAATTTATGTTTAACTATTTGAAATTAATACTTGCGAAATGTGAATTATTTGTGCATTTGGCAAACGACTGCGCTAACCCTGTCGTATTTAGAGGATTTTGCTTGGTTGTTTGATATTAGGCCCAATATCAGCCCGAGGTAACCTCATATCAGCCTGAGACATTTTAACCTACCGGCATCATTTCTAACAGCATTTGACAACAATATATCAATCACCAGACAATCTTGATGCATTAGGGAAATTAAATCACGAACGAAATTCTCAGAGGTTTTACCCAAACATTCATTCCCAAGATTATGGAATGAAACTGACAAAAAACTAAAATCAATTGAAAGCCGACAAAACTTTAAATATCAAATGAAGGTCAAGGTTATCAATGCTTATGATGCAAACTTTAAATGTAAAAACAAAACTTGCAGAGAATGTTTTCCTCCCAAAAGCTCATAATTAAACTACATATACTTAACTCCCGAGTAACAAGCCAGCCCCCTCCCCGGTCGTGAGTGCAGATTACCCTGAAAACTCGCCCTTATTGGACCCTGCTAACACGATTTAAATATCACATACGCATTATCATTGTTACTTAAGCAGGGTCCATCTTACTATTAGAAGTGTTCTTTAAATTGCCGTGCACACGCCTACATAGCCATAACTATACGGTACAATGTACTTAATACAATATTTTGATATTATAAATTACATTATTTTCTTATTAGCACATCAACTTGAGATTATGCCATTGATATATTAGTTATTATATTGACAACGGGGGTGACAGGAAGACAGCCAATCCTGGTTATGCCACTCCCACACAATAATTATACTTCCATATTTTAATATGGAAGTATATTGTTATTCAATTTTTTATTTTTCTCTATTATTATTTATTATTCTTAATATATTTTAAAACCCTTATATCTCAGAAAGTTTAAAAGATAAAGCATTGAAATTTGGTAGGTATATGCACCATGCCAAGATGCGTGGTAATGAAACATTTAGGTTTGTGTCCTAACTTGCTTACCAGAGTTATGGCCCTTAAACAAATATTTTGGAAAAAGTTTGTGCGCAGATCTTCTCCTATAAGAAGTCAAGCAGCTGAATTCGGTTCTCGTGATCGTGTTAACTAACGAAAGGGCACGAATCAGGGAAATTTTCACCAAGGTCCAAAAACAATGACCAAGTTATAACACATCGAAAAATGTACTAATAAAGTCCATGTGTAGAAAGTGCTTGTTCGCAGATCTATTCCTAGACGAAGCGCAACAGCTGGATTTGCTCTATGTGAGCGTCTTAAACATAGACAGAAGACCAAAACGGGAAATTTTGACAAAGGTCCGCTCAATTTTTTTTGGGCTAGGGGAGGGGCAAAATATGTCAATTTTTTTTGTCGCCGATTTGAACCAAAATGGTTGTGAAGTATCTGTAGGATGTACTAAGTATTATCGTGCGTGAATTTTGTGAACCGGTTGACAAATGTAGAAATGGTGGCCCTTTCCTTTTTTCAAGTTTACAGGGAAAGCACTATGAATTTATATTTCTTCAACCAATCGTGACGTGTTTGGTATCATTCGATGGGGAATTTTTAGTTCTTTTAAACGATTATTCATTTGCTGCATTATGTCGAATGAGTCCGGAGATATTCAAAAAAGTATGAACCAGAAACATACATATTGGCCTACATAGTAAAATATCGCCACAAAACCTTACCAAAACCCGGCTAAATATTAAAGGGGCATCAAATACGAACACAATGCCGCAAAAATTAGCTCGATATCTCGAAAATTGGCCGATCTATGGCGACTTTTCTACACGCGTCTTCAAATTTCGAGGCATGGGTGGGGGTCACACCAGAACGTTCCAACTGAACACAGAAATGTCAATAAACCATACTATCGACATTCCAAACAATTCCGCGCGATTCCCTTATTATACTTCCATATTTTAATATGGAAGTATATTGTTATTCAATTTTTTATTTTTCTCTATTATTATTTATTATTCTTAATATATTTTAAAACCCTTATATCTCAGAAAGTTTAAAAGATAAAGCATTGAAATTTGGTAGGTATATGCACCATGCCAAGATGCGTGGTAATGAAACATTTAGGTTTGTGTCCTAACTTGCTTACCAGAGTTATGGCCCTTAAACAAATATTTTGGAAAAAGTTTGTGCGCAGATCTTCTCCTATAAGAAGTCAAGCAGCTGAATTCGGTTCTCGTGATCGTGTTAACTAACGAAAGGGCACGAATCAGGGAAATTTTCACCAAGGTCCAAAAACAATTTGTCGACCTGGGGAGGGGTGCAAAATTTGTCAATTTTTTTCTTGTCACCGATCCCAGCCATTTTTACTGTCGGGTATATATACGACGTACTGATGCTACTTATGAAAGAATTTTGTAAATCGGGTGAGAAATGACCAAGTTATAACACATCGAAAAATGTACTAATAAAGTCCATGTGTAGAAAGTGCTTGTTCGCAGATCTTCTCCTAGACGAAGCGCAACAGCTGGATTTGCTCTATGTGAGCGTCTTAAACCTAGACAGAAGACCAAAACGGGAAATTTTGACAAAGGTCCGCTCAATTATTTTTGGGCTAGGGGAGGGGCGAAATATGTCAATTTTTTTTGTCGCCGATTTGAACCAAAATGGTTGTGAAGTATCTGTAGGATGTACTAAGTATTATCGTGCGTGAATTTTGTGAATCGGTTGACAAATGTAGAAATGGTGGCCCTTTCCTTTTTTCAAGTTTACAGGGAAAGCACTATGAATTTATATTTCTTCAACCAATCGTGACATGTTTGGTATCATTCGATGGGGAATTTTTAGTTCTTTTAAACGATTATTCATTTGCTGCATTATGTCGAATGAGTCCGGAGATATTCAAAAAAGTATGAACCAGAAACATACATATTGGCCTACATAGTAAAATATCGCCACAAAACCTTACCAAAACCCGGCTAAATATTAAAGGGGCATCAAATATGAACACAATGCCGCAAAAATTAGCTCGATATCTCGAAAATTGGCCGATCTATGGCGACTTTTCTACACGCGTCTTCAAATTTCGAGGCATGGGTGGGGGTCACACCAGAACGTTCCAACTGAACACAGAAATGTCAATAAACCATACTATCGACATTCCAAACAATTCCGCGCGATTCCCTTATTATACTTCCATATTTTAATATGGAAGTATATTGTTATTCAATTTTTTATTTTTCTCTATTATTATTTATTATTCTTAATATATTTTAAAACCCTTATATCTCAGAAAGTTTAAAAGATAAAGCATTGAAATTTGGTAGGTATATGCACCATGCCAAGATGCGTGGTAATGAAACATTTAGGTTTGTGTCCTAACTTGCTTACCAGAGTTATGGCCCTTAAACAAATATTTTGGAAAAAGTTTGTGCGCAGATCTTCTCCTATAAGAAGTCAAGCAGCTGAATTCGGTTCTCGTGATCGTGTTAACTAACGAAAGGGCACGAATCAGGGAAATTTTCACCAAGGTCCAAAAACAATTTGTCGACCTGGGGAGGGGTGCAAAATTTGTCAATTTTTTTCTTGTCACCGATCCCAGCCATTTTTACTGTCGGGTATATATACGACGTACTGATGCTACTTATGAAAGAATTTTGTAAATCGGGTGAGAAATGACCAAGTTATAACACATCGAAAAATGTACTAATAAAGTCCATGTGTAGAAAGTGCTTGTTCGCAGATCTTCTCCTAGACGAAGCGCAACAGCTGGATTTGCTCTATGTGAGCGTCTTAAACCTAGACAGAAGACCAAAACGGGAAATTTTGACAAAGGTCCGCTCAATTATTTTTGGGCTAGGGGAGGGGCGAAATATGTCAATTTTTTTTGTCGCCGATTTGAACCAAAATGGTTGTGAAGTATCTGTAGGATGTACTAAGTATTATCGTGCGTGAATTTTGTGAATCGGTTGACAAATGTAGAAATGGTGGCCCTTTCCTTTTTTCAAGTTTACAGGGAAAGCACTATGAATTTATATTTCTTCAACCAATCGTGACATGTTTGGTATCATTCGATGGGGAATTTTTAGTTCTTTTAAACGATTATTCATTTGCTGCATTATGTCGAATGAGTCCGGAGATATTCAAAAAAGTATGAACCAGAAACATACATATTGGCCTACATAGTAAAATATCGCCACAAAACCTTACCAAAACCCGGCTAAATATTAAAGGGGCATCAAATATGAACACAATGCCGCAAAAATTAGCTCGATATCTCGAAAATTGGCCGATCTATGGCGACTTTTCTACACGCGTCTTCAAATTTCGAGGCATGGGTGGGGGTCACACCAGAACGTTCCAACTGAACACAGAAATGTCAATAAACCATACTATCGACATTCCAAACAATTCCGCGCGATTCCCTTATTATACTTCCATATTTTAATATGGAAGTATATTGTTATTCAATTTTTTATTTTTCTCTATTATTATTTATTATTCTTAATATATTTTAAAACCCTTATATCTCAGAAAGTTTAAAAGATAAAGCATTGAAATTTGGTAGGTATATGCACCATGCCAAGATGCGTGGTAATGAAACATTTAGGTTTGTGTCCTAACTTGCTTACCAGAGTTATGGCCCTTAAACAAATATTTTGGAAAAAGTTTGTGCGCAGATCTTCTCCTATAAGAAGTCAAGCAGCTGAATTCGGTTCTCGTGATCGTGTTAACTAACGAAAGGGCACGAATCAGGGAAATTTTCACCAAGGTCCAAAAACAATTTGTCGACCTGGGGAGGGGTGCAAAATTTGTCAATTTTTTTCTTGTCACCGATCCCAGCCATTTTTACTGTCGGGTATATATACGACGTACTGATGCTACTTATGAAAGAATTTTGTAAATCGGGTGAGAAATGACCAAGTTATAACACATCGAAAAATGTACTAATAAAGTCCATGTGTAGAAAGTGCTTGTTCGCAGATCTTCTCCTAGACGAAGCGCAACAGCTGGATTTGCTCTATGTGAGCGTCTTAAACCTAGACAGAAGACCAAAACGGGAAATTTTGACAAAGGTCCGCTCAATTATTTTTGGGCTAGGGGAGGGGCGAAATATGTCAATTTTTTTGTCGCCGATTTGAACCAAAATGGTTGTGAAGTATCTGTAGGATGTACTAAGTATTATCGTGCGTGAATTTTGTGAATCGGTTGACAAATGTAGAAATGGTGGCCCTTTCCTTTTTTCAAGTTTACAGGGAAAGCACTATGAATTTATATTTCTTCAACCAATCGTGACATGTTTGGTATCATTCGATGGGGAATTTTTAGTTCTTTTAAACGATTATTCATTTGCTGCATTATGTCGAATGAGTCCGGAGATATTCAAAAAAGTATGAACCAGAAACATACATATTGGCCTACATAGTAAAATATCGCCACAAAACCTTACCAAAACCCGGCTAAATATTAAAGGGGCATCAAATATGAACACAATGCCGCAAAAATTAGCTCGATATCTCGAAAATTGGCCGATCTATGGCGACTTTTCTACACGCGTCTTCAAATTTCGAGGCATGGGTGGGGGTCACACCAGAACGTTCCAACTGAACACAGAAATGTCAATAAACCATACTATCGACATTCCAAACAATTCCGCGCGATTCCCTTATTATACTTCCATATTTTAATATGGAAGTATATTGTTATTCAATTTTTTATTTTTCTCTATTATTATTTATTATTCTTAATATATTTTAAAACCATTATATCTCAGAAAGTTTAAAAGATAAAGCATTGAAATTTGGTAGGTATATGCACCATGCCAAGATGCGTGGTAATGAAACATTTAGGTTTGTGTCCTAACTTGCTTACCAGAGTTATGGCCCTTAAACAAATATTTTGGAAAAAGTTTGTGCGCAGATCTTCTCCTATAAGAAGTCAAGCAGCTGAATTCGGTTCTCGTGATCGTGTTAACTAACGAAAGGGCACGAATCAGGGAAATTTTCACCAAGGTCCAAAAACAATTTGTCGACCTGGGGAGGGGTGCAAAATTTGTCAATTTTTTTCTTGTCACCGATCCCAGCCATTTTTACTGTCGGGTATATATACGACGTACTGATGCTACTTATGAAAGAATTTTGTAAATCGGGTGAGAAATGACCAAGTTATAACACATCGAAAAATGTACTAATAAAGTCCATGTGTAGAAAGTGCTTGTTCGCAGATCTTCTCCTAGACGAAGCGCAACAGCTGGATTTGCTCTATGTGAGCGTCTTAAACATAGACAGAAGACCAAAACGGGAAATTTTGACAAAGGTCCGCTCAATTTTTTTTGGGCTAGGGGAGGGGCAAAATATGTCAATTTTTTTTGTCGCCGATTTGAACCAAAATGGTTGTGAAGTATCTGTAGGATGTACTAAGTATTATCGTGCGTGAATTTTGTGAATCGGTTGACAAATGTAGAAATGGTGGCCCTTTCCTTTTTTCAAGTTTACAGGGAAAGCACTATGAATTTATATTTCTTCAACCAATCGTGACGTGTTTGGTATCATTCGATGGGGAATTTTTAGTTCTTTTAAACGATTATTCATTTGCTGCATTATGTCGAATGAGTCCGGAGATATTCAAAAAAGTATGAACCAGAAACATACATATTGGCCTACATAGTAAAATATCGCCACAAAACCTTACCAAAACCCGGCTAAATATTAAAGGGGCATCAAATATGAACACAATGCCGCAACAATTAGCTCGATATCTCGAAAATTGGCCGATCTATGGCGACTTTTCTACACGCGTCTTCAAATTTCGAGGCATGGGTGGGGGTCACACCAGAACGTTCCAACTGAACACAGAAATGTCAATAAACCATACTATCGACATTCCAAACAATTCCGCGCGATTCCCTTATTATACTTCCATATTTTAATATGGAAGTATATTGTTATTCAATTTTTTATTTTTCTCTATTATTATTTATTATTCTTAATATATTTTAAAACCCTTATATCTCAGAAAGTTTAAAAGATAAAGCATTGAAATTTGGTAGGTATATGCACCATGCCAAGATGCGTGGTAATGAAACATTTAGGTTTGTGTCCTAACTTGCTTACCAGAGTTATGGCCCTTAAACAAATATTTTGGAAAAAGTTTGTGCGCAGATCTTCTCCTATAAGAAGTCAAGCAGCTGAATTCGGTTCTCGTGATCGTGTTAACTAACGAAAGGGCACGAATCAGGGAAATTTTCACCAAGGTCCAAAAACAATTTGTCGACCTGGGGAGGGGTGCAAAATTTGTCAATTTTTTTCTTGTCACCGATCCCAGCCATTTTTACTGTCGGGTATATATACGACGTACTGATTCTACTTATGAAAGAATTTTGTAAATCGGGTGAGAAATGACCAAGTTATAACACATCGAAAAATGTACTAATAAAGTCCATGTGTAGAAAGTGCTTGTTCGCAGATCTTCTCCTAGACGAAGCGCAACAGCTGGATTTGCTCTATGTGAGCGTCTTAAACATAGACAGAAGACCAAAACGGGAAATTTTGACAAAGGTCCGCTCAATTTTTTTTGGGCTAGGGGAGGGGCAAAATATGTCAATTTTTTTTGTCGCCGATTTGAACCAAAATGGTTGTGAAGTATCTGTAGGATGTACTAAGTATTATCGTGCGTGAATTTTGTGAATCGGTTGACAAATGTAGAAATGGTGGCCCTTTCCTTTTTTCAAGTTTACAGGGAAAGCACTATGAATTTATATTTCTTCAACCAATCGTGACGTGTTTGGTATCATTCGATGGGGAATTTTTAGTTCTTTTAAACGATTATTCATTTGCTGCATTATGTCGAATGAGTCCGGAGATATTCAAAAAAGTATGAACCAGAAACATACATATTGGCCTACATAGTAAAATATCGCCACAAAACCTTACCAAAACCTGGCTAAATATTAAAGGGGCATCAAATACGAACACAATGCCGCAACAATTAGCTCGATATCTCGAAAATTGGCCGATCTATGGCGACTTTTCTACACGCGTCTTCAAATTTCGAGGCATGGGTGGGGGTCACACCAGAACGTTCCAACTGAACACAGAAATGTCAATAAACCATACTATCGACATTCCAAACAATTCCGCGCGATTCCCTTATTATACTTCCATATTTTAATATGGAAGTATATTGTTATTCAATTTTTTATTTTTCTCTATTATTATTTATTATTCTTAATATATTTTAAAACCCTTATATCTCAGAAAGTTTAAAAGATAAAGCATTGAAATTTGGTAGGTATATGCACCATGCCAAGATGCGTGGTAATGAAACATTTAGGTTTGTGTCCTAACTTGCTTACCAGAGTTATGGCCCTTAAACAAATATTTTGGAAAAAGTTTGTGCGCAGATCTTCTCCTATAAGAAGTCAAGCAGCTGAATTCGGTTCTCGTGATCGTGTTAACTAACGAAAGGGCACGAATCAGGGAAATTTTCACCAAGGTCCAAAAACAATTTGTCGACCTGGGGAGGGGTGCAAAATTTGTCAATTTTTTTCTTGTCACCGATCCCAGCCATTTTTACTGTCGGGTATATATACGACGTACTGATGCTACTTATGAAAGAATTTTGTAAATCGGGTGAGAAATGACCAAGTTATAACACATCGAAAAATGTACTAATAAAGTCCATGTGTAGAAAGTGCTTGTTCGCAGATCTTCTCCTAGACGAAGCGCAACAGCTGGATTTGCTCTATGTGAGCGTCTTAAACATAGACAGAAGACCAAAACGGGAAATTTTGACAAAGGTCCGCTCAATTTTTTTTGGGCTAGGGGAGGGGCAAAATATGTCAATTTTTTTTGTCGCCGATTTGAACCAAAATGGTTGTGAAGTATCTGTAGGATGTACTAAGTATTATCGTGCGTGAATTTTGTGAATCGGTTGACAAATGTAGAAATGGTGGCCCTTTCCTTTTTTCAAGTTTACAGGGAAAGCACTATGAATTTATATTTCTTTAACCAATCGTGACGTGTTTGGTATCATTCGATGGGGAATTTTTAGTTCTTTTAAACGATTATTCATTTGCTGCATTATGTCGAATGAGTCCGGAGATATTCAAAAAAGTATGAACCAGAAACATACATATTGGCCTACATAGTAAAATATCGCCACAAAACCTTACCAAAACCCGGCTAAATATTAAAGGGGCATCAAATACGAACACAATGCCGCAAAAATTAGCTCGATATCTCGAAAATTGGCCGATCTATGGCGACTTTTCTACACGCGTCTTCAAATTTCGAGGCATGGGTGGGGGTCACATCAGAACGTTCCAACTGAACACAGAAATGTCAATAAACCATACTATCGACATTCCAAACAATTCCGCGCGATTCCCTTATTATACTTCCATATTTTAATATGGAAGTATATTGTTATTCAATTTTTTATTTTTCTCTATTATTATTTATTATTCTTAATATATTTTAAAACCCTTATATCTCAGAAAGTTTAAAAGATAAAGCATTGAAATTTGGTAGGTATATGCACCATGCCAAGATGCGTGGTAATGAAACATTTAGGTTTGTGTCCTAACTTGCTTACCAGAGTTATGGCCCTTAAACAAATATTTTGGAAAAAGTTTGTGCGCAGATCTTCTCCTATAAGAAGTCAAGCAGCTGAATTCGGTTCTCGTGATCGTGTTAACTAACGAAAGGGCACGAATCAGGGAAATTTTCACCAAGGTCCAAAAACAATTTGTCGACCTGGGGAGGGGTGCAAAATTTGTCAATTTTTTTCTTGTCACCGATCCCAGCCATTTTTACTGTCGGGTATATATACGACGTACTGATGCTACTCATGAAAGAATTTTGTAAATCGGGTGAAAAATGACCAAGTTATAACACATCGAAAAATGTACTAATAAAGTCCATGTGTAGAAAGTGCTTGTTCGCAGATCTTCTCCTAGACGAAGCGCAACAGCTGGATTTGCTCTATGTGAGCGTCTTAAACATAGACAGAAGACCAAAACGGGAAATTTTGACAAAGGTCCGCTCAATTTTTTTTGGGCTAGGGGAGGGGCAAAATATGTCAATTTTTTTTGTCGCCGATTTGAACCAAAATGGTTGTGAAGTATCTGTAGGATGTACTAAGTATTATCGTGCGTGAATTTTGTGAATCGGTTGACAAATGTAGAAATGGTGGCCCTTTCCTTTTTTCAAGTTTACAGGGAAAGCACTATGAATTTATATTTCTTCAACCAATCGTGACATGTTTGGTATCATTCGATGGGGAATTTTTAGTTCTTTTAAACGATTATTCATTTGCTGCATTATGTCGAATGAGTCCGGAGATATTCAAAAAAGTATGAACCAGAAACATACATATTGGCCTACATAGTAAAATATCGCCACATAACCTTACCAAAACCCGGCTAAATATTAAAGGGGCATCAAATACGAACACAATGCCGCAAAAATTAGCTCGATATCTCGAAAATTGGCCGATCTATGGCGACTTTTCTACACGCGTCTTCAAATTTCGAGGCATGGGTGGGGGTCACACCAGAACGTTCCAACTGAACACAGAAATGTCAATAAACCATACTATCGACATTCCAAACAATTCCGCGCGATTCCCTTATTATACTTCCATATTTTAATATGGAAGTATATTGTTATTCAATTTTTTATTTTTCTCTATTATTATACTTCCATATTTTAATATGGAAGTATATTGTTATTCAATTTTTTATTTTTTTCCAATATTATTTATTATTATACTAAGCAATTTTATAACCCTTATATCTCAGGAAGTATGAGAGATAGAGCGCTGGATTTTGGTATGTGTATAGCCCTATGATAGTTGTAGTGCATCGGGCTATATAGGATTTTGTCCAAACTTGATTTGCAGAGTTATCTCCCTTTATGTGTAAAACTGGGGGTTGCAGTATCTCGAAAAGTATGAATAGCAGCAACTTGAAATTTGGACCGTATGTACAACTCAGTATGCCCTATTGTGTCCATGCATTACAATTTATGTCCGAGCTTTCCCTACAGAGTTGTCGCCCATGATTCGCAAAATTCGATTTATTTCATATACTGTGTCCGCCTATAACATTCAAGGTAGCCAGATAAGAGGGCTTCTATGCAGTTACTTATTAGCAACTTGCTATGAAAATAAGTTTTGAACAGGAACGGACTTATATTTTTGGGGTTTGGGTGGGGGCAAAATTTTCGAAATATTTTATTTCGATGATTTCAACTACTTTTACTGTCGTGTATCTATAGGACGTACTAATGATCCTCCTGAAAGAATTTTGGAAATCGGTTCAGAATTGACCAAGTTATAACAAATCGAAAATTAAATAATTTGGCTAATGAAGGAGCATGGGAGAGGATGAAGCATAACCGGGGAGGCGACGAAACCATGCTGGGTAATGATACGAGGTCGGGGTGGTGAGACCAGGCGAGGGTGGTGAGACCAGGCTGACGGGTGGTGGATGTAAACGGCAGATTTTGCAAAAAGAAAAAAAACAAAAAAAACAAAAAAAAAACAAGTCCAGCGATATAATATTTTTATTGCTTTTTCCGAATGGGAAGAGTGGTTCGCACCGGAATATACCATTTTTAAGTTTTTTTCCCAAACCGTTACCGATCTACGACATCGACAATAAAAATGACTTATTTTTGGCGCCAAATCCAACGGGCTAATTGATGAGCAAGGTTAATGTAGGGGCAGGTACTGCATTATCCCGTAGGTAGCCCCCCAAAGTTTGACAGCTCTACTGTAACAGTAAACTATCAAACACCGTGTTAGCTTCCTGTGAGTTCAGACTTTTTGCAATTTCCAACGAAAATCAAAGGGGGGAAAATTGTCTAAAAATCAAACATCGATATAACAAAATTTTGAATAGTGGATATGATAGATAGTTTCCAAGCGCAACTTATCGGTGTCTGCTTAATTTGCCCTGAGGTAGAAGGTTTACCCGTGGCGAGGCTTTATAATGTTAACACGTATATTTAAGTGCTGTATCACTAAGCTATTTTTCTGGCCAAATCCTAAAGGGTTAATGAAGGAGCGAGGTAATGCAGGAGCAGGTACGTTGATATATTTTTGTTAATATCCCAAAGTTTGACCCCTCTACTCTCAGAGCAACCTGACTAACGGACAGCTTGTGTTCAGGTGGGTACATATTGGCAAATTCCAACAAAAACCAAAAGTCTAAAAATACTTGGAAAAATCAAATATGGAGATAAAATTTTGTTGACGTGTGGTTGTGATAAGGGATACCAACGCCCAACACTGGTGCGATTTCTTAAGTTTTAGAGCAAATGATTCACTCGTGGCGACGATATATAGCGTAATACATACTACATGCATAGGAACACAGCCTACATCGACATATGGCAAAAGTGGAATTTCAGGCAGGATAATGAAGGACTGAGTGAAATGTATGAGCATCTGCATCAGTACACAATAGATACATCCTGAAAGTTTGACTGTGGTATAAAAGCCATCCGTCTAACGGAGAACACGCACCGGTTGGTCGAGACTTTTGGCAACTTCAAGTTAAACTCGCAAAGAACAAAATGGAGAAATTGAGATAAAACAAATTGGATGTGGTCGGTACTATCCACGTGGAAATTCGGTGAATTTGTTTAACTTTTCAAATGAATGCCCAATGAGTTAATCAAGATTAAGTGCCTGATAGATATTACATGCATTCACTTATCATGTAGAAAAATACTCCCGGATGACAGTATACAGTTATAAAATTTAATGTGAAGGGTTAAGAATATGACTAACTCTTTAAATAACAAGTTTGAAATAGTTTTGTGGATACAAAATGATAAATATGAATTAAAGACCCTTGTCCGGAAAGACTTCTATCAGCTCAAATTGAATTTATTTCAAATATTTCATTATGAAATGAGATGTTTAATTGGGACAAGTTATTGATTTATTTTTAGAACAGACCTGGTCATTGGTAACAGTAACCACTATTGTTCGTTAGCTGAACAACCACACATTTTTAGACCAGTATATATTCGAAATGAAATCAATATTAATCAATAGAATAATTTCTGGCCAGATTTTTCGACTCATACTTAATATGATGACTATATAATACACTAAGTATAGGATTATATATATGTGTAGATCAGGGTTATGTTTAATGTTAATGTTATGGACATGATGTGGTTTATAAATTGGGTTACAGTTGTGGATATTTTGAATGTCAAAATTGTGATGGTGTCAGTTTTACAAAGGATATGGTTTTGGGTACGTGTGTACGTATGACTAGGCTTATCGAAAGGGTTATGGTAAGGTAAATGTATAGCTATGGATATGATTTACAGGAAGGTAATGAATATGTTCAGGGTATTTTATTGGGTTAGAGTTAAGTGCTGTAGATATGTCTATGGAAAAGGTTGTGATTATGGATCGGCTACGACTAAGGTTGTTCTTATTGAAATATCAGGGTTATGAAGCGGTTTATACGTAAGGATTGAATAGCGGTGGGTGGAGGATTGAATTATGGATGGTGATCGGGGATGGGGAATTAATATGGAAGTATCAAAATTCTGCAGGCCAGAATTTTAACCCTCTAGTTACACTTGATTTTTGATATATTATTGTTGATTTGTTGTAAACTAATTATTGTGTGAATAAAACATCTACATCTACAAGACCAAAGTTCGAAGGCTGATATGGGTTACAGAGGGCTGGTATCAGGCCTATAATATCAAACCAAACAAGTAATATCATATTTATTAATCAGATCGCCTCTCAGTAACTGACAACTTTCAAATGAGGGGCGTCACAAAAATCGATATCTACATGTTATATAGCAGTGAAGTGAGAGTTACGGAATGTCGTAAAACTATATTACTCGGGTTCTATTGTCGTAAAATGATATTACTCGGATTGGTGATGTCGTAAAATTATATTACTCGGTTTTATGACAAATTGAAGCGATATTAATATAGTGCGATACCAGGACGCTCTGCATGGATAAAAATGAAATTGATCGGCGTTATCTCCGTGCAAAATATTGGATTCACGCATTGTTCTTTCCATTGTCCTTCAGGTCTGCTTGTATAGTTTGCAGCTTGTAAGTAAACGGCTTAACAGTTGAATGGGCAAATGAAACCGATGTCACTTATTTCAGACTATGCATGGGCCATATACAGAGTCTTCCTTTTAAGATACTCTTCACACTTAGCACGGGTAAGATCACATATGCGCTGTATATCGCTTTGGAATAACCGTTTAGTTTTCACATTGTCCCTGGTTAACCTTGGAACGGCGAGCAATTGTAGCAATACGATATTTATATTCCTGATCAGATTATTCGGTCTCAAAATGATGAGTCTATGCGAAAATCGATAATATAACAATATGTCAATCAGATACATCGTCTCACGTGGAATCGAACGAAGCTAATATAACAATGTGGTAATAAGGTACAGTTGTCTCAGGTGGAATCGAAGGAAAAGGTGTCACAACAATATAATTATGATAAGCGTTGAGGCTCTTCTTTGTTTGAACATATTTCATTTGTCATCCCAGAATAAAATATCACATAATATGAATGCAATAATATATACGATGACCAACGGATTTACTAAATGCTCCTCTCCGCAAAATAAGAAGTCCTTGGGAAATACTGAAATGAACAAAATGGGGTAGAAAACTATATTTTTGTTTTGTTCAAGATGGCAGGAAATAAATATTAAATGATGAAGTGAAAATGAAGGTGGTTCGGGAGTAGAAAAGAGATAAACCGATTGGCCCCTGCATATGGCTCTTCTTATCGCTTCACTCAGGGGGGGGGGGGGGGGGGTCATCCACTTTTTTCCATACACTAGGCCGGGGTGGGTGGGTGGTTCAGCTTCGAAAAAGTCACCTTTTTCCTGAGTGGTCGCAATTTTTTCCTCTTACAACATTTCTTCAATATAAATGCCTCAAAGTGTTCAGCATCATTGTTAAGGTGTGTGCTTAGGGGGTAGTTAGTGTGGATATGGGCATGATGCTTCTCAGAAATCCAGATTACGAACCAACTCTCAGGAATTCGCCTTTTACATCCGATCACATTGCCATATACCAATGCTACTGGTTCCAGATGAAAATGGACAGTTATGTAGCACATGAATAAACTTTAATATAAATAAAATGAAAAAAGCTATTCATTTATCTCATTAATATTTACTCATTATACCTGATCAGACCAGATGACTCAGTCAAAATTGTATCGGAACTTGGCATGGGACTGTAGACTGCAACAACGCATATCACTGAGATAATAATCTTGAGATGGTGGGACCCAGATAAAAGATTGGGCGAGCATACATAGACCTTGAATGTGTAGATATGGAGAAGGCTGCTAAGTGGAATAAACAAAATCAGAACAGATGAGTGAAAAGAAGGGAAAGAAAATATAATATAACTTAATATAATATGCAAGTCTAAAAATAATGTGCTGGTCATCAGCAAAATGATCGAAGTCTGCAGAGGGCGAATTTGGCGATACTACCCGGCATAGCATCAACAAATTCAACCTCTAACGACCTCATTCTATTTTGGTCTCGACCAACCATGGAGAACTAGCTACATATGAGGGTCACATATGGTGAATTTGGTAATGCTATAGCCCACTCTGCTGGGTAGCATCACAAAACTCACCCTCCTTGGAGCTTATTCTGCAGACTGCATATGACCGTCTTATTTTCAAGTTTCTATTTACACGCAGTACATGTATTTGTATGAATGCTTGACCTGGGTCTGGCCTTAGCACAGTACCTAGCCCAAGAACTCAGCTCATGGAAATGAAAATTAGTTTTGTGATACATAGTGGATTTCAGCTGAATACCTGTATTGTTGGAGAGTTAATTGCCAGGTGGTGTTGCCCTAATAATTTTTTCAAAAATCATAATTGACATAAATTCATGTGATACTATGGGACACATCTAAAGTTACACTTTCTGTGATGAAAAGAAGTTACACTAATGCTTTTATATTTGTTTACATGTATAATGAGCATTATGAGCTACCTTCGACAATATTTGGGGAAGAATCAATCAATAATTTACTGATCAGCACATGTATTCTGTGTGTTATTTTGGGTTTTTCCAGGTATTTTTTTAGAACCTGTTTCGTGTTGTTACAAAAGTTGGAATGACTTAGAAGAACCAGAAATGGAAATAGGGTAACTGTAATACTGACCATCAAGCTTAAATGGTGTGATATTACAGATTTGGAGGTAAAAAGGGGGTGGGTACCCCGCATGAAATTGGAAAAAATATTTTTTCCTTCAAATAGGGGGGTGGTGGGTACCCAAGAGCCGGAAAAAAGTTTTTTCAGCCTAATGTCATGTCACTTTTTTCCGACCCCCTCCTGCTTCACTGAGTAAACAGTCAATACTATCTTAATACGGGTAACGACTGTGCCACTGCAACAGCTAAACGATTAGAAGCATTAGAAACATATTTCATTTTTACTTTGGTTCAGAACGGTTTTTTGTTTTTGCGAAATTGAAGTGATAGCAATAGTGTGACCTTTTCTCGAATGACTGCCCTTTCTCTTTATTTCACACCATACATTACCTATATACTCAGGGGAATACGAACATCATAAAACCTATTCTGACTGACATGACATTTTAATTCATAGATTAAAGTAAAATATCACCTATCACGATTATGTCAAAGTCGAGACATTTAAATTTCAATTTGGCCATTCATAATTTATTAGTAATTAATTAATCACTCTAATGATGATCAATGGGGGAAAAAATATGCATGAATACAGTATTGTTGCAATGCGCGGTTGTTTGAAAATTTTCCCGGGCGGTGTGAGTATATATCTATATCTATATTTGCGAATGTCTGTCTGTCTGTCTGTGTTCTATAGAAATTCACAGGGGACCATCTAGATGGCACCGAAGGTGTCTACTAGGGGTAACTTTTTACGAGAAAGATAATGGTGCGGGTTAGAATGTTCTAAAGTGACGCCGTTGTTGTCAGGGGCAGAAAAGGGGGGGGGGGGCAGAAATATGTTTTGTCACCGATTGCCACGAAACTTATATATAATTATCCCCATGATATAAGGAATCTATTAGTGTGGTTTAAATATGTCAAAAGTGGCGCCGTTCGAGTCAGGGATGCACGGAAGGGGAGAGGGGCACCAAAATTGATAAAACTAATATTTTAGCACCGATGGGCCATTCTACATAGCACCAAAGGGGTTTACTAGGGGTAACTTTTTACAAGAAAGATAATGGAGTGGGTTAGAATGTTCTAAAGTGACGCCGTGGTTGTCAGGGGCAGAAAAGGAGAGGGGCATAAATATTTGTTGTCGCCGATTGCCACGAAACTTATATATAATTATCCCCTTGATATAAAGAATCTATTAGTGTGGTTTAAATATGTCAAAAGTGGCGCCGTTCGAGTCAGGGATGCACGGAAGTGGAGAGGGCACCAAAACTGATCAAACTAATTTTAGCACAGAGTGGCCATCTAGATGGCACCGAAAGGGTCTACTAGCGGTAACTTTTTACAAGAAAGAATGTGTGGGCTAGAATGTTTTAAAGTGACGCCGTTGTTATCAGGGTCAGAACAGGGGGAGGGCCAGAACAATTTTTTGTCGCCGATTGCCATGAAACTTATATATAATAATTCCCATCATATGAGGCATCTAATGGTGTGGTTTATATATGTCAAAAGTGGCGCCGTTCACGTCAGGGATGCACGGAAGGGGAGAGGGGGGGGGGGACCAAAATTGATGAAACTAATTTTAGCGCCGATTTCCACCAAATTGATATATATTCTTCTCCATGATACAAGGATTATTATGTGATTTAAAGACGCCAAATTGCTGTCGTTTGGATGACAGATTGTGGGCGGGGGGGGGGGGTTACTAAATTTGGCAAGAATGGATTCAGCCGCCGATTGCAACAACACTTATACAATATCATCCCCATGGTATGAGGAGTCTAATGGTGTGGCTTAAATTTGTCAAAAGTGGCGTCAGGGGTGCACTGAAAGGCACCAAATTGATACGCAATATTTTAGCGACAAAGTGATACACATTCTTTTCCATGATACGAGGAGTCTAATCGTGTGACGCCATATTGGTGCTGTTTGGGTGAGAGATGGTGGGTGGGCACTAAATTTTATAAAAAATAGTTAGTCGCCGATTAGCACCAAACTTATAAATAATCATCTCCATTATATCAGGATATTTAGCGCCGATTTCCACCAGATTGATACACATTCTTCTACGTAATATGAGGAACCTAATCGTGTGGTTTATATACACCAAATTGGTCCGTATTGGCGAGAGATATGTGGGCCCTAAATTTGATGCGAATTTGTATACTCGCCAATTTTCAACAGTTGTATATATATGCATTTCCATAATGAGTCTAAGTGTGTGGTTTAATGATGACAAAAGTGGCGCCGCTTCAGTCTGAAATAGGACAGGAGGGTCACCAAAAACTGATAAAAAGATATGGTTAGTGCCAATTACCATCAAATTCATACACCTTCTTCTCAAATGATACGAGGAATCAAATCGTGCGTGTTAAAAACGTATAATGAGCTAGCAATCCTGATACATAGAAGAAAGCATTAAACGTATATTTATTATTTTATTTAAGATATACACATATTCTTGCAAACTGGGAGACCTCGAACCGTCAGAGGATTGCATATTTGAATGGATCATGTATATATTATAACACAATTGAGTCGGTTCCATTCAATATAGTTTCCACACAAAAAAATACAATAAACCACTCAAAATATCGCTCTGTGTCGGGCACATGTAGCTGATATACTTGCATGCATAGCAACATTTATTTTAAACTAAGAATATTTCGTCAATATATAGCGCCATGAACAGAGGAGCACCTGGACATTTTTTTAAAACATCTGTATCTTCATGGAGATATGATAGCAAGGTGCCCTCAAAATCTTAGTCTAAACCACTAGAATGATTGATACATTTCTAATTATGTAACACCTAATTGTCGTCTTTTATTTTTGCAAACTAATATGTTTATGATGTTCATGGTTCATGTCATATCGTCTGACGTATACGCAGTTGTAAATGAATAAATACTTCTTTATTGGTGGAACGGATTAATCGCGATAAACAAAATGAGACTTATATTCCATGTTTAAGAATAATGTTTTGTGATGCTATTTTGATATACAATTTATGAGAATACGTGTAACACTTTGAGCAAGAGTATCCTCTATTCCCACCAAATATCCACAGCATGCAGAGGGTTTCACATCACTTTAACCTGGGCAACGCCGGGTAACCCTGCTAGTATACTATATATTGTGATAGCTAAACACCCAATCGCAATTGATCTTACATGGGTTAAGTGTGAAGGACAACTTCGTCAACCGGTGACTTGCCATAAAATGTTCGAAGGTTATGTTGCGAATACTACCCAATTCAGTGCATGGCACTATAACACCACAGGTAACTTCTTCACACACCTGTTGATTGGCTATCTTGATCTGTATACCGCTGGGAAAATTGGTCATAATTAACCGTGATAATGAGAAGCGACTGAAAGCACGCAAATCTGATAATACAGACAGCAAGCTACGATGTTAATTTATCAAAAATGCTGAATGGCCATTCTTCAACACCATTAAGATACCATGTGCGTCTATGCACACTGCATAACCATAATAAAGCATGTCGAAATGTCGTGCATGTGCATTTTATTTAGATCCGAGTATGTATGTTTTGGTATTGTAGAGAATATATAGACTGATTCAGCTATACCTACGAATAAACTTCTTGTGGTGTTGCCAGAGGTACTATTATAGAGAGATACGACACTCAGCGCTAAACCGGTAATTACCTCCACTGATGCCTGAGAGGGTCGAAGCACTGAGTCCCCAATGAACTTGCATTGGAAAACTCTACCTACATTATTAAAACGATGATTAAGTTTCAATTAACAGCAGGAATCATATCATTTCACTTTTATAAAATTGAGGAAACATAGCACTGTGTTCTTATCAGTTCAGATAATTAAAAATGTGTGTGGCTCTGGTGAATAATGCCGATAACATAAGACTTATGACCGGAATTGGTGGAAAATATATGTGGGTTGTAAGCAAACATATCAACTATGGTGAATATATTACTTCCGAAACACAAGAAAGGTCTACTTTATCTGTTTTTGGTATGTGATCTGAGAAACTATAGGGGAATTATTAAAATGCATCCCATATAGAGGAAATCCATGGCCAGAATTGTGGGGTACATAATGTATATAAAGGCTGATTATAGAATATAATCTACACTCAGTACCTGTGTAGAAAGTAAGATTCCGAATGGATACCGAATCACGTTCCTGGAAAAAGCACCAAAAAGTCCAAAAACACATTGCACAGCTATCAATTGTGCCAATGCCAGATGGAAGAATGACAAGCAAGATGTTATTTATTTGATAGTTAATTTATATAGATAATTTACACAACAACTATAAAATAGATTATGCGAGAACTAATTTTCAAATTCCAAGTTTGACCTTATATATGTATAACATTTTTTGCCATATGTAGCAATATACTAGTAATCGGAGAAATATTTCAATGTACACATGTACATAGCCCATTATAATATACATATACACAAAACGGTTGTATTATATATACTGGTATGTTCATAAAGGAAGAAGTTTACTATATTTAAAAATGGAGAACATGAGACTAATTGGAAACAAGAAGGAGCTACAATCCCTAAATGGATGGAGAGTTTCCATCGCTTGTCTGTTGGAACTTTGGAAGCAACTATCTGAAGACGGACTTAAATACCTCCATACTAACAGACTGAACCAGGATTGTCTAGAGAACCTGTTTTCAGGGACAATCCAGAGGCTGACCACTTCGCCAATTCATTCAGGAAATGCTTTGTCACTGTAGCACTAAAACCGCCAAAAACTTCAAATTGCATCGATGATGCTGACAAGATTTTAGTTACCATCGGAAGTATCTGTACCAAACAATCAAGCCAACCAAATTATTTGGATTTTCAAGTACCCCAAGACACTCCAGCACATATTGTCACAGGTATCAGTGGTATTGTGGCATCATTGCCGATATCTAATGCATTAATGTACATTGCGGTATACTGCATCTTTAAAGCAACTGAAAACCACACAAGCTGCAATTGTGTAGATAATTTAATTGTGAAAAAAGGTAATCAGATGGTGACAGAAAAAAATATTCACTTCTCTGAAAGACATTAATTAACCCAGATGAGAATATGGGGGGGGGGGGCTTAAAATCCCGACTGATGAAACCTTCATGAAATTCACTCTCCTTGAAGGAATATTTGTCACCCTCTTTCCAAATGTAATGTACCTTGACAAGATACATGCAATGCGGAGAGCATCCATGCATGGTGCCAGTGATGTGAATTTCCAATGTTGTGATTCAGTTGGTAAGAAAATCACGGATCTATTTATCATTGAAATTCCAACATCACGACACTAAACAGAAAAAAACGAACCGCAAGGATAGAAAGCTACTGAAAATTAGTCATCTGTAAATTAAATACATGTAAGTATCAATTTTCTCATCTCCACTAGCATGAGCATGTATGTGATTTTATTTGTCTGTGAAACAATGGACAAACATGACAGATTATGTGATAAAACATTGTTTATTCCCTATAGTTTTCTATTGCCGGCCATCTCTCCTGGCATAGAGACCCTCGCTAAGAGTGCAAATTAATTACATAGAGCTGTATGCGAGTGTCGTGTCTCCCTATAAAATAACTCTGGTGTTGCTATAAATATGGCGCTGACGCACAAAGTCATATGATTTTTAACGGAACAACAAGTATACAATAGAAGCCACAACCTTCTTAAACATTTTCTAGAACCACACGCGGGTTGCCCATCTGTATTTGTTTTGTTTCAACGGCATTTAGTGCCATTTATTGCTTCCCAAACAATGCAGTAGACTTCTAAACATGTATAATGTATGTAAGATGGAGAGAATCGTTCATGAATTTGACAAATTAACAGTTAATTAATAACTATTTCGAAATAGAAATGCCTTTAAAATCTCTGTGTAAGGAAGAAATTGGTTATGGCGGCGATGGAAAGATGCTTCTTTTATTTTATGTTAAGGATAATTACCGAGTGGTAGGGGATTTGGAAACAGAATGCACGAAGTCGCGATAGCGGTCGTGTATTTTCAGCCAGATCACGAGTTGACTTTATCTGAATTAAGAAACATAATCCGAATTAACACTCCTAAATTACTATTTCTTTGGCTTGGGGGGGGGGGGGGGTAAATATATTTGATTCGAGTCGAGGAATCCACCCATTAAATCTCAGAGTTGTCACATATCGATTTTTGAAATCTTTTATTTTCACCACCTGGAATATTTGGCGGTCTAGCAAATATTCGACGAGCATCGTCATATACTCTCGATTCCAAATTGCGTTGAACAAAATGTTGATATATTACACGTTTTGGAAAATTAGACTTGAGTTGGCAGTGGTTAGCATTATATTTTGGTAATTAATCGATTCTGATTGTTAAAGCATTTTTTTGAAGAAATGTTGTTGTTGTTGGAATCTGTTGATACGGGGACCATCGAATCGGATTGTGTACCTTTAAAACACGAATGTCCCATCTTTATTCAGCCTGTTCTCCTGAAAACATGCTCATATTGAACTAATTTCAAAATCATAATAAAGCCCATATCGGCATTTAATAATTTTTGAACATAATCGACTTTATGTAATGTGTTTTCATTGTGGCAAGCGCCATAAAACGAATAACTGGTATAAGTCCATTATGGGCGTATTTAAGAATAAAATAAGTCCAATATGAACCTATATATTTAAATATTTATAGGTCCAATGTGAACATATGGGTATGCCGATTTATTATATATCCTTTTATTCAGAGCAGAAAAGTAACTATACATTCGTGGGACAATACTTAATATATAAGTATTGGTTGGACAATAAATAAGAATAGCTTTAAGTTCACACGATAAGAAATCGACGTTGTATAACATTCGGAGAAATAATGTGACAGGGAGATCAACCAGGACAGTTTTATCTCCACCCCGATTGATCTTCCACGATCATGGTATTGGCGCATGTGTGTTAACCCTTCATGACGGGAGCTGCACTGGTTCAGCATTAAAGATCCCACATGGAGCCTCGCATAGTTACGTGAAACGTCATCGCATGCCTTATGTAAGCCGATGTTAGTTTCGCGTCCCATTTGTTGATATAACTATGCTTTGTCGAGGTTTTGTATCATGTAAATAGAATCTACAGCTCGTCTCCAGTGTATAGCGGAATTTACAAAGCTCGTTCAGTAAATTAGGTCTCGACAAAGGCTCGGTCCAGACCTAATTTACTGGACTCATTTTGCAAATTCCGCTATAAACTGGGGACTCGTTGCAGATCCTCTATATATAAGATGATGCATTGGCACAGGGTTTTTCGCAACATTTCAGGAAGCTCCAGTCATGGAAAGGTTACGGCCGACCATCATGGCTAAACATGACAGCACACATAGCTGTGGATGATATCGAATGCAGAATTATTGACTGCATAATGAATGCATTCCAAATTCTCGAAACTTGCACCGTGTTCATATTTGGGGCCAATTTGGATGCTTATACCACATTCATACATTATATAATTGCGACAGCCTCGCAAATTTCACTCCGTTGCACAATCCACTATCACACAAACAATCCTCCTTTATGGGATAATAAGCTAAGAAACTCGATTAGGTGGCTTGTTGATTCTGGAGGATGGCTCATTATGTTTATTGAATAGGACGTAATTGTGATATCTCGAATGTAACTAGTTATTCAACAGAATAATCTTAATCAAAGTTGAGACGAGTAATATCTTAAGTGAAGGATATGTGGCGAACGACGCGTGCTGAGATACCTGTGTATAATACTGTAGAGAGTCTTACTTATGTAGCAATCTATGTTAGAATCTACTATTTGACTGCTAGGTGTGTTGTTGCGCACTAATGGTGTGTGATATTGATAGAATCTGTTCAAGATGAATGTAAGATGAGACGAAGTTGTTGCATGAGAGAGGTGAAAATGGTGTTGGCCACGCGCGCATGTAGACAAAAAAGATACCAACGATGATCGTGGCGGTGATAGTTATTGTGGTAATGATATGATGATGCTGTTTTGGTTGTTTCGGGAAATAGTTCCGCTGCATGTGGAAACCACCAGATCCGAGTAAGATACTGACGCCGATATGTCGTAGCCACATTCGCAGCGACCACATTCGCAGTCCGCTTTCCAAACCAGCCACAAGTGTAGTCGTCTTTTCTGTACACTTTCTCGACAGAGTCTCCGAGAGACACGGTGTTGATGATGATGGTTGGAATGACGGTGACGATAATGATGCTAACGACGATGATGATGTTGTTGAATGTTGATGATGTGATGATAAATACGATGTTGACGATGGTGATGTTGTTGAATGTTGATGATGTGATGATAAATACGATGTTGACGATGATGATGTTGTTGATGTTGTTGATGATAATGCCGATGGTGACGATGGCTCATATTTTTTATGATGTTGATGATAATTACGACGATGATGCTGTTGTCGATGTTGATGCATGATGATGACGATGGTGACGATGATAATGTTGTTGATGATGACGATGGTGATGTTGTCGATAATGTTGAAGATAATGACGATGATAATGTTGTTGATGATGACGATGGTGATGTTGTTGATAATGTTGAAGATAATGACGATGGGTAACGATGGTATTGTTGTTGATGATAAGAACGACGACGATGATGATAATAATGACGACATTGGTGGTGATGATGATAGCGATGGTGACGATGACGATGGTGTTCGTGATTATTGTTGATGCTGTAATTGCTGCTGGTGATGATGGCGGCGATGACGACGAAGACTACGATTCAACACGAAAAAGACAACAACAACGAAGCACGGACACCTGGGAAGTTCTCTCCACCCAGTTTTGCGTTTTTCGTGGAGGTGAACTTCGTATACCTGTGTGACGAAGGGTGATGCATGAATGTGATACTGGTGGTGACTCATTAACCCTTTACCCAACAGAACGGCCCTGCGCCAATGTTTTATAGAGCCCAGGACACTGCGGCATCCCCCATTGCTCACTATGAATGTGGGCACCATAAAACAATATCAGTCCTTAACCCTTTACCCAACAGAACGACCCTGTGCCAATGCATTCTCTTATATATGCGAGTCGACCATAGGTCGCCTCGCATATATAAGAGAATGCATTGGCTTCACACAGATTAAAAATGATAAAATTGTCAAAGAATGTAGAAAAATATTATAAAAAATGTTAAAGAATGTAAGAAAAAATGGTAAAAAGTGTTAAAAAAGATTTTTTTTAGGCCAATGCATTCTCTTATATATGCGAGGCGACCTATGGTCGACTCGCATATATAAGAGAATGCATTGGCACAGGGCATAACTGTAATCATCACAATGTGGTCAATGAACCGGTTCCAATGATATCCATATTTGTATGGTGTTATTGAGACAGACCGAAGATATTTCAGGCTGTTGGAAGCTTTATTTGGGCGTTTTTGACCGCTTTGTTGGGTAAAGGGTTAATGAACCTAGTTGTACCCAATGGGAATACGGAAACCACTATATACTAAATGATTTCCCTTCGCTTGCTTCGGTTACGTAAGATGCTATGCCTTTAATGTGTGTGGTCTCCAATCTCCAATGAAACTAGATATGTTAACCAGCAACAACATATGATAGGATCAAAGCACAACATGTCACGACAAAATGTATTCCGTTAAGTGGATATGCAGTTTTGTAAGCTAACCGGATGAGTTAGTGGTACTGTGCGTTAGTTTAATAGGGATGAAAGAAGTCCTGTCTAGACTATTGTGGTTTTCTGCTCATGTTTTTTACACTTTGCATTGTACTATTCACGAGTCAGTTACGTAAGCAAGCCTTGTGGGGTTAATTGGTCTTTTGGATTGTTATAGACCACAATGATTCATAACATGATTATGGGTGTACCAGGATTACAGTCCCGTTTTATAATTTGCCTTAACAAAAATTAAAGGACATCTAGACTTCACTGGGTGACATGCACTTTCTAACATTATGATGGGCTTATGTTGTTAGCTATACATGTATGCCGGAACTCGGAATAGCTTGACGCTGCACAAATCCAAGCTAATTTTTGGTTGAAATTCAATTACAAAACATGGAATACCAATCATACAATTCTGATTAAGCGGGATGGGGTGCAAATGGAATGGAATTTCCGGTAATCATATCATACATCTAGTGCGATATAACCATACAAGCATGTACCGGAGGTCCAACAAAGACTTTAATATAAGAAAATTCTGACTCAGTGGGGACGGGGTGCAAATGTAATGGAATTTCCGGTAACAATGTCTGACACGGAGGGCGATATATAACCATACATGCAAGTATGTGCCGTAGATCCAACTCATTTTACGATCAAAGCATTACTGCAATGCAAAACTGTCAATTCACAATCGTGCACTATACCCAGACATGACTTCACGTGAACCTTCTAACGTTTCGATGGGCTTCCATAGTTTGGTACAATGCTTTCAGTGAATATAGGTCGTTTGTTGAAAGTAGTACCTACAAACATCAAACGACGATCGTATTATCATTTACGGGAGGTGACAACAGGTGCATTTTATTCAAATTCGTCTTACTATATAGTACATTGGATTTGGAAAAAAAACCCGTTCGTTCATTTTATTATGCTATTCTGAGGTCTTTAAGTATATAAAAGTAGGAATTTGAAGGTGAATTTGGTATCGACGTTTGGTCCATATACGCCATATATCTCGGAGAAAAACTAGAGGTGTGTCCGAAATCTCGAATTCATCATTAAAATTTTGTGCTCGCTTGTTACAATTGGAATCGGTTGCTGCTAGACGCTGCATGCACATGCGCAAGCACAAGTGTGGTTGAAAGTCATTTAGAAATCTCGGAATATAAATCAGAAAGTTATGACTCCCCGAGTCCGGAGTATAAATGTAATGAAACCTCCCGCAACCATGTCGAGTGCGATATAACCACAGGTCCCTGGTGCGACAATCCCACAACGAGTATCCACATTAATACGTTATAGGTACTCAATCCGATCAGACGCTCCTAAATTACTATTTCTTTGGCTTCGGGGGTAAAAAAATATTTGGTTCGAGTCGAGGAACCTACCCATCAAAGCTCAGAGTGATCAGATATCAATTTTTGAAGTTTGTTATTTCTCGAGATGTGTAATAATATGTGGACCAGAAAATGAAGATGGATAACTCTAAAATCAAGTGGTAATACGGTCAAATTTCGTGATACTATAGTGATAATACGGCCTTATTTTGTTGAACAAAATGTTGATAAATAACAAGTTTTGGGAAATTTGATACATAGTTGACAGTGGTTAGCATTATTTTGTTGCAATAAATCGATTATGATAATTAAAGCGTAGTTTGAAGAAATGTTGTTGTTGTTGTATATTGATGGTATGGGGACCGTCTGATCGGATTGAATACCTTTAATACGTATTAAGGTAATAAGGTGGATACTCGTGGTGGGGTTGTCGCACCAGGGGACCTGTGAATCTAACCTTACAAATGTAGCGGAGGTCCAACCAAGTCTTCACAAAGGTTGATTTCGAATTGATACAGAAGGTGAAAACAGGTAAATGTATTCATATTCGTCTTATTATTAATAATAGAGAGAAATGTTCAGATAATAAGTTCAACAAACTGGTCGGTTGTTGAACTTTAAGTATGCCTTCAGTATATATAAAGGGTTAACCTATATTCCGACTAAGCACAACTATGAGTTTAAGGTTTCTGACACACCACTAGTTCTTGTCTACATGGATCAGTCGTCAATACAAAATTATCGGGCGAATTCCTATCAGTATTTTTGAAGAATCGTGCAAATACAAGAAAGTAATTTCAATTTCACTGGACTTTTATCATCTGTCGTCTGCATATTTTTTTTGGAAAACCCCTCCAGATGTATACTAGACCATTCCAGTGTACTACTTTTATGACTGAATGGGAGAATCCATTTAGTATAGAAATGGTTAATTGCTGCTTGAATCCAAGCAAAATTCTGGTTGAAATTCAATAAAGTACCAATTATACAATTCTGACTCAGTGGGGACGGGGTGCAAATGGAATGGAGTTTCCGGCTATCATGTCAGACATAGAGTGCGATATAACCACACAAGTGTACTGGAGGTCCAACAAAGTCTGCCCACAGGGTGATCAAAGCATTAAATTGTATAACCCGCACTGCACAACACTGAACGCATGATCTTGCACTACCCAAAAATAGTAAACACAGCGTAACTTCCCTCCGGGAAGGCGAGAAAAACTGTGTCAAATAGAAGTGTGTATTAGAATCATGCTGATAGGCCTGCTGCGAGTTTGAGGAAGTATGTCAAACACTCCGGTAAACTAGTCTTATATACTTATACCTCAGTAACACGCCAGATCTAAGGGTGGGCGATGATAAAGAAGAATTCTTGAGCCAATTTTAGGTTTTCAATTCACGAAAAAACAATGGAGTCCATTCGCGTACGTTATTTCTTCTCTTTTAAAAGGAGCTGGTCGCATTGTTTTTATGACGCGAAACATTCTCTGTTCATTGTGCGAATTAGTTGAACAAACATATCACATCCATGATAATTGTTTCAATGTGACTAGATTTCCTGAAGAATGACGGAACTAATATACCAAGAAGCTTCCGATGTTATACAACTTCTTTATAACGAATTGAGTTTGAGGGGGCTGAACGATGCTGTAGGTTACAGTGAAGTAATTATTTCCCCATAGGCCTCAGTGTTAACATATAATGACCTGCAGCCCTGACTATCCACGAATTGTGATAAATGAGTACATGATCACCAGGATTGGCATCTGCGCAAAGTTTCTGCATAAAAAAATCAGAAGTCAGAAGTCCATGAAAAAAATATTGACATTTTTTACCTCACACCAAAAAAATTCAATCTAGGAACCATTTGCTTTACAATTTGCCAATGTTTTGTTTGGCATCTGAAATTTCAAGAGGAGTGATTGCATGCATTTTATATGTTTAAATATCGAAACTACTATTAACCAACCAGAGCCCAGAATTGTTTTAATTCTCTCCTGCATCTTGGTCCAAATTCCGTTGGAGGGCGCTACCAATCGAATTACTTCACTGTAACATGTAAGATACATTTACACAATGGAAGCCAGTGTTAGTCTGGGTGGCACACATCGCATATTTGGTGGCTTTGACCCCGGCGATGAAAGCAGAGCTGCTTTGTAATAAATTTGCATTTCCAAGCAGTGGGTGGCACTTGGTGCATATTGCGTTGGTATTTTGGAAGTTATAAGTACAGGAAACCAATCGCGAATATATAGACTGTTCTCAAAAAGGACGAGCAAGCATAACATCCGTGTGGTTTTACGCATGGTTCGGTGCATTTGAATCCACTCCTGACTCGTAGCTGTTCTTTTCAAATAATCACTTATCGCTTATATATAGACATGTGTACCAACTCCATTTTGTGTGAAATTTATAATAATAAAAAAAAGATTTAATTAACTCAACACATGTTATCAGTTCTCAATAATACGACACTAACTTTAAAATGAGTACCACTCTTAATTAGAATTGCCAAAAATATGCCGAGAATAAAGAACCTTTTCTTGTATTTCAATGTTTTTTTTTAACACCAATGGAACGTGTTCATCTGGTCGACCGACATGAATAAGAAAGTATGCTTGTACACAAAATTACAAGGGTACAAACACATTTACAACATCTAAATTTCCATTTGCATCCATACAAATAAAAAGCAAAGCCGGTTTCGTAAAAAGAAAATGACCCGGATTCCTAAGTACGCCTTTAACCCTCTATATACGAATGCTTCATTGGTTAGTAATTCCTCCATCGGAAATGTTCCGATAATAAGTAAAAGGTCGATTGTTGAACTTATTTTTTAAACATTTCCCTCAATACATAGGGTTCGATCCTTCTGCAGTTTTATATATCTTTCGTCTGCTTTTATCACCTTATAACATCCCTTCAAATGAATAATAGAATACCAAGATTCTTCGGATGTTATAAAACTCCTCTATAACGAATTGAGTTTGATGGGGTATTATATTATATATCCAAAGTAGAGGTTTTATTACTAAATGGGAGAATTCGTTTAGTATAGAAAGGGTTAACAATTGAATATCTAGCAAATCTTACAAGCATGGGTCAGTATAGTCTTTCGAAAATATATTACAACATTTACCTGTTTATTTGTATAAGTAGTAATATATACACGGAGTCCATTAATAGCCAGACTCATATTACTTATGTGTAGTGTAACTTTATAGAACTACAAACTATCGTATTCATCGTTTTTTGCACGAACGATCATTTAAAACGAAGAATGTGTTTTCTCTGTTAATAAACAGTGGCTTAAATTCAAGTGAAGGCTCCGCGAGGTGTCAAAACGAGCATATCAAATAAACTTACTCAACACAAGGTTAATGCAAGTTATTTTCCTTACTTTTGTATCAAAATTGGCACCTAGCGTATTATTCTGTATAACTTACATGTATACTATCTCTCGTTGGCGAAATCATTCATGTTCGTCGTGGTTAACCCTTTATCCAACAAACCGGCCAAAACCGGCCAAATAAAGCTTCAACAGCCTAAAATATCTTCGGTCTGTCTCAATAGAACCATACAAATATGGATATCATTGGAACCGGCTCCTTGACCACATTGTGATGGTTACAGTTATGCCCTGTGCCAATGCATTCTCTTATATATGCGAGTCGATCATAGGTCGCCTCGCATATATAAGAGAATGCATTGGCCTAAAAAAAAATCTTTTTTTAACACTTTTTAACATTTTTTCTTACATTCTTTAACAATTTTATAATTTTTAATGTGTTAAGCCAATGCATTCTCTTATATATGCGAGGCGACCTATGGTCGACTCGCATATATAAGAGAATGCATTGGCACAGGGCGGCCCTTCTGTAGGGTAAAGTGTTAAGGGTACGTTCATACAGTCGCAATTTTGCCAGGCAATATTTTGCAGGCATTTCGGTATAGAAAGCTACAATGTGTCAGGAACCGAATGAAAAATGCTTATATATTTCGTCTGTCAACCTATCGTATATGGCTTTCCAATATACGCAGACAAACATTTGGAAGCTCGAATGAGCCATGTCCGTTCAAGCGGGTGACATGAAACCAGTCTAGTCTGACTATATCACCCACTCGAATATACAATATGATGTAACATGGTTCTGTAACAATGGTATACGTATATAGTGAATAATTCCTAACATATATCCTATCATAGCATAGCAATTGCGGCGGTTAGCTAAAGTGAGAGTGACCAATTCAGGGTATTCCCAGAAAGAGGAAAACCCTCGAGTACCCCACAAGTTGCCATAACACTGCACATACGATCCATTTACGTTCTGAACCTGTCTATTAACTCAACATGCAAAAACCGTCGACCATTTCCTGCATGTTATCCACGGAATTCTGACAAAAACAACGTAACAGAGGTACTTATAAACTTAAGCTCTCCACATATATATCGGTCAGCGGACATGAATCACATTACGTGCATGTCGTGCATATTTTAAGGCTGTTCCCCCAAAATGCTGTGTATTTCTCCCACTCAGAAGCTTCTATAGTGCCACACGACTTGTACTTATTCACGTACACACCAAAGCATTTCTGGGCCAGAAGAATTAGAGAATCCCGTAAGACCATGTTTTTCATGAGCCGTTAGGGGGAAACTGGGAATGCGAACCACGCAAAGATGCACATCAAAGAAACTAATATCTATTGGTTTTGACAGTCTTGGTGTTGCAATTACGTGTTTTTCGCATCAAGTACGGAAACAAATGTGGGTGGGAGATGTTTATCGGGCCATGCTCCAAACGATCTACCCCACCGTTTCCGATGTAATGGCGAACAGTAAACAGTTTACTTTATTGTTATTAACGGTGTATCATGCGGTGAATTTCTGTATAAAGAAATATGGTGTATCATCAATAGGCCACCATTTTATAGGTGTCACTACATTTCTATTGCATCAGTCATGATATGTTGATTCTCATGCCAAAGCGTTATCAAACGAGTCATGAGAGGTTATATTAGATAATAAAAACTGATAACACAGACTTCGGTTAAAGAGGGGACAATCACTAACACAACACTTTTGTTGTATACTTTCTTATATATGCATATATGCTGGTATTGTAATGTTTTATTTAGTGTTGTTATCTTCGGGAGAGGATGTCCATTTAAGTGTCTAGCACTTGTCCTCCAATTCCGTCACGATATTATTTTGGTAAATAAATATGTTTAAACCAAACGAGTCATCGAGTTCTCGATCCGATGAATTTTGTCTGTGGCAGGTATAGGCGTTTTTTGTTTTGCCTTGATTTCACATGTGGCTCCAGTGGTAATGCCCGTGGTGCATTATAGGCCAACATAGCCGTCTCGCGATGTCGAAGGTTGTTCTAATCCCGATAACGGCTGATAAATGCATGGGATCCATGCAAAGGGGGAGTAACATTATTCGTGTATATGTGCAAATGTGTCAGTTGTTTAACGTGGTCGGTGGTTTCAACGTGCCCCGGAGTGGTTTCCCTGTGAAATTAACCCTCTGTGTGGGCTTTATTTCCATCGACAAAACTGACAATGTCGTGGTATAGATGACCTATATCGATTGAAACGGCGATAAACGGCAAGCAATCAACCAACCCACTGTTTGTTTTGCTTTGATTTCACACTGGGGAGAATATATTCCGTGCACGAGTCAAGGAAGCTGAAGATGCAGCGCCTTACGATACAATAAAGAGTCATCGGAACTTCGTGTCATTTTGTACCAAGATCGGGAGAGATGAGCTTGATAGTAATTAGTAATTTAAAGGCACAATTTTTTTGAAATGCTGCTTCAGTTAACAGAATCGATTAATTGCCCAAAAATAATGCTAACCACTTTCAACTACAGTATAAAATTGCCCAAAACCTGTTATTTATCAACATTTTGTTCAACGAAATTTTGCCGGTTTGTCAAACATCTGACACAAAAAAGCCACTTGATTTTAGCGTTATCCATCTTCATCCGCTATTTGATCCGAGTTTTCTTGTCGACTTTTACTGGGCCACTAAATATTCCAGGTGGTGAAAAATAATAGATTTTAAAAATCGATATGGTGTCAATTTTAAGTTTTAACCAAAGTTCCATTGGTGTGGGCTCCACGGTGTTGAGTGTTTTACGTATCGCACACTCCTTGCACACTGTACTCTATCATAATATGGCGTTTGTTTACCAACAAGTCAAGTGTTGATTACCGTTATTGGTGATTTTCTCCGTGTATTGAGGTGATCTCCCGTTGGAATTGAACCGACGTACATGTATGTTCGTTTTTTCCTCTGAAGATGTGTATCAACGATCAAGAGAATAATTTACATGGATGACGTGGCGACAGTTGTGTGGTGTATAATAACCCCCAACTTTAGTAAAAATGTTCAATAATTAGAAATTTCATGCCTCACACAACATTTGTTGGAAATTTTACACCACATATAGGTTGAAATTTTTGTCATTATTTTAATTAGTTATGGGAATTTGTTGTTTTTAGACCAACAGTAGCAATTTAAAAAAATATTTAGTCTTAATTGTGATCTGAAATTTCTGTCAGTTGGACATTTTCCATCCTTAGTAAAATTCCAACGAGGGGGTGCGTTGGGGGTGCTCATGGATTTTGGTGAACCTCGGAATTGTATCTGGTTCAATTGGTGTAATTGGAAATTTCAAGGAAAACCCAATCATAGCTAGCATTCATTTTGAAATAACACCGACGCGCGTACCAATTTTTACCCGATACAATTTACAGCGGTTTTACGACTTGATGACAACAAAATGTATTTTACACGTTTGCTATACAACTGAATAACCCAATAAGCCGGCCGCCCATTATCGCCCCTATGTTGTACCCCAATCGATTGATCCCTTCTCTATATATTAGTCGTCCTAACCGGACATCATCCCAATAATTTCACTGATGCTATACAACTGAATAACCCAATACACCGGCTTCTCATTATCACCCATAATGTTGTACCTCCAATCGATTCACCCCTTCTCTTTATATTAGTCTTCCTAACCGGACATCATCCCAATAATTTCTATTTAATAACTCTCCTATACAGTTATGGCTCATTCATATAGTCCCTGTATATCTAAACACCCCATCACCATTATGTTATTATACATGACACCTCATTCCCATCACACCAAAGCCTGTTATATATATTTAATTTCTTAATATAGGATTGAATAAATATTTGTTGTAGGGAGCGGAGGATCCCCTACGTTTTTCAGAACTTGTCATCCAATCCCTTATACAGGATACATGCATGTATTTACATACATTTTTTTTGGACAATACATATGTTTAAATTAAATACAACTGAGTGCTCTGAGAGTCATTAGCCACATGGCGATCATATTTTGAAACATAATCTCAGAGTCATCTCTCACATATAGGGGAGCTAAAAAACGACTGCAAACTTATTAATATATGATGTCTATGAGTTTTGTTGAAAATCCTTAACCGCAATCGTATAGGAACGGATAGGGAAAAATGACAACGAATAGTAAGAACACAGATTCTAGTGACGTAGTACCCTATTCGCAATAATTAGCTGTTGTCGTTCATTATATATATATATATATATATATATATATATATATATATCTTTATTTCCTCCATTTCAGGAGAGTATATCTGAACTAAAAAAAAACATATAAAGGAAATAAGCAATTAATATTTACAGAATAACATGTGATGAAATGAAAAGTTAGTTCCTATTCACGATTCTGTGATGCATACTATATAATCCTGGCATGCAAAACCCACCGGAGTCACACCCAGAAGACTAGATGTCTAAGGATGTGTGCAAGCCGCAGGGCTGCAGAAAAGTTTGCCCCCATTGCGGTCTACACTGCCCCAAAGCATTCAGTGTTCCGTGGGACTCGGGCTGGACTAGCAAACCAGATTCCACTAAAATGTTGATACATTTATATATACATATATGGCGGATGGACCTTCAATCATGGGGACATGTCTCTATTCCGAAGGTTCACTATTCCGAATGTTACGGTGCGACATATAAATCCTGACACTCGTTATCCGACCATCGACACCATATAGTGAATAAATAGCGTTTATAAAAAAAACGCACATATTCAAGCTTGTCTTCGACGATTGGTTCTAATGTGGGAGGAATATGATCCAATAATTTTATCCGTGTTCATGTTATCTAGTACATGATAAAATGAAATTTCGAATACATTTATGATATCATACCATCGCATATATCGTAGTACCCTAATCGTAATAATTAGCTGTTGTCGTTCATTATGCGAAAGGTGTCTAATGTCATCCTGGCTCATAGAAAACATGCCACCCAATAGTAAAACGTGTAATCTAGATGACATCTAATTTTGGTGAAGGTATGTTGTTGCATCTACTAGGATTGCGCGAGATGCCGAGTATTCGCCAATGAAGAGAGGTATCGCCAATCAGAAACAACGGCGAAGTGGCTGTATTTACAAGTCTCGGCTGCAGACGGATAACAATAACACGTATAATTGCACCCAAAATGACAACTGATGTGTTAAATTTGTTACAATAATTGTCACAGCCAAATACAACACGATTACCTGTTTTGTGTGCTATCGTGGTGTCTAATCGCTTGAAACTATATGATAAGTTGTACTTAATGTTCCAATAAAAATGCCACCAATGCATTTGAATCACCGATAGAGACAATGCTGGCGTCGTAATATTCAGAGTCCCATTGTTCAGTTCATATGATGCACTCTTGATTTCAATCTGCTGAGTTGGGTACAGGTGATCTACCAATCGTCTTTTCGGGTACACAAGATATCAAACTGTATTCTTTAGTTATGCAATTGAAGCGGTATCACTCTGTTTTCTGAAATCGTTATTCTGACTTTCCCAATGCTCGGATCTGTTTGAAATTCATTTGAAGATGTATTTTGCGATTTGGCACCGTAATACCACAATAGGTGCGTTTTGTATGTCAGAAAATAATAAGGTTGGACCAATGAGCACAATAATATGTTTTGGTGGCTAAATAACGACTTTCAAAATAGTAGGTTTAACATTGAATATGTGTCAGCATGGCAACATTTCCAATTATCACTCGTTGAGCGTCCAAGCTTTCTCGCCAATAACAAAGAGTGTTCTCAATTTTAAGCTTTTTTTGTGGTCGTTTTCGATGTATTACTGGGTGATTTTGTGGATTTCCGCGATGCCCGTGTGATACGAATGATGGTGATTGTAACTATACATTGTTTTGCCCGGTAAGCGGAAAATTTGCTTAGAACATTCTGAGTTTGGCATCAAAACGGACTGGGGATCTTTAAAATACTCCCATATACATGTATCTTATCAAGTCGTCTCTATATCTGTAATAATACATAGAGACAATACGTTTTATATATTCGGTAAACATAATAAAGTTAGTATACAGAATGACATCGACCCTCCAGTGATATTTCTATTTGTTTGCACTGTATTATCTATGACGGCCAGCGCAATTATAAAAATCAAGCGGTAACAACAAATATGCACGTGACTTTAAATGCCTTCTTGTATTTATATATACCCCTCGCAATTCTTGCTGGGATTTGAACAAAACGTGCGTCGTGGGCATTAATCTTTGAGCTGTTGATCTCTCGTCGTTATATTTACACGGTAATTCTAAAGATCTCCATTTTTACACTTCAGAGTGAAACCGCTATCCATTTCAAATAGAGCAGCCAGTGTGGTGAGCCATTCAAATTCTAATTGGGTGCTTGTCCGTAACAGGGCATGGATGTGCCTCGCCCAAAGTAAATCTGTGCTATCCTCCTAAGCTACACTAACAGAGGGATTGACAGACACTGTTAAATGTTGCCACTTAAGTGTAAAAAGCTTGAACGAACTTTTAACGTTTGGTGAATGCATATTGAGTCGATGATAAACATTTGATTTGTGGTGTTTTTATTGAATCTGCTCTTGATATTGGTTACATCGAGGTAAAAGAAATAGAGGCTCTCTGATGAGTCGCAATTCTATGCATGCGCAATGTATTAACCGAGTGCACTAAATTCGATTCGATCCTAGCTTTAGCGAATGCTCCAATCGACTGAATTTAGTAGACGAGGTTAAAGATACGGGCGGTGTTGGCGGTGGGTATACTCACCTCCGTCAAAAAACCGCCATAAACAGAAAGAATAGTAAATATAGACAGACTTTGTTCTTATACAAATCAGAAATATGGCATAAACAGTATGTTATTGTCAAATGTTTTTCCTTTGTTATTAGTGATGCGGACCGGACCGGACCACCTTGTGTGGTTCGGTCCACTGCCAAGGCGGTCCAGTCCGGTCCGGTCCAGGCCATTCCGGTCCGGTACACATGCCTGGACCGGTCCAAAACGGTCCGGTCCACCTATAATAGGCTATATGTTAATGAATTATCTGTTTTCTCAAAGTTTTTACTCTGTATAGTACAAACTATAATGTTACTGAGTTCAGTGCATTGCAATGAGTCCATATATGTTAAAACTTACATTGTTTGCCGATTGTATGCATCATTGTCTGTCTCTGGTGGGATATACTGGGAACGATGCACGATAATAGTATTTCTAGTAATCATAGTAATGCGAACATGCACTAATTAAATGTATTGGACAGATATATAGCTAGGGTCAGAATGTGTTATAACATGGCACTCAACTGATCGTATGCATGATTCGTATCATACTTATTTTCATTAAATTGAAATTTAAACGAACTAATTATACTGATGACAATTATACAAATGTGTACTAATATGACTACTACATTAATATTGGAGTCTTGGAGATTGTGATGGCTGATTGTATAGTCCTGACAATTACAGTTATATACCTAAGTACAACTACTATTGGATTAATGTGACTGTCTTGTGTATGTACTATGTAATGTGGTTTGCATGTTTCTTCGATAATTATAACTGTGAAAAACAATAGAATACACGATTCGATATCCATCCAAATTGATTAGTTGATGCCATGTTACACTGTTTATGACAAATAGTTCCATACTCATTCAGTTGCATGTTTGTCGCATTGACATGGTGCTACATAGTGTTGGCCAGTGTTACACTAATACATTATAAGGAAAGTGACATGTACAAAGTACATCTATACATTGTTTTCGTGGCATCAAACGTTTAATAGATATTAACCACTTGAATGCGTCAATAAATCGTTGCTAATTGATATTACGGCAAATACGCAATAATATTCGCGATAGTTTATTATAACTGAAGTAAAATAGTGGACCGGACAGGTGAGTACCGGACCGGCGGCAAAAAGCGGTCCGGTCCGGTCCAGTGACACCCGGTCCGGACCGGACCGGTCCAAAGCGGTCCGGTCCGCATCACTATTTGTTATGTAAACAAAAGCAAAAAACGTTACAGAACCTGGCTTTTGTTTAGATCCGGATATGGTAAACATAAAGAGCGTTATTTGTTACTGTTTTCTTGATATGGAAATAATAAAGAGCGTTTATATCATTTGTGTGTGATTAACCAATAGAATTGAGCTGCGTTATGTAAACAGAAGCAAAACTTCTGTAACACGAACAGGCTCCTGTTTACGTACAGCATCGTACGTCTTGATGACAATATACTATTTACGCGCTGATTATGTTTGGCATATGAACAAAACTATATATATTTTAATATTCCTTCTGTTGATGGCGATTTTAACAAATATGAATAATCTGCAACGAACGCCGTCCGTGCCTTTAATATTAGTCACACCGAGGTAAAAGAAATAGAGGATCTCTAATGAGTCGCAATTCTATGCATGCGAAATTTATTAACCGAGTTTATTAAATTCGATTCGATCCGAGCTTTATCGAATGCTCGAATCGACTGAATTTAGTAGACGAGGTTAATAAATTTCGTATAGAATTGCGACGAATTGGAGATCGATTTTTTCACATATAATCACATTTCAGTAGGAAAAACGATCTCGAAGCGACTGGGGTTAATGTAAATTAATATTGATTTCCTTATCACAACCAAAGAGGAAGTAAAGACACCTGCAAGAAAAAATATAGTCAACAGTCAACACTAAATAACCCAACACGAATTCAATATCATAATTATATACTAATTAACATAAATTAAAAAGTTCCGGCATTGACATTGATGATTGCTCTAAGCTATACATTACGTCACTGCGCGTTAAAAAATTACCTATTATTTTCAGAATTGCATCACCACGAAACACTTGCCACTCTGTACGTTTCGCTCCAATTATGATGTGTACACAAATCGCTGTTTAAATTGGTAACTTGATGGCATTAACATCTTATTTACTAAATACTATAAGAAATGTTCAGTTAATAACAAACGACCATAGACCGTTTGTTGAACTTATTATCTGAACATTTCCCACAAATGAATAGGAATCCTTCTGCACTTTTATTAATTTTGTCATCTGCTAATTTTTTTGGAACATCATCAATTCAATTCAATTCAATTAGTGTATTCTCTTATAACTCATATTGTACAATTCCATGAGTAATGAGACACAACATATTTGAAAACGATAATAGGAGAACATTGTTATACAACCCATGTGCATACTTTTATAACTGCTGGGATAATTCAAGAAACGGTTAAACCATTATGTTCACATTCTGTTCTATGTGTGTGGGTTTACAAATCAAATATATTTAAATTAAAAACATGGTCACATATTATTTTCAGTATTGCATCAAGTCTCATCACCACCAAACACTGTCTTGCCACTCTGCACTTTTTGCTGCAGAGAGTTGTATAAAAGTTGGTTAAAGTTGGTAAATTAGTGGCACTAACACTGTATTTACGAAATACTATTTTGAAATATTCAGATAGTAAGTTCAACAAACGACCATTGACCGTTTGTTGAACTTATTATCTGAACATTTCAGACCAATCAATAGGAATCATTCAGCACTTTTATTATATTTTGGTCTGTTTGTCGTCTACTTATATTTCTGGAACATCCTCAATTCAATTAGTTTATTCTCTTTACCCTTCCTTGACTCGAACTTCCTGAAATTTGGCGAAAACTCTGTGCCAATGCATTCTCATATATATGCGAGTCTCCCATACATAATTATACACTGGCCTATATATAACAATATCTACCTTGACCTTATAAGCCAGTGACTTCTCTTATATATGCGATAATATGTGGAGACTCGCATATATACGAGAATGCACTGCACATAATCATTAGTGATGCACTAGCGCAGCTCCCGCCATGAAAGGATTAAAACTCATATTGTACAATTCCATGAATATTGAGACACAAAATATTTGAAAATGAGAATGGGAGAACATTGTTATAGACAATCCATGTGCATACTTTTATAACTGATGGGAGAATTCAAGAAAGGGTTAAACCATTATGTTCACGTATGTTCTATGTGTGTGGGTTTACAAATCAAATATATTTAAATTAAACAAAAAATCACCTATTATTTTCAGTATTTCATCAAGTCTCATCACCACTAAACGCTTGTCACTGTACTTTTTGCTCCAGAGATTTGCATAGAAATTCACATTAAAAAGTGGTAACTTGACCGCATTAAATGGGAACAAATTAAGGTTGCCTGGTCATTCTCCGCCGGTGGTCGGCTGATATATGATATATCATATTAAGTGACAGTTTGACAACACATGCCGCTGTGACCAACAATAAAATGCGTAGATGAATAAGATGATATATCTAGTAACACCCGATGTAATTGCACATGTGTACATATCATGTGTTATTTGGCTAAATCGGAGATTGTGTACCATGTACATGTACCTCAATTTGCACCTGATCCTTGCGATGTTATACGCTACCATCTGTTTAGAAAGTTAGACCCCTGACACCCGCTAACAAGATCTGATATTTCTAGCTTGAGATCTGCCTTCCGTCTGCTGGCATTTTGACCGTGTCACGTGGCACATCTTAGAATACGACACATAACATTTCAATCCAATCGGTACAAGAAGACCTGAGATATAACGCGTTACCAAAGGTTATCAATATATTTTCACTGATATAGAATGCGTTTTTCCGAAGACGAATGTGTTTTCAGCGGCGTCCGTCATAACAAAACACCAAAGCCAAATTCCTGACATATTCCGCGCACCGTTTGTCTGCTTTCTTTATATGGTTATCATCGGTGCAGCGGTGACGATATTTTCCTGCATTTCATGTTTGTTATCCCTTATTTGTGACGGGCAATCCCCAATAGTAAACACAAACACTGAAACAGAGAGTTTAGACCAAGTCTTCTCGTCCCACAACATCTTGGGATATCTGTTGGGATGATGCTGTTTTTGGACCGAGTACCGCCATGTTGCTTTCATTCAAAAGGGGTACTACATGTACATATCATTATCATAAGCTGTTGTGGATCGAGAAGACTTGGTCTACAGAGAGATAAGAATGTAAATTAAAAATATATAAAAGTTCCATTCGGTTTAGAATTATAATGTTGATGCAATTATTGTAATTTAATTGTTGAACACAGAAACAGCTACTCCATACGCTAGCAATGCATATAGTTCATTGACATCCATTGATGAAGATCATAGAGGAAGAATAGTTGTTGTAAGGACTAATTTAGGCATACACACAGAGCTAGCTGACGTTCTTTATATATAAAATGCCTCTCCGGACACTAACACTTAAAACATGTACGTTTTCTCTTCCACAGGCCGAGTGCTGCAGGCCAGTTCGAGATTCGCTATGTGGGTGGCCGTTGTTGATCTCTCCGAACATGATCATCCATCTCTGGACGATATGGGCATCTTGATGACGAAAGCCATCAGCGCCCTCGGTGAACATGGTATGGACTCCAATAACGTATTCGTCGCAGCGCACGGCCACAGTGGTAAGTACATGAGAACGAGATAATGCAATGGGATTATCAAAAAGCAACGAATCCCCGTTATATATACCGTTACGTAAATGTGCACCTATATGGAACATTAGATTAGATAGTTTAGTAGAACACTATAGTTATAATAATAGTAAACACATGTACACACACACACAAAATCAAACCAACGGATAATACAGTACCAATCAGAACAAGTAGAATATTGATGCGCGCTTTTTTTTAGCTTCATAGATGCTCAGTTTGACCGTTATTTTGATAATTTCACCCCAATAACTTTACCGGCAAATGACTGTGAACACACATCTAAACGATCTCACCAGTGATTGGTAGGCTATGAAAATATTTCAAACGGTGCATTTTAACCGCCGTTCACACAACCTGTCACCCCAAGCCGATTTTACGATTTTTATTAAGAGCGATATATCATGTCATGCGCGAAATATCGCCATATTAGGCTCGAATTATCTCAACAATATCGCAAGCGATGCGCTTATAAGCGCCCCGATTACGATATTAGCGGGATATTGGGTGCGAAAACAACATATATTATGTACTTGTTCGGGTGCGTGAAACTGATAAATTAGTTCGCAGGTGCCATGTCAACTGGGGGAATATATCATTGTACTAACATCGCCGAAAATATCAATGAAATCGACCATACCACTCCATAGAAAACATCATCTGAACTACGTTCAATTATAAATATTTACATCTCGATTCGGGACGCATCAATGGGCGATAAAATAATGCAGATGATTTCTCCATCGAGACTCATTGCATTTAATTAATATATAAGAATGTATGGAATCCTATTAGGGCCACTTGCTAATGGCGCTTTCGGCGCACTTTTTGTCGCATTCGGCGCGATGCGCCGAAAGCGACTAAATGTGCGATATTAGCGCATGTTTCGGCGCGCCGAAAGCGACAAAATATGCGCCGTAACGGCGCACTTTTTGTCGCTTTCGGCGCGCGCCGAAACATACCCTAATGGCGCACTTTTTGTCGCTTCCGGCGCGCGCCATTAGGGAGTGGACCTAATAGTATGCCGAAAGCGACAAAAAGTGCGCCATTAGTAACACGCCAAAAGCGACAAAATGTGCGCCGTTACGGCGCACATTTTGTCGCTTTCGGCGCGCCGAAACATGCGCTAATATCGCACAGCGCCGAAAGCGACAAATAGTGCGCCGCAAGCGACAAATAGTGCGCCGTAACGGCGCATATTTTGTCGCTTTCGGCGCTTTCGGCGCGTTACTAATGGCGCACTTTTTGTCGCTTTCGGCGCTTTCGGAGCGCCGCACCGAAAGCGCCGAAAGCGCCATTAGCAAGTGGCCCTAATAGGATTCCATAAGAAAGACAATGTGTGCTGTAAATTTGGATTAATATTCGTAAAAATAACTAATTTCATCAAGATTATTCTCCATTTCTATTTGATCACCATTCCGGAGTATTTCACATCATGCACTTTAATATACAATTCTTCTGACTTGTATTGTAATTGTCAGTAAATGAGTGCAGGCAAGTAATTAGAATAAGAAGTAGGGTCCCTCATTTGATTTGACTGTGTCCCCAGACAACACTGAACACGTACAGTGGTACACCGATCTCAAATGAACTAGACTTGCATCATTGCCATCACACACACACTTCCAGTTATTTATCGAAGCCGATTTAAACATAGTATCCGTACTATATATTGTTAGAGTTGTTTACGACAAAAATAACATTTAGTTTTTGCCCGGAATCTGCAAGAATCTTGCAGTCGTATGCACCAGCTACAACTAAATTATTGTCCATCTGGCCTACAACGGGCGAGACTCAACAGCCCATTGGCAGCAACCGTTGAGAGTATATCCAAACTCGAGAGGATTGGATCATACTGGTGGTAATTATAGCACATTTTCCAAGGATCGCGATGTGTTGTGTCAGGCATGAAATTTCCAACTGATGAAAATGAAATTTTTGGCTAAGTCGAGGGTGGTAAAATACGTACAAGGTCGAGGGTGCCGACGTTGAGAGAACGCGATGTTTACCATGTTCTCATCGACATGTCAGACAAAAATGTACCGAGGATGTACTAATATCTGCAAAATATGTGGCGTATCCCATTAATCATGAGAATGACATGAGTACACACCTGGTCCATCTTGCAAACACACCCTCATCAAAGAGTTCTTACAACTACTATATAGTGGTGTGAACGAGGAATTCCTATGAGATACAAAGTGCTAACGAAGGAGCAGTTCTATAGCTGAGACTAGACATCGTGACTCAAATTTCAACGCACAAAAAAGTATAATTGATCCACTACTGAAAAAATGGTTAAGTAGTTTTTTTTTCTTGTAGCTAATTTCCTAAACTTCGAGTTCTAGTGCTCTTGTCTTTTAGTTGTGGCAAACACGTTTTGGTGCATTCGGTGAGTGCATGCTGGATTACTTGTACCTGATTCCAAATCGAGCTCACGGCGTCTTTAAGAACTGTGAGAGTTAAATATATATCCAGGATTCCAAACAATATGCCGAAATTAACCGCACATCATATTGTATTGGTATAACTAAATTCGGCTCCAACATTTCGTTTATTCATTTCGAAATACGATACAAGAGACATGTACAGTCATTGTGTAATATGCGTGTTATCAATACCAAGCATGAGATGATGTGAGATTTGAAATGGATCGATCGAACAACTGAAATTGGTTTTAATGACGGCAGAAATGTTCGTGAATCATTGGTTAAAGCCATGAAATAATTTAGCAATGCTCAGCCATTACAGCCTGTCATCACGACAGACTTATTACAATTTCAGCCTGTCAGTTCACACTTTATGCCTCTCAACAAAATATCACAGTAAATATCCAATGTGCAAGAAATTGTCGTTATATCACAAAACTGAGTCATTGATGAATTTAATTGCCATAAGAATAATAGAGGTTAAAGATACACAATCCGATTCGATGGTCCCCGTATCATCATATCCTAGCAACGACGACGACGACGACGACGACGACGACGACAACAACAACAACAACAACAACATTTATTCAAAAGACGCTCTAGTTATCAGAATCGTTTAATTACCAACAATTAAAGCTAACCACAGTGTCAACTCTAGTATAACATTTTCCAAAACCTGTCATATATCAACATTTTGTTCAGCGTAATTTGGTATCGATAGTATGTCGGTCGGCTCGCCGAATATTTGCTAGGCCGCCAATTATTCCAAGATTTCAAAAATCGATATCTGATAACTCTGAGCTTTGGTGGGTGGGTTCCTCGACTAGAATAAAATATTTGTTACCCCCGAAGCCAAAGAAATAGTTATTAAGGATCGCTTATTCAGATAATGATTATATACCTTTAACGTTGTACATTTCTATTCGCATTGACTTCAGATCCCTATATAGATTACTCATAAGTTTGATGGTTGCTTTTTGGCATTTCTGTGATTGATTATCAACTATATTAGGTATGTCACAACGGCAGGTACAAAACATTTCAATCTGTCGTGTTATTTCTTTTGGCAGGTCTCTACCTGTCAATGGCTATGGCCTGTTATTTCAATGGTTGTAATAGAGACCCTCTACAATAGAGACCCTCTACAATATTATGGTGGTTTCGTTTTCGTTAATGTATATGGCGTCACACTATAGATCTGCCGATAATTTGTAACAAATTTATATGAAGTGATACATATTGGCATATATATCTTTGGCGATAAGTTCCTGACTTGGAACGACCTCAGCGTCCGAATATATCTTGTCGATGGTTCCTAAGATGCTGTTTGAGTGGCACAATCTCGTCTTGTTGGCACTTGTGCCCTCTTTGTCTTGTATAGCTGTGACAAAATGCGGTATGGAGAATGGATTCTTATATGCGACAAAAAGTTTTAACGAACTATCAGTTTTAGAATTTCAGCGCACGAAGAAACATAATTACTCCACGACGGAAAAAATACTAAGCTTGAAAGCGACTATAGTTGTTTTTTTGCAGCTAATTTCCGAAAGTTCGAGTGCTTTTGTCTTGTATCTAAGGCAAACTCGTGTTGGTACATTCGGTGCGTGTTTACTGGATTACGGATATCTGTGACTCACATGACCACAATCGAGCTCACAACGTCTGGAAGAATTAACGATATTTCCATAGGTCCAACCAGTATAGGCCGATAACAACCATGCAGACGATCCTATACAGGGACGTCGCTAGAGGTCTCCGTTGGGAACTTGGGAGGTGTCCAACTTGTAATTACCAATTTCCGATGACGTCTATTTGTACCGCTCTCCAAATGGAACCCCAACTTTTACAGCGGTTGAACATTTTAACCTAACACCCCGAATATATGGGTGGGTTTTTTCCAACTGATGGCAATTTAAGTCAAAACACGTGACGCAAAATAGGAAAATATTCGTAATATAATAGTTTAAATATACTTCCAACTGTCCAACATTCTGGCTATATTATGGGGGTGAAGTGACCAATCCCAAGTCCCCTGTCGAGGCGACAATGGTAAAATACAAGACAGAGTTCAGTCCCCTCGCTATGCTCGTATGACCGATGACATCATGTTTATACGCATTGTCACTGAGTTGCGGACATATTGGATCCATCCAGCTCAGTGACACAGGTCAAAGATCTGGAGTAGCATTCCATATATGGAGCTTTTGAATATTCATGAATTCCATATATGAAATGCTATTCCAGAACTTTTACCTGCAGCACTATAAAACGGAACGGTACTGGATGGATCCAATATGGCCGCGACTCGGTGACAAGGCGTATTTTCGTAATTAAATCTAACATTTTTTATGTAAGTATTTTGGTTTCTCAGTCTAATGCAGAATGAATTGTAATCGACAAAAGTCTCAAATAAAAACATGTGATTTCCTCTCATTTTGTGCACGAGATGGCAATGTTAAGTCCTGCGTAGCAGAATGAACTCTGCCTTTCAATTTGTGATAATGGTACAAACCTGGGCCGTCTTGCTATTACGCCTTCATCAAAGAGTTCTTATAAGTAATATATTGGTGTGAACCATGAATTAATTAACCCTTTCTATTCTAAATACTCATTGACGAGTAGTTACCCCTTAGGGAATTTCTGATAATAAGTTCAACAAATGACCACAGGTCGTTTATGGAGTTTATTATCTGAACATTTCCCACAAAATAAATAGAAATCCTTTTGAACCTACCTGTATTATCATTTCGTCTGTCTGTCGTCTGCTGACACTTCCTGAACACTCCTCCCCAGTTGAACAATAGACCATTCCAATTCTTTGATGGGAAATGCTCAGATAATAAGTTCAACAAACGACCTATTTGTTGAACTTAGTATCTGAACATTTCTTATGGGAACTACTCGCCAATGCGTATTTAGTATTGAAAGGGTTAAACAAGTAAGCGTCCAGCTAAACCCTCTGACATATTAGGGTGGATTCTTTATCTGCCGAATACATTTATAACAAATGCGTATATTTCAGTGATAACTATAGTGACACATGGATCCTCCACCATACGTTTTGCACGGTGGGGAATCACGTGGTTTGGAGGTTGGTGAGTACCACGCATTCAAAATGTGCAGACGCACAAAAACATAATATATGAGGAACTGACACAAAACATAGCATTTTGACTGCTACGAGCATATGCTAGTTTATTTTAAAAACAAGTTGATCGGAAATACCCAGTAGTTTTCTATAACATTCTGACCAAAGTGTCCAGTCGGAGGTTCTTGTTTCTGGTCGCGTTTTCGATCGCATCGGCCATTTTGAATCCGTCATACTCGAAACCACGTGATTCCCCACCCTGTTCTAACTTGGTCCGAAAAGTCAGCGTTCGAATCTCAGCCGGGATATCACGTGTATCTACATACACTTGCATATGATGTTCATATATAAACATTGGTAGGTCTTAATGTCTGTTGGTGCATGTTGTTGTCATGGGAATATGTTGCATGTTGTGGCATTCCGTGTTTAAAATACGTGCGTGAGCGAGCGGATGGGTAACTTTGTTGGGCATGCCATTCGGAGGCAGGGACGTGGCGATAGGAGGGGGATTATGGAAAGTGGCTCACCCCATGTCGTGGGGGGGGGGGGGGGGGATCACCCCCAACTTTGGTAAACATTTTCAACTGTTGGAAATGTTATGTTTGACACAACATCAGTTGGACATTTCATTTCCGGCCAAATATAGGTTCAAAGTATTTTGGTAAGTTGTATTTAGTTTTAAATTTCTTGTCTTTAGACCTAAAGTCGCATATTTTCTTACATTCGGTCAAATCTTTGGGTTGAAATAGCCATACGGTAAAACAATTACAACATTGGGGGATATATTATATAAGATTAGACAATTCCAACAGTTGGAAAGCCTGATACACCATGCAGTTGTACCAATTCCAACCCAAAGGGGAGGGGTGCACACGGAATTCGGATTTGGTTCAGAGGTGGGGAGTGGTACAATTGGACGCTTTACATCCCTCTATAGTCATACATCTGTTCACACGCTGTATTGGTGAATCTGCATCTGCATTCGAACATTACTGTCATCAAATGCAACCACGCAATGGAAGCTAGACCATATTGATTACCGACTGGCTCAAACCTCCAGTTAGCATTTCCAAATATAAAATGAATATACATCATTTGGGCGTCTTTTGTATAAGTATGCAACTGTCATGATTTGACAGCGATATAATGTCACGTCTAAACACATAGAATGACACGACATGATCTACGATTGTTATATAAGACATCTTGTTACAAGCCCAATTATCATTCAACGGATTTTATTTTATCTTCGCCGCAACGCAGATTTTGATTGGTTGATAACGTGAGTGTAACCATTGTCCTCTTTTTAGAAACAAGTTCCCACCAGGGTCAAAGGCACAATATCCAGTACATATGAGTGTTACTCAGTACACAGGCACATGCGAAGTGCCATTCCACCCGTAGAGTACACACCAGTTGTGTATCGATGGGTGGAGGAGAACTTCCCAGGTGCGATAGCTGTGATTCTTTATGTATATATCTTTATTTCCTACATTCATGGAGAGTTATGAATAATAGAAATTGATATAATGGATTCATAATTCGAACAATTTTATTGTCTGATCATCCCTCCGAATGAATAATAGACCGTTCCAATGTATACTTTTATAACTGATGGGAGAATCTATTCAGTAGAGAAAGGGTTAATCTACACATATACCTTCATGAACGATCAAGAACTGAAACTACAACATGCTACATACTTTTTAACGGAAATATATTTGCCAGTTTTGAATTCGCGGACTGTGATGTAATACCGGTACTGCGCGAATTTAAATACGAGTAAGGTAATAAAACCAAACCATGAATGAGAACAAAAGTTAAGCAACAGCCAATTCGATGAGGTTGCTTCTTGTTAGTAAAAAAAATCTTACATACAAAACATGTATATTTGGATGTATATTTTCAGGATACTTGGTTCAGTCGTATGCCCTGCGGGTTCCACAACTTCTGAGAGGCATAATTCTTTATGGTGCTTATGTGAGAAAAGGACAAAAGGTCAGAGATATGCCAGTTCCAATCTTAACCATAACGGGTGATCTGGATGGGGTCACGAGATTGGCGAAAATTGCCGAGGCATTCCGGTGAGTGAACACATGGACAAGGCACAAAACGCAGAACGCAACCCGCATCTGAATATAGGAGTTTTCATTGAGGTCGTGGCTCCATTTATGGCGTCGCGAGCATTAAATCTACGACGTGCATGACGTCATTTGTTGATGTCGTATACAAGCAATTCTAGAAATAGCGCAGTTTTTCTGTGCGAAAACTGAATTAACTGTAACCACACGTTGGATTATAGCGTATAAATAATGATTGTGTAGGATGCATCAATTACCTTTTATTCGCGAGGCATGGTTTCTACTAAGATGTGACCTTGCATCCCAACTGCAGACGGACGTCATTGTGATCTCTCTCCAAAAAGAGAGCACCATTCATACTTCGCCGGTTGCAGCGTTCTTAATGTGCCATTACACCATTAAGCTTACTTTATTATAAGCTCCAAATGGTAACCACAGGGGTGCCGATGCTGGATGTTCACATTACACCATGCACCCAGCAAATCTTTTAAAACACTGTTTTGTCAGGAAATCTTTCACGATTGTCAATTATAATTAATCAAATAAATAAATAACATTATAATTACTAACTCGACTCCAATATTGTGAATTACACGTGTGGTTTTTATCAGGAATCAAGAGGAATTCTGTTATTTAACTGCTACCTGACATTAATGGGGGTTCCTTGTTGTATGCAAAAAAAAGGCCCGGCCCCTTTCCCAACATCTCGCTCTTTTGGTGATTAATAATGCTGAGCTGTATGAAATTGCATGGTTTTAATAAAGCAAGCTTAATCGTGTAATTTACAATCTGAGATTCTCACAAATGGACTTTTGTCGTCAATTCTGTGAAAAGGTTTTTGGAATTTCCGATCAATTTACGACTGCTATACAAGCTATTCGTAATTGTTATTAGTATTTTATTGTGCAAGTGTGTCAATTAATACATACGTTTCTTTAAAACGAGTCCCAGATAACGAGAAGTAACTTCTGCAGGACATGATTGTGTCAGAAGAGACAAACATCTGAGAAAACTTAGAGAAGAATTGAAAGCGAAAAAAAACCCTCACTATTGAAATTACGGATACAAGGGAACGAAATCGTTCATAAGACGAGCTGATTAGTGATTGTGGAAATTAAAAAAAATGTATGTTTATGTGTAAATGGGAACTAAAAGTCAGTGCGACTCATCCCTTAATAAATAAATGGTGGGGGGGGGGGGGGGGGGTCTACATGATTTTACAAAAATTATGGAAGCGAATCGCATTGGTAACGGGCAAAATAAAAACAAAAACAAAAAACAAAAATCAACGGTATATTTGAATATATGTGCAGAGTCTGCAGACCATTTTCAGTTTGACATACTGTTTCTATACAATTGCTGCAAAAGTGCATGGAGGTATATCTGGTTGGCACCTTACATACAGATGTAGCAGCATGTGTGGTCCCACCTTCCACAATGGCGACCGAATTTTAAAAGAGTACACATTCGATGGTCTAATTAATGAAAGTTGTATATTTTAAACTGGTTCCTTTGATACGAAATTTGATTTCGTTTGCATATTGCCTTCAAAGAAATGTGCACTGATAGCAGTTTTCGCTTGAAAGATGAATAAGCTGGGGGCAATGCTGTTATATTTCATATGTGCTTTCCAAACTAAGTTACGGTAATCAAAAACTGATCTAACCATGGTGATATATAATAGTGGAATATATCAGTATCCTATGTTCCTTGAATTGTATTACTATTCTACTTTTGTTGTTACTTCTGTCATTTCACTAACATGTCATTCGAAGGCACTTATAGACTCTTTATAATTATTTCGCGTGCTTATCGCCTATGTTGGTGTAATGTATACGTATATATAAGAAACTAATATATGTAGGTTTACTGTGGGGTTGTTAGAATGAGTGACAATTATATGGCACTTATTCTTAACACAATATCTGTCCGATGTCACTTGAGACATGAATGTGGTGTGCGTTATGGGGGGATACGGCGCTGTGGTCGTTGGCAAACCTTGAAATAGTGAGCCTGTCATTTGCAGAATGAGGTCCCCAGAGGGTGAATTTAGTGATGCTACCCCGCATAGCGGGCTAGCATCACCAAATTCACCCTCTGTGGACCTCATTCTGCTTATGCCTTAGCAGAATGAGGTTCCCAGAGGGTGAATTTGGTGATGCTAGCCCGATATGCGGGGTAGCATCATTAAATTCACCCTCTGGGGACCTCATTCTGCAAATGACAGGCTCACTATTTCAAGGCTTGGTCGTTGGGGCACATTGTATGGACCGCCAGGTTCTCACTAAATATGCCCCCAACAACCACAGCGCCGTACCCTCCAAATCCAAATAACACACACCCACTACATTCATGTCTTATATTTATATAGATTTTTGATGATTTATTCCCATAAACAATCTGTGTGTATTCTTATTTATTTTCACAAAATCTGCCAATAATTTGAGACTAGCCCACGCAGCACATTAAGTCAGCCCAATATAAGATATACCAACTTCACTCCCATTTATTCTGCTGACAGCTTTTAGTGATTAGGTCAACAATGTGTGACGTTGTGTTCGTGTTACGGTATGTGTGTTATTAGGGCATAAAACGAGTGACCCAATTTGCAGTTGACCAATCACTGAACAGCATTTAGTGCATAGGCCCCTGGGGAAAAATAGCAGCGAAATCAATATATACTGTATAAGTCACTGTTATAGTACATATTGGTATATCTGGTAATTTCCCCCAGGGGCCTGTGATTTGGTGTAACTCAGACGGGCTATCTAAATATTTACTCTTAACACAATATGTTTCAGGCACATCAAGAAGGAAGTGCACAGGGACACCAGTCTAATGCTTCGCGCTCCAATGTGCGTGATAGAGGGGTTAAATCATGGGATGTTTACCACAGATACACTTATGAAAAAGCTCATTTATCTAGACATCCCAGCTGAACTAAATCAGAGCGAAGCTCATAAACAAATTTCCAATGTTTCTAATTTATTTGTTTCAAATGTGTTACGGCCGTCGTCATATGTGTCGTCAGAATCAAACATACTGAAAGAATATTTCAGAAAAGCGGATGCTATGTTTCAAGTAAGTGAAGCTGAAATGGTCATTGTCAACCCCTTTCGTTCAGTTCGGTACCCAGCTTTTTTTAATTTTCAGTTGGGTGGCCAGCTTTTGTAAAATTTACATTTGGGTACCCAGCTTTATGAAATCTCACACAGAGCGTGATTTAATTAGTGATTGCCGTCAGTTGATTGCGAAATGAACCTGTTAAATTTGTGAATACTTGTTTATATAAGAATTATGATGTATGTTCGTCACGATGCTTGAAAATAATAACGGAGAACACATAGATACTGCAGATCGACTACTTTCATAAAGCTGGGTACCCAAATGTAAGTTTTAAAAAGCTGGGTACCTAACTGAACGAAATGGGGTGACAATGACCATTTCAGCGTAAGTGGACCTTTTTAGGAAACCTATTATGGTGGCCTTGCATAGCGAAATGCTCCATATTTCGTAAGTTAGAGAGTTAAGCCATTTGAATGTTTTTTATTCGAATTATATTCTATGACAAGAGTGTCATTTTATGATCATTTTGGTACCAAAAGTTTGACAAGTATTTACTGAAAAACGGTCCACAAAACCGCTAAACTTGAGCGGAGTAACGAACGTCATTAAAATAATGGATCGTTTTTTTTTATATGGAAGATTCAAGAAAAATAGTTCAATACACAGTTTTTATTCTGAAGATTAAGAATAATTCTTCAGTTTTTATAAAAAATTATTTTTTTAATATTATAAGCAATATTTTTTTAATTGTTTCGGTATTCGCCGGTAACGTGTTGTATGACGTTACGTCTCAACACTCTAGTAAAGTGCCTGTTGCTCATAGATTTGTCGGTCAATTCTGGATATGTAATTTCAAATATCGGTTGATTGTTGGTGAAATTAGTTACCACGTACTGCATGTGCTAAAGTTGTTTTCGTTATGATGCAACAAAAATAATGATAACCACTGTCAACTATGGTATCAAATTTCCCGAAACTTGTTTATTTATCAACATTTTGTTCAACAAAATATGGCCGTATTATCACTAAATGTCTGAATTACGTGTTGCACTGTTACAGAAAAATGTATTATGCTTTGTTTAGCTTTTTGGCGAGGTTTACTGTGAGTTCCACAATGTGCATAGAGTGATCTCCCCTCGACCGACATTAATAGTCATTAAAGAAGCACATGGTCCATATATCATTGTGACTGCTGTGTAGGAATTCATACAAAGTTCCGATTCGCTTCATCGCTTTACCGTGGAATGTTGTGTTTGGTTGACACTGTCCTAATGTTTCTTGTTTCATCAATTCCCTGCAATTTATATCAGAAAATACAAGTTTCACTGAGTCACTGCATCGTCCGTCAATAACCAATCAGTAATTCACTCGGAGCGGCGCTCATCGGGTGACAAATCTCAAGGTGTTCCTCGACAGCGGGCGACAACTGTGTACTGTATAACCAATGGAAATCCAGAGTTCTCACTGCTCAATTAATATTACAATGATGCGGCACATGCATTTTGTCATTCAAACAAGTAGTCTATATCACAACATAATTATGCCTCTGCGATGAATATTGCCGGACGAATTATGTGCTAGTGTGTGAACATAGCCTGATCGCCGTCAAAATGATAGATGTTCCATGTGCTTCTTTAATGACTATTGATGTCGGTCGAGGGGAGATCACTCTATGCACATTGTGGAACTCACAGTCATCTGATTGAATACAGGTTACAATGGTGTAAATGTTGTCCTGAGTCGAAGCCGGAGGTAACAATGTTGTAAATAATTTGCATATAGACATCAGTACAAACGTTTTAGTGTATACAGTAACTTATGACTGTTCTCGGTATAATGACCAGGTCCTGAATTTTCTTATAATCTAACAGATTTACAGTTGGGGTAAATTTTTATGCAAACAAATAAAAATAAAATAAAGATGTCTGGTATGGAATCTGCCTTTAAATCTTGTGTTTTTGGTAACTAGAGTAAGAGCCGCACTAAAATATACTGCCATTTCCCCCAACTGCACCAAACTTCACTGTGAAGGGATAACTTTTGTGCCAATGTCCATTCTACTTATGGGAATTTATAGTAAGAGGTGTGGTGTATTTTTATGTAAAAACAGTAGTAACACAGACAAGGCTATTGACCAATCAGAGCACAGTGTCTATTTTATAATCTCATATCTACACTCAGAACCATATATATATTTTTTCTCATATAACATTTAAAAGAGCTAAGATTTAAAGATTGATTCTATGCACGATGTCCTTGACTTTTTGGCATATGAAGTACCCCAATGTTAATCTATCAGATTAAAACAAATATCTGAGTATTTGATCTGAGTATTATACCATAAAACGTTTGAAAACTTTGCACTGAGGTATATGAAAATCATTTACATCGTTGTAACCTTTAATGTAGGAACGTCCGTGTTAGCGAAATCGCGCTATACATTGATACTTGAATAGTATTTCTCTATGGCTAACGCGAAATATATTCAACTGCATATGAACTAGTCGTATATTGGATCTTAATTCAAGTGAAAAGAGATAATTATATCCGCACCGACGGTGGACAATGCATGGAATATGTAGCTTTTGAATATTCATGAATTCCATATATAAAATTCATGAATATTCAAAACTCCATACATGGAATGATACTCCAGAACTTTGACCTGTAGCACTTGAACCGCTGAATGGTGACTGGATCGATCAAATATTAAAGCGACCCAGTGGTCTCGCTTATATGTTTGTTTCGTAAAATGCGTATCCGTTATATAAATCACTAGAAATGATATGTTTGAAGAGTGTGGCATCCGTGATCCAACTATAAGACATGCTCGATATTACGTATATTTATTTTGATGAGTCCTTCTGTTCTGGTTTCTGGTTTTTACGCATATACTTGTAGCCATTAATAAAAGCGAGGATGTATATTTATTCTGATATGAGTCCTTCTGTTCTGGTTTCTGATTTTGACTCATATACTTGTAGCCATTAATAAAAGCGAGGATGTATATTTATTTTGATGAGTCCTTCTGTTCTGGTTTCTGAATTTGACCTATATACTTGTAGCCATTAATAAAAGCGAGGATGTATATTTATTTTGATGAGTCCTTCTGTTCTGGTTTCTGATTTTTACGCATATACTTGTAGCCATAAATAAAAGCGAGGATGTATATTTATTCTGAGGAGTCCTTCTGTTCTGGTTTCTGATTTTGACTCATATTCTTGTAGCCATTAATAAAAGCGAGGATGTATATTTATTCTGATATGAGTCCTTCTGTTCTGGTTTCTGATTTTGGCCCATATACGTGTAGCCATTAATAAAAGCGAGGGTGTATATTTATTTTAATGAGTCCTTCTGTTCTGGTTTCTGATTTTGACGCATATTCTTGCAGCCTTTAATAAAAGCGAGGATGTATACAGAGGATTCTAAATCGGAGTCACGATGGGTCAAGTTCTCTCAGTCGTGGATGTCTGGTCTCAGGGGAAAAGACTCAAGAAAAATAAAGGTTAGCATGACAATCAGATAGATGGTCGGAATATTCTCTGGAGGGGTTGAAGCGGCAATTGAAGAAAATACGAAGTCGTTGGTTTAACCACGTTCATTTTTGCTCAATATATGCTACTCTACATGGATATTTACAGTTATAAACATAAACGGGACAATCGGTTAATTACCCCTGCTTCTTATATTGTTAGATACCTTCATCAACTGCGAATTTAGAAAAGCACACTCCCAATTTTTGTTCAGCATAATAATTTAAAATAAAGAGCGATTGTCTCATTTCAATGCGGAAAAAACAGCTGACGTTGCAATGACTTTGGCATATTATTTTGCAGAGTAACTAAGGCCTGTATATATAGATCGGTGTGATATTTCGTGTTTATATCGTGCAATACAAATATACAATAATGGCTTACAATTTACGCATGCATAATTTGGAGCTTCAAATTAAGCATATCCGTCCATATAAACTTCTGATTACTATTCTTGTATTGATGTACATATCGAAGTTATTCGCTATTCACATTCGTTATCAGCCTATCATACTTTAATTTGAGTGATGGCATTGTCAATAAGTTCACTTAATGGACCATTGTGTGTGACACTTGTAATATATATTTTTATTATTAAGGGCGAATATAATGCATTGTCTCGGGTGTATTATAGCATAACTGCAGGAGCTGTAAAACTAATTACACTTTTCCAGCAGACGCCTTGCCTCCTAGCAACGTAAGCTCCTTCCACTAATGAATACAGTGATGCCCTAAATAATCGACTCCTTAACCACAGCAGAATTATGGGTAACTTTTCAGGATTTAGTCGGAAATATGACTTGTTGCCATTCATCGGAAAGCTCTCACTGAAAGCTTTCAGATGAATGGCAACAAGCCATATTTCCGACTAAATCCTGAAAAGTTACCAATAATTCTGCTGTGGTTAAGGAGTCGATTATTTAGGGCATTACTGTATGTGTGGAAACATCCAGTACTTGAGTGTTTATATTCGTTCGCAGGTTAAAAGTAAAGTATCTTTCAAGAGGAGAAAGGTATCGCCGAAAATAAGAGTCACGAGACGGGGCGTGGCCAGAGTTAAGGTGCTGTCAACTCTGGTTCGACCCAACGTGTATGATGATAACGGGGCATATCCACAAGCACCAATCGAGATAAGTGCCCGGATGATGAGCGCTGACAGAATCCACGAGAATATACCCAACACCACAGTCGCCCAGCGGCTAACATGTAGAGATTTAAATTATGTGAGTGGCCATTCTCGATAATACACCTTGTCACTGAGTCGCGGCCATATTGGATCAATCCAGTCCCGTTTCGTAATTTTCTCTGTCTGTCATTACAATGTACCCTATATATAGGAGATGGAGATATAGTTATTCCCCTTCCGTCGATAATAACAGACTGGCAGTACCTTAATTAAACACAGAACCACCTATAAGTACTAGTACGTTTGTTCTGATTGGTCCTGTGCTTAATTTTGATCTGGACTGTATACTGTATTATTTCGGCCAATTTGGCCGTTTACTTCATGGCTGTTTTTCATCTGACGTGTGTGTCGGGATAAATAATGTGGAGGATTTATGTAAATGTTAGCCCAAACTACATTTCCAAGTAACGATGGTTTTGTTGTTTATTTTGAGGAATAATACCGCGTCAGATGAATTCAGCCCAAATATGTTAACAGTTGTCGTGTCAAACATTCGCAGTAGGTTAGCGTTATTTAGTATTTGTGGATGTCCTTTAACATGGGGAAAATAGACTACTGCGCTTGAACGAGCATGTGAATTTGTCGTTTTTAATGTATAGCAACTTGATAATCAATAACAGAGTCATTCTCTGTCAAATAAGGTCGCTCTATTTACGATACCAATTGGGGAACTTTGTAAATTAAATTACGCGGAAATCAGCGTAAACGTATACCTGCTGCAAATAGAGAAGGTGTCGGAATCGGCGTACTCGCCCCAGTGCTAACTCGCCCCAATTGACGTGTGCCAACTCGGAATAAAAGGCCAGCAAGGAATAAAAGATGTATACGGGGTACTATATGGCGTTTGGTCCGTTGTTTCTCAATGAATATTATTGAAATTTGGTGTATATGTCCGGGCTGGGACATGGAATACAACAACGTTTGAATTGTTTTAAATTTACAAATTTGTTGATTTTATTCATTTTTTTTCCCGTTCTGAAACACACTATAAAGTGTATATAATATAATAACGAACACGAGACATACATAATTTATAAACTGTTAACAAAAGATATCAAATTCAATACATGACAAAGATGACTCAGTGGAGTTTATAAAGTGATCATAACAACATTGAGGTAAGAATCTTTTTAAGGAATGCAACTTTATTTAATGATAATAAACACATAAATTAAAATAACAAACATGAGGCATACATGATTTATAAACTGTTAACAAAAGATATCAAACTCAATACATGACAAAGATGACTCAGTGAAGTTTATAAAGTGAACATAAAAATATTAAGGTAAGAATCTTTTTAAGCATTACTAAACCGTTTAGCACAATCCACTTCACTCATCCGATCATCACCAAACTTCATATTTATCTTGATATTGATCTATCAGATGAGAGCTATCAAATATTTTTTTAATTTTATAGGAAAAAATGGTCGCCAGCGGCCATATTGCATTTACGTTATATGTTTTCGCGTCAGGTCGATATCTAGTATTACTTAGAAATTTCACATTTCCAGAGTCATAATTTCTCCATTGACTGTAACAGATGGAATTATTCCCCTCTTCGGATAGAGTGTCACTGAAACTTTATTTTGTCAGACTGTCTGTATAGTCACTGATTATATATGGCAATAATCTGTAATAAGATGTAGCACTATTTTATTTTATATTTACATGCAGTGCTGTTTTTATACAACAATTCTAATCCCCCCTAGATCATCATGTGATCGACCATACATCGCGCGAGGACCTGGTTGAATTAAGGGGGGTTTTATGGATAACTTCTGTCCTCAAGCTAGATTATACTTATGACATTTAATGGCATGTTTCTAACGTGGAGGGTTAGATTTTCTTGAGACACCACCACTCTTCAATTCACACCAAGTTCTCAGCTGTCATATTCGGATATTAGAACCCATAGCCATGATATATGGTTTATTTTGTGTATACTAGTAATATTGTTATTTTCAGTACCTTTATATACCAGTACTGTGTATAACAATGCATATAAATTAATCCATGTATACATGTATATTGATTCAACGGATTCAGTGGTTTTGTCCATCAGTCTATCAAATTTGCGGGGAAAACATGGCCACAAGCAGTACACCCTGCTAAATTTCGAATTTGAATCAATTGGCGCACCCTGCAGCCAGCTTTTATTGGAGAACTTTTTCTCATGTGGATATTTTGGGTCACCGCTAGATGTGAGCCATATTTTGTTCTCAAACTGTCATTGTGAAGACATCACTGCCAGCGGTGATCTTGAATTTTACTATTTTTATGGCTAAATAATTTGGTTGATCCTACAGACGACACCCCTTGTCCGATCGTCACCAGATTCCACAATGATCTTCTGGATAACCAGATAATTTCGTTAAAAAACATTACCACAGGCAGCAATTTGGTACCTTACTGTTTGATCCTCTTTTGCATGACTGAATTGTTTAGCAACTGTACAGACATATCCCTCATCTGATAGTCACCAAACTTCATATTGATCTTCGGGCTGACAACTAGATGGGAGCTATCGAATGCTTTGAATTTTTTTTGAAAACATTGTCGCCAGCAGTCATCTTCTATTTTGGTTTATATATACATGTATATCTCTTCATTCGGATAGCCAGTATTACGTAGGTACTTCAACTTTCCGCATTCCTGTCATCATTTGAAATATAAAAATTTACCTGATACATGCACCCTTAAAAATTTGTTTCGTCGTATCTATTTTAATGACCCGTATGGTAATATTGATACAGATATATTTGTCAAACATTTCTTTGTACAATATACAGGTATTTAGTTTGTAACTAAATCTAGAAATATATAATAGTAGCTGGTGGACCCGACTTCGTCCGGGATGATCCCCTCTGATTTTCGGAGAATTGCGCGATTTAACCTTGAATTGACCATTTTAAAGGTGGACGTCATGTCGGTTCACGATTTGACCCGTCCAAAACACTCCCCGGACAAAAGTCACGACAAAACTACCCATCGAAATCCGCCCGGCTTTACCCGATTTGACCTTGAATTGACAATTTTGAATGTCAAGATCAGGTCAGGGTCATGATTTGACCCACCCGAAACACTCCTGGGACAAAAGTAACAGTAGGTATTAAATTTCGTTGAAATACTTCCGTTTTACCAGATTTGACCTTGAATTGATCTTTTTGAATGTCAAAGTCAGGTCGGGATCAAGATTTGACCCGTCCAAAATACTCCCTGGAAATAATTTCCCCTAGGTATCAAATTTCGTCAAATCTGTCCGGCAGTTTTCCCGGCCATAGCTAACAGACAAACAGACAGACAGACAAATGTCCAAAATATATATTAAACTAGCTGATGTACTCGACTTCGTTCGGGCTATTTAGGGATTTTTTTGTGATCGCCTCCATCTGGACAGTACCCATTATATACAGCGTCTGGCCAAACTATTGTTCAATTGGTCCAGAAACATGCCTATATCAACACGTTCGAGAACATGGTCCCACGTGAAATTGGACCCGTCCATATTGCTCCCGGGATCGAAGTAGTCCTACACACAAATTTTTAGTCGGATCGGTCAAGGTCCAGAAACATGCCTATGAGCGAGGTCAAGTTGACACGTTAAATACCAAATCCGAGTCGGATCAGTCGATCAGTGTTAGAGTCTATAACACATACAGACATGCATTCATGCATACACACATACATACAGACAGGTGTTCCAAAATGTATAATCGATAGCTACAACAATTCTATGGTAGATAGTTCACGGCCGACCTGATGCATGCATCTTAGTTTTCTTGTTCTGGATGGAAAGGGAATAACTCTATCTCCTAGTATTATCATTGCAATATCCCTGTATATAGGAGATGGCTTCAATGAGTTATTCACAAGTTATTTCTTGATAACATTCGTCGAGACCATCCGTATGGACGAAGAACGAACCATTTCGATGAACATTTTTATAACTGAATGTGCAACTCCATTCTGCAATCGGATGGTTACACCCATGGCTAAGATGTCCTGCTAATCTGCTATGGTGTTGGTGGGTCCTGCTGAATTGATATGCTGTTGCTGCGTACCGATGAACTGCTATATGATGCTGTTATGTCAAACCGATGCTGTTAAGAAAAAGTACCATTATAGTTTCAAAAGTTGTCATTTTCGCTGTATTAGCCTAATCCGAGCGGTTTGTGAAAAAAGCCAGTGTCTGTATGAAATATTCCAGTGTCTGTGTGAAATATTCCAGTGCCTGTATGAAATATTCCAGTGTCTATGAAATATCCCAGTGTCTGTATGAAATATTCCAGTGTCTGTATGAAATATTCCATTGTCTGTATGAAATATCCCAGTGTCTGCACTGGTGTCTGTATGAAATACTCAAGAACATCTATTATATATTTTGAAAGATCTGTGTGTGTGTGCATCTGTCTGTCTGTCAGTAATCGATGGACTCGAAAATGACCCAGCCGATTTCGATGAAACTTGGTATGTGGGTGTATTTTCGGCCGGGGACGAACATAGGCCTATTGATTTTCAGATCCGAGGTCAACTTTTCACGTGCCGAGGTCAAATCTGTTTTTACGCCGTTTTGCGCTAATATATTTAAGTTCGGTGCTCACAAATCGATTCGATATAGCGCGAATAATAAATTGCCAGTCATATAATTTGCACGGTTAGAATCTGTGGCATTTCATCTTTCCAATGATGTATCACACGCCTGTGTACGTTTAAAGTTTCTACCTTAATTATCGGGAAGAACGCGTGACCATGCTTCGCTCATCGAAAATCATTGCGTAAATATATTACGCGATCAACATATCTTGACGTGATCGCGTTAACTCTTAACAGGCCGATGTCGCGTTAACTCATCACCGGCCGAGGTATCCGCAAATGACATTGGGCTATATATCTCGTAAACGGGTGGAGCTATCGACTTGAAATTTGGTATGTGAATGTATCTTGCCCCGGATACGAATTTTATCGGGTCGCCGAGCCCGTGCGACGCCAGCTTCGCGCATGCGCAGACCAGATCTCGGAAACGGGGGGAGCAATCGACTTGAAATTTGGTTTTTGAATAGCCCGGACGAAGTCGGGTCACCTTCTAGTATATATATATTTTTAATATTTTAATAATGGTGGCACTTATGGGAAGCCAAATTTGACATTTAATAAATAATTGAGCATATGTGCAATAAGGAATCTCTAATTGTGCTTAAGCGGAATAAAAACATTCCTTATTGCGTTTAAGCACAATTACATCCTTATTGCGCTTACGTGTAATTATTATCTCCCTCATGAGATCACCCCTCTGCAAATAGTAGAATCTGAATAAGCCTACATGTGAACAGTCTCCAATAAACGCCACCCATCACACTATGGACTACACCATTTGAAATACAGGGAGTTTATGTAATGTGGCTAATTGCGCTTTTTAAGCGCAATAGGGAAGATTTTTAATTGCACTTAAGTGCAATTAGCTAATTTGTTATAGGAAGAGATAGAGCATCTGTAATCCATTGTTGGATCACACGGTGTGTTCAAATTGCGCTTAAGCACAATAAGAATATTCCTTATTGCACTAATGCGCAATAAGAATATTCCTTATTGCACTTAAGCACAATTATAGATTCCTTTTTGCGCTTAAGTGCAATAAGATATTCCTTATTGCGCTTAAGTGCAATAAGATCTTCCTTATTATGTCAATTTGGTTTCCCATAGGCACTGGTGTCTGCAAAAAGACAATGATAAACATTTTGATTATGGTCGTTTGCAACAACCAACATAGTCATTATTAAAATAATATAACATTCAGATATTTATGAATGCTTTATACATATGGTGACTTTTCCTCGATTCGTTTAGAATAGCTAAAGGCCGCGAAAATGGCAATTTAAGAAAAATAACTGTACTTTTTCTCAACAGCATCGGTTTACCCTACCAGCATTATTATAAATTCAGCAGGACCCACCATCATCATAATAATTCAGCAGGACCCACCCACATCATAGAAAATTAGCAGGATCACTTAACTAGCGGTAAAACCATGTAGTTTATAAAGTGAAAGTCCTCTGTTGTCCGCGTCCAAATGTGGTCCATTATTGAACCACAAGGTATTTAAAACATCCGCACCAAGTATCTCGACAAAGGTGGCTTTCCAATGAGGTTTATTAATTTTCTGATGTGCCTAATTCGCAAGATGTCTTAATCTGGCTTGTGATGACCGAACAAAACATGTAGATACCATCCATCGCATACTTAATATACAAACTAAAACTAAAAAAAAAAAACCGCCAAAATGACAAATTTAGAAACAAATATCGTTATATTTTCATAACAGAATTCATCATCTTGTCGCGCCAGCATCATACAAAATTAGCAGGACCACCAACATCATAGCAAATTAGCAGGACAACTTAATCAGTGAGGGGTTAGTGACAAATTTCGCAGCTGGTACACATTTGTTGAAAAGTGTGATAGCATCTAATTGTAAAGCGTTTACTCAATTTTAGTTGATAGCATCTGCAAAAGGAACATTTCAAAGACTCACATTAAGCTATTGCATATTTTCTTCTCTTTTAGTATGCGTTTGTTTACGCCTATCATATGGCATCACAAAAAGCGAAGGATCGCTACAACTCAAGACATCTAGGCATGATGTTCCACGAAGACCATTCTGCGTTTTCTCCGGATGAGTTCGAATATGGACACCTGTTTGTGACAGTGACGAACTCTGTGTGTCATGTGACTTCTGTTTCGTACGTCAGCACACCACGTGATGAAACTAATGGACTCCACTATTGTAAACTCATTCCACTCTCATGGATGATTGAGTGGATATATATTGACTCACTTCGAGAACACTTATTCATCATTGTCTAATTCTCGACCTGGCTGTGTTCGGAATACTGTTCAAGATGGTCTATCTCTTCCCAAATAAGTTATATATAGTTTCTGGGGTATACAATAATAGATATGAGGCGAAGACACGTGTCCGGAAACTCTTCAATAAAATAATATTGATTTTATATCGATATTTTCTTATATAATGCGATAATCAAAATGGGACATTATTCGTTAATATTTTCAGAGTTTTAGATAGAGTTATCCCGAATGCTACGCTCCGAACGAACGCGAGTCGTAAAATGTCCCAAATTGGTTGTATGTATATTATACCAGAACACTCGCATTAAAATCAATATTAAGTTATAGAAGCGTTTCCAGACAGGTGTCTTCGATTTGTATTTATTATCTTATACTGAAGAAACTATATAAAACTTGTTATAGGAAGAGATAGAGCATCTGTAATCCATTGTTGGATCACACGGTGTGTTCAAATTGCGGAGTGGATGGGATCGATACCGGTGATCAGTATTTGCTCAGATCAACATATTAAATTATTTGAGACATGCGTGCATAAATCGGTTAAAGATGTATTCATGGTTCCAGATCTCCAGTTACAACAACAACAACAAAACAACAAAACAACAAAAACAACAAAAACAACAACAACAACAACCACCACATAAAAAAAACTTAACAATCGTTTCCTACTTTATTCTGTCGAATAAATGTTGGAAACCAAATATGACATATAAACAAGACCTATAAATGCAAGAGAATATAATTTTGCTTAAAACGATATGATTTTTTTTTTTAAATAGAAAATTCAATATCAAACACAATAGCGTCTTTTGTAGAACACTTCTCATGCATATGTGTTGTTTTATACACTATACAGTCTAAATAAGAAGAATAATAGGTTTCGTAAAAATTAAGCCTCTAACCGTGAATACATCTTTAAAAATGGCGTGGTGGAAGATGTTCCGCGGTATAAAAAAACTGCAGTCATACTCACCAGATTAGACTATTGTATAATGTTGGCGGGTTGTATTGGAGAACCTCAAGAACCACAGTACATGCGGCCATATTTCGCATTGACTTCGTTGCACGACGATTATCATATCGACGTGATTTCTTCAGTACCGACGATAATATCTGTCGTTGTCAAAGCTGTTTTAAGAAATAACTCGATTATAACTCACAACCTTAAAGGCACGGGCGGCGTTCGTTCTAGAAATATTCATATTTGTTCAAATCGCCATCAACAGAAGGAATATTAAAATATATATAGTTTAAAAGATACTTCCCAGAAGATGAAGCACAAACAGAATGAGGTTCTCAGAGAGTCAATTTGGTAACGCTGTGCATTGAGCCGCCTGGTTTATATAATAGCCCCCCCCCGGTGAATATTATATCTGGTGTTTTACCTCGACCATGTATCTGAAAATAGTGATAATTGCGCATGTCTCACTTGTTGAATACTGACAAAAAGGTCTCTCTTCAAATCTGTGCAACTGCCTGCGATTTATCAACATGCAGTAAGTTATAATGTTATATATATATCGTTAGAAGAATTGCTATATAAGAGGGTGGTCATTTTTCTAACATAAGCAACATAACAGTGTAGAGTCTGTTTGCCATTGATTTAAGACAATCTTAGATTGATTTTGATTGCAAAATGGCAAACTTCAAACTTTGATCGCTATAATAGAGGCCGACTGTCAGCGATTCGAGTGCCCGCCAGATGTCTCCGCTGTATCGAAACTGGTTTCATTTATAACTCATGCAATAACTTCTAACTGTTAGCAAGTGCGATAACCCTATTAATGCTAGTCGTAAACCTCAAAACTTTATATGATCCGTTTATGTGTGCAACTTGAATGTTCATAACAAAATATTCTGTCCTCGATTATTTTATCAAAACAAAAGTCAAAAGGCACATGGACGACAACACACATGGCAAGTCAGACACAAGAGTTCTAATTTGCTCCACTTTTGACGAGTTGCTTGCGAAAATCGTCAACAAATTCTGTCATTAAGTTTTTAGTGCGGGAATTGTTCTCAACACACATACGAAAATTGACTTTGGGGCGGTCGGTTTTCGCCATTTTGTTTGGAAAACCCCGCGCTAAATATAGAAACCACAGACTTGTACACAGCCGGTGAGAAAGTCAGAAAGGAAGTATGACTGGTGCGCTATGGTAGAGATTGCTTACGTGGAGATATATCGCGAGGGACTTTCGCGCCAAGAATATTTATGTAGCAACTCAAGGATGAAGTTTGATGTTTAACATTCTAAACATCTTTATTTATATCGTGCTTATGCATGTCGCTGACAGGCGTTTTGTTTCAATTTCGGCTACAAAAGTCTACCGTTCAAAAAAGTGAATACCGTACTCATGAAAATGAAATGAAATGCCACTCGCTGGTTCTGCCTGCTGAATTCTACATCATCCTCTGCTATATGGCACATATGTGACCCGCCATATCAAATCCAGTCGGGATATTTTTTACCCTGTGCCAATGCATTCTCTTATATATGCGAGTCGACCATAGGTCGCCTCGCATATATAAGAGAATGCATTGGCCTAACAATTGTTTACAATTTTAATAATTTTTTCTTGTATTCTTTAACAATTTTATAATTTCACCCATTCAGAGCCCCAGACAAACATGAGCAGACGACACTCTTCTATATGCTTCTATATATGTGTGGGGCTCCCTGCAGGGTAACAGATGTTTTTTTATTTTATGTCCTAAAAATTGTCAGAAACATTTATTTAAAAAAAAAGATAAAAAATTGTTAGGCCAATGCATTCTCTTATATATGCGAGGCGACATATGGTCGACTCGCATATATAAGAGAATGCATTGGCACAGGGTAAAACAATCCCGACTTCCGACTGGATTTGATATGGCGGGGCACATATTATAGGCCGACATGTTGGTTTACATGTAATTGATTCTTTCATGTATAACGCATTCTATAAATTGCTTCTGACCCGGTTGCTAAGCAAACTCATTGAATGTCCAGACACCTTTATATATCTTACGTCTGCGCTCTTCGCGTGACACAGAGCGGTCCAAATATATTCTTATTATGGAGAAGTGGGATTCAAGCCTGCAAATAGTGTGTCTGTCATTTGCAAAATGAGGTGCCCAGCGGGTTAATATAGTGGTCACCAAACTCACCCTCTGGGCACCTCATTCTGTTTATGTATCATCTTCTGGGAAGTATCTAGTCTCAAATTAATAATGTTTTTATTTAGTTACTTTTTCCATTCTGTGAATTTTCTTTTTCTCCCAATTTGCAGAAGATAAATTGCATAATCGAGGAGACTTATGAGTAAACAAACATCACCAACTTCAACTGGGGAACTTCAATCTGATCCTTGGCCTCCCATAGCAGTTGAGGCCTAAGCAGAATGAGGTTCCCAGAGGGTGAATTTGTGATTCTAGCCCTCTGTGTGGGATAGCGTCACTAAATTTAACCTCTGGGGGACCCCATTCTGCAAATGACAGACACTATTTGCAGGCTTGGTGGGATTGTTGAAAATTTCTACTGCTTAGAATACTCTTCCTTAAATTCCACGATTAATTATTTTCAGGTCGATGTTTTGCAATTTGTCTTGCTATTCTTTCGTTGACTAATGCTTAGTCTCCAGTCGAGCTATACATGACAGCTGTTCTCTCATTTCTATGGCATTATATGGTCATGGTCAAATTGGCATTATATGTTCATGGCCGAATTGGCATTATATGGTCATGGTCGAATTGGCATTATATGGTCATGGTCGAATTGGCATTATATGGTCATGGCCGAATTTCCATTATATGGTCATGGTCGAATTGGCATTATATGGTCATGGCCGAATTGGCATTATATGGTCATGACCGAATTGACATTATATGGTCATGGCCGAATTGGAATTATATGGTCATGGACGAATTGGCATTATATGGTTATGACCGAATTGACATTATATGGTCATGACAGAATTTCCATTATATGGTCATGGTCGAATTGACATTATATGCCATGGCCGAATTGGTATCATATGGTCATGGAGGAATTTCCATTATATATGGTCATGGCCGAATTGACATTACATGGTCATGGCGAATTGGAATAATATGGTCATGACCGAATTTGCTGGTCATGGCCGAATTGACATTATATGGCCATGGTCGAATTGGCATTATATGGTCATGGCCGAATTGGCATTATATGGTCATGGCCGAATTGGCATTATATGATCATGGCCGAATTGGCATTATATGGTCATGGCCGAATTGGCATTATATGTTCATGATCGAATTGGCATTATATTTAAAACTCGACTGGAGCCTTCACGCGTTAGCCGCATTTCGTATAACACAAGGTGCTATATTATGTATGTGTATCGTGTCAAGCTGTTGTGCATCAAAATGTGTGTGTGTTTCTGTGTAAATGTGTATGTGTTCTGTGTCTCATCTGTGATCATTTGTAATTATTACACGTGCATGTAAACGAATTAGTCTTATTTTTCTCCCCACATGGAAAGCAGCGGTGTTGCTAGAGGTATGGGTGGTCATTTGGTACAAATAAACGTCAAATAGTTAAAGTTACTCAAATCGATCAGACGGTCCTAAATTACTATTTCATTGGCTTCGGGGGTAAACTATTTGATTCGAGTCGAGGAACCCACCCATGAAAGCTCAGAGTGATCAGATATCGATTTTTGAAATTTTTTATTTCTCGAGATCTGCAGTAATAAATGGCCCAGAAACACGTAGTCAAACGGGCGGTTTTGCGCTTGAAGATGGATAACTCTAAAATCAAGTGGTTATTATTATCCGTCTTCATCCAAAAGACCGCCCGTTTGACTACGTGTTTCTGGGCCACTTATTACTGCAGATCTCGAGAAATATCAAACTTCAAACTCGAATCAAATAATTTTTACCCCTGAAGCCAAAGAAATAGTAATTTAGGAAAGTCTGATAGGATTGAGTATCTTTAACTAAGTTAAGGGAGAGGAGCAATATTCTAAGTTGAATAACTTGTGCTCCCATCCCTTTTGATTAACTCATATCTTATTTCAGATTCTAATTTGTTAAATGTATTATGTAATGAGGGTCAAATAAAATATGTTCAAAAAAAAAAAAAAACTAAGTTAACTGACAATCAATAAGTGAATTCCAACTTATTAGACGTCCAATGCAAATTAATATATGTCGAATAACTGTTAAAGGTACTCATTCCGATCAGACGGTCCCCATACCATCAAGATACAACAACAACAAAAACATTTCAAAATACGCTTTAGTTATAAGAATCGATTTATTACAACAAAATAATGCTAACTACTGTCAACTATGGTATCAAATTTCCCAAAACTTGTTATTTATCAACATTTTGTTCAACAAAATATGGCCGTATTATCACTAAAATATCACGTAATTTGACCGTATTTCCACTTGATTTTAGAGTTATCCATCTTCATCCGCATTTTTGTCCGAGACCCTCCGTTTGTTCACGTGTTTCTGTGCCACATATTATTACAAATCTCGAGAAATATCAAACTTTTCAAAAATCGACATCTGATCACCCTGAGCTTTGATGGGTGGGTTTCTCGACTCGAATTAAATATTTTTTACCCCCGAAGCCAAAGACATAGTAATTTAGGAGCGTATGATCGGATTGAGTACCTTTAATAGTGTGACATAGAAAACGAGTACAAAGAATATAATCGAGAACGCTCTTTATTACCTACTATTTTTTGGGAACGAAAACATGGACGCTCTTTATCAGAGATGATCATTGGAATCGAACTGCAAGGCAGAGTTAAGTTCCCTGTTATGCTGGCTTGACCACTGCCACCACGTACACAGAATGTGTGGAAATCTGTCATATTTTTATTTACGATTGTTCTCTGTTACAATCCATTCTGCATTATTCTGAGAAACCGAACTGTCCGTATTCATTTGGTAATTGGCAAGATCAAATCAGAATGAATTGTAACCGACAAAACACTTATTTAAATCATGTTATAATTAATTACGTTATATACGTGATGGCAGTCCAGCGTGGCCAGGGAAATGAACTATGCAGTTTGCATTGTAATTTTGCTCGCCAAACCAGCCTAAAAAAAATCAAAACGTATTAACAAATTTGAAAGTCGATATCTGACCAACAAAACCTCATATTAATTGGTTCATTGGTACGATCTGATTATTGTCTGGTATAGAACATGGTGGTTGTATGGTGTTAAATCGGGAGTCTCCCATAGGGAGCCTCGCATATATAAGAGAATACATTGGCACAGGATCTTTAACGCTGCACCAGCTCAGCTCCCGTCATGAAAGCGTTTTTCATATCTCAAATCGCCGACAATCAGACAAAAAAAAGTACAAGTGCGACAACTCTATACTATCTCAACTAAATTTACCATCTGCAACATTATTTTTCAGAGTGACTTCCCCTCGACTGCGATTTTCGAATTGTGTGCGCCAATCTTCATCTTCTGCATGCTATTTGGTTTATTTAATATTCAAACACGAACTACTTTTGACAATTACAAAGATGAGAGAAATAGGAACGAATTTATGATTGGCATTTGCGTGAAACGGATCTAGAAACAAGCAACTTTAAAGTTGTATTTAAATAATGTCCTTTCTATTGGCGGTGTGTGGAGGGTCTCGAACTTTAATAATTGAGATTCAGGATACGATGTTATATACCGGCTAATAACTTTGCTCAAGACAATTCCTTCATTTAACTTTAAAGATGGTCTATATATTCCTATAACAAGTGTTATATAGTTTCCCGTGTATAAAATAATAAATAAGAATCGAAGACCCCTGTCCGGAAACGCTTCATTAATTTAATATTGATTTTATTGAATTTTCTAGCATAATACATACAATTAATTTGTGACATGTTACGGTTCGCAGCGTAGCAAACGGGAGAACTATCTCTCTATCTGAGATGTCCTGATAGTGTAATGACGTATGTTCTGAAAAAATATCCCACTTGATTATCGCATTATGCAAGAAAATATCATTATAAAATCAATTATATCGACAGAAGCGCTTACGGACGTTTTATTTTATTTTGTAAAGTTTTACCTATTGCCATGTCCGTCGTCTGTGCATGTGTGGATGCGTGTATGCATATGTGCGTGTTTCCGTTAACAATTTCCTTTGGCACACCATACAGGCCACACCCCTCACCCGATCATCACCAAACATCATAGGTCTTCGGGGTGACCTCTATATGGGAGTTTACCATTTTAAAAGATTTTCGATGAAAAACATGGCCGCCAGCAGCCATATTGGATTTGAATCCTATGGCACACCATATATACATTCCACATCCCTCAACTGATCGTCACCAAACTTCACGTTGATCCTCGGGGTGACCTCTAAATGGGAGCTTACCATTTCCCCCGAATTTTGTTAAAAAAACATGGTTGCCAGTGGCCAATTTGGATTTTACTCTTTGCATGACTAAACCCTTTAGCACCCTCTGCATGTCACATCTCTCACCCAATCGTCACCAAACTTCATATGGATCTTCGAAGTGACCTCTAGATGGGAGCTTACAATTGTTTTGAAAATTTACAGGCATGTTTAGGATCACCACTAGATGGAAGCTATCGAATTTTAACAATTTTCGATGAAAAACATGGCCGCCGGCAGCCATCTTGGATTTTACTATTTGTTTGACTAAATACTTTGGCACACATACAGACCACATCCATCGTCCGATCGTCACTAAACTTCATACAGATCTTCTGGATGACCACTAGATGGGAGTCATGAGTCATAAATGTTTTTCGAATTCTGTTAAAAAACATGGCTGTCACCGGCCATCTTGAATTTTACTCTTTGTATGACTAAATCCGTTGGATGTTTAATATTACATAGACATACCAACTGTCTGCATTCCCTATCGCTACATTAACTGTAACATACAATAGCCGCTCTCCAATTGGAGCTTCGGTGTCATTGACACTTTCATTATTTTTTACCCCGGAAACAATGTAAAACTTATTTAGGAAGAGCTAGTCCATCTTTAATACATCTCCTAACAACATCGTCTTCTCTGAAACCACGCGACACAATTCTGCCGTGGAACCTCCTTGGACAAGGAAGATTTGTTGAGATTGGATCGGTCGGACAAAAAGTGGCGAAGAAAATAGAACTTAAAGGCCCACTTAATTTCGAATCCCAGATCACATCATATGCAACATACTCCATATTATATGCCATTTGAAAGAGGAGGCTAAAAAACATTGTAAATGTTTTATGAACTTATCCGGTTGAATAAACTGGGAACATGTTGTATTTGTCAAGGTATCGACGTGGGCTCTGTGCTTAATTTAGTTCTGGTCTGTATCGACAGTCTATTATTCTCAATAGAAGGGGAATAACTATATCTCTTAGTTGTGAATATTGATGCATTCTGGGAAAATATCGGGGGGAAGTAGTCTTGGTGCGATTCTGAGAATTTCTGCCACTTGATGAACACTCCTAAGCCACAGATGCCCCGTATTCCGGTAAAATAGATATGTTCTGTTCCTCTTCCAAATGGTATATGGTGTATATAAAGTGATCTGGGCATTCGAAATTTAAGTGGGCCTTTAACATGTCACAACTAAAAGTTCGTTGAAGAACCTATTTCAGTTATTTGATTAATATTGGTTATTAAGGTTATTATATACAGTTTTCAGATGACAGTGTCCGACAGTCCTGACCTGGTTTAACAAAACACTTCACCTCACTTCATATTGGGCTGGTTGTTAGGCGAGGGGTCACCTGGGGATGAGTAACACAGTGACGTCATATTCGCCGTTCATTATTTTCATTTCCAGTTTCGATATGGAGTCAATATAGGTATATATCCGTAACTATGACACCAATATATCACGATCCGGCACCATGTGGTCTCAACTTGTGATGAAAATGGCAGCTTTCGAAAGATAAGCAGAAATAGAAAACTCCATCCTTTCCAATACAAAAGACTTGATTAGAAACTGTGTTAATAGTCAACATTACTGCCGCGTACTTGGGCACATATGGGAGGGATATCAACGTGTTGGGGGGGGGGGGGGTTAATGTCATTGCAAGCTCATCGCCAAAACAATAATAAAAAACACTTCTTCGAATATTTCCGTTATTTCGTCAACAACTCTTCTTCAAATATCTCCGTTATTTCGTCAAAAACACTTCTTCTCATACAAATCACCGTTATTTAGCAATTTAATATTATGTATAGAGTTATTGCCCTTCATATTACATATGAAGCTAACATGCAGGATTAGCAAAACATGTCTTCATTTAGTGGACAATCCCAAGCTCGCGTGCCACGCGTGGTTGGATTGTCCATGTATTAATGACCATTTTAGGTACCGATTGTCCATTTATAAGTGGACAATCCTTGAAGAATTGCCTGGAAAAATCATTGTATACGATTAAAGATGGTCTATCTCTTCCTAACATGTTGTACATGTATATAGTTTCCAGGGTAAAACACAATAAATATGAATCGAAGACACCTGTTAGGAAACGCTTCTAGCAATTATTCGTTTCATTTCGATTTTGTCTGAATTATAATATATACAGACGTTTCGTGACAGATTTACAGGCTATTTTTAAAACAGAAACATGAGGCGCATTCTGAGTGTAGCAAGAGGTAGAACTCTATCTTGTTATCACTCTTCATCAGGGAAAAATGCCACTTCGATTAAAATATTTTTGCAGGAATAAACCACGTTACTATGCCTTTATAGACAAATAGTATATTGAATCTGCAGTTTTTGTTTTATTCACAGATATAGGTATTTGTAGTCTTAAACTCGGGTATTATAAAAATTATGTTGTTGTTGTTGTTGTTGTAATTGTGGCGCGGAAGAGGTAGACCTTTTTTTAGGAAATGCACAAATTTGTTGCATTATAGAAAGTATAATAATGTGTATTCATATTGGCCTGACTGTGGGACCATTCGCACCCATACATATATACAAGCCTGCAAATAGTGTGCCTGTCATTTTCAGAATGAGGTCACCAGGGGTGAATTTAGTAACGCTATCCAACCTCTGTGGACCCCATTTTGCTTATGTCTCATTTTCTGGGAAGTATCTATCGCCTCAAATTAACATTGTTTTAGTTACTTTTCCCCTTCTGTTCAGTTTCTGTATCCCATAATTTGCAGAAGATTAAATGCATAATCGAGGTGCACCAACTTTAACAGGGAAACTTCAATCTGATCCTAGGTCTATCATACTCATAGCCGTTGATACCTAAGCTGAATGGGGATTCCATGAGGGTGAATTTGGTGACGCTAGCCCACCGTAAATAATAGCGTCATTAAATTACCCTATGTGGACCTCACCTGTTAATGACAGACAGACTATATGCTGGATTGTGCATATAGTCAAGGAAACGCATCATCATCAACATCCAGTTCTTATAGGTATACTCAACTGACATATTTAATGATTATTTAGTGGCTTTTGGTGCCAAAATTAGAAGATATCCTGTCCGTTTCAATCGCGAGTTGCGGAGAATTTCGTCGAAATGCATTCAAACGTAGACTAATAAACCATTTCCAAACCATGTATTGTCTGAACCCTAAATGTGATAACCCTTTTTGCTCCGACTGCAAAATGAAATAATAAATACCTAACTACTCCCATAATTACAAAACCCCAACATAAATTATATATCTCTTATAGAAACCAGGGCACCATTCAAAATCATTTGATCACTAAAATCCCTTATTCTCTATTTTATGTCTTGATCCATCATTCTTCAACATAAACAAAAAAATTACATCCACACATCTATTCACCAACACAAATCCTACTTAATATTAACATAGTAAACAAAGAGGACTATATGAATATGTGCAGGGACTCGGGCTGGGTTTGACAATTCGGTGGTTATTGGCCTGGGCGATGACAAGAAGACGACCCGGGAGGCCATGGCATCTCCGGGATAACACTTATTTATAACATGTATTCATTTCTATTACACATGTGTATGTTTTATTTGTTATCCAATAAACAATTAGTTAGTTAATAGTTTCCAAGCAATTTGGAAGAAGAAAACAGTTGGGGTTTAGAACTTTTGATGCGACTCACGTGAGATAATTTTAACCAACCAACGTTCATATAATTCATGTTCCACAGCGTGAATGCATATTCCAGAGCAAATGTTTGATTATAGAGCAACGATGAGTGATAAGTTGATCAACTGCGGAGTTGCTTATAGAGATATGGGGGGGGGGGGGGGGTCGTCAATTTCGGACGACGAGATATTGCTGAACGAGTCATTTTCTGCGACCATTTTGTTTTTGTATAATGTGGCTCTATCAGGTCAGGCCCAACCTGAATTCAAGAGTTATATAGAGAGAAATCACTTGGTTGAACTTGTGACGTGAACTAATTAACGATAGACAGACATGCTGTACACACACGAGAGCGCATCGTTGGAAGATTGTCCCTGTCTCCGAGTCGAATGAATTATTTCACATCACCATTTCAACAAAGTGATTATACTGTTTATTAGATTTCACTATAAACATCTGATCATCGACGTATATTGTATAGATCGATGATCTGATTTACCAGAAATCTTAATAGTACCGCCATTATTCCCGTGACGCATAAATTTCGATAGCGCGTATGAATACATAACGCGATAGTTAAAGTGACATAACTCACTAGTGAAATTGTCGTTTACAATCACTCGATAAATCAACATATAGGATTGCAACAAATTTAGCTAAAATATTTGGATTTTGATATTACCGTTTTGTGAATTCGAAAAAGAGGGATAATCAAAAATCACATTTCACACAAAAAAATATTCAAAATCAGTGTCTCACTGATTCTGTGTGAAATGTTTGTTATAGTGACTATAACATGTTTCGATCTTCGCAAGTTATTCAATCGTGACGGCACACGATAAGGAACTCAACTAACATTCAATTGGTCTTACTATTGTTATGAAGGAGTGATTGAATATCCATGTTAATGTCATTTTGAAAGGCATACTTGTGGCATTATTGAATAAACAAGACAGTCAATGACTGTGGGGTCGCTCACCAGACTGCAAAGACTGATAAGACTGGGACTCTGGAGACCACAACAGTCAGAACTTTTCATAATAAATTTAAAAGAAGTAGATCTAAACAGGATATGTGGCTAGAGAGGCTTCATGTATGTAGATCGGTGAATATCCACCTTGAAATAACCAACTATACACTACTGATCACCCCCTCGTCCAGCTCAACAAGTCCCCTTCAGACTCCCAAGTCTTATGTTGGAATTTCACAACCGACATCTCAAACTTTCTCAATTGTTTGTAATTTCCAATCTCACAAGCACCTTTTTATTAAACCATTTAGACATGTTTGAAGCCCAATTATCCATAGACCCAAAACACCATACATGTATGTCAGATTAATCAGTCAGGTAGTTCCAAGGTAGATGATTTAATGAATTTGGTATTTCAATGATTTTATTAGACACAAAAGTGTTAACTCCCCGTAGCCCCATCATTTCGTAACATGTTGACCTCATGTTAACAAATCTGAAGGATCCTCCAAGTATATGAAAGCTAAATAGTCCAACCTCTCTTGAGAAGACATTTTAAGAATTACTATAGAGACATATAGTTATGTCCCTGGTCCCACCCTATTTAACCTGGTGACCCCATCTGAATAAATTTGAATCCCAAACACCAAAAAACCCTTCATACTAAATATCAGTAAAATAGACCTGATGGTCATTTTGGAGGAAGCATATTAAGAGGGAAACTGTCCTTAGCTTGGCCCCCATATGTAAGCTAAATAGTCCAACCTCTCTTGAGAAGACATTTTAATAATTAATATAGAGACATAGAGTTATGTCCCTGGTCCCACCCTATTTAACCTGGTGACCCCATCAGAATAAATTTGACATACAGTTATGTCCCTGGTCCCACCCTATTTAACCTGGTGACCCCATCTGAATATATTTGAATCCCAGACACCAAAGAACCCTTCATACTAAATATCAGTAAAATAGACCTGATGGTCCTTATGAAGGAAGCATATTAAGAGTGAAACTGTCCTTCGCTTGGCCCCTATTTGACCAGGTGGCCTCCCCAAAAAAAAAATCTGAATTGCAGTCAAACAAGAACATTCCATGCTAAATAAGCCAACTAGTTCTTGGCTCTTGCAAATATATTTTAAGAATTACTATGTGGTGAAATAGTTATATCTGTGGCTCTGTCCTTATTCAACTTTGTGATCACATTTTCACAAATATGTCACCCAAGGTAATTTCATACCAAATATAAGCATGTAGGCCATTTGATTATTGCATAGAAGACATATCATGAATTACTATGGAGAAAAAGAGTAATGTACTGGCCTTGCACCTACTTGACCCGGTGACCCTGATAAATGTGTTAAATGTCCTGTTGAAAGATGTGTAAAATACATGACATAAATTGTTGTTGTTATAGGGAATTAATTACCCTTAGCAGATCTCCAGGGAATGTTTATACACATGTCAGGTTTCACTTGACATGTGCAGGCATAGCCTGCATACAGTTAGAGCCAAAGTAAATGGTTCTTACTAATGATTCTCTGCTCAGAATTTGAGTAAATATTATTTTTGGGACCAGGGTGGCAGAAGCAGTGAACTTGAATAAAGGGCCAGGGGCACAATATATATATATATATATATAATTGACCATGGAGTTTAATACAAATTTAAAAAAAAATATTTTTTGGAGTTATGTCCCTGCCCACATTTTACCCAGTGACCTCATTTGAAAAAATCTGAACCCCAGTCACCCAAGGATCCTTCATACCAAATATGAACCCATTTGGCCTGATGGTATTTGAGAAGATGTTTAAAAGAATCACTATGGGGGGAAAGAGTTATGACCCTGGCTCCGCAACTGTTTGACCCAGTGACCTAATTTGAACAAATCTGAATGTGAGTCACCTAGGGAACATCCACACCAAATATGAACCCATTCGGTCTTATAGTTCTGGAAAAGAAGTCGTTCTAATAATTACTATGGAGGAATAGAGTTATGGCCCTGGTTTCGCAACTATTTGACCCAGTGAACTCATTTGAACAAATCTGAATGAGAGTCACCTAGGGAACACATCCACACCAAATATGAACCCATTTGGTCTTATGGTTCCAGAGGAGAAGATGTTCAAAGAATTGTTGACGGACGGACGGATGGACGGACGACGGGCGAGGAGTGATGACTATAGCTCCACCGGAGACTTCGTCTCAGGTGAGCTAAAAACCTGGCGCAAAAGATTGCAAGACGATTTTTTTTCAGGAGACTGTTCATTCGATGCGATAATATATTTTTTAGTTGTTATCTTTTCCTTAATAATGTACTTCACAGTAGGTGAATGTCCCAAGTCAAAATTGTATGCTTTTCTCGGACTTTTGTGAGCCGATATCTCAATAAACAGCAAATTAATTACCCAGGAAAAAATGCCATAATTGTATGCGACGCGAAGCAAAATCGCTCACAAATTCACTTAAAAGGTGAAATTTCGAGTTGGGACCTTCACCTACAGTGAAGTACATTATTAAAAAACAGAAAATAACTAAGAAATATATTCCCCGCGTTATTTTTTCGACTTTATAAGGTTCCCTGTCAAAACATCAAAAAGTTCCCAGGTTTTGTACTGGTGGAATATGATCTCTACGGGCGTTAGCCATAGTAGAGATTCATGGCATGACCTAGATTTGGCACTCTCCTTTTCAACTATAACATTTAAATAGTTAAAAGTTAAATTCAGGATGTGCCTGACCTGTATAGTTGTAGTTGTACAGTAATGCTCTAAGTAATCGACTTCTTAACCACAGCAGAATTATGGGTAACTTTTCAGGATTTAGTCGGAAATAAGGCTTGTTGCCATTCATCGGAAAGCTCTCGATGAGAGCTTTCCGATGAATGGCAACAAGCCATATTTCCAACTAAATCCTGAAAAGTTACCCATAATTCTGCTGTGGTTAAGAAGTCGATTACTTAGAGCATTACTGTACCTGTGGATGTTTGGTTATTCGAAGTATAACAACCGAAGGGACCTGAAGGGAGTAGATCAAATTATACAAACACAATGTCTCGTCTTTTTGAGTTTTTATTTTTTGAGGTTTTCCCAAAACATACAAAAACAAGTCAATTATTTCTCTTTTCACTCAAAACAATAATCTCAATGTCAACATGTATACCGCACAAATCTCACCCAACCTTTCAAACAATAAACTATCAACCATATGAATCACTCACACCCACAAATCATTCAACGTTCGTGCGTTTAGTATATCACTGGTTAGCAACTCGAAACTGAAGAAGATCTTATTGGCTTTGTCTCTTTCTATTCTTTATCTGGTGATATCATTTATAAATTATAAATTTTAACTTTTGGGTTTTATTAATTGAGATATTTTGGTGCGTACGTTCGAAATTCTTTTCCAAATTTTGTAAAACCGCTCCGGGCCACTGCTCCCCACCCTAAATTTATGACAAGTGAACGAGGAATCAGGTATCTGCACAAAATTGGGTCACTGTTCCATTATGTTCCCCCTATTTGCATATGCTTTGCAGATTCCCTTTGCTTTATCTTGTCATCCATACATTTGGTACTAACTCCACTTTGTGATAAAATGTGACTAATTGGTTTCAGGCCATTTTTCTTTCAGCTTATCATAATTTGACATATCAAAAAGCGTTCGAGTCGTTAACCAGCATGGCCATTATGACTTTTTACTGTCATCCCGGAATGCTGGGTGTGATTTTCGCTAACCCTACACGATGTGTTACCTGCATGGTCAGATGCCCTCTTTCCGGTTATTGGTTACCTATAAGCAATCAACATGTATACAGCGCAACTCTCACTCAACCTCTCAAGCAATAAACTATCAACCATATCAATCACTCACACCCACTAAATCATTTAACCAAACAGTTTACACAGCACAGTGTTTTACACCACATTATATGAGAATGGATTTTCGATTTTTTTTAAAGCAGATATGTATAAATTAGCAAAATACAAACATTCAAACGAATCCCACTAAGAGATTAGCAACAAATTATTCTCATATTTCATTGAGCGATCGTAGAAACCGGATATTTCTCAGATCATTAATTATTTCATGACTGGAGCTTCCTGAAATTTTGCGAAAACTCTGGGCAATGCATTCTCTTATATATGCCAGTTTCCCACAGGGAGCCTCGCACATATAAGAGAATGCATTGGCCTAAAAATATTTATCTTGACATTGTAAGTCAGTGCATTCTCTTATATATGCGAGGCTCCCTATGAGAGACTCGCATATATAAGAGAATGCATGGCACATGATCTTTAAATTAATGCTGCACCAACACAGCTCCCGTCATGAAAGGGTTAATATAGCCAGTGTGATCTTGTCTAGTTTCTCCCTTAAATTGTGTATATCGGTTTCCAAGAAAAACAAACAACTTTTCTTAATGTCTGATATAACTAAACTGATTTCAAGTTGTCACATTTATCGTTTGACTAATGTTTCAGCGACCAATGCCGACCATCGCGTCATTATTTTTCTCTCGAATGAGTAAGCAGCATGAAATGGTTTCTGTTGTAAATCGGTGTAGAAATAAAACAGATCAGTCATGATGTCTCATTCGTTTTAACGGAGATCGCCTACTGTCATATATAAAGAGTTCAACATTTCTTTGTAGATGATGAATGGTGAACTTATATGAAGGCATATGCCATTTATATTAAAAGTTCCAAAAGTGATTCCATAAAACAACTGAATCAGGCATGAAACTTCTATGAAAATTCAATGGAGCTTTCCATTTGCAAAACATGTACTCATTGACATTTTATAGTTGATAATGGCGGCACCAGCTTAAGGAAATTCCAGTGGAACCTTCCACTTTTGTTCGATACATCGACAGATGCAGATTACATGTAATTCATCCATGAAAACTAAAATTAGAATTTCTTTGGAAAAAAAAGGGTAAGGAATTTCCGCTGGGAAACAAACCCCGATATCAACTATTATTCAGTCGGTCGAGAACTGAAACATAGAACAGGTCACAATGGCTATATATAAACGTAGAGAGAGTGAGATTGTGGAATTGTGGGAAATGTGTCGCTAACAACGCACGCACGTGTAACAAAATAAAGCTCCCTCGTAATCTTTCAACCACATTGTACAATCGATATATACAAATATACACAAACAGACGGTCTGCAATGGATTTGAACACTCAACCCGACTTTAATCTCAAGTGTGAACAAAATGAATATACTTCAGAATAACGCAAGATAACAGACGTCGAGGTGCATGCCGGGGAATTACGTCATTGGCGTAATTTCCCAGCATTAATTCGATACAAACTTTAACCGCAATTTCCAGGTTTATCTCCATTGTGATCATCAACAACTACAAGGTAGCGTCGCTAAACGTAATCTATATCATATAAAACATATTATATATAGGATACTGTCGTTTGAATATGCCTTGTCACTGAGTCGCGGCCATGTTGGATACATCCAGCCCCGTTCCGTTTTAGAGCTACAGGTCAAAGTAATGGTGTAGGCTGTAGCATTCCATATACTGAATTGATGAATATTGAAAAGCTCCATATATGGAATGCTATACTCCTGAACTTTGACCTGAAACACTAAAAAACGGAACAGGACTGGATGGATACAATGTGACCGCGAATCAATGACAAGACGTATACTGAGAGAAAAATAATTCAGTTGAAAGACGAAATACATAAATATTGTAATTCTTCTTTTACAACTTGAGAGTGGTCGGTCGGGGTGAGCATACAACTGAAATTGATTGAGTTTACTTTTTTTCTTTTCTGATTTGAGAATCAATTCAGATAGTCAGCCCTTTTCTATCATAGCACTGTGTGTATACAATAGCTTTAACAATCACAGATTTCTTAAATAATTTTACGGATTTCTTTTTCCATATATACATATACTATATTACATCAAATATAATCATTAAATATTGTTTCAGTCAATAACATCACATTTCATTATGAACAGTATGCAAAAACAGAGATGTACCGAGGTCGCCAAAGTATCAAAAATGATTGCAACCTTCACCTAGTGGTAAAGGAACAACCGGTTCTTAGTCCTAACCAACGAAAGCGAAAACTGATCAATGAACCCCGAAAATGAAACTGGCCTAAATAATTCGAGCCAAAGACAAAGAGAAAGCCGAATTAACTTATTTGTCTAATATCCTTTAAGCTAGTAATTATAGAATATGCTATCTTCCAGCAACAATTGACCAAATAAGTTGTGTAATAGTTGCACACAACAGAGCTTGATTTATATTTATATTATTATCCATCCCATAACTAACACTCTTTCTGATTGGGCAAAAGCCGTCGAATCGAGTCCAATATGACTTTTATAAAAGTTATCGGGAATCGGTGAAGTCATGAATTCTGAAAGTTGGAAATGTCAAATTCTACTGAAATTTCCAACTGGATGCTCCGTTTTCAACTACTAAATCTTTGGACCAAAATGAGGGGGTGAGACACCCAACCCGGTCACCAAGTCCCAGAGAAGAGTTCATGTACATCCTGTAATTAATTATACAATAATTTTATTCCCAACATTTGGATAAACATACAGATGGATAATAAAAAATGTCATTATACAATGTTGTGTACAGTATGTGTTTTCTTGTACTCGTCCAGGTTGTGGTGAAAAGTCATATGACTTCTCAACACAATCTGGACTCGTACATGAAAAACACATACTTTACACAACATTGTATAATAACTTTATAATGTAGGCACCATCTGGACGAACTGTTGTCGCGCCCGTATAATTAGATTCTTTTCAGTATATGATAGTGATCACATTTACGATCTGAATGCAGCGAAATGTTTAACAGTTTGAAGTTGACATTTCTGCATTGATTTTCACTTTTGTGTATGTCCTAGAATGATTGGTTCGTGTATATGGTCAATCATTGTGTCATCAAATTACACATGTACCTTTTCGTAGAATTTAGCAAACTGCATCGTAGGACCAAGTATGTTGGGCAAAATCTTTAACAAAAATTCATACCAAGCGATCTGATGTCATGTAACTCATGCCTGATTTGCTGACATTTCCGTTGTTAAAATAGTTGAATTGAGTTGCTGAAAGGGAAACAATAATATACCAAACATAACAACAGTTGACAGTCATATTACTTATAATATTCATATTACACGGCCACTTTGAAATATCTGTTGCAGACTATAGCCACCAGGAAGGATAACTCTATTAATTTATCGAGATGTATCCACAAACACCCGTACCACTCTACTACATTACCAGCCTTGGTATTGTTTTGAGCAAATGCTTTTTAAACAGTTAAAACTTTCATGACGGGAGAAGCGCTGGTGCAGCATTAAATATCGTGTGCCAGTGCATTCTCCTATAGATGCGAGTTACACATAGGCTTACAAGGTCAAGGTAAATATTGTTAGGCCAATGTATTCTCTTATATATGCAAAGTTCCCTATGGGAGACTCGCATATATAAGATAATTCATTGGTTCAGGCTTTTCGCGAAATTTCAGAAAGCTCCAATTTATATGGAAGGATTAGCCCTTTCTATACTAAACACTCATTGATGTTCATTGAAATGTTCAGATAATAAGTTCAACAAACGAACTTATTATCTGAACATGAATCCTTCTGTATTTTTATTATCCACCGTCTGCTTATATTACCTGTACATCCCTCCAAACTAATAATGGACCATTCAATACACTTTTTAAACTTGGTGGGAGAATCCATTTAGTAAAGAAAGTGTAAAATTGGGGAGAGATGTTGAATCAGATCGTTTGGCTTTCAATGCGTCACAACACACACATCCTGATTGGGCATGGAAGGCAAGTTTTGGAATGACGTGAGCAAGTTTCATTAGGAATTGTTCAACTCAGTGTGAAGAAGGAGGCGACACCAGGTGACCACGTGATCCTGTTCCAAGACGAACCGGCAGAATCCAAGGAATTTGAGCACCATTACGTCAGATCAGCGTACAACATCAGAATACACGACCGTCGTGACGTCACAGTTGGTACCTGCGATCTTTAATCCTATGGAGAACTCTCGGTGACAAAACACTGGTCTAATAGAAACGGTTTCACGTCTCACTTTTTTCACGACGTCACTTCCTGCTACAACCGGAACAGGTAAAACAAAATGGATAATACTGTCAACGCAGAGTTTCTTATATGGAACGAGTGAAGTTTCTGTGCACTGTTTATTTCACCGCGGTTTTCCCAGCCGGTAGCATCTATTATTGTCTCTTTGGCTGGGTTCTCTTGAATTTCCCGTTCTGTTTGGAAATCTGAAATGACGAATAACAAGATGGTTAAAAGGGAATATAGACCTTTATTTGCCGGAAATATTATTCAAATCTAAAATTAAGTAAAACCACACTTTGACATAGATGAACATCATATTACCATTTGGATTCAAATTCAATAATAGAGAAATTCGCGAAACGTCAGATAAGCAATTGGAAGAAATGCTGAATTAATTATATGTTCTATCAATGTTACAAAGGAAGTCACCGTGCACCATATCAACACCGTATGTTTAATTGAATTAGTACTGCCATACTCCTAATCAAAATAATGTGTGGGGTGTAATTTTGAAAACAGATGTTGACATTCAAGTTCGGCTACGTTATGCCTTCGTTAAATGAACAGCATATGATATATATATATCGGATGGATATTCCTTCACATTGCATGTTGCTTTCCATGGACTGATATGCTGTATAGATATTTAGCATTTTTATCAACGAGATACAACATATATAGTACCCATTCGGCTTTCGTTCGAGAAATGTTTTATTAAAGTATATATCTTCTTTGAAAGGTGGACACTCTATGCAGGGTTGTAAAATATGGGGGATGTAGGAGGGTGTGAAAACATCCCAAAAATACCCCAGGTATAGTGCTTCCGTCGTGCAAATACATTGTAACTTTTGTCATATCAAAATGTTGTTGCAATTAATGCCAATGAATATTGCCGATATATTTGTAAAATAGTAAATATAAAACCAAAGTGCCAAACAAAGACATAAATAGTACACACAAAATTACAGCAGCCCATTATAATACAGTAAATTGGCTCTATATCTTTGTTGTGCAGTTCTAATTTTTTAGTGTTTAATTTTTAATTTGTTTAATGAGATCATACTGCCCTACACCACTGTACAATTTATGATCAGAGACTTTAGATTTGGTTTAAATTCCAAGGATGCGCATTGTGAATTATGCTCTATGGTGAGTCACATGAGGGGGAGCAAGCCTGAGTTTAGTGTGCCTGTAATTTGCTGAATGAGGTCCCCAGAGGGTGAACTTAGTGATGCTATCACGCATAGCGGGCTAGCATCACTAAATTCACCATATGGGGCCCTCATTCCGCTTAGGCCTCATAATCTCTGGCAAGTTGCTTTATTGTCAATTTCTATAGAAACGTCTTCACATAGATTTTATTTCCTTTTTTTAGTTTAGTTTCTCTATATCCCCAAATTGGCAGACGACACATTGCACAATTGAGGTTCACGACAATATTCACCATTTTGAAACTTCAATCTAAGTCTATGTCACCCATAGCATATGGGGCCATGCAGAATGAGGTCCACAGAGGGTGAATTTAATGATGCTAGCCCGCTGTGCAGGATAGCGTCACTAAATTCACCCTCTGGGGACCTCAATCTGCAAAAGACAGGCACACTAAACTCAGGCTTGGTGGGGAGGGGGGAAATGACTTCTCCCAGAATATCCCAAGCTGAGAACTCCTAACCAGTCTTCGATATCTATCAACATGTCCTGAATTAAATATAACATCGGCCAATTTGGCGGAGACGTCGGCCAAGGATACATTACACAATTTACACCCTTCTAATATTTTGGGGATGTTACCGGCCTGACTCTATGCATAATGCCGGTTAATGGTATGAAACTATATGCATCAACACGCTGTAAAAATTGCGTTTCAGAGAGAAAACCTTAATCGCACGTTAAGAACTCAAGCCTTGGGGAAATGCAGCTGTGCAAAGGTTTTTTTTCCTTCTTTAAAATGAAACTCTAGAGCATTTATATAATCAGCTGCGGTCTTGTTATGCCGCATGATTAAAATTGCTGTACCTCAATTTCCATCAACAATCACTGAAATGTCAGGACGAAACGTTGGAGATTCATATCTACCTATTAGTTATGCAAATTAAATAAAGCCATTATGGCGTTGAATTCCACTAAGGAAATTAACTGCGCTTGTTGTGAATATATGTGTAATTATGTCCCAGGCGTTTTGGTTAGAGGCTATTATTCTATGTGTGATTATTAAGAACTGATAATAACAGATTCGAATTATGAATATATTAATCTGAATGGGTTTATGCACTTATTTTATGATTTCATGTTCAAACAGGTGACTTCTAGTGTGCAAAAGGGAGTTGGGGCGATATAATCTGACTATTAATCTTAGTTATGAAGATATCCCGCAGGCTGAATCATAATATACATTGAAGGGTCACAGCTGTTTGGGGGGGGGGGGTGGAAGGAGTTCTACCACTCTAGTAAGGAACGACATTTTTTTAATTGGAAAAGTAAGGAGTATAATAAAAAAGAGGAGATATTAGTCGGGATATTGATATTTTTAACCCATTCACGAGGTTCATGGCGGGAGCTGCGGTGGTGCAGCATTAAATATCCTGTGTCAGTGCATTATCTTATATATGCGAGTCTCCCACAGGGAATCTCGCATATATAAAAGAATGCACTGGCTTACAAAGTCAAGGTAAATATTGTTAGACCAAAGCATTCTCTTATATATGCGAGGCACCCTATGGGAGAATCGCATATATAAGGGAATGCATTGGCACAGGGTTTTCGCAAAATTCCAGGAAGCTCCAGTCATGGAAGGGTTAAACCGTCAATCCAAAATTACGACCAATGAAGCTGCATTAATACGAATTTTACCTCATATGCTATCACATTCAATCACTGATTCAATTGGAAATTTTGACTCAAATCGGTGGCGATGGTGGAATAAGTTAAAACAAAAGTGGAAATTTTATCATGCGGGTGTAGACTGACTTCGCTTTCAAAAAATCTCACCCAAGTGCAAAAGAAATGAATTATAAAAATTATAATTATCACCCAAGCGCAAGGAATGAAATAAAAACATATATTTCTCATAGATAAAACATAAATGCTCTAGTGCAAAAGATGATGCATTTGGAAATTGGTGGTTACGGTAATTTCTCCGAATGAAGGCATTCTACCAACGTCACTGAATGAAGGCCCTCTACCCACGTCACCGAACTAAGTCCCTATATCCACGTCCCCGAATGAAGGCCCTGGTTCCAACGTCCCCGAATGGAGCACCTTATTTATAGCCATGATGATTACCTGGTGGTTTTCTCGATGATGTAAATGTTACTTCTGGTGGGGCTTGCGTTGTTACTCGTATCGTTGTTGGCGGGTTTGCTCTTCTCGTAGTTGTTGTCTGTGTAACTGTTTTTGTTGTTAGAGTTGTCGTTCTTGCTCGTGGTGACCCAGTTGGCGGTCGATTAGTGTGCGGCGCTGTAATGAAACAATAGATAGTCAAATTCAAATTAAAACACAATAAACTTCCATGAGTATTCGTTGTATACGCCTCGTTTTGCGTCACATACTGCCGCATCATTAAAGGCCTTGTGCCAATGCATTCTCTCTCTTATATATGCGAGTCGACCATAGGTCGCCTCGCATATATAAGAGAATGCATCGGCCTAACAATTCTTTATCATTTTTTTTATCAATTTTACTTACATTCTTTAACATTTTTTGTTATCATTTTTTATATATTTTTTACATTCTATAACAATTTTTATCATTTTTTCTTATATTCTTTAGCAATTTTATCATTTTTTATCATTTTTTCTAACAATCTTAGACAACTTTTATCATTTATTTTATCATTATTTCATACATTCTTTAACAATTTTTTATCATTTTTCCATTTGCCTATGGCTACATTCACAAAGTTGGCAAAATTGCCTGTCAGATTTCACAGAATATTTCATAGGTACAGTAATGCTCTAAATAATCGACCCCTTAACCACAGCAGAATTATGGGTAACTTTTCAGGATTTAGTCGGAAATATGGCTTGTTGCCATTCATTGGAAAGCTCTCCCAGAGAGCTTTCCGATGAATGGCAACAAGCCATATTTCCGATGGAGAGGCAAGTTAGTATTTTGTAGAGGTGGTGAAATAGTGCACCACAAGAAATGCAAAAATTTCCTCCCGGGGAGCAATATTGCACCCCGACAATTTAGAGTGTGCATAGTTTTGAAGGATATATTTTGGAAATACAGAATGTGTGTCTTTGGTTGTTTTCCCCTTATTAGAGCGATCAATTTCCACGATTTATTTTATGAGAATGTAGGGAAATTAAAAGTAAACTGTTTGACATGTACATTTTATAACTAGGTTTTCTTTCATTTCCTATCACACTGCAACCATCCACGACGAATGGCTTTCGAAATTACCAGCCAAATTTTCCTGCAAGTGAGTTCAACTACAACGACAAGTTTGAAGTGTTGTCATGCTCGAAAAATGGAAATGTCAAATATGATGTAAACTGAAATTTAGTCCCCAGAGACGCAAATGAGAGAAGTACTTCTCTGGGAGCGATAAATTCATGTCGGCAATACGTATGGATTGGCGTATTCTAAATGACATATGATCATGTTTTATATAGCAATCTTCCGGGAATCTTTCTTCTGAGTTGGAGTCTGTAATTGAGTTTATCTGTAGAAACTAGCTGCAATTAGCGTTCGTCTCACACATAATTACGTGGGGGTCTCTATGATCGATACATCTCAGAAACGAGGTGTAATCCCCGCGGAAGAGAACCGACTTATATGAGGGGGTAATTCTTGCCGCAACGCTACACACAGCTTATACAATTGGTTAAAATTTTCACGCTACATCGCTATTGAAACTAGCCTATTAACCCTTCCGCGTCTGGAGTTAATTTTGCGAACACCCTGTACCAATGCATTCTCTTATATATGCGAGTCTCACATAGTGAGCTTCGCATATATATAAGAAAATATATTGGCCTAACAATATTTAACTTGACCACGTAAGCCAGTGCATTGCCAGTGCATTATCTCCCTATGGGAGACTCGCATATTCAAAATAAAGCAGTGGCAGAGGATATGTAATGCTGCACCAGCGCAGCTCCCCTCACGAAAGGGTTAAGGACAGTACAATCAACCAACGTAGAGTAATTGCTTCAATCGAAATAATCAGTACAGTTTCCATAGTGACGTTCTGACGATAGTGGGTGGGTGTGTCGCCATTAAATTAGGTCAACATTTTCAACAGTTGCCCTAATCAACAGTAGTTGATCCGATAGGAGTTTCGTCGGCCTTTTTGTATACTATCAACTGTTCTTCTGCTGTATATAACTCATTTGAGCGTTTTATGCGAATAAATATATCTATGGTGGGTCTGGTCCATGGCAAACACGACGAATGACCTGCACATGTTTTTACAAATCGGCCGACTTGTGCCTAACTGCCTCGCCAACCTAGTTTGCCTCGTAGTATTTGTATTCAATGAATATTCGAAGCACTCAGTACATACATACAGCTGGTTCACCGGGTAGTCATATTATAACTTGACTTGTATTATATTATGAACACACCTATAATGTATACATATTAGGTTTCGATTTCGAAACCAGCTAGGCTTAAGAGATATTCAAGATGAGATGGGTTTCGACTCAATTTATATCCAGGCATAAGCTAGGCCCTCAAACACATGTATCATGTTCGTTACCTTTTGCACCAAATTAGGTTATAGCAACACATAAGTTTAACAAGAAACATGTTGGTTGACAACTTGGATGTACTGCGTAAAATGCCAACATCGTGCAGTGGTCATACATGTATATATATACTCCATGAATGCAAAGTGTTAATTTGTGAAATGGTCCGGTATTGGTACCCGATCGTACTCCCCACAAGTTGCGAAAGTCGGTCTGGATAAAGTTATTTTATTCCAGGTGGAACGAATCTCAATGAACAGGACATGACAGTTATAGAGGATATACAATGAGTCGCAATTCTATACGTATTTATGAACCTAGTGCACTAAATTCGATTCGAGCAGCGCTTTAGCGAGGCTCGAATCGAATTTAGTGGACGGGGTTAATACATTTCGTATAGTATTGCAACGAATTTGAGATCCATTTTATCACACAATCACATTTTAGCAAGGAAAAACGATATCGAAACGGCTGGAGCTCAACAAAACATTAATATTGATATCCTTATCACAACAAGAGGAAGTAAAGACACCTCAAAAATAGTTCCGTTTTAAATGCGTCTTTTCGAAAAAATTGTTGAACCATCCTTATCACTATGTGTATCCACTCTCAACACTAAACAACCCAACACTGCATGCATGTGTGTGCTGATAACACACAATAAACTTCCATGAGTATTCGTTGTATACGCCTCGTGTTGCGTCACATACTGCCGCATCATTAAAGGCCCTGTGCCAATGCATTCTCTCTCTCAATGTAATGATAATTGTAAAAATAGTTCCGTTTTAAATGCGTCTTTTCGAAAAAATTGTTGAACCATCCTTATCACTATGTGTATCCACTCTCAACACTAAACAACCCAACACAAATTGAATATCATAATTATATTCTAATTAACATAATAATAAAGTTCCGACATTGACATCGACACTGTGTGTGCTGATAATACACGTGTGTCTTACTAATACATGGGGCCGCATTTAGGAGCTAATTATGACATGAACACGAATTATCCATCGATATAGCTAATTCAACTGAAGTAGTATTGAAGTTAGGATTTAGCTGCTTACCGTCTGTCCTCGGTGGTCTCGACCGATGTACATTGAATATCATTTTCATATTTTTAGATACACACGATCCTTCCACTTGATTGGCTATCGTCATTTCACTCCCTCCGGAAGTTGCTGAAATTTATAGAAAAATACGGAATTATAAAATTGACAACGAAACTGTCTGAAACAATCCTGTAAATAGTGTGTCTGTCATTTGCAAATTGAGGTTCCCAGAGGGTGAATTTAGTGATGCTGTCCCACAGGGCGGGTTAGCATAACCAAATTCACCCAATGGGAACCTCATTCTGCTTAGGCCTCAACTGTTATGGGAGACCTAGTTGAAGTTGTTGATGTTCACCCATTAGTCACCTCGATTATGCATTTTATCTTCTGCAAATTAGGGATGTAGAAGCTTCCCAGAAGGGAAAAATAACTGAAACCTATGTTAATATGATGTAATAATAGATACTTCCAAGAAGATGAGGTCTAATCAGAATGAGGTTCCCAGAGGATGAATTTGGTGATGTTAGCCCGCTGGGCGTGATATCATAACTAATTCACCCTCTGGGCGCCTCATTCTGCAAACTTGAATGACAGACGCAACATATGCAAGCTTGGTCAAAAGTATGTCAATGGCCCACTTAATTTTCGAACCCCCAGATCACATTATATAAAATATATGCCATATTATATACCATTTGAAAGAGGAAGCTCCAAAACATTGTATTATCGACTTATCCGGTGTAATAAACTGTGAACATGTTGTGAATTCTCTGATATATGGGCGGCTCCGTATGGGAGACGTGCAATTATAAGAGAATGCACTGGCACATGATCTTTAATGCTGCACCTGCGCAGCTCCCAGTCTCCCATTATGAAAGGGTTAAACACATTTAAAATAAAAAACATTTTGGGTTAGAGACTTGATTGGTGACGTAGGATCATGGTCCCGATCTTGTTCCATTTGAATTTGAATGTCTCATATTGCACTCGTATATAGCACTCGTATATTGCACTCGCGGGTGTGTAAATGTTTGGGGTGGACAGAGTAATTGTAATGATACTCACTTATAAAATAGTAGCGTTGGTTTGGATGGAAGTCTATTCCCCCGGGTAGAGGCTGGAATTCGTATATGTACAACACGAAATCTAAAAATGTTGTCGGTGTTGAACAGTTCACAATCAGTGAAGCGGCCGGATCGTAAACAGTACAATCCCGGAATTCTCTATGTGAAACCTGAAAAAAATCACGAACTCATTCTTAGGTACCAACAACAGATTAATACTCGCCATGCTTTGTTTGATATTTTATTTCGAAACTTCATGTTGTGAATAAAATCATTAAAAAACATCATATTAATATGCTATGACTTACATGATTGTGACATAGTGGGACCATCTTATACATATTATACTCAACATAATAATATGCAACAAATGAATGAATTTGAGCCATAGATGAGTGAAAAATACACTCATTTACTATATGAACGATGTAATAAAACAAGGTAATTATAATGAAAATGAGTTTATGGCTCGAGAACTAAAATAAATTTCATTATAATTATCATGTTTACACTCATCCATGGCTCAAATTCATTCATTTGTTGCATATATTTTATTTAGTATAATAGGAGATGGTTCCATAAATTGCCGGATTTAGTGTACAGTACACCTTTATTTGTAATACAAGATACGCTCTTTAAAATTGGATTTTCCGTACGTTACTTGTGGGGTGCAACCCACAAGTCACTCAAACAAAAGATCGCAACTCACAAGTGTATCGACGTCGGTCCGTCCGTCCGTCTGTCTGTCCGTCCGTCCGTTAACATTTTTGGTTTCTGATCGATAACTCCAGTTTGGATTATTTGTGATCAAGACCAAAGTTGGTATGTGTATTTCCCAGCTAAAGATACAGGCCAAGTTCGAATATGGGTTCCGTCCAGTTATTTTTACATGAGTTATGGCCCTTTTTCGACTTAGAATTTGACCATCTGTTAACATTTTTGGTTTCCGACCGATAACTCCAATTTGGATTATTTGATCTGAACCAAAGTTGGTATGTGTATTTCCCAGCGAACGATACAGGCCAAGTTCGAATATGGGTTCCGTCCAGTTATTTTAATGTGAGTTACAGCCCCTTTTCGACTTAGAATTTGACCAATTTTATAACATTTCGGTTTCCGACCGATAACTCCAGTTTTGATAATTTGACCTGAACCAAAGCTGGTATGTGTATTTCCCGGTTAAAACTACAGGCCAAGTTCGAATATAGGTTCTGTCTAATTATTTTCACATGAGTTACAGCCATTTTTCGACTTAGAATTTGACCGCATTTTGGCATTGAAATTAGGGGTATATCAGATATTCTTCAAATGTAAGCCCAAAGTGTTATTTTATTTTGCGGTAGTACAATTCGAAATAGCTAAAGGGCGTATTTTGCCACGCCCTAGCGATGCTCTTGTTTTCTGATAGTTTTCTCTCTGTTTCGGTTGCCAGTGACGATGGCTATAAGTAAACATCGTAAATAGACTGTGTTTCTATGTTACTGGTTCTAAACATATAGTGATCCTAAATATATAGTGATCCCCTACATTCAGTTACCCCCAAGCATATCTCTTCACTCATATATTCCATAGATACCGGAACAAGTCCAGACGTAAACCTAATCACAAAATTACGATTTACCACCTGCCTATCGGGAGTAAGATCAAAATAGCATCTTCGGGTAATAAGCAAGAATATCGGGGACGGATTTTTTTGTCTTTCAATAAATAAATACACCTGGTTCTGAACTAAACACAAGATAATCGTATTATTAAGCCGAGATTTGGATGTCTACGAGGAATCAAGGAAAATGCCGCACATGTCTTTTTCGGCGGCGCTAACATTCCAATAACGTAAAAGTCAGGAATGTGCTTGAAGGACGGTTGGTGGGACGGTTATGTGTGTGTCAACCTCAGAATGATTATCAGCCATCGCCTCGTTCACAAGGCTGGGAAATTAATTTCAATCCTCCGCCGCTGCATGGCAGCCATGTTATTCAACGAAATTATGAAAAAATAATTGATGGCTCCCATCTAGAGGTCGCCCAGAAGATCCGTATGAAGGTTGGTGATGATCGAATGAGGGATGTAGTCTGTAGGCTGTGCCAAATTTTTAAGGATTTAGTCATTCAAAGAGTAAAATTCAAGATGGCTGCCGGCGGCCATATTTTTCATCGAAAATTGTTCAAATTCGATAGCTCCCATCTAAAGGTGATCCGAAACATGCCTGTAAATTTTCAAAACAATTCTCAAATAAATGCGGACTGCATGCAGGATGTGCCGATGGATTCAAATATGAAATTCAAAATGGCTGCTGGTGGCCATGTTTTTAACAAATTTCGGAGAAAATCGATGGCTCCCATCTAGAGGTCATCTCGAAGATCCATGTGAAGTTTAGTGACGATCGCGTGAGAGATGTGACATGTATAGTGTGTGTGTTAACGGACATTATTGACGGGCGGACGAACGCCAACACACGTCAAGTTGAGCTAAAAATGACATCCACGCAGACCCGCGCTCGCATAGTTTGTACGCAATGTTTTTATTTTCAGCAAAAATTACACATAGAGGCTTGAAGGCGTGACACATACTAAATGTGACCCGCCATATCAAATCCAGTCGTAAGTCGCCTCGCATATATAAGAGAATGCATTGGCCTAACAATTTTTTATCATTTTTTTTTAAATAAATGTTTACGACAATTTTTAGGACATAAAATAAAAAACATCCATTACCATGCAGGGAGCCCCACACATATATAGAAGTATATAGAAGAGTGTTGTCTGCTCATGTTTGTCTGGGGCTCTGTGTGGGTGAAATTATAAAATTGTTAAAGAATACAAGAAAAAATTATTAAAATCATTTTTTGTAAAAAAAATTTTAGGCCAATGCATTCTCTTATATATGCGAGGCGACCTATGGTCGACTCGCATATATAAGAGAATGCATTGGCACAGGGTAAAAAAATCCCGACTTACGACTGGATTTGATATGGCGGGTCACTAAATGTTTCAAACCAGCCTCAGTTTATCACAATCGGGCGTAAAGAGTATTGTGCCATAACCGTGAGATATTAGTAATGATGCTTCAAAAAACCTTTGATGAGACAGACTAATTTATAAATTGATAAAATATGTATATTTATTACCTGGTTTTGCTCCAGGTATACCGCCTTATGATTAATGACCCAATCACCAGAAAGACGTTTTACCGCGTGCAGGTAAAGGTAATTCATCAATTGGAGTTGTTTTGTGTTATTAACCGGTGTGATAGAATCACAAAACAGTACGTCCGCGTTATATCTTACACGATATATATCTTAGAACAATAGATGTAATGTTGATGCATAGCATTGCTTGGCATAAACGTCAGGTGTATTTATATTACACAACATATCTCCACGTGTGCGCGGCGTACTGTGCTATAATATGCACACATGTGCGCAGACATTGTTCGTTTTGTCTCGAGAATTTGTTCAGGTTTGTGGTGTGAGGTGCTTCTTTTGTGGGGCGTCTAAATTTTATTTGAAACTGAAACATTGTACGGAGAAACAATATATGATATTATTATCCATCCCTTAACACCATTTCAAATTGGGCAAAAGCCGCCACGTGATAGTCCTGGAAAAAGTCATATTGGACTCCCGAAAATCATATTGGACTCCCGACTGTACAATGTCACTTTTTATTGGGACTCCGTGACGTCACGAATTAACTCTATTGCGAAATGAATCGGTGAAATTGTGATGCGCGCGCAACATTGATGCATTTTAGCAGACGTTCAACTTCCGCATTGAATTTTTTCTCACTTCCGTGTTTACTTTTCCAAATCATGCTTTCTGATGATCAATATACGGTACAGGCTTTCATAGAGAATTAAGTGCCGATAAATACCCAAAATAACCACAAAAGTTTTATTTCCAAAATTTGGATAAACATACAGATGGATAATAAAAATGTCATTATACAATGTTGTGTACAGTATGAGTTTTTCTTGTACTCGTCCAGGTTGTGGTGAAAAGTCATATTGGACTCGACACTGGCGTGTCTCGTCCAATATGACTTTTCACCACAACCTGGACTCGTACAAGAAAAACACATACTGTACACAACATTGTATAATAACATTATATTATTATCCATCCCTAAACTAACACCATTTCCGATTGGGCAAAAGCCGCCACGTGATATTCCTGGAAAAAGTCATATTGGACTCCCGAAAGTCATATTGGACTCCCGACTGTACAATATCACTTTTTATTGGGACTCCGTGACGTCACGAATTAACTCTATTGCGAAATGAATCGGTGAAATTGTGATGCGCGCGCAACACTGATGGAATTTAGCAGACGTTTCACTTCCGCGTTGAGTTTTCTTTTCTCACTTCCGTGTTTACTTTTCCAAAGCATGCTTTCTGATGATCAAAATACAGGCTTTTATAGAGAATTAAGTGCCGACAAATACCAAAAATAACCACAAAAGTTTTATTCCCAAAATTTGGATAAACATACAGATGGATAATAAAAATGTCATTATACAATGTTGTGTACAGTATGACTTTTTCTTGTACTCGTCCAGGTTGTGGTGAAAAGTCATATTGGACTCGACACTGGCGTGTCTCGTCCAATATGACTTTTCACCACAACCTGGACTCGTACAAGCAAAACACATACTGTACTGTATTGTATAATAACTTGATATTATGTTGTTTATTCCTTTATTGACTGGAGCTGCGCTGGTGCAGCATTAGAGATTATGTGCCAGCGCATTCTTATCCCATAGGGAGCCTCACATATATAAGAGAATCCACTGGCTTACTATGTCAAGGTAAACAATGTTAGGCCAATATATTCTCTAATATATGCGAGGCTCCATATGGGGGACTCGCATATATAAGAGCATGCATTGGCACAGGATTTTCGTAGAATTGCAAGTAGTTCCAGTCATGGAAGGGTTAAATTCATGTTTTATTATCATCAACAAAGATCAGTAAACACAACCACCTCTTGTTGTTACCCCTAATGTAATTGAAAAGTAACTAATTACTTTGCCAAGTAATTGTAATTAATTACATTGATGTATCCATGTAATTATGTAATTGGAATTGATAATATGCAAAGTAATTGTAATTGTAATTAATTACAATGTCCATGTAATTGCCTCATCCCGGTTTATTCCGAATATTGTGTTTCAACCAACAACCCCATATCAGTAGTAAATATTATACTCCTGGTGTGAAAATTGAAATCTACAAGCTTCAATGTCAATTCGGATTGGAAAATGCAACTATCGGAATAGTTTCATGTTTTATTCCAGTTAGTCCAAGTTGCCTCCCTTCTTAGAACAAATGTGTATAAATTCTACACTACATTTGTTACATTTTTCGTAAACAGAATTGTGTAGAAATGGCACATGACATACATGTCGGTGGAATTTCCTCAACATTGAATATGAGTGAACATTTGAGTATATTTTTGTTAGTATATGAAATATGTTCTAATTATCTCGTAAAAGCCACCATATTAAACATCTGAAAGCAGTTTAAACACTTTTGCTACCAATTATGTGCTGTTCAGTTTTGACACAAATACAATGTATAACAAATTTTAAAGGTACTCAATCCGACCAGAGGGTCCCCATATCATCAAGATACAACAACAACAACAACAACAATAACATTTCTTCAAAAACCCTTTAGTTATAAGAATCGATTAATTGCAACAAAATAATGCTAACCACTGTCAACTATGGTATCAAATTTCCTCAAAAACGTGTTAATTATCAGCATTTTGTTCAACGAAAGAAATATGGCCTATTAACACTTGTTTTTAGAGCTATCCATCTTCATCCGCAATTATGACCGAGACCGTCCATTTTACGACGTATTTCTGGGCCACAAACAATTGAAATAACAAACTTCAAAAATCGATATTTGATCACTCTGAGCTTTGATGGGTAGGTTCCTCGACTCGAATAAAATATTTTTTACACCATGCAGAAGCCAAAGAAATAGTAATTTAGGGGTGTTTAATCGGATTGAGTGTTAGTTCTGTGTTAGCCTTTACGAGTTTTGTGTCTCCAATAGAACACATTTCATCTAATAACTATGATACCTCATTCACTCATATTCATCGTGAGTAAATTCCGCCGACACATATATGTCATGTGCCATTTCTACACAATTTTGTTTAAGATAAAATGTAACACATATTGTGTAGAATTTATGCACGTTTGTTCTAAGATTGTAGGAATAATGCTGGTTTACGTCGAAGTTCTGTGCATGTGTATATCTTTCTATATCGGAGTTTAGCTTTGCTGACCCGCTAACCTATAAAGTCCCCATGCAATAAATGTAATAAAATGTCACAATTGTGACAGAAAACCGGTTTATTCAATAGAAAATATTTTATGTGTTCTGAAATCCACAAGAGTGCTCAACTGAACGTAGTAATATAATGTGAACAAAATATTTTATTACGATATTTTCAAGAATAGGAACTCATTTGACCTTGCGACGTGACAGTGTGTATTAAATGTGAACAAACTGAGGCTACTCCTAATTACGTAGAAGGAAACTTGGACAATATTGCAGTATGTGATTCCCAACTGCTGTCGTTTCAGAAGAGAAATTTCAAACACATTGTTTCGTTGGGTTGCGACTTGCGAGTCCACATGCATGTGCGTGTATAATACACATGCAACGTCTATAAATACGAATGTATTACTATATTGTTATAAAATACTCACAGCGTATATGGTATAATATTCAAACTGGTTAGGACTAGTATTATGTGGGAAATGTGGGCACACGAAGTCGATTTTGTCGCCTTGATATACATCTATCACATGGTCTGTATTATCTGGATAAAACCTGGAAATATAAGAAGCAGATAATTAGGAAAATCGTATAGTGGAAGAAGTGATCATGATATATGTATATTTAGTATCATGTATGTGTCAACAGAAACACATATATTTTAGTCGGGCAACTATATACTGGAGACCTCGTAAGGTAATGTACTTGTACGTGTATATATCAATACAGTATAAATGCCTCAAAACAATGACGTTCTAGAATTACCTGACAACCAGATTATCCCCTAAAATGGGACTTTAGCCAAAGGGTAATATTTGTGTCGAGAACCGCTCTATAATATACGTGATCTCCCCGTAGCAATGATACAACTGTCACTGCGATCGATTTCCTTCTAAAATAGTAATGTTATGTAATTTGACATCTCCGAGAGCCGCCAGGCCATACGTGTTCTGATTACGGTGGGCGACACGCGGTTTTGTAAATGAGCCCATGTCGGAACAGAAGACGAATATTCTGAATTCGATCACACATCCCGAGTATACAGCTGACACGTTATACATCTAGTCTTATACCGTCTCAAAAATACGGAATTTTTGACAGTGCAAAGCCTTTCCCTGAGTATAGACAGCGGAACGAATATTCACATTTGATATGTATATATATAGATTGGCGCATACACCCCCCCCCCCCCACCTGTATACGTATATTTGCAATTTTGGGCACTGGCGGAACATGCAGAATGGGTCAGCATATTAAAGCATAACATAAATTACAGTTTTGTGGATTTCCGGTCAGATATATAAAGCTTGTTTCTCTCGCATATGGCAAAACGGATTGCATTGCACGTTCAACTTGAAATCATCATGATCCAGTGCAAATTGTGTTATTGACATTGGTTTACAATCTGAAATAGTGAGGTACCATTTGGCCCTAAACGGCTATGACGAGAAAACAATCTACACATGATCCAGTACCCAAAGTACACATGCTCCGCTATGCCAAAATGCGGACGTGAGAGAGCTGAGAAGGCCACACCACCTGCATGAGCTTATACAATTGCATAGGTCACATTGCAACATGCTCGGTAATAATCGCCATGTTGGAAGAATAATGTTATGTTGAAATGTTTGACAACTTGTGGATAATCGACTATAAACGAGTCGCAGATGTCAGATGAGCATTTTCTTGGAAATGTCAGACTCTACATAATAATTCCGCGGTCGCTTGGTTTTCATATTTTTGTCATCAGTGGGACACAAAGTACCACATTAAGGCGATTTAAGCATTGCTGACCACTCTGACCTTTAGCCATTACGTCGAATTAACCCTTTATATACTGAATGGATTCTCTGATTCAGTTATAAACGTATACATTAGAATGGTCTACTATTAATCTGGAGGGGTGTTCATGTAAAAATACGCAGCCGACAGATAATAAAAGTGCAGATGGAGTCCTATTTTATTCGAGAAAAATGTTCAGATACTAAGTTCACCAAACGACCACTTGAACGACCTGTGGTAGTTTGTTGAACATATTGGCAAGAACGTTCGTACCACCTCAAGGCTGAATAATTTAGTAGCTCTGGGTGCATTAATTGTAAAAGACGTGTTTCAAGATATTGCTTGACAACTCTTCAATCAACGTGTTCAGTTATACTCCCACCGTGGTTAATATACATGTAGATATATCGCGGCATCAGCTCCTCTAGAGGGAAACCAATATACGACCAAGTAATATATGGTTATTACGCCTTTGAAACTCCTATTTCAACATGTAATTGAAGTCTGTTCGCATGATAGTACTTCTGACATCTCTTCACTCAATGTGTTCATTTTTTCTCTCGACCAAGACAGAGACGTAGACACGCTAGGGGATAACGCGGACGTGATGGATACGCGACGCATACATTTTACGTCATTGGCGCTGTCTGAACGAACGCAGAGATAACTCGGCAATAGAATTACTGTCAATCATCTCAACGAAATTATCGAGCAGAAGACATCGAAGCAGGGTAAAACCGCAATCAATAGCAGAAAGTATGACCCTATCTCCTAGTCATTCGTTTGATATTTCATAATGATAGGCCTTGATTCGCCGGATCACCGGCTCCAGAGGAGACACAAAAAGAGCGGAAATTAAGAGCGATCGATCTACATACGTTGTGATCATATGTTCTCATTACTAGCCTGTATATAGCGTTATCGTGATTATGACTTATCCGCGTCCGAATGCAGAACATGAAAGTAACCCGGCAGGGGGCGCTCTGTCAGAAATGAGACGTGAGCGTCGATTACATTGCCAAGGTATAATTGCGGTCTGTCTTCTATTGAATCATCATGATCTATTCTGAGTTATCCGTCTTTGTTGGTGGGATAAGGACATTTTTTGCATGTATTTGACATATTCGTCTTACATATTTATTATACGAAGATGCAAGGGAAATAAAAGGAAAACCGAACCAAATGTTTGAGTACATCCAGGAACGTGGAGATAGGGGAGGGAGTTGCAAATGTCACACAAAAAAAAAATAGGTTGAGATTGTTGAACTGCGGTCTGACAATCTAATTATTCAACCATTATTAACTTGTTTTGTTAGATAAAGAGATGACTATTTGCATGTATTTCGGAACATTCCACCCAAAGGGCATACCATTTCGCTGAGTAGGCAATTTTTGTCTGTTTTAAGGGGCACACTAGGAAATTCGAAGTTGGACACCATCCGAACGAAGACCCGACAGCCACTTACACGTCCCCGATTGCATTGCTTTTGACGGAAATATCAGACAGCCTCTTACAAGTCCCCGATTGCATTGCTTTTGACGGAAATACCGACAGCCTCTTACACGTCCCCGATTGCATTGCTTTTGGCGGAAATACCCGACAGCCTCTTACACGTCCCCGATTGCATTGCTTTTGGCGGAAATACCCGAGAGTCACTAACCTTGCACGTCCCAGAGTGCATTGGTTTTTTGAAGAAAATCAATTTGCTAAAAACCAGACAGTGGCATTCGTATACGAGGTCGTTTTGTTTTTCTGTCAGTACTTGCGACATAATTATATACTACATGTAATATAATGTACAACACCCAGTTAATTCATGCCTGGAACAATAACATGATGGGTAGAATGAGCGGTGCATGGTTAAGGTAATTTTACATAACGCCAACGCTAATAAGTGCGCAGAGCCAATTTGCTAAAATCTGTATATATTGGATGTAAATTATCACGGAGAAGTTCCTTTTTAATGTTTGCCCGAATTTAAGTGCGCATTGGATGGACCGGTGAGATCAAACGAGAAACGAAATGAGGACTACGTCGAATCAGGCAAATATTTGGTCTAGGATCTCACTGTTTATAGAGGGAACCTGCGGTGGAGATATCGAGATCAGACAGTATGTGAATCTGTAAACTAAGATATGGGCGAGGCTACCTTTCTACAAAACATATCGCATGGTACGCAGTCAATGACTGTCGGCTATCATGGAATTCGTTGCCAATTTGTTAAATTAAAGATGGCGTTTCTCTTTCGTGCACGGTTTATGTATATTTCGAGTTATATAACCTAAAATACTGAGTCGAGGATACCAGTAAATATTACAAGCTTCAACCTATTGAAATTGCTTACACTCTTACACATACTTTTCACTAGATCAATGCCATAACTGAAATACCACCGTATATATAACAACAGTATTTCGTTCCCAAACCTGATCAAAATGGTGCTGCTATATATATGATGTTTGAGAGTCCTGCCGATTTAGCTATGATTTTGTTGTCGAAATCCGATACTGTTAAGAAGTACATTTAACTCTATTTTTCCCCCCACTAAATTGTCACTTTTAAGACCTGCACACTCTCAGGTGCCTAGCAGTCGCGATGGCCTAATAATGGTGATGCATGGGTAGGGATTTAGGCTGAAAATAATAATATTGATAGCAATTTTCTCAAAAAATGAATAACCGTGCTGGCGCTATCCTTAGCCACCTGAGAGTAACATGCCAATGTACTGCTGTGTGTTCCAATTAATTACACATTAGATCTATTTTGCCATTCTGATACTATGAGTTGCTTAGATGTGAAAAACATCAATTATGCTATATGTATGATAGTGACACATGCAGTTCTATATAATTTTTCCCCCCACTAAATTGTCACTTTTAAGACCACACTCTCAGGTGCCTAGCAGTCGCGATGGCCTAATGATAGTGATGCATGGGTAGGGATTTAGGTTGAAAATAATAATATTGATGGCAATTTTCTCCAAATATTAATAACCGTGCTGGCGCTATCCTTAGGCACCTGAGAGTAACATGCCAATGTACTGCTGTGTGTTCCAATTAATTACACATTAGATCTATTTTGCCATTCTGACACTATGAGTTGCTTAGATGTGAAAAAACATCAATTATGCTATATGTGTCATATGTATGATAGTGACGCACTTCTATATAATGTGACATTCAGAGAACCAGGTTCGTATCCCCTCCCCTCGAAAATCTCTATAGAATGCTATATTTCTTCGCGTGGCGCGTTGACATGTCCCGTAGCTGTTTCCCCTTTCACCAGTCAATCATCCTGGTAGCTGAGACTGCTTACCCACAGAGATTCGTAGAAACAAGCTTATTGTTATAACAGCGAAGACAAATACGTGCTTATTGACGTTGGCAAGAAGTATATACGCCAACGATAATGTTAGCGGCTAATATCGAATGAATGGCAGGAGAGATGTGAGAGGGTAATTTTGGCGAACACTGTGTCTCTGTTAGGTTCAGATGGTCTGCACATGGGCAGCTGCTTGTCGGGAGCATATGCGACCACTTCATTTTGCGAAAAAGTACAAAATTCCACTTATACATGTCAGACTAATAACCGTTTCACTCTTCGTTTAGAAATACCACCTCAACTGAGATATCGTATGAGCAGGTTATATCTAAATGTATGCCAAAGAACGTTAAAGACTCAAGTATAGTGCATCATTGCCTGGAATTTAGTGGATGGGTGTGGTTGTAATGGAGAAGTTTCAAGTTTCATAACGTTTAGAACCTTAAAATGAGACTTTCCTCTAAAGAATGCGAAAAACGCCATGTTGTTTAGGATCTGTACAATATATAAGGGGTATTTGTGGGCTTAAATATGGAAGTTTCAAGTTCCGCGAAGTGTCTATCTCAAGCCCGTGCTTCCGTCTAAACACATACAGTCTGTGTAAACACACACCAAATGTCAGACTGACATGCTGAGTCTATTGTAGTCACGTCGATATGTCATTTCCTGGAAGCATGGAGGCTATTCTCAAATTACGTCATATCGCGTTACGTTAATCGCTTCGATTTGACACTTTTATCTTGGGGCTACTATACTATTAGTAGCGCTGAAGGGGTCACTCTCACCAAAAAAAGTGCTGAAGGGTACACAGGGTTTGAAAATGTGCTGAAGGGTACACAGGGTTTGTGATCGGCACGAACACCATTACTTAAATTGTGTTTATGAAAGTCTGGCGCCCATTAGGAGTTTGTTTTCAGTACATTTTAATATTCATTGGAAGGTAAACAATTATTCTCTAACAGAAATCATGGCAGATACGAAAACTGAATGTCCTTTAGAACGACATTTCAAAACATGTGTACCCTTCAACACATTTTGAAAATCCTGTGTACCCTTCAGCACTTTTTTTGGTGAGAGTGACCCCTTCAGCGCTACTAATAGTGAGTTCTGATTGACGCTACTAAAATAGAAAGTCTACGACAAATAATCAGTCCAATAATAAATACACACAACTCGTATTATAAACAAGGTATCGGGGGGGGCTTTGCTTCCTGCTTGGGTGGCATGTAACCCATATACTCTACATGCAGGCAAACATCTAATGACTATTAAACACTCACAACCAACTCAACAAACGCTCTTCAGCGGCACTAGCTATGGCATTCAAACGTGGGTTGTAGGAGAGGGCTTACAGCCCTTTCAAATCTTCCCGGGGGGATCATCCCAAACCCAAACTCCAAACCTATAACCAGACCCACTATTTATATGCGGGTCTGTAGTTAACTTATTACTGCTTATTACTTTGAGAATCCCGGGACTATATACCCCCCCCCCTCCCCAACACTCTCCCTGCTTATTACTGCTCTAAAGAATCTTTAGTAAAGATTGAGTGTCGAGTGATAAAACCCGTAAATTATGATTCTTCTGCGTCTACAGTTTGTAAACCCAGCACCCCCCGGGGGAAGTATGGGAATGTCTTCAGGAAGTCCTTAGTATATCGAGTTACTACGTGAGGTCACACATTCTTGCTAAAATCGACCTTAAACTATGTAAGATATGCACAGCGGTAGCAGGGAATATGCCATTAGATATGCGCTGTGGTGTTTTCAGGCTTCAAATATTCGATCTACGCTCGAACTGGACTCTAAAATAGCGGCGCGTGTCAAGGTGGTATCCGGTCGAATTGTTTGGGTATGGTTACCTTTCGGGAGGAGTTCGTTAGACTAATCGAACACGACCACCTAACTGGACATTTGGCGAGGTTTGTATATAGTGTGACATGACAAACATACAACAAGACATCGGTACCGGCGACCTGACCACGCAATAGTATACCACATTCAATTCACGAAGTAACTCACACGTTTTCCACATCATAATTATGAAGCTAGAGCATGCCATGAATCTCTACGCTGGCTGACAAATAAATGCATTCATATTTACAGTTTACCACAAACGTGTGCAATATTTCCTATAGGAATCTCCATGACAACGAAAACTCCCAGTCACCGGGGTGGTGCTCTCGAAAGCAGATAATGTTTTTTGTCTATTTTGAACATGTGCAGCTTCACGGCATCGTAGAACAGATTGCCCGTGCATGTTCGTGAAAAAAAATGTCATTTGTTAACGTCTAAAAGAACAGAGAGGGCCATTGTGCACGCAGAAAGCCAATTTGTCTGCGGCAAGGGATGATGCTGTGCTAATTAAGACAATTTCACTGAAAAATTGGTGGACGGAACCTCACATGAACGTAATTTAGTTAAGAATATAAATGTGACATTAATTAGGAAGGGAAATTTTAGTGAACTCTCGGGGCTACGAGAACTGCAATTCTGAAATACAAATTCCCTTAAATTACGGCCGCGCGAGAATACGTAGGAGTTCTCGGAGCAATACATCACGGCGAAGTGACATTAACACTGGCTTTTATAATATTCGGATTTAGCTAACATTCAAGTTTGTTTCAAAAATCGATTCCTAGAAGAATTATAGCTTTTTATTTGGAATCTCTTGGCAGTTTCACTACGTTAATATGACATTTTCTCGGCATAACGCTACTGATTTAGTAGAAACGACGGCGCGCATGCAGTTGCCGCGTATAAAGTTAGATTCCACGTAGGGCATGAGAGTAATGTGTACACGTTTGGGTGAGGTCAACAGTACTATATTCTGGTAAGTTGCGAATTAGAGAGGTTCTGCAAATGACCGTTATATGCATACAGATGCGGACATGTTAGCCGATGGGAAGCAAGTTCAAGCAACGGCACCTACATGTATATAACAACTTAATATATATAGCATATGTTTCTACGTCTCTATACAGGAATAACGTAGATGGCGCTGAGTGTCGTTTGATAACAATTTCCCTGCTGTAGAAAATGTAACTAATTCATATACAGTTATCTACTTATCAACAGTATATAACTCACTCAATACCATGGTAACCGTAACCATTTCGGCACATTTTCTGAGTGTTAATTTTGATACCTTTTTAACCCTTTACCCAACAAACCGGCCAAAAACGGCCAAATAAAGCTGCAACAGCCTAAATTATCTTGGGTCTGTCTCAATAAAACCATACAAATATGGATATCATTGGAACCGGCTCATTGACCACATTGTGATGGTTACAGTTATGCCCTGTGCCAATGCATTCTCTTATATATGCGAGTCGACCATAGGTCGCCTCACATATATAAGAGAATGCATTGGCCTAAAAAAAATCTTTTTTTAACACTTTTAACCATTTTTTCTTACATTCTTTAACAATTTTTATTTTTAATGTGTTAAACCAATGCATTCTCTTATATATGCGAGGCGACCTATGGTCGACTCGCATATATAAGAGAATGCATTGGCATATGGCCGTTCTGTTGGGTAAAGGGTTAAATTTACTAGCAGTGAAAAGAGACTTTATCTTTAACAGTCATTCAATTATTACGCAATTACATGCTGGGAAAAGAATTGGAGGAATGATTCATGGAAGACCACCGGGGACGAATCTTTGAAAGGTTTCACAATGATTCACGAATCTCAGCAGTGTTGATATGGAACAACTGCTCCCTGTGCACCAGATCCTACACCATTCCGTGCAGATTAGCAACAAGTGTCCACGCGAGACCAGCAACAAAGGAACAACACGAGTCGCACTCGAGATACGTACCGTGTGCCTTTGCAGTCAATGGAGTGATATCGCGGAACCTATCTCGACTCAGCCAGCACTTACGTCCAATCAACGTTTACTCGATCCCTGCCGAGTTGTTCAATACGTCGGCGTTGATAGCGTTTATTTTCTGGTATAGCTCATCGATTAGAGTTGCATTTATGTTCGCAGCGGGTTTCCATATATTGGGAGCTTGGTTCGATAGTTTCCAATCTTTGTATTATTATTCGCATGGGAACGCTGGAATCGGGGTGTATTGAGTTCGTCAGTGATGTTCTGCACGGTGATGAACATGAACTAAACATGGCCCATCAGTCCGTTTGTACGTAATGTTTAGATACATCCCAGATACGCTTAAGTGCGATCAGAAATGAAGCATTTTACGAGCATGCATGGACGCAATCCCTTATTAATTTTCATTTATATTACATTATATATCAACGATAATCCGTACATACTCTCAGGTGGGTTTATACATTTAATGAGTTTTGTCCTCTAACCAATCGTCAGGACAAGTTAAGTATAATGTATATGAATCTTTACGGGATGGGGACAACTTAGGCAAGAGAAACAAGACTCAAAAAGGATCGTCTTAAATGGGGACTGCACACTAAATCCGGCCATTTATGGGACCATCTCCTTTTATAGTCAACATAATATATGCAACAAATGAAAAATTTGAGCCATGGATTAGTGCAAAATTCACTCATGTGCTCTACGAACGAATCAAACAACATGATAATTATAATGAAAATGAGTTTATGACTCCCCCCCCTTAAAATCAAACGTTTCATGTATATGTAATTATATAAATTCGACATGCCAATAGTCTGTATACCGGTCCTCCGGGTAGCTGATGGCATATCCTATTATTTCCTTTAAAATATCGACCATTGCATCTGCAGTTTTCCATGACTCATTTTGTTACACCTGCTGCGAATATATGACAATTTCTCTCTCAGTTCTTGTGGAACTCTGATGACTATTTTACGGCGACAGGTATACTCGCGTACCTAATATGACCCTCATACTTTAAATTGTTACACACCATTTACGTACACATGTGTCTAATGTGCTGATAATTCGCGACAGGTGATTTCTTGTTTGTAAAACAACATGATCTATGTGACCGTGAGAACTCTGTGATGCAATGTTCGAATAAATCAGCATGTCATCGGATTATTATCCCACATATCGAGGACGTGGTGACAGGGGAGGGGGTTGGGGACGTATTAGTTGGAAATTTCTAACAATTAAGGGGTATATATCGGGGAGGGTTTCGGGTTGACAATTTCCAAAAGTTGGAAACATTGAGGTACTATTATAGCTGAAAATATTATAACCAAAGAATGTACGTATGTGCAAATGAAGGGCGTAGCGGTGCAGTTAAAATATTACTGTAGCCACCACAACAGAAGACCATCTGGCCAAGCCATCTACCCTACATGGATATCTGGTTGTAAACTGTCATGTACGTGTATGAGGCACCGGCAGTGACTGGCTAGCTCAGCATGAGAAGTTCATGCATATATATATATAGCACTCACAACAAGATAAAACTAGTGGGAACAGATTAACCCGTTATTTACTAACTATTCATTGACGAATAATTATCCCTTAGGAAATGTTCAGGTAATGAGGTCGTTAATTTGTTGAACTGATTATTTCCATTCAATAAATAGGACTCCTTCTGAACTTTAACTATCTGTCGTCTGCTAATTTTTCCTGAAAACCCCTCCAAATGAGTAATATACCATTTCAGTGTATACTTTTATGACTGAGTGGGGCAATCCATTAACTATAGAAAGGGTTAATGCTCGTTGTCGACGTCAAATAATGCGGTAGAAGTTTATATAAAATTATATAGCTTGTATAGCTGACACTATATATATGGTTATTTATCATTCCAAAACACTCAAACAAATAAAATAAAAATATAGAGGTGATGTGTACCGATGTGTGAAGAATATCAACCAATGGCTACGGCTGGATACTCAAAATTCATATTTAAGTAATATGCACTTTCATGTGCATTATGCTATACGCAAGCCGGGCTGACTCTTACTGAGCAATCCGACAATACAGTTTGTGCAACTCTTTAATCCGTCATTAAAATTCAATCATGACAGGGGCAAATTTAGAATTTAATTTCCAACATACAATAATCTGACTTGGAAATTGTGTGTGTATTTTGCTGTCGTTTCAATATGACACAAGGAATCCTTATTACCTCGAACAGAGGAAACATAATACATCCGCGCGATCAAGACAGCTGGGTATTGGGGACCACTCGACCGTGCATGCTCAATAATATCCAAAGAACCTGAACATTGTCCCGAACATTATATCAAGTGCACACTTGTGGTCGATATGAATACACGGAATGGCAAACGGAGCAATTTCAACTGGGATGACCCCAATGTAATCTCAAAGAAGAATAGAATGCGTGTTTCGTTCGAAAAGTCAATTATCTTTTCTTTGAGTTGTCACTGCGCATGTTGTGAATTTAAACCCCCTGTGTTGAGGCCCATGCATGTTTCCGTAGTCGCTCGCAGTGACTGATCGCAATGGTATGCGAATGACTGTGATATCTCTGTAATCCGAGTTTGAAGGAATGATCAACGAACAGACATATCACGCGCTAAATCCACTATAAATCAAACTTATATTTCACCACTCGGCCACTACACATATTTGAATAGTTCATAATTAAGCTATTATACTGTCAAAATATACAACAACATATCGGCTCGGACATTTCATAAAACACAACATTTCAACTATACCCAAAAAATGTAAAGAAACAGAACTTTCTTCGTCCCGAATAAATCACCGATAAACAAATGACAATGATTTGGCTAAAGAGAATCACTTTGTCTACAAGTATATTAAAACTAAAGAATGGCGTTGTTTGGAGGTAATTTTGATAAAAAGAAATGTATTAAAATACCTGTGTTGGGAAGTTGGAATTCTATTTATTTATAAACAATTTTAAGTGAATATGTGTAACGCTAGATATTTCGCTTGTGCATGTGTTGTTGTAATAATAACCAAAACGTGTCCTGAAAAGGAGTTTTTGATGTTTAATTTGTTCGCGGGTGAATTATCTGCAATATTCATGGTGTGTTATTTTCCTTATACCATGCATCTAACAATGGCTGGAATTAACTATCAATCAATCAATCAATCAATCAAACAAACAATCAAGTTTCATATATATGTTGCTATATCTGTCAAAATGTCCACAAGCATACCTGCTGTTGGCGATACCCCTCATATAAAGGGTCGGATATCATTATCGTATATATACAGTTCGAGTACATTTATATATACACATGCATGTACTGAAGGTCTGGCCGAAAGATATGTATATATATACGTGGAAATATATAGATGTGAACGATGGTATACAGGAGCCGACCTGCAAGAATATCTATACATGATATCATCGTAAATAAGGATCAATGTGACAGGGATATACGTCACTGCGATTATTTGTATTGAATTAAATATTTGATAGTTGGGATAATTAAAAAGGTCATAATTCCTGCCCAGTGGTCCGTCTTTTCAACCCGAAACAATAAACAAGTGAAGAAACGTGTACTTCCATACAGAGAATGGACGAAGTGGCACGGAACGAAACACAAGGGAAACAACCAAGATGCAATCAGCAAAATTCGATCGAATTTGACAATAGGAGGGTTTATTGTGTCTCGCGCAATAATATCAGTAATTAGGCTTGATGCGCGGTGACGAAGTGCACATCGCATTAATATCACTGCATTAGCTCTCAGTGCTGATCAAGTATGCAAGATTCGATTAGAGATAAAAGCTGTTCTATATATCGCATCAGGGTGTACCAAATGACACATTCGGTGCACAATCGGATGCGTTATGATCCGTGCTCCCGCTGCGCTGGTGCAATGAGCACAGAAATGAGCAGTCAAAGAGAGTCGGAGTGGATTCCCGCGTCGTGTTAAGCGGCTGAGCGGGTCGAATCTCAAGCCTCGAACAAGGTTGGAATTACCATAGCGACAGCATATGCTTCTTGACAAGTTCTTGTTGCGCTCCAAGCCCAACCGAGAAACAACTCAAGACATAAACCCGCGTATGGGATCAAGTGGAGGGAGATTGACAAGTGTGTCAAATGACAATACGGCTGTTTGTGACTATAGTGCGCATTTTAATAAGAGCAATGCAGTGCAATATTATTTTATTGTCTGATCATATGCATTACGAATTAATGCTGTTCTTGCCTCCAATATGAATTTGAATTTGTTCTGGGAAACTGGCAATCGAATTCGAGGAATAATAAATATATGACAAGTTCAGTGTGTCATAATATTGACCATATTGAGAACAGAGAAATAAACTCATGGTTTCCAGTAATTACGGGCCACCATGCAGTCGGTGCCATCAATGATCAAATTATTACATATGGTCACAACGGACAAAAGTATCGTTGCTGACAGGACAACATAGAGAGGTAGACAAAGAAATCTGACTTTTCAGATTTACATGATGGGGTAGATTAGCGATGTCTGTCAACAAATTTGTTGGTGTCACGTTTTCCTCCGGGTGTGTTCTGTTTACTGAGTAATCATATTTAAATTGAGATTATCAACCCAAAGTTTAATGGACATTATTAACAGTTTCTATACCAAGTGGATTCTCCAACTCAGTTGTAAAAGTATACATTGGAATGGTCTATTATTCATGTGGAGGGGTGTCCACGGAAATGAGTAGATGACAGACAAAACAAATAATACAGGAGCAGGATTCATATTCAGTGGTGGGACATGTTCAGATAATAAGTTCAACAAACGACATATTTTGTTGAACTTATTATCTGAACATTTCCTAAGGGAATTACTCATCATATAATGCGTATTTAGTACAGAAAGGGCTACACAACTATCATTTATTAATAGCATGGCACCAGTCGTTACATTAATTTTAGGAAATGAAGTTCCATAAATATTTCAAGCCTTTTGTCTTTGTCGATGCTGTTCTTTCGCCACCAAATTGAATCGGATTGAATTGCATTGTACTAGAAAACCGGAAAAAGAGAAATTCTAGGTGTTCTATGGTATAACAATTAATATGACGAGTTCGAGTGTGTCATATTGTGAATATATTGCATCTTTTTGTCAGAGCAATAGTAATCTGAGAACAGATAAATGAACTCATTGTGTCCAGTAATTATTGGCCACCAGAAGGTGCCATCAAACGCTTACATACGGTTACTGCGAGCAAAATTACCATTGCTAACAAGACAAAATTGACAGGTAGACAAAGAAAATACAAAGACGTAAAAAGACCCACGAGTCCGTTCAGTTTAATTACTGACCAAACAGAAACTATTGGAAGAGAATACAGACAATCGAAGAAAATTGTCCCCAACAGATGTTAATTAGACTCGCATAAGAGGTACGTTTTACTGTTGGTACGAATATATCGACCACAATTGTTCTACGACAGCTCAAGTCATGCCCGTCGCCTCCCAGAGCTTCATCAAAGGAGGTGGAATTGTAAGAAGCGCCTGGCGAAGGCAATGATAAATAATAAAGATCCTAGTCCTAGTTCCAATGATATCATATAATTAAAAATTAACGAACGGTATGTAGGATAAAAGCCGTATCCGCAGTCTTATCACCCATCGCAATAAACTTCCCGTGGGGCTATTTGATGACTCTCAATGGACCATGATGAGGCGTCATATCGATATCGATTGGCTAAATTCCTGACGCACAGGTAGAATGAGTATGATTCCTGATCAAATTCCAGACAATCTATATTTGAAGCTAAGCCTACATGATTCCCACCGAGGATTTGTTCACACACTCGCATTTTGTTTAGACAATTGCAATGTGTAACATTATAACAGATAGCCATCTACGACACATGGTGTAAACTATTTGCCAGCGGGTGAACGAATACTCGATGGGAATCATGTAGGCTTAACTTCAAATAGCTTGTCTGGAATCTGATCAGGAATCATACTCATTCTACCTTGCAATTGGCGATTAGAGATATGAAGTGCCGGACATTTACAGAATGAGGTCCCCAGATGGTGAATTTAGTGACGCTACCTCGCGCAGGGGACCCCATTCTGCAATGACCAGCACCTTATTTTGAGACCTGGTCACGTTCGAGTTAGTTAATTGGGATTTAGTGTGACTTTCAACAGCTACGGTGATTTTGTGACATAAGATAAGACCTAAATTCATGCAGGCTACGTCATTAATTTATTATTCCTCCCACTTTAGAAGACCTTTACTTCAGTCAGTGACCACCATTGTTCTATTATTTAACCCTTTACCCAACAGAACGACCCTGTGCCAATGCATTCTCTTATATATGCGAGTCGACCATAGGTCGCCTCGCATATATAAGAGAATGCATTGGCTTAACACATATTAAAAATGATAAAATTGTCAAAGAATGTAGAAAAATATTATAAAAATTGTTAAAAAATGTAAGAAAAAATGGTAAAAAGTGTTAAAAAAAAGATTTTTTTAGGCCAATGCATTCTCTTATATATGCGAGGCGACCTATGGTCGACTCGCATATATAAGAGAATGCATTGGCACAGGGAATAACTGTAACCATCACAATGTGGTCAATGAACCGGTTCCAATGATATCCATATTTGTATGGTTCTATTGAGACAAACCCAACATATTTTAGGCTGTTGAAGCTTTATTTGGGCGTTTTTGGCCGGTTTGTTGGGTAAAGGGTTAATCCACGCGGAACCTGGAACATGTCCCATGTAAGATTATAAACATGTACCATCATGCTCACTCGGGGACCTGACACGGGGAAGTGCCACAACTGATTGCATGATTAATTTGTAAACAAATGTATTTTCTAACAACAGACACATTACAGTTGTGATATCATGCATTTAGATCGTTTCATTATATTTTAGCAAACAATGCCCCTTTGTTGAATGTCCTAAAAATTGCCATTCAAAATTTCCAGTGTATGAACTGGAATGTACTAGTAGATATACATTATATCTTATATTGCATTGGCTGAACCAAGAATAGCGCATGCGATTCCATTAGCTAGCCATTTGTCCAGATATGTTATAGAAGTTGATTACATGACACAGGTACATGCACAGGTGTCAAAGTGTCAGGTTATTTATTGTAAGTATATATAGGACAACAGATGTAAATCCAATGGTTCACTTTGTTTAGCAAAAGGAAGCAGCCATTCGTAAGTAATCCGCATTACCAACACGACCCATAGCTGTCGAATGTGTAATACCTCAACAAAATATTGCTTCTATGTTTTAACAGGGACGATGGCTCGCTTACACAGAAGGCTATGTCCGAAACAAATACTGAAACGACATAAAACGACACTTACGTATACGTATGTCAACATTACTTCAGCCGATGACCATTATGCAACGATAATAATATGTTAGAGGGACACAAGGCATCATGTATTCAGTGTGTTGTGATATCTTCTATTCTTCTAATAATAAAACAAATACTCAAAGGACGAAACGGGTTAAGCCAGATGTTGTAAACCAGCTGTTAATTCAAGCGATAGTTCTACAACACATGCCCGGAAACAAAGGATTTCCTAATCTAGGTTATCAATCAACCAATTGTAGTATACTCTCTAAATTATCCCACGAATTCTGTTAATTGCTTAAAATGTTGGGAGGAAAATAATTTTAACCAAATCAGCGAAAACACGAATAAAATATTAAATGGTCTCAAAAGATTAGTCATTAGCGTTAATGCAATTAAAAAACAATGGATCCGAGAAACTAACAACATAAGCCAACATTCAGACATCTGATTTTGATTCGGGAATCAATTAAAATCTATTTAATACTCTCAATTGGAAGCTTAGTACCTCGTTAAAATATAACTCTATGGATAATTCCATTCTATATTTGCTATACCGATATAGCTTGCTAGAACTTGCCGGCAACAGCAAAACATGCAGAAACAATTCATTCAGACGCTTAATCCAGGAAAAGGGGGATTACATCAAATACTCTAGACATAAATCCGACGATAATGAATTTCAGTAACCGTAGCATATATACTGTATATACATGTCGGCCCAGTTTTCGTTTCCATTTGGAAAGGGGAAACATTACATTTTTGTGGAAATATCTTTCACATATCCATGTCTGAGTCAATAAGTCGAACATGTGGTATGACCGCATAAGACAGGTGTGAATTAGCCCTTTTCTATATTGAATTGGAACGGTCTATTATTCATTTGGTAGGATGTTCTGATATTAAAAGCAGACGACAGACAGAAAAAAGATAATACAGGAGCAGAATGATTCATGTTCATTGGTGGGAAATATTTAGATAATAAATTAAACTTATTATCTGAACATTTCCTCAGGGAACTACTTGCCATTGAGTATTTAGTATAGAAAGGGTTAAATATATATGTTCGTACTTGAACTCTCAAGTTATGAATCAATATATGCAGGCAGAACACATGGGTTTGGAAATTAGGCTACCCGGTAGACGGAGATCCTAAAGATGGAGACCGGAACCTTTCACTTGGTATCATTGTTTGTAAACTGGCAATGGTAAGATACCACGGAGCCTTGTCCTATACCAGCCCGGGGCACCGACGGGGTTATATGCCGAGAGGTCTTATATAATATGATTAGATACCGTCTACAGAAACTAGAAAACTAAGTGCTAGTTTCTAGCCACAATCTCTGTCTGAAGGATGATGATCACAAATATTAATTTCAAACAACAATTCTCGTGTCCTAGTCGATGAGATGAGGGCATGAAGTCCTGCTCCGACACCTATCGGTTTGAATGTATATACACACACCGAACTATTATCGATATCTGAAATATGGTTTGTTAGATTCCGTCTAGAGAAATTAGTGACATCTTAACCCTTTACCCAACAGAACGGTCCTGTGCCAATGCTCTCTCTTATATATGCGAGTCGACCATAGGTCGCCTCGCATATACAAGAGAATGCATTGGCTTAAAACATTAAAAATTATAAAATTGTTAAAGAATGTAAGAAAAAATGGTAAAAAGTGTTTTTTTAGGCCAATGCATTCTCTTATATATGCGAGGCGACCTATGGTCGACTCGCATATATAAGATAATGCATTGGCACAGGGCATAACTGTAACCATCACAATGTGGTCAATGAGCCGGTTCCAATGATATCCATATTTGTATGGTTTTATTGAGACAGACCCAAGATAATTTAGGCTGTTGCAGCTTTATTTGGTCGTTTTTGGCCGGTTTGTTTGGTAAAGGGTTAAACTAAGTGACATCAGAAGGCCTAGTGCTGAGACCTCAACTTTTCATTCTTAAACCGACCGAGGTGAGAACATGTATTCCAGCTCAGATGCCTATATATGGGTCTATATATACAGAGTTATTATCGATATGTCTGATACAAAGTTCTCAGATTCCGTCTGCAGAAAATTAAGTGACACCAGAAGGCATAACGTGCTGAGACCACAACTTTTCCAAACCAGCCGAGGAGAGAACACGTATTCCAGCTCAGACGCCTATCGGTCTACATATATATATACAGAATTATCGGTACCCTATATATATACAGAATTATTATCGATAGGTCTGATATATGGATTCTTAGATTCCGTTTACAGAAAATAGAAAACTAAGTGGCCTCGTTTAAGAACCGGATACGCCCGTGTAGCGTACGGCTCATAATGAAAGCTTGCTTAACGATGTGTGGTCCAAACTCGAGCAGCTAACGAGACACGAGCTGCATAATTTTTGTCGGCGAAAAAAAAACAAGGGTGAGATAACATGCTGAAATACTTATCATTAAAGAATTTCGTTGCTAAGATAATTTTCCAATATTCTGATGCTTTTTTCGCCTGTTTAAATTCTTATTTGCCGAGCGATGTAACACAAGCGTGTAGAATTCCCGCTATCGCTCGTAATGAAGTCACTTGCCTAGCGGATAACAGGGTATCATACAAGGGTAGGCCATTCAACCAGATCTCTAATTAGTGCAAACCATTCTCGGGGGGAGAAGATTCATAACAAGCTTGTGCTATGTCACGCGTAGATATCGAGGCGGAGTGTGGTGTTGCAAGCGTTGAGACTTCAAAAGGTTTTTTCAAGAACCATGATATAGCGTCAAGGGCGTCAAAGATAAATCAAGTACATATCATTATGGTACGAATTTAACCTCTGACTAATGATTAGGTTCTTCCATCCAGTTTTACAATTTTACTTTGGAATTGTCTATTCTGGCAATGATGTTCGCATATAATAAATATACGACAGATATAAAATAACCCTACATGCTGTATTCTAATTAACGTATTCATCATGACGTTGAGACGTTCGTGCAATCATATGTTAAAAAAAACAAAAACTTAATACTCGAATATCTCTGCACAGAAATGAATGAGACCCAATTAACTACTCATCACTATAGAGTATCCAGTACTAAATGATAAATTGAGAAACAGGGTCAGCTTGGTGCTCAAATTTAACACAATATATGGTTCCATAATCTCCATTGTCTGTAAGCGGATTCCATGGGCAAGTGACGAACATTATGTGAACACCAGTAGAGGCACTGCCATCATTAAACATTGAGGATGAATTTGACACTATTTGGAGTGAAACGGTCAAATGTCTGATTTTGGCGATATGTGAATCGACGAATTACTGAAGCTGGTACCACCTGTTTCGACTTCGCAATGGCTGGGTGGCTTGTTGGTACCACCAAGTCTCGTCCCTGGCCCAGCTAGACTAGCCGCTAGCTCTATACTCCCCTGTGCCAACGAGTAACGTTTTCTGTATGCGGGAGCGTTACGTCACGGAGTAGTGAGCGGAGTATATAGAGCCAGTGACGGGGCTATAGCACAGCCAGCTCCGCTCATTGTTCCGTTCCTCTCCACGACGTCACGCTGACCAGTAGAGTCATGTGTGCCAACGACGTTACGAAGTATAGGCACAGAGCTGGCGTCCGGTCAAGGTACCACCTGGTTCGACTACGCATCCGTACTAATTGCAGGAGCACAGATTGCGTAAAGCACAACATGATATTTGGTCACCGTAATCCATAAGCAGTCTGACCTTAACCAACCGTGGACAATGGGTCTGTGTTTGTTGCCTGTCAGCTAACCTGATATTAAAATTGATCTACATTTAAAGGAAGATGCGCGCTTTACACAGGGTAAACTTATCCAGGAAACCCCCAATGTAAATTTGCATATCTGCTTATCGGCACATTGCTAGTAACGCATGTCAATAGTCTCGGCCAGAATCAAACATGTAAACCGAGCAGAATGGCTGCACAAACAAATTATAGCCTGCTCGAGGCAGTTGTCGCCATTTTTTCGTCGACTCGAGTCGTGATGTTTGAGTTTGCTTGTTGTTTCTTGGGGAGTACGCAGTTTGTTGCAACTGTAAATCTATGCATCGGTCATGGTTCAAGTTTGAGAGAGCGTTGGGTTCACCAGGAAGTGCCGCTGTTTTATGGCTTTAGTTATTTGTTATTTAGTTTTGCACAACTAAATAACACGCACGTCATGGGTACTGAATGTTGCATGGCTTGTCAAACTCCTGGCTTAACCCGTTTTTGGCTAACAACGCACAAAACTCGTTTCAAAATAGCAACTGCATGCATGTGTAAACACATAATGTACAAACATGGGAAGAGAATATTAAAAAGACATACAGCGTGAAGATTGTTTGTCGGCTGTTGTTGAAAACATACTTTATGAGTTACAATTTGATATACAATGTATTGGTAATTTCCATGTTCAGCCTCTTGTTTTACGGCCTCTATATGTTCATTTTTTGTTAAAGAAGAAAGTATAAGTATGATACAATGACAGTACATGCAGCATATAAGTTTACGACTGCATGGCTGAAATAGTAAAAGGTTTTCTAGATGTATTTAGGAAAACATAAAAAACACGGTTTCAGTGCCAGAGCTCCCATCAGATGATTTATGAAAGACTTGCCTATTATAGTGTTAAATAAAATAACCATTAGAGTGCGATCATCAAGGAAATATGCTCTGAGAATCGGAAGAATATCAAAGAGAAACATCGGCTTTGTTGAAGACAAACTCGAGTGATCTCTCGCTACTAATGCCAAGAACAAGGGAGGCTACAAAAAGAACGGAAACAATGATAATTCAGTGAGAAAGGCGCCTTATTTATACTTGATTAGATTGCGAAACCAGCAATAAAAGAGCGAAATTCGATTAGTGTATGTATTTACAGCACCGAACGAGCCTATCGAGACGAGTTTCCTAACGATTTTACAGAACGTTGCATTTCATGAGACCTTGTGGTCATGAATAACAGGAAAATGTGGTCTGATATTAGTCTCATGGTGAATTTACTTCCATGACTAACGGAGACTATTATGATTTATATTCTGATTCCATACGAAAGCGTGAGTCGTATGACGTAATCTTTTCTTTTGAGCGTTCCCAGGGCGATGGCTAGACTCATTCTCGAACGTATAGCAAGAGGGACATAAATACAAAATATGTTTAAGCATTTGCACATATTATCATTTAAAATGATATACATGTAGATACGGTATAGGTTGAAAGGAGCAAGATATTATTTGGTTCAGTGTGTGGTGTTTAATGTCTGTTCAAAATGGTCCTGTTTTTGTCTCGCTGACAGCACGAAAGTCTCATGTCTTGTCAAAACGGTCCTGTAACTGTTTAATGTATCGAGACTCTCGCTGACTGCACGAGAGTCTCGTGTCTTGTCAAAATGCTCCTGTTTCGACCAGATTGGCACATTGAAATCTTCACCAATACAATTCAAGATGAAAAGCTACCATGACTTTCGTTCACGTCGATTTTAGAACCCACAACCACAACAAACTGGTGGCGTAATCCTAATCTATATGGACTACACGAATCTTCTAAATCACTCAGTATACATGTATATACCCGGCATATGCACACACACACACACACACACACACACACACACACACACACACCCTCACACACCCCCCCCACACACACACCCCCATATATATATATATCGATAGTTGTAGTCTGCAATTCGAAAGTTTGTCTATTTAAACCTGAAATGCGTTAGGTTGTTTGAAGTTCTGAACATCGCTAGGGTGTCTAGGTTGCATGAAACGTCAAGGTTCCAGGGTCAACGATCTCCGTGATGACCCAGGACCACATGCATGTACTCGTTTCCATATATTGAGAAAAATTCTTCTCGACACATTCCCTCATCAATATTCATACCATGGGCGTTTATCGACTATTAATACGTTCCCGACAAACAATAGGTTACAGGCATGATTGATTGACCCAAGAGTTGTCGCTCGTGATTAATGTCCGAATTCCGCCCGACAGGGGTCTCTTTCATCTGTATCCCCCTAATTGATCATGATATATACTTTTGAACCAATTTGTCGAGAAAATAGAATAATAAAGAAATTACCCATTCTTCACGCACGGTTTCCGTTAGGATGTATTAGGCGAAACGGTGGGTCACTTTGAGCTAAGCGGACCAACGGTTTGCAATTAATTCATACCCGTCGCCTTGCAGAAGTTGGACTGGCAGCATAATTTCCTCTTGGAAGATTGTTATTAACGAGGTTAAATATGATTGATGAGATTTTCGCTAAGATGGTCAATGTACGCTGGTCAATGTTCGCTTGCATGCATAATCGTATTATGTAGTTCAAACGATGCTCTAGGCGACGGTGTATACAGTGTATTAAATACGGGCCAAAATAGCACTCAAAATTGTACCGATAGTTCTTTTTCTAGTTCTAAATTTGTAATTTTTTCGGTGGTTCGGATGTGACAAAAAAGCCGTTGTCTATATGAAACATTCATAAATATATGTATTTAAAAATATATTTAATGATGGCTGCTATGGTGCTTGAAAAAAAGAGAGGAATGGCCATATTGATTTATTGTCGGTTTGTAACAACAATAAATCCCATTAATAAAATATTTTACAATAGATATGCTTTTGAATGTTTTATAAACATAATGGGGTTTCCCTCGTTCGTTCAGATTAGCCAAGGCAGCGAAAATGACAACTTTATAAAAAATAACGACAACATAGTCTTAACAGCAGCACATTGCCTCACCAGCAACATAGCAATTCAACAAACCCACCAGCATCATAGCAACTAAGCAGGACCACTTAACCAGGGGTGTAAACTTGATAGGTGTGAGAAAATTTAGTGTCGAATTTGCAGTCGTGACTAAGGAGTCCATATCGTTGAGTGTTTTCTAATTAATTCCTTCCATGTGCTGTCTACATAAATGTTAGGATCACGTGTGAATCGGTATTCGTTCAAGTCTCGTTTTGTCACGTCCTAGGTGCGATTTTGTCAGCCTACAATGAGGAAACGAGCACAAGGTGACAGATGCAGCAAACACAAGGTATTTGCTGTGGAGTCGATAATTACCTGCATACTATTGCACCAATGTACTAATTATGCAGTGGCATGTCCTCTGTGTTAGTTTCGAGACGGTATTATTCACCCAGAAAATTAAATAGCGGTGCAGTAAATGTGCACAGTGATATTTGCTTGGCAAAATCGGAGGAGTTCGTCGCAAAAAGCAATTTGTTGCAATTTTTCGAACGGTATACCTCAAAATAACAGTATAACTGCCACCGCGATTGCTGGGTGTGAATTGTTGTGTTTGATATATGCAATGCAATAATTAATTCTTGGTCTACATATCTTTCAATGCTTTGTAATTTGATATCAAACAGATATCAGTTGTGATTCCACTTGTAGATGTTAAGAAATTTACTAGCAAGTCGCAAACGATGTGCGCACACAATTTATACATATCTTTTATATGTGCGTGTATCAAATAATCTCCAGGCAAATATGCGAGTGCCTTATAGTAAGTTGGACCACAACGCATTCAAAGAATTATGAATTTTACTTCCTAAGCCTACTTTGCAGGCCAGATCTTTCGGTTCGTTTGCACCGCCAGACGTAGCAATCAGTCTTCCAAATTAACTTGATTAACCGCATGACACCAGCCATTTTGGTGGCCAATGCTGTGAGATTCCAAGACTGCAGTAGATGAAATCGTCCATCGGACCCACGTGTTTGTATATTTGCACTCCACTCTGTTGGTCTTGTAATTGCGTGGAGATATAAACACATTATTAGCAATCATAACATCCGAGTGCGGGCGACTTTTGCCCCCAAGGGGCGCTTGTCGATCACCGAGTTATCAGCTCGCTTGACCGCTGTCGGACACCAATCATGGTCAATATGTTGGATATATATGCCCCATTATCGGGAAGTGGTTTGCTGGCAGTGACAAGACATATCAATATAATATAGAGAGCATTACTGTAGGTCAGTCAATATCATATAGCCACACACGTGTTGGGGAATACAACTAGATAAGCACAAAGGAGATGGGCCAACAAATTGATATGTCTCAAAAAGAGACTATATATATATATATATACTGTACTAATTCCTACACTTAGCTTTTTACATGCAGCCATATTTATATTCTTACATTTATTATCTCATGATCCATATGGCTGAAAATTAAAACAAACAACTTGAATCATCCGACGGAGGGTGGAAGCTGTCGTGGAAATGCCGAACCAAACACTACTTGGGATAGCTGGGATTATACGAGTCTGCACATGACTTGACCTCGCAAAAAATAAGATCACTCCCAGGGCACTGTTTTCAAATATTAAGTACATTTATTTGTACAGGTGTCAGTACCGAGGGGGGAAATGGTGCTGGATGATGCCTGGACCCCCTACATAGCTTCCTGCTCTACCGGACCGTTGTTACTGATGTGGCAGTTGTGCATGCCATTTGGTGGAATGCCAAACTGAACAGCCTTATATCACGTGCATAAGAGTATATATACTACACAAATAAGGATGTTTCACTCCGAATGAAGCGGGCACCACAGTCTACAACAGGTGTCACTTAATATATTGGGCGACCGTGAGAAAGATACCAATTACACGTAACCGTCCAAATGTTGAGTAGCATTGAGAAGGTGGTTATTTGACATACGGGGTATTCAAATATAATCTATTTAATTGCTAGTAGATTCGTTTACTGAATTCGTTCCAAGTTAATTAATTAGTAATTAGTCTGGGATAACCCATCTTTACGATCGAAATTGCCAATCGAAAGCCGTTGGTCTGAGAGCCAAGAATTTTCCTTAGATGTTAATTTAAGCTGCTATATTTGATTGAACGGCCTGTGGTATATTTGCGGTAGATATGCGATCATTTTACATTTGGGAAATTCGATTTACTGCCTCTTTCTTAGTTATGTTTCCTTGCCAAAGCGGCCCACTGTGTGGTAAAATCCGCTCACTAAAATTATAGCAATATGACCAGATTCTGAAATCGCGACGGGAAACACAAACAACCAATTTCGCTTTTGTCTGCTATACTCAGACAAACATGAATGATGGCCGTTCTGATAATATATCACTAATATATTACTGTCACTTCAAGTTTAATTACTACATTTATGTCAAAAGCTCTGATGCTTTGCAAATGCAAATCGCATGTATCGAGTTCTTGGTATTAAAATTCAATTCCAAAGCAATAAAATGTAATCGGGTATATACCATGTATTTATCTAACCGATTCTTGATTGAGTTAAATTCAAACTCCCATTGATGTTAGCATGTCGTCACACAATGACTTCATGTCAGGGTAATCTGCCTTAATGGACGTGTGTGGATGTAATGGGACTAGTTGTCACAATGATGGGCTAGATATTCAAGTTTAATGGTCGAGTGACGATATTACGAAATTTACATCATCCAACTAAACTAGGTCGACAGGATATATAAGATTAAAATATTGATTGAGAAATTGGAAATATATATATATATATGTTTTAACAATCATTTTAACTATTATTGGGAACCAAATAGTAAGAAGTAAAAATGGGGGCACTTTTTAGGATATACCAAATTTTTTAGAAAACTGACTTTCAACACACTCCGCGACAAAATTCATTGACGTGACACAATACAAAAGTCAGTAATCGAACAATATTCTTGAATGACATGACCATTGGTGGTTAACTATTGACATTTTAACGCAAAGCAAGGGGACACATTTCATTATTACATCAAGTTTCACATTCTTCTGACAAAATCTTCGGATTCATTTTTGTGACTGACGCTGAATGTTATTTCCAGACAAATGTGAAGATGGATTTTTTCACACTACAGGTCGAGCCCCTGTCAACAACTCTCCACAGAGAGACTGATTACTCGATCGATATCTACAATGTCATCACCGAGATCCAACACAGCTGTACTCTTCGATTTGTCGTATATAACAGGAAGAAATCGGTTATATTCCGAATGCGTCTGATGATGTGATATGTCTGATTACTGGCTATATGGCGGGAGAAAGTTGGTATTTATGACCCAGACATAGGCGTCTCACATAATGTCCGTAATTATTCTCAAGAATATCATCATCATCTTGGCTGACCCTGCCTCGGTATATGGTTTATGATGTAGGGGGTCCGTCAGTTTGAGAACGGCAGTTGTATTCTGGTCGTCAGCCAATATATGCTCCACCCCAAGAATTCCCATACAAGTGGCTTGGTTGCTTGGTTGGTTTGGTGGGTGGGTTGCTTGGTTGGTTTGGTGGGTGGGTTGATAGGTTGGAATTTATATTAGTTTCAGTCGCCATGCCATGCATATACTTAACAACTTGCCAGTTTGCTTGATGAATGAAACGTTATACAGAAGATTAATATCACTGGGAATTTGGAGATTACGACATTAACTGCACCTAGAAAAAACAGATCCGGGTAAGCAACTTGTCCAGATACCCAAATCAGGTTATGACCCGTATGCATGCTCATCTGGGATAGAGGCATATTCGCCATTGCCGGGCGGAATAATGTGCTAACGTTACATCTTACTGACGGATCCACCGTGACCCATCAGGTATATCCACATGAAATACGCATTGTCAATGAGTCGCGGCCATATTGGATCAATTCAGCCATGTTCCTTGTTTTAGTGCTACATGTCAAAGTTCTGGAGTGTAGTATTCCACCTATATGGAGCTTTTGGATATTCATGAATTCCATATATGGAATGCTACTTCAGAACTTTGACCCGTAGCACTAAAACACGGATCTGGGCTTCGGGGATCCAACGTGCATGGCCGCGACTCGGTGACAAGGCGTAAATAAATAGTCTGTCAGCGAAATTAGATATACTTTTACACAGCTATATATAAGTGAAAAAGATTTCGCATTAAATTTCTGGTCAACTTTCGCCCCCAGGGTACATGTGGCAACAAGGTATCAAACTACAGAAACCAATATATTCAAAACGATTATCTCCTGCCATTATCAAATGGCTTTGGCCTGGTAACGCGTTTATTGTCGTTTTGTTGTCGCTTGTAACACGAGTAAGCAATTAGAATAGCCTAGAAAAATCACCCTAAATTGACCATCACAAGTGTCGCAGTCGCCATGAAACATGTAGTTTACGATAAGGCTTAAGGCAATATAACGAACGTACCGGTAAATCATTATTGTGACATTGTACGGGATATTTCGCCGCCGATTAAAAAAGAACTTGTCACGTGATTTTAATAGAAACTATGGGGATAACATTTGGTTATGACTTAAAAATAAGAAATAATTAAAAGCTATAACCCCTTAGCACATATATCGAATGTTTAAGAATTTTAAATGAACGCTATAATACCACGGTGCATGGCGATACTGCCAATGTATCGCATGATCCAATTGTGGGTCTTATAGCATGAACCTGGTTTAAAATACTTGAGGGTCAATTTTAATTTCTGAAATTTCATACTCGTGTTCTGACATACTGAATGATATGCCGGTAAGTACGAAATTTCTGAACTACGAAAATTTCGAAGATGATTGATAATTAAATGCACTGTGACACGTGACAAGAACAGAGACTCTCGAAGGTTCTTCTTTCAGAGGCATCGATCGATAGTTGACTTCGATGGTTAACTGAAGACTGCCCCTGTCACTGGCAAGAGTCCTTGGCATGTTCATTCCAATCCGACCTATCGCGCTGTCAGCCTAATTAAATGCCATCTCGGCGACGCTTTTAAAACACGCTTTTAGCGGTTCGTCGTAATTAAATGGATTTTAATGTAGGGAGCATATCTCCGGCGAAAATCGATGATGATTAGGGTTTCCCATGAATATACCGGAGGCAGGGTTTGTAGTGTACCCATAACCGACGCGTGCAATCTGCAATTCATGGCTGTCACCTTTAATGCCATGTTATAGAGCCATATTTATGCCATTATAATAGGATGCAATGTAGCAGACAAACCCGGGGATTTTATCATCCGATGGAAAGCGAGCAAATTTTCCGGAAAAGGGTATCTTTAACATTCTGAAGTCAAGCATAAATTAACCCTTTCCATACTGAATGGATTATCCCATGCAGTCAGTTACAATTGTCCATCGGAATGGTCTATTATTGATTGCAGGGATGTTAATGTGATAAAAGCAGACGACATATACAGGTCAAATTTAAATTAAGCACAGAATACACGTCGGTACCATGACACAAACAACATGTTCACAGTTTATTCGACCGGATAAGTTATTAATACAATGTTTTTTAAACTTTCAATTTCAAATAGTATACAATATGGAATATGTTGTATAATATGTAATCTGGAGATTCAAAAATTAAATGGGCCTATAAACAATACCAGTCTGAGATGAGAAGGCATTCACTTTGACGAAGAGGAATCTCATCGCTTAACACAGTCTTAGTAAACTTAGCGTACATTTGCTCCCAGACTCGCGCACGGTACTAGCGCGCCAAGCAATTGTACTTCGAAATTTATTTACGACTGCGCTTAACACAGCACAACTGGGGGACTATTTGAATGGGGCGTACTTTTATGCCTTACAATAATGCCCTAATTAATCGACTCCTTAACCACAGCAGCATTATGGGTAACTTTTCAGGATTTAGTCGGAAATATGGCTTGTTGCCATTCATCGGAAAGCTCTCAATTTTTCTTAACAGCATCAGTTTGCCCTAACAGCATCATAGCAATTCAGTAGGACCCACCAGCATCATAGCACATTAGTAGGACCATTTGACCCGGGGTGAATATGATTGCCACAGCTGAAGATATCCTCGAAAATATCGGGGGGGGGGACTTACTTTGTTTAGATGTTTATTTGCAAGAGCTTATACGGGGTATTGTTTGCCTTCTTGTGGTACCTACAGTAAGTCTCTAAATAATCGACTCCGTAATCACAGCAGAATTATGGGTAACTTTTCAGGATTTAGTCAGAAATATGGCAACAAGCCATATTTCCGACTAAATCTTGAAAAGTTACTCATAATTCTGCTGTGCTTAAGGAGTCGATTATTTAGGGCATTACTGTATATCATGCCATTAATCTCTTTACTGCAGTCAGAGTATGAAGACCATTCATCTCTATACTGCAGTCAGAGTATATATAGAGATTCGTGGAATGATCTATTGGCGTCCTGACATTACATCTCTGAGCTGCATATTAGCACTCGGGTTATAGTGTGCAGATACGGAAACAAGACGATATCACCTTCACAAAAGCAGGTAATGAATAATTGCCAATATATGAATTATTCAACAAATCAGTTCATTGAGACCAATTTCCAAAGAATAGACAGACACGACGCTCAAAGGCGTGCCAAGAAAATATACTGATTTACAATGGTATCATTACACTGGTTCTGGAGTATTCTGTTGTATGGACTGTATACGAGATATATCAATCAGTTTGCTGGAAATTCCTTCGGTTTCTCTATATGAGTCTATCAAGTCGGATAATTAAAGAAACCAATAAGTCATCTACACGCCGTAAAAATGATCGATTTTCTTATTCTGAGAAAGAAATCGCAGAAAACTAATCGCACAGTCTTATATAAAAGGATGGAGTTGGTCCGTTGAAAACGACGTGTAACAGCCGTGTTGTGAGATCTATGGATATTTGTTGCGCCGACAATGTCTTTGTGGGAGACGTTTTGTCACTGAAATGGATCTCATATTTCTTGTTATTTTTAAATGAAAAGTGTGTATCGATACAACCTGTTTTATATACAATATTCATATAAGGTCCTGTCAAGTGAGCCGGCATGGTGCCCATCACAGGTGTATATATTGGCAGTGTTAGAACACGAGGTCAACATATTGGAATCATGTCATGCGCACTGGTGGAGATACAGGTATAGCAAGAATCGCGAGTTTTCTTTAAAAGAGCAGTGCGGTTTTTAATTTCTCAAATTTTTCTAAATTAATTTTTATATATTGTTGAAATACTTTTGATGAATTGTCCTCGTGTCGTATAAGCGAAATGAAATGTATATGTATTTATTTTTAATTCTAAACACATCAACTTAATTAAAATCGGCACAACCATTTTGGTTTTACTAATATGAAGTAATATGATTTGTACCAGCTATGGGCCCCATGTTAATTTAAATATTTTACAGAATGGATTCTCAGTTATAAAAATATGCATATGGCCATTTGTTGAACTCATTATCTGAACCGTTCCCAAGGGAACTACTCGTCTATGAGTATTGGATGAAGTGAAGAAAGGGTTGACACATATGTAACGTGTTATTATTCATAGTTTAAATTTTTGTCTATATATTATAGAGCAATTCCATTGACCTTTAACGTGCCTACGAGGTAATAGAAACTATAACTCATAAAACACGTTTCCAGTAACTTTATACCCAAACCTTCACACCTTTGTGGAATAGAAAATTTAAGGCATGTTTAAAGTTCCCTATCCTCGATTACGCATATTGTATATCGTATTATATAACAATGAACATGCAAACCACTAGGAGCATTTAATTGACACGGCAAATCGGATTAGTTTCAACCCGTCGCGGCAAATCGCACTTTTCGTGTGATATGGAAACGACAAGAAGAATGAGTCAGAAATAATTAACTGGTGGCACTCCAAATGGCATAAAATCCGACATACGGGGACAATAGATATTATTCTAAACAGCCCAACAATAGACCGCAATGAGTATGCCTTGTTCGAGAACAATGACCAACCCAGAGTCGGTTTTGTTAGTTCACGTACCCGAAATTGTAATCCGATGCTCCTTTTCCTCTTGGGTTACTCAACAATAATGCATCACAATAGTCAGTGGATACCCCGGGTAGAACGGGTCCCTATAGGTGGGTAAATAAAGTGCTTATTGCCTTACATCATTGAACATGTATCATGCGCACTTGTCAACATAGGAGGTCCATTATATGAGGTCAGGCTTAATTTTTAAAACCATTTTGCAGTGGGTCGCATTTGGTATGCAGTGTATCTTTGAGTTAAGGTAAAAAAGATCATTGAGATTTGATATATATACCTCCCAGCGGGATAAATAGCCCACTTTTTTTTTTATTGAAAGAGCTACTATGAGCAAAAATAAGCTATAATGAATTCAGTTTTTTTCTAAATTCTTTCTATAATTGAAGAGCTTTCAATGCGTAATCGAATCTGTGCAGGGAATCCAAAATGCCGCAGCAGCTTGTCAAATGCACGTGCGCTGCTTTCGAGCGAGAGGCACAATGTCCTATTTGAATACCGATATAGCTCCGTGATTCAATGGACAAAACACGTTATTTGTTGACGTGTGTCTCTATATTATTACAATAAACTTTCACTCTGAATGCTTCAATATTTATATAATAGAATGGGATTTCTTGCAATACACCTAATGCACGACGGTTGCAAAATGGACAATAACATATTTGGGCGAAGCATTAAACATCTCACGAAGTAATATTGGTTTTTGCAAAACGATTATAAGAACCATCGTCATTAATCGGATTGTGTTTGCAATAATGCAAGCAGGTATTTTTTACCCTTCCATGACTGAAGCTTCATGAAATTATGCGAAAACCATTTGCCAACGCATTTTCTTATATAGGGAGACTCGCACATATAAGAGAATGCATTGGGCTAACAATATTTACTTTGACCTAGTAAGCCAGTGCATTCTCTTATATATGTGAAGCTCTATGTGGGAAAACTCGTATATATAAGTTAATGTACTGGCACAGTATATTTAATGCTGCACAAGCGCAGCTCCCGTCATGAAAGGGTCTAACCGTTCTTGAATGCCTGATTACTTGAAAATGGCCTTCGTGAGGAAATAACGGCAATTTTACTACTATTGCAGGACCATTTATAGGTATAGGGTTGATATTGAACTTATTTTAGAATGACCTTTCCAAAGATATATATATTATATTAATTGATCTGCTTTGCCCCTGTCATTGACCTGAATAAAATCTTTGTCAGTAGTACATTCGTTGATGTTGGACTGGAGCCACAGGGCATATAGCCATACATCGCCATTGCTGAATCAGCTAGGGCAGAAAATTAGAAAATGGATTTTCATACATAGCGCGTAGGTTTATGAAAGGGAGTGAAATTGTCTATGCATGGAGAAAACGTTATAGTTCGAGAGAACGTATTTCGATCAATACCACGGGTAGCTGCGAAATGGCAACTAGAAATGATTATTGTAATGGACAAAAGGCGATAATAAGAGCACTGTACAAGTGGCGATTTATGAACCCAATCCCAGCGCACATTATAACATTTACATGTGTGTAATTGTCGGTTCATATTATAGCGTATATTTGTTTGACGCCGCCAACAAGGACCTCAAATAAACTCAAGTGATTTAGCCAGCGATTTAATGAAAGGTAGACATAGGTTGCGTTGTTCATTTGCCAGGCGATGATGGAATGTTGCAACAGTTGATTTCGGAAAAAATATGTGCTTCTCCGCAACACTGTTATCACACATTTTAATTTAATTAACATCACCGACAACAGATTGGTTTTGTTTACTGGGGTTTATTATTAGTCGCTATGACATACCACGACGTTATCATTGTTAGGAGCAAGACCAATCACATGGAAATATCTCCACTGCACGTAGAAACCACTGCATCCAGAAAGCAAATGACAGAGTTGCCCAGATAAACGAATTAGGTACCTCCTTTTAGTGTGGATCACAAATCCGCATTTTCCACGATTAGAACCAGCTTCGGCATTGCTTGACGTATTATGTTGACTTAATGGACCATGCACCCAACCAACTGAGCAATCAGTGCTCACTATTTTAACGTAGCTGGTGGGTGCATCATAACTCGTCACTATTAGAGTACTGTCTGCAAGTACGAGGAACGTGCAGCTTAAGAGTCCGAAGCACTTACTAGGGTCTGATTCGAATGGCACATACACACCTGGGTAACATCAGTTCAAAGAATAATTCCCGACAACATCAATTAAAGGTGTGTCAGTTAAGGGTCCGAATGGAACGCTGTTCAAGGTCTAAATGTCAGATGTACTCGATTTTACAGAACATGAATCTGGGGGCACTCAACTGACCACCGCGTGTGTTCGGAGTAATACCATTTTAATTACTCTCTCAGCACCAGTGGTCTTAGAATGTCTACGCTCGTCAGAACAAAGATCAGCTAATGGAGTGCGTGCATAAAGCAAGTAACATTACTGCAATTATGTACTGACGGTAATATTACTGCACGATTCCCCCCGCATGTCCCATGCCCGCGGTGCATTAGTTTAAAGCCACGTGCCAAATGATCGTATCAAAAGGAAGACCCAAGTCGTGAAATAATAAACACTGCAACATGATACCCTGGCTATATGACATGCTAGCAGGTAGCACGGACGCGCGCTCTGGTGGGGTATAATCAACATTAAGCGTGTCAACCATTTAATGAGGGGGTGACCTCGAATTACCCCCATATAACCAGCTGCTGGGGTTTGTAGGTAATCTGGACAACAATTTACATGCTCGTGTTTCAAAAAGTCTACAATAATTCAAACCATATGACACACAGCCATTGTCATTGTGATTAAACGAGTCATCAGTAAAAAAGTTTCACGAACAGTTTCAAATTACCGCCATATCCCAGCTGCTATGGTGTGTATGTGATCTGGTCAACAATTTACATACTTCTTCAAATTTCTGTTCTATATCAAACTCTATGACACATACCGTATAGATGTAAGATTTGTCAGTGATTGAAAACAGTCACCAATAAAAGAGTAATGCGTATTAAACACCCGACGAACATTTGCGGATGCAAATCCAAGGTGATGAGACCCCCCTCCCCCCCCCCGACTGACTCGTCAATATCAAAATCATTTAGATGATTAGCTCGTCAAGGGTTTGAAGAACATCAACATTCAGAAATGGAAACAACGACTGAAATGAGTACCAATAGCCCGAAAACAGATAAATACATGTAAATTACGTCTTGTTTGTCTCCAGTGTATAATGACAGTCTCAATTAAGTACGAGGGGGTCCCATATTGTTTGCTAGGAATTAACCCTTTACCCAACAGAACGGCCCTGTGCCAATGCATTCTCTTATATATGCGAGTCGACCATAGGTCGCCTCGCATATATAAGAGAATGCATTGGCTTAACACATTAAAAATTATAATATTGTTAAAGAATGTAAGAAAAAATGGTAAAAAGTGTTAAAAAAAGATTTTTTTTAGGCCAATGCATTCTCTTATATATGCGAGGCGACCTATGGTCGACTCGCATATATAATAGAATGCATTGGCACAGGGCATAACTGTAACCATCACAATGTGGTCAATGAGCCGGTTCCAATGATATCCATATTTGTATGGTTTTATTGAGACAGACCCAAGATAATTTAGGCTGTTGCAGCTTTATTTGGCCGGTTTTGGCCGGTTTGTTGGGTAAAGGGTTAACACAGAATAATAAAAAACATCTCGAAAAATCAATCGTCAATTTGCCATGTGGTTCAACAACATATACAAATGTCCATGGTATATATTGTGGTTCATGATCCCTACCAATTATATAAACAATCATACATGTACTAAATATGGATCATCGTCCTATCAAGAATTATATGTTTTTATGACCGTGTTGTGGTATTTATTATGCATCGATGATGTAACGTGTACATGTATATACGGAATAATCACCCATCGAAACAAAATAACCTTTTATATATAAAGCTATATATAGCAGAGTTGATAATGGTATTTTCAAATTCTCATTTTTATGATATATAGGGCCCTTATGGGTTAGTAGTACACTCAAAGGTCAATGTCCGAAGATACCGGTAATTATCGTCAACTACAGTAATTCCCAAAGTAGTTGACCACTTAACCACAGCAGAATTATGGGTAATTTTTCAGGATTTAGTCGGAAATATGGCTTGTTGATATTCATCGGATAGCTCTCGGCTAGAGCTTTCCGATGAATGGCAACATGCCTTATTTCCGACTAAATCCTGAAAAATTACCCATAATTCTGCTGTGGTTAAGTGGTCAATTACTTTGGGCATTACTGTATAATCTTGCGAAACCTCTCTAATGTGTGCAATATCTCACAAGCGCAGACAAGAAACGAGAAAACCACTAGTGACAATGGTATTATTAGCTAAAAAGCAATTCAATCAAAATGAAGTCATAAATGTTATAAGCGACAGACAAAATGTATATTGCGCTTGCACATACATAGAGATATGTCATCCAAAATTCATTATCTTGTTTAGTTATCATATTGAGAACGTCGAACAAAACCGCATCCCCATGAATTATAGAGGATCTGACGCTAAAAATATGACAAATGGGAATATTTATGCATTAATATGCTTTACGAAGCCGCTACATTGTCAGCCGTTTGAAATGATGGAATATGCGACCAGTTTGTGAGGCTCGTACTGTCACGGGAGATTTCGAATTTAATACATCACTAAAAGCTACGTTAACGTCGGGATGGTGTCCGGGGACCGTGTTGGCGACTCAATCAAATCATGTCGCCGACTGCGATGATTGATCGCCGACTGTGTGTATTGGGGAACTGGTGAACTTCGGGGCACGAATGGCTATCAATGACAGGTGTATGTTTTTTTTTCAGACACTGATGGTTTTTCTTTTTCTGAATATTTCTGACAGTAATGCGATTGCGTGCATTTCTCAGAAGATTTGCGACATAAAGGAATCACGGACGTGGTGAGAATGTCTCCGTTGCATGGCGGGGGTGCCTGGTTCGGAATGTACAACTGCACACCCATGAACCTACATATTCAAGTGCGGGAAACTATGTGTTGGAAATTATTCCAATTGAGTGGCATTTCAAACAAAAATTTTACCGAAACTAGGAAACTGTTAGACTTTTTGGGATTAAAAACAGATTATTTCAAATAAATACTGGTTTCAACATAAAACTATCAAAACCCAATTTTGGTCTGAAATTTCTAATTATATAATTGCGTCAGGCATGGCATTTCCAACTGTTGAAAAGTTTGACCAAATGTGGGAGTGAGACAACCCAACCACCTGTCGCGACGTACCTGCCCTTAACGTACCTGCCCTTAACGTACCTGTCTTTTTTCATTTTCTGCATGATTATGCCAACAGTGTAACGGAAAGCGTTTCTCAGAAGAGTTGTTATAAAACGACAATTTCAGTGATAGTAGGCACACAACCAGTTACTGTAGGGACGTGGTGACAGGTGGTGTGTCAAGCCCACCCCAATTGCGGTCAAATGTTTCAGGAATTGGAAATTTCATGCCTGACACAACATTAGATGGAAACTTCATACAAAAATAAAATAAGCTGAAAATGTTCTGATTGATTGTCCAAACAGTGTTTAGTGTGTGGAAGCATGGAATTTAATAGATATATGTATATATATCGCCGGTGAAAGTTCTTATTTATTTAAGATGAAAAGTCGATATGTTCTTACTTTCGGTAAAATTTTGGGCTGAAACTGCCATCAGTTAGAGACTTTCCTATGTTAGGAGGTGTTAGTTTGGAAATTTCCAACACTTTGATCTACTAGTAGGAAAATAGCAGCGATATTATATATTTCCCGACCCTTAAAAGATTATCTACAAAAGCAGAGTATATAGCAATGACATATGGATAGATGTTCGAAGAAATACACAGATGCCTTATTAATAATAATGCACCAGTGTATTTCTATGACGAAAAAAGTGCCCTAGTTTATCTTCAAACCATTATCTCGAATGCCAACAAGTGTAACTGATCTTTTATTTGAGAATAAGTCGATTATATACATGATAACACACCAACGACTGTTGTTAACCCTTTACCCAACAGAACGGCCCTGTGCCAATGCATTCTCTTATATATGCGAGTCGACCATAGGTCGCCTCGCATATATAAGAGAATGCATTGTCTTAACACATTAAAAATTATAAAATTGTTAAAGAATGTAAGAAAAAAATGGTAAAAAATGTTAAAAAAAAGATTTTTGGGTATGACCATATCATCAATTTTAAAGTTATCTGACACTCGTTTCAAGCAAACACAATAATATTTAGAAACTCTGCTGACCATTTTTAACATTATGTCTGCATTATTTCCAATGTACCATAATTTGGCTGGCCACAAAGACCAAATTTTGTATGATTAAATTGTTTGCTGCTGGTAACTATATAGCCACAACATACTGGAAACGATGTCATCCACTGTAAATAAAGTGCCAGAAATTATGGTGTGATGAAAAATTAAATATTAAAAAAAATATTAAGACTATATGTAAAATATGTATGTGGTAAACACTAAAACTTGAAACACCACAATTAATCACGCTAATAACATACCCATTATCAAAACTGAAGACTATATTTGAAAGAGTAAATAACTACATAGTTTAAATTTTTATTACAGGTTTTATTTTGTTATTAAGATCACGAATATATGATAGCTTAATTTCATAAACGCGTCATATCATTGTATCTGGAATCGGGGTAGAGAAATGACTAAGTTGTTTCTTGAAAATTTGTGTCCCAGCCTCAAATCTGTTTGAATCACTATCGTGCATATATAGATATTATAAGCAAGTTTTTAATTATGTATGGTACTCACACTGGGTTTGAAACATTCCAAAAGACCGGAGGAAGAGTATCACCTCCAATAATATCACACAAACCAACAACTAATATCAGTAAAGGTAATCGAAAACTAGACACGAAAATCGACATCAAATTTCTTCCACAGGATCCGCAAAATCGGGTGACAACGAACATATTCCTTAGTAACCATAGTAGACACAAAAATCCAATTTCATTATTTTCACTGCGAAAAATCAGAACGTAACCAGACTATATCCATCCATTCCACATTTGATAGCGATAACGCTAAATGAACAACGCTCCGATAACGTAGCACACCTATCGCCTCTGCTTGTCAGCGACGAAGTAATACTATTGACTGTTGGATGAAATCGACATCTAAAGAGATCACGTGATACAAACACTGTACGGCAGGTCTAGCGGTATGAATGAACGAGAAACCACTTCTCTCTCCATGTGGTGTAGGCCTCTTTCACGCCCGGTTAATTCACGTAGGGGATTAACTGAATATTTTGTTATTAAGGATAAAAATAAATATGACTAACTTCAAAATACCTTCATCGTTAGAATTACGACGGTAACGTTTATTTGTCAATTGTCGTGTTATCGCTTTATCATTATTCGTGTTTGATTATTAGTTATTCCGGAAAACCGAGACCATAGCCGAATTAAATGTAATACCTTTGTAATGTTGTCCTGTTTTTGCATGCGAGTAATGCGCATTCGCAGTTTCAACAGATGGACACCAGTGATTTGATTTTCGTTATACTTAATTTGTACCGACTCACAAGTAGATAAATATGTACGTATTCTACCATTCATATGCTAGAAAGCTCTTATCGTATCAGTGGATATCTATTAACGATTTCCCTGGGAGTTAAAATAAAATAAATACTAATTATAATCTATTGATAAATATATACCCTTAAAATCGCCAAATTCCAGCTTTTAATTTGAATGTATTTTGCCGCACGCATGACGTAAATAAAATACCCCCGTAAACACGCATGCCAGTTTAAAAAAAAAAAAACCCTGCTTGATACCTGATACTATTGCAGATTGCATCTGAAGCCAGTTATTTATATCGATCACGTTACCGTTGCTAAGTTCTTGGAAATCTTATATTGGGCTGACTTAATGTGCTATGTGGGCATATTTTATGAAAATAAATAAGAATACACTCAGCTTTTATGGGAATAAATCATCAAAAAGCTATATACATATAAGAACTAATGTAGTGGGTGATGTGTGTTATAGGGCGATACGGCGCTGTGGTCGTTGGGGGAGGGGCACATTTAGTAAGACCGCTTTGTGGTTCATACAATGTGCCCATACGAACACAGCGCCGTATCCCCCAAATAACACACATATTTCTTAAATAATATACAGGCAACCAAACAACGCTTTTGATGTGTGTGTACAGGGATTTAAACATAGGCTGTACAACTAAGAATATAGTTCCACATTCTGTTCCACGACCACCAATACTGTTGTCGCGGCATAGCTTCACATGCAGCTCTAATCTCTGTCAGTTGTTCCCAAAATATCTTTGCAACTGCAGGAAAACCAAACACACTTTCCTTTGTTGCGCTGATAGTGTCTGGGGTGGAGTGATACAGAGGCATCAATCATGAATTATCAGACTATCTTCTCTGCTTACGTTCTTTTTTGCTTTATCTTTGTTTGTATTCTTACACTAATGAGGTGTTGATTCTGCCGTGAATGTCATTGCGCAATGTGCAAATACTAAGTGATAAGCTCTAGCGCGAGGAATGTACGCACATTGCTCACACGTCAGACTGATGCATGGCTTCGTCGCTCGATTTTTTTTCTCCCTTCTCGCCAGCGCGAATTCTCGTCATTACAGCGTAATTTGGTAAATTATGTGGCATTTCTAGACTGAAAGCGACATTCGCTCAAATGCACAGCCTTAAAGATGCACAATCCGATTGTTTGGATTCTGGGGTAAACAATATTTGATTCGAGTCGAGGAATCCACATATCAATGCTCAGAGTTAATAGATATCGATTTTTGAAATATATTATTTTTCATCATCGAGAATTAATAGTGGCCCAGTAAACAGTCGACTAGACGACGGTCTCGGACCAAATTGCGGATGAAGATGGATAACTCTAAAATCAAGAGGCTTTCTGTTGACAATAAGGCCAAATTTCATCGAACAACATGTTGATAATACGTTTCGGGCAATTTTAAACTATAGTTGACAGTGGTTAGCATTATCTTTTGGCAATTAATCGATTCTGATAACTGAAGCGGCATTTCTAAAAATATTGTTGTTGTTGGAATCTGATTATATGGGGACCATCGAATCGGATTGAGTACCTTTAAAGAGATAGTGCTGTTTACGGCACCGGCCTATCCTTTCAGAAGACTTCGTTCACAAGATACCAACTCAGATTTTAGAAACATTGTGGCATTTCTAGGTTACAAAGTAGATCATGTCACGAATCTCTTCTTTGGCTGACGCCCGTATATGGGCGTTATAGACAAAGTAGATATTCACGGAATTATATATATCTGTTACAAGCTACTTGGAAGGGATTGTCTTATAGAGACAGTGTGCATGGATCACAAGACGGCCTATATATACTTTCAGAAATCGGAACTAAATTCATGTCCAATTTACAATTATCAAATATGCACAAATCCGATTGACAAACTATGTGATATATCTAGGTTGCTTTTGCGACAAACTGTCTCGCTGATTTAGCTTCATGTTAGTGTGTTTAAGTGGTGTTGCTAAGACTGGGCATCGTTATTTTCGCAAATTGTCAATTTCTCAGCCATTGGCGGATTGGGGTTGATTTGTCATAATTCTTGCAGCCATATAGTCAATATATGTTCTGATATAGATACTTCAATGCTTTCCGAAGATAGTAGCAGTGTTTTCAACTCTTAATATTTGCCAAAGACTCCTAAATAACGATTTGATCAACCTAACGGTACTTTATCTTAACACCATGCATGCATCGCTTTATGCCTCACCAACTTAACATCTAAATCAGCAGGACCCAGCGGCAGCATATGGTAAATTACAGCAGAATCATCCAACATCATAGTATTAGAGCATGACCAGTTAACCAGGCTATGGTATCAACGCTATGTTGCAAGATAATAGCACATGATAAATGTCGATCGAATAAAGACACTTCCGTCATTATCGCCAACACCATATATCACCGGAGAACCGGTGCCAAGTTATATGTTCGGAAAGTATCGTCACACGAAGAGAAGCGCGCGGAAAACGAAATTGTCGTCTGCTTCCGCTGAGGTTTTTGTGTGTTTCCGGAGACTGGGAATTAATGTCATGCGTGTGGACTTTTAGAACAAAGGATAATGATGACAAATGTGAGGGAAGGGATCTTCTGATCAAGACAATGTACCGAGAGAATGGCGTGCAAATCTCTGCGGTTGTTTTTGGGGTAAAAATAATGAACATTGATGACATTATCGAGAGTTTCGCGCGAAGTGACTAAAAACAGATTGCACAAATGAATTATGCAATATGCAGAATTTTGTAACTTTGCCGCATATTGTTCTCATGGGGGATTCTCTGTTGGAGATATTGGAAGGCATGCACGTTTGATGAATTGACGCTGTGTGGAATTCATATCACTAATATTGTTTCACAGTTATTTCTAGATGAAGAAATTAACAAAAACGTGAAAATAGAATTCTGCATGACCGATGGTCGAACAATACGTCATAAAATTAGCTGCTTCTTTTCACAAACACTTTATCTTCAAGAAACCTCAAAGCGTCTTCAGTCAAATTCTGTTATTGTGCAGAACTTTGGTGGGATGTTTACTGCAGTATTAAGACCATATATAACTTGCCATATTTCCCAAACTATGTTCGCACTATACCAAACATCTATATATATATAACGTCTTGAAGCAGACTATCCCAGACACGCAGAGGAGCTAACTATATCAGGATGGTCAAGGGGACTATAAGCTATATATATTAAATATGGACCGTCTGGTGTCCCTTGTTCACAATAGTAATAGTTTCCTGTCCCTTAACCCTTTACCCAACAAACCGGCCAAAAACGGCCAAATAAAGCTACAACAGTCTAAATTATCTTGGGTCTGTCTCAATAAAACCATACACATATGGATATCATTGGAACCAGCTCATTGACCACATTGTGATGGTTACAGTTATGCCCTGTGCCAATGCATTCTCTTATATATGCGAGTCGACCATAGGTCGCCTCGCATATATAAGAGAATGCATTGGCCTAAAAAAAAACTTTTTACCATTTTTTCTTACATTCTTTAACAATTTTATAATTTTTAATGTGTTAAGCCAATGCATTCTCTTATATATGCGAGGCGACCTATGGTCGACTCGCATATATAAGAGAATGCATTGGCACAGGGCCCTTCTGTTGGGTAAAGGGTTAAATTAATTTTAGTTGCAAACATATGTGATTTTCAACTCATGCATGTCCAAATTTTGCACTCCAGGGATTCAACAATGTATGACATTGTATGACTTATATTCAATATGAGACAATTTCATTCTAATATATATCGTTTTCTAATCAATGTTGATCGACGCACAATTGATGGACTTATCATTATACATATATATATATCTCAAAACGTCAATCTTATCTTATATTCCCATATCAGATAGTTCAAAAATACAACTGTCCTATAGCAACGAGGGCCTGATAATTTAGGCACACATTTGCAATGTAATATTTGGGCGTGATGGCCATCGAAAACAAAAGGCGTCTCGGCATACTGCGACCTGGTGTCAAGATGTCAACATGTGGCTGTCATTTTACAAATGACTCATAACCCACGTTGCCTGGGATAAGCATTTACATGGGATAAGAATTCTGTACACGCATATACCCGGATGACCTAGGTCTGCATGCATGCCAAGCTGGTGCCATCCAGATTATGACACCAGCAAACTGTGACCCTTCATTAATAGACTAATTGACTTCCAACATGGACTGAACACAGGGATTTGTTCGTCCAACATACACGGATAATTAACATGCATGTTTGGTCACGGCGGGCGGGTGTCACCGAATGTCGCCATATACAAATATTGACCCGTTTCCTTATCGGACTTAGTTGTAGTAATCTTGTGGCGACATATATTTGTCCAAATCTCCAAGATCCCATTAAGTCACGTGCCGGTTATACGTGTGTTGGTGGGCGAACAATCGATTTTGAAATTTGGGACAAATCTGAACAGAAGGTGTGTGTTGATTTGTTGAAAAAATAACGTTTCAGCACTGAACATAGCTATATGGTTTCATACAATAAACTGTTTTCTTTTCCATAGATGTAAGGCCGGTAACGGTGTATCCTCAATTTACGGATTTGTTAACAACATGGTGATTACCTGGATCCACCCTTTTCACTCATGTACACATAGGTCCATGCGCGTATACGTATATAAGTTCTGCATAGTGGTTACATATAGCGTGACTAAATTGACATTGTACTTTTTATCACAATTCGCGATCTCTTCGGGTTTTATACATGTCTGTGTAAAATAGGATTTTCAAACAATTACACGTCTGAACATTAGGATAGATTTGCCTGTATTTTAATATAGGTAAAAGTCATGTTTCAAAGTACAAATTTTATTGTAACTCGATATTTCAGGAACATTTGGGTTACAAACTCTAAAATATCCACCGTATATAGCAGCCATTGGCTATATGTGAGAGTGGAATGGTGTAGATATATAAAGCAGCTGCTACAATCACCGCACATGCGTTTGTGGGAGGATTGTGGCATTTAACTCAACACCAAAGAGCTATTAAACTCCAAGTCGTGGATGGGAAGTAATGGCCCATAATTCATCGGAAGTAACAACATTGCGGTAACAAACAATGCATAGTTACCTGGGAATCGCAGCGGGAACTTCTTCAAAAATGCACAACTATTAGACAGAAATTGTATTTATGGTCCCTTTTCAACTCGTTATACAAGAATTGTTCACACTCGCATGTCATACATTGTTGAATCCCTGGAGTGCAAAACTCGTTGTCCGGCCATGTTCAATGGCCCAGGACAACAACTCAAATTCATTCAGATTCAATACAGCCATATATCTCGAGCGGCCATCTAGTTTCTTCCGTCAAGCCATTCCCAGTGCTTTATCATCAGCAAGCCTGCAAATAGTGTGTCTGTCATTTGCAGAATGAGGTCCCCAGAGTGTTTATTTAGAGATTCTATCACGCAAAGCGGGCTAACATTACCAAATTTACCCTCTAGGGGACCTCATTCTGCTTAGGCATCATCTTCTGAGAAACATCTATAGTCTCGAATTAACATTGTTTTTAGTTACTTTTTCCATTCTGAGAAGTTTCTGTATCCTCTAATTTGCAGAAGATAAAATGCATAATTGAGGTGACTAATGGGTGAACATCAACAACTTCAACTGGGGAACTTAAATATGATCTTATTACTCCCATAGCAGATGAGGCCTAATCAGAATGAGGTTCCCAGAGGGTGAATTTGGTGACGCTAGCCCGCCATGCGGAATACCGTCACTAAATTCACCCTCTGTGGACCTCATTCTGCAAATGACAGACACTTTATTTGCAGGCTTGTTTATCGCCAGCCTCTTGATTCACTCTTGATGTCCCACTGGCAGCCCCACTGGGAGGCATTGTGAGTCCCCTTCTTTGTCAAAGTGTTTAGGTTCTCATTATTGTCGAATGTCATTTTTCAGGTAATGGTTATTGTCATTCGCTTCAGTTGCCAGTCATAAGCGATATCATGTCGCCTGTTCGAATCCGTTGTTTGGGGTATTCAGACTTGAATGGGTTTCCCATAAGATCGGCGGACGTGACAGCTAAATGATACACATTACCGAAATTTATGTACTATGAACTCATTTGACTTGGGACGAATACAATCCCTCCTGCATTCAACAGTTTTAAAATGTTTGTGGTGATTTTTAATCCCCGAATGCCCCAATATTCGGCGAAATAGAACTTACACTACTGCTATATATATAGGTAACCCAAGTTCATTGTCCTAATCAAAATTTGTTTGTTACAATCCAATTCAACCACACAGATGTGACCCGCCATATCAAATCCAGTCGTAAGTCGGGATTTTTTTTTACCCTGTGCCAATGCATTCTCTTATATATGCGAGTCGACCCTAGGACGCCTCGCATATATACGAGAATGCATTGACCTAACAATTTTTTACAATTTTAATAATTTTTTCTTGTATTCTTTAACAATTTTATAATTTCACCCATACAGAGCCCCAGACAAACATGAGCAGACGACACTCTTCTATATGCTTCTATATATGTGTGGGGCTCCCTGCAGGGTAATGGATGTTTTTTATTTTATGTCCTAAAAATTGTCAGAAACATTTATTTTAAAAAAATGATCGAAAATTGTTAGGCCAATGCAGTCTCTTATATATGCGAGGCGACCTATGGTCGACTCGCATATATAAGAGAATGCATTGGCACAGGGTAAAAAAAATCCCGACTTACGACTGGATTTGATATGGCGGGTCACACATAGTGCCTCCTTTTGATAGAATTTCCGGATTCGGCTGGACATGCTCAGTTTGTTTTAAGAATGAAGAGCTTAGTCGGAATACCTGCCAATGTTCAAGCCCCAACATCAACCTAGTAACTTGTAGCTTTTGTGACATCTCGCCAATCATTACTTTCCAAAATGTTCATGATTATCATTTAAAGGGATGACATGATATAAGGTATTTTTAATTTAAGCCCTAACGCTTTACCCAACAGAACGGTCCTGTGCCAATGCATTCTCTTATATATGCGAGTCGACCATAGGTCGCCTCGCATATATAAGAGAATGCATTGGCTTAACACATTAAAAATTATAAAATTGTTAAAGAATGTAAGAAAAAATGTTAAAAGTGTTAAAAAAGATTTTTTTTAGGCCAATGCATTCTCTTATATATGCGAGGCGACCTATGGTCGACTCGCATATATAAGAGAATGCATTGGCACAAGGCATTACTGTAACTATATATCACAATGTGGTCAATGAGCCGGTTCCAATGATATCCATATTTGTATGGTTCTATTGAGACAGACCGAAGATATTTTAGGCTGTTGAAGCTTTATTTGGCCGGTTTTGGCCGGTTTGTTGGGTAAAGGGCTATTGGTGATGAGTCATCATTTAGTTGTGCACCAAAGTATTGGGAATAGACTGGACGTCTGGACCAAGTTTTATGTGTATTTTATTTCATTACATTTTTTTTGGTAATTTTCTTACATGGATTGCAACTAATACTATTTATGGGATCAAATCATTAGATACAATTATAAATTCTTAGCAAGTTCAGTTATATTCAATATACAACACAATTAAAATAACACTAATGTTTATCTGATAACCATCAATTGAAATCGTGATGAGGATTTAATGCGGATTTATCTTCCTGAATGCAGTCAATGACAACCAGCTATAGGTCTACCGATGTAAACCTGTTTTGTTCAATATTAAAATATCAATGGGATAACGCTCTTTATTGTTACAATATCAAGGAAAAACTACAAAGTAACACTCTTTAGTAATAAATACACACACTATTCTTCGTTAAAATTGGATATGTCCAAAGCCAAAGCAATTTTCTATGGTTTAATGCACCTCAATTATGTAGGCCATCGGAGGTATCTATTTTGGAAGAATCCATTTGTTGTCCCTTTTTGACACAGTTCATGAACAAAACTGTGTAGTGATGGTTCGGAAAAAGATAATCATGGGCCTAACATTGTATGGGCCTTCAATGACTCCATCTTGTGTCCTCGATGGATCTTAACTTTTTGTTTGTGATTCGAGGAATACCAATCTTGATAAACAAAGAAACTTACTCAGCAAATCAGCTATACTCAGAAGAACTCTCCAGAAATATCACAATATCATATTACGCAACCATATCACATAATAGTATGGGGGAAAACGAGAGAAGGGCATTCTAGTCACGGGATTACACGATATGGCACGTAATAAAATCAAAATCCTATTACATCAATGGAGGGTTCCCGTGCGGGAGCGAAATGGAGGCACGAGGTCGGATATTCCATCATAAATTGACGATAGGAGCCGTCGGATGAGCGAAGCCAGATGATAGCAGGGCACGACAACGGTGACATGAACCAGTAATATATGTCATGGTGATCCTGACAATTCTTTAATACGGCGTTAATGAGACCATCAGAAGCCTTGCTGAGTCTGGTGAAAATGTCTCATTATGGAGACGGAAGGATGTCGGATCATCTGGTGCTTCTTGCAAGTCAATTTTGTTGGCCGTGATTCTGCTCCCCCCCCCCTCACCCCCGCTCAAAATATGGAAGTAGATGTACCATAATAAAAGCAGTGTTCCTATGTCCGAGAAAGGCGTATCATATGTGGTAACTTATGGTCAGGTGCATCTATATATATCAAGTTCATATATGGGTGCTGTTGATCCGATATGTATATATATCAAGTCTGTTTGCTGAAAATAATCTGATTTTCCGAAGAAAAACAACATGAAAGCTCAATATATACATTTTACACTGAGGCACGACAGTGGGGCGACATGAACCAGCAACATGTATATGCAATGGTGATCAGGACACTTATTTAATATACGGTGTTAATGAGACCATCAAAAGACGATAGAAGATTGCATAAACTGGTGTTTCTTGCGTCTTATAATAAAAAATATATATGTTGTTGGCCGTGATTCTGGTTGCTCCCTTCGAGACATTTGGTCACTATATTTATACAAAAGTTTAGCCCCTTGTGCATCCATCCGAACTTACGATTTATGTGCATGCATGCATTATCATATATTTAGTGAAATAACATAATATTTGGTATGCGAGTCGTACTTGTTTATAGGGACATATATGTCAAGTTCGTTTTGATGTCATCTCTTCTAATTTTACCAATTATGGACTTGTGCATGGTCCTAATCGACTTGAACTTACAGATGCATTTGGTTTCTGGATGATAACGTATATCGTTATATAAATATCTTCTGATATCTGAATGTTAGTGGATTATAGTGGAAGCCATACTATTTTTCTATCCTGAAAATATGTGTGTTTTTTTCAAACGGGCATAAATGCACAGAAAAACAGATTTAATGATCTAAATGAAACTGTACCCATAAAGCAACACCTTCGCCGGTGGCCCCATTAAAAGACATATAGTGACTCAAGGTGAAATGTTGTTGCGTGAACATCTCAACTCATAATGAGAGGGAAGTCAGAGTAATTATACAAATTGCGTGAAAAATACAAACAACCATGCCGAAGGGATAAAAAGTTAAGTATTGTCGCTAAGCGATAATTACTGCACAGTGACAAGGTGCTTATTGCATGCGACAATTCAGGGGAGTTAATCTCGTAATCCGATTCGGACATCAAGGGGAGTAATTATGTCGTCATCATTGTGTGCCCTTGGCAACAATGGTAGGTGATTATCACCTGATGAGAGGTGTATGACGAGATGCAACTTGTTCCCCATGTTGCATCTGCTTCCGCTTGCAATGACGTCACTATTAGCACAAAAGACATGCTGATTCAAAGCAATTTAATAAATCTTCTGCCACAAGAGAACTTGCCGATTAGTTTAATTTCAGTCAGGTGGAGTATACACTTTACCAATAATTTGCATCCCTCGTTTGGCAGAAAAATCGGTTCCCAGAACGGGTAATTGGTCCAAATGTTTATTGAACGTAATCTGGACATCGCTTCTGAACCAAGACTATGGGTACTGTCAGTTTTTGACTACTATAATTATTAAGTCAAAATGTCGTTTATATGTTTTCGAAATAAGCATTATTTAAAGCTGAAATCGAATCGAAATTTAGTTCGATCCTCATATGGAAATTCCTAGAACGAAAGTTAAGGATATACGGTTCCATTTGATCCTAAAATAGTAAACATTTCTTAACGTTATTTTCAGCTTAGCATGCAAAACAAAAATGAAAATACTTGTAATCACCCTTTATGCAAGTCATGTGACACAGTAATCGCGAAAATATACAAAAACATCCACCAGTTTTATGTTGAAAACAAGAATAAAAGATCATAATCGAGAACGCACTTCATTATCTAACGCCTGTTGGCGACAAGAGCATTGACGCTCTTTATAATAGGCGAACACTGGAAAGTTTGAAATTTTGGTTGACAAAAAAAATTAAAAATATTTTAACTCCTATGGCTATGGCTATAAAATATCATAATTATTGGTTATAGTGGATCAAATCTATAATTATTTTATGGAATAAAAAACTATTATATATTGCGTTTTATTGTGTAAAATCGCACAGGACATCTTAAATAATGATCTAGTATTGTTATACATTCATCTCGAAAACTATGAAGTATCATTGCACCATTTACAATGTGTATAAACATACTCGTATAGATGTACTTCAGATGCTAAATCCGTACCCATGCATTTGTTGTTCGCGTATTTACGTTTCTGCACCCATTACCAACCCATCAGGCTAATTTCGCCGTTGGACTCACTCACTGTAACCAGATTCCAACCAGCATTACATTATTCCACATCAATGATATCAGCATACAATGAAATTAGGGAAACATTCCGTTTGTCTGTATAGTGATTCCCCGATACGAATCCGGAGTGAATGTAGTCGTGACTTATCAGGGACGTATTGGTCTCCGTTGGGGGGGGGTGTGGGTGCCAACCTTGGAATTTCAAACTGCACCCTTTGAACCAGACCGAACCAGACCGAAATTCCAATACCGAAAAATTCCACGTGCAACCCAACTGAGTTGGAATTTCCAACTGGTATCTCAATCTTTCCAACTGTTGGAAATTTCCAACCGAACGCCATAGAAGATTACAACATCGTCATTTCAGTCACAACACTTGATAGAAAGTAGTAACATATTCCACTTTTTGGTCTAGATATATCAATTCCACACACATATTGGTTGGAAACTCAAACTATAATTATATCAATTTCAACCAATTTTTTGGTCTGAAATGTCCAGCTGATGAAATTTCATATTTTGGCCAAAGTTGAGGGGGGCGATAAGCCCAACCCCTATCGCACGTCCCTGTCCCAAATAAGAATTGGAAGAAAATCAGTGGTGCCGCTTGGCGCTTCTTACTCGCGTCAATTTGTTCTAAGTTCTGCACGTTTTTCGATATAATGAGCGCGAAGAAGCGAGATTACGAGTTTGTTGAACCTCTGCAGGCGGTCAAACTGCAATAACGTGGACAAATTGTTCCGCAGCGGGGATATAAACTCATAATAATTTCTCTTATCTACAGAATGCCGTCTACACGCTGGATGAGATAGGTTCCAGAGTGGGCGCTGTTAAAGCACGAAACCTGCAGTATACTGGTGTAAATGTCTAAACCATCAGCAAAAGACATAGGTAAGCTGCCAGACAAAATGCGTTTGCGTTTGCTTAAGCTATATAACCTCAATCATGCTTACCACCAACGTATATGTGCGATTTACCATAATGTTGATATATGCACACCGCGCCATGATATAGTGTGTCTGACAATAGTCGAATGAGGTCCCCAGAGGGTGAGTTTAGTGACGCATTCCCGCACAGCGGGCTCGCTTCACAACATTCACCCCCCCCCTGGGACCTCATTTTGATTAGACCTCATCTTCTGGGAAGTATATATAGTCTCGAATGAACATTGTTTTAAATGACTTTTCCCCCTAATTTTCAAAATATAAACTGCACAATGAGGTATTGGGTGAACACCACCAAGTTCAACTGCATTTGGGTACTTCAATATGACACCAGGACTCCCATAGCAGTTGGGGCAGGGTGAATTATAAATTCCCCCTCCGGCGACCCATTCTGAAAAAGTCCGATACACTATATACATGCTTGATGCACACTCAAGTTATATATAATATAGAATGTTTGTAATAACAACAATTGCTGTGAAATAAATTCCTATGACAAAAAAGGACCAATTATCTATATTTACAGCTTACATATACTTGAACATTGAAGGTGGAGAACAATGAAGTTGGTAAAACAGGACCCACCCTATTTGCAGCAATGACGAAGCTGGTTCGATTCCCAATTGGCGGACGGTGTGGGAGCGGGTGTCTGGGCTTTCTACTTGCACTGGATGGATTTCTAAGATATATGGTACGACGGAAGAAAAAAAACGGAATGACAATAAACAATACCTATCTTTAGCCATGCGGGGAGAAGTGGAGTCTCGATTCTTATTGCTGCGTTATGCTTTTTTTGGGGTATAGTGGAGTAGACCAAATTATTTGCCCTGGGTAAATTTGACAATTTGATCTGTCGTTTTCCGCTTATATAAGCACCCAATTGTCGGCGCATGTTGAACTTATTATCTGAACATTTGCCCGCATGTTATTTGTCTCTCCGTTTGTGTCTGCTAAAAAATTATATCTGGGTATGCATGCATGGTTGTGTGCAGATCACACGCTGGCAATTGTTGCAATTCTAAATCACTGTACATGCATAGACTTACGCTAAAGATTTTACACGGTGCATGCACTTATAAATTAAAACGAGACGATCGAGCCACAGGTGTCATGAGATCTTGAAGCCCAAAATGCACGCCCAATGTCGCGTGAAAGTGAACGTGGCTATAGCTAAGCACCTTATACTTATCTCATACAAATTTCTCAATCAAAATCTATTATAAAACACAGCAGTCCATCTAAAAGTAGCCGGTTAATGTATTATAGTCTTGAATAATTCGTAGATTAGCCTGCCATTTTGTAGAGGATTAGCAAAAATGAGTCATTGGTTGAAGGGGTTCCTGCGGTTTCTGTGTATCCACCATGCGATGTGTCACAAAAGGTTGGCATTTCAATGGGACACGGCTGTGTGACGAAGAGTTGCCTGGTTTTATTGCAATAACATTGAGAATTGTGTTGGATACATAGAGATTTGCTGGGCATGTTAGATCACGAACAACTGCTAAACATTTACAGATTATTTTCATAGAATGACTTTTTTAATGAAGACTTGACAAAACGTTTTGATGACACGGATTTTATTTTTGTTGAAAGATACAATTGGCATTGTGCTTAATATAGCATAATATAGACACAACATTGGAAAAAGTAGGATCTAGCATGATATCTTTATTATTATATAATTTATGTATGTATATATACATGAAAGTATGGTGTAATATCATACTAACCAATTCTACCAAAAACAGACGAATAAATTATAATAATAAAAACATTTGCTCGTTACAAGGTACCTCCGTCACGCTTGATGGCATTTTGAAACAATGAATTTCAATCAGTAGCAACTATATTTTTAATACTTTGTTCAACGAATGAACTCTCACACGGACTATAGTTGTCCGTTCTGTATTTATATGCCTATGTATGCAGATATATGTTTGTTAAAGACGAAATGTGAAGAAGCACTCTGGAGTTCGGAATGTTAAGCTAATCAGGCTATTTGTTGATCTTTTCAGTTGAAGATCACTACAAATGAATTGTGAGAATCAAGCAACTACTCATCAGTGAGTATTCAGTATATAAAGGGTTGCAGGCGGTCATCATACCATTAAACATTGTTGTCGACAAATAGCACTTTGGTATATTGTTGCATGGTATATGAAGACACACAATTCGGCATTTTGTGTGTATATACCACCACCCTCGCATTCTTTATTCGCCAAGAACTTAATCATACGGTTACATAGTAACAAAAACAACTCCGTCAATATATAGCAACAAAAACAACTGCGCGAATTCACCCGTGACGAATGGTGGAATTCAATCCGCTTTCCTGCTTCTATCAAACAGCTGAAACCCATTATTAGTTCAAATTCTGCCACCGTCTCATTTAAAAATAATACATAAAATATATCTCTGCAATAAATCTTGCTTGAAATATTCCGAATTATCATGAGTTTGTGGAATAATTAACAGAAAGATGTCAAATCAAGCCTTTGTTTGCTGCATTATATTATTTCGAATAATATCTCAGGTATAATTATATCGATCAGTATCCATCAATACAAAATTGCTCACAACCAATGAGAAGGCAGAGATAAATATCTTGATTACTTGTCGAAGCATGTGTCCCCCGCCAAATTGGCCAACGCCTGACCATTTACGGTAACGATGACAAGAGAGATAATGGGGGCGTTATTGTTGAGATAAGCGAGCATCGGAGTCTTCGGATAATTAAATCAATATAGAGAAACATCACTGATTAGTCATGTCCACTAATTAAGAATAGCTATGTGTCTATATGTGGAAGTTACTCTAGATAAAAATTTCCGTGAAATCACTTTTCACTTGTTCGTTCGCGTGTTGCTATGGAACCACACAACATCCGTATATACATATCACTTATGTTTTACAGGACGAAGAATTCTATTCACTTAGATATGTAATATCTCATATCTTTCCTGTTCTTCCTGTATATATATTGATCGAGAAATATAAAATAACATTTTGAGTAAGAAATATCACTTAGCAAGAACTTCTGTAACAAGGAAATCATTTAGTTTAAATGTTTTTCCCCGCAAAAGGGACAGTATTTTCCACTTTTTAGAACAATACGACATTTTATGATTGTAAATCTATAATTTAAATCACTTTTAACTAAAATATGTGTTACATATATACTACTGCGAGTTTTAAGAATAATAATGCAAACAATGTCTTCAAAACGACTTTCATATGGTTTTGTTGCAGTTGATGTGTGAAGTGTTGCATGGAAAAGATAGAGCGGTATGAGGCAAGTTACTACTCCTTGTTCGATATTTTTCATCAGTTCCCCGTAAAAAACAAAAAGCAAAACAAACGAACAAAAACAAAACCCTACTGTTCAACACCATCTTATTTCGGCGCCAAAAACTCACATTGTATCAACGGATATGAGACCATCTGCATTAGATATCACTGATACAGTTGAGGTGTAATCGAATCTGCGTTCTAGAGGGCGGACCATTACGATTGAACCAGACGGTTTGAATATCGGACACACGGGCACGTTTATACGACATTTTTGTAGGTTGAAATAGACATCTCTAAACAAAAAAGAAATTGAACAAAGGGGGGCGGGGGGAAGTAAATAATAAAAACAAGACACACGAAGGATCAAAGCAGAAAAAATAAACAAAAATAAACAAAACGACAAAAATGACACGCACATAACAACTTTAAATGCACGGGCGGTGTTCGTTGCAGACATATTCATATTTGTTCAAATCGCCATCAACAGAAAGAATATTAAAATATATATAGTTTTGTTCATATGCCAAACATAATCAGCGCGTAAATAGTATATTGCCGTCAAGACGTACGATAGTGTACGTAACAAAGAGCCTGCTCGTGTTACAGAAGTTTTGTTTTGTTTACATAACACAGCGCAATTCTATTGGTTAATCACACACAAATGATATAAACGCTCTTTATTATTCCCATAACAGGAAAACAGTAACAAATAACGCTCTTTGTGTTTACCATATCCGGATCTAAACAAAAGCCAGGTTTTGTAACGTTTTTTGCTTTTGTTTACATAACAAAGGAAAAACATTTGACAATAACATACTGTTTATGCCATATTTCTGATTGGTATAAGAACAAGGTCTGTCTATATTTTACTTTTATTTCTGTTCATGGCGGTTTTTGACGGAGGTGAATATTTTAACAGCATACCCACCGTCAACACCGCCCGTATCTTTAATAAAACAAAAACAAACAAAGCGGACCAACAAAAATCCAGCCACGAACAAGACGTCATTCTTGTCTCTCGAGATGCTGGTAAACCATCGAATCGCCGAATCGAACTCATTGCAAGACGACAGCGCCAGAAAACCCACATTTGAAATCAGTGAGCCACCACTGTGGACGCCTGGCTGACATTTCGCCCAGAGGAATCATTTCTCTCACTGTCAGAGATCCCATTTTTTCCGCGCGGACATGTATCATCCGATTGGAGACCATCTGCTTGCGAGATTCGCGGTACCGATAAGTCATTCCCAAATGATTTTATTTTCAATCAAGTAAATTATTAAAACCACTCGGAAATTAATAGAAGCCATGAAAAACTGTTTATTGACGCGACTCGAAGTGTTTAATTCACCTCGAACTGTTAATGGACAGATTGTTTAAAAGATTGACTTAAAATTGATATATTCCCTGATATTTCTGTTGTTTTGTTCCATTTTTGCTTTCCATTCCGGACTGCATTTTGGACCAAAAGTTATACTGTATAGAATTGCGCTATATCACCACTGGTCAAGCGGTCCTGCTGAGGTTCATGGTGCTGTTAGGACAAACTGATGCTGTTAAGAAAACATACCGTTAATTTTTCTAAAGTTGTCATTTTTGGCGGTGTTTCGATAATCTCAACATATCCAAGAAAAGCCATTATGTGTATCAAACATTCAAAAACATAAATATTGCGAAATATTTAAAAACAGGTTGTATTAAGTTGTTGCAAATCGGCTAGAATCAAGACGGCTATTCATGTCGTTTTGCAAACAACAGCGCAGCCATTATTAATTTGTTTTCAAAAAATAAATATGTTCTTGAATGTTTTATACAGACACTGGCTTTTTCTGAAATCGCAGGGATTAGCCATATGCAAACACTGCGAAAATGATATATTTAGAACAATTAACGGTACTTTTTCGTAACGGCATCAGTTTGCCATACCAGCATCATATTATTTCAGCAGGATCCATCAGCATCACAGCCCCTTAGCAGGACTACTTGACCAGGGGTGTATATATATATATATACTCTGTTCGTGTTCTTAATTCGGGGTTATAGATATACGAATAATCAATCATGTGTATAGTAGTAACTTATTTAGTGTACCACAAATATATAATTAGTCGGTACAAAGTATAATGAATTATAAATGTGAGGTGACAACAGGGGGATTGGAGTACAAGTTCAAGTTATGCAACTTATTAATTATCCTCTCCCGTGTTAATTTTCTCTCATGAACATATAGTAAAGAGACGGTATTGCAGATCAGAAAAGAATATAAAGTATGAATGGTTAAAGTTATATGTGACCCGCCATATCAAATCCAATCGTAAGTCGGGATTTTTTTACCCTGTGCCAATGCATTCTCTTATATATGCGAGTCGACCATAGGTCGCCTCGCATATATAAGAGAATGCATTGGCCTAACAATTTTTTATCATTGTTTTAAAATAAATGTTTCTTACAATTTTTAGGACATAAAATAAAAAAAACATCCATTACCCTACAGGGAGCCCCACACATATATAGAAGCATATAGAAGAGTGTCGTCTGCTCATGTTTGTCTGGGGCTCTGTATGGGTGAAATTATAAAATTGTTAAAGAATAGAAGAAAACATTATTAATATTGTAAAAAATTGTTAGGCCAATGCATTCTCTTATATATGCGAGGCGACCTATGGTCGACTCGCATATATAAGAGAATGCATTGGCACAGGGTAAAAAAATCCGGACTTACTACTGGATTTGATATGGCGGTTCACATATTCATGATTACAGACATCCAGTTTCATAACTTGAGCGACCCAGAGGGCCACCATGGGGAACTGGCCCGACTTTTATGCTTTCCTGTGTGTGAGCCCCTGTGGATAAGCTACGATTTTGGATGGTTTATGGAGGTAAATAATCGTTTCAGCCGCTATGGTATATCAAGACGGTGTGTCCGAATGATAATTGGGATAATTTCAAACAGAAACTGTCAAAATGTAAAGCATATCATTCGCATCTTTGACATTCCAGCTCTGGTTTGGCGACATCTCATCGCAGGATCGATCTGCGGCTTTGATACCCGACATTATGGTGGGTACCCATACATAGACGTCTATGTAGTATTTTTGCGAACCGCTCTGCATGCTAGATATGTATTTTTATATTGATACACGCATTATCCGCCATCTATATATGACTGATAATTATGTTTCAAATGAACTACCTAACGTCAAAAAGTGTCTACTATTTATATAAATGAGTCGGTATTTCTATTAAATTTATCGGGGTGAGAGCAAGCTATGGTCGCTATCCCATTGAGGGAACATTCCGCTTTGCGAAATTATGTTTTGAATAGTGCATGGATATCACCATTTAACTGGGAGATATATAGCTTCATCCGAGGGAAGATATGTTCATTTATCAAAACCGCAATTCTCCGGTTTGGTGATACCCTCGGGTTTGGCGATACCACGTACACGGGGGTGTTACAGCATCTCGACAAGCCTGCAAATAGTGTGTCTGTCATTTGCGGAATGAGGTCCACATGGGGTGAATTTTCTACGCTATCCCATACGGCGGGCTAGCCTCATCAAATTCACCCTCTGGGAACACCATTCTGCTTAGGCATAAACTGATATGGGTAGCCTAGGATCATATTGAAGTTCCCCATGCAGTTAAAGTTAGTGATGTTCGCCAATTAGTCACATCTTATGCAATTTATCTTCTGCAAATTAGGGGATACAATGTAAATTTGAAATATATAGATACTAGCCAGCAGATGAGGCCTAAGCAGATGGAGGTCCTCAGGGGGTGAATGTGGTTATGCTATCCCGCACGTCGAGCTGGCATCACCATATCCACCCTCTGGGAACCTTATTCTGTTTATTCATCAACTGATATGGGTGACATTTGATCAGATTGGAGTTGGTGATGTTCGCCAATTAATCACCTCGATTATGCATTTTATCTTCTGCAAAGCAGATGAGGTCCATATAGGGTGAATTTGGTGATGCTAGCTCGCTGTGCGGGATATCATCACTAAATTTCCCCTCTGGGGACCTCATTCTCAATAATGGGTTGATTGAGAGGAATGTGAGAATTTTTTTCTAATCGGACTTTAAAATATCATGCCCACACACTCATGCAACAAAGACCTGAATGCGCAATTGATTCTTCTTCAAATCATATCTCGATAATTATTAACAACATTACGTGGTCGCGTGACGACTTCTCTGATCTCGCGTGAGATAACGTGATGTACGCGAGTTCATATTTCCTTTTTCCTTTGCGATTTTTACGACGTTTCGTGTCGAGCTCAATCTCAACACAATCGATTGACGGGCGTAAAAGGCAACATGCAGTTATATCATTATCTGATCTCATGCGCTTCTACGCATTCCCGCAACTCAACTCCTCAAGGTCATAGCGGCCTAGTTACAGATGGTTATATGCACGTTGAAATGTTTGTACAATTCCAGACTCTATACCCATATACATGTTGCAAGTGTAATTAGAAGCAACAACAGCAACAGCAGCAGAAACACAACAACAACAACAACAATACAAAATGCAAAAATAATTATACCGGAAGAGTACTTTGTGCGTATACGCAACAAAATCTTGCCCACGTTTAAATCCTCACAAGACAACGACTTTCTTTTCTCCCACAAACATTTCACTAACTTTAAACGTTGATAGTTTTCAAATAAAATAATTAAAATGTAGAATGAACATTGCTTGGTCATTTCCAACGTGAAAAGTGCTGATAAGAAATGTTTAGTTTAACTTTAAACGCTATTTCGTTTGAGAGACTGCACCGGCATGGATATAACGGGACATGTATATAGTGATTGCCATGCTCCTATGTCACACACATAATATATATGAATGGTTCGGCATTTATAGGTAATGTAATATTAGATCTATTGTTTAAAAACACAGAGTCCAGAGTTAACGTGATATTGTATGGCGCCTTTGTTACATTTGTAAAATAAAAGCAAGCGTTCGTCTCGACGGCAGTCTCATTGGTATACCTTATACGAATTCCAATCTCAAATGGCCAACGCTCTGGGATTCAGTTTCCGAGTTAACAACCTCTGCTGTATGGTGTACTCATTCATTGGTATTCAAACAGTGTCTCATTTGCATATACCGCAGATGGCACCAGCCAAGTCGACCCTCAATTTCCCTTTTTTTGCGAAGCCGTATCATGGAGAATTTTTATTAAATTAAGACCTCTGTGAGCTCTGAAAATGACTCACGCATTATTGAACAATAACCTTCGAAAATCTAAACGTCCTCAGAGATATGAAAGATGTTAATCATGAGAATTTGTCGAGAGCAAACCAAATTAAGTTTGGCTAAATGCGCCGAAACAAGCGACCCGGGACCGAATGCAGCGACCAACGAGAGCCAACTGACAGGCACTTCTCAAAAGGAAGGAATTATAGGTAATTTAGTGTGATCATCCTGCATTTTTTCCATATGATACCATGATTAGCAATACAATCCACTATTACATAGTACTGGATGAAAGGTCACTTGTCATGGTGTTGTCCTCATTTTACACATAGCACTATGCCGATTAAAAGGACAACCAACAGCTCTCTGTTATTTCTCAAGAGTGACGGAAGTGAATGGTCGGAAGTTGAAATGGGCGATTTGCCTTTATGCCACATTGGCAGCCGATGTTGATATAGACACACGCAGGAGTAATGTTGAACAACTATAATATTGTGACCCGTGCATGGAAACCTGATCGAATAAAATCGCCCATGTTTGAACTGGATAGTACTGCATCGATTATGCTTCCAGTTCAACTCGGTTCAACTTCAAAATAGTAGTTACTTTATTGCCATTGGTTTCGTTTTGTATGGATTGTTATTTCACTTTTTGTGTAACATACAAGCTGAACATCTTTACACAGGAACCCGATGGGTTTTCTTTATCTGCCGTCTGCTTGTGTGATCAGATCATCCTTAAAATGGATCTGGAACATCCATGCAAAAGACAATAGAACATTCCAGTGCACATATTTAACTGGATGGACTCTTTCATTTGGTAACCAAAGAATACACAATTGTGTAGTATAGTTTGAAGAGAAGAAAGGCCTTGGAAGTGGGTTCATGTGAAATAACACAACAGTCTGTTAAACTATCATCAACAAGTACACGAAAAAAAGATTGACTTTGTTCTTATTTTAACGTTTAAAGGGATACTGTACCAAAATATTGTTGTTGGTTTCTATAGTCCCTGAGCTGTAGAATAGGGTAACCAGATTTCCATTATTTGAAAGTCTGTTGAGTACGAAGTAATGTTACGGATGGCAGATTAGCCGGAATGCGAAAATACTAATTGTCGTTGTCGAGTAATTTTTGGACAGTTTTCAAGCAAATGTATCAACTAAATGTTATATGATATGTATACTAGTCCCATATACTAATTAAGTCATTGTATAGTCACTAGTCAGTGAGTGGCTTGAGTTTATGCCCAGTATCAACATAATATTTTACACGAACATGTGTGCCACGTTTTGCCCAATCCACTATCCGTGAATTATTTTGATTACGTCTTGTATACGTAAATTCGTAATTTAATTTATGACTCCAGCCACAAATTCAATTATATCAAATTATTAACTTTGATTTTAAGATAACCTATTAAACTGAACGTTTAAAGAATATATCTTCGACTCAAATTACTTAGTTTTCTATATATTATCGATATTAGATCGTTGTTATCACCTGGAATTGATTGAAAATGGCGTACAGTACCCCTTTAATACCTATCCAATAACGATATTTCGGACCAAGCCTTAAATGAAATAGTGTGTCTGTCAGAGGGTGAATTTAGTGATGCTACCCCGCATAGCGGTCTAGCATATATACGTCCTCAAATCCTTGTATAATTATCAGTTCGTGAAAATGGCCTCTGGTCCATGTGATGTTGCTTTAGTAAACGGCAAGTCTAGGTCAACTTTATATATATAGTAACCTTTGAAAATTTTAAAGAGTAACCAGTCTGATTTCGAGTCTAATGCGACTTGTCAAACCATGGTTTGTCATTCGGTCTGGTAGTTGCTATGGTTGTGGTTTTTCTATTGTCATGTGTACAATAGTTTCAACTGAGGCATCTTTAATGAGTATTATACGTTGATTCAATCGACTGACTATAAAATACAAGAAGCGATTCATTTAATGAACATAACGACAAAGAAATAAATTCAGTAACCAAAGGGTTAACAGAAACGAACATTACACTTTAAATTAACCACAAAAAGGGACTGTCTCTGTTTCGGTCCACCATTCACTAGATGACAATCTATGTGCATTATCCAGAAAGAAGTGCAATGAGTGAGTCAGATGGGAAGTTTAGGTATCATGAGGCATGTCGAATCACAAACGCATCAAAAAGAAGGTGACTGTGCGAAGGTGAGACACATTTTAGATATTGCACATTATTCATCAGGTTGGGCTCATGAAGCGTTTGATGGAAACTGAGGCGTGTATGCGCGATCGCCACGGCAAATTACCCTGGAATGCGATAGTGATCTTTTGAACTGTTCAGTTATAATGCATCTTAGTCCATGAATGATTTGCCATGTAAAAAGTGTAGATATGGTATGTGATATATCTGGATGTTATGTTACAATATAGGACAGCATACTAAGTGCTCTGGTTGTTACTAGAAACGTTTAAGAAGGCGCCTCATTCGTGAATTAAAAAACAATCTTAATATCAAACTATCAATTTGAAGGGGAAAATTATTATCCTCTATAACCGAGCTATGCCATAGTACTATATATAGAGGATCTAAAACGAGTACCCAGTTTATAGCGGAATTTACAAGACGAGTCCGGGGGGGGGGGTGCTCTGGAAAAAAATTGCACATATAGGGCCCAAACAGTTTTTTTCCGACCCCGAGGGACCCACCACCCCATTTGTGCAAAAAAAATATTTGTTTACTCCCAAATTTTGGGGACCCACCCCCCTTTCTCATGTTTTTATCAAAATTTCAGAGTTTTTTATGCCGTTCTTCAATAACTGTGTTAACTGCCTTTCAATCCCATTCCACTATCCTTTTTTGGTGCAAACTCTTGCTGTGTACCATTAAGACTCAAGCAATAACATGATTAATTGGTAAACACAGATAAGAAAAACGAAAAATAAACTGTATTTCCAGGTGTTTCCTGGTGCTTTCAGTATCTAAAAACAACAATAAAGCATTGTGTAGGTACACTATATGTCACAAATCGACCTAGACCCCATTATAGCCTTAATATATCGAGTGTGTATTAGAACTACAAATCCCAACATAACACCCCATATGACTGCAGCATTAACATCTGATAGATAGTTCAGTTCAGTTAAACATTTTCATGAAACCTGGACAATATTTTTCTCTGCAAAACGACATATTTTACAAATTAAAAATTCTGACTTTCCAACTGTTGAATATTTTTACCAATATTGTGACAAAGGAATATAATTTGAGAAAGTCATTTTTGTAATTTTTTATATTTAAACAAAACATATTTATTTTTTTACTTTGGTTCACAACGTTTTTTATTATTGCGAAATTGAAATGATAGCAATAGTATGAACTTTTCTCGAATGACTGCCTTTTCCTTTTATTTCACACCATACATTAACGATATACTCAGGAGAATACGAACATCATAAAACCCATTCTGACTGACATGACATTTTAGTTCATAGATTCAAGTAAAATATCACCTATCACGATTATGTCAAAGTCGAGACATTTAAATTTCAATTCGGCCATTCATAATTTATTAGTAATTTATTAATCACTCTAATGATGATTAATGGGGCATATTTGTGGGTATGGTTCATGTATAGGATTATGTGAGAACGTATAAAACACTAACTCTATCTTTTTCCCAATATGGATGTCACCATAATGTCAAGCAATCTGATGGTGTTTGGACAAATTGTCTATCAAACTAATGTAACACATCAATAATGCATGTTCTACTATATGAGAAAGAATATCTGTATCGCTCACAGCAACATAAAGTGTGAAAACGTATAATACAGGTGCAGATTTTTCATCAACTGGTGTGGTCGTGGAAGAGTTGAACCCGGAAGAAATTGGATACAAACTGATTTCGGTGTCATTCGACGCGGAAAAACACCAGAAACAACGTATTCAAAATCCGCTAATGTGAAAATCAGGATCCAAGATGGCGTCCAAACTAGTTGTTGGAATCGGTGCGGTGGTTGCTCAAATTAAAGCCAAATTCGTAATACATTGAAATATACACAAAGAATGCTTAGTCGTAAACCATATGTCTGCTCCAAAATCTGGACCGGATATATGTATCTGTGCCCGGAGAAAGTAACATGAATGTTGTTCTATACCCCATCCATTAGAATGACAACAACAACAACAACATTTTATATAATTCAATGTGCAAACGCCTTGAAGATAGTCTATACCCGGAGATAGAAAGAGAAAATGACATGAATGTTCAGGCGAGCCTCAATTGATGAACAGATCAGGTTCAATCTCATTTTTCTGAGTTGATGGATGAACAACAACTTGAATTTTTTTTATATATTACTTCATCTAATAACCTGAGGTTTTTGATCAATGTCATTGGAATGCTCGAATTATATTCCAATATAAGTTGATAAACGAAGTCAGTTTTGGAGCAAGACGTCGACAGTTTAGTCACGAACGTGATGCTATGACGTCATATTTCGCGCCATATAAAGCATGGAATTAGAAAAGCTGGCTACGAATGTGATCGCCGGTGAAAAAGCTGGCTACATTTGTGATCCATTTAAAAAGCTGGCTACGAATGTGACCGGAGCCTTGTGACAATGACCCCATCGGCCTAACTATGTCCCTAAGTGACACCCAAATTGTCGCCACTTTCACGCACGCCCCATATCTTAGAGAGTTCCGTTAAACCCCATTGTGATATCATATCTCGATGCGACTGCACGAATTAGTTCACGGACAATTATATTCCGCGCAATTACTCAGAATTCCAGATTTGATTCAGACATTCCTCAATTAATGTGTACTCTGCAATGATTCCTATACTAACTGAGGCTAATATAAAGCAGTTATGTAATACCAGAAATAGCACCAGAACACACGGAATATCAACTATATAGATACACTATTAGAAGCAGATTTTTAAATGTGTACCAATCTTTCAATGTTCATTGAATTGCATCTTCCGTGCATGGCTACTTTCTATAAATGAATTAACCTGCTCAGAATGCATTGGAATGGTCTATTAATCATCTGGAGGGGTTTTCAGTCAAGAGTTAACACACAACAGATAATATAAATACAGAAGGAGTATTTTGTATAGAAATGGGTAAGTTGAAGACATTGTTTTTTCTCATTTTAGGTCGACAACACTGGTATATAAGATGAAGTTTCTGGCAAACATGGGTAAGTTGAAGACATTGTTTTTTCTCATTTTAGGTCGACAACACTGGTATATAAGATGAAGTTTCTGGCAAACATGGGTAAGTTGAAGACATTGTTTTTTCTCATTTTAGGTCGACAACACTGGTATATAAGATGAAGTTTCTGGCAAACATGGGTAAGTTGAAGACATTGTTTTTTCTCATTTTAGGTCGACAACACTGGTATATAAGATGAAGTTTCTGGCAAACATGGGTAAGTTGAAGACATTGGTTTTTCTCATTTTAGGTCGACAACACTGGTATATAAGATGAAGTTTCTGGCAAACATGGGTAAGTTGAAGACATTGTTTTTTCTCATTTTAGGTCGACAACACTGGTATATAAGATGAAGTTTCTGGTAAACATGGGTAAGTTGAAGACATTGTTTTTTCTCATTTTAGGTCGACAACACTGGTATATAAGATGAAGTTTCTGGTAAACATGGGTAAGTTGAAGACATTGTTTTTTCTCATTTTAGGTCGACAACACTGGTATATAAGATGAAGTTTCTGGCAAACATGGGTAAGTTGAAGACATTGTTTTTTCTCATTTTAGGTCGACAACACTGGTATATAAGATGAAGTTTCTGGCAAACATGGGTAAGTTGAAGACATTGGTTTTTCTCATTTTAGGTCGACAACACTGGCATATATAAGATGAAGTTTCTGGCAAACATTTCTTAACCCTTTCTTTACTAAATGCAAATTTGGCGAGTAGATCCCTTAGGAAATGTTCAGATAGTAAGTTCAAGAAACGACCACAGGCCATTATTTGAATTTAAATATGAACATTTACCTCGAAATAATATGAATTCTGCACTTGTATTATCTGTTTGTCAGTCTGCAGTCTGCTTATATTACACGAATGTCAATCCAAATGAATAATAGACCATTCCAATGTATACATTTATAGCTGAATTGGATAAACCATTGAGTAAAGTTGTGTTTCTTGTTTGCGTATTGTTTTGTTCTGTATAACACAAGGTAAAGAACACCACCACCAGCATTAACCCGGCCTTCCATGTCTGGAACTTCCTGAAATTTTGCGAAAACCCTGTCCCCGCATTATCTTATATATGCGAGTCTCTCATATAATATAATACATTGGCCTAACAATATTTACATTGACCTTATACCAGTCAGTGCATTCTCTTATATATGCGAGGCTATATATGGTGCACATGGACTCGCATATATAATACAATGCACTGGCATATGATCTTTAATGATGCACCAGTGCAGCTCCCATCAAGAAACTACCGCCATGAAAGGGTTTTTATATAGATATGATCACAATCGAATATTATTTATATTATAACAGAGATATGATACAATGTTACCACATAAGCACAGTACCGAACGCATGAGACATATTAGTTGCGGGGAAGATCGGTTTCGACGCAAATGCGTAATATTCCCACTCAGTGTCTCATCGTCAATCGGTGAATGTTGTGCCAACAGTCATTCTAAGCTGTCTCGAGACCTCCTCAACGGACACCATCATCATTTTAAAAATCATTCTCAGCCCAAGGGTCCATATTCTGGCACCATGATACATATTGCTCGTGAAACAACATCGTTTCCTCGTTATCTTATAGACTTGTCTGAGCTCAGTGGGATGTTGTAATAATGATTCTTATGAGTGAATGTCACGCACTTACGAACTATAAACTCCCTGTGTATCTGTCTGGAGGCGTTGTGATTGTGTTGCGAAGGTGTAAATGTTATCACTCCTGTTGTTAGGGAATGTTGACGTGCAGCTTCAAAGCACATGCGAACGATGCTATGCAGATAGCATTTGAGGTCGATATTGAATATTTATTTCAGAACCACCCGAATGTACGTGCTGTACATAGTAGTCCAGTCACCATGGGAGCAAGCTGGAACCAGATGTGCATGCGCTTTTTGTTGCTTCCGATACACATAGGTGTCCCAATTGCTGACAGAGGAAGACTCTGTATGGTCCGATAGATAGGCTAGGTTTCACACTGTAACGTCATGACTGTTATGTCAATGTATAATATGTCTGGTATGAATGACAATCGAAACTTCCCATCTTGCCTGATATGAACTTCTTCAATAAATGCGGTTGAAGAATAAGAATAGGGATATTCTTATGCAACACATACTCAGGAACCTAACACCAAATGCCATTAAAACATAAACTATATCACTCCTTCATTTGTATTCAACAAAGCATCGTGTCGAGATGGACACTGGGAGAATCAGGGACGTGGGGAGGTTCGAAGGGTGTTGTCTTACCCCCAACTTTGGTCAAAATTTGAAACAGTTGGAAAGTTTAGATGGAAATTTTCTAACCTCCTGGGGGTGTCAGATTGAAAATTTCTAACCCAAGGGGGTGCCATGGACTGTTGTGGTTCAAAGGAGGTGCAGTTGAAAATATCAAGGTGTATCCATCTCGAACGATGACCCTTTAGCCACGTTCCTGTGAAGAATACTAACTGACTTTAGTCGATTAGGCATGCATTGACATTTTTCAAAATTGTATCGATCTCGGCCCATGGTTTGAGTGAAACCCACGACTGCATGTCTACTTTAGCCCAGAATAGTATGGTTATCATCGTGATATATCACAGTCGACCGGTAACATGAGCATCCGTAAGGATCAACGGACTTCACTTAACCTGACCATAACCACATTTTTACCATGGGAATAGGCAACTTGAAATTATTTACGACAAAATATGTATTTTAGAAGGATTTTTTTTGTTCAATCACTTCCCATATCACAAAATTTATTGGCTGAATGGATAATAATGTTAATGGAATAGAACAGCAAATTTGATAATTATTTGGAAAATTTAGTCCGAGCATGCGCATGCTTACACTAAATCAGGAAACAAGAAATATTTCAGTCACATTTTCAAGGTAAATTTCTAGTTTTTTTTTATTATACAGTTGCCGCCTACAATGTTTTATCTGCAGGTTTTTATACAGTTGGGCCAACTTCTGTGCTATTAATTGTAAATTTGCGATATACATAATTTTTCCCCCCAGCTAAGATCCACTGACCCTTAAAACGAAAACGTCAATAACCCATACACGTACAGGCAAAGGGATCACCGATATAATTCTTAATTGGGCTTTAAATGTCCCCAAATGATTTCCGGCCCACAGGTACCACACACGCATGTCATCTGTTGAAGAAGGTTGACGGGAAGCTTTGAATTCCGACAGTTCATCATTGCTCTAAACGACGGAGATTTGTAGCGTTTATCTGTCATGTGCGTGCTCAGAATGAGAGTTGTATGATTATATCCCGCCGTATTTTCGAATATTGATCCTCCCATTGAGAAAGACAATGATACGCAAACAAACACGGGGTGTCCAATGGTTCAAAAGTTCGGTTAGGATCGCCATCAAATGGGATCGTGTAATGATATACATCTCATTTGCGTTCTTATTGACCGATAAGGTAGTCGCGCCCGGCGATTCGGCACATGGGTGCAAGAGCAGGGGGTATATGAGGCAGCCGCGACCCTCTTGCCCACCACAGACGGGGGCCCGTCACGGGGGGGGGGGGGGCACTGGAAACATACAGTTCCCCCGTCTGCAGTTGTGCTCAATTGAATGGCCAGAAGTACCTGTTATATATCAACAGATGTTGAACTGTTACACATCTTGGGAGCCTAGTTTATCCATAATGGTAGCTAAATTTTAGTACATGTATAATAAATTGGAAAATATATATATTTTTTTTCACGCTATACGCCAATTTCAACAGATTCAGTTTTCAACCACAAGTATAAGTAAAAAATAAATCAGCCATAGACTTTAATGACACGTACACTCTATATCAAAATGGGCGGAGCCACTGGTTTGAGGTGATATGTTTGTTCATTCATACATGATCTCTCACACGTGCAAGGGGTGCGGGTGCAGTAGGACTAGAGGTGGGAGCTCCAACCTTATTACATGTAACTTGGCTCGAGAATGCGCAAAAAAACATTATCCATTTCCAAAAAGCGGGAAAAAAAACAACAAAACAACTGGCCCTTGAAGGCTTATAAATGTCTTGCATTTTCGTATATAATCATACAGGTAAAGCGTACAGCGTTGTCCGAAACCACAGGACATATCTACACAACCTTTACTATACTGACTTATACGTGTGCACGAAGAATAGACTCCAGCTATGCCTCAAAATAGTTTCTGGTTCTCGTAGAAATGTAATAACGGTATGCGATCTTACACGAACCACAATGTACTCTGCGTCCAAATGCGCAAAAGTAGGCGCACATGTCCGCTATTACAAACAAATTGCTCTCGTTCCTTGAATAAATGATTTCCCAATAGACTGTGAGACTATATTATAGTATCAATGCCGACTATATTTACTACATACATCAATTTACCGATTCTAGATGGGCAACGTGATAATGTCGGGAACACCTCAACAACTCGCCTAATTTCGTTAGTATTGATTCAACTCTAAATCCGGCGTCGGGGTGCATATTTTATCCGGCCAATCTGCGGCATCCAGTCAGATAGTTTATAGTGGGCCTACAATGTGGATCAGCATGTGGATCGTATCCGCTGTGGATATCCCGTGAACGGTTCGCACCTATTCGATGTGATAGATCAGATAGTGTCACTCCATTCCCCCGGCTACTCCTATAGTACTCCGATCAAGTCAATCGATTACAACTGCCTATGTGAAACGTCAAGCATCCCAACGGTCCCAGCAGGATGAAATATATATGAGAAGCAGGTTATGGGCGCTTGATATAGATGGCTGATCATGGCTCCAGCCAACAGGTTGTGTCAGGGACGTATTGGCATTGGTTTGCGTATATACACGATTGTAATACGACCCTGCCTAACTATGCTTAAAAGCCATGTCCTGATTGGCCAGTGGCCCGAGTTACCATGGCTATCTCGTTCCAGTTTTGTGGTACAATTCTACTTTTTCCAATTGTACCACGAAAAAAATCGGTTTATTCAGATCGACGCACGCGACTTTTCCCGTCTTTTCTAACTCCGCGCAAACGGGGCACCAACGGAGTACACCCGCACCCGTAACCCTTTGAATTTTGCTACATCTTGACAATCTTGCGAATTTTCTAGCGATTTGTCGCTTGAAACCAGTTTGGTTGCCAATGAATATGGTCCAAATGATGTTATGGTATATTGATATATGTTACGACCAAAGAAAGTTACTTAATAAGTATATTAAATGACAAAATAAATCCATGGGGCCGGGCTGTGCATTCGTCGATTCGAATCTCGATCATATTCGTCGATTCGATATTTCGGAATCAAGTTGAAAATGAAAGCGTTTGTTCACCAGTACAGAAGGGGGATAAGATCATTTAGATCGCTTTGTGTAAGAAAAATGGTCCATAGTCGATGATCATATTCATGTTGTCCCAACAACGTTCAACACAGAAATGACCACAATTCGTATTTCCTGTACAATTTAAATGAAAGGCACGGGCGCCGCTGAAAACACATCGTTTTTTAGCCAATCACAACGATTATTTTCTAGAAGAGGTGCCTCGAAAAGTCAATGGGGGAATTTCATAACAAGACAAGATTACCGGAGTATTCCATGCAAATAAATCGAGTACGCCCAATACGAATTACACCACGAAATGTTTTCTCACCTGAGACCGAAAAAGCGCAGTATTTCGTTGACTATTCAGTCGAATTGTGACCATAAACTTTCAGTCGTATTACAAAAGAAATAAATACACGGTGTATCGGTGTGTATGGTCAAGTTGTACCACAAAAAACTGATTGTAGGACTCCGCTACGCGTCGTCCTACAATCAGTTTTTTGTGGTACAACTTGACCATACACACCTCTACACCGTGTATTTATTTCTTAATTCTCTGCTATATATATAGTCCGATCGGCTAATCGATCGCAACTGTGAAACGTCAAGGAACCGGGTGATTCCAATGGAATGATATGTATATGATAAGCAAGTTATGGGCAAATGATTTTTTTTATGTTCCAGGCGTCCAGCCTTACATTTTGACTGGAACATTGACGAATCACAGCCGGAATTGTTAGGCTGGAAACCAGATGATTGCATTACTATAGCAGACCCAGTTCTTTCATGCGACATCGATATAATTTGAGCAAATATAATAAATTTTAAACAACTTTGGAAATTTGAAGGGTCTAAAGTTAGCACACCTTGAGTACCAATATAGCATGACATGGTTGGACCAACGTTGGCAACCAACATAATTTTGCTCATTGGGCCAACATATACATGCAGAGCGTTGGCCCAAAGTTGGGCCAATATTGATAACCAGACCACATGGTTGGCATAACGTTGGCCCATCGGAGAGCGTTGGAACCTCAAACGAAATTGGTTGGCTTAACGTTCGGAAATTCTATTATGGTGTTTATTTTTGGCATCCAATAATCCGCTCTTATTTCGGTTACCACCATCAGGCACCATGTCACTATCTGAGGCTAGTTTGTGAGAAACTACTACATGTAGGCTATATCAGTTATGTAAATATTCTCCGCTATAACGTTTTAGCTTCCATAACTATTATAACACTAGATTTCCGATATGGATGACACCAATTTAGATTTTTTGTTACAACGTACGATTATATATATATATATTTTTTTTACTTAAAGTTGGACGTTCTGGTTCTGCGCTGGTACTGAAAATTCAATATTGAACATTATGTTCCCTGTTTTGGAAAGACAAGCGAAAATTTCTTCACGACACAGTAAAGACGATCCATGCAATATCATTTTCAGTTTAAATCACAGATCACGTGTGTATGTTGTTTTCTATGTGTACAGCTACGAAAGCGCATTATAGGGCCATCCGAAACACCACCGCAACCCCCAAAATATACAAATACACATCTCGTTATAACGACTTGCAAGTCGTTATAAGTCTTATAAGGACTGCCAACAACTCGTTATAACGAATTGAAATCGTTATAACGACTTACAACTCGTTATAACGACTTGCATGTCGTTAAAGAGTGTTGTGTATTTGTATATTTGGGGGTGCGGTGGTGTTTCGGATGGCCCTAATGCGATTTCGTAGTATAACACAACATATAGGAAACCCAGCTGGAGGTATCGGGCTGGGAGCCAGATTATTGCATTAATAGCATACCCAGCTGGCACTTTCATGGAAACGTCTCACTCTCTGTCGGTAAAGTTTCACTGAACCGCATCGATGCGGAAAATTCCCGTCAGCTATCATGTTTCGAAATGTAAAAAGCTCCTTTACCTGCCAAGCCTATAATATTCGGTCCAATATAACATTTAATACATAGGAGGCATGTATATTGGCCGTTACAGCACGTTGTGGTTAATTTGTCAACCCTTTGATATTAACTTCAACAATGACATTGGCATTTGTATCGTTGGTGCGTTGAGTATGGAGGGAACAACGCTATCACGTTTACAACACTGTTCAAACAACTATCCAAGGATAAAATTCCACGAATTTTCAAAAACTTTGTCAGAATATTCAGAATTTTTCCAAGAAATTCAATAACTTTTCCCGACTCGGTTCTATCACACATTTACTTGAAGTTCCGACATAGAACTTAATTTGTCACACATGTTGAAAATATTACACGTTGCAATTTTTTAATAACTAAATTATTTGGTCAACACTTTGATATTAACTTTGACAAAGACATTGGCATTTTTTTTTACAGTTGGTGCGCGCAGTGTGGAGGGAACATGCCATCAAATTTACATCACGATTGAAAAAATTATTCAAGGATAAACTTCCATGACTTTTAAAAACAAATTGTCAGGCTATTCAGAAATTTTCAAAGAAATTCCGTAACTTTTACCGGTTCGGCTATAGTTTGTATATATAGTTTTAGATAAGGCAATATACATTGTAGACTTGTCCCCAAACCCATGGCATGTTAATATATGTCGTGATATATATATAGTTGTTGTTGCTGCTGTTGATGTAACTGGAAACAAAGAAGAGACCAAACTCCAGGCAGAGTTATCTCCCATCGCTCCGCTGAGATACCACTGCCGATAAGGACATTTGGTAAGTATTTCTTACGTGTTCTTAGTTCTTATGTTTTAGGATTAAAATTGTCTATGTTTGGCTCAGTTAATATTGTTCTTATATCAATACCGAAGGAATTACCATTATTGGAAACTTTTGGTGATCAAAATAAGATAATAGGTGACTAAATATAGTTCCGACGATATGTAAAAATAGAATATATCGGACCGCAAAGTGCCATCCTTGTGGCAGTGCTATATCGCAGTGATAACGTGGAGGGAGCTGCATGGAGTTTGATAAGAAACACCCGATCTTCAACAATCATCTTACACATATTTGTGTTACATATATATCATGTTGCTTGCTCAAGTTCAGAACCGCTCAAGTTTCAACTAATCACGACCAGCGTCACTTAATGATGTCACTTGGAATGAATGTAAATGCAATATTTGTTCACGCTCACTGAGTTCAGCACATATATATAACGCAATGAACACTCATAGTGAGTCCGCGCCTCCATAAGTCAGATATATACATGTAACACGCGACTGAAGATCATCTGGGAGCAAACACCGGATGATCGATATCAAAGGGTTGACTCAATGAGTGGGTGACGAATGTAGATAAGTAATCCGAGACATCTCACGAATAATATATTCCTACTTCACACGGGACTATATAGGAAAATTTGCATTTGGTCATATTTCAAGCGAGATATTCCATATATTCACACGTCTCGCGTGTCTAGAATTTCTGTCACTTGATTTTTAGGGTTTCTCCTGGGGAGTTCGAAAGAACTTGGTGCTGAAACTTAACTTAAGGCGACCCGCGCCCCGTGTGGTCTCATGTCACTCAGATATAGACGAGTGAGAGGAGACACGGATTATACATGTATAATATAGAAAATGCTTTATACAAGGGGACGCGTGGACATAAACATCCAAAGATGTGCGCAAATATTTCTTTTTCACAAATAATTAGCTCTAACTGGAACGATATGACGAAACCGATGATGATGATGATATAATAAGTTCAACAAATAGGTCGTTTGTTGAGCTTATTATACGAACATGAGTCATTCTGCTCTATTATCTGTGTTTCTGTCTGCCATGTGCTTATATATCCTGAACACCCCCTTCAAATTAAAGGGGTACTGTACACTAAATCCGACCATTTATGAGACCATCTCCTTTTATACTAAACATAATTTATGCAACAAATGAATGAATTTGAGCCATGGATTAGTGAATAATACACTTGTGTGCTCTATGAATAACACATACAACATGGTAATTATAATGGAAATGAATTTATGACTGGAGCCATAAATTCATTTTCATTATAATTACTGTGTTATTTGCATCGTTCATATAGCACACATGTGTATTTTGCACTAATCCATGGCTCAAATTCATCCATTTGTTGCATATATTCTTTTGAGTATAAAAGGAGATGGTCTCATAAATTGTCGGATTTAGTATAGCCCATTCCAATACACACTGTTACATATATATAGCGGCATGGGTGGGAGAATATATTTAGTAATCCAGGGCCATATCAACATTGCCTGTTCCAAGTACCCACCAACATCAGAAATAAGAAAATGAATAACACAAATAAAACCACAAAATTCTATTTATTTCGTTTTTGTTTCTATCGGTCTATTCGACCATTACCAGGTTAGCCCCACAATCACTACATCGGCATAAATTTAGTACAGAAAGGGTTAAACCTAAGCAGGTGCTTTTTCTGTCCAATAAAACTGACAACGTCGTGGTGTGGCCTTGCGGTTGAATCGACGAAAAACCTGAATAAACCAAAACCATAATATATTATTCCATGCACGGCGCCCATGTGCATGCGCGGCGTGGGTATACATCAACTGCACTTAGTGCGTTTCCTTGTCCGAGATAATATAATTTATCGAAGACATATGCTGGCATAATATTCATCAAATCAGAAACACTGCCCGACACCAAATGCCCCATTATATTACCAGGTGGCCCGCCAATATTGGGATTGTCGAGCGAGATTCGCGCAGTCCCGCGCCACGATAATGAAATGACACCACGATGGTGGCAATTGATTAGGTATTCGCACCATGTCTTGCTATGAGAATCGCTGGTCAATTTTGTCTGATTCCCTTGTGGAACGACGGATGAGCTCATAATAATGGCTCCAAATTGGCGGACACTCTGACGTCTAAAATGCAATGGCGTATTGTGAAGGCTTGGAGTTCTGGTATGGGCCTATAATCGTTCTATGACAACCAAATGCATTGCGCATTTTCCTAGCGGGCCTCATTGTCACAATATGTGGTACATTGTTATGAATTATATCGCTCCTGCGTGGTCGATCACATATCACGGTGCATGGCTCAGTCGGCAAGGTGCATGTCGTATTAGACCGTTTACAAGCCACCCAGCTATGGCGAAACTGGTTCTAATCCCGGCTAGCGTGGATTTAAGATCTGCACAAAGGACTATTTCTCTCACTCAGTTATAACAGTGTGTATTGGAATGGTCTATAATTCATTTTGCTGGGTGATGTTTAGGATATATAAGCAGACGACAGACAGAAAAACAGACTGATCCAACGGAAAACAACGGCTAGAATAAACAAGTAATCAGTCAATCAAAACTGTTTTCAGTTGCTAACCATGAGTTGCACAGCATGGTTTCTATGTGCATTAAAGTGATTCCCCAATGAAACTAACCATGATCGCCCGGTTAGCGGTTGGAACGGCAAAAATCCCTATAATCTAATAAAACCGCACATTCAAATAAACTTGTAGTAGGATTTGCTGACCAACTGAATTTGGTGACATGCTTCTCTCTTATCGTTGTCCCAGCTATTGTACAGCGATTAGTTCACGCTCGTGAATAAAATTCATTGATTATTCAAAGGAAACAGTACTCGTGTGCCTTAGTTGACCGAGCCCTTATCTCGCTTGGATATTTCTCCTTCATACCTCAGATATCAAACCTTGAATATCATTTGGGAAGAACTCGGAGAATTTGGAGTTGCGCGACTGTCTTGACAGCTGCACCTGACGATTATAGTGGATATCCCACAATTATTCAGATAATTGGTCACGTGTTCGGCACGTGTCGATGCGCATGAGATAATTCAAGGAAGATAATTGGGGCGGTACATAAATTGTTGATGCACGCACCACTAATTGAAGCCTGAGATATGAGACACGTTGTGTATCTGTATATTTGATCTTCGAGGTATTTGACCTTTGCGCGATCGGCGTGCCAATCAGATGACATTTTTATGTTCAATTATTGGTAATTATTCGATGTATTAAATTTCAAACATTCTACACAGCGATAACAGTAATTCTGTCAAAGCAGCGATGGCGTCCTTCCGATTACGCATCAAACCACAGCTTGATGCAGCAATAACAATGGTGCTGAAAGTCCAGGTGCAATATGTTTCATATTATATATATGTGTGTCACCCCATTTGCTGAATTCCATATTCGTCAGTTATGGCTTTGTAGCTCAATGTTAGAGTGTTTGTAGTTGTAATCGCTGTAAACACAGCGATATGTGTTCGATGCTCGTCGGTGGACTATACTGAGGCCACAACAGTAGCTATGTTTCCAGTTAAGTGGAGTGTGACTGTATATCGAGTTATAAGCTGTTCAAATCTCGCGCACAATTGTGATCATTGAACAAGTTCACTTGGATGGTGTGACATCTTCGTCGTATCTAGATGCTAAAAATGGACCTGGCTTGTTGGGTAAGTGTATACGCCGCTCCATTGAAACGCCTGCAAAACGGAAGCAGCCATAAAACTGGGAATTGCTCAACAACGGGGGTAACAATGTTATTGTTACAAAGCTTAAAACTTTGGGTAAGCGCTATATAAACTGTCTCCATTATTTCCATACGAGATGATGGATGGTCAAGAAGCGAAAAACCAATATATAAATAATGCATTTTTCTCTATTTTCAAATTTATTTTTCTGTTCATATTCAATGAAGAATACATGAACAATTTAAGCCGCCCCTGTGAATCGATCTCCTGGTTAAGGTTAAGACATGCAACTACATTCACTGCCCCATGCAGCGCCCCCTGGTGATCTACTTATATATTCTTTTGTCCTTTATTTCCACACTAGAGGCTGGATAGTTCCAGGGACGCCGGAAGAGGGGGGCAGAGGGGGCAGCTGACCCCCCCCCCCCCTGCCCTTGACCAAGGGGGGGGGGGGGGCGAGCGGGGCAGGACTTTTTCTAAATGTGACTTTTTTGGTCCAAATACCACCAATTTCACAAGGAATATTAATTTTTTGTCAATTTTATCACAAAGCGGCGATAAAAACCGACAAATACCATTAAAATAGGGATTTTTGCCACAATGAATTAATGGTTATTTTCCCGAGTTTGCGGAGAAAATGCCCTTTTTTACGGAAAAGTGCCCTTTTTGTAAGCTCTGTCCCCCACTGCCCTTGGATGCTTCCGGCACCCCTGGACAGTTCACTGTCCACGCAAAGGCGGGAATAATACATGAATATATATTTCCAATATTCAAATTTGATTTTCTTAAAGATGTATTATCTCTTTATAAAACAAATTTTAGATGGTTTCCTGGGTATGAAATAATACGTATGAGTTGGTCATCCCTGTCCGGAAACGATTCTATCAATTAATATCGATTTTATTCTATATTATTTATTATAATGTGACAAATATAGTAACAATTTATGGGATATATTTGTTACTATATTCTAGATATATCGACTATAGAGCCGAAAACTGTCTCCAATTGATTGTATCCATATTGTAATATTAAGTGCGAATCAAGTATAGACAAGACCTCGAGTATAGCTTATGCTTATTTCCAATAATTCAAATAACTAAAAAAAAAACGCAAATATAAAAGACGGTCGTGAAAATTAGGGACTATTATTGAACGGCACATTATTTTATACGAACAAATTTCAAATAAAATCAATATTAATTGATAGACGCGTTTCGGGACAGTGATCTTCGATTCATATCTATTGTTTCATATCCAGGAAACTATATAAATCATGTTGCGGACCAGATAATCCATCCTCTGGCAGCAAGTGCAGCGAACAAGTCAGACTTCATTTGGCTCAATTAGTTCCTTGTTGCCAGAGCGTCTACACGAGTGAGATGTGCGGTCGCGACCCCGGTTGTAACTGCCCTCGTGGAGACGCCAGACTGAGATGGTTTTGGATTAGGCTCAGGACGGATTATGGAGCTAATCCCTGAAGCCGCGTTGGCCGCTATACAGAGAAGCCGGTTAGTGGACGCTGTTAGTTGGTCTCTCCAAGCTAACAGGGGCTCTCTGGTTCTCTGTGTAGAATTCAGGACAGAAGATGCTGGCACCCAGAAATCTTCTGCTGCGAACAGGAACGCCAAGACCCGCTGTACAATGAAGAAGGGGCCTCCCAAGAGAAAGACACCCTCACAGAAAAGAAGGGACGCTGCCAGACGGGCTAAATGGAAGAAGCAGAAGGGGGTGACTGTAGATCGGCCAGTCACCCCTCCCCATGTGATTCAGCCGTCTAGAGTCAAAGCCGGCGGGTCGAAGTTGTCTGAGAGACGCCCAGACGACTCGACCTGCATGGAGACTGACGACATAATACCAGCTAGCAGGGATTCCGTAGATCTGCCGGAGGTCCCTGCTGTCGTCGTCGAGGCTTGCGGAAACAGGGACGTGGATACCACCCCAGATGTTCCTGCCGCCAGCTTCGACGTGGAACTGGACAGTTTTACACCTCGGACACCGGATTACCAGCATATCCCGGTGTCCCCCAGCTCCACCAGCACCAACAACAACCTTTTCGAAGATTGGAAAGAAGAACAAGATAAGAAATGGAGAGAAAAAGATGAAGAACGCCTGGGAGAAAAACAAAAGCAAAAAAGAGAACAAGAACGAACTCTAAAAGATCAAGAACAAAGAATTGCAGATATCATCCAACACAACACCAACAACAACAACTGAAATCTCCACAATCTTCGACAGAAAAGCCTAACTCTAAGAAAAAGAAACCCTAATCCAAACAGAAAAATGCTATCCTTTTCCCCCCTCGTATTTCTAATAAAAGCAAAAACATGAGGGATTAAGGAAAGGGCCCTTCGGCCCTTTCGACAATCCCGGGGCTAGCTACCCCAAATCAACCCAATTAAAAAAAAGATAAAAAAAAAGAAGATAATCCATCTTTAACGTATATGCAATGAAGAATATGAGGACAATTTCAGTCACCTCTGTGCCTCGACCCCCTGCATGGTTAAGGGTAAGAGGGGCAACTGCCATCTCTGCTCCGACGCCCCTGGCGATCTGCTGGTTACTTTATTGACCACGCATGCATGGTGACAATCATCCGGATGCCACTGGAATTGTCGCCGCATATCTCTGATTTATGTTTCTATCTCCGGAAGTTGGATTTTCGAGCCATTTTGGAAATCCACAAAAATCATTAACCGTGAGTAATGAGCTATTTCGGAACAAAACACGTACTCTTGGGAGCGTGTCTCATTTAAACTAATGCGGAGGGATCTTTGTCCAGAGTTTTAATTAGAGAGCAGACTGACCATACGGCGGAATGACCGGATGACCGGATCCCGGTGGGGAAACTATACTTCCGCAACATGCATTAGTGGTGATTAGTGAACTCTGAGCTGCAAGTGACTCGAAATAATGAAGGGATTTCTGTGTGAACTCGGGCATGAAAATAGCACGTGGGTGCAGCTTTCGCGTGATCTAAAGACCCGGAGAGAGTGATGTTTTTGGATGGAGATGCAAATTAGCGCCTCATAATTGCCAGATCTCGGCTTCAATTTTGGACATATGAGGCGATTTATTCCACCAAGATATTGGCTGTTTTACGCGTGCTACACGCAGATGCAACGTCTGGCCATCGAAAGAACACGATATTTCTCATCAGAGTTGCAAGTTTTTTTCTTTCATTATTCTGAAATGAGCTTGTGACACGCATTACAGTATTAGACACTTGTCGGGGAGCATATGCTGAGGATATTGCGCATTTGAGTTTCTCGTTCAGTATGAATGTTTTGAGTAACATATTAGTTCGTCCGGAAGATGTTTAACACTGCTTTGCACGCAATCGTGCACAGGAAAACTGACGACCATCATAGTAAAATACGTCGCAGATTGTACTTCGCAAAAAGCTTAATTCGGAACACATGTAGGTTACAATACACCAAATGATTTGCATAGGCCTCAGTATTAACAAATCCCGCTGGCCTGTATTCGCAGGAAAGATTTGACCCTGCACGAGTATCAAAAATTGAAGAACGTCCTTTTAGACACACGAAAATGTGCCCAAAAGTACTACGTCACACTGCAGTTTTGACAAACGTCACACTACCCTTAAAATGGAGAAAAAAATGACATTGAAAAAACACCAACCCCTCCCATAAATTATTCGGCAATTTTACAGCCGTAACCGTTCACCATGTGACTATATTTGATGTTTCTCGTCGGGAAACACGTTTGTGCATTTTTTCGTGCACTTTTCATCCATGTGTCATTGACCATTCAGCTGCCAAGATTTTTTGTATGCTGATCCTAGCTTGGTGGTCACAGGGGAAACCACTCTACTAATTTGTATTTGGTGTATTATACCCTGTAGGTATACCACAAGAAGGGCATCCAATACCTCGTATAAACTCATGCAAATAAACATCTAATAAGTAAGTCCCCCATGCACCCCCTGATATCTCTTCAGATGTGGTGATCATGTTGTAATATTTACATACACCTGATATCTCTTCAGATGTGGTGATCATATTGTAATATTTACATACACCTGATATCTCTTCAGATGTGGTGATCATGTTGTAATATTTACATACACCTGATATCTCTTCAGATGTGGTGATCATGTTGTAATATTTACATACACCTGATATCTCTTCAGATGTGGTGATCATGTTGTAATATTTACATACACCTGATATCTCTTCAGATGTGGTGATCATGTTGTAATATTTACATACACCTGATATCTCTTCAGATGTGGTGATCATATTGTAATATTTACATACACCTGATATCTCTTCAGATGTGGTGATCATGTTGTAATATTTACATACACCTGATATATCTTCAGATGTGGTGATCATGTTGTAATATTTACATACACCTGATATCTCTTCAGATGTGGTGATCATGTTGTAATATTTACATACACCTGATATCTCTTCAGATGTGGTGATCATGTTGTAATATTTACATACACCTGATATCTCTTCAGATGTGGTGATCATATTGTAATATTTACATACACCTGATATCTCTTCAGATGTGGTGATCATATTGTAATATTTACATACACCTGATATCTCTTCCGATTTCTCCATAGCGTTACGGTAGACACGCCCCCTTATACAATGCGTTCATAAACCTATGGACGTAACGTGACGTCACTTTCAATGTCGTTCATGGGTTTATGAACACATTGGTCCCGGAAATCACCGGGGATTGTCGGACATTACCGACTGCTTGAGTATCTAATCAGCCAATACGCCAAGGATTTGATAGCAAACAATATGTAATCGAGGTTCACGATTGGATGGCTAGTGGCATCTAATCGCGAGCACGGGTGGCACGAGATGTTCGATTGACTATCAGAATGTTGGTTATCATATAATCCCATATCCCATAATATGTCAAATATAGCGAATTATCGAAATATGAAATACAACGAAAAAGCGAAATATGAAAATACAGCGAAATAGCACGAAAAATCGAAATAGGAAAATACAGCGAAATAGGGCGAAATATAGAGCGAAATATAGAAATAGGAAATTATTTTTATAAACGAAATAACGGAGATATTTGAAAAAAAGTGTTTTTGACGAAATAACGGACATATTTGGAGAAGTGTTTTAAAGAGCGTAAGTATATAAATATAAATAATAAACGGCGGATTCAACGTGGTCATGGGTTTTGACCGCGATAAAAAATCAGCAAACTCCGCATGAACCCCTTCGGGGTTCATGCAGTTTGCTGAATTTTTCTCGCGGTCAAAATCCCATGACCACATTGAAACCGTCGTTCATTTCTTATATGAATCTTCCGGAAGATAATCATTTATATACATCTGTGCAACAAATCTTATATAAATAATGATATGGGTAGTGTGGCAACATGGCCGAATGAACACTATATATATATAACTGCATGAATGATAAATATATATATGAGTTAACTTTCAAAATCACATGGGTTACTAAAGCGCAACATGTCCATGAATGCCGAATAATTGGTCATTCTCAAATGTCAGAATTCTCTGTTCACGACAAGTGGCTCTCTCCTCTGTGAATTGGCACCTTTGGCACCAAAAGGAGGCGCGCGAGAAGTCTATAAAACAGACTAGAAAAAGGTCACTAAACGAAATGACATTCAAATTCTACTGCAAGATGAATTGACATCCAGTCGTGTAGCAGTATATTGTATCCAGGGTATGTTCATTACAATGGGAGCACGGTGACTCGAACTCTCGTTGTGATACGGTCCTCTAATTTGTTGGCAAACACCCATGCAAGCTTGTTCTACAGCGAAATTATGCAACAACTAAGATGTATATCAGCTCAAAGAAGTGTTAGTACATCGCTATAAATCACGATGGCCGACGATTACGTGCGTGAAATGAATTGAGCCTCATTCCCGAGCACAAAAAGAAAACAAATCGACGTTTTGTTATTATTCCCAGTCTCTAATAAAAAGTCATTTTCACAAAGCGGCAATCTCTAACGCGATAAAAGAAATAATATTGTCGCGGGTCTTCAGTGCTAATCTCATTAGGGATAGTTCGTGAAGTGGTCGCATAAAGCCGGGACTATTTAATTAAAAGGCACTGAAGTACCCTGATGGAGCCGGCCCCGCATTAGACTGTCACGGCCAATGTCTATCACACACACTGAAGGACCCACTGGAAGGACGACTGTCGTGGACTGTAACATAATGGTCTGGCTATTTCAGTCCCTCAATATTTTGCACTTAATGTATAATATTCTATATCAGAACGACTATACGGGCGATTCGAGAATATAACTAGACAGTAAAACCCGTATTTGTTTACGACATCCTAATAGAAGTTTTAAAATAAAAAAAAGGACACACACAATGCACAACAATGATCTAATCACGAATAAGATACGCATTTTATTTTCAAGAAATCATGGAAATATTACAATTAACGATCCATATTTATAAGTTGACATCGAAATTTGTTGGGACGATATGTTATGGGCCGCTAACCCCACACCATGCAGTGAACTACAATATGGACGAAAGAAAATACAATGGAAAAAAAGTGTTTAATTGCAAATTCAAATATTTTGGCGAAATTGAAATATGAATCGCTTATGAGGAAGTGAATATTTGTGTTATGATTGAGGAATACATAGGTGAACAATCTTGGTTGTTAGATAAGGAGTATGTCACATGGCACTTCGAGCGGCTCATGTGAGGTTACATCACCTACCATTTTTGCGTAACGTGAACATGCCCTATTAAATTGGCACCTTTAACAGCTCCAAACAAATAAACTAGTGACCTAACAGCAACTTGCTTAGTTGCTTTGTCTGAATCCAGCCAGAAAATCATTGGTGTTGTGTAAATGGTAGCAGGCTGCCTCATTAAATCGACTCTTTGTCGACTGACCTCCGAATAGCCCAGGGGACCAAGAAACAAGTCCTCTATATAATTTTGCGAGCCTACTTTGGGAACCTGTATAATTCTGCGCAGCGCCGCCTAGAGGCCTAATTAGCACGAACGATAATTGAGCAGATGATGTGCAAGGAAAAAATAAGAGAGCTATTTGTCGGCCGAGATAGATTCATTTTAGCCGTGTCTGAGAAATAAAGAAGCTAACGACGACGGCTAGGTCCAATTCAATATGTAACGAACAACGATGGTCGTGAGCGCTGGTGTGTTTGGGTTTGGTATATGAAAATTTAACTTTCGTGAGCAACAAATGGCATCACAACTAGAATCTTTTGTCACAATTGCTACACCTCCATACATACTAGTATAGGATAGTTACTCTGTTTTCTGTATATATGGGGTGTAGCAATTTTAATATCGTATAATTCGAAAGAACCACCCCCCCCCCCCCAAGATGCACCCATCAATTTGGCGATTACCATTGCATGGATTGTTTCGTATTGTTCGTATCCATATTGACCACCCAACCACGAGACGGACACTAGCATATATGTATATCACAATACACACTTCATTTATATATAGCCAATTGAATCTAGAATTGTGAAGTATTTGCCAATACTCTATTAGGTATATATACACGTACATGCACCGGGTCTCCAGTGATCATAACTGCCTTATAGTCTATATAGCCCCAACTGCCTAGTCCCATTCTAGATTTCGAGTGCTGCCTATTTGTCACCTGCAACATCACCACATCACCCCAAGACATATATTCCCTCACATCAGCAGACAAACACTAAAGTGATGCGGCAAATTCTATACACACAAAAAGGTACAACCTTCACACCATTCGCGAAGACAGAGCTCTGTGATATAACCCGAGGCCAGAGACTCATACAAAACCAATTTGTTTGCAACATTGCGCCCCAAAATCACGGATTGACTCATTTTAGTTAACGAAGCTTAATTATGTGTCGAGATTACTTTCAGCATGCGACGTTTTATGCATTATAATTCGGCGGAATCCGGCCATGTGCTCTTTGTCCTGTTCCACAAGAAGATGATCCTGTCATTCAAAAAGTTCATCCAAGAAACTACGACGAGCAAATAATTACGTCATCATGATAGGACGGTTTAACAGTTTGGCGGTAGCAGAATTTGAATTAAAGGACCTAATTTGGAGTCGGTCTATGTTAGCGATGCTGGCATATTCTTGATCTCTTCTGTCCATTTTGTTACTATCGTAGCATTAGCATTCATGTCATGTCCATTATTTGTGTCAATTTTTATTTTGGCAAATTCCACTCACTGGCCACCGTAGTTAGTTAGTAATAGCAGACACGTCTCTGAGCTTAACCATTTGATTACTCAATATACACCGGTTAGCAGGGTTCGCGCTGGACCGAAATTTACTTTTGCCAAATGAAAATAATATTTGCCAAATTCTTATTTTTTTTCATAGAAATTGCCAAGTGCTATCACTTTCTGCAAAATTGAGTCATATATTTCGACAAGCTCTTTTTGAAAAACTCTTGTTATCGATAGGAAAGCAGTTAGTTATTAATAATTCTCGCCTCTGTACAGTGGTTTATCATAGAACAACAAACCAATTACCGAACAATACGATTGTTGAAGGGTTGCTTCAACAGAAGGGCAAATGAAAAGAGGATTATCTAAATGTAAACACAACAATAAATAATATAGTAATCTCATCGATACTACTGCTATCAGATTAACTGCGTGTATATAAAGGTGTTAACATTTCATACCCTTATAGACCACCACTAATCGCAATGCTTTCCTGAAATAAATGTCATGAGTGACCAATAGTTTTCTTTCTTGAGAATTTAAAAAAAAGTGACTTGCCAAAACTGTTGCCAAAATGAAAATTATTTTTGCCTGCTGGTGAGTAGTTTACTTGGGAGATATTCAGACAATATTAGGTCAACAAACTCGGCATTGTCAAGATGAGACAACAATGAGCTCCGATTTGTTAGTTCAGGACTGTATATAAAAAGCCTAAACAGTATAGATGCGACTATTAGAAACGATCCATGCAATAGAATACTTAATATGGCAGTTCGAACGTTCATCTGTCGGACCACCAAAGCAAACTACATATGTTGATGTTGTTGGGGTAGCAATGTTAACATATGCCAGTCATTATGCATCGTCATTATATAATAATGAAATTACGACTTCGTTGGTGTACATAATGAACATGTGACATAATGCGTTCTGTTTTATACCATTATCTACACAATAGCTTGCATTACACTACTTCCACCATGTGTGCTTCAACTCTCGCAACCTGTGCTGCTGCGTTGGTGGTCCCTGCTAATTTACCTCAAGTGATGAGTTTTATAATTGTTTTCACTTAGCATTTTGTATATGGTGTTTTTTTTAACACATCCGAGAGATTCGCAGCATTTAGGAGGACAAGTTATCGCAGTGAGCTTTTATGCAGAGACTAGTGTAACTGGCGTCATAATTTCCCCGTCTCACGAAGGTATACTCTAGAATACACATCAATTTAATGCTATTCTCTAAAATAGAATGCAGATTAATGTTATTATCTCGAATAGAATGCAGAGGAAATACAACATGCATTTGACCATAATTTCATTGTCTGGCGAATTTCATCCTCCAGAATACAAGAGGAAATACAAAAAAGTTCTTCTATTTCTTTTGTATGATCTTCTATGAGGAGAAGTTTGCCAAGATTTTAGTAGGTTGGAAGAGCTGAAATAGCCACTGTCACCCCCCTTTCGTTCAGTTGGGTATCCAGCTTTTTGTTTTAGATGTTCAGTAGGGTACCGAGCTTTTATAAAATTTACACTTGGGTACCCAGATTGTGAAATCTCACAAAAAAACGTGATCTAATTAGTGAATGCCGTCAGTTGTTTTCGAAATGAACCTGTTAAATTTGTGAATACTTGTTTATATATGATATATATTCGTCACGATGCTTGAAAATAATAGCCGAGAAGAATTGTAGGCATTGGACATAGGTCATGCATACTGCTTTCATAAAGCTGGTTACCCAAATGTACATTTGATAAAAGCTGGGTACCCAACTGTAAATTTTAAAAAGCTGGGTACCCAACTGAATTAAAGGGGGTGACAGTGACCATTTCAGCGTTAGTAGAGGTTTAAATGTTATTATATTCGACATTATTTCCTCGATTGATGAATTCCATCATCTAACCTTTACGACAATTGGGTTTTATTTTTAGACGAGGCTAGTATATTCGACGACATAATTTCCTTGATTGAAGAATTTCATCCTCTAAACTTTACCAGAATTGGGTTTCGTAGACGAGACTAGTATAATGGACGACATAATTTCCTTGTTTTGTGAATTTCATCCTATAGAATACAGAGGAAATGGGAAGATGAAAATGTACCCTGATGTTATCAGCTGAGAATTAACTGAAATGAAACGTATATCAATGGATAAATCACGGGAGGCTGGTTACCATGACAACACTAACTCCTTCTAATGAAAGTCATTAACTGGAGACCATAACATGGTGTCCAAACGACATTGGTATAATATCACAGGTTAATAACATGGCGTCGTGTTTTTACCGAGTTCGACTCATGTCTGATCAAAAATCGATATCACGCGACGTCACCTGTACGACTATACACTCTATCGGTCGTGAAAATGGCTTATTCATGTCAGTCCAATAAGTGAGACCATATAGGCCAGTACCCAGGCATTAGATAAGTAGACAGATGGTATAGACTGGGACGAAAATAACCGTTTTATTTATATCCCAACTATAGAGGACGTGACATTGCTGGTCATTTCCATGAGTTTACTGTTGACTGTCCTCTACCAGTTAATATATATTTTGCATGTGTCATTGAATGGCGGGTGGCACTCAACGTGTTAAGTTGTTGGTTGGTTAGTTGGGATTTACGTCTCTTTCAACAGCCATCATCATTGATTTGTCAGTTTTAGCGGTGGAAGATAGACTGTACACATGGTTAATGCCTCTTAGAAATTACAACACAGTATGTACATAAATCGACACAGTCACCCCAGATATTGGTCAGATAAAAAAACAAGACACCCTCCTTTCGACTGGATCACAAATCCAAGCTCACCTATAACTGAATCCCATCTATTAGTATAGTTGCGAACACTTCTAACTTCAAACTTCCACCATGCGCGGTCATCTGGCAATGGTCAGATGGATCCTATTTATCCACACACGTCTATGTACTATTTCTAGTCGTAAGCAGCAATAAGAAAACCTGGCAACGCCTTGTCGAACAGCCTGATGGAAATTCGTTCTGTCTCACGTATATTGAATGAGTACAAGACAAGTCCCACAGAGATTCGGACATGAGTGTCAGTCTGCAAAGATGGCCCCCAAACGTTATCGGTGACAGTATCATTTGAACGGATATACAAAACATGATGCCTTGTCTTTACTGGATCACCAATCCAGGTTCAATCGATCAACCGGTACGAGCCTAACTAGATACTCAACTAAGATATTATGGGATACATAAGACAATTTATTCACCCACAATATAGAGCCACATTCAATGCATTACTAGAGAATTTCTCGTCAAAGATCAATAAGAAAAAATTGGCAACGCCTTGTCGAACACCCTGATGGAACCGCGTTGCTCTATCTAACGAATATTGAATGAGCGCAAGACAAGTCCCCCCAGAGATTCGGATGACGGACAAATAACCGAGACATCAGTCGAATCACCTGCTTCTGACAGGACTGTCAGTCTGCAAAGATGTCCCCCAACGTTATCGGTGCCAATATCTTTTGTAGTAGAACAAATTCAACCCAACATCGATCGAAGTTCGTCAGCCAAGTCTCCGTTCAATTGCCAAAACGAAGAGACATCATTGTTGAGAGCCTTGCGATAGCATCAGGAATCTAAATCTCTGGAGACCGTTCCGCCGATGCGCCGACAGAACAAAAAAATTCAATTTCATTTCGACATAGTCCCTGGTGGTCAAGCTTAACCGGTCTTTATGAAGTGTTAAGAAGACTTAGAATCACGCGGATGATTAGTGAGCGAGAAGCCGGCTTTGTAGAGATGTAACGAGATTTTCTGACGAGAGAACAGACTGTTTTGGACGGATTTTAATTAAGCGAGCCCAGCAGGCTATCGTATGCAGAACTCCAATCCACTCAGATCCCACGTGCACGCGCCATAATGAGAGGCTCTTTCTCAGTCTGGTTGTCTATTTAATTTCTCGCGCTTTTGAGTTTGAAAGAATTGGAAGTTGTTTAGTAAGGCTACTGAGTATTTCAATTTCCTGTCGGTCCCCACTTACCGTTACCGCGGGGTGTATTTATGCAACAAAGTACATTGTCTTGTCATTAGCAGAAAATAGGACCCGAAAATAAGTCATGCAGTGTATAACTGCATGTGGCTTGTTTCTAATAGAAATGTATTATTTGGACGCATGATCTGTCCAGACCCGACACACCGCCTCCAGATTTAGAGAACGGCGTTCGCACGGAGCGTATACATGAGCATTGCGCTGGTGCGTGGCTGAAATACGTCCGTTTCTTGACTTGTAAAATTGTTATTTAATCAAGTGAATTCCAAGTTGAAAAGGGGCCGTAAGTCGTGTAAAATATTGGCCGGAATCCATATTCGAATTTGGCCCGTCATTTTGGCTGAGGAACACACATATAAAATTTGGTTCTGATCAAATAATCCAAACTGCAGTTATATCGGTCGGAAACCAAAATGTTATGAAATTTTAAGTCGAAAAATGGCCGCAACTCATGTAAACATAATTGGACAGAACAGATATTCGCACATGGCCTGTATATTTGGCTGATAATACCCAATAACAACTTTCGTTTTGATCAAATAATTCAAACTGGAGTTATTGGTTGGAAACAACAATATTAACCGACGGACGGATGGGTTTTTTTTTCAAACAAAATTGAAAAACAGCAACGATAATACAATCTAATAATTAGTTCTTTATGCTCACGTTTCATCGAATTATCAGGTCATTATTTGGGATCGAACCCATGTTCCTGACTAAACCTTGTATCGGAATCTGGACAGTATCCTTTCGGCGAGGCACTGCAGTCACATTGCCTTTGCGATCTACTGTCGTCTCTGTATAAGACAGATTGTATTCTGTTCAATGAATATGGGGACTATGATTATGAAGTAACAATGCGCATGCATGGATGTCGAAGATACATTAATATTATTTGACAACCGAAACAACAGGGCTGTCATTTCTATTCCAAATAAATCTACTTCCAAAATAAACCTACTTAGTGTATGTATGTTACTTTATGCAAATGTACCGAGTGGTATATATCGGATCAATTTGCCAATTCATATATCATACGTCTTGGAAAATAACTATAACTGAAGAGTAGCATAATGTTCAAGACTAACTATATGCCTATATTTTGCTTCAGCAATTTGCTTCATTGGTTTGATATACGCTGATAAATATATTATACGCATATATAAACCCACGGTTTTTGTATATCCGAATGACCAATAGAAGGGACGGAAATTTATTAACCCTTTCTATACTAAATGGATTCGTCCAGTCAGTTATAAAAGTATGCATCATAGCAGTCTATTATTCATTTTGAGGGATGTTAATGTGATAAAAGCAGACGACCGATAATTATCGTGCAGAAAGAGCCCTATTTATTGAGGGATAGTTTAGGTAAATAGTTCAACAAACAATCTATATATATGGGATAACTACGCATAAATGATGCATTAGTACAGAAATGGTATTTTTACCATCAGGAAAAGAGTAAAAATGAAGGTTTATCTTTACCACATGTACGGGTTCGTTTTGTTTCTTTTCGAAGTGGCATCTTCTATAACTTCGGGATGAGTTTTGCCAGCATGAAAGTCCAGGCATGAGTCAAGGATTGGCGATATTACTGTGGTACACAGAACATGTCAGTAGCGCGAAATTGCAAAATTTCAATTGATGATCATATATATGTTGCTAAAAGAGAGATTAAAATTAAGGTGAGCCCGCTATTTGCATGTGTCGAAGAATGAGGTCCACACAGGGTGAGTTCAGTGACGCTAGCCCGCTGTGCGTGGTAGTGTCACCAAATTAATCATCTGGGGACCTCATTCTGCTATGGAAGACCCAGACTCAGATTTAAGTTTCTGGAAGAAACGTTTATAAAGAAACAAAAACATTTGTTAATTTGATAATACAAATACTTTCCAGAGAATATGAGGCCTTAGTATAATTAGGTCTCCATGCAGAGGGTGAATTTAGTGATGCTAGCCCGCTGTACGATGTAGCGTCACTAAATTAACCATCTAGGGACCTCATTCTTAACATGTTCGGCACCACATCTTCAGACCTGCATGCAAACGTGAAGTTGTTACTAGAGGTATTGGACTCTTGGTACACATGTGAGGGCTAAGAAACGGAAACACCTTCTTATTGGTGTTCATACTTCCTACCAAAAATGCCAAACAGAAAGAAAAGAAGCAATGATTCTGACCAATGCAGCTCTTCCTAAACGTTAGTGACGTGTGTTAACCCATCGTTGACAGAGTTGGCGGAAGATTCGCAACAATTAAGTGCACGTGTTCAAATATGGATTATGCAAGAACATTGACCCGGCATCTGTCGATCACCAAAGACTCCCTGGTATTAAATTGAATCCAACTAAAAAGAAACTAAAAGGACTCTTCGACTTAAAACCATGCCAGTCTGAATGGTATACATGCCAATCTTATATATACCATCACCACTTATTGTGGGCATAGGCTGTATATACTAGGACATATTATCGTATACTCCCATATACCATTGTTGTTACTTCTTAACTGTTACATGCAATCCGTCCATCTTGTCTTGTTATTATGTGTTAATGTACATTTGACCATGGTGTAATGTACAGATACATGTTATTGATTGGTTGATTGGTATACATCGCTGGCAATTTGAGGCTTCAACATTTAATGGGGCCCAGGTGACTAAATTAGTAACGTTCATGGTGCACAATGCCAAAATAAGGTGTCCAGCGACGGCGAAGCTGGTTCGAAGCCAGATAAGCGTGGATTTGTGAATCACGAACAAAGAGGGTAACCTTATTCGTGCATCTGGGAAATTTGTCGGTTGGTTTCCGAAGTTTTAGATCATGCCATGAATCTCTACTCTTAGCTACTCGCGTAGATATCATATTCCATCAGTACAATATCTGGGAACTTTTTGATGTTCTGACAGGGAAGTTTATAACATCTAAAAGGCAGAGCAGCTAATATATTTCTTAGTTCAATGTCTGTTACGTAATAATGTATTTCACTGTAGGCGAAGGTCCCAACTCGAAATTGTACGATTTAAGTGACTTGGTGAGCAATCTTGCTTTGCGCGGCTTACAGTATTGGAATTTCTCCCGGATAATTAATTCATTGTTTATTGCGATATCAGCTCCCACAAGTCACAAAAATTCATGCAATCTCGAGCTGGGACCACCCCTTCGGTGCAGTAGGTTATCGATGAACAGCTATTAAAGAAATATGCCCTGCCTTGTTTGTCCAATGTTCCCTGTCAGAACCGATCAGAAGATCAAACAGTTACCAGGTTTTGTATATATACTGGTGGAATATGATATCTACGGGCATAACAAGAGTAGAGATTCATGACATGATTTACCGAAGTTCATGTACGGTTTGGACGTGAAGTAGAGTGTATCCCTGGATAAATTAGACATGTGTGCGGTCTTTCCTTCACTCGTAAAACTGACAACGCCGGGATATGATCTAGAGGCTGATACGACGATAACAGAATATACAACAAACCAGAAGAAACAGGAAAAACACTTCTTATTGGAATTTGTTCTGGCTACTGAACTACCAAAAGAAAAAAACATGGAACACAGATTCTGCCCCAGATATCACTCAACTCGCCCTAAACGTTAGTGACGTTTCTTAATTCGGCGTTGACAGAGTTGATGGAAGAGTCACAGCAAGTGTTGAAATATGGAACATGCAAGAACAGTGGGCAATAAATATGACGTTGACCTGGCATCGCTCGATCATCAGTGACGCTCTGGTATCCATCGCTGGCAATTTGGGGCGTCAACACCCAATAAATGCTTGACAGGTTCCTAGATTAGGACGCTCGCTTCCAATAAATCGTAATTCCGCTGACTTGAGTCAGGCATGCATTGTGTCAACACAGGTTGCAAGATGCATGCACTTCCTCTCCTAGACTCCCAAGGGAGGAAGTACTTTGGCGGATGGAGATGTCGTTTTGTTTGTCTCATTTCCTCGCTTTATTTATAGGTGGCGCAGCATAGAACCGAGATTGTTTCACCAAAGAAGGAAAAACTAATCGAACTCTTGCGAACACGATGACAGCGGGTTCGACAACGTTCATGTTCGTTTGGGTTGATTATTTTTGTGGTGTATTAGGGGTGTAGCTAAAGTGTCTCATTTCCTTGTGCTATATATAGGCGGCGCTGCATAGAACCTAAATTGTATAGTCTAAGTGGAAAAAAATACTCAAACTAAGGAGAACTCGAAGATAGAGTGTTCGACGACGTTCCAGATGTTATTCTTTGTGCGATGTTTGGGGGGGGGGGGCAGGTACGTTGATGGTGGTTCCTTGTTATATGTGTAGACCACACCACACAGTGTCTAGATCATATTGTCACAAAGTGCGTGTATTATGTCTTTTATCTTTTGTTATTCTTTGTTCACAATAAAAAAAAAAAAAAAAAATATATATATATTGTCACAAAGGAAAAAAATACTTGAACTCCGCAGAAAGCCACAGCAGATTCGACGATCATTAAAGACGTCTTCAGGGCTACAGGTCAAATTCTATGAAGCATATTTTTACTTCTTATGAAGACGTCAATCTCTCTCTTCAATGGCAGGTGCCACAGGAAGTGCATGCATTTTGTCTAATGATCTGTTCAACGATGTAAAGTTATTGGTTTGGGATTTTTAATAAGTTATTCAGACAATTCAGTTGAATACGTTTATTTGACTCAATTTCCAAACCGAAAGATAGAAACTGTTTGCTTGAAACAAATTATATATGAAATACTAGAAAGTAGTTTGAGCTTGATTATTTAATTGCTTTGTGTTGGGTATTTTTTGTTAGTTTATACTAATAGTCGAATAATTTTACAAGTGCAACGTGCACATATAAAACATGGATGTATACATCACCAAACTGGCTGGCGTGATACATCGTAGCTCTGTGAACATATTAGACCACAGTAGAATATTTATACAAGTACAACATACACATATAAAACATGGATATAGGAGTGTATAATGAATACATCACCAAACTGGCTGGCCTACGTGACACATTGTCACTCTGCGAACATATATAGTCAACTTACCTGAAAAGATAAATAAAACATTGTTCTAGATATTTGAAATTAAATATGGCATTCACAGCAGCAAGGATAATTATAGATATATTTATAAATGATCTGTATTTTTCGGAAATAAAGCTTAATATTTGAACTCATTTGTTAACCTTTTCTATACTAAATACTCATTGACGAGTAGTTCACGTAGGAAATGTCCAGATAGTAAGTTCAACAATCGACCAAATATAGGTCATTGAACTTATTATCTGAACATTTTCCACCCATAAAATATGAATCATTGCCCTTGTACATGTATTAGTTTTTCGTTTGTCTGTCTATCTGATTTTATTACATTAACATCCCTCCAAAGGGATAATAGAACATACCGATGTATACTTTTACGACTGAGTGAGAGAATGCATTTAGTATAGAAAGGATTGCTTGGACAGCTATATTTGTCACTCAACTTGTGTAAGTGGAGACTTTTTTTTAACAATTAATAATTTGAACAAAATAGTTCTCCGCCAAAATAGACAGTGAAGCCACGACCCCATCTCCTGTCTCCATCCGTTAATTCAGTCATGACAGACCAACTTGTTTCAAATATACAACAAAGAAAATCGTTTGACATTGATGGCCGATATGTATATTTGAGTGTATAAATTGAATTCGAAATAAACAGGCAGAGGATTAAGCCCATAAATGTCATAAGATACATGCTGATTGGTGTGAATGTTCTGACGTTTAGTCTATACACACAGGTTGTTGACTTGAAACATATCTTATTTGCATAATATACAAAAGGGATTGGGGCATAAGTTTTTGCAATTGATGAAGCTCCTCTCCTAACACAATATAATAACACTCATGTAATCAAGATGACGGTAGAAACGTATTTACACGGTGATAAGTTTTGAGAGATATAATGTGCAGTGCCTTCCAGAAATGATCAGACTTGAGGTTGTTTCTTGGCTGAGAGAAAATATGTATTTAAAGAATGTTACTACATTATGAATGTTTGGTATATGATTGACAAGCGCTAATATATTATCTATACTTTGTATACGTGTCTGTTGGCGGTAAGATATAATGGTACACATGATTTGTTTTCTATTTTGGTTTATGTTGTGCTCTGGAAGACAATACAGATAATAAATCAAAATGAGATGTTTGAATGGGAGGTTTGTCCATTTGAGAGGTAAATGCCACATAGCAAGTTGAAATTCCGGAAGCAATTTTAAGTATAGATTCGCAAATAAAAAATATATAATCATTTAGGGTCGAAACGCTTAGTCGCTGCAATATATTGTTGTGTTGTGTTATATGCAAAAGACATACGTGTGTGCTGGAAGTGGGCATTCAGTTGGTTTATGGTTTGTTTTATGTTGTGAAAATAGGTGACATGAAAAAAAGCTCAACAGCTAGTTATGGTAAGAGAAGAATTTACTGCCTCAATTCCATTAACAACTGTTCTATATATATATACTATACGCACAATACCGGAACGACCATATCGTAAAGGTATCGGGAGTAAACTATTAGTATTTGTGAATATTTAAACGGACGTGGCTCATTCGAATCTCCAATTTTTTTTGTACGTATTTTGGAGCGACGGACACGATAGGTCGATGATTACACGAGCTATTGATATAACGGCTTCATATGCTCTGAAAAACACTGGCCAAAGTCACAGCCATTTTTCAGCCGTTTTCAACTTTTCGCCAGAAGACAGACAAACGGTCTTTATTGCTACCATATCAGGAATAGACTACCACGGTACGCTCTTTTCTGTCATGCAAATGGCTGTTTTGTGTTTGGGACCCAAACACCGTATTCACAGTTGTATTTTTCATTATTTCAATGCGTCCTGTTGGGTTACATAATGCTCGTAGAAAGGTAGTTAAGATATTTATCGACCTATTTCGATACTGAGAAAAATTCAAAAGATAATAATATTATGTGTATTTTGGAGCGCAAACCGCCATGTGGCTTTAACCACTAAAACCTTTGGCAAAACGTGAGCACATGAAAATTCTAATATTCCACTCTTGGATTGCGTGCAGATGACCACAGCAAATACGTCAATATCCGTCATTTGTCACCCCTTCATCGATAAGCATTCGTGACAACCAATTACGTTGTGGATACTTTTTTGTCGAGACCTAGACACAGTGGAACAAATGAGATTAGTATTGAGTCTAATTATTGGTTTTTGTCCCTGTTTTGTCAAGAAAAAAGGTCGCCAGACCATCGTTAGTCGGGCCCGGAGAACCTCCGGTTCGCCAGCGATCAGAATAACATTGTGGTGACAAGGAAGTGCTATGGAAACAGTGCTGTCAGCATTTAAGTTCTATATAATTCCGACATGGAGTTATACCTCATTCGGGGCTGTCCAACTTTGAAATTCCAGGTTGACCCAACTTGAATCAGTCAATGATTTGTAAATTGACTGTACATGGTGTCTTGTGTTGGATAAAGGCAAAGAAAGCTGTATACTGAACAGCAACTCATAATTAAAATGCATGTCATGCATACCATGTAGTCATCGATGACAGCCTGCCCCTTGATAAGGTTTACTATAATCGTTGGAATCAGGGAGTTAAACGTGTTCCAGAGTCGGGGAGCGAGTGCACCGCGAGAGGTGAAGGTAACTGAAGAATGATACCCAGCCCTGTCGCCACGTCTCTACTCAGTATATTATTGCTCCGTTGCAGTCATATAGATAGTGAGTATCATTTTAAGTATGACCTACACTCTCTATATTCGTATGCATCGAGTCAATGATAGTTGTAAATATAGGACGCCGTAATATGATATACTAGAAGTTGTTTTTATTGAGCAATAAAATCCGGTAGTTAATTCTGGAAACCATAGGGAAATATCAATATGGGATCTATGGGGAGCCACGAAGGCTCCACAAAAAGTGTGATATAATGGGTAATATCTTCGAATTTGGCGATATTTTCTGCGATAGCTTATCGAACGATTATTTATTCATTATTGGATAGGAGCTAATGCGTGCAGAACCACAAATTTCCTGCATGCGTCCTTTGATGTCCTGTGATCATTCCAAAGGTGTAGTGTTACATTTCCGGCAACATTCGTGTTTGAACGTGCAAGGAATGGCGCGTCGATGACCGATGCGCGTGCATGGGAGTACTACCTCTCATCAGGGGCGCGGGATCGTCCAGGGGCAAGGTGTACAGAAGGAGGGCAATATTCTCAGTCAGTTCATTGCAAGTCATATATCTTTAAAAGACTCTAGACTCAAGGCAATATTACACGATTCGAAATGGACTACTTTTCATGATTTGTTTTCAATAAAACAGTTCTATATTTAAGTTATTTCAGGTTGTCTTGGAAATCTATGAATCATAGAATGGCAATTTCGTCCTCAACTTCGCCACCTGGTTAGTCAAAGGTTTGACCCAGAATGACTAACTTGTTATAGTCATAATGATTAATTCGGAAAGTTATTGATAATACATGAATGTGATGTTGTTAGTCAAAATGACTATCTTAGCTTAATCACTTGGAACGTGAAAATATAATTTGGTGGAAATTGTGTGCAAATAATTATAGTACTCAAACATATAATATATTCATAATTCGAGACCGATTTGAAAACAGGCCAATCTATCCATCAGTTCTCTAAAACATAGCTTCAAATGCTGGTATAACAACAATTCTACGTAATTTGGAGCGACGAATACGACAGGTCACAACCATTTTTACATTTTCGACAGAAGTCTGAAAAACGCTCTGTATTGTTACCATATCAGGAATATAGACTACCAAGAGAACGCTCTTTTCTGTTCCATGTCGTGCAAATGGCTGATTTGTGTTTCAGACCCAAACACCGTATTCACAGTTGTATTTTTCGTTACTTAAATGCGTCTTTTTTGGGTTAAATAATGCTCGTAGAAAGGTAGTTCAGATATGTGTCGACCTATTTCGATACTGAGAAAAAATCAAAAGTGAATAATATTATGTATATTTTTGAGCGCAAACCGCCATGTGGCTTTAAGGCAGTGTTTCAAATATAGTTATTCTTCGTGTAACTTAGTCACTATGTCTATTGACTCGGTGAAAGGTATTCGTTAGTCAAAATTACTCCACATGGTTGTGACTAACCGTAAGGTAGTCACATTAACCCGATTTTGTTTCTCAGTGCTGCTACTTCGTATACATGCATAATTAATTTAATTAACATCGTACATTGCGATGATTTATAGTTTTCGTTCACTGGTATACACGTGTTCACAGACGGGCGTGTGAAGTCAACAGTTCCACCATACAAGCCTTGAAATAGCGTGTCTGTCATTTGCAGAATGAGGTCCCCAGAGGGTGAATTTAGTGATGCTACCCCGCATAGCGGTCTAGCATCACCAAATTCACCCTATGGGGACCTCATTCTGCTTACGTAGCATCACTAAATTCACCCTCTGGGGACCTCATTCTCCAAATGACAGACACCCTATTTCAAGGCTTTCCACCATAGCTCAATGGCAATCGTAAAAGAGGAAAAATCTATCATCAAAATATTCAACAAAGTCTGCCAAGAAATATGCTGTAACACCCTCTGTATCGAGAAGTGGGACGGTATTTTATATGGGGGACATTCAAGTGAATTATATCGCAAATTCAGTCTCTATTTATATACACATTGTGGGTGCTATTTCACTAATGCGTCTATGTTTACAATAATAGTGTTTTGTTCATGCTTTAAATTGAAAAGGTTATATCATTTCATGTTAGATGTTACATACTGCACCATTCTCGCTAAAGTGTCTGAGATAAAATTATACCTTAATGGTTGCTATCATGATTAGTGCTCCAGAACAAAGCATCTCGGCTCGTTTATAGCAGAAGTGTTGAAGGTAGCATTAACCCACTGTTCAGTAAATACTCATTGACGAGTAGTACCATTAGCAAATGCTTAGATAGTAAGTTCAACAAACGGCCTATGATTGAATATTTCCGCCAAAACATTCTACACTTGTACTGTCTGTTTTTATTACGTACTAGCAGGGTTACCCGGCGTTGCCCAGGTTAATGTATGCTGTGGATATTTGTTGGGAATAGCGAATGCTCTTGCTTAAAGTGTTATACGTTTTCTCATAAAATGTATATTCAAATAGCAGCACAAAACATGATTATTACAGTCATGGAATATAAGTAGTGGCTCACCTTGTCAATTGTCATTCTGTTTATCGCGATTAATCCGTTCCACCAATAATGAAGTATTTATTTATTTACAACTGCGTATACATTAGACGTTATGATATGACACATGAACATCATAAACACATTAGTTCGATAAAAGATGATAATTGGGTTTTACATATTGAGATGTATCAATCAATCTAGTGGGTTGGACTAAGACTCGAGGACACCTGGCTATCATATCTCCATGAAGATACAGATGTTTCAAAGAAATTTCCAGGTGCTCCTCTGTTCATGGTGCTATATATTGGCTAAATATTCTTAGTTTAAACGAAATGTTGCTGCGCACATATATCAGCTACATGTGCCAGGCACAGAGCGACTTTTTGAGTTGTTTATGTCAGTCGATGAGTCTGTTCTAAAACCCTTGTCAGATGTCAGTATTGATAGGATCCTGAAAAGTCTTGTGCTACTAACTGCATTTTCTTGTATATCAGAAGAAACTATATTTGACTGCACACTGTGACCACTATTCTTGAACAGGCCTTCCATATCTCTTGACAAATTGTAACTTTTTGTGGAAACTGTATTGAATGGAACAGACTAAATTTTGTTATTATATATATGCAATCCTCTGACGGTTCGAGGTCTCTCACTTTGCACGAATATATGTATCTCTTCAATAGAATGATAAATATACGTTTAATGCTTCTTCTAGTTATCTCTTTTTGCTAGCTCATTGTGTGAATGCCTTGATTGTCATTCCCATATAAATATGACTGTTAAGAAGATATAATTGTTCAAGTGACTTATGTGGGTCACCATATGTCGGGATTGTGAAATGTGAACGCCCAACTACTTAAAATGATATGGAGATGGCCTGGTGACTGTATATAAATTATATGTGGATATCAGCGAATAGCAATCTTATCAATGATAGTGCATATCTGCTCGCCATCCGTGACGCAAACGACACCAAATGTGATTTAATTCATGGTATATCATTAGAGAAAAACGTGTATGAATTTGGTGGAATTTGGTTTATTAAATCAATTGTTGATGCAACGCTGACTCGAACAACGCCATATTGCGAAGGTGATTATGTATTCGTTTGGTGGAAATCAGCGACAAAACTATTTCACCATATTTTTTTAATTTCCCCTCCCACCAATAGCGTCATTTTAGAAAATATTAACCTGCACCATTATCTTCCTTGTAAAAAGTTACCCCTCTTAGAACGCCTTGGTGCCATCTCGATTGTACCGCGTGAAGTTATATATAGAACGCACACAGACAGACAAAAAGACAGACAGACAGCACGATTTTTGTGTCAGTTTTTGTGACCCCCCCCCCCCCGTCCCTATTTCGGACTCAAGCTGCACACACTAAGACTCATTAGAGATTAGAGATGCATATATATGAAATTGGTGAAAATTGGCGAGTATCCAAATTCGTATCAAATTTGAGGTCCCCATATCTTTCACCCATAGGGTACCAATTTGGTGTATCTAAACCACACGATAAGATTCCTCGTATCACGGAGAAGAATATGTATCAATCTGGTGGAAATCGGCACTAAACATATAGATATAATTTGTTGTGTCCCTCTCATCTCTATACACCACTGATTCGAATGGCCCCACTTTTGACATCCTTAAACCACACGATTACACTCCTGATATCATGGAGATGATTGTTTATAAATTTGGTGATAATCGGCGACTAAATAATTTTGTTATCAAATTTGGTGCCAATCCCTCCCCTCTCCATCTCTCACCCAAACAGCACCACTATGGCGTCTTTAAATCACGATTAGATTCCTCGTATCATGGATAAGAACGTGTATCAATTTGGTGGAAATTGGCGCTAAACAAATTGTGCATAAATTTTTGTGCCCCTGTCCCTTTCAATGCAACCCTGACTCGAATGAGGCCACATTTGACAGATAAAAGCCACACCATTAGACTCCTCATACCATGGGGATGATTTTGTATAAGCGTGGTGGCAATCGGCGACTTATTATCAAATTTAGTGCCCACCCCCTCCCAATCTCTCAATCCAAAAACAACAATTTGGCGTTGTTAAATCGCACAATTAGATTCCTTGTATCACGAAGAAGAATATATATCAATTTGGTGGAAATCGGCGCTAAATCAGTTTTATTAATTTTGGTGCCCCTCTCCCCTTCCGTTCATCCCTGACTCAAACGACGCCACTTTTGACATATTTAAACCACACCGTTGGATTCTTCATATCATGGGGATGATTATATGTAAGTTTCGTGGCAATCAGCGACAGAACAAAAATCTGCCCCCCCCCCCCCCCCTTCCGGGCACCCCTGACGCGAACGGAGCGACTTTTGCCATATTTAAACCACGCCATTAGATTCCTCATATTATGGGGATGATTACATATAAGTTTGGTGGCAATCGGCGACAATTTTTTTTCTGCCCCTCCCCCTTTTCTGCCCCTGACAACAACGGCGTCACTTTAGAAAATTCTAACCCCGACCATTATCTTTCTCGTAAAAAGCTACTCCTAGTAGACCCATTTGGCATCATCTAGATGGTCCCCTGTGAATTTCTATAGAACACAGACAGACAGACAGACAGACAGACAGACAGACATTCGCAAATATAGATATAGAAGATTTAGCGGTATACAATGGAATATGTACAAAAAAACATATGAATTCATGTAGAGATATATCGCCGAGGATGACATGGTCTCAAGAACCGTATTCCTGTCATCCCCATGATAATATAGATGTATGCATAACATATATAGAGGATCTCAAACGAGTTATGTTGGGATGTAAGATTTTATGAAACGAATTTGATAAAACTGAAGTTGGACAATACGTTAACTTTAATGAACAAAGCAATCATTTTTGCATTATCTGGTGTTGTTGCCATATGCGGCTTTACGAAATAGTATAAATATATATAACTACAATATTATGTACAACATACTGTGTCTTGTGAATACATGTTCTTTCAATACACTGTTATAAATTATGTTTCTATATTATGTATGTATACACTTGACCATATTTGGTGTAAAAGTATATTAAATTGAATTAATCCGCCTGATTCAATATAAAGTCATTTGATGGCGCGCTGCCAAGTTGGTGGGAAGCCCGCGCTTATGATTCACTAGTGAGAGATAAGAAAATATGTAATGGCTTTTTTAATGATATAATAGGGATTTCATGGGACATATACATATTATGCATGTAATATACAATTAACGATGTCCCTGGCCCAAGCAATTTTTTTTTTATTTCAGGAAAGAACAGTGTTCTTCTGTTTGTCGTCTGTTCATATATCCTTAACATCCCTCCAAATAAATGACAGACCATTTCAATGTATACTTTTATTGCTTATTGGGAGAATTCATTCAGTAAACAAAGGGTTAAATGCTCGCTCCGAAATGAACCCTTATCACACTTTCCCCTTCAGCGAAACACACGTCGTACTTTATTTCACAGTTTACCCAACATCTGACCCCAGTTGATGGACTAACATGGCACCGGTGGTCCATTCACAAGGAATAATTATAAACAAAATATTCGTCAGAAGCCATTACGATAAACAAAAGCCACTAACGAGATAAACCAGTGATGACGTTATCGGATATCTCTGTAAAACCAGGAATTCTGAGAATGAAATCTCGCATAACTCACGTTCCCACTTTCCCGGCGATAGACACAACTTTGTGATGGTCTAGACGCTGGTCAAGATGACGATTTTGTGGCGAAATGTTTAATGGATGCAAAGTTGTTTGTTATCATCCTAGTTAAGTGGTACTGTTGCAACTATTAAAAAGAAAAAAAGACCTTTCAAATTGAAACCATGTCGGTCTGATGTGGGATCAGATCTTGTCATGAATCTCTACTCTGGCTAACGCCAGTATAGATCATAATCCACCAGTACAAAACCTGGTAACTTTTTGATGTTCTGACCAGTTCTGTCAGGGAACTATATAACAGTGAACAAACACGGGATGGAATATATATCTTTGTTAATACTTGTTCCTAAATAATCTACTTCATATTAGGGTGTGATCCCAGCTCGAGATTGTATGCTTTTCTTTGACTTTGTGAGCCAATATCACAATAACCATTGAATTAATGGCTCACAAAGTCCATTAAATCGTATATTTTTGTGTTGGGACCTTCACATTATTAAGTAACAGGTAATAACTAAGAAACATATTCCACGTGTTATTTTTCGAATTTATAAGGTTCCCTGTCAAACAAAGTTCCCAGGTTTTGTGTACTGGTTGAATGTGATCTCAATGGGCGTTTGCAATAGTCGAGATTAATGGCATGATCTACACTTATTGTGGATATACACTTAACATTATATGTACGTCATATACTATCTTATCACTTCATATACCGTTGTTTATACTTCTTCACTTTATTTCTTCACTATAATCTGTCCCTTTTTTTTTAGTTTTTGTTGTTATTCTGTTTTAATGTACATTTTACCATACATGGTGAATCGGGCACACCAACTTGATTGATTGATTAGTGCAAAGATATTTTTATTTCCAATTGCTAACAAATAACACAATATACAAATGACATAGAAATTCAAAATAGAAGTGATAACATACACTCTTGTATAGAACAATGTTGTCAGACATATATATCTACCTAAATGTCCATTACAGATTTATCAATACTTTCCAAAACTTTAGAAAATAATAATTTGAGAAAAGAACAGCATCGCGTTTGACCTCCCCTCACCCACCAACACCATGGCTTTTAAAACCAGCAGGATCGATCCATCATATATAACGGCATACCGTTATAGCAGGATCATATAACCATAGTTATTATACATTATGAGAGTCGTGGTTCTTGGGTAGACAACCACTATAGCATGTATGGGATTTACAATATAGTCACACCAGCCAGAGCAAGAAAATCTATTACAGTTATGTACTATCGGGGTCATCAACATTAGAAGCCACAACATAAATAATGCCATGTTGCCAAATGATGTGTTTTAACGATAACTCTGATGTAAATTGTCGAAGAGTTTACTTAATCGCAGAGAAGGGAGTTAGCCGAGAGGCGATGAAGGTAATAACGTCGTTAAAATGACATTAATTGCAACAGTAGCGACATACCGAAAAAAGTTACGATCTCGTTACCTCGGAGATCACGCGAGAATTAGACTAATAAAACGCCACGGAGCTTATCAACGGACACGATTGTGTGATATCTGTGATTATACGATGCGACCGGGATATGTTCGAGCGCATGTTCCATTGAGGCTCTCATTTAGAACATTTGGAACCAGGTCAGATTTCGAACCGCCAGAGGGTGGCTTTTCATTTCAAAAACATATTGTTATACAAAGTGAGAGTCTCATATTGGCTATGATGAGAAAACCGAAAAATAAAAAAAGAAATGGAACCATCTATGAATCCAACTTATGTGTTGTTTAATGGTATATGTGTACACACATAAAGACACTGTGATGCCACAGGATACGTTTTATTTTATGGCACGTTATATACAAACCTATATATACACAATGATCGACATAGACAGTATGCAAGGCGAGTGAATGCTTAGTGTGCAAAGACCCCCTATTGTGCACGATGTCACTAATAATTCAATGAGTTGCTGTGTAGTAGCTATATTAGTATAAAATCACTGTGTATATATAGTGTAAATAAATTATTTAAATAAAACCATGTGTTTTATATATAATGAGAAAGCCGAAGTACTCGACTATCATACAAGTAGACCCACCTGTACATGTAAATATGTCATATGCGTGAGATCACAAAATACGAAGTTCGTTGTTCCTTGTTGGTACGTGGAACCATCTTTGTTCCCGTGAATTGTATTTTACAATTAGTCCTGCATTCAGGCAGCGTTAACGTTGGCACATGTACAAATATCCAGCGTTTTATTATCACCAGCAACAAATTAAGCGCTATCTGAAGGTTTAGTCCATATAAAGTGGTTGGTTAACCCTTTACCCAACAAACCGGCCAAAACCGGCCAAATAAAGCTTCAACAGCCTAAAATATCTTCGGTCTGTCTCAATAGAACCATACAAATATGGATAACATTGGAACCGGCTCCTTGACCACATTGTGATAGTTACAGTTATGCCCTGTGCCAATGCATTCTCTTATATATGCGAGTCGACCATAGGTCGCCTCGCATATATAAGAGAATGCATTGGCCTAATAAAATTCTTTTTTTAACACTTTTTACCATTTTTTCTTACATTCTTTAACAATTTTATAATTTTTAATGTGTTAAGCCAATGCATTCTCTTATATATGCGAGGCGACCTATGGTCGACTCGCATATATAAGAGAATGCATTGGCACAGGGCCCTTATGTTGGGTAAAGGGTTAAGGATGCACTATATATATTATACACATGAGCCCGTTGGGAACGCACCCATGATTTCGACGTCTAGACGAAGTGATCACATAGTGTTAATAGCAGAACCAATTAGTTGTCATTGGGGACCCTTCTATATTAGTAATACATATTAGGAAATTATCATCGTATTATACCACAGTATGCCATGCAGCGAAACTACATACTGTTCGTTTGTTTTTTTTTGTCGTTCCACCCTCTATAGGCCACACAGTATATATTTGTGGCGGAAAGACTTTTCACCATGGAATCACCCAATTGCGCTCAGAAACCAAAGACCATGGCAACTAACAAAATGAAAGTGTCAATGACACTGTAGCTCAACTTAGGTAGGGGAATAATTTAATGGTTGACAGTAAATGGAGGAATAGGAAAGGTGCTAATTGAAATGTCTAACCTGCGCCAAAGGATTTAGTGATGCAAAGAGTAAAATACAAGATGGCTGCTGGTGGCCATTTTTTTTGACCAATTGACCCCAAAAGGACTCGTTCCCATCTACGTATAATTGTTAACATCCATGACAAATTTTATGAAGATCTGACCAAAGCTACGACCTACAAATTTCATGATGATCAGACGAACAGTACGACCTGTAGACCGCGCCAATGGATTGAATTTTGAAATCCAAGATGGCCGCTGGCAGCCATGTTATTTGGCCGAATGACCCCACAATGATTCGTTCCCATCTACATGTCAATGTCAACATTCATGACAAATTTCATAAAGATTAGACCAAAGGTACAACTCGTTCCCATCTACATGTCAGTGTTACTATCCATGACAAATTTAATAAAGATCAGACCAAAGGTATGACCTGTAGCCCACGCCAAAGGATTTAGTCATGCAAAGAGTAAAATGCTGGTGGCCATGTTTTTTGACCGAATGACCCCAAAACGACTCGTTCCCATCTACATGTCATTGTTATAATTCATGACAAATTTCATGACCATCTGACCAAAGCTACGACCTGTAGCCCACACCAAAGGATTTAGTCATGCAAAGAGTAAAATCCAAGATGGCTGCTGGCGGCCATGTTTTTTGACCGAATGACCCCAAAACGACTCGATCCCATCTACATGTCATTATTAACATCAATGACAAATTTCATGATGATCAGACGAACAGTACGACCTGTAGCCCACGCCAATGGATTGAATCTTGAAATCCAAGATGGCTGCCAGCGGCCATGTTTTTTGGCGGAATGACCCCAAAATGACTCGTTCCCATCTACATGTCAATGTCAACATTCATGACAAATTTCATCAAGATCAGACCAAAGGTACGACCTGTAGCCCGCACCAAACGATTTAGTCATGCAAATAGTAAAATCCAAGATGGCTGCTGGCGGCCATGTTTTTCGGCCGAACGACCCCAAAATCCCTCGTTCCCATCTACATGTCATTGTTAACACCCATGACAACTTTCATGATGTTCCGATCAAAGCTACGACCTGTAGCCCGCGCCAAAGGTTTTAGTCATGCAAAGAGTAAAATCCAAGATGGCTGCTGGCGGCCATGTTTATTGGCCGAACGACCCCAAAATGACTCGTTCCCATCTACATGTCAATATTAACATCCATGACAAATTTCATGATGATCAGACGAACAGTACGACCTGTAGGCCGCGCCAATGGATTGAATTTTGAAATCTAAGATGGCCGCCAGCGGCCATGTTTTTTGGCCGAATGACCCCACAATGATTCGTTCCCATCTACATGTCAATGTCAACATTCATGACAAATTTCATAAATATTAGACCAAAGGTACAACCTGTAGCCCGCGCCAAAGGATTTAGTCATGCAAAGAGTAAAATCCAAGATGGCTGCTGGCGGCCATGTTTTTGGCCGAACGACACCAAAATCACTCGTTCCCATCTACATGTCATTATTAACATCAATGACAAATTTCATGATGATCAGGGGAACAGTACGATCTGTAACCCGCGCCAATGGATTGAATCTTGAAATCCAAGATGGCTGCCAGCGGCCATGTTTTTTGGCCGAATGACCCCAAAATGACTCGTTCCCATCTACATGTCAATGTCAACATTCATGACAAATTTCATAAAGATCAGACCAAAGGTACGACCTGTAGCCCGGGCCAAAGTATTTAGTCATGCAAAGAGTAAAATCCAAGATGGCTGCTGGCGGCCATGTTTTTTGGCCGAACAACTCCAAAATCCCTCGTTCCCATCTACATGTCATTGTTAACATCCATGACAAATTTCATGATGTTCCGATCGAAGCTACGACCTGTAGCCCGCGCCAAAGGATTTAGTCATGCAAAGAGTAAAATCCAAGATGGCTGCTGGCAGCCATGTTTTTTGGCCGAACTACCCCAAAATCACTCGTTCCCATCTACATTTCAATATTAACACCAATGACAAATTTCATGATGATCAGATAAACAGTACGACCTGTAGGCCGCGCCAATAGATTGAATCTTGAAATCCAAGATGGCTGCCAGCGGCCATGTGTTTTGGCCGAATGACCCCATCTACATGTCAATGTCAACATTCATGACAAATTTCATGAAGATCAGACCAAAGGTACAACCTGTAGCCCGCGCCAAAGGAAATTGTTGACGGACACACGGACACACGCACACACGGACACACGGACGACGGACGCCAAACCATGGCAATAGCTCAAACTTACAAAAGTAAGTTGAGCTAAAAAGCTAAAGAAAAGTAAACAGAAAGCGACTGACAATATTGGGTATATCCTTCATGTAAGAATACACGAAACCACACCCCTCCATACTCCACATACGTATTATGGTTAGGGTTAGGGCTAGGGCTGGGGCTGGGGTTAGGGTTTGGGGTTAGGGTTATATAGGGCTTGGGGTTAGGGCATTCTTACATTAAGGACATACCCATCGATGCAATATTGCGCAGATTCACGAAAACAAATATGCATGGTTACTTTCCCTGAAGAAAACCATGGCTTATCAGTTATATAGCTTCGCCATCGCTGGATACTTGGCTTGTATTGGCGTCACCTCCAATGAACCTTTGCAGACTGAACCACCGGAGCCGCCCACGACTGAAGACCAGAACACTCATTTTATCAGTGTGGCCACTGTCCAAAATGGACCAGTAAGCACCAAGTGACCGACCAAGTATAGTTAAATGTGACCGCTAGATGACATGATAAACGAGTTATGACTCGGAAAGATAAGTCATCATGTTATCAAACAATGCTTATACCAAAAACCGAGCTATAATCCGAAATGATAACAGATTATGGCGAATGGTTCATCAGAAATTATTACGAAGCGCCGCTGGAAATTATCCGCCGAATTAACCCGAGACAAGTAAGGTCGGGAACATGGGACGATTTCACCTGTTGACGGGTATTTAAAATATTACGTGCATCGATTCGTTATGAATAGTGATAATTTGCAGATAGATGCCCAATTGTCTGGCTGGTAAGGCTGTAGTTGGAGTTTTACGGCTGATTAAAGTTTGTTGTTGTTTGGCGTCTGTTGTGGAAAAGGCTTGCTGTTACAGCCGATTTTATGATTTAACGCAATATGGCGTTAGTATAATATTATGCTAACCATGCAGACAAAAGATACACAAAAGGGGCGATTAACGCTCTGTATACCACGTATGTTTGTTTGAGAGAAGTATTCACCTGGCGGCCATGTTATACCAAATATCAATCTTCCAGATCAACCATGTCGACTTTTTGTTAACCCTTTACCCAACAAAACGGCCAAAAACGCCCAAACAAAGCTTCAACCGCCTAAATTATCTTGGGTCTGTCTCAATAAAACCATACAAATATGGATATCATTGGAACCGGTTCATTGCACACATTGTGATGGTTACAGTTATGCCCTGTGCCAATGCATTCCCTTATATATGCGAGTCGACCATAGGTCGATCGCATATATAAGAGAATGCATTGGCCTAAAACAATTCTTTTTTTAACACTTTTTACCATTTTTTCTTAGATTCTTTAACAATTTTATAATTTTTTCTTACATTTTTTAACAATTTTTATAATATTTTTCTACATTCTTTGACAATTTTATCATTTTTAATATGTGTTAAGCCAATGCATTCTCTTATATATGCGAGGCGACCTATGGTCGACTCGCATATATAAGAGAATGCATTGGCACATGGCCGTTCTGTTGGGTAAAGGGTTTAAAGAAGAAATATCCGGTTGCTTTGACAATTTTATCATTTTTAATATGTGTTAAGCCAATGCATTCTCTTATATATGCGAGGCGACCTATGGTCGACTCGCATATATAAGAGAATGCATTGGCACATGGCCGTTCTGTTGGGTAAAGGGTTAAAGAAGAAATATCCGGTTGCTATTCCATATCCTGTTTAACCCCTTGTTGTAGATGAAATAGGTCGGTATCGCCTGAAGTATTGGGCAGCTTATATAGTAACAATCATAAAATATATAGTACAAAAATACTCAGTCATCTTGGGACGATCGGTGTTGTTTCATCCAGTCCATATCCCGTTTAACACATTGTTGTATAGATGAAACGGGTCGGTGTCGCCTGAAGCATTGGGCAATTTGGTAACCAACATCCTATATATGGTACAAGAATACTCGGGTTATCTTTGGGACGATCGGTGTTGTTTCCATTCTGTTCGAAAAATCTGACGCAGAAACAACCATAAAATCTTAAAGGCATAGTCCGGTTGTTTTCAAGTGGTATAAAGTTTGTCCAAATGTTATCGAGTCACTTTCACTTGGAATGACTTTCACCATGACTTCAACTTCAACTTAAGCGGAATTCGGCGTTTAGAAACCGAGCTATAAAGCGACGACGGCCTGGTTATATAAATAAGAATGGCAGAAACGTGCAATAGAGTCGCAGAGAAGGAATAGATTGTTCGACTTTTATGCCGATTCTATTGACTTTTATTTGCTCAACTGAATTGACGATGGTTAAAGGTACGGTTGGCCTTGGCGGTGGGTATCCTGTGAAAATATTTCCACCCGTCAAAAACCGCCACAAACAGAAAGAGCATAAAAATGTAGACAGACTTTGTCCGTATACAAATAAGAAATATCGCATAAACAGTATGTTATTGTCAAATGTTTGACCATTGTTATGTAAACAAAAGCATAAAAAGTAACTTTTCTGGTGTTTGTTTATATTATGATGGTAAATATAAAGAGCGTTCTTTGTTGGTGAATTCCTGATATGGTACTAATAAAGAGCGTTTATGCCATTTGTGTGTGATTAGCCAGTAGCATTGTGCTGTCTTCTGTAACACAATCAGGCTCTTGCTTAGGTAAAATATAGTAGGTCTTTATGATAACATGCTGTTTACGTGATGGTCATGGTATATATGAACGAAACTGTATGCGTTTTAATGTTTTTCTGTTTACGGTGATTAGAACAAATATGAATATTTTCGACAACTAAGGCCTCACGTGCCTTTAACAGTAGAGTGAAAGTCACTTGACTATATAACAGTTGGCAAATTTTATGCCAACTAAAAATAACCGGAAATTGGCCTTTAACACTTTCATGACGCGAGCTGCGCTGGCGCAACATTAAAGACCCTGTGCCAATGTATTCACTTACATATGCGAGTAGAACATAGGCATTGGCCTCAATTTTTTAAATTATTTTTTTTTATAAATTTTTCTTACATTCTTTAACAATTTTTATAATTTTTTTCTTACAATCCTTATCAATTTTATCATTTTTTCTTACATTCATTAACAATTTTTATCATTTTTATCATTATTTCGTACATTCTATAACATTTTTTTTAATTTTGTTTATTACATTCTTTGACGATTATAACAAATAATATATAATTTGCTAGCCAATTGCATTCTATTATATATGCGAGGCGACCTATGGTCGACTCGCATATATAAGAGAATGCATTGGCACAGGGTTTTCGCAAAATTTCAGGAAGCTCCCGTCATGAAAGGATTAACAAATGTATATACGTCACTTAGAGCAACTATATAGAGTTCGTTGGAATCCAATCTGCTTTCATAATCGAGTCACATCCTTGTTGGCTCACTGTGTTCTTCCACATGCAATTATGTTGATATTCAGGGTATACATGCAAGCTGTCGCTCAAAAACTAAAGTGCTTTATTGTGCTCATCTTCTACCATACAATAATACGAATCATCTTGAGTCATTCTGTAGAAGGTATACAAAAATAACGTATGTATACACGTACCAGTTGGAATGTGTGTATATCTATGACAAACCCTCGCTGATCCTGCGAATCGTATTTCAAAGCATGAAACACCTGGGACTGAAACCAATCCCATAAACCAACTGAACCAAGTATACCCCTGACAAACGACGAACAATTGACTCCGGTCTAATACCCGGCAATTTGATATCAGTTCTTGATTTTTCATTGAATTTACGACGACGGTTTAAATCGATAGCGTTTCACAAAGCACAGACTCATGCCTAACATTGTTCATGTATTCGTCAGCCTGGCCACACGGCGTGTGTCCATACCTACCCGACAATCCATCCGACCATTAAACTCGAACGATACCCCGACGGCTAATGAAATAGAATCGAAACCTTGTTCTACTCAGCTTGATACTGGACATGATCACAGGCGGGACGAACGAGAAGTTAACCGGATTCGTTGATGCTGAAACTTGGACTTGATTATTGGTGATCGCCCTTGTTTTGGTTCCACTGGGAAGGACCAGTCTCCCACAGCGCATGATGTATGCATGTTGCCCATGGCATGTCTGGTCGTCGAGTATCAAAGGGCTCCGAGCCGCCCCGATTATATATGCTCCACCTAATCTTAACTTGAATACATGGAATGCCTATCGATTAGTATCATAATTATATGCCGACGAAACCCATGGGTGATGTTGTCACACCGTTTTCTGGTCAAATACCACGTTCTTGTTTGTAATTCCAGCTGTGAACTGACTAACTTACCACTGCATGCAACTGGATATAGAAAAAACGTCATCTTGCCGCCGGACTTTTCAGTCACAATCAGCAGAATTCATGAAGCGCATACAGGTGTGTACATGCCTGGTATGACAATAATATAATATCACATAACATTTTACTTATTTAATAAATTGGCATTGCGTGTCACGAAACGAGGTTCTATAATTTGTCAACTATAAACACATGAACGAATATTATCTTCAGTGAACTTAAGTTGAGATGAAATAACTCAATCAATCAATTTATTATACTTTAACACCAAATATGGTCAAGGGTATAGATACATAATATAAAACAATGTAGTGAAAGGACATGTAAACATGAATTTCATTTGTGGTGGTGACACAATATGTCACACATGCAATTGGAGCGATAAAGTCACTTAGTTGCCATTTCCCTTGTTGGCAAGTCCGTGGTATACATAGACAAAATGGGCAATTGCTTTTAGTACATTCGGTTGTGAGCATGTCGTTATTTGTTTGAATTGGGCTATTCCATCTAACTCTTGGATGTCCTTCGCTAATTGTTTGAAAAATGATTGACGTTCGTGTGATAGTAGTGAGCAACTTGTAATGAGGTGCATTTCGTCGCTTACTTGTTGCAATTTTTGCAAATGCGATATTGATCGTCAATGTTTAGATATCGGCCTCGTTAAATTCCAAGGGAATGAAAGCTGATCCGCAATCTCGTGAGTGACTAAACTTCGGGTTGCTTATACATATCAACAAGGTACAGGTTGTCTTGTGTTTATTTTAATCACTAATTGCATGTACCCTAGCAGACATATGGTGGAAATTGGCCAGGTGTTAATGTCTCACTAAATTATTGACAATATGTATAAAATAAATTGGCACAGACTTCCATTACTAACAATATAGTCTCCACAAGGAGGGGTTTCTCATCCGAGACATTTTATAGCCTATACTCGAAATTAAAAGCACATAGCAGCCCGAATTCATCTTATGGTATCTATCTGAATGGAATTTCTTATATCTTCCGGCACTGTAGGTGGCATGATACGGTTGCTAGCTGAGAAGTGATGCTGATAAATCCGCGTTTATGAGGCATTTGTAGTAGCAACTAATTGGATGGAAAAGTGGATCGGAGATCGTATCTTCGCTGTGAAAATAGCCTCAGTGTATCACCTCAACGAGCACAGGAAGTATATATTAGTACTCGGAAGGTTACGCCTCGGGAAGCTTTCGTTTGGCATTAGGAACTAAAATGGCATTCTGGTCTCATTCCGGTGGCCTATATTCAGTTGAAATCACAGCTTCGAATTCATGCCTTCCAGCACCTAAGCAAGGCGGAATTAGGCTTCGATGTGGCGCATTGTATTAGCATACACCAATCTATGGGTTCCGATTGGGGGATTGTCATTTCAGGCAAGTCTTAAAGGCACGGGCGGCGTTCGTTGCAGAAATATTCATATTTTTTCAAATGGTCATATACGAAGGAATATTGAAATATATATAGTTGTGTTCATATGCCAAACATAATCAGCCGGTAAATAGTATATTGTCGTCAAGACGTACGATGGGGTACGTAAACAAGACCCTTCTCGTGTTACAGAAGTTTTGCTTCTGGTTACATAACACAGCGCAATTATATTGGTTAATCACACACAAATGATATAAACGCTCTTTATTAATTCCATATCAGGAAAACAGTAACTATTTACGCTCTTTATGTTTACCATATCCGGATCTAAACAAAAGCCAGGTTCTGTAACATTTTTTTTGCTTTTGTTTACATAACAAAGGGAAAACATTTGACAATAACATACTGTTTATGCCATATTTCTGATTGGTATAAGAACAAAGTCTGTCTATATTTGACTATTATTTCTGTTTATGGCGGTTTTTGACGGAGCTGACTATTTTAACAGCATACCCACCGTCAACACCGCCCGTAACTTTATGTTTTCCCATAGCAGTGGATCGATGAGTCTCAGTCGGTAAGGTGGATGGCGTCTTAGGCCAACATAAGCTGCCCATCAATGGCGAAGCTGGTTCTAATCCGACTAATGCGCGCGAATTTGTGATCGACTCAGAGGGAATGACATCTGGTTCGTGTATCTGGACTAATTTGCCAGTTGCTTTCCAGGGGTCGTGATTTCTATGTGCAGTGGAGTGATTTCCCGGCGAGTTCTTCAAGTTCCAACCACATAAATCTGCTATCGTCGTGATATGGACTAGCGTCTGAAACGACGATAGAGTCCAATAAAACCACAAACAACCCAATCCGAAATTCTCAGTTTACGATTAAGATGTTTTTCACTGCAAAGCCAATAGTGCAATTGTGTGCCGTATGAGGAAAGAGAGTGGTATCTTGGCTAGGATATAGGGGTACTGACTACTAGTCGCTATATGGAACCGCCAGTGGGTGCGCAGTAATTTGAGTCTAGCAGTCTGAAACAGGCTGGGTTAACGCTCAACCATTTATCAAACGATTGGGGACTGTCATATCAGGTGTTATGCACTGCAAAGCCAATAGTGCAATTTTGGGCCATTTGAACCAAGAGAGTGGTACATCGCTGAGAAATAGGGGTACTGTCTACAAGTCGATATATGGAGCCGTCAGTAAGTGACCGCTATACGTTGTTTCCCGCAGTCTCAAACACGCTGGGTTAACGCCCAATCATTCAGCGAACGTATAGTTGGAATTGAATAAGCCGCATCGCGGAGAACACGATACTGAGAGAATTCCCACAGCCATGTGCGAATCCTATCAAAGAATTAACTAAACAAGCCTTCCGGAACTAAGAAAATTCACTAAAAGATCTCAAATAACTAGAAAACATTCCCCATTATATGAAGTTTTTTGAACGAAGGTAAACAAAGACTGGACAATTGAGTGATAATCCACGCCACACGTGCAACTCAGATTAGCTTCATCGCAAGGTATTCCTCTGATGCACATTCGTGTAGGTCAAATGATCGATCCTTCAGCATGTTGTGGGAGTGATGTCGATTATTATCCAGGGGCATAGGAAGATGGGGGTGCAGCTGCCCCACGATAACATTTGGAGAAAAGGTTCCCATTATAATCATGCGTGATATAGAACTGCAAGTAAAAATCCCACAGAATAGGAAAATTTTATATTGTTCTGAGCGGTGTGACTAATTACCGCCCGGGGACCGCCCGGGACCGCCCGGGGACCGCCCGGGGACCGCCCGGGACCGCCCGGGCGGCCCAACGAGCCCGTAGACACAATATCTCGACGGTATAACGTAGCGACATGCCACCTGAGGGCAACATAGAAAAATTTACTCGCTCGCTCGTCTCCGGCCGGTCATATTAACCCCACAAATGCCGATATTGGCTAAAAGAGCCTGGGTGATTACTGGTGTCTTCGTGTGTGTTCAGACAGATTATTTTGGTGATTCTCGGTAGTGCAATAAGTGCAATACACCTGAGTGTTAATTCCATGTATTGACTCGTTGACGCGTCCACGGCCGATGTTATTAACCCCTCAAATTCCGGTAAAATAGTGTATAAACAAAAGAACCTTGGAACCGCCCGGGACCGCCCGGGCGGCCCCATGGCCCCGTGGACACTATATCTCGACGTTATAACATAGCGACATACCACACGAGGTCAACTTACAAAATGTTACTCCCTCGCTCGACCCCGGCCGGCGTTATTAACCCCTCAAAATCCGACAAAATGGTATATAGACAAAAAGTACATTGGGACCGCCCGGGACCGCCCGGGTGGCCCCACGTGCCCGTGGACACAATATCTCGACGTTAGAACGTAGCGACATACCCCATGAGGTCAACCTAGAAAATGTTACTCGCTCGCTCGACCCCGGCCGGTGTTATTAACCCCTCAAAATCCAACAAAATGGTTTATAAACAAAAATAACATTGGGACCGCCCGGGACCGCCCGGGTGGCCCCACGTGCCCGTAGACACAATATATCGACGTTATAACGTAGCGACATACCCCACGAGGTCAACCTACAAAATGTTACTCGCTCGCTCGACTCCGGCCGGTGTTATTAACCCCTCAAAATCCGATAAAATGGTATATAAACAAAAAGAACATTGGGACCGCCCGGGACCGCCCGGGACCGCCCGGGAGGCCCAATGGGCCCGTGGACACTATATCTCGACGATATAACGTAGCGACATACCCCACGAGGTCAACCTACAAAATGGTACTCGCTCGCTCGACTCCGGCCGGTGTTATTAACCCCTCAAAATCCGATAAAATGGTATATAAACAAAAAGAACATTGGGACCGCCCGAAACCGCCCGGGAGGCACCATGGCCCCGTGGACACTATATCTCGACGTTATAACATAGCGACATACCCCACGAGGTCAACCTACAAAATGTTACTCCCTCGCTGGACCCCGGCCGGCGTTATTAACCCCTCAAAATCCGATAAAATGGTAAATAGACAAAAGGAACATTAGGACCGCCCGGGACCGCCCGGGTGGCCCCACGTGCCCGTGGACACAATATCTCGACGTTATAACGTAGCGACATACCCCATGAGGTCAACCTAGAAAATGTTACTCGCTCGCTCGACCCCGGCCGGTGTTATTAACCCCTCAAAATTCGACAAAATGGTATATAGACAAAAAGAACATTGGGACCGCCCGGGACCGCCCGGGTGGCCCCACGTGCCCGTGGACACAATATCTCGACGTTATAACATAGCGACATACCCCACCTAGAAAATGATACTCGCTCGCTCGACCCCGGCCGGTGTTATTAACCCCTCAAAATCCGACAAAATGGTATATAAACAAAAAGAACATTGGGACCGCCCGGGAACGCCCGGGAGGCCCCATGGGCCCGTGGACACTATATCTCGACGTTATAACGTAGCGACATACCCCACGAGGTCAACCTACAAAATGGTACTCGCTCGCTCGACTCCGGCCGGTGTTATTAACCCCTCAACATCCGACAAAATGGTATATAGACAAAAAGTACATTGGGACCGCCCGGGACCGCCCGGGTGGCCCCACGTGCCCGTGGACACAATATCTCGACGTTAGAACGTAGCGACATACCCCATGAGGTCAACCTAGAAAATGTTACTCGCTCGCTCGACCCCGGCCGGTGTTATTAACCCCTCAAAATCCAACAAAATGGTTTATAAACAAAAATAACATTGGGACCGCCCGGGACCGCCCGGGTGGCCCCACGTGCCCGTAGACACAATATATCGACGTTATAACGTAGCGACATACCCCACGAGGTCAACCTACAAAATGTTACTCGCTCGCTCGACTCCGGCCGGTGTTATTAACCCCTCAAAATCCGATAAAATGGTATATAAACAAAAAGAACATTGGGACCGCCCGGGACCGCCCGGGACCGCCCGGGAGGCCCAATGGGCCCGTGGACACTATATCTCGACGTTATAACGTAGCGACATACCCCACGAGGTCAACCTACAAAATGGTACTCGCTCGCTCGACTCCGGCCGGTGTTATTAACCCCTCAAAATCCGATAAAATGGTATATAAACAAAAAGAACATTGGGACCGCCCGAAACCGCCCGGGAGGCACCATGGCCCCGTGGACACTATATCTCGACGTTATAACATAGCGACATACCCCACGAGGTCAACCTACAAAATGTTACTCCCTCGCTGGACCCCGGCCGGCGTTATTAACCCCTCAAAATCCGATAAAATGGTAAATAGACAAAAGGAACATTAGGACCGCCCGGGACCGCCCGGGTGGCCCCACGTGCCCGTGGACACAATATCTCGACGTTATAACGTAGCGACATACCCCATGAGGTCAACCTAGAAAATGTTACTCGCTCGCTCGACCCCGGCCGGTGTTATTAACCCCTCAAAATTCGACAAAATGGTATATAGACAAAAAGAACATTGGGACCGCCCGGGACCGCCCGGGTGGCCCCACGTGCCCGTGGACACAATATCTCGACGTTATAACATAGCGACATACCCCACCTAGAAAATGATACTCGCTCGCTCGACCCCGGCCGGTGTTATTAACCCCTCAAAATCCGACAAAATGGTATATAAACAAAAAGAACATTGGGACCGCCCGGGAACGCCCGGGAGGCCCCATGGGCCCGTGGACACTATATCTCGACGTTATAACGTAGCGACATACCCCACGAGGTCAACCTACAAAATGGTACTCGCTCGCTCGACTCCGGCCGGTGTTATTAACCCCTCAACATCCGATAAAATGGTATATAAACAAAAAGAACATTGGGACCGCCCGGGACCGCCCGGGAGGCCCCATGGGCTCGTGTACACTATATCTCGACGTTATAACGTAGCGACATACCCCATGTGGTCAACCTAGAAAATCTTACTCGCTCGCTCGACCCCGGCCGGTGTTATTAACCCCTAAAAAACGGCAAAATGGTATATAGACAAAAAGAACATTGGGACCGCCCGGGACCGCCCGGGTGGCCCCACGTGCCCGTGGACAAAATATCTCGACGTTATAACGTAGCGACATACCCCACGAGGTCAACCTACAAAATGTTACTCGCTCGCTCGACTCCGGCCGGTGTTATTAACCCCTCAAAATCCGATAAAATGGTATATAAACAAAAAGAACATTGGGACCGCCCGAAACTGCCCGGGACCGCCCGGGAGGCCCAATGGGCCCGTGGACACTATATCTCGACGTTATAACGTAGCGACATACCCCACGAGGTCAACCTACAAAATGGTACTCGCTCGCTCGACTCCGGCCGGTGTTATTAACCCCTCAAAATCCGATAAAATGGTATATAAACAAAAAGAACATTGGGACCGCCCGAAACCGCCCGGGAGGCACCATGGCCCCGTGGACACTATATCTCGACGTTATAACATAGCGACATACCCCACGAGGTCAACCTACAAAATGTTACTCCCTCGCTGGACCCCGGCCGGCGTTATTAACCCCTCAAAATTCGACAAAATGGTATATAGACAAAAAGAACATTGGGACCGCCCGGGACCGCCCGGGTGGCCCCACGTGCCCGTGGACACAATATCTCGACGTTATAACATAGCGACATACCCCACCTAGAAAATGATACTCGCTCGCTCGACCCCGGCCGGTGTTATTAACCCCTCAAAATCCGACAAAATGGTATATAAACAAAAAGAACATTGGGACCGCCCGGGAACGCCCGGGAGGCCCCATGGGCCCGTGGACACTATATCTCGACGTTATAACGTAGCGACATACCCCACGAGGTCAACCTACAAAATGGTACTCGCTCGCTCGACTCCGGCCGGTGTTATTAACCCCTCAACATCCGATAAAATGGTATATAAACAAAAAGAACATTGGGACCGCCCGGGACCGCCCGGGAGGCCCCATGGGCCCGTGGACACTATATCTCGACGTTATAACGTAGCGACATACCCCACGAGGTCAACCTACAAAATGGTACTCGCTCGCTCGACTCCGGCCGGTGTTATTAACCCATCAAAATCCGATAAAATGGTATATAAACAAAAAGAACATTGGGACCGTCCGGGACCGCCCGGGTGGCCCCACGTGCCCGTGGACACAATATCTCGACGTTATAACATAGCGACATACCCCACGAGGTCAACCTACAAAATGTTACTCCCTCGCTCGACCCCGGCCGGCGTTATTAACCCCTCAAAATCCGATAAAATGGTAAATAGACAAAAAGAACATTAGGACCGCCCGGGACCGCCCGGGTGGCCCCACGTGCCCGTGGACACAATATCTCGACGTTATAACGTAGCGACATACCCCATGAGGTCAACCTAGAAATTGTTACTCGCTCGCTCGACCCCGGCCGGTGTTATTAACCCCTCAAAATCTGACAAAATGGTATATAGACAAAAAGAACATTGGGACCGCCCGGGACCGCCCGGGTGGCCCCACGTGCCCGTGGACACAATATCATGTCCTTAAACTTTAAAGCAATGTCAACAAGAAAAAAAGTGGCCGTGTAGACTCCAGACAAGATGGCGGCCATGATGGATGCCGTTTTTTAGACTAGGAACTTAGTTAGTTTGATGGCAATTATAGCGGGAACTCTAGTAAATTGTATATATTTTCGTGAAGCTCACCCTTGGAACAAACGTCCCACTTCCGTCGACTCGAATTCAAATATCACCAAATTACGTCATGCTCGTTGATGCCTTCCAGTTTCAATTGAATTCCCTCATTAGCATATCATTATATGCAGCTCGTTTGCATTTCTCAGATATAAATTCGAGTCGACGGTGATGCGACGTTTGTTTCAAACACGGATCTCAGACGCACCAGCAATTAAATTCGTGTTGACCACACGCATGCTTCGTCCGTAGTGGGTCTACTCGCATTTATTTGAAACAAAAGTCGCACTTTTGTCGACTCGAATTCAAATAATAATAATTTAATTCGAGTCGTCGGTAGTGTGACGTTTGTTCCAAGGGTAACCGACGACTCAGTGCATGATCACAAGTCTACTGATCCACGCGTGTGAAGGAACAGCCAAGCGGGGTTCTAATTGAATTATGCACCTTGGAGACCCTCTAGCTATACGTCCCTGCCCGCCATACATGTTTATTTTACCACGTGGTTTTAGATAGGCATATACTGACACAACATAGTGTTATACAGCGTTTTTCTCAACTTGCTATTAAATTGTTAAAAAGGTACAACGTTTTCGTATAAAATAAACTGGACCTGATATCTCTCAGACAAGTTCAGAACAAAATACCACCTAAAGAATCATGTCCGACCTAAAATAGGTGTCAAATCCCTACGAAATAGCGATATAAAATCAATAATTTCCACTCCTCAGAAAATTAACATTAATTTCGTCGCTTAGAAATCAAAAGCCACATTTTCTCACTAAATGTTACGTTCTAGAATTTATATATAACTTCATAATTTAGCCGTTTTGACCAAAATCCTCAGAAACGCTTTATGCCATTTTAAGAAATCATTTAGATTCGTCTTGAATTAAATTCGACGTTTGTTTCAACAGACGGATTATGAATTAAACTCGAGTCTAATTCTAATTGAATCCGAGTCGTCGGTAGTTTGTTCCATGGGTTAGACACAATGACACTTTTATAATTCAAATTTGAAACTCCTTCTCCAAGATGGCTGCCAAAATGGACGCCAGAGGTTGAAAATATGATGTTAAAAAAATTCGATTTTTACAGAATTCGGTATAAAATTTCACAAAAATTCACAATTGGGATTCTAGTCAAGTTATGGTTGATGTACATAATTGGCTATTCTGCCTTCTATATATTGAACTAGCAGGTTAGCCAGCCACTGGCGTGGTTGGTCAGACACATGACTTGTTTTTTTAATTCTGCCTTTTTTTTTTAATTTTCTTTCAATGAGTTAATTCTGCCTTTTTAATCAAGAGAAATGATGGTACCCGTTCTATAATAGGTATGATTTACGGTACATCGGGCGGAAACTGACCCGATGAAAATCTCCCCCTTCCTAGGAACGACAGACATAAGAATTACACAACACGCATTTTGTTTTTTAATTTAATTTTTGTTTTTTTCAATGAGAGCTTCTCCAAAACGCCGCGACGACGATTCCCTAGCGATTTTACCATTAGATGGGAAGTTTGAGCTCAATCGAGTCAGCCGTTTTCAATTCTATCGAGGACACATATATATACGAACTCTCAAAATATATAGTACTAGAAGGTGACCCGACTTCGTCCGGGCTTTGACCTTGAATTGTCTATTTTGAAGGCCAAGGTCAAGTGGGGTCACGATTTGACCCGTCCAAAACACAGTGCCCGAACAAAAGTACCCGACAAAAGTACCCGTCGAAATCCATCCCGATTTGATTTCCACTGAAGTATATAAACGCGCCTCAAGTTTCAACGTAAAGATAAATTACCATCGGTGCCCGAGATATCGCCAAGACGTCTGAAACAGTCAAATGCATCGGCCGGGTAAGAGTTAACGTGATCTAACTGTATGACCTCTAACGACGTCATAGAAGTTACGCATTGTTTTTACCCTGATAGAAGATCGTACCACTTCTTCTTAATAATTGAGGCAGATAACTAAAACGGATACATACATATTATATATCGTTGGAAAGAGGAAACACGAAAGATTCTCATAGTGTCATTATTATGACTGGCATGTTATTATTCGCGCTGTTTCGAATCGATTTGTAAGCACCGAACTGAAATATATTAGCGCAAAACGGCGTAAAAACAGATTTGACCTCGGCACGTGAAAAGTTGACCTCGCACGGACAAATTAATAGGCCTATGTTAGTCCTGACCCGAAAATACCCCCACATACCAAGTTTCATCGAAATTGGCTCAGCCGTATTTGAGTCCATCGATTACTGACAGACAGATACACACACACACACACAGATCTTTCAAAATATATAATAGATAGACTAGCAGGTTAGCCCGCCACTGGCCGCGTTCGGGGGGGGGGGGGGGGAAACGTTACCCCCCCCCCCACAAACCAAATCAGATCACATATATTTGTTCGCAGGTCTATCTCCACTTATAGAAATTGAAAAGTCACTATTTAAGGCTCGACTAGTCTAATCTAACGCACCAATTTATACATGCCTGGAATATTATCATATTATGACCAATACAGAGCGTTTATTGATCGTATTTGCCCCTTTAAGTCGTCTGAAGTCAACAGCATCTATAACTCTTGACACGCTGTGGGCTAATTTTACCCACATGTTTCAATTCTCACCGATCAGATTGCAACAATTTTGGTTATAAATTTAATTATTTTATTTTACCAATACTTAGTGCCCTTTTCTCTTGACACGCCATGGGCCAATTTTACCCATATGTTTCAATTTTCACCGATTAGATTTCAACAATTTTGGTTATATAATTAATGTTTTTATTTTATTAATAATTAGTGCCCTTTTAAGACATCTGATGTCAACTGGACATGTATAATATGATTTTCCTGCATGGTCAAAGTACCTCCCCATATTGCAACCCAACCCACGACCTTTTGGGCAAGGACTGAAAACATTATTCCCGGTGATGGAGGTCATCATACTCTCCATATGTGGAGCAAATAAAGAAAATATATAATATGTAATATGGTCATATAAAATATATTGACTCACCTTCAGCTTCAGTAGAGCAGACGGAACACGGATACAGCACCATGGATGGAAGCGTGAATCGAATACGTGGTCGCATGATTTTAAGATATTTAAAATTATATTTTATTTTTAATTCACACACGATTATATATAATCTACCCCATAACGTAATATCGTGTGATTGGTCGGTAAGCAAATTAAGTACACGGGTTTCCAATATCACAAATACTCTCTTCGTCATCTTGATCGTTATTGTCTAGCACCAAGAAGATTTTGGGATTACGACCATTTTCGATTGCAATAAAAACACGGAAACCTCATCGCAAATCTCCGCTGTTGTCACGAGATTACCTGTTCGTCTTCCCCAAGTGTTATGAAAACACAGTTTCGGTTTAAAGGCACGTGAGGCCTTAGTTGTCGAAAATATTCATATTTGTTCTAATCACCGTAAACAGAAAAACATTAAAACGCATACAGTTTCGTTCATATATACCATGACCATCACGTAAACAGCATGTTATCATAAAGACCTACTATATTTTACCTAAGCAAGAGCCTGATTGTGTTACAGAAGACAGCACAATGCTACTGGCTAATCACACACAAATGGCATAAACGCTCTTTATTAGTACCATATCAGGAATTCACCAACAAAGAACGCTCTTTATATTTACCATCATAATATAAACAAACACCAGAAAAGTTACTTTTTATGCTTTTGTTTACATAACAATGGTCAAACATTTGACAATAACATACTGTTTATGCGATATTTCTTATTTGTATACGGACAAAGTCTGTCTACATTTTTATGCTCTTTCTGTTTGTGGCGGTTTTTGACGGGTGGAAATATTTTCACAGGATACCCACCGCCAAGGCCAACCGTACCTTTAAATCCGCCAATATGTCTTCTGATTATTGTGAAGTGGTTAATGTATACAATATAACAATTGCGATACCGTTTTACTGCTAATTGATATCAACACATTCAAACAGCTGCCGCGGCTCTCTTCAGACAAGCAGTTGCTGTCGAAATCAACACAATTACACCCGCTCGTGTCAAAATATAAAAATTATAGGTGTAAAGTTATTAATTTTTATTGAAAACATTCAAGAAAATTGCGATATTTACGATCATGTAGAGCCGAATATTTATGGTGATACGGTATTTTGTGTTGACGCGTCAGCGAGTCAATATCTGGAAGTCACTATCAGGTGGTATTGCACTACCATGCATCATCAAAATATGCTGTTTGAAATCAAAAGAAGACACCGAGCTGTCCGTGCCCTCTTATCCAATATTGGATTTTTAGGGGTTAATAATACCGACCGGAGTCGAGTGAGCGAGTAAGATTTTCTAGGTTGACCTCGTGGGGTATGTCGCTACGTTATAATGTCGAGATATAGAATCCACGAGCCCATGGGGCCTCCCGGGGGGTCCCGGGCGGTCCCAATGTTCTTTTTGTTTATATACCATTTTATCGGATGTTGGGGGGTTAATAACACCGGCCGGGGTCGAGCGAGCGAGTACCATTTTGTAGGTTGACCTCGTGGGGTATGTCGCTACGTTATAACGTCGAAATATAGTGTCCACGGGCCCATGGGGCCTCCCGGGCGGTCCCGGGCGGTCCCAATGTTCTTTTTGTTTATATACCATTTTATCGGATTTTGAGGGGTTAATAACACCGGCCGGAGTCGAGCGAGCGAGTACCATTTTGTAGGTTGACCTCGTGGGGTATGTCGCTACGTTATAACGTCGAGATATAGTGTCCACGGGCCCATGGGGCCTCCCGGGCGGTCCCGGGCGGTCCCGGGCGGTCCCAATGTTCTTTTTGTTTATATACCATTTTATCGGATTTTGAGGGGTTAATAACACCGGCCGGAGTCGAGCGAGCGAGTAACATTTTCTAGGTTGACCTCATGGGGTATGTCGCTACGTTATAGCGTCGAGATATTGTGTCCACGGGTACGTGGGGCCACCTGGGTGGTCCCGGGCGGTCCCAATGTTCTTTTTGTCTATATACCATTTTGTCGGATTTTTAGGGGTTAATAACACCGGCCGGGGTCGAGCGAGCGAGTAACATTTTCTAGGTTGACCTCATGGGGTATGTCGCTACGTTAAAACGTCGATATATTGTGTCCACGGGCACGTGGGGCCACCCGGGCGGTCCCGGGCGGTCCTAATGTTCTTTTTGTCTATTTACCATTTTATCGGATTTTGAGGGGTTAATAACGCCGGCCAGGGTCGAGCGAGGGAGTAACATTTTGTATGTTGACCTCGTGGGGTGTCGCTATGTTATAACGTCGAGATATAGTGTCCACGGGCCCATGGTGCCTCCCGGGCGGCTTCGGGCGGTCCCAATGTTCTTTTTGTTTATATACCATTTTATCGGATTTTGAGGGGTTAATAACACCGGCCGGAGTCGAGCGAGCGAGTACCATTTGTAGGTTGACCTCGTGGGGTATGTCGCTACGTTATAACGTCGAGATATAGTGTCCACGGGCCCATGGGGCCTCCCGGGCGGTCCCGGGCGGTCCCAATGTTATTTTTGTTTATAAACCATTTTGTTGGATTTTGAGGGGTTAATAACACCGGCCGGGGTCGAGCGAGCGAGTAACATTTTCTAGGTTGACCTCATGGGGTATGTCGCTACGTTATAACGTCGAGATATTGTGTCCACGGGCACGTGGGGCCACCCGGGCGGTCCCGGACGGTCCCAATGTGCTTTTTGTTTATATACCATTTTATCGGATTTTGAGGGGTTAATAACACCGGCCGGAGTCGAGCGAGCGAGTACCATTTTGTAGGTTGACCTCGTGGGGTATGTCGCTACGTTATAACGTCGAGATATAGTGTCCACGGGCCCATGGGGCCTCCCGGGCGGTCCCGGGCGGTCCCAATGTTCTTTTTGTTTATATACCATTTTATCGGATTTTGAGGGGTTAATAACACCGGCCGGAGTCGAGCGAGCGAGTACCATTTTGTAGGTTGACCTCGTGGGGTATGTCGCTACGTTATAACGTCGAGATATAGTGTCCACGGGCCCATGGGGCCTCCCGGGCGGTCCCGGGCGGTCCCAATGTTCTTTTTGTTTATATACCATTTTATCGGATGTTGAGGGGTTAATAACACCGGCCGGAGTCGAGCGAGCGAGTACCATTTTGTAGGTTGACCTCGTGGGGTATGTCGCTACGTTATAACGTCGAGATATATTGTCCACGGGCCCATGGGGCCTCCCGGGCGGTCCCGGGCGGTCCCAATGTTCTTTTTGTTTATATACCATTTTATCGGATGTTGAGGGGTTAATAACACCGGCCGGGGTCGAGCGAGCGAGTACATTTTTCTAGGTTGACATCATGGGGTATGTCGCTACGTTATAACGTCGAGATATAGTGTACACGAGCCCATGGGGCCTCCCGGGCGGTCCCGGGCGGTCCCAATGTTCTTTTTGTTTATATACCATTTTATCGGATGTTGAGGGGTTAATAACACCGGCCGGAGTCGAGCGAGCGAGTACCATTTTGTAGGTTGACCTCGTGGGGTATGTCGCTACGTTATAACGTCGAGATATAGTGTCCACGGGCCCATGGTGCCTCCCGGGCGGTTTCGGGCGGTCCCAATGTTCTTTTTGTTTATATACCATTTTATCGGAATTTGAGGGGTTAATAACACCGGCCGGAGTCGAGCGAGCGAGTACCATTTTGTAGGTTGACCTCGTGGGGTATGTCGCTACGTTATAACGTCGAGATATAGTGTCCACGGGCCCATGGGGCCTCCCGGGCGGTCCCGGGCGGTCCCAATGTTCTTTTTGTTTATATACCATTTTATCGGATTTTGAGGGGTTAATAACACCGGCCGGAGTCGAGCGAGCGAGTACCATTTTGTAGGTTGACCTCGTGGGGTATGTCGCTACGTTATAACGTCGAGATATAGTGTCCACGGGCCCATGGGGCCTCCCGGGCGGTCCCGGGCGGTCCCAATGTTCTTTTTGTTTATATACCATTTTATCGGATGTTGAGGGGTTAATAACACCGGCCGGAGTCGAGCGAGCGAGTACCATTTTGTAGGTTGACCTCGTGGGGTATGTCGCTACGTTATAACGTCGAGATATATTGTCCACGGGCCCATGGGGCCTCCCGGGCGGTCCCGGGCGGTCCCAATGTTCTTTTTGTTTATATACCATTTTATCGGATGTTGAGGGGTTAATAACACCGGCCGGGGTCGAGCGAGCGAGTACATTTTTCTAGGTTGACATCATGGGGTATGTCGCTACGTTATAACGTCGAGATATAGTGTACACGAGCCCATGGGGCCTCCCGGGCGGTCCCGGGCGGTCCCAATGTTCTTTTTGTTTATATACCATTTTATCGGATGTTGAGGGGTTAATAACACCGGCCGGAGTCGAGCGAGCGAGTACCATTTTGTAGGTTGACCTCGTGGGGTATGTCGCTACGTTATAACGTCGAGATATAGTGTCCACGGGCCCATGGTGCCTCCCGGGCGGTTTCGGGCGGTCCCAATGTTCTTTTTGTTTATATACCATTTTATCGGAATTTGAGGGGTTAATAACACCGGCCGGAGTCGAGCGAGCGAGTACCATTTTGTAGGTTGACCTCGTGGGGTATGTCGCTACGTTATAACGTCGAGATATAGTGTCCACGGGCCCATGGGGCCTCCCGGGCGGTCCCGGGCGGTCCCAATGTTCTTTTTGTTTATATACCATTTTATCGGATGTTGAGGGGTTAATAACACCGGCCGGGGTCGAGCGAGCGAGTACATTTTTCTAGGTTGACATCATGGGGTATGTCGCTACGTTATAACGTCGAGATATTGTGTCCACGGGCACGTGGGGCCACCCGGGCGGTCCCGGGCGGTCCTAATGTTCTTTTTGTCTATTTACCATTTTATCGGATTTTGAGGGGTTAATAACGCCGGCCAGGGTCGAGCGAGGGAGTAACATTTTGTATGTTGACCTCGTGGGGTGTCGCTATGTTATAACGTCGAGATATAGTGTCCACGGGCCCATGGTGCCTCCCGGGCGGTTTCGGGCGGTCCCAATGTTCTTTTTGTTTATATACCATTTTATCGGATTTTGAGGGGTTAATAACACCGGCCGGAGTCGAGCGAGCGAGTACCATTTGTAGGTTGACCTCGTGGGGTATGTCGCTACGTTATAACGTCGAGATATAGTGTCCACGGGCCCATGGGGCCTCCCGGGCGGTCCCGGGCGGTCCCAATGTTATTTTTGTTTATAAACCATTTTGTTGGATTTTGAGGGGTTAATAACACCGGCCGGGGTCGAGCGAGCGAGTAACATTTTCTAGGTTGACCTCATGGGGTATGTCGCTACGTTATAACGTCGAGATATTGTGTCCACGGGCACGTGGGGCCACCCGGGCGGTCCCGGACGGTCCCAATGTTCTTTTTGTTTATATACCATTTTATCGGATTTTGATGGGTTAATAACACCGGCCGGAGTCGAGCGAGCGAGTACCATTTTGTAGGTTGACCTCGTGGGGTATGTCGCTACGTTATAACGTCGAGATATAGTGTCCACGGGCCCATGGGGCCTCCCGGGCGGTCCCGGGCGGTCCCAATGTTCTTTTTGTTTATATACCATTTTATCGGATGTTGAGGGGTTAATAACACCGGCCGGGGTCGAGCGAGCGAGTACATTTATCTAGGTTGACATCATGGGGTATGTCGCTATGTTATAACGTCGAGATATAGTGTACACGAGCCCATGGGGCCTCCCGGGCGGTCCCGGGCGGTCCCAATGTTCTTTTTGTTTATATACCATTTTATCGGATGTTGAGGGGTTAATAACACCGGCCGGAGTCGAGCGAGCGAGTACCATTTTGTAGGTTGACCTCGTGGGGTATGTCGCTACGTTATAACGTCGAGATATAGTTTCCACGGGCCCATGGTGCCTCCCGGGCGGTTTCGGGCGGTCCCAATGTTCTTTTTGTTTATATACCATTTTATCGGAATTTGAGGGGTTAATAACACCGGCCGGAGTCGAGCGAGCGAGTACCATTTTGTAGGTTGACCTCGTGGGGTATGTCGCTACGTTATAACGTCGAGATATAGTGTCCACGGGCCCATGGGGCCTCCCGGGCGGTCCCGGGCGGTCCCAATGTTATTTTTGTTTATAAACCATTTTGTTGGATTTTGGGGGGTTAATAACACCGGCCGGGGTCGAGCGAGCGAGTAACATTTTCTAGGTTGACCTCATGGGGTATGTCGCTACGTTATAGCGTCGAGATATTGTGTCCACGGGTACGTGGGGCCACCCGGGCGGTCCCGGGCGGTCCCAATGTTCTTTTTGTCTATATACCATTTTGTCGGATTTTGAGGGGTTAATAACACCGGCCGGGGTCGAGCGAGCGAGTAACATTTTCTAGGTTGACCTCATGGGGTATGTCGCTACGTTATAACGTCGAGATATTGTGTCCACGGGCACGTGGGGCCACCCGGGCGGTCCCGGGCGGTCCTAATGTTCTTTTTGTCTATTTACCATTTTATCGGATTTTGAGGGGTTAATAACACCGGCCGGGGTCGAGCGAGCGAGTAACATTTTCTAGGTTGACCTCATGGGGTATGTCGCTACGTTATAGCGTCGAGATATTGTGTCCACGGGTACGTGGGGCCACCCGGGCGGTCCCGGGCGGTCCCAATGTTCTTTTTGTCTATATACCATTTTGTCGGATTTTGAGGGGTTAATAACACCGGCCGGGGTCGAGCGAGCGAGTAACATTTTCTAGGTTGACCTCATGGGGTATGTCGCTACGTTATAACGTCGAGATATTGTGTCCACGGGCACGTGGGGCCACCCGGGCGGTCCCGGGCGGTCCTAATGTTCTTTTTTTCTATTTACCATTTTATCGGATTTTGAGGGGTTAATAACGCCGGCCGGGGTCGAGCGAGGGAGTAACATTTTGTATGTTGACCTCGTGGGGTATGTCGCTATGTTATAACGTCGAGATATAGTGTCCACGGGCCCATGGGGCCTCCCGGGCGGTCCCGGGCGGTCCCAATGTTCTTTTTGTTTATATACCATTTTATCGGATGTTGAGGGGTTAATAACACCGGCCGGAGTCGAGCGAGCGAGTACCATTTTGTAGGTTGACCTCGTGGGGTATGTCGCTACGTTATAACGTCGAGATATATTGTCCACGGGCCCATGGGGCCTCCCGGGCGGTCCCGGGCGGTCCCAATGTTCTTTTTGTTTATATACCATTTTATCGGATGTTGAGGGGTTAATAACACCGGCCGGGGTCGAGCGAGCGAGTACATTTATCTAGGTTGACATCATGGGGTATGTCGCTATGTTATAACGTCGAGATATAGTGTACACGAGCCCATGGGGCCTCCCGGGCGGTCCCGGGCGGTCCCAATGTTCTTTTTGTTTATATACCATTTTATCGGATGTTGAGGGGTTAATAACACCGGCCGGAGTCGAGCGAGCGAGTACCATTTTGTAGGTTGACCTCGTGGGGTATGTCGCTACGTTATAACGTCGAGATATAGTGTCCACGGGCCCATGGTGCCTCCCGGGCGGTTTCGGGCGGTCCCAATGTTCTTTTTGTTTATATACCATTTTATCGGAATTTGAGGGGTTAATAACACCGGCCGGAGTCGAGCGAGCGAGTACCATTTTGTAGGTTGACCTCGTGGGGTATGTCGCTACGTTATAACGTCGAGATATAGTGTCCACGGGCCCATGGGGCCTCCCGGGCGGTCCCGGGCGGTCCCAATGTTATTTTTGTTTATAAACCATTTTGTTGGATTTTGGGGGGTTAATAACACCGGCCGGGGTCGAGCGAGCGAGTAACATTTTCTAGGTTGACCTCATGGGGTATGTCGCTACGTTATAGCGTCGAGATATTGTGTCCACGGGTACGTGGGGCCACCCGGGCGGTCCCGGGCGGTCCCAATGTTCTTTTTGTCTATATACCATTTTGTCGGATTTTGAGGGGTTAATAACACCGGCCGGGGTCGAGCGAGCGAGTAACATTTTCTAGGTTGACCTCATGGGGTATGTCGCTACGTTATAACGTCGAGATATTGTGTCCACGGGCACGTGGGGCCACCCGGGCGGTCCCGGGCGGTCCTAATGTTCTTTTTGTCTATTTACCATTTTATCGGATTTTGAGGGGTTAATAACACCGGCCGGGGTCGAGCGAGCGAGTAACATTTTCTAGGTTGACCTCATGGGGTATGTCGCTACGTTATAGCGTCGAGATATTGTGTCCACGGGTACGTGGGGCCACCCGGGCGGTCCCGGGCGGTCCCAATGTTCTTTTTGTCTATATACCATTTTGTCGGATTTTGAGGGGTTAATAACACCGGCCGGGGTCGAGCGAGTAACATTTTCTAGGTTGACCTCATGGGGTATGTCGCTACGTTATAACGTCGAGATATTGTGTCCACGGGCACGTGGGGCCACCCGGGCGGTCCCGGGCGGTCCTAATGTTCTTTTTTTCTATTTACCATTTTATCGGATTTTGAGGGGTTAATAACGCCGGCCGGGGTCGAGCGAGGGAGTAACATTTTGTATGTTGACCTCGTGGGGTATGTCGCTATGTTATAACGTCGAGATATAGTGTCCACGGGCCCATGGGGCCGCCCGGGCGGTCCCGGGCGGTTCCAAGGTTCTTTTGTTTATACACTATTTTACCGGAATTTGAGGGGTTAATAACATCGGCCGTGGACGCGTCAACGAGTCAATACATGGAATTAACACTCAGGTGTATTGCACTTATTGCACTACCGAGAATCACCAAAATAATCTGTCTGAACACACACGAAGACACCAGTAATCACCCAGGCTCTTTTAGCCAATATCGGCATTTGTGGGGTTAATATGACCGGCCGGAGACGAGCGAGCGAGTAAATTTTTCTATGTTGCCCTCAGGTGGCATGTCGCTACGTTATACCGTCGAGATATTGTGTCCACGGGCTCGTTGGGCCGCCCGGGCGGTCCCGGGCGGTCCCCGGGCGGTCCCGGGCGGTCCCCGGGCGGTAATTAGTCACACCCGTTCTGAGACATATATTATTTGATAGTTATTGCGAGCTTATAATGTTTTTGTTGTTGTTGTTGTTGTTGTTGATGTTGATGTGATCTTATATGTGTGAACCTCTTTAGTCATCTGTATTAATTTTCAGGAAGATTTTCCACTGTCATTGATTCCCCCTGTTAATAATAATGTAATCTTAGCAGTGCGTGGCACTGCATGCATCAAGCTAGCAAACTGGTACAATGTGACTCCTCCATATATACACAGAACGACACGATGTGTAAATGGGTTTGTCGATACGGAAGGACAGAACGAGAGGCGCTTGCGCCTCGAGTTCTATCCTTCCGCGACAGCACGAGTGCCGTGTCGACAAACCAATTTTCACGTCGTGTCGTTCTGTGTTTATTACACGCTTCGCGTCCTAGAATCTGTGCATTAAAAATACAGGCTTAGAATGTTTATTTAGGCACATAGAGGGCGTGTTTTGTCATGTGAGATGATGCTTTTATTTTTATAGTTCCGGTTTCATGGTTGAGGCGAACGCCATGTACGTCATTTTACGTCAACGAGATGCGTATGGAACGTTCCATACGTATTTGTAAATATGGAACAGCAATAACACTCTACTTCTGGGAACAAGCGTGTCATAAATGTGGCATATCGGACTGCGTTGTATTGGGTTTTGCTGGGTCCCATATATACATTTTACTTCCCAATGTTTCCCTAATCCTAGGTGTTGACTCTTGGCTATTGCAATGCACGATGACTAAGCAGCCATAAAAACCCCATGCATAATAGAATCAGTTTACAGTCTTCTAGCCTGTTTCAGCCCAGAGAACTTCCACGTGTAAGCCGCAATAACTGACAGCTTCTTGGCCCTGGCATCACTAAAATGGCACGAGTGACATATCAGCAACTCCATCAACATAGCGGTCCTTCTGACGAACATGACCTCACAACAGGAGCCGCCACTTGAATCTAACTCAAAGAGACATTACTCGGAACTCCAACTGTGGAAGATGGAACCGCATCCGACCGGGCAATATCAACACAGCATGGTATCTTATTAAGACACATACGAACTTTATTAAATGTCATTTATTTCTCTCCTGCTCTAGTCACAACGTTCGGCGCAGGACTCATTAAACCACACATACATGGGTGTAAATATATATATATATCTAGTTTCAAAGTGCATCTCATTCCAAAGAGTGTCACTAGCTCGGAATTCCAACTGTGGAAGACGGAACGCATCCGAACATACAGTAAAAACACAGCATAGTCTTTTATTATGACATATATATGAACTTTTTTAAATGTTATTTCTACCATGCTCTAGTTGAAGAGTAGCATGAATGACTAATTGAACCACTAAGACATAGGCCCGAACAGTTTCAAATAAATTTTAATCTGTTCTTCTTACTTCTTAGTTAATTTAGCGATGTTTTCACTGGAGGAAAAATGTGCTCCACCTACGAGTTTGGTCGTTGTCCAAGATGCCACCAACCAAGGAGCACCTTGAGACATACAGTGCCTACGGTGTGAATCACAGAATGTAAGAACATGGAGAATTCTATTATTGTTCTGAGAGCAAGATTATATCCATTTAAGTTTGAAAGTGTCTATTATTCCAAAGGGCGTCACTCGGAACTCCAACTGTGGAAGACGGAACGGCGCCAGACCAGGCAATATCAACACAGCACGGTCTCTTATTAGGACATATACGAACTTTATTAAATGTCAATTGCATCCTGTTCTAGCTACGGCGTGTTGATCGAAGAGCTCATTAAATCACCAAGACATTTCTGGGAACGAAAAATTTAAACTAAATGTTACTGTACTCCTCTTATATAATTAAAGGTACTCAATCCGAACAGAGGGTTCCCATCTCAACAGATTCCAACAACAACAATCCTATCAGAGGGTCCTATATTACTATTTCTTTGGCTTTGGGGGTAAAAATATTTGATTCGAGTCGAGGAACCCATCAAACAAAGCTCAGAGTTATTAGATATTGATTTTTGAAATTTGTTATGTTCTCGAGATGAGTACTAATAATTGCCGTCAATTTCGTATCCTGCTCGAGACGTGTACACCAAAACTCTATTCAAACAGACAAGGATGGATAACTCTAAAATCAAGTGGTAATAATAACGCAATTTTGACTGAGTTCTGGACCAGAAAGTATTCCCGATAATGAAAAATAATAGATTTCTAAAATCGATATCTAACAAATCTGAGCTTTGATGGGTGACTTCCTCGACTCGAATCAAATATTTTTGACCCCCGAAGCCATTGAAATAGTAATTGAGAGGAGTTTATCGGATTGAGTACCTTTAATGTTCTAATGCTTCCCACCGAAGAACTGGCTCCATATTTTATGAGTTTGGTAGCTGCCTACGCTTCTTGCAAATCGAGACAAGAAGCATCGCTCGGAAATAATCCAACTGGGAAAGACTCCCGGAAAATGGAACCGTTTCCGACCCGGCCATATCAACGCACCATGACGTCTTATTAGAACATATACCAACTTCATTAACTGTCATTTGTATCCTGTTCTAGTCACAGCGTGTAGATCGAATGGCTTATTAAATCACCAAGACATTTCTGGGAAGCACAATATTCACAAATTTCACTATATACGCTGCTTAGTTAATTTACCAGTACTTCCTATATCGAAGTAAAATAAGCGCCACTCACTAGTTTATAGGAAACTGGGATTTAAATGGAAATACTATGATTAGAAACGAGTGGTAAAAAGGACCATCCAAGCCTTGAAAACTCAAAGTAAACCAAATATTGTCGTCCTATGGGGGCAAGTAACTTAATGATATTGTCGTGCTATGGGGGCAAGTAACTTAATGCTATTGTCGTGCTATGGGGGCAAGTAAATGTATAGTTGTAAATAAAAACCACATATGTGAACAATGACGCGGTTAGAGTGGCTCCATTTGTGTATAGATACTTGATTTGGCACAAAAAGTACAAATTCATCTTTCTTCCAAAAAACAAAACGATGCACAGTGAAGAATGGCGAGTTGTTCAGACCGAATGCTCCCACATGTCTACGTCAAACATCTAAAATAATGTATAAGCATATACTATAGTTTGTATGTCAAAATAATCATAGAAGGACTGAAAAATGACTATAAAACATAAGTCGAAAGTGTAAATGAACCGAATAGTAGTAAACTCCGAATCTATAAATTGTATAAAGATGTTTTCCGATTTGAACCAGGTGTAGTCCATATATGAAATGTGCCAAAGTATTTTGTCGCCTGAGAATAAGTTCATACAGCTTGCATATAGAAAATGGCAGACATACTCAACCGTCAAAGGCTCTTAACGAGCGCATATACAAACAGTGTTCTTGAAACATCTTAGAGAAAGAACGCCATTTTGTAATGGAGTGCCGTAAGTACCCCAGTCTGCGTAGGTTACTATTCTACAACTTGAATTCTTACTTCCCATATATATATAGCCTATTGTTGAAATGAACTGTTATTTAACATGTTAGCATACTGCCATAATGTGGTGTTTTATATGCAATAAATCTTATCTTATCTTATGTCACGAGATGAGGCGTGATTTGAAAACCTTGCCAACATAGACTTATTTATAATGATTACACATCAGGCAGTTGAAGAAAACTGTGGCACAGTGATCACAAGTACATTTATGTTCCGCTTCCGTGCAACATCTTTTATCTGATTCCAGCCTTTGTTCCGTAATTTGCAATATACCACGATAAGCATACGGTGAAATAATAAGTGCCATGGAAGGATATGTGTTCTTAGTTCTGTTTTATGTAAAACGTGGGCACGTGATCAATATAACACCACCTGGTAATGTTATCAGAAAGCCACTCATTTAATAAACACACACAGCATTAATATTCCACGGATGACGTGGTCCGCTCTGTGGTCACGGAAGGTCATGGTATGTTTGGAAATTTATAGACTAATATGAAAGTGATATAGTGAGTTGTATGTCATACATATATCACGTGTATGGTTTTATGTGTGTGGGTAGTGAGACGTTTCCTCCACGCTTCCATTGAAGACATTAATATTCTGTCGTATGAATTCTACATTATGTCTCTTTGATATATGCGGAATTCGTCGGGTTTCGTATCGGGGATTTTGATTACTTCCTGATGTGTCTGGGATATGATATGATATCTCGTTTGCTGCCTGAACCCTTTCAGAATTTAGGTTCCAGTCGTACTCAAGTACATGCATACTACTCGCCATATAGATACGGATGCTCGCATATACCTGGGCATGCATGTGTGTCTTGGTCAAATGACCTCGTTTGTCCACTCGATTGGATCGAATCCGTTGTTCGTCCATATGGATATTATTTTCGTACTTGACAAGAAAATTAAAGAGAAATATAATCTACAAACCTCAAATTAAAGCGGCACATGCTGTATACGTCTTCATAACTTAAAGTTCAGTCAGCAATTCAGCACACGCCTTTATCCTGTCCGGGCGGGGTTAAAATGTAGCTAACCAAACCGAAATGTACGTGTATGTAAGGTATCTATATATGGGCCGCAAGGCGAGTTATTGAAATATATCAACGTCCCATATAAGTATACAGTAGATTAACGCTATGTAATGGTAAACCATGAGAAAGAAATAACAAATAACGCTATTTAATATTTCACGCGGAAACAGCAATGGGACTCGTTTTCACGTTTGATGTGCAAATGTTATTGGGACGTGGTGACTATGTCATTTTTTAACATTTGGGAAATTTCATGCCTGATACAACATCAGTTGGAAATCTCACATCAAAATAGGTTGACATTGGTTGATTTTTAGGGCAACAGTCGTGTAAATTCCTACTTTCGATAAATATTTTGGATTGAAAGGGCCATCAGTTGGAAATTTTTTTAACATTATGGGGCGTCAGGTTGGACATTTCCAAAAGTTGGAATGCTTGCGGTATAAGTTGAAATATTCCACCCTGTGGGAGGGGGGGGGGGGGGGTAAATGGATTTTCGGAAATTTGCGAGGTTGGTCTGGTTCAATTGGAAATTTCAAGGTTGACACCACAACGATATGATATCAACTTCTTGTTGACAAGCCCAAGTTCGCATCGCCGTTAGATATGACTATTTAGACATGTATTTGTTTTGTAAGTTTTGTTTGTCGGCAGAAAAGGAGGAACATGTAGGCGTTCCGATCCCACGACCTTTGACTGGCCCCTATATGCCAAATTAAAAATATGGGTAGTGTGCCCTTAATTATTATGTCCCATTGGCCGCCAGCACTGGTGTCGCCAATTGTTCTGTTATCCCTACAGGCTGCAACAGGCATGCGGCATCACATACTGCATGACAACATGAACACACTAACATATGGCAGATTCATGTGTATTATAATAGCTCTACCTATTTATGGCATGGCAAACAATCTAACCATGCATGTTAATTGCCAATTCGATAATTACTTGCTCAATATAACTATGCGAGTTTCAGTAATTTCGTAGCTTAATTGGATTAAATCGACCATTAATTTTCATATATACTCCACAAACTTCCTGGTTGAGATATTGCTGCGATATAGAGGTATTTTCGTCCTTTGTAAATGTAATAAACATGCAGATATAATCGAGGAATGATTTTGTTTGAAACAAGATCGGTTAGATAGGTGTTAATCGTGAAATCTGGAACACCTTTGGGGTCGCTAAATATATCATCAAACTAGTTAGCTTGTTTTGAAGTTTATATTCGCCACACTCTAATGTCTTTTTGAAGAGTCGATTCGGTGAAAAATAATGAAGAAAACACAATCTTGATCTCCTGGGGTTCCTTGTGGCCTGTGTTGTCTACCATCTATATATATATAAGTGAGATACCACAGCATGCTAAACGCCCTGCCTGTCATCTCCTCTCATATAACACGTGGAATATAACTTCACATGAACACCATGCGATAAACGACGAACCAGAACAACCGGTAATTTACCTGATCGTCGTTTCTCTGGTCAGAAATTTCACTGGGATGATAAGTTCACTAACATTAAGTTCAAAAGGAAACATTATATGATCTGTATAATATTAGAACGGGTAGTTGATAATCAGTAGAGCTGGTAGTATTAGTAGGGCTGAAGGGGTCATTGTCCCCACATTTTGGTGCACATGTGTTGGGTACCCAGCTTTAGCAAAAGTTGTTCTGGGTACCCAGCTTGAACTTTGCGATTGTATGTTACATACGTTTTCGTATAAAGTTATATCAACGAGAAAAAGCAATAATTAGTCATAACTATCAATTTTAAAGATGATTGATTACCCACGCGCCATTAGATAACATGCGATATTTCTTCCACATTGCTGTGCTCAAAACAATGCAAAGGTCCAGCAGGGTACCCAAATTCCAAAAACACCTTTTTCTAAAGCTGGGTACTCAGCGCACCAAAATATGGCGACAATGACCCATTGGTATAGAGGAGGGGGCTCAGTCGAAGATGCATCATGTCGTAAGAAGCCGCACGTCCGCCGATCACTGAGATTCACAAAAAAAGCGACCGGGAGAATACATTGGCCTAACAATATTTAGCTTTACCATGCTAACCAGTGCATTATCTTATATATGCGAGACAGAGCACTGACACATGATATTTAATGCTGCACCAGCGCACATCCCGCCGTGAAAGGGTTAACGCGCAATTAAATTGGCTTATTCGTCCCGTTTACACACGTTTATTTGCACGATGAATCCGTGATTCGTATTACTAAATTGAATGCATGTACAATAATGCCCTAAATAATCGACACCTTTACCGCAGCAGAATTATGGGTAATTTTTCAGGATTTAGTCGGAAATATGGCTTGTTCCATTCATTCATTCATGAATGGCAACAAGCCATGCATATTTCCGACTAAATCCTGAAAAAATTACCCATAATTCTGCTGTGGTTAAGGATTCGATTATTTAGGGCATTACTGTATTTGTAGAATATTAATATAAAAGAGCTACATCTACAAACATGGATGAAACCAAGCACGGGTTAACAAACAATGCAATGCAATTGCTCATCCGAAACTAAATTCCACAGAAAAAATCTACGGTAATGACAGAGCTTCGTTTCGCATTACTAATGCATCGTCGATTGCTTTTAAAATGCAATGCTGGAAATAAATAAAGTCTATTAGAAGGTGTCATTGGTGAAGAATAGGCCAGGTGCTTTTGTAAGTGGGAGCGAGATAGCTCTCGTGGAAGCCATAATGATGTAGCGATCGCTATTGGAAACCAATTTCTCGAATAAAGGGAAACAATAAATCCGTCTCAGAGCTGTGAATCGGTAAATTTAAAAACGAACTTCATAAAGGACATGCGGGAATCCCCTGGGAGTTTAAGAGAATAGGTTGCCAACTCTCCATCAGAACAGAAAGGCTTCGGTGGGAGATGGTCATTTAATGAATAACTTCGTCGCTCTTCTGTATTGTGTTCTTTGAAGTGACCGCCGGCGATAGAACCATTTAATCACCAAACACGATCACTCAATGGAAATGTGTTTTTTTTTTGTTGGAAAAAATAAAAAAAGAAGTTGCACTAAGGTTGCTGGCACACTCCACTGTTGAAAATTTTGACCAAATTTAGGGGACGGTGTGAGACACCCAACCCCCATGTCGTCACGTCCCTGTGTACAATATCCGCAATGTAAGTTATTGATTGATTTCCACAGGTGCGTAACGAGTGCAATGGGCTGGTGTCCCTTCAGTCCCTATCTCCGCCGCCCCTGTCTGAGCAATGTAATATGGTAATGTGTTCCATTCGTGCTGTAATGATCCATGCCCTGCGACGCTCCATTATACTTCAATAGAATTATGTCAAAGTCAGCGTAATCGCATCATCCTTTGTTGGCTTAGTTTGTTTTCTCAAAGTATTAAATGCTCATTTCGTGTCGACAACAACTTCCAAGGCAAATGTGTCTCCAATAGCATTCCGTGGGGGTAGAATTCGTGAACAGGCTGCATATCTTTGCTGAAGTGTGAGGGTGAAAACAATGAGAACGTTGACATATTTAAGGGGGAGGTCAAGTGATAAATTTTTAATAGGCATTTCCATGCAAATCTCCCCAGCAAAAGTTATATATGAAGCAGACATAACATTTAACTGGCAGCTCGGCTTGGTAAATAGGCAGTTTTCCTATAAATTTATTTTTGAGAATTTTGTTCTGTTTTTACAACACTCGACCTAGTTTTGAAAAATAAATAAAAAATAAAACAAATAAATAGATCAACATACTAATGGCACAAATTCCAAGCCGACCTGCCAGATAAATGTGTATTGTTTTCAATACCACACAAAGTCACAAACAGAAATATTTGTAACTCAAACTTTTGCTGCGGAGACTTCATGGAAATGCCCATTTAAAATTGGTAACTTGAACTCCTCCTTAAAACAGGTTCAGAAATTTATCGAAGCACGGGCCACAGTGAAAACACATTACCGCGGGATAAATATAGGTTTGTATGGTTCTATCACTCAAATAATGTTATACTGGACCAAGCCTTGAAATAGTGTGTCTGTCATTTGCAGAATGAGGTTCCCAGAGGGTGAATTTAGTGATGCTACCCCGCATAGCGGGCTAGGCTCTGACAGGCTCACTATTTCAAGGCTTGTACTGGATTTATTTCGTTTTGAAATACGTTCATGTTGAACCTATTTTGAACTCCAAATTGATTCAAATTGAGGCGTCATTCAGTCGGGGGGGGGGGGACTGGCCGTAAACAAATTCTAGAAGTTGTACCCCCTTGTCCCCAATTGCTTCCGAATGCCCTGATGATAGCTCTTTTCGACAAATGATTTTACTTCTCAATATTAAACAACGTAATTTGAAGCCATATTTGCACGGACCGCTACAGCGCTCAGCACAAGACGATTAAATCAGATTCACAAAAAAGCGACCGAGAGCTTCTATAGCCCCAATATCGTAATACACGTCGCATTGAAACATGCTTCGGTGTATATTTGCTAAGAGAAAACGGTCTTTTGTTTCCATGTTTATTTTTCATATGTAATAGAAGAGGAGCATTTTCGCGAACTGCACATCCGACGCGAACACAGATAGTCCGACCAGAGAGCGGTCTGTTACGGTCTTTGTTTGTTATTTGCAGTGCAACGTGACTCCGATGATTTATTTTCAAGGAGAAATTGATTCTCAATGTTGACATAATAACCAAACAATCGGCGACACTTGATCGTAATATATTGTTTGATACATATAGCATTCTCAAGTGACAGCATGGGCGTCTGGAAGGGGCGTTTGTGTGTAATATCCCGGGCGGGGCTTAATCCCCTTATCTCAAATGTAAAGACTGCAATAGGACCGCAAATGGTGTCGTAATGTGTAAGAAATGCACTTATCAATGCACCATTGTAAGTAAGTTTCAATAGGTGTACCAACTCTTCTTAAAGGGGCATAAAAACCTCAAGCCGAAAATTAAACCCAATATATAATTTATACAATTTATATTCATTCCTGTTCATGAATTAGATAAACACCAAATTAAACACATTAACTACATTGTAATTTAACCAGTAGTGTTACATGCAATTACTGTCAAGGAGAAATCCCATTAAGAAACACTTGCAATTCCATGAAGTGTGTTTGTAATGATTGCGTGTGCAAGAATATCCGAAGTTGTAAATTGACTTTACAGTGGTGGTAATATACATATGTATTTATATATATATAGCCCACTGAAAATAAGATAAAATCTTCACAATTCCGAAAATATTCTTGACCACAAACCCTAACTCTTTGCATGGAAATACAGGTAACACTTGCATGTAGCACGATCAATATTTTTGGTGACAAAACGAGTCTTTTATGTAGGTCGACTTGCCACAGGTCCCTCTACATGTATCTTACTACACTAACCACATATATTGACTAACAATTCCCTTCAACCTGCACACAATATACATTAATTTATAACACTTATATACTTTGACATTTCTTGTCTTTGTACATTTGGCCCTACAATATGTCGGTATAAGGTACATTAAATGCATTGAGTGATTTATCTGTAAATTACACGATGTAGAAATATATTTCTTTTTGGCAACCATCATTTGTCCACCATGCCTTTTCGTCGTCACGCTCTCGATAAAATTGGCATATCAACGAGCAACTCTTAATTCACTGCGGCGCTAAAACTAGCACGGAGTTAATAACAAATACGTCACAAACCGCGCGAAACAATGTGGACTAATAATAGGTCCATGAATAATTTACGGGTCTGTTATTATTTCTAAGCGATCATTAGCAATTTAGTCCAGATCTAACACCTGTACTGGCGAGATAAAGATCGCCAGAGCGCTGATTCCAGGCCGTGATAAAACTTCTTGATTAAATAAATTATTGACCATGGGTTCGTGACTGTAATTTGAGAAGAGAAAGTAAAATGGCAGAGAGAGCCCGTCTCAATACATTATACACCAAATGGCTTTTTGATGTTGTAAATCGTCCCGCCGATCGACTTTAAAGGAATTTGGAGATAAAATTTTAATTTAATTTGAAAATGAATGTTAGATGGTGTTGTGTCCTGTTGTTTTATTGATGCCGCGCGGTTGTCCATCACAACGTAGTGCGATAGTGCTGTATCAGCTACTTTGATTAAGCAGTTGTAAATCGAAACTTGAGAATTATTGTTGCCGATACATGTTAGAAGTAGCCGCTTTGCGACACGGGAATAATGAAAACGCAGAACATGTGTTTTGCAGCAATGTCAACCGACCAATTAACCAAATAATATATCTTCAAATGAATTTCCAGTTCATTGCAACTAATTTGGATATAGCTGATTTAAAACCATATATAATCACTTTTGATAAACTTTTGACAGCTAGGTGGTCATTTTTTTTAATACCCAATTTTGGTCTCCAAATCCTGATATTCAGACTATGCTGGAAATGGTTTTGCTGATTAACACTGAAACCACCAGTACTACCCAGGATGTATTGCAGAATAAGCAATTATTATAATATTTTAATCTGAATAGAATTCAATGAATGCATTAAAGATGCATAATCCGATTAAGCGCCCCTCAATTACTATTTAATTGGATTCGGGGGTAAAAAGTTTTTTATTCGAATCGAGGAACCCACTTATCAAAGCTCAGAGTTATTAGATATCGATTTTTGAAATCTATTATTTTTCACCATCGAGAATTAATAGTGGCCCAGTAAACAGTCGACGAGCCAAATTGCGGATGAAGATGGGTAACTCTAAAATCAAGAGGCTTTGTGTTGATAATAAGGCCAAATTTCGTCCAACAACATGTTGATAAATAACACGTTTCGGGCAATTGTATACTATAGTAAACAGTGGATAGCATTATTTTTGGGCAATTAATCGATTCTGATAACTGAAGCGGCATTTCTAAAAATGTTGTTGTTGTTGTTGTTGTTGGAATCTGATTATATGGGGACCATTGAATCGGACTGAGTACATTTAAGGTAGCGCAGAGATGTTTTATTCAGGACCATGGCAATTTTTTTTTCAGAAACGTAATCTTCCAGAATTGAAGCTATAGCTTTAAATTTATAGATTCACTGACAATCTAGAACATAACATTGCTATCGAGGGCAAGTATTTGTTTATTTTGCAGGAAAATATAGTACTTAAAGCACGTTTGATCGACACTTTCTTAAGAGCAACTCTTCCTGGTTTTGAACAGAAAATACACGTTCTTTACCAAAGTGAATCTATTTGAATCAATAATTTCTTGGGATTTAACTAGTTTGATTAACCCTTTCTATACTGAATGGATTCTCCCATTCAGTTATAAAAGTATACTTTGGAACGGTATATTATTCGTTGAGAGGGGTATTCTGGTAATAAACGCAGAAGACAGACAGAAAAACAGATATTACAATAGCAAAATGGTTCATATTCATTGATGTGAAATGTTCAGATAATAAGTTCAACAGACTACCTATATATGGTCGTTTGTTGAACTTGAACATATTATCTGAATATTCCCCAAGGGAACTACTCGTCAATGAATATTTATTATTGAAAGGATTAATTTAGATTTTTGTAATAGTTATTCTGTTCAAAACATGTCATCTAATTCTGAGGTATAAATGATCTCCCTTTGAATCTCAAATGTACCAACAGTGCATAACACAATGACCAGTTTACAATGAATGCAGTTCGATGGCACAACGTCTTTTAAAGATACACAATCCGAATAAACACTCCTATATTACTATTTTTTTCGCTTCGGATGTTAAAAAAATATTTGGTTCGATTCGAGGAACCCACCTATCAAAGCTCAGAGTATCGATTTTTTAAACCTGTTATTTTTCACCACCTGGAATATTTGGGGGGCCTGGCAAATATTCGACGAATGCCGACAGACATACACTCCATACCAAATGGCGTTGAACAAAATGTTGATATATAAAACTTTTTTGACAATGTTTTACTTTAGTTGACATGTGCAGTGGTTAGCAATTAGTCGATTCTGATAACTGAAACGGAATTTCAAGAACCCGTTTGTTGTTGTTGGGATCTGATGATATGGAGACCATCGAACCGGATTGAGTACCTTTAAATGTGAGGAATTGTGCTTTCTGTGATGGTGCAAAAAATGGCCACCCGGCGCCACCTTAATTTGAATGACCACGCGCCTGTTAATTTTATCTCTTACATAACCGTATATGAGGCAAAAGGGAAATCAAAGAGGATTGATATGTTGTCTGTTTTCCAAACTGAAATCAGACGGCAGACAAAATTAACGATCCAATTGGATTGCCGAGTTATAAATTAACTTTATATTGAATCGTAACATTATATATTGGACACGCTCCCTACATCAAAGCATCTACTAAAATTTAATGACCACCGCTTGATTGGATTGCATTCCACCACAGAGACCTGAGTTCAGAAATAATTTATAAACTTATCTAACTTGGAACCTGCCTAGGTCTGCTTTGTTTACACATGCCTTTATGATCACATGCCGTCTTGGATTCCGTGAGACTGATATACCAGGCGTGCGGTCCCGCTGTTTTATGGGCACACGAAGCGGCTGGTTCTTCTCTGTGGGGGACCTGACTTCTTTTAAGTACCCCTGTAGGAGATGTAATATATTATGGCTTCTAAGTGCCTTCGGGTCGCAACTGGCGAAACAATGGCTTCATTTTCAATCTTTGATCTAGTTACGGTCACAAATCCTTTCAGTGGGGATTATGTCACTCTAGGGAGATGTCGTATAATCGTCGAACAAGTGTTTGGGGATGCTGATCAGAAGCAAAAGGATATCATAAAACGTTGCAATATCATTTTTACGTAGAGGGAAGTCGTATAGTTGTCGAACAATTATTTGAGAATGTTGATCAGAAGCAAAAGGATGTCATACAAAAGCTGCAGTATCATTTTCACTTAGAGAGATGTCGTCTAGCTGTCGATCAAAACTTTGAGGGCGTTGATCAGAAGCAAAAGGGATGACATAAAAGAGTTGTCATATCATTTGCACGTCCCATGCTATTGACTCATTCAATCACGCCAAACCATCGTTATTGAAACTGAGAACAATTTTACAAAATTCTCGACCATCAGTCTTGAAAAGAACTTGTCGTTTCCTGAAATACATTCAACTGACCGTTGGAACCTCTCCTGGTTAGCCAACCGACGGACCAGGCTGGCAACCTGTCAATCTGCCATATCATACATTTCAATATACTAGTTTGTTAAATCCTATACCATGCTCCAACAAGTGGGTCCCTATTTAGATGAAAACGACTAATCACATTGTGAAATTTAGCCAGGGCCAATAATTTGGTCTACTCCACTACCCCCAAAAAAAAGCACAACACAGCAATAAGAATCGAGACTCCACTTCTCCACTCATGGCTAAGGATAGGTATTGTTTATTGTCATTCCGTTTTTTGTTTTTGTTTTTTTGTTCTCCGTACCATATATCTTGGTTGGAAGATTAAACATATTTATCTATCTATCTATGAAATATCAAAAACAAGGGGGGAAAAGGATGACATACAAGAGTGGTAAGATATCATGTGCACCTATGCTATGCTTGCCATCACTTAATCGCGAAACTTATCTTTTGTGGCACGCTGGAAGTGGTGGTACCTGAGGAAATACCACAAAGTCGTTTGACTTGACCATATTTGAAGTTGCCGCGCTAATTCTTTCGATTAACCATATGGGGATTTTTATAAAGGTACTCAATCCGATCAGACGCTCCTAAATTACAATTTCTTTGGCTTCAGGGGTAAACAAATATTTGATTCGAGTCGAGGAACTCACCCATCAAAGCTCAGAGTGATCAGATATCGATTTTTGAAGTTTGATATTTCTCGAGATGTTTAATAATAAGTGGTCAATAACACGTGGTATTAATAACTACTTGATTTTAGAGTTATCCATCTTCATCCGCAAGACCGTCCGTTTGACCACGTGTTTCTGGGCCACTTATTATTAAACATCTCGAGAAATAACAAACTTCAAAAATCGATATCTGATCACTCTGAGCTTTGATATGTGGGTTTCTCGACTTTAATCAAATATGTTTTACCCCCGAAGCCAAAGAAATAGTAATTTAGGATCGTCTGATCGGATTGAGTACCTTTAACAAGAAACACTTTATTTTATGTTGCCACTGTAGATTATCATTCTTAATAACAGAGGGGGCACTCTTATATTGTCAAGGTATAAAGTATATGAATTTATAACAATAATAATTACGTTATAAGAAATTAACAATTTGTGAAAATATACTGACGTTTGCTCATACGTGTGGTGAAATGGGGTATCTCATGCAATTTCAATTAATCCACCTCATTCCATTGCGCATTACATGTACATGCTTGTTTCATTGTTACAAGACTTTGTCTATTCACAAACAGTATCTCTTCGCAATCAAATGTCCTGAACACTGCATGTCTAGTTCGTTCTCAGTGTGAGAGCGTACACTTGACATGCGCGCAATTTCATCAGTTCTAAATCCACCGCCTTTTGATCCGAAAATTAGCTTTGACTAATTAGCTTGCAAAACATAGCGCGCATTACTCGAATGATTTACATTTCTGGCTGTTGACTCCTCGTGCGACATTTTTGCCAAAGGTGGTGCAGAATGAGGTCCCCAGAGGGTGAATTTAGTGATGCTATCCCGCATAGCGGGCTAGCATCACCAAATTCACCCTCTGGGGACCTCATTCTGCTTACACCTCAGCAGAATGAGGTTCCCAGAGGGTGAATTTGGTTATGCTAGCCCGCTATGCGGGGTAGCATAACTAATTTCACCCTCTGGGGACCTCATTCTGCAAATGACAGACACCCTATTTCAAGGCTTGAAAGTGACACAAACCTATTAAGCCTCAACACAACATATACTAGAATTCTAACTTTTGTTACATTAATTCAGGAAATCAGAAAATAAATTTGATAAATACACGAAAAACTTATATAGTGACTATGTGTGCGTTACAAACACTTGTCGAAAAGATAGATATTTTCCCCACAAAAAAGGAAGCAAAGACCCCTTATATTTCCAGCATCAAAGTGCTCTCCGCAAGTTATAGATTCTTCCCTATACGATAAAATTAAATGCAGAGCGCATATATGTTTATGCGCGGACAGATGAAAGCAAGTCGTTATATCAATGGCATTATATATTTCGTGTATCGATCTGCCTATAACCTTGATCTCAGGAACGCCATAAAAGCAAGTGCTTATATATATTAATTTTTAAATATATTATTAGGCTTAATTTGCGGCTTGAAGTTTGCATGCCCCTTTAACCCTTTAGTTTAAACATATTTTAACCCTTTCATGACTGGAGCTGCGCTGGTGCATCATTAAAGATCCTGTGCCAGTGCATTCTCTTATATATGCGAGTCTCCCATAGGGAGCCTCGCATATATAAGAAAATGCACTGGCTTATACAAGGTGAATATTGTTAGGCCAATGTATTCTCTTATATACGCGAGGCTCCATATTTGAGAATCGCATATATATAAGAGAATGCATTGGCACAGGTTTTCTTTTTGTGTTCAAAATTTCAAGAAGCTCCAGTCATGGACGGGTTAACCCTTTACCCAACAGAAGGGCCCTGTGCCAATGCATTCTCTTATATATGCGAGTCGACCATAGGTCGCCTCGCATATATAAGAGAATGCATTGGCTTAACACATTAAAAATTATAAAATTGTTAAAGAATGTAAGAAAAATGTTAAAAAAAGATTTTTTTTAGGCCAATGCATTCTCTTATATATGCGAGGCGACCTATGGTCGACTCGCATATATAAGAGAATGCATTGGCACATGGCATAACTGTAACTATCACAATGTGGTCAAGGAGCCGGTTCCAATGATATCCATATTTGTATGGTTCTATTGAGACAGCCCGAAGATATTTTAGGCTGTTGAAGCTTTATTTGGCCGGTTTGTTGGGTAAAGGGTTAAAAGTGCTGTCCAGTGACCATATGCAGAACTAAATGGTGTGGTGCAGTGTGACAGGAACGGAAACAGCTAGGACTGATAAGGATAAAACAGTGTCACACGTTATCTCACTATGACAATATTAGGCAGGACTCGACAAGAGCATATAATGTATTATAAATTTGTTCGACATGACCGATACTTTCTGTCTTGAAAACGAAACCTATTGTAACCACTTTGATTAAAAACAGATATAAGTGTTTTATCAACATTAAATCATTGTTATCGCAAAGTCCACCGAACCCGGTGGCATTTCTACAATAAGGACCAACTGAGTGCATTTTCGCAGATCATAAAACTTGAGTACTTGATGGGAGTTTATCTGGGTCAGGAAAAACAACGACAACGGGCAGCCAGGAAGGACGTGGATGCTAAACAAGCATGAGTCTTTTTGGTGGATAAGTGGAACGGGCCTCGTACATTCTTTGATGTCATCAAATTCCATATCAACAGGAAGGGTAGAATTGTTACTTCGGCAGTATTGTAATCAAATATATTTGATAAGTACAAACACAAACGAAGCTAATTTATAAGCCAAGAGGTATAGAATGGGGTGATCTACTCCATATTAAATTAACTCTGCGGAATGTGGGTTGGTTTCACCATTTTGCCTATAGCCCTATACGGTATATATCTGTAGTATGTTTCTTACATATAGGGGAACGTGTATTACATTATATAGCGTATACGTTGCCACTTTCAGAGTATGTCGAAATATTTGACAGGCCACTTCTCTCTCCACCTATTGTAATAGCCGAATTTTTTTTATCAACAAACACTTTTTTTCTTCACATGCATGTACTCGGTTGCATATCATTTGTCTTTACTCTTTGATACAGAATAAATTGGTGCTACCCATCATGAAATTATTACAGAGAAAAAAAAACATGGTTAACCCTTTCGATACTAAATCATTATTAGGAAATGTTCAGGTAATAAGTTCAACAAACAACCATAGGTCAAATTGTGTATTTCGAAACGACTATCATTCTCTTTGATACAGAATAAATTGGTGCTACCCATCATGAAATTATTACAGAGAAAAAAAAACATGGTTAACCCTTTCGATACTAAATCATCATTAGGAAATGTTCAGGTAATAAGTTCAACAAACAACCATAGGTCAAATTGTGTATTTCAAAACGACTATCATTCTCACCTGAGTGGCAAAGTAAATTACTAGATGCCATACATGCAGGGTGTAGTTAACCATTTCTACACAAAAGACTCATATATGATTAAATGCCCCTTAGCTAGGTAATGTTCAAATAATAAGTTCAACAAACGTTTTGTTAAACTTATTATCTGACCATTTCCACCAATAGAAAGGTCTCCTTCTGCGCTTGTATTTATCTGCAGTTTTTTTAATCGCCTTAACATCCCTCCAAATCAAGAATAGACCATCCATATGTACACTTTTTAACTGACTCAATATCAAGACTGTTAAAATGTTTCTACAAATAAGAAATATTATATATATACTTCATATAGCGGACTTCATGTGCATCTGAAAGACATATTTGGTTGAGAGAACTTGTTAAATTGTCGCACTAAATCTAAACCACGCATTCAATCTGCTTCTATATAGTAAGATATATGTATAGAGTTGTTCATTCCATATTTTATTAAACATCCCAAACATTAACATAATATATCAATAATACACGAGCTGTAACACAGAACAGAGATGATGGGAGTACAATGGGGATCGGAGCACAAGTTATTTCAAGGATGATGGAAGTACAATGGGGATCGGAGCACAAGTTATTTCAACTTAGGAAACGCTCCTCTCCCCTAATATAAGGACACGAACTTAAATTTAATGCGGATTGTTCAATATTCGTGCAAAAATTTTCTTTGTTTATATATATCAGGTTGGTTCAGGGGATAGGGTAAGGTATTGAATCAGCGTACAATAATACAGCAGGTAATAAATGTGATGGTCAGTTGGTGGTATACTATTCCAATGGATATTCTCATTATACAAAAACGGTGCGACGATATAATGTATAATGCATAAGATAAAGTTTTCTTTATAGGAAATCAGTGGTGATCCGCATAGTAGATCTGCAGAATGGACAATATGTAGTCCAGTGCCAGCTATTTTTTCTTCCATTATAGCTCTTCCGTTTATCGTAGAGTTGTTGCCAACAACGATTATATCGAAACTTCAATGCAGGTACCTGGCTATATGAAATGGCACCACGTTTTATCAATAAGTTATCTAAAAGCAAAAATATTTCACTAATGCCAAGAATAAATGTGGAAGATAAACACAAGATGGTCTGCGGTCAAACCATATCGATTCCACCTGTTTATCGTTTATCTTGTAATATTGTGTGTTTTAGTAATTCGCTGCAATCGGGAATGTAGTTTGACACGCAGTCACTATGTGCCATTTGTACACATGTCTGAATGAGAACTACCTATACATCGTGCGATCTGCGATACCACAAACGTTGTTTGTAATGGATTGCCCTCGTCCGAAATGTGTGCAACAGGTGTCATTAAATGAGTATCCGAAAATGGTTGCTTGTGGTTCTTCCTCGACGTATATTGTTAGCAGCTGATATGACTTAGGACCTGTCACTCTACAAAAAGAGCTAAAGGGAACTCAGGTTTTGAAAATTTGCTGAAGGATACCCAGTTTGCTACCTATGTACGGTCGCAGTTGCATCAACCGTGTTACTGCATGGAATACTAGCTCCAACAGCAATTTATTTTCAGTTCATTCTAATTTTCATTGGTACGTAACCAATTATTCTAGAAAAATAGCAGCATACGCTAAAACTAAACAACGTCATTTTCAACGAGATTTCAAACCATGTGTATATATACCTTAAGCACATTTTCGATACATGTGTGCACTTCATCACTTTTTAGTTGAGAGTGACCCCTTAAGTGCATGCTACTATGAGTCTATATGGCAGGGCCGGTAACCTCATAATTTGCTCGAATTGACATCAGGATGCCTCACACCGAAATATATATTCGTCGTTTTCGAATTAGCTATATAGCTCATTATGAATCCTGTCCCCATATAAATATGTTCGATATCCGTTTCTTTTTTTGACAATAACCGAGATGAGTTCGTGGGATTGCTCCTTAGTGTAAAAGTTCGTTGATCTAGTAAAATATAGAGAACATGGATATTGAAATTGCCAGGCGTAACTTCTTGCCGCAATTTTGTGACGGCCCTTTTATGAATGAAACACACAACAGAAAATTGCAGATGCTTATCATAAAAGACATATAGCTATGTTGGTAAGGTGCATAGCGAACTGGTTTGTTTCCTAAAAAACGTTCAAGTTGGTGTTCTTCAGAACTCATATTGGTAGGGATTGGATGGGGTCGGTATGGTACTGGACACGTTTAAAGTATCACTCACTCAACTGAAAATTCAACTTATAACTTAAATGATGCTTAGTTGTTCAATCCTCGTGACAAGACTGATTCTATTAAATCAAATAGACACGCAATACATATGGTTACATGCATGTCGGTGTTCGACCGTTTGATAATTGAATACTCGCTGATTTTAGTTACTTGATTGTTTGGTATGAATATTCAGTTAACAGATTCAACAAACGGCTGTTTGTTAAAAGTATTTGCTCAAATAAATTCTTGAACTTTATTTCTGACTATCGTCATCCTGGTGCTTATATAGTATCTAAACGATCATCCCTGTATTCCGATTAATACTTTAAGACCTGAATGGGGAAAATACATTAAAAAATCAAAGAGTAAGTAATGCTGGGTATTGTTCTAATGTTAACAAAGTTCCACAACACCCATAATTTCACCTTCCATGTTTAAATTTCCATCTTCACACCTTCCCTGTATGGCCAGGTAGCAGGTACACAACAAACACTTCTAATCACTGTTACCCAAATAGAGAGTCTGATTCACCCAGGAAACCTGACACTACCTGTATCAAAACACAGAATAAATACAAATTTTAATGAGGTCAAGCCTGAGGTCGGACTCAAATTTGTTTATACACAATGTTTAGCGATGCACGGAGATCTCCGGTTTATTTGTTCAGTAAATTTGTTTGTTGATGTCGGATAATGTACATCGTGTTAAGAATACAAGATCACTGTTGTTATCGCCCCTTGAATGCGTTATCTAACGGACAGTCAATAGGTGGCGTTTGTCCAAGAGCCAATCAAGAGCATCGCGAAAATCACCAATCGAGATGACGTGAGATAGCAGTTATCAGCCTTAAAATTTCGAGAAATTCTAGACTATGGTTCGTGGGGAGGGGGTAAATTTTCTTGTTTTTTTTATTTCAGACTTATTTCAATTCTTTTGAAGAAATTCTTTTTGATTTAGAATCGAGTGCATGTATATTAACCCTTTCTATTCTAAATGGACTCTCCCAGTCAGTTGCAAAGTATACATAGCAATGGTCTAATATTCATTTGGAGGGATGTTAAAAAATGATAAAAGCAGACGACATATAAATAATTGTGCAGAAGGAGCCCTAGTTATTGAGGGAAATGTTTAGGGTCGTTTTTTTAAACTTATTATCTGAACATTTCCTATGGGATAACTACTCATCAATGATGCTTTAGTATAGACAGTTTAACCCTTTCATGACGAGAGCTGAGCTGGTTCAGCATTAAAGGTCCTGTGTCAGTGCATTTTCTTATATATGGTGCCTCGCATATACAAAATAATGCATTGGCTTACAATATCAAGGCAATATTGTTAGACCAATGCATTATCTTTTTATATGCGAGGCGCACTATACATTGTACCTGCATAAGAGAATGCATTGGTACAGGGTTTTCGCAAATTTTTCAGGAAGCTCCAATCAACAAAGGTTAACAACATGTTTTGGTCGATGATTACAAAACAATGCATCCTCTGTCTTCTTAGACGTTTGCTCTTCTCTGTGTATATCCCTATATTTATATTATGCAAGTGTGATGGTAAACTGGCCATATAAAATTCAGTTTTAACTTTTATGTCATGTGCGGTTCCAACAGAATACCACGAAAGACAAAGTAACTGGTAACTGAGATTTTACAATATCCAGAATCGTATATACATATTTATGAAAGCAAAGAACTCTATGAACACACCACATTGTTTTACGTTTTACAAATTATAGGCGAAGGACAGCGCGAGCCCCTGTTGCCTTATATAATATTTCGCCAAAAGGCATCACCCTGCACTATATATATACGTACATGTAATGTCCCTTTTTTGGTCAACGATGCATATATGCTCAGTGAATCATCATGAAACGTTGAGATGAATTGTGCATGCTACTTTAATGTATGTTTATATACATGTATACGTACAATGTATCACATGTACCGCATTCAACTGAAACAGCATCTTCGTTCTGAGCCGAGTGTATAATTTAGAAGTGATATGGATCCGAGCTCTCATGGGTTTATAGTGTACTACCATAAGACCACAGTGTGGTAGATTATATATATATATATGCAGTATTCGAGTATATATGTAGATTCAACAGATTGTCGACGTTGTGTGTGGGATATCGGTGGGTCACGATCTGTAAATACGGCGAAAATCTCCAGTCCATGATGAGATGATATGTAGTCATTACAACGAATGAGATCGTCTTGGTCGACCTTTGGAATACGGTGCAGTTGACCCCCAACTCTACAATATGGCAACACGAGAACCGAAGGACAAGAGACAAACGTTAGGAAGATTATCTTTAAATTAGTATCCAAATTGGATGCCAAATTCAAGAAATATAATATACATGGTATATAAACATGTGGGTGTTTCCGTGGGTGTTCGTCTCAAAAAAGTTGGGTAGTATGGAATCGTATATTCAAACGTTGAAATATTTGTGGTTCAAAAAGTAATCCTCTGTGCCAAAAGATGATTTTAGCGGGCGCCTGGCCGTACGTTAACACTGAGGCCTATGGAAACATTTAGTTTCTGATAACCTTTACTTTGCCACTCAGATGAGGATGTTAGTCATTTCGAAGCACACAATTTCCACTGCCCACGAATCACTACTATGAGGACAAGATATGCTGAAGGCATGCAATGTTACAAAAGTTTACACTTTTGCAAACTTGCATGTATTCATCTAACACGAAGACATACAATTTGAACTACATTTTGATGTAAAGAGAGTGGAAATAAATGTGACCCGCCATATCAAATCCAGTCGTAAGTCGGGATTTTTTTTTACCCTGTGCCAATGCATTGTCTTATATATGCGAGTCGACCATAGGTCGCCTCGCATATATAAGAGAATGCATTGGCCTAACAATTTTTTACAATTTTAATAATTTGTTCTTGTATTCTTTAACAATTTTATAATTTCACCCATACAGAGCCCCAGACAAACATGAGCAGACGACACTCTTCTATGTGTGCTTCTATATATGTGTGGGGCTCCCAGCAGGGTAATGGATGTTTTTTTATTTTATGTCCTAAAAATTGTAAGAAACATTTATTTAAAAAACATGATAAAAAATTGTTAGGCCAATGCATTCTTTTATATATGCGAGGCGACCTATGGTCGACTCGCATATATAAGAGAATGCATTGGCACAGGGTAAAAAAAATCCCGACTTCCGACTGGATTTGATATGGTGGGTTACAAATGTGCATGTATATCTATGTTGATAAATAGTCTCCAATTCCCCCACTTGTCAATGGTAATGTTCAGTACATTAATTAATTATTAAACCAACTTACTTCGCTGATATGCATGTACCACTGGCGCCCAGATTGGGAGAAATGTTTTGAGTCGACGATCATCGAGGGCGGTTTGACATGGCTGTAACTATGCTATAGCTCTGCTGTCATGATATTGGTCTTTATTCTCAACAATGGAGGTAGCGATAGTTAATATATTTGCGTAGAACCTCATTGCTTTTGATTTTGAAATTATAATCCCTTTGTGTGCGTGTTCCCATATGGTCTCTAACGTTAATTACGTTTTGAAATGTTTTAAATGAATGACTCTAATGCGCAATCGAGACAAATCGGCACGAAAGCAAACAGTTCGTCGTGGTTACCACAGGAGGTATCAAGAGTCGCCACGCAACATGTGAACGAACCTGGACGTAACGTCATGTCTCAATCGGAGGTCAGAGAGGATTGCGAAGAACCACAAGAAGGGAGGGATGTCCGACCGATGTGGGGGGGGGGGTGGATTGCACGTAAATATTGTTGTCTAACAGCAGTATATATCTACAATGTCAATATAAACAGAAGCCATATATAATCCTGGAAACAAATTTATGTTAATTCTGAACAATGTGAGCTTCATCGATTCTTTAACAATTTCTATACTAAATGGACTATCCTATATATATATATCCAGTTATAACTGTATACATTGGAACGGTCTATAATTTATTTGGAAGGGTATTCAGGAAAAATTAGCAGACGACATACAGTCGAAAAAATAATAGAAGTTTAGAAGGATTCATATTCATTGAAGGGAAATGTTCATATAATAAGTTCAACAAACGACCTACCTATGGTCGTTTGTTGAACTTATTATATGAACATTTCCTAAGGGAACTATATTCATCGATGAGTATTTAGTATAGAAAGGGTCAACAAACTTATGACTAAGCTGTGCTTTTATCTCGAAGTTCCGCTTCCTGTGCGTGCCCTATAGCTTAATTGCTGCCGGTGTCCCTGCCAATGAGTGCAACTCGATATGTGCGATTGCATCATAAGTTATGCTGTCAATAGAGTGCATGTTTTGCGGGGAATATGATGTTCTTTCCTATAGTTGGTGGTATATTGCCGACTAAACTAGATTTAATAAGCGTTCACGTGTCATGATGTTATATTGGTGCGCATAAAGATGAATTCCCACAAATAGGGTTGGAAGCTTTCGATAGTTTTGTTTAACTAAATGTGTGACATTGTGCTACATTTGTGTCGCGTTTGTGCTTGATTTCGGAATCCGAATTATGCGCCCCCTCTTGAAACGTCACCTTGACGTCGAATGATTCCGGCATCGTTGAGTACATGGGGGTGGGTGTCCCACCTGGACTGACGTATGTAGTTTCCTACTACACCTTATGACCTTAAAATTAAGGGAGAGCTACAACTCTTTCCAATAGACCAGACATAGAAGCGGATGACGGCCATACAGGAGAACATATGGAGAGGACATCGGGGCTGACCGGTATAGTTAACTGCACAGTCCTCCACTTCTGACCTATCGGGCTCTGCCTCAAGACACCCGTGGTCAAGCTTTGTCCAGGTGGAGATCTACCTGTCAATTTGATGAATGTCAGTGAATGTTGTGTTAAATGATGCGACCTACGGGAGAGAATTAAGCCTGAATACGGCCTGTCCTTAATGACTGGTTAGAGTGCGCACCTTGAATGACCAATGGTCAAACTTCTATTATGTCTTTGTTGTGCCTAACACAGGTATGAAGGGCAGGTGTAATATAGTAGCTTGAGATAGTTCCGGCCTCCCACTGTGATAAACACTCACACACGCGATACGATGGCTCTCAAGGCAATAAATTTCCATTTATTTTCTATTTCGTTTCATGTTCACACTACGGCACAATTTGAAAAGATATACGGGTGTGATTTATCAAGATCGTATGAGATTCAACCAACCTTTATATTAAGATATTTTGATAAATGGTTCTATACGACTGTTATTAGCTCTCACGAATTCCTCCCCGAATCATTGCAAGGTGTGTTATTTATTTTTCCAGGTGTAAATCTATTCCCAACAATGAGGCGACTATATGACAACTTCTGCACTTCACAATGCGTCGTTTCGCAAAAGAGAAAGACCACAGTGTTTGTGGCTAAATTAAATGGGAGCTACGCACAGACAAGCTAACTAGTATAGTTACTACGACATGGTGCAATCTGGTGACCACCCAATCATGATTCACATGTTTTTCGTGGTAACTTAGCACTGCTAATACTTGTTTCTGCTTTCAATTTGTAATCAAATGCAGTGCATTTTCGGCCATTTCAAAGACGGAGAAAAGATAGGATGCGATATGTGATTTACAAACAGAAGGAGAGATATATATGTGGAGATATACGCTTTATATTCTGATCCAACATGAGACTCACGACACGTTACAGGAATCATTGCAGGTTTTGGGATATTGTTAGTTACCTTCATTAAAATAAATGACATGTTGGGGTGCAAAAATATCACTATTTTTTAAAGTTTAATGCGTGCAGCAGTCGTGCACTTGTCAAAACATGTCATTCCCGAGGATGGGTAAATATAGCCTACAGGGCCAAAATATCATTGTGTCCATGTTCTGAGTCGATAATTCCACCCAAGATGCGTATATATACATGGCGACAGGCGGTGGTTTGGTGTTTCACCCCCCCCCCCCATATGCCTCACATAATAATAGTAGTACACCACATACAGGATGCAATTATTCTCATTTTTTCCAACTTGTGGGGATTTTGTGGCTTTTTGACAGTAGCATATATTTTTCACTTTTGGTCTTTTCTGAAATGGGCATCAATTTTCCAATCTTTCAGGTTGGAAATTTCCAACAGTTGACAATTTGAGGTTGGAAAGTGCCAACCGACGGGCTGGGGTGCAAATGGTATCGGAACCTTAGTCTTGTCTGAATAAAAGGGGAGGTGCAGTTGGGTATTTCAAGGTGGACACCCCCTTCCCAAAGAGACACTCTAGCCACGTCTCTGGTTCGCCTGAAGCATATTATTCCATAGATAGTAAGCAGGGCATATGGAATATGCGGTCGAACGACACCCAAACTGCGATGAAATTGCCCGCACAAAGGTGTGTTCGCATCATGTCGCCAGATACAATGGGTACGTCAAAAAAGATTAACCGGAACAACACCGGAACGCACGATATTGGAGCCTGGGAATGATACCATGGCCCTGCCCATTGTTTGAATGTAACAGGCAGACATGATGTCCGATTAAACTTGTCGATGGCCATCATAGATACGATTGTTATTGGAGTGCTCGGGCCTCCTGACACCGAGTTAGTTTTTGTGACTCGTGGTTCAAGCGGCGATAATTTGGCTACTTCTTGTTCAATGATTTTAAATCGCAGGGTAACTGGGTATGGCAGATGTACAACGGATGTTCATAAGTTGCTAGTTTTGATTTAATCTCTACCGTGAACTGCCTTATTTGGGGGCCATGACGGGTGGAACATTCATTCATATGGCGATTTGGAAGATATAGTTTTAAATCGCAAGGTAACTTGGTGTGGCAGATGTACAGTGGGTGTTGATACGTTGCTAGTTTTGATTTAATCTCTGCCGTGAACTACCCCCTGAAATTGTGATAAAGTTACCCAGGTTGGAGAAGAATGTGATAAAGTTACCCAGGTTAATAATAGTTCATGTTTATCAACAAATTATTGATTTTTGTGATCAAAATGACGAACTATACAGTACTAATATGTCTTAATTTCTGCTTGATAAGGGCTATCACTTGCCAAAACTGAACAATATTTCCCTCTGTCACTTTTAAATCGAGTTGATATTGTGAGATTTGCTTAACCTGGGTAACTTTATCACAATTCTCACCAACCTGGGTAACTTTATCACAAAATTAGGAACCTGGGTAACTTTATCACAGAAAACCGGTGAGAGTGACCTATTCAGCCTTATTGGGGGGCCATACGGGTGAAACATTCATTCATATAGTGATGGGAAGATATAGTTTTAAATCGCATGATAACTTGGTGTGGCAGGTGTATATATAGCGGGTGTTAATAAGGTGCTAGTTTTTATATAATCTCTACCTTCGAAATCCCTTATTGGGGGGGGGGGGCACGAAGGGTGAAACAATCATTGTTATATATATAGCGATTGAACGACTTATCAAGATGCTATCTTAAAGGTCTCGTCTCTCTTCTGTTAACTTTGTATATATATTCAAGAGTGTGAACTAAAAATCTTGAGTCGCAGTAGTCTCCATAGTCAATAGACGCTTTTTTGACACCATATGTTTTCATGTTCTCTTCAGGATAACAATACAAACGAGTGCATGCCATATCCATTTGTTGATGTTGCTGTTGTTGTCGTTGCTGTTCTCACAGAAAGGAAAATATATTTTTGAAATCTGAGCGGACTGGTTTTGGGATAAATAGTTCCGAAAACATTACAGGTATACATACCCTGTGCCTATACTCTATAGGCCTACTCGAAACATTTCGCTTTAGCAGTTGTCCAGCTCAAATTTGTACTTCTGTTTGGTAATGATATCTATTAATGCACGTAAACCATGTTTGTACGTGTAACTAGAGTCGTTATGACATACTGAGTCGGCCATATATAGTCGTAATGCCATTTCTCTGACGCAGGTAGGATTTCCAAAATTACGTCATGTATCAAAAAGGATTCCCCGAAATTACGTCATGTCATGCCATATTAATCATTTCGATCGGACGCTATTATATTATCTTGGAGCTACTTATAGTGAGTTCTGATTGCAGCGTCTGACGTTGCATCCTGTGGTTCGGCAATTAGAAAGTCTACGACAGGTATTCAGACCCACTATTTATATGTAGGTAGTTTACTGAGACTGAGTAAACATATATATAGTGTTCCCGTGTGTGCTAAATTTATACCTTTTCCTGTTTAACTGTACTGGTTCAGTTGACACCGAAAGGCATATGCTCTCAATTCTTGCACATGCAGTCATAGAGGCGTGTGATGTCAAGGTTCAAATTTATTATCTGGTTCGCGTGATTGTTTGCAAAACGTAATCAGGCAAAAGACTCACAAGATTGTTACATCAAACACGACTTAAAATTCGATTAAATACAAAAGAAATTGCCGGCCCTGACAGTTTTATCTTGGTAATAAAAATGAGAGATTCCAATTTGATCAGCGCTAAATGAGTTTCAACATCAAAGGAACTCTTTCATCGGGCACGGGCAATGGGGGCGTACGCGACATAACTTGTCTTGTTTTGTAAATAATTGGTTAGCTAATGTATAGGTTATCCAGTCCCGAGTCATCATGGACCATTTGGTGCGGTCAAAGAATGTTGAGAAGAAGAGACAAGCGTCTTAGTCGTCTATACGCCTATATGAGGCGTGACCACAAAAGCAGATCTATGAACATTTCAACGGTTGCTATAATCATATCCTATCTTTATATCTAAATCACCAACTAATCTATACGTCCCAGTGGTATCTAGGTAAAAATGTTTGATAAAGATCAGTGTTTGTCCCAGTTAAACATGATATTCTTATCAGAGATATAAAAATTCGATTAATCGGCTATTTTGTGTATTCGAATACTCGCCTCTCATCGATGTGTAGTATCCAAACATCTACCCGGTATATGCACTTTCAACTTAAATATCATACTTTGTTCAGCTTCATTTAGCTGTAGTATATTTCGTATATTTAGACGTGTGTGATGGCTCAGTGTACAAAGAAACCATATCTGGGTCCAATAGTATACGATCGTAAACAATGTGTTAAAGTCAGTAGTCTGAGTAGAGACGTGGGCCAGTATTAATCAGTAATCTCAAAAATATTGAGGATTTTCAAAATATATATGCAAGTAACGAATACTATGAAATTATTGGCTGACTGTGGTATATTTGGGAATAATATTACCACTAAAACACGATTTGAAGGGTGTCAGACCGATTTTCCGAAGACCTATTACTACGAAGGCCCACAACTCCGAAAACCCGATTCTCCGACGGCCCACAACTCCGAAGACCCGATTCTCCGACGGCCCATAACTCCGAAGATCCGATTCTCCGACGGCCCATAACTCCGAAGATTCGATTCTCCGAAAGCCCATAACTCCGAAGGGCCGATTTTCCGAAGACCTATAACTCCGAAGACCTATAACTCCGAAGGGCCGATTCTCCGAAGATCTATAACTCCGAAGGCCCGATTCTGCGACGGCCCATAACTCCGAAGGTCCGATTCTCCGAAGGTCCGATTCTCCGAAGATTTTGTTTTATCGGGGTATTATCGTTTACTAAATAGTGTACAGTCCAGCGGCGAAGCCAAGTGGTCCCAAAATTCCTACTGCCCATATTAAACCTCTACTGGCTATTTCAGACAATATGGGCCCCTACCAAAACATGTCCAATGTCATGTAAACGCCCGGAAATCGTTCATGGGGCATCAAAATATTAAAAACAATCCTCCCCCCCCCCCCCCCACCTAAATGGGAATCCTGGCCCGCCACTGACTATACACCATATATTATAACATTACGTTGGCCCATGAGATGCCAGGGTAAAATGTACAGGGGTGAACGGGGAAGAACTAGTCCTTTTTCATATATAAAATGAACCTGGTTGCATCAAATCACCCCAATGCAGTCTGATGTGCACAGTTTAATCATGTTAATTGTATTAAGACGTACATTGTGGCAAAATAATTGTATTTCTTTCATAAATTTAAGCATTCTGTGGAAAATTAAGGCTTGTCGCACACTACCGATGGTGTAGATATCACCTTATTATAATACATATAGTTAACGTTTCCAATATATGAGGGCCCTTTCCCCCCTTTTCGTACGCCGGATTCCACCCATTTTGGACCCGTACGCCGGATTCCAGATATACCCGGTGCACACCAGTGGCGGAGCCAGGTTTCCCATTTAGGGGTGCACATTAATTAGCATATGTGGGGGATATGTGGGGGATATATCATGCATATGATATGCCGAAAGCATATCACGAAGGCCTGATTTGGGGAGCGCATGCATGGGAGGGGTCGCCCCCAATCGTTGGTCCGGGGGCTCCCCTGTGCAGGAACACTGAATATTTGAATGCCAAGGAGGGATTTCCGGACGTTTACATGACACTTGACATGTTTTTTGGGGGGCGGTCTTCCCTAGGGCCCCATTGACCCCGCCACTGGACTGTACACTATTTAATAAGCGATAAAACATGATCTTCGGAGAACCGGACCTTCGGAGAATCGGACCTTCGGAGTTATGGGTCTTCGGAAAAACGCTACGTAACCATTTGAAGTTCGAAACAAGTTTAATTTTAGTTCTGATGCTATGCACTTTTCGCTGTATGTGCAATGTTATAATATTCGGCCACAATGACAGTATAGGCCTAACCGACTGAGGAATTGTGTAATATGTAATATGCGTAGCCCAGGAGCGTCGCTTATATAAGAGAATGCACTGGCTTACACTGTCATGGTAAATATTTTTTAGGCCAAGGAATTCTCTTAAATATACGAGGCTCCCTGTGGGAGACTCACATATATAAGTGAATACATTGCCACAGGGTTTTATCAAATTTCAGAAGCACCAGTCATGGAAGGGTTAACGTGTTAGTCCGTGATCAACGAAAATAATTGAAGAATTCGGCAGAGTATTTAAAGGGTTAATTAGCAATTTTTATACACCGGAGGTTGTCTAATGGACAAGGCTTACACCGTGGACGCGCTATTCACCTGTCGTGATGGTTCGTATTTGCTCGATTGGTTTGGTTGACAGAAGGATCATCAGGGGATTTAAAAACGCGGAAACCAATCACGAAACGAAATGACCATCTTGGAATACAATCACGGAACAAATGATCGGCGGACAACACGGGCGGTGAAGGCCAACAGTGCAAAACTGGTATGTTCTTGTTGGGAAACGGATCAAAATGGAATGTTTGACGGCGCGAGTGGAGCAATTAATCTAACATGGACAACACTTAAGTAAATCAAGCGATATTGGGTTTACTGACCACTCAATCGGTGTGTGAGAAAGTCGCAAAGTTCATGCGCCAAGGACATCAGTCATATTATCATAAAGGGGAGAATAGTTTGGGGGTGTGATCACGGAAAAATGCTGGGTTTGTAGATCTCAGAGAATTTGATGTACCTTAGTCGTATTTAAATTTCCGCAGTATACTATATTTCGCTCAGTTTTAAATTTCAAAATGAGTATCCAGTTTTAATCAAAGGGGGTGATTATAGTGACCAACTAACGGAGATATTCAGAAATTAAATAAATATATATGCAATCAACGTCGTTTTCGATGCATCTGTCGGCGTATAGAAGTGTCGGATGCCGAATTACATACTGTATAATTTCGCGAAGCGAAATTATACAAAGTATGTAGTTCGGCATCCGACACTTCTATACGCCGACAGATGCATCGAAAACGACGTTGATTGCTTATAATTACGACAATCCGCATATTAGTTGGTGATTAAACAAGTTCTTTTTAAAGAAACTATATTAAAAACACTAAAATAGTAAAAAATACCCAAGTGATATTTGTGTCTGGACTCAGCTGCTCTTTTAACCGAAATTGGAAATTGGGTCGAGAATAAATTGGGCGACCGACCGGAAGTTAGAGATGAACACACACAATTCGATCGCTGTTTCCGACATTCCAACTACACAAAAGCAAGAGACCACACCCGTAAACTATTAAACTGTACTTGCGGTGTAAATTTCACTTATTTAGAACGATTCTAGAACATGTATTGTCATAAAGGCAGTCCGATTCGATAGCGATTCCGAAGCGGTGTTCTCAAACTTCGCCACCGAATTTGTTGTCTCCGGCGACTCGAAAAGTAAACAGTCGCTACAAAGGTGCATTCTATGCTGTCATGACCACTGCCATGTCATATTATTATTGGCACGAAGCTGGATAAATGCTAATACTAATGGTGGAATAGTTATGTAATACATTCTTTTATCCCCAAATAAATTAATGTACTATTTTGCTGTTTAATCGGCGAGAATTTTTCGCTGATATTTGGCGTCTTGCGTTACCACTAGAAACGGAAGTGATTTCTTGCGATTTGATTGGTGGACAAAATAAAATTCCGGGTAAATTCGCCCCATGGATATTCGACTTGGTTTGCGAACTTTTTAAGGTATCACTACCCCCAGTGATGCGGGAAACGACACTTCCCTCCACTGATAGATATTGTCGCTACCAAGCGTATCTAAGGGCCTTGACCAATCAAATGCACGCATTTTAGTCAAAGCGAAAGTAGTTGTAATTATACTCAAAACAGTTTTAAAGAGCGTTTAATAAATTTGTTTAGAGAGCGTCTTTTAAAAAAATAGTTTCTTAACAGAATAAGTGATTTTTAAGAGGTATATAGGAAAAGGTGTTTAACTAGATGTTTTATCTAACTCTGACATGTCTGTTTGATACACGATCATGAATATTAAATAAACTATTAAATAAAGTATGTCAACCAACAAGAAAGCAAATTCTTATCTTTTCCAAAGTATGTCAACATTTTCTCCTTCTTAGATCCCCCCACACACGGTTAATTACCCGCATTCGAGCGATTTTCAATTCTATTCAACGCGATATAGCGCCTAGCTTAACAAAATATTAAATTATATCAAAATTGTATTTAATACGCTGTAAAATCTACGGTTCGTGACGACGGAAATTTGACACCAGAATATTTGTGCATTGTACTGAAATGATGACGGCTTTGTGCGAAGCCCGACAATCAGCAAAGAGTTATACACTGAATGGGTTTCGGTCTATGAAGTCAAAAAATACAAGAATCTAATTAAAATTCAAAAGTTTCAAATCTAAAAGATCAAAGTGATAAAAAATGCATTGTAATAGTGTCAACCGAGGCCAAAATATGAGCGGCAAATCTCAGCGGTTCGTCCATTATGGCTTTTGAATGACGGTTTATGGTGATTTGATGGATAGTTGTGAAATCGGGAACAATTTTCCATTGTGTGGGCTTATGGTGTAAAAATCTGAAGGGGTATACAGTGACGCGACGACGAGTGGGGTTTATGATATAGCAACATAAACCGACTGTATTTGTAAATGATATATGTATATTGTATATACATGTGGGATCGATATGTCTGTGTTCTTGATAAACACGTGAATATAACTTGTGTGATATATATAATTATGCTCGACATGTCTGTCTTCTTTTCTGAAGAGATAACTCAACGAGTTAACATATGTGACCCGCCATATCAAATCCAGTCGTAAGTCGGGATTTGTTTTACCCTGTGCCAATGCATTCTCTTATATATGCGAGTCGACCATAGGTCGCCTCGCATATATAAGAGAATGCATTGGCCTAACAATTTTTTATCATTTTTTTTAAATAAATGTTTCCGACAATTTTTAGGACATAAAATAAAAAACATCCATTACCCTGCAGGGAGCCCCACACATATATAGAAGCATATAGAAGAGTGTCATCTGCTCATGTTTGTCTGGGGCTCTGTATGGGTAAAATTATAAAATTGTTAAAGAATACAACAACAAAATTATTAAAATTGTAAAAAATTGTTAGGCCAATGCATTCTCTTATATATGCGAGGCGACCTATGGTCGACTCGCATATATAAGAGAATGCATTGGCACAGGGTAAAAAAATCCAGACTTACGACTGGATTTGATATGGCGGGTCACATACATATAAGCGATGATTTGCTTGTTGTTAGATCCTTTCCACCCTTAGTCTATTATATATCCAAAAAATCATGTCATTATACCTGTATACATTAACAAAAAATCATTACATATGTTGATTGGGGGTATAAATAAATATTGTTAAAACCAACAATGGAAAAGTTTCAAGTGCAGAGGTACTTGCCATTTCTCTATACCCATTTCTTGACTTTCTTAGACTATCAACATGACTTCACTGATAATAACAACCGGGAAGGGGCAGACTGTAGTACTACCAAATAGATGGATATCATGTATACAACTCATGCTTTTCCAATCTCCCCCCTCTCTTTCTATCTCTTTATTGCTCACACTCTCCCTCTGCTCTCTCACCATATATCATTGCTCCCTCATTCAACTGTTCATTCAAGCTTCGCATTTCATCGATCCTTCCGCGCTTCCATTTCATTTTTCATGTGTTCTCGTTCGTCTCAGCTCTGTCTCTCTCTCCCTCTCTCGCTCTCTGTTTCCCCCCCCCCCCTCTCTCTCTCTCCCCCCTCTCTCGCTCTACCACTCTCGAATGTTGCTTTGGTATGGCACAGAGAATAGTTATCAAATTGAAATACTAGATGGTGCCAGACAGACACATAGGACGACACTTCGCCCCCACCAACAGCCACCTCGACCGATATGTACACGGGGACCTGGCGATATGTTTTTTTTTAGATGCCTCGTCCCCAAATTTGGTCAAACTTTCCAACTGTTGGAAAGTCATTCCTGACAAAACAGCATAAATAAACTTCAAACAAACCAATAATTTTCTGATAGTTTGATTTTCCAACAAGTATCTAGAGTGACATTATTTGTTTTTAGAAAAAAATTCGAATATTTTTCTACTGTTAATAAAATTTATTGACTGAGGTTTTCAATTTCCTCCATATACGAGGTTCAAACGGAATTTGTCGGTTTTTGGAAATTTCGGTCTGTTTCAAATGGTACATAGGGTGCAGTTGGAAATTTAAAGTTATACCCCCACCCGATGGAGACCCCGGGCCACGTTCCTAGTGGTTCTGTGCTCTAATATACTTCCGGTCGTTGTGGCGAATTCGTGGCTCCTTTTAACTTTCCAAATTCCGATGAATTATGCCACAATGACACAGGGTGAAAAGGACGAAACATCACACATGCTGCTAACATGTGGTATGTCACCCCGATGTATTAAGAATTGTGTAGAACTCTGAACGGTTGTCCGAATACATTGTCACGTGTACCCCGGATAGCTGCAGTAACCGGTATCATTATTTTCCGAGGGCTACAATTTGGTCCATCCAAATTATGGGTTTCTTGCGATAAAACACTGTTGTGTGATGGTAAAATATTTAACAGACGAGTTTTGTATAGGATAGTTATCGTCGATTAACTTCTAGACATAAACGTTTTGGAATGTGAGAGGATGAGGGAGTAAATCGTTTACGGATAATTACCATTAAGTTCATTAACCCTTTCCGTTCCCGCTTCCACTTTTTTATTTTTCTATTATTCCAAACAAAGAACTACTCGGTTCTGGTGTTATATATCTTAACCCATTAACCAAATGTTAGATTCTCGAATTATGTTTTAAGTTATGCAACGGAACGGTATTACCATTAACAAATATCTCTACCCAGCGGCACTTGCAACAACAACAACAACAAAATCAACATCAACAACAACGTGTCTATATGGAACCCTTTCAAAGCACGTTTCAATAATTATTACCAATAACACACAAGAGAAGCATCTGGTCTTGCATATATTTCACTTTAAAATGCTTTAATCCTTTCATGATAGGAGCTGCGCTGGTGCAACATTAACGATCATGTGCCAGCACATTCTCTTATATATGCGAGTCTCCCATAGAGAGATCTCGACTGTCCTACATTTGTTTTTATCGATGGAAGGGGAGTAACTCTTTCTCAGTATCGAATTTTGATGTATTTTTGTTAAATGAAAAGGAGAGTCTTGGGTGAATCTAAGAATCTCTATTATTTAGTGGACACTCATATTGGTCATAGCTGTTTCTGTATCCTAGTGGAATTATGGAATATTTTTTTTTTTGGTTTTATTTCATGCAAACAATAGTCAAGAACACTGACTCTGTATATGAATAATCGGGGATTCAAACATTAAATGGGCCTTTAATAGTTAACCCGCCCCTGCCAATATTTTATGCCCCCCCCCCCCCCAAGCGATACCAAAATATCCGGGAAGAGATACACCATCTTTAACATAGAAAAAAAACGGGTAAATGAAGATACCATACAGTAACCTATAAATAGGCTTCTGTTACTAAAAAAAAAAATTCTTTCGAATTTCTTCGACACAATTACTAAAACTGTGGTACATCAGGTGCTCACCATTTAGTACAATACGATGCACATTGGTACAGCGTCAAGTCAAGTCACATAGCAGTTTGCATTCCAAAACACAAATAATAATATTCGCTTTTAATTTTTTTCCCGGTATCGAGATAGATCAATAAATACTTGAACTATACCTTTTTGCGAACATTATATGTCCCCGAAAAACTCATTGAAGTCATAAAAAATATAACCTTGAACACGATGTTTTTTGGGGTCCCAAACAACAACAAAAATCAGTCATATGCACAGAAAAGAGAAACGAAAAACAGAAAAGAGTGTTGCAGGTTGGTTAGTCTATTCCTGATATACGACAAATTGAAATCTGCTGGAAAATGGCTGTGACCATGTCAGGTATTTTTCAGAGCATGTGAAGCCGTATATATCAATATTTCGAGTATTGTCAACCTATATATCTTATATACCTCCTTCCAAATTACGTAGACAATATTTGCAAGCTCCAATGAGCCATGTCCGTTTAACTTAGTTTAAGAGCTTTCTAATCATGATCAATAAGAATACGATCGATACAAGATGTTTTCTTTAGACCAATACAACCGTGTCACCAACACAAGTGTCACTAACAGAAGTGTCATATGTTCTGTGTTTATTACACGCTTCGCGTCCTAGAATCTGTGCATTAAAAATACAGACTTAGAAGGTTTATTTAGGCACATAGAGGGCGTGTTTTGTCATGTGTGATGATGCTTTTATTTTATAGTTCCGGTTTCATGGTTGAGGCGAACGTCATGTACGTCATTTTACGTCAACGAGATGCGTGTGGAACGTACGTTCCATATATACGTATTTGTAAATATGGAACAGCAATAACAATGTACATGTACTTCTGGGAACAAGCGTGTAATAAAAAATATACTGCTGGTTCATGTGCGTTTGGGGAAGTGATGCATGCCTTTTCCTAAATGCATACATGTGCATTGGAATGGCATGTTTATCATGTGTTTGCATGTTCAGATTATATAAAACAAAGTTTATGGAGGCACATTATCAGTATGAGTGTTCATTAGGCAGAGATACACCCTATATGGATTCCCATCAGTTCATTTGTGATGATGTTTATACTATAGATCAACGTACTGCATTGCTGCGTGTTGAATTTTCACTTGAATATCGGGTATCAAGTATAGTCAGAGGGTTACAGTTAAATGTGAGTTTAACAACAATCATGACTGTTTAACGTAGGCAATGATAAACAATTTGGCATAGTTTCAGATGTAGTCAATAGCCTGTAAGGCTTCACATTTATGCACACAATAACTACCTATTCACGGATACGACCTATATAATTATATAAGTTCATTTTCAGATGTAATAAAACTGTCTCGACAAAGAGCAAAAGGTATATAGAGTTTTAAGGAGGCCTATACGGGCATAAATAATTAATTCAGAACCAAGTCATGCAAATGTGGAATAGATTGTAACTCAGCCGTTGGAACTCAATTCCAACCAATAAGAAGTTTCTGGTCCCACTAAAATAATAAAACAAATCAAAGACAAAAAGAAGAAAATATAAATAACGACACAACACATAAACAAAAACAAAGAATAGTTAACTCAAAGTGAAATAGATATAGGAACTCAAACTCCATGCAGCGCACTCTACGTTATCACTGCGATATAGCACTGCCACAAGGATGGTACTCTGCGGACCAATACATCTATTTTTACATATCGTCTGAACTATATTTAGTCACCTATTGTCTTATTTTGACAACCAAAAGTTTGCAATAATGGTAATTCTTTCAGTATTGATAAGAACAATATGAACTGAGCCAGACATCGACAATTTTAATCATAAAACATAAGCACTAAGAACACGTAAGAAATCCTTACCAAATGTCCTTATATGGCAGTGGTATCTCAGCAGAGCGATGGGAGATAACTCTGCCTGGAGTTTGATAGGAACTATCATCCCAACAGCATTATAGGGTGCCGTTACACTGTTTAGTCGCGCCTAGAGGTCATTTCCATATACGATCACTATAAAATTTACACAGTATTTTTGACAAAAATTAGTATTTGATCATGCATATTGTACCTGGGTCTTGAAATATGCTTATTTGGTTAGTGCTTTAATTGCCTATAAGCCAGCATACAGATTTCTGTTATTTTGATGACTTTACCTCTGTCAAGTCAGCGAGATGTATGGTGCTCCGACGTCCAAATCTGCGAAAATTACCTCCATGTTTTCTATGAATCCAGAAATGTCATGCAAGTGAGGATTTTGCGAGAAAAGTGAACGGACAACCTATATATACTTTTTGTGGCTTATTTTCGAAGTATATTTAAAAACTTCTTTTCCTGAATTTCCAGTGAAATATACGAAACCGTAATTTTACAATTGAGGGGCGAAATATAGGCAAAATGTGACAAAAATCGGCATAAGTAAGGGCGAAAACAGGGTTTTTCCCTTCTAATTCGCGGTCATGTGACCTATTTTCAAGTTTCCACCTGTTGTTATTATTGCATCACATACCAAAATTGATATTTATGAAATAAAAAGGCCATAAATCAGTTTGAAAATAGCCATAAGTCTATATTAGACCTCATGATTTGCTAAGGCTAAAGCCCATAACTGGGACGATGAATCTCAAATACATGAACAAATCTACCCTTGGTGTTGGTAATAGTGTAACGATACCTTGCTTACAAGTCAATTGACCAGGCTTGGTAGCGGATACCCATTAATATGAATATGTGTCCATACTAATGCATGTAAAGCTAATGATCAAATCATCAAAGGGTTAAGGTGTATTTTTGTTATTAGTGGGTGTACGCTATGTGCAATGTACACACTAATTAAAACTTGAATGGAGAACGAAAACGGGCCGCGCGATCGTTGGTATCGCGGAGTGCATCAAGGAGACCTCTATTCGGGGTACATTATCCCGGGTATGTGCAACAATGCATAATCTTATCAGCCATCTAGCACACTAACAAATCTCACAGTCAATAGAGTCGTGATTCAGACGAGCTCAATCGAGTCTGGATTTCAATCAGTATCGGTGTACCGCGCGAAAGCTATGCCGTTTCGTTGCTATATCGGTCAGCAGCCATTATCGATCTAGGAAAGATAACTCTATCACGAGTGTAAAAAGGTGCGCTTGCTTTAGGCCAAACTGCAAAGCAGAGTTCAGCCCCCTGCTGGTCTGAGCACTGCCGCAGTGTGCGAGGAAATCACTCATTTTTTATTTAATACTTTTATCGGTTGCAATTCATTTTGCATTATTATTAGAAACCGAAATGTCCATATTCATCTGGTAATTGGGATTGATCCAATCAGAATTAATTGTAACCGACAATAGTCTTAAATAAAAATGTTAGATTTAATTACGTATAATTAGTGGAGCAGCAGAGACCAGAAAAGGGCCTTATTTTTCGAGTTGAATCATGTCGCCGACCACCAAGACGTATTGTATATAAAAATGTTCGCACTGATGTAGGGAATAAGCAAACCGAGTTAGCCGGAAACAAAAATCTGTGCGAAATGAGATTTTGGGGGAAAAACCACTTTTTTCCTATATACATGTAATATCAGTGAAAACTGGAATCGAGCTGTAGGAGTAACATGTCAGGATATTTTTCGTTAGAAACTCACCTGAACTGTAGAGTGTGGTCATGCTCACATTTTGTAAGTGTTTTGTATGCATTATTACTGTTCTGGGATTCTGGGGTTTTGGGGTATATGCGTAATTGAAGTGGTGAGACCATCGCATCTAGGGGACTGATTTCTGCCTTGTGGTTAGGACATCGAGTCCTGGTCGTTGTATTGTGTTTATATTTAAAATTCTTTACATCTTTAGATTTATGGTCCACTTTTAGATTGCATGAATTCGTGTCCACGTGTTACAGCGTTGGTGTTATACTTAAAGAACTGTGTAATTATATAAGACACGCAGAAGTCATTTGCGTTGAGTGAGTACATACTATGTAAAGGTAGTTGAGTTTTCAAGTATATAACGAAAACCCGAGATTTGAAGATGAATCGTCCCATGCAGTGGAAGCAGTGGTATTATACTAGTGTCTATAGTGTTGGTGCTTGAGAGAAAATTAAGTATTTTATGCTGTAAGGCGATAAGCACATTACTTTGAGTGCTTGCGGACCAGTGCTCATGCACCCACACATTGTTCTTGATTGAATGGAGTTATCGCCCATGTACTAGAAGCCCGTCTTATACAATGTCTTTTAGTACATTTGTTTTGTGCACATATGTGACCCGCCATATCAAATCCAGTCGTAAGTCGGATTTTTTTTACCCTGTGCCAATGCATTCTCTTATATATGCGAGTCGACCATAGGTCGCCTCGCATATATAAGAGAATGCATTGGCCTAACAAATTTTTACAATTTAAAAAAAAAATTCTTGTATTCTTTAACAATTTTATAATTTCACCCATACAGAGCCCCAGGCAAACATGAGCAGACGACACTCTTATATATGCTTCTATATTTGTGTGGGGCTCCCTGCAGGGTAATGGATGTTTTTTATTTTATGTTCTAAAAAATTTAAGAAACATTTATTTTAAAAAAATGATAAAAAATTGTTAGGCCAATGTATTCTCCTATATATGCGAGGCGACCTATGGTCGACTCGCATATATAAGATAATGCATTGGCACAGGGTAAAAAATCCCGACTTACGACTGGATTTGATATGGCGGGTCACATATACTAATCTGTAAATCGGCGGGTCACATATACTAATCTGTAAATCGGGGCAAATTTCCAAGCTTGATCATAATTGCGCTATACCGCAATGTGTTATTCTGATCGATGCATGGCAATGTCGATAAGAAATGAACATGCATGGGTTCACGAACATTGAACTGATTGAAGCAATGCGCACTCATACTCAGCCAGAGCCTCCGTAAATATCCATGTAGCCTCCATGACTTATGAATGCAGAAAATACGGTATATCAGTGGGTCAAGGTGATCGATGAAAGGTGTGAAGAGGATCAAGATGATTATTCATACGAGGTTATGGAAACAGGAATAGAAGCAAAATTCACGCAGAATGAAGGACTCAAATTTTTTATAATCAATACATACCAAAAAGTCATTACTTGTGTGGCTTACGCTGTGATATACGCTGGACTATCGGATGTCATTAGTTTAAACATATTTTATTAGCAAAAATAGCTAATTGGATTGGGGCACAAGTTATTGCTAACTTAATGATAACTTGTGCCCCAATCGGATGTCATTTCAGCGATATCGATAGTATACTTGATCCAACACTGTTGAAAGGTGATAATTTGATCGGAACTATTCTTATGGAAGTTCAAGACAAACTTATCCAAGAATTCTGATATTCTGGGTTAAAGTATTCAAAGTTTACCAAGTGGTTTTTTTAACCCCCTTTCCCCTTTAAAGGCACGGGAGGCCTTAGTTGTCGAAAATATTCATATTTGTTCCAATCACCGTAAACAGAAAAACATTAAAACGCACACAGTTTCGTTCATATATACCATGACCATCGCGTAAACAGCATACTATCATAAAGACCTACTATATTTTACCTAAGCAAGAGCCTGATTGTGTTACAGAAGACTGCACAGTGTTACTGGCTAATCACACACAAATGATATAAACGCTCTTTATTAGTTCCATATCAGGAATTCAGCAACAAAGAACGCTCTTTATATTTACCATCATAATATAAACAAACACCAGGAAAGTAACTTTTTATGCTTTTGTTTACATAACAATGGTCAACCATATGACAATAACATACTGTTTATGCGATATTTCTTATTTGTATACGGACAAAGTCTGTCTACATTTTAATATTCTTTCTGTTTGTGGCGGTTTTTGACCGGTGGAAATATTTTCACAGCATACCCACCGCCAAGACCTCCCGTACCTTTAAAACCTCTTATCCGCCAGCTATAGCTTATAATTTAGAAATAAAATTACCAAATTATGAATTTCCTCAAGAATAAACTAATAGTATAGTATAATGATAGTATGAATGCGATATTACCCACAATACACACTTTGTGTGAACCGAGAATTTGTTTATATACAGGACATAAAGAGTGTGCGATAAGCAAAATACTCAACGCTGTGCGGATTTTTTTTTTGGGTGAGAGATTCACGGTGCTCCATTGAACACCGAAATCTTGAGTGGCGAGAATTAGCGTATCTGTTTCAGAGAAGTTCGCATTGGGATAATAACATAGTCAAAGATATTTATAAGTACTAGAAATATATTTTATATAAAGTGATCTGGGGGTTCGGAAGTTAAGTGGGCCTTTAATTATTATATATTGCCCGTCAAATGTGACGGATTTCAACGATTCGCATAATCCGAATTTACGTTCCCAAGCTACTATTTCTTTGGCTTCGGGGGTAAAAAAAAATATTTGACTGTGGTCAGCATTATTGTTGGGCAATTAATCGATTCTGATGACAGAAGCGGCATTTCAAAAAAAGTGTGTTGTTGTTGGGGACCATCGAATTGGGTTGAGTACCTTTAATTATGTCCACCGATCCAAGCGGCGCAACTCTAAATTTATCGTAAAATTTACAGGTAAAATATCGCTTGTGTGGCCGTTAGAAAGCGTGCTATATCTCAGGCCCTCTTTTACCGATCGGCGTGTAATTTGACGTGTCATATTCTAAGACGTGCGAGCGGACATGGTCAAATTTGGGCGCTATCGGACATGACGGTCATATCTATTTTAACACGCCAAAATCGTGACAGAGTTATAGACAGACATACACACATACACTTGGCTTTATATAGATAGATGATCCCGTTTCTGTGCACCTTTGTTTCTTTCTAAGTATATTCCCTTTGCACCTTCTCTTTGAGTATACTTGTCATTGGCATATAGTGCAATGACTAAGTCCCACACACAAACTTCGAACCTCCTTTCACTAGCAATTAAGATATTACAGATTTTCGCAAAAAAAAAATGTCCTTGGTGAAAAACTAATTCTATGTGTCGCGTGCAAAGGTCACACGAGTACAACACTTAATTCACTCATACTCGACTCCTCCCAGTCAAGTGTGGCTCTTGTCTTAATTAAAAACCGAAAGCGGATCTAGACGAAACTCAACATCCCATCAACACGTATAGAGCATGTCAATTGGCAACGTCTCGCATGTACGAGAATCCAACAAAGACATCGAGCGACAAACATAGACCGGAGACTTCGCTCAGGGCGATTAGAGACAAAGTTGCGACCAAGACTAAAACTCCCGTAAACAAGACATTAGGTTAATGTAAGAAGTGATCCTTTTAAACAAACAAGACATGCTATCTTTTGATCCAAGTCTGGCTTGGTATACAGGGCCACACGGGCTGCAAAGGGGACACCGTGTTTTCCAAACACACACAAATTAGCCGATATTTGGATGCGCCAAGGCGAAAGCTAAATCTTTCTGAAAATCCCAATGCACTTGAAAATTAACGAAGAAACACGATAAGGCTCAGTGGGAGATATAATCGTCCTCAAGCCTTGAAATAGTGTGTCTGTCATTTGCAGAATGAGGTCCCCAGAGGGTGAATTTAGTGATGCTACACCCGCATAGCGGGCTAGCATCACCAAATTCACCCTCTGGGGACCTCATTCTGCTTACACCTCAGCAGAATGAGGTTCCCAGAGGGTGAATTTGGTGATGCTAGCCCGCTATGCGGGGTAGAATCACTAAATTCACCCACTGGGAACCTCATTCTGCAAATGACGGACACTATTTCAAGACTTGATCGTCCTTGTGTCCAAACCTGTGGGAAGCACGCGTTATTTTAGTGCTGAATGTATGTCTTGAAAATCGTCCCAATCTAAATATATTGACAACCGATGGCCGGGAACCTACGCCACTATTTGCTCGAAAATTGCGGCAAGGTGTCTCAACTCGAAGTGAGTATTCATCATTTGCATCAAGGACCCGACGATGGGGTCGGGTGTTTTAAGGGCCAGGCGACTGTGGGTGAGGTAAATTTACCCGCAAATTGGCTAAACTTGCATGCAGCGAAACAACAGCAGTTAGAAATGTCAGACAGAAATAGTTTTAGTTTTTTGTTGTTGGAATAGTTCATATTCTACTTGGTAATTAGAGTAATATATGAGTCAATGCCTTCCTACTTTCAGTGCTATTCGATACTGGAATGAAATGACCATACACTGGGAAACTCCCAACCACGGAAGTGGTGCTAAGTTGAAATTGTCCAACAGTTGAGTTGTATTAAGTTGGGAAATTAAAATGGGGTGTACATGTATACATGAAATTCCAGATTATGAAACAACCCTATGGGGGTTGTTGGATATTCGAAGTTGGATGCGCTAATCTAGAAAACACACTCTAGCCACGTCATAATTAATCTTAGGTATCGGTCCCATGACGACGCTCGTATCCAATGCATGGACCGTCTATAATCGAGCCAATTGTTAAATGATTACCGATTCACATCTACAGAGTATACAGGGAACGGAAAATATCACCCTTTAATTATTAAGGGGTCCTTTATATAGGATCATAAGATGTTGTTGCTGATTCAGTTGTGATGTTGGTGGAACAAACGGATGCTGTAAAGAAAAAGTACTGTTATGTTTCATAAATTTTCATTTTAGCGCATTGCAACAAATATGACTGATTGGAGGAAACTCAACCGTCAGCAATATACCTACAAGAACAATTATACAATTTGTTTTAAATATATGCCAACAATAGCTCCGTTCGTTGTCATAAAACGACAGAAAGAACAATCTACATGTATATGACACAGGTATTTGCATGTGTACATTAATGCTCAGTGTAGATAATGACCTCGGATTAATTATTTATACTTGCCAAAGACCTCCAATATGATAATTTAAGAAACCTAGCGCTTCTGATATAGCAGCATCATTATTCCCCAATAATATCACAGCAAAATAGCAGGAATTATTGACCATGGGTCAATATGACTAACTATAGCTCGAAATTAATATTTAAGAAGAATTGGTTGCAAACACTATCGAATAGAGCTCCCATTGTTCGGCTTAATTATTGATATACACATGTAAGATGTGTTAAAGACATATTATGTACTTGTTCGGGTATGTGAAACTGATAAGTTAGCATTCAGGAGGAATGTAGCACTTTAGTAATATCGCAGAAAATTCAAGAAAATCGACCGTACCAGTCCATAGAAATCATCGTTTGAACTACCCTCAATTGTAAATATTTACTTCTCGATTCGGGACGCAACTATCTGCGATAAACTAACAAAAACGATTTCACCTTCGAGAATAACTACAATTAGTTAATATATAAGAATGACCATGTGTGTTGCCAATTTGGATATAATATTTGTAAAAATAACTACTTTGAGCAAGATTATTCTCCATTTCTATTTGATCACCCTACTGGAGTGTTTCACATCACTTTACTTGATAGCGATAAACGATAATTTACTGCGGTGAGGTAGACCTACCAGCTGGTTTGGTTGTTCGGAAATATATACACAATTGTTATTATATATTACACCAACACTATATATGTTATGTTTCCCAAACGTGTCATTATGTAGTTCGATTTCTACTCTTTATTTTGAAAGCATACACGCCAATAACTTTGAACTTGTTTGAAGCTTCCGACAATAAAAGTGTTTACTACATATTTCAATTGAAAGGATAGTAATACAACATGGTTGCATCATAATTATATATTATCTAGCGATAAGATCGTCCCTTGTCTGACGCCGGTGTGATATCAACCACGCTGTATATCTTCTTCATCTCTGAATAATATTTTCATATAGAAATATTATGTTTCCTTTTAACGATATGCAAATTGTCGGGAGTTCATTTTACCGGAAAACAGCAGATGGCTATCTGTATCAGTTTTATATGAAGTATTGTAATACAAATGGCTGAACTGTTGTCGATTTTTGTCACAAAATACAGGGCCTATGACCATCCTGTTCTGACAAGAATCTTCAGACCGCCCACCAAACGCCGATGACGAAACAACAGATGGGATCGATCGAAAGTTATTATATGAAATGACGCATCCGTGTACCTTGCAAAAATTCTTTTAATTGTTGTCCAACTTCGAATATTCAACTTAATCGACTCCCCTAGATCAGATGAGATACCCAATTCAGAGAAATTATATTTACACCCGCCCTGCCATGGGTTAAAATTTCTGACTGCTACTTCAAGTTTTTGACAATCATATGATTAGGAAAGTCAAACAAAACACGTTCTCTATATATTTTGAAATGTTCCGACTGTATGCTGCTTTTTGAATCAAAATAACATTTTATTGAATGTAGGAAAATATTAAAATATTGATCCAAAAACAACACACTTCATAGTGCATACTATCCACACTATATTAGCCCTATATATACCATATATTTACTAACTCACTGACGAGTAGTTACCTTAGGAAATATGCAGATAATAAGTTCAAAATAGGTCGTTTGTTGGACTTATTATCTAAACATTTTCCATAAATGTATATGAATCCTATCTTTTCGTCATACTGTTGTCTGCTTATTTTATCTGAACATCCCTCCAAATGAATAATAGACCATTCCAATATATACTTTTAAAACTGGGTGGTATAATCCATTTAGTAGAGAAAGGTTTAATGTGGCGATAAGGTGAACAGTCTTCTCACTGTCACAGAAACCTCAGTTCCACACAGCTGGAAATTGGTTAGACTTTTTCAATAGAGACCTTTCGCAAAATCACTATTATGATTACGGATAAGATATATATTGTCCTAGTAATGTGAACACCATCACAACTTACATACGAGTGGCATGTATAGTGAATTGGACAACATTTCTAACTATAAATATTGTTGGATTTCAAAGGGAGATAATTCCTACTTCAGAATTAGGTGACATACATACCTCTGAATAAAACAATATTTATTAAAACAAAATTAAATCAACGTGTAGCTGAATCCTTATGAAAATCACAGAAAAAAAACCCAGAAAGCTAATACTGTGATATATGAATTGAATTGCTTTATTTCACTCAATCATAATTTGTATGCAATACAGAGTGAAAAACGTATATACAGAGCTATGTACACAATGTTAGTATGGCCGTTGCGTTTGGCGGTCGAGGTCCGAAAGTGTCATTCGTCGTGTTCTTCGTCATCATCATCATCATCATCCTTATCATCGTCACCATCATCGTCATCATCACCATCATCATCATCATCATCATCATCCTTATCATCGTCGTCATCATCACCATCATCATCATCGTCGTCGTCTTCGTCGCAATCATCATCATCATCATCATCCTCATTGCCATCATCATCGTCGTCGTCGTCGTCGTCATCTTCATCATCATCCTTAGCGCCGTCATCGTCGTGAGTGTTTCAACATCAGCATGTATATAGTCACTATCTTTGTCATCATCATCATCATCATCATCATCATCATCGTCGTCGTCCTCGTCGTCGCCATCGTCATCGTCATCATCGTTATCATTATCGTCGTCATCGTCATCATCAACGACGTCAACATAATCATCCTCATCATCGTCTCGTCATGGTACTCTCATTGGTTTATTGGTTCAACCCTTTCTATAATGAATGGATTTTCCCAACTCAGTTACAACAGTATACATTATTGTAAATATTGTGCATGTAATGTATATATTTTGTATATTTGTGATGTAAGTCTGCACATAGTGAATTATATGTTATCTTAATACCTCTGAATTAAAGGCACTCAATCCGATTCCATTGTCACTATATAATCAGATTCAAACATCATCAACAATTTTAGAAATGCCGCTTGATCGATTAATTGCCCAAAAATAATGCCAACCAGTGTCAACTATAGTATAAAATTGCCCGAAACGTGTTATTTATCAACATGTTATTCGACGAAATTTGGCCTTATTATCAACAGAAACCCTCTTGATTTTAGAGTTATCCAACTTCATCTGCAATTTCGTTCAGACCTTCGAATCGTCGACTGTTTACTGGGCCACTATTAATTCTCGATGGTGAAAAATAGTTGATTTCAAAAATCGATATCTAATAACTCTGAGCTTTGATATGTGGGTTCCTCGATTCGAATCAAATATTTTGTTCATGGGTGATCATATAATGTAAGCAGATGACAGACAGGAGAATGATTCATATTCATTCTGTCTCTTTTTCTCTCTCTCTCCTTGTAACTTTCTCTCCCTATCTCGCACTTCTATTATTCTTGTATTTTTTTTTCTCGTTCTATCGCCACCAAAAGCTATCGGAAGTCAACAGGTATTACAACTATCTACAAAACAAACTTCGCACTCCAACCTGTGAGTTTGGGCTTGTTGTCATACCATACCAATTTTCTAAGCTTGGTGCAAATACGAACTGCAAATGTCAAGCAAACACGTGGATGTCGCTATCGAGGGAACATCTTAGCTCACCGCATAATGACATTCATGTCAACAGGTATCGGTTCGTTTCACTTCATTCCAGGGGTAGGTGTCAAAATTAGGAATTTGACTGAAAGTGCCAAATACCGCTGTGTTATTTGCAGCCTTAATGATTCACAAATCACACCTGTTGGTTTCGGAAGATGGTGATATAAACGTTAAGGATCAACCTGGTATACGTGCTTATAATGAGAAAGTGACCACAAAATTGGTTCCACCTCTATGTGTCAACAATCATCACTGGTGCTCATTGTCATTAGTAAAATCCAGAAGCACGGAAACAGTATATTTAATTGCACCTAATGACCACACCGCCGGAACTATTATAATTAGAACATGTAATATGTGAGCACGTCTACTAGAGCGCCTTAGTTTTAAATATTCATTTTTAATTTGCAATCCCATGCACCCTTTAGCAAAAAATAGTTCGCAATTCTGGTAAATTTCATTTGCATTTAACCATTTGCAATTAACCCTAAATTTTTATCAACGGAAAGGGACAAAAACCATCAATTTTACTATGGGTATTATCTAAGCTTGAATAGTTTGTGTCACTTTAAGCACGACTTGCAATGACGCGAGTCCACTCGTACTTTACTTATTGAAACATCCTACGATCGTGACGATATATCACACAACAAGCTGAATAAAAGTAACACCAAGTCGACACCAAGCCGAATGGTTCAGGGTGACCTGACACGGACGTTGTTTCTGCACATTAGCGTGTGGTGCAACCTTCTACAGCGCGCGCGGAGCGAAAACTGAAACCCGGAAACAGCCTTAATCGAGAATTCATAGCTAATATCGCGGTCAGACGGAGACTGAAATGAGGAAATACACATCACACCATGCACTAACACGCTTCTCGTTAAATACAGAAAGGTTGTACTCCATGTCCAATACCCCTAATTAAACGACCATTTGACGTTTGAGATTAAACTTAGGCGTAGATTGTATTGCTTAGTTTTCGTATCTGGGGTCGGAGTACTCGATTTTTGATAGCGTAATTCAGTCCTATAATACGAAAATCCGGTCCAGTGAATATTTTTGTAAAGTTCTCAACATTCCGGATGATTTAAGCAAGCCGAATACTATACATGTACATATCAACATATAATGATACTTTATCTGTATTATAACCCGAGTCATTAATCCCTGCATGTCTCCATGCCGGGTGAACATGATATAGGATATACTAATTAATCCCCGCCTGTCGGATGAACACATTATATACCCATTAGAACAAGAGTATTACATGTATAAACACATGCATCAGCACTGCATGTCTTCGTTAATATTTGTGTGTGCATATTCCTTTTTTATCTTGTTTTCTTGTTTTTAAAATATTTTTCATATTTTATTTATTTATTTATAGCTGTTTTGCATGCTGTTTGATTGTATACATATTATAGCGCAGCATATTGGTTGATTATTCAATCACATGCATGCATGGCTCGCAGCAGCACTTGCATACATGAATGTAAATATCATACACTAATTGCAGAAACAAGTCTATAACTATATAAGACCACTATTTAACTACTCTCCAGCAACACTTGGTGGTGACATTGCGGCCTCTGTGTGCATGTTGCTCTCCGGACATTGAGCAAAAAATTGTTCGCAATTCTAGTAAATTTCATTTGCATTGGCCCATGGTTTGGAATATTCCAACTGGCAACTAAAGCTGTCCCATTGTGTTGGAACCTCCATGATATCCCCTGCAATGTTGTTGAACATTTTCTAGAACTAAGGGTCGATTTTCTATGGCATGTGAATGGAAATATAGTTATTGTACTACTTTTGGGCTATACTTTACAATAAATAATGTTTTGAAATTAAACATAATTAAATTAACTTACAAGTAAACTACATATAATGTATAATTTCGTTTCCCATATCATTCCAGGGTAGGTGTTAAAATTAGGAATTTTGCGGAAAGTGCCAAATACCGCACTGTTATTTGCAGCTTTAATGGATATCAAATCAAACCTGTTGGTTTCGGAAGATGGTGCTAAAAACTGTAATGATCAACCTGGTAAAGAATATCATGCACTAATTGCAGAAACAAGTCTATAACTATATAAGACCACCATTTAACCCTTTACCCAACAGAAGGGCCCTGTGCCAATGCATTCTCTTATATATGCGAGTCGACCATAGGTCGCCTCGCATATATAAGAGAATGCATTGGCTTAACACATTAAAAATTATAAAATTGTTAAAGAATGTAAGAAAAAATGGTAAAAAGTGTTAAAAAAAGATTTTTTTTAGGCCAATGCATTCTCTTATATATGCGAGGCGACCTATGGTCGACTAGCATATATAAGAGAATGCATTGGCACAGGGCATAACTGTAACTATCACAATGTGGTCAAGGAGCCGGTTCCAATGATATCCATATGTGTATGGTTCTATTGAGACAGACCGAAGATATTTTAGGCTGTTGAAGCTTTATTTGGCCGGTTTTGGCCGGTTTTGGCCGGTTTGTTGGGTAAAGGGTTAACTACTCTCATTGTGGCCTCTGTGTGTTGTTCTCCGGACATTGAGCGAGAGAACCCGGAAAACCAGGGTAAATAGTGTCTGTTTCATGCGCGCGTTAGTCGACATAAACACGCAATATGCCCCCGCGTGCAATATAACCTGGGATTTCCTGAGATTGTCCTCTCGTTGCCATGGCATACCGCATAAAACTAATGTCAACACTCTCGACGTTGCTCCAGGTGCATTATGTTGTCCGGCACATTATCGCCTGGAGACAAGACATTAAAGTATATGAGGCAACCATTTTGCCGCTTTCCAAACGATCGCATCATTCCGTGAGTGATGAGAAGAGTTCTCAGGTCTGTTTACAGTGTTATTTTCATCATGATCGTGAAAACTTTAATACGAAGGTAGCAATAAATATCTAGTTTCCAGGGAAATATCCCTGAATAACGCTCTTCTTTGGGTAGAATTACAAAAGAGGTGAAGGTTAATGTTTGCGTGAGGGGTCGTATTCGCTGAATTGGTCGATATCCCATGGTTTTGAATACTAAAGTAACACAGTTCGCAATGTTGGTATTTGGGTGCACGAGGACTGTCTTGCTTCCAATTAGGAAGAAGGATAAGATATTATGTCGATAAATAGACCCAACACCGACCTACAAGCTTTATACACTCTGCATGAGAAAAAAATATAATCGTTACTATATATATATATATATATATATATATATCCATTTTTTCGCAGAGAAATGAGACAAACGCTCTTTATCTTTACAATATAGGGATTAGATTGATCGGGAATTTTTTTTTTATATATGCATAAGCCGCCCCGATTTTTCTAATTGATATCACTTAAATAAGTGTCTTTCAAATCCACATTTCCTGGTTTTCCAATTTAAAATATTTTCTTATGAAAGTGAATCCATTTTAAAGCCACATGGCGGTTTGCGCTCCAAAATACACCCTGTAATATTCGCTTTAAAATTGCTTTCGGTACGATGTAGGTCGATTAATACTTGAACTGCCTTTCTATGATAACTATGTCCCAGAAAGACGCATTGAAGTCATAACAATACAACCTTGAACACGATGTCTGGGTCCCAAACAAAAACAGCCATTTGCACGGCACGGAACAGAAAAGAGCGTTCCGTGTTTGTCTATTCCTGATATGGCAGAAATAAAGAGCGTTTGTTTCACTTTTATGCAAAACATTTAAAACAGCTGGAAAATGGCTGTGGCCATGGAAAGTATTTTTCAGAGCGCATGAAGCCGTATATCGATATTTCGTGCATCTGCATGCCAACCTATCTTACACCTCCTTCCAAATTACGTAGACAAAATTTGGAAGCTCGAATTTCATTAGCCATATCCGTTTAACTAATGTACCAACATATAGTATATATACTATTACTATACACATAACGTTAGTAATAGGAAAGATGTCCAGTTTACGATAATTGCAGTTCTGATTAAAATCATACCCAGACGCTTCAGGTACCGAGCCTGACGAAATTAGGTAGGGGCCGGGCCCAATACTACCAGCAGGAATTACGTAATTGCCAGCCAATCGCAATATCATCAGTAAAGCGATGTAACCCTTTCAGGCGATAGTCGCATGAAATCCCCAAGACTAGGGGAAATTCCTGCAGCCAGTGCGATTCCAGTAAACCCCAACCAATAGCTAAACATATATATCGTAAGAACTTTTCCGCCGCATGGCTATTTTTACACAGTGCTTTTCAAATTGAGAGTTTGCGACATCCAATTAAACACTAGCTGAAAGTCGTATAAACAGTCCAGAATTGACCAATGTTACCTTTTATACATTTAGTACCGAGCAATCTGAGGTAGATTTCACTTTTGGATTTGGCTTAATATGGGTTGAAATATACAACTTGATTAAACAAGTTAGTAACTTGTTTAATCAAGTTAGTAACAAAAGAGGAGGTGGCGGTTCTACGCTGCCGTAGAAATAGAATAAGAAGCCATATTTTTCTTTTGCGAAGACGAAAACCGTTCGCGGAAACGAAACCGAAAGTACATTATTTCGATCAAAGCTATTTTAAAGAAAGGTGTGGGCGGTGATGTCATACTGCAGGTGTTGGCTGTGTATGTTCTTTATAGCGATGGTAATGCAACAAATAGCGGATTTCGTCAGACTCAGTACCTGAAGCGTCTGATTATGATTTTAAACTGCGATAATTGCAATGTTCAATGTTTTATTCACTCAAATCACAGTATGTGACACAAGAGACAAGTTTATAATACACAGTATATGATATGTCATTGGTGTAATAATCAAAGTCGACAACAACAAAAAAGGGGTCTCATGGCAACGTATGCCATACGCACATAATGTGCGAATGGGATGGTGGGGTTGATAGCAGATCAGTGATATCAGCTTTGTCCAGAATGTTTTCGTCTTGTGTAAAAATAATGTTCACCATATATATATTTGAATTCCCGGAATGAAACATCCTTCTGGTACGAGTGTTTTATAACCTCTAATATCATAGATCGAGGCTGGCCAATGAGGAAGTCAACGTGTAACACGATCAAGATACACAAATCACCACCACTGAGCTGTTGGCATCTAAAAGCACTGACATCTCACATTGAGGATAATCAAATTGTGAATTTCCCAGACACCTCTGCATCGCGGAGAGTGCATATGCACGAATTCGAACACGAATTATTGCATGACCTTTCTTGTTTTATTTCCACAATCCGTTTCCACTAACTCCGAATCAAACCGGAGAACAGGGGCGTAGCTACATGGGGTCGTTGTTAGTCGAGGGGTATCCAACATTTCCAAGTTTACCCCTGGACTAGACTGAATTTTCAACTGAGGGAAATTTTATTTACAAAATCTTGGTTAGAATTTTCCACACTCTACATATACCTCAACATTCAAATTGTTGTAAAATTCTATCACAAACACCCCCCCCCCCCCGTGATTGGAAAGTTTCGATTGGAAAATTAAACAATCATGATTAGAAGCCTATTTTAGTCAGATTTTTACACAACTGCTATTGTTTCGGGTATGGAATTTGCAACTCTCGGCCAAAAATGGTTAACATGAGGAGTTGGGATAGTAAGCTAGTCGAAGGGAGATAATTTAACCTGTAATGAGTCAATTCTATCAAAATATTTAAATGCTCCAGCCATTTCTGCATGTATTTTGTAACAAAACATTGATGTGTTGTTTATCAATGACCATGGCACAGCAGGTTGTTGTACAGTACCCCCTCAAAATGATGAAAATTACCAGAAATCGTGTATTGCTACCCGACACAAAATTATCCCATCCGAAATATCAACATATAGTTTGCAGGACCAGGAACCTGCGTCACCAATCAAGTCTCTAACCCAAAACGGTTTTCATTTTAAATTTGTTTAAAACATACCAAATGTTTGTCTGGCGGGATAAACTAGTACGTGAGCTGTGGAAATTCACAATGGACATTAACAAATCAGTAATCGTAAAAAATATTTTTTATAACTGAAATTTAAAAGGAAAATAGGTATGAACTGTGCCAATATCAACATCAAACACACCTCAAATATTTAAAGGTACTCAATCCGTAAAGATGGTCCCCATCTCAACAGATTCCAACAACAACAATCCGATCAGAGGGTGCTATATTACTATTTCTTTGGCTTTGGGGGTAAAAAATATTTGATTCGAGTCGAGGAACCCATCAAACAAAGCTCAGAGTTATTAGATATTGATTTTTTAAATTTGTTATTAACTCGAGATGAGTACTAATAACTGCCGTAATCTGCTCTGGATGTGTACTCCAAATCTATTCAAACAGACAAGGATGGATAACTCTAAAATCAAGTGGTAATTTTAACGCAATTTTGACTGAGTTCTGGGCCAGATAGTATTCCCGATAATGAAAAATAATAGATTTCTAAAATCGATATCTAACAAATCTGAGCTTTGATGGGTGACTTCCTCGACTCGAATCAAATATTTTTGACCCCCGAAGCCATTGAAATAGTAATTGAGAGGAGTTTTATCGGATTGAGTACCTTTAAAGGCACGTGAGGCCTTAGTTGTCGAAAATATTCATATTTGTTCCAATCACCGCGAACAGAAAAACATTAAAACGCATACAGTTTCGTTCATATATACCATGACCATCACGTAAACACCATGTTATCATAAAGATCTACTATATTTTACCTAAGCAAGAGCCTGATTGTGTTACAGACGACAGCACAATGCTTCTGGCTAATCACACACAAATAACATAAACGCTCTTTATTCGTTCCATATCAGGAATTCACCAACAAAGAACGCTCTTTATGTTTGCCATCATAATATAAACAAACACCAGAAAAGTTACCTTTTATGCTTTTGTTTACATAACAATGGTCAAACATATGACAATAACATATTGTTTATGCGATATTTCTTATTTGTATACGGACAAAGTCTGTCTACATTTTGTTGTTCTGTCTGTTTGTGGCGGTTTTTGACGGGTGGAAATATTTTCACAGGATACCCACCGCCAAGGCCAACCGTACCTTTAATAGATGTTCGCAAAATGCACACAATCCATTTCACCCGAAAGTACAATAACTGGTGCAACTATCTAGCTCGTTCACTGCATGAGTTCCAGATAGCAGCGTCTGAGGTGATGGTTTAGAGATTATATTCGTGACGTAGGCTCCCGAACATCTGAAGCGACGGTTTAGAGATTACATTAGTGCCGTATGTTCCTGAACTTCTGAAGCGACGGTTTAGAGATTACATAAGTGACGTAGGTTCCTGGTCCTGGTTTTGAGCAGCATCATAACATTATATGCCATGTATGTGTGACCCGCCATATCAAATCCAGTCGGAAGTCGGGATTTTTTTACCCTGTGCCAATGCATTCTCTTATATATGCGAGGCGACCATAGGTCGCCTCGCATATATAAGAGAATGCATTGGCCTAACAATTTTTTTAAATTTTAATAATTTTTTCTTGTATTCTTTAACAATTTTATAATTTCACCCATACAGAGCCCCAGACAAACATGAGCAGTCGACACTCTTCTATATGCTTCTGTATATGTGTGGGGCTCCCTGCAGGGTAATGGATGTTTTTTATTTTATGTCCTAAAAATTGTCAGAAACTTTTATTTAAAAAAAATGATAAAAAATTGTTAGGCCAATGCATTCTCTTATATATGCGATGCGACCTATGCTCCAATAAGTACAATGTGGATAATGCTTTTATTACCAAATCTTTCTTAAAAAGATATTAGTAGTCAAAATGTTCAAAATGCTGAAGAAATGTCAATGATTATGTAGTTAGGCCCACTTAATTGTCGAACCCCCCAGATCACATTATATAAAATATATGCCATGTTATATACAATTTGAAATAGGAAGCTCCAAAACATTATATTATCAACGTATTCTGTGTAATAAACTGTGAACATGTTGTTTTTGTTGAGGTACCGACATGTTTTCTATGCTCAAGTTACATCTGGACTGTGCTGCAAAGTCTATTATTTTCTATGGCAGGGAAATAACTCAATATCTTAGTTTGAATTATGTTGCATTCTGAGAGGGACAAAATGGGGAAATGTTTCTATGATATCAGCTATTTTCTATTACTCTATGGGCACATTCTGAGAATCAGACGTTCCAAATGGTGATGAATTATATTATTTTAATCATATTTTATATCAAAGATTGTTATTAAATCCGTATATCAACGCACTATAAAACAAATAATCGGTGACTTGAAAATTAAATGGGCCTTTAATTCACTACATCAACTATTATCTTACGAGTCAGATATTACACCCATTTGAAGAATGTATCATTGAACTGAAAAAATCAACAACAATGGATGTACAGTAATTCCCAAAGTAATTGACCACTTAACCACCGCAGAATTATGGGTAATTTTTCAGGATTTATTCGGAAATATGGCTTGTTGCCATTCTTCAGAAAGCTCTCGGCGGTGGTTAAGTGGTCATTTACTTTGGGCATTACTGTACCATTTCGTAAAACATGCATGCATCTGAAAATAGTCCGCCATTAGTCCCGAACAATTCGCCGATAAACAAACGAGAATGGTTTTGATAACCAGAGTCACTATATTTCATTTAAGATATATTTATGGAGGCACGGACTCAGTATGAGTGTGAATGCTGGCAAATTTGATACAGAATTAATTTAAATACCTTCTTTGAGCAAGTTTATTCGATGCACGCCCCATGCAGCGGAGAGCTTGACATCACTTAAGATTCGAGAAAAATGTGACATTTCTATCACACCAAACATTGTTGAAAGTAACAACACAAAATTCGTCTTTTTTTCTTTTTCTTTTTTTTTCAACTTGGTGTTAACACATCCAATAGTTGGATTATCGAAAAAATCGGAAAATTCGGGATCTAAATGTTGTGGTTATGTTTATAGATTTTGCGGTTGGGTATCGGAACACCGTGTATAAGACCCAGCGGAAGTATACGCGATATGCTAGTGCATATTCTATGAATATTTCAATGTGTCCACCCGAGAGTGAAATTGTATGCTTGCAGTATTTGTGGGGGGAACAAAATCACAAAACGCGCATATACCATAGGCGTGTGACATATAGAATACAATGTTATCTCTTCCAATATCTCCGCGAGTGTATCCAATGTTTATAGCTACCCGCGGTCCGTTTCATATTCACAATCTCGTTTTTGTGAATGCTCGCTTTCAGTTTCCTGTTTAGCTGATTGAGGGATACGATACATGGTATAATTGGAAGCATTTATTCTATAATTAAAATCTCCAGATCACACATTATTGATAATATTGCTGAATTGAAAATAGAGAATTGTTATGTTGGGGTGATCAGGTACAAGCCGTTGAATGATTTTCTTCCTTTTGTGACCTTTCGTGTATAGCTGAATTTCGTTGCATGTCTTCACCGACAAATGACCAAAAGTCCAATCGGTTGACGCCTTTGACATCTGAATTATCTGCAAATTTATAGGCTTCTCGTGACAGCGAATGTGTGGTGCCTCTCACGCTCGGGGACTCACACTTACTATATAATATATATTTAGTGCAGTTTTCCACGGCTGTCAATCAAATAATAGGTAGCATATATTTTCTACCAATCAGCGAATGAGCCGGTCGTTTGCTGCATTGACCGATTCGCCCTAATGTTATATCTGCTCTACGTTCAGTGTTAAATTTCCTATGTTCAAATATGTCTTGTTGTCAAATCATAATGTACTGAAATTTCGATTTGTGTACTGAATAATGTTGGAAACCCATCAATGAATAGTGGTCTTCATTCTGTGTGACGTCATCATATTGTTCATAACTGAAGACACAAAGAAGATATAATCTCGGGTGTATTATAGCATGCCGAAAGCTCGCTGTAAAACTAGTTAAAGGCCCACTTAATTTTCGAGTCACCGATTATAGTGACTTGATATACGGTTTTAATAACAATCTATGCCATAAACTATGATTTAAATACTATAAACATCACAATTTGAAACGTCTGTGTCTCAGAAGATGCCCATAGAAAAATAGAAAACAGCTGAAATCATAGAAAGATTCCCCCCGTTTTGGCTCCCAGAATGCAACAGAATTCAAACCAAAGTTGAATTTTTCAATGGAATATAAATAACTCTATCTTTAAGATATACATGCAGTTATTCCCCCTCCATTGAAAATAATACACTTACAACAATCTAGATGACAAAAACACGTGGGTAACTCAACAAAAACAACATGTTCACAGTTTATTACACCAGATAAGTTGATAATACAATGTTTTGGAGCTTCCCCTTTTAAATGGTATATAATATGGAATATATTTTATATATGTGATCTGGGGGTTCTAAAATTAAGTGGGCCTTTAATTAACTAGTTACAAACGCTTTTTGCAGACGCCTTGTCACACAGCAACGGTAAACTCCTCCCACTTTATGAATTTGTGTGGAACACTCATTTTCGTTGCACCGTTGACCCGATTATTCACATGGTTAAAATTCTCATTTCCTCGTGCAGAGCTGGGTATTCAACTCGATGCTACGGACTTGCATTTATATTGAACTCAAGCCTTGAAATAGCATGTCTGTCATTTGCAGAATGAGGGCCCCAGAGGGTGAATTTAGTGATGCTACCCCGCATAGCGGGCTAGCATCACCAAAATTCACCCTCTGGGAACCTCATTCTGCTGAGGTGTAAGAAGAATGAGGTCCCCAGAGGGTGAAGTTTGTGATGCTAGCCCGCTATGCGGGGTAGCATCACTAAATTCACCCTCTGGGAACCTCATTCTGCAAATGACAGGCACACTATTTCAAGGCTTGATTGAACTAGTCTTGTTTTATGAACTGCAAGTACAGAGTTCAAAGAGCGATTTAATGAGGACAACATTCAGTTTGGAGTGTGCTTTATCGAAGGGCATAGCTCTGTGGATCTTGGGCAAATTGTGTTAACAACCTTTAGTCATCTGTGTGGTGGTGTCCTTTTTTGGGGGAGATAAAACACATGACAAAATTGACAATTGACCAATCACCGAGCAGTATTTAACTATTTGGCAATATGTATGCACATGTAAAATACTTGAATATACATAAAACCATGTTTTCTGTCCTTTTGTTATTTATTTCTAAAAAAAAACACAATTTCATTTGAACAAACGATGGCATTTTCAAAATCTAGAAGTCAATAGTATTATCATGCGGTTTAAATAGATCCAATTTGGTATATATGAACAAATTTTATTTGGGAAAAAAAAATGAACGTTTCTGCCAGAAAATAAACCGATATTTAGCTATCACGATATTCATTTTAATTGCATCAAATGAATTTTAAACACTTTAACCAAAGACATCTGCATATACCGCTGCAGTTATCAATCTCGAAGCAAACTAATTTTACTTGCATGTGAATAATGGGATCACGAAGAGGCTCAAGCCAATTTGAATGTATTTTTAATCTCAAAATATCGTGGATTCAAATAAAATCGATTTGGATCAGCATAGAATCGGGATTAAAACTCTCGATTTCCGGAGTGAGTGATTTCGATTTAGCATGTGTCGTTTTGCTGATCATTAATTAGCCCCGTTAGCAGATGACAAATGTTTAAATGTCATTAAACGTGATACCAACTGCTCTCCAAAGCAGCGAGATGATACGATGATTGATGCCTTGGTGGATAGGGACTCCCGGTGATCAGTATGTTAGGTGCATATAGTGCACAAGGCTACCATATAAGCCGTGAATCTGGCTCAATTCACAATAAGCGCAGATTGCTTTTCGGAACTCATGTTCCTTGCCAATCAAGCATGAGTTTAGTGTGCCTGTCATTTGCAGAATAAGGTCCACAAATGGTGAATTTAGTGACGCTATTCCGCATAGCGGGCTAGCATCACCAATTTGACCCTTTGGGGACCTCATTCTGTATGACCTCATCTGCTATGGGAGACATAGACTCAGATTTAAGTTCCCAAATGGTGAATGTTGTAATGTATACACCCATTGGAAACCTCGATTATGTAATGTGTCGTCTGCCAATTTGGGGATATAGAGAAACAATGCATTCTCTTATATATGCGAGACTCCCATATATAGTGCGCCTCGTATATATAAGAGAATGCATTGGCCTAACAATATTTATCTTGATATTGTAAGCCTGTGCATAGTCTTATATATGTGAAGCTCCCTGTGTGAGACTCGCACATATAAGAGAGTGCACTAGCACAGGGTCTTTAATGATGCACCAGCGCAGCTTCCGTCATGAAATGTTTAAGGGTACTATATCTGCCGCCGCCAATCACCAACGAGAAATTAGATCTTAATTGAGTTATCGCCCTCCTCGAGACTAGAGAACGGTATATTGCGAGATAAATATGTGGTTGATTGAGAGGTCGACGAAGATATAAAAGTGTCAGTCTAATTAACAGGAATGGGAGACGGAAGCTTCTGATATAGACTGCCCTCGGAGATTTTGACATTTGGATCCAAATGCGATTTATAATTGGCCAGTCTTGGTGCATGTACATATGATGTTCATAACCCCTCGGCAACCTTAAGCGCACGCATCTTTTCGTTCCGCGTGTTAGCGTTTAACGTCGTTTCAACCACTGGACCATGTCATGACACGAGCTCCACGCAGAGTTCAGTCCCCTGCTACGCAGCTAGAACTTACCGCTGCCAGCACATAATGTGATGAAATCACTCATTTATTTATTTGAGACTTTTGTATGTTACAATTCATTCTGCATTATTCTGAGAAACTGCACTGTTCATATTCAATTGAAAATTGTCTTGATCAAGCAAGAATGCTTAGTAACTGACAAAACACTTTTAAAAATGTTAGATTTAATTACGAAAATACACAGACAAAGCGTAGAGAGGTAACTGAACTCTGTTTTGCAGCTTGATCACGACGTTGTCAGATTAATACAGGTAGAGGAAAGACCGCACACCTTACTATCTGAGCCTCACCGCCCTAACTGCATACAGCATGCAGTGCGTGTGCGTCAAACATATAAAACATCGTAGATATGTAGATCATGCACGGAACAACATAATGCTGCAGTATATGTACAATGTTCAACAATTATTCAGAAAGACGGTATTCCCAAATACTGCCAAAGTGTATCCATGACTATCACTTTCAGTGAAAAGTGAAAAGCAAAACTTTTTATAATTGCACTTTTTGCAGTAAATATAGGATTTTAAATGGGTACCGTACACTTAATCGGGCCAGTTATGGGGCCGTCTCCTTTATTCTCAACAGAATATATGCAACAAATGAAAGAATTTGAGCCATGGATTATAGTGCAAATACACTCGTGTGCTCTATGAATGAAGCAAACAACATGGTAAGTATAATTAACATTAGTTTATGACTCGAGTTATAACCTCATTTTCATTATAATTACCATGTTATTTGCATCGTTCATAGAGTGTATTTTGCACTAATCCATGGCTCACATTCGTTTTGTTGCATATATTATGTTAAGAGTAAAGGAGATGGTCCCATAAATGGCCGGATTTAGTGTACGGTACCCCTTTAACGAAAATTACTATTTCATTTAAGCAGCGCGACAATTCTATTTTTGCTGAATAGAAATCCACATCCAGTGTCCTCGTGTCACCCAAATGTGCGTTGGAGAAACACTAAATTGTGTATATAAACATAAACGACAGACCATACATTTAGTGACCAGACAGCCATTTAAGGAATCATTTAGTGTTAAATGGTCCGTCTCAACAAATCGGAGGTGAAATCGAGCACTGATATGTCAACGATCTCATAGCGGTTATTTTGACGCCCAATTGATTATCACAATCGAGATATGGAGAGCTGTGTTATTTATGAAGGACTATGATAGTACTGGCCTGCGGGGTATTAGCGCCGAAAGGCTATAAAATAAATGTGACTTTAATGTGGCGAGAAAAGCAACCAAATATTCACACCACTTAACTATTCCACTGTCGCGGTTTGATGAAACGTAAGTGTCAGTATGTAAATTTTGACGAGGTGGCATAAGAATTGATTGGTTTAAATATATTTTATTTTACCAAATGACCGTGGTAACGGATTCGTGGGACAAGTGTTTGTCACTTATATAAGACCCCCTCTGGATTCGAACATACAAATTGGACTTATAGTGTGATATCTACATGTATCCTCTCTTCAAAATGTTTCGGAAGTGAGTTTCGATACTGATGTTAACATGGTGGATATATACATATCATCCCAAAAAAATGTCTCCGCACTTACTCAATCGAAATGAGTGACAGTAAATAATATTTATCTTCGAACATCGCGTTAAACAAGTAAATAGCGCAATAAATGTTCAATATACTGCTCGTATTATCTGATAACAATTGATACTTCCAGTCAAAAGTTGGAGGTAATTGCATGTCAGCCTCAATATCGCAGCACTGTCGCTCCTAATCCAAAATGGATCATTTTGTTTAAAATATGTCGTATCGTCTTTGACAACACGAATCTACTATTTGAATACATTGCATAGAGGAACATAATGTGATCGAGTCGACGGGTCCTTTCATTTTTGTGTTCATGGAGATGTCGACTTCTAAAAAACTGTGTTATAAGGTTTTGAATTTGTTCTAACATCTGAAAATTCAAAAAGATCACCTATATATAATGTAAAGAGAGTTATTGACTTCCTTGAACATTTGCCTTGTATAGTCTTAGAAGGACTGTAATGGTACTGTCTGCGTAATATTAGCACCGAATAGCTACAATAAATATGTGAATTTATTTAATGTAGCGAGTCAAACGGCGAAGCAAATGTACTCTTAAAATATGTTGCACTTCTTATGAATAGTTGTTCTGGAATGTTTAGTGGTGGTGACATAACATTGCTATTACACAATTTAAAATAGATTGATTCGCTTCCCACGGTGTGAACTATAGGAGAGAGCTATATTGGTCCTGGACTCCTGGTCCATTATAATTGCCAGTGTCACTCCTCGTCCGAATTACTGAATTAAAAATTCGGTGAATGTTAGACAGTATTATATAGTTAAAAGTAAGCAACTATACAACGCCCGGTTGGTGCATATACGAGGTGGTGATTGATTGATTGATTGTGGTTTAATGTCGTTTTCAGCAACTAAGGCCATATCACGACATTGCCAGTTTTAGTGGTGGAGGAAATCTGCACATTTACGCTAATCTAACAGTGATTTCAATGGCTGATAAACTCGTCCACCATGTGCGGCAAACCACCGGCCATCGGCGAGTAATTGGCAACTCCACCAGATAACGATTTCGAGTTACAAAGTCCACGATGGAAACATGTGGATTTGAACCCTTATCGCCAGCGCTGGAGGACGAAACGGCTTGGAGTTGTACCCCTAACCGATTGAGCCACCGAGGCCCCCATATATGAGTTAGACTTCTAGTAAGAGTCGTCCTGTGATTTCCGATGCATCCACAAACTTTGAAATGTTTGGAAATGAGGTTGGTGTTGCATGGTGTCGTGAGAGGTGTAGATAGTGTCCAAAGGGTTGCACATTGATTCTGCCCAAAAATGAATTACAATGCAACACATTGATGTCGCTGATTATCGTGTTGTAAGCAAATAGCGCATCGGATATTCCTGAATATATGCTCGTATAATATTATTGGTTAAAGCCACATGACGTTTTGCGCTCCAAAATACAAAATGCGCTCCATAATATTCGCTTTTGCATTGTCCCTAAACAGGTTGATAAATACTTGAACTGCCTTTCTACTGGCATTATATGTCCCAGAAAGACCCATCGAAATAATAAAAACAGCAATTTGCACGGCATGGCACAGAAAAGAGCGTTCCGTGTTAGTCTATTCCTGATATGGTAGAAATAAAGAGCGTTTCTTTCAGTTAGAACTGTGCGAAAAAATTAAAATAACTGTGACCATATGAAGTAGTTTTCATAGAGTATATCAATATGTCATGTATTTGTAAACCTACATTATACCTCCTTCCATATCATGAAGACAACATTTGGAAGCTGGAATTAGCCGTTTAATGTTTAATTTGAATAAACACTCACTCGTCGTATATATAGGAACAAATTATAATCAATAGACATCCTATGAATGTGACATCATATTAGGAGTGACGGACGTTCCAAGAAATGTTATGAAAATATTTTTGAGTATCGGATAGTGTGGAACTGCATGTGTTCAGTTGTGGTGTTTAGAGAAACTCCAATCCATGCTTTTAGCTATGACATTGGATATCATTTGCTGCATGTATAGTGATTATAAACTGTTATCGACACCACCAACGGTAGAAATATTACTGTAATCATACATCATATGTAACCATGCATATAGGTATAACACAGTTTGTTTTCTTTCACAGGAAGCCATTTTGTTAAAACAGTTATGCAGTGCCCATCTTGTTGTACAATAAGTTTACAACGACGAATGGACTATGACCTTTCTGTATAGTGTATCGTCAAACCAAAACATATACTTCAACATTTATTATATACATCCGATGGCGGCTTCGTTAATTCCCAGCTTCTGTTCCAACGATGACACCAACGCCTATGTTTGTGGCACACCTGCTAATGGACGGGTATCGCATAACATTTTGGGCTGTCGTAATGAAATAATGGTTTTATCAAACATTTGTTATTCATACGACGTCGGCAACAACCAAGCCTAGAAATAGTGAGCCTGTCATTTGGAGAATGAGGTCCCCAGAGGGTGAATTTAGTGATGCTATCACACACAGCGGGCTAGCATCACCAAATTCACACTCTGGGGACCTCATTCTGCTTAAGCCTTAGCAGAATGAGGTTCCCAGAGGGTGAATTTGGTGATGCTAGCCCGCTGTGCGGGATATCATCACTAAATTCACCCTCTGGGAACCTCATTCTGCAAATGACAGGCTCACTATTTCAAGGCTTGGCAACAACTGGTCGCTAAATGTCATCCGAATATCACGTTACCGTTTATATGGATGTTATCGCTATCCACGCTCAAACATTAAATGGGAAGCCAGATTTGAAATTCTGAAGGGTCAGAAGTATTGTATATATTATCGGTAAGCTTGAAGTTATGCCATGTAAGTACCGTGTGGTCAAGCATCTTTTTGGTGGGTGATATATTGGTTATAAACGAATAAAAGGTCATTATAATATATGTATGAGAGAAACGTACTCCGTTGAGTTGGATAATTCGAAGATTCGAGCGTGAAGACAGTTTATGGACGATTCGGCTTGCCGGTGAGTTCACAAACTATTTTCATGCTCGAATCTCCGAATATCCAACGGACAAGGGTAAGTTTATCTCCACTGTAATTCAGTCGATAAAAACATTTAAAAAGAAACTGCACGAAAAGAACTTTTTATCGACATGACATGCTTTGAGGTGAGATATCCTTTTTTCGGTGATCAAATCTCTGGGTAGGTTCCATGTGGTTGCTCTTAACAGAACTTCCTGTTAATCGTGTCTATAGAAAACAATGTTCCGATTGAATCGATTACGCGACTCCTGGTAGCGCGGTGACGTATTTTACGCTTGTTGTCAATGACACTGTGCTCCATTCAGCTCCGTATAGCGGCCGATGATGTAGTGAATCGAAAAGTGAAGTTAGCAGCTCTCGGCGTGCGTGTTTGAGCGACAAATATTCAAATTGAATCGTAATTATTTATTTAGGTTTCCGTCAAAACATTTCAAGATTTAACCCCGTACAATATAACAGAGTAAAATGTTTAATGTATGCACCCTTGTTTTTCGTTGGTTCTGTTTCGACACCTGCACAGTTCAGAAGGCACCAAATCCCACTATAATTGATCACGAAAGATCATACATCTGTAAGATCACAGCGGCACACCATCGACATGAATTATATTCCACAACAGTGTGCTATATATATTGTACAAGAATACAAATGTTAAAACTTAAATTAACCCTTTACCCAACAGAACGGCCCTGTGCCAATGCATTCTCTTATATATGCGAGTCGACCATAGGTCGCCTCGCATATATAAGAGAATGCATTGGCTTAACACATTAAAAATTATAAAATTGTTAAAGAATGTAAGAAAAAATGGTAAAAAGTGTTAAAAAAAAGATTTTTTTTAGGCCAATGCATTTTCTTATATATGCGAGGCGACCTATGGTCGACTCGCATATATAAGAGAATGCATTGGCACAGGGCATAACTGTAACTATCACAATGTGGTCAAGGAGCCGGTTCCCGGCAATGATATCCATATTTGTATGGTTCTATTGAGACAGACCGAAGATATTTTAGGCTGTTGAAGCTTTATTTGGCCGGTTTTGGCCGGTTTGTTGGGTAAAGGGTTAAAAGAGCCATGCAAAATGTATTCCTTACAACAATGCGGACATATATTCAAATTTCATGCATATTTTTTCATTGAGAAACGAAGGTAATAAACCCTACTTCACAAAATACTCAAACTTTTTTTAAACCGCGATCTGTCGCGGTAATAATATAATTAACACCAACTGTCTTGTCGCATGCATCACCCGCGCTGACATGTATGAGCCTCTCCAAAGATCATGACTGAAACAATGTTTCTGACACATGTGGTATTATTATTCAAGTTATTGTCTCCGTTCAAAAATTTCAACAAAGCTTTCCATTGGCCCAGGGCTCTTCGGAACGTGTTTAGAAATTCTAATTGGAGATTCCTTGGGCGCCGGATGTGTGCAGGCGAAGCCCACTGGTTCAAACAAAGAAGCGGTATTCTACTGATGGCACAGGGTCGCTCTGGGATCATTTTCATCACCGTTCTATGAATACAGGTCTACAGTAACATGATGATTATAAAGACATCGTCTCATGTGTAGTTTACCGGATCCTGTTGTCTGTAACATTATGTGCCATATGGGATTTGAGTATGAGGACACGTGTTTTAATACAATACGGTCGTATTTATTATAATCCCGCAACAATTTCCGAGCGAGAGATTTGAAATTTGACGAACATCCAGGAACTGAATGAACCTTCCGTTAATGGCTATATTCTCCCATGCAGTTACAATTATAGTAAATATTGTTTTGATAATAAAGTACAGAAAACATGATATTCCCATTTGTATGGAATTTCTAGATAAAAAGTTCAATATACGCATTAAAGATGATCTATCTTCTGCTGACAACAATTTCCAATAACAACAACAAAATTATAAGCTTCTGGTTCTATGTATATGTTGTTTTTTCAATAAAAAATATTGTCAGATGTTCTCTAAAGTATTAACAATTTACGTACAAATTCGCGGAAAACAAATTTTCCTAATGACATAGGCTCCTGTTATAGCTAAACTCTGACACAAACTTAATCAGTTTATAGTTCCCAATATTTACCGGTATATACAGAAAGTTCGGAGAAGAATTATGCCACATTGAAACATGATGTAATAGACCCTTGAGTCTCAATATATTTTATGACATACATGATATACATATGGGTGCAGCGCACAAATACAACACACTCCTTTATTTCGTCGTATATATATATGGCAGTCAGTTCACTCGACAGCGGAAATGTTTCAATCTTGTACTGGTCTGAATAAGAGGACCTACAGGGAAGATAGAAGTACATTTCGTTGTGCAATCTAAGCCGCGCTAAAAAGAGCGTCAGATTACGCAATCCATGGATAGCTAAAGGCAAATCCGGTGTCACGTTTCTTAAATAGCGGTCTGGGTCCTCTAAAATTCGCATGCAACTATGCAGTAGTTTGTTTGCAGATGGGTCTATTCGAATCTCAAAATTTCACCCACGTGACGACATTCACCCTAATACATCTTAAGATATAGTTAAACACAGAGCTCAGATGTCGTGAGAATACTTGTCTGAGTGGTTGTGAGTCCCGGTGTACCTACATATGAGAAATATGCCAGCACAACCAAGTATAAGGTACACAGCTTTTAAAACCCCTCTCAAAGTTCTTTTTGATCAAAGAAGAAAATAGAAAGTAGTATATACGATGAATGAAGAGGAGTATATCCTCTCTTTTCGTTGTGCGCAATGACTAAATTCTCCGAATGATACGCCATTAACTCTGACAATTGAAAGAATAAAAACATGAATATTGAAAAAAACTATACTCAATTCATGGACTCAATGTAAGATTCAACAAGAGTTCGTCGTTACACATGTTGTTTGCATGGTGAGGTAGATCAGTGTGGTATATAAGTTAAAGGCCCACTTAATTTTCGAACCCCCAGATCACATTATATAAAATATATATGCCATATTATTACCATTCGAAAGAGGAAGCTCCAACACATTGTATTTTCAACTTATTCGATGCAATAAACTGTGAACATGTTGTTTTTGTTGAGAAACCGACGTCTGTTCTGTGCTGAAGCTTCTACACAAAGTCTATTATTTTCAATGGAAGGGGAATAACTCTATATATTTAGTTTATTTTTTATAGTTTATTGCCAAGTCATAAATTAACATGAAACAGGCAAAACAACGAACATAATTATATACATAATATACAGAAGGAATACAGTTGCGTTCCCATCATCACAACACAAGTATGAATGCGTCATCTGTTATATACTGTTATATACTTATAATATTTATAAATAGATATAGAGTTATTCCCCTTCCATTGAAAATAGACTACAGTTTGAATTCTGTTGCATTCTGGGAGCCATAACGGGGGAATTTATTTTATTATTTCAGCTATGATCTATTACTCTATGGGCACCTTCCGAGACACAGACGTTCCATATGGTGATGAATTATAGTATTTTAATCATATTTTATGGATTAGATTGTTATTAAAACCGAATATCAAGCAATATACAAAAATAAGCGGGACTCGAAAATTAAGTGGGCCTTCAAGCAGCAGTGAAGATCGAGTTTTCTGACATGCAGCTGGTTACATGATGAACCGAGCGTATAAGTTTCAGCAATGAGATAATTGACCCTTCCATGCACCGGCTTGCATGGGTGTTGGGCCCAGCGTATGTAGCGGTGGTGAGATACTGATTCACAGGTTTGCGCGATGGATCGAGTATTGAGTATTGCTGCAGCAGGGAGAGTGTTGATACTGATAAACAGACTTGCACTATGAACTCCGTATATATAGGCTTCAACATGGGCAGAGAAGATCACTCGATCTTTCGGACCATCCCGGGCGCGAAGCGCTCAACTACTCTCTCTACTAGAGTTGACACTGATCCACGATCGGCTTGCAAAGTGCGGGATTGCGGGATTGCGGGTGGTGGTCTTAATTGCGACAATGAGAGAGTTGACACTTATGCGCCTGAATGATTCCACGGTGCACTCGGTATATATAGGTTGAAGCTTCGATAGAGTTGACACTGACTTGTATGGTATACCGGCATGCATGGTTTGTAGAGTCGGTGTATATATACATGTAGGTTGCTGCGGGGATAGAATCGATAAGCTCCAGCATGCAGTGAGAGAGTTGAGTGATGCAAGGACTTGCGCGGTGGCCTAAGTATAATCTGCAGATGGGAGATAGTTGACTAGTGTTTACACATATTGCCGGTTGATAACTCAGCATAAGCTGCATAAATTCACTGCTATAGCAGTATGCATGGTCTCGACGTAAGTTGCAGCAGGGACAGAGTTGACACTGATGCACCGACTTACATGGTGCGGTGATGATTGAGTAGTTCTATCGAGAGGAATCCGAGTCGAGGAGCCCACGTGACAGGATAAATCCGGCATGTTCAAATCGCTCTTGATTTATTGCACGTTGATTGATTGAAATTCGATTCTACTTAATAATGAACGAAGACGTTTTATGCGGCCGCATGTCACGTGGTGTCAGTAATTACGCATACGGTTATGTTGTACACTGTCAAAAGCGTCACCTGCATGCAGTATGAATCTTGTATTGGCGAATGTCTGATGGGCTTATAAAACACGATTTGATTTTCTGCTTATGGTCTCCAGTATCCGTAAACGCATTAGGTCTTTAGTCTCAAAGGACACCCAGTTATATACAGTCAGCTTTTGTTGAGAGTTATAAAATACTACCCCAGTGAGTACTAGCGTTCACAACATGTATCTAGTAACTGGTTCAAACAGGGAACCGGTTAGAAATCCAAAGTTGAACACTCCCAGAACTAAAGCCCTATATAGCCACGTCCCTGAACAACGAGTGAAATTTGATTCTAGTATAGAGACGAAAAATAAGAGTTGTATCCCAAGCAGCCGATGCAGATGTGGCAGGGCACGTGCCCACTTTAGTTGGAACATATGTAGGACCTTAACCTCTACTATACTCAATAATAATTGAGTAGATCCCTTAGGAAATGTTCAGACATTAAGTTCAACAAACGACCATACATTTTCTACCAATGAATATGAAGCTATCTTATGTTGTATTATCGGAAGAGGTGTCTGTCGTTTGGTATTATTACCTGAACATCTGATGAATAATGGACCATTCCAATGTATACTTTTATAAACCCATTTAGTATAGAAAGAGATTAAACAGCATCGCCACTAAAACTAATTTAGGCGATTTAAGTGGGCTTTCGTCTACAATCCCACACCAAAGCTCCAAAAGTAAATTCAGTATATTTCATAATCTACTAAGGATATTGAATACACTAGGGGCCTATATGTTACACACACCATTCACGTCTTCCAAAAATGTTGTTCTTGTCACTGAATATTATGATTACCATACTTATCAAATACATAGACCGTATGAGTCGTGATTAATTACAGGGTAATGATGAACGCGGTATATAATAGACCGTAAGTGACCGGATATGTCCTGTGGGTCTGTATGACTTCTCTAAATTCGCGAGCCTACAAGTGAACACTGAATATTATGATTACCATAATTATCAAATACATAGACCGTATGTGTCGTCATTAATTACAGGGTAATGATGAACGCTGTATATAATGGACCGTAAGTGATCGGATATGCCCTGTGAGTCTGTATGACTTCTCTAAATTCGCGAGCCTACAAGTGAACATGTTCTTATCACTGAATCTTATTATTACCATACTTATCAAAGTGTTTGTGAAGTGCGTCACAATAAGAAATCTGTGACCACCCCCTCCCCCATGTTGCATAAATTTGTGACCCACCAACTTGTTCATGGATATGTTACCCTAACTTCTCAGCAGCTTCCGCAGTCCCTGCTCTCAAGCACTCCCCGGAAGTGACAACATTCATATCTATACACAAGGATGTTAGAGACCATTTGGTGAATTAATGGCAGAGATCCGGTCAGTCGTGCTAATCCATTGTTGAGCATATAATTCCGCAGAGCTAAGCGTATTAGCAGACAATCTACAACTAATCACGCCTCTCGTCCCCTCCGGCCAGGATAATTCGGCCAATACACACGTGGTAAATCTCTTCTACGGACTAGACAATCCTCAATGCCATGTTCACGGTCATTGCCTCCGAACACATACATAGACCGTATGAGTCGTGATTAATTACAGGGTAATGATGAACGCGGTATATAATATACCGTAAGTGACCGGATATGCCCTGTGGGTCTGTATGACTTCTCTAAATTCGCGAGAATCAATCATATTCTCGAGAAAATATAAGACCATCTTGAGCCTCAATGTTCATATAAATCCCTATTGAATTTATAATTTCCAAAACGAGCCGGCATTGAGCCAGACAATAGACTTATGCTAAAGATATTCTTGTAATGGCGCGGGCCCTAGTGAAAACGCAATATTAGAGCCACGTATGCCATTCATATTACCTGATATACTTATGCCAAAGTTATTATTGCAAATCGCGCGGGCCCTAGTGAAAACAGGATATTAGAGTAACGAAACTAGCGTAACTAATGACTTCCGTTCTTTTAAACTTTACATACATTGGACCAAAATCGAAGTTGAAATACATGTATGTTCATCTTCAGCTTAGGTTCACTAGAGCATACTTCTTTGACTAAATGACTTCTTCTTCTGAACTTGGAATATATTTGACCGATATCGAAGTTGAAATACATGTATGTTCATATTCAGCTTAGTTTCAATATAGAACCGACTGCCACTGTCAGTGAATCATGCACCATGGTTTCGCTTCTCAAATAGTCATTATTTCATGCTGCTATTCTGGTCTATACCGATATTAAATATTCCGCAATTTGAATAGATGCATCTGGCGTTGATGTTTATATCCACATCCCATTCCGGTTTATTGGCATACCGCAGTTTACACGACAGCAGCTCAGCTTGGCTACAGCTCTTCATAGATAATTTCTCTGGGATTATTTTTTTTATCGCGTTTTTATTGTTTCCTCTATAATGACCAATTGAGAAGTTAAGTGGCCGTAGATAGTTTTTGCTGTGATCATTGCGCGGTTGTTCATGAATGGTTCTTCAGATACACGAACCGGAAAGTTGTTTTAAAAATAGAGTCTTTTATTAGTTTTTGCGGGATGTTCAGGCAAAATGAGCGGAAAACAGACGACAAAAAGATAAAAGTAATGCAGAACGATTCTGATTCATTGGTGGGAAATGTTCAGAACATAAGTTCAACAAACGATCTATATTTGTTGAACTATTTATCTGTACATGTCCAAAGGGAACTGCTCGTCGACGAGTATTTATTAAAGAATAGACCAAGTGTCTGAAGACCGTTTTTGTTGTGATCATAACGCGGTTGTTCATGAATTGGTCTTCAGATAACCGAACCGTAAAGTTTATAGCCAGCTGTTCTTGAAGTTTTTGTGTATCTTCCTTGAACTTTCTGTATTGAAAACAAACAGGAGCTTGTGCCACTTTGTAAACTTTATTTCCTAAATTGTTTTAACGAACTGGGACAGAAAATGTGGCTATTTTTAGAACATCACCTGCAACACTTTTCATTGACAATCAAACACTTTGAAGTGAAATAATAGTAGCACCAGATGTTTCTCCTTTGTTTTTTGCAAAAATAATGGAAATGACATTTAAAAAAAAACTATTTTCCTGCAACCAAACATACGGAGATGGCCTGCACTGAAAACGAACGAAAATCATGTTAAGCATCCTAATTTGTCACTTTTTTGTGATCTTTCCATGTTTTGTAAAATAATTTTATCATCAAACCAGTAATGTCACATTTAAAGATGCATAATCCGATTAAACGCCCTCAATTACTATTTATTTGGATTCGTGGGTATAAACAATATTTGATTAGAGTCGAGGAACCCACCTATCAAAGCTCAGAGTTATTAGATATCGATTTTTGAAATCTATAATTTTCACCATCGAGACTTATTAGTGGCCCAGTAATAAGTCGACGAGCAAACGGTCTCTGACAAAATTTCGGATGAAGATGGACAATTCTAAATTCAAGAGGCTTTGTGTTGATAATAAGGCCAAATTTTGATAAATAACACGTTTCGGGCAATTTTATACTATAGTTGACAGTGGTTAGCATTATTTTTGGGCAATTAATCGATTCTGATAACTGAAGCGGCATTTCTAAAAATGTTGTTGTTGGAATCTGATTACATGGGGATCGTCGAATTGAGTACCTTTAACACAGGCTACACTGGATGTTATCCCCTTCCAGATATTTATTTTTCTATTTTTCAGACCCCTACAACCCGACAAAACATGTACTGCAACCTTATATAAAAATAATTTCCTGATTATTCGCCGTGAGTGAAGTGTTAAACATAATACAAACAAACAAAGGAGATCACAGGCAATGATAGTCCTGTCTACAGCTCATGCAGCTTGTATAGGTGTATAATACGGGTACTTATGTGTGTCGGCCTTGTAGTGTGTATTGCGAACCATGCATAATCCGGAATTATGCCTAATAATCACGAAACGAAACGAAACGAAATCACACAGCTCAATTTAAATATTAGCAGGCCAACTGGCATTACGAGGTAGAGTCATGCAGATATTTAACCTCAAACTTGTATAACCGGCGCGAATCGTGTAACGTCTAGGAGTTTCGCACCTAGAGTGCCCTCTTATTCAAATTTCTTCAATTATGCAAAATCGTCATGGTGGTCCCTCACTCGTTGAGAATGTAATGATTTTTTTCTCGTTCAGAAACTTCTTGGTATTCCTAGATTTCCGGACATGTATATTCGTTAGTTATAATATTTTTTCAGATATTGTGAGGCTGAAGATGAGTCAGAAAATGTGGTAAACTTTGCGTCATAAACTGACACACAACGCGGCATTTCATAGTCACATCTTTTATCTATCTATTTACCTCTATTTTCGGTATACATAGTTTGCCCAGATTCTAATGTTCGTTGTCTATATATAAAAGCCTATAGTGTGTGTATATGTGTCTGTCTTTTACTCTATCACGAGTTTTTGCGCGTAAAAAATATATGACTCTCAAGTCAGATTGTGACCAAATTTCCACTATGTCGTACGGCATATCTTAGAATATGACATGAATATTTTTAGGCCAATCGGTACAAGATTACCTGAGATATAAGTGTTTCCCAAAGGTTATCAAGGCGACATTTTTACTTCTCTGAACACGAATGTGTTTTCAGCGGTGCCCGTCATTATAAAACACCAAAGCCAATTCCGGACAAACTACGCGCACCGTTTGTCGGCTTTCGTTATCTCGTTATCAGCGGTGATGATATTTTCCTGCATGTCATATTTGGCAGTCATCATATTTGACGGGCAGTCCCATAGTATATTATATTAAAGTTGCTATGGTACCATCATCTATATACCATACATCATCGGGGTCCCCGATGAATAAGACGGTAAGGGACATAGTCCCTTATATGCAGCCATTGGCCATTCAGCGATGCCAAAGTTTCATTCCCAAGATTATTAATTATTACACACTTAGTGTGACCTTATTCGTGTATGTGGGCAAATTTGTTGGTTACCTATTAGAGTTGGTGCGTAGTTGCCATACCCAGTGGATGATATATCAGTGGAATTAACCATCTTTGTAGTCTTTTCTCTCCTGATAAAACTGGCAATGTCGTAATATGGCCCAGTGCCTGAAATGACGCCCAATCGCACCAAAACACATCGTCCCCATCCTTGTTATACCAAGGATGGTCAAACAGGGTGTTTAATATTTGGTGTGTTTTCATACAAACAAAAGTTTTGTTCGGCGGTATAGGCAAACATAAATAGAATGTTACGGTATATGTGTTGGTATTCATGTATACTTGGTGAATTTCAGTCTCGGTTTTCGGTCCCTTTATGAAATTCGATCCACGTAACATAGATTAACTTGACTGAGTCGGGGTGTTAAAGTCGCCACAAAGTTTCTCATCAAAAGCCATGGTATACCATAATTATATACTTATGGGCATAGTGTTCGTCTCGGTTTCACTGCTCGCAACGAACGGTATCTTCTCGTGTGTGTCAAGGCTAGTGAATGCCCTGTCATCTCAACAGGACATAATAAGATACCCCTTCAATAGGGAGGGTTTGTTGCATGCTATGTTCAGACCATTTACGTAGGACAAGCGTGATTACCACTGATAAAATCTGATGTTTATCTTCGTTGAAAATTTAAATTTTCACAAAACGGCTGCCACTATACACGTTGACACGCATCATAGATATCATTCTGACTTCAGTATTGAAATAGGCAAGTTATTCGGTGCTCCGACGATTCTCATAAATGATACAATTGAAATTTTCGACGTTGCATTCATGTTCATAATATGGCAGGTTTGATGAGAAACTTTCGTTTTTAACATGCAGTTTCCATAAGACAAATTAAAGGTACGGTTGGCCTTGGTGGTGGGCATCCTGTGAAAATATCTCCACCCGTCAAAAACCGCCACAAATAGAAAGAACATCAAAATCTAGATAGACTTTGTCCGTATACAAATAAGAAATATCGCATAAACAGTATGTTATGGTCATATGTTTGACCATTGTTATGTAAACAAAAGCATAACAAGTTACTTTTCTGGTGTTTGTTTATATTATGATGGTAAACATAAAGAGCGTTCTTTGTTGGTGAATTCCTGATATGGAACTAATAAAGAGCGTTTATGCCATTTGTGTGTGATTAGCCAGTAGCATTGTGCTGTCTTTTGTAACACAGTCAGGCTCTTGCTTAGGTAAAATATAGTAGGTCTTTGTGATAACATGCTGTTTACGCGATGGTCATGGTATATATGAACGAATGTGTATGCGTTTTAATGTTATTCTGTTTACGGTGATTGGAACGGATATGAATATTTTCGACAACTAAGGCCTCACCACTACCTCACCACTACCTTTAAGGCTTCGGGATGCAAAATAAGGAGAAGGGTCATCAGATATTTTCGGTAGGTTACGCAATGTTCGGGGTAATTGTTTTTATCAGTGTCGACCCATGACAAATTTCTAATATTGCTGGATATGATTGTGTTGGGCATGTTCTGTCATCGGCTTAACGTGTACAGTGTGTATATAAGATATAACCGAATACAGTTTCCGCTATATTTTACGTCCCATATTCAACATTCGTTGATCATATATATAACTTCTCTATCAGATTCAGATACGGTATGCCACGGGTTTGAAATTACCCTTTGCCAAATGGTCCCTGCTATAATGCTTGATGTCGGTTAGTCCTATATCATAATGGGTGGATGCACGGGCTCAGTGTGATGTGTCCATTGCTTCATTTAAGAAATTAATATAGTGGGTGCCTATATGTGTGTTATTCGGGATACGGCGCTGTCGACGTTGGGGCATATTGTGTGAACCGCGAAGATAAATGTGCCCTAAACGACCACAGCACCGTATCCCACAATAACACACACACTCAGTATATTCATTTCTTATATTTATATAGCTTTTTTTTATTATTTATTCCCATATTAAGCTGAGTGTATTGTTATTTATTTTCATTAACATTTGCTGATAATTTGAGACTAGCCCACGCAGTACATTAAGTCAGCCCAATGTAAGATTTCCAAGCAATTAGCAACGATAACGTGATCGATATAAATAACTGGCTTCAGATGCAATTCGGCTGAACTTTGAAAAGCTAGCCCAATTATCCTGCTGACCTCTTTTAGTGATTATGACATATTACGTCAACAATTTATGATGTCGTGTCAGTGTTACCGTCTGTGTTATTGGGGTATGAACAGGATTTAGTGTAACACAGACGAGATATGTAAATATATGTGTACGTAAAACCACGCTTTGATGTTGGCATAGAAGAAAGTGGCGCTTTAAAGCAAAAGTACAACCTTTTCTCTATAATTTCTGTCACATGCGATGTTTTGGCAAATCCGAGCGTTGAACTGGCGACATTTGTGTCCATAGTGATTTTAAAAAGCTAAGTTCAAGTGTGCCATAAGTTGAGACAAAGAGTGACACTTCGGCTTTGACAAAGTCAATTCATAGACCGATAGCATAAGGTTGGTAAAACGAAAGTAGGTTCATTTATACAGGGGCGCTTAAAACACACAATTAATAGGGACAACATCTTCACAAGGGCACTTTTCCCGATGTAAATTCTCCATTTATACAAGAGTCTGTCTAGCACAAGGAGTGGTAGAACTCCTGTATTCCACCTGCTATAACGCCGCCCGTATTCACATAATGTACTTTTAAATATCCATGCATGTGTACGTCAAACTCGTAATTCCCCAGAACGTATATCAGTAAGTAACGCACGGAAACATTGCTATGGTTTTCAAATTGATAAAGCATCACACAGCCCATTAGCTCAATGGTTCATAGGATCTCATAGGAGATCATCTCGTCATTTGTATCCAGCTCATGAAAACGAAGCAAGGCGCCGTCAATGACCGATAATTACCCATAATATAATTTACACTATACGAGCAAAACATGAATATTCATATGTGATGATTTAAGAATTGCTCTTTGCAACAAGGGAGTAGTTATTCTGCAATTACAGTATCTTTGTATCGCTTACAACAAATAGCTTCCCGTGGCCTACTATGTATAAATAATATAGTTGTATAATGTTTGATGGATGGGTCGCTATTATATTTGGAACCATTTTTTATCCACCAGAGAGCAACTGGCTGTCTGACAGACAAGACAATTGAAGATACATTTGATAATGTATATGGTATATGGCGATATATTTACATAGCCCTTGTGTGTTACACTAAATCCTGTTACGTGATTGGTCAACTGTCAATTGGGTCATGTGTTTCATATCCCAATCGTGTTGACCTAGATGACTTACGCGGTATAGATAGAATAACTGGGCGTGCTTTTAAAGTGCATGTCCATAGACTAATCGATCGATGGTAGAATATTGGGCTAACTTACAACGCTGCATGGGATAATTTCAGATAACTTTATAGAAATTAATAAAGAAAAGGCTATATATATAAATATAAGATATGAATGTAGTTTGAGTGTGATTTATTTAGGGGTAGGGCGATGTGGCCGTTGCAGTACATTTAGAACATCACTGTTCATGCAATATGCCCAATAACCACAGCGCTATACCCAAAATATATTCATTTCTGAAATGTTTTCCAAATATACCAATTGGCGATTACCTTCTACTATAAACTGGTAAACCGAATGAAGTAAAAATCACGCTGGGTTAGGGTTTTCATTCAATGTACAGGCCATTAATCAAAGTCACAAGTTGAAACACCAGGACATTTAGTGATCAATGAGTATTACTAGAACAATATTTAGAGGTTACTTTTCCCGATTTTATATGGTGAGGAAAGGTGCTATGACTGTCGACTATTATCTTTGTTTGGAACTAGAATATTTTGTTTGTGCCTCAAGAGCAACAAATCACTAACGGACACATTTCTCCAAGATGAACAGCAGATTTACCAACAACATGCAAGGATCACCAATGACTTCACCATGTGAATATGCCGATTTATCATGGTAAAGCTGAGGACTATATATTGGGATGTGACCAGAGGACTTTGGCTGGCATGTATTCATCTGACTTTCTGACCAGTTGCGTGCATGGGGAATTCCCACTGAGAAAAGTAATTTATTTAATAGCCTGTTATCCACTTTTCCAACTGTAACTAGGTATAAATGAGCACCAATGTGTTCAGAATATAATTGGTGCGGTTGGCTGTGTAATTCCATTCCAAATGTAACATGAAGTAGCATAGTAAACTACATCCGTCCTGGTATATCTTTCAGATCAACACATGACACAGCATGGGAGACGATATCACCAGTTTCGATCAATTTCTGTTAATGGAAGTACCCCTGACTCATGTATATGATACACATCGGTCTCATATAATGGTGTCACTTGCGAATATCATCGATTAACCATTGTGGGTATCAGGTATCAGTCACAGACATCGGGGTAAATAACGGGTACACTTCAGGCATATGGATATGACAGCCACCAGGTGCACACTACCAAATGAGATCAGCTAGTATATTAACCCTTTACCCAACAAAACGGCAAAAAACGCCCAAATAAAGCACAGGGCCGTTCTGTTGGGTAAAGGGTTAACTAATTACTTTATTCTGACCGGACTACTGGATCTGTCGTCATATGAACATTTCGTTCCCCCAATTTTAACAGCCCATAATTAAGATAAGTTATGACAAGGACAGTTTGTGCCCATGCCCAGGGTGTCGCAACTTTAAAATGTTTGTTCAACCCCCGAATTTCATGCTACATATATATGGAGCATATACGATGCACACGTGCTATACCAAGAAAAGAATTTTACATTATGTTAACGTTTATGGTGAGATTGCCTTCATATATAACTTAAAGATCGTTCATCTCTTCCCTAGCAAGTTTATACAGATTCCAGGGTATAAAATAATAGATGTGAATCGAGGACACCTATCCAGAATAGCTAAGAGATTTACTGTGAATTACAATCGAAATAAACGACTTACTACGGGGGGGGGGGGGTCGGTCAAAAGTAAAAACATATCACGCTGAAAATGGCATTAGTTACCCTTGGACTACACAAAAAACCAAAAAGAATGGAGAAAAAAAAAATTGGAATTTATTTTTGCAATTTTTTTTCATTTTTAGGTGCCACGCCCACTAAAATGAAAACAGAAATAATGAGTTTCAAAGCAAATAAAACCAATAACTTATACCTATTATGTTCTTAAGTGGCCACTGAAGACATAGCAAAACTCAAATTTCTTGTATCGGTGAAAAAAATGACAAAAAGTGGATTTTAAAAAAATGGTCCGGCAAACAATTTCAACTAGTTGCCTAATTTTGGTGTGAAATTTACAACCAATGAGCCATGCATGAAATTTCCACTTACAATAGTACAGTTTAACACAATTTTGGGGTCACTGTCTGATTCGAGGGGTTAAGGAATAGACACACTCTATAGAGCTACATCCCTGCCCGTAGTAGTCGGTAGCTATGCATGTAACGGTTTAACCAATCCCAGGAGATCATATTATCCAAGAGACAATAATCGGAATATTATCTCTTCTGAATTGTGGTTTGTCTGATTGTTTGCCAGCTTATGTGTCTTATTCAATTGGTATTTGTTCGGTAATGATGTTTGAAGTTATGCGTAATATAAGCAATGATTTTTGCCATTGTAACAAATGCTGGTTCCAATTCGCAGCTTCTGGTGATATCTTTTTTGTAAATTAAGCAATATAATGTATAGTACACAATGGAAATGTAATGTAACTGAAGTACAGTAATGCCCTAAGTAATCGACTCCTTAACCACAGCAGAATTATGGGTAACTTTTCAGGATTTAGTCGGAAATATGGCTTGTTGCCATTCATCGGAAAGCTCTCGTGGAGAGCTTTCCGATGAATGGCAACAAGCCATATTTCCGACTAAATCCTGAAAAATTAACCATAATTCTGCTGTGGTTAAGGAGTCGACTACTTAGTCTTAGGGCATTACTGTACGTGTTATATTTAAGTAATGAATGTAGTGGGTGTGCTTTTGGGGGATAAGGCGCTGTGGTAGCTGGGGCTCATTGTGTACACCGCGAAGCGGTTCACACTAAATGTGCCCCAAGGATCACAACGCCGCATTCCTTAATAAAAGACAGACCCACTACATTCATTTCTTATATTTATATAGCTTTTTGATGATTTATTACAAATAAAAAAACCGAATGTTTTCTTATTTATTTTCACAAAATCTGCCGAGAATTTGAGACTAGCAAACGCAGCCCTTTAAATCAGGCAGATGTAAACTTTTCAAGCACTTAGCAACGATCATGTGATCGATATATATAACTGGCTTCAGATGCAATTCGGCTGAATTTTAAAAACACGCACAATTATTCTGTCGACCGATTTTAGTGATTAGGTCAACAATTTGTGACGTCCTGTTCGTGTTACGGTCTGTTTTATTGGGATGTGAAACGGGTGACCCAATTGGCAGTTGACCAATCACCGAACATGATTTAGTTTAACACAGACGGGCCATGTAAATATAATGTAATGTATTACTTCGCAGTACTTTTAAATTGCGAAATTTGTTGGATTACACAATATTTTTTAGATTTACTTGACAAGTAGTAATGGCTTACATTCTATTAGCATTATACACACAAACATTAAAGATTGCACTGATCAATATATAACATAAATTACAGGCTAGAAAATACAGTGTGTGCTTTTAAATAATCAAGAGTTAAAGGGGTTGCTGTACACTAAAATCGGCCACTTATGGGACCATCTCATTTATACTCAAGAGAAGATATGCAACAAATAAATGAATTTGAGCAATGGATGAGTGCAAAATACGCTCATGTGCTCTATGAACGATGCAAACATCATGGTTATTATAATGAACATGAATTTATTGCTGGAGTCATAAACTCATTTTCATTATAATTACCATGTTATTTGCATCGTTCATAGACCATACAGGTGTATTTGGCAGTAATCCATAGCTCAAATTCATTCATTTGTTGCATAATTATATTATGTTGAGTATAAAATGAGATGGTCCCATAAATGGCCGAATTTAGTGTACAGTACCCCCTTAACATAGGAATGTAGATACTTTGGTCACTGGTTTGGACAGGAAACACATAAATCGCAATCCACCCTCAATAGACACCCGTATGTAGGCAATTCTAGTTATTTGAACCATGTAATTAACTCACCTGCGGGACACCTCTTGAAAGTGCATACCTGAGTCGCAAAATGGCTATCTGTTAGCATGTCAACATGACACATGATTGTCCCAACTTTCGAGATTGACAAGCGGTGAATTTTGTTATATTGATACCGAAATCATTGACACCCAATGACTGTTAACTATATAAAGAAGAAATCGGTAAAGTAGGTGTTTCGCCAGGATAGACTCTAATTGTCGAATTTGAGGAATTCGTACATCATTTAGGAAGTTATTGGAACTCTTTTATTTTGTTGAATTTCAAAATATATAAAATAAATTCTCTGCGTGCGCATGCGTCCAAATTTAAATGTCTGTGCATGTTCGATTGGCAGATATGGGATGAGATCAGTGCCGATATAAGCTATACCGTGAATAAAATCGTGACATTGGCCAGGAAATATAGAATTTATTATTCCAAATGGAGTGAGAAAATTAAAATTATTCTTACACAAAGAAATTTATTTATCATTTTTTTTCTTTTGGATTTGTTTTGCTTTTGTTTTTTGTTTGTTTGTTTATTGTTGTTGTTATTTTTCGTTTTATTTTTGTTTCGTATATTCTGCATATGGACATTTCGACTCTATGGTAAAATATTTTGCAAACGAAGATATAAACCATCTGTATATATTTAGTTTTTCGACTGGGGTGTCAAATTGGTAAAACGCTTCATTTTGCGAGTTGAACAAGTGGCCACTGAATAATACATATTTTCATGCACGTATCATTATTCGGTTTTTCCCATACGATAACTCTACCAGAGTCAATGTTCATGTTCATATACAAGTATAGCGCTATTAGTTCCAACGTTGATTTGTGCTTGTTACGATAATCATACAGAGATCGCCGAACATTAATGATCTTTTGAAAAATACACATTTCTTTTCAATATACCCATGCAAACGAGACACCATTATTTAATTTTATTTGGTCTAAAGTATATAATCTCATCCGAAAATTGTACGGAAACCAAGATCGCAATATTTCGAGAATGTGAAATTGACCAAGTCTTGAAATATAGTGTGTCCGGGACTCTTGTCATTTGCAGAATGAGGTCCCCAGATGGTTAATTTAGTGCATGACGGTACCACGCACAGCGGGCTAACATTAGTAAATTCACCCTCTGGTAGCCTCATTCTGATTAGGCCTCATCTTCTGGGAAGTATATATATATTCTCAAACTATAACATTGTTTTAGTTACTTTTTCCCTTCAGTTCAGTTTCAATATTCCCTAATTTGCAAATGATAGATTGTATAATCCAGGTTACTAATGGCTGAATATCACCAAGATGGCCAGATTTAGTGTACAGTCCCCCTTTAATGTTGAAATTAGCCAGCTATGCGCTACGTTAATGTTTGTTCATATTGATGTCGCCTGCGACATGTCGCCTTCAGTCAAGAACCAATCAAATCTATTATTATGGTTTCCCTATATATCTGTAAAATATTACTGTTTGTAATATATTGTTTTATTTAAACAGGCATGGCTCATTCGAGTTTCCAAATGTTGTCTACGTAATTTGGAAGGAGGTATAATTAGGTTGAATATTGATATACCGGTTTCATATGGTTTGAAAAATACTTTCCATGGTCACAGCAATTTTCCAGCTGTTTTAAATTGTTCGCACACAAGTGAAGCGAATGCTCTTTATTTCTACCATGTCAGAAATAAACTAACACGGAACACTCTTTTCTGTTCCATGCCGTGTAAATGGCTGTTGTTGTTGTTTTTTGTTTTTTTTTGGGACACAATTATCGTCTTTCTTTCTGTAACATACGGTATATATAGAAATGTAGTTCAAGTATGTATATCGACCTACCGGTATTTACTAGGAATTATTCAAAATCGAATATTATTTGTGTATTTTGGAGCGCAAATCGCCAAGTGGCTTTAATGTTGAAATTAGCCATCTATGCGCTAACTTAATGTTGTTCATATTTCTGTCGCCTGCGAGCGAACATACATTTCCTTGGTTTCACTGATAACAGCCATTAAACAATCATATATATTATATGGTTTCCTGATCTGTAAAATATAACTGTGAAGCAGGGGGGGATTTTTCCGGGTACGTATGCCGGAGTGGGTGGGTGGTCGATGGGACCAACATTTATTTTTTCCGCAACTCAAAATGTTTTTTCCTGCAAGTCTTTTTGACTGTTTTTGCAATGAGGTTGGCTTAAAACACCTTAGAATGTCAATATTAACATAAATGAAAACTTTCATGATGATCAGACAAACAGTATAGCCTGTATCCCATGGTAATGGATTGAATTTTGAAATCTAAGATGGCCGCTGGCAGCCATGTTTTTTTGGCCGAATGACCACAAAATGACTCGTTATTATTTACATGTCAATGTTAACATCCATGACAAATAGTATGCACATAAATTCATATAGTATACAGCTGTTTACAATGAATTCCCCCCGCAAATCTCTGTTTTAATGTTAAAAGGGGGGTGAGTGTCCAAAATGGTCGGGAAAAAACTGCCGAAAACGGAAAAAAAATTGGACGCGGGGGGTGGGTGGGTCCCAACAAGGGTCGAAAGGAAAAAATCAGCATACGTGCCTGAATTTTTTTCCCGACCCCCTGTGTGAAGATCGTTTTATTTCAACTTGAAGTAATTGATACAATTCCCTTGTGGTGTGAGGCCCAACAGCCACGAGGATCACTGCTCAGCGTGTAGGACTTTTGTCTTGAATGCGGCGTGTATACTGAACACTTCAATTTGAATCAGGGTTTGAATTCGTGTATTGTTTCATGAAATAATATATGTCAAGATTTGATATATGTCCCTTGCGACAAGGTATCTCGGTTTTCTTTGAGCGGGGATATATTATGTCACACGGGGACATGTTGATATTTAACATTTATGGCCTTTCAAACGGAAATTCGCCTTGGGCTTATATATTACCCCCAAATCAACAGACAATGTCTTCTGAAACTTTGAGCAAACGATATATTTGGCATGTCTTTTTTAATTTAAATGAGAGCTGGCTGCATGCATGCATGTTTCATTAGTTTATGCCAGCTAGTATTTCCGTCTGAGTGAAACTGATTGGACCAATTTCACAAGTTCATATTATTTTCACTTAAGAGCATTTAGAAGAAAAAGAAGTACTAGTGTTTTGACTCAAGTGAAATCACTTTCAGTTTGCATATTTCAATTATTCGTCTATAATTGACACATTTGCCTGATGTAGACTTCAAATCGTCTGTTGTTCTCAACTACAATACTTCTCTTATTTATTGGTACTTATAAATGTTAATAATTGCAGGTACATTTAGGTGCAGAGTGTTGTACTAAAGTGCAAATGTTACGTAAGATGGGATTAAATTGGAACTATAAGTTGGCACCCATCTCATGATATATCTGTTATATTCGTGCCTTGAGTTGAGCTGTCATGTCATAAAGTGGTTTGATCGATGTTCGGTGTGAAATATCAACTACACACAAAACAACATGAGTGAAATTTCAGTTCATGCGGACGATCGTCACATGCACCAAGCAGTGCACAATTAACTCGTTTTAAATATTTGATAATCGACTCTGGGTTCCTGCGAATGTGAGTCGATCATCGTTGCGTTTAGAGACACAGTGTCTCCGGTGCCAATTCTCTGCCTAAACGAATCGGGATTCGACGTGACATTAAACACATGCGGTATAGGTGTAGACGTCCTGATTTCCAGAAAATCTCTCGCCTTTGTAACACAAAAAAGAAACGCGCAATTAATTAATTGATGGTAAGGGATTATAATCTCCTGATTGGGGAAATGGTGGACGCCCTTGCCATTGAAGAAATAACGCATGAAATATGGTTCTAAAGGGAACTAACTTACTGTATGTTATAACTTATAGACGGTGATACGACCGAACATAATTAAAAGTTTCGTTGTCATACATGTGACTCTATAGGTAGGCCTACCGGTACATGTCAGTATATATGAAGAACAATATTTACTATACATGTAAATATACAGTTCACTATAAAATCACCAATCACCTTCGATCGACACAAATTCACGTTACGCATAAGGCAATTGCATTGGAGATTGGAATATTTCTTACATAAAATTGACAAATTATGCTATACGGTACTTTGGACGTTTGGGAAAAGGGCATATATAAAACATCAGGCTGGTTCTATACTAAGGATAATTCCCGATGATTCGTTATATCATACAGTCATTTGCATATTATGACTGTCTTATTCTGTGATCTTAAGACTTTACACATTTGGTTGCATATTTATACTACAGAAATGTGTAAATGTCTGTTATACATTTAGATATATTTATACTACAAAAAAGCGTTATCGTTTGTCCTGTTGTGTGTTATGTATACATGTATGTATCTGTGTATTTTGAAAATAAATATAGATATGGATCGTGTAAGTACATTTGGAAATTAGAAGGACTAACCTGCAGGAACAGGAAAATTAAACAAAACATATATACTCACATGTTGTTCGTGTCGTTCCAGAAGATCCGCCTGGTATTTGCTGACGAAAATCCGAAAAAAATCACGAAAACCACGAAGGATGACCATCTATAAATCCAAGTCATTTTATCCAGGAACAAACACAAATGTCGAAGAAACATAAATATTCCCGAATTGCACCGCGGTACAGGATCAGTGCAGTGAACTGTCATTAAAATCCCATTGCGAAGACTAGATTCATAATCCCTGGAAATCTACGACGACACGAAATTATGTAATCCGTTGGCGACACCACCGAATGAGATCACCACACAACGAGTCATCCCGAAAACGACCCAGAGACCATATAGAGAATACACGTTAACTTCTTGGCTAATCACCGATGCACGTTACAGCTGTTGTCGCCTGCGAATACACGGAATAGCGATTGTCACGGTGGGATGACAGGCAAGGGGAAGTAACAATCTACTCATAGCGGTAAAACGCACCTGGATCGGGCCGCTCGCGCGGTCGGCGTTTAATTTTAAGCCGCCGTCGATGATGCATCGATACCAACCGAGATCAAGCGGCTTTCGTTCAGATCGACGAATTCCTTCAGTGGGAGAAGATACGTTTTTATGCCGCAGACAGAATGTACTTGAGTTCCCTTCGATATCTCTATCAAATCTTTGGAACTGATTGTTTTATAAGCTGGTGATATGGTTCTGAGATCTTTCTCGGCACATTATGAGAGCGGTTCGATGAGCGCGCTGTGGGTATGGACATTCTCACTGTCTTCAGACGTTATTTTTTCCTGCGATTTAGGATTTCTGTCCAAACTCAAGTTCGCAATGAACGACTATAGACCCCGAATGTACCATGTTATCTCTGTAACTCAGATAAGATCTGCCGAAGATGTTTACACCCACTAATCATTTATCGACGAACAGGAACGTGCATATTGTGTCCAGATTGAAACATCCTATATATAATGGTCCCCTGGAACTTTAAGCATATTTATAGACCAAATTTCAAAATATGGTAAATTTTATTTCCATCCATTTGCGTTTGAACTTTCCTACACAATAGCTACATGTACATGCATGTAGCTTGAGCTTTCGACGTGGGACTGTTTCGGGGCTAAATATGCTCCACAAAAAGAAATATTCACATATATCGCAATAAATATTGGTGGGAAAATTATATTGTTAGGACAAAATCAACATGTTTTCAGTCAGAAACTTGTGAGTTTATGTTTAAGCCGCCGTCGATGATTGATGCATCGATACGGACAGAAACCAAGCGGCGTTTCGTTCAGATCGACAAATTCTTCAGTGTGAAAAGTTGCCGTAGACAGAATGCACTTGAGTTCTCTGCGATATCTCTATCAAATCCTTGGAACTGATTGTTTTATAAGCTGATGCATGATATATGGTTCTGAGATCTTTCTCGGCACATTATGAGAGCGGTTCGATGAGCGCGCTGTGGGTATGGACATTCTCACTGTCTTCATGCGTTCTTTTTTCCTGCGATTTAGGATTTCTGTCCAAACTCAAGTTCGTAATGAACGACTAGACCCCGAATATACCATGTTATCTCTATAATTCAGATGAGATCTGCTGAAGATGTTTACACCCACTAATCATTTATCGACGAACAGGAACGTGGATATTGTTGTCCAGCTTGAAACATCCTATAATGCTTCCCTGGATCTTTAAGCATATTTATAGACCAAATTTCAAAATATGGTAAATTTTATTTCCATCCATTTGCGTTTGAACTTTTCTACACAATAGCTACATGTACATGCATGCAGCTTGAGCTTTCGACGTAGGACTGTTTCGGGGCCAAATTTGCTCCACAAAAAGAAATATTCACATATATCACAGTAAATTTTGGTGGGAAAAAGTATATTATTAGGACAAAATCAACCTGTTTTCAATCAGAAACTTGTGAGTTTATGTTAAAGCCGCCGTCGATGATTGATGCATCGATACGGACAGAAATGAAGCAGATCGACACATTCTTCATTGTGAAAAGACGCCGTAGACAGAATGTACTTGAGTTCTCTGCGATATTTCGATCAAATCTTTGTAACTGGTTGTTTTATAAGCTGATGATATGGTTCTGAGATCTTTCGCGGCACATTATGAGAGTGGTTCGATGACGCGCGGTGGGTTATTGACTTTCTCACTGTCTTAAGATCTTCTTTTATTCCTGCGATTGAGGACTTCTGTTCGCACTAAATTTCGCAATCAACGACTAAACACCGGATATACCCTGTTATCTGTATAACTCAGATAAGATGTGCTGAGGAAATTTACAGCCGCATAATTATTTATCGCCGAACAGGAACGTGGATATACATGTAGTGTCCAGTTTGAAATAGCCACCCATGGAACTTTAATCCTAAAAAGACCAAATTTCAAAATCTGGGAAATTTCATTTATATCCATTCACGTTAGAACCTTCGAACCAATTTTAGCTTGAGTTTCTAAGTGGGAGTATTTCTGGGGATAATTTTTAATCGAAATAAACATTTATGTACTTGAGTTCTCTTTTAATAAAATCTTTGGAACTGATTGTTTTATAAGCTGCTGATATGATGTGTTTCTGAGATCTCTCTCTGCACGTTATAAAAAGCGGTCCGATGTGGGTTTTTGACATTCTCAAAATGATCTCATTTTCTTAAGATTCTTCAGAAGTTCATTTCATATGCGATTGGGGATTGCTTTCGAAACTTCGCGATCATGGCCCGGCGCAGAACTCCATTGCTCATGGAGAAGATATGATGAGGACATGTACACAGTCCTATATTTATCAACGTGCAGGTATAGAGGGACCAATTGGGATTAATGTGTAGCTTCACCCCTGGGAAACTACATTAGATATCCAAATGTTGGAAACTTTATGTCCACCATATTGGCTCAACTTTTGAGTTTGATCTTTGCATCTATAGTATACACTGAGTTTTCCAATTGTATTCCAATTGTAAATCTATCAGTTGGCTAAAAATAAGAAAATATTACATTCAATTTAGAGTTGGTTGTAAAATTATAATATGAGGAGAATCGCCATATTTTTCAGTATTAATACTTCTGAGCTTATGTTTGAGCCGCCGCCATGGATATTCTTCTGAGAGATTTCTCGGCACATTACGAGGGCCGATCGTTGAGCGCGCTGTGGGTTATGGACATTCTCACTGCTTTTAACAGCTTTTAACAACTTTTTTATTTTGCATCAGCGATTGAGGATTTTTTTCCAAACTACAGCAACCATCGACATTACCACTATATACCCATCTCCACTTAATTAAGTTGGGGTCCTTTGTGGTTCAAATGTGATACAAATTTGGAAACTATACAATGATTTTACCAATAGTTATTGATTGGAAAATGATATTGTATTATGATTATGGTACTTTTTTAGACGTAGCTGCTTGAGGTGGCAATAGGAGGGCATGAATTATTCTTGCGCTGTATCTCACAAGGAATGATATGCTAAGCAAAACAGTAAGAATGTGTCCAAATTTCAGGGACGTAACTGCATGATTTTTAAATCGTGGGACTATACGATGGGTTGAAAACGCTCTTGGTATTTATGTCAAAATATTGCGTTTGCATTTTCGACGTTTGGTTGTCGGACACGATCTCAATGTCGTCGATAGCTGAACATTAAAGGTATGCAATCGGATTCGATGGCCCCCATATAATCAGAATCAACAACAACAATATTGTGTATGAATGCCGTTCAGTTATCAGGATCTATTAATTGCCCAAAAATAATTCTAACCACAGTCAACTATAGTATAAAATATCCGAAACGTGTTATTTATCAACATGCTGTTCGACGAAATTTGGCCGTATTATCAACACAAAGTCTCTTGATTTTAGAGTTATCGAATCAAATATTGTTTACCCCCGAATCCAAATAAATATTAAATAGAGGGGTTCAATCTTTAATGTTGACCAAATTAAATTTCGGCCGTACAGATCCATTTCGACCCAGGTAAATTTCGGCCGTACAGATACATCTCGACCCAGGTAAATATCGGCCGTACAGATCCATTTCGACCCAGGTAAGGATAAATTATCCTAGATATATATAATTTCACTCTAGTCGTATATAACATACATAATCGAGACACAATTAATACACAATGGTGAGTACAATAGAATGCTGGTGGTAGGCTAAATCAACAACTGCACATATATAGTAATATCATGGGTTAGGGTGGGTGGGGATTGGGAAGGGATCACTCTATATGGCGGTATCAACGGGTGGTCAAGGGTTGAGTGGGTTTAGATGTCGATTTCAACTAATTGGCACATTTTATCTGGTGTTTGTCCTATAGGGCGGGCTGGGTCGTGAGAAGTTGTACAGAATTGTGAGATATACCGGTAATTCTCATGGGGTTCCATCATACGCTGGGATTATCAAATATCTTTAATAACCTCCAAAATATGAAGAGCATAATTTACAATAATCGTGTGAGAACTAGTCTGATACACACGATGTGAACAACTTATGAATATTTACAAATATGTACAATATTTGGGTCTGACAGCCTTTGACGAGGAACGACGCCAAGAAAATGATGATAGCATCCCATTGCAGTTCAACACACGTCGGAAGCCTATAGCAAGAACGAACATAAGTTGCTGTGCATGGTGCATTCCGTCGAGGAACATAACTTGTGTACTAACGTCGAAGTGGTCCAAGAAAATACACCAATATTGTAAGCGGAGCGATTGCAATACTGACGAGTTGCTCTCTACGGTGGCTGATTTGCGACATACTCAATACATATATATTATCTCGACATCTCGAGATATTATCTCGAGATCTCGACATAATTATCTCGAGATCTCGAGATAATATATGTATTGAGTATGTCGCAAATCAGCCACCGTAGCTCTCAGTTAAAACATGCGGTGCTCGAAAAATTGAAACGCCACTTTGTGCTATATTGTCCACATATTTCAAGAAGTTTGTCCAGACCAGATTTATTCAAAGACATATTAAGACAAATGCCATAGGCTGTAGTTGGTGACGTGTAGTTGACACCACCAATGTGGAGGCCATGGCCCGACCGTTCAAGTATGTCAAGCAATTGATTTACGTATGCCAAGTAGAACAAAGGAATGGTCACGGCTCCTTGTCCCGTTCCTTGTTTGATCTGTAGAGAATCAAAGAGGCCATGCATCATTGTATAGAATGTATACATGTTTTTCACAATTCTCAGGATATTACCTGATAATCCTAAATCATTGAGCTTGACTAATAGTCGTTCGTGCCAAACACGATCAAAGACTTTCTGGGAGTCCAGAAAGCACACATTATTGTACAGATTATTGTACCCTGCAGGAATTAGTTCATGGTGCAGCTAACGCGTTTTTGAAAACCAAGTTGCATACGGTGTGGAAACCTTATCAAGAGATTACTTCGAAGACATCTAGACAGTAGAACAGACTCAAATAGTTTATACAGTGAAGAAAGGAGAGTAATAGCATGATAGCTGTCAGGGTTCGGCTTTATACAGTTGAATTAAGTTAAGTTTAGTTTAGTTAAGAAATTTTCTGTTAACCCTTTACCCAATAAAACGGCCAAAACCGGCCAAATAAAGCTTCAACAGCCTAAAATATCTTCGGTCTGTCTCAATATAACCATACAAATATGGATATCATTGGAACCGGCTCCTTGACCACATTGTGATAGTTACAGTTATGCCCTGTGCCAATGCATTCTCTTATATATGCGAGTCGACCAGAGGTCGCCTCGCATATATAAGAGAATGCATTGGAGAATAAGTTTTAATGTGTTAAGCCAATGCATTCTCTTATATATGCGAGGTTTTATACAGTTGAATTAAGTTAAGTTTAGTTTAGTTAAGAAATTTTCTGTTAAGGTTGACGTCGCCAATGACGTTGTTGATGTAATCGGTTTGTATGGTTCAAGAACAATGCACAATTTCATTTGAACATTTTGAAATCTTCTGTATTTTGCTGTATTTTACACACACACGCCATTGGGTGTGCAATATATAGGTAGAACGTCACGGGTGTGTGAACTGTTTAACGTTATTGCACGAGTACGTTATGACGCAATGATAATACGAGAAGTTTGGAGTTTACCACGCGCCAGGACAAACGAGTGCACTAACGTTAACATGTTCCCATAACTGTGTTCTATTTTGTAGTATACTGAACTTTAGGTCGATGTTGCTTTATTTTTAATTTACCAAACTTTTGATGTATATAGACTATATACCACATAATTTACTGAAGATCTCTTCTGTTACAGTTCACGTCTTCAATGACGTTGCCAACGTAATCGGTGTGTATTGTCGAAGGACAAGACAATTTTTGTATTGAACGTTTTGGAAATCTTCTGTAATTTTGCTATAGTTCTCAAAAATAAACCAATGGGTGTTAATTAAAGCCACATGGCAGTTTGCGCTTCAAAATACACATAATATTATTCACTTTTGAGTTGTTCTCAGTATCGAAATAGGTCTATACATATCTGAACTACCTTTCTACGAGCATCATGTAACCCAAAAAGACGCATTGAAGTAATGAAAAATACAACTGTGAATTCGGTTTTTGGATCCCAAACACACAAAAACAGCCATTTGCACGACAAAGCGTTCCGCGGTAGTCTAGGAAACTATATATTTGCTATAATCTTATACTCATGCCACAACCATAATACCATATAATAATTATATCTCTCAATCCCGCTGGGTGAAGGCACGCCCATTCCCATTGTGTCACCCACATCGAATAATGCAGGGGAACAGCAGTTATATTTACCCCCGGTCTCAACAAATGGGATGTGCTTTGAAATGGGGAGTTTTTCCCAGGCGGGTGGGGTCTTCAGTGTCTCAGAGTTTGGGTAGTTCCTTAAAGGCACACTTAAGATATAATGCCAATCTCCGCAATATACTAATATTTTCAATAGACAGAAGTCTATAAAACTTTTCTTCGCTGTGATATTTCCAGTAATAGTCCGGGATATAATTGATTCGGATATCATTAAGGTGTGAACATGTATCGAACTATCGTATTACGTAGAACCAAAATTGGAGGTTAGTATTAACCATGTCCGTTTAGAATTAACCATGTCCGTTTAGAATTAACCATGTCCGTTTAAAATGTTCTTGAACATGAGTATTCTTGTTATTTAAAATGCATAAACAAATGTTCTTACGTTTATCGCTGTGTGATTACCAACAGTGTAGAAACCTCCGCGGGGGTGCAATTATGTGCACGTCTTAATTGTCATTTTATCTCATTTGAGATCCTTTCTTGCACACGAAGCACCATTACCAGGTGTTGGTGCATGCGTGCATTCATTATGTGTGATGGGCGTACGAAGGTGCACAACAGAAAGGGATTCTCACTGAAATCATCAGGCATTCAACAAAGCTGTCGCCGTGTCGCGTAATTCCTTAAAATTGCAAGTTATCAAATGATTATGTTTAAGATATTCATTCACAACTTGTGAGATAAAGTGTAAGATGATAATCTTGCTTAAAGTTTTCTGGTCGTGGCCGCAGGGCTCGATTTAAAAATCCTAAAGACATCAGTGACTATTAACAAGCCTTAAAAATTGACTTCCTTTGTTGTGTAGATCTATTTGAAACGAGGAGTTTGTTAACTTTAGTTCGGGTTTCCACATCACTTGCGGCCTCGCATGGTTTTATTTTATAGGTTTAAGGCCGCAGAAAAGTGCCCCATAGTATTAAATAACCATTCATATATTAAGGCATCAGTGATGAGTAATTATCACATAAGAAGTGTTCAGATAATAAGTTCAACAAGCGAGCATATGTTAAACTTATTATCTAAACATTTCCCTCAATAAATATGACTCATTCTGTACATTTAGTTATTTGTCGTCTGCTTATATTACATGTACATCCCTGCAAGTCAATAATAGACCATTCCTATGTACACGTTTTAACTGACTGGGAGAATCCATTTAGTATAAAAAGGGTTAACCCTGAGGATGAGTTACGATATGGTGCTGATGTGGCTATTAATTTCTGCCAGTGAATTACTTTCATTAATTCGTGTCTTATTTTTCACAAAATTGTTGAAATTTGTAAATTTTTGTTATGGACTTTCTATCTATCTGCGTAACTAACTTTTTTGTATTTTTGTTTCTTTTAATATTCTTGTACACGTGCTTACAATTGGAAATATCCAATCTTTTTGGTGATATTTAGATTTCGTGTCTGGCTATATTGGTGAAACTATATTATTATCGATCCCTTTACTAACACCATTTCTGATTGGGCAAAGGCTGTCACATGGTAATCCGGGGGAAAAGTCATACTGGACTCCGAAAGTGTCAATAATATACTACCTGATATCACAGGAGTATCGAAAGTCATATTGGACTCAGTCCAACATGAAAGTCATATTGGGACTCCGATTGATGTCATTTTGATAAACATACATGATAATAAAAATGTCATTATACAATGTTGTGTATACAGTATGTCTTTTCTTGTACTCGTCCAGGTGTTGTTGGAAAGTCTCGTCCGATATGAATTTTCACCACAACCTGGACTCGTACAAGAAAAACACATACTGTACATAAAAATAGATAATAACTTTTTAGTATTATTTTAAGTTCTAATGTGTGTTTTATATCTGAATGATTCTCAAACCGTTAATTGGTATCATACAGGATTGCAACGTCATCGGCGAAACTCCAGATGAACAAAATGCAAAAGTGTTTTTGATATACATTATAAAGCTATAAAACAATGTTGTGTACAGTTTGTGTTGTGTTTTTCTTATACGAGTACAGTCATATTGGACGAGACACGCAGCGTCGAGTCCAATATGACTTTTCACCACAACCTGGACGAGTACAAGAAAAACTCATACTGTACACAACATTGTATAATGACATTTTTATTATCCATCTGTATGTTTATCCAATTTTTGGGTATAAAACCTTTGTGGTTATTTTTGGTATTTGTGGGCACTTAATTCTCTATAAAAGCCTGTAATTGATCATCGGAAAGCATGATTTGGAACAGTAAACACGGTAGTGAACAAAACTCAATGCGGAAGTGAAACGTCTGCTAAATCCACCAGTGTTGCGCGCGCATCACAATTTCACCGATTCATTTCGTAATAGAGTTAATTAATAACGTCACAGAGTCCCGATAAAAAAAAGTCTTATTGCACACTTGGGAGTCCAATATGACATTCGGGAGTCCAATATGACTTTTTCCCGGATGAGCACGTGGCGGCTTTTGCCCAATCAGAAAAAGTGTTAGTTAAGGGATGGATAATAATTAAGATTATTGAATGCGCTAGAAATTAAAAAACCTCTCTATATATATTTTATGAAATGATAAATAGTTGACAATGATATCAGGTACAAAGAACTTTATCAAAATTTAACCTTTCCCAAATTAAACATTGTTCCACGACACATATCTTACCTTAGTGTTAGTGATTCAAGAGATTGCATTATTCTTTTCATTCAGAACTTGAAGACACCAATCGGGCTGATAACCTACATATACATGTGATGCACGATCGTACAACCCTGTACAATGTATATTATATCATAAAGAATTACTGCCTGCATGCCAAACAGTAGTTATCGCTGTGATCGTCTCTTCTTTATTTTTTTTCGTTAACCCTTCCATGACTGAAGTTTCCTGAAATTTTGCGAAAACCCCCTTCACCTTTAATATCTACCTTGACCTTGTAGGCCAGTGCATTCTCTTATACATGCTAGGCTCCCTATGGGATGCTCGCATATATAAGAGAATGCGCTGAATTAGGTTGGGAAAAATTATTCGAAAGAAGAAGAAAAGCAAAACTTCACCAATTTTACAAAATGTTCTACCGCCAAGCACCATGAACCTCTATACTCTCCAACACATTTAACCGTCAGCACACATGAGCAGACAGATATGAATTCAGAAGAATAGACTTGAGACCCCCATTTTCTGAAACGTCATCATATATTAACTCGTTCTTACCGGCAACTACACGGGAATGGAATGCACTCCCCGATGAAACGAAAAACTCAGATACTTTGGTAATGTTTAAGTATAAACTGAACTCTGATTTACGCCGGAAGCAGGCGAATGTGCGACATTATAGCTACTCCAAAAACCGTAAAGCCCATATAATCCACACACAACTACGTCTTAAATGTAGCAATCTTAACGATGATCTCTACCAGAATCACCTACTCCAGACGAATAAGTGCAAATGTGGACTAGTTGAAACCGCTGATCATTTTTTACTGTACTGTCCCAAATACTTGCGCATTAGAAACGAAACCTTCTCTGTTTTAAATCGCAGTATCTGGAGAACAGACATTCTATTGGAAGGATCCACTTCGTACTCGATAAGCCTTAATCGTACCATATTCGAAGCAACTCAGTCATTTATACTTTCTACAAAGAGATTCAAATAACTTATTATCAAACGCTAACTAACATTTCAAAGTTATCCTCTCGATCTGCCAATTAAATTAATCGAACCATTGCATCGTGTAACCTGAGCAAAATAGCTGTGTTTATATAGGCAAAACGATCAAGTGACTCCTCTCGACTGGCAATTCGTTTGGCTAATCTATAGTAATAGTAAAATGAATCAAACGTCAATTTCAAATTTATATATTATACTGAAATATACAGAGCAGTGATCATTTCAAATTTTATATTTGTCAAAATGTCTTGTTTCACTTTTCATCCTCTAAATTCTACCTTTACTTCACCCATGTCTCTATTTTCCACTCCATATCCTTTGTCTCCTACCTCTCGATCTCTAATACTATCTTTTCATTACGCAATACTGTTCTTTTCTGATGAGATGGCTCCATATAAGCGCCTGGCGCTTGATGTCAAATCCTCTTCTCTCTCAGACTTATCATACTTACATATATATATATTAACATCATTTTGTAAATTGTTGTATAAATCTGGGATACTAAATAAATATTGTTTACACCAGAATGCGCTTGCATATTATCTTTTATATTGCACCAGTGCAGCTCCCGCCATAAACCTCATGAAAGGGTCAATAGAGAGGTTCCGTAAACACCCGGTTAGCAAATATGACCACGTTGATCTGTTCGTTGTCGTAACATTTATGTCGCACAAAACATAGTTTCGCAAAAATGACGACGCGTAGGATAATTGGCTTATGGTATATAGTGAGAGGTTCGCTTCGTACGATCCTAGCACATTGAGAACAACGTTCACAATAATCTTCTATTATAGTCAGCCAGGTGATGATAGTTGTCGGCAGGTTTCATAGATGATAGTTGACTGACTGTCCTTATATTTGAAATAAGTTGTTGGTATATACAAACCGCATAAATTATAACCGTGTCATTTATGGCGGCTAGGGCTTCGCCTTTACAGTTAAAATGTGAGCATATATATTCCGGTAACATAGTGCCCTAACTTTAATCGTAACCGCTAATCGTGAGTTTGCTAAACATCTCTAATTTCCTGACATGTTTGGCTCCACGGGAACCTTTAAACAGGAACTGTCGCTTTAAAATCACCCGGCCTTGAACAGGCACATGTCGAGTCGTTCATCAAAGCAAGAAGGTGATAAATAAGTGCGAGTCTTGTCACAAATTTTCTGCACGGACATGCGAATTTACAACTGGATTATGGAAGTGTCAATAACGTCTCAACACAACGGCTTTGTTCCGTGTAGGACACCAATATCATTAGGAATGAAAGATAAAATCGCGATATTAACACATCGATGTACATTACTGTGGATAGTGGGCGACGATCGCTGATTAACATCGATTTGTTCATTTGATTCTTGGTTGACTTCCTTGAATTCGCTCGGTTCTTGGAAAAACACAACTTCCGATCTAATCGGTTTTAGAAAGAAACGGATAGAATTTCAAATGCCATTAGTTTTCATAGAAAATATTCACATCCGTAATATATCAGTAATGGATTGAAAGCAAAGGTCGTGCATGAGACATGAACAGCCCAAGAGAGATGTAGAAATCAGAAAGGCCAAATCGCTAACTCTCGCTACAACATTAATATTTGACACTCCTCGTTTTCATCCGGGAATAGGCAGGTTGCGCGAACTACAAGCTCCAGTTCAAACGACGAACGCCAAGCTGTAAGCTGTGCGAAAACGTCATGCTGTAAGCTGTGCGAAAACGTCATGCTGTAAACTGTGCGAAAACGTCATGCTGTAAACTGGGCAAAAACGTCATGCTGTAAACTGGGCGAAAACGTCATGCTGTAAACTGGGCAAAAACGGCATGCTGTAAACTGGGCAAAAACGTCATGCTGTAAACTGGGCAAAAACGTCATGCTGTAAACTGGGCAAAAACGTCATGCTGTAAACTAGGCAAAAACGTCATGCCGTAAACTGGGCGAAACGTCATGCTGTAAACTGGGCAAAAACGGCATGCTGTAAACTGGGCAAAAACGTCATGCTGTAAACTGGGAAAAAACGGCATGCTGTAAACTGGGAAAAAACGTCATGCTGTACACTAGGAGAAAACGTCATGCTGTAAACTGGGCAAAAACGTCATGCTGTAAAATGGGCAAAACGGCATGCTGTAAACTGGGGGAAAACGTCATGCTGTAAACTGGGTGAAAACGGCATGCTGTAAACTGGGAGAAAACGTCATGCTGTAAACTGGACCAAAACGTCATGCTGTAAACTGGGCAAAAACGGCATGCTGTAAACTGGGCAAAAACGGCATGCTGTAAACTGGGCAAAAACGTCATGCTGTAAACTGGGCAAAAACGGCATGCTGTAAACTGGGCAAAAACGTCATGCAGTAAACTGGGCGAAAACGGCATGCTGTAAACTGGGCGAAAACGTCATGCTGTAAACTGGGCAAAAACGGCATGCTGTAAACTGGCCAAAAACGGCATGCTGTAAACTGGGCTAAAACGTCATGCTGTAAACTGGGCGAAAACGGCATGCTGTAAACTGGGCGAAAACGGCATGCTGTAAACTGGGCGAAAACGTCATGCTGTAAACTGGGCAAAAACGGCATGCTGTAAACTGGGCGAAAACGGCATGCTGTAAACTGGGCGAAAACGTCATGCTGTAAACTGGGCAAAAACGTCACTAATTTCGTGTTTCCATTTCGCAGTCAATGACTTGCAATTTGCGTTCGGTAGATACATGTAGTTGCTTCAGAACGCGGATACGGGTCACTGAGTTTCATGAAATGTGCGAGACATAAGCGTATAATGCAAATGGCCGCCATGTCACATACGTCTTAATTCTAATGGTCTTCCTTGAACAATTTGTTTGACGAAGAAAGCCTACTTCATATGCTTGGAGACGTACATCTGCTATGTATTTCGGGGCATACATAACCTGTTATGCTATGTTCGGAGATGCATGAACATCTGCTATGTATTTCGGGGGGATACATAACCTGTTATGCTATGTTTGGAGATAAACATCTGCTATGTATTTCGGGTCACACATAACATGTTATGCTATGTTTGGAGATGAACATCTGCTATGTATTTCGGGGCATACAGAACATGTTATGCTATGTTTGGAGATGAACATCTGCTATGTATTTCGGGGGATACAGAACCTGTTATGCTATGTTTGGAGATGAATATCTACTATGTATTTCGGGGGGATACATAACCTGTTATGCTATGTTTGGAGATGAACATCTGCTATGTATTTCGAGGCATACAGAACCTGATATGCTGTGTTTGGAGATGAACATCTGCTATGTATTTCGAGGCATACAGAACCTGATATGCTGTGTTTGGAGATGAACATCTGCTATGTATTTCGGGGGATACAGAACCTGTTATGCTATGTTTGGAGATGAACATCTGCTATGTATTTCGGGGCATACATAACCAGTTATGCTATGTTCGGAGATACATGTATGCATCTCAGGGGTGACAACATGTATGCATCTCAGGGGTGACATCTGAGTAGTTTCTGTGTTGAATTCACATTGATCTGGTAGCATGGCACCAATTTGCTACATTTTATAATTTTCTGTATTATTCATGAATGTATTTTATATGTTTTATTTTCACAATCATGTAGGTTTCACAGTTTGAACATTTATTCCGGGGAGGTCCAGTGGGAGGTCTATGGATTCTGTGTTGGAGTAAGTTCAACTCGGCCACCATTTGATAGGTAGGCTCTCTACTTATGTTTGTAGAGGGCTGCTGAAACAAAACAGAACCCATAGACAATGCCGGTGCGGTTGCATCACTTAATTTGCAATAATTCACACACAACATCTCCCACACTTTCATTCATCAAAACTCTTAGTGCCTAATTTTATGAATATGTCATTCTTAAACGATCTTAATGATTTAAAATGGTTTCACTAGCAAACCAAGTTCGGTACCGGTAACTATGAAATTGATCTTACCATTCTTAGGGAATTTCAACACATACTTTAATAAGGAAATATATCTCTCGAAGTCCATTATAACTATATTTATTCCTTTGGTCATTTGAAATTTAGAAATTGTTTGCAGATAATATCTATTAATCTGAGGACCATTGCGGAAATAAGTCTGCCCATTTATGGGTCAGACTTTTCAGTGTCATCCTCGGTGCGATGGTGAATCTTATTACATCATAAAGACCACTTCTTTAAAAAAAATTATATATTCTATTAAATAAATTATAATGAAATGAAACTGAATTTAATCTTTCAAATTATTGTTTGATTTATATTGATACTGTTTAGATTTTGTCTCATATGTTTAAAATCAGTTGTGTACAATCTGAACTGTAATATCTTATGGTCCATTCAAACTGTAGGACCATTTTGTAATATGTTTTTACATCGCACCAAATAAATCTATCTATCTATCTATCTACCTAAACATCTGCTATGTATTTCGGGGCATATATAAGCTGTTATGCTATGTTTGGAGATGAACATCTGCTATGTATTTCGGGGGATACATAACCTGATATGCTATATTTGGAGATGAACATCTGCTATGTATTTCGGGGCATACAGAACATGTTATGCTATATTTGGAGATGAACATCTGCTATGTATTTCGGGGCATACAGAACATGTTATGCCATGTTTGGAGATGAACATCTGCTATGTATTTCGAGGCATACAGAACATGTTATGCTATGTTCGGAGATAAACATCTGCTATGTATTTCGGGGGATACAGAACCTGTTATGCTATGTTTGGAGATGAATATCTACTATGTATTTCGGGGGGATACATAACCTGTTATGCTATATTTGGAGATGAACATCTGCTATGTATTTCGAGGCATACAGAACATGTTATGCTATGTTTGGAGATGAACATCTGCTATGTATTTCGAGGCATACAGAACCTGATATGCTATGTTTGGAGATGAACATCTGCTATGTATTTCGAGGCATACAGAACCTGATATGCTATATTTGGAGATGAACATCTGCTATGTATTTCGAGGCATACAGAACATGTTATGCTATGTTTGGAGATGAACATCTGCTATGTATTTCGAGGCATACAGAACATGTTATGCTATGTTTGGAGATGAACATCTGCTATGTATTTCGAGGCATATATAAGCTGTTATGCCATGTTTGGAGATGAACATCTGCTATGTATTTCGGGGGGATACATAACCTGATATGCTATATTTGGAGATGAATATCTACTATGTATTTCGGGTCACACATAACATGTTATGCTATATTTGGAGATGAACATCTGCTATGTATTTCGAGGCATACAGAACCTGATATGCTATATTTGGAGATGAACATCTGCTATGTATTTCGAGGCATACAGAACATGTTATGCTATGTTCGGAGATAAACATCTGCTATGTATTTCGGGGGATACAGAACCTGTTATGCTATGTTTGGAGATGAATATCTACTATGTATTTCGAGGCATACAGAACCTGATATGCTATGTTTGGAGATGAACATCTGCTATGTATTTCGAGGCATACAGAACCTGATATGCTATGTTTGGAGATGAACATCTGCTATGTATTTCGGGGCATACAGAACCTGATATGCTATGTTTGGAGATGAACATCTGCTATGTATTTCGAGGCATACAGAACCTGATATGCTATATTTGGAGATGAACATCTGCTATGTATTTCGGGGCATACAGAACCTGATATGCTATGTTTGGAGATGAACATCTGCTATGTATTTCGGGGCATACAGAACCTGATATGCTATATTTGGAGATGAACATCTGCTATGTATTTCGGGGCATACAGAACATGTTATGCTATATTTGGAGATGAACATCTGCTATGTATTTCGAGGCATACAGAACATGTTATGCTATGTTTGGAGATGAACATCTGCTATGTATTTCGAGGCATACAGAACATGTTATGCTATGTTTGGAGATGAACATCTGCTATGTATTTCGAGGCATACAGAACATGTTATGCTATGTTTGGAGATGAACATCTGCTATGTATTTCGGGGGGATACATAACCTGATATGCTATATTTGGAGATGAATATCTACTATGTATTTCGGGTCACACATAACATGTTATGCTATATTTGGAGATGAACATCTGCTATGTATTTCGAGGCATACAGAACCTGATATGCTATATTTGGAGATGAACATCTGCTATGTATTTCGAGGCATACAGAACCTGATATGCTATATTTGGAGATGAACATCTGCTATGTATTTCGAGGCATACAGAACCTGATATGCTATGTTTGGAGATGAACATCTGCTATGTATTTTGAGGCATACAGAACCTGATATGCTGTGTTTGGAGATGAACATCTGCTGTGTATTTCGGGGGATACAGAACGTGTTATGCTATGTTTGGAGATAAACATCTGCTATGTATTTCGGGTCACACATAACATGTTATGCTATGTTTGGAGATGAATATCTACTATGTATTTCGGGGCATACATAACCTGTTATGCTATGTTTAGAGACGAACATCTGCTATGTATTTCGGGGCATACAGAACCTCTTATGCTATGTTTGGAGATGAACATCTACTATGTATTTCGGGGCATTCAGAACTTGTTATGCTATGTTTGGAGATGAACATCTACTATGTATTTCTGGTCATACAGAACCTGATATTCTGTGTTTGGAGATGAACATCTGCTATGTATTTCGGGGTATACAGAACCTGTTATGCTATGTTTGGAGATGAACATCTGCTATCTATTTCGTGGCATACACAACCTGTTATGCTATGTTCGGGACGGGAAAAAAATCAAAACAATTTCGATTTTCCACACATTGTCATTGTGCGGCGATCGCATTAGCGTCGCTTCGCCCAATAAAACATGTCAAAAACATATTGAGGTCGGGGTTATATGCTAGAGATCCACTCATTCTGTTGTTTCTCTTGAAGAATGTTGGAATATTTACGGTTACATCTTTATGCTCTAACATGTCCTGGATATCCAAACCTGTATCGGCCATTATCGAATCTACAGGACTGCACATATCCAATAATGTCGATCGCTCAAATAACTGCCTGTCACTTGTACAACCACCATAACACTGTGAAATCATATCGGCTAAACCACTTGGTGAACAACCAACAACCTTTACTGTATGGCGATGTTTATAGAAAGATGAAGTTGCTTGCTGTGATCGGGGATTTGAAGAACAGTCGATCTTTGAACATATTCCATGCTATAATCATGCATGGGCCGTATGCAATTAATACAATATTTAGGACCCATGACACTTCCATATATACTTCTCCATTTACTAATATGTGCATCAGCAATGTTAGTAATCAATGTATAGAAGGCATATAAGTCGATTGTATTCATCAACCACAACTTTTAAGTGATTGCAAGGCGCGCTGGGGCAATATATCAACCATTTTCCATAGTATGGCTGCTATTTTGGCAGTCCTTTTGAGTCAAAGTGAACAAAACAAAGTGAAGAATTTTTTTGTTCCATTGAGTGGAAATATTCAAAAGTAAAGGTATGCCTCACTTACATTGCACAGTTACGCTCATTTCTTTTTGTAGTATGACTAGAATCCCAATGGTGAATTTTGGTGAAATTTTATACCGCTTTCTGTAAAATCAAAATTTTGAAAGATCGGAAGGGCCTGAGACCAACAGAATGGCATATGTCATTGCTCCAATGATCAGTTAACATAAAAATACTAACTAAAGTCGCAATTCTCAACCAGTTTCAAACAGCAGAAACTAATCTAGAATATATTAGTGAAAAACGGTAACATTTTCCACTTCCGGTGTCCATTTTGGACGCCATCTTGGACCGGAGAGCTTCTTGCCCTAAGGAAGAAGGAAGAAATAAGGAAGAAATTAGTGGGGTGAAGTTAAGTCATGTGGTGTGGGGTGTATGTGTACCATATCAGCTTCCGTTGCCGTCACGTGACCTTTTTACCTCTGGTGATGTCAATGAAAACATCATTATATTTTTGGCTACCGGTGGATGGAGTATTCCAATACCTACAAAATGACACATCACGTATACCGTTTCCCACACCCCATCATAACAGGAACAAAATGGTAACTGAGTATGGTTAAACTTTGACCCAGTAGGTACACTAGGGCCCAAAATATCTGCTGTTAACATCATTTTTCCTGAAAAATACACATTAGGGTACATGGAAATACCAAACAAGTTAAGTTATGGCGGGTGCACTAGGGGTCTCACCAGCTCATGGACTATAAGTTGAAAATAACAAATCATATTTCTTCTCGACTAATGCATGAACTACATTCAACCAATGAAATACACGTTTGTCATATATATGACACTTTCCACGTCTACAAATCTTTACAAAAACCAAAATCTCCATTGATTTATGATGGAAGTTGAATAAAATAATTTAAATTTACATGCTGTAATACTTCGTGGATATTTGTTTGCCAAAGTTACATGATACTTGGAATGCAACCGCCATATCAACTCCAGTCGTAAGTCGGGATTTTTTACCCTGTGCCAATGCATTCTCTTATATATGCGAGTCGACCATATGTCGCCTCGCATATATAAGAGAATGCATTGGCCTAACAATTTTTTACAATTTTAATAATTTTTTCTTATATTCTTTAACAATTTTATAATTTCACCCATACAGAGCCCCAGACAAACATGAGCAGACGACACTCTTCTATATGCTTATATATGTGTGGGGCTCCCTGCAGGGTAATGGATGTTTTTTATTTTATGTCCTAAAAATTGTAAGAAACATTTATTTAAAAAAAATGATAAAAAATTGTTAGGCCAATGAATTCTCTTATATATGCGAGGCGACCTATGGTCGACTCGCATATATAAGAGAATGCATTGGCACAGGGTAAACAAAATCCCGACTTACGACTGGATTTGATATGGCGGGTCACATTTGTCTATCGATTTGAACCTGACGCGATGTCACGTTCCTGTCACCGAGCGCTCTGTTGCGTTGCGTAATGTCATCAATCAACTAATTTACGTCTAATAATCTGTTCTTGGGGGGATTCCTCAAAGAAAGGAATTCTCTACACGAAATATTTCGTTTGATCGCCGATACACGTCTTCAATACATCTGTCGGGTGCCAATCGGTGACTTCAAAAATTCAAATTAATGTTTCCGAACTGACTAATAATTCTTTGAGCGTGATCGCCAGTTCACATGTTATGTCCTGTACTTTTTATATAGTACAGCAGCCCTCTAAATGCTAATTGAGAACTCCGGTCTGGCAATTTGCAGATACTCTGGACTGTATACATGGAATACAGAATCTGGCTATCTGTGGTTTCTACACCAGTGGCGTGTTTTTCCAGTTTAACCCTTTCTATAATATATGAGTTCTTCCATTCAGTTAAAATGTGTGCATCGGAATGGTCTATTATTGATTTGAAGGGATTTTAAGGTGATAAAAGCAGAAGACATATACTTAACAATGCAGAAGGATCCCTATTTATTGAGGGAAATGTTTAGATAATTGATTCAAAAAACGATGATCGTTGTTCAACTTTTTATCTGTACACTTGCTATGGGATACATACTCATCAATGATAGTTTAGTATAGAAAGTGTTAAACTTTTTATATGTACACTTGCTATGGGATAAATACTCATCAATGATGGTTTAGTATAGAAAGTGTTAAACTTATTATCTGAACATTTCCTATGGGATAAATACTCATCAATGGGGCTTTAGAATAGAAAGTGTTAAACTTATTATCTGAACATTTCCTATGGGATAACTACTCATCAATTGATGCTTTAGTATAGAAAGTGTTAAACTTATTATCTGAACATTTCCTATGGGATAAATACTCATCAATGATGTTTTAGTAGAGAAAGTGTTAAACTTATTATCTGAACATTTCCTATGGGATAACTACTCGTCAATTATGCTCTAGTATATAAAGGGTTAAACTTATTATCTGCACACTTCCTATGGGATAACTACTCGTCAATGATGCTTTAGTATATAAAGGGTTAAACTTATTATCTGAACATTTCCTGTGGGATAACTACTCATCAATGATGCTTTAGTACAGAAGGGGTTAAACTGATTATATGAACACTTCCTATGGGATAACTACTCATCAATGATGCTTTAGTAGGGCTAAACTGATTATCTGAACATTTCCTATGGGATAACTACTCATCAATGATGCTTTAGTATAGAAAGGGTTAAACTGATTATCTGATTATTTCCTATGGGATAACTACTCATTAATGATGCTTTAGTATAGAAAGGGTTAAACTTATTATCTGAATGTTTCCTATGGGATAACTACTCATCAATGATGCTTTAGTATAGAAAGTGTTAAACTTATTATCTGAACATTTCCTATGGGATAAATACTCATCAATGGTGCTTTAGAATAGAAAGTGTTAAACTTATTATCTGAACATTTCCTATGGGATAACTACTCACCAATGATGCTTTAGTATAGAAAGTGTTAAACTTATTATCTGAACATTTCCTATGGGATAACTACTCGTCAATTATGCTCTAGTATATAAAGGGTTAAACTTATTATCTGCACACTTCCTATGGGATAACTACTCGTCAATGATGCTTTAGTATATAAAGGGTTAAACTTATTATCTGCACAATTCCTATGGGATAACCACTCGCCAATGATGCTTTAGTATATAAAGGGTTAAACTTATTATCTTAACATTTACTATGGATAACTACTCATAAATTATGCTTTAGTGTAGAAATGGTTATACTTATTATCTGAACACTTCCTATGGGATAACTACTCATCAATGATGCTTTAGTACAAAAAGGGTTAAAATGATTATCTGACAATTTCCTGTGGGATAACTACTCATCAATGATGCTTTAGTATAGAAAGGGTTAAACATATTATCTAAACATTTCCTGTGGGATAACTACTCATCAATGATGCTTTAGTATAGAAAGGGTTAAACTGATTATCTGAACATTTCCTGTGAGATAACTACTCATCAATGATGCTTTAGTACAGAAGGGGTTAAACTAATTATCTGAACACTTCCTATGGGATACCTACTCATCAATGATGCTTTAGTATAGAAAGGGTTAGACTTATTATCTGAACGTTTCCTATGGGATAACTACTCATCAATGATGCTTTAGTACAGAAGGGGTTAAACTGATTATCTGAACACTTCCTATCGGATAACTACTCATCAATGATGCTTTAGTAGGGCTAAACTGATTATCTGAACATTTCCTGTGGGATAACTACTCATCAATGATGCTTTAGTATAGTAAGGGTTAAACTGATTATCGGAACGTTTCCTATGGGATAACTACTCATCAATGATGCTTTAGTACAGACATGGTTAAACTGATTATCTGAACATTTCCTGTGGGATAACTACTCATCAATGGTGCTTTAGAATAGAAAGTGTTAAACTTATTATCTGAACATTTCCTATGGGATAACTACTCACCAATGATGCTTTAGTATAGAAAGTGTTAAACTTATTATCTGAACATTTCCTATGGGATAAATACTCATCAATGATGCTTTAGTATAGAAAGTGTTAAACTTATTATCTGAACATTTCCTATGGGATAACTACTCGTCAATTATGCTCTAGTATATAAAGGGTTAAACTTATTATCTGCACACTTCCTATGGGATAACTACTCGTCAATGATGCTTTAGTATATAAAGGGTTAAACTTATTATCTGCACAATTCCTATGGGATAACTACTCGTCAATGATGCTTTAGTATATACAGGGTTATACTTATTATCTGAACACTTCCTATGGGATAACTACTCATCAATGATGCTTTAGTACAGAAAGGGTTAAACTGATTAGCTGAATATTTCCTGTGGGATAACTACTCATCAATGAGGCTTTAGTATAGAAAGGGTTAAACTTATTATCTAAACATTTCCTGTGGGATAACTACTCATCAATGATGCTTTAGTATAGAAAGGGTTAAACTGATTATCTGAACATTTCCTGTGGGATAACTACTCACCAATGATGCTTTAGTACAGAAAGGGTTAAACTGATTATCTGAACACTTCCTATGGGATAACTACTCATCAATGATGCTTTAGTATAGAAAGGGTTAGACTTATTATCTGAACGTTTCCTATGGGATAACTACTCATCAATGATGCTTTAGTACAGAAATGGTTAAACTGATTATCTGAACATTTCCTGTGGGATAACTACTCATCAATGATGCTTTAGTACAGAAGGGGTTAAACTGATTATCTGAACACTTCCTATGGGATAACTACTCATCAATGATGCTTTAGTATAGAAAGGGTTAGACTTATTATCTGAACGTTTCCTATGGGATAACTACTCATCAATGATGCTTTAGTACAGAAATGGTTAAACTGATTATCTGAACATTTCCTGTGGGATAACTACTCATCAATGATGCTTTAGTACAGAAGGGGTTAAACTGATTATCTGAACACTTCCTATGGGATAACTACTCATCAATGATGCTTTAGTATAGAAAGGGTTAGACTTATTATCTGAACATTTCCTATGGGATAACTACTCATCAATGATGCTTTAGTACAGAAATGGTTAAACTGATTATCTGAACACTTCCTATGGGATAACTACTCATCAATGATGCTTTAGTAGGGTTAAACTGATTATCTGAACATTTCCTGTGGGATAACTACTCATCAATGATGCTTTAGTATATAAATGGTTAAACTGATTATCTGAATATTTCCCATGGGATAACTTCTCATCAATGATGCTTTAGTATAGAAAGGGTTAAACTTATTATCTGAACGTTTCCTATGGGATAACTACTCATCAATGATGCTTTAGTACAGACATGGTTATACTGATTATCTGAACACTTCCTATGGGATAACTACTCATCAATGATGCTTTAGTATAGAAAGGGTTAAACTTATTATCTGAACGTTTCCTATGGGATAACTACTCATCAATGATGCTTTAGTATAGAAAGGGTTAAACTTATTATCTGAACGTTTCCTATGGGATAACTACTCATCAATGATGCTTTAGTATAGAAAGGGTTAAACTTATTATCTGAACATTTCCTATGGGATAACTACTCATCAATGATGCTATATATAGTATAGAAAGGGTTAAACTTATTATCTGAACATTTCCTATGGGATAACTACGCATTACGCGCGCCGCGTGTATACTAATGTACAAATTCTCGTTTTGCCTGGGCGCTGCCATAGCGCTGGGGGTTCTATTTATAGAATGTTAATTATTGGGACACATTAAAAGTTGCAGAGCGACCCCGAGGACGAGCTGTAGTGCGACCACGAGGCCGAGCCCGGTAAAAGGTGTAGTTGAGAATTTCAATTTCGTTTATTGGCGTTTACATTATGTCAATAATGTTGATTTTCGTTTGTGATAAGCTATGCCAATTGCAAATAACAGAAATGAAAAAGATTCTATACTTAAAATAATGGGTATATAATTTATGATCTTGAGCGCGTTACCATTTTTGACTATGTTTTTCTTGTCAATTATGCTAAGGGTATAGAAAGAGTTAAGCTGGCACCGAGGCGATAAATTTGTCTACCCTCACATAACGCGCAGCTCCTCAGAGGTGGAAATTAAAAACAAATTATTACCGAAACATTTCCCTCCATAAATAGTGTTCCTTCTGCATTTGTATTCATATGACGTCTGCTTTTTATCACCTTAATATCCGTCCAAATAAATAATAGACCATTCCAATGTATACCTTTTAACTGACTGGGAGAATCCATTTAGTATAGAAGGGGTTAACTGCATGCAATCAACGTTCCCCGCAGAAGTAAGATAGACGAACGCGTTTTATGTTCAGCGCATCTGAAAGTTACATCCGGACAAGCTCAAAAGAAAACGACACCCTTCCTGATGCTTATAAAATCGGTAAATAATCTATTTATGACCTACGTATTTATTACCTATGTATTTTAATTTTTCATGTATTTATCGACCCATTTTGATCTTTGTAATATCTGATATGATACGATATGATTTATTGACAATTTACACATATAGGGACACATATCATACATAAAATACCAGCAACATCAATACGTATAAATTTATATAAAATTGTTTGACATATGCGGAAATCAATAGAAGTAATCATGTTTAAGCTCTCTCTCTTCAAAGAATGTCCGGACCATGTTATAACTGTAGTGCAAACATGCATCTTTGTTGTCGTTTTTCATAAGAAATATGAAGTGAAGGAAAAATCTTTCGCGCGTTCCACATCAATACTTCATGCATTGCACAACGAAGTGTTTTTCTGTCTCAATTTTATTCTCATCACAATACCTGCATGTTCGCTCTTCACATGCTTTTTTTTAATTGTCTATGTCTTCCATATTCAAGTTCAAGACAATGCTTAATTATTCTGAGTTTACTAAATCATACATATTTTCGAAATACTTCACAAACGCGTGCATACAATTGTACTGTTTAAAGCCACATGGCGGTTTGCGCTCCAAAATACACCTAATAATATTCGCTTTTTTGCCGATATTGAAATAGGTCGATAAATACTTCAACTACCTTTCTACGATCAGTATATGTCTCAGAAGTGCGTGTTGAAGTAATAAAAAATACAACATTGAACACGATGTTTGGGTAAAAAAAAAAACTTCCATTTTGCACGGCATGGAACAGTGTTAGTCTGTTCCGGATATGGTCGAAATGAAGAGCGTTTCTTTCACTTATGTGTGACACATTGAAAACAGCTGGGAAATGGCTTTGACCATGACAGGTATTTTTTTCCAGATCATATGAAGCCGGTATATCTATATTTCGCGTATTTGTCAACCTATCTTATACCTCCTTCAAATTAACTTTGAAAGCATCGTGCCAAATGACAAACTCATAAATCCATAAATCTCTCTCTCTCTCTCTCTCTCTCTCTCTCTCTCTCTCTCTCTCTCTCTCTCTCTCTCTCCCTCTCTCTCTCTCTCTTACTGTCTCTCTCTCCATTACATTTACATTTGATGTACCATGTATATAATTCCATTTTTCTCTCTATTTTTATCAATTCTGATTGGACAAGTCCCGACAACGCCACATTTTCTTAATGCTTGTAATTCTCCATAGAGGTGTGGGTGGCTGAGATACCAACATGGCAATTATACACTATGTTGTTCGTCCACTTATACTTTAGACTTACACGACACAAAATACGTTGATAACTTGATATCATGTATAATGTAATTAGACTTTAACATAATTAACCCTTTCTATACTAACTACTTATCGACGAGTTAATGATCAGAAATGAGTTCAACAGACGATTAATGAATTTATATGAATCCTCTGCTCCTGTATTATCTCTTTTTTCTGTCTGTCTGTCGTCTGCTTTTATTACCCGAACAGCCCTCCAAATAAATAATATACCTTCCCAATGTATATACTTGTATAACTGAGTGGGAGAATTAATTTAATATAGAAATGGTTCATTTATATACTTGAAGATTTTATATACATGTGTCACTGTACACGTCACATAAAAACGGACCTGGTATATACTCGTATACTCATACTCATACATTAATGCAACATTATGTAGGTTGGGAACTATACAAGTTCCCGTTCAAAAGACTAACACCAAGCTTGGGAAATACACATTCATTGTGATGTATACATGTACGTCACGTATATATATAATTTTTTTTACATCGGGAGAGCATTTATCTTGCCGTCCAGATAAGCGAGATCACTGAGTCGTTGCCGTATTGGATTCATCCAGCGCCGTTCCTTGGTTTCAGAGATTCACACAGCCCCCATTCCGTGATGTTAGTGCTACCGGTCAAAGTTCTGGAGTAGCATTTCCATATATGGAATGCTACTCCATAACTTTTCCCTGTAGCACTAAAACCACGGAACCGGGCCTGCATGGTTGATCCAATATGGCCACCAGTTAGTGACAGGGCGTATTGACTCTATACGGCAAGTTCAAACGTGTAAATTGTATGCCCCAATTGTCAGTTTATAATATAAGTATATGGGGAAGTATGGAAATTCATGCATGGTATGAGTCCTACATATTGTATAAATTTGTGTACCGCCAAGCTTTAACATTTAACCCGACCTAATAAAGGGATCGCCGCACAATGAAAATGTATGTGGGTGGAAAGTTATTTGATTTTTTATCTTGCATCTCGAACATATCATCATCAGGTTCTGTATGCCCCGAAAGACATAGCAGATACTCGTCTCCATACATATAAAGCAGACTTTTTTCGACAAACAAATTGTTCAATGAAGATCCTTCGAATTTCGACCGAATGTGACATGCCGACCAGTTGCATGTATATACGAATATGTCTTACCATTCACTACAAGTTCATATAACTCTGTTACCCGTAAGTTTCATGTAATTGTGATACCCACCCATATCGGCGTTCAAATGCGACAACCGAACGAACGAGCGTGAGAGGCAAGTCAGACTGAAATAAAACCACGAAATTTGTGACGTTTTTGTCAAATTTATGACTTGGTGTTAGCCGTTTGAACGAGAACTTGTAATTCGCAACCTGCCGATTATTCCAATTCAAATACTTCTTTATAGGTGCAACAATCTGCATTCATATTCGAATGCAAACATATATCGTATCGGGTTACCTCCCATTACTCGCGAGCGATCTCTCGTTAGAGGTCACTGGCCATGACTGGTATTCAGTGACCTTTAGGCGACTGTCACAGTCAGTGGCGTAATTTACCAGCCAATTCCGGCTCTTGACATCGTATCGGTTCGTCTTAAATCATATTCCGTCAATTCATTCTGTCAAGTTTCCGTCCGGTCGAATTCTTGCACACCCATTAGTTAGTCGTGCCTTCTGCTCTGTTCATGTTATAAGATATATGGTGTTACATTGCTATTCTCAAATAGGTATGACAAATGCATACCCAAATTGAATGATTCACGGGCATGAGAGTTATTCAAGCATAAAAATTACCGAGAAATGTGCTATTGTACCCCGTTAATGTGTTTTTTGTACTCAGCTATACTGTCATGCAGTACACATCCACTCAAATCCTCTTCATGCGAATGTGAATTCCTCGTTGGTTCAGGTGGTAAGGTGCATAACGCACTATATGTGCCACCATGAACCGTGCACGGTAGCGAACAGCCAAGATGGTATCGTTTCGCTGTCTTTCTTACGCAAAAATACTCGACGTATAACCTGGCGGGCAGCGGCTGAACGAAGCGACGTCAAACTCTTCACAACCAATCAGCCGACGTCATACTTCTTACATGTTGTCAAACCGATACGGTGGGATAATCATCGGAAAACACGACACGAGAATATACGAGGCTTATTGGCACAAAAAAGGACGAGCGCCTTTTGTTGGGATAAATCTCTTTGATGCAGATTACGCAGTCTTTATGCATCTGGCCGAAAGTACATGTTACCTTCGTTCGTGCTTTGCTGCTTAACCATTTACCCAACAGAAGGGCCCTGTGCCAATGCATTCTCTTATATATGCGAGTCGACCATAGGTCGCCTCGCATATATAAGAGAATGCATTGGCTTAACACATTAAAAATTATAAAATTGTTAAAGAATGTAAGAAAAAATGGTAAAAAGTGTTAAAAAAAGATTTGTTTTAGGCCAATGCATTCTCTTATATATGCGAGGCGACCTATGGTCGACTCGCATATATAAGAGAATGCATTGGCACAGGGCATAACTGTAACTATCACAATGTGGTCAAGGGGCCGGTTCCAATGATATCCATATTTGTATGGTTCTATTGAGACAGACCGAAGATATTTTAGGCTGTTGAAGCTTTATTTGGCCGGTTTTGGCCGGTTTGTTGGGTAAAGGGTTAATTAAGCAGATTACTGCAACACAATGTCAACTAAGACTGAACTTAGAAATCATAGACAGACTCTGAGACTGGTATGCATAGACCAACGGAGTACGGCTTTTATCCTCTGTAAGTGTACTGTGATGATGATTTGAGTATTGATCGGTATCATTTACGGAACCTTTAGTCGATTCAGCCTAAAATGCATATCAAAGCATTCCTGATTATGTGACCAGATTAAGGAGAACAACTTGAAATAACAATTGTCTCGGTAGGGTGCTTGTGGAGATATTGAGTCTAGACATATCCATTCCTGTCTGAAACTCAACTCATATCGTGACTGTGTACGACTGTTCAAACCAAACTGGTGATAAATCACGAGGTGAATAAACTCAATATTTTTGTAGGCGGAGACGGGTCATATTGACTTTTAAAAAGCTATCGCCACATTGGTTCGTCATTATTCAAATTAAAGATATGCCAAGAAAATAAAAGGTAGCAGATCCCATTCCCCCGAAACGATGTGGCAGTCAAAACTCTGTCAAAAATCATCTGACCATGACCAAAATCGAACATGGCGTACATTTTCTCAAGCAAGACCCACGTACCAAATATCGAGAAATTATGTTGAATATATAGCTCAAGTTATCATCTGGGCGGTAACATAAAAACAGCGATTTCTAAGTAAAATTAAAAAGGGCATAACTCCGTCAAAAATCATCGGAACATGACCTAAATCGAACTTGGCCTGCTGCGTCTTCTCAAATGAGAACCATGCACGTACCAAATATAAACCAAAAATCATATTGCTCAAGTTATCATTCGGACAACCCAAAAAATTAGAATTTCTAAGTAAAAAAAAAAGTAATGGGACGACACACGTATGCGGCTACGATAGACCTACGAAAATTTCGCAAAACCAACCGATAACTTAGGACACAAAACAAATCAGTTTCCAATTTAGTATTATAAATTTACCAATCCCGTGTTCCAATGTTCCAGACCCCTGTGATTCGCAATTCGTGTTTTGCTGTGAATGCAGATTAGCACAATGCGATGACAACAAACATGTCAGACAGACTGAAGAGCCACGACGTATATACCATATAGACAGACTGGTGTGCATAGACCAATGGAGTACGGTTTTTATCCCCCGTACAAGACTGCAAATAGCATGCCTGTTATTTGCAGAATGATGTCCACAGAGGGTGAATTAAGTGATGCTGTCCCGCACAGTGGGCTAGCGTCACCATATTCACCATCTGGGGATCTAATTCTTCTTAGGAGGGGTCATTTTCTGGGAAGTGTCTATAGTTTCAAGTTATCATTGCTTTTAGTTACTTTTTTCATTCTGTTCAGCTTCTATATCCCCTAATTTTGCAAACGATAAAATGCATAATTGAGGTGACCAATGAGTGAACATCACCAAATTCAACTGCTGACTTCAATGTAATCATTAGTTCTCCCATAGCAGTTGAGGCCTAAGCAGAATGATATCACCAGGGGGTGAATTTGGTTATGCTAACCCACCGTGCAGGGTATAGCCTCACTAAACCCGCTGTGAAGCTCATTCTGCAAATGACAGACGCACTATTTGCAGTCTATCCCCCGTAAGTGGACTGTAGTGGTGATTTGCCTATTGATCGCCATCATTTGCGGATGACATTCTCTAGTCGACTTAGCCCTTTCTTTGCCTTTCAGGACGTTTATCTGGATGAATGTTATATAGGCTCATTATTCTTGATTAATTTCTCTGATCCGCGCCGTAAAACGTCCCTTTTATGACCTTCGTCAGAATGAGCACATATATGACTTGGTCATAGACCGCCAGGGATGTATATCAGAGGGTCTACAGTTAGGGTGTCCTTTTTGGAATGAAGCTGGATGGTCTTAAAAAATACAATTTCAAACTGATATTGAGTTTTTAAGTGTTGAAAAATTATACAGAAAAACATTATAATCGAAACGTTTCCGATTGGAAGCTCTTGAGAGTAAATTTGTCAGCAAAAAGATCCTGTATCATAGCATTCTCTTATATATATGCGAGTCTCCCATATAGGGAGAATGCACTGGCATATACAAGGTCAGGTCCTGACCAGCCCGTTTTCGACTCCCATATACCGGGTTTTGGAACATTGAGTTTTTTTTTTTTTTTTTTTTTTTTTTAAATTCAGGTCCCAATTCATATTATAACAAGATACACAGCATTTATGAATTTACATATATTGACATAAGACATTTAAGTTTACAAAAAGATTTAAGTTTAACAGTTGGAATCATACTATAAAGTATGTTTGGTTCTAGCTATCTAGCTTTCATCTGTGAAAACTTCAAATAGTTCAGGTTTGTTACCATTCAGCCTTCAGACTTTAGTATTTCAATCAAATTAAAGCGAAATTATACAATACAGTATAGGAACAGTGACAATTTGATCAAATCAACCTGGTTATCAGGTGGGATCTCATAATACCAAATGAATAATTAACGTAGAGATTAGTTCTAATTACTAGGGCCCTAACATATACCGGTATATCAATTGGAAACAAATAGAACAACACAACATCATTTTGAGAGTGTTTAACTACAAACCTAGAAATAAGAAATAATGAAAAATGTTGCAGGATTGTTCATTCTATCTTTTTCATCTCAGTCATACAGTGGGGCATATTATACATTATTAGATTATATTATGCATTATTATGATAATATATTAATCTGTTATCATTATGTGTTTGTTTAATTCTGTTAAAAACAATGTTATCTTGTAAGTTGAAATAAATATGTTGGTTCATTGTGTCTTTTCTTTTGTGTATAAATATAATTGAATTCATGTATTAAATGAATTTTGTTTTCTAGCTTAAGTGACTCTGGTCATATTAATAGCTACTGAAAGTATAAAATTCTCTTTGGTTAAAAAATGTAAATCATCCTTCAGATATGCCCAAGATCACTCTCAGAGCAATGAGATTTCAAAAAAATTCCCGGACCGCCCCAATGAGAGGGGCCACCCAAATAAAACCTGGACCAGGCCCTGAAGGTGAATGTATATATTGTTAGCACATAAATGAGATTCATGCATATATACAACTCAAACATGTTCCGTTTATAGACTGTTTAACCATTTCGTGGTGGGAGCTTCGCTGGTGCAGCATTAAAGATAATGTGCCAGTGCATTATGCTATATGCGTGTCTCTCATAGGCAGCCTTGCATATATAAGAGAATGCACTGGCTTACAAGGGTCGTGTAAATAGGAAGCCTCGCATATACAGTAATGCTCTAAATACTCGACTCCTTAACCACAGCAGAATTATGGGTAACTTTTTCAGGATTTAGTCGGAAATATGGCTTGTTGCCATTCATCGGAAATCTCTCACTGGTTAAGGAGTCGATTATTTAGAGCATTACTGTAAAAGAGAATACATTGGCAGAGGTTTTCGCAAAATGTCAGGAAGCTCCAGTCATGGAAGGGTTACCGGTTGTGAGCGAACAGTCGGCTGGTATTCTCCAGGGTCAGTCTCGACATCCAGCTCAGAGTGGTTTGCCGTGTAGCTTCCTGTTATCGGTGCCACAGGGTCGGGCTTGTATTGTCTCGGCGCTTCGATTCCCAAGAATCAACGGAATAGAATATCCAAAAAATAGCACCCAATTCCACAATCGCGGATGGTACACTCACGGATGGCACATGGTGGTGCATGTGAACGGTGGGGTTCTAAGCAGGCCTGAGCATAAGGTGCCTGAAATTTGCAAAGTGTGGTCCTCAGAATGTGAATTTAATGACGCTATCCTGTGTGGGGTAGCCTCGCCAAATTCACCACTGGTGGCCTCATTTTGAATTGGCCTCATCTGGTATGGGAGACTAGCTTCAGATTTAAGTTCCTAGCTGGTAATATTGTGATGTTCACCCATTGGGAATTTCGATTATGTAACGTGTCGTCTGCCAATTTGGGATAGAAAAACTAAACTAAAACGAAAAAGAATCTTTGGGAAGAAAATATAATTTCATAATAAAGATACTATGCAGAAAAGATGAGGCCTAAAGCAGAATGAGGTCCCCAGAGTGTCAATCTATTGCATACTTCTCAGAATATGTGTAATTGATTGTTTTATCGCACATAAGAGCTGAAATGGTCATTGTCACCCCCTTTCGTTCAATTGCGTATCCAGCTTTTTTAAATTATTAGTTGGGTACCCAGCGTTTATAAAGTTTACATTTGGGTACCCAGCTTTAATATCTTGTTGCAGCAAGTTCGTATCTTACAACATCGGGTTAGGTTGTTCAATCATCAACAAGTTCTCCCGACCGGCGACCACGAAGTTGTCAAACAGCACGTGCACGTCTGCTGTTCTGTGCCACCCCCCCCCCCCATTAACGCGCCTGCTTACGTTATGGTAGTAAAGTAAAGCAGTGCGTATATAAATGGGATGGCGCATAGTGGCAGTTCGAGTTGTGGAGGGGCTACACGTGTAGTTGGAGCAGCGGAGCGTGTTACAAGCACCTTTGGTATTGATCGAAAATATTTATATACATCCATCCTACCAACGCTCAACTTAGCGCTGTGAAATATGATACAGCCACCCCCTCCGCACAGGAAATTAAATATAGTGAATAAATATGGTGACAAACTATGTAGGACATGCATGCAAATATACAGGCGAAAATCTAAAATAAAAAAATGATATGAAAATTTATCCGAATGTTTCTTTGGACTGTGGGACAAGAAACTTAATCTATTGTATCGTCTGCCATGGATGTTCAGAAAGTTACGTCGGGAAACTGGCAATACACTGCGAGAAAGAACGATAATTCACAAGCAGCAAATTAAACAACCAGAATATCGAAAAATTCCGCTCAGTGAACACTTGGATGAATGCGGGTTGCGGGTTGCGGAACTTCCAAACAATACAGTCCGACAGCAAAATACTCAGACAGCAAAGAGAAGAATTGTATATGAAACATTTCATGTGTAAACTTAATGCACTCAGGAAATGACGTTCTCTCTAAATTGAGTTAATTACCATTAACGCTATGACGTCATAATCATCATTACTGTCTTCTATTGAAAAGTGGCAATGCCACGAAAGTCCTATATATAGACATGTTTGTCCAACAGCGTTATATATATTAGAAAGCGTTATTAATCTAACCCACACCATGATTATAAACCATCATCAACTGGTCCCCTATTGAGATAAAACACGACACGTGGGCGTGTGTCGCGTGCACACAAAAATATGGCAATATAATGTAACGTTTTCAAGTGGTTGTCTCCAATAGGTATGACAAATGCATACCCAAATTGAATGATTCACGGGCATGAGAGTTATTCAAGCATAAAAATTACCGAGAAATGTGCTATTGTACCCCGTTAATGTGTTTTTGTACTCAGCTATACTGTCATGCAGTACACATCCACTCAAATCCTCTTCATGCGAATGTGAATTCCTCGTTGGTTCAGGTGGTAAGGTGCATAACGCACTATATGTGCCACCATGAACCGTGCACAGTAGCGAACAGCCAAGATGGTATCGTTTCGCTGTCTTTCTTACGCAAAAATACTCGACGTATAACCTGGCGGGCAGCGGCTGAACGAAGCGACGTCAAACTCTTCACAACCAATCAGCCGACGTCATACTTCTTACATGTTATCAAACCGATACGGTGGGATAATCATCGGAAAACACGACACGAGAATATACGAGGCTTATTGGCACAAAAAAGGACGAGCGCCTTTTGTTGGGATCAATCTCTTGGATGCAGATTACGCAGTCTTTATGCATCTGGCCGAAAGTACATGTTACCTTCGTTCGTGCTTTGCTGCTTAACCCTTTATCCAACAAACCGGCCACAACCGGCCAAATAAAGCTTCAACAGCCTAAAATATCTTCGGTGTGTCTCAATAGAACCATACAAATATGGATATCATTGGAACCGGCTCCTTGACCACATTGTGATAGTTACAGTTATGCCCTGTGCCAATGCATTCTCTTATATATGCGAGTCGACCATAGGTCGCCTCGCATATATAAGAGAATGCATTGGCCTAAAAAAAAAATCTTTTTATAACACTTTTTACCATTTTTTCTTACATTCTTTAACAATTTTATAATTTTTAATGTGTTAAGCCAATGCATTCTCTTATATATGCGAGGCGACCTATGGTCGACTCGCATATATAAGAGAATGCATTGGCACAGGGCCGTTCTGTTGGGTAAAGGCTTAAGCAGATTACTGCAACACAATGTCAACTAAGACTGAACTTAGAAATCATATATATAGACAGACTCTGAGACTGGTATGCATAGACCAACGGAGTACGGCTTTTATCCTCTGTAAGTGGACTGTGATGATGATTTGAGTATTGATCGGTATCATTTACGGAACCTTTAGTCGATTCAGCCTAAAATGCATATCAAAGCATTCCTGATTATGTGACCAGATTAAGGATTAAGGAGAACAACTTGAAATAACAATTGTCTCGGTAGGGTGCTTGTGGAGATATTGAGTCTAGACATATCCATTCCTGTCTGAAACTCAACTCATATCGTGACTGTGTACGACTGTTCAAACCAAACTGGTGATAAATCACGAGGTGAATAAACTCAATATTTGTGTAGGCGGAGACGGGTCATATTGACTTTTAAAAAGCTATCGCCACATTGGTTCGTCATTATTCAAATTAAAGATATGCCAAGAAAATAAAAGGTAGCAGATCCCATTCCCCCGAAACGAGGTGGCAGTCAAAACTCTGTCAAAAATCATCTGACCATGACCAAAATCGAACATGGCGTACATTTTCTCAAGCAAGACCCACGTACCAAATATCGAGAAATTATGTTGAATATATAGCTCAAGTTATCATCTGGGCGGTAACATAAAAACTGCGATTTCTAAGTAAAATTAAAAAGGGCATAACTCCGTCAAAATTCATCGGAACATGACCTAAATCGAACTTGGCCTGCTGCGTCTTCTCAAATGAGAACCATGCACGTACCAAATATAAAAAAAAATCTTTTCAATATTGCTCAAGTTATCATTCAGACAACCCAAAAAAATATAATTTCTAAGTAAAAAAAAAAAAGGAATGGGACAACACACGTATGAGGCTACGATAGACCTCCGAAAATTTCGCAATACCAACCGATAACTTAGGACACAAAACAAATCAGTTTCCAATTTCGTATTATAAATTTACCAATCCCATGTTCCAATGTTCCAGACCCCTGTGATTCGCAATTCGTGTTTTGCTGTGAATGCAGATTAGCACAATGCGATGACAACAAACATGTCAGACAGATTGAAGAGCCACGACGTATATACCATATAGACAGACTGGTGTGCATAGACCAATGGAGTACGGTTTTTATCCCCCGTACAAGCCTGCAAATAGCGTGCCTGTCATTTGCAGAATGATGTCCCCAGAGGGTGAGTTAAGTGATACTGTCCCACACAGTGGGCTAGCGTCACCATATTCACCATCTGGGGATCTAATTCTTCTTAGGGCTCATCTTCTGGGAAGTGTCTATAGTTTCAAATTATCATTGTTTTTGGTTACTTTTTTCATTCTGTTCAGCTTCTATATCCCCTAATTTTGCAGACGATAAAATGCATAATTGAGGTGACCAATGAGTGAACATCACCAAATTCAACTGCTGACTTCAATGTAATCATTATTTCTCCCATAGCAGTTGATGCCTAAGCAGAATGATACCACCAGAGGGTGAATTTGGTTATGCTAACCCGCCGTGCAGGGTAGCCTCACTAAACCCGCTGTGAAGCTCATTCTGCAAATGACAGACGCACTATTTGCAGTCTATCCCCCGTAAGTGGACTGTAGTGGTGATTTGCCTATTGATCGCCATCATTTGCGGATGACATTCTCTAGTCGACTTAGCCCTTTCTTTGCCTTTCAGGACGTTTATCTGGATGAATGTTATATAGGCTCATTATTCTTGATTAATTTCTCTGATCCGCGCCATAAAACGTCCCTTTTATGACCTTCGTCAGAATGAGCACACATATATATGACTTGGTCATAGACCGCCAGGGATGGTATATCGGAGGGTCTACAGTTAGGGTGTCCTTTTTGGAATGAAGCTGGATGGTCTTAAAAAATACAATTTCAAACTGATATTGAGTTTTTAAGTGTTGAAAAATTATACAGAAAAACATTATAATCGAAACGTTTCCGATTGGAAGCTCTTGAGAGTAAATTTGTCAGCAAAAAGATCCTGTATCACAGCATTCTCTTATATATATGCGAGTCTCCCATATAGGGAGAATGCACTGGCATATACAAGGTCAGGGTCTGACCAGCCCGTTTTCGACTCCCATATACCGGGTTTGGGAACATTGAGTTTGGGCGCCCAAACAAATTGAAGGCAAATTTTTTTTTTTATGAATTTATATATATTGACATAAGACATTTAAGTTTACAAAAAGATTTAAGTTTAACAGTTGGAATCATACTATAAAGTATGTTTGGTTCTATCTAGCTTTCATCTGTGAAAACTTCAAATAGTTCAGGTTTGTTACCATTCAGCCTTCAGACTTTAGTATTTCAATCAAATTAAAGCGAAATTATACAATACAGTATAGGAACAGTGACAATTTGATCAAATCAACCTGGTTATCAGGTGGGATCTCATAATACCAAATGAATAATTAACGTAGAGATTAGTTCTAATTACTAGGGCCCTAACATATACCGGTATATCAATTGGAAACAAATAGAACAACACAACATAATTTTGAGAGTGTTTAACTACAAACCTAGAAATAAGAAATAATGAAAAATGTTGCAGGATTGTTCATTCTATCTTTTTCATCTCAGTCATACACGGTGGGGCATATTATACATTATTAGATTATATTATGCATTATTATGATAATATATTAATCTGTTATCAGTATGTGTTTGTTTAATTCTGTTAAAAACAATGTTATCTTGTAAGTTGAAATAAATATGTTGGTTCATTGTGTCTTTTCTTTTGTGTATAAATATAATTGAATTCATGTATTAAATGAATTTTGTTTTCTAGCTTAAGTGACTCTGGTCATATTAATAGCTACTGAAAGTATAAAATTCTCTTTGGTTAAAAAATGTAAATCATCCTTCAGATATGCCCAAGATCACTCGCAAAGCATTGAAATTTCAAAAAAATTCCCGGACCGCCCCAATGAGAGGGGCCACCCAAATAAAACCTGGACAGGCCCTGAAGGTGAATGTATATATTGTTAGCACATGAATGAGATTCATGCTTATATACAACTCAAACATGTTCCGTTTATAGACTGTTTAACCATTTCGTGGTGGGAGCTTCGCTGGTGCAGCATTAAAGATCGTGTGCCCGTGCATTATGCTATATGCGTGTCTCTCATAGGCAGCCTTGCATATATAAGAGAATGCACTGACTTACAAGGGTCGTGTAAATAGGAAGCCTCGCATATACAGTAATGCTCTAAATAATCGACTCCTTAACCACAGCAGAATTATGGGTGACTTTTCAGGATTTAGTCGGAAATATGGCTTGTTGCCATTCATCTGAAAGCTCTCACTGGCTTGTTTCCATTCATCTGAAAGGGAGCTTTCAGATGAATGGTAACAAGCCATATTTCCGACTAAATCCTGAAAAGTTACCATAATTATTTTGTGGTTAAGGAGTCGATTATTTAGAGCATTACTGTATAAGAGAATACATTGGCAGAGGTTTTCGCAAAATGTCAGTAAGTTCCAGTCATGGAAGGGTTACCGGTTGTGAGCGAACAGTCGGCTGGTATTCTCCAGGGTCAGTCTCGACATCCAGCTCAGAGTGGTTTGCCGTGTAGCTTCCTGTTATCGGTGTCATAGGGTCGGGCTTGTATTGTCTCGGCGCTTCGATTCCCAAGAATCAGTGGAATAGAATATCCAAATAATATAGCACCCAATTCCACAATCGCGGATGGTACAATCACGGATGGCACATGGTGGTGCATGTGAACGGTGGGGTTCTAAGCAGGCCTGCATGAGCATAAGGTGCCTGAAATTTGCAGAGTGAGGTCCTCAGAAGGTGAATTTAGTGACGCTATCCTGTGTGGGATAGCCTCGCCAAATTCGCCACTGGTGACCTCATTCTGTATGGCCTCATCTGGTATGGGAGACTAGCTTCAGATTTAAGTTCCTAGCTGGTAATATTGTGATGTGCACCCATTGGGAATTTCGATTATGTAACGTGTCGTCTGCCAATTTGGGATAGAAAAACTAAACTAAAAAGAAAAAGAATCTTTGCGAAGAAACTATAATTTCATAATAAAGATACTATGCAGAAAAGATGAGGCCTAAAGCAGAATGAGGTCCCCAGAGTGTGAATTATGTGATGTTAGCCCGCTTTGCGGGGTAGCGCAACTAAAATCACCCTCTGGGGACCTCATTCTGCAAAATTCCGGTACTTTATTCTCAGGCCAGGTTCTAAAACTACGTTCATAAGATGGTAAAATTACCTGACAAATTTGCATAACATTTTTCATATATATAAATGGCTATCTATTGCATACTTCTCAGAATATGTGTAAGTGATTGTTTTATCGCACATAAGAGCTGAAATGGTCATTGTCACCCCCCTTTCGTTCAATTGGGTATCCAGCTTTTTATACGCCCTTTTTGAAAAAAGGTCGTATTATGTTATCAGTCTGTCCGTCCGTCCGTCCGTCCGGACGTCCGTCCGTCCGTTAACATTTTTGGTTTCCGATCGATAACTCCAGTTTTGATTATTTGATCTGAACCAATGTTGGTATGTGTATTTCCTAGCTATAGATACAGGCCAAGTTCGAATATGGGTTCCGTCCAATTATTTTTACATGAGTTACGGCCCTTTTCGACTTAGAATTTGACCGTCTGTTAACATTTTTGGTTTCCGACCGATAACTCCAGTTTGGATTATTTGATCTGAACCAAAGTTGGTATGTGTATTTCCCAGCTAAAGATACAGGCCAAGTTTGAATATGGGTTCCGTCCAGTTACTTTTACATGAGTTACGGCCCTTTTCAACTTAGAATTTGACCAATTTCATAACATTTTGGTTTCCGACCGATAACTCCAGTTTTGATTATTTGAGCTGAACCAAAGTTGGTATGTGTATTTCCCAGCTAAAACTACAGGCCAAGTTTGAATATAGGTTCTCTCTAATTATTTTTACATGAGTTATGGCCATTTTTCGACTTAGTATTTGACCACATTTTGCATTGAAATTGGGGGTATATCAGATTTTCTTCAAATGTAAGCTCAAAGTATTATCTTATTTTGCGATTTACAATTCAAAATGGCTAAAGGGCGTATTTTGCCACGCCCTAGCGATGCTCTTGTTTAAATTATTAGTTGGGTACCCAGCGTTTATAAAGTTTACATTTGGGTACCCAGCTTTAATATCTTGTTGCAGCAAGTTCGTATCTTACAACATCGGGTTAGGATCTTCAATCATCAACAAGTTCTCCCGACCGTCGACCACGAAGTTGTCAAACAGCACGTGCACGTCTGCTGTTCTGTGCAAACCCCCCCCCCATTAACGCGTCTGCTTACGTTATGGTAGTAAAGTAAAGCAGTGCGTATATAAATGTAGGGATGGTGCATAGTGGCAGTTCGAGTTGTGGAGGGGCGTGTATAGTTGGAGCAGCGGAGCGTGTTACAAGCACCTTTGGTATTGATCGAAAATATTTATATACATCCATCCTACCAACGCTCTGTTAAATATGATACAGCCACCCCCTCCGCATGAGAAATTAAATATAGTGAATAAATATGGTGACAAACTATGTAGGACATGCATGCAAATATACAGGCGAAAATCTAAAATAAAAAAATGATATGAAAATTTATCCGAATGTTTCTTTGGACTGTGGGACAAGAAACTTAATCTATTGTATCGTCTGCCATGGGTGTTCAGAAAGTTACGTCGGGGAAACGGGCAATACACTGCGAGAAAGAACGATAATTCACAAGCAGCAAATTAAACAACCAGAATATCGAAAAATTCCGCTCAGTGAACACTTGGATGAATGCGGGTGTAGGAACTTTCGATTTTCCCGTTCCAAAATATAAAGTCCGACCGGGGGGGGGGGGGGTCGGAAAAAAATTCCAGGCACGTATGATCATTTTAATTTTTTCCGGCCTCGGACCACCCACCCACCCAATTTCTTCCGTTTCCGGCCTTTTTTTTCCAGGCAATTTTGGACACCCACCCTTTTTTTTCCGTTTCATGAATTTATTTCCGGTCAGTTTTGGACACCCACCCCCTAAATAGTTTATTACGCGAGATTTTAATAGAACAGTGCATAATGAAGATAACGATACTATTTGAATTTATCTTATAAGTGTCATTAATCAAGAAATGTGTCAACATAATCACATTTCTAGGGATAGGCGGAGTGCCAAAGTTTTTATTAACATTCATTTTCATAATATATAGTGATTATTTGATATTTTGATATCTGCTATGTGATATATTGCTTGAACCAAATTTTTTATCAAAACATGTGGAAATACAACTGTTCATCCCAGTTTGAAGAATAATGCTAATACCAAACATAACCATGATATACCCGCATGACTCTTCTTGGGGCATCTCAGAAACCAGAACTGAGGAAACATGTTATAGCGTGTAATGGCAGGCTGGTAGCCACTGCCTGAAGAAATAGGCTTCGTAATAATTGGGAATAACATATGGATGGATAGCCCAATCTCACTTCTTTTTTGCTCACGATATCAGTGACGATAAAATCTTTGTTACTGTGATTAACATTACAAGCTGATCCACATTAACTTGGAAAACAATTTGAAATTGTTCAAGCTGGCCCGGCTGCATGGCCTTCAATTTATATGTTAAGATTTTATGCTTTACGTTGTCAAAAGTCTATTTTATTCCATTATTTATTATATCTTTATTTCCATGTCACATATGGTCAAGTGTGCTTTCATTTTATTGCTTATTTTCAGCTGAGTTCTGCATAGTTATTCTTATTTTGTTGTATCAGTAGATGGAATGCTGATTAAATTTTATTTTTCCAATAGCGCAGTTTCTTGTTCTATCAAGTTGAATTTGGTTTATTGTTGGCCATTGTGCAACTGATCCAACTTCTGATAACCTCTATATATAGTATAGGATTGCTATTAACTATATATGACCTGTTTCTGTTCAAAACACATCAAAATAAGACTCAATAGCAGAAATGGAGAAAAAAAATTGGCACATGGAAAAAACTGCTTTTCGGACCCGAGAGACACCCACCCACCCCATCATACGTGCCTGGAAAAATTTCCGACCCCCCCCCTGGTCCGACAGCAAAATACTCAGACAGCAAAGAGAAGAATTTTATATGAAACATTTCATGTGTAAACTTAATGCACTCAGGAAATGACGTTCTCTCTAAATTGAGTTAATTATACCCTTAACGCTATGACGTCATAATCATCATTATTGTCTTCTATTGAAAAGTGGCAATGGCACGATAGGCCTATATATAGACATGTTTGTCCAACAGCGTTATATATATTAGAAAGCGTTATTAATCACAAGTTTTATAATTATTTGCATGGTATTGCCTTTCGGATGCCTTTGATGGTATTCTTGAAGTGTGCGTCTTATGAATGACGTTAAAGTTTGAAAGTGAGTACACTGTTAGTTGCATAAGCAGAAAATTAGTACAATAATATTAAATATAAATTATTCCAGACTGTTGTATAGGTAATGACGTTTCCTCTGAGCCAAAGCTCGCTTGGTCATCATCATCATAGCTACCTCTAAATGGATATTGAATTGCATAGCTTTATAGCATGAGCAGTCAAAAATGGTTCATGTGCGTGGGTGGGTAGAGGGGTTTGGTGGAGGGGGGCTGAGACATTGGGTCAAAATGTTCAATATTTGAATATGTCATGCCTATAAATTGGAAATATCAGACCAAAGATAAGTTGGTATTATTATTAATTATTATTAATTTTCCAACCATTGTTTAGTGTGAAAGTTGTCCTTTTCAGCATAACAGTCGAATATTTCCCAACCTGCGGCCAAACTTTTGGACAGAAATTGTCATTTTGGACACCTCCTCCCAACGTGTGGATTCCATGTTTATGCCCATTTGATCAATGCCGCGCGTCGCTGTTCGTGCACCTGTCCATCATTCTTGCGTAATTCACCCACATATTTTTGACACCGACTCGCTCTTGTGAGAATCACTTGAGTGCATCCCTGTTGACATTTTGATGAAGAAAACACATTTGGACATCTTGAGACTGACAGTAACATCCGTAATCCTTAACATACTAATCTAACCCACACCATGATTATAAACCATCATCAACTGGTCCCCTATTGAGATAAAACACGACACGTGGGCGTGTGTCGCGTGCACACAAAAATATGGCAACATAATGTAAACGTTTTCAAGTGGTTGTCTGCACTTAGATTCACCTCTTATCTATCCTGTGAAATAAGTGTCAATTGTCAATGTATTTCAGCGAAATGGTTCGGTTACTTCTGCTGTGAACACTGGTGTTTATAAACCGGCAAATGAATAACGAAAAGTGACACCTCAGTGAGTTCCCCTTTAGTGATATTATGCTCTTTATTTTTTGTTACAGTTTATCAAGTACGGTAGCCACGCACACGATTATATCGTGTCATAAATCTCTACTTTGGCCATACTTTCATAGAGATCATTTTCCACCATTCAAAACCTGGGGACTTTTTGAAATTCCGACGAGGAACTTAGAAACTTCGAAAATATGGGTAATCTATTCCTTAGTCAATACCCGTTCCTTAATAATTTGACAACACGTGAAGGTTTCAGCTCAAGATTGCATGATTTTAGCGACTTTTGTGAGCCAATTTCGTGGTAAACACAAATTGATTATCCCGGGGGAAATTATATGATGGTATGATATTAAAAGCGACGTCGTTTCACAACGGAACTTAAATCGTGTAATCTCAAGCTGCAAGGGTTTTCATTTGATGTGATAATTCAAATACATTAATATTAAAGCCACAATGGTGGTTTCCGCTCCAAAACACACATAATAATATTAGCTTTAAAAGTTTTCCCGATATCAAAATAGGTCGATGAATACTTGAGCTTTATACGAGTATTTATAGGCATGTCCCAGAAAGACGTATTGTCATAAAAATACAACACATTTAACACGATGATTTGGGTAAAACAAAGAAACCAATTTGCACGACATGGAACAGAAAAGAGCGTTCCGTGTTAGACTTTTCCTGATGTGGTAGAAATAAAGAGCGGTTGTTTCATTACTGTGCAAAAAAATTAAAATATCTGGAAAATGGCTGTGACCATGGCAAGTATATATTCAGAGCATATGAAGCTGGTATATAAACATTTCGTGTATCTGTCAACCGATCGTATATACTTCCTTCCAAATTACGTAGACAAAATTTGGAAGCTCGAGTTATGAGCCATGCATGTATAAACTTAGAATTATAATAGTGCCATTGTTGCTGTTTTTTGTTTTTCGAACTTTTAAAGTTCCCCGTCAGATCTTCAAAATGTTCCTATGTTTTGAACCGGTCAAAAAAAACAATATTACATCACTCAACTAATCGTCGCAAAGCTTTCAACGAAAAACGAGAATAACCAAGCAATTTGTGTATGATAATGATTCACGGTGACCCATTCAACACCGAAATCTTGAGAGGCAAGGATGAGCGAGCGCTATACCAGTATGTTGTAAACAACTTGGTGGCATTCCTAACCAAAGTTCAAATAGTGGGGTCTCCCCGGTTGAGTGTTCTTATCCCATACTCTTTACGTATTGTTTCTTTTTTACGTAACAAGGGGATTGTTTACATAACACAGACTACTAACAAGACAAAGGCATGCAATTTACGCGATATTTATAATTGGTATAATAACAAGATCTGTATATAATATTATACTCTTTCTGTTTATGGCGGTTTTAACGGATGTGACTATTTAATAGCAAAATCCACCACCAACGCTTACCGTATCTTTAAGTATACTCTATCTGCATGCTATCATACACATGATTTTAATGGAAATATTTTTGTCAGTTTGGAATCAGAGTGAGCGAATTCAAAGTGTGTGAATTTAAAACTGAGCGAAAATAATACTGCGCCAATTTAGAAACGAGTAAAATGTGACATTTCAGACTGGAAGATATTTTGAGATTGTTCTAATATTTTAATTTTCCAACAACAATTTAGTGTCTAACAATTGTTATACTAAGAGTAGTCCAAGTCTTCTCGTACTAAAACCAGCTAAGATATTTTTTATGGCGAGATGCTGGCATTTAGTCCGAGTTCCAGGCCCATGCATTCCTATGACACGACTTAAGCGTTATTGACCCGCTCAAATAAAACCACAATTATATGAAATAAAATATCACAATTGCGACAATAAACGGATATTTTCCACAGAGGACATGCTATTTTATCTGAAACCCACATCAGTTGTAAATTGAAAGCGGTAATTTAATGTGAAAAGAGACATTTGCCGCAGTGTTTACATATTTCTAAAAGTATGCGAACTCAGTTGACCTCGCGAACTGCGTTCGGCATTTTCCGGTGAAAATATTCCGTAGATTTTCGATCAACCACGATGAATTCTCCATTGTAATCGTAATTATACGTGTCAATAAATAAATTAAATACATAGATTAAGTAAATATTGAAGATATATATGTAATACATTAAATAAATTTCGGGAATTAAAACCATCTCACAGTTTAAAACAGTGTAAACACAACGAGCATTAGAATAATATGGGGCCTGCCATTTTGTTTGTAGAAATTCGTCTCGGTCAAAACAAACTCCGGACTATGCCGAAGTTGTTCGTAACACTTCGGCTTCCAGTTAAAACGTAAACAAAATATAAAAACAGCGATGTCGGTGACAATCAACCGGAATATTCTATGCGTAATTTAACATGAAAGTTAGATTATTATACACCATTATGACCACAAGATGTCACTCTTTCCGATGTATATAGCATCATGTATTGATTTGTTAGGTAAATCGAGTAAAATACACCACAAATTCCCGCCACAGATCCTGGGCGTAAGTCGTGTCATAGGAATGCATGGGCCTGGAACTCGGACTAAATGCCATGCATCTCGCCATAAAAATATCTTAGCTGATTTAGTACGAGAAGACTTGGACTATACTAAGAGTTGAAGCTATCATATCTTAAATCATAACATGGGCCAATGTATTAGGGACAGAGCATGATATGGACCAGTGTATTAAGGAGAACAAGCATAATGTGTTGATGGGAACAATCATAATATGGGCCAATGTAAAAAGGGGAACAACTCTGTGACATATAACTCCAGTAAAAAGGTATTTATCGACCTATTTCGATACTGGGACAAATTCAAAGCGAATAGTATTGTGTATTTTGGAGCACAAATCGCCACGCGGATTTAACCACGCAGTCTGATACCAGAATGATGCTCTCTTGGTGAACACGAATTAACACGCCTCCTCAAAAAAGAGTCAACCTTTTGATGAAGTTGATGTCCAAAATTGGTCAAAATGTTCATCAGTTGGAAATATCATGCCCGGCGCAACATCAGTTGGAAAATTTAATACTGAAATAAGTGGTCAAATTTTCTGGTACATGTAGTTTAGCCCCTATTTATTGTGCGAAATTTGTTGTCTTTTGTCCAAACGTCGCATATTTTCATACGTTCGGTGAAATTTTTGGTCTGAAATGGCAATCAGTTAACTTTCAAATCTTGGGGGTGGCAGGTTGGAAATGTCTAACAGTTGTAAAGCCTAAGTCTAAGTCTATTTAGTTCATTTTATTTTGATACTTATTATAAAGAATGTGATTTCCCTGAAACATTGAATTACGGTTCTTGTAAGATATGGTGTATAACGGTTGTTTTCCTAATTTTAACCCAAGCTGCACGACAGATCTGACCGCTGCCATCATGCATATTTTCGTAAATTAAATCTAACATTTTATACTTAAGTGTATTGTCAGTTAAAATAGGTTCCAGCTTGAACTGGCCAATTTTCAAATTTATATGGGCAGTTCGGCTTCTCGGAATAATGCAGAATCAATTGTAAACGACAAAAGTCTTAATTTAAAATAAAAATGAGCGATTTCCTCACATTCTATGAACATGATGGCAGTGTTCAGTCCATCGAAGCAGGGGACTGATATTTGCCTTGTGGCGTGACTTGAACTCCGGTCCAAACCAATGTTGAATTACTGACGCTCTTTAATATAAGCGCCTGTTTTACGTTTAGATTAGACGCTCTTTATTACAAGTGTAAACAGAATCTGCGTCTTGCACACACCAGTTACTGCAAACAGAACTACAGCAGTTATTGTCAACGACAATTGCCGGACCAGCGTCCAAGTTACGACAGTGGGGGCGTTTGATGAGCAGGCATCTTAAACAAAATAACGTGAACTATACGAAGCAAGATGTGCAACTCTATATATCCACAGTAAAACGGGATAAGCAAAATGTGTGAAAGTATTCAACCGAACAGAACAAGATAACCTACACTCAGTACAGTTCGAACCGTCGAGATTTGCCACAGAGGATCGGAACTCCTCTCCCCTGGCATTCAATTGCTAATAAATATAAGTATACGAGATGGTTTTAATTCATATGTATTATAAATGTTGTTTAAAGGTACCCAATCCGAACAGAGGGTCCCCATCTCAACAGATTCCAACAACAACAATCTGATCAGAGGGTCTTATATTACTATTTCTTTGGCTTTGGGGGTAAAAAATATTTGATTCGAGTCGAGGAACCCATCAAACAAAGCTCAGAGTTATTAGATATTGATTTTTGAAATGTGTTAGTTTCTCGAGATGAGTACTAATAATTGCCGTCAGTTTCGTAATCTGCGCGAGATGTGTACACCAAAACACAATTCAAACAGACAAGGATGGATAACTCTAAAATCAAGAGGTAATAATAACGCAATTTTGACTGAGTTCTGCATGGTCCAGAAAGTATTCCCGATAATGAAAAATAATAGATTTCTAAAATCGATATCTAACAAATCTGAGCTTTGATGGGTGACTTCCTCGACTCGAATCAAATATTTTTGACCCCCAAAGCCATTGAAATAGTAATTGAGAGGAGTTTTATCGGATTGAGTACCTTTAAGTGTGGATGTTGGGAGTGGCTATGGTCTCGCAGTTGGGGGTAAGATAAACTATAATGTGAGAATTGTGATAATTATGAGAAACGGCATGTCGATGAGATCAAATTAGTGTACTGTCTCAAACAGGTGCACTACACCAAATAGGAGATATATTTCATAAGGCCAAAACAAATTGAATGCGTGTTTCCCGTAACGAGCCCAAAAAAAATAGGGGCGGGCGGTAGGCTTTTCATTTTTTTCATTTTTCATTTAATTTTTTTATTGTCTCGTGTGGGCCATGCCTAACCACCATCAAACACCATACAATGACCCAGAGCAACCAACAAATTGGTGATAAAACTGATATATTGAGGGGAAACATATAAAACAGATAACAGTAGACAGTTTACCAAAATTACTTTACTAAACCTGAAACAGGCACTGCCTTGCCATGTGGCTGTTTTTCTCTGTCCATGTGTGAGTTCATTTTGAGATCCATTTGTAAAATGCAACTCGTCCATTCTATATAGCAACCAAAAATGACCGTGTAAGTCACGCTTGACAACAACAAAGCAATTGATATGGCACCCGGTGACCTACAAATGCTATACTGATGCTTGGTGAGTGAACGGAGATTGGTCAGAACGCACAAAGCACTTTCTGAGCTAGTTTCATTTCTATGTCACGGGGGTGGGGCATACATGTATCATGTCTCGTTTCAAATGCGATTGTCCCCTAACCGTGCACTGCTTAAGCGAGAAACTGCGTGAACGTTTACATGTCCAAAAAGGAAACTGAAGCATAGTTAAACTCATCGGCCATACACAATTATAAATGACCGCTTTCTAGTTAAAATGCTCAGCTAGACCGAAATATTTACATGTTACCCGATATATATATAATATAGTTCGTATGTTTCCGCGACCAAAATCACGCCATTAGAAATTGCTCAAGTTGCGTTTAAATTCTCGAGTTTAGTTTTGAAAAAGTACGCGGTCACCAGCATCGCTTTGTGCTAACAGCATCACAACAAAACAGCAGGACCCACCAGCATCATAGCACTTTTGCGGGACCACGTGTCTGGCACTATGGTTAGTCAAGTCTGAACCGATCCATTACAATATATTTCATTTGCTCTGATCAGACTCCCATTGTATATCAACCCTTTCATGACGGGAGCTTCCTGAATTTTTCCGAAAACCCTGTGCCAATGCATTCTCTTATATAAGCTAGTCGACCATAGGAGAGAATGCATTGGCTTAACTAATTTTATATTATTTTTAATAAATTGAAAAAAATGATAAAAAAAATTGTTTAAAGAATGTAAGAAAAAAACGATAAAAATAGATAAAGAATATAAGAAAAAATGATAAAATTGTTAAAGAATGTAAGAAAAAATGATAAAAAAAAATTTATTTGGTATGTACGTCTCGCATGCCGCAACGAGTTTCATCGCGTGAAGCTCATACTCTTGTGATAGGATCCTGCGTGACAAAGGCTGGGAACGCCCGATGTTTGATGCAGAATGTTCTCACCAGATAGTAACACAAGAACAGCAATAGCAAAGTCGCGGATTGTATACCCTTTTGGCGAGTACAGTCAGTCAATGGCTTTACCTAACTGAGTATATAACACTAAATCTGATACAGCTTTTGGCGGTTGCAAACAGGAATGATTTGTTCGATCCTTTAGTGTAATTGTATTTTATTCTCAAGAACTAGCACATATAATACATAATATATAGACATTAACAATTCAACATCAGAGAAAAGGATTTGGCAGTAAGCCAAAGGCAGCAGGCTTATACAGTAATGCCCTAAGTAATCGACTCCTTTAACCACAGCAGAATTGTGGGTAACTTTTCAGGATTTAGTCGGAAATATGGCTTGTTGCCATTCATCGGAAAGCTCTCAGCTTTCCGATGAATGACAACAAGCCATATTTCCTACTAAATCCTGAAAAGTTACCCATAATTCTGCTGTGGTTAAAGGAGTCGATTACTTAGAGCATTACTGTAGGTATCAATTTCCTTGGTATATATATTGCATAATGGTCCGTCGATCATTTGAATGTCATTATGTTGCCAACAGCGTTGTGAATTTTGTGTACAACCCGATTTGAACCTGCATGTGTGACATCTTCCTTGTGTGTTCATTCTGTTAAGCTTCTTATTGTTTAATAACTGGGTTATTTCGTTAAATACGATGATCAAGTTGATATAAAACCTGAAAAGGTATTATGGTGTTTTATTATGTCAAAAGCGAAAGTGAATCTGTATCCACCTAAGCTCGTTATATACATACATCCGCAGCTAGATCATGCTATGAATGTCTACTCTGGCTAACGCCCGTAGAGATCACATTCCATCTGTACACAATCTTGGAACTTTTGACAGGGAATCTTATAAAGTCAAAAAAAATAACGCGGGAAATATATTTCTTAGTTATTATCTGTGAGAGATTTTGCTTTGCGTTGCTTACAATTGTGGACTTTCTCCAGGCTAATTATTTCAATGGTTCTTGCTATATCGCCTCAGAAAAGTCATATAAAAGCATGCAATTTCGTGTTGGGACCTTCACCTTCAGTGTACATTATTAAAGAACAGATAATTACTAAGAATAAATTCCCCGCGTTATTTTTTCGACGTTTATAAGATTCCCTGTCAAAACTTCAAAGAGTTCCAAGTTTTTGTACTGGTTGAATATGATCTCTACGGGCGTTAGCCACGCAGAGTAGACATTCATGGCATGATCTACATCCGCAGCATACATACATAACATGCCCCATATCAATTTTTATCATACCAATAAACGACAAAATGTTGTTGTTATATATATAGGACAATCACAGTCACTTTGAAGTTTATGCATAAGGCTACTAGATCATGCCACGAATCTCTACTCTGGCTAACGCCAATTCAATTAAACGGGCATAGTTAGTGCAGAGATTCGCGGCATGATGTAGCATATTAGGTTATAATACACAAAATACAAATTAGTATAGAGTGATTTCCCCTGTGACGCCCAAGCCAGGATCAGCATAAACAAAATTCTGGCAGCTGAATGGTCAATGACGGGAACGTGTCTCTAAGGTTCGCTATTCCGAAGGTTCACTATTCCGAAGGTTCACTATTCCGAAGGTTCTCTATTCCGAAGGTTCGCTATTCCGAAGATTTTTGTTATTTTAAAGGTTAATTCTATATTCTAAAGTATTGAGAGGGTTCTTTATCACGAAGACTCTTTTTCTGAAGGAAATAACTTAAAACATTCAAACAATAAATGTGACCGACGTTTTTCCCCGCGGGTTTCCTTGAGATTAAATGTTATTACGTATGACGTTATTTACCAAAACATATTCACGTCAGGCAGCCCACACAATTGCTATGTTTCCATACGATTTAATGTTATCACGTATGACGTTATATCTCAATTATCTTAGAGGCAAGAATACGCCAGCTAAAGGCTAATTTTCGAGTCACCGACTATTTTTTTATAGTGCCTTGATATCAGGTTTTAATAACAATCTGTGCCATAAAATATGATTAAAACACTATAGTTCATCACCATTTGAAACGTCTGTATCGGAAGATGTCCATAGAGAAATAGAAAACAGCTTAAATCATAAAAAGATCCCCCCGTTATGGTTCCTAGAATGCAACATAATCCAACCTAATGTATTTTCAATTGAAGGGAAATAACACTATCTTTATAATATAGAGTTATTCCCCTCCATTGAAAATAATACACTTTGCGCAACAAAACCAGATGAACATTAAGCACAAAAACACGTCGTTAACTCAACAAAAACAACATGTTCACAGTTTATTACACCGGATAAGCTGATAATACAGTGTTAGAGAGCTTCCTATTTCCAATGGTATATATACTGGCATATATGTTATATATGTGATCTGTGTGTTCGAAAATTAAGTGGGCCTTTAATGTTGATGTTTCTTTCAAATACAGATAGCCAGTTCGGAAAAACTATATCTCTTACATGTAGTTTATTTCAGTCATCGTGTTTTCAACTTTCCATAATAAACGATAAACTGATACTGTCTTCTTGCTATTAATAACGGACATCTGGAACAATTTGGGAATTAGAAGTGGGTGTATATATGTACTATATGTGAATACTAGCGTAAAAGTATTTTTCATTCCTCGTGTGTTTTTTTGTGGTGGGGGTGCAAATTTTCATTAATTTCTGGTTAAAAAACGCCCAGAATAGAAAACCTTCGGAATAGCGAACCTTCGGAATAGCGAACCTTCGGAATAATGAACCTTCGGAATAATGAACCTTCGGAATAATGAACCTTCGGAATAGCGAACCTTCGGAATACTGAACCTTCGGAATAGAGAACCCTACCCGTCAATGACACATGGATGAAAAGTGCACAAAAAAATGCACAAAACGTGTTTCCCGACGAGAAACATCAAATATAGCCACATGGTGAACGGTTACGGCTGTCAAATTGGCAAATAATTTATGAGAGGGGTTGGTGTTTTTTTCGATGTCATTTTTTTCTCCATTTTAAGGGTAGTGTGCACGTTTGTCAAAACTGCAGTGTGGCGCAGCACGTTTACAAGTACTTTTGGGCACATTTTCGTGCGTCTAAAATGACGTTCTTCAATGTTTGATACTCGTGCAGGGTCAAAACTTTCCTGCGAAAACAGGCCAGCGGGATTTGTTAACACTGAGGCGTATGTATGCAAATCATTTGGTGTATTGTAACCTAGACATGATCTAGCATATTACGCATGTTCCTGTCAAACCAAGTATGAAACATGTTATATATTAGTCCTCGTCTCCGCGCGGGGAATTCCCGGTTCATTTTTCTGAGAAATCAGTTGCGTAATAAGCGGGTGACTTTTCGTGGAATTAGTATGGAACATGGTATATATTAGTTCTCGTCTCCACGCGGGGAATTCCAGGTTCATTTTTCTGAGAAATCAGTTGCGTACAGTAATACATAATAAGCGGGTGACTTTTCGTGGAATTAATAGTTGTTTCTCGTCAACATGGTCAAGGAAGTTGTATCAACTATATCTGTATATATAGCGTGGTGCCTGGATGGAAACAACATCTTTTAAAGCGTACGTCTGCTGGAGCGACCACAGATGGGTTGACGTAAACCGCGGAATGCTGCATCTGGGTGGATGAGGTTAGTTTATTTGACTTCTCCTGTTCGTTATTTGCGTGGAACCACAGGAATTAAAATTTCAGACTCAAAATTATATTGCGACTATTTATTGATATTTAAATTTTCTGGCCTTTAAGATACTCAATCCGATCAGACGGTCACCATATCATCAAGATACAACAACAACAACATTTCTTCAAAATACGCTTTAGTTATCAGAACCGATTTATTGCAACGAAATAATGCTAACCACTGTCAACTATTGTATCAAATTTCCCCAAAACTGGTTATTTATCAACATTTTGTTCAACAAAATATGGCCGTATTATCACTTATGTATCACGAAATTTGGCCGTATTACCACTTGATTTTAGTGTTATCCATCTTCATCCGCAATTTTGTCAGAGACCTTCCGTTTGACCATGTGTTTGTGGGTCACATATTATTACACATCTCGAGAAATAACAAACTTCTAAAATCGATATCTCATCACTCTGAGCTTTGATGGGTGAGTTCCTCGACTCGATTCAAATATTTTTTACCCCTCAAGCCAAAGAAATAGTAATTTAGGAGCGTCTGATCGGATTGAGTATACCTTTAAAAAAGCGCCCCACTCAATTATGTCTGTCGGATTATTGCAAACGTGGTTGAATAACATTTATGCTGTTTTATGTTGTTTTTGGTCTTTCACACGACAAAAAAATAGTTCTGCAAATGGACACCAAACAATTAAATATGCAATGACTGAGCGCATACCCATAGCTGTATATTTTTAGTCTATGTGTCCTCGTACGAGAACCGGCTAGTTAAATTGTAGAGTGCGATACTAGGTTCAGGGTTGGCGCTGGACCCAAATGTTCTCCTTCCAAATTTTTTGCCAAATGAATTTTATTTTGCCAAATGAAAATATTTTTTCCATAGTCAAATTTGGCAAGTGGCAGCGCGAACCCTGGCTAGGTTACTATAGCATCGCGCTCTACCAATATCACAAGCTGCTTTACGCCGAAGGAAACTTGGGTTATATATTTTTAGATGGTTCACCTGCTTGAAAATGTTTAATATGACCGCCATTGGTTGAGATTTTCCCAAATGGCAGGGACCCAGGCCCCTTTCTGATTAGGGTAGGATAATCCCTGTTATTTCTTTCATAACTTGAAGCCACCTCAAACTATTTCACCGATAAGTCACTCCACTGCACCAGGAAACAACCATCCCCAATAATAAACTGACAAACCTGCATGAATTGTTCAAAGAACCAAAGTATTCAGCACCATTAATTATGGGAATTCTGCAACATCTGTGTGTGAGAAGTAGCAGAAAGAAAAACATCAACTTGTGATTCTGTGCGATTGATTGTGCAACTTTAAAGTCCAGTTATCCATAGTGTCTGATAATGTGAGCGAAGTGTTCCACATCGCCTGTATCGATCTGACTTCTTATACCAGAAGACCTTATGCTTCCCATCAAAGCTCATACCAACTGCATCGTATGTGTTGTGTGTATGGATAAAACGCACAACAACTTTCCGTTGGATATCGATCACCACCAACTTTGGTTCCCATGAACTAATATGGTAGTAAAGTATCAAATTATTACGAGAATGGCGGAACTGTCCAGACTATATATATAGTAACCGCGACTCAAATGCATCATAGGACGCTATTAAAAATAACAAGAAAACAAATGTCAGAAATGGTAACGCGCTCAAGATCATATATTATATACCCATGATTGTAATTATAGCATATCAAATATATAGGTTTCGCGAATGATCAACTCAGAATTCCGTTAAAATAACAATAACAACCAGCACCTAATTTTTTCATTTCTTTTATTTGTAATTGACATAGCTTGTCACAAACCAAAAATCAACATTATTGACATAATAATGTAAAGGTCAATAAACGAAATTGAAATTCCCAACTACACTGTTTTACCGGACTCGGCTCCGGGTCGCAGTTCGACTTTTAAATCCGTCCCAAAAAATCCCATTTCTATAAATAAAACACCCATGCAGTGCCCAGACGAAACAAGAATCTCTACATTAGTTATACACGCGGAGCGCGAAATAATAAACTAATGAACGAGGATAATACATCTACTATACTGTGTGACCTTTTCAGTCACACGCGAACGGTTGGCTGTTTCTATGTGGAGTAGTGTCTATAATTTCATACCATTGTTGCGCATTCCCCAATGGCTAACGCTGGAACTTAAAGGCCCACTTAATTTTCGAGTCCCCGATTATTGTTTTTATAGTGACTTGATATACGGTTTTAATAACAATCTGTGCCATAAAATACTATTATTCATCACTATTTGAAACGTCTGTGTCTCAGAAGATGCCCACAGAGAAATAGAAAACTGCTGAAATCATAGAATGACTCCCGCCGCCCCCCCCCCCCCCCTTTGGATCCCAGAATGCAACAGAATTCAAACTTTTTCAATGGAAGGGAAATAACTCTATCTTTATTATATAGTGTTATTCCCCCTGCATTGAAAATAATACTGCTTTTTACTGCAATCCAGATGACAAAATGCGTTGGAAACTCAACAGAAACAACATGTCCTCAGTTTATTACACCGAATAAGTTGATAATACAATGTATTGGAGCTTCCTCTATCAAATGGTATATAATATGGCATATATTTTATATAATTTAATCTGGGGGTTCGAAAATTAAGTGGGCCTTTAAATGTCGATTTGTATAATAATTCAGTCAACCCCCATTATCTAAAATGTAACGTTTTGATAATGTTACCAAAACGAACACCTTGGGGTGAAGCTTTTTCCGGGTTTCCCATTTCTGTCGATAGTGAAACATTGATATTTTGTTAATTTGTGGCAGATATATACATGAATTGTGTCAAAATAAATTTGCCCAGTTGCTCGTGGTGAATGCGCTACTGCAACCTATAGGTAGCTATCAGAGAAAAAAGTAAAGACTATCAGCTGTTACCAATACCAATCACCCAACCCTGCAAACTAATTAATCGAGCAAAGTCCTTAGTTTGTTTAACCCTTTACCCAACAGAAGGGCCCTGTGCCAATGCATTCTCTTATATATGCGAGTCGACCATAGGTCGCCTCGCTTATATAAGAGAATGCATTGGCTTAACACATATTAAAAATGATAAAATTGTCAAAGAATGTAGAAAAATATTATAAAAATTGTTAAAAAATGTAAGAAAAAATTATAAAATTGGTAAAGAATGTAAGAAAAAATGGTAAAAAGTGTTAGGCCAATGCATTCTCTTATATATGCGAGGCGACCTATGGTCGACTCGCATATATAAGAGAATGCATTGGCACAGGGCATAACTGTAATCACTACATCACTTCAGCAATACTTTGGAAACATGCAAATACCCTTTAATAGTTGGCCAGGTTTTGAAAACTAAAATTTGATGGTAAATTATAAGGATTTGAAATCATACCACGCTTGTTGTATGATATTTAATCTTTTAATATTGATCTGTGTGACAGTTGATGATTAAACCACACAATCACACTACGAAAAGCTGGCATAGAACAGGAACAAGGTTTCTACATGAACAAGTATCTTTTAATCGGTACCTTCTGAAATTGTTGATTTTGGTAAATTGTTTGGCAATTTTGAAGTTGCTCATTTTTTTATTTTTGGGGACAAGGTGCTCCATGATGGGCAATCTCATTCTAGAATGCTAGAATGTCAAAGTAAGTTTCAATTAGGGGCCCAAATTAAGAAAATAGGACTGAATCCCAGAATTGAGTTATGGCCCCTAACATATGACTTCGGCCTCTTTATAAAAAAAAAATGGACGGGACCAATGATTTCCTCATCAAAAAGTACTCACGAATCACTATCAAAACGAAAATGGTGCCATATTCCGTAAATACCGTAATAGCGAGACGACTAATAATAACTCTATGGGAATATTCAGAATTATGGGGACGGCTAGTTTTTAGGAGGTTCTGGGTACAAATATTGGACCAAGTATGTTCTTTACTATATCGTGTGCCAACAATATCAGAGTAGATTTTAAGACTAAACAAAGGCTTAACAGATATTTACTGAATGTAATGCAAGTCTTTGAAGACAGGTGTTTGTTTGAAAATACAGTGCGATCTCATTTACAACTGGGACAATTTTCGGCTTGAAAATTCAGGTTTATATAACCACATACATATTCTTAACATCATAAAATACTTTATATGTGAACTATACAACAAGGAAGCATATATTCCATGAGTCTTCGCTAATTTATATGTGAACTATACAACAAAGAAGCGAATATTCCATGAGTCTTCGATACTTTGTGCCTAATTGTTCCCCAAATTTTTTATTTTTGGGGGACTATTGAAACGGGCTCCGTCCGTCCGTTCGTCCGTCCGTCCGTCATACTTTTGAGTACCTTCATGGTGTAATCAACTCGTCCTACAGTTTTCATCCTAGAGATTTGAAACTTCAGAATATCGTTGCCCATATATTGAAGATGTGCAACATGTATATTAGTAGAGTCGCTTATGTCATATTTTGGGCTCCCGTGGGAAATTCATGAACAAATATAGAGACCATGTTCACAAGCCAGTATATGGTCTCTACTTCAGAAAAAAATTTGTTAGACCCCCTGGGGTCGCGACTGGGTGGTCTGATGACGTCACAAAGATGGCCGCCATGATCATTTTTTTAAGTTCGCCATTGTTAGATTTCATGATAAAAATATAATTTTGATATAAAATAAATGACAATCCTTTTGTACCGTGTATGGTGTGACGCCATGTTATATTTTTATATAAAAATTTGTCCTCTCGATCAAAGATGGCCGCCAAAATGGCGACCGGAAATGGGAAATTGATGATTTTCCATACATGTCGCCTACATCATTTCCGATTGTATCGAACTGGTGACGATTAGGGAATATACTTCTCGTCAATCTTGATAACAACTCACTTAGGCATCACATTAGTTGATTTCTTGAATCATAACCTTGATTGTTTTCTCAAAATGCGATGATTTAAAGGAATTGGTATGAATTTCGCCAAAATATACTTTTTTAATTTTCTAACTATATCCTTTTAGAAATTTAGAAATAATCGATGATGGAAATGAGTATGATAATTACATAAGGTATTTACATCTAACTAGATCCAGAAACTGTCAACTTAATCCAAGATGGCTTCCAAGATGGTGGCCAAAATACGAAAATACCCAAATTTTACCCTTTTTCATCCAATTACGTTTCTGTCATGTAGAAGGTGAATGTAGTATGCTAATTTGCTTCTTCCAATTAAATATTCGCCATGTTACGGCACATTCATAGTAGTTGTCTTTCCGCAATGACTCAATATGCGAGTTCATATGACAATTATTGTCCAAATAAACATCGTGAAAATTTGCCAAACATTATATTTGCACACGTCAAATAACATGTCCACAACAGGAGAACGATATCTCGGTGTTAGATATATGAATGAATGTACTCCGATTTAGATTATCCGGAGTTATTAATATCTCATTGTAATCGAGATGGTCGCCAATGTGGCGGAAATGGCGAAATTTGACATTAAAATAGATATATTTCCGAAATATATCACAGCGTGCAAGAAAGGTACATACGCATATCATTGTCATACATGGGCTTTCGGTGAGAAATATATAAAACTGAAATATATGTTCAAGAACGTTAAGTATATGGACTTGTGCCAAACTCGATTCTGATATTATATAAATAATTTAATAGAGACCTACGTGTTATGTGGAGATAATAGTGAAGTTTCCAACTTCAGGCGATGTCAGCTACCAATGATCAAATCATGCATGTGATCGCCATACGTTCTTGCATATCGATAACGATTGAGTTTATCTACTCGTATACTAAAAGGTCTAGCGACGGACTCAATCAGATTACTGTATATATCTAACAGTAGCTGGCTTTTGAAGCCTGAAATTGGATATATAAACCAGGAGATCGCCCGGGGCATTGTTCAGATATTCTAGCTATACTTTATTCTTTTCCATTTCACCATGATACATGTATACCGCCGGTATAGGCTTGGTAGATGAACGAGGTTGGATAGTCTGTCGAAGTTACACGGACGTTTTCTGACATAATATCCATAAAAGTCTTCGTAAAATCAATCCTTGTATGGGTACTCTTGGCGATTGGAATGGAAAATCGACACAAAATGATCAGAAACCCCATTCTACCATTCTGGCAAACATGTGCAGGAAGAAATGTTGATGATTGCCTCATGCTTAGACTGCTTCTTGTCACCAGTTCATACTATTAAAGTAGCGCTACATTTCCACACGTGCATTACTATGATGACCAAGATGGGATCTTGACAAATTTGAACTAGAACTCAAGCAATATATTTACTTGTATTACAGCGATATTAGCATATTTTTGTATCACTACATGTATGTACAAATGTATATAATTAGTTTGTCTCATATACAAGTAGCGCTAATGTGTATCTGGACGATAGCACTATAGTTAGGTGGGGTGAATATAAAATAATTCCCGGAAATTACTCACATAAGCCTGCACAGTTGATGTCGATTCGGTCCACGATTAAACGTATACTAATAGTTTTTGTATTATTCATGGAATAAATACTGTTTAAACTAAAGTATATCTGATCAAACTGGATTGATTTTCACGTGAACATGTATGTAGCTCTGCGTACAATAGCCTCGCCATGACCGTGTTCTGCTGAAGTTAATGTATATATGCCACTTGGTTGGAGGGATTATCAAGATGCATTCATGCAGCATGATATATACAATTTATGGGATATAGCCAGACTGATCTGATAACTCCTAGTCGAATAGAATTAGAACAGTTTGAGTCATTAGGATATATATGGATCGGCCTATATAATATGATCTGAAAGATGCCATTATTATTATAGTGAACCATGGCAACCCCCGTAGTTACGCGTGCTAATTCATTTTCCTTCATTTCCACATTTTCTTTGGTTCATGAATACGTTATAACCAGAATCAACATGGCACGTCATGAGCAGTTATTAACTCCAAATATTACTTCACATTATGTTGTTAGTTAGTGGACTGCGTTGCCCCATAATGTCATTCAGTATTAAGAACCTGGATTCCAGAGTATATTGGACATAATAAATCAAACTGATGACATGAGACCGGAAGACCCATCACTACCAATGGACGTTTCACCCGTTTCCCTCCGTGTGGTCGTACAGTTTGTCAAAACGCGGGAATTAGTATCATAATATGTATCGCCTGTCTATCTTTGGCTCGTATCTATTGTGCTTACCATTCACATTCTTTCGTCATCTAAGCTGCATGGTTGGATATGAAAAGCTGTTGCGCAGTCCCTGTTGATTTCGATAAACTTCAAAATAACCGCTAATCAAGTGCGACCGGCAGCACAGTCATAACCATTGTCCAGAACCACTTTCCTATTAAACTGATGTACAAATGTAATGCATTGTCTCGCTAAACTTTTCACATGCCTAAATCATAGAAATCAATATGGGATATTAGTTTGCTGTATACTATCATGGTCCATACCAGCCTACCGTATTCATGCCAAGCCACATTTCGTATATTGGGTGAATCACTTTGTGTGGCTACCACCAATTAACTGAACACGAGGAAAGCCAAGAACCAGACATACCACTTTGCCCGTTTGTGGGCATCCAACCATGGTGTATGGCAATGTTCATTTCAACTGAACAACATGTCCTGTGGGGTCACTAACCTTTCAAAACTCCACATTTGCAATGAAAGTGGTTGGACTACTTTGGTGAAAACAATCATCCAGATTTCAGAACCTGGTATATCACTTTAAGCTTGACACGGGACACTACCGCTTATACGGATATATTACCCACACATGGGTGTCTATTCTATTTTGATCTGTCGTGGTTATCAATACGATTGAAACCTGCTAAGTTCTGCTAAACGAGGTTCAAATGGTGTTACCATGCAAATTTAATTAAAGGTTACAGCGCAACCAACAGTGAGACAGGCAGGCCAATTGACAGCCATAGCACTAATTCTACTATTGTTTGTGTTTTATAAACAAGGGTGTGTTGTTTCTTGCTTGCCAAGATTCATGGTATAGATGAGAAGTACAATTCCACCTCATAGCTATCACAATAAACAATTGCGTATTGCTACCTGCTATGATACACTATATGCACTTTATACCGATATGTCACGACAACATTAATGATTAACTGCATCATCATTACCACATTTGATATGGTAACCACCAATACTTTTCACTTAGTACTTTGGCTTAGGGTATAGCACAGAAGTCTAGACATTGGAATAGTAACACTTGCCCACCCCAAGCTAAGATGGCGGTCTAAATACTTTCGAATTTCACATAGTGAGTTGGATTTGCTCTTCAACACCCTCCTCTCTTAACATCAGGAAATTTGAAGAAATACCGCGTATGCCGTATAGGACATCGCTAATGTGTATAATAAATTAAAGCTATGCGCATTTACTTAAAAGTAGCCGATTAACCTAATTCCCCATGATCGAATGCCAGGGCAACCTTTGGTGATGTACCGTAACGAACACTGACTTTTGTATTTTGACTGCCATTTTGGTAGCCATCTTGGATTAAATTGAACAGTTTTGTTGAGGTGTGATAATAATTCCGCATGTGGCACGAATACTTCTTTCCCATCACTTAATGCCGCTCATTTCTTTAAATATATTGCTACAATATCGGAATAAATTTTTGACAAGATGCTATAATTCGATTGTCTAAAGTGGATTTTTGACAGATCGAACATGTTTTGTACAATACAATTGGTCACCAGATTGCTAAAGCAATAATTCAACACAGAATTGACACAATTCGCAGTCGATACCAAACGGAAGGTCATTTACATGAGATTCTTGAAAATCGCAAAATTGTTGATTTTTTAGTGCCATTTTGGCAGCCATCTTTGACTGGAATAACATTTTCCCGTGAAATTAGGTACTGTACTTCGAGAACTACTATTGATGATTTGCCCTAACTGAAAAGAATGTATAACAATTAAGAAATATGCGCTGAATTCGTCAGTTCTTATGACAACCCTACATCTGAACCGAACTGACAATGACGTCATCTTTGTGACGTCATAATTCTCTCCAGTCGCGGACCCATGAAGTCTAACAAACTTTTTCCGACAAAGTAAGTGATACCCTATCATAATATCATAGTCTCTACATTTGTTCAAAAAATTCCCACGAAAGTACATAAGCGACTCTACTATATAGATGACGGAACAATTATTTTTTTGACAGAGTTATTAAAGGTACGGTTGGCCTTGGCGGTGGGTATCCTGTGAAAATATTTCCACCCGACAAATACCGCCACAAACAGAAAGAAAATCAAAATTTAGACAGACTTTGTCCGTATACAAATAAGAAATATCACATAAACAGTATGTTATTGTCATATGTTTGACCATTGTTATGTAAACAAAAGCATAAAAAGTAACTTTTCTTGTGTTTGTTTATATTATGATGGTAAACATAAAGAGCGTTCTTGTTGGTGAATTCCTGATATGGGACTAATAAAGAGCGTTTATGCCATTTGTGTGTGATCAGCCAGTAGCATTGTGCTGTGTTCTGTAACACAATCAGGCTCTTGCTTAGGTAAAATATAGTAGAATATAGTAGGTCTTTATGATAGCATGCTATGTACGCGATGGTCATGGTATATATGAACGAAACTGTATGTGTTTTAATGTTTTTCTGTTTACGGTGTTTGGAAAAATATGAATATTTTTGACAATTAAGGCCAACCGTGCCTTTAACCCTTTTCAACTTAGACAATTTCAACATTTTTTATAATTTTCTGTATGAGGGTACCTTCATGGTGTAATCATCTCCTCCTACAGTTTTGATCGTAGATATTTGAAACTTCAGAGTACTGTTACCCACATATTGGAGATGTGCAACATGTATATAAATGACGGAAAAATATTTTTTTTACGGAGTTATTAACCCTTTTCGACTTAGAAAATTTCAACATTTTTTTTTAATTTTTTAACAAAGCGGCATCGACTTGCCACGTTTTCGGGGGACACTGTGGTCGGCTGACCTTTTATTTTTTGTGGAATCGTGTGGATACCAAAAATAGCGTATAACTCAAAATTCTCACCCCTGATGTTCGGTCCCCGATGCGACATAACATCACAGACATTATACTAAAAGTCCCTTTTAGTATAATGTCTGTGATGTTATGTCGCATCAGCAGACACAAACTCTCTTTAGTGGTATTTAGTTCCTTACTTTGGCTGCGTTTGGCCTAATGTTCCCGGACTACATCAATGGTGGTCACAGTCGTGGATTAAACTTATCCGAAACAATGTATGTGGACTTAATACAGCATACAACTTGCATCATAATCTATAATCTTTAATCTAGCACGATGCGGACGGCGCATAGTCACATTTCATATGTGACCCGCCATATCAAATCCAGTCGTAAGTCGGGATTTTTTTTACCATGTGCCAATGCATTCTCTTATATATGCGAGTCGATCATAGGTCGCCTCGCATATATAAGAGAATGCATTGGCCTAACAATATTTTTTAATTTTTTTAAAATAAATGTTTCTTACAATTTTTAGGACATAAAATAAAAAAACATCCATTACCCTGCAGGGAGCCCCACACATATATAGAAGCATATAGAAGAGTGTCGTCTGCTCATGTTTGTCTGGGGCTCTGTATGGATGAAATTATAAAATTGTTAAAGAATACAAGAAAAAATTATTAAAATTGTAAAAATTTGTTAGGCCAATGCATTCTCTTATATATGCGAGGCGACCTATGGTCGACTCGCATATATAAGAGAATGCATATACACAGGGTAAAAAAAATCCCGACTTACGACTGGATTTGATATGGCGGGTCACATATCCTCATTCGATAATAGATTCTAGATTAAGATGTTATGTGTGTTCTGTCTAGATAAGGACTTATGTGTAATATATACATGTTATCACTGCAGTGAACTGATCTGGGCTTCGCATCACGTCGCGTTGAAGAGGTCAGATCGCTGGATCAAACGAGCCGCCGCAGGCGCCGAGTTTGATCCAGCGATCTGACCTCTTCAACGCGACGTGATGCGAAGCCCAGATCAATTCACTGCAGTGATAACAGGTTTATTATACATGCTTTTTATTTAAAAAAAAACACATGTGGGCCACTAGTAACAAGAATAAAGAAGGAACTAGTTTTGTATAATAAATCGTCCGGCTTTTTACGGATATGCGCAGTATGCGAGATAGAGAAGGGTTGTATGACATCGGATCAAACGATGGTCGGGAAATGATCTCTTTACTATAGAGGTATTGGGGAAAGAAAAGCGATAGTCATATAATAGGTGTATACTCAGAATAGACTTAACAACGTCTTAAAAATCAAATAAGCTGTTTCCTAATTCCAAGCAGAAGCAGTTAGGCGGTACCGGTAGACCCTCTTGACATGTCCCTTGTAATAGTAATTGAAGTGGGTCTTGATATATGTCTCGTCTAATGTTCGATGAGAAATCCGCACTTAGCCCGGTGGAGATGACAAGACAAGTGCAATCGTGTTTTGTCTGAAAAAATTCCTATGACGTCATTCACCTGTACGTAGTAACGTAGCGTATATATAGACAACTAACGCACGACCCGCGGTCGTGCATGCATGTGCATGCATGGTTGCTATGAATATTTAGTGATGTTTTCATATATTTCTCAATTTACTCTAACCAATAGTTATTCAACAATTGTTATCATTTATGTTTTCGTTGAATAATATAACGCATGAGTTAAAGATGCACAATCTGAATTAACGCTCCCAGATTAATATTTCATTGGCTTCGGGGGTAAAAAAAAATATTTGATTCGAGTCGATGAACCCACCCATCAAAGCTCAGAGTGGTCATATATCGATTTTTGAAATTTGTTATTTCTCGAGATATGTAAATTTTCCGCCTGGCAAAAATTAGTCAAGGCGACGGTCTCGGACCAAATTGCGGATGAAGATGGATAACTCTAAAATCAAGTGGCTTTGTGTGTGTATATAATTGACAATCCGGCCACATTTCGTTGAACGAAATGTTGATAAATAACACGTTTCGGGCAATTTTGTACTATAATTGACTGAAGTTAGCAATATTTTTGGCAAATTAATCGATTCTGATAACTGAAGCGGCATTTCAAAAGAATGTTGTTGTTGTTGTTGTTGTTGGAATCTGATGATATGGGGACCATAGAATCGGATTGAGTACCCTTAACTTAAAATGAAAATTATAATTAAAGGTACTCAATCCGATCAGACGCTCCTAAATTTCTATTTCTTTGGCTTTGGGGGGAAAAAATATTTGATTCGAGTCGAGGAACCCACCCATCGATTTTTGAAGTTTGCTATTTCTATTGTTTGTGGACCAGAAGCACGTCGTCAAACGGACGAAGTTACGGATGAAGATGAATAACTCTAAAATCAAGTGATTATTATTACCACGTGTTTCTGGGCCACTTAGATTTTAGAGATATCCATCTTCATCTGCATCTTCGTTCGTTTGACCACGTGCTTCTGGTCCACACACAATAGAAATAGCAAACTTCAAAAATCGATATCTAATCACCCTGAGCTTTGATGGGTGGGTTCCTCGACTCGAATCAAATATGTTTTACCCCCGAAGCCAAAGAAATAGTAATTTAGGAGCGTCTGGTCGGATTGAGTACCTTTAACGTGTTACGCTCTTGGTGTATAATTAGGCTCGTCGTGCTCTTTCAGCTTCTTCGTCAATAACAGCATGATTGCAAGCCGTCTGTGGCATACGGTCCCGGCCTTCCGAACGAAATGCATCAGGCCATCTACGCCAATTGGACTGGGAATTTCTCATGAAAAGAACAGCTCCAAAATTATGCATGCCACCGCGCTTATTGGACAACAACATAAAATCTGTCCACCCTTGCTGTGTCGATTCTACTCAACAAGTTTCATTCGCAACCTATTCACAAAAAGAGATTTGAGTGGTCAATCGAAAGCAATCCCATCAAACAGGCATCGCAATCGTGTTGCCATGGATATGCGACCTGTGCGTTCGTGGTTTGTTCCCGGAAAGACAGAAGAGAAGATAGATAAAGCCCTATCAACCAATCCAGATGTTCTTTTCTTGGACATGGAAGATTCCGTGGAGATAGACAAGAAGTCGAGTGTGAGGAACATATATAAACATTACTTGCGGACCCGTATTGATCGTCTGGATACCAGCCTCGTTTTCATTAGAGTAAATTCGTTAGATACTCCCAATGAGTTGAGGGAAGACCTGAATAGTCTGATCTCGGAAAACGTCGATGGTCTAATTCTTCCTAAAGTTATGACGTCTTCTGATGTCCATGAGTATGACAAGTTGGTGATGGACGTTCTCTGCAAATTAAATTCTCCCGAAAAAGACATACGTTATGTACCTATCATCGAAACTATGGAAGGCCTCGCCAACTGTGACGATATAGCAAAAAGTTCGGAACGAATAACCGGCTTGATTGCTGGAACGGCCGATTTTTCAGCTGATGCTTTATGTGATGAAAATTCTGGTGTCATGTACGAACTTATGCACACTGTATTTCTCACAGCACGCCGAAACAAGATCCATCCAATCGCTGGAGCTTTTACAAAAATTGACGATGACATCATGTTTCGGAATTTCTGTAGTCAGATGAAATCCCTTGGCTTCTCTGGATGCACGACATTGAATCCGACACAGAGTAAATTAGCTACCATAACATTTGGAGTTTCGGAACACGAGGTGGACTGCGCAAAGAGATTATTAGAATCTAGAGATGACGACAAACGGGGAAACAACATTTCTACTTTCGTGACGTCATTTAATCAAAGTCGGCAAGCAGTCGGCCCTCCTCACCGAGCTCTGGCAAGGTCAGTTATCGAGCGTTACGAGACACAAGAGCGCATGCGCATAGAGCAAAAATTCCAGAGTGTGCAACAGGAGCGGCGACACTCAAATGACGATAACGATCAAATACCCATGGTGTTAACCTCGCATAAAAGTGTGGACAACGAAGTATTTGTAGGCGAAGTTAAAAAATCTGAGGGTACCGTCAAGTATACGGAGTTTCTAGAAGGAATGTGGCGCGCTTCCTTCGATGTTAAGCCCGATATTACTGATGGTGCTTCCAACATTCAGTTCGATGTCCTTATGGCCTTGGTATTCGGTATGCCTCTCTCGGTGTTCAGTGAGAACGTATGTGCCACATTGGAATTTAACAACTGCGTGCAAATTAAGCCTGTGGATCTTGGAGATATCTTGACTCTTAATGTCAAGATATTGGACGCCAAAAACATAAATTCCAGAAAAGGAAATATCTTCCAGGGAACGGTCTTAAATAGTGAACATTTCCTTGTCAATCAGAATGAAGAGACAGTCTTCTCGTTTGAAAAGACATCGTTGTTTGATCGAGTCCTGCACATTTCTAACATGTCTTGCAATTCTGTAACTAGCGATAAAAACGACGATGAATCAATATTTGAGAAGGAAAGAATGGGAATAAGTTCAAAGAGATTTGTACATACATCTACGACGAAACCAAGAAACATCAGTCCAGACTGCAAGTTGCCAAGGAGACCAGCCGACAGCACGGAAACGGCCGAATCTATCCATGACTGTTCAACGCAGCCTGGTGCCCTTATTATACACAAGGACACGAAAACGTTCAGCCTTTCCGAGATGAGTTCACTCCACCGGCTGTGTCACGTCACCACAGCATACCAATACAACACACATTCGTACAGAGGTCATTCAGATGTAACGTTGGCACCTCCTTTAATAATAAGTTCAGTTCTCAGCAACGCTACTCGAGATATAGAGGGCGTTGTAGCACAGGAGCTGATACATTGCGCGTTTGTCAATAAGTTGAACCCGTATGACACTGTTGCGACCTTGACCTATGTTATTAATCACGGACCGATCGCGAAGGTTGATGGGCTGTCGCAGACGACGTTATGTCATTTGGGCATAAAGAATCTCGATCCTTTTCAGTTACAAGAGATGAAACTGCCCAGAAAACTTTTTACATCAGAATTCAACCTTCCAGAGGATCTTGAGGAACTTTGCTATGAAAGTTGTCCTGCGCTGTACAAAAGGATCGTTTGCAGAGCAAGAAGAAACGTGGTGCGACCGATGTGAACATGATGTGAACATTTGATGAACTATGCTTTAAAGGCCCACTTAATTTTCGAGTCGCCGACTGTTTTGCTTATAGTGTCTTGATATACGGTTTTAATAACAATATATGCCATAAAATAGGATTAAAATACTAGATAATTCTCAGAATGTGCCCATATATAGAGTAATAGAAAATAGCTGAAATCTTAAAATCATTTCCCCGTTATGGCTCACAGAATGCAACATAATTCAAACTGTAGTCTATTTTCAATGGAAGGAGAATAACACTATATCTAAATATATAGATGTATTCCCCTTCCATTGAGAATAATCGACATTGTGCAGAAACTTTAGTACAGAACAGACGTCGATATTGCAACAAAAACGACATGTTCACACTTTATTACATCGAATAAGTTTTAAAATACAATGTTTTGGAGCTTCCTCTTTCAAATGTTATATGATATGGCATATATTTTGTATAATGCGATCTGGGGGTTCGAAAATTAAGTGGGCCATTAATTGGGTCTAAGTTGTTCTGACAAATCTGAATGTTTTATACATGAGTGTCACCCCGTCCCGCCTGTTCGGTACGCGGAATTCAAGCCATTTCCACTCAGTACACGTGATTCATACCCCGCTGTTAGCCGGTCGGTATTTAGAATTCATATATCCCCGTCTTAAATGGTATTCGGTATTCAAATAAAAGTATGGTACGCGACTTTGACGCGACAAATCGTGGAATTTGATGGTTAGAATGGGCCTATTAGCCCTTTTTCTGGTCTCGTTTTGTTAATCTGGCACAAAAGTGTGCCAGTGATATGCATTCGTAGACTAACCGCGTCGCATCAAATCTTCATTGTGCTGGAAAATAAAGTAATAAATAGCTATCAGGACTTATAATATTTATCTTACTGTTAACTGGTATATCATGATTCACTATAATCACCCCCTTTGTTAACTGATATTCACTATACTAACCCTCTCTGTTAACTGGTATTCACTTTACTAACCCCCTCCGTTAACTGGTATTCAGGATCAGGGCGTGACGCTCTCATAAATATATTGTGCTATACTATAGTATATTATACATATATGTTGAAAGACGAAGGTTCATTGTCACGTTTGACGTACGCACGTGCAAATGTGACTATACATAGGCTTATCTCGCAATATGTACAGGCCGAGCTTTGTCATTTTTTATGTTTACCAAATCTTATTCTTACGAAGAGCATAATTATAGTTTGTTCGTCACTAAATATTTTATTTGGATATATTGTACATGTATCACGATATTCACCGGTTTTCATCTCGAAATAATTATAAAACATACAATTGAGTTATAATGATATTGGCATTTTTTAAAGAACTATAAGTAATCATTTGCACCCAAAATATTCCTCTGGAAGTAATCAGTGAAAAATCTTTAATTTCGCGTATTGTTATCTACATTGTATATATATATAATTTGTATTGAGTCTGAAAAGTTATTTGAACAACCATTAAAGGTACTCAATCCGTAAAGACGGTCCCCATCTCAACAGATTCCAACAACAACAATCCGATCAGAGGGTGCTATATTACTATTTCTTTGGCTTTGGGGGTAACAAATATTTTATTCGAGTCGAGGAACCCATCAAACAAAGCTCAGAGTTATTAGATATTGATTTTTGAAATTTGTTATGTTCTCGAGATGAGTACTAATAACTGCCGTAATCTGCTCTGGATGTGTACTCCAAATCTATTCAAACAGACAAGGATGGATAACTCTAAAATCAAGTGGTAATTTTAACGCAATTTTGACTGAGTTCTGTGCCAGATAGTATTCCCGATAATGAAAAATAATAGATTTCTAAAATCGATATCTAACAAATCTGAGCTTTGATGGGTGACTTCCTCGACTCGAATCAAATATTTTTAACCCCCGAAGCCATTGAAATAGTAATTGAGAGGAGTTTTATCGGATTGAGTACCTTTAAATATGTTATTAGGCATTTTAACAACACGCACGTGCAACATGTGTTGCCATTGCCAAGGACAGTCACCTGGCGAACTTGCCCATTTGGCCTACATCCACAAGGCCAAACCGCTTACCTGTGTTGGTCCCCAAACGTGCATGTAGCTTACGAAACTTATTCCGATTGAGCGACCAACGCTAACAGTGTGAGATTTTTTCCCCGGCAATTGGATATCTATAGCAATACCACGGTAACGCATGGCACACGTAAGTGTGCCTAACTATGGCTATCATGTAGGTTGCGAACTACAAGTTTCCGTTCAAACAGCCAACAAAAGTGGCAAATTTAGCGAAAATGTCATCAATTTCGTCGATCGACTTCACAGTTAATGACTTTCAGTTCGCGTTCAATGCATGTAGGTATAACTGATATTATATGTCTGTGGTGGGGACCAAGATATGTTATATCTTTCGGGGTGTATACAGTACCTGCACCGCACGTTTTGGGTTGCAAAAAAACTATTTCGATCTCCCATATATTTTCATTTTGCGACCATCATCGCCATGCATTCAAAAACATCGTGCAAAGTGACATTAATAGGGCAATATTTACCGTACCAGTTCCATATTTTCGAATACTTTTTTTTATAAAGTGGCAATTTCACCACAAAGGTAACACAATTGAAACACATCGTCAAGTCCATACGAACGTCAAGGTGAATCTTTTCTCGATACCAAAACACACAAAATACCGTGATGTATATCACGATAATGTGGGTTTCCCTTGATTGACATTAGCCGCTTGAACGGGAACTTGAAGTTCGCAAACTACCTAATGGACAATTTTCGCATATAATAGAGACCTTTCGCAAAATCACTATATACGATTGCGGATAGGATATATTATCCTGTGAGACCTGGTGAGACAACATATATTCAGGTACACATATATTTGATGGAAAAGGTAATGTGTGTCTCTTTCAAATCCCAAGTTCTTTTATCCTTGTGTCATACACTGCACTGCACGGATAATGTTAGAGTGTCCCCAAGCAGGACCGATGGCACACCCTTGACATAATTAAACTACGTGTGGTATATTTCGTCTCACAGAAGAACCCCCGTGCGTAAAGATATTGTTTGGTCGTATGCTAACAAGGTATTGTTCATGGATATCGGTAATCGTAATCGTAATCGTGATGTTGCGAAAGGTATATAATGAACTATATATGTGACCCGCCATATCAAATCCGGTCGGAAGTCGGGATTTTTTTTTACCCTGTGCCAATGCATTATCTTATATATATGACATTAATAGGGCAATATTTAAGACCCGTACCAGTTCCATATTTTCGAATACTTTTTTTTATAAAGTGGCAATTTCACCACAAACTAAAACTAAAAATTCTAAGAAACATTTATTTAAAAAACATGATAAAAAATTGTTAAGCCAATGCATTCTCTTATATATGCGAGGCGACCTATGTTTCTTATAATTTTTAGGACATAAAATAAAAAAAAACATCCATTACCCTGCAGTGGGCCCCACACATATATAGAAGCACATAGAAGAGTGTCGCCTGCTCATGTTTGTCTGGGGCTCTGTATGGGTGAAATTATAAAATTGTTAAAGAATACAAGAACAAATTATTAAAATTGTAAAAAATTGTTAGGCCAATGCATTCTCTTATATATGCGAGGCGACCTATGGTCGACTCGCATATATAAGAGAATGCATTGGCACAGGGTAAAAAAAATCCCGACTTCCGACTGGATTTGATATGGCGAGTCACATATACTACCGATAAGAACTAAGAATAGCTAACAGTAATCGCATTTTTTAGAATGGTCCAAAAATATTTTTCGCAAGAATAATTATTGACGAGTCCTTTTGTAATAAAATCGTGCTGTTCAAACATCTTGTCACTCGCATTAAGGTGATATGGTTCTGTTTGTCGTGATAATGTTTTACTTAATTATGTTGTTATCAGTTCATAGTCGGTTGATGTAAACACATTTTTATTTCCAAATCCAAACAAATAACATAATATACAGATGACATAAATATACAACATATAAGAATTAATTTTGGAAATGAGGATCAGACAACAAGCCCGATGTCTTATATGAAGTCTTCTCCTTTTTGGCGACATGTCCCTTCCCCAACAAGTGAGGAAGGTGTATCGATCAGACGGGAAGGTATTGAAATAATGGTTTAGGCGAAGTGGAGATATAAAACTTAATTTGAGTTAGGGATGGGAAAAGGACGAATATAGTGTTAGGGATAGCATGATGTAGGGAGAGAGAAAGATAGAGAGAGAGAGAGAGAGAGAGAGAGAGAGAGAGAGAGAGAGAGAGAGAGAGAGAGTGCGAGAGAGGGTGAGAAAGTAGACGACAGGGGGGACAGATGAATCGTGAATGATTACAGTGGTGGGGAGTTTTCAATAATTGAGTTGGTGTGTGGTTACAATTATGCTCGTCTATTGTAAGATTCGTGCATCAGAAGCCATGGGAGGGGGGTCAATCACATTGGCTGGTTCCATCCACCAAAAAGTAATTAAACAAACACACATGGCTACGAGTGTTTATAATCAAAGTATGTGATTTTCATGTGAAGCTCGCGTCCCCATGCTTGACTTCTCGAACCCGTAATCGTAACTACGGATATGGCAAAACGACAAATGATAGAAATAACACAAATTCTAATGATGTAGTACCCTATTTGTGATTCTTATCAGCAGTAGTAGTTCATCGTGAGATAGGTGTCCATTGTCTTGATTCAATACAAGTTGCAGAAGTTATTTGTGTGTGGTTATCTTTCTAACACTGAATTATGACATTTCTCCCCAATGAGGCAAATTTAAGTTCATTTCTATGAAAACAAAACGCGTATATATATATACGTTTGAGGATGCAGCTTCAATTCTGGAAATATCCCATGACCATTAATGTTAAATAATCCAACTGTGAGCCACCTTATATACCACTTTCTATACAAAAGGTTCTCCCAGTCAGTTAAACATTGTACATCGGGGTGGTCTATAACTGATTTGGAGGGGTGTTAATGTGATAAAACAACAAATAGGCTCATATAGGACCTAAATATTCACATAGGTTCATATTAGACTTATTTGAATCTGAAATAAGCTAAAATTTTGTACCCGTAATTCCGTTGAATGGCGCGGGCCGCAGTAAACACACCTTATAAAGAGCGTTCATCTGGTAAGTCGTGTCGAGAAAACAAGTAGATTAAATAGTGACTATATGAGCTTGTTTCGTATTAAAATAAGCTCTATTCGGGTTTGTATAGAGCGTACTTTTCCTCAAATAAGTTCAATATTGGCCTAAAACGCGACATTAAAATTAAGCCCATATTTGAGGTCATTCGGCCAAAAAAACATGGCTGCCAGCGGCCATCTTGGATTTCAAAATTTGCAACAAAATACACCACGATAACTGCCTGCAGTCCGTTTACCAGTTAGAATTACATTATTTCTCTCATTCAAAGTGGTTTTGAAGCCCAACTCATTGCCAAAACACTAAAAAAAACAAGCAGGAAATCTTTTTTTAGTTTTGGAAAAAATTGCTTGTTGGTGGCTTTGACCAACCACCCACCCCGGCATATGTGCCGGAAATTTTTTGTTCACCCCCCCCCCCCTGAACCAATAATATATTCTTATTTTGAATAATGAGATTTCGCACGTCAAAACCATTATACAGCTAAACATTATATTGTCAGTGGAATTGTGCCGATCAAAGTCGAATTATTCCAAGCAGATACCAAAATGTTATCAAAACTTGTCAGTAAACATTGGAAAACGTCAAAGCATTGGACAGATATTCTGAAAAAAAATCATATTCAGACTAAAATACTTCAAATAGTTGTTGAAATCTCCAAATATTCGAAAATATACCATAATATTTAGTTGTAATATATATCTGCAACATTTTCTCTTCCGGTGTATTGTAGATTACACAACGATCCAACGAACACTGACTATGTTGCGTTTGTGGCGATTCACTGTACTGAATGGCAGAGCCAATCGAATTTCGGGCAAATCATATAGACTGGATGTGCAAAATGACAGAACACATGTCATGGCATCCAGCAACAGGCCTGGGTCATCGTGGAAAAAATCAGACCAGATAGCGAGTATAGCTGCTAACAAATATACAAAATGCTTTTCTAACACTGCTGAAAAAATGGCTGAACCGGATACAGAACTTCATCAACACAGAGCTGCAAAAATGGCTGAACCGGATACGGAACTTCATTCAGAGAGAGGAACTCTGGGCAGTTTTAAATGGGCGTGTCCATTGCGCTCTTGGTTGGTCGCAGGGAAAACACAGAAACAGATCGCTGCAGCTGCTGCGTCTTCGCCAGATGTTCTCTTTCTTGACTTGGAGGATTCAGTTGTCTTCGAGAAGAAAGCAGAAACCAGAGAACTGTACAATAATTATCTAAAAAGCAAGAACGAGAGGATGACTGGTCACGTGTTCGTAAGGGTGAACTCTTTGGACTTTCACTCTGAAGTTCAAAAAGACATGCAAAGTCTTGTTGGAAGTCACATCGACGGATTAATTCTCCCAAAAGTGGGCAGCGCTTCTGATCTTCGAGAATATGACGCCATGTTTAGGGACGTGCAAAGAAAAGAAACTATTCCAAAAGACACTATTCCATTTGTGCCCATCATAGAGACAATTGAAGGATTGGCAAATTGTGCCGAAATAGCACGAAGTTCCCCGAGGATAGCCGGACTTATTGCAGGCACTGCTGATTTCTCTGCCGATGTTCTTTGTGACGAAAATTCGAAAATTATGTGTGAACTTCAAAACAACGTGAGTCTGGCTGCAAAGCGATATGGCTTATATGCTATAGCGGGAGCTTTCACCAAAATAGACGATGATGTGTTGTTTCAACAGTATTGTGAAGAAATGAAATCCGTTGGGTTTTCTGGGTGCGTAACTTTGACGCCAGCTCAGAACCAGATGGCTTCCATTTTGTTCGGCATTTCTGAGCAAGAAATTAACTGGGCGACCAAAGTTTTAAATGCAGGCAGTTCGAAGGAGAATGATAAATGTAATATGTCGATAATTGAAACCTCAATACAACAGAGTCGACTTGCAATCGGCCCTCCACATAGAATACTGGCCGAGTCCATACTTAGACGACATCATGCTCTAACTCAAAGAGATCAGCAATACCATAACACAAGAACAAGAAATGATTCTGCTACAGAAAAAGTTCGAGCGAACTCTACAGCCGATAAGTGTTTGAGTAGAATTGTGAAGATTGGAGAGGTGAGATGTTCCGAATGGCAAGTGGAGTACACGCAATTCGTGGAAGGGACATGGAATAATTCTTTCAGCAAAACAATGTGTTCGAATACATTGAAAAAAATACAGTTTGATTTAATGATGGCGTTAGCTCTTGGTTTATCTGTATCTGTATTTAGCGAGAACGCGCGAGCTACTTTAGAATTGCAAGACTGTGTTCAGCGAAGAAAAGTGAAATTCGGCGACATTTTAACAGCGAAAGTAAAAATTCATGACGCAGTGCGCACAAGTTCTAGGAAAGGCAACGGATACACTGTTGTAACTAGTGAGCATCTACTCCTGAATCAAGATCAACAAACGGTATTCTCGCTGAGGAAGAAAACTATGTTCGGACCAATGGAAATAGCTCTTGTTAATCAGGATGAAGGCGACGGACCAATGGAAATAGCTCGTGTTAATCATGATGAAGGCGACGATATCACACTAAGCGGACCATCTTCTGAAAGAGGAGTCGGACTATTGTCATCCACGTTATATGCCGAGAACGACGGTCTCATTTATGACCAAGATGAACTTGCTAACGGAGGCCAAATCTCACTCAGTAACCATTCAGAGCTGACGTCACAGCCAGGTGGACTTATTGTGCACAAGGACGTAAAGTCGTTCAGCAGTTCAGAAATGACTTCACTTTTACGTCTGTGCCACATTACAAATCCACATCACAACAACACGAATGTTTTTGGACCCTCCGAAATTCTTCTGGCAGCTCCGTTGGTTATAAGCGCAATGATATGCAACACGCATAGAGATGTCGGCCATATCAAAGGGGAAGAACTCTTGCATTGTGTCAATTTCAATAAGTTAAATCTTAGCGATACTGTAACCACGTTGACGTATATTCTCGACCATGAACCGGTTCCATTGAATTCTGGGCATGCGCAGACCACGTTTTGCCACGTCGGGATAAAGAACTATGATCCCATTGCGTTAATAGGAAGTGAACTACCAAAAGGTCTCTTCGTGTCAAAGTTCAACAAACCTAAAGACTTCGAGCATTTTTGTTACAACAACTGCCCCAAGTTGTTCAAGAAAGTAGTCTGCAGAGCCGTACGTAGAGTGATCAGGCGGACGGTGATTTGAAACATAATGGCTTATATTTGAATCCAGGTTTTCGTGTTTGCGCGAACGGGCGGTTAAAGAGACATATAAGGCACTCACAGTGACAATTTAAAACAGTTGTAAAACTATCCTCGCTAACTTGAGAAGAGCATGGCAGAATATACAGAGAGTAATCACTAGATTGAACATGAAAATATGAAATAATTCATGAGAGGGAGGGATGTTGTATAAACACGAGAGCGCATTGCGCTCGAGATTTTTACAAAATAGTCCTTGCAGTGGGTATATAATGTGCAAAAAACCATAGAAGTATGTGAGCGCGTCAGCACTGAACTGTAGAGTATGTAGAGTTATTTGTGATTAAATTGCTGAAGTCTGATGTTACATGTATACTTGATGGTGATAGTTGTCTCACATACTTTTATAAACTTTATTTTATTTCGTTTGAACCCACGTCGAATGGCCTTGTGTCTCTTTAAAGGTACTCAATCCGATCAGACGCTCCTAAATTACTATTTCTTTAGCTTCGGGGGTAAAAAATATTTGATTCGAGTCGAGGAACACATCCATCAAAGCTCCGGGTGATCAGATATCGATTTTTGAAGTTTTTTATTTCTCGACATGTGTAATAATATGTGGCCCATAACACGTGGTCAAACGGAGGGTCTCGGACAAAATTGCGGATGAAGATCGATAACTCTAATATCAAGTGATAATACGGTCAATTTCGTGATACTTTAGTGATAATACGGCCATATTTTGTTAAACAAAATGTTGATAAATAAAAAGTTTTGTGAAATTTGATACCATAGTTGACAGCGGTTAGCATTATTTTGTTGCAATAAATCGATTCTGATAACTAAATTTTGAAGAAATGTTGTTGTTGTTGTTGTTGTTGTATTTTGATGTTATGAGGACTGCCTTATCGGATTGAGTACCTTTAACTAAATTAACTGTATATGGTGATACCTCGCTCATCGATGCATCAAGTAAATTGCATGCAATGCCCCTTTTCGATCTGAAACATATCGTATACATCAGTGGGGAGTGACCCCTACCGAATTCGTTTTCTCCTGGGGTAAATATTTTATTGTGAAAACTGAACTATATATAGCAATGTTACGTATGTGTGATTATATACTGATGAATTTACTCTAATAATGTGGTCTCTCTCCCTTGTTTTCTTTAAAACATAACATATATGTCGTATAAAACGATGGAGTCGGAAAAATAAGTTGTCTGAAGTTGTCCAATTATACCAGAAATTCTTTTGATATCATGATTATACCAGCAAAATGTGTTGCCCATATGCAATAATAAAGTAGACCAATATGTTTTTTTATTGAAAATTATCAATAATAACTGTCGTGATGGAATTAATATTGCTCTTCTCTAAATCTTATTGTTAATTACTTGTAAGTCGAAGTTATATACTAATACTTAAAGGGGAGAGAATCCACTTTGTTTGTCCTCGTAACAATTGTTATCCATATGAATATGTATATACATCTGATTATGTATCTATTATCTATTTCCATTTATACACCGCCTGCTATATTATTTACTAATCTCAAACACTGTTTTTACAATTTAATGAGAAATAAACATATTGTATATAGTATTGCCTCGAAAGAATTATTTCACGTCACCAGTTCAATAAAGTTTTGCGCTCCAAAATACACATACTATTATTCGCTTTTGAATATTTCCCGGTATCGAAATAGGTCGATAAATATCTGAACTATTTCTACGAGCATCCTGTAGCACAAAAAGACGCATTGAAGAATGAAAAATACAATTATGAACATGGTGTTTGGGTCCCAAACAAAAATCTACCGTTTGCACGACATGGAGCAGGAAAGAGCGTTCCCTCTTGGTTTATTCCTGATATGGCTGGATATGGCAGAAATAAAGATCGTCTGTCTGACTTCTGGCGAAAAAATTAAAACTGCTGGAAAATTGCTGTGACTTTGGCAAGTGTTTTTCAAAGCATATATTACAATATGTCGTGCATTTATCAACATATCGTGTCCGTCCCTCTGAATTGCGTATAGATAAAATTTGGATGTTCGAATGACCCATGTCCGTTTAAAGTGACATAATTCACTATTGAAATTATCGTTTATAATCACTCGAGAAATCATGGTAAACACTCCGGTTTATTGATCAAATAGAAAGGAGAATAATCTTGCTCAAAGAAGTTATTTTCACAAATGTTATATCCAAACTGACAACACACATAGTTATTCTTATATATTAATTAAATGAAGTGACTCTCGATGGCGAAATAATGTTCGTTAGTTAATCGCCGATAGAATCGAGATTTAAATATTTAAAACTCAACGTAGTTCAGACGATGTTTTCTATGGAGTGGTATAATTATATGGTCGATTTAATTGAGATTTTCGACGATGTCAGTTGAATACTATATTCTCCCAGTTGGCATAGCGCCTGAATACTAACTTATCAGTTTCACGCACCCGAACAATTACATAATATGTCTTTAAAGGTGGACTATCTCTTCATACAACAATTTTTAAATAGTTTCGTGGGTATAAAATAATAAATATGTATTGAAGACCCATGTCCGGAAACGCTTCTATCAATTATTGATTTTATCTCGAATATTTTTATTAGAAAATGAGATGATTAAATGGGGCATTATATTGTTCTATTTTTAGAACAGACCGTACTATATAGCGACATAAGGGTGTTCCCATAGCTATACTCCGAACGTCAAATGTCTCAGATTGATTATTTGTATTGTTTTATTACATAATTATAAGCGACATAATGAGTCTAATTAACGTTTATTTGTGACTAAATTACACAATAAAATTTCTGGTCTCTGTTAACAGTAACCACTATTGTTCGTTAGCTAAACAACCACACGTTTATTTGTGACTAAATTACAAGATAAAATTTCTGGTCTCTGTTAACAGTAACCACTATTGTTCGTTAGCTAACCAACCACATGTTTTAGACCAACTATTCGAAATATAATCAAAATTAATCGATAGAAGCTAGCATTTCCGGACAGGGTTCTTCGATTCGTATCTACTATTTTATACCCGGTAACTATATAACACATGTTTACAAATAGATAGATCATCTTTAATAATAATGAATCCATACGTTTGAGGATGCAGCTTCAATTCTGGAAATGTCCCATGACCATTAATGTTATAGATACGGGCGGCGTTGGCGATGGTATGCTGTTAAAATATTCACCTCCGTCAAAAACCGCCATAAACAGAAAGAATAGTAAAACATAGACAGGCTTTGTTCTTACATCAATATGGCATAAATAGTATGTTATTGTCAACCCCCCCCCCCCCTTGTTATGTAAACAAAAGCAAAAAATGTTACGTTACCTGGCTTTTGTTTAGATCCGGATATGGTAAACATAAAGAGCGTTGTTTGTTACTGTTTTCCTGGTATGGAAATAATAAAGAGCGTTTATATCATTTGTGTGTGATTAACCACTAGAAATACGCTCTGTTATGTAAACAGAAGCACAACTTCTGTAACACGAGCAGGCAATCGTACGTCTTGACGACAATATACTGTTTACGCGCTGATTATGTTTGGCATATGAACAAAACTATATATAGTTTAATATTCCATCTGTTGATGGCGATTTGAACAAATATGAATATTTCTGCAACGAACACCGCCCGTGTCTTTAAATAATCCAACTGTGAGCCACCATATATACCCCTTTCTATAATACATGTAAATGTAATCTCCCAGTCAGTTAAACATTGTACATCAGGGTGATCTATAATTGATTTGGAGGGGTGTTAATGTGATAAAACGACATATCCTCCCGCAAATAGGTTCATATAGGACCTAAATATCCACATTGGTTCATATTAGACTTATTTGATTCTGAAATAAGCTCATACATGTATAGTGTACCCGTAATTCTGTTGAATGGCGCGGGCCGCAGTGAACACATATTATAAAGAGCGTTCATCTGGTAAGTGGTGTCGATGAATCAAGAAGATTAAATAATGCCTATACATAGTCCAGGAGATATTGGTCGACCTCTGCACCCCCAGGACTTAACTTCACCCCACTAGTTTTCTTCCTTAAGGTCTCCTCTAATATTTTTCACTTGTTAACAAGAAAACAATAGTGCCGCAGAGACTCCAGACAAGATGGCGTCCATCATGGCGGCCATTTGTTTTAAAAGCACCAGGTCTCTTTGGTCGCCGTTATAGTAACGACGATGTCACATGCCGTCTTGTTTTCCGCTCGATTCGTTATGCTAATATACAACCCTTACAAATTAGCCAAAACTCCGACACCAGAATCCAATATGGCGGCCAAGATGGCCGCCGAAATGTGAAAATATGCTATTTTTCTGACACGTTACCACCTTTCGTTTGTCTCTGTGGGAAAAGGTTGGCATCTTTGCGTCATGTTATACATTTATCATATAGAGGAGTCATTGGCGACCACATGGGGTCCATAATGTACATTCATTGTGGGATATTTTTGTCCGATATCACGTTTTCCCAAATGCCGGTATAATAGGTCAAAGCCGAATCTACGTTAATAAAGCGATGTAATGTTTCGAATCAATGAATGTTATTGCTATTATAACAACACCCATGCATATATATGTGCAGGAGATACTCAAGCTAGGATTCCTCTTATACCTAAGTTGAGGAATATTATCCAAATCCAAGATGGCGGCCAAAATGGCCACCAGAAATCGAACGAAAATCGCCGATTTTAACATCAGTGAACATTATTGTCATGACAACTCCACACCTGCTTACTATTGTAAGTTGGGAACACTTAGGCGAAGAACTTTCCTTGTACCATATCCAAATAAAAGTCCCCCAAATCCAAAATGGCGCCCACAATAGCGGACAGATTTTGAAAAATCACAGAAATTCCCTCATATTCACATCATTGGCATTATTGTCGAGACAACTCCACCCATGCTTACAATTGAGTTGGAAATACTGAGGTGAAGTAATTACATTACATCTCATGCAAGAAAATTTTTTCCAAATCGAAGATGGCGGCCAAAATGGCGACCGAAATTTGAAAACAAGTCTACATTCCTTTACTTTCTTAGGATGGGCGTTATTGTTTCGCGATTTCTATCCACCATTACATGTTGATATGGAATAGTGACATGAAGTATTCATGTATTCATCAGGGTTTGGCAATTGATACTCACTGCCAAGATCGCTGCTAAATTGGCGGCTAGAAATTGATAAGAAATCGATATTTTCACATATTAATTTAAACTTTTTGTCATAATATCGGTATGTATGGACGAAACTGTACATAAACCATCTACTAGTTCAACTTTAAGGTATCAAAACGCATAACATAGCTCGTATCCTTCTGGAAAGATGAAAAACCATAATTAATATCGCGATGTGGCATTTCGAAATCCAGTCTCCACTTAGCGCCGATAATGGCCGTAAGCATAGGTGCGCCGAATAGTTATATCAGAACAATTACCTGATAACAGATTCTGATTTGCCACGTCACTTCCATAATTATCTGGACCAGCTTCCATTTCTTTGTCTGATAAATCTAGGTCGCTCACACCGACAAAGTATTCACCACTTCCTGGGAGTAGGGTCCCTCTAATCATAACGTTTCAAACAATTCATTTTCCGGTGTCTAGCTTACGATTTTAAATATTTGCTAACTATGATATTTGTGCGTCATCTTGAACTAGGAAGGCATATGGCCGATGAGTATACAAGCTTACAGAAGGTCATCTCTATGTATGTGTCTCATACCCCATGTGATAACGACATGTACACCTGGCGAACCAGTTAGCTAGTCACTTCTCAATATATGGTTCATCAACTCACAAGCTCAGCGAACGCATTGGCATATGTGGACAACTTCGACAGTGTTTCGAAGGTTGCTAGCTGTCTCATTCCCTTGGACAGATGTCTATCTGCTAAGCAGAAGACCCTAGTGTACAGACTATCCACACTTCTTAACCATTATCCGAAGCAAACTGTGTGACGCCCCGCAGTTGTCTCGTCGAATATCTCCCAGCATAGAAGAACAATGCTCGCGTTGCTAGTTTGTGGACATGCGCCATGATAGTGGGAATGAAATGGGCCACTGTATACACCACCCCTACACCTGGTGCATGTTTAAGATATCGAATGTCATGTGTGTCGGTTTTATTTGGTGTGGTAAGATTGTATTTCCACATCCGTTTCGAAGCCATTCTGATTCAACTACGTACAATTTTGTCTGGATAATACTATGCTAGCCTCCCTCAAAACAGTCGGATGGACTAAAGGATAATGTCTTTATAGCATGAATGTATGCGTGTTTTGTTATTCTCTCTCGGGGTTAGTGTCAGTATGTGGGCGGTATTATTCAAGAAAATATCAGGAACTGTGGTGCATTTATTTCACTATGTATTTAAACCACAATTTACAGTCTCGATGGCAATGGCTGTGGACGTTGGGGAACGCGACCTTTATGATCATATAGCTTTATATATATAACTTTAGAATATAGTAGTTAATGTCTCATGTAGGAAAATGGTCGCAATGGTGATGTTACCAAGAAATCACTTGGTGTACCAACGTTTGTTGAACTGAATGCAAGAGCTCATCAACGTAACATTCCTCTGGATGTTCTTCGCGTTGAACATTTCACTCTTTTGTTGATGGCATTTGTACTTTCTTGAAGCATACCACCCAGCGTGAGTATGACATATCAACCAACTATCAAAGGTATCGCCGTTAAGACTACACCCCAGTCTTGGTGGGGCTTATACAGCAGTAGCCAATGGCATACTCCTGGTCAAGTTGCTTAAGAACGGCTTCCAAACGGATGGGAACATACCATCTTAGCATACAAGGAAAGCAAAGCCACACATGAGATCCTGTCTGAATCTAAAACATAACAAAATAAGGGGCGGTGCAGTCATGGTCCAATTTCATTTCCACTATCATGACACATACCCACAAACTAGCACCGTGTGTATTGTTATCATCTGCTTGGATCTGTTCGGTGAGACGATTGCTGGGCGCCAACAAGCTTGTTCTTATGATCATGTTCAAGGAGTTTGGGTATATTATGCATTATGGTCTTCTACGCCTTAGCAGAAATGCATCCGTCAAATGTCGGGCTTTCAACATTCGAAGCCATATACAGAAGTTGTCCGGGTACGTCAGTGCATTAGCATTAGACGAGTATGTGAACTGATGAACCATATATTGAGAAGTGGCTGTTTGGGAAAATCACCAGGTGTACACGTTGTTATCCCCATTAGGTCACCAAAGCTGACAATACGCAGATAGATAGGTCCTTCTGAAAGCTAGTATACGCATCGACCGAATACCTTCATAGTGTATCGCACAAGATGACGCATATACCCCATATGTAGCATCTGAATTATACCATAAGCTATACCACTAATGAAGCTCGCTAAGAATTCCAAGCTTTCGAAACAAACACGTGAGCTGGACACCGGCATATGTATTGTTTGAAACATTCCGATTAGTGGCACCCTTCTACAAAGAAGAGTAGTGAACTGTTGTTGTGAGTGAGATAGATTAATCTGACGAAGAGACGGAAACGAGTCTAGATAATGCTGAATGTGGCAATTCAGAATAAGCTCAGGTACTGTTGTTTTGATTCTTGGAAGTCATAATATGACTATTCGGCGCACCCATATACGGTTAAGGCCAGTATGAGCCCTTAGTGGAGAATGGATTTTGAAATGCCACATCGCGATTGTGGGTTTTCATCCTTCCAAAAGGCTACGACTTACATTGGAACTAATAGATGACTTATATTATGTACCGATTCGTTTATACAAATCAATATTATGACAAAAAGTTGAAATTAGTATGTGATAATATCGGCTTCTTTTCAATTTCTGCCCTCCAGTTTGGCCGCCATATTGACTGTGAGTATCACTTGCCAAACCCTAATGAATAATTCATACATATCAACATGTAATGGTGGGTAGTAATCGCGAAAAAATAACGCCCATCCTAAGAAAGTAAAGGAATGTAGGCGTGTATTCAAATTTCGGTCGCCATTTTGGCCGCCATCTTCGATTTGGAAAACCATTTCTTGTATGAGATGTAATGTAATTACTTCACCTCAGTATTTCCAACTCACCTGTACGCATGGATGGAGTTGTCTCGACAATAATGCCAATGATGTGAATATGAGGGAATTTCTGTGATTTTTCAAAATCTGTCCGCTATTGTGGGCGCCATTTTGGATTTGGGGGACTTTTATTTGGATATAGTACAAGGAAAGTTCTTCGCCTAAGTGTTCCCAACTTACAATAGTAAGCAGGTGTGGAGTTGTCATGACAATAATGTTCACTGATGTTAAAATCAGCGATTTTCGGCGATTTTTTATTTCTGGTGGCCATTTTGGCCGCCATCTTGGATTTGGGTAAATATTCCTCAACTCAGGTATAAGAGGAATCCTAGCTCGAGTATCTCCTGCAAATATATATGCATGGGTGTTGTTATAATAGCAATAACATTCATTGATTCGAAACATAACATCGCGTTATTAACGGAGATTCGGCTTTGACCTATGATAACGGCATTTGGGAAAACGTGATATCGGACAAAAATATCCCGCAATGAATGTATATTATGATCCCCATGTGTTCGCCAATGACTCCTCTATATGATAAATGTATAACATGACGCAAAAATTCTAACATTTTCCCACAGAGACAAACGAAAAGTGGTAACATGACAGAAAAATAGCATATGTTCACATTTCGGCGGCCATCTTGGCCGCCATATTGGATTCTGGTGTCGGATTTTTGGCTAATTTGTAAGGGTTGTATATATAACGAGTCGAGCAGAAAACAGGACCGCATGTGCTATCATCTTTACTATAATGGCGATCAAAGACACCTGGTGCATTTAAAAAAAATGGCCGCCATGATGGACGCCATCTTGTCTGGAGTCTCTGTGGCCACTTTTTTTTCTTGTTAACAAGTGAACCAAATTAGAGGAGACCTTAAGGAAGAAAATCAGTGGGGTGAAGTTAAGTCCTGTGGGGGGGGGGGGGTGCAGACGTCGACCAATATCTCCTGGACTAACAGGCCTATATGAGATTATTCATATTGAAATAAGATGTATACGTGCTTATTTTGAACGACAAATTTTACGCCGATATGGAGCATATTTTTCCTCAATTAAGCTCTAAAAAGGCATAAAACGCGACATTCAAAATAAGCCCGTATTGTGCTTATTTTTACGAGAACAGGCTGTATAAAAACAGACGACAGATAAATAACAATGCAGAAGGAGCCCTATCTCGTTGTTGAACTTATTATCTGAACATTTCCTACGGCATAACTGATAACTACTCATCAATGATGCTTTAGTATAGAAAGGGTTACCCCCTCAAAATATATGATGAACACGACATTTACGCACCGGCGGAAGATATTCCACAGACACCATACCGCTGAGGACAATATTTCATAATATGCCAAACATAATCAGCGCGTAAATAGTATATTGTCGTCAAGACGTACGATGGTGTACGTAAACAATAGACTGCCCGTGTTACAGAAGTTGTGTTTCTGTTTACATAACACAGCGCAATTATATTGATTAATCACACACAAATTATATAAACGCTCTTTATTATTTCCATATCAGGAAAACAGTAACAAATAACGCTCTTTATGTTTATCATATCCGGATCAAAACAAAAGCCAGGTAACGTAACGTTTTTTGCTTTTGTTTAGGGGGAAAAATGACAATAACATACTGTTTATGCCATATTTCAGCCATTTATCCCCAGATCCGTGGGATCCTTTATCGGTTAATATATGGCGTTCTCCCGACCCGGGACAGAATGGCCAAATTATATGGCCCCCGGGTCCACAAAATTTGTCCCCTTTGTAATTCCCTTCCCGAAACGGTACAGCATCTGTTTGTCGATTGCTCCGTCGTCCAGCCTTTGTGGAATCTAGTCCGTGATTGTATTACTCCCCTTACACTGCGTGAGAATTTTCGCACTCATCTTGGCTTCATTCGCTTCCTTTTGGTCCGTGCTGACACTTCAAATAAACGAGCCTTGGCTCTTATTCTCATTTCGGAGGCCGTGGCGACTATTTGGTACTTTCGGAACCGCATTCATCATGCTCAGCAATTTATGAACCCCCGTCCTACGGCTTCACAACCTGATCACGTCCCCATCTTACGATTCCTATCTCGAATCCGCACTCATGTGCTCCTCGATCACAACCGACTGCCCCTACATTTGTTTGAAAATCTGTGGTTACAGACCACAGACATTTGTCAACTGAACGATAGCGATGATTCTATTCATTTCACATTTTAATTAATTATTTCCCTTCCGTTCCATTACCTTGTTTCCTTGACGTCCGTGCCATAGACGGCGTCCCCGTTTTCAAATTTCTAACGCCTTGTGCGCTTTTACTCAGGATGCACTTTCTGTAATTTATTTATACATGCATCACTTTTAACTGCTTTTATCGCTTGGTAATTTCTACGGCTGGTCCGCATATACCTCGCGTTTACCATTTTTCTCGTTTTTGACTTTGATTATTTTTTTGTGTCACTGCCCCCTTTTGTTCGTTATATTTTATTATGTTCACATTAATTATCTTCTTTTGTCATTAAAGGACAATGATGACACCGTCATTTTTGTAGTACACCCGTACACCGGCAATAGGTTCGGACCCTCCTGGTCTTGGTTGAACCCGTCGGGCCTTATGACCAGGACTGAGTCCACCCACAGGTTTAAAAAAAAAATTTGATTAATTGGCATAAGAACATTACGTCCAGAATCGCCCAAGAGTAACGGGAGGGGTCTCGGTCCAAAACAGCATCAACCCAACCGATATCCCAAGCTGTTGTGTCTACCGGTACCTCAACATTTCCAAATGTTGACAATTTCCAAACAGACACCTGATATGGTCCAACTTATCGACGGCTATTTCAGTCCAAAACTTTGAACGAAGGTCGAAAAATTTTAAACTATTCGTCTAAAAACTAAATTCCACACCACCCATAGCTTTTCAATCTTATTTCAAGAAATAAAACTTCTCTGATGTAGTCAGTCTCGCAATAAATGTTGTTGATAATACATCAAGACAAAATACTTTAAGCTGTTTAATGTATTGCACAAATTGCAAAACGAAGAAACCTGAAACGTGGAGAAAAAATATGGTGATTAAAGGTACTCAATCTGATATTAAACACCCCTAAATTACTATTTCTTTGGCTTCGGGGGTAAAACATATTTGATTCGAGTCGAGGAACCTACCCATCAAAGCTCAGAGTGATCATATATCCATTTTTTAAGTTTGTTATTTCAATTGTCTGTGGCCCAGAAACACGCCGCCAAAATTGCGGATGAAGATGGATAAATCTAAAAACAAGTGATAATACGGCCATATTTCGTTGAACAAAATGTTGATAAATAACACGTTTTGGGAAATTTGATACCATAGTTGACAGTGGTTAGCATTATTTTGTTGCAATTAATCGATTCTGATAACTAAAGCGTATGTTGAAGAAATGTTGTTGTTGTTGTTGTATCTTGGTGATATGGGTACCCTCTGATAGGATTGAGTACCTTTAAGTAGCGTTTCACATAACGTTTATTATAAGCACCATATATAAAAGCCACATAATGCCTGGTGTGCGTGGGGATACTTCACCCAAAACCAAACGGATTTATTTGTAACCCATGCATGGGGTACATGTATAAACCACATGAGAGAGGCATGATACATATCTACTATTCAAGAAGGTGTATGTTTATTCCTGTAGGTGAGTGGGTTTTTTTTCCTACTATTTTACCATTGCTAAAGGGACCCATTACCTTTTAGTGGGTTCATTCGTAATAACATACAAAGTCTGTAAAACAACTATCATCAACAAGAAATAGAATAGATTGACTTTGTTCTTATTTTCAATAATGCGATTTCGCATGTCAAAACAATATCTATATACATTATCATGTCATATCAAACATTAACAATTATTGTATATCACGGAGGTTTCAAGGTGCTTGACAACATTAAAATAAATTGACAAATTCCTAAATGTACAGTTCAAGCATGTAATAATTATGTAGCCCGCATTGAAATCCCACATTCTTTAAAATCACTTCTTCGATTATTTCGTCAATATAATCACCATGTTGTGTCCGTGGTCAGTTCAATATTAAGATTTATATAACGTAATGGTGGCCTCGATGGTCGTATATGGTGTACATTTAAAGGTACTCAATCCGTAAAGAGGGTCCCCATCTCAACAGATTCCAACAACAACAATCCGATCAGAGGGTCCTATATTACTATTTCTTTGGCTTTGGGGGTAAAATATAATTGATTCTTGTCGAGGAACCCATCAAACAAAGCTCAGAGTTATTAGATATTGATTTTTGAAATTTGTTAATTTCTCGAGATGAGTACTAATAATTGCCGTCAATTTTGAAACCTGCTCGAGATGATTACACCAAAACTCTATTCAAACAGACAAGGATGGATAACTCTAAAATCAAGTGGTAATAATCACGCAATTTTGACTACGAACTGGGCCAGAAAGAATTCCCGATAATGAAAAATAATAGATTTCTAAAATCGATATCTAACAAATCTGAGCTTTGATGGGTGACTTCCTCGACTCGAATCAAATATTTTTGACCCCCGAAGCCATTGAAATAGTAATTGAGATGAGTTTTATCGGATTGAGTACCTTTAAGTACATATAGATGGTAAATAATATCCGCAATTCAGCAACTATATCCGATAATGTTACGCGGATCGGGTGGTCGTTGTCGGTATCCCGACACCAGACCGAGATCGGACCGGCATTTGTTTAACGAAATAGACATTGCTATCTCTGCTAAATGTTCTCTTCTGGTGTATTGTAGAATACACAACGATCAGACGAACACTGAATATGTTGCGTTTGTGGCGATTCACCATACTGAATGGCGGAGCCAATCGAATTTCTGGCACATCATACAGACTGGATGGGCAAAACAACAGGACACACGTCATGGCATCCAGCAACAGGCCTGGGTCAGCGTGGAAAAAAGCAGATCAGATAGCGAGTATATCTGCTAAAAAATATACAAGATGCTTTTCTAACACAGCTGAAAAAATGGCTGAACCTGATACAGAACTTCATCCACACAGAGCTGCAAAAATGACTGAAACGGATACGGAAGTTTATTCAGATAGAGGAACTCTGGGCAGTTTTAAATGGGCGTGTCCATTGCGCTCTTGGTTGGTCACAGGGAAAACACATAAACAGATCGCTGAAGCTGCCGCGTCTTCTCCAGATGTTCTATTTCTTGACTTGGAGGATTCAGTTGTCTTCGAGAAGAAAGCAGAAACCAGAGAACTGTACAGTAATTATCTAAAAAGCAAGAACGAGAGGATGACTGGTCACGTGTTCGTAAGGGTGAACTCTTTGGACTTTCACTCTGAAGTTCAAAAAGACATGCAAAGTCTTGTTGGAAGTCACATCGACGGATTAATTCTTCCAAAAGTGGGCAGCGCTTCTGATATTCGAGAATATGACGCCATGTTTAGGGACGTGCAAAGAAAAGAAACTATTCCAAAATACACTGTTCAATTTGTGCCCATCATAGAGACAATTGAAGGATTGGCAAATTGTGGCGAAATAGCACGAAGTTCCGCGAGGATAGCCGGACTTATTGCAGGCACTGCTGATTTCTCTGCCGATGTTCTTTGTGACGAAAATTCGAAAATGGTGTGTGAACTTCAAAACAGCGTGATTCTAGCTGCAACGCGATACGGCCTATATCCAATAGCGGGAGCTTTCACCAAAATAGACGACGATGTGTTGTTTCAAAAATATTGTGAAGAAATGAAATCCGTTGGGTTTTCTGGGTGCGCAACTTTGACGCCAGCTCAGAACCAGATGGCCTCTATTTTGTTCGGCATTTCTGAGCATGAAGTTAACTGGGCGACCAATGTTTTAAATGCAGGCAGTTCGAAGGCGAATGATAAATTTAATATGTCGATAATTGAAACCTCAATACAACAGAGTCGACTTGCAATCGGCCCTCAACATAGAATACTCGCCGAGTCCATACTTAGACGACATCATGATCAAGCTCAAAGAGATCGGCAATACCAGAACACAAGAACAAGAAATGATTCTTCTACAGAAAAAGTTCGAGCGAACTCTACAGCCGATAAGTGTTTGAGTAGAATTGTGAAGATTGGAGAGGTGCGATGTTCCGAATGGCAAGTGGAGTACACGCAATTCGTGGAAGGGACATGGAATAATTCTTTCAGCAAAACAATGTGTTCGAATACATTGAAAAAACAACAGTTTGATTTAATGATGGCGTTAGCCCTTGGTTTAACTGTATCTGTATTTAGCGAGAACGCACGAGTTCATTTAGAATTGCAAGACTGCGTTCAGCGAAGAAAAGTGAAATTCGGCGACGTTTTAAAAGCGAAAGTGAACATTCAGGACTCAGTGCGCACAAGTTCTATGAAAGGCAAGGGATACACAGTTGTAACTAGTGAGCATCTACTCCTGAATCAAGATCAACAAACGGTATTCTCGCTGAGAAAGAAAACTATGTTCGGACCAATGGAAATAGCTCTTGTTAATCAGGATGAAGGCGACGGACCAATGGAAATAGCTCGTGTTAATCAGGATGAAGGCCACGGACCAATGGAAATAGCTCGTGTTAATCACGATGAAGGCGACGGACCGATGGAAATAGCTCTTGTTAATCAGGATGAAGGCGACGATATCACACTAAGCGAAATATCTTCTGAAAAAGATGTCGGACTATTATCATCCAAGTTATATGCCGAGAACGGCGAACTCATTTATGACCAAGATGAACTTGCTAACGAAGGCCAAATCTCATTCAGTAACCATTCAGATCTGACGTCACAGCCAGGTGGACTTGTTGTGCACACGGACGTGAAGTCGTTCAGCAATTCCGAAATGAGTTCACTTTTACGCCTGTGCCACATTACAAATCCACATAACAATAACACGAATGTTTATGGACCCTCCGAGATTCTCGTGGCAGCTCCCTTGGTTATTAGCGCAATGTTAAGCAACACTCATAGAGATGTCGGCCATATCAAAGGGGAAGAACTCTTGCATTGTGTCAATTTCACTAAGTTAAATCTTAGCGATACTGTAACCACGTTGACGTATATTCTCGACCATGAACCGGTTCCATTGAATTCTGGGCATGCGCAGACCACGTTTTGCCACGTCGGGATAAAGAATTATGATCCAACTGCGTTAATAGAAAGTGAACTACCAAAAGGTCTCTTCGTGTCAAAGTTCAACAAACCTAAAGACTTCGAGCATTTCTGTTACAACAACTGCCCCAAGTTGTTCAAGAAAGTTGTATGTAGAGCCGTACGTAGAGTGATCAGGAGGACGGCGATTTGAAACATAATGGCTTATATTTGAATCCAGGTTTTCGTGTTTGCGCGAACGATCGGTTAAAGAGACATATAAGGCACTCACAGTGAAAATTTAAAACGGTTGTAAAACTATCCTCGCTAAGAAGACCATGGCAGAATATACAGAGAGTAATCACTAGATTGAACAAGAAAATATTAAATAATTCATGAGAGGGAGGGATGTTGCATTGCGCTCGAGATTTTTACAAAATAGTCCTTGCAGTGGGTACATAATGTGCAAAAAACCATAGAAGTCTGTGAGCGCATCAGCACTGAACTGTAGAGCATGTAGAGTTATTTGTGATTAAATTGCTGAAGTCTGATGTTACATGTATACTTGATGGTGATAGTTGTCTCACAGACTTTTATAAACTTTATTTTATTTCGTTTGACCCACGTCGAATGGCCTTGTGATTAACTGTATATGGTGATACCTCGCTCATCGATGAATCAAGTCAATTGCATGCAATGCCCCTTTTCGATCTGAAACATATCGTATACATCAGTTTTCTCCTGGGGTAAATATTTTATTGTGAAAACTGAACTATATAATAATAGCAATGTTACGTGTGTGTGATTATATACTGATGAATTAACTCTAATATATGGTCTCTCTCCCTTGTTTTCTTTAAAACATAACATATCTACTATATATTTTGAGACTTCCGTATATTGTATATATGTGCGCTATAGACTCGAAAACGGCTCGACCGATTGAGCCCAAACTTGCTATCTAAGGGTAAAAAGCTACGGGAAGTGTCATCGGACCATTCGACCACTCCTTCACCCTTCAACTGTCACCGTAATGGGGCTTGATGGGTTAAATACTTGCCGAAATTTTAGAGTTACCTCGCCTACATCATACAGAAACATTATCTTCGATACACTGTTAAACCGTTACATCGGAAATATGCATGCATTTCCATTGCATAGAACTCGCTTCTACGAATCTTCCCAAGACTGGCGAAATTGTTAATAAATGCGTTTATGTCTCTTCGATAATTGCCTAATACAATTAAAGCGTGGAGTCTGTCCATTTTCCCATGAAAAATCGTATTCTAGGACCACCGGGTTCGAGATATTTTATTCTTTCCGACATCGTCATTTTTGTCACTCGAAATCACTCGATTCGGCGTCAATTCATCCATTATGAGGCCTTCTAAAATTATGTCTTCACTTCCCAGTTATCCCCCAGGGTGTGGACTATGAGGAGAGATTTATTGGAAGTCATAAGATATTTTGTATTGCCCGGGAACAATACTTTTGAGTTGATTCCATCGATCTCTTATATTTCCGTTTTCGATGCATCGCGTAAATAACGTACTTGCAGTAAATCGTACCTCTTGTATTTTCAGTAAATTACTTGCCGACATTTTAGAGGTAACACTTCGCCTACATCATACAAGCCTGTGTTTGTGGATTGTGATTCTTATGTCTGTGTCCAGACATGTAAAATAGATTATAATTTTCAGCAGCAGAGGGGGGGGCTAGCATAATTTGGTAAGTTTTGAGTTTGTCCGTAATCATACCGTTATTAACGTCATCGCCGAGAGGCTTGTCTGTATGACGTCATAATGGTGCTACTTTAACGGGTGACGTCACTGACCCTGTACGACGTGTGGGTAGAGCCTGTACGGGGTTTCCTTGAAAAACAAAAATTAATGGATCGACCAAAGCCATGGGAGTGATGGGACCAATCCCGCCAGTGGCGGGCTAATCTGCTAGTCTACTATATATTTTGAGAATTACGTATGTGTGTATATATATATATGTGTATATATGTGTGTATATATATGTGTGTATATACTTTATAGAATCGAAAACGGCTGCACCGATCGAGACCAAACTTCCCATCTAAGGGTAAAAAGCCACGGGAATGGTCGTCGCGGCGTTTTGGAGAAGCTCCGAGCACCCGTTCTCCACCCTCAGTCACAAAAACGGTACTGTGTGGTTAATCGCGTTGATAGTTAAAGAGCGTTCGTATCCGCAGTGTCCTTGATAAAGAGGGTATGCGTGTAATGTGATTCTTACGTCTGTGTCCGGGCGTGAGCGTATGTATCCAGACATGAGCGTGTTGTGTCATTCTTATGTACTTAGGGCTTCCTAGGAACGGGGGAGATTTTCATCGGGTCAGTTTTTCCGCCCGAGGTGATCTTCACCTTGAAACGGGTACACACAAATGATATATATGTGTGTGTCCTTTATAGACTCGAACCGATTGAGCTCAAACTTGCTACCTACGGGACGTGTCATGAACGGGTTAAATTGTGACCCCGACCTGACCTTGACCTTGAAAATGATCAATTCAAGGTCAAATCGGTCAAATTGAAAAACACAAAATTAAATTAAAAAATTAATTAAAAAAAATAATTTAAAAAGCCATTAATTAAAAAGGCACAATTAACTCATTGAAAAACAAAAAACAAATTTTTGTTTAAATTAAAAATTGTCATGTTTCTGACGATTGCCGCCAGTGGCGGGTTAAACTGCTAGTCTACTATATATTTTGAGACTTCCGAATATAGACTATAGACTCGAGAACTGCTGGGCCGATTGAATCCAAACTCGCTGTGTAAGGGTAAAAACCCACAGGCAGTGCACTCTGACATTCGCGAGCCCGTGCGACCACTCCTTCACCCTTCAACTGCCACCGTAATGGGGATTGATGGGTTATGATTAAAGTGCGTTCGTATCTGCGTTGTCGTTGTTAAAGAGCGTTTATATACACGAGTATAAATACGGCTCAATCGACCGTCTCGAAAACTGGGGATATCGAGACGAAATTTCGTACTTAGGGCTTCCAAGGGACGGAGGAGATTTTCGTCGGGTCAGTTTGTCCGCCTGAGGTGACCTTGACCTGGAAACGGGTACCCACAAATGACCTTGGGTGATATCTCGGTCGTCAGCGGTGACATCGACGTGAAATTTGTTATGTATGGTCAACTGGGGACTGGGAATAGTTTTGTCGGGTTATTTTGTCCACCAAACATGACCTTGAAACGGGTACCCGCAAATGATAGCATGCTGTCGGCGTGCCTGTGCGGGGTTACCTTGAAAAACTATAATTTATGGATCGACCAAAGCCATGGGATCAATCCCGCCAGTGGTGGGCTAATCTGCTAGTATGTCGTATAAAACGACGAAGTCGGAAAAATAAGTTATCTGAAGTTTTCCAATTATACCAGAAATTCTTTTGATATCCAGGGAGGGGCCGTAAAAAAGTTGCGAGACGTGGGGGTCTTTTTTTTACATTTCCATTTTTTTTACACCCACCCACCCTTTCTTGCATTTTTTTTTTCATAAAATTTTAGACACCCACCCCAAAACAACAAAGCTTTATGTTGGTCCCCTCTGTAAAAACGACCAACCGCTCTGTATTGGTCCCTTCTTTGAAAGACCAAATTAAATGTTACTTCCTGTTAACAAACATGTGCAAAATTGAACTCTAAGCAATCAACAAAGGTAGAATATTATGTGATTATATTGGTAAATATATAACCCAGCCTATTCATCTGTGTGAGTACAGCTGGTGTGAGTAGGTGAAAAATATGTTGAATCCCCTGGAATGACAACAAAAAATAACTAGGGTCAGTGTTAGGGCTTATAGTAGAATAAAAAATTACACAAAATTAAATTTATCTTTTTTTCAGACATCAACCAGCATCAACTAGTAGGCCTAGAGCCTATAGTAATACCAAAAAGGAAAATGTGCATATGAACCAGTGTACGAATTAGCTTTTATGTATGCCTGCATGATCACCGACCCGATCTCGCATTACGACTTAGAACTAGGCCTAAAATAATGCTTAACCTTTTGAGTTTGAACGTTGATGGTCAATTTAGTGCCAAATCCATATACACGGATGTATATTACTGAGATTAATTTGGACAACCAGAGCTGAACTTCGGTTATGTACTGGATGGAGTTCATGTGCAATAAGAAATTCACACACATTCTGTACATGACCTTTATGTGTGCCTTCAAACTAGACCACCTTGCATGCACATCATCTTATATATATATACAATAATTTTAAGTAAATTAATTTTTTTCTTCTTTGATAATTTTCAAATTAGCCTGAATTAGACATTAAGTGTCATTTACATACTAGTATATGCAGGTAATTATGGGATATAATAATTACAATGTGAATAAAACTGTAATGTGTCCTGGCCCCTCTTCACATCTATTTAAATAATATGTTTTATACTTTTCAGAAGACTATCCAAGGAAGGTTATATTTTTGTTTCTTTCAATAAATGTTATTAAAACTTTATTTCATGTCTACTTATTTACTTATTGATGGTTGTCAACAACACTGAAACAAATACTTTGACAATTCAAATAATTATTTGACAATTCAAAAAATTATTTGACAAAATATATTTAAAAATCAATTTAGTATACAAACACTGATACAAATATTTAGTTCATACATTACACTCATGCATCAACTAACTGTATGAGTAAAGAGACTGTCATGAAGTATAAGAATTATTGTAATATTCTGTCATGAGTTGTTAGCTGATATTGTCAGACTGCATTAAGTTCACCCTACCCTAGAGTTATCTGAAGTATTTTTTTATTGATCTACACCGTGAACTAGACAATTTTCAATATAAAAACTGCCAAGCAAGCTGAAACAGACACAATAAAAAAAATTTGCGCGCAAAAAAAATCAATGAAAATTTTGGGACCCACCCCCACAATATTCACTATTTTTCCATTTTATATCAACTTATGGGGGTAATTATAACAATATTGAATGTATTAGTGCTTCTCGTATTGCAACAAGCCACAACATATAAACAAATATGTTTAAAACAGTTGAAAATATGTCAATGAAAAAAAAATGCAAAAAAGGTGGTCAAAAACTGTTTCCGGCCAACCCCCCCCCCCTCCCCCACCTCATGTCTCGTAAAAAAAATTCGCCCCCCCCCCTGTGATATCATGAATATACCAGCAATATGTGTTGCCCATATGCAATAATAAAGTAGACCAATATGTTTCTTTATTGAAAATTATCAATAATAACTCTGTCGTGATGGAATTAATATTGTTCTTCTCTAAATCTTATTGCTAATTACTTGTAAGTCGAAGTTATATACTAATACTTAAAGAGGCGAGAATCCACTTTGTTTGTCATCGTAACAATTGTTATCCATATGAATATGTATATACATGTGATTATGTATCTATTATCTATTTCCATGTATACACCGCCTGCTATATTATATACTAATCTCAAACACTGTTTTTACAATTTAATGAGAAATAAACATATTGTATATAGTATTGCCTCGAATGAATTATTTCACGTCACCAGTTCAATCAAGTTTTGTGTTCCAAAATACACATCGAAATATGTCGATAAATATCTGAACTATTTCTACGAGCATTCTGTAACACAAAAAGACGCATTGAAGAATGAAAAAGACAACTATGAACATGGTGTTTGGGTCCCAAACAGAAACCTGCCATTTGCACGACATGGAGCAGAAAAGAGCATTCCCTCTTGGTTTATTCCTGATATGGCAGAAATAAAGAGCGTTTCTCTGACTTCTGGCGAAAAAATGAAAACTGCTGGAAAATTGCTGTGACTTTGGCAAGTGTTTTTCAAAGCATATGAAGCCGGTATATCAATATGCCGTGCATTTATCAACATATCGTATCCGTCCCTCTGAATTGCGTATAGATAAAATTTGGATGTTCGAATGACCCATGTCCGTTTAAAGTGACATAATTCACTATTGAAATTATCGTTTATAATCACTCGAGAAATCATGGTAAATCGCATTTAACCCTTTACCCAACAAACCGGCCAAAACCGGCCAAATAAAGCTTCAACAGCCTAAAATATCTTCGGTCTGTCTCAATAGAACCATACAAATATGGATATCATTGGAACCGGCTCCTTGACCACATTGTGATAGTTACAGTTATGCCCTGTGCCAATGCATTCTCTTATATATGCGAGTCGACCATAGGTCGCCTCGCATATATAAGAGAATGCATTGGCCTAAAAAACATCTTTTTTTAACACTTTTTACCATTTGTTCTTACATTCTTTAACAATTTTATAATTTTTAATGTGTTAAGCCAATGCATTCTCTTATATATGCGAGGCGACCTATGGTCGACTCGCATATATAAGAGAATGCATTGGCACAGGGCCCTTCTGTTGGGTAAAGGATTAAGAATGTAATAAATGGATTTTCACATAATTCTTATATTACTATTAATGTTACATTGAAAGCCATTTTGTCAACAAACATCGCCCAATGTAATTACAAATGAAAAGTTTAAGTTGATTATTTGTGTTGTACGGCGATGGTCTGGAAATGGAGAAACCGAGGAAACTGGGGCCAAATTCAAGCGGATGAGCACGATTTGAACCAATGGAACACCCCTCCCGCCAAAACTCGAAATTGGATGTTTAATGAAATGTTCTAAGTAGAACGACGAACGCCAAACCAACTTCACGAGAATGTCAAACGAATTTCTAACACCGAACGCCTAACTAACTTCACACACCTTATTTTTGCATTGCTCTGACACTCTGTAATGTATATGTATCTGAGTTTTCAGCCAATACGTAAAGGATTGCATAGCAAATAATATGTAATCGGTGTTCACGATTACATGGCTATTGGCATATAATCGCGAGCACGGGTGGCACGTGGTGTTAATAATAATAATAATAATATGAACTCTATGACTATGATTACGACATCCTTTTCTGATCCCATTGCAGCAACAACACCGCCATCATGTACTTAAGGGTGTATCCATGGCTCCGGACCTATTGTGAGGAAATTTACCTTAATAACAATTGATGTCTAATGTAAGGCATGAAACATATTTCACAGATTGCATTTGATTAACCACCATTTCCCCAGAGAAAAATGAAACAACCTGGATTTTATCCTTTTCTAAAAAAAATTGAGGTCCGAACCCATGTATACATCTTCCCCCACTTTAACCATCTAAACTTGGTATATCCTTTTCTTATCAGCACTACCATCTCTTCACTATATCCTCATGAGTGCTTCTGAATACGGGGAGAGGATCGTCAATAAGTTGCATAACTTGTATTCCAATCCCCTGTTGCCACATCACATGTATAAATATATCTAATTTGTAATTTAATCCATTATATTCATGGCACAATAAATATGTTACTACTACTACTACGTGATGTTCGATTGAATATCAGAATAGAGGATATCATATAATCCCATTTCCCATAACATGTCAAATATATCGAATTATCGAAATATGAAATACAACGAAAAAGCGAAATAGGAAATACAGCGAAATAGCGGAATAAAAATGCAGCGAAATAGAGCAAAATATAGATAAAGGAAATTATTATTATCAACGACGAAATAACGGAGATAATTGAAGAAGGTGTTTTTAACGAAATAACGGAAATATTTGAAGTGTTTTAAATGCCCGGGCAATAGCCATGTTTTAAATGCCAATAGCCATGTAATCGTGAACCCCGATTAGATATCTTTTGATCGTCAAACGTGTGCGCATTAGACCTTCGTGATTTGATCAGAATATACTCAACTGTTTGTTGATAAAATGGCTGGTACAATAACAGTAATGTTTACATAACAACGGGTTTAACATGCGATGTCTCGTCATTGAAGTGTCATATCAACGGCTGCAATCGATACAATCCGGTTCCTCTTTTTATGCCCGGTTCGGTTTTATATCGTCCGGTTCGATATTATATCGTCCGGTTCGATATTATATCGTCCGGTTCGGCATTATATCGTCCGGTTCGCGGCATTATATCGTCCGGTTCGATATTATATCGTCCGGTTATCGATAGCACAAAATATGCTGCTTTCGAATGTCTTGTTTTCTTACTCATGAATTGACAAATGACTGAATCCGATTTTTGGCGTATATCAGTTGGAATGTTTTTTGGCCATAAGAACACATAAACAATGATCGGATTGCCAGACAATATAGCATTGGTATTAAACTGTACAATTTTACTGCGTGCATAAAATAAATCAGGATATATTGATGAAAAACTTGTAAAAAATGTTGTCTCCCATTCAAGTATGTGATTTAATCGCTCGTGTCATGTGTATACATTCCAGAGATATCATTTCCATCTAAAAAAAATAACCCGATAATAGTTATCTTCCCCATAAATATGCGAAATGTGCGATAACAAACTCGAAAAGTTTGTTCTAATTGTTAGCGACTGCGGGGCGTTGTATTTGTTTATTGCATGCACGCGAATCGCAATTTACAACATATATAGAGCAAACAATGATCACGGTGGAGAATCACGTGGTTTCGATGTTGGTGAGTACCACGCACTAGAAGTGTGCTAACGCACAAAAGCATAATATTTGAGAAACTGACACAAAACATAGCATTTTGACTGTTACGAGCATATGCTAGTTTATTTTTAAAACAAGTTGATACCTTATTTGTTCGGAAATTCTCAGTAGTTTTCTATAACATTCTGACCAAAGCTTCCACTCAGAGGTTCGTGTAATACACCAGCCATCTAGGAGAATCCTTCGACTGACAACTTTGGTCAGAATGCTAGAGCAAACAACTGTGAGTTTGGACACAAATGAGGTATCAGTTTGTTTGCAAAATAGCATAGCATATGCTCGTAGCTGCCAAAATAGTATGCAATATATAGATATCCTAGTTTATTACCATTGTCCTCATTTCTGGTCGCGTTTCCGATCGCCTCGGCCATTTTGACTGCGTGATACTCATCAACTAGAAACCACGTGATTCCCTACCGTGAATGAAGCCCATTGAGCAACTTTGAATGAACAGGATGTTGTATGGTGGCACTTATATAAGATGTATTACATATAGAATATGTTTACTTTGTCGGTAGTATGCACCATAAAGGCTATAAAATCTATTTGTTTTCAATTATTTGTTCACATTGAGAAGGGAGTGCACATTTTGTGCAGCTTGATTCATGTTCCTCGCCTCATTTTTATACGCCCTTTTTGAAAAAAGGTCGTATTATGTAATCAGTCTGTCCGTCCGTCTGTCCGTCTGTCTGTCTGTCCGTCTGTCTGTCCGTCTGTCTGGACGTCCGTCTGTCTGTCCGTCCGTCCGTTAACATTTTTGGTTTCCGATCGATAACTCCAGTTTGGACTATTTAATCTGAACCAAAGTGGGTATGTGTATTTCGCAGCTAAAGATACAGGCCAAGTTCGAATATGGGTTCCGTCCAATTATTTTTACATGAGTTACGGCCCTTTTTCGACTTAGAATTTGACCAATTTCATAACATTTCGGTTTCCGTCCGATAACACCAGTTTTTATTATTTGATCTGAACCAAAGCTGGTATGTGTATTTCCCGGCTAAAACTACATAACAGGCCAAGTTCGAATATAGGTTCTGTCTAATTATTTTCACATGAGTTACATCCATTTTTCGACTTATAATTTGACCGCATGTTGGCATTGAAATTAGGGGTATATCAGATATTCTTCAAATGTAAGCCCAAAGTATTATTTTATTTTGCGGTATAGTACAATTCGAAATAGCTAAAGGTTGTATTTTGCCACGCCCTAGCGATGCTCTTGTTCAACAATGGCAATTTAACATGCTATGTATGATTAACACAACTAACTGATAGGCTCCATAATATGATATAGATACCAACACTTAACTGGTAACCAACATAAAACCGACCCGCCACTTAAAATGTTCTGGTTACAAAACGTCGAACCGGACAACAAAAGCCGAACCGGATTGCAGCCTGTACATATGCTCTGAAAAATACTTGACATGGTTCATGTTCCAGCTGTTTTCAGTATTTCGCACAGTAGTGAAATAAACGCTTTTTATTTCTACCATATCAGGAATAGAACGGAACGCTCTCTTATGTTGTATGTCCTGCATATGGTAGTTTTTTGTTTGGCACAAACATCGCATCGAAAGGTAGTTCAAGTGTTTATCGACCTAATGTGATACCGGCAAATTTTTTAAAAGGGAATATTATCAGGTGTATTTTGGAGAGCAAACCGCCAAATGGTTTTAAAGAGAGAGAGTTTTAGACTGAATAGGGATAAGAGGGGAAAATAAAGTTACAGAAGATGAAATGGAGCTAGTGAAGCATGTGGGTAATTGCTATAAAAAACGGTATTCTATTGGGATGGTGTCTATTCAGAAACGAATATTAGTTTGTTTGGTGTTTTTTTTTGTTCGACGCTCAGACTTCATCGTTTGCACAATTATTGATTTATTTTGTAAATACTATGAAATATGTTAGTTGAATCAGAGAAATGGGGCTTTCAAACGGGCAACGGACGTGAACAAGTCATACCATCCCTTTGTGAAGCCTAGTTTCCTCAATTGAAAGCCATGTTTCTGCTGTTCGAGAGCATACATATATACGATCCGACTATAACCACAGTACATGGATGAATACATGGGCGAGATACCTAACACGTCGGTATTATGTATATATATTTAATTATATGTATTTCATTGTATTATGTTCTCTCAAATACTGTATTTGTAATGTAATACAAAACAATTCGATCAAAGTGCAGGCTATAAAACCCATTGTTATCGGACTATACTTAGTCTATAAATGAGTTTATGTATTTAACCTAACTACAAAATTGATAATTAGAGATATTTGACTGGCTTCCAGGGTGCTCTATAATTTTATTTTTTACTACTTCCTTTTTATTTTTGACTGGCTAAAACTGCTCCTACGGCAGACTATCTGTTCATCACTAGCATAATACAGCTTCCGGTGAGCAAGGCAGGGTACCTTTTTTGTGGGCACAGGACACTGTGGCATCCCCCATTGCTCACTATGAATGTGGGCACCATAAAAAAATATGGTTTAATGAGAATAAACATATGTATTTGGTGAATGAAGTGTATAAACATGTCAACTCTTTTTACAATCCACAGAGCCTTGCGAAAAAATAATGGTTTTGTCACATATATAGGAGGACGTGCTTGCCCTATATAAGGTGGATGTGCCGACCTGAGAAGCATATATATAAGTATACGTTCGAGTGGTAAATTCGTGCCGGAGTATTTGGCGGGAGAGGATCGTACCTTCGGGTGCGCCACAGACCGTCGGCCCAGCACGGATCACTCACCTGCTTACCTGCAGGAATAGCCAGCACGGGGCGGATTAGTTCAACGCTGGTACCCAGTGTCGACTCGGCTGTGCTGAATGCCGCGGATTAACCTGGGTGACTCGGCAGCCATTATCTGATCCCGCTTCGATCTCAGATTTTGGTTGTCGAGTCGGCTCTGTTAACAGAATGGAGGGCGCAGTACTTCGCTGGAATCTCTGCCGTCTCCTGCTAATGGAATCAGGGAGTTAAATGTGTTCCAGAGTCGGGGAGCGAGTACATCGTGGAATGCTAAAGGTGAAGGTAACTGAAGAATGACCTTCACCTGATACATGTGACACGTTATTAAAGGATGACATCGTGTTTATTTGATTTGTACATCATATCTAAATAATTTTAACTGGTGAATTAATGGGGGAATGGATTTTTGTGAGTGGGAAATTGATTTAACTAGCTGTTGTAGTTCTGGGTTTTTCCAGACCAAATTTGGCTGTGGGATAGCCCTGTCGTACACTTGGGGATTTATTTTTAAAAGTTTACACATGACCTATGATTTTTCTTGCATTTTCGTGATCAACTGGTGTCAATCTAGCTGGGTAAACACCACTGGAATAGCCTGTAGGCTTAAATTCAGAGAATTCGGTCGAAACGTTAACACTGTCGCCTATGGGAAACCATTTAGATCAGTGATTCCTAATGGATAACCAGAGCGGAAGACTTGGACTTCGGAGACAAGTGAGGGAAGATACCCTTCAGGACGTCAACGGAATGATGCCAGGAGAAGACAGGAGCTGGATAAAAGTTACCAGGACATCCGGACGAATTCCAGCTGGCCTTCTTCTCCTTGGTTTGACTACACCATCACGCCAGCCATCCCTGTGGGGCAGCTCGGACTCCGGATAACATCTACCAGGAGTCCACCACCACCACCACCACCGTCACCGACGGGGCAACAACACCTGCTGGGACACTGCAGCTACCATCAGCCAACAGTGTTCCAGGGGGCTAAACACCCCTCGTCTGGATTCCAGCGACGGAAAGAAGAAGAAATTGTTTACAAAAAATGCTTCTTCCTTTTTTCTTTTTCTTTTTTTATATGTATTTTTAATAAAGGCTAAAAAATGAGGGGTTAGGGAATGGGCATCTCGGCCCATTCGAGAATCCCGGGGTTAGCCCCCCCCCCCCCCCCCCACAAACACTCTCTCTGTTTCTGGTAGATGTGTCTGCATGTCCGATATATGATTTTCTCCCTTTCTGCAATGTCTTCCGAAATTGAATTTGAGAGAAGTGATATAAAACAAAAACTATTTTAAAAGTACGTTTGATATATCAGCAAAACTTTAAAAATAAATGGGTGCTTAGGTTTTCAATATTCTCCAAATGTGTCCCATCAAAACTGGCAATCCATGCGTGGGGTGTTGATCCTGACACAAACTTGCCTTGCAAAATAGTCACTATCAGTCAGTCAGTTCCTAGACATTTAAGCCACATTTACGGTTTGCGCTCCAAAATACACCTAATAATATTCGCTTTTGAAGTTTCCAGGTATTGAACTTGAAATAGGTCGATACAGATAGATAGATAGATAGATAGATAGTTTAATGACATAAAACGTCCACACGCGACCGATGTCAAAATAACAAAATTATATTCAACAATGATTCAACATAATATATATACTATAGTAACTATTTTATTATTTTATTAGTAGAATTTTACCTTTGAAGTCAGGGGGGGGCGGAAAAAAACTGCAGACACAGGGTGGAAAAAACTGTTTTCTTCGGTTTGGGTACCCCCCCCCCCCCCCCCAAACAGCAAAAACTGCAGTTTTTTTCCACTGACCATTGCCCCCCCCCCCCCCCCCCCGAAAAAAAAAATCAAATCTACCCCAGCCGGACAACAACTCGGTTTGACCGGAAACCGAAAAAAACACCGGAGCATACAATTCACGAGAAGGTGCTTGGTAACTTAGTTTAGATTATTATGACTAAAATGGTCATTGTCTACCAGTAGAACGCAGATTTGTACCTCGTGATGTTATGACATGTACAAACATGTATATTGGTGATCGCAACGCTTTGTATGCACTTTAAAAAATGACAACTAGTCATTACCTCGACTTTGAAAAAGATGCAAATGAGATGAGTGAGATACCAGCAAATAACTGTTTTCTGATACCATTGGAGGAGAAATTGTTTAATACATGGGATAGTTCTGCAGTAAAAATTTGCCAGATAAGCGATCGCAGGGTAGAATTCTGCATTCGACTGGTATACACTGACATAGTCGGCATTATTAAGAGGGTTAATGGGGTCAATATCACATGTAAAGCAAGACAGTGGTTATCCAAAATTGTTTCAGGTGGATTGTACTACTCATGTATATATGATTTGGATATTAAGGTTAATCCATATTCTATAAAATAAGAGAAAATTGAAGTTGTGAGTCTGAAAATACATATTTGGAAAAAAATTACATTACATGCAAATTGTTTCCGACAAACCCCCGCCCCCCCCCCTAAATGAATAAGGAAAAAATTTACGTGTAAATTTTGACGCCTATGTACCCCCCCCCCCCCCCCACCCCCGGTACGTTGTGTCCCGCAGTTTTTTTCCGCCCCCCCCCCCCTGTTGAAGTAAAAAAATATATACAAATTCGAACACTGTGATTCTGTTCCAATCAAATATGGCGACATTTACATTCAGTGCAATTCTGGAATCATAACGGAATAACGCGCGACTTCCGGAAAGGTATATTGAATTTCGAACACATTGTACGAGACCCGATGCATGTATATACGGTGCCATTTGTTCCATCGAAATTCTGGAATCGAAATTCTGGAATCGAAATTCTGGAATCGAAATTCTGGAATCGAAATTCTGGAATCGAAAAAGGAATTTCAGCAAAAGGTATATCGTGTTATCTTAACATGAAACCAGGAAAAAAACTTCAACGTATATCAGAGCTTTAGATTTTCCTCCCATGATCTACAGACCGCTGAACAAAATTTGAATCGGTACAAACGAAGAGATCTTAAATTTATCGAAAAATATAAGAAACAAAACAGGTATTTTCAGCGGTATATCGACGAATTTGTTACCTTTTACCAAATTATTCATACATATGTTGTGGGTTTAGAACAAGCCATATTCGACGGTGGTGACACGCATACTTGTTATTTGCGATTCCGTGTTTCATTTCTTTGCGCGAGTCTTGTTGCTTTATCTGGGTAATTGTGCACTTATGATTAGTATGAAGTATTCTTACCGAGTATTGTTCAAATTGCTGTACTGTTAAAAGTATAAATGCCGAATAACTTAGCAACTTTGAGCTTTATTAAGGAGCATATAATAAAAAGAATACCTATATATATATATATGTATACAGTTTTTTTGTTTGAATACCTGAAATATCTCATTCGTGTCTGGAAAGAAATATTGAATTTTCACTCGCGGCTTGCATGCAGCCGCTCGTGAAAACTCGATATTTCACTCCAGACACTCATGAGATATTTCGGTTTCAAACAAAAACTGTAGGTATTCTCTGTATATGTTTGAATCTGATCATTTTAGGGCAATATGACGGGGTCGCACCTGCCCCGAGAGAACTGTTCGCATTCAGTTTGGGACACGGTGCGCATTCGCTATATGTAGGTGTGTCGGCTGTTTCCAAACATAATATGATGTTTGAAAAATCGAAACTGAAATCGCAGGAAGTGTACTGTAGGTAAAATGCGGATTTAGGCCTTACACGGACATGGCTCATTAGAACCTCTAATTTTTGTCTACGTAATATGGAGCGACGGATACGATAGGTCGATAAATAAACGAACTATTGATATACCGTGTCATATGCTCTGAAAAAACTTTGCCAAAGTCACAGCCATTTTTCAGCCGTTTTCAACATTTTGCCAGAAGTCAGACAAACGCTCTTTATTGCTTTTTATTATCAGGAATAGACTACCACGGAACGCTCTTTTCTGTTCCATGTCGTGCAAATGGCTGTTTGTGTTTGGGACCCAAACACCGTATTCACAGTTGTATTTTTCATTACTTCAATGCGTCTTTTTGGGTTACCTAATGCTCGTAGAACGGTAGTTCAGATATTTATCGACCTATTTCGATACTGGGAAAAATTCAAAAGCGAATAATATTATGTATATTTTGATGTATTTAATTTGTGTGATCGTGTGTCGATTGCATGCCTTTTAACCCCTTTTTTCTTAAATACTCATTGACGAGTAGTACCTGCATAGGAAATGGTCAGATAGACCGTTTGTTGAACTTATTATCTGAACACAAATACATCATCACGTTCCACCAATGAATAGGAATCCTTCTGCATGCACTTGTATTATCTGTCGTTTATTTATATTTTATGAATATCCATTCAGATGAGTAATAGATTATTCCAATGTGTACTATTATTACTGATGGGCGAATCCATTTGGTTAAGAACGGGTTAATTAATGGCGCTGTTATAAATTCTCTTTTGTTGGTTAGAAGGAACTAAATGTTTTCCATAGGCCACAGTGTTAACGTTTGACCACGCCCACGCTAAATCTTCAAGTTCCGAAGTGCACGATGCATGCGTTCGTAAAGACCAACCCTTTCGGCATCTGTTCGCACATAGGAGTACCTTTCGAGCCACGCCTTTCTCAAAAACCAGCATACGTTTTCCACACTACCCCACTTTTTGCACAGAATTTGACAGTTTGACGAAAGCCAATACACAGCCTCAATCTCCCGCCATTGTTTGGATGCGAACGTATTTCAGACTAGGAAACGCCCACGTTTTTAAATGCTATGGGTATTATATTTCTTGAATTTGTAAAATTATTTGACATACTATACGCCAATTGCGCGCCAGAATTTTGTTAACTCGTATTCGAGATACCCTGTAAAACGAAAGGGACGTAATTCTATACTTATTTAGTTCCTTCTAACCTGTTGTGTCTTCCGTAGATCAGAACTGACGTTTCAAAGTCTAAAATTAAGTTCGATTATAGTGATTGTTGTCACTTCTGTTGAACCTTATTTTGACATTGAACTGTATTAAAGTTATGCGAAACACTCCGGTTTTGGTGATAAAATAGAAAGGATAATAATCTTACTCAAAGTAGTTCTTTTTTTACAAATGTTATATCCAAATTGACAACACACACCGTTATTATTGTATATTGTTTAAATGCAGTGACTCTCGATGGCGAAATAATTTTCGTTAGTTAATCGCCGATAATTGCATCCCGAATCGAGATGTAAATATTTGCAATTGAACGAAGTTTAGACGATGTTTTCTATGGAGTGGTATATATGGTCGATTTCATTGACGATGTCAGTAGGATACTATATTCCTCCAGTTGGCAGAGCGCCTGAATACTAACTGATCAGTTTCATGCACCCGAACAAGTGCATACTATGTCTTTAAATATGGACTATCTCTTTATATAACAATTTTGAGTGAGTTTCTGGGTATAAAATAATAAATATGAATCGAAGACCCATGTCCGGAAACCCTTCTATCAAATAATATTGATTTTATCTCGATATTTTTATTATAAAATGAGAGGATTAAATGGGGCACTTTATTGTTCTATTTTTATAACAGACCATTCAGGCGATACCATATAGCGACATTATGGTGTTCCCATAGCTATGCTCCGAACGTCAAATTTCCCAGATTGAATGTTTGTATTGTTTTATTACATAATTATAAGCGATAATGAGTCTAATTAACGTTTATATGTGACTAAATTACACAATAAAATTTATGGTCTCTGTTAACAGTAGCCACTGTTGGTTGTTAGCTAAACAACCACACGCTTTTAGACCAGAAAATATTCGAAATAAAATGAATATTAATCGATAGAAGCATTTCCGGACAGGACTCTTCGTTCATATCTAATATTTTATACCCCGGTAACTATATCAGACACGTTTACAAAGAGATAGAATCCATGAATCCATACGTTTGAGGATGCAGCTTCAAATCTTGAAATATCCCATGACCATTAATGTTAAATAATCCAACTGTGAGCCACCTTATATACCACTTTCTATACTACATGTAAATGGATTCTCCCAGTCAGTTAAAGTTACTCAATCCGATCAGACGCTCCTAAATTACTATTTATTTGGCTTCGGGGGTAAAACATATTTGATTCGAGTCGAGGAACCCACACATCAAAGCTCAGAGTGATTAGATATCGATGTTTGAACTTTGCAGTTTCTATTGTTTGTGGACCAAAAACTGATTGAAGCACGAGGGTCGAACGGACGGTCTTGCAGATAAAGATGGATAACTCTAAAATCAAGTGGTTATTAATTATTACCACTTGATTTTAGAGTTATCCATCTTTATCTGCAGACTGTGTTTAGGGACGGAAACCGATGTCATAATTTGCTCGAAAATGGCGACAAGATATATCTCACATAGAATTAATATTAAAGGTACTCAATCCGAACAGAGGGTCCCCATCTCAACAGATTCCAACAACAACAATCCGATCAGAGGGTCCTATATTACTATTTCTTTGGCTTTGGGGGTAAAAAATATTTGATTCGACTCGAGGAACACATCAAACAAAGCTCAGAGTTATTAGATATTGATTTTTGAAATTTGTTATGTTCTCGAGATGAGTACTAATAATTGCCATCAATTTCGTATCCTGCTCGAGATTTGTACACCAAAACTCTATTCAAACAGACAAGGATGGATAACTCTAAAATCAAGTGGTAATAATAACGCAATTTTGACTGAGATCTGGGCCAGAAAGTATTCCCGATAATGAAAAATAATAGATTTCTAAAATCGATATCTAACAAATCTGAGCTTTGATGGGTGACTTCCTCGACTCGAATCAAATATTTTTGACCCCCGAAGCCATTGAAATAGTAATTGAGAGGAGTTTTATCGGATTGAGTACCTTTAATAACATATTAATCTTTTTCTTCACCTGTGAAAAATAACTCAACCAATAAATGCAGCGTATGAGCAAGCTATCTTTTTCCAACTCATTATGAATCCCGCCCAATATACATGTATACAATTTTCGCATGACTGTTATGAGTGTTTGAAGTGACTTCGGTCACTATTTTTCGAGGTTGGGAATTTTGAACGCCAAAATCTCCTTAAATGAATACCGCCCCCATATACATGTACATGTATAATATGACTGTTATTAGTGTTTCGTGTGACTTCGGTCGCTATCGAGGCTTGTGAATTTGAACACCAAAATGTCCTTAACCCTTTCAGTGCCAAGTCCGATTTTTGTATCAACCCATATTTCCTTGATCATTTTTCAAATTTATTGATTATAATAATGTGATACATTGATGGAAAGAGCTCATAGAGCTCTTTTCATCAATGTATCACATTATTATAATCAATAAATTTGAAAAATGATCAAGGAAATATGGGTTGATACAAAAATCGGACTTGGCACAGAAAGGGTTGAAACAAATCTGTTCAATATACGGTTTTTAAAGTATCAGAGGTGAGTTGTTGTGGCTCATTAGTCGAATAGCTTGCTGATATCTTTGGTAAATATTGAAAAAAAACTGATGTTGAAATTGCCGCCATTTTTTTAACCAAATTGTGACGCACAGGTTCTCCGATGGGGTTATCGAACTTAGAATTTACAACTACACCCCTTGAACCAACGCATCATTAGTTTCGACGAACACTTTTCCGGAAGTCTCTCTGTGTCTCTGTTGGTTTTCCATGCGCATTGTGAATTGTTTGGGTTCGGGGGGAGGCGGGGGTGGTATTTAAAAAATAATTTTTTAACAACGTTACTTGTTCGCCATTTTGAACCAGGATAATTTGTGATATCGTGTGATGATTAGACTGCATTCTATTTTCGGTAAAATGCGTAGGCCCTACATTTTCTTTAAATCTGAAAAATTGACATAATAGCAACGGAAAAAGTCGATTCTAATACCAGAGTTCCGAGTTCTGGGAAATCCCATTTGCACATTCCCTTTCGGTTGGATTAAATGATATTTTGGACAGAGTCCCCTCCCGTTACTCTTCTATAACGGACTTTACATCCAGAATCGCCCAAGAGTTACGGGAGGGGTGCCGGTCCAACACAGCATCAACCCAACCGATATCCCAAGGTCTACCGTACCTCAACATTTCCAAATGTTGGAAATTTTCAAACAGACACCTGATATGGGTGGAAATTTGCTAGTAATATATACGTTTATAGTATGGCACGGGTTTGCAACTTGCAACTGATGAAGATCTTATTGGCTTTGTCTCTTTTCTTCTTTGGTGATATCATTATATACGTTTATAGTATGGCACGGGTTAGCAACTTGCAACTGATGAAGATCTTATTGGCTTTGTCTCTTTTCTTCTTTGGTGATATCATTATATACGTTTAGTAGGGCACGGGTTAGCAACTTGCAACTGATGAAGATCTTATTGGCTTTGTCTCTTTTCTTCTCTGGTGATATCATTATTATAAATTATTAATTTTAACTTTTGGGTTTTATTAAGTGAGATATTTTGGTGCGTACGTTCGAAATTCTTTTCCAAATTTTGTTAAACCGCTCCGGGCCACTGCTCTCCACCCTGAATTTATGACAAGTGAACGATGAATCAGGTACCTGCACAAAATTGGGTCACTGTTCCATTATTCCCCCTTATTTTCATATGATTTTCAGATTCCCTCTTCTTTCTAATGTCATCCATAAATTTGGTACCAGCTTCACTTTGTGATAAAATGTTATAAGACTAATTGGTTTCAGGCCATTTTTCTTTCAGCTTATCCTAATTTGACATATCAAAAAGCTTTGGGCCGTCAGCCAGCATTTCATTATGACTTTTTTACTGTCATCTATGGATGTTAGGTGTGATTTTCCCTAACCCTACATCATGTGTTACCTTGTAAGACACCCACTTATCACTTATTGGTTACCTATAAAACAACAGATATCACAAGCTGTTGTAGACTGAGGAAACTTGGCGTACCGGTACCTCAACATTTCCAACTGTTGGCAATTTTCAAACAGACACATGATATGGTCCAACTCACCGAAGGCTATTTCAGTCCAAAACTTTGACCGAAAGTTGAAAAATAATAAACTATTCGTCTAAAAAACAACATTTCACACCACACATACTGCATGGTTGGAAAATTAAATTGTCAGATGTTAAACATTATTTCAAGATATAAAACTTCTCCGATGTAGTCAGCCTCACATTACGATTCAAAACAAGTATATGCAAGTACAGAAATACAAAATACCTTAATCAGTTTAATGTATTACACAAATTGCAACACGAAGTAACATGCAGCGCGGAGAAACAATTAATATGTTGATATACGTGGTTAAGTAGCTTTTCCACATAAAGTTTATTACAATCACCTTATCAAAAAGCCATACCATGACTGGTGTAGGGATAATCCTCAAAACCAAAAATATGTATTTATAACCCAGGGGTACACATGTAGCAACCACATCTGGCAGACATAATACATACCCGCTAACTGAGCTACCCCAAGAAGGTGTATGTTTATTCATGTAGGTGAGTGGGGTTTTTATGTTCTACTATTTTACCGTTGTTAAAGGGACTTATTACACATCACAAAATTCGTGTACTTCCCCGGCAATGGTTCAACTACGTTACATCTTCTGGTGTGGTCTCTTGGACCATTATGGATTCGATGTCTTCATGTTCATGGATTCCCTGAGCCAAATCGTGTTCACGAATTATTTCTAGGGGCACTGCCTTTGATCCACCACCGGTCGTAGAACTCTGTTGGGACACACTTTTCAAGTGATATTCGCGGCACAGTTTCTCGTCCGGACATGTCGGTTCATCAAACAAATGTTATAACATGATGGAGTTCGCGTTCTCCGATGAAAGATTAATTGTTTTGTGACTGTAACCACTTGCGTGTGAGAAAGAAATAAGACTAATGTATTGATCTCTCTGCCATGAAGCCACCTGAGTGTGAGATAGACATCATACAATTGTGCTTAAAGATTTGTATCTTTATAGCTATCCTCCATTTCTCTCTTTCTCTCCCTCTCTCTCTCCCTGCACTCATTGACACTCCAACACTATCCATCTCTCATCTATATTCCCTCTTCGCCTCTGCTTGAATGGCAAATTTGTACAATACGTTACACAATGTATATATCCTAATTTATTGTATAGAATGTGTTATCGGATCTTGATACTTATGATTACTGTGTAACACTATATATGCTCCTCAGAAATGGAGGTAATAAACATATCAACCTACTAAGTGGGTTCATTCGTAATAACATAAAGTCTGTAAAAAGAAGTACATAAAAAATAGATTGACTTTGTTCTTATTTTCAATAATGAGAAATCGCATGTCAAAAACATTGTATTCCAAACATTACACTGTCAGAGGAATTACGATAAAAGCCGAATTAGTTTCATCAGATACCAAAATTTAATCAAAACTTGACAGTAAACATTGGAAAAGATCAAAGCATTGAACAGATATTCTGAAAAAAATCATATTCAGACTCAAAAACTTCAAATAGTTGTTGACATCTCCAAATATTCGAAAATATCCCGTTGTTGTAATATTTGTAATATTTAGTTGGGCCAAGTGGCAAAGTGGTGGTATTATAATTCGGGTTAATTGCAAATTCATATGTATCATATAAACACCATAGGACCGGCTTTATTTCATACTAGCAGGGTTACCCGGCGTTGCCCAGGTTAAAGTGATGTGAAACCATCTGTGGATATTTGGTGGGAATAGAGAATACTCTTGCTCTCAATGTGTTACACGTATTCTCATAAATTGTATATCAAAATGGCATCACAAAACATGATTCTTACACATGGAATATACGTAGTGGTTCACCTTGTCAGGTCGGAGCGATTATCATTTTGTTTATCGCGTCCCACCGATAAAGAAGTATTTATTTATTTACAACTGCGTACACTTCAGACGTTATAGCATGAAACATGAACAACATGAACACATTAGTTCGAAAAAATAAAAGACGACAATTGTGTTTTACATAGAGATGTATCAATCAATCAATCAATCTAGTTTATCATATCTTCATTAAGATACAGATGTTTTTAAGATATGTCCAGATGCTCCTCTGTTCTGGTGCTATATACTGGCTAATCATTTTCAGTTTAAAAGAAATGAAGCTGTTCAGGTATAGCAGCTACATGTGCCCGACACAGCGAGATTTTGAGTTTTTTATGTTAGGCGATGAGTCTGTTCTAAAAAATGAATGAAATCCCCTGTATCGGGCAGATATACCCTTGTCAGATGTCACTATTGGAGGATCCTGAAAAGTCATGTGCTAAGGACTGCGTTTTCCTTTATCTCACAAATAACCATATTTGACTGCACACTGTGACCACTATTTTTGAATAGGCCTGCTCTACATTTCCACATCTCTTGGCAATTGTAACTTTTTGTGTGGAAACTATATTGAATGGGACAGACTCAATCGTGTTATAATATATACATGATCCATTCTAATATGCAATCCTCTGACGATTCAAGGTCCCTCAGTTTGAATGAATATATGTATCTCTTAAATAGATTGATATAAATATACTTTTAATGCTTTCTTCTGTGTATCTGTGTTGCTAGATCATTATAGGAATGCCCTGATTTCCATTCCCATATAATTATGACAGTTGAGAAGATATTATTGTTCAAGTGTCTTAATTCGGTCACCATTTGTCGAGATTGTGAAATTGGAATGCCAAAAACTCCTTAGAACGACATGGAGATGACTATATATAACTTTGTTGGATATAGGCGAATTGAACAATCTTATAAATGCTAGTGAATCTCCTCTCGCCACCCATGACCCAAACGACCCCAAATGTGACCCCAAATGATTTATCATATCATTAGAGAAGAACGTGTATGAATTTGGTGGAATCAGTGCTAAATATATTTGTATCAACTTTGGTGCAACTCCCCTCATGCATGACTTGAACCGCGCCACTTTTGTCATATTTAAACCACGTCTATTAGACTCATGCATGCATTATATAATGGAGATGATTATACATAAGTTTGGTGGTAATCGGCAACTAAACAAATTATTATCATAGTTATTACCCCCACGCCCCCCCCCCCCCAATCTCTCACCCAAACGGCACCAATTTCACGTCTTTAAATCACACGTTTATATTCCTCGTATCACGGAGAAGAATAATACATCAATTTGGTCGAATTCTGCGCTAAAATAGCCCTTCAACTGACACCAACAACGTCACTTTAGAAACTTTTAACCCGCACCATTATCTTACTCGTAAAAAGTTACCCATGTTAGACCGCCTTGGTGCCATCTCGATTGTACCCTTAAAGTTATATACAGAACACAGACAGATATTCGCAAATATTTGATTCATTGTATCATTTGAGAAGAACGTGTATGAGTTTGATGGTAATTGGCACTAAACATATTTTTATAAGTTTTTGGTGACCCTCCCGTCCCTATTTCGGACTCAAGCCGCGCCACTTTTGGCATCATTAAACCACACACTTAGACTCATTATAGAGATGAATATATATAAAATTTATGAAAATTGGCGAGTATACAAATTCGTATCAAATTTAGGGCCACCATTGCATATCTCTCACACAAAAGGCACCAATTTGGCGTATTTAAACAACACGATTAGATTATTCGTATCACGGAGAAGAATATGTATCAATCAGGTGGAAATCGGCGCTAAACATATTGTTTATCAATGTGTATGTCCCTCTCACCCTCTAGGCACTCCTGACTCGAGTGACCCCACTTTTGACATCTTTAAACCACACAATTAGACTCCTGATATCATGGAGATTATTATTTGTAAGTTTGGTGCTAATCCGCGACTAAACAAATTTTTATCAAATTTAGTGCCCACCCCACCAGTTCTCTCATCAAAGCAGCACCAATATGACGTCTTTAAAATCACACGATTAGATTAATCATATCATGGATAAGAATGTGGTGGAAATTTTGTGGAAATTGGCGCTAAAAATATTGTGTATCAATTTCGGTGCCCCTCTCCCTTTCAGTGCACCCCTAACTCGAATAACGCCACTTTTGACAGCTTTAAGCCACGCCATTAGACACCTCATACCATGGGGATGAATTTGTATAAGTTTCGTGGCAATCGGCGACTAAACCAATTCTTATCAGATTTAGTACGCACCCACCGCCCCCCCCCCCCCAGATCTCTCATCACAACGACACCAATTTGGCGTCTTTAAATCACACAATAAGATTCCGTGTATCATGGAGAAGATTTCAGAAGAATGTGCATCAATTTGGTGGAATTCGGCGCTAAAATTATTTTGATCAATTTTGGTGCCCCTCTCCCCTTCCGGACATCCCTGACGCGAACGACGCAACTTTTGACATATTTAAACCACACCATTAGATTCCTCATATTATGGGGATGATTATATACAAGTTTGGTGGCAATCGGCGACAAATTTATTTTCTGCCCCTCCCCCCTTTCTGCCCCTGACAACAACGGCGTCACTTTAGAAATTTCTAACCCTCGCCATTATCTTTTTCGTAAAACGTTACCCCTATTAGATCCCTTTTGTGCCATCTAGGTGATCCCCTGTGAATTTCTATAGAACACAGACAGACAGACAGACAGACAGACATTTGCAAATATAGATATAGACAATACAATGGAATGCGAATGAGTAACTAAATAACGACTGAAATTACATAATAGAGAGTGGCTTATTTCTTTGGACTCAATTTGGCTTTCCAGACATCAGTACATACTAGATTTCTTAGACAAAACTATTATCGTTCAATATTGGCACGGATTATTTGTCCACACAACCTTGTCACACATTTTTTTTCAGTATAGTGTTCAATAAGTGGTGACCCAAATGTATATTTGTACTAGCTGAACTCACATTGTCACCACAGGCCCTTAATTGGGGAATTAACTCATTTCATTTGCACGTATACAATCTGTTAAATCGATAAAGTCCATTGACTAAGACACTCTCAAACAAGAAGCATACTGTTTTGATGTGGTGGACCACCGCAAATTAACACACCAATGTTAATTAACTGCTCTAATGATAACGACCAACGCCACTACCACAGAAAGCATTCATTGTGCCCAAACATTATACTCCAACGGATTCACCACAACGACCAAGGACAATAACTATAACAACTTAACCTAGATTTAAGGCCGAACAGTCATTCTGGGGTTCGAAATTCGAATCTGGTAAGTGTTCCATCTCCATATTTTCATTTTTGTGGGTAAGCGAGTTTAAAATTTGACCCTCCCCCCCCCCCCCGGTTCACATGTTCACATTCTGCTTTTGGAAGATAGTACACATCGGGTATGATAGGTGGTATAAAAATACTATTTTATGACGAGTTTCGAGACAAAATATATGATATATTGGGTGTAATCACGAAAAAAACTTTTCTGTGTTATTTTAACCAAATAATTATCCTAGAAATAAGATGTTCATACCTAGGAGTGAGAAAGCATTATTTCAACTAGTCACTCCGCTGCATGGCACTCTTCCAAGTTTTGTTACTTAATATTGAAGGTCAGAGATACAACATTTTAGCGCTGAAATTAATTTAATCACGTGGTACAAAATTAATTAATTAATTGGTCCACAGTGGAGATAGAACAATATAGCGCTGCCCAAAAAAGTGAGTTTTTGAGATCGAACAGATTTACACAGCCTCTCATTCAAATTTGGTTTAAATATAGACACGATATTTGGTTATTTTCGGACAGGAAATCCCGTACTGAATCGAAAGATACAAATTTCTCATTTTTCCGCCAAAATGGAGATAGAACAGGTTAGTTCTGACGCGACGATATACTACTCACGGAGTTGCCTAATGCGCTATGCGCCTTACTGACTGAGCCACTGCCATGACTGACACTATCATAATTGTGAATGATGTGAGCCAGTTATGTGACTTTATCTATAACTGCAACATTTTCTCTTCTGGTGTATTGCAGATTACACAACGATCCAAAGCACACTGAATATGTTGCGTTTGTGGCGATTCACCTTACTGAATGGCAGAGCCAATCGAGTATCTGGCACATCATACAGACTGAATGGGCAAAACGACAGAACACACGTCATGGCATCCAACAACAGGCCTGGGTCGGCGTGGAAAAAAGCAGACCAGATAGCGAGTATACCTGCTAAAAAATATACAAGATGCTTTTCTAACACAGCTGAAAAAATGGCTGAAGCGGATACAGAATTTCATCCACACAGAGCTGCAAAAATGGCTGAACCGGATACGGAAGATCATTCAGAGAGAGGAACTCTGGGCAGTTTTAAATGGGCGTGTCCACCGCGCTCTTGGTTGGTCGCAGGGAAAACACAGAAACAGATCGCTGCAGCTGCCGCGTCTTCTCCAGATGTTCTATTTCTTGACTTGGAAGATTCAGTTGTCTTCGAGAAGAAAGCAGAAACCAGAGAACTGTATAGTAATTATCTAAAAAGCAACGAGAAGATTACTAGTCACGTATTCGTAAGGGTGAATTCTTTGGACTTTCACTCTGAAGTTCAAAAAGACATGCAATGTCTTGTTGGAAAACACATCGACGGATTCATTCTTCCAAAAGTGGACAGCGCTGCTGATCTTCGAGAATATGATGCCATTTTGAGGGACGTGCAAAGAAAAGAAACGATTACTAGGGACACTATTCTATTTGTGCCCACCATAGAGACAATTGAAGGATTGGCAAATTGTGGCGAAATAGCACAAAGTTCCCCGAGGATAGCCGGACTTATTGCAGGCACTGCTGATTTCTCTGCCGATGTTCTTTGTGACGAAAATTCGAAAATGGTGTGTGAACTTCAAAACAGCGTGATTCTAGCTGCAAAGCGATACGGCTTATATCCTATAGCGGGAGCTTTCACCAAAATAGACGATGATGTGTTGTTTCAAAAGTATTGTGAAGAAATGAAATCCGTTGGGTTTTCTGGATGCGCAACTTTGACGCCAGCTCAGAACCAGATGGCCTCCATTTTGTTCGGCATTTCTGAGCAAGAAATTAACTGGGCGACCAAAGTTTTAAATGCAGGCAGTTCGAAGGCTAATGATAAATGTAATATGTCGATAATTGAAACCTCAATACAACAGAGTCGGCTGGCAATCGGCCCTCCACATAGAATGCTGGCCGAGTCCATACTTAGACGACATCATGCGCAAACCCAAAGAGATCGGCAATACCAGAACACAAGAACAAGGAATGATTCTTCTGCAGAAAAAGTTCGAGCGAACTCTTCAGCCGATAAGTGTTTGAGTGGAATTGTGAAGATTGGAGAGGTGCGATGTTCCGAATGGCAAGTGGAGTACACGCAATTCGTAGAAGGGACATGGAATAATTCTTTCAGCAAAACAATGTGTTCGAATACATTGAAAAAACAACAGTTTGATTTAATGATGGCGTTAGCTCTTGGTTTAACTGTATCTGTATTTAGCGAGAACGCACGAGTTCATTTAGAATTGCAAGACTGCGTTCAGCGAAGAAAAGTGAAATTCGGCGACGTTTTAAAAGCGAAAGTAAAAATTCATGACGCAGTGCGCACAAGTTCTAGGAAAGGCAACGGATACACTGTTGTAAATAGTGAGCATCTACTCCTGAATCAAGATCAACAAACGGTATTCTCGCTGAGAAAGAAAACTATGTTCGGACCAATGGAAATAGCTCTTGTTAATCATGATGAAGGCGACGGACAAATGGAAATAGCTCTTGTTAATCATGATGAAGTCGACGGACCAATGGAAATAGCTCTTGTTAATCATGATGAAGTCGACGATATCACACTAAGCGGACCATCTTCTGAAAAAGAAGTCAGACCATTGTCATCCACGTTATATGCCGAGAACGGCGGACTCATTTATGACCAAGATGAACTTGCTATAAACGAAGGCCAAATCTCACTCAGTAACCATTCAGATCTGACGTCACAGCCAGGTGGACTTATTGTGCACAAGGACGTTAAGTCATTCAGCATTTCAGAAATGAGTTCACTTTTACGCCTGTGCCACATTACAAATCCACATCACTATAACACGAACGTTTATGGACCCTCCGAAATTCTCGTGGCAGCTCCCTTGGTTATAAGCGCAATGATAAGCAACACGCATAGAGATGTCGGCCATATCAAAGGGGAAGAACTCTTGCATTGTGTCAATTTCAATAAGTTAAATCTTAGCGATACTGTAACCACGTTGACGTATATTCTCGACCATGAACCGGTTCCATTGAATTTTGGGCATGCGCAGACCACGTTTTGTCACGTCGGGATAAAGAATTATGATCCAACTGCGTTAATAGGAAGTGAACTACCAAAAGGTATCTTCGTGTCAAAGTTCAACAAACCTAAAGACTTCGAGCATTTCTGTTACAACAACTGCCCCAAGTTGTTCAAGAAAGTAGTCTGCAGAGCCGTACGTCGAGTGATCAGGCGGACGGAGATTTGAAACAATGGCTTATATTCAATCCAGGTTTTCGTGTTTGCGCGAACGGGCGGTTAAAGAGACATATAAGGCACTCACAGTGAAAATTTAAAACAGTTGTAAAACTGTCCTCGCTAAGAAGAACATGGCAAAATATACTGAGAGTAATCACTAGATTGAACATGAAAATATGAAATAATTCATGAGAGGGAGGGGTCGACAAAATAGTCCTTGCAGTGGGTACATAATGTGCAAAAAAAACCATAGAAGTCTGTGAGCGCATCAGCACTGAACTGTAGAGCATGTAGAGTTATTTGTGATTAAATTGCTGAAGTTTGATGTTACATGTATACTTGTTGGTGATAGTTGTCTCAGACTTTTATAAACTTTCTTTTATTTCATTTGAACCCACGTCGAATGGCGTTGTGTCCCTTTAACTAAATTAACTGTATATGGTGATACCTCGCTCATCGATGCATCAAGTAAATTGCATGCAATGCCCCTTTTCGATCTGAAACATATCGTATACATCAGTGGGGAGTGACCCCTACCGAATTCGTTTTCTCCCGGGGTAAATATTTTATTGTGAAAACTGAACTATATATAGCAATGTTACGTGTGTGTGATTATATACTGTTTAATTTACTCTAATAATGTGGTCTCTCTCCCTTGTTTTCTTTAAAACATAACATATATGTCGTATAAAACGATGGAGTCGGAAAAATAAGTTATCTGAAGTTTTCCAATTATACCAGGGGGGGTCTGCAAAAAAATTCCGTATATAGGGCCGGGGTGGGTGGGTGGTCCAGAGGCGGAAAAAATGGTGCTTGTAATTTTTTTCCAAAATGGGTTTTTTTTCAAACAATTTACAAGTACTGACCATGTAATGTTGTTTGTAAGCATGTTAGTACCATGCTTGTTGGTATAGGGCTATATAGGCAGCTAAAGTGACTCTTTAGCCTCAGATTTAGCAACATTCTGGATTTCACAGTATCCCGGACAACTTCACAGTGGACAACCGTATTAACGTTCAGGAGTCATGTGATCTGAAGTCAGCAGGGTCCACAATGGAATCAAATTGGCTATGCCAGCTTTTTGTGCAACCCTGTTGGCTCTAGATCTCATGAAACTTGTCCCACTCTGTGACATGTCACACTGAATCTGCTTATACTTATTTTATTACTGATTCCATTTATACTCTACAGTCACATCTAGATTCTATTTACAACCTCATATAACACATATACATATGTTACCTATTCTTACTCTGTTACAATGTTTCATGATTCAAGAGCCAATAAACTTATCTTATCTTATCTTATCTTATGAAACTTATGATCAACGGAAGAAATATTTAGTAACAAAATTAATATATTACCCAGTTGTATTATCTGAATAAAAGTAATAAAACAAAAAACTCTTATCACAAATTGGATACTACATGGTGAATACTCAATGATGACTACTAGTAGATATCATTAACCTGATTGTTGCATAACATGAAATTGAAAAGGGTATCTCATAAATTTCTAATGTCTGAAATACTGTCTTGTTCTGGCATGTAATCAAATTCATTCCTTCTGGTTATTTCTCATCTTGAATGATTGCAAGTAATGTTAATTTGCAACAATTATCCAATTGAATTGGTTATGATGAATGACATTACTGTTTACTGCTCAGACAATCCCAAATGAAGGTGACGCTATTCTCATTGAATTTCCGAACTTCATCTGGGAGCTTTACTGCTCAAAAAGACGAAACTAAAATACTAATTGTATACTGTTATCACTTACAAATAGATGAACTGAAATAATGTGATGCATTCAGATGCATTGAGAAATGACATTCAATTCTTCATTCTGGTCTATCACCATACCAAACCACATCAAAATTTGACAACCGACACTTAACTTATATTGCAAAAACTTTGTATGGACTGAATTTCATAAAGTCGAACAGGGCCCATAACTCTGGTTGGCATTGGTGGTCACAACCCGCGATATTATGCATATTCGTACCCTATTTCTGGTCCGTCACCATGCCATAGGGCATCAAATATGACAACTGACTCTTGAGTTAAAATTCAAAATGTTTGTACGGACAGACGGCTCGAGACGTCAACTATATACCCGCCGACTAAAATCGGGCAGTACAATAACCATATATCTATGTGTATACATAACCAAAAAACAATTCACCTCCCCACCCCATCCCGTTGGATAAGACTAAAGAGTTCTTTGATCATGCACATATAATTGTGGAACCCCTGACCTGTTTACCACTATTTACACTGGCCAGTGTTCTCTGTCAGACACAACACACTCGATATATTAAGGCTATAATGGGGTCTAGGGCAATTTGTGACATATAGTGTACCTACACAATGCTTAATTAATATTGTTGTTAGATACTGAAAACACCAGGAAACACATGGAAATACAGTATATTTTTCGTTTTTCTGATCTGTGTTTACCAATTAGTAAGGCAGTTAACACAGTTATTGAAGAACGGCTAAAAAAAACCTCTGAAATTTTGATAAAAACATGAGAAACGGGGGGTGGGTCCGCAAAATTTTGGAGGAAAAAAATATTTTTTTTGCAAAAATGGGGTGGTGGGTCCCTCGAGGTCGGAAAAAAACTTTTTGGGCCCTATATGTGCAATTTTTTTCCAGACCCCCCCCTGATTATACCAGAAATTCTTTTGATATCATGAGTATACCAGCAAAATGTGTTGCCCATATGCAATAATAAAGTAGACCAATATGATTTTTTATTGAAAATTATCAATAATAACTCGTGATGGAATTAATATTGTTCTTCTCTAAATCTTATTGTTAATTACTTGTAAGTCGAAGTTATATACTAATACTTAAAGGGGAGAAAATCCACTTTGTTTGTCCTCGTAACAATTGTTATCCATATGAATATATATCTATTATCTATTTCCATGTATACACCGCCTGCCATATTATTTACTAATCTCAAACACGGTTTTTACAATTTAATGAGAAATAAACATATTGTATATAGTATTGTTTCGCTTTTGAATATTTCCCGGTATCGAAATAAGTCGACAAATATCTGAACTATTTCTACGAGCATTCTGTTACACAAACAGACGCATTGAAGAATGAAAAATACAACTATGAACATGGTGTTTGGGTCCCAAACAAAAATCTGCCATTTGCACGACATGGAGCAGAAAAGAGCGTTCCCTCTTGGTTTATTCCTGATATGGCAGAAATAAAGAGCGTTTGTCTGACTTCTGGCGAAAAAAATGAAAACTGCTGGAAAATTGCTGTGACTTCTGGTGACTTTGGCAAGTGTTTTTCAAAGCATATGAAGCCGGTATATCAATATGTCGTGCATTTATCAACATATCGTATCCGTCCATCTGAATTGCGTATAGATAAAATTTGGATGTTCGAATGACCCATGTCGTTTAAAGTGACATAATTCACTTATGAAATTATCGTTTATAATCACTCGAGAAATCATGGTAAATCGCATTTAAGAATGTAATAAATGGATTTTCTTCTCACTGTATTATTGCTACCTTTCCGGTGACGAACTTTCACATTTTCACACAATTCTTATATTAAAGGCACGTGAAGCCTTAGTTGTCGAAAATATTCATATTTGTTCCAATCACCGTAAACAGAAAAACATTAAAACGCATACAGTTTCGTTCATATATACCATGACCATCGCGTAAACAGCATGTTATCATAAATATTTACTATATTTTACCTAAGCAAGAGCCTGGTTGTGTTACAGAAGACAGCACAATGCTGCTGGCTAATCACACACAAATGGCATAAACGCTCTTTATTCGTTCCATATCAGGAATTCACCAACAATGAACGCTCTTTATGTTTACCATCATAATATACACAAACACCAGAAAAGTTACTTTTTATGCTTTTGTTTACATAACAATGGTCAAAGATATGACAATAACATACTGTTTATGCGATATTTCTTATTTGTATACGAACACAGTCTGTCTACATTTTGTTGTTCTTTCTGTTTGTGGCGGTTTTGACGGGTGGAAATATTTTCACAGGTTACCCACCACCAAGGCCAACCGTACCTTTGACGAACCAAAGCCGGACGCTTTGGGTCGTATATAGATTATATCTGATTTTGTGACGTCACCAATTATTATCTAATACGACACTGCTTTTTTGAATTTTCGGGGGCTCTTATGTTGCACAGTAGATCGGTGGGCCTAAAGCATTAATGTCGTAATCGGCTGTCAAGAGGCCAACACAAATCAGTCGATGTGCAACATTCACTTATATAAACGTCATACAATCATTTATGTGTTTTGTTATCTATAAGGGCAAATAGCTAGTCTATAATGAATTTCTAACAGGTCTACTCACTCTATTGGATCAAATTATCGGACCTATATAGCTCTCCGTCAGAGGCGGACAGTTTTGCGAGGTGCCTCATCGTGACAGCCACAACACGATCTACGTGTATCTCAAAGCTTTATTTTACAACTGATGCACGGCAGTTGATCAATACTGCATGGTGCTGTACAGACTATATTCTGTGCGAAAGGAAATAACATAATATTTAGTATTGATTTAATTATTATCACAAGTCTGTATAGTACGTACATGCATGCTTCTGTTAAAATCCATATATATATCCTATTGTCTTGAATAGAATGAAATCACATACTTATGAACAAAGCAGAAGATACATTCAGTTCCACTCTAATTCGGTCGATGGGGAAACTTACATGATGACGTTGTTTGTCGACTGTCGTTGAAATTGACATGATGACATGCTATGATTGAAATGAACATTATGCAATGGACACGATTCTCCATCTGGCCTGAGTATCTCAAGCGGAGAGCTCCTCAGCACGCCAAGTAATATAATGGATAGGTCCAGTTCCACCCTCGACGACCTATATGTATATAACTATTTATAATTACCGACACGAAATATAAACCTTATGCACGTGAATCTTATTTGGTGGGAATCTATACAGTGATCTTGATCAGAATTGTTTTAGACGCTACAGATACCCCCATATGAGTGGTTTAGCTTTGGTTCGTTCATTACGCTAGCGTATGATCATATTACTATTAATGTTACATTGAAAGCCATTTTGTCAACAAACATTGCCGAATGTAATTGCAAATGAAAGTTGAAATTGATTATTTGTGTTGTACGATGTGTCCAGCGATGGTCTGGAAATGGAGAAACCGAGGAAACTGGGGCCAAATTCAAGCGGACGAGTACGGATTGAACCAATGGAACACCCCTCCCGCCAAAACCCGAAATTGGATTTTTAATGAAATAAGTCGAACGATGAACGCCTAACCAACTTCACGCGAATGTCAAACGAATGTCTGACACCGAACGCCTAATTAACTTCACACACCTTATTTTGCATTGCTCTGACACTCTGTAATGTATATGTATCTGAGTTGTCAGCCAATACGCCAAGGATTATTATTATTACTTTATAGGGCGTTCTCTAGGCCATTGATAATGTTTTTCGGGGCGTTCAAAATAGCCTTATGTTACCAAAACAGCGGGCCGCGGGCCGATAATGAGAAGCCTAGTTCAATATCGGCCCGCCGCCCGGAAACTATAGATCTCGTTTATTATCGCGAGAGTTACGTCCCTTCAACTTCCGATTATTATGGCGTGTTTATTTCAAGAAAATAATGGGAAGATGTATCCGATTTCCTCGACACAAAAGTGGTTTTATGATTGGAATTCACGCTATATGATTGAATTGTATCAAGCGTAAGTATGCATTGATACTTTTAGCTGTCAACCTCTCATTGGTTGTTACTCGTCTCCAATGCTGGGTTTTCCCCTGTCCTATTTTCGAGACTCCGTCAGTCCGTGTCAACTGACAAGTCAAATGATATCAAACTTAAATGTTCTTGAAAATATTTCTCTCTTAATCTACTTCATTATTCCACTAAATCCTCAAATGGGTCAAATGTCCAAAACTGTGGTAATAATAGTAATAACATGATTTCATCGGGCATTATGGTTTATTAACGACCCTCTGGAATGATTAACAGCCCTCGGGCCTATTAGCGTCCCTCGACTTCGTATCGGGCCGCTAATAGGCCCTTGGGCTGTTAATCATTCCAGCCGGGCCGTTAATAAACCATAACGCCCTCAAAAATCATGTTATTGTTATAATAGCAAACAATATGTAATCGGGGCTCACGATTACATGGCTATTGGCATATAATCGCGACCACAGGTGGCACGTGATGTTCGATTGAATATCAGAATAGAGGATATCATATAATCCCATTTCCCATAATATGTCAAGTATAGCGAATTATCGAAATATGAAATACAACGAAAAAGGAAATACAGCGAAATAAAAAATGCAGCGAAATGGCGAACTAGAGCGAAATATAGAAATAGGAAATCATTATTATCAATGAAATAACGGAGATAATTGAAGAAGTGTTTTTAACGAAATAACGGAAATATTTGAAGTGTTTTAAATGCCAATAGCCATGTAATCGTGAACCCCGATTAGATATATATTTGGTAGTCAAACGTGTGCGTAATAGATCTTGTTGTAGACCTTCATGATTTGATCAGAGTTTACTCAACTGTTTGTTGATAAAATGGCTGGTACAGTAACAGTAATGTTTACATAACAACGGTTTTAACATGCGATGTCTCGTCATTGAAGTATCATATCAACGGCTGCAATCGATACAATCCGGTTCCTCTTTTGATGTCCGGTTTTTTTTTATAAAGAGGTTTATTGCAAATAAAAATAAGCATTGAGCCAGACAACAGGTACGAAGACCTATATAAGTCCGACTCAACAAAATATAAATTACAAAGAAAATTCACGTGATAAACAAAACAAAAGGAAAAAACAAAAATAAGTGCATATGCTGATAATGTACAGTTGATTCATGAGTCCTTGGAATGTTAACCCTTTACCCAACAGAACGGCCCTGTGCCAATGCATTCTCTTATATATGCGAGTCGACCATAGGTCGCCTCGCATATATAAGAGAATACATTGGCTTAACACATATTAAAAATGATAAAATTGTCAAAGAATGTAGAAAAATATGACAAAAATTGTTAAAAAATGTAAGAAAAAATTATAAAATTGTTATAGAATGTAAGAAAAAATGGTAAAAAGTGTTAAAAACAGATTTTTTTTAGGCCAATGCATTCTCTTATATATGCGAGGCGACCTATGGTCGACTCGCATATATAAGAGAATGCATTGGCACAGGGCATAACTGTAACCATCACAATGTGATCAATGAACCGGTTCCAATGATATTCATATTTGTATGGTGTTATTGAGACAGACCGAAGATATTTTAGGCTCTGGAAGCTTTATTTGGGCGTTTTTGGTCGTTTTGTTGGGTAAAGGGTTAAGAAGCTAGATATTCAGTAACTTTCTGAATTTTAATCGATTTGAGGCTATGCGCATCGGTTTGGGTAATTGGCCAACTAGATCTTTATGACACCAGAAAATGTATATAGGATTATGCGTCATATAGAGGATCTCACATGAGTTTCTATTTTATACGGAATTTATCAACCGAGTTCACTTAATTCGATTTGAGCCGAAGTTTACCGAGGCTCAAATAGAATTTAGTGGACGAGGTTGATAAATTACGCATAAAATAGAACGAGTTTCAGATACCTTTTATCACATGATCAAATAAACGCGAAGCAACGCGAAGTATTCATCGAAAACAACAATCATAAACTTCAGCATCGCAAGTCATTTAAGTAATGGCGTGACGTCATCGCACGCGCTAATATTACACGTGTGTCTTACCAATAATTATGAAGCTGGTTTTGTGGGTTAATTATGTGATGAATAACATTATATAATTTGATGTCCGGTTCGGTTTTATATCGTCTGGTTCGATAGCATAAAATACAGTAATGCTCTAATTAATCGACCTCTTAACCACAGCAGAATTATGGGTAACTTTTCAGGATTTAGTAGGAAATATGGCTTGTTGCCATTCATTGGAAAGCTCTCGGCGAGAGCTTTCCGATGAATGCCAACAAGCCATATTTCCGACTAAATCCTGAAAAGTTACCCATAATTCTGCTTTGGTTAAGAGGTCAATTAATTAGAGCATTACTGTATGCTGTTTTCGAATGTCTTGTCTTCTTACTCATGAATTGACAAATCACTGAATCCGATTTTTGGCGTATATCAGTTGGAATGTTTTTTGGCCATAAGAACACATAAACAATGATCGGATTGCCAGACAATATAGCAATGGTATTAAGCTGTATAATTTTACTGGGTGCATAAAATAAATCAGGATATCTTGATGAAAAACTTGTAAAAAAAATGGTCTCCCATTCAAGTATGTGATTTAATCGCTCGTGTCATGTGTATAAATTCCAGAAATATCATTTCCATCTAAAAATTAACACGATAATAGTTATCTTCCCCATAAATATGCGAGATTTGCGATAGAAAACTCGGAAAGATTGTGCTAATTGTTAGTGTCTATTCAGAAACGAATATTAGTTTGTTAACCCTTTACCCAATAGAAGGGGCCTGTGCCAATGCATTCTCTTATATATGCGAGTCGACCATAGGTCGCCTCGCATATATAAGAGAATGCATTGGCTTAACACATTAAAAATTATAAAATTGTTAAAGAATGTAAGAAAAAATGGTAAAAAGTGTTAAAAAAAGGATTTTTTTTAGGCCAATGCATTCTCTTATATATGCGAGGCGACCTATATATAAGAGAATGCATTGGCACAGGGCATAACTGTAACCATCACAATGTGGTCAATGAGCCGGTTCCAATGATATCCATATTTTTATATGTATGGTTTTATTGAGACAGACCCAAGATAATTTAGGCTGTTGCAGCTTTATTTGGCCGTTTTTGGCCGGTTTGTTGGGTAAAGGGTTAAGTGTTTGTTTGTTTTTTTAGAAGTTCAGACTTCATCGTTTGTACAATTATCGGTTTCTTTTGTAAATATGTAATATACTTCGTCTTGTCTAAATATAATTGGTTTCGTGAGAAAAGCTAATTCAAGCACGAGTATGTATAGTGGGTTGGAATATCTAAGGGTTTGGTTACTGTGATTACTAATAAAAGTGAACATAATCCTTTATTTTGACTCCATCAAATTTGGGGAAATTGGGTTAGGAGAGTCCTTAAACACTGCCCTAACGTGTTTTTTCATTGTTTTCAAGTATGTTTTTATTTAAAACCAAACATAAATAACATTCAATGTCTAACAGTGGGGTTTTTTTCTGTCAAAGATTGTGGTTATTACAGTTTATACAGAGAAATTCAAAACGAACATCATCTAAATATTGAATGCAGAAGACATGAAGAGTATGTCAAAATAAAAAAAAAAATGAAAAAAAATAAAATGTTATGCCTCCCTGTATATACACCAACCCCAATTGTTTCTGACTTGTAATCCGAACCAGACTTGAAAGTTATCTATTCGAACCACCAGTAGTGCATGTGTTCCTTCAATTCAAACTGCAGGGCAGAGTTCGGTCCCCTGGCTAAGCTGGTCTGACCACTACCATCACGTATACACGTACAGGAAATCTTACATATTTTATTCAAGACGTTTGTCGGTTAGTCAGTTCAGTTTCTCAGATTATTGCAAAATTAATTGTAACTGAGAAAAGTCTTAAATAAGAAATGTTAGATTACTTTACATTTTGTATACCTGGTGGCAGTGGTCAGACCAGCTTAGATAGGGGACTGATATCTGCCTTGCTGTTCGATATGTTCCTTCATTTACTCCATTCACATATGTATCCTCGCAATCTGTCACCCCTTATGGCATTCATCAAGAAGTCAAATTCTCTTCTCAAAACTAAACAGTTATGTGTGGTTCTTGAATGTGATGTGCTATCTCCCCAGTGCAACCATGGTGACGGGTAGCCCAAAGTCGTCACCCAACGATCTTCCGTTTGGTTCAAATTCCCGCCCACATAATACGCCGGCATTTCCGTGTTTGGGTCCTGTAACCTTATCCTCTTAACAACGGATTCCCAATGATCCTCGTCTCTCACTATCAAAAGTCGCGCGCCTAGCAAGTCACATGACCGTTTTGCGCCATTCCAGTCTGTTTCTTTCCGGTAAACCAAAAACTCCATCTGGGTAGATCCAGTAAAATCTGGAACGAAATCCCGACAGACGCCATCTGATTTTGTCCATCTTGGCACACATACCTGCAGGTCTCCACATTCTTGGGCGCCAGAGCAACCATCAATCGGCAATTCAGTTTTATGAACAAAATCTCCCAATTTGAATTGTGAATTCTCGATCATCACACATACCTTGTCAAGAAAAACAACTTTTCGGCACATCCTTGTATATTTACAGAGTGTTTGGCAACGGATATGATTTTCTGTTCGCACCGAATATGTCCTTAAACAGTAAGATTGGGTTAAAATCAAGATGAGAAAAGCGAAGATTAACCTGGTGTTTAACATATCGCAGACACGTCTCTATCAAACCGTTGCGGTCGTATTCTGAGTTGGGCTGTAGTGTTACGTTGCTACGTTGTCCGTAATTTAAAATTCATTGATTTTTTTAAACTCTTTCTATATTAAAGGCCCACTTAACTTTCGAATCCCCAGATCACATTATATACAACATATTCCATACTATAATATACCATATGAACGAAGAAGTTCCAGAACATTGCATTATCAACTTATCCGGTCGAATAAAATGTGAACATATTGTTTTGTTCACATTTTATTGGACGTGTGTTCTGTGATGATATAATTTCAATCTGGTCTGTATACCGCCTGTCGATTATTCTCAATGGAACAGGGGGGGGGGGGGGGGGTCGGAAAAAATGTCAGGCACATATGCTGGTTTTTTACTTTCGACCCTTGTTGGGACCCACCCACCCCCGCGTCCAAATATTTTTCGTTTTCGACAGTTTTTTCTCCGACTATTTGTGGACACCCACCCCCTTTTAACACTAAAACAGAGATTTGCGTGGGTAATTCACTGTAAACAGCTGTATATGAATTTATGTGCATACTATTTGACATGTAAATTGGAACGAGTCATGTTGGGGTCATTTGGCCAAAAAAACATGGCTGCCAGCAGCCATCTTGAATTTCAAAATTTGCAACAAAATACATAAGGATTAACTGTCATGTGGACTGTTTTTATGGAGATGTAACCGTGAGGTAAGTGGACATAACTTGTGTAAAACCCGAAGGGTTTTACATACAAGTTATGACCACTTACCTCACGGTTACGTCTCCATAAAAATAGTCCACATGACAGTTGATCCTTATATTTATATACATTTAGCGAAAAAGCCACTTTTGTAAATGTATTTAAATCGAAAAGTGTATCGTGGCAAAAACAGCCCAAAATACACAATAGCACCCTTGGCAAAAGTTAATACGAACAATTTCTCTTCATATTGAAACCCGATGATGTATTAAGTCAATCCTGCGCGAGTCCAAATGCGCCCAAAACATTAAGCGTTCGTCTTTCCAAACCCAGTGACGTATCGATGGTTTTATGAGCTTGGTGTTATGAGCCGTTGCGCATTCACCCAGAAATAACTGCAACTAGCCACGTGGGCGCCGACCAATCAGAATGTTGGATTTAGTGATGACAACACTTATATGTAAATATAACTCGATAACTGCATGCAGTCAGAATTACATTATTTCTCTCATTCTAAGGTGTTTTAAGCCAAACTCATTGCAGAAACTGTCAAAAAACTTGCAGGAAATTTTTCTTTGAGTTGCGGAAAAAATTGTTTGTTGGTTCCATCTACCAAGTACCCACCACCCCGGGATACGTGCCCGGAAACCCCCCCCCCCCCCCTGAATGGAAGGGGAATAATTAAATGTCTTAGTTGTGAATTATGGTGCATTCTGGGGTAAATAACGGAGGAAGTCTTGGTGTGAATCTGATAAACCTCTGTCATTTGGTGGACAATGCTAGGCCATTGCTGTTCCGTATTCTGGTAGAATATATATATTTTTGGTCCTCTTCCAAATGGTATCTAAATATAGAATAAGCTGTATGTAATGTGATCTGGGCATTCGAGTAGTTATTCCATAGAAAAAGTTCAGATAATAAGTTCAATAAACGTTGTTGAACTTATTATCCAAAAATTTCTCTCAATAAATAGGGCTCCTGTTTGCACTTTTTTTGTATCTGTCGTCTGCTTTTATCACCTTAACCCTTTCAGTCACAGGGGCCGATCTCATCGGCCCTAATTTACGGTCTGTAAAATCGGCCCTAAAAAAATAAAAAATAATTTTATTTTTTTATTATATATTTTTGGGTTGAATTTGTTTTGGGTATGCTTAAGCATGCTATAGCGAATTTAAAAACAAACTGGATAAAACCTTAGGGGCATGTTATAACTCAAAACTATCACCAAGTATTCATAGTAATAATTTTGATGCCCATGAAAAACGTAAGATTCCCTGGCACTAAACCTACAAAATAAGTCTGTTAAAGAATATAAGAAAAAATTATTAAAATTTTAAAAAATTGTAAAAAATAATAATAAATGATGAAAAATTGTTAGGCCAATGCATTCTCTTATATATGCGAGGCGACCTATGGTCGACTCGCATATATAAGAGAATGCATTGGAACAGGGTATATGGGTTGATACAAAAATCGGACCTGGCACTGAAAGGGTAAAGTGATGTGAAACACTCCGGTTGGGTGATCAAATAGAAATGGAGAATAATCTTGCTCAAAGTAGTTATTTTTATGAATATTAATCCAAATTTGCATCACACACCGTCAGTCTTATATCTATATCTATATTTCCGAATGTCTGTCTGTCTGTCTGTCTGTGTTCCATATAAATTCACAGGGGACCATCTAGATGGCACCAATAGGGTCTAACATGGGTAACTATTTACGAGAAAGATAATGGTGCGGGTTAGAATTGTCTAATTGTGTGGTTTAAAGATGTCAAAAGTGGTGCCATTCGAGTCAGGGGTCCACAGAAGGTAAGAGATGTTTAGCGCCGATTTCTACCAGACTGATACATATTCTTCTCCGTGATTCGAGGAATCTAATCGTGTGGTTTAAATACGTGCCATTTGGGTGAGAGATATGGTGGCCCTAAATTTGATACGAATTTGTATACTCGCCAAATTTCACCAATTTTATATATATTCATCTCCATAATGAGTCTAAGTGTGTGGTTTAATGATGTCAAAAGTGCATGGCGCCGCTTGAGTCCGAAATAGGGACGGGCGGGTCACCAAAACAGATACAAAATATGTTTAGTGCCAATTAACATCAAATTAATACACGTTCTTCTCAAATGATACGAGGAAATCAAATCATACGTGTTAAAAATGCCACATTTGGAGCCTAGATATATTTGCCAATATATGTCTGTCTGTATGTGTTCTATATATAACTTCACGGGATACAATCGAGATGGTACCAAGGCGGTCTAACAGGGGTATCTTTTTATGAGGAAGATAATGGTGTAGGTTAAAATTTTCTAAAGTGACGCTGTTGGTGTCAGGGGCAGCAAAAAAAATATGAAATAGTTTTGTCGCCGATTTCCACCAAACTTATACATAATAACCTCCATGATATGGCGCCGTTATAGATTCAGGGTGCACTGGGGCGGAACCAACAATTGATTTAAAAAACTATTTTAGCGTAGATTACTACCAGATTGATATATTATTATTCTCCATGATACAAGGAATATAATCATGTGGTTTAAAGACTCCTAATTGGTGCCGTTTGGGTGAGAGAGGGGGTAATAACTATGATAAGAATTGATTTAGTTGCCGATTACCACCAAACTTATATATAATCATCTCCATTATATCATGCATGCCTGAGTCTAATGGATATGGTTTAAATGTGTCAAACGTGGTGCCGTTTAAGTCATGCATGAGGAAGGGATTTGAACAATTCTGATACAGATATATTTAGCACTAATTTCCACCAAATTCATGAACGTTCTTCTCTAATGCTACGATGCATTAAATCAAATTTGGTGTCGTTTGGGTAATGGATGGCGAGAGGAGATGCCGATATCCACCAATGTTATAAATAACATATTGTTCTAAGGAGTTTTTGGCGTTCAAAGTTCACAATCTCGATAAATTGTGACCGAATTAAGTCACTTGAACAATTATATCTTCTCAACTGTCGTATGTATATGGGGACGGGAATCAGGGCATTCATATAATGAGCTAGCAAAACAGATACATAGAAGAAAGCATTAACAGTATATTTATCATTCTGTTTAAGAGATACATATATTCTTGCAAACTGAGGGACCTTGAACCGTCAGAGGATTGCATATTAGAATGGCTCATGTTAATATTATAACACAATTGAGTCTGCCCCATTCAATATAGTTTTCACAAAAAAGTTACAAGAGATATGGAAATGTATAGAAGGTCTGTTCAACAATTGTGGTCACAGTATGCAGTCAAATATAATTTCTTCTGAGATAAAAGAAAATGCAGTCAGTGGCACATGACTTTTTAGGATCCTCCAATACTGACATCTGACAATGCTATATCTGCCCAATATACAGAGGATTTCTTTCATGTTTTAGAACAGACTCATCGCCTAACACAAACAACTCAAAATCTCGCTCTGTGGCGGGCACATGTAGCTGATATACTTGCGTAGCAACATTTCATTCAAACTGAGAATAATTAGCCAGTATATAGCACCATGAACAGAGGAGCACCTGGACATTTCTTTAAAACATCTGTATCTTCATGCTGATATGATAACCAGGTGTCCTCAAAATCTTAGTCAAACCCACTAGATTTATTGATTCATCTCTATGTAAAACCCAATTGTCGTCTTTTAATTTTGCGAACTAATGTGTTTATGATGTTCATGTTTCGTGTTATAACGTCTGAAGTATACGCAGTTCTAAATAAATAAATAGTTCTTTATTGGTGGAACTGATTAATCGCGATAAACAAAATGACAATCGCTCCGATCCGACAAGGTGCGCTACTACTTATATTCCGTGTGTAAGAATCATGTTTTGTGGTACTATTTGGATATACAATTTATGAGAATATGTGTAACGCTTTGAGCAAGAGTATCCTCTATTCACACCAAATATCCACAATATGCAGAGGGTTTCACATCACTTTAACCTGGACAACGCCGGGTAACCCTGCTAGTATTTTAATATTAAATGCAATGAGTATCGATGGCGAAATCAATTGCGTTATAGTTTATCGCCGATTGTTGCGACCCGAATTGAGATGTAAAATATTTTCCCCGCGTTATTTTTTCGACTTTATAGGGCTCCTTGTCAAAACTTCAAAACGTTCCAAGGTTTAGTACTGGTGGAATATGATCTATGCGGGTGGTAACCATAGTAGATATTCATGGCATGATCTAGCTAACACCTCGATGATATTTTTGTTAGGTTGGAAATATTAGTCGCCTCAGCGCCAGGTACATTAACCCTTTCTATACTAAATACTCATTGACGAGTAGTTCCCTTAGGTTATGTTCAGATAATAAGTTCAACAAACGACCACAATTTACGATGCGATTTCCAATTTCTGCTATCCAATTTACAATGAAAAAACATGTATTGGCAGGAAATTCTATACAAAATCTACCCAGTGATGCAAAATGCTATTCAAATTTGAAAACATTAAATCGACCCCTGCGCTTTATAAAGTTCATGATGCAATGCATCATATTGGGAGGGTACATGCGATGCGATGCAAAAACAATTCATGTATGCAGAGTTATCAATAGTCAGAGATCCAAACTTTTCCACTCAAAACTTTTCAATCTGGGCAGATTTGGGGACGGTATTAGCTTGTGATGTGTGACCACAGGTATAGGTCGATTGTTGAATTTATTATCTGAACATTTCCCTTCAATGCATATGAAAGCTTCTGAACTTCCATTGCATGTTCGCCTGTCTGTCGTCTGCTCATTTATCCTGAACTCCCCTCCAAATGAACAATTGACCATTCTAATGTATACAAATGTAACTAGGTGGGAGAGTCCATTTAGTATAGAAAGGGTTAAAAGAACGGAAAAAAATGTAACAATTTGAGCTAATAAACCAATGAGTGTATACTCTATCACAATATTAACTTTCCAGTTCTGTGCTTTTCGCGATGATTCAATTATAATTTTAATTAATTAAATTTGTATAAGTCTTATTAGTTTTATATTTTTCTGTTCAATACATGTCACCTATAACTATGAGATAAGAATTTTTTTTTTTATCTTTCGCAAATTACTATATTTCCTTGGCTTCAGTCGTAAACATATTTGATTCGAGTCGAGGAACTCGCCCATCAAAGCTCAGAGTGATCAGATGTCGATGTATGAAATATATTATTAGTGTAAACATATTTTTATTTCCAAATCCAAACATAATACACATAATACACAAATGACATAAATATACAACATATAAGAGATAATGTATGGAAATGAGAATCAGACAACAAGCCCGAGGGCTTATATGAAGTCTTCTCCTCTTTGGCGACATGCCCCTTCCCCAATAAGTGAGGGAGGGGTATCGATCAGACGGGAAATAATAGAAATAATATTTTTTAAAGGAGAAGTAACTAAGTTTAAGTTGGGATGGACACAGCGGGAAGATAGTGTTAGGGATAGCAGGAAGCAGAGAGAGAGAGAGATAGAGAGAGAAAGAGAGAGAGAGAGAGAAGAGAGAGAGAGAATGAGAGAGAGAGAGTGAGAAAGTAGAGGCGACAGAGTTTTCAATAATTTAGTTGCTGCGTGATGAAAATTATGCTCGTAGTAATATGCATGCGTCAGGCTCCATGGGAGGGGGTCAATCGCAATGGCCAATTCCTATTTCAATGGGGTTCACTGTGAATATCGCTGCATTCTTCATATAGAATCATTTCACGTATATACAGGATAGTGACAAGTAATTAACTTACAAAATAATCGTTATCGGAAGACATTTAGTACTACATATATAATGGGGAACATCGTGCTGCCGCATAACGCGGCCCGAATCCAAAGCAATTTATTACCCATACAGATCATGGAAATCTTTTTGTTCTCATAATATATGTCTGTACTGCATTAAATATTTGTTTGTTTTCGCGAAGACTAAGCTCTCTTGACCCCCGCTTTAGTGTATTCTCAGATAAGGCAACATTTGGTAGGGAGTCATATAGTTCTCTTCTGGGCTCTTGATCAAATGTACATTCAAAGAGATAGTGGTAAGTTGTCTCAAATTCCCCACATAGACAGAAGGGGGAAATTTTTACATGGTTATCTGTCAGGTCACCACTTAGGTGGCTGCAGTTCAATCTGAACCGGGTATGGAGGATATGAGATTTACGACATTTACTATGATAAAAATAGGCAGGATATATTATTAAGTGGCCCAGTAAACAGTCGACGAGAAGAATTTCGCTGACCAAATTGCGGATGAAGATGGATAACACTAAAATCAAGTGAATTTTTTGTGTCAGATATTTGACAAACCGGCAAAATTTCGTTGAAAAAAATGTGGATAAATAACAGGTTTTGGGCAATTTTATACTATAGTTGACTGTGGTTAGCATTATTTTTGGGCAATTAATCGATTCTGATAACTGAAGCGACATTTCAAAAAAACATTTTGTTGTTGTTGGAATTTGATGAAAGGGGGACCATCGAATCGGATTGAGTACCTTTAAAGGTACTCAACCCGATCAGATAACTCTAAAATCAAGTGGTTATTATTGTTAATAGTAAACAGTTGATTTTTAGAGTTATTCATCTTACACCCGCAATTTGTCCGTTTTGATCACGTGGTTCTGCTAACTTGTGGGACAGATCTCCGAAAATTAATAGATTTCAAAAATCGATATCTAATCACTCTGAGCTTTTACCCCCAAAGCCAAAGAAATAGTAATATAGGACCCTCTGATCGGATTGAGTACCTTTAAAATGTAACAGGATTACAGTGAACTTACTATACCCATTTATATGCAAAGATCCCGACTGTGGAGAACTCATATTGTTTAAAGGTACTCAATCTGATCTTCAAAATACGCATTAGTTATCAGAATCGATTTATTGCAACAAAATAATGCAAACCACTGTCAACTATGGTATCAAATTTCCCAAAACTTGTTATTAGTCAACATTTTGTTCAACAAAATATGGCCGTATTATCACTTAAGTATCACGAAGTTTGACCGTATTATCACTTGATTTTAGTGTTATCCATCTTCATCCGAATTTTGTCGAGACCATCCGTTTGACCACGTGTTTCGGTGCCACATTTAATTGCACATCTCGAGAAATAACAAACTTCAAAAATCGATATCTGATCACTCTGAGCTTTGATGGGTGGGTTCCCCGACTCGAATCAAATATTCTTTACCCCCGAAGCCAAAGAAATAGTAATTTAGGAGCGTTCATTCGGATTGAGTACCTTTAAAATGTAACAGGATTACAGTCAACTTACAATACACATTTATATGCAAAGCTGTGACATCAAGATCCCGACTGTAGAGAACTCATATTATTTAACCAACCCTTTACCCAACAGAACGGCCCTGTGCCAATGCATTCTCTTATATATGCGAGTCGACCATAGGTCGCCTCGCATATATAAGAGAATGCATTGGCTTAACACATTACAAATTATAAAATTGTTAAAGAATGTAAGAAAATATGGTAAAAAGTGTTAAAAAAAGATTTTGTTTAGGCCAATGCATTCTCTTATATATGCGAGGCGACCTATGGTCGACTCGCATATATAAGAGAATGCATTGGCACATGGCATAACTGTAACTATCACAATGTGGTCAAGGAGCCGGTTCCAATGCTATCCATATTTGTATGGTTCTATTGAGACAGACCGAAGATATTTTAGGCTGTTGAAGCTTTATTTGGCCGGTTTTGGACGTTTTGTTGGGTAAAGGGTTAAGGCAGGCAACTCTTTAAGGATTGTCCATTTATAAATGGACAATCCGTACCTAAATTTTCATTAATTAATGGTCAATCCAACCACGCGTGGCATGCGAGCTTGTGATTGTCCACTAAATCACGACATATATCGATAATCCTGCATGTTAGCTTCATATTTAATCTGAAGGGTAGTAACTCTATAAAGAATGTACCTTTACTAAATAACGGCGATTTGTATGAGAAGAAGTGTTTTGACGAAATAACGGAGATATTTGAAAAAGCGTTTTTGGCGAAATAACGGAAATATTTGAAGAAGTGTTTTTTAAGAGCGTTAAGGATAGAAAACTGGTCCACATTAACCCTTTCATGGCGGGAGCTGTGCTGGTGCAGCATTAAAGACCATGCGCCAGTGCATTCTCTTATATATGCGAGTCTCCCATATGGAGCCTCACAGATATAAGAAAATACATTGGCTTACAAGGTCAAGGTAAATATTGTTAGGCCAATGTATTCTCTGATATATGCGAGGCTCCCTATGGGAGATTCGCATATATAAGAGGATGCATTGGCACAGGGTTTTCGGGAAATATAAGGAAGATCCAATCATGGAGGGGTTAATACATATAAATATAAGTGTGGTGTTTGTCCACATAGAACTCGTTGAGAGTTCGCGTTCCAACAAAATGCCAATTTATGGATGGTATATTTGTATGACAATCTTCGCCTCATCGACCACCATATATATATTAAATGATGTAATAGTACGAACAATTCTAATCCCTTTAATCGATATTGTTTGGCCCGTTGTTCTCAAGGTGGGAACAGATAAGTGTTCACATATTTAAGACCAATAGGGATTCCCGATTGTTGAGCTCTGTTGCACACATATAGCACGTTAGTTATACAATGTTCTTATATGTAGGAACATATATAATTCTGTTGTGGCGATGAACATTTTTAGATTCGAGAAGACGAGAACGTCCAACTTCACACGTCAAGCATCGAGCGACTATAACATTCATGGAAATGTGTCCTAATACTCGTCCAAATGCAGTTGAAATATAAATGATTGGCAAAATCTGCATAACACATATAATAAGGATTATGATTTAGATAGCAGGTTTCAGAGAAAGTTGTATACTATATAAGAAACCGTTGCGGACCTTGTTTTTGGAAACACAGTATAGCCGTCTCACCACTGGTCGAGGATATTGCACCTCATACCCGTATTTAACGATGATGGTTATGACTACGGCGACGATGACGATTATGATTATTATGAAATTGATGTTGATTTCTGCCGCCTCCCGCCACCGCCGTCAGGCTAAAGATATTCTGTTTTCGGATTATCTTGGATAAAAATGGGTGCATGGGCCATCCCACCGCACCGTTTTATCGACAGCTTGGCAAATTATTGACAACTTTTTGTGTCAACTGACTTGTATGGTCGGGAGCCATGGCACCCGCAGTAGACTTTATCCGGTCAAATCAACGAAAGCTGGAGGAAAAAATCTATTTTTGACCCTAATTTTATCGAAATTTTGACAACTGTTTGGTGTCATCTTATACTTGGCACCCCACAGTATAGTCTTTATTCGTTGTATACAACGACCCGGTGGCGAATGTGCGAATAAGTAACGGATGTGTGGAATAAGTAACGGATGTGTGGAATAAGTAACGGATGTGTGGAATTTCGAATAAGTAATCGATGTCATGAGACTCATGACATTAAACATGTTATGGAAAACCACGAAAAACATTAACGACCACCAAGACGGCGTATAAATTTTGGGGCAAGAGGCAAGAATACACCAACTAAATGAAGATTATAACGGTGGTGTTATAACTAACTCAGTAATTGAACTCCATGACCAGGGTTCGCGCTGCCACTTGCCAGATTTGCCAATGGAAAAAAAAAATCACATTTGGCAAAAAATATTTTTATTTTGGCAAAAGTTTTAGCAAGTCACTTTTTAATTCATCAAGAAAGTTGAAAAATATTGGTCAATCAATACCATGCATTTCAGGAAACTCTCACAATCATATTAGTGGTGTTTCATAAGGTCTCGGGAAAGTTAACATCTTTATTAAGATGCAGTTAATCTGATAGCATTAGTATCGGTGGGTGAAGAGATTACCCGTATTTATAGTGTGGTGGTGGTGGGTTTTACTTAGCTAATCCTCTTGTAATGTGCCCTTCTGGTGTGGCAACCCTTCTACAATTTTATTGTTCGATGATTGGTTTATTGTTGTGTGATAAACCACAAAATAAGACTCAATGTTGCAGAAAATTATACTATCAGGGATAGCATTTGGCAAATTCTAAAAGAATTTGGCAAAAATTACTTTCAATTGGCAAATTATTTGGCAAAAGTTAATTTTGGTCCAGCGCGGACCCTGTCCCTAACCGACAACGAAAGCAATGTACGGTCTACTGAATCGAACTCGAAAACTGAGGTTACCTTTAGATATCTTATTCAAGTTATTCGATGCTATGGTTATGCCAATTATGTTATATGGAAGTGAAGTTTGGTGCATGGAAAAAGTTCAAAGTCTCGAGACGCTCCATTTGAAATTTTGTAAAATAGTTACCTCAATGAAATCTAGTACGCCTAATTACATGGTTTATGCCGAACTTGGTAGATATCCTATATTGATTGAAATAAAATACAGGACTCTAGCATACTGGTCCAAGCTAGTTTCACACGAAGGATCAGAGCTAGCCAAGAATATATTTCTTTTACTCAGATATATAAACGAGAGGGATACAAAACTGCAAAATAAGATGAATTGGGTATGTTTTGTAGAAGGAATTCTACATGACCTACACATGGAACATGTGTGGACAAACCAATCAGCGCTGAGCAAAACAGAGTTGAGAAACAAAAAATCGCTACTAATTAAGCAGTATGAGCACCAACTCTTTGAAAATCTGAATGCTTCTACTTCACCGCGCGCCATATTTTACAGAGACATAAAGCTGTCCATGAAAATGAGTAGCTATTTAGTTTATTTGCCATCTCATTTGTCTAATTACCTATTGATAATCAGAACATCTAATCATAAATTACCAGTAGAAAAAAATAGATGGTCAAAAGAAACCACAAATTCCGCAGACAATTTAAAGTGTGTTTTATGTGAGAACAGTCCTTGCGACGAATATCACTTTATAATCCTATGCCAAAAGTTACAAGATTTACGCGAAATCCACATTCCCAAATATTACTGGGAGAACCCTAACAGGAATAAATTTCATCGTTTGCTCTCAATTGAATATTTGAGCCTTCTTAAAAAAGTAAGCATATTCATAAAACTATCTTTAAAAAGGATACCACTTTAATGTAAATGGCATCATGGATTACAATATAATTGTGTGTGTATGTATTTTTATTTATATGACTTATATGTTATGTGTGCCTTGTGTATAGTATGTATATATGTTATTGCATGTTCCAACTTAACTGTTGGCTTTGCTAATAAACAATCAATCATTGCAGAATATCGCTGTCTAGATGGGCGATTAACCCACATGAAATGGTGGCATCTTATTGACCTTTGATGTTTCTTCCAAAGACAGGATGCCATTTCGACCGGACTTTATCCCTTATTTTGTTTCAGCCATCATGTTTCCATAGTGATATTATACAGTCTTTCTGCTATTAATAACCGGCATCTGGGATAATTTGGAAATTAGAATGGGGTCTATGGATGTACTATGTGAAGTTATGCTTAAGTTATCCTCTGGACAACCTAAAAACTAAGTAAAACAAGGGGGATAACTGGGGGGTCCAGACACGTAGGCGGGGGTAGGTGGGCCATCGTCAGGTCAAAAATTAGTTTTGTTTTCCGTAAGCTGAAATTTTCATTCCTCTTCAGGGGGGGGGGGGGGGGTCAGGAAAAACATTACGGATACAAGCTGGAAATTTTGTGTTTTTCAGTTTTGGGGACCCACCACCCCGGTCTGGGACACCCACCGGGACCGTAAGTTTTTTCCACCCAGGTCTGGGACACCCACCCCCAAAATTGATGAAAATCTTGTAAATTCTACTAAATAATGTGTTGTTGGCCGGGTAAGGGTCTCTCATTGTGTCTGCACCGGAACTGAGAGAACGCTGATCAAGTACACCCACAAAAAATAAACAAACAAAGCACATGTCTGAAAAATATACCTACAAAACTAGTGACAAAACCTTTAAAAACACAAATATTTATGGTTATAAAGGTAAAATACCCATTTTAACAGGATAGTTGTGTCCCTTTTTAGCAATAGGTTAAAATATGTGCATGTGTAAGGTAAAAACACCATCAATTTGAGTTAATAAACACAAATTTGATTTTTGAGACAGTGCAATTTATTTTTGGATTGCACATCTACTTGAATGGGTGGGATTCGAACCCTGGCCCATGATGGCGAGCGCGCCTTGCGACTCAAAGTCCGACGTCGATACCACACGGCTAGATCCGAAGCCACGACAACTAGTTTTCACGGCTGGCTCAACCAATTTTCGTGGCTGGTTATCTAGCTAAGCCGGCTCAGGCGCGACGTTCGTGGCTGACGAAATATGGCAGCTCAGCCGTCTGAGACGTTATCAATCAGCGTATTTCGTTTCAGAAATTGTTCTAATCCCCGGTTATAGACACCCGCTTGTTTTGGCGTTTGTTGTGAACCCATAGAAGTCTTTTGATGTTGGGCTTTTCCATTATGGCGAAATACACGAAGGAGTCAGTAAAGGACTGGCAGGGATTGCTAATTATATGTAGTTTCCCATCTATATAATCGGTATAAGTTACATTGGAACTTCTGTCGACTTCAGACGGCTATATCATCACTGGCATCTTGCGATATATGTATTCATCATTTGATGCTGAATCCATTAGTATTGATATATAATATTTCAAACTATTTTCTATTCTCTTCTGTAGACGGTTTATGTGCATATATTGACAAATGTCAGCGATGTCTGAGACTGAGTCGTGTCGAAATAAACGATTTATACTTTAAACCCTTTCAATGCTGAATGGATCCTCCCACTCCGTTATATGGAAGCATGCATTGGAATAGTCTATTCCAAAATGAGAGGCCCCGGGTGTTCTGAAAGTGTAACAACCATATGAGAAAGCCAATATTAGGCAATGCGGTTTAGTTATTTGTGAATCGCAGTACAGTTGTCCTTAACATATAAGTCCATGCCATGGCTCAGCTATTTTACAATTCCGGCGGCGGAGATGTTTTCATGTGGCTGGATTGGAGATAATATGGCTGGCGGCGGCTTGTGGCCAATATGGCGATGGCGCGGCTTCGGACTCGACACACGATCACCGAAGCAACATAAAAAAAGGAAGCTCAAATGGCCGCTGTATTCTGACGTCGCACTTAGGACACTACACGCATATGGACATTTTAAGGTATCTATAGTATATATATAGGAGACTTTGAGTCGCAAGGCGTGCCCGCCGTCATGGGCCGGGGTTCAAATCCCACCCAGTCCAAAAAAAAATTGCACTGTCTCAAAAATAAAATTTGCTTCTAAAAATAGGCACCTGGTGTGTTGTCTAGTCCCAAGCATGTTCTAAAGGCCAGCTCGGCTCGGCATGTTTCGGAGGCAATAAATATAACACTGCTACTGTGCTATATCTCCTATATAAATAAACACAGTTCCATCCATGTCCTATCCATGTGGTGAAATCACTGGTGAGCAACGAGGAGCTCCCCTGAAAATCATTCTAGGCGAATAGCTCTCCTACAAAATGTGGAGGCGAGTAGTATCGCAGCAGGAGATGCCGAAGGGAGGGGTCAGGGGGCCTCCCCTGGAAATTGTTATTAATTAGATGCTCTGAGATTGAATCTGGAGCCTTTTAATGCTCCAATCGGTGAACAACACGTTATTATGTGACTTAAGTCACTGTAGTCATGTATCGACATCGACCATGTACTTCGACCACGTGGTCACTGTATTTATTGTTTACTAGCAGGGTTACCCGGCGTTGCCCAGGTTAATGTATGCTGTGGATTTTTTTTGGGAATAGAGAATGCTCTTGCTTAGAATGTTAATAAATAAATTGTATATTCAAATAGCATTACAAAACATGATTATTACAGTCATGGAATATAAGTAGTGGCTCACCTTGTCAATTGTCATTCTGTTTATCGCGATTAATTCGTTCCACCAATAATGAAGTATTTATTTATTTACAACTGCGTATACATTAGACGTTATAATATGATACATGTACATCATAAACACATTAGTTCGATAAAAGATGATAATTGTGTTTTACATATTGAGATGTATTAATCAATCTAGTGGGTTGGGCTAAGATCTCGAGGACACCTGTCTATCATATCTCCATGAAGATACAGATGTTTCAAAGAAATTTCCAGGTGCTCCTCTGTTCATGGTTCTATATATTGACTAAATATTCTTAGTTTAAACGAAATGTTGCTGCGCACGTATACCAGCTACATGTGCCAGGCACAGAGCGAGATTTTGAGTTGTTTATGTCAGTCGATGAGTCTGTTCTAAAACCCTTGTCAGATGTCAGTATTGGTAGGATCCTGAAAAGTCTTGTGCTACTAACTGCATTTTCTTGTATATCAGAAGAAACTATATTTGACTGCACACTGTGACCACTATTTTTGTACAGGTCTTCCATATCTCTTGACAAATTGTAACTTTTTGTGAAAACTATTGAATGGAACAGACTATATTTTGTTATTATATATATGCAATCATCTGACGGTTCGAGGTCTCTCAGTTTGCACGAATATATGTATCTCTTCAATAGAATGATAAATATACGTTTAATTCTTCTTCTAGTTATCTCTTTTTGCTAGCTCATTGTGTGAATGCCTTGATTGCCATTCCCATATAAATATGACTGTTAAGAAGATATAATTATTCAAGTGACTTATGTGGGTCACCATATGTCGGGATTGTGAAATGTGAACGCCCAACTACTTAAAATGATATGGAGATGGCCTGGTGACTGTATATAACTTATATGTGGATATCGGCGAATAGCAATCTTATCAATGATAGTGCATATCCGCTCGCCATCCGTGACGCAAACGACACCAAATGTGATTTAATTCATGGTATATCATTAGAGAAAAACGTTTATGAATTTGGTGGAATCTGGTTTATTAAATCAATTGTTGATGCAACGCTGACACGAACAACTTGAGAAGGTGATTATGTTTTCGTTTGGTGGAAATCAGCGACAAAACTATTTCACCATATTTTTTAAATTTCCCCTCCCACCAACAGCGTCATTTTAGAAAATTTTAACCCGCACCATTATCTTCCTTGTAAAAAGTTACCCATTTTAGAACGCCTTGGTGCCATCTCGATTGTACAGCGTGAAGTTATATATAGAACGCAGACAGACAAAAAGTCAGAGAGACAGCACGATTTTATTTCTTGTATCATTGGAGAAGAACGTGTCTGAATTTGATGGTAATTGGTACTAAAAATATTTTGTATCAGTTTTGGTGACCATCCCGTCCCTATTTCGGACTCAAGCTGCACACACTAAGACTCATTAGAGATTAGAGATGCATATATATAAAATTGGTGAAAATTGGCGAGTATACAAATTCGTATCAAATTTAAGGTCCCCATATCTCTCACCCATAGGGCACCAATTTTGGTGTATCTAAACCACACGATAAGATTCCTCGTATCACGGAGAAGAATATGCATCAATCTGGTGGAAATCGGCACTAAACATATAGATATAATTTTTTGTGTCCCTCTTATCTCTATACACCACTGACTCGAATGGCCCCACTTGTGACATCCTTAAACCACATGATTACACTCCTGATATCATGGAGATGATTGTTTATAAGTTTGGTGATAATCGGCGACTAAACAAATTTTTTATCAAATTTGGTGCCAATCCCTCCCCTCTCCATCTTTCACCCAAACAGCACCACTATGGCGTCTTTAAATCACGATTAGATTCCTCATATCATGGATAAGAACGTGTATCAATTTGGTGGAAATTGGCGCTAAATTTTGGTGCCCTTGTCCCTTTCAATGCAACCCTGACTCGAATGAGGCCACATCTGACAGATAAAAGCCACACCATTAGACTCCTCATGCCATGGGGATGATTTTGTATAAGTGTGGTGGAAATCGGCGATTTATTATCAAATTTAGTGCCCACCCCTCCCAATCTCTCATCCAAAAACAACAATTTGGCGTTGTTAAATCGCACAATTAGATTCCTTGTATCATGAAGAAGAATATATATAAATTTGGTGGAAATCGGCGCTAAAATTAGTTTTATCAATTTTGGTGACCCTCTCCCCTTCCGTTCATCCCTGACTCAAACGACGCCACTTGTTTTGACATATTTAAACCACACCGTTGGATTCTTCATATCATGGGGATGATTATATGTAAGTTTCGTGGCAATCGGCGACAACAAAAAATCTGCCCCCCCCCCTTTCCGGGGGCACTCGTGACGCGAACGGCGCAACTTTTGCCATATTTAAACCACGCCATTAGATTCCTCATATTATGGGGATGATTATATATAAGTTTGGTGGCAATCTGCGACAAATTTTTTTTCTGCCCCTCCCCTTTTTCTGCCCCTGACAACAACGGCGTCACTTTAGAAAATTCTAACCCCGACCATTATCTTTCTCGTAAAAAGCTACTCCTAGTAAACCCCTTTGGCATCATCTAGATGGTCCCCTGTGAATTTATATAGAACACAGACAGACAGACAGACAGACAGACAGACAGACATTCGCAAATATAGATATAGATGCAATATATTGACTGATATCATTAATATAAACAAATGAGGCCAACGGTTTTTCGGCTTTTTGACAGCAAATCAATCTAATGGGTCATACTTTACCGGTATTTATTTAAAAGTACTAGGGTTTCCAGTGGGATTTCAAGGAATGAGGGAACCAAGAACTTTTGAGCAATATGAATTTCTATGTTAGTTACTATTTATGTATTGTGTTGTATTAATGTTACATTATTTATGTTGTATGCAGTTGTATACAGTATTATATGTTATATCTCACTGTGACCACTCATGAGATACTTCTGGTATTCACTCAAAACACGCAGGTATCAACTGTGTATAATAAGTTAAAAACCATGATAAACTATGAGAAAAGATGAGAATGGATTTTTTTTTCATTGCAATTTTTTTCCTCGACCAAAGCCGGACCCACCCCATGTTTTCAACTGTTAAAGGGAGAATTTGTGGAAAATAAATTAGAATATAGAGCCCCCCCCCCTCACTGGTATAAGGCTATATATTTATTTCATACCCCCATTGCTGGAGAAGATATTATATACATAATACAATAAGAATAATGATATCGTACAAAATGGTGATGTGGAATAATACAGATTTTCTTCCTTGGTGTTGATGTCTAGGTATGTACACGATCGATCAGTTGGCACATAACAAAGAAAAAATAGGCAGAATCCAGGATGATTTGGTCTAGGTTCTTTGTTATGACGTCGGGTGGATTCAAGCAGTCGCTTCCAAGGAGGAAGGCGAGTAGTGAACAGTCATCACTCGAGTCCAAGTGCAGGAATGTAGCCACACCGAATCGGTTAATTATATGTTCCCAATAGGCATTCCTGGTCGCAAGCAAACGGTCGTCTGTGCAGTGTCGCATGGCGTGCAGTAATTCGTTACTAAATGAGTTAGTACAAGCACAACATATGCGATTGTTGTCAAATGTCGTTCTGTTCAGAAGTAAGGAGAGGGGCTTTAGTGTCCGGGAACACTGGGGATGACATTTGAGCAATCTCCAGATGCTCCAGACTGAGAGTGGTTGACGGTGTGTTAAACGGAATATTTCCAGTGATGAGTCGGAAGTAACTTTGTGATCCCATTCTGATATATAGTGACGTTGTGTAGTTGACTTACAAAGTTCTTTCCAAGTATGTTTGGACGGAAATTCACCGGTCTCCATGAATGATTCCAAGAAATTGTAGAGGTCATACTGGTGGAGCAGGTGGATGACATCTGCAACATAACCGCTGATATGGTGACTAAAGATTGTACATTGATAAAATTTAAAGATGAATATCCTGAGTGGCACCTGGTGATTTTGTGGAAGATGTATGAGATCAGCTAGGAAGACGAGTTTCTTAATATGAATTTCTCTTTCGAGTGGCATGAGTCCCAGTAAACTCATAGCGATGTTCGTAGGCGTACGCGTCGGAAGTCCTTGAATGTGTTTTAAGCATGTGCGATAAGCCTTTTCCATGTGATATGTATTCGAGGCTGAAGAGAGAGGCATAATCTCACATCCAAATAGGCTTTTTGGAAGGGCGATAGATTTTAAAAGGGAAGCCATCGTCGTTGGTGTGCATTGTTTAACAATGTCCCTGCCAGAAATAGAGAAATAAGATTTCCTCATCTTGTCAGAGACGGCAGAAGACCTACGCTGGTCATTTTGGAATTTGCATTGTCTGATTCCAAGATGCACTGCTTCGGTAGATTCGGGAAGTCGTTGCTCACCAATGGACCATGTTCTCTTTTGTCGGTCATGTTGACTCTTAGTTTCATTAAAGACCACAATAGCGCTCTTCGTATGCGAGAAAACGAACCGCCACGACTTACTGTAACTGTCGCACATATCGATGAGTTCTTCCAATCCAGCTTTAGAAGTCGATATCAAAGCGATGTCGTCTGCAGTAGTGGGCGCAGTACACACCACGTGTCCTATGTCAAACCCGCTGTTCGATGTGGTAAGTGAGTCCAGCAAGTCATTTATGAACATGAGGTAGAAGAAAGGGGAGGTTACTGCCCCCTGTCTTGCTCCTTGCAAGATAGTCAATGGTTCAGATAGCAGGCCATTTACCATCACTCTGCTGGTGCAGTCGGTGTACATGTTAGCAATGAGTCGAATAATTTTGCCTTTGAAGCCATGCTGGCTGAGTTTTACTAGGAGGCCTTCGTACCAAACTCGGTCAAAGGCTTTCTGTGAATCCAGAAAGCACACATAAGCACGTGCATTCAGATCACGTGCGTATGCAACCGATTCCTGTAGCACAAATGATGTCATTAGGCAGCTGACTCTCTTTTGAAATCCGTGCTGAAGGGAATGTGGAAAGTTCGCGAGGCATTCGTTGCCCAGAAATCTGCTTAACATTATACTCTCAAATGATTTGTATATTGCAGACAATAGAGTTATGGCTCGGTAACTGTCCGGTGAGACTTTTGGTTTAGGTTCTCCCTTGTACATGCGACTGATTATGCCGATTTTCATCCGTGGAGGGACCCATTCTAACTCCAAAATTCCATTGAATAGTTGGCACAGCTTTTGTTTCAGTGACTGACTGCCGTGTATCAAATGTCCATTTGTCACCCAGTCTATTCCACCTGCTTTTCTTCGTTTTAGAGTCGCAAGAACTACATCCAGGTCTGCAATGGTGATGGTGTCACAGAATATAGAACAATTATAGTCAACGTGGTGTCGGTTTAATAAGGACGCGAGTCGCATTTGTATGGTCTGTTCGAACTCATGGTCGTCGTGTTTGCCTGGGGTGTAAAGATGTTCGAAATATGAGCGCCAAGCTGAAACAATATCATCTGGGTCTCGGAGGGTTTCGCCATTGTACTCCATCACATTACTGAGACCACACATGTGTGACGAAGTGGAATTTGATTTCAGCGTTTTCCAAAAGCTAGTGCGATCGTTGTTTGAGTAAAACTCAAGTTTTTCATGCTTTTCCTGATCTCTGATACGGTTTGCCGAACGAAGTAACTTCCTGAATTTACGTTTTGCGTCTTTATAATCGACATAGGAAGCCACCTCACATGCGTGTGGTTTACCATCGGCAATCCATTCGGACCGTTTGACTTTTAGACAGCCATGCAGTATCCGTAGTTCGTCGTTCCAGAATGATTTTCTAGATTTGTGATTTGACATCCTAGGAGAAGAAGCGAAAGCAGCAAAGGTAACAGCATCAACGATATCCGCATACATGTTTTGCAGTTGAGTTCTGCTTACAACTGGACATGGTGTAATTCCCGACAAGTAGTATTCTAGTGCAGATTGGTAAGCGTTAATGTCTATTTTATCCCAGTCAAATGACAGTTATTTGACAAACAGGTATTGTGATGAAGCACGTCACGGGCATGTGATTAGAAGTATTGAGTTCATTGTCATCAACTATCGAACAGTGAGTCACAAGATCTTCAACAATAGAAGGCACGGTGATATGATCAATTCGAGACGGTGACGCCGCTGAAGAGAAGGGATAAAATGTATGGGTCGGTCCCTTACATGCCGCAGAGCATGTGGTTGAGTAAGACTCAATACGAACGAGAAACTCATTCAAGAGAACCATTCTATTACTGTGACCAGTCGGTACATGGTATTCAGGGGACGATTCAGGTGCGAATTAAAGTCACCCATGACTAGAACGGGTCCACAATCAGAACACATAGATACGTGGTTTTCAACAGAGGCTAAGCATTCCTCAAAGTAGTCATCACTGTGATTCGTGCTCGGCAGGTATACTTGTAACAAAGTGAGCATGTTCTCCGAATTTAGTTTGACTTGCATACCAACGATGCGATCACACGTCGTTTCTAGAGCTGCACAACGATTAGCGATATTCTTGCTTATTAAGAGAGCCACGCCGTCCCGCGTGAAAGATCCACCCGAACTCAGTCTTATGGTTCTCACAGGTTTCGCCAGTGGAATGTACGAGTCATGTATATTTTTCAAGAAGTTAATGTTATCTTCATTGAGCAAGTGCTCGGAAATTCCAACAATGTCATAGAGTTGTCTGTCGAGTATTGATTTTAGGTACAAAACAGTGGAAGTTACTCCAGAAGCGTTCCATGTGAGAAGTTTGATGTCATCCATTATTGGCAGGGGTGGTTTTCGGGAGATCCTTATTCCATGGCCTAAACTCGATGCCTGGCGGCCAGAAGTCATTCTCGTAGAGTCTGTCCATATCGCTGGAATATACATGGATGCGTGACGACTGAGTACCTCTGCGGGTACTCCACATCAACCTCACGAAAGTGGGTTTCACGCCCTTTTTCTCGAGGTACTCCCAGATATTATCTTCGGTCGTTTTCGTTGAAATTCCTCGCACGAAAATTTTACGAGTTCTTCTGACAATACGAGGCACGCCAACGAAGCCTCTATGTTCTTCATCTCTCTGTCGGCTGTCGGGCTCTATAATAAACGTATTGTCGTTCATGGGGAAATTGGGTCGATCAGCACGTCGTTCTGTTGATACAAGTGGTCCGATGTCCCCAGAAATTGCCGAAAACACAGAAATACTATTGATGCCATTTGTCTGTGAGGTCGCAGCGTTACGTGTATTGGCGCGTTTGTCATGTGCAGGCGATTGTCTGACAGAAATGGTGTCCTTTTTTGTACTTGATTCTGCAACATTTGGACGGTCAACATTGCTTTCGTTGAGAACTCGCGACGTGGTGGCCTCAGAACTTAGTGAGAATACGGGATCACTGTTACGTCCGTTTACGTGCGAGATAGCACAACTAGTAGTTTGTGTGTTGTCTAGAGGTGGTTGGTTAGCAGAGAACAATTCACGTTTTGTAACTGATTCGGTGCGATTGTCTGTATTGATCGTGTTGTGTTTGATTGGAGACATAGGTAATGTTTGTAATGTTAATTAGATGCTCTGAGATTGAATCTGGAGCCTTTTAATGCTCCAATCGGTGAACAACACGTTATTATGTGACTTAAGTCACTGTAGTCATGTATCGACATCGACCATGTACTTCGACCACGTGGTCACTGTATTTATTGTTTATGCAATATATTGACTGATATCATTAATATAAACAAATGAGGCCAACGGTTTTTCGGCTTTTTGACAGCAAATCAATCTAATGGGTCATACTTTACCGGTATTTATTTAAAAGTACTAGGGTTTCCAGTGGGATTTCAAGGAATGAGGGAACCAAGAACTTTTGAGCAATATGAATTTCTATGTTAGTTACTATTTATGTATATTGTGTTGTATTAATGTTGTATGCAGTTGTATACAGTATTATATGTTATATCTCACTGTGACCACTCATGAGATACTTCTGGTATTCACTCAAAACACGCAGGTATCAACTGTGTATAATAAGTTAAAAAAACCATGATAAACTATGAGAAAAGATGAGAATGGATTTTTTTTTCATTGCAATTTTTTTCCTCGACCAAAGCCGGACCCACTCCATGTTTTCAACTGTTAAAGGGAGAATTTGTGGGGGGAAAATTAGAATATAGAGCCCCCCCCCCTCACTGGTATAAGGCTATAGCATGCACTACTATATGAATCTGATTGTTTCAATCCATTTTGAAGCTGTAATTTGTCTTAGAAATGATTTTGGAAAAAAATTGCATGACATCAGAAAAAATCTGCATTCCGAGCTCGGGGACACCCACCCACCCGGTCCTTGTATCCTGTAATTTTTTCTGACCCCCCCCCCCCCCCCCTGTCCTCTTGCCTTTTTTTCTTCCAAAATATATCATAAATTTTGACTCAGAAATTGTACTAATCATTGTATACTGAAGTAGATACTACATATGAGGTGTATATATAGTGGCAACCACAGGAGCCAGCGTCCACCATAAGTAAGTAATATGTAAGTAAATTGTGGTACATAGGAATGGGTTATCACTTCAGAATTCATACCGAAACCCTCTTATGGATGCATATAATATTAATTCATCACTTTTCCAGAAGTGGAGACTCGAAAAAATATTTGACACTACCTTCTGAAAATATTAAAATATTAAATATTGACATAATAAAAACGGATAAAGTGTTCGTCGATACTAAGGGTACGTTCATACACTGGCAAGTGTGCATGGTATGGGTTGCAGGCATGTTGTCGTAGAGAACGATATATATAGTGCCAGAATATGAACGGAAACATGCACATAAAGTGCATATGTACCACAGCTAACTACGTGCGAAGTAAAATCTCTGTAGTTCCACCTGTAGCGATGCTACCGGAATTTGCCTGTAAATAGCATGCAATTATCTCGCAAGAATAAATCATACAGGTATTTGAAGGCAAATTACAGTAGCACCGTTACAAGTGGAACTACATAAATTTTTCTTCTCAAGTTTTTCGCTTTGGTAAAGATGCATGTTATGCGCATGTTTCCGTTCGTATTCTGGCACAATGTGGTTTTCTATGACGAAATGCCCACAATAACATACCGTGCAAACTTGCCAGCGTATGAACGTACCCTAATAAGCCGCCGAAAACGTCAACGAGGGCGGAGCGGGTGTATATATATATACATTGATATGTGATTTGGGAATAAGTTTCTCCAATTGTTATTTTAAAAAGGAATTAATTTTAATAATGAGAATATAATAACATAAGCTATACATGTATATAGAATACACGCATAGTGTTTCTGAATAACGAATTTTAAAGGGGTACTGTACGCCATTTTCACGACCATATCTTGCTATAGGTTACAGGACTAATAGTTTTTCGCGTTTCGTAGTTATAGAGAAAAACATTTGTCTTGGCGATACGGGTTAACATAATTAGACAGCGCGGGAAACGACGGGTTTCCGCGATTGGGTGTAATTATGGTTGTTTATGAACACGTGACGAGGTAACAGCCAATGGGGCTTAGTGGTAACAAAGCGGGTCACGTGTTCAGGAATGAGATTCACTTCTAGCATGGCGTTCGACCCGTCAACTTGACTTTCGAAGATAGAAATCGGCACGAAGCTCAACTCGTATACTTATCACAATTAAGATTAAAATGAGCAGCTGATTATGAGACAATAGGCCACAAGGCCGAACACAAGAAAATCGCCGCTTCAATCTGCCCGGAGGAAATCAGATGTTCGCAATTCGGAGGCGATAACGGGATCCTACACCCACTCCAAAAGATAGTAGTCGCTGAACATTGGAAGGATTGACACGAAAAGAGGCACACACGAACAAGAGCTATGGCAGCAATTAAGATAAGTACCATAACCAATAATTTGGTTTTGATGAGAGGTATCCTATAGTTGTATCGCGATTAATTTGGTTGCGGTGAACAGAACATGCGTGCGAAAAGTGTATCCGTAGACGCATTAGCTAAATTCGGCGTTTTGGTTTCTGTGGGCCTACCAGATTAAATCGGTCACGGTAGTTGATCTTGATTAATCACAAATGCATGTGATCGCATGTTGAACCAACATTCGAAGTGTCTCTATTTTCGGGGTAGCGTGAAAGTCGCACATGCAGTAAATGATCACCGGTATAGCTAAACGGATATATAGTGGTCGCCGGATTCATGCAAGCGTGAATTCATGTCACGCAGTATTGAAAATGGACATTGTGTTTGTTTACACTGGTGTCAGTGAAGCGGTGAGATAATTAATCGCAAAACAAAGTCGCCGGGCGCGGAGATAATCTGGCAAAGAATCCAGTTTCAAGAGTCGGTCAGCATGCGAGATAAAAGCAGTTTGCTTATACAGCGATAATGGAATATTCGAACATGGTTATGAGTTAACAATTTTCAAGGAAGTCTCAGAAGCATTTCGGACAGAAAAAGTTTATATCTACAAACGGTCTATATATAAGTATAGTATACATGTTTAACTTGTTTGGTAGTCACGTCGCTTTGCGATTGCTTTGTATTACTTATTTCTGAGTTTAACAAGAAATTCATGAACCATCGGGACTTAGTTGGTACGGGTTACACCGCGGTCGCGTGTAACATAACATAACATAAATATGCCGACAACACGTCGTGATGACTTTTAGCCCAATTTTACGGAATATGAATTCTAAGTCGAATTAACGATAAATTCAACAAGAAGCGCGAAGGTTTTGCCAATTCGCGCGTGGAAGACGTGGCAGATGATAAACTCTTATGAATAATGGCATATTGGAATCGGTCACTTGCTTTAAAAAGGGCATATAAAGACATTTCAGATCTGCCGGCATCCGCGAGCGCAGAATCCGCGGACGGGTTGACATTTCGGACAGAAAAAGTTCATGTCTATGAACAGTTGGAACTTGGGTTATAGTTCATAGTCCAAATGCGGTGGTATGTAACGATGCTTCTAAAAAAAAAAAGAAAAAAAAAAAGCGAATGTTTCTCAAATGTACGGGCGCTATATATATAGGCGTGGCAGATACTAAGCATATATACCAATAAATTACATATTGGAATTGGTTGTTTGATTCAAAGGGCGTTACATGCATGCATATAATATACATGCAGGTTCAAAGCAGTATAACCGACATACACGTATATACAAACAGTTCGGATTCGTCGGTATTCGTGAGCAATAAATGGCATATTGGATCCGCTGGTATCCGCGAGCGCGCAGAAGCCGCGGACGGGTTGACATTTCGGACAGAAAACGTTTATGTCTATATATACATGAACAGTCTGGACTTGGTCAGTCCAGGTTACACAACGGAAATGTAACTGACAAGGTTACACCACGGAGGTGTATAATGATGCTTCCAACACTGATTGTTGGGGTTTTCGTCCACGGAATGGATGAGCGGTTGGTTTTGAAGTCAGGACTTATAGTCAGTCCAGGTTACGCAGCGGTGGCGCGTATGCATACCGATATACGTCGGTGCCCGCGAGCGCAGAAGCCGCGGACGGGTTTACATTTCAGACAGAACAAGTTCCTGTCCGCGATCCACAATGAGTTGGTTGGATCATGTTACACCGCGGTGGTGCGTACTGATGTTTTTATGTGTGTAATAAACGGCTTATTTGAATAGGTAGTTTTTGATTCACAATGCGTTACCCGCACCGGCCATGCATGTATATGGTATACAAAGCAAGTTCGGATTCACTGTATCGCGAGCGCGGAAACCGCGACGAGTTAAAACTGTCTTTAAAAGTACAAGTCTACGAACAGTCAGGACTTGGTCCGTCCATGTTACACCACGGAGGTGTATAGTGATACTTCCAACATCGGTTGTTGTGGTTTTCATCCGCGGAATGGATGAGGGTCGTTTGAATTCAGGACTTAAGTCAGTCCAGGTTATAACGCGGTGGCGTATATACTGATACATCGGTAATCGAGAGCACAGTAGCCACATACGGGTTGACATTTCGGACAGAAAAATTTTCATGTACATGGTCAGGGCTTGGTTAGTTCAGGTTATACCGCGGAGGTTGGTGCCGATACTTCCAACAAGAAGCGCGAAGGTTTGGCTAATATACACGCGTATTTAAAGAGAGACAAGGCAGAACGATGGTAAACTTGTACCAATAAATGGCATACATGAATCGGTCGTTTGAATAAAAAAGCGTAACATGCATGCATCGCGCATGGCGTATATATAAAGTACGTTCGGATTCGTGCGATGAGTGGATATTTTTGAAAAGTTCATGTCGTTGAACAGTCAAGACTTGGTCAGTCCATGTTACACCACGGAGGTATATACTGACGTTTACCACATCGGTTGTGGGTTTCGTCCATGGAATGGACGAGCGATCGGTCGATGGTCACAGAGGGAGGTGACTTGATTCCACTTGCGTAGCCTTGATGCACAATCGAGATACAAAAATGTCGATCGAGAACTGGCGGGAAAGCAGCTAAAATGGCGTGCTGATAATAAATGCGAAGCCCAGATTCCCGATTGGGATAATAAGCATCCACATTCGCAAAAACTATGCAATGGGTGTGTTTTATGTTGGTATTTTGGTTGACGACGGGTCCTCCATGAACTGAATCGTTTTGCATAAACGAAATTATTTCCGAATATAGGGCATATGGCACATTGGTATTGAAGACAATGGATGTACAGCGAGTTGTTTTTGCCAAAAATTATATATTCGCTATTAAAGGGGGCGATACATTCAAATATATATACATGTATATAGTTGGTTTTGGTAACCAAGGTTTCATAAGGACCGAGGGAGGAAACAATGTTGTTGTTTTTTGCGAGAATCCCATGAGATTTTCAATGGGGGCCATGATATTTGACACATGGTATGCATGTTAAAATATTTTATGACAACAGCTTCATGATGATATCTTTATTGTAGGCTCGCCAATACGGAACAAACAGCAAGACAGCGGTCTGCGGATTTCAACACAGGCTGTTTGACAGACAAAATGGCTGAATCGTTACTGATATCTACGTCGGACAGTATTCTATGGTGTGAAATATATCTCGCTGTTCGGGAGATGCATGGGCGAATCGTGATCGCAAGTTATTATTGTGAAAGGAGTATGTATATGTAGCATAGTTGTTCGTATGGACACACGTAATTTACATAGATATTTGTATATATGCGGGCCTGACCACAAATGAGTATTGTACATTTGTACACTTGTTGTTTGCTTTATTCGGGCGAAAGTTGTATGTTTATATATAAAGATAAGAATTACACAAGGGTAGTAGAAAGCATCGTTTCCCGAACGGGGGAATTAAACAGCCACTGGATGCTATAACGGTAGAGCAGGTTACGCTCATGGTATTGCCACATGCAGGCACGGCTATTGTTTATGGTCGATGCAGGGGACGCCACTGCAGATGGCGCAGCAAACCACAAACGGCAGTTACGCCTGTGTATCGGTACGACCCAATATAGTTCAAATTGAATGTTTATGGGAAATATAGCAGATATAAGAAATCATGTTATCAACAGAGTGGCTAGTCCAAGTCTTCTTGTACTAAAACCAGCTAAGATATTGGGATGGCGATGCTGGCGTTTAGTCCAAGACCGCTTGCATACCAATCCTACCACATGAGTTACGCCCACGATCTGTGGCGGGAATTTGTGGTGTATTTTACTCGATTTACCTAGCAAATCAATACATGATGCTATATACATCGGAAAGGCTTACATCTAATGGTCATAATGGTGTATAATAATCTAACTTTAATGTTAAATTACACATAGAATATTCCGGTTGATTGCCACAAACATCGATTTGTTTCTCTGTTTGTTTACGTTTTAACCGAAAGCCGAAGTGGTCCGAATAAGTTCGGCATAATCCGCTGTTTGTTCTGGGAATTCTACTTTCCGTTTCTATATATAGCGCGGGTTTTCCGAACAAAAATGGCGAAAACCGATCGCCCGAAAGTCCAGTTTTCTATGTGCTTTCAGAACAATTCCCGCACTAAAAACTTAATGACATAATGGAGGATCAGAACGGTAGTTTTGTTGACAATTATCGCAAGCAACTTGTCAAAATTGGAGCAAATTAGATCTCTTGTGTCTGACTTGCCATGCGTGTGGTGTGCATTTTGACATCTGTGTTGATAAAATAATCGGAGAACCGAATCACACAGTTTCGAAATATAGTTCTTCCGTTTTAGTGGGACTTTTCAAACTTAAGGTTAATTTATTTAGTGTATTACATTTATATCTCCAATGTTTAATTAATCTATTTATTATTTTATTTATTGACACACATAATTACGATTACAATGGAGAATTCATCGTAATTTGCGTTGTTGTCCAAAATCTACGGAATATTTTCAACGGAAAATGCCGAACACAGTTCGCGAGGTCAACCGAGTTCGCATACTTTTAAAAAATTGTAAACATTGAGGTAATTGTCTCTTTTCGCATTAAATTACCGTTTTAAATTCACAACTGATGTGGGTTTCAGATAAAATAGCATGTCTTCTGCGGAAAATATCCGTTTATTGTCGCAATTGTGATATGTTATTTCATATAATTGTGGTTTTATTTGAGCGGGTCACTAACGCTTAAGCCGTGTCATAAGCGAGCATATAGGGCGGTCTTGGACTAAACGCCAGCATCGCCATCCCAATATCTTAGCTGGTTTTAGTACAAGAAGACTTGGACTACAGAGTGGCATGTTGTGTTTTTTCTTCTGTGCTTTTGGACATAATCTAGAGTCGCTCGTCGTGGCTTGTTTCCAAACATAATTGGGTGTTTGTTATTAATTATTTCCAGTAGAGGGAATTAAGACTAATAGTTTTTCGCGTTTCGTACTAATAGAGAAAAACATTTGTCTTGGCGATACGGGTTAACATAATTAGACAGCGCGGGAAACGACGGGTTTCCGCGATTGGGTGTAATTATGGTTGTTTATGAACACGTGACGAGGTAACAGCCAATGGGGCTTAGCGGTAACAAAGCGGGTCACATGTTCAGGAATGAGATTCACTTCTAGCGCATGGCGTTCGTCCCGTCAACTTCCTAACAAAAATTTTGTTAGAAATTTTTGTCGAATATAAGCTGAAGAATGTTAACAAAATCAAATATTCAATTTGTCAAGATTCGACAAACGTCAAACATGTCAGAGCGTCATTTGGACGCACAGTATACAATATAATAATAATGTGGGGTAATGTTCCATGGTATAAGACGTTTTGTCAAAATCGAAAGAGGCGTTTAGAAAAATCTATAGATTATCGGGTCAAAAGTGCATAGAAAGTTCTCATGCCAAATTCAGAGGTTTATTACAGAATTATATATTGTGATGATTTCATTTATATGCATTTAAGATGTGAATAAACATGTATTCATGTCATGTTGGCCCCAAGCTTTTCTTTCACAAGGATTATTCAAGATAGCAGGAGCTATATATATTCATGGAAAGACAAGTTTTCACACGGAAGTGAACTCAAGCAAATTATCGGGTCAAAAGTGCATAGAAAGTTCTCATGCCAAATTCAGAGGTTTATTACAGAATTATATATTGTGATGATTTCATTGATATGCATTTAAGATGTGATTAAACATGTATTCATGTCATGTTGGCCCCAAGCTTTTCTTTCACAAGGATTATTCAAGATAGCAGGAGCTATATATATTCATGGAAAGACAAGTTTTCACACGGAAGTGAACTCAAGCAAATTGTCATATTTGTATTCACGAATAGTCCAATAAGAAATTATAACTAATCTCAGAACCTGAATTCATTTGTCTGTTCAAGACGATGTCATTTACAAGTTTTTCAAGATTCAATACCGGGTATAATAGAAAGTAAATTATATTATTGTTTGTCAAAGATTGGAGTCCATGCCCATATGAATATATATACACATGCATATGGGGATGAGGACTAGCATTTCACCATGTAGACGGGCTTCACAAAGGCTCTGGTTACAGATTTCCGCCATCAAAAACATATAAAATCAGAATGGCGGTTTTTTTCTGGCCGATGGGGACGCCGTCGTTACTGGGGTCGTACGTATTGGTTCAACGTGGTCAGGCCTATCATTATGCAATCAGAGCAATACACGGGACAGTCGCTCGTCGTGGCTTGTTTCCAAACATAATTGGGTGTTTGTTATAGGGGAGAATTTTGTATACAAACAATGACGTCACAGCGACCACGTGTGTTGGCTGCTGGTAGGCAAAACAAAGGCAATTGAATATTTATTAACCCATTTCACCACTTATACTGTGGTATTCGAGCATACATGAAGCCACCGACCCCAATATCCATTACAATTAACTATACATTAAGCCTTTACAACGGGAAGGACGGGCCGGCGTATATATATATGGTACATGCGCAGTTCACAACAGAGAGGGGAGAGGAGTTCTCAGCGCACGTGCAAGTCGTTCTAAAGCATTGAGGAACCGGTTTATTCACACCTCATTGGAGACGATAAAAAAATAACAAAAAACACACCAAAAAAACATGGCGTATTATGCATACTGTCATGAGGCCAGCTGTGTATAGATTAACACAGAAACACACAATGGTGTCTCGCAAAACACCCTATACTTTCCTCTTATACATGAAATATTTAACGTAAAGTTCTTCCAGTGGCACAATAACAGATATGTACGTGAACACTGGCGTGGATTATACTTATAACTGACGATTTTGTGACAATTTGGAGGATATTTCGACACGTGGTCATGCGGTTACTGCGGGTGTTATTGTTTTGTATTTGGTAAATTCGCCCGGGTGTTCCATTTACAAGCGCACACACACACGCGCGATATATAAAATGCATCACCAAGTTCAAGTATTTGGTTGCAATTGTGTCCACCATGCATGTTTATTTTATATCAATAACACGTGCAGCGACGAATGCAATTGTAATTTGGTCTCTGTTAGCTTATCGTGCAGTTCGTGAATTGTCCCATTATGTATAGATGTTGATTGACTGACATTGTAACGAGCAAAATATATGAATTTATAAAATCAAGGAACATGGCTCACATACGAGCGGAAATTAGTACCCAATGTTCTTTATTTACTAGGTATATGCACCAGTTAAGGACCGTTTGGACATGCGACGTCCGTATATTTAATTTCAAAGGCGAGATAATACGTCGATAAAAACGTATTACCAAGTCACATATTGTCCATTTCTTTTGAAACATAACTGAGATAAACGCTCTTTGTTCGTACGAAATTCTGAACATAGTAACGACAAACGCTCTTTATTGATTCGTGTGCAAGAAACATTTTTTGAAACATGAGTGTCTTTTTCTACCATGTAAAGGCACGGGCGGCGTACGTTGCAGAAATATTCACATTTGTTCAAATCGTCATCAACAGAAGGAATATTAAAATATACATAGTTTTGTTCATATGCCAAACATAATTAATCAGCACGTAAATAGTATATCATCGTCAAGACGTACGATGGTGTACGTAAACAAGAGCCTGCCCGTGTTACAGAAGTTGTGTTTCTGTTTACATAACACAAACATAACACAGCGCAATTATATTGGTTGAGCATACAAAAAATTATATAAACGCTCTTTATTATTTCCATATCAGGAAAACAGTAAAAAAAAACGCTCTTTATGTTTACCATATCCGGATCTAAACAAAAGCCAGGAAACGTAACGTTTTTTGTCTTTGTTTACAAAACAAAGGGGGAAATTGACAATAACATACTGTTTATTCCATATTTCTGATTGTTTTTTTAGAACAAAATCTGTCTATATTTTACTATTCTTTCTGTTTATGGCGATTTTTGACGGAGGTGAATATTTCAACAGCATACCCCCACCAACGCAGCCCGTATCTTTTAACAACTTGTTTCAAAGGTTTCAAATATTCTATTAACTGAGTTGTGCCATATAGTCCAGGAGATATTGGTCGACATCTGCACCCCCCCCCCAGGACTTAACTTCACCCCACTAATTTTCTTCCTTAAGGTCTCCTCTAATTTTTTTCACTTGTTAACAAGAAAAAAAAGTGGCCGCAGAGACTCCAGACAAGATGGCGTCCATCATGGCGGCCATTTTTTTAAAATGCACCAGGTCTCTTTGATCGCCATTATAGTACATATGATAGCACATGCGGTCTTGTTTTCCGCTCGATTCGTTATGCTAATATACAACCCTTACAAATTAGCCAAAAATCCGACGCCAGAATCCAATATGGCGGCCAAGATGGCCGCCGAAATGTGAAAATATGCTATTTTTCTGACATGTTACCACCTTTCGGATGTCTCTGTGGGAAAATGTTAGAATTTTTGCGTCATGTTATACATTTATCATATAGAGGAGTCATTGGCGAACACATAGGGACCATAATATGCATTCATTGCGGGATATTTTTGTCCGATATCACGTTTTCCCAAATGCCGGTACACTCTCAAATAAAGCAATTGATTTAGGTACCCCATGGAACCTAAAGCCGCGATAGTACCAGACAGTTTGGTACTATAAGCCTTTAGAGCCTTTTTAGCGTTATAGATCCACATGAGTTGGTACTCCACAGAGTGCCAATCGTTGGCTCCATGCTGATTGGGTGAGACCGTGGGTGTGTCAATATCGAGTGCCGTGTGCAAACGATTAAATTAAAGTGAAAAATGGCCGCCCGTCGACTCGCGGTCGTAGATCTGTAGGATTATTTCATTTAGCACTATGCAAGGCAGTCTTTGTGGTTTTGTACTTAATTGGATGTTTAAACGCGGCAGCATAATTTGGAATGTAACATGTCACATTGTTAAATTTGCCGGTATCAGGGCTGTTTTGTTCTCTGGAGTATCAAATTTCTGGATCTACGCGTAGTACCTAAATACTTCAGAGTACCTGTCTTGATATTTTGGTACTTCAGATAATATATAGGGCGTATCATGAAAGCATCTATTTCTTGGCACCTCATATCGTGAGCGTCATGGCTTGGGTGACATAAATGCGGGGTGGGTATTATATGCACAATGCCCGGGTAGAACTTAAATAATTATTATGTAATCCAGAGTACCAACAATTTGGTACTCTAGAGTACCAAGAAGTTGGTACTCCAGAGTACCAAACATTTTGGTACTCTAGAGTACCTATACTTTTGGTACTCCAGAGTACCAAAAAGTTGGTACTCCCCCTGGGACAAAGCTTAGTACCTACGTAGGTACTCTGAAGAACCTATATTTTTAAGAGTGTATCATAGGTCAAAGCCGAATCTCCGTTAATAACGCGATGTTATGTTTCGAATCAATGAATGTTATTGCTATTATAACAACACCCATGCATATATATTTGCAGGAGATACTCGAGCTAGGATTCCTCTTATACCTGAGTTGAGGAATATTTACCCAAATCCAAGATGGCGGCCAAAATGGCCACCAGAAATAAAAAATCGCCGAAAATCGCTGATTTTAACATCAGTGAGCATTATTGTCATGACAACTCCACACCTGCTTACTATTGTAAGTTGGGAACACTTAGGCGAAGAACTTTCCTTGTACCATATCCAAATAAAAGTCCCCCAAATCCAAAATGGCGCCCACAATGGCGGACAGATTTTGAAATATCACCGAAATTCCCTCATATTCACATTGGGCATTATTGTCGAGACAACTCCATCCATGCGTACAGTTGAGTTGGAAATACTGAGGTGAAGTAATTACCTTACATCTCATGCAAGAAATGGTTTTCCAAATCAAAGATGGCGGCCAAAATGGCGACCGAAATTTGAAAACACGCCTACATTCCTTTACTTTCTTAAGATGGGCGTTATTTTTTCGCGATTTCTACCACCATTACATGTTGATATGTATGAATTATCCATTAGGGTTTGGCAAGTGATACCCACAGTCAATATGGCGGCCAAACTGGCGGGCAGAAATTGAAAAGAATCCGATATTATCACATACTAATTTCATATTTTTGTCATAATATTGATTTGTATAAACGAAACGGTACATAATATAAGCCATATATTAGTTCCAATGTAAGTCGTAGCCTTTTGGAAGGATGAAAACCCACAATCGCAATGTGGCATTTCAAAATCCATTCTCCACTAAGGGATCATACTGGCCGTAACCGTATATAGGTGCGCCGAATAGTCATATTATGACTTCCAAGAATCAAAACAACAGTACCTGAGCTTATTCTGAATTGCCACATTCAGCATTATCTGGACTCGTTTCCGTCTCTTCGTCAGATTAATCTATCTCACTCACAACAACAGTTCACTACTCTTCTTTGTAGGAGTGTGCCACTAATCGGAATGTTTCAAACAATACATATGCCGGTGTCCAACTCACGTGTTGGTTTCGAAAGCTTGGAATTCTCAGCGAGCTTCATTCGTGGTATAGCTTATGGTATAATCCAGATGCTACATATGGGGTATATGCGTCATCTTGTACGATACACCATAAAGGTATTCGGTCGATGCGTATACTAGCTTTCAGAAGGATCTATCTGCGTATTGTCAGCTTTGGTGACCTAATGGGGATAACAACGTGTACACCTGGTGATCTTCCCAAACAGCCACTTCTCAATATATGGTTCATCAATTCACATACTCATCTAATGCACTGACGTACCCGGACAACTTCTGTATATGGCTTCGAATATTGAAAGCCCGACATTTGACGGATGCATTTCTGCTAAGGCGTAGAAGACCATAATGCATAATATACCCAAACTCCTTGAACATGATCATAAGAACAAGCTTGTTGGCGTCCAGCAATCGTCTCACCGAACAGATCCAAGCAGATGATAACAATACACACGGTGCTAGTTTGTGGATATGTGTCATGATAGTGGAAATGAAATTGGACCATGACTGCACCGCCCCTTATTTTGTTATCTTTTAGATTCAGACAGGATCTCATGTGTGGCTTTGCTTTCCATGTATGCTAAGATTGTATGTTCCCATCCGTTTGGAAGCCGTTCTTAAACAACTGGACCAGGAGTATGCCATTGGCTACTGTTGTATAATCTCCACCAAGACTGGGTGTAGTCTTAAAGGCGATACCTTTGATAGTTGGTTGATATGTCATACTCACGCTGTGTGGTATGGTTCAAGAAAGTACAAATGCCATCAACAAAAGGGTGAAATGTTCAACGCGAAGAACATCCAGAGGAATGTTACGTTGATGAGCTCTTGCATTCAGTTCAACAAACGTTGGTACACCAAGTGATTTCTTGGTAACATCACCATTTTCCTGCATGAGACATTAACTACTATATTCTAAAGTTTTATATATAAAGCTATATGATCATAAAGGTCGCGTTCCCCAACGGCCACAGCCATTGCCATCGAGACTTTTTAAATTGTTCTTTAAATACATAGTGAAATAAATGCACCACAGTTCCTGACATTTTCATGAATAATACCGCCCACATACTGACACTAACCCCGAGAGAGGATAACAAGACACGCATACATTCATGCTATAAAGACATTATCCTTTAGTCCATCCGACTGTTTTGAGGGAGGCTAGCATATTATTATCCAGACAAAAGTGTACGAAGTTGAATCAGAAAGGCTTCGAAACGGATGGGGAAATACAATCTTACCACACCAAATAAAACCGACACGCATGACATTCGATATCTTAAACATGCACCAGGTGTAGGGGTGGTGTATACAGTGGCCCATTTCATTCCCACTATCATGGCGCATGTCCACAAACTAGCACCGCGAGCATTGTTCTTCTCTGCTGGGAGATATTTGACGAGACACAGCGGGGCGTCACACAGTTTGCTTCGGATAATGGTCAAGAAGTGTGGGTAGTCTGTACACTAGGGTCTTCTCCTTAGCAGATAGACATCTGTCCAAGGGAATGAGACAGCTAGCAACCTTCAAAACACTGTCGAAGTTGTCCACATATGCCAATGCGTTCGCTGAATTTGTGAGTTGACGAACCATCTATTGATAAGTGACTAGCTAACTGGTTCGCCAGGTGTACATGTCGTTATCCCATGGGGTATGAGACACATACATAGAGGTGACCTTATGTAAGCTAGACACCGGAATATGAATTATTTGAAACGTTATGATTAGAGGGACCCTACTCCCAGGAAGTGGTGAATACTTTGTCGGTGTGAGCGACCTAGATTTATGAGACAAAGAAATGGAAGCTGGTCCAGATAATTATGGACGTGACGTGGCAAATCAGAATCTGTCGTCAGGTAATTGTTCTGATATAACTATTCGGAGCACCTACGCTTACGACCATTATCGGCGCTAAGTGGAGACTGGATTTCGAAATGCCACATCGCGATATTAATTGTGGTGTTTCATCTTTCCAGAAGGATACGAGCTATGTTATGCGTTTTGATACCTTTAAGTTGAACTAGTAGATGGTTTATGTACAGTTTCGTCAATACATACCGATATTATGACAAAAAGTTGAAATTAATATGTGAAAATATCGATTTCTTTTTAATTTCTAGCCGCCAATTTAGCAGCGATCTTGGCTGTGAGTATCAATTGCCAAACCCTAATGAATACTTCATGTCACTATTATATATCAACATGTAATGGTGGATATAAATCGCGAAACAATAACGCCCATCGTAAGAAAGTAAAGGAATGTAGATTTGTTTTCAAATTTCGGTCGCCATTTTGGCCGCCATTCTCGATTTGGAAAACAATTTCTTGCATGAGATGTAAGGTAATTACTTCACCTCAGTATTTCCAACTCAATTGTAAGCATGGGTGGAGTTGTCTCGACAATAATGCCCAATGATGTGAATATGAGGGAATTTCGGTGATTATTCAAAATCTGTCCGCCATTGTGGGCGCCATTTTGGATTTGGGGGACTTTTATTTGGATATGGTACAAGGAAAGTTCTTCGCCTAAGTGTTCCCAACTTACAATAGTAAGCAGGTGTGGAGTTGTCATGACAATAATGCTCACTGATGTTAAAATCAGCGATTTTCGGCGATTTTTTATTTCTGGTGGCCATTTTGGCCGCCATCTTGGATTTGGGTAAATATTCCTCAACTCAGGTATAAGAGAAATCCTAGCTCGAGTATCTCCTGCAAATATATATGCATGGGTGTTGTTATAATAGCAATAACATTCATTGATTCGAAACATAACATCGCGTTATTAACGGAGATTCGGCTTTGACCTATGATACCGGCATTTGGGAAAACGTGATATCGGACAAAAATATCCCACAATGAATGCATATTATGGTCCCCATGTGTTCGCCAATGACTCCTCTATATGATAAATGTATAACATGACGCAAAAATTCTAACATTTTCCCACAGAGACAAACGAAAGGTGGTAACATGTCAGAAAAATAGCATATTTTCACATTTCGGCGGCCATCTTGGCCGCCATATTGGATTCTGGTGTTGGATTTTTGGCTAATTTGTAAGGGTTAAATATTAGCATAACGAATCGAGCGGAAAACAAGACCGCATGTGCTATCATCTTTACTATAATGGCGATCAAAGAGACCTGGCGCATTTTAAAAAAATGGCCGCCATGATGGACGCCATCTTGTCTGGAGTCTCTGCGGCCACTTTTTTTTCTTGTTAACAAGTGAAAAAAAAATTAGAGGAGACCTTAAGAAAGAAAATTAGTGGGGTGAAGTTAAGTCCTGGTGGGGGGGTGCAGAGGTCGACCAATATCTCCTGGACTAATACACAAGAAAAAACACTGCCTCGCCCATCTTTACCATCGGGTGAATATCCTTGCGCCCCATGCATGCTATTTAGAAACGGGAGTACAAAATAATAAATTTCTAGACAAATACATTCAAACGAAAGAGAAATAAAATAAACACAGCCAGGTGTATATATGTATATATAAGAATTTACATCGGCGCTAGTGAAAATGATAGAAGTCGCGTTGAGAATTGCACCGAACTCGGGGAAGTTTTTTAATTGTCACAACCATTTAGCGATCAAATTGAAAATATAAACAAAAGCTGAAGTAGTCAATCAACTCCATAGATGTTTTATTCTGATGATAGTATTTCATGAATTCGTCGATTACAATTATTCCGCGTATCATATACACGTGTCTTTGATATAAACAATCTACCTTAATCTGAACATATAAGTTGTTATATTTATCAAACGGAAATATAAACACGAAAAATTGGAACACTATTCCCATATTTTGTTTTTGCCGTTTATCTTTCTTTGTTGTTCATACATATTTTTTAAACACGCATATTTTGACCGCACTTCAGTGTAAACAAAGAACATCTGGTAGACACTGGTCAATGTTTTGCCTACCACTGCTAGGAACACGTGTTGTGTGACGTCATCAAATCTTGTCCTATTAATTATTTCCAGTAGAGGGAAGACACCAATTATTCTCCATAGGCGACAATGTTAATGTCCGGGGCTATGCTCAGATTCATTTTATTCTGTTCATCGATGTTTGGATATGTACAGAAACGTTACAGAAAAGGGTATTACAGATATTATGACATCAAGATATTCAAATATGGCATACAATAACAATAAATTTCACATGAGGAATACATGAGTGCATTATTATATATTTGGTAAGTTCATGGAATATCAGTGTTTAAGCCTCAAGTGGACTTGCCGAAAATATCCTGGACTTTCCTTATGAAAGTTGACAGATTCCTAATAGTCTTTCTATTTCTAGTATTAAAGAGTTCCGAGAGTTTGTGTGCATTCGGTCTTCTATAGAAATATGGTTTCAAATAGCTCGATTCCTTGTGAATTCAGGAACTTTCTAACCTAGTCAATTCTGAAGAATGGCTCTTCGGACCCAATTTGACCCCAAAAAATTAATGGGAACATGTCTCTATTCCGAAGGTTCGCTATTCCGAAGGTTCACTAATCCGAAGGTTCACTAAACCGAAGGTTCACTATTCCGAAGGTTCACTATTCCGAAGGTTCACTATTCCGAAGGTTCACTATTCCGAAGGTTCGCTATTCCGAAGGTTTTTGTTATTTTAAAAGTTAATTCTATATTCTAAAGTATATTGAGAGGGTTCTTTAGTACGAAGACTCTTATGAAGGAAATAACTTAAAACATTAAAAAAATAAATGTGATTTTTGTTTTCGTGGGTTTCCTTGAGATTTAACCCTTTGGCGAGTAGAACGACATATATGTCGTCTATCGGCTGAGGACTAAACGACATATTTTAGTTATTTTACGTCTATATAACTTCAATATATCATCTGATTTATAAATGATTTACATAGGAGTTATTTTTGATTAATATAATGTCCCAAATGCTAAAGGCGGACTATAACAGTGGGGCTCTTACGGTCAATCAATACTGGAGCGCTATAACTTACTGTATAGCAGAATACCGCTGAATGGACCTAACTGCAATTCTGACTTTGTATTGATTTTAATGTTGATGTTTCTTTCAAGTACAGATTGCCAGTTCGGGTAGAATGCATCTCTAACTCGTAGATTATTTCAGTCATTGTGTTTTCAACTTTCTATAATATTAAAATGATAAACTGATACTGTCTTCTTGCTATTAATAACCGACATCCGGGACAAATTAGATATTAGATTGGGGTGTATAAATGTACGGGGGCGCAAATTTTGATTCATTTCTGGCTAAAAACTCCCATAATAGAAAACCTTCGGAATAGCGAACCTTCGGAATAGTGAACCTTCGGATTGGTGAACCTTCGGATTAGTGAACCTTCGGATTAGTGAACCCTCGGAATAGCGAACCTTCGGAATAGAGAACCCTACCCAAAATTAATAGGTCCGTGTGCGTTTTCCGTCTTTAAATGTACCGCTTTTGATACTGTCCTATAATTCCGCAGAAAAAAAATCATCACCAAATTTTAAAACATACCCCCATTAAATGCCAGGTTAATTATTTCACCCACTCTGGATCAATATTCATCTAGGTATAATATTTCCATGGTGGTTTTGATTTTTTCTTGTTTTTGCATTAATTTTATCCGAATCATAATCAACCATTCAGCTGCCAGATGTGATTTATGCTGACTTGAGTGTGGGTGACAGCACACCGGGGGGGGGGTAAATTTTTTTATAATTGGTGTACTATAACCTGATGTGGGCTGTTTTTCTCTGCTGGTTAGTCACCGCACTGATTGTTTTGAGTTAAAATGAGACTATATAGTATAGAAACGAATAATTATCAGAAAAAAAGTATATTTTTCGCTGTTTCATGAATATTTGAACCAGAATAAATGATGAAATCATGATATAATTGGACTGTACACTGCTTTCAGTAAAATGCACATGCGGGTCCTGAATGTTCTCAAAATATGAAATATTGACATAATAAAAACGGATAAAGTGTTCGCCGATACTAATAAACCGCCGAAATATCAGCATGAGGAATGCGGGGTATATATAAATTCATTGATATATATGATTTGGGAAGTTTCTCCAAGTCCAAATTTGAAAGTTTCTCCAATAAATTATTGTTACTTCAAAAAGGAATATAATTTTAATAATGAGAATAACAATAGAAACAATACATCATAAGATCCGCCTTACGTCTTATATTATATCCATCTTAAGTCCGAGGCTTCGTGAAACTGGGCCCTGGAGTCCTGAATGCAGCTTTAATAATAAGAATAACAACATAAACTATATACACGTTTCCACGTTCTTCGTGGTGATAATATAATTGTTTACAGACTTTTACTATTTATCATATTCCGCTACGAAGGCCTTACTACCCTTTTAAAAATTCCATTCACATATGTATCCTTTAGAATCAGAGCACTTCACATCGTTCATCAAAAAATCGGTAGCTGTTCTCAAAATGAAACAATTTTCGTCGCCATTGCTATTATTCGGTTCCCCTTGTCCCCAATTCATCCAAGGTGTCGGTTCACTTCGATTCGTCACCCAACGACCTTCATCTTCAATGTCATTGCCGTTCACATAAAACGCCCACATTTCCTCATCTGGATCCTGTAACCTTATTCTCTTAACAACCGATTTCCAATGATTTTCATCCCTGACTATCAAAATTCGCGCGTCTAGCAAGTCACATGATCGTAGAGCGTTCTCCCAGGGTGTTGCATTCCGGTAAACCAAAAACTCCAACTGGGTCGATCCAATAAAATCTGGAACGAAATCTCGACATACGCCCCCAGAATTGGCTGTCCAGCTTGGCACACACATTTGTAGGGCCCCACATTGCTGAACCCCAGAACAACCGTCAATGGAAAGTTCAGTTTTATGCACATAATCTCCCAATTTGGAATCTAAATCCTTGATCATTGTACATAACTTGTCATGAAAAACAACTTTTCGGCACCGCCTCTGACGACTCTGAGTGGACTTTAAATAAACTTCCAGATAATTATGGACGTGACGTGGCAAATCAGAATCTGTCATCAGGTAATTGTTCTGATATAACTATTCGGAGCACCTACGCTTACGACCATTATCGGCGCTAAGTGGAGACTGGATTTCGAAATGCCACATCGCGATATTAATTGTGGTGTTTCATCTTTCCAGAAGGATACGAGCTATGTTATGCGTTTTGATACCTTTAAGTTGAACTAGTAGATGGTTTATGTACAGTTTCGTCCATACATACCGATATTATGACAAAAAGTTGAAATTAATATGTGAAAATATCGATTTCTTTTTAATTTCTAGCCGCCAATTTAGCAGCGATCTTGGCTGTGAGTATCAATTGCCAAACCCTAATGAATACTTCATGTCACTATTATATATCAACATGTAATGGTGGATATAAATCGCGAAACAATAACGCCCATCGTAAGAAAGTAAAGGAATGTAGATTTGTTTTCAAATTTCGGTCGCCATTTTGGCCGCCATTCTCGATTTGGAAAACAATTTCTTGCATGAGATGTAAGGTAATTACTTCACCTCAGTATTTCCAACTCAATTGTAAGCATGGGTGGAGTTGTCTCGACAATAATGCCCAATGATGTGAATATGAGGGAATTTCGGTGATTATTCAAAATCTGTCCGCCATTGTGGGCGCCATTTTGGATTTGGGGGACTTTTATTTGGATATGGTACAAGGAAAGTTCTTCGCCTAAGTGTTCCCAACTTACAATAGTAAGCAGGTGTGGAGTTGTCATGACAATAATGCTCACTGATGTTAAAATCAGCGATTTTCGGCGATTTTTTATTTCTGGTGGCCATTTTGGCCGCCATCTTGGATTTGGGTAAATATTCCTCAACTCAGGTATAAGAGAAATCCTAGCTCGAGTATCTCCTGCAAATATATATGCATGGGTGTTGTTATAATAGCAATAACATTCATTGATTCGAAACATAACATCGCGTTATTAACGGAGATTCGGCTTTGACCTATGATACCGGCATTTGGGAAAACGTGATATCGGACAAAAATATCCCACAATGAATGCATATTATGGTCCCCATGTGTTCGCCAATGACTCCTCTATATGATAAATGTATAACATGACGCAAAAATTCTAACATTTTCCCACAGAGACAAACGAAAGGTGGTAACATGTCAGAAAAATAGCATATTTTCACATTTCGGCGGCCATCTTGGCCGCCATATTGGATTCTGGTGTTGGATTTTTGGCTAATTTGTAAGGGTTAAATATTAGCATAACGAATCGAGCGGAAAACAAGACCGCATGTGCTATCATCTTTACTATAATGGCGATCAAAGAGACCTGGCGCATTTTAAAAAAATGGCCGCCATGATGGACGCCATCTTGTCTGGAGTCTCTGCGGCCACTTTTTTTTCTTGTTAACAAGTGAAAAAAAAATTAGAGGAGACCTTAAGAAAGAAAATTAGTGGGGTGAAGTTAAGTCCTGGTGGGGGGGGGGGTGCAGAGGTCGACCAATATCTCCTGGACTAATACACAAGAAAAAACACTGCCTCGCCCATCTTTACCATCGGGTGAATATCCTTGCGCCCCATGCATGCTATTTAGAAACGGGAGTACAAAATAATAAATTTCTAAACAAATACATTCAAACGAAAGAGAAATAAAATAAACACAGCCAGGTGTATATATGTATATATAAGAATTTACATCGGCGCTAGTGAAAATGATAGAAGTCGCGTTGAGAATTGCACCGAACTCGGGGAAGTTTTTTAATTGTCACAACCATTTAGCGATCAAATTGAAAATATAAACAAAAGCTGAAGTAGTCAATCAACTCCATAGATGTTTTATTCTGATGATAGTATTTCATGAATTCGTCGATTACAATTATTCCGCGTATCATATACACGTGTCTTTGATATAAACAATCTACCTTAATCTGAACATATAAGTTGTTATATTTATCAAACGGAAATATAAACACGAAAAATTGGAACACTATTCCCATATTTTGTTTTTGCCGTTTATCTTTCTTTGTTGTTCATACATATTTTTTAAACACGCATATTTTGACCGCACTTCAGTGTAAACAAAGAACATCTGGTAGACACTGGTCAATGTTTTGCCTACCACTGCTAGGAACACGTGTTGTGTGACGTCATCAAATCTTGTCCTATTAATTATTTCCAGTAGAGGGAAGACACCAATTATTCTCCATAGGCGACAATGTTAATGTCCGGGGCTATGCTCAGATTCATTTTATTCTGTTCATCGATGTTTGGATATGTACAGAAACGTTACAGAAAAGGGTATTACAGATATTATGACATCAAGATATTCAAATATGGCATACAATAACAATAAATTTCACATGAGGAATACATGAGTGCATTATTATATATTTGGTAAGTTCATGGAATATCAGTGTTTTAGCCTCAAGTGGACTTGCCGAAAATATCCTGGACTTTCCTTATGAAAGTTGACAGATTCCTAATAGTCTTTCTATTTCTAGTATTAAAGAGTTCCGAGAGTTTGTGTGCATTCGGTCTTCTATAGAAATATGGTTTCAAATAGCTCGATTCCTTGTGAATTCAGGAACTTTCTAACCTAGTCAATTCTGAAGAATGGCTCTTCGGACCCAATTTGACCCCAAAAAATTAATGGGAACATGTCTCTATTCCGAAGGTTCGCTATTCCGAAGGTTCACTAATCCGAAGGTTCACTAAACCGAAGATTCACTATTCCGAAGGTTCACTATTCCGAAGGTTCACTATTCCGAAGGTTCGCTATTCCGAAGGTTTTTGTTATTTTAAAAGTTAATTCTATATTCTAAAGTATATTGAGAGGGTTCTTTAGTACGAAGACTCTTATGAAGGAAATAACTTAAAACATTAAAAAAATAAATGTGATTTTTGTTTTCGTGGGTTTCCTTGAGATTTAACCCTTTGGCGAGTAGAACGACATATATGTCGTCTATCGGCTGAGGACTAAACGACATATTTTAGTTATTTTACGTCTATATAACTTCAATATATCATCTGATTTATAAATGATTTACATAGGAGTTATTTTTGATTAATATAATGTCCCAAATGCTAAAGGCGGACTATAACAGTGGGGCTCTTACGGTCAATCAATACTGGAGCGCTATAACTTACTGTATAGCAGAATACCGCTGAATGGACCTAACTGCAATTCTGACTTTGTATTGATTTTAATGTTGATGTTTCTTTCAAGTACAGATTGCCAGTTCGGGTAGAATGCATCTCTAACTCGTAGATTATTTCAGTCATTGTGTTTTCAACTTTCTATAATATTAAAATGATAAACTGATACTGTCTTCTTGCTATTAATAACCGACATCCGGGACAAATTAGATATTAGATTGGGGTGTATAAATGTACGGGGCGCAAATTTTGATTCATTTCTGGCTAAAAACTCCCATAATAGAAAACCTTCGGAATAGCGAACCTTCGGAATAGTGAACCTTCGGATTGGTGAACCTTCGGATTAGTGAACCTTCGGATTAGTGAACCCTCGGAATAGCGAACCTTCGGAATAGAGAACCCTACCCAAAATTAATAGGTCCGTGTGCGTTTTCCGTCTTTAAATGTACCGCTTTTGATACTGTCCTATAATTCCTCAGAAAAAAAATCATCACCAAATTTTAAAACATACCCCCATTAAATGCCAGGTTAATTATTTCACCCACTCTGGATCAATATTCATCTAGGTATAATATTTCCATGGTGGCTTTGATTTTTTCTTGTTTTTGCATTAATTTTATCCGAATCATAATCAACCATTCAGCTGCCAGATGTGATTTATGCTGACTTGAGTGTGGGTGACAGCACACCGGGGGGGGGGGGGTATTTTTTTTTATAATTGGTGTACTATAACCTGATGTGGGCTGTTTTTCTCTGCTGGTTAGTCACCGCACTGATTGTTTTGAGTTAAAATGAGACTATATAGTATAGAAACGAATAATTATCAGAAAAAAAGTATATTTTTCGCTGTTTCATGAATATTTGAACCAGAATAAATGATGAAATCATGATATAATTGGACTGTACACTGCTTTCAGTAAAATGCACATGCGGGTCCTGAATGTTCTCAAAATATGAAATATTGACATAATAAAAACGGATAAAGTGTTCGCCGATACTAATAAACCGCCGAAATATCAGTATGAGGAAAGCGGGGTATATATAAATGCATTGCTATATATGATTTGGTAACAAATTTCTCCAATAAATTATTGTTACTTCAAAAAGGAATATAATTTTAATAATGAGAATAACAACATAAACAATACATCATAAGATCCGCCTTACGTCTTATATTAAATCCATCTTAAGTCCGAGGCTTCATGAAACTGGGCGCTGGAATCCTGAATGCATCTTTAATAATAAGAATAACAACATAAACTATATACTTGTTTCCACGTTCTTCGTGGTGATAATATCATTGTTTAACAGACTTTTACTATTTATCATCTTCCGCTACGAAGGCCTTACTACCCTTTTAAAAATTCCATTCACATATGTATCCTTTAGGGTCAGAGCACTTCACATCATTCATCGAAAAATCGGTAGCTGTTCTCAAAATTAAACAATTTTCGTCGCCATTGCTATTATTCGGTTCCCCTTGTCCCCAATTCATCCAAGGTGTCGGTTCACTTCGATTCGTCACCCAACGACCTTCATCTTCAATGTCATTGCCGTTCACATAAAACGCCCACATTTCCTCATCTGGATCCTGTAACCTTATTCTCTTAACAAATGATTTTCATCCCTGACTATCAAAATTCGCGCGTCTAGCAAGTCACATGATCGTAGTGCGTTCTCCCAGGGTGTTGCATTCCGGTAAACCAAAAACTCCAACTGGGTCGATCCAATAAAATCTGGAACGAAATCTCGACATACGCCCCCAGAATTGGCTGTCCAGTTTGGCACACACATTTGTAGGGCCCCACATTGCTGAACCCCAGAACAACCGTCAATGGAAAGTTCAGTTTTATGCACATAATCTCCCAATTTGGAATCTAAATCCTTGATCATTGTACATAACTTGTCATGAAAAACAACTTTTCGGCACCGCCTCGTATATTTGCAGAGTGTTTGGCAACGAAGATGATTTTCTGTTGGAACCGTATATGTTTGAGAACAAAAGGCTAGAACCACAATATATGTGAGCGCGAGAATACCGAAGATTAAACTAGTGTTCAACATTTCTCAGACATGAACGACGACAGCACAGCAAATGGTTGTGGTCCTATTTTCTAGAATTGATATTACGATCAGTTTTGCTGCATGTTATATGTTTCCCGATATCAATTACTGTTCGTACTATAAAATTCATTGTGTAACAGAGAATCTCTTTGTGTCTGGAAACAAAAAACATCAGCCGGAACTAAATCGACATGGATATGAGCAACGGGATATATAGTGGATGTTATATCACTTAAATATCTATTAATATTTAACCATATCTAAGGGCGGCCATTTCGTAAAAAAAAAAACGTCAAATGAAAATCAATCGGTGTTAAATAACAATCAATAAGTTAATTCCAACTTAATAGAAGTCGTTTCAAAATAAAAATATATCAAATTAAAATTAATAGATGTCAAATAACAATCAATAATTCAATTCCAACTTAATAGAAGTCGTTTCAAAATTAAACTATACTAAATGCAAATTAATAGCTGACAAATAACGATCAATAATTCAATTCCAAGTTTCCAACTTAATAGAAGTCGTTTCAAAATCAAAATACGTCAAATGAAAATTTACTTTGATGTCAAAATACAACCAATATATGTTGGTTGCTATCGCGATTTTGTGCATACAATGTAGTGACGTGAATTCCAAGTTTCCAACTTAATAGAAGTCGTTTCAAAATCAAAATACGTCAAATGAAAATTTACTTTGATGTCAAAATACAACCAATATATGTTGGTTGCTATCGCGATTTTGTGCATACAATGTAGTGACGTGAAATTTTCTCAAAAAAGTGAACCTTTCGAAAATTTACGGATCGATAGTACTTACGAATATAATTTCGGATGTGGACTATTGATGTGGGCTGTTTGTCTCTGCGGATTGTATTGAGTTAGAAGGAGTCTACGTATGTCTATGTATATGCTATAGAAACAAATAATTATCGGGAAAAAAGTTAATTTCTCGCCGTTTCGTGAACATTTGAACCAGAATAAATGATGAAATCATTATATAATTAGAGTGTATACTGTTTTCAGTAAAATGCACATGCGGGTCCTGATACTAATAAACCGCCGAAAACGTCAGCGAGAGCAAAGCGGGGTATATAAATACATTGATATATGTGATTTGGGAACAAGTTTCTCCAATAAATTATTGTTACTTCAAAAAGGAATATAATTTTAATAATGAGAATAACAATAGAAACAATACATCATAAGATCCGCCTTACGTCTTATATTAAATCCATCTTAAGTCCGAGGCTTCATGAAACTGGGCCCTGGAATCATGAATGCATCTTTAATAATAAGAATAACAACATAAACAATACATCATAAGATCCGCCTTACGTCTTATATTAAATCCATCTTAAGTCCGAGGCTTCATGAAACTGGGTCCTGGAATCCTGAATGCATCTTTAATAATGAGAATAACTATATACATGTTTCCACGTTCTTCGTGGTGATAATATATTTGTTATACAGACTTTTACTATTTATCATATCCCCCTACGAAGGCCTTACTACCCTTTAAAAATTCCATTCACATATGAAACCTTGAATCAGAGCACTTCACATCGTTCGTCGAAAAATCGGTAGCTGTTCTCAAAACTACACAATTTTCGTCGCCATTGCCACCGCCATTGCTCGGGTTCCCTTGTCCCCAGCTCATCCAATGTGTCGGTCCACTCAGACAGAATTCACTTTCGAAAACTACCTAAATTCGAGTAATCAAAATAACATTCGGCTAGATTCAGAACCAGAAATCATAAACTGCCAGTAGAATCGGGAAGTTGGAATAACGTTCCGAGAGAGCAGCATGTATATACCTTGTGCAATCTGAATGCAATCGGCGATGAAATACACTACCTGATTGATTGCCCAATCTTCTCCGATTTGAGGGAATCATTATTTCCTGTCTTTTCGAAAAGTACATACAGTCTTGGTAAACTGAAAATGCTTTTAAGGACCACACGACCATCTGTTTTAAAGAAAACGTGCAAAATGATTCAAATTTCCGCAGCTACCTGTTCTCCAGGTTAAATCAGGTAGCTTCCACTCCACCTCACAGGGTGTAAACTGCCATAACACATTTTCTATTCTTATTTGTCAAACCCCGTGTCACGTCCTGATGGCAACATTAACTTGGATATGCTTAATTAACTAATTACGTTAACCATCGTCCATCCGCACTTGACACGGGGTAGGTATTGTTTTATGTATTCCGTTGTCTCCGTACCATGTACATTGGCTGGGAGAATAAAGTTTATTTAAAGTCCACTCAGAGTCGTCACCCAACGACATTCATCTTCAATGTCATTGCCGTTTACATAAAACGCCCACATTTCCTCATCTGGATCATGTAACCTTATTCTCTTAACAGATTTCCAATGATTCTCATCCATGACTATCAAAATTCATATATTATTATTGTTTATTCACTTAAATTGCCACAACCAGTGGTATATAGTGCTACATTGCTCCACTGACCCGCCTGCCCGCTGCGTTCAAATACAAACATATATATATAAAGAGTTCGCCCAACCAGCCACCGCAGCACCGCGACCCGATAAGCACCCCAACCCAGCCCGGATCGACGGCGTAAAGTTTATATGGTGAACAATTTCATTCCGGTAAGTAAACCAAAATCCAGCTGGGTCGATCCAATAAAATCTGGAACGAAATCTCGACATACGCCCTCAGAATTGGCTGTCCAGCTTGGCACACACATTTGTAGGGCCCCACATTGCTGGACACCAGAACAACCATCAATGGTAAGTTCAGTTTTATGCATATAATCTCCCAATTTGGGATCTAAATCCTTGATCAGTGTGCATAACTTGTCATGAAAAATAACTTTTCGGCACCGCCTCTTATATTTGCACAGTGTTTTGCAACGGAGATGATTTTCCGTTGGAACCGTATAGGTTTTAGAGCAAAAGGCTAGAACCACAATATATGTAAGCGCGAGAATACCGAAGATTAAACTAGTGTTCAACATTTCTCAGACATGCACGACGACTGTACAAATGGTTGTGGTCCTATTTTCCAGGACGCGAATATATGATCAACTTTTCTACTGTAATATGATGTATGTTATCTGTTTACAGACTGTTTAATATAAAATTCATTGAGTTCTAGAGAACCTCATTGCGTTCGGAAAAAACACGGCATATATAGAGACGGGAAAAATTCGATATGGGCATGCATGCCCAAAGGCCAGTGTATAATTTACGGGTAAGACATGCAGGGACGTGGCTAGAATGTCTCTGTTGTGAGTGTCCAACTTGAAATTTCCAAATGCACCCCCCCCCCCCCACCGTCTTGACAAGATCAAACTTATATCATCTACACTTCCTCCAACTGTTACCTCAAACTTTCCAAATATTGGAAATTTCCAACCTGACACCCCCTAAGGTTGGGAATGTTCCAATTGATGGCCATTTCAGACAAAGTTGGAAATTCAAACAATGAGAACAATTTCAACCGATTTGTGGTGTAAAATTTCCAACTATTGTTGTGTCAGACTTGAAATTGCCAACTGTTGAATTATTTTTTTTACCAAAATTGGGGGGTGTAGAATTACCCCCTCCCCTCCATGTTCACGTCCACGTTGCCAGTGCGCATTCTTTAAGGTTGAAGGGTTCGAACTTCAGCGGGTAGTGGATATCATATGTTACTTAAATCTATCTATTAATATCTTCTATCTATATCTATATTTGCGAATGTCTGTTTGTCTGTCTGTCTGTGTTCTATAAAAATTAACAAGGGACCACACAGATGGCACCAAAAGGATCTAACAGGAGTATATTTTACGAGTAAAATAATGGTCGAGGTTAAACATTTCTAAAGTGACGCTGTCAGAGTCACGGGCAGAATAACGGGAGGGGCAACAACATCGATTAATTGTTTTTGTCGCCGATCTCCATCAAATGTATATAATTATCGACATGGTATGAGGAATCTAATGGCGTGGTATAACGATGCCAAAGAGTTGTCGTTGGAGTCAGGAATGAGAAGGGAGAGGGGCACCATAATCGGTAGGAATATATTATTTCCACCAAATTTATATATAATCGTCGCCATGATATTAGGAGTCCACTGGTGTGGGTTAAAGGTGCCAAAGTATTATCGTTTCGTGTCAGGAGCGGTGAGGGAGAGGTGCACCAAAATCGATAAAATATTTTTGTCGCCGATTTCAATCAAATTTATATTTTGAATATATCCATGCTACGATGAGTCTAATCGTTGGTTTAACCCTTTCAGTGCCAGGGGCCGATCTCATCCGATGTCATCTGGATTGCAGTAAACAGCAGTATTATTTTCAATGCAGGGGGAATAACTCTATATATTAAAGATAGAGTTCTTCCCCTTCCATTGAAACAGTTTGAATTCTGTTGCATTCTGGGATCCAAAAGGGGGGGGTGTCATTCTATGATTTCAGCAGTTTTCTATTTCTCTGTGGTTATTTTCTGAGACACAGATGTTTCAAATAGTGATGAATAATAGTATTTTAATCATATTTTATGGCATAGATTGTTATTAAAACCGTATATCAAGTCACTATAAAAACAATAATCGGCGACTCGAAAATTAAGTGGGCCTTTAAATATTGGTCAGGTTCGAATCGGGGATATATATATATAGGGAGGCCGGGCACCAAATACATGTGTATAATCAATTTTTTTGTCGCCGTTTTCCATCAAACCTGTACAGATAAATGTGGATAAAGATGACCAAATGGCGCCGTACGGGATAGGAATGCGGAGGGGAGGACTTCAACATTGATAAACAATATTAGTTTGTCCCCGACCTTTTATACATTTAATAGATATAGAATCTAAACATAGAAGAATTAATGGTGTGGTTTAAGGTTTCAGGAATGGCGGCGTCAGAGACAGGGATTGGGTTAGGGGAGAGCATCAGAATTGTTGTGGCTCAAAATTGGCATATATATCAACGCCACGGGGATGGAGTGTTATATGGGACATCATAATTGATAAAGCTGTGTTGTTTCAGAAATTTCCTTTAAATATATATTCGGCATCCCCCACGATACGAGGAATCTAAATGTGTGGTTTTAAAAAGCTAAAATTGGCACATTCTGATTTTAGGAGTGGGGTTGCGGCACCTAAATGGATACAAAACGAACTTTTCAATAGAAAACCATATCAACTATGTTGTTTCATTTTAATGACACATTGCATGGAAATCACGTTGATGAGGTATTACTCCGGCTTTCTTTAATATGGAAGAATATGACAATAATCTACTATTACCGAAAATTCCACGTCATTTTGGGGTATCGGTGGCTAAGTCGGTTAGGGTCACAACTCCAGGTCGTCTCGCCCTTCAGCGTTGGCGAAGGAGGTTCAAATCCAGATGTTTCCCACGTTGGATTTTGTAAATCGTTATCTGATGGAGTTGCCAGTTAGTCGCCGATGGCCGGTGGTTTGCCGCACATGTTCGACGAGTTTATCAGCCATTGAAATCACTGTTAGACTAGCCGTAAGTGTGCGGATTTTATCCACCACTAAAACTGATGGCAATGTCGTGACATGGCTTTAGATGCTGAAAGCGATATTAAACCCCAATCAAGCGATCAATTCACGTCGTTTGTACCATGTTACAAGATTGGATGAGTTTGTTCCAGAAAGCCTAGGGACCTTTACACAAGCGGATAGGAAACATGAAAGGCGATTTGTCGATTCTTTGTGGACCCCATATACAATTTAAAGTATTGAGCAGACACCAACTGAATGGCGGTGCAATCAATGTCAAATGACATTGTGTACAAAAGGCAAAACTATACGAACATTCACAATTTATATTCATGGGTTAGTTCCGGACAGTCTATAGACACTTTACAAAAAGCGGCTGGCTAGTGGCTAATAAGTAAGGAGATTGTTTTATGCTTTGGGGACACATCCCTATTTAAATTTATTAGCAGAGCCCAAGCTGAAGGGATATGCTATCAATATTGAATGGATTGGTGGACAAAAGGCAGGCAATACTATCAAAACATATACACACATGTATAATGGATGAGATGGTTATCGAAAGTGTGTGTATGGCACTTTTAAAAGCGGCTGACAAATCAGAAAGACGAACTCATCACCAACTGAATGAACATGCTCACAATAGTAACTAAGGGTGTGGACAATAGATAGTTCTGTTAGGAAGCACAAAGTTGGTATGAATATAAAAGTGATTTTAAGCACCATGCCATGCATGGCTCACAGCGTTCAAACTTGCTCGACTCAGGTATCTCAAATACATAACCATTTGGAGACAAAATATCCACGAAGATACAGGAGTAGTTCAAACAGCAACATGTGAAAATATGAAGGAGAAAAATGACATTTCATCGCAAAATACCTCATTACAAGAACAAGCGGATTTGCAATGTGGCCATTGGTTCAACCATAATCACATGGTCTCATCGGCGGAATTTAATTGGCCAAGTAAACAGAACACTTTAGCATTTACGAAATTGTCATTTGTGGAGATGGCACGATTTTCAACGGCTTATCAGTTGAAATTCGAATGGTCCTATGTGTAATATGGTTACATCAATTGACGCGGGATGCGCTCCTGATTCTGATGGTACCAATATCTCATTTTCGCGCTAAAAGGGACATAGAACATATCAGCACCCATGCGTCGAAATGGCAAACATTCCGCCAAGGAGAGCTACTGATTAATGCCCATGTATGGGAATGACGTTGTGTGTCGGACAAAGGCGCATAACTCCGTCGAAATCATTGGACCGTGACCAAATTCGAAGTTGACCTGTCTTTTCTGACCTGTAAACCATTTACCAACTATCGAACAATTTTTTTAAACATTGTTCAAATTATCATCCAGACAACTCAAAAATCAGCAGACCATCACCAAATTCGAATTTGACATGACTTATTGTGTCTCCCCAAATGTGAACATATACCGGGTATTAAGAAATGATGTTGACCATTGGTCATGACCAGAAAATCCAAAAAATTGTGATTTATAAAATTTTAAATATGGCATAACTCAGACTGATAAATCCGTCAACGATCATCAGGCATTGATCAAAATCTAACTTGTACCTGTGTCTCAAATGTGATATACGTACCAAATGTAAAAACATTTTGTTGAATATTGCTCAAGTTATCACCAAGACAATCCAAACAACTGCGGTTTTCTTAATCGAAAAAGAGGCATAACTCCATCAAAAATCATCGGACCTTGACCAAATTCGATTTTGACATGTGCGTTCGTAAATACTAACTACATACCAACTCCCATGGAATTATGATTCACGTAATAATGTTAAAGTTCTGATCCGGAAAACCGTGATGACCAACGGACATACGGACGGACATGCTGATTATAATAGTCCTATTATTCGGTGGATAATAACTACTTTTAGCAAGAGTATACTCTCTATTCCCATTCTATTTCCCAAAAAAACGGAGTGTTCCACACCACTCTAAACGTACGTCAAATGAAGAGTAACGAAATGTCAAATAACAATCAATAATTCAATTCCAACTTAATACAAGTCGTTTCAAAATAAAAAATACATAAAATGAAAAGTAATAGATGCCAAATAACAACCAATATGTGTTGGGTTGTCAATTGCTGCTAATGAATTTTTTGAGCATGCAAGGTAGTGACGTGAAAGTTTCTAAATAAAAAAGAGTACCCGTTCGAACATTTCCGGATTGGTACTATCGTCGAATATAATTCAAGATGTGGGTTATTAACATGGGCTGTTTGTCTCTCTTTGTCTCTGTTGGTTAGTCATGCGCAATGCGGATTGTTTTGAGTTCGAAGGGGACTATAGAAACAAATAATTGTCGGGGAAAGTAAATTTTTCGCCATTTCATGACTATTTGAACCAGAATAAATGATGAAATCGTGATATAATTAGACTGTATACACTATACTGTATAATGCACTTGTATGCAGGTCCTGATTTTTCTTAACATATGAAATATTGATATAATAAAACGGATAAATATTTGTCGATAATAATATAGTGCGGAAAACTTCAGCAAGAGCAGAACGGGGTCAATATAAATACATTGATGTATGTGATTTGGGATCAAGTTTCTCCGGTTGTTACTTAAAAACGGAATTTAATTTTAAAGAAGTATTCAGTGTTCCATGCTAATTTTTAACAAAATCCAATTAATTTTTATTTTTATTCTAGTGTAAAAAATAACATGTTTGGAACGAAAAGTGCTGCACGAAAGATGGTATTTTGTTTGATATTTAATTTTCTATGTATTTATTTCATATCGTTTTCCATTTTTTAGAGGGACACCAAAAAGTATTGAGTTAATTTTTCAATGACAAAAGAACATTATTTGGTATTTACACGTCTACAGAAGGGGGCCTCCGTTGCTCAGTTCCTAAGGTGCCCTGTCCCAGGCCGACTCGGTCTCCAGCGCTGGCGATGTGGGTTGAATTCCCGATGGTGTCATCGATGACTTTGTATCACATATCCCTATATGAGATAGTTGCCAGTGACTTGCCGATGGTCGGTGGTTTCGCCGAGCACAATGGGTCACTCTTCCAGCCAATGAAATTGCCTTAGTGCGCGGACTTTTCATTCACCAATAAAACTGGCAATGTCGTGATATAGCCCTGGCTGCTGAAAGCGACGTTAAACCCCAATAAATAAATATAAATAAATAAATAAATAAATATTAATATGAGAATAAGAACAGAATCTATATTTACACCTGTCCACGTTCTTCGTGGTGGTGATGATGGGTTTACAGACTTTTATGATTGATCACATGTAACCATGGTAACCACTGCGAATGCCATACTACCGCTGAAGAGGTCACTCTCACCCAAAAATAAAGTGCTGAAGGGTACACAGGTTTTGAAAATGTGCTGAAGGGTACACAGGTTTTGAAATCCCTTCTAAATGATTTTTAGTTTTCATGTCTGCCATGATGAGAATAATTGTATATGTTCCAAGGAAAACTAAAATGAACTGAAAACGAACAACTAGTGGGTGCCAGACTTTCAGCAACACAGTTAAAGTAACTCCATTATTCCTATCACAAACCCTGTGTACCCTCCAGCACATTTTCAAAACCTGTGTACCCTTCAGCACTTTTTCTGGTAAGAGTGACCCCTTCAACCTTACTACCCTTTAAAATTACCATTCAAATATGTATCATTTAGGATCAGAGCATCTCACATCATTCATCGAAAAATTATGTCCATTGACAAAAGTGTCATTGATCGACGTACACTGAGACAGCGTTAGTAGTTAAACAGAAAACCATAGTGAGAAATGGTAACGCCCTCAAGATCATATTATTATATAGGTATACGCAAGAGAGTAGATGGGCGCCCGGGATGGTCGAAAAGATCGAGTGAACTTCTCCTTCACCCCAATATAGGTATATAATTATAATCTAAAATATATTGGTTTCATGAAAACCATAGTGGGAAATGGTAACGCCCTCAAGATCATATTATTATATAGGTATATAATTATAATCTAAAATATATTGGTATCATGAATGAACCACCTCAGAATTCCGTTAAAACAACTAGTCCTTCAAATTATTATAACAACTAAGGCTTATCACTGAAGGTTTCTCATTCATCACACCAGATTGAGCAGAAAGCCTCTAAATGCAGACCAAAACTAGAATGCACTCAGAGAGATGCCAACGTGCGCAAAAATGTAATAAACAATAATGTAAAAAATAATTTCACTGTATTTTACTTAATTTATTTAATTTAATTTAAAGTTAGCAAAAAAAGACAATTACCATTTCTCATTTCATCACAGATAAAAGGCAAATTACTATATTAATCAGTTAAGTAATTAAAACCAATTCCATGTTGCCGAAAGGATGAGACTTTAATATCGATTACATTTTTTTCAGCGGTATATTTTGATTTTCATTTTCCGATAGTCAAAGTTGACCAAAGGAGCAATTATAAGAAATAATTAATACTATTTGTGTAAATATTGATAGCAGCCAATATGCAACAATAAATATCAATAATTAATCAATAATTAATCAATAACGATCATTTTATGTAATAATAAACTCTTCAAACGGTGTTTGTGTCAACAAATGCGTTTTGTTTTGTGTTACGTCATTCGTCGTATTTGACCCGGAACTCGGCTGAAGGTTAGACTATTCAGCCTATTGCGTCGAATTACGAAATCGCGTTTTGAATGTCTCTCTTTTCCCGCACGATACAAAGAGGTCTTCGCACGAACCAAAAATGATAAAACTTCCCAATTATAAGTAAAAATACCCAAATGAAGGAGTCTATGTAGGTCCAGAAGGAGTCTATAGACTCTTTGATGTAGAGTTCTGATGGAGAAAATGAAGGTCGATCTATTTTTGTCATAACTCTGACGTATTTTGACCTGGGAGAAAAAATGAAAATCGAGGCTCACTACGAGCATGCCAGTTTTAAATATAGAAACAGGGAATCCTGACAAATGGCGATATCGGCGACAAACAAATAATCGAAAACAACACATAAAATAAACATAGCAAAAACGCGACACAGTAAAAATGTCAGAACGCCACGAGGTTTTACGTCGTTTTTGGTGACGTCATGGAGTGTGACACCAACCTACGAATCTGTCTGATCGCCATACTTTTGCGCGAGCGCACGTAAATATACTTATCGGATTAAATACACCCATGTACTTCGCAATAATACCTTTAGTCTACTTTCCAACTGATACATACTTCATCAGCAATGTTAGCTGTTATATTATGCTTTGTGTTTCCGCAATAAAATCTTCAAGAGTGGCCCAGCCATTGTTCACACATAAATATCAAAAGCAATTAACGTGATCGTAAAAGTTTAATACTGCAACAATGAGACATCCGCGAAGATACATCCGCGAATATGTATCTAGTAGAAGATATGCAACGTCAGGACATTGTTGATCAATCCTTTCTTATCGAAGTTGTTTCCGTTACCTGTTTACGATCGTTCCGCTTTTTTTATTTGTTGTAACAGTTTATTGTATATTTACCGAAATTAAATTACAGCTTCTGCAAATGATACCGGATGTCTTGGTTATATTAATGATCTTGGAAAATATCCCCAGAAAAAATTGGATGTCACCGTTTGTGTTATATTGTGGGAATAGGACATTACTCTTCATTCTAATATAACTTACTAAAATCACAGGTCCCTGGCACAATAGACCCCAAACACCCAAAGACATATATATATGTCTTTGGGTGTTTGGGGTCTATTGTGCCAGGGACCTGTGACTAAAATAACTCGCATCGTGTCTCACCCCCAAACTTTGGTCAAATTTTTCAACAGTTGGAAATTTCATACCTGACACAACATTAGTTGGAAATTTCACACCAAAAATAGGTTGAAAATGTTCTTGTAGTTTGATTTTCAAACAATTATTGAGGGAATTTATTGTTTTTGGACCAATATTTGCATATTTTCCTACTTTTTGTCAAAATTTTGGACTGAGATGGCCATCAGCTGGAAATTTTCCAACCTTAGGGGGGTGTCAGGTTGGAAATTTCCAACACTTGAAAAGCTTGTGTCCTGGTCCCTCCCACATGGCCAGTCAAAACTGCTAGTTAATTTAAGAAAACAATATTGTCCTACATTTGGTCAACATTGACATTGGAATTATCATCAGTTGGAAATTTTCCAACCTATGTGGGGGTGTCAGGTTTAAAATTTCCAACTCTATGAAGGCTTGAAGCTAGTCTAGATGCTAGGATTATGCGGTTTCCTTGTTCAGATTTCAAAATTTTCGCACACCAAAACTTGTATTTGTCTGATTCAAGGTGGGGGTGCAGTTGTATTATCTTCTCCAATGTGGACACCCCCCCCCCCCCCCAACGGAGACCCTCTAGCCACGTCCGTGTCTACACAAACAACGACGATATACGGAGACAAAGTTTATTCGACGAGATAAGAAAACACTGCCGAACTTCGGGAGCAAACAAGGCAAGACAAGAAAACCATAATCAGAAATGGTAACGCGCTCAAGATAATATATTATATACCCATGATTGTAATTATAGAATATAAAATATATTGGTTTCGCGAATGACCAACTCAGAATTCCGTTGAAATAACAATAACAACCAGCACCTTATTAACGAACCGGCGGTCGACTCGGCCGTCTCCGACCCCCCCCCCCCCCCCCAGTGGGCTGCAGAACGAAAATGGCGGTCTATAAAAGTTGAAATATAAGACTTACAAATTATCTTTTTCATTTCATTTATTTGTAATTGACATAGCTTGTCACAAATCAAAAATCAACATTATTGACATAATAATGTAAAGGACAATAAACGAAATTGAAATTCCCAACTACACCTTTTACCGGACTCGGCCTCCGGCTCGCAGTTCGACTTTTAATCATCCCAAAATTTCCCATTCTATAAATAAAACACCCATGTTAATGTCAGCGCCCACAGCTATCTAGAATCTCTAGAACAGTATACATGCGGCGCGCGTAATAACAAACTGGTCGTTAATTAACAGATACATTAACGAATCGTTCTTAACCCTTTACCCAACAAACCGGCCAAATAAAGCTTCAACAGCCTAAAATATCTTCGGTCTGTCTCAATAGAACCATACAAATATGGATATCATTGGAACCGGCTCCTTGACCACATTGTGATAGTTACAGTTATGCCCTGTGCCAATGCATTCTCTTATATATGCGAGTCGACCATAGGTCGCCTCGCATATATAAGAGAATGCATTGGCCTAAAAAAACCCATTTTTTTCTTACATTCTTTAACAATTTTATAATTTTTAATGTGTTAAGCCAATGCATTCTCTTATATATGCGAGGCGACCTATGGTCGACTCGCATATATAAGAGAATGCATTGGCACAGGGCCCTTCTGTTGGGTAAAGGGTTAAAATAAATGTTAAAACAAACAGGGATATTAACACTTCACGAAAACACTAGTTAATTATTAGTCAATGATGGATATAACAGTTGTAGTATGGTTGAACTGACATGGAATAAAGTATGAAATCATTATCTATATGTAGTCCTGTGGAACACATGTAAGTATACTAAATTAGCAAAATATGATCGAATTTACAGGTATGGGCTTCGAATGTCTCTGAAGATCCTAACGACCTCTCAATAGTATACTTAGTAAAGGACCTACTAAACAACAGATTTTTTTAATTTGAAATTTCTGAACAATCTTACGAAAAGTTATGGCAGAGGCCTATATGAAGTTCTGTGGAACACATGTAGGTCTACTAAATTAGCAAAATATGATCGGATTTACAGGTATGGACTTCGAATGTCTCTGAAGATCCTAACGACCTCTCAATAGTATACTCAGTAAAGGACCTACTAAACAACAGATTTTTTTAATTTGAAATTTCCGAACAATTTTTCGAAAAGTTATGGCAGAGGCCTATATGAAGTTCTGTGGAACACATGTAGGTAATACTAAATTAGCAAAATATGATCGGATTTACAGGTATGGAATTCGAATGTCTGTGAAGATCCTAACGACCTCTCAATAGTATACTTAGTAAAGGACCTACTAAACAACAGATTTTTTAAATTTGAAATTTCTGAACAATCTTTCCAAAAGTTATGACAGAGGCCTCGATATTCCGAAAATGCGGTGGTCCAGATTTGTCAACTCCGAATGTTATAAAATGTTATACCACAGCGGACACCTAGAAAATTATGTACAATTATAAAATACAATGTCTGTAATGCTGTCGCAAATTTCGCACGTCTATATAGCGTGAATTAAATTTTGACTTGTCTTGGGTCTGGTCTTATATAGGTTTTCCTGTTGACCTTACAGTGTTTTGTTATAATTTCTGCACCAATAAACTTTATTTACATAAAACAAAATACTGTCATGTACATGTCCCTTTAAAAATTCCATTCGCATATGTATCCTTTGGGGTTAGAGCATATCACATCATTCATTGAAAAATCTATAGCTGTTCTCAGAACTAAACAGTTGTGGTCATTGCTGTAGTTCGGTTGGTCTTGACCCCATTTCATCCAAGGTGTCGGTTCGCCTAGAGTCGTCACCCAATTACCTTCTTCTTTAATGTCATTGCCGTTCACATAAAACGCCCACATTTCCTCATCTGGATCCTGCAACCTTATTCTCTTAACAACCGATTTCCAATGATTCTCATCCCTGACTATCAAAATTCGCGCGCCTAGCAAGTCACATGATCTTAGTGCGTTCTCCCAGGGTGTTGCGTTCCGGTAAACCAAAAACTCCAGCTGTGTCGATCCAATAAAATCTGGAACGAAATCCCGACATACGCCCCCAGAATTTGCTGTCCAGCTTGGCACACACATTTGTAGGTCCCCACATTGCTGGACACCAGAACAACCGTCAATAGACAGTTCAGTTTTATGCACATAATCTCCCAATTTGGAATCTAAATCCTTGATCATTGTACATAACTTGTCATGAAAAACAACTTTTCGGCACCGCCTCGTATATCTGCAGAGTGTTTGGCAACGAAGATGATTTTCTGTTCGAACCGTATATGTTTGAGAACAAAAAGCTCGAACCACAATATATGTGAGCGCGAGAATACAGAAGATTAAACTAGTGTTCAACATTTCTTACACATGCACGACGACTGCACAAATGGTTGTGGTGCTATTTTCTAGGATGAACATTATGATCAACTTTACTACTATAATATGCTGCATATATGCTATCTGTTTACGAACATCAAATACTGTTCGTAATATAAAATTCATTGTCTAGTGTCTACCAGATAATCCCTTTATGTTCGGAAACACACGGCATCAGACGGAAACAATTCGATATGCATAACATACACAAAGGCCAATGCGCAATCTCCGGGTAAGATACGCAGGGACGTGGCTAGCTAGATGGGACTCCGTTGAGGGGTGTCCACGAAAAACGGACATTTTGAACAAAATATTTGAAACGGATCTTTCGAAAAGTTATGGCAGAGGCCTCGATATTCGTCGACAATACTGTGGTCAAAATTTGGCAGCAACTTCGCGCGTCTATATATACATGCATGCAGAGAATACAATTGTGTCTGAATTGTATGGGGTCTGGTCTTATGTTGATTGAGAGAAAGAGAGAGAGAGAGGAGAGAGATAGAGAGGGGGACATAGAGAGGGAGATCGAGAGAGAGGGAGATAGAGAGAGAGAGAGAGAGGGAGATAGAGAGAGAGAGAGGGGGGGGAGAGAGAGTACTGTGACCATGAGCTAGACCGAGACCTGTCGGAGAGGTCATCGGCTTTGTATATTTACACCGCGACCGCTACACATAAAACAAAATATACTGTTATGTATATGTCCCTTTTATCGAAATCTGATAACTCTGAGCTTTGATGGGTGGGTTCCTCGACTCAAATATAATATATTTTACCTCCGAAGCCGAAGAAATAGTAATGTAGGAGCGTTAAATCGGATTATGCATGTATAACTCAATATAAATTCGCGTGCCTGCAATACCGGTTTTCATGCAGCGTGTTGATATGCCACTATTAATGGTATAAATTTATACGAAATCATATAAGCTGCTAGCCTGCAACTAATAACATAGTCATAGAATTAAAACGAAGTGTTTTCATCTCTTTAAAGGTAATCTTTAAAGACATTCGTTGTACGTTATATAGAGAGTAGTCACATGATTGAACTGATGACGTGAAATAATTCATGAGAGGCAGCAACTTTGTACAAACACGAGGGCGCATTGCACTCGAGTGTTTTAAAAATTATAGTCCCTGCCTCTCATGAATTATTTCACGGCACCAGTTCAATCAAGTACTTATTCTGTTTATGTTCTGTTGGGAGACACCCAACAGGGCCAACACTTCAGCTAATTCGGGAAGTTCCTTAAAGGTACTCAACCCGTAAAGAGGGTCCCCATCTCAACAGATTCCAACAACAACAATCCGATCAGAGGGTCTTATATTACTATTTCTTTGGCTTTGGGGGTAAAAAATATTTGATTCGAGTCGAGGAACCCATCAAACAAAGCTCAGAGTTATTAGATATTGATTTTTCAAATTTGTTATGTTCTCGAGATGAGTACCAATAACTGCCGTAATCTGCTCTGGATGTGTACTCCAAATATATTCAAACAGACAAGGATGAATAACTCTAAAATCAAGTGGTAATTTTAACGCAATTTTGACTGAGTTCTGGGCCAGATAGTATTCCCGATAATGAAAAATAATAGATTTCTAAAATCGATATCTAACAAATCTGAGCTTTGATGGGTGACTTCCTCGACTCGAATCAAATATTTTTGACCCCCGAAGCCATTGAAATAGTAATTGAGAGGAGTTTTATCGGGTTGAGTACCTTTAAATGCTTCTCTTTCAATCATGTATGTTGGAATATATCTGAAAATGCTGTTAGCCGACACGTGCAGCATATTATGGCGACACAATTTATATTAGAGCTTGGGCTGCATATAGACCCCCCTCCCTCATATGTGGATTGTCTGCGGTTTTAATATCTTTGTAGAACTACATCAGTCCTCCAATTTGCCGATTTGTTTGCCATCTGGCTATTGGGGATTTCTAGATTTATCGGTAATTGAATCCAAGATGGCCGCCAACATTGAATATCAGACCAGGTAAATTACAATTCGCAATTACTCAGGACGTTTATGAGGTATTATGTCGTGCGATATGTCATTATATTGATAATTGAGTACTCCTTATTTATATGTATGAATACATTTCATATATTCAAAATGGCATTTAAAATGGCCGCCAAAATGGCCACAGGAAGTGGAAAATATGACAATTGTTCACTAATATCATCTATATCAGTTTGGAACTGGTTGAGAACTGTGACTTTATTTTGTATTTTTTACGTTAACTGATCATTGGGGCAAAGAAATAAGAAATTCTGGTTATTTCGCAATGGGCGTGGCGAATATATATATACAGGGGGTGACTGTGTGGCCAATGGTGAGGTGAATAGGTGTACCAATAGTGACTGTATGATAATGCATGTGGTGAATAGATATACAGGGAGTGACTATATATGGCCATGTGTCAGGTGTAGGAGTTCACCTAGCGTATACATGTATGTTGACTCGTGGCTGTGTGGGTATACACGAGAATGGTTGTATGGCAATGGGTAAGGGGTATGTGTATAAAACGAGCGGTTATATGACCATTGGTGATGTGTATATGTATACCTGGAGTGACTCATTGGTCATTGGTAGTGTGTGTGTATGTATATCTTGAGTGGCTATATTTGGCCATGTGTGTGGGAAATAGGTACACATGGAGTGACCATGGCCAATGGTGAGGTCAATAGGTATGCAATGAATGACTGTATGATCATGTGGTGAATGTGTATACATATAGTGACGATGTGGTCATGGGTCAGGTGTAGGACGTAAACCTGGTGTGCCTGCATTGTTACTGATAGATCTATGACCATGTGTGGTGTGCTTGGGTATACATATGTATGTATGTGTGGTGATGGGTCAGGTGTATGTAACAATCGACTATATTGTCATATGTGTGGTGTTTATTTGGATATGGAGTGACTGTATGGTCCTGGTGGGTTGTACATGTGTATCTTGGGTGACTATCGCTTCCACAATAAATCAATGGTATGTAAACCGATAGGTAGGTCACGTCAGAGTGTCGTCATTCTTGGTGGCGTTTATGCACAATGGGGGAAACGCTAAACGATTTTCCTGACAATAGTTGATCAATGTTTATGCTAATGGGCTATAGTAGCCAGTGGTCCTTCTCAGTTGCGTTTCGAAGTTCTGCCCATTTCTTTTCCAAAACATGGTCAGAATCCGAAAAGACGTTTTCGACACAATTCCACTCTGCATACTTTAAAATTAAATGTTCATGCCTCATAATGTACTGTGACAACCAGAATATAATATTTAGTTGTCAGTCGATTAACTAACATGTCTAATAACCAAGTTAGTCACACTTTGCTACCTTTTTGGAACAGCAGAGAATTATGTTCCGGATATATGTGAAAATCAATTTTGGAAGCCATCTTGGGTAATTTAGTAATTAAACACTTTAGTGTGACACATTTAAGATATATCTAAACAATAAACACCTTTCATACCAAAGACAGTTACATTTTACTATGGTTCAAACCTGAGAAGAGATTTTTTGCCAATAATTATGTTTGTGTGAGTAAAATCCAATATTTCTGGTAATGTCTTTGTTACAATAATAAAAATTAACCGAAGTGCATCAGACATGTTAGTATTCAATGTATAGAAGACAGAATAGCCAATTTTATTAATCAATGACAACTTGTAAGCGATTGCCGGCCACACTGGGACAATATCTACCATTTTCCATTTTTGGCGACCATTTTGGTGGCCATTTTGAGCCAAACTAACAATTATTTTTCCTATGAGTTGGAATATCCATGGGAAATGGTATGCCTCACTTACATTCCACAGTTATATTCATTCTTTGTTGAAAAATGACTAGAAACCCAATTGTGATTTATGTGTGAAATTTTATACCGCGTTCTGTAAAATCAATATTTTGAGGGATCAGAAGGGGCTAGGACCACAATAATTGCTTTTTCATTACCCCAATGATCAGTTAATATAAAAATACAAAAATATGGTCACAATCTTTAACCAGTTCCTATCAGCAGAAACTGATCTGGAAGATATTAGTGAAAGAGCGTTATATTTTCCAATTCCGGTGGCCATTTTGAATATATGTAATTTATTCATACTTCTAAATAAGGAGATCTCAATTATCAATAGAATGACATATCACGGAACTTAATATCTCATAAACTCCCTGAGTGATTGCGAATTTAAATTTACCAGGTCAGGTATTCAATTTTGGCGGCCATTTTGGATTCAATGGCCTCAAAACATGTGAATATAGTCTCGTACCTGACTCAATCGTACCGATAGATACGTTTGCTGGCCTGGGTACTAGGCTAATGTGAATATTGACTACCTATATACACCCATGTGCTCGTAGAATGTTATAAAAAAAAACGTCCTAGCCTATGTACTCGTGGAATATCATGGAAACATCGGTATTGTTCATAGTTTAATTACGTTATGCATGCATAAGTTCACAGACTCTACTTTTTCAGATAGATCTTCAAAATAAATAAACAAATAATGAAAAAATTGAGCAAGGAGTAAAATCTAAATGTTTTTTTTTTTATTTAAAAATGTTTTTTTTTTGTTAAATTGAGAAACGAGTTAAATCTAAAATATTTAATCTAAAAATTTTTTTTAAAGATATTGACACTGGCTCTGTCCATGTTTGCCCCAGTGATCCAATTTTAATAAATCTGAAACCCAGTAAACCAGGGACCCTCCATACCAAATATAAGCTTAATAGGCCCAATGGTTCTTGAGAAGAAGTTGTTTTAAGAATTACTATGGAGGGAAAGAGTTATGGCCCTGGCTTCGCAACTATTTGACTTGGTGATATCATTTTAACAAATCTGAATACGAGTCACCTAGGGAACACCCACACCGAATATGAACCCATTCGGTTTTATGGGTCTGGAGAAGATGTTTAAACAATTTTTGATGGACGGATGGACGAAGAGTGATGACTGTACCCGGTAGTTCCACCCGAGAATTTGCCTCAAGTGAGCTTAAAACTATAATCAGTACCAAACTTGAACTCAACAACTCAAATAGTTTGTTTTATGGAGGGGGTTAAAGTTTTTTGGCTGGTCTGGCTAGAGAGAGCTATGTGCTTGTTGATACTGCACTGTCAGATTTGACATGTGGATAATTATCAACAGAGCAGACTGGCCTTACTGACTTTCATTATAAGAGATAGCATTCTAGCATATGCACTGGGTGTATTGTATTGTGACTGTGAAATAAATTTAAAACTAGAGGTGTGACTGTCCCAATGGGACTAAGGATACCCCCGTGTTTTTAAAGTACTAAGATGTTTCACATGTCAGTAAACATCATAATCGCAGGTGCACAGGTTCTCATGGTACTAAATATCAGTGCCAAGATTAAAAAACATTGACCTAAAAATGTATAAATAAAAGCTCAGACAAAATTAGGCATGTTGCAAACAAAATTCTAAGTCGAAAAAGGGGGATAACTCCACCAAAAAATGCCAGACAGACGTCATAATCGCAGGTGCACAGGTTCCCATGGTACTAAATATCTGTGCCAAGTTAAAAAAAAATTGACCTTAAAATGTAGGAATAAATGCTCGGACAAAAATATACATGTTGCAAAATTTTCGAAAAGTCGGGAATAACTCCACCAAAACAAGTCGGACAGACGTCATAATCGCAGGTGCACAGGTTCCCATGGTGTTTGATGCCTGTGCCAAGTTTCACGGAAATTGATCAAAAAACGACTGAGAAAAACTCCGGACAAATTTGTGTCCACGGACGGACGACGGACGGACGACAGACGGACGGACGGACGGAAAAGCTGACTCCAGTATCCCCCCCCCTAACTTCGTTGCGGGGGATATAACAAGTGTTTGATAACAGGGATGCTAGAAGCACCAATGGGCAAGGGTGGTGGGCTTCTTTATATAGTTGTGTCTTTAATAATTAACTTTAAAAAACAAATTATTATTGATATAAATAAAAAAAAAAATTTAATTTAAAATTTAAATTTGTTTTGTTTTGTTTTTTAAATTGAGCAAGCAGTTCAATCCGAATTTTTTTTTTTTTAATTGGGCAATGGGTTCAATTTTTTTTTTAGTTATGTCTCTGGCTCCGCCCACATTTGACCCAGTGACCTCATTTGAACAAATCTGAACCCCAGTCACCCAAGGACCATTCATGCCAAATATGAACCCATTCGGCCCAATGTAATTTGAGAACAAGTCATTTTAAGAATTAATATGGTGGGAAAGAAAGAGTTATTGTCCTAGCTTCGCAACTATTTGACGTGGTGACTTCATTTGAACAAATCTGAATGTGAGTCATTTAGGGAACATACACACCAAATATGAACCATATTCGGTCCTATGGATTTGGAGAAGAAGATGTTCAAAGAATTGTTGATGGACAGGTGGATGGACGGACGACGGACGAGAAGTGATGACTATAGCTCCACCGGAGACTTCATCTCAGGTGCCCATGTAACGCTATCGACACAGACACTGATGATACACAGTTCGAATGAAACTGAGTTTGAAAAGATACATATAGTTTTAGCATTAATTTTAAGAAAAATATTTCCCCTATCCCCCATTAAGGATGTTATTGGGGAAAAACACAGTAGTTTGTTTAAAATCGCTATAATATGAAAAAGCTCCATCCACGCCCGAGTGGCTAACAAGCAGAAAACTGTGTGAAATACATCCACCTATCGGAAAAACATAAGTCAGTAAATATCCGCATAAGGGGAGGGTGGCCATATGGTAGCTCACGGTCCATATGTTTGTCTTCGTTGCATCATCTTGTATAGCTGAAAAAATTACATTTCAGAGGGCGCAACACAATAAAATTATCAAAATATTAAATTTGAAGCATATCACTGACTTTGCAATTAATCAAGTTATGCTGTCCAAGGTATGTTCCACTTGACAACATATTGTGAATGTGATGTCAGTCTTAGATACTTAAAAATGGCTTTCTCTTTAAATTGTGTCAGGCCTAAACCCAATATTTTTGGGAATATTAACTTATTTTTTTGGAATAGTAATTTAGAACTATTATGATGTAACATTATTATTGAAGAAAATTTGCATTCAAAAATAATTTATCATCTGCATTTTAACATTTATAACCCCTTCAAGCTTGAATTAGTGATGGAATTTCACTATTCAGCTATTACTTCAACAATGGAGTCATTGGCTTTGTAATTTAACAAAACTGGGCAAAATCATGGGGGTGGCCATAAAACCCCAACTGTGTTTGCTGCTAAAAGTTGAAGTAATACATGGGGTGCCATATATCATTTTAACCGGCATGACTCCCAGAATATAGAAAAGATATGTGGTTCCCATTGCGGGAAAATTATATACATATCCCTTAAAAACACTCCACAAATTTGAATGATCAGTATAGGGGTTAATTTATAATTGGTTTTGGCACCATTCGTGTGGTAGGTATATGGTTGGATATGAATTTGTTATAAGGTGTCCCAGACTTATGAAAAAATTAAGTGTGCAAGTGACCTTGACCACACCCGTAGTCAGCAGTAGCATTTTCTGCGAAACAATGGCTCTAGATATTGGATAAATTTTTTAGCTCCCAAAATTTGTCATCTGCATTAAAAATTGATTTTGTGGAATTTCCAATGGCGAAAGTTTGACATTTTTCATATTGATTTTGGAGGCTGGAGGCCTTTGAACCAACATAGGTGATCATCCTCGAAAAGTCTGGCTTTTGTATACACTTGGGTTTGAAAATGCAATATTTTGGTAATTTTTTGCATAAAATCATATTTTCGGTAACATAATCAAGGATCGATACTCTTTGTACCCCAAATAAAACGGGCGTAATGTCTCAAATTCTGACAGCCTATTCTATACTAATTTCAGGCATATATATATTGTTTATATGGTTTTGGTCCATATTTTCAATAAATGTCTATGAATAGGATAGGATAGGATAGGATAATTTATTTACAATACACACATGAATTATACAATGGCAGTAATACATAATAAGGTAATGCAGTATATTGTCGGGGGTAGCGTAGCCCTATCGGGCTGTCTTCCTGCTACCCCCTATGAATCTATGCCCCCATTATTTCAAGACTGTGGTAACTGGAGTGTCACCATAGAATTTAGTCATGTAAAGAGTAATATACAAGATGGTTGACGGTGGCCATGTTTTTCGTTGAAAATCATTCAAATTTTATAGCTCCCATCTAGAGGTGATCATAAAAGCATGTCTAAATTTTCAAAAACAATTATCCAATAAATTGTGTGCCGATGAAATTAAACTATGAAATCCAAGAAGGCTGCTGGAAAAAATCGATTGCTCTCACCACGAAGATCCATATGAAGTTTCGTAACGATCGGATGATGGGTGTGTTGGGTACCAAAATGAATAGTAGATCGTTATATGTACTGACGGACGGTATCTAATTGGGACTTCTGTCTGTGTGTTAGCTATGTCCGGGAAAACTGCCGGACGGATTGAGCCCAAACTTCCTATCTAAGGGTAAAATTTCAGATGAAGTGTCATCGCACCCCTTCAGTGAACATCAGAGCACTCCTTCTCCACCGCAATGGGAATTCATGGGTTAATCGCGTGATAGTTAAAGAGCGTTCGTATCCGCAGTGTCGTTGATAAAGAGCGTTTCTGTGTCCAGACATGAGCGTGTTGTGTCTGTGTCCAGACATGAGCGTGTTGTGTGATTCTTAAGTTCGTACTTAGGGGTTCCTAGAAATGGGGGAGATTTTCATCGGGTTAGTTTTCCGCCAGAGGTGACCTTCACCTTGAAACGGGTACCCACAAATGATATATATGTATGTGTGTGTCCGTTATAGACTCGAAAACGGCCTGTTTGTTTGTCTGTAAATTGATACCTAGGAGTCATTTTGTCCGGGAGTGTTTTGGAAGGGTCAAATCGTTACCCCGACCTGACCTTGACCTTCAAAATGGTCAATTCAAGGTCAAATCGGGTAAAACGGACGGATTTCGACGAAATTTTATACCTATGTGTACTTTTGTTCGGGGAGTGTTTTGGACGAGTCAAATCGTTACCCCGACCTGACCTTGACCTTCAAAATGGTCAATTCAAGGTCAAATCGGGTAAAACGTACGGATTTCGACGAAATTTGATACCTAGGGGTACTTTGTCACGGGAGTGTTTTGGACGGGTCAAATCTTGACTCCGACCTGACCTTGACGTTCAAAATGGTCAATTCAAGGTCAAAGCCCGGACGAAGTCGGGTCACCTGCTAGTATATATATATTTCTAAGTTTACTATATTATAAACAATACAGTCAATGACTGTGGGGTCGCTCACCCGACTGCAAAGACTGGGACTCTGGAGACCACAACAGTCAGAACTTTTCATAATCACTTTAAAAGAAGTAGATCTAAAAAGGATATGTGGCTAGAGAGACTTCACGTATTTAGATTGGTGAAAATCCACCTTGAAATTACCAACTGTACACTACTGATCACCCCCCCCCCCAAGTCTTAAGTTGGCATTTCACAACCGACACCTCAAACTTTCTCAATTGTTAGAAATTTCCAATCTCACAAGCGCCTTTTGATAAAACCATTTAGACATGTTTGAAGCCCAATTATCCATGGACCCAAAAACCATACATGTATGTCAGATTAATCAGTCAGGTGGTTCCAAGGTAGATGTTCTTAACAGGTTGACCTCATTTTAACAAATCTGAATCTCAGTCACTAAAGGACTCTCCATACTATATGTAAGCTAAATAGTCCAATCTCTCTTGAGAAGACATTTTAAGAATTACTATAGAGATATATAGTTATGTCCCTGGTCCCACCCTATTTAACCTGGTGACCCCATCTGAATAAATTTGAATCCCAGACACCAAAGAACCCTTCATACTAAATATCAGTAAAATAGACCTGATGGTCATTTTGAAGGAAGCATATTAAGAGAGAAACTGTCCTTCACTTGGCCCCTATTTGACCAGGTGACCCCATTAAAAAAAATCTGAATTGCAGTCAAACAAGGACATTCCATGCTAAATAAGCCAACTAATTCTTGCAAACATATTTTAAGAATTACTATGGAGTGAAATAGTTGTCTCTGGCTCTGCCCTTATTTGACTTTGTGATCCCATTTTCACAAATCTGTCACCCAAGGTAATTTCATACCAAATATAAGCAAAAATAGGCCTTTGTTCTTGCATAGAAGACATATAATGAATTACTATGGAGAGAAAAAGTAATGTAGCTGGCCTTGAACATACTTGACCTGGTGACCCTGATTGAACAAATCTGAATTCTAATCACCAAAGGAGGCTCAATATTAAATATGAGCTAAATAGAGCTGGTGGTTCTTTCAAAGGACACTTTTCAAGTTTGCCAAATATGTTCTAGTGAGGTGTTGGATGTGGGTGTGTTAAATGTTCTGTTGAAAGAATACATACAATAGATTGTTGTTGTAATTGGGAATTAATGACCTCTGGCAGATCTCCAGGGAATGTTTATAAAAATGTCAGATTTCACTTGACATGTGTAGGCATACCCCTCATACAGTTAGAGCCAAAGTAAATGCTTCTTATTAATGATTCTCTGTCAAGAATTTGAGTAAATATTATTTTTGGGACCAGGGTGGCAGTTGCAGTGAACTTGAGTGAAGGGCCAGGGGGCACAACCTTCAGAAATGTAATGGCATTAGTTTTTAAATTTTCAAAAATTGTTAAACAATATATATAATAATTGATCATGGAGTTAAAGGGGTACTGTACCCCAATTTCAATAAATTCCCGGTGACAATAACGATCTAATATCAATATTATATTTTAAAATAACTAATTTGAGTCGACGATGTCTACTGAAAACGTTCCGGTTAACAGGCTATCACAAAAGTTAAATTGAATTATTTAATATAAATTAATTTATGGCTGGAGTCATAAAATGGAGAATTATGCCAGTACGAGTTACCGTTCTTGAAATAGTATCTGTTGCGTGTCTTTTATCGACGGCCGTTCGCGAACATTATTGAGTTGCGCACATAACATGTTACCTGCAAAAGAAAGGCCCGCTATAACCGATTCGGAAAAAGGAGAAAGAAACAAGAGTAATGAAGCGTCAAGTATTTTTATACGGAGTGAGATTGTTCGATGGAAGAGATTGGATGCATCAATTGAAGCTGTGAACAATGAACTTCTGGTTCTTCCTGCTACCTGAGTCTTCTCCAGTGAAGGTCAAAAACATGGCGCGTAGTTTGAAATCGTAATATTTTTGTTTCCAAGATCAATATTTTCTTCGCTAAATTAGGTTTATACGAAACTCATATAACACGAACACAATCTAACTTGAAAGTTATTTCAATGGGAGTAAATAAAAAAAATTGTCTATCCCTGTATACAGTACCCCTTTAAATACATATTTTTTTTATATATAATTGATCATGGAGTTAAATGCATATTTAAAAAAAAAAAAAATTATATTTTAATACAATTTTTTTTTTTTTTTAAATATTCTTTTATTTTTTAATATATAATTGTTTTTTCTCCTTTTTTTTTTAGTTAAAGAATTAAATAAAAAAAAAAAAAAATTGGAGTTATGTCCCTGGCCCCGCCCACATTTGACCCAGTGACCTGATTTGAACAAATCTGAACCCAGTCACCCAAGGATCCCATATGGCCTGATGGTATTTGAGAAGAAGTCATTTTAAGAATTACTATGGAGGGAAAGAGTTATGGCCCTGGCTTCCCAACTATTTCACCAAGTGAACTCATTTGAACAAATCTGAATGTGAGTCACCTAGGGAACATCCACACCAAATATGAAACCATTCGGTCTTATCGTTCTGAAGATGTTTAAAAGAATTACTACGGTGGGAAAGAGTTATGGCCCTGGCTTCACAACTATTTGACCCAGTGACCTCATTTGCAAAAATTTGAATGAGAGTCACCTAGAAAACATCCACACCAAATATGAACCCATTCGGTCTTATGGTTCCAGAGGAGAAGATGTTCAAAGAATTGTTGACGGACGGACGATGGACGTATGGACGGACGAGGATTGATGACTATATCTCCACCGGAGACTTCGTCCCAGGTGAGCTAATAAAAATCATGCATATGGAGTATTAAGAGCCCGGCTCGAATATTGCTATACGCACGACACACTAAATGTCCAGAATGGCACATATAGCTCCAAACATGAGATTTTTTGATTATTAAAATTATTGACCAAAAAAAGATAACTATCTGGTGTACAGTAAATACCAGGAGCACTTTCGTGCAAATTTCAATTCGCCTGATTTGTTAGTGTACCGCAAATTGCAAGTAGAAATAAATATCTGGCAATTACAGGCGAATAATTGGCTATAATAGGAGTCATATAATTACACATCAGTTTGATGACGATTGTAACATTTTGTTCATTTCGCCGAGCTCATATCAGCACACCGCATATATTAAGCCAACTAAATCGCATATAGTAAGCCTATTAAATCGCATATAGTAAGCGAATTAAATCGCATATAGTAAGCGGATTAAATCGCATATAGTAAGCCAATTAAATCGCATAAAGTAAGCCAATTAAATAGCATATAGTAAGCCAATTAAATAGCATATAGTAAGCCAATTAAATCACATAAAGTAAGCCAATTAAATTGCATATAGTAAGCAAATTAAATCGCATATAGTAAGCCGATTAAATCGCATAAAGTAAGCCAATTAAATCGCAAATAGTAAGCCAATTAAATCGCATATAGTAAGCCGATTAAATCTCACAAAGTAAGCCTATTACATCGCATATAGTAAGCCAATTAAATCGCATATAGTAAGCCAATTAAATCGCATATAGTAAGCCGATTAAATCGCATAAAGTAAGCCGATTAAATCGCATATAGTAAGCCAATTAAATAGCAAATAGTAAGCTGATTAAATCGCATATAGTAAGCCAATTAAATCGCATAAAGTAAGACAATTAAATCGCATATAGTAAGCCAATTAAATCGTATATAGTAAGCCAATTATATCGCATAAAGTAAGCCAATTGAATCGCAAATAGTAAGCCAATTAAATCGCATATAGTAAGCCAATTAAATCGCATAAAGTAAGCCAATTAAATTGCATATAGTAAGCCAATTAAATCGCATATAGTAAGACAATTAAATCGCATATAGTAAGCCAATTAAATCGCATAAAGTAATCCTATTAAATCGCATATAGTAAGCCAATTAAATCGCATATAGTAAGCCAATTAAATCGCATATAGTAAGCCAATTAAAACGCATATAGTAAGCCAATTAAATTGCATATAGTAAGCCAATTAAATCGCATAAAGTAAGCCAATTAAATCGCATATAGTAAGCCAATTAAATCGTGCCTTTTTGTGGCTTTAAAATGACATCAGAGTGGATTACCTACCTGAAAGCTACACTGCACAAAATATGGAATTTACAAAAAAAAAAATTGAGATAAATCCCATATATCAGATTTATTCAACAGTTATTGTTGATAAATCGGACATTTACCAGAATGTATAAATGTGGTGTTTACCATTTGCATAAATCTGAATGAACGCCAAATCATTTTAAAGAACAGTCAAACAGGTGTTTCTCTCTAGTGTCAGAACAGATATATCCATGGCCTGCAGGCAACTAATTGTTCCGAACTGTGTTGAATAACTGGGCTATATGGCAAAACGACAACTGACAGAATACAAATTCTGGTGAAGTGGTACCAGACCACGTACCCTATTTGCAACTCGTATCAGTAGTAGAAAGGTGTCTATTTCTAATTTTTATACATTCTAGCTATTCAAACTGGGGCTATTGCTTTTTATTAAAGGAACTAAATCCGAATTAATGCTCCTAAATTACTATTGCTTTGGCTTCGGGGTAAAAAAATATTTGATTCGAGTCGAGGAACTCACCCATCAAAGCTCAGGGTGATCAGATATAGATTTTTTAAGTTTGTTATTTCTCGAGATGTGCAATTAAATATGGCCCAGAAACACATGGTCAAATGGATGGTCTCTGACAAAATTGCGGATGAAGATGGATAACTCTAAAATCAGTGATAATACGGTCAAACTTCGTGATACTTAAATACATATTATGTACAGTAATGCCCTAATTAATCGACTCCTTTAACCACAGCAGAAATATGGCTTGTTGCCATTCATAGGAAAGCTCTCAGGGAGAGCTTTCCGATGAATGGCAATAAGCCATATTTCCGACTAAATCCTGAAAAGTTACCCATAATTCTGCTGTGGTTAAAGGAGTCGATTAATTAAAGCATTACTGTACTTGTTCGGGTGCATGAAACTGGTAAGTTAGAATTTAGGCACCATGTCAACTGGGGGAATGTAGCATTCTAATAACATAGCCGAAAATCTGAAGCAAATCGACCATACCACTCCAAAGAAAACATCGTCTGAACTACGCTCAAATGTAAATATTTACTTCTAGACTCGGGACGCAACTATCGGCGATAAACTTATGAAAATGATTTCGCCATCGAGAGTCACTGCATTTCATTAATATATAAGAATGACGGTGTGTGTTGTCAATTTGGATATAATATCTGTAAAATATTACTACTTTGAGGAAGATTATTCACCATTTCTATTTGATCACCCTACTGGAGTGTTTAATATCACTTTAAGTGATAATACGGCCATATTTTGTTGAAAAAAATGTTGATTATTAACAAGTTTTGGGAAATTTGATACCATAGTTGACAGTGGTTAGTATTATTTTGTTACAATAAATCGATTCTGATAAATAAAGCGTATTTTGAAGAAATGTTGTTGTTGTTTCTTGATGATATAGGGACCGTCTGATCAGATTGAGTACCTTTAATTAGATATGACAATTTTGTCCAGAACAGCCCATTATTGAACTATCAATATCGCTCAAATTTGCCCTTCAGCCAAGTAATATCATTTTACGATATCACCATATATCATTTAATATCGTTTTAGGACATCAGAAATGCAAGTAATATCGTTTTACGACGTGCCACAAATCCACTTCACTGCTTTATTAATGAGTAGATATAAAAAAAATTATGTCATTCATTTGACAGAGTTGTTTGTTACTAAGAGGCGATCTAATTAATAAATAGGGTATCACTTGGTTGGTTTGATATTAGGACCGATATCAGCCCTCGGTAATCTAATATTAGGTTACATCAGGCTGATATCAGGCCTAATATCAAACCAACCAAGTAATATCCTCTAAATATATAATATTTATAAATAATATAACTTTTTCCTTAAGGGAAGCCCGAAACTGAACTATATGGATTACGTCTCCGGCCTTGTGTCAATCAGGAGGGTTAAAATTTTATTGCTGTGCCGTCCCCACTCACACCCGTGTCCAGATTAGTCTCGCATGAATACACCCGCATTCTATCTATTGTCTAGTCAGTTTTTTATTTCCGACTTAATCATGAGATTTGCGAGTCGCGGGGTTGGGAATGGCACCACCATGGGAGGGATCTATGATAGTTCAGTTTCGGGCTTCCCTTAAGGAAAAAGTAATATTATTTATAAATATTATATTGTTCCGCCAAGGAGAAGCCCTCAACTGAACTATATGGATTAGAATGCAAGCACAGGAGGAGGCACGAGCAATAAAGTTAATTAATATCCAAATTCGATGGGAATGTACTCTTCCGAAACAGGATTCATGTAAATGTGATTTAGTCATGAATCAGATATGATTATGTTACGTGAAAGAGCTCCCAATTCAGATTACGACATTGCTCAAATGTGTACCGCCCGCCCCCCCCCCTTGTTTTTGGAATAAACATCCCAGGTAGTGCCATATAATTCATGCTAGCGAGACAACCGAGCAAGTATAACTTTGCTGCATCCTATTCTCTTTGTTATCTTCTTCGCTCTCTCGACAGTTCACATTATGAACTGATGTCACATGCAGCCATTGTGTATGCCATAAGATATCAGAATGCTTATGATACACCAGGGAGCAAATTAACTGGAATCGCATCGCGATTTGCCACTGAAATGTGGATACCGGTAATAGCGAGGAATTTGTTATACATGTATGATGTTATAAAAATGCTATCTAATCATGTCAATGTGAGATTATTTGCTAATCAGATATCGAAAGTAAATTGCTCCCTGTGATACACAAACCAGATATAAAAATGATATGCTGCAGATATCATAGCGAGGTAGGAGGTTTCATTATATCATGCCACACATCTGTACTCCAGCCTCGTATAATGTAGAGAGCAGGGAACGCCATCATGATCCAAGGTATCATTGCATACCAGTATATATGAGATTAGAGAACACCACTGAGGACTTGATGAACAAGCATAGAAGCATCAGTGATCTATGATGGCGCACATAACGAGTGTCGGGTACATTTCGAAATGATCAAATGTAGCAGAATGATCAAAATTGCAAAATGACCGGTGAAGGAGTGGCCTGGAGGTATCCCGAAGGTATTACGATTCCAGGAGATTGGACCCCATCGTGTGGAGATGTGGGCCACTGCACCGTGGGGAAGAGATAGAAGGCTGGTTGGTGCAGCTCTTGGAGGCACGCAACAAGTCTTCCCCACCCAGATCATTCAGCCTTTCTTTCCTACCGGTGAAGGAGTGGCCTGGAGGTATCCCTAAGGTATTACGATTCCAGGGGATTGGACCCCATCTTGTGGAGATGTGGGCCACTGCACCATGGGGAAGAGTTAGAAGGTTGGTTGGTGCAGCACTTGGAGGCACGCAATAACAAGTCTTCCCCACCCAGAACATTCAGCCTACCGGTGGAGGAGTGGTCTAGAGGTATCCCGAAGGTGTACGATTCCAGGGGAGTGGCTGGACCCCATCTGTGGAGATGTGGGCCACTGCACCGTGGGGAAGAGGCAGAAGGCTGGAGCAGCTCTTGGAGGCACGCAACAACTCTTCACTCTTCACTTCCCCACCAGAACATCCTCCAAAGGCTACAGTGCTGGATCTTTCCTGACTGAGATAAATACTTGTACTTATCGCAGATTGTTGAATTAAATGAAGCAATATAAGATATCAACCTGTATCCTCATCCTGTACAAAATCACTTACCAGCGGAACATCAGAATCCTCGTCCGACAGTGTGCCTGGCGACCCACTGTCGACCCGCGATTCTTGCTCATCGTCGTCAAACCTGCCGACGCCACGCGATGCAGAGAAGCATGTCAAGATCGACGCCAGCCAACAGAATTGGCTGCATCAGGTTGGGATACCAGACTGTGGAAGAGGCCTACTCTGAAATGGTTCGACGCAAGACAAATGCTCTTGCATTTGGGATAAGTAGCTATGTCCTGTCCAAGGTCACCCCCTCAAATTCTGGGGCATCATCAAGCTGCGCCCCCAAGGCCAGAGGGAATAAGTTCTGATGGGCCATTTGATCAGAGGAAGCCCCTTCCATGGAATCCCCCAAATGCAGGTGGTCCTGACCAAACTGGAATAAATGTCGATGACATACCACTATGATCACATGACGGCGGAGGAGCAGGCCCGGATGTATCCCGAATGTATTACGATTCCAGGCGATCGACTGGACCCCATCTTGTAATGATGTGGGCCACTGCACCATGGGGAAGAGTCAGAAGGCCATTTGGCTGGTGCGCTATGTCTATGAGAGCAAGAGCGTCACGTGACAACGAGTCTTCCCCACCCAGAACAGCCGCCAAAGGCTACTCCCAGGTGCCCAATAATTGTGGTGGCCTATAAACAGATCTTCGTTGCAGGAATCCAGGCCGAAATCAAAATACTGATGGAAATTTCACTCTATGTGGAATAATAGTATATCGATGTGAATTTTTTCGAAATTTAATAATCGTATTGCCACTACCATTAGGCACCTGAGAGAAAGGTGTCTGAGCAATCGCCCGTGAAGATTGGTTTCCCGAATCAACCACTTGCAGCACCCGCCTACCATTGGTTCACACTGCCGTAGCAGGACCTGGGGGGCCAGAACTGGTCCTGCCCGAGGTAAAGACTGTTACGGTTGCTCAAAGTAGGTAATCATTGACTAATATGCCCTTACCCAACTATAACAAGTAATACACCCGTGAATGAGCAACCTGCACGGTGTGTGGCCATCAAATTCGAATCATGTTCGACTGCAAGACATGCTGTTAGTTATAACAAAGCAAGGTTAATATACATAACACAATACAACCTAGGTTATTGAGTATAAAGTAAGGTTAATATAAAATCACGTTATACCCCTGGCCACGTGATCTTACCTGCTTTGACAGGTAAGATACTGTCTTTTCTCGTATATGAGGACGATGAGTTCCGAATGCACATAGGCAAGAACTAGGCGGTTTCCGTTAGGAAAGTGCGCTTACAGCGGACGTGAAGATACGAATGCCTTCATTTTCGGCATGATTGTATCGAATCGTTTTGTCACATAATCAGTGGATATGTGACAATAGACGAAGAGCCATGTCTTGGCCGGTTTCGGAAATATATTGGCAGTAGATGTGCGCAATATAAACGCTGCGCATGTAAGCTCGCTTTAGACATGTAACAATACAAATGCAGTCCTTTCTGATATTCTGCGCAATATAAATGTGTTGCATGTAACTGCGCATCATACACGAGTGAAAGCTATTTGGCAGAATATCGTTTTGATATATGTGGAAATAGAAGTTAGTGAGCCAAGTGATGGTCTCTACTGGAAAGACTATTGGCAGTGAATCTGGAGCACGTGACAATATGTATTCTTTCTATTTCGCTGTTTGCCGTTATCATTCACTGATGAAACTGCAAAGTATGTCAGTATTGGGATGAAAACTGTTCACCATATGTAAGCATACTAGTAGTCAGTTCTGACAGCATACATGAGGCCCTGATACCATATGATTGTCATGTACAATGTATGGAACTATTACGGCGTGCAATACATTATTGCAAGCTCGCCCATGCCGAGGCATATTAGAGCCTACGGTAAGATGGCTTAGTCGCCTTAGTGTCAGGCTACAAAGTTTTCACTTCATTGCAGTTGGTGAACAATAGTTCGTAGGAACCCAAACTGTACATACATGGATGTAAAGAATGCAACACAATATTTAGAACGTCAGACAACACATCAATTTGAAGTGTGGTTATATATGTGATAACGAATACCATCCCCCTGTTACGGAGTGTTAGTAACTATTGTACTGATGATACAATGAGTTATATGATATTTAATCGTGATAGACAAGGCAGAATTTTCTAAATACCTTGAAGTCGATGTAATGTGTTATTACATTTGCCATGTGTCTAACAAGACCACGCGCTCATACATACTGGCGGGCGTAGATTCGCAGGTATTGATCGTTAAAACAATGTTACAGATCGCTCAGTCGAAAGAAATGTGAATTGTCATCTGATAGTGATAACAAGTACTATCTTTCGTATTTATTCATGTAAATTATTACAAAGGAGGATATGGCTGTCCTGTGCAACTTTCTGCGAATTAACAGAGCAGTGCCATGTATGATTTGGCAGTATACATTAGGATACAAAGCAACGGAACTTACGAAATAACCGAAGCGAGTCGACGGAAACTTATGTAAAGTGAAACACGTGTAGCACGAAATTAGGAGATATCGCATACCGTACTACATTGCGTCCTCAATTGTAAGTCATGATAGTCATCACGCCGTATGTGTGGCACAATATGCACTATGTGGTTTTGCCACAAGTAAGCTATGTGCTTCTTTAGTCATTGTCAAGATGGCCATCTTAATTCCAATTGTTGGAAGATAAAGCCGTCTTGAGGAAAACAGAAAACACGGAAACAAATTACGGATACAGTGAAACGAAAAAAGTTCCCGTTTCGGATGTGAGAAATATTAATTAACTATCGGGTACAATAAATTGCAAGTTTGTAATATCAACAATAAATATTGAGTCGATAAACTCGCAACACAGAAAGATACAACCTTGAGAAAATAGAAACGATCCTGTCCTGGCGAGGAGGAATAAAAACTGACTAGACAATAGATAGAATGCGGGTGTATTCATGCGAGACTAATCTGGACACGGGTGTGAGTGGGGTCGGCACAGCAATAAAATTTTAACCCTCCTGATTGACACAAGGCCGGAGACGTAATCCATATAGTTCAGTTGAGGGCTTCTCCTTGGCGGAAAAATAACTGAAACAATACGTAGACTGGTTTTAACTTTTTTATTTTTAATCCATGTATAAATTACTAAACAAATGATGTGTATATGAGAAATATATGATTTCAATGCAAAACGTTATTTGTATATACAAAAAAATGATGATTTATGACTTAGGTGGTCATTATCTGCAAATTTACAATGTGTAATGTGGGTTTTTTTTTGTAATTTACATGTAGCTTCATCCAGATTGGCTGGAAATTCATGACAGTGGTCATAAACCGTCATATCCAGACGATGTTGTTTTATGACTGTAGAGGGTAGTCCAAGTTTGCTCATATATAAACCAGCTAGTTAGGTGGGCGAGATGCTGTTTTACCTCTGAGTACCATGGCATTGATCCACTATAAGGGGCTTTACACCCAGACCACCCGCTCACCTAAAACCACCAATAAATGTAATCAAATATCACAATTGTGACAATAAGCTGATATATTCCATAGAAAACATGTCATTTGTTCTGAACTCCAGAAAAGTTGCCAATTGAAAGTGGTAATTCAATGTGGAAAATACATTAGATCGAAATGTTTACATAATTTTTTTAAATGCATTTGACCTCGCAAAATGAACTCAGCTTTTTCGGTCGTTTTAATCGTATGGTAAATATAAACAACACCACGTGGTCGTAAATTGAAGCGTAAATAGGAGCACTTGCATACAATTAAAATAAACACATAATACTAATGGGATATTGGAATAAAATAATAGTGCACGTTGTCAGCAATCTGTTGTGTATGGGTGTACTCGATTCTTTATGGGTGAACGCGATTGTTGGCACAGAAGCCGAATATTGCCAGTTACACTTCGGCTCTCTGTTTAAATGTAAACAAATCAATATTAGTCCTAATAACGTGGAGTATATACGTAATTTAACATGAAAGTTGGATTATAATACATCATTATGACCGTAAGATGTCACTCTTTCAGATATATATATCATCATGTATTGATTTGTTGGGTAAAATCGATTAAAAAAGATAACAAATCCTGCCATCAGGTCTGGGTGTAACGTCCGTTATAGAGGACCAATGTGATGGTACACTGAGGTAAAACAGCATCTCACCTACAAATATAACTAGCTGGTTTACATATGAGCAAATTTGGAATATGTAGAGGGCTGATTAGACTGGGAACTTGGAAAGTTATGCTACTGCATTCAGAAATAAATGAATCTCCAATAAACAACAGACAAACTAGCCCAGATACACAATCAGTACATGAATCCCAGTAGAGATTCAGTTCAACAGAATTCAATCCAGCTTTTCGCTGTTGTGATTGTTTTATGTACAGTAATGCCCTAAATAATCGACTGAGAGCTTTCCGATGAATGGCAACAAGCCATATTTCTGACTAAATCCTGAAAAGTTACCCATAATTCTGCTGTGGTTAAGGAGTTGATTATTTAGGGCATTACTGTAACATACATCTTCCAGATGATAAAAAGGAGGCTATGAGAATTTATCGACTGCTCACTATCTCTACTACGTGCTAAAGCCTTCCAATAAACATTACGTTTATTACGTGAAGGTAGCTTTATCAGATCAATGTAGCTAATTAGGTAGGTACTACTTTCATGACGCAATTATATATACAAATTGCGCAGGTAACTATGGACGTCAGCCAGCCTAGTAGAATGTGAATCTTTAGGTTGTAAATATACAATGCATCAGTGTCTATAGTCAAAATTGATCACACTGAAACTTAGTGTATAAGGACACGAAGCGGAGTGCTGCAAACAAGTTCTGTGATCAAATTTAACATTGACGGCAATACCTATTTCTTATGTAATTTGACTGGATGATTTCATCGGAATTATAATAGACTATATGCTCATACCAATGCACATTCAGGGAACACATGGATATGTTGACTCCACATATCTCCTGTAAAATAAAAAGCTCATTTGCAGGAACATAGATAAACTTATATGGAAAATATGCAGGGGTTGATCTAAGATTATAATTTGGGTTCCCCTTCCTCAATTAACCCTTTCTATAATAAATGGATTCTCCCATTCAGTTATATTCAATTCGATTTGATGCGATTCGGAATCTTTCAGTTGATTTGATTCGATTCAAAATCAGCTGTGCTGATTCGAATTGTATTGAATCATTTGCACCAGTTGCATTCGCAGTACATCAACGGACCACATTACTTTTTCGTGAAGATATATTGATATCAATGCATATACTGGTAAATAATATTGCCATCAACTGAGCTATACTATATACCACCGAATCAGTGTAATTAATTAAGTCTTATGCAACTGATCTAGCAAAATTTCATATATATGTCGAACTTGTGAATGCGATTGTTTGTTGGCTTCAATATTGCTTCCGATACTGTTTCATTATGTATAGCAGAGACGGCCACAAAGAATGCGCACTTATTTGGTAAGACGTGCATCTGATTCATTTATAGATATATTTACATTGTATACTGACGATTATGTATCATCACTTCGAAATGAGCAAATGAAAATCGTGTTACAAATCAGTTTAACATCCCTCCAAATGAATAATAGCCAATTCCAATGTATACTTTTATAAAGGAGTGGGAGAATCCATTTAGTAAAGAAATGGTTCAAGAGAGACACACTATTTATAACAGGGCCAAATGTTGCCTTAGATCAGCCCCTAATAAGCGAGTGAAAAATACTTCTTTTATAATTTACAGACACACTGATCTCAAATAGCAAAACCCCCCTTTGAGACTTTCGCCCCTTCCGCACTAGTGCTGGGCAGTATTTTGAATTTCAATACTGTCACCATTATCGTTGATTTTGTTTTTAACCCTTTCATGACAGGAGCTGCGCTGGTGCAGCAGCATTAAAAATCCCGAGCCAGTGCATTTTCTAATATATATGTCAGTCTCCAATAGGGGGGGGGGCCTCAAGTATATAAGAGAATGCACTGGCATACTAGGTCAAGGTAAATAGTGTTAGGCCAATGTATTCTCTTATATATGCGAGGCTCCCTATGGGAGACTCGCATATATAAGAGAATGCATTGGCTCAGGATTTTCGCAAAATTTCAGGAAGCTCCAGTCATGGATAATTGGTATCAAAAGTTGTGGCATAGTCGCAGTTTGCATGAATATTTGGAAGGTAAACCCCATATCACTGCTCAACAATGATTGTAGTCATGGCTAATCTGATTGTTTTGTTATGTGTACTATTAGAATCAATTAATTTTTTTTACAATTTTTATTTCTGATGGCTATCGTAACATTGCGCAACAACAAATTCGTGCAATAACATTCACCACATTCACATGCTGCACTGTGTGGTTCAAGCCACAGTTTAGTATGCCTGTCATTTGCAGAATGAGGTCTCCAGAGGGTGAATTTAGTGACGCTATCCCGAACAGTGGGCTAGCATCACTAAATTCACCCTCTGGGGACCTCATTCTGCTTAGGCCTCATCTTCTCTGGAAAGTTTTTTATTATCAAATTTCTATTTTGAAACTTCTTCACATAGATTATATTTCTTTTTTAGTTTAGTTTCTCTATATCCCCAACTTGGCAGACGACACATTGCATAATCGAGGTTCCTAATGGGTGTACATCACAATATTCACCAATTGGGAACTTTAATATGAGTCTATGTCTCCCATAGCAGATGAGGGCATGCAGAATGAGGTCCCCAGAGGGTGAATTGATGATGATAGCCTGCTCTGGGGACCTCATTCTGCAAATGACAGGCACAATAAACTCAGACTTGGTGCGGTTCTGACTCTATTTATTACTAGTAGGTGCCTTGTGTAAAACATCGAATTGTCAATCCCATTCAGATTAACCCTTTACCCAACAAACCGGCCAAAACCGGCCAAATAAAGCTGCAACAGCCTAAATTATCTTGGGTCTGTCTCAATAAAACCATACAAATATGGATATCATTGGAACCGGCTCATTGACCACATTGTGATGGTTACAGTTATGCCCTGTGCCAATGCATTCTCTTATATATGCGAGTCGACCATAGGTCGCCTCGCATATATAAGAGAATGCATTGGCCTAAAAAAAATCTTTTTTTAACACTTTTTACCTTTTTTTCTTACATTCTTTAACAATTTTATAATTTTTAATGTGTTAAGCCAATGCATTCTCTTATATATGCGAGGCGACCTATGGTCGACTCGCATATATAAGAGAATGCATTGGCACAGGGTAAAAAAAATCCCGACTGTTGGGTAAAGGGTTAAGAGTGACCACTAACAGCGATTTATGTTCTAGCTGTTTTCCTTCAACCTTTATAAATCCCAGATAATCAGGACTATATCCATGCATGAATGATAATTCCCAAACATTCTGTGGGGACTTTGACATGGCGTATGACATTGGCTTAGCGACTTAAATAAATTAATTTCCAAATTACAATTAGACCTCTCTTGAAAATGTCAGATTTGATCTGATTCAGTTTTGTAAAGTTGCCTTTAGTTACTGAATATACATGTGGAAATAATTGGCAATATGGTATATCGCGGTGTGATTTTATAATTAACGCAGTATTTTTATACGGTAATACCACCCAGCACTATTTCGCACATAACATCTTCAGTCAATCTTTGTTAACTCCCCTTTGGCCAAATCAATCATCTTTGGATATTTGACTTTCCGCTTGTCTAACTCCTCCTGTGTCCATAGTAACAGTTTGAGTAAATTCACTAGTTTAGGTGTGGAGTCCACTTCCAGAATAGCTGCATTTAGTTCACTAGCCACCTGGAATGGAAATTTGATTGTCAACATACAAACTGTTCAAACTAGAGGTGTGACTGTCCCAATGGGACTAAGGATACCCCCCGTGTTTTTAAAATACTCAGACAAAATTATGCATGTTGCAAAAATGTTCTAAGTCGAAAAAGGGGAATAACTCCACAAAAAAAAGTCGGACAGACATCATAATCGCAGGTGAACAGGTTCTCATGGTACTAAATATCAGTGCCAAGATTAAAAAACATTGACCTAAAAATGTAGGAATAACAGCTTGGACAAAATTATGCGTGTTGCAAAACAATTTCTAAGTCAAATAAGGGGGATAACTCCACAAAAAATGTAGGACAGACGTCATAATCGCAGGTGCACAGGTTCCCATGGTACTAAATATCTGTGCCAAGTTAAAAAAAAAATGTAGGAATAAAAGCTTGGACAAAATTATACATGTTGCGAAAAATTTCTAAGTCGAAAAAGGGGGGATAACTCCACCAAAAAAAGTCCGACAGACGTCATAATCGCAGGTGCACAGGTTCCCATGGTGGTTGATGTCTGTGCCAAGTTTCACGGAAATTGATCAAAAAACTCTGGACAAATTTGTGTCCACGGACAGACGGACGACGGACGAGCTGATTCCAGTATACCCCCCCCCCCCTAACTTCGTTGTGGGGGTATAATAAAAGTGCAGAAGGAGGGAAATGTTTAACGTGGTCATTTGTTGAATGTAATATCATGAACATCTCCCAGGGGATAACTACTCATCAATGAGTATTTAGTATGGCAGGAAGACAGTCTTGCCAGATTATGCCATCCCCCACAATATACGACAGAATTATCCATAATTGTTATCATTATTATTTAATATGTATGTGTATTGAAATAAAATATCCTATCCTTTAGTATAGAAAGGGTTAAAATTATGTAAGTTTGCAGTCATCCTACCCGCATTCTTCTACGTGGGCAGGTAAGGCCAACAAAAAAGGGTTTTGGTGCTCAGGCAATGCCACATTGAATGAAACTGTCAATGATACTGTAGCTCCACTTGGGAAGGAGTTTTTTTTTGCTGGGCAATGAATAGAATGATATAGAGGAAGGAAAGCCAAAAGTTACAGTAAAGGTCTTGTATTGTGTAGATGAAATAATTTTCATTTTAAAAATTTCACCAATAAATGTGGGCTGCAGGGTGTGCCGATGGATTCATATTTGAAATTCCAGATGGCTGCTGGCAGCCATGTTTTATTTCGGAAATAATTGATGGCTCCAATCTAGAGGACACCCTGAAGATCCCTATCAAGTTTGGTGACGATTGGATGAGATATGTGGCTTGTAGGGTTTGCCAAAGGATTTAGTCAGGCAAAGAGTAAAGTCAAAGATGGCCACTGGCAGCCATGTTTTTAACGAATTTCAGGAATAATCGATGGCTCCCATCTAGAGGTCACCTCGAAGATCCATATGAAGTTTGGTGATGATCGGATGAGGGATGTGGCCTGTAGGGTGTGCCGAAGGATTTAGTCATGCAAGGAGTAAAATCCAAAATGGCAGCTGGCAGCCATGTTTTTCTAAGAATTTCGAAAAACAATTGATGAGCAGTCACCATCAAGATCCATATAAAGCTTGATGATGATCAATTGAGAGATGTGGTTTGAAGGGTGTGCCAAAGTCATGCAAAGAGTGAAATCCAAGATGGCTGCCAGTGGCCATGTTTTTCATTGATCCTAAACATGCCTGCAAGTTTTCAAGACAATTCTCCAATAAATGCGGGCTGCGGGCTGAGCCGATGGATTCAAATTTGAAATCCAAGATCACTGCGGACGGCCATGTTTTTGTATGGCTCCCATCAAGGAGTCACGCTGAAGATCCATATGAAGTTTGGTGATGATCGGATGTGGCCTGTAGGGTGTGTCAAAGGATTTAGTCATGCAAAGATTAAAATCCAAGATGGCTGCTGGCGGCCATGTTTTTCATCGAAAATCGCTAAAATTTGATAACTCCCATCTAGATGTGAACCCAAACTTTTCTCCAATAAATGTGGGCTGCAGGGTGTGCCGATGGATTCAATTTTAAAATTCAAGTTGTGCCGATGGATTCAAATTCAAAATGGCTGCCGGCGGCCATGTTTTTTAACGAATTTCAAAAAAAATCAATGGCTCCCATCTAGAGGTCACCCTGAAGATTCTTTTGTTTTTTGATGATCGGATGAGGGATGCGGAGTGAGCCAAAGGAAATTGTTGACTAGACAGTCGACAGACGCCAACCCAATAGCTCAGACACTACAAAGTAAAGTTGAGCTAATAAAAATGGACATAGTGCCGCCTTTCTGACAAGCATAAATATACAATGACGCCGCCATAAGTTCAAAGCTGCAGTGCTGCAAATTTGTAGAATATGTAATGACCCGAATAGTAACCATGTCGCATCATACGCAATCAAAGGTTGTTAACCCTTCGGTTGTATATTGAACTGTGTAAATAAACACGGTATTCAATAATACCCAGCATTTTCCGATGTCCGAAATATATAATGGAGATTAATCAACGATGGAAATGGTAATCGGCTTTATCAACGGTTCATCGATTATACGATTAATCGTGGCACCCTTAGTTTCAGTAAAGGGATTGTATTGTGTAAATGAAATTATTTTCATTTCAAGCATTTCTCCAATAAATGTGGGCTGCATGGTGTGCCAATGGATTCAAATCTGAAATCCAAGATGGATGCAGATGGATGCAGGTGGCCATTTTTTTTTTTTTAAGAATTTCGGAAAAATTAGACAGCTCCCATCTAGAGGTCACCCCAAAGAACCATATGAAGTTTGGTGACATTCGGATGAGGGGTGTTGCATGTAGGGTGTGCCGAAGGATTTAGGCATGAAAAGTGAAAATCTAAGACGACCATGTGTTTTAACGAATTTTGGAATATATTGTTGGTTCTCATCTAGAGGTCATCCCGAAGATCCTTATGAAGTTTTGTGATGATCGGAAAAGGGATATGGCCAGTAGGTTGTGCCTAAGTATTTAGTCATGCAAAGATTAAAATCCAAGATGGCCACTGAAAGTCATGTTTTTTAACAAATTTCGGAAAATATCGTACGCTTACATCTAAAGGTTAGCCCAAAGATCCTTATGAAGTTTGGTGACGATAGGATGAGGGATGTGGCCAGTAGGTAGGGCCGAAGGATTTAGTCATGCAAATTCGATAGCTCACATCTAGCGGTGATCCTAATCATGCCTGTAAATTATGAAAACATTTCTTCAATATATGCCAGTTGCAGGGTGTGCCGACGGATTCAAATTTGAAATCCAAGATGGCTGCTGGCAGCCTTTTTTTTTTAATGATTTCAGAAATAATTGATGGCTCCCATCTAGAAGTCACCCCAAAGATCTGTATGAAGCTTGGAGATGATCGGATGAGGGATGTGGCCTGTAGGGTGTGCAGAGGATTTAGTCATGCAAAGAGTAAAATCCAAAATGGCTGCTGTTGGCCATGTTTTTTTTTTAATTTCGGAAATAATCGACTGGATTCTGCCTTGCAATCTTGCACTAACCAATGAAATTGTGCATAGTAGCCAACATGACCAATGGTTACATAGGATCTGAATTGGAATTCTAAAGACGTAAACCTGACAAAATTATACTCAGCTTTTTAACCTTTCCATGACTGGAGATTTCTGAAATATTGCAAAAACCCAGTGCCAATGCATTCTCTCTGCGAGCATATATAAGAGAATGCATTGACCTAACAATATTTAACTTGACATTGTAAGCCAGTGCATTCTCTTATGGGAGACTCGCATATATAAGAGAATGCACTGGCACACTAGCCTGCTGTGTGGGATAGCGTCACTAAATTCAAGGTGACTAATGGGTGAGCATCACAAAATTCAACTGGGGAAGTCCCGTAAGCCCGTTAGCGAGTAGCCTTGGTCAGCATGGGTTTGTCTCCAGGCTATGCCAGGTGAAAGTTAACGTCATACACATCAACCAAGAAAAACACCAGTTGAACTTAACTCATGTACATATGTGTTTGATAACTGTTTTTATTTTTATCTTAAAATACCAACAAAACAAAAAAAATACTAATGCAAATACTCCGTTGACAATATTCTATCTTTTCTACTGTTTGGATCACTAATTAAACACCATAGTCTCATCAATATTTTTCGATTCAATTTTACCCGATCTTTCGCCATTTTACCCCCTCCCTTTCATGTTATTTTTAGCATGTTACCCAATCGCAATTTTAACCCACCCCCTCCCCCCTTTCACTGTCATTTTTAGCATGTTACCTGTTCGCCATTTTACCCACTTTTTTCGCTGTTATTTTTTTCTTCCACAAATTGACCAGTCACTTTTTAATTTTTTTGATTTGTAATTTTATTTGCTTCTCTATTTTTTAATAACGTCTCACTTATAGTTCTACTTTATTGTTGATGTCCATAATTATGTCTTATATTGTATTGCAATTGTATTTATGTTTAACATGTCAAGCGTTTTAGAGCACTTCGGTGGATTTTACGCTATACAATAAAAATAAAATTATAAGGACCAAAAGCTATTCTATAAATGAGCGTATTCGTTTTTATCTTGACAACCCTGTCCCTCATTTGGACAATGCATATTACGGCATCTACTATCACTATACCTTTTGTCGCTGGGATGGATGTAACAGTTCTCCGAAGGGAGATGTTTCTGGGTCTTCGTATGCTAACAAAGCGATAGTTCTCTCGAGCTCCTGGAGAATCTCTGGACTCTCTTCTCCTTTCTCGGCAAGGTTCATTTGGGCAAAGTCCAGTGCCCCTTCTACGTTCTTCTCCCGAATCAATTCTATTAGATGCTGTTGCTGAAAAAGAAGGCAATGATGATGTTTAAATTGAAATATGATGTTCACGTCTCAAATATTACCTATTAAGCACATGCTTTAATCATGCTGTTTTGGTTGTCAAAAGTATGATGATTTTGAAGGACATGAAATTCTTATATACAGACTTCATATCACTCAGATTAACATAAGTAACACTTTCTATACTTAATGGATTCTTACAGAAAAACAGATAATTCAAGAGCAGAATGATTCATATTCATTGGTGGGAAATGTTCAGATAATAAGTTCAACAAACACTGAGACAAATGGTCATTGTTGATCTTATTATCTGAACATTTCCGAAGGGAATACTTGTCAATGATTGCATGTACTTCACCCCTCTTAATGCACATTGTTTGGCTTGGCAATCTGCTACGGCAACCCTTTGTCTTGGCCCAGATTGCTTCAGCAGATGGCTTCGGCATTGCTGATTGTCATAGCCAATTATGAGGACTAGGGCTGTGAATGCTGGTACTTCGAAAAGAAAGAGTTAGGTAAAAGAAATAATAGGTGATATGCTGCATAAAAGATGTGATACCATGCTGGATATATAGAATTAACACATTCATGACGGGAGCTGCGCTGGTGCAGCAGTAAAGATTCTGTGCCATAGGAAGCCTCGCATATATAAGAGAATGCACTGGCTTACAATGTCAAGGTAAATATTGATAGGCCAATGCATACAATTATATATGCGAGGCTCCCTATGGGAGGCATATATACGCTAAGAGAATGCACTGGCACAGGGTTTTCACAAAATTTCAGAAAGCTTCAATTATGAAAGGGTTAATCAGTTACAGTACATCACTGTAAATCAAATTAGGTGTAGTATCGACTCCTTAACCACAGCAGAATTATGGGTAACTTTTCAGGACTTAGTCAGAAATATGGCTTATTGCCATTCATCGGAAAGCTCTCAGTGAGAGCTTTCCGATGAATGGCAACAAGCCATATTTCCGACTAAATCCTGAAAAGTTACCCATAATTCTGCTGTGGTTAAGGAGTCAATTATTTAGGGCCTTAACCTACGACGATGGCTTCAATACACCTGTCAATTTTACAGATTGCAACAAGGACCATAATTCTGGTAGGTATACATGTAGGAGGACAAAACTACTGTTACATGGTTAAGTTGATATATCACCATACAAAAGGATATCAAAATATGACATGTGAAGTGTCAGTTATTATGCAAAACCTTCATAGTGACAAATTGCCAAGTAGCGCAAGGGCAAAAACTCTAATACATAGCGATGGACCAAACATGTGGTATGTGAATATTCTTTCACCCATACAGTTTTATTAACATACATGTAGCTATTATATGGTTGCATTGATTTTTCACAATACAAAAGGATTTCATAATATGATACGTGATGTTTCAGTTATTATGCAAAACCTTCATAGTGACAAATTACCAACTTGTGCAAGGGCAATAACTCTAATGCATAAAGGTGGACCAAACATATGGTATGTGAGTATTCTTTCACACATGAAGTTCTATCAACATAGCGATGATAAATAAAATCCGATAATCCACACCCAAGTAGGGAAAGGCGTTGGTATTGCTAGTAGCAATTTGCTACACTATTATACTGTCCGACCGCAAACTTCCAATTGGATAGGTCATTGATACCCAGTGTTCGCGCTGGACCGAAAAATATTTAGCCAAAAGTTTAGCCAAATCAAAATTTTATTAGCCAAATGAAAAAAACTTTAGCCAAATGTTTTTTGGCCAAATTAAATCCTAATTTTCTAGGCGGTTCACAATTAATGACTAAAATATTTGCTTTAAACTTTATTTGTTACTCAGTATAAAAACATAATTAAAACAACACAAAAACAACTAAAAAAAATATTTGCCAAATTTAATTGCGCTAAAAATTCGTTATATACAGTCAAAATTAACCACAGACACAGGTAAAATGAGCTACTAGAAAGACAAGTTAGCATTATTCATAAATATCAAAGTAACAATAAATATCTAAGCGACACTGCGTTTAGTATTGATACACACTCATCAGGCGTACTATTATTTCGCCTTGTATTATTTCTGAAATCAACGAGCCATAAATTAATCCGTCGCCATTCACATTCGGCTGATTAACCTATTGTCTTATACTCGCTGGTAACATAGCGCTGACATAAATACGTGCTATATAGTGTCGCCATTAATACGAATTGGAACAATGACTGGATGCGTCCATAATCCAAACGACAAAGGGAGGATTAACTGTAACAACAAATTAATAATTATGTTTTGTGGTAACTACATTGAGATCATGTTACTAATTACTTACAACTGACTCAATGGAAAATTTACAGAACATCACTTTTTTTCTGACTAACATTTTAACCATCAATTAGATATTTGATGAAGGTTTGATTATGACAGAAATATGTATTGTCTGTAATTCGGCACACATAACAAATAACCCACGTTCGATGATGTTTTGTGACTAGATACATGTTTAGTGTTGTTTACATAGTCGGTGTGTTCGACGGCATATAAACATAAGTACGAAATACTTTCGTCACCTAACTTCGATCTATTCAGCGTTTTTATTAATTAGTTTTACGACTCTATGTTTTCCGTCTCCGGGTAAAAAAAAGTTTAGCCAAAAGTTTAGCAAAATGAAATTTTTATTAGCCAAATTCGAAAAAGATTAGCCATTGGCTAATTTGGCTACCGACAGCGCGAACACTGTTGATACCCTTGGTAAAATTTGGGTATCTTTCTTATGTATGGCAAGATTTAAGTAATGTGAATTATTCCAAACAGACATATAGAATCATGTTATTGAGATTCAGTCTGGATTAAAGCAATGTCAATATCAAGTTATTAGAATTTCGCCGCTCAACCAGGCCTGAGTTTAGGGTGCCTGTCATTTGCAGAATGAGGTCCCCAAAGGGTGAATTTAGTGATGCTATCCCACATAGTGAGATAGCATCACTAAATCCACCATCTGGGGAACTCAGATTGAAGTTCCGAAATAGTGAATATTGTGATGTACACCCATTGGGAACCTCGATTATGCAATGTGTTGTCTGCCAATTTGAGGAAATTATATAGAGAAACTAAACTAAAAAAGAAATAGAATCTGAGATCCTATAGAAATTAGATAATAAAGAAACTTTCCAGAAGATGAGGTCTAAGCAGAATGAGGTCCCCAGAGGGTGAATTTAGTCATGCTAGCCCTCTATGCGGATAGATTCACTAAATTCACACTCTGGGGACCTCATTCTGAAAATGACAGACATGCTATAATTAGGCCTGCGCTCAACTAAGAAATAACAACTTGTATTACTGATATTGGTATATCACCTAAAATGTACCTATTTCTTGAGGTGTAAAATTTTTACTAATTACCAGAATAGCAACATCCTACAACTAATGTTTTCTTATGTTTTAATGCCAAGAATTTACTACAGACAACATAAGTGCCATTGCAATTAATGTAATAATGAGATATGTAGCACACCGCGACTGATCGTGATCAATGCTATTTGTATTTTAGAGTTATTGTTCTTTGCTGAAAACACAACACTGGCTTTGCTTTTACAGTAAAGTGTGTAAACAATGGCTTTATCATGCAGAATCTCATCACATGATTTTCCAGCTGTACCAACTACCATGCCTTCCGTATCTTTAATTCACTGAATTTTAGACTACAGTGTTTAAGAAATAACAGAAGTGGCACCATATTTAATGAAAAATACAAACCGCAAAGCAGTGAAAACTAAATTCTAATTCACTCATTCACTCTGCTAACAGGTAAAGCCAATTTCTGCGGTGCTGATTGGTCAGTTGCCCAGGTGTAGTTATCGTAAAAGAATATGATTTTACATAGCATGATGTATGCATACAAACTAGGAGCCTGCGCACTGATAAAAAATTATCTGAATCGTTACACAGTTATCCCTGGATGATCCCACTTATTAACATAACAGATAAAAACATATCCCGTTTATAACCATAGTATGTTCCTGCACCAAACCATTTACACTGTATTATATGTTAATTTGTACCCTCTAATAACATAAGATTTTGATAGACCACCGGTTATAAACATAGAAATATGCAATAACATGTTAGCCACGTGGGTGAAACTATGCACACATGCCAGTTAATCGAGAGGCCATTATAGTTATTTTATGTAATTCAATCAATGCAAAGACGGCAAGCAAAGAGAAACAAGCTTCGTTCGGAATCGTTCCTAGGGACACAACATAAACAGTAGGAAATTTGAAGTATGGTTGAATCGCATAGTGATCGGCTTGATACTGTGAATTATTCAGGCAACCTGTTTTAATTGAAAAAGGTCTTTCGAAACCAAATCACAGTAAGATGCCTTGACCACTGACACTGATGCAATGCAATGGCTGTCAGTAGTTTAATTCTTGGCCATGAAACTTGCATTTATTAATATAATTTTTACATATCCGATGTCAAATTGGTGCGCTATAGAATTCGAGATGATGGATTTTGATGATGAAATGACAGCGGACATGATGTTGCAAGTAGCGAACAATTGTTAGAAATGGTATGAAGTACGACGCCTTGACCATTGGCAATGCCAACGGCCTGTCAGTATCTTGGCAATGCCAATGACCTGTCAGCATCTTGGCAACGAAACTGGCATTTATTAATATAATTTATACATATCCATGTCAAATTGGTGTGCTATAGAATTTATGTTGATGGACTTCATGGATTCCTTTGCATTGCTTGATTTAGTGCTATTCAAAAACTATATCCCCATGGAGCAGAGTACAGTTTCAATCATGTCCAGGACCTCATTTTGCAAATGTCAGACACACTATATTCAAACTTGGTGTGAATAAGAAAGGAGAAAAACATGCTGTCTAGTGTGATTTTGTGATATTTATGCACGTCAACGAAGTAATTCTGGCTTGTATTCCACCAGTCGACGTAAACATCTCCGTAATAATTATAATATTACGTCGACACGAATTCATGTAAAAAGCCATTTCCAGAACAATGGGCTTCCCCCAATATCGTGCCGTCATACTGATGTCACAGACATTCCAAATAAGGAATAATTTATGTGGTTGTATTGGAATGTTACGAGAGGCAGAGATTTACACAGAACACTGAATATCGACATCGGTTATTTCCCTGCCGATCAGAATCATGTCATTTGTCAAAAGTGTTTTTCTTTAATAAAGCAGCTGGTCAAAATCAATACGCAGGCCTGTCCATATGAAAAATTGACGAGGGCTACAAAATCGCCCACGTGAACCCCAGTGACGAGTGCTAATAGCCCTCGTGATTTATTCATGCTATTTGCTTAGCCAGATATACTCCAAAAGGAACAGACCAGACTGGAGAATGTATTTGTATGTTATCAATAAAGTTGTTCAATCTTATTTTGAGTGTTTATGTTTGCCTACCCCTGGGATTGTTACACTGACCCACATCAAATTGATATGTTGGGTTTGATACTACGTTAGATAAATGTAGGTAACCTAGGTAAGTGTAGTTATGGAAATGGTTATGGTTTAGAAAGCAAACAATGACAAATTTGGAGGGTTTGAACATTGATATTATAAATTTAACAGAATGATTGATTGTTCACACTGAAAATTATTTGAAACGAGGGAACTCAGGATCATGTTAAAACAAAATTTCAAAATTATGACATATCTGGGATTATCTGGCAATGTGTTATGCCACCAGCAAAGTTTTATATTCATTCATACTTTCCCGTGGCATGTTGATCTCAATCGGTCACAGTGGCGTGCACATATTTTACACCACACGCGTTCTATAAAATCCCGCCCGTTTGCGTTAACAATATCATAGCCAATCTGGCCTCCAGTATTCCATCCTTCGAAAGTTTTTAACTGAACGTGGCAGCCTTTTTGATCAGCCATTATTGCATTATAGTTAATTTGGCTCCCTGAATAGAGTCACAGCTCAACTATGGACAGAGCCCCAGTTCAAAACATGTGGAAGGTGCAGGCATGTAAAAATAGCAAGCAGATTCAGTTATCAAAGTGCCGACGATGCTGACGTAATACCGAGTCATGTATGACGAGCACGTGTTGCAGGAAGAGCACGGGGTGTTAAACTCATGACACTGTCTAGAAACATCAAAGAACACAGTGCCGACGATGACGTTCGTCCCATTTGACCCGACTGGCTTCAATCAGATTGTCTTAAACCCTGACTTGCCATTTAAAGCACATTGATTTTGAAAGCCGACGCGGGCGAAACTGTCGCACGCGTGTAATCGAAAATACGCGGGCTGCACGCGGGCTATCGAAATCGCCCGCGTAAAATGACAGGCCTGAATACGACTATTAAAACTAACTTTAAATCAGTGCCACATGACCGAGTTAAACGACTATTGCGTTCGCCGTATACAGATGACACCTGAGCTATTTTTACGGGACACGCGCATCTGTTATCGGTTAGCCAATCGGGGTTAGCGGTTTCTGGTACCGCTTCCAATCAAAACAAGGAATTTCCTGGTATATTCCCAAGTCTGGAAATAGCTTTCCGGCCAGTCCTGTTCGACTCAGATGAATTTATATGATATACTGAGTCGAAATTTATGTCGACTGGTATTCCACTTGAGGTATTCAATGGCTGGTACTCTTTTGAATACAGTGAAACATCTCCAAACCGCACCCTCTACAATCTGAGTCCCTCTCCATTCCAAAAGAATTGTTCGGTCCCGAATTTACCCAAGTGCATTGTCACTAATGATTACCTCTGTAATCCGAAACCTCTGTACTCGAATTTCGGACGGCTTTTCTAGTCCACAAGTGAACGAATACATTAATTTTTACCTCCGAAATCCGAATGCGGAAAACGAACCAAACCGAACGAACGCACATGCGGTAGATTGACATACTTGATGCTGAATTCTTGCTGGTACATGCATATACTAGGGATCCGTTATAAGTTTAGATGTCTGGTTAATTAAAACTGTTTTGGTGACAATACAAACCATCATGACTGAACCAATGATGCACAGCCTAATAACAATAAATAAAAAAATGCGTTTCCAATTATGTATAATACCGGTACTTGACAATTTAATATGTAAAATACCTGGCCCAGACACATTGTTTATCTCAATGTTTTGACAACATCCCCATTGTTCACTAATTGGCCGCTGAATTCAAACTCAAGTGATTTTATTTGTTAATTAGCAACCACTATTCAAAGTGACATTAAACTCTATTCATCAGTACTGTATTCACTCTTCACTTTGCCCATACAGCTTCCAAGGAATCGCCGCCCAGTTTATCTAATCACCAGCAGTAACTATGCAGTGTTACGTCATGGGGACATGTCACGCTTTGCTTGATTTTTGTATTGTATCTACAGTACCGATCAACACAATGTGGCTTTAATTCAAAAGTTGCGCAGTTGGTGTGAACTTTTTATCACACTTTGCCATGAGTTTGGCTGACACTAGTGACCCAACTTTTAGGATTAATGGAGATCTTTGTGACATAATTATGGGCACAATGATTAATGCAAAGATAGCAGTTAATACAATTGTTTACTTGCAAGCACCAACAGACATTCCCATTACTTTGTCAATGGACATCACGTAGGTAATTTTCCTGCCTCCAGTTTTCAATGTGCACTATTAAGGGCTCATTTAGGGAAGAGTTGATTAATTAGTAAACACATGTAGGTATAATTTAGGTGCATTTTATTATAACGATGTATTATCTATTGTTATTTATATTTTATTGGTACTTTATTGAATAAAGTTAAATTAATCAACAATGATTGGTTGCACCTCGAAAACTCATAGTAACGAGTCTAACGACGTCAATACATTCCGATCGAAGTGCAATTTTCTATAAACCGAACACCTCTCTAAACCGAACAGAAGGGCCGGTCCGAAGGGTGTTCGGTTTGTAGAGGTTTTACTGTACATGTGTCTCACACCAATGGGTGTGGAATAAAAGCTAACCTGCAGATGGAAGAACAGGTATCTGTCATTATCTAGTAACTGTGGATGAAGGTTGTTGACTAGCTCTATCGCCTGTTGTATCTTTCCGCCCTGCACGGCCTCCCGAATCTTAATTCTGTCATCCAGTTGGTCCAGATCTATCGATGGCTGTACACCAGCTTCAACTCGGAATTTTTCTGCAGCTTCTTTGAATCCCTCTGAAACAGTTTTAATGACATATTGTGGACTTGTTCGGTGCGTGAAACTGTTAAGTTAGTATTCAGGCGCTATTCCAACTGGAGGAATGTAGCATTTGACTAACATCGTCGAAGATGTCAAGCAGACCGACCATACAACTCCAGAGTAAGCATCATCCAAACTACACTCAATTGTAAATATTTCTTTCTCGATTGCAGATGCAACTTCGGAGATAAATTAACGATTTCGTCATCGAGTCACTGCATTTAATTAATATATAAGAATATTGGCATGTGCTGTCAATTTGGATATAATATTTGTAAAAAATAACTACTTTGAGCAAAATTATTCTCCACTGCTATTTAATCACCTTACCGGAGTGTTTCACATTCTTAAACATTTTTATAATTTCCAGGTTTGATCAATAATAAATTCAATCAAGCTCATATTCAGCATGGAGGCTGGATACTAGTATGGTGTAAAGTTACTTATACCTGATATGATATCAGGGCATCATATCGCCGAGAGCGGGTGATTCACAATTTACATGTAAATATCCAGTCAAATAAGTATTCAGAATTTATTTAATAAAATAACGTTCAGGAAGATATTTTACAGCATACAGGTAACATAACCAAGTCTGATTATTAGTGGTCGGTCACTGACCTGCACAAATTTTGGAATGACCATCTCGATTTATTTCGTATTGGACAAAGTGACAAACAAACTAATCCCATACAACAATTTTTTTGGGGCAAAAATTAGGGCAAAAGAAAATTTAGGGCCAGGTTAACCCATGTAGGTGACGAAAATGTACATTTACTGTTACAATGTACATACCAGTAACTAGATAATTCATAATCAGAGTGTTCATATCTGCCCTCGTCACTCGAACATTCTGCAACCTATCAGACCATTCTTCTTTTCCTACATCCAGCTTCTCGGCCCCATAGCTCATTCTTGCTACTGAAAAATAAAGTTATGAGCTAATTTCAGCTTAAATTGGAAGGAAATTTGTTTTCATACATGTATATCATTCGGTATAATGGAACATGAGGGCACAGCTATAAACTGACAATAAAATACAAGAAAGTTCTTCTATACACAGAGAGTGTGTGAAACGTGGAATGCTCTTCCTGAATATATAATCGAATCTGAATCCTTGAAGAACTCCAAAGAACGTATTGACTACATGTATCACTTTGCTGACTTGAAATTCGAAACGGATTTTGCATATTTAAACAGTTATACCCAGAGTCTGTATGTTACAATATTTAATGTATACCTTATTTCGTATTTATGATATACCCTGCTAGACAAAACAAGTGTCCACTTAACTGCGGTGCGGTTAGCGTTGCCACCACGGCCGAAATGCAACTACACCACGGTTCCACCGGCTAAATACAGTTGGGCCGCGGTGTAATCGTCATTTGGCATGGTGTAGTTGCCATGGTGTACTTTCATCAAACTGAAAAAAGACAATACAAATCAAAAATCTAACCATGGTGTACATGCCATTCGGCCGCGAGGGTAGTTGCCTTTCGGCCACAGTGAATTTGCCGTTTGGCCACAGTGTACTTGCCGTTCGGCCGCAGTGTTCAACTGCAGTTACAAACTCTGACACCGCGGCCGAACGGCAAATACACCGCGGTGCCAATGGACACTTGTTTTGTCCAGCGGGGTAAGTACCGGAACAAAGAGTCAATTAGACTCGTTCCGTAAATATATGACACATGTATGACATATATATTGCTGAGGATGATGATGGTATATGCAAACTGTATTGCCATTATATACGTGCAGGTCGAATATAAAATCAAATAGTGCATACTATTCACTAATTGATTATTGAATTGAATCTTCAACAATAGCCAGAGGTAGCGATTTGAGATTTCCATAGATCATGCGATGATATCCTGTTGCAAACATCATGTTGTTGAGCCGACCACTTCATGTACTAGTATAATAATATAAATCACATTGATGTGTTATGAATTATACCATTGAACAAAGATAATTTGTTCATTCTATGCATTTGCTTGAAATTTTGCAATTGTTTCGTTTGGGGAAATAAACAGCATGAAAACACAGAAAACAGAAGTACATGTATGCCTGAAACAAAAACCAACCAAATGTCCTTAATCAATCGTTTATCGATGACATGGCTATGAACCTTTGGAGGATGGACTCAATACTCGATAACGTAGAACTAATGAACTACTAGTTTGCATGAACACCAAAATAGTGGGTGGGTGAGATGATCCAATTTTTTTATTTAAGTATTGGCGAAAAGTAATTCTGTAACCAGGAGTCCAGATTAGATGAATATTTGGACAAGTGAACTGATAGTGCATGTGATAATGGCATGGCCGGATTTGGCCTATGATGTATGATATTGGCATTAGGGCCCTGTGTATCGATTCAATTTGATGCGATTCAGAATCTTTCATCTGATTCGATTCGAAATTGGCTGTCCTGATTCGAATTGTATCTGTAACATTGGCACCAGTTACATTCTCATTACTTCAACAGACCACATTGCTTTTCACAAAGATATATTATGCTATAAACACATATAAATAACATTGCCATCGACTGAGCTATATATATATAGACCAACGAAGCATTGTAAGACTTACATGTATGCAACTGATCTAGTGAAATTTCATATACTGGTACCCCACTGGACAAAACAAGTGTCACCGCGGTGTATTTGCCGTTCGGCCACGGTGTCAGAGTTTGTAACTGCAGTTGAGCACTGCGGCCAAACGGCAAGTACACCGCGGCCGAACAGCAAGTACACTGCGGCCGAAAGGCAACTACACCGCGGCTGAACGGCATGTACACTGTGGTTAGATTTCTGGTTTGTATCGTCTTTTTTCAGTTTAATGAACGTACACCGCAGCAACTACACCATGGCCGAACGGCAAGTACACCGCGGCCCAACTGTAGTTAGCCGGTCGAGCCGTGGTGTAGTTGCATTTAAGCCGCGGTGGCAACGCTAACCGCACCGCGGTTAAATGGACACTTGTTTTGTCCAGCAGGGTATATGTCAAATTGCAATTGCTTTCTGGTTTAAATATTGCTTCTGATACTCTTTCATTATTGTATAACAGAGACAGCCACAAAGAATGCGCACTTAAATTGGTTAGACATGCATCTGATTCATTTATAAATTGTATTTACATTGTATACTGATGATCATTTATCCTCATTGCAAAGTGAGCAAATTTATATTGTTACGGCCTCCGAGTCATGTATTATCTTCATCTTTACTATTATTATGCCTGATGCAATGATTCGATTCGAGATTCAATGCGATTCGGAATCATTTGGCTGATTCAATTCAAAATGAAAATACCAGATTCGCAGGCCCTAATTGACATGTTACTGATATGACAGTATGATGTCTTAGCCAATTGATTGACCTGGCCTGTGATATCGGCAATATCACATCGGCAATATCACATCGGCAATATCACATCGGCAATATCACATCGGCAATATCACATCGGCAATATCACATCGGCAATATCACATCGGCAATATCACAAGTGAAGATCAATCAATCAAACAATCAATCTTTATTTCGAAACAGGTCATTTGACTTTTGGTTCAGCTGATATAATACAATAAACAATTTAGGTGTATAATGTAATGATAATTCAGTCGTCATATGGATATTTCCTGTCATAGCAATAAGCATCAAGTATTGATTTAAATGCCTTCAAAGAACTTTCTTCCACTACAAGGTCAGGTACTCGTAATTTGTTCCACTCAGCGATGACTTGGTGAGTGAAAAAGTATTTACAGAAACTTTTGTCGGATTCTGTAACTGTACATGTACCTGCAGCTTCTTACTGTTCCCCCTCATTGTGGTATATAATGCTAAAAAGAACTGTCGAGTCTACGTTGTGCATGTTATTTGTAATTGAATATGTTTCAATCATGTCCCCGCAATATCGCCAATATTTAGCAGACATCAATTTTTTTACATGTAGTTTCAGATCACATTTTGATGCCCTATGTTGTACGTGTTCAAATTTTGTAGACATTTGCGACTGCATCTTTTCTCAAAATAGATGTGTATCACAGACATTTTTATTTTGTTTACAATGGAAACTTCCAAATTATGTTTATTTTAAGAAATAGACTCGGTCTGCAAACATTACACGCGGAATCAGAAACGGACAGCAGAATTATGATTAATACAAAGTTTTGTTTGATGAAAGGTCGAAAAATGAGCAATGATATCCAATGGGTTTTGGTTTAGTTCCAATGGGGTGCCAAATATTTTGCATGGAAAATAAATATAAAAAGATGACGCCTACCTACCCTAATTTTGTTTAGCATGAGATAGGAAACACACCTATTTATTTTTTTGGTCTTAGAACAAATCGCCACAGTTATTTATTGACATTATTAGGTGACGCGATGTACGTAAGCGACTTGACCAACTTCATTGAAATTACACAAGGACCTCAACCAATCAGGATATTCGTACTCATAAAATAAATTAAAATAAATTTAGTTTCACATGAGGATTGAATGTATGGCAAGTTTCTTAATAAACTAATGCACTTTATAATCAAACAAGACAGATCGAAAATAGGCATTATACAAAATGTATGACTATATCTGGCCACCATATCAGTCGGCAGGAACATTTATAGGCCCTAAACAGGCCCGTCAGGCTGTCACAAAGTCGAAAGACATCCCGACATATCGCTAGTGTAACCTACATGCAGGGATTTTTTTAGGTGTCCTCAGGGTCCGGTATTCTGCCCCATTCCCAATGGGAAAAAGGCACCTTTATTCCAAATTTTCACCACCAAATTCCCAATTGCAGGCAGGTATATAATACCATCGGGTTTATTGAATAATTATCAATTTTTTCCGACGTTTTGTACACTCAGTCGATCGATAAACGGCTGAAAACCCATAGTAAATCAGCGACATCGGGAGCCCGCATCATATAATGTACACGCTGCTACCTAACTATTAGTTTAACATGCAAATTACCTCCCCTCTACCAATCAGCGCATTTATGAAAGAGGGAGGATAACTCTAAATAAATTGCTGATTTATATAAAACACGTGTACAGTAAATACTTGTCATGTCGCACAATTCAAAATACTACGTGAAAAAACTAACAAAGCGGGGAAACAAGCCGGAGCAGACTATCACAAAGTTTCTGCGACGCGATACGGCCGCGATAGTTAACCATTCCGCCACCACCGAGACAATTTCTAAAAAAAATGATAGTTCTTCTGTGTCAGCGGACAATTCTGAGAAAACTATCTCGGTGGCGGCAAATTCTGAACAGCCAGACAGTGATTCTGATACCGGCGAAATGGAGGATAGGCCTACATGTAGCGCGAATACTGAACGTGGATACGGCGACCACAGGTTATTTTCCGCAGAGAATACGAACGGGAGTACATGTGGTTGTACTATAGTTTCACGAAAGCTGGATATGTATGCAAATACTGCGAAATGTTTGCACCTGTGCAAACTCCAGGTATATCTCATTCGTTTATTAGTATTATTCGGTATTAGTACTATTTACTTGTGTGTAACAGTGATTAATTGAATTTTTCTAAAACATGGAAAATTCCCAATTTTGGTCTGTAAAGACACATTTTTCCCCAATTTGAAGGGACCCGGACCCATTCCCAAAAAAGGCAGAAAAATCCCTGACATGTAAGGCATCATTCCGTTTCGTTAATGGTCACCTCCACATTGTTAATATGTTGCATTGACACTTATTTCCTCCACATTGAGGAACATTGCAACCTTGTTGAAGCAACATTAGGACCGCGTTGCGTTTACACTAGATTCCCGTTGGTGGTCATTTTCAACGCAGTCTCACAGCGGTTACACTTCAAACGAGGTCAAGGGGGAACACTTATTAAATGACTTATTTTGAAAATATTCTCGACAGTACGCAGTCTTACAATGGTATTAGTAATTTAATTTTCGTCTCGCCTTTTTAAGTTTTTCCGACAAATGTTATTTTGGTATTTAAAATCATGAAATGTATCCATTTCATTATTCCATAATTTATTACTTGCGCCAGTCCATGCTGGACGCAAGTAATGTTTTCGGTGCGGATATTTGTCTGTTTATTTGTCTGTCCTTCCGTGAATATGTTACGTCATACCGAAGTACACACTGTAAAGAATCCACATGCAATAATATGAAATGGTTGCATCAATTGTAATTTAAATCCACATATATACTTAATTTGCATTGTTATCTGGTTTTATTTTGGTAATAAATCGTTCATAAATGAACAATATTGAATGATTTCTTTCTGGAAACCGATCAAGACGCGATGACGTCACGACGCTCATCAGGACGTCACAAGCTACTAGTACATGGGCGCGCAAAATACCAGACATGATCGCGTCGATGTCCAGACAGCTGAGACTCGTTTTATACGGACGGGCTAAACCATTCCATCGGCCAACAACTTCGTGTTTTATTATTATAAATATATATATACTGCATGGAAAACAAAGGTGGGCAATAGTACTGCCCATTAGAAGCCTATTTTATGTAACTTGGAACTCAGGTAAATGAGTTGAGATCATGTCTAAAAGATGCGTGCGGAATTGGGTTTTTTTCCGCAGAGACAGTGAGGTGCGAACGTATTTCTGGAAAGTTCAAAACATTTTTGAAAGATCCTGGTGCATATCATGAAATCCTGTCCGACCAAACAGTCGATGATCGCGTGGTTCAATTGAAAAACAATTGCACTGAACAATGTGAATGTGGAAACATGGATTATTAAAATGCCTTATTAATTAACAGGGAAAACAAGCTTTCTCGTTATCAACGCAATAGACTACCGGTACCCGATGTTATGTTCCCGAAGACTCGATCTACAGATCAGTCGCTAAGGGCATGTTCACATTGACACACTGTTAATCTAAGATTAGCCAATGGCTGCGTGTCTTTTATTTAATTGCGTCGGTATTTGTAATTTACTTTTATGGTTTTTGCCACTGAAGTGCAATGGCATACCGGTACAAACTTGATATCATTCTAATCAACTTAGTAATTTAACCCAATTTGTATATAATATAGCATCATCGGCAACCAATCGTCTTCACATCCTTTATATGCACGATGGCTACGTTGTTCTATTAAAATGTCAAACAACTCGTACGTATTACTAAGACTATCATTTAGTGTAATAGATCCACTTGAGATAACAGAGGTATTCTGTCGGTACACACAACTATTTCAGCGATGGATGAACTGAGATTTGCTATCTAGATTTTTGTTATCGATCTCTCAAATGAGGGGCCAGCACTCGTGGTTCAAACTGTTTTTGGTAAGACACCACAAAACATGCCAGATGTGTGATGGGCGCAAGTATAGGCAGCTCCAGTGGGTGCATTCTAGTTAATTATGCGATTGCAATTTAATCAAACAGTCAATGATTTGAAATCCAGAATGTTGTGGTTTATTTATAGTAAATTACACCTGTTACAGCCAGAAAGAGCTATTGTGGATCAAACGGGTTAATTAGCTCGTTTTGAACAGGTTGAACGAAGCAAGTCCACTTAGCCCAGTAAGATTTATTTTCGACAGTAAGCGAGTCTTTTCTTATATATTGTTTTTTTTATTTTCCTTGACCTGTTGAAAAACATCTGTAAAGAAGAATTTGAAGGTGAATATATGTTTATACAGTTGACAATATTATACTAATAATATATAGCTTGATAGTATATTAACATTGAACTCGGATAAATACGTTTTTTCATATGAATCGATCTGGTAAAACAGACAAAAACAAAAGTCTCATCCACTACAAAAAATGAAAATATGAGCGGAAGTTACTAAATGTGTGGTATACTAAAAACTTACCGACAGATCCGGAAACGGACATTTATAAATCCAAATGCCGGAACGCTATGTCAATGATATTTTGAGTAAAAACTGCATTCTGGACACTACCACAACAAATTATGTTTTATTCTAATGTTAAAAAATGACGATTTTCAGAAATTGATTAAGTCTAAAATTACAAAAACATCGAATAGTTCGAGCATAACAAGTAGCCTTAAATTACCGGTACTTGAAAATAATTGTTTAACTCACTTGGAACAGTTTCTGCATTAAATTATATCCAAATTATGTTATTCAAAACTAAATTGTCGCAGAAGGCGTCAGTAAACCATACCTCCGGCTATAGCGATTAGATTTTCCATACCAGGGGTAGTCTAAATAGTTAAAAGATTTAGCAGTTGTATCAAGTTATCAACCAGTGGACGTATATGTTGACCAATGCCTATTTCAGTTTCATTCAGCAACATTTTCACTAACGAGAAATTGACAATGGAGCTATTTGTATGAGTCAATCATCCAGTGGCGTGTCGTTATAGTAAACACCCCAAATCACTATCCAGTAACGTTTACGGTATTGCCAGTAACTGGAATAAATATATCAAGTAAACCGCGATGCGGGCAGCTGCAAACCACGATGCATGCGAATATCGCGCATGTAAACTGAGTTTACTAGGACATCCTGGCCCCAGATAGCATGACTACGTTGGGCCAACGTTGGCATAATGTCGGCACGGTTGGCATTATGCTTGGTTGGGTTGACGTTGATGGCCCATAAAATACGTTGGATTGTGTCGGTTGGTATATCATTGGCACAAATAGCAATCTCCAACGTTATGCCAACCCATTTAGTTTGAGGTTCCAACGTTGTACCTCCGTTGGGTCAACGTTATGCCAACCAATTGATGGGTTTAGTTTCCAACGTTATGCCAACCATGTGGTCTGGTTATCGACGATACCCCAACGTTGTGCCAACGCTCTGTATGTGTATGTCGTCCAACGTTGGCCCAGCGTAGGCCCAATATATACGTTGGCCCAACGTTGACCATATGAGCAAAATTACGTTGGCCCAACGTTGGTTGCCAACGTTGGTCCAACCATTCAGAGGGTGGTTGTGCCAACGTTGGCCCAACCACGTCATGCTATCTTGGGGAGTATCACATGAAATGGTCAATATTTTTCTACTTAGATCAGCTTAGATGCAACAAATTTTGCCATGAATGCAGATTTAGCTTCTAAAATGTCGACACCAATGGAACGTTGACAACATTATCCAAATCCATCACCGGGCGCTAAAATTTGAGCAGAAAACACACAAACATAGTCCAATTTTAGCATATCAAATTAATAAAATAAATTATTTGGGTTTTCTCTTAATAACTCTGAATTTGTCATTATCCCATGGTAAGTACTATGTTATATACCCATCACTTCGCAAAACTGGTATTTTCTTATCCAGGTTCTACTGATCTTGTCCGGTTGGTCGGTCACAATGGCAGCGTCTTTTAGGTCCTATCAATTTGAGACCATGTAAAGATATATATTTATGCTGCGATACGTGCGCCCGTATGCCTTAATTGCCTTAATTGCTATCTGCATATATTCGTGATCGTTTGGCTCAATAAAACTGTTGCCTAGCCTATATATAGGCCGACTTCTGAGCTGCACTTTCGACAGAATCATTTTGCGTCAACTTACAGTGTCTATGCGTGTCTCTTCTTCGAGGGAGCAAAAGTACATTTAGTAAAACAAATTCGTATCGAAGTTGATATAATTGCTTGGTAAGTGAAAATTGCTATATAGCTGTCGTCTGTCAATGTTTCTGTCACTCTCATGTCTGTTGATTTGCGCGCACTCAATGTCCCTTGGTGCATATAGACTTTATGGTTCCTGCAGGTCCCATGGTCCAAAACTGAAAACATCTGAACACGTAGTAACCTGACCTGACGCCCAGTATATCATCGATGCCATAATCAATTGGTACTCTGAAAATTTTAAACAATATATATTCATTATTATACTTCCATGGTGTAACCAAGGAAGTATATTGTTTTTGTACTGGTGCCGTTTTCCGTTTATTTGGAAATACTCAGAAACTAAGGGCAGTAGGAACGTGAAATCTCTAGCGACTGTAGGCATCCACGGTCTACTAAGTACAATGGTATCGAAAACTCGGCCGAATGGATTTTGACGGAGTTATGGGCCTTTTTCGATTATTTTTCATTATTATTATTATTATACTCGACACTTTTACAACTCTCTAATATCTGAAAGTATAAGGAGTATCAATCTCAAATTTTGTACGTATGTTGGGGTCAAAGAGTTCTAACCTATCGACGTATAATGAATATTGTCCGCGTTTGCCCTGCGGAGTTATCTCCCTTTATCTGAAAAAATTTAATTTTATTATCTCGGAAATTATAAGGAGCAGCATATCGAAAAGTGGACCGTATACACACCTCGATATGCCCTACTGCCCACGGGCATCAAAACTTGTGTACGCGCTTTCCCTGAGGAGTTATCGCCCATAAATAGAGACACACTATACACCAGAATGAATAAACCGAGGTTTTTTTTTTGGTTTTTTATAAGTACAGAGCTCTAAATTGGACGAGTAATTCTAACTCGAATATACCACCTAAACATGTTTTTACCCAGGACTTTCCGCGTTACGGGGTACGGAAATATTGCAACTATGTTTCCCGCCAAATTCAAACCGGGTGATTAAAGAGCAAGATAATGTCATAGCATGTACGTTGACATACTTTATGTACGTCCCAGAAGTTTGACGACTATACTATAAATATAATATGCCAAACGGAGAATGCGTGTCAGTGTGGGTTGAGACTTTAGGAAAATTCCACGAAAATTGCAAAGGGGGGGAAATTCAAACATCGAGATAATTTTTTTTTACGAGTACATCTGATGGCTAGTGTTCACGCGCATCCATAGGGCGATTTTCTACTTTTCAGATGGAACGGTTTACTCGTGACAACACTATATATCATAAATATGTATACTTCTGTAGTCTATCACTAGCCGATTTTTAGCCCCAAATCCAAACGGGCCGATGTAGGAGCGAGTTTAATGCGGTGGTACATAAGCCGGTATACTGTGGGTATGCCTCTAAAATTTGACCTCTCTAATATAAACGCAACCTGCTCAAGGCAGTGTTTGTGTCGGGTGGGTTCAGATTTGGAAAATTCCACCGAAGATCAAATGGGGAAAATTACTCCGAAAATCATATATTGAGATAAAAACTTTTCGATAAGTGGATGTGATAAGTAGTATCTAAACGCAAGATTAGTACACTTTTTAATGATTTATATTGAACGGTTTAACCCTGGTAGCGTATAACGTTGTGACGGGTGATATATATTACTCAAATTAAAACCCTCTCTGCATGACGCAAATTCAAACGGACTTAGCAAGAAGCAAGGCAAATGCATGAATATGCTCACCGATATACTATATAGGTATGTCCGCTCTACTGTAAAAGTAACCTATTGTCACTATTTGACCTGTCCAAAACACTCCCCGGACAAAAGTTTTCCTATGTATCAAATTTCGTCGAAATCCGATCGTTTTACTCGATTTGACCTTGAACTGACCATTTCGAAGGTCAATGTCAGGTCGGGGTCACGACTTGACCCGCCCAAAAGACTCCCCGGACAAAAGTACCCATAGGTATCGAATTTCGTGGAAATCCGTGTTTTACCCGATTTGACCTTCGATTGTCCTTTTTGAAGACAAATGTCAGGTTGGGGGTCACGATTCGACCCGTCCAAAACACTCCCTGGACAAAAGTACCCACATTTATCAGATTTCGTCAAAATCCGTTTTTTCCCGGCCATTGCTGACAGACAAACAAACAGACAGAAGTACCAAAATATATATTAAACTAGCCGATGAGCCCGACGTTGTCTGGGCTATTCAAAAACCAAATTTCAAGTCGATAGCTCCACCCGTTTCCGAGATCTGGTCTGCGCATGCGCGAAGCTGGCGTCGCACGGGCTCGGCGACCCGATAAAATTCGTATCCGGGGCAAGACACATTCACATACCAAATTTCAAGTCGATAGCTCCACCCGTTGCCGAGATCTCGTCTGCGCATGCGCGAAGCTGGCGTCGCACGGGCTCGCCAATACGACAACGTTCACCGCCTGGTCAAACTACACACACGTACCAAGTTTCGTCCCGATCGGTCGAGAATCGTAGATTTGTATAAATGACAGACAGACAGACAGACAGACAAACAAACATACATACAGACAGAGGTCTTCAAAATATATATGAGACTAGCCGATGAGCCCGACGTTGTCCGGGCTATTCAAAAACCAAATTTCAAGTCGATAGCTCTACCCAACACGACGTTGTCCGGGCTATTCAAAAACCAAATATCAAGTCGATAGCCCTACCCGTTTCCGAGATCTGGTCTGCGCATGCGCGAAGCTGGCGTCGCACGGGCTCGGCGATCCGATAAAATTCGTATCCGGGGCAAGATACATTCTCATACCAAATTTCAAGTCGATAGCTCCACCCGTTTCCGAGATCTCGTCGATGAGCCCGACGTTGTCCGGGCTATTCAAAAACCAAATTTCAAGTCGATATCTCCACCCGTTTCCGAGATCTGGTCTGCGCATGCGCGAAGCTGGCGTCGCACGGGCTCGGCGACCCGATAAAATTCGTATCCGGGGCAAGACACATTCACATACCAAATTTCAAGTCGATAGCTCCACCCGTTGCCGAGATCTCGTCTGCGCATGCGCGAAGCGGGCGCCGCACGGGCTCGCCAATACGACAACGTTCACCGCCCGGTCAAACTACACACACGTACCAAGTTTCGTCCCGATCGGTCGAGAATCGTAGATTTGTATAAATGACAGACAGACAGACAGACAAACATACATACAGACAGAGGTCTTCAAAATATATATAAAACCAAATTTCAAGTCCGGGCTATTCAAAAACCAAATTTCAAGTCGATAGCTCTACCCGTTTCCGAGATCTGGTCTGCGCATGCGCGAAGCTGGCGTCGCACGGGCTCGGCGACCCGATAAAATTCGTATCCTGGGCAAGATACATTCACATAGCAAATTTCAAGTCGATAGCTCTACCCGTTTCCAAGATCTGGTCTGCGCATGCGCGAATCTGGCGTCGCACGGGCTCGGCGACCCGATAAAATTCGATGAGCCCGACGTTGTCCGGGCTATTCAAAAACCAAATTTCAAGTCGATAGCTCCACCCGTTTCCGAGATCTGGTCTGCGCATGCGCGAAGCTGGCGTCGCACGGGCTCGGCGACCCGATAAACTTCGTATCCGGGGCAAGACACATTCACATACCAAATTTCAAGTCGATAGCTCCACCCGTTGCCGAGATCTCGTCTGCGCATGCGCGAAGCTGGTGTCGCACGGGCTCGGCGACCCGATAAAATTCGCATCCGGGGCAAGATACATTCACATACCAAATATCAAGTCGATAGCTCAACCAGTTTCCGAGATCTCGTCTGCGCATGCGCGAAGCGGGCGCCGCACGGGCTCGCCAATACGACAACGTTCACCGCCTGGTCAAACTACACACACGTACCAAGTTTCGTCCCGATCGGTCGAGAATCGTAGATTTGTATAAATGACAGACAGACAGACAAACAAACAAACATACATACATACAGACAGAGGTCTTCAAAATATATATGAGATTAAGAAATGTCAATGCAAGTCCACCATCTGATCGTAAGGCGCCAATATGCATTCGCATGAAGAGGAACACACATATACGCATAACACTCACATGGGATGGGATGGAATACCATGGAAGTATATCTGATTCCATGGAATGATATGCATTCGCATGAAGAGGAACACACATATACGCATAACACTCACATGGGATGGGATGGATTACCATGGAAGTATATCTGATTCCATGGAATCTGACCTCTAGTTTTATTTTGGTATTATTGTTAAATGGAAAAAAGAAGTATATATACTTCTTTCTTTAAGCCAAATGTTTTTTTTTGGAAAGTGCCATCCATATGCTAATTGTATCACTTTAATAGCATTATAGCTTGCAGTCCGTGACTCGTATAAACTCGAGTTGACGCTTTGACGTTGCAGCAAAAGAAATGTTGAACGCATGTGGGAGGCGGAAAAAGAAGTTCCGGACACAGGCGGTCATCATCATCTAAAAATAAAATTTCACCGAAAATAGTAAAGGGAAAAATTTGGCAAAATCCGATAAAAATATTTTTGCCTATATAGTGCATGCGCTGTGATGAGTAGTATCCACGCGCAACTTTAGTGCGATTTTCAACGTTTTAGAGCGAACGGTGTACTCGTGGCAACGCTAGCACTTGTCCTCCAATCCCGTCACCATATTATTTTGGTAAATAAATATTTTTAAACCGGTGTATCATGCACTAGCCTATTTTTTGCGCCAAATCCAAACGGGCTCATGAAGGCGGGGTTAATATAGGAACAGGTACGTCTGTAGGCCTATACTGTATATAGGTACGCCCCAAAAGTGTGACCGCTCTATTATTAATGCAACCTGCCCAACTGAGAGCTCGCATCGGGTGGGTGCAGACTTGGCAAATTCCACCAAAAATTAAAAGGGGGGGGGGGATACTCCAAAAATCAAACATTAAGATAAAAAAATTTTGATGAGTGGATTTGCATGGATAGTATAGTATCCACGCGCAACTGTAGTGCGATTTTCTAAGTTTTTGTGTGGAACACTGTGTAGGAACTGTTACATCGGAAGTCGTTCTATCACCGATTTGTGATGGTTCTTGACTGATTTGTGACGGTTCCTTGTGATCCAAATTATACATTTTCGCGAGTTTTTGACAGTTAAAACACAATTTTTGAGCCATGTAGGTGATAAATATTCGATTAGTTTTTCCATTCCCCTCATAATTTATGGTCCCAAATAACGTAAACATAATGAAAATCCTATTGTGCAAGTAATAACAACGACGAAAACTGCGAATTGTGATATCTCGATCGGTTCTCTCCCGATCGAGTCAGTTCTCTCCCAATTTAATCGGTTCTGTCCGGGAAATACGTTGACTATTTGGAAGGATATACGTGAACACAACGAAATATCAATTATGTTGAATTTACACCACTTATGATCAATTTAGGTGAGTTACACTGCCTTTTTATATATAACTAGCAGGTTAGCCCGCCACTGGCGGCGTTCGTCAGAAACATGACAATTTAAAAAAAAAAAAAAAAAAAAAAATTAATTTCAATTTTTTTAAAATTAATTTTTTAATTAAATTTTTGTTTTTTTACCTGACCTTGAATTGATCATTTTCGGTCAGGTCGGGGTCACAATTTAACCCGTCCACGACACTTCCCGTAGGTAGCAAGTTTGAGCTCAATCAGTTCGAGTCTATAAAGGACACACACATATATATAATTTGTGGGTACCCGTTTCAAGATGAAGATCACCTAGGGCGGAAAAACTGACCCGATCCGCGTTCCTAGGAAGCCCTAAGTACGAAAGAATCACACAACACGATTTGACCTTGAATTGATAATTTTCAAGGTCAAGGTCAGGTAGGGGTCACAATTTAACCGGTCCACGACACTTCCCGTAGGTAGCAAGTTTGAGCTCAATCAGTTCGAGTCTATAGAGTACACACACATATATGGTAGCCGTTTCACGGTGAAGATCAACTAGGGCGGAAAAACTGACCCGATCCGCATTCCTAGGAAGCCCTAAGTACGTAAGAATCACACAACACGCTCATGTCTGTATACTATAACGCACACGCCCAGACCCAGACGTAAGAATCACATTACGCACACACGCTCTTTATCAACTACACTGCGGATAGGAACGCTCTTTAACTATCAACGCTATTAACCCCCGCCGTGTTTGCGGTGATTTTATTGATTGTTACCCTTATATACGAAGTTTGAGCTCGATCCGACCAGTCGTTTTCGATTATATAAAGTACCCACACACATATATATACGGAAGTCTCAAAATATATAGTAGAAGAAGATTATGTGTCAACAGCAGTAACATAATGGTTCACTTTATTGTGACGCAAAGCATGGCAATTTGACAAAAAAACAATCACAATGGTCGTCTGATTCAAAATGGCCGCCACTTTTTTCAATATGGCCGCCACTTTTTTTTCAAAATGGCCGCCACTGTTTTTTCAAAAAGTCGCATTTTTCAGCTTGTATTAAACTTATAGGAACCACGTGGCTTCCTTATTCGAAAATGGCCACCGCCCATGCAGAGGGGTTCATATAGGTGACCCATGCCATTTCTCGGTTCCTTTATACATTAAGGTCAAACAAAGGGTGCTCTAAGTTGCCCCCCCCAAAGACGCCTTAAATATAGTCTCCACAAACCCCACCCGATCCAAAATTGACGGCGGTCAACTGAATTTGGATCGGGGGGGGGTAGTTTATGGTGTCTTGTGGACACATGTTTTAATTTCATTTTGTTCACAGTTGTTATTTCACCTTGAGGCAGTATGGACGATAAAGTGAGTCCGAGTCGATTTAGCCAGTCCGTGTACCGGTATATAGTTTGTAATTAAGTTCGTTTTAACACGGCACTTCTGCAGCCTCTGTTCATTCAGGAAAGTATAACATATTCAAGATATCTATAATTATGCGTGATTTTGTCACAAAAATGATTATTTTCAATCAGAAGGAACCGTAACAAATCAGGCAAGAACCATCACAATACCGGCGATATAACGACTTCCGATGAACAGTTCCTACACAGTGGTGTGGAAGGTTTATTCCTGGTAACGTATCACGTTGTTAACAGGTGTGGTGATATGTATATTGCTCTAACTCAAACCCTATATATTTTTGACACCAAATGCAAACGGGCTAATAACGGAGCAAGGTTAAAGGCACGTGCGGCCTTAATTGTCGAAAATATTCATATTTGTTCCAAACACCGTAAACAGAAAAACCTTAAAACGCATACAGTTCCGTTCATATATACCATGACCATCGCGTAAACAGCATGTTATCATAAAGACCTACTATATTTTACCTAAGCAAGAGCCTGATTGTGTTACAGAAGACAGCACAATGCTACTGGTTAATCACACATAAATGGCATAAACGCTCTTTATTAGTTCCATATCAGGTATTCACCAACAAAGAACGCTCTTTATGTTTACCATCATAATATAAACAAACACCAGAAAAGTAACTTTTTATGCTTTTGTATACATAACAATGGTCAAACAAATGACAATAACATACTGTTTATGCGATATTTCTTATTTGTGTACGGACAAAGTCTATCTACATTTTGATGTTCTTTCTGTTTGTGGCGGTTTTTGACGGGTGGAGATATTTTCACAGGATACCCACCGCCAAGGCCAACCGTGTCTTTAATGCAAGAACAGGTAGATATACCATATGTATATGCCCCAAAGTGTTTCCGCTCGGAAAAATGGCGAATCCAGATTTATATAGTTTGACCAGTGCATGTGTTTGTTCACCTAATACGCACACGTTTGACTAGCAAAAGATAACATATCGGGGTTCGCGATATGATGGCTATTGGCATACAATCGCGACCACGGGAGGCACGCGTGGTTTCGATTGACTATCATATTTAATCTGAAGGGTAATAACTCTATAAAGAATGTACCTTTACGAAATAACGGCGATTTGTATGAGAAATTGCAACACCACAATAGATCAACTCTGGTGAAATGTAAGTCAAATTATTCTATATAGGGTGGGTGGGCTTGGGGGAGGTTTGGGTTTAAAACACTTATTCAAATATTTCCGTTATTTCGTCAAAAACACTTCTTCAAATATCTCCGTTATTAAGTTGATAAAAATAATTTCCTATTTCGCTCTATTTCGCCATTTCGTTGCATTTTTTATTCCGCTATTTCGCTGTATTTTCTTATTTCGCTTTTTCGTTGTATTTCATATTTCGATAATTCGCTATATTTGACATATTATGGGATATGTAATTATATGATACCCTACATTCTGATATTCAATCGCGGAACATCACGTGTCACCCATGCTCGCGATTAGATGCCACTAGCCATCCAATCGTGAACCCCGATTACATATTGTTTGCTATCAAATCCTTGGCGTTTTGGCTGGTTTGGTAGTATATATATATAGCGTTATCGATTGTAATATAGTTATCTCTCTGTTACAGTTAACTATCTATTACAGAGACTCTAACGACTCTGTGTAGTGACGATATACTGAAATACACAAATTTACATTATTAATTAACAAAATTTGTGCGGTCTTTCCTCCACCATTAAAACTACTAAAGAATACTGAATCCGACAATGAAAGAATTTTGAAAATCCGTAGCGAAATGCCAGAGTTATGCAGTGGTCTGTTTATATGATTTATACCATTTTGCTCTAGATTACGACACAATCAGACATGTCAAATTTCGTGACCGTTGAACAAGATTGGGCGTCCCGTGTAGGGGTGGTCATTAGCCTTAAAATGTTGCCCTATATATACCGAATCGAACTTAACCCTTTACCCAACAGAACGGCCCTGTGCCAATGCATTCTCTTATATATGCGAGTCGACCATAGGTCGCCTCGCATATATATGCATGAGAATGCATTGGCCTAACAATTTTTTACAATTTTAATAATTTTTTCTTGTATTCTTTAACAATTTTATAATTTCACCCATACAGAGCCCCAGACAAACATGAGCAGACAACACTCTTCTATATGCTTCTATATATGTGTGGGGCTCCCTGCAGGGTAATGGATGTTTTTTATTTTATGTCCTAAAAATTGTAAGAAACATTTATTTAAAAAAAGTTGTTAGGCCAATGCATTCTCTTATATATGCGAGGCGACCTATGGTCGACTCGCATATATAAGAGAATGCATTGGCACAGGGTATTTTAGGCTGTTGAAGCTTTATTTGGGCGTTTTTTGCCGTTTTGTTGGGTAAAGGGTTAATGCTATATTGGCTGGGATTAACGGTGGTTCAGTTGGTTTTGTAACACGATGCATTAGACTGTCAAAAACTATACAGCACTTCTTCGCTGGTTCCAACCATATGGCATAAAATCCATGCAATATATCTTATGTCAAATGTCCATTCAAGTATATAACGGCAGATCACGAAGAATCAGTTTACCTTCACATGAAGAGGAAGACACATATATACAAAGAGTACACAAATCGCATGTCGATAGATACCATGGACGTAGTCCGACGTACTATGATTTGATGGAATCAGACTTCTATAGTACTGTTTATATTGATTGGTGTTTGCTAATATCTATGGAATACTATATATATTAGGGGCCACTTCCTAATGGTGCTTTCGGAGCGCGTTGAAAGCGACAACATGTGAGCCATTGGTCGCGCGCCGAAAGCGTCAAAATGTGCGCCATAATGTCGCACACTTTGCATGGCGCTTGTGTTGCTTTCGGCGCGCGCCAAAACATCCGAAATTAGCGCACGCCGAAAGCGACACAATTATGTCTCGGTTCTGTCGCCTGCCTGATTTTCCGACAACATATTAAAGTGGCATAGATAGGATTTCATATATACTTCTGTCGCTTTCGGACGCGACCAATGGCGCACATTTTGTCGCTTTCGGTGCGCGCCAGAAGCGCCATTAGGAAGTGGTCCTACAAGTATTCCACTAGTAAATATACACTCACAGCTCTTCCACAATAGTTTTCGCTTGGTAGTCCGAGAGAAATCCTTGGCTTTGATTTCCCTTCCTTGTCGTTTTTGGTATAACTAAACCACATATATTATAAAGGTTCAATAGCTGGCTACATATGGAATAACTTGTTGGTCTTATCTTCTATCTTGTGGAAGGTAACTTGCTATACAGCAGAACATAAATATTTTTTCCTTGGTGCCAAGCAGCCATAGTAGGCTACCTGTTCAAGTGGTAAATTTCACTTTTTATTTGAAGAAGATTCAATTAATTAACATATCCGTGGACACTGTGATATAACCAAACCACTATTTGTGGCCATATACCGATAACACCCATACCACACTATTACCTGCAACGCAGTGGACATTACATCAGTCCTATTTTTGTATCAGTTTACTTTGACGCCCGCCAATGAAATATTCCGTGTTCCGGTAACCTTATAGTTCCGTGACATCGACCTTCGCTCGAGTTTTAATTTTTAATTAACCAAGAATTTGGGCCGTGACAGCGATTTGGAATCGATTGGAGGATGGCGAATGTATCGCCGTTGTAACTTCTCTTTTAGAAAGACAACAGCGCCGAGATCGATATAGAATCGCCTCTAGTTGTATTGGCACGCATTCGTGCCAACAGTTTGTCCACAAGCGTCGGTGTTACAGCTCATTCGTGTCTATTTATAACACCATGACTGGCAAGGTAGCAGTCAGACAACTGTGGGATTTCCGAAAAATGGATTTAGTTTGGTGATTTCATGTGGATTTAGCGTGTGATTTCTTTGATGCGTATACCAAGTGAATATGGACCAAAGGTACAAATTAAATTGAAATAATATAAAACATACTTGTTGTTGTCAATCTTGTTTTGATATGACAAGTACAGTGTACATGTAGTATGATGTACATGTACTGTAGTCTCAGTCTGTACATGCATATGACATGTGTGTTGTTATTAATTTAAATTAAACATTTAAGTATTAAACACTAACAGTAAGTTAATTGTGTGCTACCAATGTACCAGTGCCACTACCCTTACCACTACCAGTGCCACTAGCCAGTTAGTCTAATGGACACCTTTTGCATAATGTTTCTTACATGTACTACTGATAAAAACTACCGTATGAATAGAGTACATCATACATGACATGTACATGTAATTACTATGTGACTAGAATTTGTGTTCTTTCTTCTATCAGATAAACAGACTTACAGTTGTCATTTTGCCATATCTTTAGTTTAATATCCAGAAGTCGGTAGCTGAGAGGTACCGGTAGCTTACTGGCCTCTCATGCTAGCGGACCAGGAATCGAAACATGGTATTCTGACAAAAATCAGAACTCAGTCAGATATCAAGTAAATTTGTTTGTCAGACTGAAAAATTATCTGAATGCCAAAATGCCCAGCACCCCTTTAGCAGATCTTTATTCAGTGATCTCGAATGAGGCTTTTCAGCCTGACAAACTTGGTACATGTATCTGACCGAGTTCTGATTTTTGTCAGAATACCCTGACCAGGTTGTGTTCCCCGGTCCGATAGCACTAGAGACCAGTACGCTACCTCTCGGCTACCGACTTCCAGTAGGGTTCTTTAACATGCATACACCAAGGATTGTACATGGGTCAGCCATTAATGTCTGCGCCCGATCAAACAGTGCACTGCACCCACGACAACATACTGGTACATGTACCGGTACCTGGACAAATGTTGTAATGGGGGGGAAGTCAACATTTTTCATTCGGATCTTTATTCAGTGATAACGAATGAGACTTTTCAGCCTGACAAACTTGGTATCTGACCGAGTTCTGATTTTTGTGAGAATACCCTGACCAGATTGCGATCCCATGTACCTCTTGGCTACCGACTTACTATATTATATCCCCGAGTCTATGGTATACTCTGTTCGTGTCACGGCCTTCACCTGAAACCTAAAAGAGGAGTGTGACAAATTTTATTACATGTATGTGGAAAACTGCAAACAAGATTTGGTACATGTACATTAGTGATTTGCGATTTTTTAAATAATGTTCGATTTTCGATTTCGATTTTTCATGGTGAAAATCTCGATTTCGATTTCGATTTTCGATTTTCAACTAATAAATGTCATATGACATGTACATTGCTTGACTGCATGAATGACATCACTCCAATATGAAGGAAATAGTGAATGGATATGAAAAAGAAATCCTAAATGCATTTAGCATATTTTATTTTCTGAAAACTCGAAAACACATAACTATAATTAGTAAAAATAACAAAAAAGAATAAATGAACAGACTTCTCGTCAGGGAGAAGGAAAAACAAAATAAATATAAATAAACATTCTGATATCAGTGATATCTTGTCAAAGGAATTTCTATGACTAGGTCCATAAGGTAGGTATTAGGTATAGGAATTTAGGAAGCACCATCATTATTCAATATTCACGAATGGACTATGGCTTGACCAGGCTGACTAGCCTGATTTTACTAACTGAATGAAACTTTACTTCATACACAGTATAACATACATGATGTGCATACATGTATCAGTCACAGTTAAATTTAATAACAAACAAACAAAAGTTGCCAAACTAACAATCTGAACTTTTGTCAGTTATTATTCACCATCTCTTAATTTCTTAAATTATGGTTAAGAGAAATGAGGTATTCTGCATGGAGTGGTTTGAGTCTACAACGGCGATCACTCAAAATGTACCCTCCTTTGCTGAATATTCTCTCACTTGGGACAGAAGTACTAGTAGCTGAAATGAACAGAACAGATTTTGCCAATTTAGCCAGGTTTGGGTACATGTTTTTGTGTTCTCGCCACCACTGAAATGGACAGTCTGTCGGTTGAATTGGATTTTCATTTAGGTAAATTTCTGTTTCATGTCTAACAACTTCATCTTTATTTTCAACTCTCTTGGTTGTCGTCTCCTGGACTTTCTTTTTGAAAGAAGCCCAAAAGTCATGTTTACGAATACTTTCTTTAGTTCCAGAACTTTCTTTACTTCCAATGTCAGTGTCACATGAAGTAATTTTATTAGGTTCAATTTTTTCAGTCTCATCATCAACTGTTGCGGTTTCTATTGTCTCATTCGAAAATGAAAGTCCATCTCCTCTTTCTTCATATGACAAAACATCATCCAATAGCATCATTTTGGAACTGGTCTTCAATTCGTCAGAAAAAGCATGTAATCTAAACCTTGGGTCCAGAATTGTGGCCTGAGAAAAGAGTTTGTTTGTTTCATAATTCACCCATCTTGATTTTATACACTGTATGGCTGTTTCAGCAAAATCGCCCACTTCAGAATTTCGGAGATTTTCTATCAAGGTGTTTAAAACAGGAATTATCATTGAAATTGTTGGATATGTTGACGATGAGAGCATTGTCGTGGCGTTTTCAATGGGACGAAGCAATTCAACATATTCCGCAGCAGTTTTCCATTCAAAAGAATTCAAGTTATGAACTGCTGGTAGTGATGCAATTACAGCTGACAATGGCTCCTTTTCCGCAACTAATCGTTCCATCATGAAAAAGGTAGAGTTCCATCTCGTTTCACACTCATTTTTGAGTTTATGTTCAGGACGTCCCATTGTTCTCTGCAACTCCTTCAATTTATAGGTGGATTGTGCACTGTGGTTGAAATGAGAGACTATGTTTTTACATTTGGCAATAACTTTCTGAGTACCCGGATACTTCTTGAGACTGTCTTTGACAACAAGCTGCAGTGTATGCGCAAAACAGTTCAGCATAGAATAATTGGATGGTAACAGCTTTCCTGCAGCAACCATATTGGAGGCGTTATCAGAAACTATATAAATTTTCTTCATCCTGTCTGGTTTTGGCATCCATTTTTGAACTGTGTCAATAATACTTTGAGAAATATTTTTACCTGTATGAGATTCCGGGGAATGTGAACAGCTGAGACAATAATCTTTCAATTGAAAGTCAGATGTAAGAAAATTACAAGTAACAGCCATGTACGCATCATTGGCCCTGGATGTCCAATGATCTGTTGTCATTGAAACAGACTCAATTCCTTGCAAAGAATCAATAATTTTAACTCTCATCTCTTCGTACATACTCGGAATCAGAACAGAGCGCAAATTCCTGGAAGAAGGTATTTGGAATGATGGCTGGAGAAAATTCAACACTTTTTTGAACCCTCTGTCATTAACCACTGAGAATGGCTGAAAATCTGTTGCAATCATTTCTGCGATGAGTTCATTCCCTTTGATCTGCTTTGAATCAGTTTTCTTCCATTTGTCAACATGTCTGAAATCCCAATCACTGAGTTTCTGTTGCTTTGAAATTGACACATCTGATTCTGAATTAGCCGATGCTATCGTAGTGCACTTGCGTTTTGAGGAAGCAGTATTTGTATTTTCGCTGAATTCAATTTCGGCTTTTATTTCTAAATACTGACGCTTGTGTTTCCGATCTAAATGTGCACGTAAGTTCGTAGTATTACCAGACGGAGCTATTATCTCTTTCTTGCACAAATTGCATTTACATCGTCGATCGTCAAGGCGAGCATAATACGAAGACCACGCGGACTTGCTTTTACTGGGCGGCGCCATTTTTGTTTTGACACGGAAGATAACTCGGGAACTTCCGGAGAGTATAAACACCGGCCGTATAAAAACCGCGATTTTCCGGTCTACTCAAATTTTACGATTTTATTTTTCGATGTTTGTTTAAAAATCGAATCGAACGATATAACCGAAAAATCGCAAATCACTAATGTACATGTAGGCCGGTGTCAAGTAAAATACTGCACATGCATGGATATGTAGGAATATACTAGTACCCCCGCTGGACAAAACAAGTGTCCATTGACGCCGCGGTGTATTTGCCGTTCAGCCGCGGTGTCAGAGTTTGTAACTGCAGTTGAGCACCGCGGCTTAATGGCAAGTACACTGCCACCAAACGGCAAGTGCCGGTACACCATGGTCGAAAGGCAACTACAACGCGGCCGAATGGCATGTACACTGTGGTTAGATTTCTGATTTGTATCGTCTTTATTCAGTTTAATGAACATACACCAACGTGGCACGGCAACTACATCATGGCCAAATGGCAAGTACTAGTACACCGCGGCCCAACTGTAGTTAGCCGCGGTGTAGTTGCCATGGTGGCAACACTTGTTTTGTCCAGCAGGGTATAGTAATAACAATATACAATTCGCAAACAGTTCGGTCAGCTTATTGTACATGTACTTGTTTTCTACCTTGTTACATGTACATAATTTGTACACATCACATTCTTTTGTCATACATGTACGGTACATGTACTAGTACATGTAATTATGCTATGGGCATTTATTGTCGGAAATAACAATTATAAGGCATAATAATATATTGTTGAGGGAAGAGATAATCATCTCCAATGAAGGTGGGGATCACAACCACTATCTGGTACTATTACGAGCCCAATAAGAGGTCTGGGAAGACTGAATTGTATAGAGGCGGCATTATCACAAATAAGAAAGTTCTTTATCTGGACATCTTTACACTCAGGCACACAATATTTATGCAAATGGTGATGAATTTTGTTTATGCACCCTAATTCACCCAGACAAGATCATGATGAACACAAGATAGAAGAGGCCTATCTAGACTGACTGCTGGAATTCCTATGACTACCAATCCATTATAATCAGAATGCCACCAATGTGCCTCGGAGAATAGATTACATAGGCAGTCTGGTGTTCTGTTGTCTTGCATTGCCATGAAACAGGGATTTAGGCCTTTGAGATTTCATTAACAATGGTAGAACTGTAAATTATTTCTTGATTAGCCTTGAACTAGGCCATGATTTAGCTTGGGATTATTTCTCTCTAAACCTGATAGCTCTAACCTGTGTGTGGAATACCAATACAGCAAGGGATAATAAGAAAGACATTTTTTGTACTCTTCCAACACCAACAACAAGAACCCAAATTCTATGGAATGTTTTTGAAGACAAGTTTGCATTATTTTTCCTATAAAATACTAGATTATGCCATGAATCTCTACTCTGGCTAACGCCTGTAGAGATCATATTCCACCAGTGCAAAACCTGGGAACTTTTTTTATGTTCTCACTCGTTATGACAGGGAACTAACAAGGCAGGGAATATTTTTAGTACATGTGTACTTTTCTTCAATAACCTATTTCACATTAAGGGGATGGTCCCAACTTGAGATTGCATGCTTTTCTCTGACTTTTGTGAGACGATATCGCAATAAACATTGAATTAAATATCCAGGAAAATTTTCATAATTATAAGCGACGCAAAGAAAAATCGCTCACAAAGTAACTTAAATCATGCAATTTCGAGTTGGGACCTTCACCTACAGTGAAGTACATTATTAATGAACCGATATTAACTGAGAAATATATTCCCTGCATTATTTTTTGACTTTACAGTATAAGGTTCCCTGTCAAAACTTAGATACCGGTATTAAGTTCAACAAACAACCTACCGGTACATGTACATGTATTGTATGGTTGGTTTATTTGTTGAACTTATTATCTGAACATTTCCTGTGGAATAATTACTCATCAATGATGCTTTAGCATAGAAAGGGTTATACGAACCATGATATCTCTGATCTACTGTATGTCTGCAATACAAGTACAGCTACATGTACAATGTATGGTAGATAAAATATGACAGACTTTTTATTGTACTTTTATAGTACAGTACCTTTGATGATGCTTTGAGTTTGAATCAGTTTGATGTAAGGTTGTGATGACAACAGTTTCATATCTATCAATAGGATATGTTATCATTCTCACACATGTTGCTCTGCTTGAATGATAGATATGTATAATAAGTCATGACTCATGTCACAGAATGTGCAGTTTTGATTGTGCAGTGGCACAAACGGTAGGTAATACACATGTAGCAGGGACGTGGGCAGGCCTGAAAATATGGCGCTGGACGTTTGCAGAATGAGGTCCCTAGAAGGCAAGTTTAGTGATGCTACCCAGCACAGCAGGCTAGAATAACTAAATTCACCTTTTGGGGACCTACTAGCAATTCTGCTTTGGCCTATCTTCTCTGGAAAGCATCTTTATTATCAAATTAGCAAGTTTTTAAATTTTTAAAAAATGTTTTTTTTTTTAGTTTAGTTTCTGTACATTGTATATCCCCCAATTTGGCAGACGTCATAATGCATAATCGATGTGCCAATGGGTGCACATCACCATCTTCACCATCTGGGAACTTAAAACTGAGTCTACATGTAGGTCTCTCATAGCAGATGAGGCCATACAGAATGAGGTCCCAGATGATTATTTTGGTGACACTAGCCTGCTGTGTGGGGTACCATCACTAAATTCGCTCTTTGGGGACCTCATTCTGCAAATGTCTGGCACCTTACCAGTATTTGCAAGCCTGTACGCGGCAAAGGTAGGGGTGGGATGGAGAATTGTTTGAAGGATGTCTTACTATATCAAATTTGGTTTATATTTTAAGCAGTTGGAAATTTGATACCTGAAGAACAGCAGTTGGAATTCTGAGTGTTTAATTTTTCAATGAAATTAATTGTTTTTAGACCAAGGGTTGAATATTTCCGTACATCAGTTGACTTTTGGTTGATAATTTTAGACTTGCAATAAAATGTAGATGGCTATCGAGTGGAAATTTTTAATAGCGTTGGATGACATGTACATGTATTATTATCCTGCACTATACTACTGGTGGTGTATTAGGTTGTAATTTTATAATAATTGGAAAGTTTGAGAGTTAAAGGACATCCACAGTTTCAAGCACACACCCCCTCCCCACATTAAAGAGTTTCTAGAAATGATGCGGCATTGGAACCGTAAGATATACCATGAGATATACCATGAAATATACTGGTACCAGTACATGTCTGCATCAGTGGAATCTTAACCATCTGATAAATGCACACATACATGTACATGTACCTGTACTACTGGGCTACTAAGCCTACTACTGGTACTGGTAGCACAAATTATTTTTGAGAAAGTACATATTAAAACTGACATATCTTTTTATATATACGGTATATATACATCCTCCCATGCCAACTACTAGTACAAACATAATTCCATCATTTCATATCATTTCTCCTAATTATCAGCAAAAATGAAAAATCATACATTCCTGAAGCACATATAAACATGAGCCTCCAGGAAGTGTGTAGGAGCACAGGGTATACTGACAGGGGTTCCTAAGAAGCAGCCACACACATATGGTTAGCAGACATCCTGCCACAGATTGCTAACAACCCGCCTAATTACCCATGCCCCATAATTGCCTGGTTAGATATATAGAACCTTTTTTGCTGAGAGTATCTGCATCCGATAATTGGTGGGGTTACTAGATGATTTGGTTCACACCACATTCTACAGGGTGGTTAAGAATATTTTTTAGTGCAGATTTGAGTATTTGCATCTGTGATTCTGTGGCTCTTGAAGATATAATACTCTGAGAATGTGTCATGGCTCTCATTCAATAGGCATCAAAACACCAAAAGACAGCTTATATGGATCGTACATTAAATATGAACCAGTATATTATTGGATCATCCTGCAGAATGCCATAGAGTGTGGGGGCATGGGGTAGTTCTTGTTGAACTGGAAGGTCTTCATGTTTAATATTGGGTCATGACTATTATGATAATAGATAATGATTGCTGGAAAGCTTATTCGAAATACCTGTATCTGTAGATTTCATATTATAAGCCATAATACCAGCTTAAGCCCAAAAAAACTTGTGTGTTTCCGGTTAACCGACCTACAGTACCTGGAAATTTTCCCAATCCCAATATGCAAAAACTTCTTCCATTTTCTATTAGTTTCAGTTGCTAATTTAATTTAATGAGTCATTAGCCCAATTACATGTAACTGGCCAAAACAATTCTCAACCTACACGTACTTGTACCAGTACCTGCCTGGATTTTTTTGACTTCATAATCTGCTGTAATAGAAGGAGACCCCTATGATGAAATGCTATCTAGTTTGATTACATGTGGTAAATTATCCTTTTCATTCATACAATTGACCCCACCACCTTTCGTTTATTGTAAAACCGGTTATTTTATCAAGGGATGTCAACTTCCAGCTACATGTACATGTATCTGTATGGTAGCTAATCACCTTTAAATAACAATTTCTCTAACCAGGACTCGATTACAAGTTTCTGGTGCACATGCAGATGAAAAGTATACATGTACATGTACCGGTAGTTGTTCAACATTGTACCGGTATATTTAATACTATTTTATACCAGTACATCTTGAGGTGTTATTAATAGTATTATATGGCGGTTAATATATTAATATGCTCCAGGTTGCTCCATACATGTACATGTACATACCAGTTTTATATTAATTACCAAACCACCCCTCCTGCCGGTCATCGGGATTAAAAGTACATTGTCACATTGTCAGTCCTCCTTAGATGCAAACTTAAATGCATAAAGTACATGTACCATATAAAAGTGTAACATCATTAATCATACTGACAACATTCATCATCATCTTTCCTCTTTCAAGCCTTACAATAGTGTGTCTGTCATTTGCAGAATGAGGTCCACAGAGGGTGAATTTAGTGATGCTACCCCGCACAAGGTTGCTACCATCACCAAATTCACCCTCTGGGGACCTCATTCTGCTTAGATCTCATGTTCTGGGAAATATCTATTATTTCAAATAACATTGATTTTAGTTACTTTTTCCCTTCTGTTCAGTTTCTATATCCCCTAATTTGCAGAAGATAAGATGCATAATCAAGGTGACTATTAAATGGGTGAACATCACCAACTTCAACTGGGGAACTTCAATCTGATTGTAGGTCTCCCATTGCATTTGAGACCAAAGCAGAATGAGGTTCCCAGAGGGTGAATTTGGTGATGCTTGCCTGCTGTGCGGGATAGTGTCACTTAATTCACCCTATGGGGACCTCATTCTGCAAATGACAGACACACTATTGGCAGCTTTGAACAACATACCAATACTGTCTGATCTGTACCATAAGACATTGTGATGTACCGTGTGTGAATTGTCTGATGATTGTGAGAGACCATATACATGTATATGACATTATTTGTGAAAGTCACTCAGAAATACTATGGGATAAACGCTCTGGAATCATTTGTAGTGGTGACAGCCGATCCATGTTTGATGACTTTTTCATAGAGCTGGACAGCACAGCTATGAAATGCTTCATATGATAGTGAGGCTCGTTATCCTGATATTCCTTGAGCTCGCCTAGGATGAAGCTTCTACTTCTCAACATTTGGCCGTAATGATCGTACAATTGTACAGTAATGCACTAAATAATTGACTCCTTAACCACAGCAGAATTATGGGTAATTTTTCAGGATTTATTCGGAAATATGGCTTGTTGCCATTCATCGGAAAGCTCTCAGGGAGAGCTTTCCGATGAATGGCAACAAGCCATATTTCCGACTAAATCCTGAAAAATTACCTATAATTCTTCTGTGGTTAAGGAGTCGATTATTTAGGTCATTACTGTAGCACTGGACGAAATATTTGGCCTGAGCATCCTCCCTGCTAGAGACCAGTAACTGGCGTGCTGGTTGGCATTCGGGATGAAGTGAAGTACTGGTATAAGACCTCATTCTGCAAATGTCAGACACACTATTTACAGACTTTTCCTCTTTCTTTACAGATGGGAGTGGGTGGAGATTATAGAACCCCGCACCAGGGAGCACATGTATGCCAATCTCAAATCAGGAGAGTGTGCATGGGAACCACCTCCTAATGTTAAAGTGTGAGTACCATCTTGTTTCCTTTTGCTTTACAATGATTTACCATTATACTCAGTCATACAACTGTACCAGGTACAGGTGTTAAGATGTTGACCGTCTGATCTACCTGTGTCTGTAAATGTTTTCAGCTGAGGGCGAGGTTGGAAATTGGCATTATCATGTCATGCCGCCTTTCAAAGTTAGGAAATGGTCAATAAATTGGCCAGAGCAGACTCCGATTTCAAAAGTATTATAGCATACATTGAAGCAAACAGTGCTGTGGCAAAAAAAGGTATACATGCACCCATGTTCGAGGCCAAGGTGGGGATATTGGTAATGTACCCATCCATTTTTCTGAGTGTCCCTGGCTCCCGTCACGAAATGGTTAATACTGGGGTAGTTCAGTCTGATCTCTTCATCCGCGGTTTAATTCAGTAAACCAAGCATTTTTTGCAAAGATAGATAGACAGATATAGATTTTGCATTATGGTGGCATTTAGAGTCCGTCCTAGCTCCGGAAGACCGGAACCAAAACCCTATCAGATGGATCCCTGGCAGACAGCAAAGTATCCGAGACACTGTGCACTCATGAAATGATAATCACCATGTCATGCTCGGAAGAACATATCAGTTTATCATACACAGGGAAAGTCTGAATTAGTAATGGCTCAAATACTAGTGAACAGTACTGCTAACATGCTTTAATATGGTCTGTTAATCAATGCCACAATGACACGAAAGCTTCCATGTGATTCAGGGTTATGAATGTCTGTGTGGGCATGCTTATCGGAGGCACAACAAAATTATTGGCTGAATAATCTATTGACGTGATTATGTATACATGTGGTCGGTTATTGCGGGTTTCTTTTGGTGGCATATTTCATATTCATTGTTCATTATGAATTATTCATTTACTTTGGGGGAGGTTTAGAAATTTACTGCAACCTCAAGGGCTGAAAAATCATGGATATTTGTCACAGGGGAAAAAGTTTTTGACATATTTATTTGAGCTTGCCATTGTGCAGTAGCCATGACCACCATTGATTCAAAGATTTATTCATTATTATGTTCCAGAATCTTTTATATACCGATACATGTAATTACTATGTTCTATATACATGTACATGTAATTTGCGTTAATTGTCCCAATTAATTTTTTTTTTTAAATGATTTGTGATATACATGTATAACATATTCAACAGAAAAAAAATGGAAAACTACTGGTATATACATGTAGGAATCGTCTTTGCATTTATGTTATCAGTGAATTTGTGGGTTCCTGCATCTTGAATTTTACCTGAATGGTGTAGCATTAATCAACTACTCTTACAGCAATATTTCTTGCAAAATCAATGGTTTTACCATGTTCGAGCCCCTCTCAGTCATCAAAAGTACATTGTACATGTACATAAAATAGTTGAGTAAACAATTCTACATCTAACAGGACATAGTCTTACTACACGCAGGTGACACTTCTATGCTTATTTTGTACACTAGAAGCTAGAGAAGTAACTAGTTTTCATTAAAAAAGTTGCCAGAACAAACTGGAGTTTGATATACCATACATGTACATCTTGAAGGGACACATGCTGTTTGAACCGAGTTGTGTCTCCGTTATGAGGGTCAAGAGTTTCTGAGATAAGCACAGTGGATACCTGACATTTTATTTTGATTTTCTCTTGAATTATTTTTCATTTGGCTTTCTTGGTGATTTATTCAAACAGAAAAATAATTCAATGACCAGGGACTGTTCTGAATGCAACAAACTAGTATCAAACCATACTCTGAAATTTATTTTTATACTATACCGACTTTTGCCTGGTATACATGTACATGTATGTACATGTAATCCTATATTGTATGCAATTTTCTGTTCTGGCAATGTTAGGGTGTAAATGCATGTATTATGAGCTTCTGTTATATCCCCCACCGCAAATCCAAAGATTTCTCTATTGAAAAGAAAGAAAATCCCTCCTTTATTATGCACAGAAGGTCTGCTGTAGCTGGCAATAGGCTTTCTTCATTTTGAAGGGTTCAGTTAAGAAGTAATTAAAAATCAGAAAGATCAGACATGTGTTGTGTGAATTTAGAGTAAGTGTTTGTGGCAGTTAATTTTAGAATTCACTGCACATCTCCCTCTAATTTAATCATAAACAAATGCTGTTATATTGGGCAACCCTTAGTAATTACTGTGTAAGAAAGACCTAATTCAATGAAGAATTATCCTGACTCCTGACTTGCTTAATTTTTTTCTTGAGCTTATTGCATGCCAGTATGTTAATAACCCTTTCTATACTACAGTAATGTCCTAAATAATCGACCCCTAAACCACAGCAGAATTATGGGAAATTTTTCAGGATTTAGTCAGAAATATGGCTTGTTGCAATTCATCGAAAAGCTCTCACTGAGAGCTTACTGATGAATGGCAACAAGCCATATTTCTGACTAAATTCTGAAAAAAATTCCCATAATTCTGCTGTGGTTAAAACGTCATATACTTCGGGCATTACTGTATACTCATTGATGAATAGTTATCCCTTCAAAAATGTTCAGATAATAAGGTCGTTTTGTTGAACTTATTATCTGAACATTTCCCTCCAATAAATAGGACTCCTAGGACTCCTTCTGCACTTTCATTATCTATCGTCTGCTTATTTTCCCCGAACACCACTCCAGACAAATAATAAACCATTCCAATGTATACTTTTATAACTGAGTGGGAGAATCCATTTAGTATAGAAAGGGTTAAGTCAGTATACAGGGGTGCCAGAATTACAGTACATGTACAGTAATGCCCTAAATAATCTACTCCTTAACCACAGAAAAATTATGGGTAACGTTTCAGGATTTAGTTTGGAAATATGGCTTGTTGCCATTAGTCGGAAAGATCTCACTGAGAGCTTTCCGATGGATGGCAAAAAGCCATATTTCCAACTAAATCCTGCAAAGTTACCCATAATTCTGCCGTGGTTAAGGAATCAATTATTTAGGGCATTACTGTACATGTGGGTGGCAGTGAGGTCAGATATCCATCCTACCCTACAAAGTGGCATGCAGAAATTGGCCTTCCAAGTTTCCCAGAATAGCAGAACAGTATGATATTATAGCACAAAAGTGACTCGGAAAAAAAAAGTGATTCACTCTATTTTACTGATAGGATTTCCACTTTTTGACCATGAATATGAATTCTTTGGAATTTTTCATCTGGCCTTCGGATGCTTCTCGTGCCATTGACAGGATAAATCTGGAATAATGTATGGTACAATATATAAAAAACAACCTCATTTCGCTCAACACGGCAGGTTAATTTTTTTTAGTGAAAAATCACTGCGAATCGCAGGCAACAATTTTACTAATCAATCAATCAATCAATTTATTATACTTTTACACCAAATATGGTCAAGTGTATACATACATAATATAGAAACATAATTTATAACAGTGTAGTGAAAGAACATGTATTCATAAGACACAATATGTCGCACATAATATTGTAGTTATATACATGTATATTTGTATTGAGTTTGGTTTTATTTGTCTTATTGGGAATTTGCATTCGTCCGGTCGCGTATTCTGTCTAGCAGTTGGTCACTAGGTTGCCATTTACCTTTTTGGCAAGTCCGTGGTAGACAAAATGGGCAATTGCTTTTAATACTTTCGGTTGTGAGCATGTCATTATTTGTTTAAATTCCATCTAACTCTTGGATGTCTTTCGGTAGTTGTTTAAAGAGAGATTGACGTTCGTTTGATAGTAATGAGCAATTTATGATGAGGTGGAATTCGTCGTCTAACTCGTTGCAATTTTCGCAAATACGATATTGTTCGTCGATGTTGAGATATCGTGAGGTCACTGCGATTTGAGATTTGTGGCTTTCTGACCACACAAACCAGTAGTTACGATATGTGTGTTGAATATATTAATCCTCTCGACACTAAAAATCGTGTCATATCCGATGTCGGTGATTCATCATGATTTTAAGTGGACAGATCCCGGCCTTGAGCAAAAAGAGGTTGTTTGGTCTTGGTTGAATTGTAGCTTATCTTTAATGATACCTCCTGGACATTATGGCACTAAGTGAGTGTCAGCTTTATAAATTGCATTAGGCATGGGATTTTACAGAAATAAAATAATTGCTACAGTAGCATCACCTAATCACCCTCTGGGGACCTCATTATGCTTAGGCCTAAAGTGCTATGGGCCACCTAATAGTTGGGTCAGATTGAAGTTCCCCAGTTGAAATTGGTGATGTTCACCCATTAGTCACCTCGATTATCCATTTTATCTTCTGCAAATTGAGGGATATACATGTAGAAACTGAACAGAAGGGAAAAAGTAACTAAAAATAGATGTTAATTTGAGACTATAGATACTTCCCAGAAGATGAAGCCTAATCGGAATGAAGTCCCCAGAGGTGAATTCAGTAATGCTAGCACTCAATGCTGGGTAGCGTTACTAAATTCACCCTCTGGTGACCTCATTCTGCAAATGACAGACACACTATTTCAAGACTTGGCCGAACACAATACCCTGTACAGTAATGCCCTAAATAATTGACTCCTTAACTACAGCAGAATTATGGGTAATTTTTCAGGATTTAGTGCTTTCCAATGAATGGCAACAAGCCACATTTCCGACTAAATCTTGAAAAATTACCCATGATTCTGCTGTGGTTAAGGAGTCGATTATTTAGGGCTTTACTGTATATCCCTTTAACTGATAATTCATTCAGCACTATGGAGTGTACAATCCTACCACCATGATAGATACAAGGCATTCTCGTAACCATTCCGTAACCATTCCGAACATCTGTTCCTTCTGTTCAAAGGTAGATATCGCGCTTTCATATCATATATTGACACTGCACTTCATCTCAAGTACAATGCATTTCTACTTGCTCACACCTCTTGATGCTCATTGGCATACAAGGGCTTGGCATTTGGATGAATTTTGTCTTCAGTTCTCTGAAGCCGCACTTGAAAACGTCATCTCTCTCTCCCTTCGAATCGCTTATGTGCTTCATCTCTCAATGATTCGTTGTTACCTCAAAGAAATTGACTTCTCTGTTGCTTTTGATGAGCGTGTGTCTGTGTGACTATGATAGAAAATTCTAGTGTTCATGATTACTGTAGTGTAGTTCAATATACTGGTACCTTGATATGTTTGTATTGGTACTGGTATGTACCCACAGTTTAAACTTATGCAAAGGTACATTTGTATTCTGGACATGGTTTATACCGGTACATGTATAATACATGTACAGTAAGTACATGTACATGTAGGTATTGCTTTGATAGCCATGGCAAAATTACAAGTACACCTTTAACCCTATTATGACGGGAGATGCACAGGTGCAGCGTTAAAGATCCTGTGCCAGTGCATTCTTTTCTAATAGTATATGCAAGTCTCCCATAGGGAGCCTCGCATATACCGGTATAAGATAATTCACTGGCTTACAAGATAAAAGTAAATATTGTTAGGCCAGTGTATTCTCTTATATATGCGAGGCTCCATATGCATATAAGAGAATGCATTGGCAACAGAGTTTTTGCAAAATTTCAGGAAGCTCCAGTCATGGAAGCATTAATCTTCCATAATTCTATATACATGTACATGTACATCAGTCAGGGTTATCAGCCAGTCCCTTGCTTTACCAATACTGGTGCCAATGGTATTCGCACATTTTGGTGGTAGCGGTTCCTAATTCGAAGTACCGACTGTTTTCGGTACATGAGAGTTAACATGTGCGCAAGTCACAGCTGAGTAAAACACACCTGAAGTACATGTACCGGTACATGTATATAAATCAGTATGGCGTAAACCAAACTGCATTGTTTGACTCCTGTTGAATAAATCCACGCTAGCATTGGTACTGTCTATGATATTCATGCTGAATATACATGTACATGTACATGTATGTGAAAGTCTTTGTGTGGCAATACAATCCTTACTAATACCAATAATGTTACTGTTACTGTGGTTCACTCCACTATAGTCTCGGTGCTGACACTGTTGGTACTGGTGGTACTTTGACAATTCTGAGGCCCCCACCCCCCTTTTTCGTACGCCGTATTCCATGCCCTGTTATGAGGTACGCCGTATTCCAGCCCCTCTGTTAGGAGGTATTCGGTATTCCAAAAATACCGGTATTCGTACGTCGACCTTCCAAAAAATTAAGTTTTCATATCTTTTTTATGTATTCCATATGGCTGTTAACTTGTATTCCGTATTCCACCCTCTGTGTTAAGTGGTATTCCGTATTCCATGGGGGCTGGGGGTGGGGGCCTCAATTCTGGTACATGTTCATATTTGAACTAGTGGATTCATTAAAAATCTTGATCACTCAACTCTTTAAGTGTCTAATTCATGCATTGGTTATTTTCTGGTTTTAATAGGAAGACATTTATCATTTGGGTACAAGGGCTTGGCATTTGGATGACTTTTGTCCTCAGTTATTTGAAGTGGTACTTGAAAACTTCATCTCTCTCTCCCTTCGAATCACTTATGTGCTTCATCTCCCAATGATTCGTTGTTACCTCAAAGAAATTTACTTGTCCGTTGCTTTTGATGAGAGTGTTCTTTGGTTTTTCGAAAATTCTTGTGTATCGGTAGAAGATTTTCTAATATTGCATATATTAACCTTTTCATGATGGGAGCGTGCTGGTGCAGTATTCAAGATACTGTGCCAGTGCATTCATGGACTTTTATATATGCGAGTCTCCCATTTCTGTACTAAATTGATCCCTCCATTCAGTTATAAATGTATACATTGGAAGGAATGGTCTATTATTCATTTGGAGGGATGTTTGGGTGATATAAGCAGACGACAGAATGAGTGCAATTTATTGAGGGAAATGTTCTGATAATAAGTCCGTTTAGTCTCAATATATCAGGGACTAATCTATACTATACTTAAATTTTGTTTGTTCATTTGTTTGTCTGCTTAATATAGGCTGGACCATCATAGCTGAAAATTTGTATATACCCTGCTGGACAAAACAAGTGTCCACTTAACTGCGGTGCGGTTAGCGTTGCCACCACGGCCGAAATGCAACTACACTGCGGCTCCACCGGCTAACTACAGTTGGGCTGCGGTATAATTGCCATTCAGCATGGTGTAGTTGCCACGGTGTACTTTCATCAAACTGAAAAAAGACAATACAAACCAGAAATCTAACCACGGTGTACATGCAATTCGACTGCGAGGGTAGTTGCCTTTCGGCCGCAGTGAACTTGCTGTTTGGCCGCAGTGTACTTGCCGTTTGGCCGCGGTGCTCAACTGCAGTTACAAACTCTGACACTGCGGCCGAACGGCAAATACACCACGGTGCCAATGGACACTTGTTTTGTCCAGCGGGGTAGGGGTAATTTGATTCGGTGAGCATTATTAGATCGGCCCCGGTTACCTCGGATATCTTAAAAAGACCAGCTGAGACTCCGTACAGAATGTAGTTATCATGTTGTTCACATAAGTGAGCATAACGCTCTTTATTCATACCATATCAATATTGAACGCTCTTTATCGTTAGTTTACACAGAGACTGCACATCACACACTGCCTCTAATGGCATAAGCGACCAGAACGCTCATTATACATACATGTACCATATCAGGAATAGATCGACAGTCAACCTATTCATTCATGCAGCAGTATGGAAAACTACCAATGTGGGTGTACAGAGAAGTTTGATTGAAATTGTGTAAATGTACATGTATGTCAAAACACTTTAATTTGTTTCCAATCTTCTTTACCAGAGCAACACTGGGTACCCCAGATAGAAATTAATATTTCTGAGAGGGTGCACAAATCTTTCATGCCACCTTGATTGGTTATTGCTTTTGAATGAAAAACTTGGAACCCATTTCCATGTAGCAGCTAATCATATGCTGTCTGTGCATGTTCATGGTGTCAGGACTATCATTAGTGAATCAAAGGAATTGAATGGTTTTGCACTCAGCCAGCCTTGAAATAGTGTGTCTTTCATTTGCAGAATGAGGTCCCCAGAGGGTGAATATAGTGATGCTACCCCGCACAGCGGGCTAGCATCACTAAATTCACCCTCAGGGGACCTCATTCTGCTTAGGCCTTAGCAGAGTGAGGTTCCCAGAGGGTGAATTTGGTTATGCTAGCCCGCTGTGCGGGGTAGCGTAACTAAATTCACCCTCTGGGGACCTCATTCTGCAAATGACAGACACACTATTTCAAGGCTTGGATTAAGTATACTTTGATTTTAAGGTGGAGTAAAACAACTTGTTGGTATGAATAATCATATTTGAAGGTTCTTTCATGTTGGCAACAAGCCTGAATTTAGTGTGTGACATTTGCAGAATGAGGTCCCCAGAGGGAGAATTTAGTGATGTTATCCCAACCAAATTCACCCTCTGAGGACCTCATTCTGCTTAGGCCTCATCTTTTGAGAAGTATCTATAAAAAAATCTTAAACTAACATTGTTTTTAGTTAGTTTTTCCATTTTGTTGAGTTTCTATATCCCCTAATTTGCAGACTATAAAATGCATAACCGAGGTTACTAATACATGTACATATATAGGTGAACATCACCAACTTCAACTGGGGAACTTCAATCTGATCCTACATGTAGGTCTCCCATAGTAGTTGAGGCCTAAGCAGATTGAGGTCCCCGGAGGGTGAATTTGGTGATGCTAGCCCATTGTGCGGGATCTGATCCTAGGTCTCCCATAGAAGTTGAGGCTTAAGCAGATTGAGGTCCCCAGAGGGTGAATTTGGTGATGCTAGCCCATTGTGCGGGATCTGATCCTAGGTCTCTCATAGCAGTTGAGGCTCAGCAGTTGAGTTGAGGTTTCCAGAGGGTGAATTTGGTGATGCTAGCCTGCTGTGCGGGATAGCGTCACTAAATTTACCCTCTGGGGACCTCATTCTGCAAATGACACACTATTTCAAGGCTTCGTTTACATTTGTACTACCGTAGTAAGGCTGGCTCGATCAGGTTACTGCGTTTTTAGATTTTCACAGTTTGAACCAGGAACCAATCTATTCAATAAGAGACATGCCAATGAACAGACACAAAACAATCACAGACAACAACATATCGTAGATAGCTCTGTTCATTTACTTTGACCCTTTGAGTGCCAGGTCCGATTTTTGTATCAACCCATATACCCTGTGCCAATGCATTCTCTTATATATGCGACTCGACCATAGGTCGCCTCGCATATATAAGAGAATGCATTGGCCTAACACCTTTTTTTTTTTTTACAATTTTTTACAATTTTAATATATTTTATTATATTCTTTAACATACTTATTGTGTAGGTTTAGGGCCGATAATATCGGCCCCTGGCACTCAAAGGGTTAAGCATTAGTATCTACTTTGAGATGAAAATCTACCGTATTATTACTCCCATATATAAGAGAATGCATTGGTACAGGGAGTTTGCAAAATTTCAGGAAGCTCCAGTCATGGCAGGGTTAAGATGTCATTTTACTTCCGTGAAGTACAAACTTAGAGTAGTGCCCTAAATAATCAACTCCTTAACCACAGCAGAATTATGGGTAACTTTTCAGGATTTAGTCGGAAATATGGCTTGTTGCCATTCATTGGAAAGCTCTCACTGATGTTGGAGTGTGAATTGAACTTCAGCCATCACAGCTTCTCCCTGATTACAGTCCACTTGTCCCTAGTATTAAAATAGGTAAAGTGACTTCTCCCAATTTAAAGCATCTAGGCTGGTCCTGTTTCTGATGGTCGGTCATTTCATTGCAGGAAAGTGTTTCCCAGTGTTATTAATACAGTAATATCCTGAATAATCGACTCCTTAACCCTTTACCCAACAGAAGGGCCCTGTGCCAATGCATTCTCTTATATATGCGAGTCGACCATAGGTCACCTCACATATATAAGAGAATGCATTGGCTTAACACATTAAAAATTATAAAATTGTTAAAGAATGTAAGAAAAAATGGTAAAAAGTGTTAAAAAAAGTTTTTTTTTAGGCCAATGCATTCTCTTATATATGCAAGGCGACCTATGGTCGACTCGCATATATAAGAGAATGCATTGGCACAGGGCATAACTGTAACTATCACAATGTGGTCAAGGAGCCGGTTCCAATGATATCCATATTTGTATGGTTCTATTGAGACAGACCGAAGATATTTTAGGCTGTTGAAGCTTTATTTGGCCGGTTTTGGCCGGTTTGTTGGGTAAAGGGTTAAAGACATATTATGGACTTGTTCGGGTGCGTGAAACTGATAAGTTAGTAGTCAGATGCTATGCCAACTGGAGAAATACAGGATTCTACTGACATCGCGGAAAATCTCAAGCAAATCAATCGTACCATGCCATAGAAAACATGGTCAGAACTACGCTCAATTGTAAATATTTACTTCTCGATTCGGGATGCAACTATCGGAGATAAACTAACGAAAACTATTTGGCCATCAAGTGTCACTGCATTTAATTAACACATAAGAATGACGGCATGTGTTGTCAATTTGATACAATATTTGTAAAAATAACTACTTTGAGCAAGATTATTCTCCATTTCTATTTGATCACCCTGCCGGAGTGTTTCACATCACTTTAACCACAGCAGAATTATGGGTAACTTTTCAGGATTTAGTCGGAAATATGGCTTGTTGCCATTCAATGGAAAGCTCTCAGTGAGTTAAGGAGCATTACTGTATACATGTATGTGAGTCTCCCATAGGGAGTCAGGGCATTACTGTATATGTGAGTCTCCCATAGGGAGCCATGTATAAACAATGTTTAACCTGACCTTGTAAGCCAGTGCATTTTCTTATATATGCGAGGCTCGAGCCCCATGGGAGACTTGCATATACAAGTCAATGTACTGGCACAGGATATTTATGCTGCACCAGCGCAGCTCCCATCATGAAAGGGTTAACCCTCTTCTTGGTCTTCCAACCATAGAACTGTCAAAGCTGTAACATGTACTAGCTGCTGAAATGACGATAAACCCCAATAAACCAAACCAACCATCTGCCCCATCTTCTCAAGGCAGTTTTAATTCTTTGTGAATCTTCTATCTGTATACATGTATACCTTATCAGATGACTGCTATTCACATTAAACATCACATGTTCATAATAGCAACTGTCATATGATGACAGTGGAATGCACATTTGAAAGCCATTGAAGCCAAGCCTTGAAATAGTGTGTCTGTCATTTGCAGAATGAGGTCCCCAGAGGGTGAATTAAGTGATGCTATCCTGCACTGTGGGCTAGCATCACTAAATTCACCCCATGGGTACCTCATTTTGCTTAGGCCTCAACTGTTATGGGAGACCTATATGTACGATAAGATTGAAGTTCCCCAGTTGAAGTTGGTGATGTTCACCCATTAGTCACCTCAATTATACATTTTATCTTCTGCAAATTAGGGTAGTAACTGATCAGAAAGGAAAAAGTAACTAAAAAACAATGTTCATTTGAGACTATAGATACATGTACTTCCCAGTAGATGAGGCCTAAGCAGAATGAGGTCCCCAGAGGGTCAATTTGGTGATGCTAGCCCACTATGCGGGGTAGCATCACTAAAATCACCCTCTGGGGGACCCTCATTCTGCAGACAGACACACTATTTCACATCTTTATTGAAGCACATGATACATTTTTTCATCACCAAATAAAGGACTCTCATCTAAATTTGAATCAGCCCACACTATTACCACTTGAGCAATTTGACAATTTGTAGTGTGACCATCCAGAGCCTGGTCTATCAATCTCTTCAAGTACCATCAGGGGACAGGTCTAATTGGAGCAGCCGAATTTGTCAGCTTTTCTTCATATGGCTATAGTATGATATTTATAGATGAATAGGGGGTGTTTAGTATGCTAATTGAGTTATTGGAGCAAATTTGAAGGAGATGTGACACATAATAATTGATGGACTATATCATGGGTTTCTGGTCCTCCTGGCCTTGGCCAATACTAATTTGGTTGCTACTCAGGACAATTGGCACCTAGAGTCTGGATGTGATTGTTATTAGCTGAACAGGCCTTCAATAAAAGTTGTTTTTAGTTAACCTTCTCCTTCCTGTACAGTAATGCCCTAAGTAATCGACTCCTTAAACACAGCAGAATTATGGGTAACTTTTCAGGATTTAGTCGGAAATATGGCTTGTTGCCATTCATCGGAAAGCTCTCCCTGAGAGCTTTCCGATGAATGGCAACAAGCCATATTTCCGACTAAATCCTGAAAAGTTACCCATAATTCTGTTGTGTTTAAGGAATCGATTACTTAGGGCATTACTGTACATCACATTGGCCATAATTACTATGAATTCATGTTTGTTAGTAAAAGCAGATATATGTAGATCAGTATACATGTATACCATACCAAGGACCAGCCGAAATGTTTCAAATTGAGAGAAGTCACTTCTCCCTGTTTGGTTATCAGGGAGAACTAACAATGGCTGAAGTTCAATTTACACCCGAACATCACCCTTCTATGAACCAATACCGGTAAGTATATGCATCACATTAGCCCATTTGTAATACCATTAGATGAGAAGGAACACCATTATAATCAGTAGATATAATTCAAATATGCTTTTGGGACATATGCATACTGGTATACATGTATGAGAGAGAAGTCATTTCTCCCTGGGCTAAATTCGGGAGAAGTGGCACATTTGACGGAGAATTCACCATCCAGGCTGGTCAATTTACCATACATGTACATGAGGAGATACTGGTACATGACATGTATTGTATTGTCTCCGAAAAATTGTAAAAACATTCTCAATTCTTGATACATATATGATCCCAGTACATGAAAGGAGAATATTGAGCATTGAAATTTATCATAGAATTCGAGCAGAACCTGACATTGCACCAGCATCACCAATCCTGGATATGGTGTTTCTGACATTTGCAGATTGAGGTCCCCAGAGGGAGAATTTAGTGACGCTATCCTGCACAGCACCAACATCAAATGGGGAACTTCAATATTTGAGGCTTAAGCAGAATGAGGTTCTCAGATGTTGAATTCACTAAATTCACCCTCTGAGTACCTTATATATATATTCTGCAAATGTCTGACAAATTATATCCATAATTGAGCATCACTAATCAAGCCCCAAATAACAACGATATTTCTAATTTCAAATGACATTTTGAGGTAATTTTTTTACTGAGATGTTATTGTAAAGGAATATTAATCAATCATGAGAGAGTAGCATCTCGAAACCACGGTAAATTATAAAACACAAAAGTAAATCTTCAATGTTCACAGCAATATGCTTCAAAATCTGTAGGTTTTGATATTATCCTTGTCTTAATGTAGGTTTATTATGTACATATTATGAAGATTGAAGCGAACCATCAGCATGTGCTTCTGAGCGATAAAGAAATTCTCTCGAAAATCCATGTTCTGGTTGAAACTTCGTAACTAACAGAACGTTTGATAATCAGACAAGCCTGCAAATAGTGGGTCTGTCATTTGCAGAATGAGGTCCCCAGATGTAGAATTTAGTGATGCTATCCTGCACAGTGGGCTAGCATCACCAAATTCACCCTCTGGGGACCTCATTCTGCTTAGGCTTCATCATCTGGGAATTATAAATAGTCTCAAATTAACATTGTTTTTAGTCTCTTTTTCCCTTCTGGGAAGTTTCTATATCCCCTAATTTGTGGAAGATAAAATGCATAATCGAGGTGACTATTAGGTGAACATCACCAACTTCAACTAGGGAATTCCAGTCTGATCCTAGGTCTCCCATAGCTGTTAAGGCCTAATCAGAATGAGGTACCCGGAGGGTGAATTTGGTGATGCTAGCTCCCTGTTTGGGATAGAGTCACTAAATTCACCCTCTGGGGACCTCATTCTGCAACTGTCAGACACACTATTTGCAGGCTTGGGAATTTGATAATCTGATCTGCTGACAATTCTATTTACAATGTAGATGATACTAAAGGCCAGAACATAGATCTCACCTATCCTATTTACTTAGGTCACAGAACTGTTTATTCATGTATGATTGGTACTGAGATATCATTAACCAGGTACTAAATAACTTTGGTCGAGATATGAATATTCCATTATACAAATGTTTACTGTTCTACCAACAATGCTTTGAAGTTCGTCAGGTACTGAAGTAAATTCTCTTGCATACGTTCGGTTCAGAAATTATCGGGATTGGAAGAGTTAACTTATGAATATTGTCCATGAAGGTCAATGCGCTTGTTACCGAGAAAAGATTTAAGTGCTCGTTCAGGGGTGCCAGAAGAGGGGGGGCAGAGGGGTCAGCTGACCCCCCTGCCCTTGACCAAGGGGGGCGAGCGGGGGCAGGACTTGCCCTTTTTCTGGAGACAGAAAATGCTTTTTGTGTGTTTAATCTCGTGTTTTTATAGCAAAATGTGACTTTTTTGGTCCAAATACCACCAATTTCACAAGGAATATTAATTTTTTGTCAATTTTATCACAAAACGGCCATAAAAACCGACAAATACCATTAAAATAGGGATTTTTGCCACAATGAATTTAGGGTTATTTTCCCGAGTTTGCGGAGAAAATGCCCTTTTTTGCGGAAAAGTGCCCTTTTTGTAGGCTCTGCCCCCCCCTGCCCTTGGATGCTTCTGGCACCCCTGTACTCGTTGACCGATAGGGGATTAACGGTAGCCATCCGATCACCTGACTGGTCACACTGCCACGACAGAAATTATAGAGTAAGAATAAAGGAAGGGAAGGGAGGGAAACAAATCCCTCTAATTTCTTCCCTCTCTTATTCAGAGAATCCCTCTCATCCTTGCATAAATAATGTGAGATGAGATTAGAATTTGTTCATGATTTAATTTCGTTTTGCTATCAATTCTATCTACCATGTAATGATATAAAAGGCTGGAAAATAGATCTCACTATCCTATTTACTTAACCCTTTACCCAACAAACCGGCCAAAACCGGCCAAATAAAGCTTCAACAGCCTAAAATATCTTCGGTCTGTCTCAATAGAACCATACAAATATGGATATCATTGGAACCGGCTCCTTGACCACATTGTGATAGTTACAGTTATGCCCTGTGCCAATGCATTCTCTTATATATGCGAGTCGACCATAGGTCGCCTCGCATATATAAGAGAATGCATTGGCCTAAAAAAAAACTTTTTTTAACACTTTTTACCATTTTTATGTTTACCCATACCATAGTATGGTAAACATAGTGTCGTTGCCCGGATTGACCACTCGTCGTTAGTCCGTCCGTCCGTCTGTCCGTCTGTCTGTCTGTCTGTCTGTCTGTCTGTCTGTCTGTCTGTCTGTCTGTCTGTAGACACTTTACGCATGGTGCGATAACTCGAACATTTTATATCTGATCGGAACCAAATTTTGTATATGAATTTGTCAGCACCAAATACAGATCGAGTTCAAATATGGGTTCGATCCGAGTTTTTTTCACGGAGTTATGGCCCTTTTTCGACTTAGAATTCATGCATGCTACCATAACTCAAACAAATTTTATCTGATCAGAATCAAATTTGGTATGCAAGTTTCTCGGACCAAAATACAGATCGAGTTCGAATATGGGTTTGATCCGATATTTTTCAATGGAGTTATGGCCCTTTTTCGACTTAGAATTCATGCATGCTGCCATAACTCAAATTTTTTTTTATCTGATCGGAACCAAATTTGGTATGCGAGTTTCTCAACTCAAAATACAGATCGAGTTTGAATATGGGTTATATCCAACATTTTATACCAGAGTTATGGCCCTTTTTCAACTAAGAATTGAACAGATAACCATAGCAGTCTACAATTAATTACCAGTGGTATCAGTTTAGCTCTGAGAGCAGTAAATCTGTATTATGGGAATTAGAGTTATTTTTTACTCCCATGTTTATGATGACACACTCCTCACCTGTATAGTTTTTGGTATCGATCGGTTGATCGGTTTAGAAATTATTAACACTTTGCATCCGCACATAGGCATGAGCTATCTGATGCTGTAACCAAATTATTTTTTGTCCGATTGTTTTCATATTTGATATGTAGGTTTATAATGACACACCCCTCACCTGTATAGTTTTTGGTATCGATCGGTTGATCGGTTTAGAAAATAATTAACCCTGCACACAAATGCTATCTGATCCATCTAAGTCAAACTGTTTTCTTCTGATATGCCTCATATTTCTTACCAAGGTTTTTCTTAGCACGTTCTTTATCTGTATGGTTTTTGGTATCGTTTAATTAACCCTTTTCAAACTTATTTTTACTTAGAACTCAAAACATTTTTCATCTGATCTACACCAAATTTGGTACATGTGGTCCTCACCCCGAAATACAGATCAAGTTCAAATTTGGGTTTGATCCGATATATTTTAACAGAGTTATGGCCCTTTATAATTCAAGTAATTTACTACCTATTTTATATGCCCTGTGAGAATTTAAGACAAACAACTTTACACAGTAATCTGCTTTATTGGGATCAGAAAATGACACTGGATACTCTTTGCTAAACCACTGCTGCTCCCAGAGCTGTCAAATTTAAGTGATTGATGATACTTTACTCCAGTTTGTGTGCAATAGTAATTTAACCCAACCTGTTGAAACATGTTCATGGCATTAATACAAATAGTCCATTGTCCATGTGAAGGATGTTCTGGAGCATGGCTGTTTAGAGAATTGTTGTTTACAGAGACACTGTTGTCTTATCTTGAGAAAACAATTTATCCACACATTAGTTCCATCATATGATGTCATTGAAAATGATTAACACTCTCCACACATCATATGTTCATTCTCCTATTCTATGTCCAGGTTGATCGTGATCCACTTTTCACTTGCATGTATTTCAGGATTAAAATTAACCTATTCCATAGACACATAATATCTGATACGCAGATTTTAAATTATCTCTTTCGCCTTAGGCCAGGTTCACTAAGAATTTCTATTAATTATAAGCCACCAATTGAATATTCATCATTTGAGGATATATCTTATTTTGAAATTCCCTCTATTGCATTTGGGCTGCAGGATAATAATAATGGTTCTGGTATTCTTGAAGCTGACTTTTTGGTCAAATATTTTTCACCCAATCACTTTTATAATCTCATTCAGGTTGATTGTGATACATTCTTCATGCGTATAGATTTTGGTATTGATTGAATGGTTTTGAGAATATTAACCCAATATTTAATAATATTTCTGCTGTTACAGACATTGTATCTTTCCAATGATCAGCTTAGAATAAAATTAACCATAGGTACATGTATACTGTACGCGATCCAATGTTATGACTCTAATATTTTCAATTTGACCCTTCTCATATCTCTCCTTTAGTTATCTGATAATTCTGTATTAAAATATTTTATATCCAACCATTATCAATCATATTTAATATCAAGGTCTATACACCCCTCACTTATATAGATGTTCAGGTGTTTGTTGGTCTCTAATCTCAATCATCCCATAACTTTTACTATGCAGCTAACACAACAACATAATCTGTTATGACTCAGGTTCCATTGTAAGAATTAAATAAATAGAGTTATTATGATGTTAATATTGTAACAATTATATCTTTAACAGCTATGGTGCATCTGTCTGACTGTGTTTGGGTATAATTATCTTTATCAATCTATCACACATACATGTATCTCTGTTGGAGTGACCGAATAGGTTGAAATCGAATGTCATATCCATCTTCCTATTGTGTTTAAATGAGCAAGTTGCTCAATATGTCTGATTCCACTATGAAACTAATAAATAATAGTACGCTGTGAATTGTTGAAATTCTTGCACTCATAAAAAGATCGCTATCGCCAAGGTATGGGTTAAACATCTGCCGATCGTGATCGGCCTCTCGTTTCTTACATTCTTTAACAATTTTATAATTTGTAATGTGTTAAGCCAATGCATTCTCTTATATATGCGAGGCGACCTATGGTCGACTCGCATATATAAGAGAATGCATTGGCACAGGGCCCTTCTGTTGGGTAAAGGGTTAAGTCACAGAACTGTTTATTCGTGTACAATTCGTACTGAGATAATAAACCAGGTACTCAATAACTTTGGTCGAGATATGAATATTCCATTATACAAATGTTTACTGTTCTACCAACAATGCTATGAAGTTCGTAGGGTTCTGTACTAAATTTGCTCATGATTTTATTTTTATCTTAAGTTGAAAATAGGACGAGAGATTCTTACTTCACTCATTTTTCAAGTTTTGTTTGTTTATGTTTACATGTAGTGTATACAAAGTGGTAAAATGTATCGTCTTAAAATTAACATTGTGGGTCCCATGTAAAATTAAATCCTAACAATACGAGTCTTAGATTTGCAGCCATTTCAACATTTCTCTGGATTTCTATGATACTTTATAAACGAGACAGCACATATACGTAATATTAAAAATAACAAACATTTTCTCATCAAAATGTTGGCAATAACTCTAGAAAATTTTCATGAAGATTGAACTGGGCTACAGTATGTGTTTGTGAGTGATAAAGAAATTGTCATGAAAATCCATATTCTGGTTGAAACATCACATTATATAGGACATATAGACAGCGTTTGATAATTCAATTCTATCTACCATGTAGACGATATTAAAGGCCGGAACATAAATCTCACCGATCCTATTTACTTAGGTCACAGAACTGTTTATTCATGTAGGATTCATACTGAGATATAATTAACCAGGTACCAAATAACTTTGGTCGAGATATGAATATTCCATTATACAAATGTTTACTGTACTACGAACAATGCTATGAAGTTCGTCAGGTCATAATCCGTAACAGGGCCAGGGTCCCATGTAAATTTAAATCATAACTATTACGAGTCTTAGATTGGGAGCCATTCAACATCTCTGTGAATTTCTATGATACTTTATAAATGAGACAGCACATATACGTAATATTAAAAATAACAAACATTTTCTCATCAAAATGTTGGCAATAACGCTAGAAAATTTTCACGAAGATTGAAGTGGTCTGGAGTATGTGTTTTTGAGTGATAAAGAAATTGTCAAGAAAATCCACGTTCAGATTGAAACATCACACCATATAGGACATATAGACAGCATTTGATAATTCAATTCTATCTGCCATGTAGATGATATTAAATGCGGGAACATAATTCTCACCGATCCTATTTACTTAGGTCACAGAACTGTTTATTCATGTATGATTGGTACTGAGATATCATTAACCAGATACTAAATAACTTTGGTCGAGATATGAATATTCCATTATACAAATGTTTACTGTTGTACGAACAATGCTATGAAGTTCGTCAGGTCATAATCGGTAACAGGGCCTGGGAGACTAAGTGAATTGATTGATACTTGCGATGGTTTATGGACAGAGAGTGTCGTGTTTCTGCCGGATAAGCAGTTGAAGTGGACAGAAGATTGGAAACAAACATAATCTCATGGCATTGGTTTTGAGCCGGTCAATATAATACTGTCAGTATAATGTCTAACGGTGGCTGAGAAGGCCCACTCCAACTATGGATGCTATATGCAGTAACCCTTTCTGTACTAAATGGATTCTCCCACTCAGTTATAAAAGAATACATAAGGCTGAGAGAGACCAACCTAGAGAATTTAAATTGTGAGAAGTACAGTAATGCCCTAAATAATCAACTCCTTAACCACAGCAGATTTATGGGTAACTTTTCAGGATTTAGTTGGAAATATGGCTTGTTGCCATTCATCAAGCTCTCAGTGAGAGCTTTCCGATGAATGGCAACAAGCCATATTTCCAACTAAATCTTGAAAAGTTACCCATAAATCTGCTGTGGTTAAGGAATTGATTATTTAGGCCATTACTGTATATGCAGTAACCCTTTCTATACTAAATGGATTCTTCCACGCAGTTATAAAAGTATTCTTTGGCAGAGAAACCAACCGAGAGAATTCAAATTGTGAGAAGTACTACCGTAGTAACTTCTCCCTATTAGATTTTAAGGAAATGGACTCAAAATTAATATTGTTTTTAATTACTTTTCCCTTTCTGTTCAGTTTTTATATCCCCTAATTTGTAGTATATAAATGCATAATCGAGGTGACAAATGGGTGAACATCACCAACTTCAACTGGGGAACTTTAATCGGATCCAACATGTACATGTATGTCTTCCATAGCAGCTGAGACCTAAGCAGAATGAGGTTCCCAGAGGGTGAATTTTTTTTTTTACACTTGCCACCATGTGGGATAGCATCACTAAATTCACTCTCTGGGGACCTCATTCTCAGCAAATTTCAGACACACTATATTCAGTTTTGCTGAGACAGCATTAACCCTTTACCCAACAGAAGGGCCCTGTGCCAATGCATTCTCTTATATATGCGAGTCGACCATAGGTCGCCTCGCATATATAAGAGAATGCATTGGCTTAACACATTAAAAATTATAAAATTGTTAAAGAATGTAAGAAAAAATGGTAAAAAGTGTTAAAAAAAGATATTTTTTAGGCCAATGCATTCTCTTATATATGCGAGGCGACCTATGGTTGACTCGCATATATAAGAGAATGCATTGGCACAGGGCATAACTGTAACTATCACAATGTGGTCAAGGAGCTGTTCCAATGATATCCATATTTGTATGGTTTTATTGAGACAGACCCAAGATAATTTAGGCTGTTGAAGCTTTATTTGGCCGGTTTTGGCCGGTTTGTTGGGTAAAGGGTTAACCAGGTACTAAATAACTATGGTCAGATATGAATATTGCATTATAGAAATGTTTACTGTTATAGGAACAATGATATTAAGTTAGTCAGGTCATAATCCGTAACAGGACCTCGGAGAGTAGCGAATTGATTGATACTTGCGATGGTTTATGGACTGAGAGTGTCGTGTTTCTGCCGGATAAGCAGTCCAAGTGGGCAGAATATTGGAAACAAACATAATCTCGAGGCAAGATATCGAGCCGGTCAATAAGTGATACTAAGTATAATGGCTAACAAGATCGTGATGAAGGTCCACCAGACTGAGGATGCGAAATGCATTAACGTCTTGACTGCTATGTATACAGTAATGCCCTAAATAATCGACTCCTTAACCACAGCAGAATTATGGGTAACTTTTCAGGATTTAGTCGGAAATATGGCTTGTTGCCATTCATTGGAAAGCTCTCCGTGAGAGCTTTACGATAAATGGCAACAAGCCATATTTCCGACAAAATCCTGAAAAGTTACCCATAATTCTGCTGTGGTTAAGGAGTAGCCTTTGCATGAAGTCATTTTTTGGTTTTCGTGACATTCCCATTATATTTTTCCACTGCAAAATGGGCAGAACGTCAGCTTCCCCGCACACAATGTCATAAAACAGTGAAGAGGTTAAGGTGGTGCTGAGGTGAACAATATTTTTGTTCCCTGAAAAATTACTTTTCGGAAGACTCTAGAAATGACCTCTGTCTGTCCATCTGTAAGTTTGTGTGTCCATCACACATTATGGTAACCTTCATTTTGTATTCACTGTTTAGTGAATTGAAACTTTAGGATATTGTTACCCATATATATATTATTACTGTAAATGTGTAACATGTACATGTACTATACCCTCTCAGGTGCCTAATAATCATGATGGCAAGCCTTGAAATAGGGTGTCTGTCATTTGCAGAATGAGGTCCCCAGAGGGTGAATTTAGTGATGCTACCCCCGCATAGCTGGCTAGCATCACCAAATTTACCCTCTGGGAACCTCATTCTGCTGAGGTGTAAGCAGAATGAGGTCCCCAGAGGGTGAATTTGGTGATGCTAGCCCGCTATGCGGGGTAGCATCACTAAATTCACCCTCTGGGGACCTCATTCTGCAAATGACAGACACCCTATTTCAAGGCTTGCATGATGGCCTAATAATAGTGAACGGTGGGGATTTAGGATTAAATTAATAATAGTGATGGCAATTTCACTCTAGTTCTCAATGCCATATAATATTGATCATTGGGAATTTTCTCCAAAATTAATAATCTTGCTGACGCTATTATTAGGCACCTGAGAGTAGTATATGATGACAGGAAAAATTATTTTTCACCGAGGTACCACTGGTATTCCTATTTCTTGAATTTTGACCATTTTCTGTTTGTGTGCCTTCATTGTGTAATCAACTCCTCCCACCATTTCAAATGTAGAGAATTGAAACTTTACGATATTATTACCCATTTATTGCTTTTGACGACAGAAAACAATAATTTTTTCACATACATGTAGTTTTATGACTTACATGTATGAAAACTTTTTTGCCATTCTACATGTACAGTAGAGCCTTAAATAATCGACTCCTTAACCACAGCAGAGTTATAGGTAATTTTTCAGAATTTAGTCAGAAATATGGCTTGTTGCCATTCATCGGAAAGCTCTCACTGAGATAACGCTGATTATTATCCGTTGCCGTGTGCTACATATTTCCTCATTCTGCAAATGTCAGACACGTTATTACCAGACTTGTTCTAGATGCTTGACTACAGTATAGCCTGATAATATTTACTGTTATATATCTTGTCGTGTTGATAGATGTGTTCATCATATACCATTATGTCACTGTCAGAACTTACTTCAACTTAGTTTATCTTGACTTAAAATATCGCAGAATAATCAATTATGTTTGACATAGCCTTCAATATTCACTATCTTGATAGACAAATGGTAGAAAAATTTATGGTGATCACCCCATATTTCTTCCGTAAGATGGTGAGACCTGAAAGCTTACAATACTATTCCTTTTATATCAGTATGATGACCATTGCTGCTACTCCATGTGTCAATTTTATTAAAGGTACTATAGTAGCAATTTTACCACCCATTCAAAAACCTCAGTCTCTCACTACTGAAAATTCGAAAGACTTATGCCACCAATTTGCATTAAATTAAAAGTTTTAAGTTCTGTTGTAGTAAGTACTGTTGGAATTAAAATGGATTTTTTTTTTATTATTTACATGTATGTGATATGTTTTTGAGTAGAAAAACTATATCTAAAAACTACATTAAATCAAACTGAATTCTTATGAGAATTAAAACAACGAAATGGAAAGCCAATTATTAGGTGTACATGTATTTTGAAGCGCAAACTGCCGTGTGGTTTTAAATGAATCCACTACTGTAGTGGAAGATGTACATGTACATGTACTAGTGGCTATGTTAAGACCTGAAAGCCTACCATACTGCTCGTTTTCCATCATTATAATGACTGTTGTTGCTACTCCATTTTGGTGATTTTATTAACGTGGCATTATATTGCCTCTGCGAGAATGCAGATGATATCTCTCTAAAATGTTGCTTCTGATGAAATCATACACTGAGAGCTTTCCGATGAATGGCAACAAGCCATATTTCTGACTAAATCCTGAAAAATTACCAATAATTCTGCTGTAGTTAAGGAGTCAATTATTTAGGGCAATATTGTACATGTAGGTGTAGGATCTCTTTGATTATCCATGCATCGAGACATCTCCGATATTATATTAAAGGCATATTATGAACTTGTTCGGGTATGTGAAACTGATAAGTTAGCATTCAGGCACTATGTCAACTGGAGAAATGTAGCATTTTAGTAACATCGCCGAAAAATTCAAGTAAATCGACGGTACCACTCCATAGAAATCATTGTCTGAACTACAGTACCCTCAATTGTAAATATTCACTTCTTGATTCGGGACGCAACTATCTGCAATAAACTAACTAAAACAATTTCACCTTTGAGAATCACTGCATTTAATATATAAGAATGAAGATACATGTATGTGTTGCCAATTTGGATATAATATTTGTAAACTACTTTGAGCAAGATTATTCTCCATTTCTATTTGATCGCTCTATCGCAGTGTATCACATCACTTTAAGAATGTACACCGCGAATGCGGGTTTCATGGAGATCTGATGATAATTTGAGAGGTGATTGCTAACTAGAGCCTTGAAAACTTTTGGCCAAATGAAATTATCGTTTGCCATTTTCACAATTTTTTTTACCAATTTGGCTACTGACAGCGTAAATCTTCATATGAACCAATGCTGGCACTAGTTACAGTAATGCCCTAAATAATCGACTCCTTAACCACAGCGGAATTATGGGTCATTTTTCAGGATTTAGTCGGAATTATGGCTTGTTGCCATTCATCGGAAAGCTCTCACTGCCATAATTCTGCTGTGGTTAAGGAGTTGATTATTTAGGGCTTGAATGTACATGCTCTGTCACTTAAATGAATCCACTATCTGTATTTGGATGATGTACAAATGTACTAGTACCATAGCTACTAGTATGTTAAGACCTGAAAGCCTTCAATTCTGCTCGTTTTCCATCAGTGTAATGACAATTGTTGCTACTCCATTTGGCGATTATATAAACGCGGCATTATATTGCCTCTGTGAGAATCAGACAATAACACTCTATTAATGTTGCTTCTGATGCAATCTTATAGATGAGAATTCCTGTAGTTTTTCTTTAATTATCCATGCATAGTGACATCTCCGGCATCATTTCATCACCGCACGATTATTGATTTTATCCTCCTGAAAAATTAAGCCTGCCGTGTACATAGGTCGACTGATATTGCCCCAGAGGATTTTCTCGGCCATAACTCACCGTTTATGGGATTTTTTTTATTCGTTTCTGAGGTTTTATGATCTTCTTGCATGTTTACCATCTCTTCAACATTATGATGTTACATTGTATCTTTCTTAGTTGAAATATAAATTTATTGAAAAGTCGATTGTCAATTATACCTCTTGGGAGGTAGAGATATTGCTTGACGACGTTTGTTGTGGAATCTCCGATGTTGTTCCTATATGCTCAACACTTTCATGATGGCAGCTGCACTGGTGCAGCATTAAAGATCCTGTGCCAGTCTAGCCTTGAAATAATGTGTCTGTCATTTGCAGAAAGAGGTCTCCAGAGGGTGAATTTAGTGATGCTACCCCGCATAGCGGGCTATCATCACTAAATTCACCCTCTGTGGACCTTATTCTGCTTAGGCCTCATCTTCTGGGAACTAACTAATTATCTGTTGTCTCTAATTAACATTGTTTTTAGTTACTTGTTCCCTTTTGTTCAGTTTCTATATCCCCTAATTTGCAGAAGATAAATGCATGATTGAGATGATTAATGGGTGAATATATCACCAACTTTAAATGGGGAACATCAATTTGATCCTAGATCTCCCATAGCAGCTGAGGCCTAAAGCAGAATGAGGTTCTCTAGAGGGTGAATTTGGCAATGCTAGCCCACCATGAGGGATTATGTCACTAAATTCACCCTCTGGGGACCTCATTATGCAAATGACAGACATACTATTTCAAGACTTGCAAGAAGTACATGTAGAATCTACATAGTGCCCTAAATAATCAACTCCTCAACCACAGTAGAATTATGGGTATTTTTTCAGGATTTAGTCGGAAATATGGCTTGTTGCCATTCATCGGAAAGCTCTCAGTGAGAGCTTTCAGATGAATGGCAACATGGCATATTTCCGATGAATCCTGAAAAATTACCCATAATTCTGCTGTGGTTAAGGAGTTAATTATTTAGGGCATTACTGTACTAGTACTAGTACCTCTCCCATGCAGTGCCAACCATACTGCAGCATTTAGTATAAATGTTCTACGAGTACTTCCTCAGAAGTCTGTACTGACATTGCTGAAACTTAATGACCATGCGATCCGTGTATAAGGAAGTGCACCCATACCTCTGGCATTAAAATATCCCGGTTTAATCAGGGGTGAATGATTTTATTCTGAGTGCTGACTACTATTGTAATCGGCCTATAGACTTAATGGTGGTATATGAATAGAAAGTGACATTTGATAATAGCCGCTATATATTCAATGTTTGCATTGGTATAATATGCATGCAAATTTTATCCATATCTGGTTTGGTGGTTTGACCTCATGCATATTTACCGGTCATAGAGATTTACCTTCCTGGAGTTTGAGGCATTTACAATAATGCCCTAAATAATTGACTCCACCACAGCAGACTTATGGGTAACTTTTCAGGATTTAGTTGGAAATATGGCTTGTTGCCATTCATCGGAAAGCTCTCAGTTCAGAAAGCTCTCACTGAGAGCTTTCCGATGAATGGCAACAAGCCATATTTCTGACTAAATCCTGAAAAGTTACCCACAATTCTGCTGTGGTTTAGGAGTAATTATTTATGGCATTACTATATTTATAAACTATAATCTGTGACCCCAGATGGCCAGAGGGGAAAAGGTATATCATGGTGTCAGACTGACTGACGTTTGCAAAATGAAGTCCTCAGAGGGTGAATTTAGTGATTCTATCTCGCATTGTTGGCTAGCATCACCAAATTCACCCTCTGGGAACCTCATTCTGCTTTAGGTCTTTGCAAAGATGCTTTGAGATTATAGATACTTCTCAAAAGATGAAGCCTATTAAAGCAGAACGAGGACCTCAGAGTGTGAATCTGGTGAAACAACAGTATCCTGCACAGGCTTGCATCACCAAATTCACCCTCTGGGTACCTCATTTTGCTCAGGCCTCATCTTCAGGGAAGTATCTATAGTCTCAAATTAACATTGTTTTAGTTACCTTTTCCCTTCTGTTCAGTATCCTATCCCCTGATTTGCAGAAGATAAAATGCATAATCGAGGTGACTACATGTAATTGCTGAACATCACCAACTTCAACTGGGGAACTTCAATCTGATCCTACAGGTACAGTAATGCTCTAAGTAATCGACTTCTTAACCACAGCAGAATTATGGGTAACTTTTCAGGATTTAGTCGGAAATATGGCTTGTTGCCATTCATCGGAAAGCTCTTGGGGAGAGCTTTCCGATGAATGGCAACAAGCCATATTTCCGACTAAATCCTGAAAAGTTACCCATAATTCTGCTGTTGTTAAGAAGTTTATTACTTAGAGCATGACTGTAGATCTCCCATAGCAGTTGAGGCCTAAGCAGAATGAGATTCCCAGAGGGTAAATTGGTGGTTTTGGCCCACCATGTGGGATAGTGTCACTAAATTCACCCTCTGGGGACCTCAATCTACAAATGTCAGACACCATACGAATGTATTTGCAGGCTTGAGTCTGTGAGATCCCTTCTGCAGTTAAAGCCCCACTAACTGGTCCACCTATGGTATCATCTTTAACTGGTAATTATTGAATCTGACACAGTCTATTGATTTCAGAAACCTTAATCAGACATGAAGCCTGTCTGGGCATGTTTCCCCGTGATAAAATTGCATTATTGATAATTTCATTGCAAATCTACTCTGTTTCTGTTATATTAAGTCCATTAGTTCCAATATGAAGCTTTCCATCTAAATATCTGAAATGTATTACGTTTAGTAATTTCTAATTTTTTTCGTGACCATAGAAACTGAGCTGCTTTGTAACCGTATTTTATTGTTTGCCTCTTTTTTTGTCCAGATCGTATTCTGCTCCGATTTCGATCTGAGATTAGATTTGATTATTGATTTTAGAATTATTAGCTGCGACCTTTCTCGGTTAATTGACAGATTCTGATTGGATATCGGCAGAAAAAACTTGTTCTATCTCATTGATGACTTGGTCACATTCTCAGATGACGAACCAGTGCCATTTAATTTAAAACAACCTGTTTTCTTGTTCGATTTGATGATGATTCAGTTGAAATTTGTTAAAATTTATTCTGGTTGCTGCTATAAATTCCCATGAGTCTGCTTTGGTATTAAATTTTCCAGCACACACCTAACATAATGTTCAGATTCTTGAAGCAGTATTGTACTCAGTTAAATTGTCAATCAAGTCTGTTACAAGATCAGATCATGTACTTTTTATGGCGGTTATTCATTTCCACTCAATTTGTATACTTTCTGAGAACGCTCTTCCCAAAAGTTCATTTCTAAAACTATGATTAAAGACATCTTTTTGGCATTTTATTGTTCTATGATATGCTTGATGTGGTCTTCAGATAGCATAGATTCCTTCATGTGGTGTACTAGCTTAACAATTAAGTAGTTTTCTGTGTAGGTCCATCTAAACTTTCCACCTCCTGACATAGCTCAGGCGTGGAAACCCCCTTATTAAGGGGAATTGGAGCCCCCACATGCCCCTGTGCCTCATCACCCCTGAAAAAAGTCACTATAAAGACCTTAACCCTTTACCCAACAGAACGGCCCTGTACCAATTGCATTCTCTTATATAAGAGAATGCATTGGCTTAACACATTAAAAATTATAAAATTGTTAAAGAATGTAAGAAAAAATGGTAAAAAGTGTTAAAAAAAGATTTTTTTTAGGCCAATGCATTCTCTTATATATGCGAGGCGACCTATGGTCGACTCGCATATATAAGAGAATGCATTGGCACAGGGCATAACTGTAACTATCACAATGTGGTCAAGGAGCCGGTTCCAATGATATCCATATTTGTATGGTTCTATTGAGACAGACCGAAGATATTTTAGGCTGTTGAAGCTTTATTTGGCCGGTTTTGGCCGGTTTGTTGGGTAAAGGGTTAACTAAGACTTTTTCAATTTTTACGATCTAGTATTTCTGATGTATAAAACCTGCCGATGATACCTGTAGGTCTTCTTTATATCTCTGCCAAACCACACATCATCTTTCTTGTGTAACTGATAATTGGTCTGTTTTAGTGCTTGACTAAATGGCTCTCATCTGCCCCTATATTGTGATACGTGACCCCAGTGAAGGTGATATCCAGCAGATTATCACATCAGGCACCCTGTATCGACATCACACACCTCACTTATAATCAGCACTCTGGTTTCTTCCTGATATTCTGGCAGCTATCCAGAGTTCCTGTGGGAACTACCCAGTTGGCATACAACGGGTAGAATGGAGCTTGGTAATCTGAAGCATATACTAGAGCTGTCATAGTACAGTAATGCCCTAAATAATCGATTCCTTAACCACAGTAGAATTATGGGTTTTAGTCCGAAATATGAGTGAGAGCTTTCCGATGAATGGCAACAAGCCATATTTCCGACTAAATCCTGAAAAGTTACCCATAATTCTACTGTGGATAAGGAGTCGATTATTTAGGTCATTACTGTAGTTGATAAATCATTGATTAGCCCAGGGACCAGGCTAGAAGTTTCAAATTGGGAGAAGTCATTTCTCCCTGTTTGGTTATTGAGGAGAAGTGGACGTTATCAGGGAGAAGTATTCATAGGTGAAGTTCAATATACAGTAATGCCCTAGGTAATCGACTCCTTTAACCACAGCAGAATTTTGGGTAACTTTTCAGGATTTAGTCGGAAATATGGCTTGTTGCCATTCATCGGAAAGCTCTCCCCGAGAATTTTCCGATGAATGGCAACAAGCCATATTTCCGACTAAATCCTGAAAAGTTATCCATAATTCTGCTGTGGTTAAAGGAGTCGATTATTTAGGGCATTACTGTACATGTACAACCCAACATCACCATTCTATGATAAAATATGTATTATGCAAAACAAGAGCCCATTTATCAAACCAATCTAGTGAGTAAGAACACCATAATAATCAGTAAATATACAGTTGGGACATATACATACCGCTATATGAGAGAGAAGTCACTTCTCCCTGCGACAAAATTAGGCAGAAGTGGCACATTTTAGGGAGTCACCCTCTAGGCTGGTCCCTGAATTAGCCTTCAAGCGATGGCTGAGGTGGTTTTTATTCCCGAAAACCGCAGATTTTTGTCGACACATCAGCTAATCCAATGGGGTACTTTCCTGAAGCTCCAATGTGGCATTCATTGTTCTAGTGAGCCGTGAGGGTTTACTCTCTTTTTGTTGGTATCTATTTTCAATATAGGCAGATAATTTTTTAATTCCTCACATTATTTTAATATATATCAATTTAATATGAGAATCTTGAGGATTCTACTCAATAAATTTTAATGAATAGATTTTGTTCATAATCAAATTCTGAGATACCACAAACAAAGGTATGCAGTATTATTGGGCTCCTTTTGTGCTGGAATCATTTATTTAAATTTATGCATCACTTGGGTGGAAGCGCGGATTGTTGGAACATGGAAATGTATATATATTAGTCATTTCATTACAATATATGGTAGATATTAAAATGTCTTAATGAGGTCCGGGTTTAATGCAGAGAAAATGTGCAGAATGAGCCTCTTTATTCTGGGAGTATCCAATATCTAATTTCCACCTGCAACATTCCCCTTAACTGAACAAACTTTCAAACTGAGGGGAATTATATTTGCACCTACATGTACCCCCTAATTCTGCCATATTATAATGGTTGAAAAGTATAAATATTAGATTAGTCTCAACCTTTTTACATTTGAAGTTTCAGGCCTGAAATTTCCATCTTGTATAATTCAACATGTTCTATTCCCATACAGTAATGCCCTAAATAATTGACTCCTTAACCACAGCAGAATTATGGGTAATTTTTCAGGATTTTGTCGGAAATATGGCTTCTTGCCATTCATCGGAAAGATCTCACTGAGAGCTTTCCGATGAATGGCAACAAGCCATATTTCCGACTAAATCCTGAAAAATTACACATAATTCTGCTGTGGTTAAGGAGTCAATTATTTAGGTTATTCCCATATAATCTTATCATATGTACATCTCTCGATCTCTCATAGAGATTTATTTTCTGTATTGATGGGATTACCTTCATTCCATTGGTTATGTCTCAGCCTGGGAGCAATTTCATTGGTTAGTGGTGTAACAGATCATTGCAAGGCGGGATCCAATCTCTATAAAAAGCCGATAACAATTACAAACACTGCTTCATGGTTGGTTATATTTATACTGCAAGATTGGAGGTCAATAACGTGTTGACAATTTAACACGACAAATATATATAAACTACATGTAGCTGAAACAGGCTCCCTTTATTTTTCTTATCTTAGGAAAGCAGCATCATCCAAGATGAGAGATTGAGATATAGAGGATCTCTAAATTGCAATTCTATACAAAATTTATTAAAGTGATGTGAAACACTCCCGGTAGGGTGATCAAATAGAAATGGAGAAATAATCTTGTTCAAAGTAGTTATTTTTACAAATATTATATCTAAATTGACAACACACACCGACATGCTTATTTATTATTTAAACGCAGTGACTGCCGATGGTGAAATCGTTTTCGTTAGTTTATCGCCGATAGAAGCGTCCCGATTCGAGTAGTAAATATTTACAATTTAGCGTAGTTCAGGCAATGTTTTCTATAGAGTGGGACGGTCGATTTGCTTGAGATTTTCGGTGATGTTAGTAGATTGATAAATTCCTCCAGTTGGCATAGCACCTGAAGACTAACTTATCAGTTTCACTCACCCGAACAAGTACATAATATGTCTTTAACAGAGTGTACTAAATTCAAATCGAGCCGAGCTTTTGCTAGGGTCGAATGGAATTTCGTGTAGAATTGCGACGAGTATGAGATCCATTTTATCACATAATCACATTTTAGCAAGGAAAAATTATCTCGAAATGGCTGGAATTAAAACAATTTATGATTGATTTCCTTATCACAACCAAAGAGGAAGTATAAAGACACCTTCAAGAAAAAATGTGTCTGTTCATGTTGACAACATTGTTTCACCACCCTTATCACCCATGTTTGTCTCACAGTCAACACGAAATAACCCAACACAAGTCGGATATCATAATTATGTTCTAATTAACATAAAAATAGAGTTCCGGCATTGATATCGACATCATTGCGCTGAACACTGATGTCACTGCGCGTGGCAATAATACACATGTGTCTTACTAAAATATATGAAGCCGAGTTTAGGGGCCAATTGTGTGATAAACGTATATCTGATAACATTATCATCGGGCTTGTATGAAAGAAACTGGGTCTGTTCATTGACCGCTGAGTCAACTCAAGGAGATTTGGCAGGAAACTGTTCTTTTAAAGAGTATTGATGACATCATGACTTTTATTTTCGTAAAATGTGCATGAGCGATGAGATCAGATAAACTTTAAGTTCCTACACCTGAAATTTGTTTATGAAAACATATTTATAAAACATCTCAGTTCCTTAATTCAATAGAACGCTGCCAAGTTTCGGTCCCCAGCCATAATTGATATTGGGTTGTTTATGTTCCGAGGGCTGGCAACTTGTTTGAGCTTGCACCACCGCACACTGTTGTCTGGTTTTTGGCGATGTAATCATCCGTTAATTTAGTCTTGTCAGATCCAATGCACCCAGATCCTAACAAAATAATTGGAAGGTATTGTGGATCTTGATTGCCAGAAGTACAGTTTTAAACAGCTGCCATATTGAGTTATGAAACATTCACATGCAATCCAAGCCTGTAAATACCGCAGAATGAGGTCCCCAGAGGGTGAATTTAGTGACGCTATCGGGCACGGTGGGCTAACACCCCCAAATTCACCTTCAGGGAACCTCATTCTGCTTTAGGCCTCAACTGCTATGGGAGACTTAGGATCAGATTGAAGTTCCCCAGTTGAAGTTGGTGATGTTCACCCATTAGTCACCTCAATTATGTTTTTTATCATCTGCAAATTAGGGGATGCATATATATAGAATATGAACAGAAGGGAAAAAGTAACTAAAAACAATGTTATTTTGAGACTATAGATACCTCCGTGAAGATGAGGCCTAAGTAGAATGAGGTCCCTGCTATGAGGGATGACAGACACACTATTCAAGGCTTGGAAATATTAACACGCAATCATATGCTGGGTTGGTGTACTCAGAATGCTACAGTAGGCAATTATAGCTTTGGGTATAATCTTTAGATAATAGAGATGTATCATGATAATAATATTAACCCTTTAATTTCAAATTGGATTCTCCCAATCAGTTATAAAAGTATACATTGGAATAGTCTATCATTCATTGGAAAGGGTGCACAGAAATTAGCTGATGACAGACATTTGAAAAAATAGTGCAGAAGGGTTCATATTTATTGGTGGGAAATAATAAGTTCAACAAACGATATGGTCATTGTTTAACCCTTTGAGTGCCACGGGCCGATCTCATCGGCCCTAATTTACGGTGTGTGAAATCGGCCCTAAAAAAATAAAAAAAAATAAATATATTTTTTTGGGTTGAATTTTTTTGGGTATGCTTAAGCATGCTATAGCGAATTTAAAAACAATCTGGATAACACCTTAGGGGCATGTTATAACTCAAAGCTATCACCAAGTATTCATAGTAATAATTTTGATGCCCATAAAAAACATAAGATTCCCTGGCACTAAACCTACTAAATAAGTCTGTTAAAGAATATAAGAAAAAATTATTAAAATTGTAAAAAAATTGTAAAAAATAATAACAAAAGATAAAAAATTGTTAGGCCAATGCATTCTCTTATATATGCGAGGCGACCTATGGTCGACTCGCATATATAAGAGAATGCATTGGCACAGGGTATATGGGTTGATACAAAAATCGGACCTGGCACTCAAAGGGTTAACCCCTCCATGAGTGGAGATTCCTGAAATTTTATGAAAACCCTGTGCCATTGCATTCTCTTATATATGCGAGTCTCCCAAATGGAGTCTTCCATGAGTGATACATTGGCCAAACAATACTTACCTTGACCTTGTAAGCCAGTGCATTCTCTAATATATATGAGGCATATATAAGAGAATATACATGTACTGGCATGGTATCTTTAATGCTGGACCCTCACAGATCCCGTCATGAATGGGTTAACTTAATATCTGAACATTTCCTAAGGAAACTACTCATCAATGAGTATTTAGTAAAGAAAGGGTTAACTTATTATCTGAACATTTCCTAAGGGAACTACTCATCAATGAGTATTTAGTAAAGAAAGGGTTAACTTATTATCTGAAAATTTCCTAAGGGAACTACTCATCAATGAGTATTTAGTAAAGAAAGGGTTAAACTTATTATCTGAACATTTCCTAAGGGAACTACTCATCAATGAGTATTTAGTAAAGAAAGGGTTAACTTATTATCTGAACATTTCCTAAGGGAACTACTCATCAATGAGTATTTAGTAAAGAAAGGGTTAACTTATTATCTGAACATTTCCTAAGGGAACTACTCATCAATGAGTATTTAGTAAAGAAAGGGTTAAACTTATTATCTGAACATTTCCTAAGGGAACTACTCATCAATGAGTATTTAGTAAAGAAAGGGTTAACTTATTATTTGAACATTTCCTGAGGGAACTACTCATCAATGAGTATTTAGTAAAGAAAGGGTTAACTTATTATTTGAACATTTCCTGAGGAAACTACTCATCAATGAGTATTTAGTAAAGAAAGGGTTAACTTATTATCTGAACATTTCCTTAGGGAACTACTCATCAATGAGTATAGAAAGCGTTAAAGTCGGTTAATGTGATCTTTGTGTATGATATGAGGTATGCTGAAGTACTTTGTTGTACAGTACATTGATCCTGAGATGCACAATGTGAGAGTATTGTGTGCAGTACTCCATTAATTCTCACTGTAACCAATATTCTCTCACTGTTTTTTCAAGCCTACAAATAGTGTGTCTGTCATTAGCAGAATGAGGTTCCCAGTGGGTGAATTTAGTAATGCTATCCTGCACAACAGGCTAGCATCACTAAATTCACCCTCTGGGAATCTCATTCTGCTTTGGCCTCAAGTGCTACAGGAGACCTAAGATAAGATTGAAGTTCCCCAGTTGAAGTTGGTGACGTTCACCCATTAGTCATCTCAATTATCCATTTTATCTTCTGCAAATTAGGGGATATAGAAACTGAACAGAACTGGACAGAAGTGAAAAAGTAACTAAAGACAATGTTAATTTGTGACTATAGATATTTCCCAGAAGATGAGGCCTAAGCAGAATGAGGTCCCCAGAGGGTGGATTTGGTGATGCTGGCATGATGTGCAGGATAGCATCACTAAATTCACCCTCTGGGGACCTCTTACTGCATATGATGAACACACTATTTGCAGGCTTGTTTGTTATGAAAAAGATAGGAAGTCAAGGCATATAAAACTGATAAAGCATGAAATAGTCTAACAATATGTTCTTAGAAAGGAGGGAACAAGCTTACTGTAGCTTGTCCAATATTTACTCCAAGGGTTTAGTGGTGCAAGCATAAATACCAGCTGTCAGTGGAAAATATTTGCATGAGTACATACTATTATAATACCTGGAGAGATTTGTACTGCATTTAAAGGGACATATTTTGTTTGCTACATGTACACTGACAAGAGTACATATTCAGAATAGTCTTGAACATCTATAGCCCCATTCATGAATGGATTAGATGTGTCAGGTCCTCCATCTGTCCGTCTGTCAATCAGATATGTAAGCTATGTGGGGATACAAGAAAACCATAGTCAGAAATGGTAACGCGCTCAAGATCATATCAGCGATGTATATTTACGTCCATGATCATATATTATATACCCATGATTGTAATTATAGAATATAAAATATATTGGTTTCGCGAATGACCAGCTCAGAATTCCGTTAAAATAACAATAACAACCAGCACCTAATTAACGAACCGGCGGCCGACTCGGCCGTCTCCGACCACAACCATCAGTGGGCTGCAGAACAAAAAATATCTACAAAAGTTGAAATATAAGACTTACAAATTATATTTTAAATTTCTTTTATTGGTAATTGACATAGCTTGTCACAAACCAAAAATCAACATTATTGGCATAATAATGTAAAGGACAATAAACGAAATTGAAATTCCCAACTACACCTTTTACCGGACTCGGCCTCCTGGTCGCGCTGTTCGACTTTTAAACCGGAAAAACCAATTATCTATAAATAAAATGTCCATGGCACGACTATCAAGAAATTGCCGAACAGTATACACGCGGTGCGCGCGCTAATAAATACCATAACAACATAAAGCATGAAGTGCACCCAGAATTGAATTGCTATATTTATTATCAGCTTTTCCGTCTGTCTGTCCGTCCGTCCGTGACACAACTTTGACAGAGCTTTTATTCCTATATTTTTCAGTCAACCTGTGTGCGCCTGCGATTATGAGGTCCATCCGACTAGTCTTTGTGGTGTTATTCCCCTTTTTCGACTTAGAAATTTTTCTCAATTTGCATAATTCCTACATTTTCCGGTAAATTTTTTTTAAACTTGGCACATATATTTACCACTATGCGAACCTGCGATTGTGCTCGATACGACTTTTTTTAGTTGAGTTATTTAGCTTTGTTTACTTAAAAATCATGCATAATTTTGTCCGAAGTGGTATTCCTTATGTTTTTACCAAGAATTATGGGTAATTTTTCAGGATTTAGTCGAAAATATGGCTTCTAGCCATTCATCGGAAAGCTCTCAGTGAGAGCTTTTCGATGAATGGCAACAAGCCATATTTCTCATAATTCTGCTGTGGTTAAGGAGTCGATTATTTAGGGAATTACGGTACCATGCCTAGTTTGGTTTGGTCGGCCCTGACACTAAGAGAGTTAAGAAAGAAAGTAAGTTGATACTTAGAAATACTTGTAAGTATAAATATCAATTGATTTTTGGTATCATGTTATGCCGAATTTGGAAGATAAAGTTTATTATTTGACGCTTTATAAGATAACCGTGCTTGAGGGAGCTTTTGAAATATTAATTCCAATACTGATTGATACAATTATGCCAAGATTTGTCAAGTCCCATTACTTTTCAATCAATATCGCCTCGAGGTTTCAATTCTATATTTCTAACTTTGCATTGTGGTACATCAGTTTAAAGGAAAGATGGTCGTGGATGTCAAACAATTACAGATAAGCACAATTCTGTTCATTCCAAGCCTTGAAATAGTGTGTCTGTCATTTGCAGAATGAGGTCCCCAGAGGGTGAACTTAATGATGCTACCCCCCGCATAGCAGGCTAGCATCACCAAATTCACCCTCTGGGGACCTCATTCTGCTTACACCTCAGCACAACGAGGTCCCCAGAGGGTGAATTTGGTGATGCTAGCCCGCTATGCGGGGTAGCATCACTAAATTCACCCTCTGGGGACCTCATTCTGCAAATGACAGACACTATTTCAAGGCTTGGTTCATTCTGAAGACACACAAGCCTGATTATAGTGCGTCTGTCATTTGCAGAATGAGGTCCCCAGAGGGTGAATTTAGTGACGGTATCCCGCACAGTGGGCTAGCATCACCAAATTCACCCTCTGGGGACCTCATTCTGGTTAGGCCTCATCTTCTCTGGAAAGTTTCTTTATATAAATCAAATTTCTATAGAAACTTCATCACATAGATTATATTTCATTTTTAGTTTCTCTATATCCCCAAATTGGCAGACGTCATATTGCATAATTGAGGTTCCCAATGGGTGTACACCACAATATTCACCTTCTGGGAACTTCAATCTGATCCTAGGTCTCCTATAAGAGTTGAGGCCTAAAGAATGAGGTCCCCAGAGGGTGAATTTAGTGATGATAGCCCACTGCACGGGATAGCATCACTAAATTCACCCTCTGGGGACCTCATTCTGCAAATGACAGACATGCTATATAATCAGACTCGAAGACACATATCTGTTTAATAAAGCTACTGTATATATATTTTATATAGTTTTCATGTGTTCTAAAAGTAATGGCTGGCCCCTGGTGCTTAATTCAGGAAAGGTGCATATTTACCATTTCTATACTGAGTGGATTCTCCCATCCGGTTATAAACATACACATGGAACAGTCTAAAGTTCATTTTGAGGGATGCTAATGAAATAAAAAGCAGACAACAGACAATAGAATTTGTCATTTGTTGAACTTATTATCTCAACATTTCCTCAGGGATATTTCTACTCATCAATAAGTATTTGTTATAAAAAGGGTTAGGCTGTTGTAAGCTGGCAAGTATTGGCAAAGCTGGTTTGATTATCACTTATAAAGTGTAGGTTGTTGTTCCATGTGTCACTTATAAAGTGTAGGTTGTTGTTGTTCCATGTGTCACTTATAAAGTGTAGGTTGTTGTTCCATGTGAAGGGATTGAGGGTGAACGACGCGATTCATTTTATCTGCTATATTAAATCACTGGAACCTTGAATCAAGGCGAGAGACGTTTAGATAAAAAACTTGTTCGCTAACGCGCACTTGTTTCTTACCAATGTCTCACCTCTCGTGAATTATTTAATGTAATTCTCGGAACTAATTGATTACTCCATTTATTACACTTCTGCATCAATTTGGTTTGCCCAATATGAATAAAACACCCAGAATTAATGCATGAAAGTCCCAATGTGGAGAAAGATCAACCATAAAAAATTCAGTTTACATGTGTAGATCAGCAAGCGACATAACTTAATGATGTCATGAGAAATGACATAATTCACTAGTGACATTACCATTTTAATTAACGGCTTTTTCAATGGAATTTGCATATAGGAGCGTAATAAAAAACAAATCTTACTCCTGTAAAGGTTGTGTGGGCGTGAAGTAGACATTCCCAGAAATGAGATATTTTGTCTATTTGGTGAGTGCTGTTTGAATTTCAAATTTAAGGCAATTTATTTACATGTAGGCCTGTTATATATAGTCAGACACCCTGATTGTGGCCGCCACATTCATGGATTAATATACAATGTAGCATCATACAATCTCTCTGCTATATTACTCAATACAATGGTTATACACAAGGAATTGACAGCTAGAACATGCTTTCACAGTATCTCCGGGAACATAAATGTGATGCAATATACAATGCAGGTTTTCACTGATGAAATTACCATAAAATCAATAGAAAATGAATGAATACAAATGATTGTAAATTATAGGGAAATAATTTTCAGGCCAAACCCTCGCTAACCTAACCCAATAATTAGCCATGTATGCCTAACAAGGATCAATGAGTGTTTTACATATATGGGAGTCTCAGCGCATGAAAAATTTAAAAAACTCTTTTCATCTCATATTGATTCCGATGAACAAGTGGTCGGATAAGATCTCCCCGCAATAATTAGAGATGACGGGAGAATTTCAATTGCGGCTTTCTAAGGGCTTTGTCTGTACATTAATTCTGTGAAACCAATTCAATCATGCTATAACATCATGGGTCTATACATAGGATGCTGCAGGATGCAGTCATAATAGATCCATGGGTAAGATAACAGGAAATTCCAATATCATGAATTTGATGCTGATTTTAATATCCGATAGTCCACTGGTGTGGAATATTACATGTAGATGAGCACATGCAACAGACTATTTGCTGCATATTTTTGATGAGCTCAGTGGTCCAGAATCTAGAATGTTCTACACTTGGTGATTATCATGTAGCCAGTGGACAGGAGGCAACCTATGGTCAGAATGTAAATTAAGGCTCCAGAAAATGGCATGCTTTCTTAAGATAGAGCATGAATCCTGATATTTCAAAATTGTATCACTCACACAGTATTTTTAAGCACTTTCAATTATCAAACTCACACAAAACTATCAGAATGGATATATAGCGCTCTCAGAACAATATATGTGAAACCAATTCTATCATGCTTTTACATCATGGGTCAATACATATGATGCGGTAGGACTTAGTCATAATAGCTCCATGGGTAAGATAACAGGAAATTCCAATATCATGCATTTGATGCTGATTTTAATATCCGATAGTCCACTGGTGTGGAATATTACATGTAGATGAGCACATGCAAAACATAGTCGTATAAGAGCGACGTATTTTATCCCAAAGGGTTAAACAGATGCGGAGATTAAACCAGAAACTTTTAGAAACGCAAACATGTTCGGTAGCGAAATATTTCACTGATAGATCACTACGCTACCAATACGCCATACCGCATGGAATTCCAAAGAAGTAAGCAAAATAAAATAAAGCGACAAAGTATTTGGACAAATTGACAACATAATCATGAATCGCGAGAGTTTGGGAAAAATGTTAATTAGGCCACGAAGCGATTGGGATAACTCTTGAGCAGGAATGGGGAGAACTATATTTTTACACGTAGGGGTGAGCGGCGCGGTCGGTGTCAACTTTCTTTCCAACTTATCGATCGAAGAAGACGGTCACCAATTTTTGAAAACCCTCCCTCCCTCCCATTTTTCGTGGTTGTTGGAGAGCACACAGGGTTGATGTCTTTGCCCCCCCCCCCCCCCCCCCCCCCCCCCCCACCACCTTTCGGGGTTTGTTTTTGATGGCGGCGGTTATTGCGCCTCAAAAATTGTTAATTGTTTTTATTATTATTCATGTATCGGCTTCCTGTAATTATGTTTTGCTAAACAGGTAGCTAAAACCGCATTCCATTGTTTGTCTTTATTTTAACCCTGTGGGATAAATAGTGTTTTGCTGCAATAAGCCGGAAATGTTCTACAATGGGTGATTTTGTTATCCGATAGCCCACTGGTGTGGAATATTACATGTAGATGAGCTAGCATACTCAACAGACTATTTGCTGCATATTTTTGATGAGCTCAGTGGTCCAGAAGCTAGAATGTTCTACACTGGGTGACTATCAAAAAGCCAGTGGACAGGAGGCAACCTATGGCAAGAACGTAAATTAAGGCTCCAGAAAAAGGCATGCTTTTCTTAGCACTTTCTACACTAAATGGATGCTCGCACCCAGTTATAAAAGTATACACTGGAATGGTCTATTGTTCATTTGAATGGGTGTTTAGGGAAAATTAACAGATGACAGACAGACAAAAAGGCAAAAGGAGTACCGAAGAATTTTTTTTAATACATTGAATGAAATGTTTAGATAATAAGTTTATGAACGTTTCCTATGGAACTACTCATCAATGAGTATTTAGTATAGAGGATAGAGCATAAATGCTGATATTTCAAAATTGTATCACTCGGACAGTATTTTTAAGCACTTTCAATGATCAAACTCATACTATACTATTTGAATGGATATATTGTCCTCTCAGAACAATATTTCTGAAAGAAAATCAATCATGCTATAACATCATGGGTCTATACATAGGATGCGGTAGCATGCAGTCAAAATGGATCCATGGTAAGATAACAGGAAATTCCAATATCATGAATTTAATGCCGATTCTAATATGCGATAGCCCACTGGTGTGGATTGTAACGTGTAGATGAGCACACGCAAACAGTGTTTTACTGCAATAAGCCGGAAACTGGATGACAGTGACAATCTTCCAGTGAACCTGCCTCAACAAGCAGAAGCACAGCAATCCTATACCAGGTCAGGCACGTCCTGAATACCACTATTATAGTGGTATATGACCATAACATATTCATGTTTCCTGAATTTGCGTCGGGAATAGAAGACTGCGCACACCAGTGCACAGCCAAATTTCACTCGTAACAATATCTCAGTGAAGGAACAGTCTTCCGACAAAATTTCTAAATGACAAATAACAGGATAACTCAATCGCTCCTTCATTAACAACATTTAAACTAATTGAATGCTAATTGAGTTGCTTATCGTGTACTGTCATGATTAATCATTCTCGTGGACAAAATATATGTATAATACCGAATTAGTGCGACACTGATTTTCAATAATTTGCGTGAAATATGATTTTGGATTATCCCTCTTTTATCAAATTCAGAAAACGGTAATGATCATATACCACTATAATAGTGGAATACAGTAATGCTCTAAGTAATCGACTTCTTAACCACAGCAGAATTATGGGTAACTTTTCAGGATTTAGTCGGAAATATGGCTTGTTGCCATTCATCGGAAAGCTCTCCCAACAAGCCATATTTCCGACTAAATCCTGAAAAGTTACCCATAATTCTGCTGTGGTTAAGAAGTCGATTACTTAGAGCATCACTGTACCACTATTATAGTGGAATTCACGATGTGCCTGACATGTTTACTGGTAGACTACAGAAATGTGCTGCATTCTATATTTCGATCATTAACCCTTTACCCAACAGAATGGCCCTGTGCCAATGCATTCTCTTATATATGCGAGTCGATCATAGGTCGCCTCGCATATATAAGAGAATGCATTGGCTTAACACATTAAAAATTATAAAATTGTTAAAGAATGTAAGAAAAAATGGTAAAAAGTGTTAAAAAAAGATTTTTTTTTAGGCCAATGCATTCTCTTATATATGCGAGGCGACCTATGGTCGACTCGCATATATAAGAGAATGCATTGGCACAGGGCATTACTGTAACTATCACATCGTGGTCAATGAGCCGGTTTCAATGATATCCATATTTGTATGGTTCTATTGAGACAGACCGAAGATATTTTAGGCTGTTGAAGCTTTATTTGGCCGGTTTTGGCCGGTTTGTTGGGTAAAGGGTTAATTTGTACAACAGGGAAGACAAGGTTCAACAGACCTTAAAATATGGTTCTGGAAATTTGCAGAATGAGGTCCCCAAAGGGTGAATTTAGTGATGCTACCCCATACAGTGGGCTAGCATCACCAAATTCATCCTCTTTGGACCTCATTCTGCATGGCCTCATCTTCTATGGGAGACATATAGACATATATTTAAGTTCCCAGAAGGTAAATGTGATGTACACCTAATGGGCACCTCAATATAAAGAATAAAGAACAAATGGCATAACTATTCGCAAGCCTTGAAATAGTGTGCCTGTCATTTGCAGAATGAGGTCCCCAGAGGGTGAATTTAGTGATGCTACCCCGCATAGCGGGCTAGCATCACCAAATTCACCCTCTGGGGACCTCATTCTGCTTACAACTCAGCAGAATGAGGTTCCCAGAGGGTGAATTTGGTGATGCTAGCCCGCTATGTGGGGTAGCATCACTAAATTCACCCTCTGGGGACCTCATTCTGCAAATAACACTATATCAAGGCTTGACTATTCGTCACTGCCAGCCATTATCTCATCTTTATCCCCCTGGCTTAGAATCATCCAGACAATGAAAACTTCATCTGACTATTTGCTAATCAACTGATTCTTTGAAGCTGTCCATGAAGCAATTATTCTCACAAGCCACAAACTCATCCCTCATTTAGTTGATGGACAGGGTCAGAATTAATAACCGCTATATGTCTACTAAACGTTACACTATAAGAAACATACTGTTGATGTTGTGGGCCATATAAGCCTTGAACTTGGAAAAAAAATGTACAACTCAAGTCCTAAAATATGCTCAAGTACACATATTGATTTGTGGGTCCTTGTAGTCTAAAATTTCAGCATTATTTTCAATAATTTCTGAATATGTGTATTCTGGTCACATTAACAAAAGTTTTAACTTAACTAAAATGATCAGTATATAATATAACGCAATGTAATGATTTTTGGTAAAAAGACTCTTGAAATGGCTAAGAACTGCACTTGAATTTCAATATTTCCAACATGCTGAATATGGCTCGTGCTGGAGAGAGGGGAGACGAAAACAATTCATGCAAACAATGCAAAGTTCATCTGACTATTTACCAATCAACTGATTCTTTGAATCTGGCTAGGAATCAATTATTCTCATAAGCCCCAAACTCATTCCTCATTTAATTGATGGAAGGAGGTCAGAATTAATAACTGCTATACGTCTACTATTATAAAACGTCATATACTATAAGAAACATACTGTTGATGTTGTGGGCCATTTTAGCCTTGAATTTGAATTTTTTTACAATTCAAGTCCTAAAAAAATGCTCAAGTACAAAAATTTATTTGTGGGTCCTCGATAGACTAAAATTTCGGCATTATTTTCAATAATTTCTGAATATGTATATTCTGGTCACTTTAACAAAAGTTTAAACTTAACTACAATGATCAGTATATAATATAATGTGATGTAATGATTTTTTGGAATTGGTGATCTTAAAAAAAGATTCTTGAAATGGCTGAGAACTGCACTTGAATTTCAATATTTCCAACATGCTGAATATGGCTCTTGTTGGAGAGAGGGGAGACCAAAACAATTCATGCAGACAACGCAAACTTCATCGGACTATTTACCAATCAACCTGATTCTTTGAATCTGGCTAGGAAGCAATTATTCTTACAAGCCACAAACTCATCCCTCATTTAGTTGATGGACGGAGGTCAGAATTAATAACCGCTATACGTCTACTAAACGTCATATACTATAAGAAACATGCTGGTGATGTTTTGCCACATTTAATGAAATATCGGAAGTTTAGATGTCTTTATTGATCTGTTCTGAAGCCTTTTGATGAACAATTGATCCTCGCGTACTCCGCTGACCTTGCAGATTTTTAGAAGAATTGGCAGCTGTCGGAAGAGAGGCTTTGTAATATTTTCCTGATCTTGAAGCTTATGGATTGTTTCCAAGTAGAGGTCAATATTTGACCAGCATGCTATATGCAATTATCTCACTGCCCAGGGGGAGTTTCGGAAACAATATAAAGGTGGAATGAAAGTGTGTTAAATTGTCTGTGGTTTCATAATGAAGTAACACGTGTTGGTCATGAAAAATGAGATATACAAACATGGTATCATTAGTGGTATTGACTAATTGGTCTCCCATTCACAAAGATGTGAATCATCGTAAATGTGGCACATTCAATTCACCCCCTCCCATTGTTATACGCTGAAGTATTTTGTTATATGTCCGTCCGTCCGTCTTCGTTTTTTTAGTTTCCGAATGATAACTTTAGTAAGTCTGAACTGAATGGAATGAATTTGGTATGTGGGTTTTTCTAGCACAACATACAGGCCAAGTTCAAATTTGGTTTCCGTCTTCCAAATTTCACCAGAATTATGGCCCTTTTTATTGGAATTTGCACTTTATTTTCGTTCCTGATCATAACTTTAGAAAGTCTGAACTGATGGAAGGCAGAATTTTCCAATTGATATCAAGCTTATCAACTGTCTGCTTGGTCCACAAAAGCTTGGGATATTGGTTGGGATGATGCTATTTTGGACCAAGTTCTGCCCTGTTGTTCTTCTATAACAGACTTTCATTCAAGAGACATACTTTATGTACACACATAATAATAGTTAGTGTCATTAGGGGGATTCCTTGAGCAGAATATAACGTTACATCTGCTGTAAGTGTAGGTCGTGCCATGAATCTCTACTCTGGCTATGCCCATAGCGATCATATTCCACCAGTTCAAAATGTGGGAACTTTTTCTTTCTGACAGGGAACATTATAACATAAAAAATAAATGCAGGTACAGTAATGCCCTAAATAATCGACTCCTTAACCACAGCAGAATTATGGGTAATTTTGCAGGATTTAGTCGGAAATATGGCTTGTTGCCATTCATCGGAAAGCTCTCACTGTGAGCTTTCCGATGAATGGCAACAAGCCATATTTCCGACTAAATCCTGCAAAATTACCCATAATTCTGCTGTGGTTAAGGAGTCGATTATTTAGGGCATTACTGATCTAAGTTAATGCTACATGTAGTACATGTACCTTAATAAGGAAATTCACAGTGAAGGTCCCAGGTTGAGATTTCATGATTTATGTGACTTTTTTTTAGCCGATTTTACCCTGCGTCGCTATTATCATGAAATTTCACCCGGATAATCAATTCAATGTTTATTGCAAAATCGGCTTACAAAAGTCAACTAAATCATACAATATCGATCAAGGACCTCCTGCTATGAAATACATTATTAAGGAACAGGTATTAACTAAGAAATGTATTACATGTTCAATGTTATAAAGTTCACCATCAGATTTTCAAAAAGTTTCCCAGGTTTTGAACTGGTGGAATATGATCTCATGGAATATGATCTCTGTGGGCATAGCCAGAGTAGAGATCCATGGCATGATCTACAGTAATGCCCTAAATAATTGTCTCCTTAACCACATCAGAATTATGGGTAACATTTCAGGATTTAGTCAGAAATATGGCTTGTTGCCATTCATCGGAAAGCTCTCACTGAGAGCTTTCCGATGAATGGCAAGTGAGAGCTTTCCGATGAATGACAACAAGCCATATTTCTGACTAAAACCTGAAAAGTTACCCTTAATTCTACTGTGTGTGAGAGCTTTCCACATCCTGAAAATTTACCCATATTTTTGCTGTGGTTAAGGAGTCGATTATTTAGGGCATTATACTGTACAAACAGTAAATGATATACAACTAATTAATGAACCAATCAGTTGAATCATTAGTTGATTCACCATGTTAACATGTCCACTGATCATTTACTACGATTCCGCGTTTATAAGAGACAATTCGGCACCATCACCGATAAATTATTTATACGTTAATCCCGATTTGTCCACGAACTGATGTAATCAATTGAAAATCGTGCAGAAAACTATATGCAATTACACCCTTAAAAGGTAACAGAAATCAAACGAACGTTCCCGAATCGTTATCTCAGTGACACCTGGGTCGGGAATAGAATGGTAATTGATTATGGGAAGTCTACCTGCTGGTCAGCCTGCTGCGTATCGATACTTTCAACCCACATTTGTCAATAATTCACAAGAAGAATAGCAGGGCGATTCCAATTTTCTCAGCTGTTTCTTAGAATGTGTGGTTCATCGTTGATCATCTGACAATTGATTTATTTTCCCCTCTTGTGGTTCATTTAGCTTCATGACAGTACAAATTGGAGGGCTCTTCCTTTGGGATTTGTTATGAATAATCTAGTAGTCTAACATATACTGATCGCAGTTAGTGCTGTACATTATACATGTACAGTAATGCTCTAAGTAATCGACTTCTTAACCACAGCATAATTATGGGTAACTTTTCAGGATTTAGTCAGAAATATGGCTTGTTGCCATTCATCGGAAAGCTCTCCCCGAGAGCTTTCCGATGAATGGCAACAAGCCATATTTCCGACTAAATCCTGAAAAGTTACCCATAATTATGCTGTGGTTAAGAAGTCGATTACTTAGAGCATTACTGTATGCAGTCTTTAAACATGAACCTTCCTAACTAATGACCCCCCTCCCCTATCGGGACCGATATTTTCAAGCTTGATCTGAGCTGAGGGACATCTCAGTGTGCCATTCCGATCATTACATTATGGCCATTTCGATGAGAAATAAGAATTTGTTCATGCTCACTGAAGCAAACACATTTGAAGCAATGAATACGAATATTGAGTCCCTGCCTCCATAAATCTGATATACAGTAATGCCATAAATAATCGACTCCTTAACCACAGCAGAATTATGGGTAACTTTTCAAGATTTAGTCGGAAATATGGTTTGTTGCCATTCATCGGAAAGCTCTCAGGATTTAGTCGGAAATATGGTTTGTGGCCATTCATCAGAAAGCTCTTGGTGAGAGCTTTCCAATGAATGGCAACAAGCCATATTTCCGACTAAATCCTGAAAAGTTACCCATAATTCTGCTGCAGTTAAGGAGTTGATTATTTAGGGCATTACTGTATATTATGTAAGGGATGCTGGTAACTTAACCCTTTCATGAATAGAGCTTCCTGAAATTTTGAGAAATCATTAGGGAGCCTCTCATATATAAGAGAATACATTGTCTTCATAATATTTACCTTGACATTGTAAGCAAGTGCATTTACTTATATATGCAAGGCTCCCAATTGGAGACTTAAATATATAAGAGAATGCACTGGCACAGGATATTTAATGCTGCACCAGCACAGCTCCCATCAAGAAAGGGTTAAATTTGCTTGGTAGGTGCCTGTCCATGAATTTGTGTATCTGAAATTAAAGACAGGACACTTTCTGAATCTAATTTTGTAACTTGTACTCCAGCAGAATTATGGGTAATCTTTCAGGATTTAGTCGGAAATATGGCTTGTTCTCACTGAGAGCTTTCCGATGAATGGCAACAAGCCATATTTCCAACTAAATCCTGAAAAATTACCCATAATTCTGCTGTGGTTAAGGAGTCGATTATTTAGGGCATTACTCTATCTTCTCCAGTCTTCTTTACATTAGATTTTGTCTGGTTGAAACTTTTCTTCAGGCCAAGAACGGGCATTACGTTCACAAAATCCATTCCTGATTAAGCTTGTTTCTGCCTGCAGTACCTTTGTCAATTTGACTGTTCACAGTGGACAGAACAACCATAACATTCTAAGGCAGATAACTCTATATTCTCTGCAGTATACCTGGACTGCATCAAGATGAACAACTCTTGTGGGAACTTTGTAATATGCAACAGTATCTCATTGCCAGGCACTCATGTATGTCTCAAATTATAGAGCAAGAAGTAATAGCATGCCTTGAGAACAGATGACACAAGATTATTTACTGCAAAATAATTTCTTAAGAAATGAACAGTAAAATGTTTCATTTTACCATACTTTATAGTCAATAATAATTGAAGTCTTGCAGGTAGTATTGACAAAATCAGACACATCCTGAATTCCACTATTATAGTGGTATTCCACTATTATAGTGGTATATGACCATAACATATTCATGTTTCCTGTATTTGCATCGGGAATAGAAGACGGTCCACACCAGTGCACAGCCAAATTTCACTCTTAACAATATCACAGCGAAGGAACAGTCTTCCGACAAAATTCATTGTGCAATCTTTTGCGCCAAATTTGTTATTCAATAATATTACTAATATATTTCTTTTTAATTGAATGCTAATTGAGTTGCTTATTGTGTACCGCCATGATTAATCATTCTCCTGGACAAAATATATGTATAATACCGAATTAGTGCGACACTGGGTTTCAATAATTTGCGTGAAATATGATTTTGGATTATCCCTCTTTTATCAAATTCACAAAACGGTAATTATCATATACATGTACCACTATAATAGTGGAATTCAGGATGTGCCTGACCTGATTATATGATGGTTATTTAATGTTTTCTTTACATTTACGTTTTATCCAGTATTTCCAAAAATTAGTGTCTGCAGTCTTTAAATACTCATTGACGAGTAGTTCTCATAGGAAATGTTCAGATAATAATTTAAACACACGACTGTTGTGGAACTTATTATCTGAATAATTCCCTCAAATAAATTCTCCTTCTTCAATTACACTGACAGCTTTCCAATGAATGGCAACAAGCCATATTTCCAACTAAATCCTGAAAAGTTACCCATAATTCTGCTGTGGTTAAGGAGTCGATTATTTAGAGCATTACTGTAAATTATCTGTCATCTGCTTATTTTTCCTGAAAAACCATCCAGATGAACAATAGACCATTCCAATTTATACTTTTGTAACTGGGTGGGAGAATCCATTTAGTATAGAAAGGTTTAACACAGGTAGCGTCATGCTCCAGATTTTAACCGTTTCTAGGTCATTTGTTCAACTTATTATCTGAACATTTCCCCCCAATAAATAGGACTCCTTCTGTGCTTGCATTATCTGTCGTCTGCTTATTTTTTTCTGAAAACCCATCCAGATGAATAATAGGCCATTCCAGTGTATACTTTTATAACCGAGTAGGAGAATCCATTTAGTATAGAAAGGGTTAAATTAGATTTTCCTTTGAGTCTGAGATCTCATTAACTACTAGTAATTCTATAAGATTTAGTAGAGCTGTAAGATAATTAAAACCAAGTGTACAGTAATGCCCTAATTAATCGACCCCTTAACCACAGCATAATTATGGGTAACTTTTCAGGATTTAGTCGGAAATATGGCTTGTTGCCATTCATCGGAAAGCTCTCGGGGAGAGCTTTCCGATGAATGGCAACAAGCCATATTTCCGACTAAATCCTGAAAAGTTACCCATAATTCTGCTGTGTTTAACCCTTTGAGTGCCAGGGGCCGATCTCATCGGCCCTAAACCTACAAAATAAGTCTGTTAAAGAATATAAGAATAAATTATTAAAATTGTAATAAAAAAAAAAAAAAAAAAAATGTTAAGCCAATGCATTCTCTTATATATGCGAGGCGACCTATGGTCGACTCGCATATATAAGAGAATGCATTGGCACAGGGTATATATGGGTTGATACAAAAATCGGACCTGGCACTCAAAGGGTTAAGGAGTCGATTACTTAGGGCAATACTGTACATGTACATGACAGGGCTCGATTTGACTGGATTCGCATCACAATTTGCGATGAAATTTCCAATTTCTGCTGAGCTATTTACAATGAAAAAACATGTATTGGTAAGGAATACTATACAAAATCTACCCAGTGCTGCAAAATGCTATAAAAATGTTAAAAATTAATCCCGTCTGTATACACCTTCTGGGGACCTAATTCTGCAAATCTCCGGCACCATAATCTTACTAGTAGGCCTCTCTGAAGCATAGAGTGTTGTATAAAAGTACTCTACATACTGGTATTTATAAACCTATTCTGTTTCCTGGAACCTGGCTGGAATGTGACAATAGTGGGAATCAATGAGGTGTAATTTGAAGCTCCAAACCACAACATGGTTTTTAATGGAAATCTGGAAAATAATGAAATAATCTATTGTGGAAGTGAAAACTTTGTGTCTGTCTGTGAGAAAACAGGACGCAAGTCACGTAAATCATTTTTCTTTTCTTGAAGTGTTATCTAATCTCACGGAATGTCTTTCTGTTATTCTCTCTTACTTGTTTTTTTAATCTTCTGTTTGTTCAGGCCCCAAACGCCATATGTATCGAAACCAATTAGAAAGTTATACACCCAAGATAAATGCATTACTCTCCCTAGGAAGCCACACATGGTTCAAATACCAAGAGCATCAACATGAGTACAATGAAAAGATTACAACAAGCTGTGTCTACAGAAGACACCAGAGAATCCCTCAGAACCAGACCCATCATTATAAGGCCATTTTTTAGTTTTGTTGGTTTTTTTTAACAGATTCTTCTTCCGAAAAAACACCAGAGGAGAAAAAATTAAATTTGAAATCAGCACTAATATTATTTCCTCCCAAGTACAGTAATGCTCTAAGTAATCGACTTCTTAACCACAGCAGAATTATGGGTAACTTTTCAGGATTTTGTCGGAAATATGGCTTGTTGCCATTCATCGGAAAGCTCTCGCCGAGAGCATTACTGTATACACCCCTGATCAATTGGTCTTGCTAATCAGTCTCTTTGAAAAGCTGATGAAAATTCTATATCGGATTTACGTTTCTAGAACTCTCTATTAAAATCAGGTTCTATATAGAAGAGATCGATTCCCTCCATTTCATTGGAGAGAGGTGCAGACTGCGCACGATTTCATTGGTTTATGGCATGGTTGATAACGTTACAGATCAGAGGTTAATGACGTGTTGACAATTTTCCCACGCATTGTCAAACTCAACTATTGTTGGAAAACTGAATACAAGTTATATATCCATAATTCATTTTACTCATCGCAGTCAACGATAGTGACTGATTATTCTTTCGCATCTAGTTGTATTTATAACTATTTCTAAATACTACGATTCTCACAAACATTTACTATACCAGGAAAGCACTCCATTTTTGGAAACGGTCATGTTGAGAATGCTGCATCATCGTAGAAATTAAATATTATGGAAATTCTAGAGACATACATGTACATGTGTATCCAATATAGGATTTCCGTAGGCTTTTCAAAGAGATGCTAGCTAATGTGTTATGATACGGTTGGGTCCTGCGGAATTGCTATGATGATGTTAAGGCAAACTGATGCTGTTAACAAAAGGTACTGTAATATTTTTTTAATTTGTCTTTTTTCGCGGTGTTCTGATAATCTGAACATATCCAGGAAAAGCCATTATGCGTATAAAACATTCAAAAACATATTTATTGCGAAATATTTGTAATACTGGTTGCATTAGTTGTTGAAAATTGACTATAATCAAGATGTGTTATTTACGTCATTTAGAAACACGAGTGCAGGCATTATTATATTATTATTACAGACTCATTTCACAATTATGTAAAAATAATTATATATATTTATTACATTCAATTTAAGATTTTTGTTATCTTCCCACCTAATTTTTGGATAAAACGAAAAAATTAAAATTTTAAACCAATTTTATCCCCCCACCACCTCCTACCCTATCTTCTCTCTGTTCCATGACTGGAGCTTCCGGCAATTTTGTGAAAACCCTGTGCCAATGTATTCTCTTATATATGTGAGTCTCCATTAGGGAGCCTCTCATATATAAGAGAAATTAGAGAATACATTGGCCTAACAATATTTACCTTGACAGCCAGTGCATTCTCTTATATATGTGAGGCTCCCTATGGGAGACTCGCATATAGAAGAAAATACACTGGCACATGATCTTTAATGCTCACCAGCGCAGCTCCCGTCATGATCGAAAGTGTTAAAATACATTAATGCCCTAAGTAATCGACTCCTTAACCACAGCAGAATTATGGGTAACTTTTCAGGATTTAGTCGGAAATATGGCTTGTTGCCATTCATCGGAAAGCTCTCAGTGAGAGCTATCCGATGAATGGCAACAAGCCATATTTCTGTAATTATTTGTAAACCAACAAATAAAATAAAGTGGCCTAATGCTGCTGGTCTATCAGAAGTTCCATCAGTTCACATTCACACCATCTCCCAGCAATAAATGAAGACCCCTGGGTACCTACTTGATATACCATTGGGTCTCAAGGTCCCTTATCTGATGTTATGTGAGAACTCACATCTGTTAGAAGAGCTTCTGGTAACAATGTGTAGTTTTTAACCACAAAAACTAAATTTTGAGTGGCAGCAAATTAGCTTGAATCAGAATGATCAGTTATGAGGCTGAAACAGTTACCAGATTTTCATGTCTGGTTAACCATTTGAATAACCATTTTTGAATTAACCCAAGTTGACCACTGTCATGCAGGCTTATATTGACATGCATGTACAGTAATGCCCTAATTAATCGACTTCTTAACCACAGCAGAATTATGGGTAACTTTTCAGGATTTAGTCGGAAATATGGCTTGTTGCCATTCATCGGAAAGCTCTCAGTTACCCATAATTCTGCTGTGGTTAAGAAGTCGATTAATTAGGGCATTACTGTATGATGTCTGTTTCATAATATGATGTCTGTTATACACAGCAAACGATTCAACTTGAGTCAAACAAAGGCCGACATGCTCAGTTATAAATTGAAAGCAATTGTCGCTAATTTGTGAACATTCGCGCGACGTCAGGGAAATTGGCAAACCATGGTAATTTTCGTACTGCAAACCCACGGAGTTCCGAATGAAACGTGGGTGGTTCCTATTATCTACATTGCAGCGTAATATACAATCCGTGCATATAAGGGGATGTAGGTAACTAGTACTGCGATTTAATTATAGCAGGCTAACAGTATGTAGTGCTCAGTCAGCATACATTTGTATTTCACTTTTCCCTGCGTTTTCAAGTTTGCAGGGACACCAAAATTGACACATGACATATCACACACAGACAAATATGTTGATGTTACCTGATGTTACAGGTACAGTAGTTATTACACTGTCATGTCAATGTCGTTAAGAACAAAGACCCCACCAACCCAGCTGTGTGATTTGATGCAACAATGTTGCAATACAGTAGTACTGACTTGATACACTGTGTTATCATAATTATTCTCCAAGTTCTCTCACTTTGACTGAGGTGTGTTAGCCCTTGGGATCCTGGGGTTTCCCTACATATGTATCTAACTACATGTATATGTTTGTGTTTAGGCACTGCACTGTCTGGTTACTGTTAACTGGTCATCCAATTTTCATGACTGGTCACAGCCGTGATGAAGGTTAACCGCTTCAGCACTAGAGATAACCAAGTACCAGTAGTAGGATTCCATCATTGCTGATGATAACGTGTTGTGCAACTCTAATCTCTGGGTCCTCATGTGGCTGTGTAGTCCGAAACTTGATGCACACAGTCAGGCACAAATGGAGCATGAGATGGTTGGATCGTTGGTTGGTTTAGTTGGAGCAGCATTTCGAGCATGTCTTTTCGCTCTTGCTGAAGCAAGATATTCACTTGAGTTTCTCGGGTTTTCTTCAAAAGAGTCTTTGGCACACTTTTGATATGGTTGATCGCCACGAACAATGATCACTTGCTGCTTTCTCTAACTGATTTGATATTATAGCAGTCCATTTGAGATGTTCTTTTATACTGTCCTGAATACGTTTACGAGGAAGACCCAGATTTTGATGTTCACTTGATAATTTTCCACACATGAGACATTTTGGAATTTGGTCTTTTTCCAATCTAACAACATGACTTGACCAATGTACATGTAGCTGAATTTGTATGAGCTTTGTTAGAATACTGGTCAAGGCTGGATATAGTGTGTCTGACATTTGCAGTATGAGGTCCTCAGAGGGTGAATTTACAAGTATAGTGATGCTATCCCACATGGCGGGCTAGCATGATAGCATCAATTCACCCTCTGGGAACCTCATTCTGCTTAGGTCTCACATGCTATGGGAGAACTACGATCAGATTGAAGTTCCCTAGTTGAAGTTGGTGATGTTAACCCATTAGTCACCTCGATTTTGTAATTTATCTTCTGCAGATTAGGGGATATAGAAAGTGAACAGAAGGGAAAAAGTAGCTAAAAACAATGTTAATTTGAGACTATGGTTGCTTCCCAGAAAATGAGTCCCAAGCAGAATGAGGTCCCCAGATGGTGAATTTGGTGAAGCTAGCCCACTGTACGGAATATAGATGCACTATATCTGGACATACAGTAATGCCCTAAATAATCGACTCCTTAACCACAGCAGAATTATGGCTAACTTTTCAGGATTTAGTCGGAAATATGGCTTGTTGCCATTCATCAGTGAGAGCTTTCCGATGAATGGCAACAAGCCATATTTCCGACTAAATCCTGAAAAATTACTCATAATTCTGCTGTGGTTAAGGAGTCGATTATTTGTGGCATTACTGTACTATCAGTTTATCTTCCCTTTGTATGAATAAATCATAAATCCACACTCATCAGAATTTGCCCCAGCTTCACTATCGCTGTACGCCTTATGTTGGGCTAGTGCACAATGCATTTACCAACTGAGCCACCATGGGCCCCATATATTTCAGAAGATGCAGTTACATCTTTACCATATTTAAATCATGGTAATGCTTCACAACTCCTGAGACCGGAACTTGATGATATATCATTAGCTACATATAATCCATAGACTTAACTAATTATCCTGGCTGGAAACCCATCTGGATTCATCCGCTGCCTACAATAGTCGTCATGAGAACAGCCTGATCTCAGATCATTAGAATGTTTTACATAAGAAACATATCAACCGTTTAATCATTGGCACCGTTAAAGAAATATTTTAGCAGGTAAAGCCTGCTGAAGAAGTTTACCTGAGCTGAGTACATATGTCTCAGTGGATACTGCATTATGGGTATATACCGTACACTGGTATCTAGGGTGGGAAAATGATGAATCATTTAGATGTACATACCCATTAGGAATTGTGGAGGGTTCTCAGTCATGAATAGGGGCTTCAAACAACAAATATCCAACAGCACCCCCTCCCCCAAATCACACTGCATCAGTCCAATTGTTGGACTCCAGGAATTCAATTTACACCCCCACCCCTCAAGTTTTTTTCTAACTCTTAGCAAAAAGTGACCATGCACCCATTTATGTATGGTCAGAAATTTTCCATATCATATAGCCTTGTGCGACTAAATTTGTCAAAAATTTGCATGTTCTGATCTGAAAGTGATATGCTTTATACTAAATATTAAAACTTTCTATATATACTAAAGCATCATTGATGAGTAATTATCCCATAGGAAATGTTCAGATAATAAGTTCAACAAACAACCATAGGTCATTTGTTGAACTGATTATCTGAAAATTTCCCTCTGATAAATAGGCCTCCTTCTGCAGTTTTATTATCTGCTGTCTGCTCGTTTTTCATGAACACCCCCTCCAGATAAATAATAGACCATTCCATTGCATACATTTAAACAGAGTGGGAAATCCATTTAGTATAGAAAGGGTTAAGATGTCATAACGATCGCAAGTTATTATCTAATCTGACGTTTTTTTGAAGCATGAAATTCATGATTGTTGAAAACAAATTTCAGAAACACTTCCACCACAACTTACAAATTCATTGGGCGTATGACAAGGTTCATAGGTATGCAAAGGATTATAAACTCCACATAACTCACACAGAATCAGTGGATGCCTTCTTGTCTCCAAGAGATCTTAGCAAATCTTTATTAATGCCTTCTTTACTAAATACTCATTGATGAGCATTATAGTTCCCTTAGGAAATGTTCAGATAATAAGTTCATGAAACAGCCTTATGGCCTTATTTTCTGAACATTTCCTACCAAAGATTTATAATAAGAATCCATCTGCACTTGTATTATCTGTCGTCTGCTCATAATCCTCAACATCCCTCCAGATGAATAATCAACCATTCCAATGCATACTTTTATAGCTGATGCAATACTCCATTTACTAAAGAAATAGTTAATCCTTGATGCAGCCCTTAAAATTACGAAAAATTCCCCACACAAATTAAATGCTGTGCAGAGCTGTTAAGTTTCACAGATTGTCCTTGAGACTCCAAGATTGCCATATGGAAAACGTCCAAAATACGGAAGACCACCGATTTCTCCCGCATGAGTATATTCATCATAATTCAATACTAATCAGCAGTACTAAAAAAGATATATGGAAATCAATTAAAAACATTTTTTGGAAGATGAGCTTATTTGGGCATACAGTAATTCCCTAAATAATCGACTTCTTAACCACAGCAGAATTATGGGTAACTTTTCAGGAAATGTGGCTTGTTGGCTTTCATCGGAAAGCTCTCACCGAGAGCTTTTCGATGAATGGCAACAATCCATATTTCTGACTAAATCCTGAAAAATTACCCATAATTCTGCTGTGGTTAAGGAGTCAATTATTTAGGGAATTACTGTACCTCGCACAAAAAAGTCTCCCGGATTGTCATTTTCAAAACTTAACATGTCTGATGCTGTGGCAAGTTAGATTCTACATGCTGCCACAGTATTTCCCAGTGCATTGCTTATTGCTGTGGCCAATTCTGAGGACTGCTTGATGCAATCCTAAAAGATTGGTCGATTAGAATTAATGTGAATTTTTTTTAAAAATATTAAGATATCAGAACAATCAACCTATTATCCAGTCTGAAATTTCAACTGTTGTTTTTTCGGCATGAAATTTAGGGCTATTGACTCAAACCTCTGTTGCCACGTGTCTTAATACCCACAATTTATTATCCAGTCTGAAATTTCAACTGTTGTTTTTTCGGCATGAAATTTAGGGCTATTGACTCAAACCTCTGTTGCCACGTGTCTTAATACCCACAATTCTTCAGGATAACATATATTCTCAGATATTATTCTGTAACATATTCATGGAGGGATGACAAGGCTCACCAGTAATGCAAAAGATTATAGACTGGATACAGTGAAGACTCATTGGATGCCTTCTTAACAGTCTCAAAGAGCTCTTTGAAATCTTCGGCTGTTACAAATCGTTATTAATTCTTGATACAATCCTACAACATTGGTGGATTAGAATTTAGTCATGCTGATAAATAGTGTTTATGCTATGTGTACAGCAAGACAAACACAGAATGAATAGACAAATTACCTAGGAAGCTGAGATATCCTCGAATCAGATAATGTTTCAAACTATAATCCACCCTCAATCCCTACACACCTAGGGATACCAGCTCAGACTTCCTGTTAAACCTCTATTAATCATATGTAGTGAAAACAAGTTAAATGCACATGGCTTGTTTCATATAAACATAATTGGACAAATAAATTATCAAAGCAAATAGAATTTGAACCCTTTAATGATGGGATCAGCATTAAATATCATGTGCCAGTGCATTCTGTTGTATATGCGAGTCTCGCATATATAAGAGAATCCACTGGCTTACAAGGTCATGGTAATTATTGTTTGGCCAATGCATTCTCTTATACATGCGAGGCTTTCTATTGGAGACTCGCATAATTATATCAGAGAATGCAATGGCACAGGGTTTTCGCAAAATTTTAACTAATATTGAGCAGAAAATTGTTTTGCGATTTTCTAGTATAGTGTACCCTATACAGTATATGTACTATTGAGAAGATTTAATTCCGTCTTCAATTCCAAAATTTTTATCAGGTCTTCAAATGTTTTGAAATAGAAATACATGTACACCAATGTGTGCAGATGACATGAAAGTTACTTCTCGGTCATTATTTATGATCTGTGTTGTCTCATATATAAAGTATCCTGTGAACAACATCAACAGTTGTTCGGCCGAGTATATTGGCTCCAATTCTGAAAATCATTACATCTGAGTTCAAATTATGTGTGATGGTGACTCTTTATTTTGATAGTGGAGAGTTATTAATTAACCCTTTGAGTGCCAGGTCCGATTTTTGTATCAACCCATATACCCTGTGCCAATGCATTCTCTTATATATGCGAGTCGACCATAGGTCGCCTCGCATATATAAGAGAATGCATTGGCTTAACAATTTTTTTTAATATCGGCCCCTGGCACTCAAAGGGTTAATGACACCTGGATGAGGATTGTGATATAATATATATGATAGTGGAGTATCACCAGCTACGGGTATACATTACATGGTAATTGTAGCGAAATTAGAAGTTTTGCTGAGTTATGAGCTATTAATTGTTGCAGAGTTTAGTAAACGACATTTCTTTGTCGAAGTTGGGTACTTTCAATTGTAAAACAAGTTTTTACAGACATACATGTTTATTGAATTGTGTGTCTCTGAACATACATAAATTATACTACATGTTTCTTTTTGCTATTCTTCAAGTTAAAGTGAAATGAAACATTCCGTTAAGGTGATCAAATAAAAATTGAAAATAATCTTGCTCAAAGTAGTTATTTCTTACGAATATTAATCAAATTGACAACACACACCGTCATTCTTATATATTAATTCAATGCAGTGACTCTTGATGGCAAAATCATTTTCCTTAATATCGCTGATAGTTGTGTCCCGAATCTAGATGTAAATATTCATAATTGAGCGTAGTTCAGATGATTATTTCTATGAAGTGGTATGGTCGATGTCTTTGAAATTTTCGATGATGTTATTAAAAGGCTGCATTCCACAGGTTTGCATAGCGCCTGCATACTAACTTTTAAATTTCACGCACCCTAACGAGTCCATTTAAATATGCCTTTAATAGAGCAATATATATAAAAATTAATTTAAAGCAAATGTGCTACAAATGTGTCTCAGGGGCAGGGACCAACCAAGAGGGCGACTTGGGAGATCATCCCACTAATATATGCCACTTCTCCCTAGTTTTGTGCAGCAACTGCATATTTAAAGTATATTTACTGATTATCATGGTGTCCTTCTCACTATAGTGGTTTTATAAATGGACTCTTGTATTGTAAAATACTAACCGTATTGGATCATAGAAGGATGATGTTGGGGTGTAAATTGAATTTCAGCCATTGTTACTTCTTCCTAATAACCAATCAGGGAGAAGTGACTTCTCCAGACTTAAAACCTCTAGGCTGGTCCCTGCTCAGAGGAAGATATATTGAAAAGATATGAAATAAATTGAATCGAACTATTTTGAATCGAACAATATACCGGTACATGTAGCATATTTTGAATCGAAAGGAATCTCATAGGTGCACAAAGCTCTACATTCCTAACATGATGTCTACAAATTCTGCAGAAAGCACCCAGACTCCTGTGTGTTGACTTTACACACCCACATCTACACTTATTCTCCCATTTGTATATTTACCCCACACTATAATAACAAGAAGTGGGCTATCTGATATAGTCTACCATTTCCCTAAATCACAGAGTATGCTGAACAGTAGGGTCAAAATAATATATCAGTGCAGATTAGCTTGTTCCTTATGTGAGAAAAGTTCTTATATCATAATATAAGATTCATGGTGGTTTGGAGCCACTCATTATACAGTAATGCCCTAAATAATCAACTCCTTAACCCTTTGAGTGCCAGGGGCTGATCTCATCGGCCCTAAACCTACACAATAAGTCTGTTAAAGAATATAATAAATTATATTAAAATTGTAAAAAACTGTAAAAAAAAAAAAAAAAAAAAAAAAAATGTTAAGCCAATGCATTCTCTTATATATGCGAGGCGACCTATGGTCGAATCGCATATATAAGAGAATGCATTGGCACAGGGTATATGGGTTGATACAAAAATGGACCTGGCACTCAAACTGTTAACCACAGCAGAATTATGGGTAATTTTTCAGGATTTAAGATGGAATTATGGCTTGTTGCCATTCATCGGAAAGCTCTCAGTGAGAGCTTTCTGATGAATGGGGGCAATAAGCCATATTTACGACTAAATCCTGAAAAATTACCCATAATTCTGCTGTGCCTAAGGAGTCGATTATTTAGGACATTACTGTACATGTACCTAGACCCGGGATCAGCCTAGAGGATTTAACATTGGGAGAGGTCACTTCTCCCTGTTTGGTTCATAGGGAAAAGTTGATTGTTATCAGGGAGAAGTAACAATGACTGAGTTCAATTTACACCCCAAAACCATGCCCCCTTCTATGATCCAATAAGTATTATACAACACAAGAGCTCATTTACAAAATAATTATAGTGAGTAAGAACACCATTATAATACATTATAGTGAGTAAGAACACCATTATAAGCAGCAAATATTACAAGTTCTTGCGGTGGATTGACCCGTAACATGGTGTGACATTGGCGGTGGTGATATCTGAACAAAAATGCTTCCTATTTTCATCACAATGATTGGTTCTGCCACAGAAAGAGTCAAAGGAATCAGGCTGTCTGAAAGACCACTGTGATAAAACTCAGTCACTGTGTGGGAGGCAACATGAAAACTAACTAATTTCAGGAAGGGGATTCCATCAAAGGCTTATTACACTCTGTCCAGCAAAGAGCTAATTAGCTTCATAGGAACCATGCATGCATTTCTTGATGCCACATGGCCGCACATGTACATATTATCCCTGTGAATCCAAGGTGTGCATCAGGTGCTAAAAAGGAAAACCATTCTTTTGATCATGCTGCAGAAAATGAAAATTATCTCGCAGAGATAGGCTGGGAACAATAAGCCGCAAATGTGCATAATATGGGAATAACATCGCCAATTTTCTGACAAAATCATACTGCTGTGCAGTCAGTCTGTGTGAAACATATCAAACCTGCTCGGATATGCAGCAAAATGCATCTTAGATTAGGAATTTCTTTGTTTCGTTCATTATCAAATTTTTTTCTGGTAAGACAAACGAGATGATGTTTCTTTGTCTGCCAATCATATGGCAATCACTTCCAGGCAATAATTTAGTGTTTTTCTCCCTTAACATAAAACATAAGTACGATCATTGAATCAAATGGCCTCCACTTTTTTCAAATTGTCTATCTTCTGCTCTCATCAAAACCAACTTGCTTTAAGTGTCCACATGGAATACCAATTACAGCCAAAGAACCCTCAACAAGAAACAAGCTTGGGCTTTATTTTTTTATAATCTGATTTTGGACACATGCTTTGAAAATTAAGATAGTTGTCCTGTCAAGACATAGCTAAATGATTCCATGTGAAAGTGCTTCCGCCCTCTTGAGTTTATATTTGAAGTAGATTAATGGAGACATTTCTGCTAAAACCCCAGGAGCCAGAAGTCTATAACACCAATGGCATTTAATAAATTCTGGAGGACAGGAGTGTAAATTTATAACAGCTGGCATCCAGTAACTTACACCTAACTTTACCACATCCTTTATATTATGGTTTTGAAAGATGTGATAAAACTACTGTACACTCCATGAACCAAGAATATTTTATTTAAAGCCACACGTTGCAACTGAAACTAAAAGATTTAAGATCTATATGTCAGAATATATCATATACTGGCTGATGTGCCCGACTTCGTCAGGCTATTTAGGGATTTATTATGAGCGAACAACATTGAAAAGTATTAGGAGAAAGAAAAAACTATTGCTCGATCGGTCCAGAAACATGCCTAAATGAGCGTATATGAGTGAGGTCAAGGTCAAGGACACGGTCGCATGTGAAATGGACCTGCCCATATTGTTCCCGGGATCAAAGTACCGAATTTGAGTCGGATCGGTCTAGCAGTTTTCTAGTCTATAACACACATAGATACATACAGACAGACAGAATTTCCAAAATATATAATAGACTAGCCGATGAGCCCGACGTTGTCCGGGCTATTCAAAAACCAAATTTCAAGTCGATAGCTCCACCCGTTTCCGAGATCTGGTCTGCGCATGCGCGAAGCTGGCGTCGCACGGGTTCGGCGACCCGATAAAATTTGTATCCGGGGCAAGATACATTCACATAGCAAATTTCAAGTCAATAGCTCCACCGGTTTCCGAGATCTGGTCCTCGCATGCGCGAAGATGGCGTCGCACGGGCTCGGCGACCTGATAAAATTTGTATCCGGGGCAAGATACATTCACATAGCAAATTTCAAGTCGATAGCTCCACCCGTTTCCGAGATCTCGTCTGCGCATGCGCTGCACGGGCGTCGTACGGGCTCGCCAATACGACAACGATGACCGCCTGGTCAAACTACACACACGTACCAAGTTTCGTCCCGATCGGTCGAGAATCGTAGATTTGTATAAATGACATACATACAGACAAACATACAGACAGACAGAGGTCTTCAAAATATATATGAGATTATTGTAAAGAATGCTCAAAAGAACTTCTTATCAGAAGAAAATGACTGACAGTATTTTTGAAATTCACTCTTCAGATTTGAATTGAACAAAATATAGTTTTCTACCAAACTTCAATTTCATCGTCTAATATGGTAGAATTTAAAGTTATATTAAATTTCAATTTCAATGTCTAATATGGTAGAATTTAAAGTTATATTAAATTTCAATTTCAATGTCTAATATGGTAGAATTTAAAGTTATATTAAACATCAATATCAATGTCTGATATGGTAGAATTTAAAGTTGTATTAAATATCAATATCAATGTCTAATATGGTAGAATTTAAAGTTATATTAAACATCAATATCAATGTCTAATATGGTAGAATTTAAAGTTGTATTAAACATCAATATCAATGTCTGATATGGTAGAATTTAAAGTTGTATTAAATATCAATATCAATGTCTAATATGGTAGAATTTAAAGTTATATTAAACATCAATATCAATGTCTAATATGGTAGAATTTAAAGTTGTATTAAACATCAATATCAATGTCTGATATGGTAGAATTTAAAGTTGTATTAAACTTCAATATCAATGTCTAATGTGATATAATTTAAAGTTGTATTAAACATCAATATTAATGTCTGATATGGTAGAATTTAAAGTTGTATTAAACATCAATATCAATGTCTGATATGGTAGAATTTAAAGTTGTATTAAATATCAATATCAATGTCTGATATGGTAGAATTTAAAGTTGTATTAAATATCAATATCAATGTCTAATATGGTAGAATTTAAAGTTATATTAAACATCAATATCAATGTCTAATATGGTAGAATTTAAAGTTGTATTAAACATCAATATCAATGTCTAATATGGTAGAATTTAAAGTTGTATTAAACATCAATATCAATGTCTAATATGGTAGAATTTAAAGTTGTATTAAACATCAATATCAATGTCTGATATGGTAGAATTTAAAGTTATATTAAACTTCAATATCAATGTCTAATGTGATATAATTTAAAGTTGTATTAAACATCAATATTAATGTCTGATATGGTAGAATTTAAAGTTGTATTAAACATCAATATTAATGTCTGATATGGTAGAATTTAAAGTTGTATTAAACATCAATATCAATGTCTAATATGGTAGAATTTAAAGTTGTATTAAACATCAATATCAATGTCTGATATGGTAGAATTTAAAGTTGTATTAAACTTCAATATCAATGTCTAATGTGATATAATTTAAAGTTGTATTAAACATCAATATTAATGTCTGATATGGTAGAATTTAAAGTTGTATTAAACATCAATATCAATGTCTGATATGGTAGAATTTAAAGTTGTATTAAACATCAATATCAATGTCTGATATGGTAGAATTTAAAGTTATATTAAACAACAATATTAATTTCTGATATTGTAGAATTTAAAGTTGTATTAAACTTCAATATTAATGTCTAATATGGTAGAATTTAAAGTTGTATTAAACTTCAATATTAATGTCTGATATTTTAGAATTTAAAGTTGTATTAAACTTCAATATTAATGTCTGATATTGTAGAATTTAAAGTTGTATTAAACTTCAATATCAATGTCTAATATGGTAGAATTTAAAGTTTTATTAAACATCAATATCAATGTCTAATATGGTAGAATTTAAAGTTGTATTAAACATCAATATCAATGTCTGATATGGTAGAATTTAAAGTTATATTAAACAACAATATCAATGTCTGATATGGTAGAATTTAAAGTTATATTAAACAACAATATTAATGTCTGATATTGTAGAATTTAAAGTTGTATTAAACTTCAATATTAATGTCTAATATGGTAGAATTTAAAGTTATATTAAACAACAATATCAATGTCTGATATGGTAGAATTTAAAGTTATATTAAACAACAATATTAATGTCTGATATTGTAGAATTTAAAGTTGTATTAAACTTCAATATTAATGTCTAATATGGTAGAATTTAAAGTTGTATTAAACTTCAATATTAATGTCTGATATTGTAGAATTTAAAGTTGTATTAAACTTCAATATTAATGTCTGATATTGTAGAATTTAAAGTTGTTTTAAACAACAATATCAATGTCTAATATGGTAGAATTTAAAGTTATATTAAACATCAATATCAATGTCTCATATGGTAGAATTTAAAGTTGTATTAAACTTCAATATTAATGTATGATATGGTAGAATTTAAAGTTGTATTAAACATCAATATCAATGTCTGATATGGTAGAATTTAAAGTTATATTAAACATCAATATCAATGTCTGATATGGTAGAATTTAAAGTTGTATTAAACTTCAATATTAATGTCTGATATGGTAGAATTTAAAGTTATATTAAACATCAATATCAATGTCTGATATGGTAGTATTTAAAGTTGTATTAAACATCAATATCAGTGTCTAATATGGTAGAATTTAAAGTTATATTAAACATCAATATCAATGTCTCATATGGTAGAATTTAATGTTGTATTAAACTTCAATATTAATGTCTGATATGGTAGAATTTAAAGTTGTATTAAACATCAATATCAATGTCTGATATGGTAGAATTTAAAGTTATATTAAACATCAATATCAATGTCTCATATGGTAGAATTTAAAGTTGTATTAAACACCAATATCAATGTCTGATATGGTAGAATTTAAAGTTGTATTATGTGCTTCTTTCACATTGGAATTATACATTCTAGTCAGGTGATCTATAATGTAATAGCCAAGTGTTTGTTTGTCAGTGGGTGTCTGTAACTCTGTCACACCTTTGACGCGTTTACATGTATAACTTTTCACTCCTATGTGCAATTTAACCCAAATTAGAAACATATGAAAAGACAGTTCTTAAAATATGACATGTAAAATTTCAGGTTGATTGGTTAAAGTACATTGCCCAATGGTCATGATGGCGAAATATCCATATGATTAAGAATTGATTTAGCATTCAAATGCACGGGGGCTGCTGTAAGATATAAGATAGAGTTATGGTGTCTGTGCCTTGTAAAACAATAAAAACCCGTCAATTTGACAGGCAATCCCCTATATATATATAGTATGAGTAATATATTCCAAACAGAAGATAGTAATTTTTGTATTCATCACATCATGCCAGTATATTATTCCAGCGTCGTGTTTTGCAAGAACCCTCAGGCCATATAGCCAGTCTCTATAAAAATATATGGGTAAGCCTTCTGGGTGGCTATCCGGAGCATTCTGGGTGGCTATCAGTCAACACAGATAGGTGAGGAGAGAGAGGCTGATAATCCCATTCAAGGCCAATACAAGATAATAAACTGATGGGTAATAACTAGTATTCAAAAGGTGTATTTAAAGGCACAGATAGCCTTCCTGGTGGGTATGCTATATTAAAACAGTCCCACCCATTAAAACTGCCATAAACAGCCATAAACAGAAGGAATATTAAAATATAAACATATTTTGTTCTTATACCAATTATAAATATCACATAAATAGTATGTTATTGTCAAGTTTGTATGCTGTGTTATGTAAACAAAAGCCAGGTTTTGTAACAATTTTGGCTTTTGTTTACATAACAAAGCATATGATATTGACAATAACATACTATTTACGTGATATTTATGATTGGTATAAGAACAATGTCTGTCTATATTTTAATATTATTTCTGTTTATGATGGTTTTAACAGATGTGACTATTTTACAGCAATACCTACCGGGAAGGCCATACATGCCTTTAACCCTTTACCCAACAAAACGGCCAAAACCGGCCAAATAAAGCTTCAACAGCCTAAAATATCTTCGGTCTGTCTCAATAGAACCATACAAATATGGATATCATTGGAACCGGCTCCTTGACCACATTGTGATAGTTACAGTTATGCCCTGTGCCAATGCATTCTCTTATATAAGAGAATGCATTGGCCTAAAAAAAATCTTTTTTTAACACTTTTTACCATATTTTCTTACATTCTTTAACAATTTTATAATTTTTAATGTGTTAAGCCAATGCATTCTCTTATATATGCGAGGCAACCTATGGTCGACTCGCATATATAAGAGAATGCATTGGCACAGGACCGTTATTTTGGGTAAAGGGTTAATACAGTAAAACTGTTATCATCATCAGCATGAATAAATAGTACTGCACACTTGAGACATTTGAAAACTATGATCTCTCTTGACAAAATTTTTTTTTTCAACTTTAATAGCATTTAAATTGAAATAAAATGGACAGCCAAACATAGTAAATCTTTCAAAAATAGTCTCACAATTTTAGGGCATGGAAAAAATTGAAATAAAATAAATGTTTTGGTGATTCTTTTGAAAACTTATTATTTTATATCCTTGTATTGACATAGAAATTTCATGGAAGCGAGACCAAGTGTTTTAGTTTGAGCAACATCTCACAAACAGCTTGTGTTTTAACCTTTTCATGACAGGAGCTGCGCTGGTGCAGCATTAAAGATCTTGTGCCAGTGCATTCTCTTATAGATATATATACGAGTCTCCAATAGGGAGCCTCACATATATAAGAAAATGCACTGGCTCACAATGTCAATGTAAATATTGTTAGGCCAATGAATTCTCTGAACCCTTCCATGTCTGGAGCTACCTGAAATTTTGTGAAAACCCTGTGCTAATCAATTATCTTATATATGAGAGTATCCCATAGGAAGCCTTAAATATATAAGAGAAACATTGGCATATCAATATTATATTTACCTTGACCGTGTAAGCCACTGCATTCTCTTATATATGTGAGGCTCTCTACGAGGGACTCGCATATATATGAAAATGCATTGGCACAGGATTTTCACAGAATTTCAGAGGCTGCAACCATGGAAGGGTTAATACAGTTAAGTTTATAATGACTATAAAATTCTCATGGCAATATGGCAGCTACAAAGTCTTGGGTCCCAACCATGATATGGTTAATAATTAATTTCAATTCATATGTACTAGCCCTGAATCTACTGAGGCATATTGGTATATTCACTATCTTGTGACCTTAAGTTTCAAGTAAGCTAGAAAAAAAAGCTTGAAAAACATATTAAGTATCTCAGTAAATCGCAGAGATGGCATGATTATTTGTGAGCGTAATTACATATCATTTTCACCTGCAGTGATAGCACAGAAATTGCCTCCATTTACCTGTGCTTGATTAAACAGCAAAGGTAGATAATAAACAAGTCCGGGTCCTTCATGACATGATATAAACATGAACTAAAAGAAAACCACAGTTTAATTATAATATTCGCTCAATATGCAGATATAGTCGTGAAGAAAAAAACGGAAAGGTAAATCGGCCTACAAAGAGAAATCATAGGTTTCATTTGCTTATACATAATAACTACGGTAAGAAACATGCAATAAGCCATATGTTGTTACCTACATAAACATAGTATAAGAAGGTAGTTTTTGCAATCATCAAATTTCTAAGGGTATATTATGAGCGAATCAAATAATTCACATTGGGAATTCCAGAGGCGATTACATGTGTGACTAACAGTGTGAGGTAATAGGTAGACTTGTGGGAATTGGAATTTGAGGTTAACCATATGCCTAGAGGAATACTACACAGAATAAAATTTAATGTGAACATAATGCTATGTGTTTGCACCACACTGGAAGTCAAGGGCATATTGCAGTGTGCACTACTACTGGTTAGATCATGCCATGAATATCTACTCTAGCCCAAGCCTGCAAATAGTGTGTATGCATTTTATCTTCTGCAGAAGGAAAAAGTAACTAAAAAAAATGTTAATAATACGGGGGGTGGGGGGGTGGTCCCCCCCACGCAACGAAGTTGTGGGGGGTATACTGGAATCAGCTTGTCCATCCGTCTGTCCATCCGTCCGTCATCCGTCCGTGGACACAAATCTGTCCGGAATTTTTTCTCAGTCGTTTTTTGATCATTTTCCGTGAAACTTGGCTCATGCATCAACCACCATGGGAACCTGTGCACCTGCGATTATGATGTCTGTCAGACTTTTTTTGGTGGAGTTATTCCCCTTTTTCGACTTAGAAATTTTTCGCAACATCTATAATTTTGTCCAAGCTTTTATTCCTACATTTTTAGGCCAATTTTTCTTAAACTTGGCACATAATTTTAGTACCATGGGAACCTATGCACCTGCGATTATGACGTCTGTCCGACATTTTTTGGTGGAGTTATCCCCCTTTTTCGACTTAGAAATTATTTTGCAGCATGCATAAATTTGTCCGAGCTTTTATTCCTATATTTTTAGGTCATTTAGGTTTAAGATTAGGGTTAGGGTTGTGCACCTGCAATGGGAATCTGTTATTTTATTATTTTAACTAAAATGTTTGCTGACATTTGAAACATCTTAGTATTTTAAGAAACTCTGGGGGGGGGGGTATCCCTTGTCCCATTGGGACAGTCACACCTCTAGTTTGAGACTATATATACTTCCCAGAAGATGAGGCCTAAGCAGAATGAGGTCCCGAGAGGGTGAATTTGGTGATGCTTGCCTGCTGTGTTGGATCGCATCACTAAATTCACCATTTGGCGACCTCATTCTGCAAATGACACACTATTTGAATGTACCCCAACCCGTGAACCCACCCCGTGATCCCCCACCCCTGCACCCGGTCTGATGTAGTGGGAGTTAACACACTAATCTGATTGGCACATCTATCAGTATATACACTGCGTTGAGTGAAGCACCATATATGCAATCAACGTCGTTTTCGATGCATCTGTCGGCGTATAGAAGTGTCGGATGCCGAATTACATACTGTATAAAGCGAAATTATACCAAGTATGTAGTTCGGCATCCGACACTTCTATACACCGACAGATGCATCAAAAACGACGATGATTGCTTATAATTACGACAATCCGCATATTAGTTGGTGATTAAACAAGTTTTTTTTAAAGAAACTTAATTAAAAACACTAAAATAGTAAAACTACCCAAGTGATATTTGTGTCTGGATTTCAGCTGCTCTTTTAACCGAAATGGGAAATTGGGTCGAGAATAAATTGGGCGACCGACTGAAAGTTCGAGATTAACACACACAATTCGATCTCTGTTTCCAACTACACAAAAGCAAGACACTGCACCACTATTAAACTGTACTTGCTGGTGTAAATCTCACTTATTTAAAACGATTCTAGAACATCTATTGTCATAAAAACAATCCGATTCGATAGCAATTCCGAAGCGGTGTTCCCAAACTTCCCCACCGAATTTCCTGTCTCCGGTGACAAACTCGAAAAGTAAACAATCGCTACAAAGGTGCATTCTATGCTCTCATGACCACTGCCATGTCATATTAGTATTGGCACGAAGCTGGATAAATGCTAATACTAATGGTGGAATAGTTATGTAGTACATTCCTTTATCCCCAACTAAATTAATGTACTATTTTGCTGTTTAATCGGCGATAATTTTTTATGAGAGTTGGCGTCTTAAGTTACCACTAGAAACGGAAGTTATTTCTTGCGATTTGATTGGTGGACTAAATAAAATTCCGGGTAAATTCGCCCCATGGATATTCAACTTTGTTTGCAAACTTTTTAAAGTATCACTACACCCAGTGATGCGGGAAACGACACTTCCCTCGGCTGATAGATATTGTCGCTACCAAGTGTATCTAAGGGCCTTGACGCATTTAAGTGAAAGCGAAAGTAGTTGTAATTATATCACTATCAATTTGTGCCCTAGGGTGCACAACATCACATGCCCCACCCCATGCCCCACCACTCCTGCACCCAGTCTGAGGTACGGGGAGTTGACACACTGATTGGAGCTACATCTATCAGTATATATACACTGCATTGAGTGAGGCACTATATCATTATCAATCTGTGCTCCCCCAGACCCCACCCCAGGATGTACCCCACCCCATGATCCCCCACCATTGTACCTGGTCTGATGTAGGGGGAGTTAATGCACTAATCTGATTGGAGCCACATCTATCAGTATATACACTGTGTTGAGAGAGGCACTATATTACTATCAATCTGTGCCCCCACCCCATGGTGCACCCCACCCGATGATCCCCCACCCCTGTACCCGGTCTGATGTAGGGGGAGTGTTTGATGTAGGGGGAGTTAATTCACTAATCTGATTGGAGCCACATCTATCAGTATACACACTGTGTTGAGTGAGGCACTATATTACTATCAATCTGTACTTCCCTGCTGCAGCTGGAGATATCAGGAGGGTGATGGATTTAGTAGGCAGAGGACTGTAGTAAATAGGTGAAGAAAATCTCAATGTCTTCACGCCTGTCAAATCCACTAGCTGTTTATTTAAATTCATATCAGTTGTATGGCGATTGTCAAACTTTTAATTAGTGTATCGGCCTACAGCCAAATAAAAACACTTGTACGATTCTTAGTCATAGAAAAAAGATATTAGGATTACAAAAGATATGGTTTTGTAATTTTGCGAGTCATACTTCGCTGGCTGTGTGGCGATTCTTGATTTGTTGCTCGGAGGTTCGAGGACGAGTTACGATTCTACTAATTGTTACTGAAAGGGAATATGAGTGGCGTGGTGTTAAAGATCAAGAGTTGAATTCTATCTCGCAGATTTTCTAATTTATTCAGGATTCAAGTTTATTGGAGCAAATTTTTTAATTTAATAAAAAATGAATCTTATGCAGTTTGGACTAGGCCGAATGGCTCAGGATTTGCACATGTGCATGTATGCTGCGGAGTCGTATCAATTTAAAATTAATGGAACGTCCACTTCATTTTCTCAGAGTTTCGAGTTGGATTATGGTGACTGTCCCAGGTAATTTTCATATGTACTGGTATTTCAAATTTACTAAATATGTATGTCATTCTTGTTGCAAATAACAGATATCATTTGCATTTGAAGTACATGGGATCATCGCTTAATTGTTTTAATTAATACTCTACTCTGATTGGGTACTTTAGATGAATGTTGAATCGTACAAATTGATTGTAGAATATTTTTTAAATGCTACGACACGTTTATGTGACAAGTTGTTGCATGATTTTATACCTCACAATTCACTATTCGATCATATATAAGCGGTGCCCTATATCAGTCGCATGACAAATATCACAATATGTTCGGTAGCCTATATGGAAGGAATCTGTTTGGAAGTGATACTTGTATATTTGGAGATTTACATAAAGAAATAAAGTTCTCATTAATTTACTTTAAAAAAAAATCCTGCTTCTTCAAAAAATAGATTCAATATTGTTTTTCAGATTATTCATTCTAGAGTTCTATGAGGCATAAAAAGTCACTTTTGTTCATGCACCCCTTGGTAGAACTGAATTGGTCATTGTCACATGGTATCGTGAAGGTACTTCGTTCACTCCCCTATGCACCACTTGGTAGAACTGAAATGGTCATTATCGCGTATTAAATATCATGAAGGCACATTGTTCACTCTCCCTTGGTAGAGGGCAAGAGACGACGCTTCTCCCTCTCCCTACTCTCGTGCCACCTGATCATAGCCACACTTTGTCCAATTTTCTTTACATGATATACTCATGGTTGTAAGACAGTTTATTTAGAATATACCTTGTATATCCACATAAATATAACAAAATAGATTCAAATTAACATTAAAAGTGAAAAATACTATAATTTGCCACAATTTCATCTTGAAATACCATTCAATTTTCGTGAAAAAATTGCCTGAATTTTACCGAAAATATCTCCAATTTCCCTGAAAATTGCCCTTAATTTTGAGCTTTCAAAAATTTGCGGGGGGGGGGGTCTGCAGCCCTCCCAGTCCCCCTCCCCTGGTCCATACGACTATACTCCTGATCATGATGACCTGACAAATAACCGGGTTGTTGATTGAATCTCCTTAGTAGTTATGACGGACCTTTAGGTCTGCAGCCCTCACAGCCCCCCTCCCCTGGCCCGTACGGCTATACCCCTGATCATGATGACCTGACAAATAACCGGGTTGTTGATTGAATCTCCTTAGTAGTTATGACGGACCTTTAGGTCTGCAGCCCTCCAGCCCCCCTCCCCTGGCCCGTACGGCTATACCCCTGATCATGATGACCTGACAAATAACCGGGTTGTTGATTGAATCTCCTTAGTAGTTATGACGGACCTTTAGGTCTGCAGCCCTCACAGCCCCCCTCCCCTGGCCCGTACGGCTATACCCCTGATCATGATGACCTGACAAATCAGCTGGTTGTTGATTGAATCTCCTTAGTAGTTATGACGGACCTTTAGGTCTGCAGCGCTCCCAGCCCCCCTCCCCTGGCCCGTACGGCTATACCCCTGATCATGATGACCTGACAAATCAGCTGGTTGTTGATTGAATCTCCTTAGTAGTTATGACGGACCTTTAGATTGCCTCATAAAATAAAATTTAATATGAAAGCTTCTTGATTGAATTTCGTCCATCAGCACAGCTGCTTGAGATTGAGATTGCAAATTGCTTGAAATATTAGACATTGATCTGCTAGCATAAATCACTTCCTCAATTCTGTAGTTAATGAAAGTTTAATGGGACTGCTGAAATACATTAACTTTTTGATTAACCCTTTTATGATGGTTGCCGGTTCCCAGAACAAAATTTTACCCCACTCCCAATAATAGGATTAAAGGCCCACTTAATTTCGAACCCCCAGATCACATTATATAAAATATATGCCATATTATATACCATTTGACAGAGGAAGCTCCAAAATATTGTATTTTCAAATTATTTGATGCAATATAAACTGTGAACATGTTGTTTTTGTTGAGATATCGACGTCTGTTCTGTGCTAAAGTTTCTGCACAGAGTTGATTATTTTCAATGGAAGGGGAATAACTCTATATATTTAGATATAGTTATTCCCCGAATTGAAATTGAAAATAAACTACAGATTGAATTATGTTGCATTCTGGGAGCCATAACAGGGGAAATGATTTTATGATTTTAACTATTTTTTATTATTCTATTGGCACCTTCTGAGACACAGACATTCCAAATGGTGATGAATTATAGTACCTTAATCATATTTTATGGCATAGATTGTTATTAAAGGCACGTATATCAAGGCACTATCAAAAAAATAATCAGTGACTCGAAAATTAAGTGGGCCTTTATGTATTATTGGGGGGGGGGGGGGTGGGATAAATTATTTTTGTTCTGGGGACCTGTGATAAGGAAGGGCAATGAAAGTTTTGAGCAGAACAATAACCTGAATACACGGAATTGCCAAGAGAGATGGGGTCTGATTTCTCATATCATGGTGATAAGTCTTCAACTGTTACAAAATTTCATATTTTAGTTGTCCAACCAATGTTTAGTGTGAGAACTTTAATATACACCCACCATGACCAACTACCCTCTAACCATATCCCTGTATGAATCATATATCCTAAAACAATAGCGACTTATTTCATCAAAGAGAAGCTTGCCAGGTGAGCTGATCTGCAGACAAACGCTGAATACAATTCATTGCACCATCTGTTATGATCTGTAGTGATGAAAGATGTTCTTGAAAATGATTCAAAACACAAACACATTCGTGATAAATCCTAGTCATATGAGAATTCTGAGAATTACGTTTGCAAAATGTTAAAGGTAGAATTATGCAACCAATGCTGCATATCTTCTGGCCAGCTCTGGGACACGAGTTGGAGCATGTGTAGACTCCATCTGAGGTACCAGTATATCTCTATGTGAGCTCCACTGTGATATAAACATTGCATAGGATGCACATTTCTGAATACCCTTAGGAAGTTTCACTTCATTGTTAAAGCTACAGTAATGCCCTCAATAATCAACCCCTTAACCATAGCAGCATTATGGGTAATTTTTCAGGATTTAGTCGGAAATATGGCTTGTTGACATTCATTGGAAAGCTCTCAGTGAGAGATTTTCGATGAATGGCAACAAACCATATTTCCGACTCAATCCAGAAAAGTTACCCATAATTCTGCTATGGTTAAGGAGTCGATTATTTAGGCCATTAATGTACAAGGCTGGAATAGGCAGAGAAGGCATGTCTGGATTTAGTGTGTGTGACTTTTGCAGAATGTTGGGGATGTTGGGTCGGTTGACTCCGCCAATGGTTTCTATGTACTAGTACAGTCAGGCATAGTTTCATGTGAAATTTACCCTCTGCGCACTATTTTCTTCATCAATGAAACTAACCATGTCGTAATAATATGGCATAGCATATGAAAGGACACTAAAACCCAAATCAAATCGTAAATCAAAGTAGTTGCTTAGGTGCCGTCATCTCTGAGGGTCAGGGTGTGGCGGTACAAGTACTGCATACAGTAGTGCTCTAAGTAAGCGACTTCTTAACTTAAACATCAGTTCTCATATGTTTATTAGTGTGGTCCATCATTTCTCATATGTTTATTAGTGCGGTCCATCATTTCTCATAAGTTTATTAGTGTGGTCCATCATTTCTCATATGTTTATTAGTGTGGTCCATCATTTCTCATATGTTTATTAGTGTGGTCCATCATTTCTCATATGTTTATTATGTGGGATCCATCATTTCTCATATGTTTATTATGTGGGATCCATCATTTCTCATAGGTTTATTAGTGCGGTCCATCATTTGTCATAAGTTTATTAGTGTGGTCCATCATTTCTCATATGTTTATTAGTGCGGTCCATCATTTCTCATATGTTTATTAGTGGGGTCCATCATTTCTCGGGGAGAGCTTTCCGATAAATGGCAACAAGCCATATTTCCGACTAAATCCTGAAAAGTTACCCATAATTCTGCTCTGGTTAAGAAGTCGCTTACTTAGAGCACTACTGTATCACAAATATTCTAGGCATATTTTGTTCAGACAGATTGTGCTATCATGTTGTACCCATAGTAGATTGGTTTAGGATGTACTTTATGAGGGGTTTGGCTGGTTATCTCAAACCGTTATGTTCTCCTACAATAATAGCGTGCAGATGCCATAATAATCGTCTATTGTACTCCATGTACTGACTCATGAATCTGCCCCCAGGGATTTTATGGATATGGGTTTTGTATGTGTGGTTATATTATACACCACAAGCATGTTCATACAGCGGTTCATATTGCACAACCACAATTGAATAGGTATGAGGCAGATGTGGTTCTGCTTTGAATTTGTCATACCATATGTATGCATTAGGGGTGTATTCTTTCCAATTAGCTCATAGCTTCAATAAACACTACGAATGCTCACTCAATCCCCCCTTCACCAAATCCACCATTCACCCCAGTTGTCACTACATACTGCTATCATAAGTTCATAACCAGCGCAGGGGTGGTGCCATGATTTTGGTCTATGATCACTGATGGGCTGTAGGATTCCAGAAGCTACCAGGCTGACCATTGCCGATTTCCCCCAATGGGGGCGGTGGCTAACAATCCCTGACAGGGCTTCCTTGACCTCCAGTGTACATATATCGGGGGCAAGATGATATGTCGGCGCAAGTTACTAACCAGAGATGCTGGTTTCTACATGCAGTGCCGTGAGCTTCCAGTGTTACTTACTGATGTGGTGATTTTCAGCTGATCAGCTTGGTCATTGGTGGCTTCATGTACAGTATAATGTCCTAAATAATTGACCCCTAAACCACAGCAGAATTATGGGAAATTTTTAAGGATTTAGTCAGAAATATGGCTTGCTGCCATTCATCGGAAAGCTCTCGGTGAGAGCTTTCCAATGAATGGCAACAAGCCATATTTCCGACTAAATCCTGAAACATTTCCCATAATTCTGCTGCGGTTAACCCTTTACCCTACAAACCGGCCAAAACCGGCCAAATAAAGCTTCAACAGCCTAAAATATCTTCGGTCTGTCTCAATAGAACCATACAAATATGGATATCATTGGAACCGGCTCCTTGACCACACTGTGATAGTTACAGTTATGCCCTGTGCCAATGCATTCTCTTATATATGCGAGTCGACCATAGGTCGCCTCGCATATATAAGAGAATGCATTGGCCTAAAAAAAAAAAATTCTTACATTCTTTAACAATTTTACAATTTTTAATGTGTTAAGCCAATGCATTCTCTTATATATGCGAGGCGACCTATGGTCGACTCGCATATATAAGAGAATGCATTGGCACAGGGCCCTTCTGTTGGGTAAAGGGTTAAAGGGTCATATACTTCAGGCATTACTTTAGGACTACCAAGTGTAATTGTTACTGCTGGCACCATGGTTTATTATTCCCCGACCATAGCTTTTCAATGATGTACACTACTTATTTTGACTTAATTATTGCAAACTTTCTGACTGGGCCAGCATGTCAGTCCTGCCAGGGACTCTGTTAACTTAATCATTAAGGTTTGAAGCACATCACGTGGCTTTCATGCCTTCATAGCCTCCTAGGCAATGACGAAGCATTCAATTTCCTGCAATGAGCATGGAATTGTGAAAGGGAGGGCTATATATAGCTAATTCATGTATTTGTGTACTTTACCTGGGGTCGGTGGCTATATACTAGTAGCTAATTCATGTATTTGTGTACTTTACCTGGGGTCTGTGGCTATATAGCTAATTCATGTATTTATGCACTTTATCTGGGGTCGGTGGCCATATAGCTAATTCATGTATTTGTGTACTTTACCTGGGGTCGGTGGCTATATACAATCTAGCTAATTCATGTATTTGTGTACTTTACCTGGGGTCTGTGGCTATATAGCTAATTCATGTATTTGTGTACTTTACCTGGGGTCGGTGGCTATATACAATGTAGCTAATTCATGCATTTGTGTACTTTACCTGGGGTCAGTGGCTATATAGCTAATTTATGTATTTGTGTACTTTACCTGGGGTCGGTGGCTATATAGCTAATTCATGTATTTGTGTACTTTACCTGGGGTCGGTGGTTGCCGCAGTTTGGTTTCCTTATAGATTAACCATCTGTGCAGTCTCATGGGAATGATAAAACTTCAACAAACCAAAGTTGGCTTTATTTTCTGGGAGAGTCGTAATATCTGGCTAAATTTCAATCATAGCTTATGTTTGCCTTGTAAACCAGTGTTGAGACTTGATCAGAAATTACAGTGTATAACATTCTGGAGTGGATCGCTTAACATCCGACTTATAAGACAGACATATCAAACATTATAGGATATGGCAGGCCTGTGTTGATGTTCCACTATATTCTCTTGATATTGGCAGCATCTTACACAAGCACGGAGGCGCCTTATTTCCAGTCATCAAAAATGAACTCGATTAAGAGGACTGAGGTATAAGAATGAGTAAAGATGCTTCGCATATCATGCTCTACAGTGATGGAAAAGCTTGGGTTTGATTCTTGACAAGCTAAGATTTGTTCTCCATGCAAAGGAAGAGTTTAAAGGCATGGATGGCCTTCGTAGTGGGTATGCTGTTAAAATAGTCACACACATTAAAATATTCGGTCAACTCGAAAACTGGCAGTACATACCTCGTTTTTCAAAGACAACAGAATTCAAACTAAAGATGTATTTTCAATGGAAGGGGAATAAATATATCTTTAAGATATTGAGTTGTTCCCCCTCCATTGAAAATAATACACTTTTTACTACAATCTAGATGACAAAAAACACGTCGTTAACTCAACAAAAACAGCATGTTCACAGTTTATTATACCGGATAAGTTGATAATACAATTCTTTGGAGCTTCTTCTTTCAAATGGTATATAATATGGCATATATTTTATATAATGTAATCTGGGGGTTCGAAAATTAAGTGGGCCTTTAAAGAAACAAAACCAGTCAATAACACTGCACCATAATAATTTTCTATAAGCTGCAACACAACACAACACAAATATCTCAGTTCCATCATGAGTGTGAATGGTCTCAAGTTTACTTTTCATGAAGTCCACAGCTAGATTAGTAGTTGTGCCACAATACTTCCGAACATGGTCTGGACTGGCATTGCATTTGACTTTTTCTGTTCTGTTTGTTGACAGTAGAATGTTCCTAAATGTCTGATTTCTTATAACCTGAAGCCATATTTCCAGATCTGAACTTCTAAGAGATTATATACAGTAATGCCCTAATTAATTGACTTTTTAACCACAGCAGAATTATGGGTAATTTTTCAGGATTTAGTTAGGAAATATGGCTTGTTGCCATTCATCGGAAAGCTCTCGGCTTTCCGATGAATGGCAACAAGCCTTATTTCCGACTAAATCCTCAAAAATTACCCATAATTCTGCTGTGGTTAAAAAGTCAATTAATTAGGGCATTACTGTATGACCGTTTATTCCACCCACTGATATGCAACAGCCTGCAATGCCAATGTGAAACAACATCTAATACCAGGAATTTGTTTAAGTTTCAATGGTTTTTAATTTACTACGCTACATGTAGCTCTATATAATCGGCGACTTGTTTATCGGAATTAGCTGGAATTCTACAAAATTACGTTGTGCGACTTTTATGTTATATAGTGTGGAACGGCCAAAATACTATAACCACAGGCATGGCCCAAGTGACGAAAAATAAATACGCATTGTCGTATACATGCCAGTGTCGTGAATTAGTCAGAACCCGATGTACAGTTATGACTGGAGCCAAACAATAGTTTTATGTCGAATATTCGAATGTTATAAGAAATATTTGAATATTCGGAAGCCAACATCATTGGAACGAATATACGAATGTATGAATATTCGGACCGAAAACTAGTGTTGAGACTTGAACAGAAATAACGTTGTGTAATGTTCTCGAGTGGATTGAGTGCATCTCTTAACATTCGACTTGTAAGACCGACATATCAAACATAAAAAGGATATGGCAGGTCTGTATTGATGTTCCACTTTGTTCTCTTCATATTGGCAGGGCTTTATAATACAAGCATGAAGGCGCCTTATTTCCAGTCATCAAAAATTAACTGGCTTAAGAATACGAAGGTACCAGAAATCACTCCATGCGGACATAACTATCTCATAATCCGACACAAAAAAGAAAAGAGGTTGATTTGGTCACATATCAAAGTTTCTCTTACCATCAGATATCTAGACAAGCTGCCAAATACCTGCCAGACTTTGGTATTTTACTGACTTGGGTTGACGTGCTCGGAGATCCAAAGAGATTAGATCAGGCTTTTACACGATATCCTACCTTTACTAATGAAGGTGGTGATAGCTTTAAGTTCGAGTATATCACTTGAAAAAAAACATACATATATAGATGACTCAGATAACTTGTGAGAAAAAATTTATTAAGTGCATTCAATGCCAATCCAAAATAGCGAGGTTTGAATGAACATCTCTCACTATCACTTGAAAAATCATAGTTGCGCTCAGTTTCATTTGGAAAAAATCAAGTGCATTGATTGCTGAGATATCTTATAAAAAAAAATTCAACAAAGTTTGAATGAACTTTCCTCGTGGTTTTGGTATATTTCTCCCTCAATAACTCAGTGAGTAATATGTTTATACCAGGGGATTGCCCATAAAAAATTGATGGGTCTATACCGTTTCATTGTTTTACTGGCAAGCGGCGTAACTCTAACTTATATCTATCATGCACTTAATACAGGACATAGATCGCTATAGAGGTTTCTTAGTGCTCTCAGTGCCGCCCATACTTTTGTATGCTAAACACTGCGGAAATTTTGCCATCGCAACCATTGTAAAATGTGCTATATCTCAGGCCGTCTTTAACTGATCAACCTGACAAATTACTTGTCATATTCTAACACGTGTCAGATCGTATGTTCCAAATTTGGGCTACATTGGACGCATGGTTGAAAAGTTATAAATGCACATAACTGTCGCCTCTCTTGCCCTCTACCAATGTGGAGGCACTGAGGATTAACTGCCTTTTTATGTTTCATAAAATGACAAGAAAAACTTGATAATGGAAATAGAAGAGTTTATATGTTGTTCTGAGAGTAAAATATATCCACTCTTCGATAATTTTGCCCATTTTGAAAATGGTGTTTTCTGAATCCTTTGCGTTAATCATATTTCCGTATTTCACTCTCCAAATTCAACTCAAATCTGCATTTCAATTTTAATCATTTTGAATATTTGATATTGGTAGAAATTTAATGTTCCATCTACACATACCTCCTGTAATTTACATTGGCATCTTACATGATATTGCCACTGTTTTATTAATTGGTTTCTGATATGATGCTAATGAAGGGAACATAAAACATTTTTTTTACTATTTGGGTACATGTACTCCCTGGTGAGTTTAGTTTTGTCATATTTCACTCTACGATTTCGCCTAAAAGATGCATTTCAAATTTAAATTGTTTATCAATTATTTGCTGCTATTAGCAGCCCTGTTAATTAGCGTTGGCTACCAGCTGTGCCGAGGCAAATGCGCCTAGGCGAAAAGAAATTTTGTCAACTATTTTTTAGCTGAGGCATATTTCAGAGCCTGCTGATGTTTTGTGCAAAAATGAAACATAGAACTGGAGACATTGTCTTAATGTTGCTCTGTGGAAATCTACAGAGCAATAAATCATTGTTGAATGCCAAGGACTATTGAGATAACACCACAAGGATTATCTTGATAATCATCCATTTTAAACCAGTCTGCAACCAAAGTTTGCCATGATAATTGACAATTGTAAACTGAAGGTATATAGTAATGCCCTAAATAATCGACTCCATAACCACAGCAGAATTATGGGTCCTGAAAAATTACCCATAATTCTGCTGTGGTTAAGGAGTCGATTATTTAGGGCATTACTGTATGTGAAGAGTACAATAGCGTATGCAACTATCCTGGGCTATTTAGCGGAGGAAAAATTCTGGCCTAGGCAATTTCTTAGCGAAGGTAAATTTCTGCTAATTAACGGGGCTGTATTAGCAGAAATTTAATGTTCCACTTATTTCCTGTAATTTCCATTGGCATTGGACAAATGATATTGCTACTGTTTTATTGGTTTCTGATGTGATGCTAATTCAGGAAACATAAAACATTGTTTACTATTTGGCATGTGCCAGGCATCTGGTGCAGTACTCCCTGGTCAGTTTGGCCAGTTTGGCCAGTTTATGCCTCTGATCAGTGTGTTGATCTGCTTATGTTATCTGTTTTATGACCAGTACCTCACATGCAAGTCATTAAAAGTCATTTATTCATAAACAAAACCCTGCTTTCCAGTTCTGTTGCATGTGGTCAATTCATTATAGCCAGAGGCTATCCTGCGCCCTCTAAAGAGGAGTACATATGCAGGCCTGGTATTCTAAAAAAAAGTTCACAAGTACAAAAGCATGCCCTCCTCAATTTGTCTAGCAGTCCAATAGCACTTCAATATTACATACCAGTACATCTAAACACATATTCCTGATGTTACATGTATAGGTTAGGTTAAATTTTAGTGGCAATACTATGAGTATGACAACCAGATATTGGAACATGAGTACTCAGTAAGACGTAAAATGTCATGCTGTGTGCTATATGTCCGTAATGAGTACTGACCTACTACAGCATACTAGGGGTTGCTCATAAATCGTAACCGGAAATAAGAAATTAGTACATCGGAACCATTGCAGATCGACAGTTTATGATGTTTCAGGTTTGTGAATGATAAAAACCATTCTACGGAGTCATGCAGTGTTAAGGTTTTATCAATATTCCCGTTATATTTTTCCACTAGAAAATGGCCAGAATGTCAATGGCCCAAACATGATGCATGATGTCATTAGGCAGTGAAGAGGTTAATGTAAATGGGATTAACCATTTCATAAAATTTGTAGCAAAGAAGTGTGATGTCAAAATCTGATGGATAGATTCCTTGAAAATTGTCTTCATTTTTGCTCTTTTTATGTTTTTACAGAAAAAAGACTGATGATAACCAATGGTGGGAGTTGTTTGATTCAAACACATCAAGATTCTACTACTACAACGCAACAAGTCAAAAGACGGTCTGGCACCGCCCACATAACTGTGATATCATACCGCTAGCAAAACTACAGGTAAAAATCATAATTATTACTCAAATAGCACTCAATCTTTACTCAAATTTTATCATGTGATATATATCATTTATTTTCGATCTCGACCAAAAAAGTCGCACTTGAAGAATTAGTCCACATTTCCTTTGACGTAAACCAGATTGTGATATCGGTAGTATAAGATACTAATAATAACCGATAATAACAAGGTGGTTTTAGTCAAAGGATACTTATATATGGCATTTCAAGACTGTTCATAAGTTAAGGGAATCAAATTTGAGTAAGGATATCTGTTATCAGGTCTAATAACTACAATTTTTAGTCAAGTTTTTTTCAAGATCTTGACTTATGGTTTGGTGAGGTAGGTAGACGGGCGAGCGTCTGGATGTCCGGATGGGCGCGAGACCAATATCACAATAACTCAAAGCAACCGATTTCATTCATATTTGGTATATGGGTTTATTGCAAGAATATCTTGAACCAGGTTTGTCCAATCTTTTATACAAGAGTTATGGGACTTAGTTTGTCTATATTTAACAATTTTGATCGGTCGTGGCCGTTAGCGCGATAACTCAAACAAACTGACCGATTTCAATGATATTCGATATATGAGTCCAGGATCACCAGTAGATGGGAGCTATCAAATCTGAACAATTTTCAATTAAAAACATGGCAGCCATCTTGGATTTTACTCTTTGCATGACAAAATCCTTTAGCACACCCTACAGAGGATACCCCTCATCCAATCATCATGGATCATTTCCGATGAATGGCAATAAGCCATTTCCGACTAAATCCCGAAAAGTTACCCATAATTCTGCTGTGGTTAAGGAGTCGATTATTTAGGGCATTACTGTAGGTTGATTGTTGAACTTATTATCTGAACATTTCCCACCAATGAATATGAATTCTTCTGCACTTGTATTATCCCATTTCTGTCTGTCATCTGCTTTTATTAGCTCACCTGAGATGAAGTCACCGGTGGAGCTATGGTCATCACTCCTCGTCCGTCATCCGTCCGTCCGTCCATCCCATCCGTCGAGCCGTCCATCCATCCATCCGTCAACAATTCTTTAAACATCTTCTTCGGAACCATAAGACCGAATGGGTTCATATTTGGTGTGGATTTGGGTGACTGGGGTTCAGATTTGTTCAAATGGGGTCACTGGTTCAAATAGGGGCAGAGCAAGGGACACAACTCTTTAAAAACAAAATTAGATTGAACAAAAAAACAAAAAAACCAAACCAAAACAAAATGTTTTTTTCAAATTAATTTTTATTTCAATTGAGATAACCTTTTTGCTCAATTTTACTTAAAAAAACAAATAACACCATTATAACATCCATCAGGGTGGTTAGGCCAGTAAAACTCAAATACCTGTTTTCTCAGGCAATTACATCATGGGAAACTGGATGAGAAAGAAGGAGGCATTTTTATTACTAGTAGCTTACCTGAGATGAAGAATTGAGACATTTTTGTGTGGATGGTCCCTAGGTGGCTGGGATTCAGTTCTGTTCAAATGGGGGTCACATGGTCAAAAAAAGTGGCATAGCTAGGGACCCAACTCTTTCCATCCGTAGTAATTTTTAAAACATCTTCTCAAGAATCATTGGGGCTATTTAGCTTATAAATTGTATGGAAGGTCCTTGGGTGACAGAGATACAGATGTGTTAAAATGAGGTCACCTGGTCAAATAAAGGCGGAGCCAGGGACATAACTTGTCCATCCATTGTAATCCTTAAAATGTCTTCCTATCAAGAACCATCAGGCCTATTCAGTTTATATTTGGTATGGGTGACTAGGATTCAGATTTGATTCAGAATTGGATCACTGGGTCAAATAGGGTCAGAGCCATAACTCTTCCCCATAGTAATTCTTAAAATGGCTCCTCCTCAAGAGCCACCAGGCCTATTTAGCTTATATGTAGTAACTAGAATGGAGGGTCCTTGTGTTACTTGGGACAGGGTTACAGATTTGTTAAAATGGCATTTGGTGTGTGTGGTCTATGGAGGGTTGGGATCAAGATTTGTTTGAATGCGGTCCACCATTAAAAAATAGTGGCATGTCAGGTTGTAACTTTGCAACAGTTACGAAAGCTTGAGGTATCAGTTGTAAAATTCCAACATGTGCAAAGGAATGTTTTTGCTTCAGTTGGGAGGGAGCAGACTATGGACTATGTGGGGGATCAGGACCAAATTTCAAGGAGGACACCACACTGCTCAAAGGAGACCCTCTAGGCTACGTCCCTCTTTAGGACTACTTGTTTTTAAGTGAATTTGACAAGTACTAACTCTTATGTCCTTCCGAGTCCCAGTCTTCTCAGTCTTTACAGTCTGGTGATTGTCTTCACAGTCATTGACTGTCTTGTTAACTTTAACACCCCTCCAAATGAATAATAGACCATTCCAATGTATACTTTTATAACTAACTGAATGGAAGAGTCCATTCAGTATAGAAAGGGTTAGCTGGACAGGGAGAAAGCCGCTGCTGTCAAGTATCTGAACTTGAGATCAATAGAACTTCATGGCCTCAGTCTCTTGACAAGTTCTCGGTCCACAATTTCTTATCTTTCTCTCTGTAATCCAATGGTAAGCACTTGCTCTGAACCTTATTATGTTGATCTGAGCTGCTATTGATTATAGAGTTATCTCTCTTGACCTCACTCATTTAGACCTCCCATATAGAATTTCTTATGAAAGAAATCGCTTTGAGAAGTTCTTACGTACCAATTATTACAAAGAATTTTTCTTTTCTTTTGTAAGTAACTTCTTAACAGCACAGGTGATTGTGAGTAACCAAAGGTTTACACTAAGTTGAATTTAACAGCGCTCTCTGACTAAAAACTATCAGTTGATTGTTGGATCGGAATACCGAGGGAATTATGAACTATGGTTTCTTTGCTATGTGTGTGGTGTAAGTCTCATGTGAGTGGTTCAGGTCTCCGAACAGGAAATGATTTCCCGTTAATGCTGATTACTGTTCATATCCAGGTTGAATTATTATTACTCAACGGACATTTTCCATATTCTAAGAAAGGGTGTCACCTTTTTCTGGGTATATTCTTCATGTAAGAATACAAGAAACCAAGCACCCCCCTCAATTCTCCATAAATGTTTGTGTCAGGGCTAGGGTTATGGTTAAGTATAGGGTTAGGGCTAGAGTTAGGGCTAGGCTAGAGTTAGAGTTAGTGTTAGTGTATTCTTACATGAAGGACATACCTTTTTCTGAAGCTACCTGTATAAATTATTTGACCATCATTATGTTTAACCCTTCCATGACTGGAGCTATCTATTTTGAGAAAACCCTGTGCCAATGCATTCCCTTACTTTCAAGTATATATGTGAGTCTCCCAAAGTAAGAGAATGTGTTGGCCTAACAATATTTACCTTGACATTGTAAGCCAGTGTATTCTCTTATATATGCGAGGCTCCATGTGGGGTTAATAGCCAATCAAAGACATGATGTGAAAAATGTCTCCCAGATTGTGTTGATTTTAACTTCTTTATATACACAGAGAGCGATTGTGTGTACTTCATAGAATGGCAAGACAGGGTTTCCATAAAAGGGGCAGTGGGTCCCTTTTAGGGCCCTTTCCCCTAGCCCATATTTGCCCTCCAGCATATTCCAATACCTGGTCAACAGATTATATTTTTCCTGTGTCACTTGTGTATCTCCCACTTAATAAAACCAATAGGGAATGATAAATGAAGATAATATTAATTGTTGGCTAAAATGAACCCTTCATATAGTAATGCCGTTAATAATCGACTCCTTAACCAGGGCAGAATTATGGCTTGTTGCCATTCATCGGAAAGCTCTCATTGAGAGCTTTCCAATGAATCGCAACAAGCCATATATCCAACTAAATCCTGAAAAGTTACCCATAATTCTGCTGTGGTTAAGGAGTCGATTATTTAGGGCATTACTGTATCTCTTATTTCCTTATTCTGAAGATATTGAAGAAGACATCACTAAAAGCCACATTGTTTATTCTTCCTGGTTACATCACGATTACTTTGTCAAATTTCACACTGTTCTGATGTAACTCATATGTTATGATTATGTAGACCAGGTCCAGATGTTAGCCACTGAAAGATGTATTCATGAATGTCGTGCAGTCGGACATAGAAATAAATTAATCGTTTCCTCTACTGTTGTTGGCGGCGTAATATCTCAGTAACCCCCCGGATTTAACTGGACATTTTCGTCACAGCATTTAGAGTACAGACACTACATGTATCAATATTATACCGTGCCAAATGATAACACCCTTACATGTATATGACTGGAGCTTCCTAAAATTTTGCGAAAACCCTTGCCAATGCATTCTCTTATATATGCGAGTCTCCCATAGGGAGCCTCGCATATATAAGAGAATACAATTTGACTAACAATATTTACCTTTACCTTGATCCAGTTCATTTTCATATATATAAGAGAATGCACTGGCACAGGATATTTAATGCTGCACCAGTGCAGCTCACGTCATGAAGGGGTTAACCCTTCAGTGTGTTAAAAAAAATCAATTATAATTACGATTCCTTGAGTTTCTTTACTTGTAATAGATTTTCAGAATTTTGACTTAAATTAACGACTTATTTACCATTGATTATCCTGGATTATCTGTAATTCAAAGAAAACAATGCTCATATATGCCACATCTGCCATTGGTGCACCTGTTTGCTTTGGATTTCTGAAGTCAAGCCGATGATGGTATCTAAAATGTCTTTTAATATATCTCCTGTACAGATTAATGAAAACTAGTAATATTGCTACTACCGGATTGGCTCTAAATCACACAATTTCTCATACCCAATGCTAAATGATGCATGGTATATTTACAGCTATTAGATCAATGGAACTAAATGTGTGTGGCCCTGACTGGCCTCCTCTCAGGAAGACTGCAGAAAATTGGCACCCACATACCCACATTCATGTCAGAAGATCAAGATGAATCCTTCTATTACATAAGCTCATATCTTGATTTAAAATATTACTCAGTTTTGAAGACAACCACATGTTTTATGCTTCCCGCTGAAGTTATTACTTGAACTATATCTCGTAACATCGGAGATAAGAAAATTGGTTCCGTGATTCAAACATTTCTGCATATTAACGTGTCTGCAGTTTTTACATGCAATGGTATGATAACTCAGCTGGATATGCGGGGATACCTATGAGGATGTCTTATATGAAAGCCTTGAATTGAAGAAAAAATATAAAATGGTATCAGTGTTCTGAAGAATACACAACTTGTTTACTCACCCTAGTGTGTACGTCATTATTTTTTTAGCTTCCCAGCTAGACTGAGTTATTGGCCTTGAGTGCCCTTGTTTGGCAGGGCTTAAATCTGATGGAAGCGAGGTGAATCAAAATTGATTCAGATTGATAGTTACCCTTCATGATGGGAGATGCGTTGACGCAGCATTAAAGACCCTGTGCATTTTCTTATTTATGCGAATCTCTCATAGGGAGTCTTGCATATATAAGAGAATGCACTGGCTTTCAAGATCAAGGTAAATATTGTTAGGCCAATGCATTCGCTTATATATGTGAGGCTCCCTATGGGAGACTCAAATATATAAGAGAATGCATTGGCACAGGGTTTTTTCGCAAATTTCAGGAAGCTGCTGTCATGGAATGGGTCAAATCTGTTGGAAGTGAGGAGAATCAAAATCGTTTCAGATCTTTTGATAGTTAGGAATCAAAATATCAGCATGATGTGGCAAAGTCAGATTACGAGGGCTGCAGCCCCGAGTAGTGGTTGGTACGGAAAGGGGGTAACGCATGGAATTCCGTACTACACTTCAGTTTCTGGCAACAAAACTGTTTTTCGCAATAAACAGGACTTCGTTCAACTGACATCTAGCTTTCACTATTTCAGCCAAATTACCCCTTACATTTTTGCACGAAACTAACCAACTGCGCCATCTGCATAATCTTAGTTGAAGGCGCCGACAGACCTCGGGTGCATGCAAAGTCTCCCTCGTACAGACAGTGACAGCTGTGGTGACGCTTGAAAACTGAGTTTCTTTGTGACTCTTGAATAAAAAAAACTATGGGCTTCTTTGTTACAAAAGATATTTCCAATTCAAATATCAAATATATATTGACAATTCAAAAAGACCCATTTGAGATAACGGTATGCATAATGTTTTCTCTAGTTTCTCTGACACAATGTTGCTAGTCTATGAGCATTATCCCTATCTGTCTTTCTGTGTGGTTTATAGGTAACATTTATTTTATTCTGTATCAGCACACATTCGTTCATCACCTCACTGGTACTTAGGATAATCTTCACTGTAGGAGGTCTATTGCATTATCTTGGTGATCTGCTAGAGTAGCATTTGGCAAGGATACTCCCATAGAAATTCCATGAAATGATATTACAGGTATATAGTGTTTTCTTTAGTTGATTGAATTTTGAGGATATCATTAACATGAGAAGACATAATGTAATTCCAACACCCCATTAATAATATTACATGCAATAGATGCATAAATCTATGAAGTACCGGTGTGCTACAACATCTTCCCCCCCCCTGCACATCTTCCCCCGTACATTCTGCAGTTAGATTAGTGTCTATTGATTTCTTAATATTTCTGTTCTAGAGTTATTGTCCCCCGAAAAATTTATTTTTGGGGGACTATAGAAACGGGGTCCATCCGTCCGTTCGTCCGTCCGTCCGTCCGTCACACTTTTGAGTACCTTCATGGTGTAATCATCTCCTCCTACAGATTTCATCCCAGAGATTTGAAACTTCAGAATATTGTTGCCCATATATTGAAGATGTGCAACATGTATATAGATGACGGAAAAATTATTTTTTGACAGAGTTATTAACCCTTTTCGACTTAGAAAATTTCAACATTTTTATAATTTTCTGTATGAGGGTACCTTCATGGTGTAATCAACTCCTCCTACAGTTTTGATTGTAGATATTTGAAACTTCAGAGTATTGTTATCCACATATTGAAGATGTGCAACATGTATATAGAGGATGGAATTTTTTTTTTTTTACGGAGTTATTAACCCTTTTCGACTTAGAAAATTTCAACATTTCAAAAAAAAAATTCTTTAACAAAGCGGCATCGACTTGCCACTTTTTCAGGGGACACTGTGGTCAGCTGACCTTTTATTCTTCTTTGTTTGTCTGAAAATGTCCGCACAAAAATCTCAACCATGGTTTACTTGCTCTCAATGAAATATGGGATTGTGATCAGGAAAATGTTTCAAAAGGATGTACATTGGTTTTTTCACATTAAGCCGTTTATTGAACTTATTATCTTAACATTTCCCCAAATAAATAGGGCTCCTTCTGCACTTGTATTTATCTATTGGCTGCTTTTATCACCTTAACATTCCTCCAACTCAATAATAGACATTTCTGATGTAAACTTTGTAACTGACTGGGAGAATCCACTTAGTTTACAAAGGGATAAAGACATTTTGTGCTTCTTCAAACTGTATTTTTATATGACTCAGCAAGCCTTGAAATAGGGTGTCTGTCATTTGCAGAATGAGGTCCCCAGAGGGTGAATTTAGTGATGCTATCCCGAATAGCGGGCTAGCATCACCAAATTCACCCTCTGGGGACCTCATTCTGCTTACACCTCAGCAGAATGAGGTTCCCAGAGGGTGAATTTGGTGATGCTAGCCCACTATGCGGGGTAGCATCACTAAATTCACCCTCTGGGAACCTCATTCTGCAAATGACAGACACACTATTTCAAGGCTTGGACTGTAGGACAATAATGGATCCTCTGGGGGATCTCATTCTGCTTAGGCCTCAACTGCTATGGGTTGCTCTGTGATTGACAGGGAACCGAGTCATGAACACCTGCGCTCTGATTCCCTGCGTTGAGTTCTGAGGTCATGAACTCATTTCTGGTCAGGTTCAGAATTTTACTGAAATGTGCTGAGATGAAACTCAATGAAAAATATGCGGGGTAGCATCACTAAATTCACCCTCTGGGGACCTCATTCTGCAAATGACAGACACCCTATTTCAAGACTTGTGACTCAGTCATGACAACCATTTGAAGAAAGCCCGACAACCATTTGAAGAAAGGACAACCATTTGAAGAAAGCTTCACTATCTTTTGCAAATTATTCAAAAACATTGGCTGTGCAAAAATGTAAACAAACAATCTGTCGTTCATCTTGAACAAATTACTGATAAACAAAGGAGACTGATTTTCGCAACGAAAGTCATTTATTTAATTTATATGAAAGAATGACATTCTTTGTTTTCATTTTAATACATAATTCATTGTAATGCCTGGCTGAGCCAGCTTACTCCTTGAGCAAGTTTACTCCCGTAGAGCGGCAGTAGATTGCTTGAAATCACTTTAACCCTTTACCCAACAGAAGGGCCCTGTGCCAATGCATTCTCTTATATATGCGAGTCGACCATAGGTCGCCTCGCATATATAAGAGAATGCATTGGCTTAACACATTAAAATTATAAAATTGTTAAAGAATGTAAGAAAAAATGGTAAAAAGTGTTAAAAAAAGTTTTTTTTAGGCCAATGCATTCTCTTATATATGCGAGGCGACCTATGGTCGCCTCGCATATATAAGAGAATGCATTGGCACAGGGCATAACTGTAACTATCACAATGTGGTCAAGGAGCCGGTTCCAATGATATCCATATTTGTATGGTTCTATTGAGACAGACAGAAGATATTTTAGGCTGTTGAAGCTTTATTTGGCCGGTTTTGGCCGGTTTGTTGGGTAAAGGGTTAATTCAGTCCGACTTTAAAATATGTACTCAATATGTAGTGTTATATTTTTTAAACGGAGAAGATTGTTGATAGACGTAGAAAGTAATGCATATTAACAATCCCGGGTTACCTCCTGCAGATCTCATGGTAATGATATAAACAAGTGGAATCCTGTTCTTCATAATAATTTCCTACAAGTGTCTATGGTAATATTCGTATGTATATAATTATCATATCATGGACACTTAACACATTAACCAGAGATATTATATATAACTGTTCCAATTCTCTTAATTAAAACGTAAATATATCACGACATCAAAGTTGTTTTGAATGTGCCTGTATTCTTAGTGCATGTCTCCTTACTAATCAACTCATCCCATCAGCTCCCCATTTTTTGGTCGAGTTGTGTAATTATGGTTTGATGAATGATGGTAGGCGTCTATCTGTCCATCTGTCATCCATCCGTCCATGTCGCAAATTATTTTCTGAATTGTTTGCTGAGGTGTCTATTGAGCGACATAAGTGCGATAAAATTAATAAATGTAATCTTAGTTTAACCCTTCCATGACTTCCTGAAAACCCTGTGCCAGTGCATTCTCTTATATATGTGAGTCTCCCACAGTGCATTCTCTTATATATGCGATGCTCCCTATGGGAGACTCGCATATATAAGAGAATGCACTGGCACAGGATATTTAATGCTGCTATCAGTGCCTCATTTTTTGGTCGAGTTGTGTACTTATGGTTTGATGAATGTTGGTAGGCATCTATCTGTCCAGCTGTCTATCCATCCGTCCATGTCGCAAATTATTTTCAGGAGTTTATGCCTTCTGGATTGTTTACCAGGGTGTCTATTGCGTGATATAACTGCGATAGCTTTAATGAACGTAATCTGATTTTAACCAAATTTGGCTCATGTATTCTATTCACAATTCTCTTAGATGAGTTTGAAAAACATTCGGGCAGGAACGTTTTTTTCAGGAGTTATGCCACCCTCGATTGTTTATTGAATGTCTTTTTCATTACTTAGAGAGCGATATCTCTAACAAATGTAATCCAATTTTGACCAAATTCAATTTGTGGGTTCTACTCAAACACAGGTTTTCAAATGCCACAACTCAACCACAGTGTCTCTGATGCATACCTCATCTTAAACAATGGAAGACATATTTTTTATATTTGTTTACTGTGACTATTTCTTTCTGAGTTAATGATTTTTATTAGTTGGCTTATCAGCTTTATTTAAAAAATAACTTTGTTTCGAGATTTTGCAGTTATAACCTAAAAGTTTGAAGACAATTTCTATATAAAATACTGCATAGTGCGTTTTAGTAAATTTCACAGGAGAACCAATATAAGTAGAAGGTGGAATTAAAATGAGTGATAATTAATAGCGAGATTATTTCCGAAGAAAAGACAGGGTGTCACTCAGACCTCCAATTATCAATTGAGCAAATGTGTGACAGCCATTAGTTTATAGAGTATTATCCATTAAATTATTTACAAAAATAAGCACAGAATATGACTTTAAACTATTTTGATTATCATAATCCTTCCATGACTGGAGCTGCCTGATGTTTTGCGAAAACTCTATGCCAATCCATTCTCTTATTTATTGTGAGTCTGCTGGTATATATAAGAGAATACATTGGCCTAACAATATTTACCTCTTAATCCAGTGCATTCTCTTATATATAGAGAGCCTCGCATTTATAGAAGAGAATGCACTGGCACAGGGTCTTTAATGCTGTACCAGCGCAATTCCCATCATGATAGAGTTCAACATTCTTCTATCCTCCAATCCTTTTCGTTTTTTGTCTGATTTAGTATGAGCAGCGTTAACTTGACTTTTGGATTACTGTAGGTACGGGTACTCTTAGGTTCTTGACTCATGTTTCTAGATGCAGAAGTAATAATGGGGTTAATCACACACCTTAGAATTACCTGGTATCAGGCAACGAAATCATCTCAAGAGTGAGTCATCCCAATCATTCTCACTGTTTTCCCAGCGAAGAAAAAGATTTGCGTTCTGCAAGGTGAGATAATAAAAAGGTTTTATGCAGAAATGAATCTTAATTACCATCTGTCGGAATCTCGGTCTCTTGTTAAAAGCCTTCACCCGGAATGATCATTACCTAACCCTTGACAAGCAATGCAGGGATGTCACCCAGAATGATCATTACCTAACAGTCCTAGCCCTTGACAACCAATGCAGGTATGTATGAGTCAGGACTGAAGCGTGGAGCAGAGGGTATGGCAGGTTACTGGTATATTTTGCTTAATTATGTAAATATGAATCTTAATTACCATCTTTCAGAAAGTCCTTCTCTTGTTAAAAGCCTTCACCTGGAATGATCATTACCTAACCCTTGACAAGCAATGCAGGGATGTACGAGTCAGGGTGCCGGAGGATGGGGGTGTGAAGCAGAGGGTTAAGGATATCAATTGCGAGCTCTAAATGAATATTAATTACCATCTGTCAGAATCTCGGTCTCTTGTTAAAGGCCTTCACCCAGAATTATCATTACCAAACAGTCCTAACCCTTGACAACTAATGCAGGGATGTACGAGTCAGGGTGCTGGAGGATGGGGGGGGGGGGTGAAGCAGAGGGTTAAGGATATCAATTGCGAGCTCTAAATGAATCTTAATTACCATCTGTCAGAAAGTCCTTCTCTTGGTAAAAGCTTTCACCCGGAATTATCATTACATAACAGTCCTAACCCTTGACACCCAATACAGGGATGTATGATTCAGGACTGAAGTGTGGAGCGGAGGGTATGGCAGGTTACTGGTATATTTTGCTTAATTATGTAAATATGAATCTTAATTACCATCTGTCAGAATCTGCATCCTTCACCCAGAATTGATCATTACCTAATAGTCCTAACCCTTGACAACCAATGCAGGGATGTACGATTCAGGACTGAAGTGTGGAGCGGAGGGTATGGCAGGTTACTGGTATATTTTGCTTAATTATGTAAATATGAATCTTAATTACCATCTGTCGGAATCTCCTTCTCTTGGTAAAAGCTTTCACCTGGAATTATCATTACCTAACTCTTGACAACCAATGCAGGGATGTTCAAGTCAGCACTGAAATGGGGAGCAGAGGGTTATGGCAGGTATATAGTGATTACTATGTACATATAAATCTTAATTACCATCTGTAGGAATCTCGTCTCCTGTTAAAAACTTTCAACTGTAATAATTATTAACTAACCAATAAGCAATACAAATACCAATCAGAATGGCACCTTGAAAGCAAGTTTCAACCCCACGACCTTTTCATTTAGCCCAGACTGCGATGATGCTATCCACAATCTAACCACATTGTCATTGACTACAGGGACGCACAAAGGAAATTTTACATATGGAATATTACAACATTTTTGATTGAATTTCTTTGTTTTAAAACACTTCTTAGTGAAATATTGGCAACACCAAATTTAAATTCCATTTGGTTTTTTTTGGCGAATAATAATGGAAAGATATATTCAAAATTTGTTCATAGAAATTGTTGTTGTTGGAAGACACACAGTGGTCAGGAAAAGCTTTAGAGTCTTTATTATATAAATGGCTGAAATGTCACGGGCTTTTATGTTCTTGTGTCAGGCGAGAAAACATCTCTCAAAAAAACATCAAAGAATTCCAACTTTGAACTGTTACCACTAAATTCTCAAAAAGTATATTTAATAGTCTTTGGTTTAAACAATATTGATTTAATCACAGACACATTTACTATAATGATACAAAATGTAAAGAACATAATGAGGAGAAGAGGGATTTGACAACAAGTGTTTAGAATGATCTTCTCAAAGCCTGGTCTATATATCAGATCTCATGACTAGGCAGTTGCTATTAACCCTTTCATGATGGGAGCTGCGCTTGTGCAGCATTAAAGATCCTGTGCCAGTTCATTCTCTTATATATGTGAGTCTCCCATAGGGAGCCTTGTATATATAAGAGAATGCACTGGCTTTCAAGGTCAAGGAAAATATTGCTAGGCCAATGTTTTCTCTTATATATGCGAGGCTCCATATAAGAGAATGCAATGGCACAGGGTTTTCGCAAAATTTGTCATCAAGCTTCAGTCATGGAAGAGATAAGGCCTATAGCTCTCAAGAAAACATCAAAGAATTCCAACATGTAGCACCTGTATCCTTGAACTGTTACCACTAAATTCTCAAAAAGTATATTTAATAGCCTTTGGTTTAAACAGTATTGATTTAATCACAGACACATTTACTATAATGATACAAAATGTAAACAACATAATGAGGAGAAGAGGATTTAACAACAAGTGTTTGGAATGATTTTCTCAAAGCTTGTTTCTATTTATCAGATCTCATGACTAGGCAGTTGCTATTAAACTTGAGTTTTTACTTCACAGTAGCCACTAAAGGGCCCAATAATGCATGATAATGTGAAAATTATTCAAATGCTTCAAATTATAATATAAAATGGGTTCAGTGACCCAAAATTGTACTAATTAACACCCAGACACTCCTAAGACTTTAACAGTTTGACTAATATATTTTTTTTGCTGATCCTATAAAAACAAGACCCGCAACATATTCACAACACCTAGCTGACATCAAACAGTATTAAAGCTTAGAACTCATCAAATTATCCCAACCAACAAAGATTACCCTAGGTCTGGTCGACTTCATTAATTAAGGTACAGAGAAAAAATCCTAAATTGGTTCGTTGCATCTCAGTCGGTAGGAGAGTGTATAACCAATTCAATAGGTCTGGCCGATTGGAAAAAAAATCTCTGTCTGATGAACACAGGGATATGTACAGTAATGCACTAAGTAATCGACTCCTTAACCACAGCAGAATTATGATAACTTTTCAGGATTTAGTCGGAAATATGGCTTGCTGCCATTCACCGGAAAGCTCTCAGTGAGAGCTTTCCGATGAATGGCAACAAGCCATATTTCCGACTAAATCCTGAAAAGTTACCCATAATTCTTCTGTGGTTAAGGGGTCGATTATTTAGGCCATTACTGTACTCATCAATAAGTACTTAGTATAGATTGAGGATAGAGCATAAATTGTGATATTACTTAGGGCATTACTGTATAATGGAGTTCATACATCAATTCTCTTCCTTTATTTTCATGTTTCACCCAGTCATTGGCCACTAGGTCAGAGACAGTTGACTATTTAGTGGGGGTTCAAGGGGGTTGTAAACTTATGGATTGCTTTATAATAATCGTCCGAATTATGTGTGTATATGTAATTTGGTTTAACCATTCCATGAGTGGAGCTTCATGAAATTCTGCGAAAAACCCTGTGCCAATGCTTTCTCTTAAATATGCGAGGCTCCCTATGGGAGAATATATTGGCCCAACAATATTTACCTGAACTTGTAAGGCAGTGCATTCTCTTATATATGGGAAACTCACATATATAAGAGAATGCTCTGGCACCATATGAGAGCTTTCCGATGAATGGCAACAAGCCCTATTTACGACTAAATCCTGAAAAGTTACCCATAATTCTGCTGTGGTTAAGAAGTCGATTATTTAGGGCATTACTGTAATTATCCCCCGCCAAATTGAAAATTTGCGGGGGATATACATGTAGGAATGGGTTCTGTCCGTCCGTCTGTACATCCGTTTTTTTAAGAGTCATAACTTGAACAAATGTCAACGGATTTCCAAGATTTTTGGTTTATGAGTTCACCTGACCATTACCTAGAATGGCCGGATATTTTTACCGGAGTTATTGGACTTTGTTTATTATTTTTGTCGAATTTACCAAATAGCAAATAGACGACGTCACAGGGATCATTTCCACAGATCTCAACGGATTTCAAAGATATTTGGTATATGAGTTCACCTGACCATTACCTAGAATGAGTTCGCAAGCCAGGTCCGGCCGGATATTTACCGGAGTTATTGGACTTTTTTATTATTTTTGTCGAATTTACCAAATAGCAAATAGACGACGTCACAGGGCTCATTTCCACAAATATCAACGGATTTCAAAGATTTTTGGTATATGAGTTCACATGACAAGTATCTAGAATGAGTTCGCAAATCAGGTCCGGCCGGATATTTTCAGCAGAGTTATTGGACTTTGTTTATTATTTTTGGGGCCAATTGTATGGACGACGTCACAGGGCTCATTTCCACATATGTCAACGGATTTCAAAGATTTTTGGTATATGAGTTCACATGACCAGTATCTAGAACGAATTCGCAAACCAGGTCCGGCCTGATATTTTCAGCAGAGTTATTGGACTTTGTTTATTATTTTTGGTGCAAATGGACGTACGTCACAGGGTTAATTTCCACAAATGTCAACGGATTTAAAATATTTTTGGTATATTTGTTCGGCGCCATGACCAGTACCTAAAATGAGTTCGCGAGCCAGGCTTTTTGACAAAATCCCACCTCTTGTTTAGCACATACTGAGAACGCAAACATTATTGAGAATGCACTTCCCCAACTGCACAATTCGGCGGGGGATACTGCGACTTCTTGTTTGAGACTGCCATGTGACTTTAATCATTTCTTGCTGTATGCATCTCTTTATAGTTAAGGTGACACTAAACATAAAATTAATTATCCTATGTAATAAAACTCCACCCAATGTTTATATATTTTATACACAAACTGGTTCCCACAATTGTTCATGACTCAACTCTATTATTAACTCTTTGTGAATGGATCGATGTGTCATCCGCATGTGATAAAGTCAAGAAAACTTTTATCTACTGTTCAGCATGCACTCTCACCTGCCCTCGAACTAATTTTTGAATCAATTTACATAAGAATAGTCTATTCATTACGAAGTTGTTAATCGGGAAGTAAGTGTATATCGGCTCTTTGTACTTACGAGTGCAGAAACGAGTGACGCAAGTCACGCAATGAATGAACATCAATACACATACTCAGTGTATAATACTGTTCACAGGCCTGAGAATAAGGTGCCTATCATTTGCAGAATGAGGTCCCCAGAGGGTGAATTTAGTGATGCTATCCCACATAGTGGGCTAGCATCACTAAATTCACCCTTTTGGGACCTTATTCTGCATGGCATCATCTGCTGTGGGAGACATAGACTCAGATTGAAGTTCCCAAATGATGAATATTGTGATGTACACCCATTGGGAACCTCGATTATTCAATGTGTCATCTGCCAATTTGGGGATATAGAGAAACTTAACTAAAAAAGAAATAGAATCTATGTGAAGAAGTTTCTATATATGAGAAGATGAGGCCTAAGCAGGATGAGGTTCCCAGTGGGGATGTTCAAGACCTTGGTTCAGACCACCCTCACATGTCTAGATTACCACTGAAAAATCCTCCTATGGGTGGTGGAATCAGTAGGCATAGTCCCCCTCAGTCTTTTGTCGAACTTAGGTTTAGGCTTTGGCCGGGCCTAGCAGAATGAGGTTCCTAGAGGATGAATTTTGTGATGCTAGCTAGCCCCCTGTGCAGTGTAGCATCACTAAATTCAGCATCTGGAGACCTCATTTTGTTGAATAATACTTATTGGATGATAGAGGGGTGATATTGGGGTGTAAATTGCATGAACTTGAACCATTATGACTTCTCCCTGATAACAGCCCACTTCTACCTAGTAATCAAACAGGGAGAAATTACTTCTCCAAATATGAAACCTCTAGGCTGGACCCTGATTATCATCCATGCTGCAGCCACACCAAAACCAACATATCAGACAGTGATAAATACGCGAAGGGAGTGAAAATCACTTTAAATACAAGTCACAATGTCACTGGAAATAGGAAGTTCCACTTGATCCAGATGGCATGTCACCAAGGATACATCACCCTAGACAATGACACCCATATAAACCCAGACAGTGTCATCAAGAAATCCGGATCATGTCTACAAGAAGTCTCGAAGAACATAACAAATCCGGTTCAAACGCTAATAATATTAATCTGGTTTCTTGTACTTTATCCGGGATTCTTTTCTGGTTCCTGCTTTCTTGTAGCCATGATCCAGTTTTTATGCCATTGGCCAGTGTGTACATGCTCAGGTAATGAATTTATCTTATGGATATATCTAGTGGGATACATGCGTGTGTAAAATACATAAGGAATTTTATTTTTAAATATTTGGTTTAGGGATTGTTTTGGCTAAAAGGTAAGGGAGGTGGGAAGAAAACAAATAAAAATAAAATCTGTATAAATTTAAATTGTCAAAAAATAGGGTCGGGAGAAATAAAAATACTTTTGTATTTGGATGTGTCTTTAAAGCAAGATACTGATAGATGAAAAAATATCACAAATATCAAAGTCTGTCATGTTGTTATTGACATTCAATACCATAATGATCGCCAGGAGCCTTCACTGTTCAATCGATGTTGTATATTTTATGCAACTTATACTTTTTCAATTTTTTTTTATGTCTGGATTAATATTCCCATTGGCGGAAATAAAAAAAAAACGAAAACAAAATTTAAATTGTTTTGACGAAGAGCTTTTTTTTGGGTAGGGAAATCCCTAAACCTAGTGATAAAAAATAAAATGCCTTAGCTCAGTTTATACATCTCATTGTTAGCATTTAATGAATGTCATCGATGCAGCCGCACCAAAACCAACATATCCGACAACTTAGAAGCCAAGTGATAAATGTCCTAAGGGAGTGAAAAATATCACTTTAAATACAGTATATCCAATGTCACTAGAAACACGGAAGTTCCACTTGACCCAAACTCACCGAAGATGAGATAGAAATAGACCAACATTTGTCAACTTGATTGACAACATTAAAGTCATTAGATGGCAGTTATTTTCAATAGCAAGGCTACATTGTAACTTGAGAAGAATCGTGTTCAATCGGGATGTTGTCTTTAGGATAATTTTATGTACAGTAGTAACATGCAACGAAGCAAGCATGCATGATGTTGCGTATGGATAATGGAAATTAATTCATGGCATGTTGATTCTTTTGAATAGATGCAATAACGTTCACTGATAGTTTTGGATCATACAGATAGACCAGCATGCATAACGTTTAGTCATTCTTGGATTTTACTCAATAAGGACTCTAGTTGTCTGTTCTTAAATGTATTGTTTCATTTGAATAGTTTCCGATCATTCAAATGGATCTTTCCTACATGACTTTGATTAGTCATTGGTGGAGTTTCACTTTATTCAATGACAACTGAATTAGTCTCTGTTTATTCAGTTTAATTCTTTTGCTACTAAAATAATTTTGTTTAGTCTCTATAAATGTGGATCATTGAGTTGTGTCATGCAGCCCTGTATGTTTATTCTCCATTCTTAAATGTTGGAATTTACTCAATTCTGGAACTCGTTCTGATGTGACTTTAATGGATTATGGATGCTTATTTCTTTCTTGAAACAACATGGATTTACATGTATATGTAATTCAAGTACCATAGGAGAAGTATCTGTTTGTATGGGAGTTCTTTGGCACATAACTTATTGAGTGCTGAAATCAGTGTGGAATGATGCCTTGTTTAGCGCTATGTCCATTTCTAAATATTTGCTGCCGTTATAAAGTTAGTAATAAATTTCTCTATATATGGTACAGTAATGCTCTAAGTAATCGAGTTCTTAACCACAGCAGAATTATGGGTAACTTTTCAGGATTTAGTCGGAAATATGGCTTGTTGCCATTCATCGGAAAGCTCTCGGGGAAAGCTTTCAGATGAATGGCAACAAGCCATATTTCTGACTAAATCCTGAAAAGTTACCCATAATTCTGCTGTGGTTAAGAAGTCGATTACTTGGAGCATTACTGTATACTCAATTTTGTATTTTTATTCTTTTGCTACTAAATTAATTTGTTCGTCTCAATAAATTTGGATCATTCAGTTGTGTCAATCCTGGATAACGTTTGTTCTCCATTCTTGGAATTTACTCAATTTTCCTTCAGTATTCCATTTTGTTCTTTTGCTACAGTAATGTCCTAAATAATTAACTCCTGAACCACAGAAGAATTATGGGAAATTTTTCAGGATTTAGTCGGAAATATGGCTTGCTGCCATTCATCGGAAAGCTTTCGGTGAGAGCTTTCCGATGAATGGCAGCAAGCCATATTTCCGACTAAATCCTGAAAAATTTCCCATAATTCTGCTGTGATTAAAGGGGCATACTAGTATACTTCGGACATTACTGTATGTATTGTTTTATCTAAAAGAAATAGCAATATATCTATCAGACAACTCTTACTTGCATAACCGAAGCAGAAATACAATTTCTAATTTCAATGAAATTCATGATATAATTATGATGTGATTTTAAAGTAGAACTGACACGGAATTAATTTCATCTTGACTCTGGCGTCTAGTATGTTTACAGTAATGTCCTAAATAATCTACCCCTAAACCACAGCAGAATTATGGTCAATTTTTCAGGATTTAGTCGGAAAAATGGCTTGTTACCATTCACGATCGGAAAGCATAATTCTGCTGTGGTTAAAGTGTCATATACTTTGGGCTTTACTGTACTTAAAAGACTATTTGTCGTTCAACAGCAGTACGTCGAAATCCGACTCAATCGCGGCTGATTTTGTGAATTTTGGGCCGTGGAAAGTTTTATAGATTTTTTCATTTTCGAGAGACTTTTAGAAAGTCTAATGGCTGCTGTCACATGAGCCATGAGACGTCATACTTGTATTGTCATTGAGGGATAAAACGTGCATCATTCAGATTGCATATTGTTTAGATTTATTAACACGTGTCAGTTGCACTTAATAATTGGATTACATTGCTGATATCCGTCATGTAATTGCCATGTTGTCTTTAGGATAATTTTATGTAGTAATATGCTACTGATGTAGGATGCCTGATATTGTATAATAACTTATTACCAAGCCTGCCAATAGTGTGTCTGTCATTTGAAGAATGAGGTCCTCAGAGGGGGAATTTAGTGATACTATCCTGCACAGTAGGCTAGCATCACAAAGTTCACCCTCTGTGAACCTCACTCTGCTTTGACCTCATCTTCTGAGAAGTATCTATATTCTCAAATTAACATTGTTTTTAGTTTCTTTTTTCTTTTTTCCCTTTCTATATCTCCTAATTTGCAGAAGATAAATTTGCATAATTGAGGTGACTAATGGGTGAACATCACCAACTTCAACTGGGGAACTTCTATCTGATCCTAGGTCTCCCATATATAGCAGTTGTGGCCTAAGCAGAATGAGGTCCCCAGATTGCGAATTTTGGTGATGCTATCCTGCTGTGCAGATAACATCACTAAATTCACCCTCTGGGGACCTCATTCTGTCAACTGACAGACACAATATTGCATAATAACTTACTGAGCTAGGATGCATGATATTGCATATAAAAATGGAAATTTGTTATGGGATGTTGATTCCATTGAATGGGATGTAATTTCACTGATCATAAGTTTCAGATCATACAGATAGTGCGACCACCTTGCATAACGTTTATTCATCGTTCTGTCATTCTCGGAGTTTACTCAGTAACGACTTTCTTTATTTGTCTATTTTTATTCATCTTGGTTCTTGCGTACTTAAAGTGTTTTGTTTCATCTAAATAGTGTCGGATTATTCGGATAGATCAGACATTTTATTCATCTTTCCTGGAGTTTACTCAGTAACAACTGTTTTTGTTTGTTCTTTGTTCAGTTTTGTTCTTGTGCTATACTAAAGTCTTATGTGGTTAGTAATGCCATAAATAATCGACTCCTTAACCACAGTAGAATTATGGGTAACTTTTCAGGATTTACTCGGAAAATGTTGCCATTCATCGGAAAGCTCTCACATAATTCTGCTGTGGTTAAGAAGTTGATTGTTTAGGGCATTACTGTAGATGTAACACCATTAGGTATTTTAATTCTTTTAAAATGCAAACTTTCAGCTGTATATGAAAAGCCTTCCTCAGGCAGTTCATATATAACGTGGACACAAGTGAACTATTCCAGAAAACATTATCAGATAAAACTAGAGGTCACCGGTGGAAATTACAGAAATGAATAGTTCACAAAGATAATGGGAAATATTTCTTCATCCAGGATAGTAGAAGACTGGAATGCTTTGCCAGACTTTATCATCGATACACCAACGTTGAACGATTTAAAAACTTTGATAGATTTGTTTTTCCACAATAAGCATTGATTTTGATGAAGCTAATCAGGAAATATGGCTTGTTGCCATTCATCTGAAAGCTCTCACTGAGAGCTTTCCGATGAATGGCAACAAGCCTTATTTCCAACTAAATCCTGAAAAGTTACCCATAATTCTACTGTGGTTAAGGAGTCGATTATTTAGGGCATTACTGTATATCCGCATATAACCGGATTACTCTTTTTTTTTTTACAATAAGTATTACTATGATTTTCATTAGGACTGGAACGAAAAGTTCAGAGACTTGTTCCATGATGATGATGGTATACTGCTTAAAGCTTGCATTTTAAAAGATTAAAAATTACAAAGGTCTCTAATGATCTTACATTATAACGACATAAGCATTGACTTACAGTCCTATACAGCTACCAACAATTGCTTGCAGAGTCTCATGTGTATTCTTTCTTTCAATTAAAATTGCAATATATCAATGAAACCACAGAGAACTTGTGCTTAAATACATATCCGAAGCAGAAATATGATGAAATTCTGGAACTAGTGACTTTATGGGATTATGGATGACGTGACTTTACGGGATTATGGATGCTTATTTCGGTCTTGAAACTCAATGGATTTATACGTAATTCAAGTACCATCGGAGAAATTTCTGTTTCTATGAGATTTATTTGGCGCATTACTTATTGAGTGCTGAAATTAGTGCTGAAAGATGCCTTCTTTAGCACTATGTCCATTTATTAACATCTGCTGCCTATATAAAGTTAGTATAAAATTTCTCTATATGGCATACTCAATTTTGTATTTTTAGCTCAACTTGACAAAGTTTGAGCTATTGCCATGGGTTGCTGTCCATTGTCTGTCCATCCATGTATTCATCTGTGTGCCCATGAACAATTTCCTTTGGCACACCCTACAGGCCACAATATTCATTCAGTATCAAATGATTGTTTCTGTTTCTGCTCAACACAGTACATTATTGAATTATTGCTGCAGTACCATCTGGGTCATCGTACAGGACATAATTTACTTTGTGTTAGCTAACGAGATCGCTCTGGTGCATTTGGGTGAAACTACTCCTCCGAAGTATATAAATTGGTGTGTTATAAACAAAACTACACCTCATCAAGACAACAAACCAAGAAATATAGGATCTCTAATGAGTCGCAATTCTATACGAAATTTTGATAACCAAATTTAGTTGACGAGGTTAATGAATTTCATACAGTATTGTGATGAATTTGAGATCCTTTTTTTCACATAAGCACATTTTAGCAAGGAAAAACGATCTGATAACGGCTGGGGTTAAAAACACACCTTCAAGAAAATTGTAGTTTCATTTTAAATGTGTCTGTTCATGTTGACAAAAATTTTCCTGCAACCACCCTTATCACCCATGTTTATCTCCGAGTCAACACTAAATAACCCAACACAAAAAATTTTAATATCATAATTATGTTTTAATTAACATAATAATAACATTGATCAATATCTTTGTGCTAAGCTTTTACATCACTGCACATGCCGATAATAAGCGATAATAAGCGTGTGTCTTACTATAAAATATGAGGCTGGGTATATCAATATTTCATGTTTTTACCTTCAAACTCTTGAAATACCATATTATGCTGCCACTTGTATGTCATGCTTGGTATGGAGTCATTAGATTTTATTAGGTTACTGTTATTTCATCGAGTTTAATAGCTTTCACCCAGATTATATTAAAATGCAACTTTATGACTGGATATTCGCTGATGAGTTACATGTATTCTCTTGAGAGATTTTCAGATAATAAGTTCAATATAAGTTTTATTATCTGAACTTGCCCTACAAGTGAATCAATGGGAATCACATGTTAACTATATTTGCACCTCTCCAGACAAAGAATATATAAAAGAGTAGGATCTATCTGTCTGTCTGTTCGGATTTTTCTCCGAGCCCTCTAGACCGATTTCAACCAAATTTCAACAATTTAAATTAAAAACAAAATCCAAATATTTAAACAATAAAAATGTGCGTGAAGCCCACAAAGGGGCCGCAACTGAATAAAGGCTCTGTCTAAGATCAAAATGAGCATGAAGCAGACCCTTACAATGCTGAATAAAGGAGGTATGTAAATTTCCCAAAAGCGCCCAATCGAGCGTTACGCGCCTTGTGTACAATGGATCACTCATACCGGCGGTGGTACTTTACTCAGCTGCGGAAAGTATCCAGTTACCCATTCGAGCGCTCCAGTTAAAATTACGCCCAAATGGGATCGCCGCGGTTTGGCCAATAATTCAGGGCTGTATAGATGTAGGCTATGTAGCCTACAGGTAGGAAGCCAGAGATCGACTTGACGGTGTCCGGGATCATTATTTTGTTATTTTATTATATTATTTCAAATTATTTCTCAAAATAATATAATAAAACAAATAAAACAATCCGGGACCCATGTCGGTAATCTGTTGTTGATTGAGAAGAACCACTATCTTTATACATTATTTAATGATATTTTGAATGCGATAGTGATATATAATACATGGCTAATAATATAATACACAAATTGTTTTATATCAGTTTGGCGTATACAGAATTCTCGGCTTTCGTTGTCGTCGATTGCTTGGTTGTGGCGGCGTGATGGTGGTGGGTGCGATATCTTCCATGTACCCATGAATGTCGCAGTTGTCCTCTTGGTCGGCAGCAACTGTGATGTTGAATTGTCCAACTGCGTTGTCAATTTCCACTTGTTCGCTTGATTCCTCGATTGTCATGCCGTCTAACTGGGTTGTTAAGTCCGATTCTGCAATGGTTTCTCGTTTATGTGTTATTAACACGTGTCCATGGTGGTGGTATGCAGATTTAATGAGCGTCCTGAGCTCCGGGACTGTTACGCCGGACTTAACACCGTTTTTGGTCCAACTTATCGCCTCGTGTATGACATGTGAAAGTAAGTCAACTACTTGCGCTCATGTTCGGCGATATAAACAATGGGTTGCTGACAATAACGTGGACATGACGATTCTGGATGTGCCGTAGGATCATTCGACTGTGTTTCTAAGAACAGCATCCCATATGTTCCACCACAACACATGAAACAAAAGTTATCGAATTACGAGGACGGTGGTCAATTTCCAAAGCACCTGGTTCCCTCTGTTCCGACTGGTGTGAAATGTGAGCACGGAAATTACTTTCGCAATGAGGATCCCGTAACCAACGCGTGGATAGTCGGTTCTGCCAAAATTCATAAAAGACTCAGAGTGATAGACGGTGTCCGTGTTTATTACCGACCCTCTGATGGAAATTGTGACTGTAAATTTTTCTATGATGGGCAGGAAGATTTATTGCTCAATTTAGATAACAAGCATATGTTCTATTATGGTTGGCTAATCAGCTTGTTGCATGATACTTGCCACACGCGCTATCCATTAGCAGCTGGTCACAGATCATCATCAGAATCAATAGAAACATGGGGAATGTCAGCTGTCACAGATTACAACATCCTACGGCGTGCATACAATGCTTTCATAAGACTTCTGGACATCGAATATGAGGAGGCATTTTCTTGTAAAGCATGCGGACCTGACGTTGACTGTGTGGTAATGGACGCCGTTATGATGGGGTGCAGACGAGATCTCGTGACCGAAATACACGACACACAAGCCACAGAGGGAACACACATTAAAGGCAGCAGTAGAAAAGACCGCGTCCTCATCACTAATGTCAAGGCTCGTAGACTTCTTACCAAATATGTTCATTTGGAGGGAGGTCGTTACAAAAAATCTCCACCAACAATGAACGACTGTGAATTTCGCCAATTGTGCAGCGAATTGAAATGTTGTAATAGTGTTCAGGTCCTTGTTCGATCAGCTGGACCATTGTGCCCGCCCCATCTCAGAATTCTACTCGGAGAGTTATCCCGAGGAAGCCCGACATGTGGTATTTTTCAGTTTGGTGGAGATCCCGATATACCCGAGACTCTGAAACACATAATCAACGGGCGTGTGATAGTTGGCGATCCAACTAAGAAAACGTCAATTGGGAATATGTTCAAGGCATGCCCTTTACTGCAGGATGTATTGCAGCACAAATATACCGAGCTAAGTTTCCCGCCAAATATTCGGGATGTTATTTCGGACATGATATTGTCAGTTGAAAGGACATACGGACATGATATTCCCGATGAATCGTGTTATCCACCCCCGACAAGAATGCACGAAGAGTTGGAATTTTTCCCGGCGTTTCCGCTTATTAGAGGGTCCGGACAATATAATGTGGGAACACGAGGCGAGACTGTGACAACTGGATGTAGAAAGCTCACAGAAAGCCACAACAAACTGACACCAGTATTATTCTCAGTGTTCTGCCCACATGGCATTTGTCTTGGATTCCAGGTCATGATGGCATGTGAATCACCTCAGACAGCCTTTGACATTTTAATGAGAAGGTTTTCAAAAATTCCAAAGACAATCATATACGATAATTGTTGTAAGTTGCATTTATATGCCTTGCTCAGAGAGCCGGCAAGATTTCGTCATTGCAGATTTTTTGTCGATCGTCTTCATTTCCGTGGCCATATTGGGTGCTCACTTGGCTACGACATGGAAACATATAAATCTGACACATCAGTTCGCTCTATCAACAGCCAAGTGGTCGAACAAGCCAACAGCGGACTGAGACGTATACAAACTCAACTAACATATATGCCACCTAAAAACTTAATGGTACACGCAGCCGTATTTCTTGCACTTCGAAACAGGAGGAAGGGTGCATCGATAAAAAAGTTACCATAGTAGTAGTTCACTCTTGCATATATGTACGCCAGTTGAGTTTGTATGCGCCTAAGACCGCTATTGACCTGTTCCACAGAACATCTTTAATATTCCATGAGTTGTTAATTTTGTGAGTATCACATAAAGTGTTTATGGATCTTCTGTGTATAATTATCTAGTGTTATTTAAATAAAATATTATTATTGCAAAATCTTCCGTTGTTTATGAAAAAGAGTCTTTTCAAATGGCCACGCGCAGATCACCACCAGTCGAGCACCAATAGGCGTGTCCAAAACCGGCGGTGCAAACATTATCGTATATGTTGGCGAACGCTCATTGGTGCACCGCCGGTTTGGGACACGCCTATTGGTGCTCGACTGGTGGTGATCTGCGCGTGGTCATTTGAAAAGACTCTTTGTCAAACCACCGCCTGTTTGTACTGATCCCATATACACACTGCGCGTAATTAATTCTTTAATTTTATTGACGCCCCTTTGTGTTACTCAATGCCCTAAGCAGCGTAACGCCTGTTTGTACTTATCCCCTATACACACTGCGCGTAATTAATCTCTATTCATTGATCGACGCCCCTTTGTGTTACTCATTGCACTAAGTAGCGTAACGCGTGTTTGAGCCACTTTGGAATAATTACATATATGGAATAAAGCCTCCCAAAGGGAGCCTGTTTCAGCTAATTGTGTGTTTAGTAAATGAATGGTAGAATATAAGATAAATAATTATTAAAGTGCTAATTTCTTTTCTGTGATCTCTTACAGACTCTCAAACAAAATACAGAGGTAACTGATGATGATGACGAGCTCAAAATCAAATGTGAAATAGGAACCCAGACTCCAGATGCTCGGCCTGTAAGTACTAAAGTCAAACAGTTCTCTCTATTCTTATGTCAATTATACAATAATGCTCTAAATAATTCATATTTCCTACTAAATCCTGAAAAGTTACCCATAATTCTGCTGTGGTTAAGGAGTCGATTATTTAGGGCATTACTGTACAGTGTCATTTTTGATCGTTTAATCATTCCATGACTGTTCCATTCCTGGAATTTTGAGAAAACCCTGTGCCAGTGCATTCTCTTATATAAGAGAATATACATTGGCCTAACAATATTTACAATGAACTTGTAAGCTTGTGCATCTCCCATAGGGAAACTCACATATATAAGATAATGCACTGGCACATGATCTTTAATGATGCACCAGCACAGCTTCCGTCATGAAAGTGAGCTGCGCTGGTGTGGCATTAAAGATCCAATGCCATTGCATTCTCTTATATATGCAAGTCGGCCATATTGCATATGTAAGTTTTAGCTTATATGTAAAAATGTAACCAAAGTAAGAACAGAAATGTAACCAAGGTACCAACAGAAATGTAACCAATGTCCCTGACATAACAACAGAAATGTAACCATTGTCCCTGATGTAACAACATAAATGTAACCAATGTACCCGACATAACAACAGAAATGTAATCAATGTACCAACAGAAATGTAACCAATGTACCCGACGTAAAAGCAGAAATGTAACCCATGTACCCGACGTAACAACAGAAATGTAACTAATGTACCTGATGTAATAACAGAAATGTAACCAATGTACCTGATGTAACAAAAGAAATGTAACCAATGTACCCGACATAACAGCAGAAATGTAACTAATGTACCCGACGTAACAACAGAAATGTAACTAATGTAGCCGACGTAACAACAGAAATGTAACTAATGTACCTGATGTAACAACAGAAATGTAACTAATGTACCCGACATAACAACAGAAATGTAACCAATGTACCTGACGTAACAGCAGAAATGTAACTAATGTACCCGACATAACAACAGAAATGTAACCAATGTAGCCGACGTAACAACAGAAATGTAACCAATGTACCCGACATAACAGCAGAAATGTAACTAATGTACCCGACATAACAACTGAAATGTAACCAATGTACCCAACGTAACATCAGAAATGTAACCAATGTACCCGACGTAACATCAGAAATGTAACCAATGTACCCGACATAACAGCAGAATGTAACTAATGTACCCGACATAACAACTGAAATGTAACCGATGTAACATCAGAAATGTAACCAATGTACCCGATGTAACATCAGAAATGTAACCAATGTACCCGACATAACAGCAGAAATTTAACTGATGTACCTGACGTAACAACAGAAATGTAACTAATGTACCTGATGTAACAACAGAAATGTAACCAATGTACCCGATGTAACAGCAGAAATGTACCCGACGTAACAGCAGAATTGTAACTAATGTACCCGACGTAACAGCAGAAATGTAACTAGTGTACCCGACATAACAGCAGAAATGTAACTAATGTACCCAACGTAACAACAGAAATGTACCAATGTACCCGACATAACAGCAGAAATGTAACCAATGTACCCGATGTAACAGCAGAAATGTAACCAATGTACCCGACGTAACAACAGAAATGTAACCAATGTACCCGACGTAACAACAGAGATGTAACCATGCATGTGCCTGACATAACTACAGGCTACAAATCTTCCGATCTTTAGTGTACCATAATTAGACATATCTTGGCTTCTGAGGATGCAAAGCAGTAGGCAATTTCGGGAGAGAAGTAGCATATAAGTGGCTCGAACTTATCTTAAATCCTGTTGCCAAATGTATGTATTTATATGCATATATGGCAAACAAATATGTTTAACCCTTTCATGACGGTAGCTGTGCTGGTGCAGCGTTAAAGATCCTGTGCCAGTGCATTCTTTTATATATGCAATTCTCCCATCGGGAGCCTCACATATTTTTATATATGCAATTCTCCCATCGGGAGCCTCACATATATAAGAGAATGCACTGGCTTACAAGGACAAGGTAGATAGTCAGGGGTCGATTTCATTTAGCATTTTGCTGCACAGGGTAGATTTTGTATAACATTCCCTACCATGGCAATGCATGTTTTTTCATTGTAAATTGGTTAGTTAGCATAAATTGGAAATTGCATCGCATATTTCGATGCGAATCCAGTTAAATTTATCCCTGATAGTGTTAGATCAATGAATCTTTTATATGTGAGGCTCCCTATGGGAGACTAGCATATATAAGAGAATGCATTGGTACAGGGATTTTGCTAAATTTCAGGAAGCTCCAGTCATGGAAGGGTTAAACTGGCAGGCAATAACCAGGCTTAATTTAGCTCTTTTCCTGCTGTATGTAATGCCCTAAATAATCGACTCCTTAACCACAGTAGAATTATGGGTAATTTTTCCGGATTTAGTCGGAAATATGGCTTGTTGCCATTCATCGGAAAGCTATCAGTGAGAGCTTTCAGATGAATGGCAACAAGCCATATTTCCGACTAAATCCTGAAAAGTTAACCATAATTCTGCTGTGGTTAAGAAGTTGGTTATTTAGGGCATTACTGTACTTATGCCATATTAGCATCATCAAAATCAATGCTTATTGTGGAAAAACAAATCTATCAAAGTTTTAAAATCTTTCAAGGTAGGTGTATCGATGATAAAGTCTGGCAAAGCAATCCAGTCTTCTACTATCCTGGATAAAGAAATATTTCCCATTAACTTTGTGAACTGTTTATTTTTTTCTTATATTTCTGTAATTTCAATGATCACTAGTTTTATCTGATAATATTTTCTGGAATAGTTTCACTGAGAGCTTTCCGATGAATGGCAACAAGCCATATTTCCGACTAAATCCTGAAAAATTACCCATAATTCTGCTGTGGTTAAGGAGTCGATTATTTAGGGCATTACTGTATTTAAAGCAGCTACAATAGAAGTTTTGCTGGCATAAATATTTTATGCTGTGAAACCTGGTGAAACCACCTAGCTTCTCCGACAAATAAAGAGAGATAACTCTAAACCAAATGGTATGATCACACAGCCTCCATTACAATGGTATATGCCATGATAACCACATGACAAGATAATTAGCCAAGCTTTGAAATAGTGTGTCTGACATTTGCAGAATGAGGTCCCCAAAGGGTAAATTTACTGACGATATCCCGATAATCCCGCAGTGGCTAGCATCACCAAAATCAACCTCTGGGAACCTCATTCTGCTTTGGCCTCAACTCCTGTAAGTAGATTCAGATTGAAGTTCCTCAGTTGTAGTTGGTGATGTTAACCCATTAGTCACCTCGATTCTGCATTTAATATTCTGCAAATTTGGGGATATAGAAACTGAAGAGAAGGGAACAAGTAACTAACTAAAAACAATGTTAATTTGAGACTATAGATACATCCCAGAAGATGAGGCCTGAACAGAATGAGGTCCCCAGCGGGTGAAGTTGGTGATGCTAGCCCACTGTGCAGGGTAGCATCTCTAAATTCACCCGCTGGGGACCTCATTCTGCAAATGTCAGACACCATATTTTCAGGCTTGGTTAAAAACAATTGTGCAAACTTTGTGTGTGCCTTTAACAATTTGGCGTTCCATGCAAGGGTAGGGTAACCTGATTGATGTACAGTAATGCCCTAAATAATTGACTCCTTAACCACAGCAGAATTATGGGTAATTTTTCAGGATTTAGTCGGAAATATGGCTTGTTGCCATTCATCAGAAAGAGAGCTTTCTGATGAATGGCAACAAGGCATATTTCCGACTAAATCCTGAAAAATTACCCATAATTCGAGGTTAAGGAGTCAATTATTTAGGGTATTACTGTATCCGGGCAAATTTGTCAGTTGCTTGCCTGGTTTGTTAACCCTTCTATGACTGGAGCTTCCTGAAATTTCGCGAAAACCCTGTGCCAATGCATTCTGTTTTATATGCGAATATCCCATAGGGAGCCTCGCATATATTTTAGAATGCACTGGCACAGGATCTTGAATGCTTCATTAGCACAGCTCTCATCATGAAATAGTTAATTTCTGTGTGTGATTAAGAAATGAATGTATTAGGTGTGTTCGTGTTATTGGGGGGGGGGTACGGCGCTGTGGTTGTGTGCACAATGTGTAAACTGCTAAATGTGCCCCCAACGACCGCAGCGCTGTATCCCCTAATAACACACACACCCACTACATTAATTTCTTATATTTATATAGGTTTTTGATGATTTATTCCCATAAAAAAGCTGAGTATATTCTTAATTATTTTCACAAAATCTGCCTAGAATATGAGACTAGCCCTCGCAACACATTAAGTCAGCCCAATATAAGATTTCCAAACTCTTAGCTACGATAACGTGATTGATATAATTGGCTGAACTTTTAAAAGCACGCCCAATTATTATGGTGACCGCGTTTAGTGATTAGTTCAGATTAGGTCAACGGTTTGAACCTTCCTGTTCATGTTACACTCTGTGTATTATTGGGATGTAAACTGGGTTACCCAATTGGCAATTGACCAGTCACCAAACAGGATTTAGTGTAACACAGACGGCTATGTAAATATATACATTGTAGTATTATAAGATATTGTAGATGATTGATCTTAACATGGTGTGACATTGACGGCTTGGGAGTTTATGATAACCAAGTCACAGAGCATCAAGGTTGAACATGAGTTCAAGCCATCAATATTACTCCATATTACCGTCAATTGGTGATGTTCACCCATTAGTCACCTCGATTATGCAATTTATCTTCTGCAACTTTAACCCTTTACCCAACAAACCGGCCAAAACCGGCCAAATAAAGCTTCAACAGCCTAAAATATCTTCGGTCTGTCTCAATAGAACCATACAAATATGGATATCATTGGAACCGGCTCCTTGACCACATTGTGATAGTTACAGTTATGCCCTGTGCCAATGCATTCTCTTATATATGCGAGTCGACCATAGGTCGCCTCGCATATATAAGAGAATGCATTGGCCTAAAATTTTTTTTTTTTTACCATTTTTTCTTACATTCTTTAACAATTTTATAATTTTTAATGTGGTAAGCCAATGCATTCTCTTATATATGCGAGGCGACCTATGGTCGACTCGCATATGTAAGAGAATGCATTGGCACAGGGCCGTTCTGTTGGGTAAAGGGTTAAGGGATATAGAAACTGAACAGAATTTTTTTTAATTTAAGGCTATAGATACTTCCCATAAGATGAGGCCTAAGCAGAATGAGGTCCCCAGAGGGTGAACTTGGTGATGCTAGACCGCTGTGCAGGATAGCATCACTAAATTCACCCTCTGGGGAACTCATTCTGCAAATGTGAGACACACTATATACAGGCTTCCCTGCACGGTGATTGTTGTTGACCGCTTTCTCTTTTGTACTGACAGTCGGACAGAACAGTTCGGTCACACATTGTCTCCTGAGTTAATATTGTATCAGATTTCAGTTGTATTCAATATCTAATGTAATCAATATTATATTAACTAAATTATATCATTAGTAGCTAATTAACGGGATAACAATTCTTTTAATTATTTATGCCAATTATGTAGTTAAAAATTCACAGGTTCCGTCATTGTACAGTGCATAAAGACTCTTCATGCACTGTACTGTATACGTTCTTGACAATAACATGCAATTTATGCGATGTTTATGATTGGTACAAGAACAAAATATGTCTATATTTTAATATTCTTTCTATTTATGGCTGTTTATGGTGGTTTTAATGGATGTAAATATTTTAACAGCAAGACCCATCATAAAAGACATTCTGTGCATTTAAGTTATACCTTAGAAGACAAATTTAAAAGGCTGCATCAGGCTGCATCTGTCATTTTAATGGATTATGTCACCACCGGGTAAAAGCGCAGTAAGATCTTTTTGTAATTTAATTCAGATGTTATTTGCTAATATTTGAAGGAAGATACCAGAACAATCCTGTAGGGTGCATAATATGCATATTATTGGATTAATGTTTTAACAAGGAAGTACAGCATACTGTCTGTTTTTACAACCGTTAGCAATTTCCAGTGGAGCGATACTAATACATCACAACATTGATCACCTAGCCTCCATGATAGATAATTGCTATGTCGAAATTAGATTGTTCAAGTGCAATAATTCAAACGGAATTGCTATTAGTGATGTCATTTTGGTCGGTTCCCTGAAGCGATCTCGTACCTCTATTGATCCGGGTTGAAATGCAGTGAAGGAAGCATTTGAAGCAAATGATTTCCATTACGTTCATATCACCGATCACTACCCCCATCAATTGCACTGCAATCTGTTATTTATTGCGCTGGGATTCCTAAGGTGCTGGGACATTTTGCCAGAAAACTACCAAGTGATGAGATCTCAGCATGAAATTGGAAAAAAGATCTATAATATAATAGATTATGGGACTTCACTTGACATGGCCAGAACCATGTTTACCATGAGAATAGGCAACTTGAAATTATTTACTGTAACATATGTATTTTTTTTGGAAGCAAAAATAGATTTTTGGATTCACTTAACTTATCTTCAACTTTATTTGCTGAATGGGTAATAAATTTGGTGAAAGAATAGCAAATTTGATAATTATTTGAAAATTTAGTCCGAGCTCAAATTTACAGTGAATCAGGATATTTTACAGATGGGTCAACTTGTGTGCAATTACGGTAATTGTAAATTGTAGATGGACACAAACCTTTTTCTAGTTTGATACCAGTTGAACCTATCAACTTGTTCTAATTCATGCAGGCTTTGACAGTCACTTTATTATCACCTCCTACCAAACTCCCCCCCCCCCCCCCCCCCCCCCGGCAATATGATCATCTGTGTTATATTATTTGAACAATATTCCAGCAGTAGAAGAATGGACCAATGTTAATGTTTACTTTGAGAACTGACTGGGAGAATTCATTTAGAAGCGAATACGTGTTAAATATACTTTATCCATATCTTTTGCAATCAGGGTGGGGGTTTTATGGGGAAATATCAATTTTATTGGATTAAATATTAAAGTCTAAACGCTACTAGATTCCTAAATGAGGCAACAGACAGTTTTTGCTCCATTAAGGGATTTCCATGTCTGAGCTATGTAAGGAGGTGGAAACATGGATCTACACAGAAAACTAGTTACATGTAAGTGTTAAGCTAGTACACCACATGAAGGAATCTATGCTATATGAAAACCACATCAAGCATATTATAGAACAATAAAAATGTCAGAAAGATGACTTTAATCATAGTTTGATGTGGTCTTCAGATAGTATAGATTCTTTCATGTGGTGTACTAGTTTAACAATTAAGTAGTTTTCTGTGTAAATCAGTCTAAACTTTCAACCTCCTGGTCAACATTGCTCAGGCGTGGAATCCCCTTAAAATTGATTAGACAGTGCTGTTTTTGTCACCAAAGACGTGTGAAACGAGCCTATCAGAATGAACAATACAAACACCACCCTATTGTGCAACACTGTCACACGATTTGTAAATATCACAGCCCCATTCAATAGTATTAGTTTCGTTTGTTTCTACACTTATAAAGCAATTATGGACTTTTGTCTGTAGTACTCTTTACCTCAACAGTTCTTTTCCTGTTAGTCCCTGTGTGTGAAAGCAAGCTGCCAACATATCTATTCCGCTCGTCTAATACATCCTCGTTATGCTGTCAAGCTCTGTACAATTTGCGTGACAACTTGATATTTTCGTAAATGGAATTATGATGTAGTTATGTGAACCTGTGCACACAATATGTCAAGGGAAAGTTAGAGAACGGGAGTCAGTTCCTTTGATATCTAGCTTTTTCTAGTTCAATCAATCTCCCATGGGATTCATGTACCGAGGAAGATTACAATGATTGCGACGTAACAGTCCTCTTGTGGAATGCGTGTCATGGAATCCTGGCTCACTCCGACTGAGGGAGCAACTATCTTTCCAATCATCAGAATGTGGTTCCTCGTAATTTTCTCTCATCAACTTTAATAGATTGAAATCTCTCTATTCGAATGGTGGCCTGAAGGGAAGGAAATTGATGAAATGTTTTAGGTTTTTTTTTTCCCATGGAAATCCACTGAAAGTGAAATCGCTTCTAGCATTGTGTCGATAGTGAATCTAACTAACATGAAATTGAGAAATTGGATTTCCTGATAATGCATCCGCCGACGATGAGTTCAGCTCAGATTACATTGGCGGTGATCAGTGTTGATTGGGTCCTCCGGTCCTACATGTTGCGTTGATTCTAGTCTGTGCCATGGAATAAATTGTCTGTTTTTGTTCCTTTTTTCGACAGACTATTCAATTGGTTTATAAATTTGTGATGAGACACACTGTCACTGAGACTTAATTCTTGGAACTAGACGCAGTTTGTATTCCTTACACGCTACAAGTTCGTTTTGTTGTGTTTAATTTGAATTGTTAATTTGTTCTTATCATAGTGCGTTGCTTTATGAAGAACAGTTAGTAATTGACCGTTCTAACGAATGTGTTCATTTGGAGATTAGAAGTTTCTAGGAAACAGAATTAATTTTTAACTTTGTTGAATAAACTAACCTGCAGATGGAAAAAATATCTGTATTGATTTGTGTTCCAGAACCAAACTGTGCCTTTCTGTTCAGGAATATTTAATTGGAAAAAAACTTGGCTAATATTCTGAAGGTTCAGTGCATTAATTGTTGATAATTGATAAATTTACATTGCACAACTACTTTTTTATAGGAGGAAAAATTCCCATTATCCGAACAAAATTAAGACTGTTTTGTTGGAGAATTGAAAAAATGGATCTTTTCACAACTCTTGAATCTAATTATTGTGAAAAATTTAATTTACCATATAGTAGCTGATAGATCACACCGGACGCTAAACAATCGCACTCAGGTAGTCTTGCATATTCTCGCTTACCACGTTATAGTACAACGAAAACGAAAGTAACTTTTAATTATTTTTTTGTTTGAGAAGATTGTTTCAAACCGTGAGATTAGGAGGTGTCGCCGTGAGATACGTGAGACTCACAGCAAATCTGGGAGAAGTAACATGTCTGGAGGGCGGACATACATTGCATTACTCCCAATTTTCTAGTGTGATGGAGAATTACAAAACTCTTCATTTCAACTGAATAATACTACTTTATTCTGGAATGTATACAAATTGGATCATTTCACAAACTATAATTCCTTTATCTGAACAAAATCAATGGTTAAAGGCACGGATGGCCTTCACGGTGGGTTTGCTGTTATAATAGTTACACCTGTTAAAACTGCCATAAACAGAAAGACTATTAAAATATAGACATATTTGATATATACCAATCATAAATATCACGTAAATAGTATGTTATTGTCAAGTTTGTATGCATTGTTATGTAAACAAAAGCCAGATTCTGTAACATTTTGGGCTTTTGTTTACATAACAAAGCATACAAACTTGACAATAGCATACTATTTACGCGATATTTATGATTGGTATATAAGAACAAAATATATCTATATTTTAATAATCTTCTGTTTATGATAGTTTTAAGGGATGTGACAATTTTAACAGCAATACCCATCAAGAAGGCCATCCCTTTCTTTAACAATATACAGTAATGCCCTAAATAATCGACTCCTCAACCACAGCAGAATTATGGGTAACTTTTCAGGATTTAGTCGGAAATATGGCTTGTTGCCATTCATCGGAAAGCTCTCACTGAGAGCTTTCCGATGAATGGCAACAAGCCATAGTTCCGACTAAATCCTGAAAAGTTACCCATAATTCTGCTGTGGTTAAGGAGTCGATTATTTAGGGCAATACGGTACAACATCCCATTTTCTGTTGTGATGGCAGTACTAAGAATAATCTGATTGCACTCATTTAATTGTTCTATAACAGCTTGGGGCCATAGATAGATGGATCCAGATGAGTAGGTGGTTTGGTGGCATCTTGACATTTTGCACATCTTGAAGACTATTAACCTATGCACTGAGCTGTTCATAGACTCAACAATCATTTACACTGACACTATCACAAAACTTATATAGATCCTCTCTCAGACAATACGGATCCACCCTCGAGGGTTTCTACATTGTTGTCATGACCTCGTCGATCGACTTCGTTTGGAGACTGAATTCTTGAACACATGTGTGGAGGTATATAGCGGTACTAACACTCCAAAAATTCTTTAACTTTGACGTCGACTGATCATGGACAATATGATTTTCATCGGAATCGGAGCGATGAATCAGACTGCTTGTTACCAGTGGACGTTAGCTGTTGACATGTGGATCTTACCTTATATTCTCATGTACATGTTTCCTGTGTTAATCGCGATGTTCATTTTCTATCTCCACCAGCGACGAGATCATGTACAGTTACGACACGGACAGGACCTGAAATTAGCCAGCAAAACACGGACCAGCCCTCATGTATCCAGGAAGGTGAGTTTTAACCCAGTATAAGTGGATACTCACTGATAGGTACAGTAATGCTCTAAATAATCGACTCCTTAACCACATCAGAATTATTGGTAACTTTTCAGGATTTAGTCGGAGATATGGCTTGTTGCCATTCATCGGAAAGCTCTCGCCGAGAGCTTTTCGATGAATGGCAACAAGCCATATTTCCGACTAAATTCTGAAAAGTTACCCATAATTCTGCTGTGGTTAAGGAGTCGATTATTTAGAGCATTACTGTAGTTATGAAGTCTGGATATAGTGTGTCTGACATTAGCCGAATGAGATCCCCAGAGGGTGAATTTAGTAACACTATCCCACACGGCAGATTAAAGTCACCAAATTCACCCTCTGGAAACCTCATTCTGCTTAGCGTTATAGGTCTCAACTGCTATGGGAGACCTAGGATTGAGTTTTATATTTGGATATTCGATTGCCGGCGAGTTCACAAACTGTTTTGGTGTTCGAATCCCTGAGTATCCAAAGAAACATGGCATGTTTATCTCCATTGTATCCACCAACAATTTTTAAAGAAATTGTATGAATTGTAATTTTTCGGAATCACATGCTTTGAAGTGAGATATCCTATATCCGGTGATCAAATCTCTGGGTACAATAATGCCCTAAATAATCAACTCCTTAACCACAGCAGAATTTTGGGTAATTTTTCAGGATTTAGTCGGAAATATGGCCTGTTGCCATTCATCGGAAAGTTTTAAATCCTGAAAAATTACCCATAACTCTGCTGTGGTTAAGGAGTCGATTATTTAGGGCATTACTGTAGTGACAATTGTATCTTTCATGAACATCGGAACCACTGGAGACCAGAAAAAAAAGTGGTCGAACAAGACGTGGTCTGGTCACACGACAGACTATAATGGCAATAATATAACAAAATGGAATATAATTAATATATTTTGATATAACCATCGTATTCCTGGAATATATTCCTTCTTTGTGATGTATGTAAGCCTTGAAACAGTATGTCTGTCATTTGCAGAATGAGGTCCCCAGAGGGTGGATTTAGTGTCACTATCCCGCACTGTGGGCTAGCATCACCAAATTCACCCTCTGGAACCTCATTCTGCTGAGGCCTCAGGATCAGATTGAAGTTCCCCAGTTGAAGTTGGTGATGTTCACCATTAAGTCACATTGATTATGCATTTTATCTTCTGCAAATTATGGGATATAGAAACTGAAGAGAAGGGAAAAAGTAACTAAAAACAGTGTTAATTATAGACTATAGATACTTCCCATAAGATGAGGCCTATAGCAGAATGAGGTCCCCAGAGGGTAGATTTAGTGATGCTAGCCTGCTGTACTAAATTCACCCTCTGGGACCTCATTCTGCAAATGACAGACACTCTATTTCAAGGCTTGGATGTATGGATTAACCATGTACAGCTAGCCTAGTGGAGATATCTTTCATGGTAACATAGGAGACCAGTGAAAACAAAAAGTCTCTGTCCGTTATTAAGAACACAACAGAGTCTCGTTTCGTCAATTCTTTTCGCTGATCTCCGATGGTTTCATCAACTTTCATGGAATATATCTCCACTGTCGCTGACCTTACATGTTTCATTCATATATCAAAATATAGTGACACGACTGTTCTACCCGTATATTTTATTTTATGACTATTATAAGTAATTGCAGTTCTCGTCACATTTTTGAGACATGTGGAAGTTCTCAATTCAAAGAGTTAAGAACTTGGTCTTATAATTATGTACTTTTAGTGTTAGGGCTAATGTTATATCAGGGATCAGTGATCCGGATACCATTATTAGCTCAACTTTACTTTGTAAAGTATGAGCTATTGCCATGGCTCGGTATCCGTCATCCGTGTGTGTGTGTGTGCGTGACTGGTCAACAATTTCCTTTAGCACAGGCTACAGGTCGTACCTTTGGTCGGATCATCATGAAATTTGTCATGGCTGTTGATATTGGCATGTAGATGGGAACGAGTCTCATTTTGGGGTCGTTCGGCCAAAAAACATGGCCGCTAGCAGCCATCTTGGATTTTACTCTTTGCATGACTAAATCCTTTGACACAAGCTACAGGTCGTAGCTTTGGTTGGATCATCATGAAATTTGTCATGTGTGTTAACAATGACTTGTAGATGGGAACGAGTCATTTTGGGGTCATTCGGCCATCTTGGATTTTACTCTTTGTATGACTAAATCCTTTGATATGGGCTACAGGTCCTACCTTTGGTCGGATCATTATGAAATATGACACGGCTGTTGACATTAACAAGTAGATGGGAACGAGTCATTTTGGGGCCATTCGGAAAAAATACATGAAATTTGTTGTAGATGTGGCCGCCATGCCACTGATTATACTACTATTTATTTAGTCAATAATGTTGTTGTGACTTACTCCACAATGTGTACCCAAGAAAAAGGAATGCTTGTGTGCACACCAGTGGTTTAGGGCTGACCCTCACTTCTCGTGGAATCTCCAGCGGCCCACGAATATTATTACAACATATGAAGCAATGAGCACATCAGACTGAGTTTAGTTTGCCTGTCATTTGCAGAATGAGGTCCCCAGAGGGTGAATTTAGTGATGCCCTCCCACACAGCAGGCTAGCATCACCAAATTCACCCTCTGGTGACCTCATTCTGCATAGCCTCATCTGCTATGGGAGACATAGACTCAGATTGAAGTTCCCAGATGGTGAATATTGTGATGTACACCCATTGGGAACCTCGATTATGCAATGTGTCATCTGCCAATTTGGGGATATAGAGAAACTCAACTAAAAAAGAAATAGAATCTACATGTATGTGAAGAAGTTTTAGAAATTTGATAATAAAAAAACTTTCCAGAAAAGATGAGGCCTAAGCAGAATGAGGTCCCCAGAGGGTGAATTTAGTGATGCTAGCCCGCTATGTGGGATAGCGTCACTAAATTCACCCTCCGGGGACATCATTCTGCAAATGACAGGCACACTAAACTCAGACTTGGTCAGTGCATCCACCCATTCTTACATATCATTAATGGATCATATCACATGTTAGGGTTAAGGACAATGGTACCTGACTTATTTTATCTTTCATTTAAAAACAACGGAAAGATTACAAACTTCCAAGTATAAACTTTTGAAAATGAACGTACACTTTTCCTGTGTGGGTTCCTATGTCATATGTGTGTTTATCTTGACACTTCCCTGTCATTTTACACCGACTACCAGAGGTCATACATTCAGTCTGCAAATAGTGTGTCCGTCATTTGCAGAATGAGGTCCCCAGAGACGGGATAGCATCACCGAATTCACACTCTGGGGGCCTCATTCTGCTTAGACCTCATCTTCTGGGAACTATCTATAGTCTCAAATTAACTTTGTTTATTTAGTAACTTTTTCCCTTCTGGGAAGTTTCTATATCTCCTAATTTGCACAAGATAAAATGCATAATTGAGGTGACTAATTGGTGAATCACGATCTTCAACTAGAGAACTTCAATCTGATCCTAGGTCTCCCAGGTTCCCAGAGTGTGAATATGGTGGTGCTAACCTGCTGTGCGGGATAGCATCACTAAATTCACCCTCTGGGGACCTCATTCTGCAAATGACAGACACACTATTCAGGGAAATTTCCAGGGCTGTTTTGATACCTGTTACAGGTATGGGCGCCCAAACGGGTGAAGCTCAAACGTCCCCAAATTCCTAGTGGACTGTATTGAGTCAACATGAATTTTCCAAGGCAATTCAACAATATGCTATGTAAATAAAAAATTTGCAGTTGCAATAGAGCCTTTATTTGCATGTTTAATTTTGAAATCAGCGAGAGCTTTCCGATGAATGACAACAAGCCATATTTCCGACTAAATCCTGAAAAGTTACCCATTATTCTGCTGTGGTTAGAGAGTCGATTAATTAGGGCATTAGCCATTACTGTACACAATGAATGTTGTTTTCCATTTCAGCAGCAGAAGTACCATCACCAGGACTCAGCATTTTCGCGTGTTCCGAGTAGGGGAGAGCAGAACAGTAGGGATCAAAATATCGCAGAAGCTGTTTATAGAAGGGGAAGTGACCCTTTAACAAACTCTTCAGTATCGACCATATCGACCCATGTGTTCCCGGATGACATTGAAGATCAAGTGAGACTTCGTGGGTCGCCACGGTTACATCGGACGGTCCTACATCACAATGTCAGTGATTCATCAAATCGTGTTCGAAGAAGCAATTCGAATCGGTATCGTGAGGCAAACATTTTCGAAGAAGGACCAGATGATCCCTTTCATCATATTCGAAAAGGAAGTTTGAAGGAATATTCTCGTCATAAGGATTACAATTCTGACGATGTGAATATCAGTAGCCATGGAAACGTGATTCATGGCCGACAGAGTAGCTTGAAGGAATATACTTCAATCAACCCCTATCAGCCGGAAAATCGTGTCACTCCGCCAAGTAAAGGCAATATTCACGATATCTTGCTGGAGAATTTACGATCTGGCCCACAGGAGTGCATTGCGTTCAGCCAAGACATTGTCGCTCAACAGGGTAGTGTGAGCCCTGTACCTCAAAAAGTTAAGCCCCGCCCTTTTCCAAGGACTAACCCAACTTATGTCGGAGTTTCCAGAAGAGACGGTCATTTGTTGTCATATAAAAAATTAAATGTTGATCAACAGTCGTCTGGATCAAGTGGATCCGGTTATGATTATCCGTATCCGGGTAACGTTAGTACGCAGGCAGGAATGCAATCTTCGGGTGACTACACAGACAGTAACATGTATTATCATAGCCGTTCGGACAGTGATGCGTCATACTCATCAAATCGTATTGTTAGTCACGATCGGACTGATAGTCAAACTAGCCATATGTCTGTTTCGTCGGCAAAAAATCAGGAATTTTCTGACAGCCAATCGTCCCACGACTCATTACGGAACACGCCCGATACTCAATCCTCGCAAGGATCTCTACGAAACTTACAAGATAGTGCAATTTCTACGCAAGATGATCTGCCATTGCAAGAACCCGCGAAAAATGCTAACTCCGAAAACTTGAACAATCAGAATTCTGACTCGGCGTCGGACCGTTTTTCGAAATCCAGTGTTACTGATTCTTCATTCCCTTCTGTTTATGATCAAAACAATTTCAAGAATATTCTGAACAATAACCAACACCTCAACAAAGCTTACATTCACGATGATAAGTACCGGGAAGACAACTGTTTTGACCCTCCGCAGGACAGGTTTAGAGAAAAAAACTGTTACGATAACCAAACGTTTCCCGATTATAAAAACATTGATAATGAAATGAATGATCTGAATTCAAAAAGCAATGTGGTGCATATGGAAAACCTACACAACTCAGCCAGTTACCATTCAGATGGTAAGTATAGATAGTTATATACATGTATATAGAATATCCATATAGTTTGAGAAGATACAAGGTTTATTTGCACGAGTATGATTCAGCAAATGGGGGACAGAGCTTTAACGAGGTCCCCCAATTGCTGAATCATACTCGTGCAAATAAGCCTTGTATCTCGTCAAACTTTGTGGGTATTGTTTTTATCCATCACCAAAGTTTAAAAGTCGTTATCATCTATTAAATTTTTTTTAAATGGGACAAGACATTAATAGGGAATTTCTTTAGGAAACATTTAAATCGATTGCAAGATTTATATGAATGGTTACAATATGCAATCTCGGAAGAAGTGCTTCTGAAATATAAATTATGCAGTTCCAAAATACAACACCCATATATTCCTTAAAGTGATGTGAAACACTCCGGTAGGGTGATCAAATCTAAATGGATACTAATCTTGCTCAAATTAGTTATTTTTACAAATATTATATCCAGATTGACAACACATTCCGTCATTCCTATATATTAATTAAATGCAGTGACTCTCGATGTCGAAATCGTTTTCGTTAGTTTAGCGCCGATAGATGCGTCCCGAATCGATTAGTAAATATTTACAATTGAGCGTAGTTCTGACGATGTTTTCTATGGAGTGGTATGGTCGATTTGCTTTAAATTTTCCGCAATGTTAGTAGAATGTTACATTCCTCCAGTTGTCATAGCGCCCGAATACTAACTTATCAGTTTCACGCACCCGAACAAGTACATAATATGTCTTTAACTCATTGTTAAAAATATAATGCCATTATGATTCTTGACTTAATCTACTTATATTAAAGATACTCAATCCGATCAGATGGTCCCCATACCATCAAGATGCAAAAACATTTCTTCAAATTACGCTTTAGTTATCAGAATCTATTTATTGCAACAAAATAATGCTAACCACTGTCAACTATGCTATCAAATTTCCCAAAACTTGTTATTTTTCAACATTTTGTTCAACAAAATATGGCCATATTATCACTAAAGTATCATGAAATTTGACCGTAATGCCAGGTATTACCACTAGATTTTAGATTTATCAATCTTCATCTGCAATGTTGTCCGAGACCCTCCGTATTATTACATATCTGGAGAAATAACAAACATCAAATATCGATATCTGATCACTCTTGAGCTTTGATGGGTGGGTTCCTGGACTCGAGTCAAATATATTTTACCCCCGAAGCCAATGAAATAGTAATTTAGGAGTGTCTGATCGGATTGAGTACCTTTAAGGTAGGCGTTCAGAATTTGGGCTTAAATTATCAACTGTTTTACTGATAATAAATATTTGTTTATGGCCGGTTGATTGACTGAGATAACCCCCAGTGGAAACCCTAATATTTGATATAACTCTGAATGAACTTGGTATATAAACCTGGAAAATTTATGATGAAATCATGAAAATAAATTGCCATTTATTCAAATAATAGCCCTATATCTTTCTGAAATGATGCAAAACACATTATATACTTTACTGGTTTACACAGTCAAGTAAATATTGTTAGACCAATGCATTCTCTTATATATGCAAGGCTCCCTATGGGATACTCGTGTATATATAAGAGAATGCATTGCCACAGTGTTTTTGCAAAATTTCAGGAAGTTCCAGTCATGGAATGGTTAATAAATAATGTGACTAAAATGTGCAATTACAAGGCGTTATTTTGGGGATTAGAGATCACATAAATTTCTACAGCGCACTTCTATACTATTTTAATTCATTTTCTATGACTCACTTTATCACATGGCTATTAAGAGTTGTATCAATGTATTTTCCCATATCCTATATTTATCAAAATTTAAGGTGGTGCTGAGGTGAACAATGTTTCAACTCTAGCAAAAATATTAGTTCCTCACAGCTATAAATTAGTAAGACTTGGTGACACTGATTTGCATGTATAATAAACTGAACATCCTTGAACTTTCAGATGTATTCAGGTTTCCAGACTTCCAGTTACAACAACAACATAAAAAATATAATTTAAAATCTCTTTGCACTTTGAAACAATGCTGAAAACCAAATAAATAAATGCATCAACTTTCTAAAGGAAAAAATTCCAAGCCAATTCGCCAGATAAATATGTATTGTTTACAATACTGCATTTTAAGTCATAACCCAGAAATATTTGCAACTTTGTAACTTTTGCTGTGGTGATTAGCCATTCAAAATCAGTCACTTGACCTCCCCTTAATGTGTTTGACTGATACATGTCCTGTGGTCAAGTCACATGAGACATATATTCCATTTTTATATAAAAAGCACATGGCAGTGAGGTAAAATCACTCACTTAGATTTCAGACATTGTATTCGTAAGACGCCAGTATGAATACGATAAAAAAATCTTTTGTGTCATTCTCATCCAAATTGCATTCTTATAAAGGTAACAGCAAGTACACCAAATCTTCTTTATGTGTTTTTCCTTTCTTTTCTCTATTTCATTCCTTTTCTGAACTTTTCTGCAATTTAAATAAAAACGGTTCTGGAAGGTCGAGGCTATCATTGATTATACGCCCATTTTTTATTGGTTTGTCCATCCGTCTGTTCGCTTTTTTCGTTTCCAGATGATAACGAGTGAGTAAGAACATATTATAATCAATAAATATACTTTAACCCTTTCAGTGCCAAGTCCGATTTTTTTATCAACCCATATTTTCTTGATCATTTTTCAAATTTATTGATTATAATAATGTGATACATTGATGGAAAGAGCTCTTAGAGCTCTTTCCATCAATGTATCACATTATTATAATCAATAAATTTGAAAAATGATCAAGGAAATATGGGTTGATACAAAAAACGGACTTGGCACTGAAAGGGTTAAATATGCTGTTGGGACATATGCATACTGCTATATGAGAGATAAGTCACTTCTCCATGAGACAAAAATAGGGAGAAGTGGCACATTTTTTTGGGAGAAAGTGCCTCCCAAGTCGCCCTCTAGGCTGGTTCCTGGTAGAAGATATCAAGAAAGCATTTAGCCGACATCAACAAGTCTCAACAAGTCTTTTCTCCGTGTATAATTCTTTTAGAGTTCAATATAAGATACATATTTGTACCGCAGCTATAGAATGTTACTCTTATTATTCAGTTGGCAGTGAACCAGGCTATATCGATACGGACCACAGCATGAATTTTCTGTCAACTTCGACACCTCTCCCGTCATCACATTTAGCCCAGGATCATCTAGAAGGATTATACAATGGACGGAAGGTTGGAGATGGTAACATGCCAATTACATTGAGTCCAGTATCAGACAAGAACCAATCCCTGCCAAATGACTTTGCTCAGCGGCCGATGTCGATGCTGGTTCCTTCTCAGACTGAGGCTAATGTTCCACCGAGTCCAAGTGCAGGTTCATTACATAGGCAGGTCAGTCTTATGAGTTAGGTCATTAAATTGTTGACTTTGTTTTAACCATTTCAGTACAAAGTCCGATTTTTGTATCAACCCATATTTCCTTGATCATTTTTCAAATTTAATGATTATAATAATGTGATACATTGATGGAAAGAGCTCTAAGAGCTCTTTCCATCAATGTATCACATTATTATAATCAATAAATTTGAAAAATGTTTAAGGAAATATGGATTGATACAAAAATCGGTTGTTGGCACTGAAAGTGTTAAAAGGGGACTGTACACTAAATCCGGCTATTTATGGTTCAATTTTCCTTTATACTCATCAGATTATATGCAACAAATTTCATCCATAGATTCGTTCAAAGTACACTCATGTGCTCTATGAACGATGCGAACAACATGGTAATTATAATGAAAATGAGTTTATAACTTGACTATCCTTCAATGAGTTTATGACTTGACTATCCTTCAATGAGTTTATGACTTGACTATCCTTCAATGAGTTTATGACTTGACTATCCTTCAATGAGTTTATGACTTGACTATCCTTCAATGAGTTTATAACTTGACTATCCTTCAATGAGTTTATGACTTGACTCTCCTTCAATGAGTTTATGACTTGACTATCCTTCAATGAGTTTATGACTTGACTATCCTTCAATGAGTTTATAACTTGACTATTCTTCAATGAGTTTATAACTTGACTATCCTTCAATGAGTTTATGACTTGACTATCCTTCAATGAGTTTATGACTTGACTATCCTTCAATGAGTTTATAACTTGACTATCCTTCAATGAGTTTATGACTTGACTATCCTTCAATGAGTTTATGACTTGACTTTCCATCAATGAGTTTATGACTTGACTTTCCATCAATGAGTTTATGACTTGACTATCCTTCAATGAGTTTATGACTTGACTATCCTTCAATGAGTTTATGACTTGACTATCCTTCAATGAGTTTATGACTTGACTATCCTTCAATGAGTTTATGACTTGACTTTCCATCAATGAGTTTATGACTTGACTATCCTTCAATGAGTTTATGACTTGACTATCCTTCAATGAGTTTATGACTTGACTATCCTTCAATGAGTTTATGACTTGACTATCCTTCAATGATTTTATGACTTGACTATCCTTCAATGAGTTTATGATTTGATTATCCTTCAATGAGTTTATGACTTGACTATCCTTCAATGAGTTTATGACTTGACTATCCTTCAATGAGTTTATGACTTGACTATCCTTCAATGAGTTTATGACTTGACTATCCTTCAATGAGTTTATGACTTGACTATCCTTCAATGATTTTATGACTTGACTATCCTTCAATGATTTTATGACTTGACTATCCTTCAATGATTTTATGACTTGACTATCCTTCAATGAGTTTATGACTTGACTATCCTTCAATGAGTTTATGACTTGACTATCCTTCAATGATTTTATGACTTGACTATCCTTCAATGAGTTTATGACTTGACTATCCTTCAATGAGTTTATGACTTGACTTTCCATCAATGAGTTTATGACTTGACTATCCTTCAATGAGTTTATGACTTGACTATCCTTCAATGAGTTTATGACTTGACTATCCTTCAATGAGTTTATGACTTGACTATCCTTCAATGAGTTTATGACTTGACTATCCTTCAATGAGTTTATGACTTGACTCTCCTTCAATGAGTTTATGACTTGACTATCTTTCAATGAGTTTATGACTTGACTTTCCATCAATGAGTTTATGACTTGACTATCCTTCAATGAGTTTATGACTTGACTATCCTTCAATGAGTTTATGACTTGACTATCCTTCAATGAGTTTATAACTTGACTATCCTTAAATGATTTTATGACTTGACTATCCTTAAATGATTTTATGACTTGACTATCCTTCAATGAGTTTATAACTTGACTCTCCTTCAATGAGTTTATAACTTGACTCTCCTTCAATGAGTTTATAACTTGACTATCCTTCAATGAGTTTATGACTTGACTATCCTTCAATGAGTTTATGACTTGACTATCCTTCAATGAGTTTATAACTTGACTATCCTTCAATGAGTTTATGACTTGACTATCCTTCAATGAGTTTATAACTTGACTATCCTTCAATGAGTTTATAACTTGACTATCCTTCAATGAGATTATAACTTGACTTTCCACCAATGAGTTTATGACTTGACTATCCTTCAATGAGTTTATGACTTGACTATCCTTCAATGAGTTTATAACTTGACTTTCCATCAATGAGTTTATGACTTGACTATCCTTCAATGAGTTTATGACTTGACTATCCTTCAATGAGTTTATGACTTGACTATCCTTCAATGAGTTTATGACTTGACTATCCTTCAATGAGTTTATGACTTGACTATCCATCAATGAGTTTATAACTTGACTATCCTTCAATGAGTTTATGACTTGACTATCCTTCAATGAGTTTATAACTTGACTATCCTTCAATGAGTTTATGACTTGACTATCCTTCAATGAGTTTATGACTTGACTATCCTTCAATGAGTTTATGACTTGACTATCCTTCAATGAGTTTATGACTTGACTATCCTTCAATGATTTTATGACTTGACTATCCTTCAATGAGTTTATGACTTGACTATCCTTCAATGATTTTATGACTTGATTATCCTTCAATGAGTTTATGACTTGACTATCCTTCAATGAGTTTATAACTTGACTATCTTTCAATGAGTTTATGACTTGACTATCCTTCAATGAGTTTATAACTTGACTATCCTTCAATGAGTTTATAACTTGACTATTCTTCAATGAGTTTATGACTTGACTATCCTTCAATGAGTTTATAACTTGACTTTCCATCAATGAGTTTATGACTTGACTATCCTTCAATGAGTTTATGACTTGACTATCCTTCAATGAGTTTATGACTTGACTATCCTTCAATGAGTTTATGACTTGACTATCTTTCAATGAGTTTATAACTTGACTATCCTTCAGTGAGTTTATGACTTGACTATCCTTCAATGAGTTTATAACTTGACTATCCTTCAATGAGTTTATGACTTGACTATCCTTCAATGAGTTTATAACTTGACTATCCTTCAATGAGTTTATAACTTGACTATCCTTCAATGAGTTTATGACTTGACTATCCTTCAATGAGTTTATGACTTGATTATCCTTCAATGAGTTTATGACTTGACTCTCCATCAATGAGTTTATGACTTGACTATCCTTCAATGAGTTTATGACTTGACTTTCCTTCAATGCGTTTATGACTTGACTATCCTTCAATGAGTTTATGACTTGACTTTCCTTCAATGAGTTTATGACTTGACTTTCCTTCAATGAGTTTATGACTTGACTATCCTTCAATGAGTTTATGACTTGACTATCCTTCAATGAGTTTATGACTATCCTTCAATGAGTTTATGACTTGACTATCCTTCAATGAGTTTATGACTTGACTATCCTTCAATGAGTTTATGACTTGACTCTCCATCAATGAGTTTATGACTTGACTATCCTTCAATGAGTTTATGACTTGACTTTCCTTCAATGCGTTTATGACTTGACTATCCTTCAATGAGTTTATGACTTGACTTTCCTTCAATGAGTTTATGACTTGACTTTCCTTCAATGAGTTTATGACTTGACTATCCTTCAATGAGTTTATGACTTGACTATCCTTCAATGAGTTTATGACTATCCTTCAATGAGTTTATGACTTGACTATCCTTCAATGAGTTTATGACTTGACTATCCTTCAATGCGTTTATGACTTGACTATCCTTCAATGAGTTTATAACTTGACTATCCTTCAATGAGTTTATGACTTGACTATCCTTCAATGAGTTTGTAACTTGACTATCCTTCAATGAGTTTATAACTTGACTATCCTTCAATGAGTTTATGACTTGACAATCCTTCAATGAGTTTATGACTTGACAATCCTTCAATGAGTTTATAACTTGACTATCCTTCAATGAGTTTATGACTTGACAATCCTTCAATGAGTTTATAACTTGACTATCCTTCAATGAGTTTATGACTTGACTATCCTTCAATGAGTTTATGACTTGACTTTCCATCAATGAGTTTATGACTTGACTTTCCATCAATGAGTTTATGACTTGACAATCCTTCAATGAGTTTATAACTTGACTATCCTTCAATGAGTTTATGACTTGACTATCCTTCAATGAGTTTATGACTTGACTTTCCATCAATGAGTTTATGACTTGACTTTCCATCAATGAGTTTATGACTTGACAATCCTTCAATGAGTTTATAACTTGACTATCCTTCAATGAGTTTATGACTTGACTTTCCTTCAATGAGTTTATGACTTGACTATCCTTCAATGATTTTATGACTTGACTATCCTTCAATGATTTTATGACTTGACTATCCTTCAATGATTTTATGACTTGACTATCCGTCAATGAGTTTATGACTTGACTATCCGTCAATGAGTTTATGACTTGACTATCCTTCAATGAGTTTATGACTTGACTATCCTTCAATGAGTTTATGACTTGACTATCCTTCAATGAGTTTATAACATGACTATCCTTCAATGAGTTTATGACTTGACTATCCTTCAATGAGTTTATGACTTGACTCTCCTTCAATGAGATTATGACTTGACTATCCTTCAATGAGTTTATGACTTGACTATCCTTCAATGAGTTTATGACTTGACTTTCCATCAATGAGTTTATGACTTGACTTTCCATCAATGAGTTTATGACTTGACTTTCCATCAATGAGTTTATGACTTGACTTTCCATCAATGACTTTATGACTTGACTATCCTTCAATGAGTTTATGACTTGACTATCCTTCAATGAGTTTATGACTTGACTATCCTTCAATGAGTTTATGACTTGACTATCCTTCAATGAGTTTATGACTTGACTATCCTTCAATGAGTTTATGACTTGACTATCCTTCAATGAGTTTATAACTTGACTATCCTTCAATGAGTTTATGACTTGACTATCCTTCAATGAGTTTATGACTTGACTATCCTTCAATGAGTTTATGACTTGACTATCCTTCAATGAGTTTATGACTTGACTTTCCATCAATGAGTTTATGACTTGACTATCCTTCAATGAGTTTATAACTTGACTCTCCTTCAATGAGTTTATGACTTGACTATCCTTCAATGAGTTTATGACTTGACTATCCTTCAATGATTTTATGACTTGACTATCCTTCAATGAGTTTATGACTTGACTATCCTTCAATGTTTTTATGACTTGACTATCCTTCAATGAGTTTATGACTTGACTATCCTTCAATGTTTTTATGACTTGACTATCCTTCAATGAGTTTATGACTTGACTATCCTTCAATGAGTTTATAACTTGACTATCCTTCAATGAGTTTATGACTTGACTATCTTTCAATGAGTTTATGACTCGACTATCCTTCAATGATTTTATGACTTGACTATCCTTCAATGAGTTTATGACTTGACTATCCTTCAATGTTTTTATGACTTGACTATCCTTCAATGAGTTTATGACTTGACTATCCTTCAATGTTTTTATGACTTGACTATCCTTCAATGAGTTTATGACTTGACTATCCTTCAATGTTTTTATGACTTGACTATCCTTCAATGAGTTTATGACTTGACTATCCTTCAATGTTTTTATGACTTGACTATCCTTCAATGAGTTTATGACTTGACTATCCTTCAATGTTTTTATGACTTGACTATCCTTCAATGAGTTTATGACTTGACTATCCTTCAATGAGTTTATGACTTGACTTTCCATCAATGAGTTTATGACTTGACTATCCTTCAATGTTTTTATGACTTGACTATCCTTCAATGAGTTTATGACTTGACTATCCTTCAATGAGTTTATGACTTGACTATCCTTCAATGAGTTTATGACTTGACTATCCTTCAATGAGTTTATGACTTGACTATCCTTCAATGAGTTTATGACTTGACTATCCTTCAATGAGTTTATGACTTTTATATTTTTCCTTCAAAATTGCTTAAAGTTATTCCAGGTACTTGAAAAGTATTTGAAAATCAAACTAATTTTTACATAATTTTAATTGTTTTTTAATTATGTTAGTATTCTCTTTTAATTATAAGTCGCATGCTTATGGTCGTTGGATTTTAATTTTTGTTAGTAATTTCTTAGTCATGAATGGTCGTTATGAATTTTTAATGCTCATTTACATGTACTACTTTTTATCTCTTACCTTGTATATTGTTATTTGTATTGATTGATGTAAGCGCATTGAAACTAATTTACTGTAGAATGCGTTTTAAATATATATATATAATAATAATAATAATAAACTATTTTTTTGAAAAGTGCTAAAGTCTCACAAACATTTTTATATGTGTAATTTCAATTTTAAGCAAGATATTAAAGCTGCAATGTCGTTCAGACAACAAAATTACTGATAAAAAGGTTACTATAAATTACTATCTTCTTTCCCACTTCCATAAAGCATCATTAGACTACATGTATGTGTGAGCCTGTGCACTGTTAGCCATTAGCGCAGGTTAACACATTCCTTCCTATTTTTGGAGACAGGTAGGCACAGGTATTAAAGGCATGTAAGAAAATAAAGGTGTGCTGCATGTGAGTAGGGAATACACATCATATTTATTTTTTTGTGACAAAGTTAAGAATAAATTGTTGAATAATATATTTATTGGAAATTAATGACAAAATTTTCATTAAAATATCTCACCCAGAAAAGTGCTTAAAATGTGATTAGTACTTGATTTCCCGATTCGAGTGCAAACTCTGCCCTTCTACTGGTAAATAACAAAAATTAAATCTATGTTGCAGAATCGCCCCGGAACAGCTCCGACGAATGGAACATCTCGACAGTTTGCTAACATCACGAAGCTTCCATCGGAGAGCGACATAGAGAACTATGCTCAGCAGAATCTCAACAGACATAAAAAAGGATTGTTCGGAAAGAGAATCTCATGGTCGAACATGCTCACGTGGTCAAAGGTACGTGCTTTATGTCGACCAAATGCAGGGTTCGCGCTGCCTCTTGAATTTGCCAATGGCAAAAATAAATCACATTTGGCAAAAAATATTTTCATTTGGCAAAAGTTTTGGCAAGTCACTTTTTAATTCCTCAATAAAGTTGAAAAATATCGGTCATCAATACCGTTCATTTTAGGACACGATTACAGTAGAATTATATTAGTGGTGTTTTATATGGTTTCGGAAAAGTTAACACCTCCATTAAGATGCAGTTAATCTGGTAACATTATTATCGGTGGGTGAATGGATTACCAGTATTTAGTGTGGTGATGGTGTTTACATAGCTAATCCTCGTGGTGATTGGTTTATTGTTGTAAGATAAACCACAATAGAGATGCGAGTATAATTATTAACTAACTGCTGTCCTATCAATATCAAACGTTGTTCAAAACGTGAGTGTCGAAACATAAAACTCAAACAAGGTTGAAGAAAATGATACTATCAGGGATAACATTTGGCAAATTCTGATAGAATTTGGCAAAAAATATTTTCATTTGGCAAATAATTGGGCGAAAGTAAATTTCGGTCCAGCACGGACCCTGACCGAATGCAAATATATCAATGGAATTTATAGATTTTGGAATAATAATAATAATAATAATAATAATAATCAATCCATTTATATAGCTCATTAATTTTGACAGTGGATTTATAGTTTCAATGCACTTTACATCAATTATTACCTCGGTCATAGTGCACATGATACTATTGTCACCCCCATCCTCCAATGAGGAAGCAATATCATATCAAGGTCAAGATATATCGACACCCGTACCGAGTACGTGCAAAGCAGTTACAGTACAATTGACCTGGCTCAGGGGTCACAACTTGGTGTCAGATTTGAACAGCATATGTAGACAGTTCACATCGCTCAATTTGACCAAGCCACTACGGTGTGCAACTCACATTAGACCAGTGGCGGGCTTCAAACTCATCTTGCTGTGTTAACAGCAAAGACAAGTCCTGCACGCTAACCACTGGACCACATATATATTCTATACCAGAAGATAATGAGATCGAACCTAGCTATGAGTCTATTCATGGAATGAGTGATGTTAGGCCAAAAAAAAAAACATCTGTGTTTCCGGTTACCCGACCGACCTGCCGAAATTGGGCCGACCTGAACTTTTTTTTTCAAATTTCAACCCAAAAAAAAAATTTCAATCCAAAAAAAACAAAAAAACAAATGCATGTAATTGGCATGTAAACACATCTATATCGTTAAATATATACTATATACTATGTTTACATTAAGCAGCAATAATTTTAGATGGAATTTTCTGCCTGCCTGTGGTAATCTTGTTTGTTCAACTCCCATGTCTTGTGGGAAGAAGTCTTATCTGTTAGAGAGCAATATACATATAGAAGACATTCTATATCATAATTTAAAGTTCCTCTCCCCAGTCAATCAAGGATTCATAGTGTTCATGCATAGTTACTAGTATGTATGCAGACAGTATAAAGATGACTGCATGTCTACCATATCAAACACCCTTCTGTGATGGGCACTAAAAAAGCACATGAAATTATCTACTGGTTTGTTTGGGTGTATGATGTATCAAACTTACAAGCATGCATACGGAACTTCAAAGTTGGGGCCAATTTGAATGCTGAGGTGTGGAACCTCAGTCAAGGTGTGGCCTGTGGTACCATTTTCAGTGTGGTGTGGGACTTGATATTTCAGTGCAGTTGAGGAACATTTACACCCTGTGCAATGTGTCTGATGCGCATTTGAGATATGTGTCTTAGGTCCTGAGGTGTATGACCAAATATTTTAAGTGAGGTTTGAATTAATATCATACAAGTTATGTTATTATAAAGTAATAGAAAAGCCCTATTATGGTGTATGTCTTGGGCCTGTTGATATGTCAATATTGTGCTCTGAGGAAGATGTGCCACCACAATCTAAACTGAGAGAATAATTACAAGAGAGCTGCATAATTGAGTGCCTGGGAGGCATTTGTTTGTTCACATTGACAATACTTATCATATTATTGTGCTACATTAACTGTTTACTTGCAATATACATGGACAGCCTTAACACAAGTTTAAAGAGTAAGCATTAATGTACTTCTTAACTGTTCGGGGGAAAAATAAAAAAATATTACCAAAAAAAAAAAAATCCCTACCTACCTACCTGGAATTTTTTGGCACCGTAATAGGAAACAAATAAGTTGTTTTTTTAGGCCTTAGACATTCTTTTGGCCTTTTTTCTGGCCATTTATGATTTTTTTTTGGCATTTTTCAGAAACTTTGGAGAAATTGAAAACCCAAAATATGAGATCATCGAGAAAACCGAAACTAAAAAAGAAAGATGAAACAATCACAAAATTAACTGATACATTTTTAATTGTATTGCAAACTATGCCCAGAATAACATTTGCGCTCGAGTTCCAGCCCTTTGATTGTAATGTTTTGGCATTTAGCATCCAGGAACAGTTGTCAGGGGTTTATTTCTAACAATTATAAATTGATTTGAAAGATTTTTGGTTTGTGAATTCACAAAAGGTGTTTCTGAAACAGGTTCACAAACTAGACCCAGACAGACATTGTCACCAGAGTTGCGGCCCTTTGATTGTAATATGTTGGCATTGCAATTTAAATTTTAAGCCTGAAGTAAAATAAATATTAACCAATCTCAAAACAAATATTAACTGATTTCAATTATCTTTTGTCATATTTTGGCAAATAATCATCCCCAACTTTGCCCACCTACGCAGGGGATACTGCCATCAGTGACTGCTTGATTTAATATATGAATTAGCTCCCTTTGAAATTGTCAAATATCTATAGATCAGAAAATTTTAATGATGTCCAGTTTTCAGTTTTGTCTATTATATTCCCAGAAAAGGTATTTGTAGTCTTGAAATTGTGTTTTATAAAAAAAATATGTTGTTGTTGTAATTGTGGCCCAGAAGAGATACACCATCTTTAAATAATAAAAAATCAGGTTGATTCCATGAATGTATTGTAACATAATTTTCTTTTTTCAGGAACCTATACAGAAACCTATGCTGAGATCCAATGATAAAAATATTAAGAAAGAAGCCTGTGATGTCTTCAAACATATCCTTTGCAAATATCCGTGGGTAGATAAATATTCCCATTCATTCATTTGTAGGGAATATTCAGGTAGTGCGTTCAACAAACAGTGGTAGCAGTCCATAGAGTTTTCTGTTTATATTATCCACCCCTGCAAATGAGAACAGAAAATTCAATTATAGACTTTTATAATGACTTGGAGGAATACAGTCAGGAAAAGGAGGGTTAACCCTTTCAGTGCCAAGTCCGATTTTTGTATCAACCCATATTCCTTGATCATTTTTCAAATTTATTGATTATAATAATGTGATACATTATTATAATCAATAAATTTGGAAAATGATCAAGGAAATATGGGTTGATACAAAAATCGGACTTGGCACTAAAAGGTTTATAGCCACTTGGCGGTTTGCGCTCCAAAATGCACATTATATTTGTTTTGAATTTTTCCCGGGATCGAAATAGGTCGATAAATACATGAGCTACCTTTCTACAAGCATTATATGTCACAGAAAAATTCAGTGAAGTCATAAAAAATAAAAATTGACCACAATGTACGCGCCCCGTATATTAATGGTGCCAATTGCATTCATCGGAATTCAGGAATGAATCGGAAACATAATGTCCGCTAAAGGTATATTTTGTTATCATAACACAAAATTCTTTTTAAATTTCCTGTTCTCCTTTTCCTTCCTTTTAATCATAGAATTAAAACGAAGAAAAGCAGAGCAGGAAATTTTAAAATGTTTCAGATCGACGGCAGCTCTAGATTTTCTAGATAATTTATCCCTTTACCCAACAGAACGGCCCTGTGCCAATGCATTCTCTTATATATGCGAGTCGACCATAGGTCGCCTCGCATATATAAGAGAATGCATTGGCTTAACACATTAAAAATTATAAAATTGTTAAAGAATGTAAAAAAAAATGGTAAAAAGTGTTAAAAAAAGATTTTTTTTAGGCCAATCCATTCTCTTATATATGGTCGACTCGCATATATAAGAGAATGCATTGGCACAGGGCATAACTGTAACCATCACAATGTGGTCAAGGAGCCGGTTCCAATGATATCCATATTTGTATGGTTCTATTGAGACAGACCGAAGATATTTTAGGCTGTTGAAGCTTTATTTGGCCGGTTTTGGCCGTTTTGTTGGGTAAAGGGTTAAAGGTGCAATTTTTACGAGACCAACGAGCTTATTATCTGAACATTTCATTCCAATAACTAGGACTCCTTCTGTACTTCTTTTTGCTGAAAACCCCCTCTTGATGAACAATAGACCATTTCGATGTATACTTTTATAACTGTGTGGGAGAATCCATTTAGTAAAGAAGGGGTTAAAGTCGTGATCCATTTCACTGTTTATCATCTGCAATCTATTTTGTTCCGCTTCATGCAGCGAGCAGCTTTCTAGGATTAATTCAATAATACACATATTGATTAAATTTGATATGCTTACACCAGGAAGTATCATTGTCATTGTTTTAATTAATATAGATCTAAAATCAATTGTCTATTCTCGAGATAGTTAGAACAACGTGATGAATTGTCAATAAATTTATAAGTAACTTGATGCAAAACCTATGAAGCGTGTTAGTTAAGCCTGACTTTAATCTGATTGCTTCTATTACTACTAGTACAGTAATGCCCTAAATAATCGACTCCTTAACCACAACAGAATTATGGGTATTTTTTCAGGATTTTGTTTGAAATATGGCTTGTTGCCATTCATCGGAAAGCTCTCATTGAGAGCTTTCCGATGAATGGCAACAAGCCATATTTCCGCCTAAATCCTGTAAAATTACATATAATTCTGATGTGGTTAAGGAGTCAATTATTTAGGGTATTACTGTAGTATATTATCTAAAGTGATTGCAGTGGTTAGCCCTTTTTATACTGAATGGATACTCACCAAGCCTGCAAATAGTGTGTCTGACATTTGCAGATTGAGGTCCCCGAAAGGTGAATTTAGTGACGTTATCCCACACGGTGGGCTAGGGTCACCAACTTGACACTCTGGGAACCTCGTTCTGCTTTGGCCTCAAGTGCTATGGTAGATGTAGGATCAGATTGAAGTTCCTCAGTTGAAGTTGGTGATCAATGCTAATTTGAGGATATAGATGCTTCCCAGAAGATGAGGCAAAAGCAGAATGATGTCCCCAGAGGGTGAATTTGGTGTCGCAAGCCTGCATCACTAAATTCACCCTCTGGGAACCTCATTATACAAATGACAGTTATAAAACTATACACTGGAACAGTCTATTTAATATTCATTTGGAGGTGTGTTTGGGACACAATGCATATCACCATCTTAACTGGAACTTAAATCTGTGTTTATAGCAGATGAGGCCATGCAGAGTGAGGTCCCCAAAGGATGAATTTGGTAACACTAACCTGCTCTGCAGGGTAGCGTGACTAAATTCACGCTCTGGGGACCTCATTCTGCAAATGTCCAGCACCATATTTTGAGGCCTACATGCTATTTATCTCACTGGTTTCCGCACTGTACTTTGTCAAAATGAAAGCTTATATCCTTAACTGTATCACTGATTCAAGCATTCATGGGTGATCGGCGTGGGAAGTCAAATAACTCCTCAGTGATCGCGTTAGAAATTGTCATCAAAGGCTGGATGATTTCGAATCTGAGAGATGAAATCTACATCCAAATATGTCGGCAAACTACAGACAACAAGAAAGAGTAAGTGCTTTCTGTTTATTACACAGTCTATCTCAAGAAATATTATTTCAGATATCATCATCATCAACGTCATCACCACCATCAGCATTATCACCATAATCATCGTCGTCATTGTCACCACCACCACTATTATCATAATCATCATCATAATAATAATCATTATTAACGCCGTCATCCTCATGTATCAATATCATCATCATCACAGACATCGTCAATATCGTAATCATCCTCATCATTGTCATCATAGTCATCCTCATGTATCAACATCATCATCATCACAGACGTCGTCAATATCGTAATCATCCTCATCATAGTCATCATCATTATCGCGGTTGCATGTCATTGTCATCATTATTGTCATAATCATCATCATCATCATCGTCATAATCTCTGTCATAGTAGCTGTCTTTGTCATCAACTAGGCTTGTCATTTAGTTTAATCAGTCCTAATTTCGTGAATATAGCAAGATGTTTCATAGTGCTTCTGTCTTCACTTTGAAGCAATTCTATGAATTTGTCATTAGTCGGTTGCCCGTGATATAGTTTTTGTAAGTACTTACATTGAATGTCGATCAATGCCTCGCACGTTAACCCTTTACCCAACATAATGGCCCTGTGCCAATGCATTCTCTTATATATGCGAGTCGACCATAGGTCGCCTCGCATATATAAGAGAATGCATTGGCTTAACACATTAAAAATTATAAAATTGTTAAAGAATGTAAGAAAAAATGGTAAAAAGTGTTAAAAAAAAGATTTTTTTAGGCCAATGCATTCTCTTATATATGCGAGGCGACCTATGGTCGACTCGCATATATAAGAGAATGCATTGGCACAGGGCATAACTGTAACTATCACAATGTGGTCAAGGAGCCGGTTCCAATGATATCCATATTGTATGGTTCTATTGAGACAGACCGAAGATATTTGAGGCTGTTGAAGCTTTATTTGGCGGGTTTTGGCCGGTTTGTTGGGTAAAGGGTTAAAGTGAAATGATATTCGTCCCCAACATTTTTTAAACATATTAGACATATTTGGGATTCTTCCTTTGTTGTCTTTCCTTTCTTTTTGTTCTTCTCCCATCGAGAGCTTTCAAATGGGAGTCTATGGTTAGCTGTTCTTACCTTTATAATTGAAAATGCCATTTCTTGGGTAATAGAGGTATCTTGGGTAATAGAGGTATCTTGGGTAATAGAGGTATCTTGGGTAATAGAGGTATCTTGGGTAATAGAGGTATCTTTCCAAACACTAAAGTACCTAAAGAAAGAGACGAGGTTTGGCCAGGCCAAAATTTTTTAGAAGCATACGCTTTCGTATTTATATTATATTATTATACCCCCACTTTCGAAGAAAATGGGGGGGTATACTGGATTGACTCCGTCCGTCCGTCACGCTTTCTCCCTCCGTGTGTCCGTCCGTCCGACCTCATAACTCGAACAATTATGAAACGATTTCAATAATTTTTGTATGCAATCTCCTTAGGACGGTCTCTCTGCATGATGCTAATTGCGGTTCGGTCCGACTTTTTTTTCTTCAAGTTACGCCTCTTTTTCAACTTATTTTGACTTAGAAAATTCTGTCCGACTTAATAACTTTAACAAATATGAACCAATTTCAATAAATATTTTTGGTATACATGCTTCTCACAATACCCTCTCTACATGATGCAGCTAGGGATTGGCTCAGACTGTTTTTCGTAATATTACACTTCATTTTCTACTTATTTTGACTTAGAAAATTCTGTCTGACTTAATAATTTTAACAAATATGAACCGATTTGAATATTTTTTCTGTACAAGTTTCTTGTGACACCATATCGATATTATTAGTCCGAATTTTACTTTAAAGTTAAAAATATTTTTGTTGAGTTTATGGATAATGCGGGTTGAATTTGTCACGGTGGGGGTATGCTAGCACTCATTTATTTCTGGTGTACACGCCAACGAAGGATTCCATCTCCACATCAGCCAACTCCTGGTCTAATTTCAGTGGGCCATGGCCATTATATCCCGAACAGATGTCCGTAAAAATTTAGTTGATAGATTCCATGTGATTTATTTCATAAAAAATCACCCAATAAATTATGACCGATGTATATTTTATTGAGATTGCAGTTGCAATCAATCACATGTTTAAAGGCACAGATGGCCTTCGCGATGGGTATTGATTGCTGTTAAAATAGTCACTTTCGTTAAAACCGCCTTAAACAGAAAAAATATTAAAATATAGACAGACGTTGTTCTTATACCAATCATAAATATCGCGTAAATAGTATGTTATTCTCAAGTTTGTATGCTTTGTTATGTAAACAAAATGCCAAAAATGTTACAGAATCTGGCTTTTGTTTTCATAACAAAGCATACAAACTTGACAATAACATACTCTTTACATGACATTTATGATTGGTATTAGAATAAAATATGTCTACATTTTAATATTCTTTCTGTTTATGGCAGTTTTAACGGGTGTGACTATTTTAACAGCATACCCACCGTGAAGGCCATCCATGCCTTTAAAAATGTTTGACATAGTTACCAATTACATTATGTAACGCAAATCTGAAATTGGGAAACAGGTCTGTTCAATCTCAAATCTGCGAGTGTTTGTATAAAAACGTATCGCAATTATTTCGTACTGATTAAAACATTCCCCGACAGATTGAACACGAATAAAAAGATTGCATGTGCAGGGTTTCAGGATCATGGATGCGGGTCTGCGAAAATCCAATATTTCTAACAGAAAATATTGAAAAAACAATTTTGATGATGCTTTTTTAACCCTTTCATGACTGGAGCTTCCTGAAATTTTGCGAAACCCTGTGCCAATGCATTCTCTTATATATGCGAGCTCCCTAGTATTCATAACAATATTTACCTTGACCTTAGAAGTCTGTGCATTCTCCCAATGGGAGACTCACATATATAAGAGAATGCATTGGTACATGATCTTTAATGCTACACCAGCTGTGTTAAATACCAAATTGATGACTAGTTCCCTTAGGAAATGTTCAGATAATAAATTCAACATTAAACATTCATATTGTTGAACTTATTATCTGAACAGTTCCCATCAATGAATATGAATCATTCTGCACTTGTATTATCAGATCTTCTGTCTGTTGTCTTTTCATTTCCTGAAAACCCCTCCAGATGAATAATAGACCATTCCAATGTACACTTTTATAACCAATGGGAAATTCCTTTCGGCAAACAAAGGGTTAAATCTCATAAACTATACAAAAGTAAGCCTGATTCTATCTTGGCTCTGCTTGCTTTGCAGTACAAATGTTATACTGCAGTATCATGAAACATCTTTGGCATATTCTCTGGAGACATGATGTATCTTCATCATTTTAGACCCTTTATTTTAATGTTTGTATTTTGCAGGGATAGCTTACAGAAAGGCTGGGAACTGATGGCTATCTGCCTGTCCTTCTTCCCTCCCTCCATTAAGTTTTACTCGTACCTCGACGGCTACATTTCTCGGCATGCTGACAGCAGCTGTGATCTCCCTAGCGTAAGTCAACTATTAAACAATGTAACTTTAAAGTGACTTATAATGGTTCAGGTGAACCTACTAATTTGTAGTGATGAAATGATAAGGTCAGCTCATCACTACTGATTTCTCGCTTTTGTGAAATTTGTAGGATGAAAATATGTTCAAAAGTGCATGAAATAATTATAGACAGACTTTATATATCCTTAAACGACGTACCAAAGTGATAGAATTTCATTGGAAGTTTTCAACTTTCTGCAAAATAAAAAAATTATTGCTATATCAATTTAAATCTAAAAATGAATGGGACCCTACTATCTTTATGATAACATCATTTAGAGAATATTGACTGGGTGTAATATAAATACAGAACCACACATGTGTACTGGCAACAATTTATGGACACTCTGTGATTGTGGATGGATAACAATCAAGGTCTGGTTTGTCATGCTATCCTTACAGTAATGCCATAAATAATTGACTCCTTAACCGCAAGTGAGAGCTTTCCGATGAATGGCAACAAGCCATATGTCCGACTAAATCCTGAAAAATTACTCATAATTCTGCTGTGGTTAACCCTTTACCCAACAAACCGGCCAAATAAAGCTTCAACAGCCTAAAATATCTTCGGTCTGTCTCAATAGAACCATACAAATATGGATATCATTGGAACCGGCTCCTTGACCACATTGTGATAGTTACAGTTATACCCTGTGCCAATGCATTCTCTTATATATGCGAGTCGACCATAGGTCGCCTCGCATATATAAGAGAATGCATTGGCCTAAAAAACAATCTTTTTTTAACACTTTTTACCATTTTTTCTTACATTCTTTAACAATTTTATAATTTTTAATGTGTTAAGCCAATGCATTCTCTTATATATGCGAGGCGACCTATGGTCGACTCGCATATATAAGAGAATGCATTGGCACAGGGCCCTTCTGTTGGGTAAAGGGTTAAGGAGTCGATTATTTAGGGCATTACTCTACACCATCGCACTCATGCCCTAAACAGGCCTCAAAATATGGTGCTGGACATTTGCAAAATAAGATCCCCATTGGGTGAATTTAGTGATACTACCCCGTACTACGGGCCAGCATCAGTAAATTCACCCTCTGGGGACCTCATTTTTCTTAGGCTTCATCTCTTCTGGAAAGTATCTTTATTATTAAATTAAAAAAGTTTTTTGTCCCCCGAAAAAAAACTATTTCAGGGGACTATTAAAATAGCCGGTGTCCGTCCATCTGTCGTGTCGTCTGTGCGTGTGTCCGGAAATGGTTTCCGGATGATAACTTTAGTTTCGGTTATTAGATCAATAGCAATAGGTGAGTTTATGAGACCAAAATACAGGTCAAGTTCGAATATGGGTTTGCTCTGCCTATTTTTGCGAGAGTTATGGCCCTTTTTTTACTTAAAATCTTGTAATGTTCTTGTTTCCGGATGATAACTTCATTTTGTGTGATCATATCTGAACCAAATTTGGTATGTGTGTTTATCAGCCCTATATACAGGTCAAGTTCGAATATGGGTTCGCTCCGCCCATTTTTGCGAGAGTTGTGGCCCTTTTGGAATCCTGTCAATTTCTGGTTTCCGGATGATAACTTCAATTTGTGTGATCATATCTGAACCAAATTTGGAATGTGTGTTTATCAGCTCAAAATACAGGTCAAGTTCGAATATGGGTACAATCGGCACATTTTTGCTAGAGTTATGGCCCTTTTTTTACTTAGAATCCTGTCAATTTCTGGTTTCCGGATGATAACTTTAGTTTGTGTGATCATATCTGAATCAAATTTGATATATGAGTTTATCAGCTCAAATACAGATCAAGTTCGAATATGGGTACGATCCACCCATTTTTGTCTGGTTGCTTCGGATTTAGGGTCCTTGTTATTTTTTCAGAAAAGCTGATGCTCCTAATGAAGCCACTTTTTATTTGGAAACTTTTTTAGAACATTTCTTTTTTTATTTAGTTTCTCTATATCCCAAATTGGCAGAAGACACAATGCATAATCAAGGTACCCAATGGGTGCACATCACCATCTTCAACATCTAGGAACTTAAATATGTGTCTAGGTCTCCCATAGCAGATGAGGCCATGCATAATGAGGTCCCCAGAGGACTAGTGTCTCCAAATTCATCCTCTGGGGACCTCATTCTACAAATGTCCGGCACCATATTTTATTGCCTGGCCATAAACATACAGACATTAACACTCAATTGCAGTTCTGTGTATTTATACAATATAATTAGTAGCTGAAACACTATGTGTTACTTTAATAAATAATAGGTTCTTGTGAACTCCATCGACATCAGTATGTCAAGTAGTCGATTTTTGTCGATTTTTTTCTCAAAAATTGTATTTCTGAGTGTGTGATCAATAACAATTATTGACATGTTGTGCAACAGCAGACTGTCTGGCTATAATGTTAATGATGTACGATATATTCCATGTCACATATATGTACCAGACAAATGGATGTGGACGGCATTTACCACAAATCTCATTAAAGACATGGATATAAGCTTCTCTTAGATAACAGACCTATCATTATGTGAACTTTAACCTGAAATCTATACTCTGTCGAATCTGTTGGAACTAGTGATAGATTAATCTGTCAGCTGCTTACTTTGTCTAGACATGTTCCACAAGACCAATTTGTCTTTATTTGTTGGTTTACAGATCCTCCTACCATGAGACCATAAAAAATACCTACCGGTAGATTATCAACACCCCACCCACACACCCCTCTCCCTGATATTTTTGGCTCGCCCCAGATTTAGTTTTAGTTTGTTATGATCAAATATACCTCTGCTCCTGTGTATATTAACTTTGCGAATATCAGTGATGCCTGTATGGTGCTAAAATATGTTTTAAAAACAGGACGACTATTACAGGGCCCAAGTTAGGAGTTGAAAACAGGGAGAAGTGACCTCTGGAGATTTTAAGGAGACTTCAGCCCAAAATTGGGAGAAGTGGGGGAGACTTAAGAAAAACATAAGAACCACTTATTAATTTTCAAATGTCGCTTTATTTACAACATCAATAAAAAGATAAAAAAAATAAAAAATAAAAATAAACTTTTTTGACTTTATCTGAAGAAATTAGCCTAATTGTTATTATAAATTTGAAATTTTTGGAAATATTTTGTGTAAATATCATTTATCAATACAATTAGAAAGTTACAGTAGTAGTTAAATTTTTAACTTAATTGGAAGTAGTATCATTATACAATATTGTAGGATTATATCATTCTAGTATTATTTCCTTGACTTGGAAGATAAGTTTGTAAATTGTACAGTCTGAACAAGATGATCATGATGCATGTAACTTTGTAAGTTTAATTTGGTCACTGCTGTAATGTGGGTGTCCCCTAAAATAAACAATTAGGACTATTCAAGAAGTTGTTAAAGCTTTTAGTTTTATTAAGTGATACCAATGTAAATGGTATAATCCGATTAAAGCAATAAACTTGACAAGTGGGCGCATCCATTTATTTACGGAAGCAGTCTATCCCAAAAGTGTGACGCGTTGCCGAAATAAACTTCTGAAGCACCTGGTACATAATCTGATAATGTTGTAAGTTTTATATCTGAATAGCAGGACGGCGGTCTTGTATTAATTTATAAACTCATGGAACTCGATTGGTCTAATTATATCTTATACTAGGGATAATGACTTTCGAAGGTTAGATATATAATCCCTCGATAATCCCGGCGTATATAGGTGACTTCAAATAGATCAGGCCGGAATTGAATGTGAACAACTTCTTTGATCAGAAAGGGATATTATAAGGAAAAGTTTTGCCCAATGGTTCAGAGAGATACATGTAGGACAACAACATCATCACAGATATATTTTAATGTATTTTTTTGCAAAACAAGTCAAATTTCCCCCGGTAAATCTCAGTTTCGTCAAATTTGGAAGGCGACTTCGTTTTCGCCTTGCAGACATCCGAGGACGAAGTCGCCGGCTTCAAGGCGAGAACTTTGCCCGAGTCGGCAGTCACCTCCTAACTTGGGGCCTGGACTATTATGTTATTGGTCTGTCCATCTGTCCATCTGTCCGTCCTTTCGCTTTTGGTTTCCGGATGATAACTTTAGATAATCTCAACTGAATGGTATGTGGGTTTACTAGCACAAAATACAGGTCAAGTTCGAATTCGGGTTTCATCTGCCAAAGTTATGGCCCTTTGTTAGAATTACTACAGACATATTTTGTCACACCCTAGCGATGCTCTTGTTAAATATTGAGAATGTTTGTGGCACTGGTTGGGTAGTTGTTGGTGTTAAAGACACATCTGACTACTCGGCATTATACCATTTACATTTTTGCAATTCAATAAAAAATCGTTTATTGCAGTGAGGCCTGTTTGACATGGGTGCCTTAACCCTTTCAGTGCCAAGTCCGATTTTTGTATCAACCCATATTTCCTTGATCATTTTTCAAATTTATTGATTATAATAATGTGATACATTGATGGAAAGAGCTCTAAGAGCTAAGAGCTCTTTCCATCAATGTATCACATTATTATAATCAATAAATTTGAAAAATGATCAAGGAAATATGGGTTGATACAAAAATCGGACTTGGCACTGAAAGGGTTAACCCTTTACCCAACAAAACGGTTCAAAACCAGCCAAATAAAGCTTCAACAGCCTAAAATATCTTCGGTCTGTCTCAATAAAACCATACAAATATGGATATCATTGGAACCGGCTCATTGACCACATTGTGATGGTTACAGTTATGCCCTAAAAAAAATCTTTTTTTAAACACTTTTTACCATTTTTTCTTACATTCTTTAACAATTTTATAATTTTTAATGTGTTAAGCCAATGCATTCTCTTATAGTCGACTCGCATATATAAGAGAATGCATTGGCACAGGGCCGTTCTGTTGGGTAAAGGGTTAAGGGACAACATTACTCTAGCTCTGGCTGGTCATGGGTTTTGTGTGTCAGTTGCTTTATTGGCGATTCAAAGAAATGAGAATTCAAATGATAAGAATAACCAAAGGGACACTAAAATAAGACACTTGACAACACCAGACACCAATACTGGAAGTCTGCGACATGAAATCTTACAATACACCATGTAGATACTCCCTCGTGCAAGCCTCAGTTTAGTGTGTCTGATATTTGCAGAATGAGGTCCCCAGAGGGTGAATTTGGTGACGCTGATGACGTTGGTGATGTTCACCCATTAGTCACCTCGATTATGCAATTTATCTTCTGCAAATTAGGGGATATAGAAACCCCCCAGAAGGGGAAAAAGTAACTAAAAGCAATTTGCGACTAGATATTTCCTAGAAGATGAGGCCTAAGCAGAATGAGGTCCACAGACTGTGAATTTGGTGATGCTAGCCCACTGCGGGGTAGCGTCACTAAATTCACCCTCTGGGGACCTCATTCTGAAAATTTCAGACACACTAAAATCATGCTTGATGTTGATACTCCCTGGCTGTCTGTTTCATATTGACAACATTACATTCATAGCTGTTATGTCATGTTGTATCGTTACACTGTCTGATCATCTGCCCTGATGATTTCTTGTCTGAGATAAAGCATTCACATGGGAAAAACTGGATGATGCTATTTTGGATAACTACGCCAATGTCTGCTGACTTGCTGCTTGTAAACGAAGTTGATTTTTATACGGCCATTTGAAAAAAAGGGACGTATTATGTTACTGGTCTGTCCGTCGGGGCGTCTGTCTTGCTGTTTGTCCGGTTGCTTTTTTTGTTTCTGGATGATAACATTAATAAGGCTGAACTGAATGAAATTTGGTATGTGAGTTTACTTGCCCAAAATAAAGGTCAAATTCGAATTTGGGTTCCGATGGCAATTTTCACCAGTTTTATGACCCTTTGTTGAAACTACCACGGAGGAATATTGCCACGCTCTAGTGATGCTCTTGTTGGTGATGGACTACATGTAGTCTGAGACTATGAATATTTATTTATATCTTGATGTGTATATGGTATTGATATCTAATATCTTATTATGAACGAGCTGCTTGAGAAATACTTCTATCATAAAACACACCTGTTTTCAGAGACAATACATTCATTTACTCATGTTGTATTTATTTTTGTTTCATCAGGTGCCAGTTAGCCACTATGCCAAGCATTGTTTGAAGAGGTTGGAGAGAGGGTTACAGAGTGGGGCGAAAAAGGGTGTCAGAAAGCCAAGCTTAGATGAAATTGATCAAGCAAAGGTATAAACTAAAGAAAGATGTTTATTACATGTGTGATTTACCTTGATTTCTCGAGTGATTATAAACGATAATTTCACTAGTAAAGTATGTCACTTTGATAGCGCGTTATGTATTCATACGCGCTATCAAAATTTATCCGTCATGGAAATAACCGAGGTATTATTTCGATTTCTGGTCAATCAGATGTTTATAGTGGAATATAATAAAGAGAATAATTACTTGATTCAAGTCAGGGACTATTTTGTTAACTGATATTTGGCCCTTTGTGTTTCTTGCCAGTTTTAAGTAATCTATGAAACAAATTGCTCCAAGTTGATAATGAAAAATTGAGTTTGTTCTAAGGTCTTGTCTGCAATTGACGAAATAGGCAAGTCAGTTATTTTCTGTTCCAAATTTTGCTCGTGCTGATTTTCAGTGTTTGTCAAGAAGAAAAAGACATATACATAGATCGATATTAATTTATTGTTCTCAATCTACAAAGACAAATTATTTTCTATTCTAGCATCGATCAAAACAATTTTGGAATAGTTCTGAACTAGAGTGGGGATCATCTATATATATATATATAAAAGATTAGGATCTGTCTGTCCATTTATCTGTTTGCGATTTTTCTCCCAGACCCCTGGACTAATTTCAACTAAATTTGGCATGGTGACTCCGGCCGCCAGGTCACGGATGCGTGTTTTGGCGTATAAAGTTTTTTTCTCTGCGATTTTGTAAATTCAGGTATCCGACATCAAGATTTTATTGGCTGGCCATCTGTCAGCCTTGAGCAATTTTTTTTTTAGCGCCCTTAAAAGTATACCCCCCCCCCCCCCAAATTTTTTCCCAGACGTAAAACCAGTTACTTGGAATTTGTTGCAAATTCACATGACTAATCTAGTAAAATGTATATATTTTCATGAAGCTAAGACATAATGACACTATTTTGGGCCAAAATTGAAACTCACCACCCAAGATGGCCACCAAAATGGCCGCCGGAAGTTGAAAATATGACATTTTTTCACAAATATCTTCTAGATCAGTTCATGCTGTTTGGAACAGGTTCAGTAAAATGACTTTATTTTGTATTTTGTATATTAACTGACCATTGGAGCAATTAAATATGCAATTATTGGGGTCCTATCCACTTGTGATCCCTCAAAATCTCGATTTTACAGAACGCGGTATAAAATTTCACAAAAAATCACAACTGGGATTCTAGTCATATTTCAAAAAGAAATGAACAGAAGGTTGCAATTAAGTGAGGCATACTATTACCTATGAATATTCCAACTAAGTGAAACCAAAATTCTTACTTTGGCTCAAAATGGCTGCCAAAATGGCCGCCAAAATATGGAAAATGGTAAATATTGCCCTAGGGTGTCCTGCAATTCAAGACATACACTAACTCCATGGTTCATCTCAGTTCCGTCTCAAAGTTCGGCCCATTTTCTTTCAATAATATGGTCAGAATCACAAAAGAGGTTCTCCGCAAAATTCCATACTTTAAAATAAATTTGTCATGCCCCATACGGAACTGGGACAACCATAATAGAACATTTAGTTGTCAGTTAATTAACTAACACGTATAATAACCAAGTGAGTCACAATTTGCTACATTTTCGGATAACGCAGAGAATAATGTTATATATATAATGTTATAATGATATATGAAAAACAAATAACTTATTACCAATGTTGCCATATTGGAAGCCATCTTGAGCAATTTGTTCTATAAACACCGTAGTGTGACACATTTAAGATAGACCAATACAATAAACACCTTTAAATCCAAAGATATTTACATATTACTAGAAAAATGGTCCGATATTTATGTCAAGTTTTTGAGTGAAACGTCCAATAGTTTTGGTGATGTCAGTGGTGGCAACAGTAACAATCAACCATGGTGCAGCAGACATGTTAGTATTCAATGTATAATAGCCAATTTTGTACATCAACCACAACTTGTAAGCGATTGCAGGACACCCTAGGGCGATATTTATCATTTTTCCATATTTTGGCGTCCATTTTGGCAGCCATTTTGAGCCAAAGTAAGAATTTGGTTCCAGTGAGTTGGAATATTCATAGGTAATGGTATGCCTCACTTAATTGCAACCTCTGTTCATTTCTTGTTAAAATATGACTAGAATCAGTCGTTTCAATTTTGGCCCAACTAGTGTCATTATGTCTTAGCTTCATGAAAATATATACATTTTACTAGATTAGTCATGTGAATTTGCAACAAATTCCAAGCTACTGGTTTTACGTCTTTAGGGCGCTATAAAAAAAATTGCTCAAGGCTGACAGATGGCCAGCCGATAAAATCTTTATGTCGGATACCTGAATTTACAAAATTTGCAGAGAAAAAAACTTTATACGCGAAAACACGCATTCGTGAATTCCGGGGGTCTGGCGACCGGACTTTTTTTTTCTTTCACAAAAACAGTTTAAAAGATCAAAATGTGCTCAAAGGGGCTTTTGTGCACAGGCCACAGGCTGAATAAAGACTCCCGAAGTGAACCAGTTTCAGCTATTTTACTATACAGTTTCAATGTTACTGAGGTGACAGTCCTGTCTGCCATTTCTAATGTACAGTAATGCCCTAAATAATTGACTCCTTAACCACTGGAGAATTATGGGTAACTGTTCAGGATTTAGTCGGAAATATGGCTTGTTGCCATTCATCGGAAAGTTCTCAGTGAGAGCTTTCTGATGAATGTCGTCAAGCCATATTTCCGACTAAATCCTGAAAAGTTACCCATAATTCTCCTGTGGTTGAGGAGTCAATTATTTAGGGTATCTCTGTAACTACACTACTCTATAATGGATCTTGATCAGGCCTTGTTTGACATTCCAGTTTGTTCATAGCTACAATGAGATATTACACTGTTTCAGAAATCCATTTTCTTCCCTTCAATGTTTGGGAATACACTTGAAGAAGTTCTGATGATGCAGAAGGATCGGTTCCCAGAGAGACGGTTGCCATGGATACAGACTGTCCTCTCTGAGGAAGTGCTGAGGTTAAATGGTGCTCAAACGGAAGGAATCTTCAGGTACTGTTGTCAAATAATGTATTCAAGCCTTGAAATAGTGTGTCTCTCATTTGCAGAATGAGGTCCCCAGAGGGTGAATTTAGTGAAGCTATCCCACATACCAAGCTAGCATCACAAATTCCCCCTCTGGTGAGACTTCAACTGCTATGGGAGACAAATGATCAGATTGAAGTTCCCCAGTTGAAGTTGGTGATGTTCACCCATTAGTCACCTCGATTATGCATTTTATCTTCTGCAAATTAGGGGATATAGAAACAGAAGGGGAAAAATTAACTAAAAACAATGTTAATTTGAGACTATAGATACTTCCCAGAAGATAAGGTTTAAGCAGAATGAGGTCCCCAGAGTGTGAATTCAGTGATACTAGCCCGCTGTGCGGGGTAGCGTCACTAAATTCACCCTCTGGGGACCTCATTCTGTAAATGATAGACACACTATTTCAAGGGTCTTATATCCACCTGAGTTACTGAGTAAATCCCCTATCTGAAATAGATACATAGATACTATACGAAATGCATTATCCAAATAAAATTGACCACCCGGACACCTGTATACAAATGATAGACACACTATATCGATGTTTGAATGTATTATAACTTCCTGTGGTATAACACAACCAATAAGGTGCAACGTTAACTTTAGTTGCAGCGTTTATTTGCTTTTGGCATGTTCTGAACATTTAACCCTTTCATGACGGGAGCTGCGCTGGTGCAGTGTTAAGGATAATGTGCCACAATGTCAAGGTAAATGTTGTTAGGCAAATGTATTTTCCCTATATAAGAGAATGCATTGGCATAGGGTTTTTACCAAATTCATGAACACGGTGGTGAATCACATGGTTTCGACGTTAATGAGTACCATTTTTGGCCGAGGCAAGTGCAAACACACAAAAACATAATATCTGAGGAACTGACACAAAACTTAGCATTTTGACTATTATGAGCATATGCTAGTTTATTGATACCTTACATGTTCGGAATGTTCAGTAGTTGTCTATAATATGTTTATAACATTCTTACCAAATTTGCCAGTCAGAGGTTCGTGGAATACACCAATCCATACATCTAGGAGAATCCTCCGACTGTTGAAAACTTTGGACAGAATATTAGAGGAAACAACTGTGAGTTTTGGACACCAATGAGGTATCTTTTTGTTTGAAAAATAGTATAGCATATATGCTCGTAGCTGCCAAAATACTATGTAATATATCATATTTTTTCTCATTTTTATTCGCGTTTGAGATCGCTCTGCCATTTTGAATGCATGGTACTCATCAACTCGAAACCACGTGATTCTCCATCGTGAGGAAGCTCCGTTCATGGAAGGGTTAAAAGCATAAATAAATCATGTTTAAAAAAAAACAAAAAACGATTTCTCCGGTTTATTCTTACAGAGTTCCTGGTGACATCGATGAAGTGAATTGTCTGAAGATCCAGTGTGACCAATGGAGAGTGCCATCCGAATGTCCTGATCCCCATATACCAGCGTCCTTACTCAAACTGTGGTATCGAGAACTCTACGAACCTCTCATTCCTGCAGAATTCTACGACTCTTGTATCGAAAACTTTACCAATCCAGAAATGGCTGTCGCCGTTGTTAACCGACTGCCGGAGATAAATAGGCTGGTGCTGGCATACCTTGTCCGATTTCTTCAGGTAAGAGAACCAGTCACATAACAATTTCCAGTATTGAGGAGCATTCCGGTATTTATTTGTAAAAAGATTAATATGAAATTAATAAATCCACATATATTTTATTTATTACTTAAAGGGGTACTGTACACTAAATCCGGTAATTTATGGGATTATCTCCTTTTATTCTCAACAAAATATATGCATCAAATGAAAGAATTTGAGGCATGGATTAGTGCAAAATACACTCATGTGCTCTATGAATGATGCAAACAACATGGTAATTATAATGAAAATGAATTTATGACTCCAGTCATAAATTTCTTTTCGTTATAATTACCATGTTGTTTGCATCGTTAATAAAGTAAATGAGTGTATTTTGCACCAATCCATGGCTCAAATTCATTCATTTGTTGCATATATTCTGTTGGGTATAAAAGGAAATGGTCCCATAAATGGTCGGATTTAGTGTACAGTACCCCTTTAAAGAATTACTCCGGTCTATATTTTTTTTATCGTTATCGGTCGCCGCTAATCCACTGTGCATAGTGCCGAAAAGATTTTTGTGAAATGCCACCCGTAACTGAAGTTATGCCGATTTAATGTTCCATCATTGATTATGCAGCCTGAGTAGTTAATATTCCCTCATGTAATGTCACATGAGGGACTACCAGCGACACGCAGTGTCAGACTTGAAAAGCTACGCATCTATTTATCTACTATTAGGCTTTTATCAACCGGCGCGCCCTGGTCGTTTATACAGAAACGGCTGAATCATCGGAGCTGAAAATTTGTATATAGAGGTTATTTGACCTGGAAAATGTTATTAGATAGGTCCCGTTGACATCAGATGTCTTAAAAGGGCACTAATTATTGATTAAATAAAATAATTAATTATATAACCAAAATCGTTGTAATCTGGTCAGTGAAAATTTAAACATGGGGATAGATTGACCCATAGAGTGTCTAGAGTTAGATACCTTTGACTTCAGACGACTGAAAGGGGCAAATATGAGCAATAAAGAGCGTTCCTTATCAGCTTAGAAGATATGTACGAAAATCCCCACTCACCTGACCAGGGGAATGCCATGGGATGGGTGTATTTGAAGTTTGACCGCAGATGACTTAAACAGGGTTCGTACGCGGGGCTGGAATCCTGGAAAAGTTATGGAATTCGAAAATTTCGATTCAATACCCTTGAAAAGTCTGGAAAATGGGACCTTTTTTCACCCTACTATGGCAAAGTCTTGAAAATAAGCTACCCTGAGATTCAAGGTCTTGAAAAGTCATGGAATATCCCAAGGCCGAGTTCTTAGGTAAATAAACGCTGTTACTTTCCGTTCTTATCGTGTAAGCTTACGATACCATCTCCGTAGTTATAGTTGGAACTACACGTTTTACGGTATGCCGAAACACGAATTGTCTCCCTTACCGGAACTCATTTATATACGCAATAACATAACGCGAATCGAACGGACCTAAAACAATTATGTCAATGCGTACTCTCTCTAAATTCACCGATGTTACCTGATGTTACTGAATATATTTGGCGACAAAATTATCCGAGAGCACCATTTTATAGTGTGCAAATATAGTTTTAATCGTTGTATTGCCTTGTTCGAAATAAATAAATAACTGGAAAATCGTAATTTTTTCCCCAATGATTTAGAAATTATAGACTCTGGGTGTCAAGGCCGATAATTGTTGCAGATGCAAACCATTTATGATTTATTGTTCATATCAGCTTAATTAGTTAAATGCATCTTTGCAGATAAAGGGCTCATTTTAACTAACGTATATGTGTGCTCTGTTTAAACAACCTGGAAATTTATATATTGGTCTTCCTCATTGTTTAGCTAGGTACGAGGTATGGAAAAGTTATGGAATTTTTTAACTGAAAAGTCTTGGAAAAGTATGGAAAAGTTATGGAATTTTACTCTCAGCTAGGTGTATGAACCCTAATAAAGGGGGACTAATAAATTATTTAATCAATAGAGTGTTTATTATCAGTCCAGAAATATGTCGGGGGGGAAATTGGTGGTAAAACCATTCTGTGACAGGAAGAGTATTAGTCGGAGGTTACATGTATGTTGCATCATGTTTATACATGCTACGTCCCGTTGACATAAACACTCTTTATTGATCATATAATTTATGACTGGGTATGTGAATTTATCAGCTCTAAACACAGGTCAAGCTCAAATATGGGTTCGGTCCGCCCATTTTTGCCCGAGTTATTGCCCCTTTTTCACTTAAAATTAGCAACTATTTTGGTTTCTAGATGATAACTTTACTTTTTGTTATCTGATTTTTTTACATTCAACTGAATCTCTTCATATTTTGTACGTGGTTCAAATTTCAGAAGACAAAGGCCAAGTATTGGTCACGGTCCGATGAATTTTGACAGAGTTAACAAAAGCTATCCTTAATAAAAAGCCACCTTTTCGGGGGACACATAGTCGGCAACCTTTTATTATTATTTACATTAGTCCAATTCTTAAAGGTACTCAATCCGAATTAATGCTCGCAAATTACTATTTCCTTGGCTTCGGGGGTAAAAAATATTTGATTCGAGTCGAGGAACCCACCCAACAAAGCTCAGAGTGATCAGATATCGATGTTTGAAATCTATTATTTAAAATTTAAGTGGCCCAGTAAACAGTCGATGAGAAGACTTTCTCGGACCAAATTGCAGATGAAGATGGATATCTCTAAAATCAAGTGGCTTTTTTGTGTCAGATATTTGACAAACCTGGCAAAATTTTGTTGAACAAAATGTTAATAAATAACAGGTTTTGGGCAATTTTATGCTATAGTTGACTGTGGTTAGTGTTATTTTTGGGCAATTAATCGATTCTGATAACGGAAGCGACATTTCAAAAAATGTTGTTGTTGTTGGAATCTGATGATATGGGGACCATTGAATCAGATTGAGTACCTTTAGTTTAAGTCTGTGTTCCTTCTTATCACAGGTGTTTGCTGCTCCTGAGAATGCTATTGTTACAAAGATGGATGTGAACAACCTGTCTATGGTCATGGCGCCTAACTGCCTTAGGTGTGAGAGTGACGAACCAAAAATTATTTTCGAGAATACTCGTAAAGAAATGGGCTTTATACGGACACTGATTCAAAACTTAGATACAAGTTTCATGGAAGGTGTTATATAGGATTTCAGCCTTGGAATGTGTTTATCATCATTCATTGTATGTGTGTCACGTTATGATTGACTTTTTTGTATAAATGTGTATAAATAATGGCAGATTTTTATGTGCAAATGTGTACAAAATCCACGTGCAAATATGTATAAAGTAATTTATTTATATACAGCTTTAGATATTTAGAAACATAATAACAAAAAGAAGTAGTAAATAATCTTGTGGCAAGCATGTTTATGTTTAAATATTCCCTTCTCTTTCCGAATTAGATGCAAAAGTTAGTCAATCTCTTTCAACCCTTTCATGATGTTCATGACGGGAACTTTGCTGGTGCAACATTAAAGATCATGTACCAGTGCATTCTCTTATATTTGCGAGTCTCCCATAGGGAGCCTCGTATATATAAGAAAATGCACTGACTTACAAGGTAAAGGTCAATATTGTTTGGCCAATGTATTATCTTATATATGCAAGGCTCCCTATGGGAGACTCGCATATATAAGAGAATGCATTGGCACAAGGTTTTCAATATTTCAAGAAGCTCCAGTCATTAAAGGGTTACAATAAATCTAGGCCAGACAAAATCTTTTCTGTTTCTCTATCATCTCTACAATGGGTTACAAATTCTCTTATCATTTCAACGAATGACATCTGGCAAATGCTTCCCTCCAAAAAGATAATATCACATCCAATGGAGTATAGCCATGGTTATTAAAATTGAGCTTGGCATCTCCCAATATTATTGTTTTCAGTTACTTTCTTACCTGATACGTAAATACGTGACTCTGCTTACTTATGTTAGGCAAATGGATCTGGAATCACAAACTGGGATGTACAGTTGTTATGTACAGATGAACAGAAATATACCATTGATACCTGACCAAGTCTTCTCGGTCCACAACGGCTTGGGATATCGGTTGGGATGATGCTGTTTTTGGACCGAGTTCCGCCCCGATGCTCTGCTATAAGGGACGTTACTCCCAGAATAATGTACGCGAGTTATATCGATTGTATGTCTTCGGATTTGGTCCAATGTTAGCTTTGAATATATGAACATAGAGGGCATCCTTTCTCAAGTATGAAGATATCAAACTTGCATATATCAGAGGTCCGTCAAATGTCAAAGGAACGAGATATATAAGTAAAAAAAAGTTTTCTAGAGAATTTTTTTGTCGCGCTATCAGAAAAATCATGTAAACAATACATTAAACGATCGTATCATCACTAAACCTTTTTTTATCATGGTAGATGATATATCATTTTGAAGAAAGATTAATCGCGGAAGCGCAGGTGATCAATCACATTCAGGGGTTTATGTGAATGCATGAGCTCAATGTTTACATGTAGTACCTCTTTTGAATGAACGTCTGTTATAGAAGAGACCTAATCCGAACACATACCAGCAATATAACTCACGCCCATGATTCTGGGCGTAACACGTTATAGAAGAGCAACGGGGTGGGACTCGGTCCAAAAACAGCATCATCCCAACCGATGTCCCAAGCTGTTGTGGACCGAAGACTTGATCTTCATTGATACATGATACCAATATTTCCTTCAAGGCAATAAGGAGCATTATTTCGGTTTTTCAAACCATTCATGGACTGAGAAACTCAAGATTGATTTTGTTTGGCCTTATAATTATTCTCGCTCAAAATCTGATAAGAGTGGCAAATTTGAGCTTAAAGTGGGGGTCTAGTTTGAATGGCAGAAAATGGTCATAACTAGCATTATACACTGCTGTAATGCTTGTTAGCAATAGATTCCTATATGAGGCCTATTATCCTAATTTATATCTGTCTGTTTGTATGATAAAATCTATGTTGGGGTTATTTTATACATGATTTTTCTAATTGCGACCTTTTTAGGCATTCTGTAATTTCGGAGTATTGGAACACGATTGACAACAGTATTGGTTTCCTTGATCCTTATCGTGGTTGCAATATTTTTTTTTATTCAAATCAGTTAAACTGCAACCTCTTGGTTCAATATTTAGCTACGCACTTTATTCGAAATTTATTTCATTATCAGCAATTTCCTTTGAGGTTATTCCAAATCCCTTTTATATGACTATGGCTACAGTAATGCCCTAAATAATCGACTCCTTATCCACAGCAGAATTTGGGTAATTTTTCAGGATTTAGTGAAAAATTACCCATAATTCTGCTGCGGTTAAGGAGTTGATTATTTAGGGCATTAATGTACATGGCATTTTTGCAATTATTAGCAGGATTCAAACTTCAAAGCCCGAAGTATGTGGGTGGTAATATTTTGCAACTAATGCTTCATAAATGAAATGAATTTCGTGCATGTCTCAAACTTAAACTTCCACACAATTTCCCTGCTCAAGCCAACAACATATTTTAAGTGTCAGTAACACAATGTTGCTACATTTATAAAATTTAAGTGGCAGTAACCACTTCGTTTTGGAATTTTGAATGTAGTGAGCCTACCAACGATAAAATAATCTTAATTTTGATCATTGGCTACTTTCAAATGGAAACAGGAGCAATCGACCCAGGTTCAACCCGACACGATTGACCCGGCACAACCCCGACCCAGGGACAACCTGACACGATCGACCCGGGACCACCCCGACCCAGGTACAACCTGACACGATCGACCCGGGACAACCCCGACCCAGGTACAACCTGACATGATCGACCCGGGACAACCCCGACCCAGGTACAACCTGACATGATCGACCCGGCACAACCCTGACCCAGGGACAACCTGACACGATCGACCCGGCACAACCCCAACCCAGGGACAACCCCGACTCGGCACAACCCTGACCCAGAGACAACCTGACACGATTGACCCGGGACAACCCCGACCCAGGTACAACCCGACATGATCGACCCGGCACAACCCTGACCCAGGGACAACCTGACACTATCGACCCGGCACAACCCCGACCCAGGTACAACCTGACATGATCGACCCGGCACAACCCTGACCCAGGGACAACCTGACACGATCGACCTGGCACAACCCCGACCCAGGGACAACCTGACACGATCGACCGGGACAACCCCGACCCAGGTACAACCTGACACGATCAACCCAGCACAACCCTGACCCAGGGACAACCTGACACAATCGACCCGGCACAACCCCGACCCAGGGACAACCTGACATGATCGACTGGGACAACCCCGACCCAGGTACAACCTGACACGATCGACCCGGGACAACCCCGACCCAGGGACAACCTGACATGATCGACCCAGCACAACCCTGACCCAGGGACAACCTGACATGATCGACCCGGCACAACCCCGACCCAGGGACAACCTGACATGTTCTACCCGGGACAACCCCGACCCAGGGACAACCTGACCTGATAGACCCGGGACATCCCCGACCAGGGATAACCAAAGCCAATAGACCTGTGACAACCGTTACCTAGGACAATCCAGCCCGACAGAACTAAGAATACATATATTTCAACACATAACATATTATACACTGTGGGGGAACTACTCCTGGCGATTTGGTTCTCTACCGAGCTTTATTTACATTCTTTACCGAGCACAGTTTGCGGGTGGCATATACTACTTTACATAAGGCAGAGAATCGAGTTATTCGTCGAGAACCGAGCGCTCGGTAGAGAATCGGAGTCCTCAGCAGAGAATCGGAATCAGAAAATAAAAAGTCAATTTCTGTGCATTTTGGGATTAATTTTTTAACTATTTTTACACACACTGATGGCCAGTGACTATAATTTCACGGTAGCGCTATAAAACACATGAAACACTGTTCTAATGCTGTTGATTTTTACGTTTTATGCGAGATAGAGAATCGGAATCGTCGCTAAAAATTCTCACGCAACTCGGTAGAGAACCAAATCTCTAGGAGTAGTTCCCCCACAGTGATATTATACTGGAGTGTAATAAATTCATACTCGATTGTTTTGCACCAGAAACAAAAATCGGGACTATAGAAATCGTGTGAGAAACGTTCAAGCCTGATACTGGTTGGTTATGTGCATTAAGTATGCTCAGTTAATTATAACCCTGTTTACACCACACAGTCTGAGACTCAAAATATTTGTTTTGGTCTTAGTGGGTATATCTATCAGCAACTTTTATGAAATATAGTACTTACAAAAATCAGAACAATGTCAGATACCAAGTTTGTCAGGCTGAAGAGTCTCATTCGAGATCACTGAATAAAGATCTGAATGCAAAAATGCTGACTTCCCCCATTACAACATTTGTCCAGGTATGTTGTCATGGTGCAGTGCGCTGTCCGATCGGGCGCGGACGTTAATAGCTGACCCGTGTACACTCCTAGGTGTGTGCACGTTAAAGAATATTACTGGAGTCACCACAGGGTTAATTATAAAGTTACTCGGCTGTTGTAGCACCTGGGCCGGCTCATGATTGTCAGTAAATGACAGCAAGCTGTCAAATGAAGAAGAAGAAAAATACCCCTGGGTCAGTTTGCCCCCGGGCCCTGGGTTGGGTGGTTACACTTCCCTTTCAAACTAGGCCGACTCTTTTGAAGTGACCAGTGTGTTTCATACTTCAGAACACGTTCATACTAATTCATTATACTTCACTGTTATAGGCTTTATTTTAATGTTTATATACACATATATATATTTTTTATATATTTGCTGCTTTATATAAAATTGTAAATTAGTGTGTAAATATGTAACTTATTAATATATAAACTTACAGATGTTTGTTTTGCTTTTGAAACGATGTCATATAAACAGAAGTAGAAAAATATATCTGCATGTAGTTGGCTCAGAAATCAAAATAAAAGGAAATTGAGTAATGATCCTTGAACGTTCCTCCACTCTCACACCTTTCATTTCAAATTGGAAACCAGTCCTTTAAAGCTATGGAATGTGTTTGCATTGGTTACTGCTGAAAAATCATACAAAATTTGTCAAACCATTATTAATTACCAATGAAAACATGAAGGAATTTATTCTTATTTTCAATATCAATAATCCTCCAGTGACGATATTCTGTACATTAAAACCAATGTTGGTAAACAATATACTGCGTATTTCATCATTAACTTACTTGCAGCAGAATTGGCAACACTCAAGTCAATCTACATAATCTTCTTGGTATCAAAAACAAAAGAGGACATTACTATTATTTGTAACATATCAAGCAGGCAAGATCTTAAATAAATACCTGAGGCTCTGAGCAGCCGAATTTGGAGCCAACATACACTTGTTAATACCTCTACACCCCAAGCCTGAGTTGAGTGTGTCTGTCATTTGTAGAATGAGGTCCCCCACAGTGTGAATTTAGTGATGCTATCCCACACAGCAGACTAGCATCACCAAATTCACCCTCTGGGAACCTCATTCTGCATGATGCTAGCCCACTATGTTTGGTCTTTGACTAGTTTTAACCTTTGACTAGTTTCTACCTTCGACTAGATTTTACCCTTGCTGAATTTGTTAGTTCCTACCAAATCCTGCAGGTACTGTTAATGAATGACACGTTAATTGATTAATTTCTCTTATGAAACATCAAAATACATTTATCAAACTTTTATTATTACTTTTCAGTTGTTTACCCTTTCATGACTGGAGCTTCCTGAAATTTGGCGCAAACACTGTGCCAATGCATTCTCTTATATATTCGAGTCTGCCATAGGCAGCCTCGCATATTTAAGAGAATACATTGGCCTAACAATATTTATCTTGACCTTGTAAGACAGTGCATTCAATTATACAGTAATGCCCTAAATAATCGACTCCTTAACCACAGCAGAATTATGGGTAATTTTTCAGGATTTAGTCGGAAATATGGCTTGTTGCCATTCACCGGAAAAGCTCTCAGTGAGAGCTTTCTGGTGAATGGCAACAAGCCATATTTCCAACAAAATTCTGAAAAATTACCAATAATTCTGCTGTGGTTAAGGAGTCGATTATTTCTGGCATAGCTGTATATGTACAGGATCTTTAATGCTGCACCAGCACAGCGCCAGTCATGAAAGGGTTAAGGTCATGTCAACGGAAACACCGTTCACCCAAAAGCTCATAGCGATTGTGTGTACAATATGGAATATTAAACTTCTCATCACAAGTTTTGTACATAATGAATAAAAGGCCAGAAGTCTGTTTTGTTGTATTCTGCTCTAGACTTGTTGTGTGTTTATGTGTGACTGTGCTATATGTCAAAGTTAGCTATAAATTATTGTGTCTGAATTTTTTGTTATAAATTTTACTCGATAAGCTAGGAAAAGATAACACCAAAGATTTTAAAAATTCAGAAAATAATCACTATTCATAAACTGGATACTCACTGTTGGGCAGGGACCAGCCTAGAGGTTTCATGTGTCGGGGACCAGCCTAGAGGTTTCAAATTTGCAGAAGTCACTTCTCCCTGTTTGGCTATTAACCCTTTACCCAACAGAAGGGCCCTGTGCCAATGCATTCTCTTATATATGCGAGTCGACCATAGGTCGCCTCGCATATATAAGAGAATGCATTGGCTTAACACATTAAAAATTATAAAATTGTTAAAGAATGTAAGAAAAAATGGTAAAAAGTGTTAAAAAAAGTTTTTTTTTAGGCCAATGCATTCTCTTATATATGCGAGGCGACCTATGGTCGACTCGCATATATAAGAGAATGCATTGGCACAGGGCTAACTGTAACTATCACAATGCGGTCAAGGAGCCGGTTCCAATGATATCCATATTTGTATGGTTCTATTGAGACAGACCGAAGATATTTTAGGCTGTTGAAGCTTTATTTGGCCGGTTTTGGCCGGTTTGTTGGGTAAAGGGTTAAGGAGATATGGACTGTTATCAGGGAGGAGTAACATTGGAGTTCAATTTACACCCAACATCGCCATTCTATGATCCAGAAAGTATTTTACAACCCAAGAGCCAATTTATAAAACCATTATAGTGAGTAACAACACTATTGGGTGTTCACTTAATCCCATTCTTTCATTTGTGGGTGTTGTTCAGATAAAAATCTAAGTTAAATTAGCAGCCTTATAAAACTATACCATATTATAATATAAAAGACATAGGTGCTCTTCGATTCATGTGGTGAATGTAGCAATCTACCATCACATATTAAAGGTACACATCCCAATTCGATGGTCCCCGTATCATCAGATTCCAACAACAACATTTGTTCAAAAGACGATTTAGTTCTCAGAATCGATTAATTACCAAAAGATAATGCTAACCACTGTCAACTCTTAGTATAATATTTTCCAAAACATGTTATATATACGGAACCTCGCACATTTTAAGAATACACTGGTTGACAATGTGAAGTTAACTATTGTTAGGCCAATGTATTCTCTTATATATGCGAGGTTCCCTATGGGAGACTTGCATATATAAGAGAATGCATTTGCACTGGGCCAAAATTACAGGAAGCTCCAGTCATGAAGGGTTAATCAGCATTCTCAGTAAGTTTCTATGATATAAATTTCAGACACAGTCATTTATAGCTACCTGTATTATATTTATAATTGTCATGACTTGTGTTCCATACCTCATTGTATTCACCTTGAACAAAACGCTTTTCACCAATTCACGTCTACTATTCACCACTGACACAATGAAGATATAATCACTTAAATTTGGTGATTAAAAAAGGGAAACACTTTATTTGAGCTACTAATTATGTCCAATATCTGGTACAATAAGAAAAACACAACAAGTGTGAATTTATTGTCGAAACATCACATTTTGTTTTGATTTTGCCTGCACATGTACTGTAATTCCCTAAATAATTGACTCCTTAACCACAGCAGAATTAATCTGTAATTTTTCAAGATTTAGACGGAAATATGGCTTGTTGCCATTCATCGGAAAGCTCTCAGTGAGAGCTTTCCGGTGAATGGCAACAAGCCATATTTCCGACTAAATCCTGAAAAATTATCAAAAATTATGCTGTGGTTAAGGAAACGATTATTTAGGGAATTACTGTACTCTGTAATCAGGTTGGGCGCATCCTGAATTAAACTATTATAATTATATTTAGCTATAATAGTTGAATATGGTTATTACCATTTTGTGAATTTGATAAAAGAGGGATAATAACAAATCATATTTCACAAACAAAATTCTAAATCAGTGTCACAGTAATGTTTGTTTTGGTGACGAAATGGTGTATCTATCCATGCGAATGATTAATGATGATGGCAGAAGGATGTCAATTAAAATTCATTTGGTCTATTTATCTCCAAAGATGTCTATTCATAACAAGTTGGTTTTGGTGTCAAGTTAGCTGCAGGAATCCTGTATTTTAAAATGTTTGATAAAGGTTCACTCATGGACGATTTTGAGAACTGTTCACTTTTCTCCAATTTTTAGCTGATTTTTCAGTAATTTGCAATAGAAAATTCTCCATGAAGTTGTTGCTAATAACAAAAGTATCATATCATGATTTTATTTTCTGAATATATTCACCCCGTCATCAACACATGTGCAGTTGCCGAATATCAAATATGCTGACAAATACTTTTTTAATGCCATCTCATTGCTTCTCACTCGCTTTGATTGAGAAAAATTAAAATATTTACAAACCAAATGTGACCAAAAACCAAATATGTAACATGGACCTCTGTCCCTATCCCTAGGAATTCCAATATTCACATGGTAATGTTAAAGGGAGACTATACCTAAATCCAGCCATTTATAGGGCCTTCTCATCATATTCTCAGCAGAAAATATCCAATAAAAGAATTAACCCTTTCAGTGCCAGGTCCGATTTTTGTATCAACCCATATACCCTGTGCCAATGCATTCTCTTATATATGCGAGTCGACCATAGGTCGCCTCGCATATATAATAGAATGCATTGGCCTAACAATTTTTCATCATTTGTTATTATTTTTTACAATTTTAATAATTTTTTCTTATATTCTTTAACAGACTTATTTTGTAGGTTTGGTGCCAGGGAATCTTACGTTTTTCATGGGCATCAAAATTATTACTATGAATACTTGGTTTTAGTTTTGAGTTATAACATTCCCCTAAGGATTTATCCAGTTTGTTTTTAAATTCGCTATAGTATGCTTAAGCATACCAAAAAAAATTCAACCCAAAAAAATCTATAAAAAAAAAAATATATATTTGTTTTTAATTTTTTTTATTTGTTTAGGGTCAATTTTACAGACCGTAAATTAGGGCCGATAAGATCGGCCCCTGGCACTGAAAGGGTTAATGAGTCAAGAATGAGAGTTAAACTCATGTACACAAAGAACCACGTATAACCACCTGATAATTATAACGAAAATGAGTAAAAGGCTTAATTTCATTATAATTACCATGTTATTGTACACCATTCATAGAGTAAATTAGTGTATTTTTCACTCATCCGTGACTCAAATTCATTCATTTGTTGCATATTTTCTGTTGAATAAAGTAGGAGATGGCTTATACAATGGCTGGATTTAGGTACAGCCTTCCTTTAACTATTAACCCTTTACCCAACAGAACGACCCTGTGCCAATGCATTCTCTTATATATGCGAGTCGACCATAGGTCGCCTCGCATATATAAGAGAATTCATTGGCTTAACACATTAAAAATTATAAAATTGTTAAAGAATGTAAGAAAAAATGGTAAAAAGTGTTAAAAAAAGATTTTTTTTAGGCCAATGCATTCTCTTATATATGCGAGGCGACCTATGGTCGACTCGCATATATAAGAGAATGCATTGGCACAGGGTATAACTGTAACCATCACAATGTGGTCAAGGAGCCGGTTCCAATGATATCCATATTTGTATGGTTTTATTGAGACAGACCGAAGATATTTTAGGCTGTTGAAGCTTTATTTGGCCGGTTTTGGCCGGTTTGTTGGGTAAAGGGTTAAGATGTTCTCTATGATTACACCTCTGCTACAACTAAATTATAAAAAAAAAACACCATTTATTATTGAAGTGACACATATTAAATCTTTGATAATTATGTAATTCTTGAGAAATTTCAAACAAAAGATCCATCCAATTCGCACCAATTTTATGCTGGTTGATACACATGATGTCACATGCACTATAACTTACAACAATATGTTATCTGAAACATTTCTTCTCAAAAGTATTCAGTAAATTGTTACTATGTGGCATCGCCAACTATTAATAGATTAACCTTGTCCAGTTTAGTTAGTTTGTAACAAATGGCACATTATCTCTGTCCACTGTTAAAACTCATGCTTAAACATCTTATATCTCTTACTAAGTTGTTGATTTATTAAAGAATTTACCATAGAAATTATTGTTATTTCTTATTGCTCCAACCACCTCATCTCAAAGTTTCGTATGTGGTACTGTAAAATCCTTTTAATTCGTGGGGGGTACAACCACGAAATCAACATCCAACTAAATAATTTATTCTGAGTTGGTAGAGCATCAATCAATATACTAGATCAGGTATGTTTTCGGCCTGTCAGTGAAATGGGTGGGAAAAACACGGAAGACGAGATGAAATGTAGTAATCACATTAACGTATTTAGCTCAACTTTACTTTGTAAAGTTTGAGCTATTGCCATTGGTTGGTATCTGTCGTCTGTCTGTGCATCATGACATCCGTCAACAATTTCATTTAGCATGGGCTACAGGTCATACCATTCTTTGGTTGGGTCATTATTTGTTATGGCTTTTGAGATTGACATGTAGTTGGGTCGAGACATTTTGGGGTCATTCAGCAAAACACATGGGTGCCAGTGGCCATCTTGGATTTCAAAATTCAATCCATTAGCACGGGCTACTGGCTGGAGTGTTCGACGGATCATCATGATAATTGTCGTGGATGTTAATATTGACATGTAGATGGGAACGAGTCATTTTGAGGGTCATTCTTCCATAAAACATGGCCGCCAGCAGGCATCTTGGATTTTACTTTTTTTATGATTAAATCCTTTAGCACACCCTACAGTCCACTTCCCTCATCGGATCATCACCAAACTTCACATTGATCTTGATATTGATCTACCAGATGAGAACTATCAAATATTTTTTAATTTCATTGGAAAAAATGGTCACCAGTGGCCATATTGGATTTTACTTTATATATATACATGTATATATATCTTCATGTTGATATCTAGTATTACTTACATTTCAGCTTTCCACATTCCTAATCGCTCCATTGACTGTAACACATGAAATTATCCCATCTCCAAGTTGAGCTACAGTGTCATTGACACTTTCATTCTCTTTGCATGACTAAATCTTTGGCATGGGCTAGAGCCTAGAGGTCATACCTTTGGTCGGATCATCATAAAATTTGTCATGAATGTTAACATTGACATCTACAATGTAGATGGGAATGGATATTTTGGGGTCATTCGGCCATAAAACATGGTTGCCAGTATAGTAGAGTCGCTTATGTCAGATTTTGGGCTCCCGTGGGAAATTCATGAACAAATAGAGAGACCATGTTCATGAGGCAGTATATGGTCTCTACTTCAGAAAAAAAATTGTTAGACCCCTTGGAGTCGCGACTGGGTGGTCTGATGATGTCACAAAGATGGCCGCCATGCTCATTATTTTAAGTTCGCCATTGTTAGATTTCATGATAAAAATATAATTTTGATATAAAATAAATGACAATCCTTTTCTACCGTGTATGGTGTGACGCCATGTTATATTTTTATGTAAAAGTTTGTCCTCTCGATCAAAGATGGCCGCCAAAATGGCGACCGGAAGTGGGAAATTGATGATTTTCCATACGTGTCGCCTACATCATTTCCGTTTGTATCGAACTGGTGACGATTAGGGAATATACTTCTCTTCAATCTTGATACCAACTCACTTAGGCATCACATTAGTTGATTTCTTGAATCATAACCTTGATTTTCTTCTCCAAATGCGATGATTTAAAGGAATTGGTATGAATTTCGCCAAAATATACTTTTTTATTTTCTAACTATATCCTTGTAGAAATTTAGAAATAATCGATGATGGAAATGAGTATGATCATTACATAAGGTATTTAAATCTAACTGGATCCAGAAACTGTTAACTTAATCCAAGATGGCTTCCAAGATGGCGGCCAAAATACGATAATACACAAATTTTACCCTTTTTCATCCAATTACATTTCTGTCATGTGTAGAAGGTGAATGTAGTAGACTAATTTGCTTCTTCCAAATAAATATTCGCCATAATACGACACATTCATAGTAGTTGTCTTTCCGCAATGACTCAATATGCGAGTTCATATGACAACTATTGTCCAAATAAGCATCGTGAAAATTCGCCAAACATTATATTTGCGCACGTCAAATAACATGTCCACAACAGGAGAACGATATCTCGGTGTTAGATATATGAATGAATGTACTCCGATTTAGATTAACCGGAGTTATTAATATCTCATTGTAATCGAGATGGCCGCCAATGTGGCGGAAATGGCGAAATTTGACATTAAAATAGATATATTTCCGAAATATATCACAGCGTGCAAGAAAGGTACATACGCATATCATTATCATACATGGGCTTTCGGTGAGAAATATATAAAACTGAAATATATGTTCAAGCACGTTAAGTATATGGACTTGTGCCAAACTCGATTATGATATTATATAAATAATTTAATAGAGACCTACGTGGTATGTGGAGATAATAGTGAAGTTTCCAACTTCAGGCGATGTCAGCTACCAATGCTCAAATCATGCATGTGATCGCCATACGTTCTTGTATATCGATAAAGATTGAGTTTATCTACTCGTATACTAAAAGGTTTAGCGACGGACTCAATCAGATTACTGTATATAGCTAACAGTATCTGGCTTTTGAAGCCTGAAATTGAAAATATAAACCAGGAGATCGCCCGGGGCCTTGTTCAGATATTCTAGCTATACTTTATTCTTTTCCATTTCACCATGATACATGTATACCACCGGTATAGGCTTGGTAGATGAACGAGGTTGGATAGTCTGTCGAAGTTACACGGACGTTTTCTGACATAATATCCATAAAAGTCTTCGTAAAATCAATCCTTTATATGGGTACTCTTGGTGATTGGAATGGAAAATCGACACATAATGATCAGAAACCCCATTCTACCATTCTGGCAAACATATGTGCAGGAAGAAATGTTGATGATTGCCTCATGCTTAGACTGCTTCTTGTCACCAGTTCATACTAAGTACCACTACATTTCCACACGTGCATTACTATGACGACCGAGATCGGATCTTGACAAATTTGAACTAGAACTCAAGCAATATATTTACTTGTATTACAGCGATATTAGCATATTTATGTATCACTACATGTCTGTACAAATGTATATAATTAGTTTGTCTCATATACAAGTAGCGCTAATGTGTATCTGGACCATAACACTATCGTTAGGTGGGGTGAATATAAAATGATTCCCGGAAATTACTCACATAAGCCTGCACAGTTGATGTCGAATCCGGTATACGATTAAACGTATACTAATTGTTTTTGTATTATTCATGGAATAAATACTGTTAAAACTAAAGTCTATCTGATCAAACTGTATTGATTTTCACATGAACATGTATGGAGCTCTGTGTACAATAGCCTCACCATGACCGTGTTCTGCTGAAGTTAATATATATATGGCACTTGGTTGGGGGGATTATCAAGATGCATAAATGCAGCATGATATATACAACTTATGGGATATAGCCAGACTGATCTGATAACTCCTAGTCGAATAGAATTAGAACAGTTTGAGTCATTAAGATATATATGGATCGGCCTATATACTATGATCTGAAAGATGCCATTATTATTATAGTGATCCATGGCCACCTCCGTAGTTATGCATGCTAATTCAACTTCCTTCATTTCCACATTTCCTTTGGTTCATGATAACGTTATAACCAGAATCAACATGGCACGTCATGAGCTGTTATTAACTCCAAATTTTACTTCACATTATGTTGTAAGAAGTTAGTGGACTGCGTTGCCCCATAATGTCATTCAGTATTAAGAACCTGGATTCCAGAGTATATTGGACATAATAAATCAAACTGATGACATGACAACGGAAGACCCATCACTACCAATGGACGTTTGACCCGTTTCCCACCGTGTGGTCGTACAGTTTGTCAAAACGCGGGAATTAGTATCATAATAAGTATCGCCTGTCTATGTTTGGCTCGTATCTATTGCGCTTACCATTCACATTCTTTCGTCATCTAAGCTGCACGGTTGGATATGCAAAGCAGTTGCGCAGTCCCTGTTGATTTTGATAAACTTCAAAATAATCGCTAATCAAGTGCGACCGACAGCACAGTCATAACCATTGCCCAGAACCACTCTCCTATTAAACTGATGTGCAAACGTAATGCATTGTCTCACTAAACTTTTCACATGCATAGATCATAGAAATCAATATGGGATATTAGTTTGCTGTATACTATACATGGTCCATACCAGCCTACCGTGTTCATGCCAAGCCACCTTTCGTATATTGGGCGAATCACTTTGTGTGGCTACCACCAATTAACTGAACACGAGGAAAGCCAAGAACCAGACATACCACTTCGCTCATTTGAGGGGATCTAGCCTGGTGTATGGCCATGTTCATTTCAACTGAATAACATGTCCTGTGGGGTCACTAACTTATATTAAATTTTCAAAACTCCACATTTGCAATGAAAGTGGTTGGACTACTTTGGTGAAAACAATCATCCATATTTCAGAACCTGGTATTCACACTATATCACTTTAAGCTTGATACGGGACACTACCGCATATACGGATATATTACCCACCTATGGGTGTCTATTCTATTTTGATATGTCGTGGTTATCAATACGATTGAAACCTGCTAAGTTCAGCTAAACGAGGTTTAAATGGTGTTACCATGCAAATTTAATTAAAGGTTACAGCGCAACTAACAGTGAGACAAGCAGGCCAAATGACAGCCATAGCATTAATTCTACTATTGTTTGTGTTTTGTAAACAAGGATGTGTTGTTTCTTGCTTGCCAAGATTCATGTTATAGCTGAGAAGTACAATCCCACTTCATAGCTATCACAATAAACAATTGCGTATTGCTACCTGCTATGATACACTATATGTATTTTCTACCGATATGTCACGATAAGTACTAACACTAACAATTAACTGCATCATCAATTACCATTTGATATGGTAACCACCAATATTTCTCACTTAGTACTTTGGCTTAGAGTATAGCACAGAAGTGTAGACATTGGAATAGTAACACTTGCCCACCCCAAGCTAAGATGGCGGTCTAAGATACTTTCTAATTTCACATAGTGAGTTGGATTTTCTCTTCAACACCCTCCTCACTTAATATCAGGAAATTTGAAGAAATGCCACGTATGCCGTACAGGACATCGCTAATGTGTATAATAAATTAAAGCTATGCGCATTTACTTAAAAGTAGCTGATTAACCTAATTCCCCATGATGGAATGCCAGGGCGACATTTGGTGATGTACCGTAACGAACACTGACTTTTGTATTTTGACTGCCATTTTGGTAGCCATCTTGGATGAAATTGAACAATTTTGTTGAAGTGTGATAATATTTCCGTATGTGGCACGAATACTTCTTTCACATCACTGAATGCCGCTCATTTATTTAAATCTATTGCTGCAATATCGGAATTAATTTTGACAAGATGCTATAATTCAATTGTCTAAAGTGGATTTTTAACAGATCGAACTTGTTTTGTACAATACAATTGGTCACCACATTGCTGAAGCAATAATTAAACACAGAATTGTCACAATTCGCAGTCGATACCAAACGGAAGGTCATTTACATGAAATTCTTGAAATTTGCAAAATTGTTGTTTTTTAGTGCCATTTTGGCAGCCATCTTTGACTGGAATAACATTTTCCAGTGAAATTGGGTACTGTACTTCGAGAACTACTATTGATGAATTGTCCTAACTAAAAAGAATGTATAACAATTAAGAAATATGCGCTGAATTCGTCAGTTCTTATGAAAACCCTACATCTGAACTGAACTGACAATGACGTCATCTTTGTGACGTCATAATTATCTCCAGTCGCGGACCCATGAAGTCTAACAAACTTTTTCCGACAAAGTAAGTGATACCCTATCATAATATCATAGTCTCTACATTTGTTAAAAAAATTCCCATGAAAGTACATAAGCGACTCTACTAGTAGCCATCTTGCATTTTATAATTTGCATAACTAAATCCTTTGGCACGGGCTATAGGTCATACCTTGATCGGAACATTATGAAATTTGCCATTGTTGTTGACATGTAAATGGAAATGAGCCATCTTGGGCTGCAGGTCAGTTTGTCTGATGATCATGAAATTTGTCATGGATGCTGACAGTGACATGTTACTTTTGGAGTCATTCAACAACAAAAAATGGCCTTAGTCGACCATCTTGATTTTCAGTATTAAACAATGGAAATCCATTAGCACGGGCTAATTGTTTTTCACTATTTAAGTTTGCAATGTAAATCCAATTATTAGCATTGGCTAAGGCCCATACAGTTCATCTGATCATCTTGAAATTAATCACGGGTTTGACATTGACATATAGATAAGAACAAACTGAAATCAAGTTTGACTGGGTGAGGTCAATTAATAAACCTGTACCATTGCTCCGATCATTTATAAAATTTGTCATGGTTGTCGACATGGTGTAGATGGGAACCAAACTGTTTTGGGCTTACTCTTTCATTTACTTTCCTTTTTCTTTATCATTCTATTCATTGCTCAGCAAAAAATTAGCTCCTTCCGAAGTTGAGCTAAGTGTTATTGACACGTTCATTAGTAGTCATTTTCGGAGTTGTTCTTCTTTTCCACATTTCAGCCATGAAATAAGAGACCTAACTGTTTAATTTGCCTAATCGTAATTGTCTATATAATAGATAACAAAGCTCAAATGAGTTGCTCTCTTAATTCTTCCATATCTGTAGCTTCCTGAAATTTTGAGAAAACCTGTGCCAATGCATTCTCTTATATATCCAAGTCTGTCAAAGGGAGCCTCGCATATATAAGAAAATACATTGGCCAAACAATATTTAACTTGACCTTGTAAGCCAGTGCATTCACTTACATATGCAAGACTCCCTATGGAAGACTTACATATATAAGAGAATGCACTGGCACAGGATAGTTAATGCTGCACCAGCACAGCTCGTCATGAAAGTGTTAATAAAGGCTAATGGTTTCACCACATGCACAGGTTACATAAAACAGTAAGTAAGTTGAAACTAATTACTTTGCCAGCGTGTGCAACAAGGCTGGTAACAATTAGTGCACTGATTGCATGATGCCCTTTTGGCGCCGGACTAGGACCTGTTGATATGGATAAATATGATATCGGATCCATGAATTCACGTTCCCATGAAATGTAATTTTTATGAGAAACCATAAAAATTGATGCTGATGAAATGAATGCCATTCGTAATATTTGGAGTTGAAATGTCCGATAGTTTAGAGAGACGTAATAGCCCTTTGGGATCCATGTCTCGTTTGATAACGGGTTCAGTAAAGGGAACCACTGATGGACTCCAGAACTTATTATGCCCCTGACCTTCGGATCGGGGTATATATAGGCGAGATCTCCCATCCATACAGATAAAGATATCCACATCTCACAGGTGTCGTCTACCTACCAACATTATGGCTCTGGTTTGAATTGTCGCAGTGAACATTTTGCACAATTACTTATACATAAGTATAATGTTTTCTGATAGGAATTTACCACAGCCCAAGATTGCAAATAGTGTGTCTGTCATTTGCAGAATGAGGTCCCCAGAGAGTGAATTTAGTGATCCTATCCCGCAGTGGGTTAGCATAACTAAATTCACCCTCTGGGGACCTAATTCTGCTTAGGCCTCATCTTCTGGATGTATCTATAGTCTCAAATTAACATTGTTTTTAGTTACTTTTTCCCTTCTGGAAGTTTCTATATCACCTAATTTGCAGAAGATAAAATGCATAATCGAGGTTTCTAATGGATGAACATCACCAACTTCAACTGGGGAACTTCGTTCTGATCCTAGGACTCCCAAAGAATTTGAGGCCCAAACTAAAACAGAACCAGGTTCCCAAAGGGTGAATTTAGTGATGCTAGCCCAATGTGGGGGATAGCGTCACTAAGTTCACCCTCTGGGGAACTCATTCTGAAAATGTCAGACACTATTTGCAGGCTAGCCACAGCCTATGGAGCAATGCAGTATTATTAAAATCAGACTATTGAACAAGCTACACGTTCAAGAATTTGAACCATCACCATCACTCTTATTACCGCCACTATAAATAGCTTCTGCCGGCAATCCTTGCAGTATGACATCACAGCACACTAATAGTTTTACGATGGACAGATATCTCCTTTCGGTTTCGTATTCATGAATAACAAAACCGGGTGTTAACTGTTGAAATTCTTAGAAATACTTAATTCTATTCTCCTTGCTAGGTATTATTGGTCAATTCTAGATTCCTCATAGACGCTTTTTAGTGTTTAATTAGTTGTCATAATCTCTAATTTTGTAAACACTCAGTCTTGTTAAAACTAGACTTATTTTCATTTCAATCAATTCACGAGTGTTGACTGTAATGAAACCTTTGTCTAGTTTTAACGAGACTGGTAAACACTAACAGAAAATTGATTACGCTATTTTTAGCTATGTGGCAAGGAATTAGGGAATCGTAGTCGCTGTACAGGAACTCTGACAACCGCCTGATTGGCCTCACAACGCATTTTATTTTTTATTACTTGGTTTACGGATTGTTTTGGCTAAAAGGTAGGGGAGGTGGGAAGGAAAAAAATAAAAATGAAATCTGTATAATTATTTTTTTAATTTAAATTGTCAAAAAATAGGGTCGGTAGAAATAAAAAAACTTGCTGTATAATAAGCCACCATATCACCTATAGCTATACCTTGTCCACTTGCATAGGCAAATATATATATTTTTATTTGGATGCGTCTTTAAAGTGAGATACTGATAGATGAAAATATATTGCCAATATCTAAGTCTGTCATGTTGTCGTTGACATTCATTACCAAAATGATTTCCAGGAAGCTTCGCTGTTCAATCGATGTTGTATATTTTATGCAAACTTACACTTTTTTCAAATTTTTTTTTATATGTCTGGATTAATATTCCCATTGGCAGAAATAAAAAAAATACGAAAACTAAAATATAATTTTTTTTGGGTAGGGAAATCCGTAAACCAAGTAATCAAAAATAAAATGCCTAATTAAATTTTGTGATTGGCTGATGCTTCTGGAAGTATTGGAATTGCCAATTTTTTTTGTTCAAACTGGTAAGCATGTTAAATAGTCAGAATTAACCCTTTCTATACTAAATACTCCTTGGCGAGTAGTTATCCCATAGGAAAGGTCAGATAATAAGTTCAATCCATTTTGAATAGAAATGGATAACTAAGGTGGAGGCAGGTCATATAAACCATGAGAAAGAAGAAGCAGGCAGCTAAAATATATATCTTTTTAATATATACAAATACACATTTAGGCCACAACAATTTTATTAGTTGATTTACTAACGTCAGGGAAAAATTCTCTAAAAACCAAGGCAAGTCTTGACATACCGATTCGCGATTATTCCACATGATCCTGGTAAATGGAAATCTCATATATTCACTTTATAATCATTGTAGACAATTAAAAATAAATGAAATCAATAAATAAATATCTCAACGATTCCCATTTTGCCCTGACCAAGTCTTCTCGGTCCACAACAGTTTGGAATATCAATTGGATTGATGCTGTTTTTAGACCGAGTCCCGCCCTGTTGCTCTTCTTTAATAGACGTTACCCCTAGAATCGTGCGCAGGAGTTATATTGCTTGTATGTCTTCAGATTAGGTCAAATGGAAGCTTTGCATATATGAACATAGAGGGCAGCCTTTCACAAGAATGATGATATCAAACATGCATATATCCATTTAATGTCAAAGCAACGAGATATATCAGTAAACAAAGCCTAGTTTTCCAGAGAATTTTGATTTGTCGCACTATCAGAAAAAGCATGTAAACAATACATTAAACGATCGTATCATAACTATGCCTTTTCTATCACGATAGATGATATATCATTATGAAGAAAGATTAATTGCGGACATGACAGGTGATCAATGACATTCAGGGATTTACGTGAATGCCCGGGCTCCACGTTTACATGTAGTACGTCTTTTTAATGAATGTCCGTTATAGTAGAGCAACGGGCGGGACTCAGTCCAAAAACAGCATCATCCCGATACCCCAAGCTGTTGTGGACCGAGAAGACTTGGCCTAATTTCCCCGTTTCCCATGCTATTACGACCAAGCCTTGAAATAGTGTGTCTGTCATTTGCAGAATGAGGTCCCCAGAGGGTGAATTTAGTGATGCTACCCCCGCATAGTTGGCTAGCATCACCAAATTCTCCCTCTGGGAACCTCATTCTGCTTACAACTCAGAATTAGGTTCCCAGAGGGTGAATTTGGTGATGCTAGCCCGCTATGCGGGGTAGCATCACTAAATTCACCCTCTGGGGACCTCATTCTGCAAATGACAGGCACACACTTTCAAGGCTTGATTACGACTGATAGAACGGTTTGGTGAGAAGTCTTACATAATCCGAACTCCATAGGCAATCCGATAAAAAAGTTGTCTGCCGTTCGTAAACCGACTAATGAAATTGGTGTTTTTTTATCAATATTAATAACTTAAATAAAAATTGTATCCTGACAAGTGATGTGATGATGAGTTAGCATTTATGTTGAAGATCAAAGAAGACAGTCTCCCGTTGAATTTATTTTTGTTAAAAGATGAGCAATACATTTTGTAAAAAGCTTGTGTTACCACAGCTGTAATTCAAAAATAGTCAAATGAGCCACAGAAAATCACATGAGTTTGTTGACATTCATGCTCATTTCAAATTACTATTACTATTATATTATTAAAGTGATGTGAAACACTCCGGTTGGGTGATCAAATAAAAAGTGAGAATAATCATTGCTCAAAGCAGCTCAAAGTAGTTATTTTTTACGATTATTGATCAACATTGACAGCACACACCGTCATTCTTATATATGAACTAAATGCAATGACTCTCGATGGCGAAATCATTTGTGTTAGTTTATCACCGATAGTTGCGTCCCGAATCGAGATGTAAATATTTGCAATTGAGCATAGTTCAGACGATGTTATATGAATTTTTTTGCGATTTTAGTAGAATGCAACATTCCCCAGGTTGGCATAGCGCCTGAGTATTAACTTATCCATTTCACACACCCGAACAAGTCCATAATATGTCTTTAAATTATTAGCTAAATTTCTTTATGATTGTCAGAAATGGAAAAGACATCTCCCTGGACATGTCCAAGCCTTGATATAGTGTGTCTGTCATTTGCAGACTGAGATCCCCAGTGGGTTAGCATCACCAATTTCACCCTCTGGGAACCTCATTCTGCTTAGGCATCATCAACTGGGAAGTATCTATAGCCTCAAATTAACATTGTTTTTAGTTTGTTTTTAGTTACTTTTTTCCTTCTGTTCAGTTTCTATAACCCTATTTTGCAGAAGATAAAATGCATAATCGAGGTGACTAATGGGCAGGGATTGGGTAATCATATTTTGTATTTGTATTGTATTTGTAATGATTAAAAATGTTATTTGTATTGCATTTGTAATAAAGAATTCTAGAAGCCAAACTATTGTATTTGTAATCAAATACTTGGAGAGTATTTTCAATTACCTTTGTATTATTTTTGATTAGAGTATTCTAGTAATGGGTGAACATCGATAGCTTCAACTGGGGAACTTCAATCTGATCCTAGGTCTCCCATAGCAGTTGAGGCCAAAGCAGAATGAGCTTCCCAGCAGGTGAACCTGATGATTCTAGCCACCTGTGAGGGATAGCGTCACTAAATTCACCCTCTGGGGACTTCATTCTGCAAATGACAAACACAATTTCTCAAGGCTAGGACATGTGTGCATTTTTTCATGTCAACTAACTGGTGATTCAATAACTTTGTGAAATTATGGAATAACGAATAGTCATGAATATTACCAAGGATGCTGGTCATTTTCTTGAAGTTTGCATGACATGTGGTATTGGGGGTTATTTCATACATGAGGGGCACCGGTCTCAGTTAACTATGGACCCACATAAAGAGTGGGTCTGTTGTAGACATTCTACTTCCCGAACCATGAGATTCCACGTCAGTAGTGCCAGTCGGAAATTACTATTATACTCTTAGTAGCTCCAATATAAAAGCATCCAAACGAAATGCCTGACGTTAACCAGATGTATTATAATTTGGGGGAATCCCGCACACTCCTGAGAAATGACAATGATTACGATAGACTCAGTATGTCTACTCAGACAGGAGAGTCATCAATCTTGATAACAAGGTCCAAAAATGATTGGATGAAAATGATTGTAATATGTATATCAACCTCAACCTCTAATATCACAATGATTGAAGATGGAGATTCAAGCCTGCTTATATAGTGTGTCTGTCATTTGCAGAACGAGGTCCCCAGAGGGTGAATTTAGTGATGCTATCCCGCATAGCAGGCTAGCATCACCAAATTCACCCTCAGGGGACCTCATTCTGCTTAGGCCTCATCTTCTGGGAAGTATCTATAGTCTCAAATTAACATTGATTTTAGTTACTTTTTCCCTTCTGTTCAGTTTCTATATCCCATAATTTGCAGAAGATGAAATGCGTAATCTAGACGACTAATGGGTGAACATCACTTCAACCGGGGAACTTCAATCTGATCCTAGGTCTTCTATAACAGTTGAGGCCTAAGCAGAATGAGGTTCCCAGAGGGTGAATTTGGTGATGCTAGCCTGCCTTGTGGGATAGCGTCACTAAATTCACCGTCTGGGGACCTCATTCTGTTAATGACAGACACACTATTTGCAGGCTTTTGGAGGTCTGCGTCCCAAGCATAATCCGGTGGCTGACTGGCTCCATGATTTTTCGTTGATGTTTTTTCCCCACGAGTAGTTCCTGGTTCTGGTTGGAGCCCACTATAAACTGCAGACCAAGACTCAGTGTTTAAATCCCTAAATGTAGCATATCAAACTGAAATAGAAAACAAGGTATTGTATTGTATTGCATTGTATTTTATCTACCATTTCCTATGAAATTCCCTGATAAAATTGGCGATAACGAATTGGCGATATAAAAACACCTGTATCGTTACTGCAGTTGCGATACAAGGCGCTTGTGACATCGTTGACTGGTTCAAAATCATGAATGAACTGACGTCACATCAGTGAAAAATCAAAACGACATTCCAACGTATATTCTTGAATATTATAAATAAATAGTTCCTAGGTTTTAACAATATTTGATTGCCTATCATCAGGGGTATTATGGTATAACATATCACAAAGTAACTAATGTGTATTCGTTCAGTATTTAATAAAAATTATATAAATCATGCAAGTGTAAGAGATTTTGTCCATTTAATTTTATTTCCGTCAGGAATATTCATGTGAACTTGCAGGTTGGGAGAATTTAGCAAAGCGAGCTAATTGCGTGACACAGATACCTTTGCAGGTTGGGAGAATTTACTCAAGAAAGCTAATCGTCGGACACTAATCCAAAAATTTTGGCATTTAAGAAACTCCCAAAATGTCATTTGTGATGTGGATTCTGTCACACCAATGGTAGATAAATGTATCATGACTCGGCTAGTTTTCGTGGCCACATAGTGACTCGGCAACCAAAGTCGTCTCGTCGCTATATGGCCATAAAAAACTAGCCTCGTCGCGATATGTCAATCGATACAAACACATTGTGTATATAACACATATGTATTGTATTATATTGTATCGTTATTGTGCCGGGCCACAATTATAGCAACATATATTTTATAAAACCTGATTTCAAGAATACAAATAGCTTTTTCTGTGAATAAAACATTGAGAAATTGAAGATTGGGTATCTTATTTGACTATAAAGGCACAATAAAGTGGTTTATTCTTGAGGTTGTACTGGGTTGTAGAGCAAAATATCTGACATTTTACCTTTTGTGGAAAGTGATAACAAGATAGAGTTCTCCCAGTTGCTATGCTCCGATCATTTCTGCGAGGATCCTTGCAGAAACGATTGGACCATAGCAAGCGGGAGAACTCTATCTCTATCTGAGATCCCCTGAAGTTTCATGGCCGATGTGTTCTAAAATTAGCCCGTAAAAATGTCCCAATTGATTGTATGTATTATGCCAGAAAATTTGAAATAAAATCAATATTAATTGATAGAAGCGTTTCCGGACAGGGGGTCTTCGATTCATGTTTATTATTTTATACGGCCCTGTGCCAATGCATTCTCTTATATATGCGAGTCGACCATAGGTCGCCTCGCATATATAAGAGAATGCATTGGCCTAACATTTTTTCATCACTTGTTATTATTTTTTACAATTGTTTACAATTTTAATGATTATTTCTTATATTCTTTAACAGACTTATTTTGTAGATTTAGTGCCAGGGAATCTTAGTTTTCAAGGGCATCAAAATTATTACTATCAATACTTGGTGATAGTTTTGAGTTATAACATGCCCCTAAGGTTTTATCGAGTTTGTTTTTAAATTCGCTATATCATGCCCAAAAACAATTCAACCAAAAAACAAAACAAAACAAATCCAAAAATAAAAACTTGTTATAGGAATACAAGCCTGAGTTAAGTGTGCTCATTTGCAGAATGAGGTCCCCAGAGTGTGAATTTAATGATGCTATCGTGTATGGCTATCATCACCAAATTCACCCTCTGGGAACCTCACCCCATAGGGAGCCGCCGCATATATAAGAGAATGCATTGACCTAACAATATTTACCTTGACATTGTAAGCCAGTGCATCCTCTTATATATGCGAGGCTCCCAATGGGAGACTCGCATATTTAAGAGAATGCACTGGCACAGGATCTTTAATGCTGCACCAGTGCAGCTCCCATCATGAAAGGGTCAAGGAGACTGCTAACAACCCACCACATGCTGATCACTATAACCTCACCAACTTGACCCAAGTCTTGATTAAATATTCACTGACTATATTTAAAGTGATGTGAAACACTCCAGTAGGGTGATAAAATAGAAATGGAGAATAATCTTGCTCAAAGTAGTTATTTTTACAAATATTATATCCAAATTGACAACTCACACCGTCATTCTTATATATTAATTACATGCAGTGAATCTTGATGGCGAAATCGTTTTTGTTAGTTTGTCGCTAATAGTTGCGTTCCGAATTGAGATGTAAATATTTACAATTGAGCTTAGTTCAGATGATGTTTTCTATGGAGTGGTACAGTCGATTTGCTTGAGATTTTCGGCGATGTTAGTAGAATACTATATTCCTCCAGTTGGCATAGCACCTGAATACTAACTTATCAGTTTCACGCACCTGAACAAGTCCATAATATACCTTTAGATCAGTGCGCCAGAAGAGGATAACTCTAGTATGAGACACTATTAAGAGGCATATCTGATCCCATCTGAATTTGAAGACTGGTCTATGAGAAGTAAAGGATGGTAAAAAGTCTCCTTCACATCAGTCGGCCCGTAATAACGCAATATTTAAAAACCAACAACACCAAAGACCCTTTACCAGTCTGAACAAATAATCAACAACTTCAGTAATGCCCTAAATAATCGACTCCTTAACCACAGCAGAATTATGGGTAATTTTTCAGGATTTAGTTGGAAATATGGCTTGTTGCCATTCATCGGAAAGCTTTCAATGAGCCATATTTCCGACTAAATCCTGAAAAGTTACCATAATTCTGCTGTGGTTAAGAAGTCGATTATTTAGGGCATTACTGTACCCTCCACCTCTGCCTATAATCATTATACTTCCACCTCTGCCAGTTGTGAAATAAAGCACATGGTGCTGACCTAAGATAAACACCTTTGATTAGGCCACGCAAAGTCCATTTCTCGTTTCTCAGACCCGAGGCATGGTCACAAAACCGTGAAACATTTTTATATGTGTTTGACATGTCAGAAAAAAATATATCTTTATAAAATAATTGTGGTATATACAAATTTTCTTGCAACTGAAAAAAAAAATTAAATAAGAAGAGCATTGCCAGGACATAGCAAAATATGCCTGTGGTAATTCCAACATGGTTTGTTGATATATAACATATGGAGCTTGTTTTGCTTGTATATATCTTACATATAACCCTTTCATGACGGGAGCTGCGCTGGCCCAGCCTGTAGAAGATGTGCTTATTCTCACAACCGGCATATCTAACCTGTGTTAAACTAGTAATGGGCTTCACCCGCCCCAAGAAATGTACTGTTAGTCTTCTTGATCACTTTCATGGCAACATCTACTGAGCTATTCACTACTTTTTCCTTAACGGCGATGGGCATTGCATTCCGAATTTCCTTCGCGACTTCTGCAAATTGTCAGGAACTGTTTTCATGTCTTATTAGTCTGCGTTTTCTTTGACATTAACCAGCTGGTGATATTGGTTGGGACAATGCTAGTTTTATGTAAAATTCCCATGTATATACAGCTCTATATCAGAGTCAAGCCTTGAAATAGGGTGTCTGTCATTTGCAGAATGAGGTCCCCAGATGGTGAATTTAGTGATGCTACCCCGTGTAGCGGGCTAGCATCACCAAATTCACCCTCTGGGGACCTCATTCTGCTTACACCTCAGCAGAATGAGGTTCCCAGAGGGTGAATTTGGTGATGCTAGCCCGCTATGTGGGGTAGCATCACTAAATTCACCTCTGGGAACCTCATTCTGCAAATGACAGACACCCTATTTCAAGGCTTGATCAGAGTTATCATTATGGCTGTGATATGTCACTCTTTCCTCTATATATAGCATCATGTATTGATAAAGTGAAATTGATTAAAACAGAAGAAAATTCCTGCCACTGGATCTGGGTGTAAAGTCTGTTATAGAAACATGCGACTCTGAAGAAAAACCAACATTTTTCCTAATCGATATCACCAGATGGTTTACTTCGAAGGAATATGGGGCATACATTAGCCCTCTCGTAGCCCAATGTTTGTGTTTTCAAAATGAGAGATAACTCTAAGATGCCCATTATTTCTCTAAATATCACTTTTACGAAATAATGGACATGTTTAAAGAATCACGCCACAATACACAAATTTCTGTAACAATATATAAAATATACTTGAAAGGGTGGGTGGAATTGAGATTCAATTCTACAAAACAGCCCAAAGTTTCACCCAAGAGGTCTAATTCCATAAGACTAAGATCTTATTTTACTTTAAAGATGTAATCTGAATTAACGCTTGCAAATTACTATTTCCTTGGCTTCGGGGGTTGAGGAACCCATCCATCAAAGCTCAGAGTGATCAGATATCGATGTTTGAAATCTATTATTTTTAACCACCGATAATTTAAGTGGCCCAGTAAACAGTCGACGAGTGGATTTTTTGTGTCAGATATTTGAAAAACCTGCAAAATTTCATTGAACAAATCGTTGATAAATAACAGGTTTCAGGCAATTTTATACTACAGTTGACTGTGGTTAGCATTATTTTTGGGCAACTACTCGATTCTGATAACTGAAGAGGCATTTCAAAAAAAAAAAATTGTTGTTGGAATCTGATGATATGGGGACCATCAAATCGGATTGAGTACCTTTAAAAATCAAAGAATTGGAGTGATGCATAATACATGTTGTAATTTGGTCTTTTTTTTTAAATAACTGACTAAGAGTTGCCATTTGTATAATAAGGTTCCTGACAGTGTACAACACATGTACCGGTACTACCTCTTCAATAAACTAATAAACTGATAATATTCCCCAGGCTGGAAATATTAAAGATTGTTAGATATAAAATAGTTACAAGTGTTAGTGGTTCCTATCTAAAGTCACATGCACTGAATTAATACAATTTGTTGCACTATCCACTATAATACCACACGTATGGTTTGCATCTTCATATTTTGATCATAAGATTCTAAATGTTAGTGAAACAGCCTTGTTAATTTGCGTCGGCTATCAGCTGAGTCTAGTCAAAATGAAAATTCAGCGTCTATTTTTTAGCCAAGGCAAATTTCAGAACCTGTCAATACTTTTTGCAAATTGAAACAAATGCTGCAAAAAAAAAATTCTCTTAGTGACTCACCCTCTTGGGAACCCATTCTGCTTAGGCCTCAACTACTATGGGAGACATAAATGTAGACTCAGATTGAAGTTCCCAAATGGTGAATATTGTGATGTACACCCATTGGGAACCTCGATTATGCAATGTACCGTCTGCCAATTTGGGGATCTAGAGAAACTAAACTAAAAAAGAAACTGAATCTAAGTTTCTATAAAAATTTGATAATAAAGAAACTTTCCAGAGAAGCTGAGGCCTAAGCAGAATGAGGTCCCCAGAGGGTGAATTTAGTGATGCTACCCTGCACAGCGGACTAGAATAACTAAATTCACCCTCTGGAGACCTAATTCTGCTTGGGCCTCATCTTCTTGGGAAGTATTTATAATCTCAAATTAGCATTGTTTTAGTTACTTTTTCCCTTTTGTTCAGTTTCTCTATCTGCTAATTTGCAGAAGATAAAATTCATAATCGAGGTGACTAATGGCTGTACATCCAACATCAACTGTGGAACTTCAATCTGATCCTAGGTCTCCCATAGCAGTTGAATCCTCAGCAGAATGAGGTTCCCAGAAGGTGAATTTGGTGATTCTAGCCCACGGTGCAGGAGAGAGTCACTAAATTCACCCTCTGGGGACCTCATTCTGCAAATGTCAGAAACACTATCTCAAGGCTTTTCAAACAAACTATGTCCGTTTAACCGTTAATAATATACAGTAATGCCCTAAATAATCGACTCCTTAACCACAGCAGAATTATGGGTAATTTTTCAGGATTTAGTCGGAAATATGGCTTGTTGCCATTCATCGGAAAGCTCTCAGTGAGAATGGAGAATGTCTACGTCATTGCTGATCGTCAGAAAGTATTTCAGTTCAGTATATGAAGCTTCAGTTCGGCATTTCATGTATTTATCGACCTATCTTATTCCTTCTTCAATAGTCACTACTGTAGAACTCACCATTTCCCATGTTCTTGACAGCTTCTTCAACTTAGTGAGAGCTTCCGATGAATGGCAACAAGCCATATTTCCGACTAAATCCTGAAAAATTACCCATAATTCTGCTGTGGTTAAGGAGTCGATTATTTAGGGCACTACTGTATTACTCACCATTTCCCATGTTCTTGACAGCTTCTTCAACTTTATTGTTCCTGACATCTTCTTCATTAGGCAATAGTATAGGATTAGGCTGCAGCATCTCGGATATTTCTGTACAAAAGTAGAATAAAAACAAATTAATAGGCCGCACCAATTTTATTAAAGTGATTTGAAACACTCTGGTAGGGTGATCCAATAGAAATGGAGAAAAATCTTGTTCAAAGAAATCGACCATACCACTCCATAGAAAACATAATCTGAACTACGCCCAATTGTAAATATTTACATCTCGATTCGGGGCACAACTACCGGTGATAATACAAATAATTTCGCCATTGAGAATCATTATATTTAATTAATATATAAAAATGACAGTGTGTATCGTCAATTTGGATTAATATTCGTAACAAATAACTACTTTGAGCAAGATAATTCTTAATTTCTATTTGATCACCCAACTGGAGTGTTTCACATCACTTCAGTTATTTATTCATAGAGATATTATATACAGGTAATATAAAAGTATTCATAGAGATATTATATACAGGTAATATAAAAGTATTCATAGAGATATTATATACAGGTAATATAGAGATATTATAATTAGACAGGTAATATAAAAGGCCATTTGGCTACATGTCACCAGAAAATGTTCTTTTTTAACTATTACCAATAACTATTTTTAACAAGAAAATTAAATTCTTGAAAAAGAATCATGGAATCAAACTTCAACAGCACCTATTATTAATACAGCTAGTTTGATTGATTAAAGGTACAGAAGTTGTTCGCATTGGTTACAGCTGAAAAATCTTACCAAGTTTGTTAAATCATTACGTATTACCAACATCAACATCGAAAAAATAGTTATTCTTCATCAATTTCACGGCAACATCTACCGAGCTATTCACTACTAAGTTTTTTTTGGCAGAAAATAATAATGAATTGATTAAAGGCACGGGCGGCGTTCGTTGCAGAAATATTCACATTTGTTCAAATCGCCATCAACAGAAGGAATATTAAAATATAGATAGTTTTGTTCATATGCCAAACATAATCAGTGCGAAAATAGTATATTGTCGTCAAGACGTACGATGGTGTACGTAAACAAGACCCTGCTCGTGTTACAGAAGTTGTGCTTCTGTTTACATAACACAGCGCAATTATATTGGTTAATCACACACAAATGATATAAACGCTCTTTATTATTTCCATATCAGGAAAACAGTAACAAATAACGCTCTTTATGTTTACAATATCCGGATCTAAACAAAAGCCAGGAAACGTAACGTTTTTTTATTTTTTTTACATAACAAAGCAAACAAAATTCACAATAACATACTGTTTATGCCATATTTCTGATTGGTGTAAGAACAAAGTCTGTCTATATTTTACTATTCTTTCTGTTTATGGCGGTTTTTGACTGAGGTGAATATTTTAACAGCATACCCACCGCCAACTCCGCCCGTATCTTTAATTATTGGCACAATTCCATTCTCCCAATGAGTGTCCCTTGTGAAAATTCAGATAGGAACATTTAATCTTAATCCCTATAAAGATGCTCATTTACATAAACTGAATGTAAACAAGATTTGTGTTTATATTTATGTTATATTATAATTACATTGCACTTTATAAGTAACTTCCGAAACCTATCGTGAATAATTAATAATGAATAATCCCCTCATTTCACATTTAATTTTCAGAATCCTGGATAATGATAAACATAAACTTAATTAACCCAGGCCTAATCCTCCAGCTACGAGATTCTGTATGTTGAAACCAATATTTGTAAACATGATACATGAAACCAAACATATTTTTCTGGTGAAATAATAGCCAAGCCTGGATATAGTGTGTCTGACATTTGCAGAATGAGGTGCCCAGAGAGTGAATTTAATGATGCTATCCCACACAGTGGGCTAACATTACCAAATTCTCCCTCTGGGAAAATCATTCTGCAAATTAGAGGATATAGAAACTGAACAGAAGGGAAAAAGTATCTAAAAACATTGTTAATTTGAGACTACAGTTACTTCCCAGAAGATGAGGCTTTAGGATGAATTAGTGACACTAGCCTGCTGTGTGGGACAGCGACACGAAATTCACCCTCTGGGGACCTCAAATGTCAGACACAATATATCCAGGCTTCATACACTGGTGGCAGCTGTGTATTGTGTTTATGTTATATGTTTGACTTGGAATAAAATATTGTGAGCAATGAACAAACCTTCAACTATTTGGTGATATGCAAAATGAAGATAGAGCAAGAACAGTAGATGGAAAGCTGTTAGGGCACAACTCAATATCATCTTCTGTGTCTGTCCTTGTGTCCGTGATAAAATTATTGAAACCTGAAATCATATAAAAAAATTTGAAGAAGCTTGGTTAGCGACATAAATCAATTAGTTTTTTTATCAAATAAATTTTTAGTTTTTATTGTTGTGATGAACAGTTTTCTGCCAATTAGGTTAAAGAAGATGCACATTGAGAGCTTTCTGATGAATGGCAACAAGCCATTTTTTCGACTAAATCCTGTAAAATTACCCATAATTCTGCAGTGGTTAATGAGTCGATTATTTAGGACATTACTGTACTTACCATTCTTAGAGTGGAAAGACCACCAAGTATAGTCCATAAAAGGTAAAAGAATAGATGGTCATGTGACGTGTGTAAGACTGTACCCAGGAAGATGACTATACAATGTCCTGTGAGTCCATACCCCTGAAATATAGAAAGTTATTAATTAGATATAACATTGTACCCAGGAAGATGACTATACAATGTCCTGTGAGTCCATACCCCTGAAATATAGAAAGTTATTAATTAGATATAACATTGTACCCAGGAAGATGACTATACAATGTCCTGTGAGTCCATACCCCTGAAATATAGAAAGTTATTAATTAGATATAACATTGTACCCAGGAAGATGACTATACAATGTCCTGTGAGTCCATACCCCTGAAATATAGAAAGTTATTAATTAGATATATAATATTTATAAATAATATTACTTTTTCCTTAAGGGAAGCCCGAAACTGAACTATATGGATTACGTCTCCGGCCTTGTGTCAATCAGGAGGGTTAAAATTTTATTGCTGTGCCGACCCCACTCACATCCGTGTCCAGATTAGTCTCGCATGAATACACCCGCATTCTATCTATTGTCTAGTCAGTTTTTTATTTCCGACTTAATCATGAGATTTGCGAGTCGCGGGGTTGGGAATGGCACCACCATGGGAGGGATCTATGATAGTTCAGTTTCGGGCTTCCCTTAAGGAAAAAGTAATATTATTTATAAATATTATATTTTTCCGCCAAGGAGAAGCCCTCAACTGAACTATATGGATTAGAATGCAAGCCCAGGAGGAGGCACGAGCAATAAAGTTAATTAATATCCAAATTCGATGGGAATGTACTCTTCCGAAACATGATTCATGTAAATGTGATTTAGTCATGAATCAGATATGATTATGTTACGTGAGAGAGCTCCCAATTCAGATTACGACATTGCTCAAATGTGTACCGCCCGCCCCCCTTGTTTTTGGAATAAACATCCCAGGTAGTGCCATATAATTCATGCTAGCGAGACAACCGAGCAAGTATAACTTTGCTGCATCCTATTCTCTGTGTTATCTTCTTCGCTCTCTCGACAGTTCACATTATGAACTGATGTCACATGCAGCCATTGTGTAGGCCATAAGATATCAGAATGCTTATGATACACCAGGGAGCAAATTAACTGGAATCGCATCGCGATTTGCCACTGAAATGTGGATACCGGTAATAGCGAGGAATTTCTTTATACATGTATGATGTTATAAAAATGCTATCTAATCATGTCAATGTGAGATTATTTGCTAATCAGATATCGAAAGTAAATTGCTCCCTGTGATACACAAACCAGATATAAAAATGATATGCTGCAGATATCATAGCGAGGTATGAGGTTTCATTATATCATGCCACACATCTGTACTCCAGCCTCGTATAATGTAGAGAGCAGGGAACGCCATCATGATCCAAGGTATCATTGCATACCAGTATATATGGGATTAGAGAACACCACTGCGGACTTGATGAACAAGCATAGAAGCATCAGTGATCTATGATGGCGCACATAACGAGTGTCGGGTACATTTCGAAATGATCAAATGTAGCAGAATGATCAAAATTGCAAAATGACCGGTGAAGGAGTGGCCTGGAGGTATCCCGAAGGTATTACGATTCCAGGAGATTGGACCCCATCGTGTGGAGATGTGGGCCACTGCACCGTGGGGAAGAGATAGAAGGCTGGTTGGTGCAGCTCTTGGAGGCACGCAACAAGACTTCCCCACCCAGATCATTCAGCCTTTCTTTCCTACCGGTGAAGGAGTGGCCTGGAGGTATCCCTAAGGTATTACGATTCCAGGGGATTGGACCCCATCTTGTGGAGATGTGGGCCCCTGCACCATGGGGAAGAGTTAGAAGGTTGGTTGGTGCAGCACTTGGAGGCACGCAACAACAAGTCTTCCCCACCCAGATCATTCAGCCTTTCTGTCCTACCGGTGAAGGAGTGGCCTGGATGTATCCCGAAGGTATTACGATTCCAGGGGATCGACTGGACCCCATCTTGTAATGATGTGGGCCACTGCACCATGGGGAAGAGTCAGAAGGCCATTTGGCTGGTGCGCTATGTCTAGACTATGAGAGCAAGAGCGTCACGTGACAACGAGTCTACCCCACCCATTTTTCTTTTCTTCTTCTTTTTCTTTTTTCTTCTTTTTAGAATCCTCGTCCGACAGTGTGCCTGACGACCCACTGTCGACCCGCGATTCTTGCTCATCGTCGTCAAACCTGCCGACGCCACGCGATGCAGAGAAGCATGTCAAGATCGACGCCAGCCAACAGAATTGGCTGCATCAGGTTGGGATACCAGACTGTGGAAGAGGCCTACTCTGAAATGGCTCGACGCAAGACAAATGCTCTTGCATTTGGGATAAGTAGCTATGGCCTGTCCAAGGTCACCCCCTCAAATTCTGGGGCATCATCAAGCTGCGCCCCCAAGGCCAGAGGGAATAAGTTCTGATGAGCCATTTGATCAGAGGAAGCCCCTTCCATGGAATCCCCCAAATGCAGGTGGTCCTGACCAAACTGGAATAAATGTCGATGACATACCACTATGATCGCATGACGGCGGAGGAGCAGGCCCGGATGTATCCCGAAGGTATTACGATTCCAGGGGATCGACTGGACCCCATCTTGTAATGATGTGGGCCACTGCACCATGGGGAAGAGTCAGAAGGCCATTTGGCTGGTGCGCTATGTCTATGAGAGCATATGCGTCACGTGACAACGAGTCTTCCCCACCCAGAACAGCCGCCAAAGGCTACTCCCAGGTGCCCAATAAACAGATCTTCGTGGCAGGAATCCAGGCCGAAATCAAAATACTGATGGAAATTTCACTCTATGTGGAATAATAGTATATCGATGTGAATTTTTTCGAAATTTAATAATCGTATTGCCACTACCATTAGGCACCTGAGAGAAAGGTGCCGGAGCAATCGCCCGTGAAGATTGGTTTCCCGAATCAACCACTTGCAGCACCCGCCTACCATTGGTTCATACTGCCGTAGCAGGACCTGGGGGGCCAGAACTGGTCCTGCCCGAGGTAAAGACTGGTACGGTTGCTCAAAGTAGGAAATCATTGACTAATATGCCCTTACCCAACTATAACAAGTAATACACCTGTGAATGAGCAACCTGCACGGTGTGTGGCCATCAAATTCGAATCATGTTCGACCGCAAGACATGCTGTTAGTTATAACAAAGCAAGGTTAATATACATAACACAATACAACCTAGGTTATTGAGTATAAAGTAAGGTTAATATAAAATCACGTTATACCCCTGGCCACGTGATCTTACCTGCTATGACAGGTAAGATACTGTCTTTTCTCGTATATGAGGACGATGAGTTCCGAATGCACATAGGCAAGAACTAGGCGGTTTCCGTTAGGAAAGTGCGCTGACAGCGGACGTGAAGATACGAATGCCTTCATTTTCGGCATGATTGTATCGAATCGTTTTGTCACATATTAGTGGATATGTGACAATAGACGAAGAGCCATGTCTTGGCCGGTTTCGGAAATATATTGGCAGTAGATGTGGCAATATAAACGCTGCGCATGTAAGCTCGCTTTAGACATGTAACAATACAAATGCAGTCCTTTCTGATATTCTGCGCAATATAAATGTGTTGCATGTAACTGCGCATCATACACGAGTGAAAGCTATTTGGCAGAATATCGTTTTGATATATGTGGAAATAGAAGTTAGTGAGCCAAGTGATGGTCTCTACTGGAAAGACTATTGGCAGTGAATCTGGAGCACGTGACAATATGTATTCTTTCTATTTCGCTGTTTGCCGTTATCATTCACTGATGAAACTGCAAAGTATGTCAGTATTGGGATGAAAACTGTTCACCATATGTAAGCATACTAGTAGTCAGTTCTGACAGCATACATGAGGCCCTGATACGATATGATTGTCATGTACAATGTATGGAACTATTACGGCGTGCAATACATTATTGCAAGCTCGCCCACGCCGAGGCATATTAGAGCCTACGGTAAGATGGCTTAGTGTCAGGCCACAAAGTTTTCACTTCATTGCAGTTGGTGAACAATAGTTCGTAGGAACCCAAACTGTACATACATGGATGTAAAGAATGCAACACAATATTTAGAACGTCAGACAACACATCAATTCGAAGTGTGGTTATATATGTGATAACGAATACCATCCCCCTGTTACGGAGTGTTAGTAACTATTGTACTGATGATACAATGAGTTATATGATATTTAATCGTGATAGACAAGGTAGAATTTTCTAAATACCTTGAAGTCGATGTAATGTGTTGTTACATTTGTCATGTGTCTAACAAGACCACGCGCTCATACATACTGGCGGGCGTAGATTCGCAGGTATTGATCGTTAAAACAATATTACAGATCGCTCAGTCGAAAGAAATGTGAATTGTCATCTGATAGTGATAACAAGTACTATCTTTCGTATTTATTCATGTAAATTATTACAAAGGAGGATATGGCTGTCCTGTGCAACTTTCTGCGAATTAACAGAGCAGTGCCATGTATGATTTGGCAGTATACATTAGGATACAAAGCAACGGAACTTACGAAATAACCGAAGCGAGTCGACGGAAACTTATGTAAAGTGAAACACGTGTAGCACGAAATTAGGAGACATCGCATACCGTACTACATTGCGTCCTCAATTGTAAGTCATGATAGTCATCACGCCGTATGTGTGGCACAATATGCACTATGTGGTTTTGCCACAAGTAAGCTATGTGCTTCTTTAGTCATTGTCAAGATGGCCATCTTAATTCCAATTGTTGGAAGATAAAGCCGTCTTGAGGAAAACAGAAAACACGGAAACAAATTACGGATACAGTGAAACGAAAAAAGTTCCCGTTTCGGATGTGAGAAATATTAATTAACAATCGGGTACAATAAATTGCAAGTTTGTAATATCAACAATAAATATTGAGTCGATAAACTCGCAACACAGAAAGATACAACCTTGAGAAAATAGAAACGATCCTGTCCTGGCGAGGAGGAATAAAAACTGACTAGACAATAAGCCTTTTTGCTGGGTCGCGATTTTCAAGATGGCCGATGGTTCTATATGGTCCGATTCCTAGCTTTTTATCCAACCCACCGGTAAAAGCCGGTAAAAGGTCAAAGTTGAGAAGTAGCCTCCATTTGTTTACATTCGACAGCTGAGTGGGAGAATTTTTTATCAACATTTTATGGCTTAATTTCATTTATTCTGAGTGCAACTACGTGTTTAAGAATTGTTTTGTGGCCATGTCATCTATAGAGTTAGGATCTGGTGACGATGCCGACATTCAGACGCCCTTGTTTTGTCAACGAACTTCCCACAAGTAAAGTTACTGATAAATAGCGAGTTCTTGCGTTAAAAAAATAACTCAAAAACATACGTGATACATCCAATCCATCTACTGTGCGAAACCTAAGTATTGTATGTATCCAGGGTGAGTGTTTAATTAGTTTTATGAAGTTCTCGCACCTGCGATTCGGTAACGACCTGTTGCTATTTTATTTTGGGAATTCCCAGACTGGAGCCGTATGCTAAAAATAGATGCTACTTGTTAACTTTGACCTCCGGAGACCAAATGGCGGATTCACCGCGACTAAGTGAAGTCACTTATAGATAGAATGCGGGTGTATTCATGCGAGACTAATCTGGACACGGATGTGAGTGGGGTCGGCACAGCAATAAAATTTTAACCCTCCTGATTGACACAAGGCCGGAGACGTAATCCATATAGTTCAGTTGAGGGCTTCTCCTTGGCGGAAAAATAACATTGTACCCAGGAAGATGACTATACAATGTCCTGTGAGTCCATACCCCTGAAATATAGAAAGTTATTAATTAGATATAACATTGTACCCAGGAAGATGACTATACAATGTCCTGTGAGTCCATACCCCTGAAATATAGAAAGTTATTAATTAGATATAACATTTTTGTCCAGAATAGCATGTTATCGAACTAGGTTAATATTGCCCTTAACCCTTTACCCAACAAACCGGCCAAATAAATTTCAACAGCCTAAAATATCTTCGGTCTGTCTCAATAGAACCATACAAATATGGATATCATTGGAACCGGCTCCTTGGCCACATTGTGATAGTTACAGTTATACCCTGTGACAATGCATTCTCTTATATATGCGAGTCGACCATAGGTCGCCTCGCATATATAAGAGAATGCATTGGCCTAAAACAAATATTTTTTTAACACTTTTTACCATTTTTTCTTACATTCTTTAACAATTTTATAATTTTTAATGTGTTAAGCCAATGCATTCTCTTATATATGCGAGGCGACCTATGGTCGACTCGCATATATAAGAGAATGCATTGGCACAGGGCCCTTCTGTTGGGTAAAGGGTTAAACCGTGTAATATCGATTTGCGACATCTCCAATCCGAGTAATATCGATTTATGACATGACGAAAATCTACTTCATTGCTATAAACTAATGTGTAGGTATCCATTTTTGCGACGTCTCTCATATGAAAGAGTTGTCAGTTACTAAGAGGCGATTTAAGTAATAAATAGGATATTTGATATTATTGATACAGTCGTCAAATTTATTCAATGACGACTGTATCAATAGTAAACAACTTTTGAGGTTGCACTCAATGGACCTATCCGTAGGTACCGCCCCAATTTCAATTATAGCCAATGAGCCGATGGCTTAATCGCCGAAGCGACATGTGCCTGCCTAGTGATATGAAAGACACCACAAGCGGCTCCTTAACAACCATTGTAAGCCATAGGAAATTTACAAACACGAGAGCAAAATATGTGTTAAAAGGCTACAATGGTGTTGAAATGTACATGGGGAACATGTCCGGTTGACGAATGATATTTATACACATGTTTTAGTTCGGTTTCCTAATTAAAAAAGTAACTAAGACATTTGTTTACACTGGATTAAACAATGCAAACGACCACACTCAGATCCTAATGTTATTTAAATTCCAATATTAATATAACAGATTTCAAACTAAAACGTGGAAATAGTAGTCCCGATCGATGATGCGTTATGAATATTAATTGTGCCGCGAGTATTTGTTTTATCTGAAGTGTTTTTCGTTATAAATGTATACATGTGTTGCTGTTATAACACCGTGGTAATATTGAGTTCAAATGTCTGCTATTCACACTAACCTGTATAGGATCTCCTGCGAACGTTTTACTGAATCCATTTGAGAACTAAAGCTTCCTCCATATTAATGCGACAATGTACGTGTAAATGAGAATCAACAGATGTTTTCCAAGAGAATTACACGAAATTTCACATACCGGTATTGCACATGCTTCGCGGTGTATATACACGCAACCTTCACAGAACGAGTTCACTTTGTGCCATTGTTGCCACATGGCAACATGTAATTGACCCCATGATAGTCGGCGTTTTCTTGACCCCATGATAGTCGGCGTTTTCTTTAATGAACTTTAGTGACGGTAAAATAGGATGTGGAATTTTAAAAGACCATTATTTGATAATCCTTTGCATCCGGTCTGATGTCACCGGGGCTCATGCAGGATGCTCGAGGTATGGGAAACTGATATCGTTATATTTATTTTGACAAAAGAGGGATTATAGAGTAATTACCACATGTACACCTCCATTTGGTTTATTTCATCAAGGTGTGAACTATTAGCATAGCTTCGATATTAAATTTGCTATTTGATATTGAAGTTATATAATGGCTTCATTTACAGTTTGATTCAACGTAAACATTGATCTTTGTTGGTTATCGGAAATGGCCTAACAATCACACCTGGTTTTTTGTTTAAATCTGATTCTATTTTTGTTTATATCTAACGAGTCACTTTTACAAGATGCATATATACACACATAGGTATCTTGAAAATAGTGAAACTCAGAAAGAAGCTATATTATCGTGTTACATGGCGATTAACAACACAGTCCGTTCTCGGAAATATGGCTTGTTGCCATTCATCAGAAAGCTCTCAGTGAGAGCTTTCCGATGAATGGCAACAAGCCATATTTCCGACTAAATCCTGAAAAATTACCCATAATTCTGCTGTGGTTAAGCAGTCGATTATTTAGGGCATTTCTGTAAATATCTACCGGCTAGATAGTCAGCCTTTAGATATATAGAAAGCTGTACATACCATCATTGACAGAATCTGTACTAAAGACATATGACAGTTACAAACATATGACAGGAACCATATGAATCCTGATGCTCCGAGCCAGTAAGTGTAACAAACTCCGAAAGCTGTTCCCATTAGTGTACCCTCTTCCTGCAAACAATAATGGATTTACTTAAAGAATTGTTTTAGAGAATAATTCCATAACAGTGGTGGATCCAGGAATTTCTAATGGGCACTAAATATATATATTAATTATCATTCAAAGACCATTAAAAAATAAACACCTAGGTTTTTCTAAAACCATTTAGACATGTTTGAAGCCCAAATTATCCATGGACCAAAACACAATACATGTATGTCAGATTAATCAGTCAGGTGGTTCCAAGGTAGATGTTTTAATGAATTTGGTATTTCAATAATTTTATTAGACACAAAAATGTTAACTCCCCATAGCCCAGCCATTTCTTGACAGGTTGACCTCATTTTTACATATCTGAATCTCAGTCACTAAAGGATCCTCCTGATTCCTCCATACTATATGTAAGCTAAATAGTCCAACCTCTCTTGAGAAGACATTTTAAGAATTACTAAAGAGACATATAGTTATGTCCCTAGTCCCACCCTATTTAACCTGGTGACCCCATCTGAATAAATTTGAATCCCAGACACCAAAGCACCCTTCATACATATCATAAATATTAGTAAAATAGACCTGATGGTCCTTGTGAAGGAAGCATATTAAGAGGAAAACTGTCCTTCGCTTGGCCCCTATTTGACCAGGTGACCCCATTTAAAAAAATCTGAATTGCAGTCAAGGAAGAACATTCCATGCTAATTAAGCCAACTAGTTCTTGCAAACATATTTTAAGAATTACTATGTAGTGAAATAGTTAAGTCTCTGGCTCTGCCCTTATTTGACTTTGTGATCCCATTGTCACAAATCTGTCACCCAAGGTAATTTCATACCAAATATAAGCAAAATAGGCCATTTGATTCTTGCATAGAAGACATATCATGAATTACTATGGAGAGAAAGAGTAATGTAGCTGGCCTTGCACCTACTTGACCTGGTGACCCTGATTGAACAAATCTGAATCACAATCACCAAAGGAGCAAGCCTGCAAATAGCGTGTATGTTCCTACATTGTACGTGCCTGGCCTCAAGCAACACAATGTATTATACAATCAAGCCTTGAAATAGTGTGATAGTGTGTCTGTCATTTGCAGAATGAGGTCCCCAGAGGGTGAATTTAGTGATGCTATCCCACACAGGGGGGCTAGCATCACTAAATTCACCCTCTGGGGACCTCATTCTGATAAGGCCCTCAACTGCTATGGCAAACCTAGGATAAGATTGAAGTTCCCCAGTTGAAGTTGGTGATGTTCACCCATTGGGCACCTCAATTATGAATTTTATCTTCTGCAAATTAGGGGATATAGAAACTTCCTAGAAGGGAAATGTAACTAACAACAATGTTAATTTGATACTATAGATACTTCCCAGAAGATGAGGCCTAAGCAGAATGAGGTCTCCAGAGGGTGAATTTGGTGATGCTAGCCTGCTGTGCGGGATAGCATCACTAAATTCACCCTCTGGGGACCTCATTCTGCAAATGACAGGCAAGCTATTTGCCCTGTTGAAAGATTTGAACAATACATGATAGATTGTTGTTGTAATTGGGAATTAATTACTTCTAGCAGATCTCCAGGGAATGTTTATAAAAATGTCAGATTTCACTTGACATGTGTAGGCATACCCCGCATACAGTTAGAGCCAAAGTAAATGCTTCTTATTAATGATTCTCTGTCAAGAATTTGAGTAAATTTTATTTAAGGGCCAGGGGGCACAACCTTCAGAAATGTAATGGCATTAGTTTTTCAATTTTCAATAAATGTTAAACAATATATATATATATAATTGACCATGAAGTTAAATACAATTTTTTTATTTTTTTTTAAATATTTTAATAAAAAAAACAATTCCACATTTTTTTTTAAATATTCTTTTATTTTTTAATATATATATATCATTTCTGTTCTTTTTTGGTTAAAGAGTTGAATCTATCTTTTTTTATTTTTAGTTATGTCCCTGGCCCCGCCCACATTTGACCCAGTGACCTCATTTGAACAAATCTGAACCCCAGTCACCCAAGGATCCTTCATACCAAATATGAACCCATATGGCCTGATGGTATTTGAGAAGATGTTTAAAAGAATTACTATGGAGGGAAAGAGTTATGGCCCTGGCTTCACAGCTATTTGACCCAGTGACCTCATTTGAACAAATCTGAATGTGAGTCACCTAGGGAACATCCACACCAAATATGAACCCATTCGGTCTTATGGTTCCAAAGAAGAAGATGTTTAAAGAATTGTTGACGGACGTCCGGACGGAGTGATGACTATAGCTCCACCGGAAACTTCGTCTCAGGTGGGCTAAAAATCTCAGACAAAATATGTCCATGATGGACACACTAGACAGACGGACAAGCTGATACAGTAGTGCTGGGCGGTATTTCGGTATACCGATTATAGTCGGTAAGATTTTCAATACCGTTACCGTTACCGTCATTCTTTCCCATAATCGGTAAACCTTGAAGACGGTATTATCGCGGTTACATATCATACAGGCCCATTACCGAGTATATTGTGGTTTTCCTTTGTCGGGATACAAAGAAATTACTTCGTTTCTTTACACTGTATTTCATCGAAATCACAATTAAGAGGTAGCGAGTTTGTGTCAGGAGACAGCGTTACTGTAAATTGGGCTGGAGTAGCTACTAGCGTTGCGGATTCTGTTTTCCAAGTCATCCCCGAAATTGCCGCGAATATATTTCAAGACTTACGTTGTGTGCCCCATGCACGTGCTGATCGACAATTTTAAAATGACCAGTCAATTTTCAATGATTGGCGTGTGCAAGTTTATGTCATTTCCAAACAAAATGCATTCCTTCCCCACCTGGGACAAAATCCAGCCCAACATTATATTGCAAGGTATGATTGCATCATTCTGCGCTATTTTTAATCGACTGAATGCATGGGCAGCTCATTATTTCAGGGGTGTTATCGAGTGGGAATAATTGATCACATTCATAAACCTGGATTTAAAAGTATGATTTATAATAATGCAACGGGAAGTCAATAATAGTTCTAGAAGTTAAATACTTTGGAAGTAATACACTTCATTTCCCGGCATTTAATAAAATCATCATACTTATTCTTAAGTTATTCACACCCGGTGGAACATTCCAATATCAACGTCACAGCACGTGCTCTGCAAGTCGGCACTGTCAGTTGGGGATTGTTTCAAAGCTCTTGGGTGTATCCAACTTCGCTGAATGATGCTTGCATTAAGTTGTATAAATCGCAATTATTACCTGTATTTAAGATCAGCTCATGAATCCATGCATGCAGATAATGATACATTCATTGATTGCATTCCATAATTTAATAAAACGGAGCGTAAATTTCCTTATTTTATGTAATCTGTGTAGCGATTAGATTTCCCTCCATAAACAGTCGACCTGTGCACCAAACGAATGCTACTAAACGGGGGTTTTAAGGGATTAGTTTAAATAATCGGTAATACCGTATACCGCGGTATTATTTTAGGATTACCGCGGTATTTGTATGGTTAAATACCGCCCAGCACTATGATACAGTATACAACTCGTTGGGGGGGGGGGGGTATAATTAATTAATTATACTTACTACTCTGTGGTCTGAGGATTTCATTTGGAAGAGCAGCAGGGCAATTAGTGTAAAAATAACCATCATAGGTCCATAAAGCTCTCTTGGAACCCTCTGAAAATATATGTTTCCATGAGAAAAGACTGCAGCAACAAGGCAAGACCAAGGGTGGCATCAAATGTAACAGGAGGCATACATGTCTAGTGTTGAAACGATTAGTGGTTTTGAGGAATCGACTAGTCGCCAGAGGGAATCGACTACTAGTCGACTAGTCGGATCCCTTCCGAAACTTACCGTTTTGTGCCCATATACGTATATAATTTGCCGTTTGTTTTAAGTGTCGGTAACCAACTTTGCATTTTCAAACGCAAGACGTGATTTAACACTATTTGCCGTGATTATTTGGCTTAATATCACTGAAGGTTAATAGGTTATTAATTTGTCTCAGGTATATGATGTTTTATGATAATCAAATTACCATCCAGTTGATGTATGTATCTAAACGGTGTTGTCAAACACCTGATCGATCATGGAAAAGCTACGGATTACGGAGTGGAAGCGCGTGCAACAATCAGAAACCGGTGCATTATTCTATATGTTTTGTGTAAAACTGTTCCTTTAAAATTGATATGAGTCCCCGAATACACAATTGATCGTGTCAGTTTCAGAAATAAAACTGCGCAGACTGGCGATGTTAATAGTACATTTCAATGCGATGTCGTAAGTTCTATATTTAGTACGATTCCAGGAATTTGCGTCATCCAGATTACGTTTCTGGGAACAGCTTTATCACCGCCCAATTCCGCGAAGGATTTAAGTTTGAGGTGCTAAAATAAATTGTAATTTTTCACAAACACAGCCCATAAACGACGTGGGATTTCCGAAGTGACTCGCCAGTTTAGTTCGAAAAACGCGACGCTATTCGATGCATAGCATGGCCGACCGCGGGTTGGCTTTATATTTATATCTAGAATACAATATATCTAGAACGTGCGATCGTATACGCTCACCATGCGTCAATTGATGCATGTGGTGGTTGTAAAAAATATCACACAATTTGACAAATAAACTTTAAAGGTATACTGGCATAGTGGCTTCAATAAACTATAATATATTGGACTTGTTATTAAACTTAAAACTTAATAATGTCACCTCGCAACTAACTTGATTGAAGTTGAGTCCTGCACACCTGCAAACACGTTGACCAGTTATCACTCAGATCAATTCCGTCACGCCGAAATAGACAGGGTTGCGATAGGCGCTGATTCTTTGAAGTTGATTACCAAAGCCGGCCGTCTCAACTTCAAAGAATAAGCCGCGGCGCCGACAAATACATTGAGTTGAGGTCATTGGGTTTCGCGCTCGTGCATGACCACCAAGTACTGAAAGCAGTTATCGCATCAAAGGGACAACAAAGAAGGCTTTAACAAGCTAATTGTGATTGTGTATTTCGATAGCTTGATTGTTTAAATTGTTCAGACTAGCCGATTTCGGAATCGATTAATTTAATAATCGCGTCGATTTCGATTAGTCGATTAATCGTTTCAACACTATACATGTCTCCTTTTAACTTTTAGTGTATCCATGGTTGAATTATCAGGACAAATAAATATAATCAAATATTTCAAAAGATAATACTGGAAAAAAGCAAGCCTTGAAATAGTGTGTCTGACATTTGCAGAATGAGGTCCCCAGAGGGTGAATTTAGTGATGCTCTCCCGCATGGCGAGCTAAAAATTAATCCTCTGGGAACCTCATTCTGCTTAGGCCTCAACTGCTATGAAAGACCTGGGATCAGATTGGAGTTCCCCAGTTGAATTTGATGATGTTCATAGTCACCTTGATTATGCATTTTATCTTCTGCAAATTAGGGGATACAGAAACTGAACAGAAGTAACTAAAAACAATGTTAATTTGATACTATAGTTTAGGGTCCTGCGAATATTCGATATTCGATTCGAAAGTCAAACTTGAAATTTTGAATATACACTGACAAAAAAGTAAGCTGTTTACGAACAAGTGCACACGTCGATCTTCGCTGTTTCTGTGCCATATAATTCCCAAAATTATGAATATACGCACCTTATAATTCTTATTGTACATCGCGAATGTTCGCATGCTATTAAATATAAGTATAGCCAGTAATTAGCCACTCATGGACGACTAAATACATCTGAATTCTAGCTTTGAACATGCATGGTAGCCAAAAGCTCAGAGATCGCCGATGGACCGACGACACGCGTAAATTATAATAGCGATGAGATGCTTAAAAGCCTTGTCCAGATTGGTCATTACTCGAGTTACCATGGATATCTCGATCCAGTTTTGTGGTGTAATTCTACTTTTTCAAATTGTACAACAAAAACATCAGTTTATTCAGATCGCCACACGCGACTTTTTCCGTTTTGTCTAGAACCGCACACACGAGGTACCAATGGAGTACACCGCTAACCCCTTTTCTAGTGATTCGTCGTTCGAACGAAGTATGAATGCAAATGGATATTGGCCAGATGATTTTATGCATGGCATGTTGATATATGTTACGACCAAATGAAGTTACTTAATAAGTGTATTTAACAATAAAATAAATGTAACTTTCCCATCCTCCGCATTCGACGCGGTCGACATTCGTTCTGTATAATATCGCCGAGAATGTAAACAACACATGCTCCCGGCGTCGAAGAGTGCGTGTGGCAGTGTTTTCTTTTGAAGTTGACTTTCAGTTTCGGAGCGTTCCTTGAAACTTGACAATTTGTCGTCCGTTATTCATGTTTATTTTAAACATGATAAAAGCTGCATGTAGTGCAGAAACTTACACGTGTGATGAATGCAACGTGGTATATAAATCGCAAGCGTCTGCATGGACAACAAGACATCTAAGCATCCAGCACTACATAAACAGGCTACCCTGCGACTGTTGTTGCATCTTCAAGTTTATAAAAACGGGTGTTTCCGAGTGCCGATTTGCAATTGTGCATGTACATGCAAACTCTACAAATTGCTGTGATTTTAATTCCAATAATACGTTTAGTGGTTATATATCTAATTGTCGTTATGACAGCATGGACGTTTTAATCTGTTTTTTCTCTCTCAACAATTCTCAATTGAAGTTAATAGTATCGGGAATGACGGTTGATCGCCACACAAGTTATGATGGAATTTCATGGAAGTTCATAGAACGTTTCTCAAATCGTCTAATCATTGACATTAAATTTATGCCTAATTGAGAATGCAACACACAGGTATGATTCGATTCGATATTCGATTCGATATTCGATTTCGATTACGTAGACTCGATTCGATATTCAATTCGATCAAAATCTCCAATTCGCAGGACCATACTATAGTTACTTCCTAGAAGTTGAGGCCTAAGCAGAATGAGGTCCCCAAAGGGTGAATTTGGTGATGCTAGCCCACTCTGTGGGTTAGCATCACTAAATTCAACCTCTGAGGACTTCAATCTGCAAACATATTATGGGCTTATTTCAGTATCTCAAACTGATTAGTAGCCCGGCCTTTAAATTCCCCCATTTTCGGGCCGGAAAAGGATTGTGCGAAAAATATGAAATTGTGTGCAAATTAGCTATTTTTTAAAGAAATATCATTTTATGAGATTTCTTGAAGCTAGAATTGAAAATTTAAGTTTTTCGTTGTCAATTGATGAGTAGGAAATGTTCAGATACCGTAATAATTTCAATAAACAATCATAGCTCGTTTGTTGAACTTATTATCTGAACATTACCCACCAAAGAATATGAATCCTTCTGCACTTGTATGATCTTTTTGTCACTCTGTCATCTGATGATATATTCTGAAATCGCTCTAGATAAAGAATAGACTATTCAAATGTATTATATTATAACTTAATGGGAGATTCCATTTAATATAGAAAGGGCTAATATTTATGAAAATAACCTCTTTGAATAAGATTATTCATTATGCACATGAAAATATCAACAGTGTTTCACACATGTTCAATATATTTGGCAAAATTGTCCTATATTTAAACACTAGTGTTCATAAGTTCAGAGCGGTTTTACGACCTCTCAATCTCAACCCTTTTATGATGGGTGCCGCATTAAAGATCATGTGCTAGGCATTCTCTTATATATTTGAGGCTCCCTATGGGATTTTCGCACAGGGTTTTTGCAAAATTTCAGGAAGCTCCAGTCATGGAAGGCTTAACCATTCTCAATCTTTCTAGATTCTGGGTCCTTTACTTGACTTACCTGCTTTTCTGCTTTCGGAATCTGTGGTACTAGTGAGAATAACATCCTACAAAATAAATAGTATTTATTTTTATTCTATGCTTGCCTAAAAAAATAGAGGAAATTTACCGAAACGTAGTTCATCTCATCTATCTCTTCGGAGCTACAGTGAAATCACATTTGTAATCTCATTGCAGGTTCTATTATTGCACTGTAGGGCTTGAAATTAACACGAGCTACCAAGTTCGATCGAGTGATCATTGCATGCACACTATCCAATCAAAAGCACAAATTTCTGAATTTAGGTTCTTTCTGTTTGTAAACACTGACATGTGCGTTCCTTCATTAAGTAGAGTTAATAATTTAATTAATTAAGAAAAAACTTATCAATTTTGAGCATAAATCTCATTCGTGTCTGGAAAGAAAAAAGGAATTTTCACTCGTGGCTACAACAAGCTGCTTGTGAAATTTCTTTCCAGACACTCATGAGATATTTCAGTATTCAAACAAAAACTGTAGGTACTCTCTATATATCACGGTTCCAGAACGTTTCAGAGACAACTGCAGAGTTTCACAGGATGTCCCCATAGCTGAGGTGGTAGGTCATATATAAGATCAATGCAGTCTAGGGTAGACACGGTTGGTGCGGGTTCAAACCCCGACATGATTGAAAATCACGACCGATTTTCAAGCTTGATCTGAGTTGAGGGACATCTCAGTGTGCCATTCTGATCAATACAAGGACATTTTGATAAGAAATGAGAATTTGTTCATGCTCACTGAAGCAAGCACATTTGAAGCAATGAACACTCATACTGACTCCATTAATCTGATTTATACGCCAGTACAACTAATTAAGAGCATGGATCAAGCGTGAAAGGCAGTCCGGATTTTCACCCATTTCAATGTTCGATCCCAATCCATCCTCCAGACTGTGATGATGCTATCCATGACCTAACAACCTCAGCTACAGGGACATCATTAAAATGGGAGCCCTTTCACCGAGAGTTGAGCTCCGTATCAGTCTGAACATGGGCTCGAATATTGACACAGAATGGATCTACCAATATGACAGAAGAATGCACTTCCTTCAAAAATGTATCTGTGACCATACAATTACCGGTACTGGCATTTAGATATCAGATATATGGACACACTGACTTATTTAAATATATGTATCCATAATAATTAGGAGTTTGATCTCAATATACTGACTTATTTAAATATATGTATCCATAATAATTAGGAGTTTGATCTCAATATACTGACTTATTTAAATAGATGTATCCATAATAATTAGGAGTTTGATCTCAATATACTGACTTATTTAAATAGATGTATCCATAATAAATAGGAATTTGATCTCAATGTATGTTTTTAATTTTTCTGAATGATGAATATGCACATACTAGTACCAAGAGAGAATTAGCCCAAGTTTCCTTCGAGATAAACCACGTCGTGAAATCAGTTGGGATAATTGCTGCGTATTTCTATATCGGGGTCTAGCATTGTTAGACAGCTTACCTAAAAACCCAAATGACAATTGTGACAAGTAAACCAGCTTATTCCATAGAAAATATTATATTTGTTCTGAATTCCACAAGAGTTGTCAACAGAAAGTAGTAATGTAATGTGAAAAATATATTTTATCACAATGTTTGCAAGAATACAAACTCATTTGACCTTTATATGAAGTGACAGTGTGTATTAACCCTTTACCTTTTTTTAGGCCAATGCATTCTCTTATATATGCGAGGCGACCTATGGTCGACTCGCATATATAAGAGAATGCATTGGCACAGGGCATAACTGTAACTATCACAATGTGGTCAAGGAGCCGGTTCCAATGATATCCATATTTGTATGGTTCTATTGAGACAGACCGAAGATATTTTAGGCTGTTGAAGCTTTATTTGGCCGGTTTTGGCCGGTTTGTTGGGTAAAGGGTTAAATAGAAACAAACTGAAGATACTCATAATTACACAGCATACAGTAATGCCCTAAATAATCGACTCCTTAACCACAGCAGAATTATGGGTAACTTTTCAGGATTAAGTCGGAAATATGGCTTGTTGCCATTCATTGGAAAGCTCTCACTGAGAGCTTTCTGATAATTGCAACAAGCCATATTTCCAACTAAATCCTGAAAAGTTACCCATAATACTGCTGTGTTTATTAAGGAGTCAATTATTTACGGAATTACTGTATTCTATGCACAAATTAACATGAAAGTTAGATTATAATACATCATTATGACAGTAAGATGTCACTCTTTTCAATAGCTTAATTTATTGATTTGTAGAGTAATATCAATTAAAATTGGTGAAAAATGGCGTCTCTGGATTTGGGGTTAAATTCTGGAAGAGAAAGATATATACATGTACTTAGACGTAAAACAACATTTTATACCATAATTGCCTGGTCTATTGTGTGTATAACAACTATTTGTAAACTTCATCTTTACACCCTACTGTGGGTATTATTTCTACTGTGGGTGTAAAAGTTCAAATGTAATTTCGTGTGTTAAATGTTTATACTCATAGTAGAACTACATCGTAGTTAGCAACATAGTTCCTATGTCACTTTCATATAAAATTGGAAGTTGTCATGATATACATTAGATATAAGGCCAAAACGAAGAATACCTGTGTTTAGGGTAACCCGCCCGCCCCTACTCAAAATCTGCCGCCAAATTCCATTTTATCGTTTTTCAAAAATTTCCTCTGACTTCATTTAATTTTTTTGTAATTAGGAATTCGCGACTACTGAATTAGCTTAAACAAGTAAACCATTTCCTTGCAAATATCGTCAACTCACGAAAAACGGAAGTGCTGCCATTGTTGTTGTAGTATATTCATATTCCCTCGTCATTGTTCGGCAAACCTTGCCGATTTCTCGAAAGCGGAAACCAGAAAACACACGATATGTATTAACTAGCAAATCGAAAGTAACCGGATATTTTGCCGATTGAATATGGCGGAAACACTTCCGTGTGCGGATAGATCCTGCGTTTTAGCTATTAAACTTCACAAATGCGTTCATATGAATCAGAATAGAAACATGGCGCCTGTCAACTATAGCACAGACATGTTGTCGTGCGTGAACCGGTACTACACGGATTCTGAACTGACAGAAAAGGACATAGTAATAAAATGTCAGATTAAAAATAATTCTGTACGTCACGTTCGCCTTGCCGCATGTATGTGCCATTTCCAATGGAGGAACTCTTGTTAAATTCACCTTCTGAGTTGAATATTTCGCAAAATTTCTTAGTATTCGAGTCGGTGGATAAACAAAATATCATAAGTGTCTTGTGTGGGAAATTGAACAGTAATATGTCCACTCGTAGGATTTGGCCTGTAATATCCGAGCTTCAGCGTGAACATAAACTGTTTAATTTCCAACACTAGACACTTATCTATTATAAATTTTGGAAGATATGTGTGTGTGTGTGACCACGATGAACTCGAAAACTGCCGGACGGATTGAGCCCAAACTTCCTATCTAAGGGTAAAATACCAGATGAAGTGGCATCGCATCGCTTCTGAGAACGTCAGAGCACCCATTCTCCACCCCCAGTCACAAAAATTACCGCCATTGGCACGGTGGGGTTAATCGCGTTGATAGTTAAAGAGCGTTCGTATCCGCAGTGTCGTCGATAAAGAGCGTATGTGTGTAATGTGATTATTACATCTGGGCGTGTGCGTGTAAGACTGCATCCAGACATGAGCGTGTTGTGTGACGTACTTAGGGCTTTCCGACCGAGGTGATCTTCACCTTGAAACCTTCACCCACAAACGTACCTATTTTAGGGACGGGTACCATCACGGGACGGCTACCATCATGTCTCTTGATTAAAAAGGCAAAATTAACTCAAAATAAATTAAACAATTAACGGATTTCGACGAAATTTGATACATACGGATACTTTTATCGGGGGAGTGTTTTCGACGGGTCAAATTGTGACCCCGAACTGACCTTGACCTTCAAAATGGTCAATTCAAGGTCAAAGCCCGGACGAAGTCGGGTCACCTTCTAGTTCTATATATAATATCATTTAATATCATGCTGTATACATGTCATTGAACTTCTGTAACACCATTAAACTGATTAAAGCTACCATGACATTGATTAGTGTGACAATGACTTGCCCAAGCTTTATACGAGTGACACTGGCAGACGATTAGAAGGCACGAATACTTAAATACTATCCCCCGTGAAAAATAAAATGAAAAAATAAAATAAAATGAAGTACCGCCCGCCCGCCTCTGTTTTTTTCCTTCATGTTACCCTAAACTCAGGTATTCTTCCTTTTGGCCTAAGGAAAATTTCCTGCATTTCAATCAATGCAGCATTATAGCTTGCTAGTATTATATGAACTAGGAAACATGAATGGTAATTCCAAGTGACTGATCGCTCAGCAACAGGCTGACGTCATGATGTAAATGTGTGCATCACTACGTGTGACGCACATTCCTTATAGCGTCGTGTTTGTGTCACTCGGTGTGGATTACATTCAAAGTAAATAGCGGAGTAGTTGAATTCATGGAACAAATCAAAAATAATAATTATGGCATAAATACAATACACGCATAGTAGCCGAGAGTACAAATTTTTCACCACTCGTCGTATTGTGGTTTTAACCACTCGCCAACAGGCCTGTGGTTAAAACCACAATTCCACTTGTGGTGAAAATTTTGGATTCTCGGCTACTATGGGTGTATTCTATATATACCAACCAATTTCACTAGCTGGATCATGACGAAAGAAGCTTGGTCTACGAGAGCATAGGCTAAAATGAAAATGGTCTGTTTACCTGTCTCTGACCTCATGTGGTTCAACGTTGAAGTAAGGCCTCAGAATATCTATGTTGCCATAGATACTCCAAGCTTTCTTGGCATTCTGTTTTCCTGTGTCCCATATCTGTCAGGTGGAAGAAAAGTATAAAGAAACATAAGTCACATACCAACAAGAAAATATCTCAAAGTTTTAGAATTGAACAAGTCTTATACAATCTTAGTCTCTGTTTACAACATGAAGTTTACAATAATGTTACAGTAACTTTAATATATTCTTCTGTTTTTATTTAAAATGGATGGGGGCGATTCAAGAAGACAGCCCAGCAGGGCTATGTAACCCCAGCAATATACTGCATTAATTACCTTGTTATATGTTACTGCCATTGTATTACCGGTACTCATGCGTGTAAATAAAAAAATTATATTATCCTATCCTAACAGATTCTCTTATACTTTTCAAGTCCATTCTTAAGATTATACAATATTTCTAAGACTACTTTGTACACTCTATTTTGAGCCTTTCAAGTGTCCAGTGATATTTGAATATCCTCTTTATATTTTATTGCATCTGAAATAATTTGTTTTTCATTTTCACAATTGTGTACTCAGTGTTATCTCAAATTATAAAAGGCTGTGTAAATTTACGGCACTGTAAATAAGCTGTGAGCCTTAAACCTACAGTCTGATGTCATTCGCCATTTGATGACATTGAAGCAATTCAAGAACAGCGCAGATTAGTTTTCTATGTGCTCAAAATTAATTATACCGCAACACACTTTGGATTCTGTAGTAGCCTCTAAGTAGAAGCTACCAACAAGTATGTGAACCTTGTATGCTAAGATGTGACCTTGTGAGCGATCTGTCATTGAAACAAATTCAAAACTGATGATGGATACCGGTTATCTTTTATTATGTAGAGTTATGTGTATAGTGATGCCACAGCATAAATGTAATACTCGTGGCTATACTGTATACACCAATCAGTAAGCCCAGGGAACCTCAGTTTGTATACATAATCCTTATCTAATGTTGTGTTTTATTTGCATTATGATCTATATTATTTTGTTTAATGAAAATAATTTGATTTGTATTTTATCATGTTAAATAAATATTTAGAACAAGACACAAAGATTATCTTACCGTATATATTGTAATACAACATTTGTGAAACACTATGTGGCAGGTAGTATTAATGAGTTTACAATGGAAATTAGTAGGAGTAATGCTATATTTTTTCGGATGAATTTTTGTCATCTTCATTAAGAGTTAACCTGACATCTATGTTCTAAAAATTTGGGTGCTCTTATCTTCGAGGACCATCCCCCATGATTTTTTGGGCTTACTGATAGGCGTATACAGTATCTATGCCCATAGATACCTTTATAGACATTTTGATTCTCAAAATACAGTTGTCACTGAAGTAACTTACCATCTGAGTCACATTATCTTGTAGTCGCTGCCTGACATCATCAAGTCCTCCTTTCGACGGTTGATCAGTTTTGTGTGCTGCGGGATAAAAAGAAAATAACAAAACTTTCTTGAGATTGAATAATGTTGAAACAAGCAACTGATTGTGACATTAAAATTGAAAAGCAGTAAGTGTTCGATAGAAAGCTGAATCAATCGGGTGATTAACCCTTTCATAATGGGAGCTGCGCTGGTGCAGCATTTAAAATCCTGTGCCAGTGCATTCTCTTATATAGGGAGCCTTGTATATATATGAGAATGCACTGGCTTACAAGGTCAAGGTAAATATTGTTAAGCCAATGCATTCTCTTATATACATGTATGTGAGGCTCCCTATGGGATCCCTATGGGAGACTCGCATATATAAGAGAATGCATTGGAACAGGGTTTTCGTAAAATTTCAAGAAGCTACAGTCATGGAAGTGTTAATCATAGGTGGGAATGTACTGCGGTATATTGCTTCAATTACATATAATAACAGAATCATAATTCCACTCACTCTGTCCCTTGACCTGGTAAGCCAGTGTATTGTCTTATATATGTGAGGCTCCCTATGGGAGAATATATAAGAGAATGCACTGGCACAGGGTTTTCGTAAAATTTCAGGAAGCTCCAGTCACCCTCCCTCAAGGCATGTTTGATATGATCATGCTTGAGAAAGGCTGCCCTCTATGTTCATATACGCAAAGCTTCAATTTGACCTTATCCGAAGACATAAAAACAATATAACTCCCGCCCACAATTCTGGGCGTAACGTCCGTTATAGAAGCTCAACGGGGCGGGACTAGGTCCAAAAACAACATCATCCCAACCGATTTCCCAAGCTGCTGTGGACCGAGAAGACTTGGACTAATAGAATAGAGGACTGGATAGCATGTTAGAGCCATTAATACAGTAATGCCCTAAGTATATGACCCGTTAACCACAGCAGAATTATGGGAAATTTTTTCAGGATTTACTCGGAAATATGGCTTGTTGGCATTCATCGGAAAGCTCTCCCCGCGAGCTTTCCGATGAATGGCAGCAAGCCATTGACTAAATCTTGGAAAAATTTCCCATAATTCTGCTGTGGTTGAGGAGTCGATTATTTAGGGCATTACTGTAAACCTTAATGCCTGAGAAACTTGTCTTATTACTATTATTACCATGCATGTACCATGATCAAGCCTGTATTGAGTGTGTCTGATATTTGCAGAATGAGATCCCCAGAGAGTTAATTCAGTAACACTATCCCACACAGCAGGATAGCGTCACCAAATTCACCGTCTGGAGACCTCATTCTGCTTAAGCCTCATCTTCTGGAAAATATCTAGTCTCAAATTAACATTGTTTTTATTACTTTTTCCCTTCTGTTCTGTCCCTTCTGCAAACTGGGGAATGAATTCGAACTTGACTTGTAATTTGGTCTGGAAAACTCATATACCAAATTTAGTTCCGATAAGATAACCCAAACTAAAGTTATCATCCGGAAACCAAAACTGCTAATGGGCGGACGAACAGACAGACATACAGACCAATCACATAATACAGCCGTATTTTTCAAACGGCGTAAAACAAAAGCAATATTAGGTGTATGTTTACACATTAATTAAATTTTCACCTGTGAAGTGTGTTGTAGTGCTGCCACCTGGTGGCTCATCATTATGAACTACTTCCAGGTCCATGCCATCCAGATCTATGACGGCAGCATCCTGAAACAATATCACAACATGATCAACAAGAGCTAGTGTTGAAACGATTTGTGGATTAGTCGACATCGACGAATTGTTCACCAAAAGTCGACTCCAGAATCCCAAGTCGATTGGTTGCATTAAATTTGGCATGCAGTACATGCACTATGTTTAAACAGAACAATGGTACAATACAATGTACCTACAACAGGCAAGGACAGTGTTAAAAGTTAAAACAAAAACTGCGCAATTTAGCAGAATTACTTACATAAACACCAGTTACGAAACTGACAATGTCGCTAATAAATAAACATCATTGCAGGAAACCTATACACATTGAAATGCAAGCCAACTTAGACAAGACACCTGGTATTAATTTGCTGGATGGATAGAAATTTAGTAGCACAGGCCACCGGTTTCTGTCTTCCGATCATAAACATCCACGAAAAATGGGAACACCATGGAGTTTTCTTGCAGTGATATTTAATATAGTACTCAATAGCCACATAGTAAATGGGAAGTTTTCCATGGAAGTGGGGGTTGTCGACTTCATCTCGATAAAAATGGCACTGTTGGCTTCTACCTGGTGTAAACAAGACAAATATTTTGCCTTCTAATTGGGTAGGTGCCTTGGCAGTCACAGTAACCACTTTCAAGACAAGTACATGTATTTGTCTTTGTGATGGTGAAAAGCCAACAAAAACCCAAAAGAATAGATTTCACCAGGCCAAGCCATGATTCAGTGGACAGTTAGATGCATCAATCGGGGTGGCACGGGAGGGGGGGGGGTCAGGGGAGATACAGCCCAGCCTGCGATTTTAACTACGGCAAAAGGCAATGCCATAGAAAAAGGTGTAGAAGCCAATATAGAATTTCATATACAGTAATGCCCTAATTAATCGACTGCTTAACCACAGCATAATTATGGGTAACTTTTCAAGATTTAGCCGTAAATATGGCCTGTTGCCATTAATCGGAAAGCTCTCGGTGAGAGCTTTCCGATGAATGGCAACAAGCCATATTTCCGACTAAATCCTGAAAAGTTACCCATAATTCTGCTGTGGTTAAGCAGTCGATTAATTAGGGCATTACTGTACTGTAGTTCTAAAGAAATTTAGTAGAAGAAAAACAGCAGGCGACAGCTTAGATGGCAATGTTCATTCATGAACCAATTATATCAACTTTGAGATGAAAATTTATTTTGTTATTTTATACATGTACGTTTACTTTCAAGAACTAGAACCTGAAGATAGTCGTTGCAGAATTTTTCACAAGCCTTGAAATAGTGAGCCTGTCATTTGCAGAATGAGGTCCCCACTCCCCAGAGGGTGAATTTAGTGATACTACCCCGCATAACGGGCTAGCATCACCAAATTCACCCTCTGGGGACCTCATTCTGCTTACACCTCAGCAGAATGAGGTTCCCAGAGGGTGAATTTGGTGATGCTAGCCCGCTATGCGGGGTAGCATCACTAAATTCACCCTCTGGGGACCTCATTCTGCAAATGACAGACACCCTATTTCAAGGCTTGATTTTGCACATTATACTGGTCCTTGCCCCATTTGAACAAGATGCCCGATCTGTAGTAACCTGACCTATTTTGTTGCAGTAAGTATAAGTCATGGTACATGTAGTTGTTGACTCTGACATGATAACATCAAGAAAAATATTATTTTATAATTTTGTTGGCTTCAGTAATCATCCTAGCTGATTGAGGTTACTTGTGCGGATGGGATCATTGTCACAAGGCTCCAGTCACAATCGTAGCCAGCTTTTTATATCGATCACAAATGTAGCCAGCTTTTCACCGGCGATCACATTTGTAGCCAGCTTTTCTAATTTCATGCTTTATATGGCGCGAAATATTACGTCATTGCATACGTGACTAAAATGTCGATGTCATGCTCCAAAAAACTCATTTCGTTTATCAACTTATATTGGAATATAATTCGAGCATTATATTGACATTGATCATAAACCTTAGGTTGGTAGATGAAATAATATCAAATTATAATTCCAGTTGTTTATCATCCATCAACTCAGATAACTGAGATTAACGTAATCTTGTTCATGAGGCTCGCGTGAATATGAAAAGGTGGCTACAAAATTAATGTGATCGCAATTGAAAAGCTGACTACATTTGTGATAAATTTAAAAACCTGACTACGATTGTGATCGATGCCTTGTGACAATGACCCCATCAGTGTTACTTGTGCGCTAACTGATGGTGCTGTAGCCTGTTTCCTTTAAGTGTGCTACTCTCGGAATCCAAATAGACATACGGGTACTCTTATTAACCCTTTACCAAACAAACCGGCCATAACCGGCCAAATAAAGCTTCAACAGCCTAAAATATCTTCGGTCTGTCTCAATAGAACCATACAAATATGGATATCATTGGAACCGGCTCCTTGACCACATTGTGATAGTTACAGTTATGCCCTGTGCCAATGCATTCTCTTATATATGCGAGTCGACCATAGGTCGCCTCGCATATATAAGAGAATGCATTGGCCTAAAAAAAATCTTTTTTTAAAACTTTTTTACCATTTTTTCTTACATTCTTTAACAATTTTATAATTTTTAATGTGTTAAGCCAATGCATTCTCTTATATATGCGAGGCGACCTATGGTCGACTCACATATATAAGAGAATGCATTGGCACAGGGCCCTTCTGTTGGGTAAAGGGTTACATTTGAAGTGAACATCTCCCTTGTATGCTGCTTATTTGGGTCCCTATATATTTTTTTTTATTTCATCCCAAATGACTGCTTTTCATATAAAAACCAATTCAATATGATGTAAGATGATTATTAAGAATCAGACAAGGGCTAACACAACTTCTCTTGGTTCTTAAAGGGCTAAATGAAGAATATGTTGGGAAATGACTCCATTATTTCACCCCTGTAGTATTATTTAATTTTAAGACAATTTCTCCCCTGTAGTATTATTTAATTTTAAGACAATTTCTCCCCTGTACTATTATTCTGCCCCAATGTTTATTTGGATCTCAAGAGTAGTTTTTGTATGTCAATTTATCATTTACAACCATTTTTAGGCACACATGCACCCAAGAGTGTCAATTATGGTGAAGCCAGAATTGACGCTTGGGGTGTCGCCTAATACCCTAATACTGTTTTCACTCGCGTATTTTTTCTCCCTGAATTACCTGTTACCCACAATTCCAGTGACAATTCTTGTAAACAAAATTTTAAAAATTACGATACTTTAAATGAATGAATTAAATTAAACTTTTACGGTAACATATCATAAAGTTGAGATGCTGCTATATATTCAAAAATATGTTATATCCTACAGTGAATAGTACAGTAATGCCCTAAATAATCGACTCTTTAATGACAGCAGAATTATGGGTAACTATCTATATTTTAATAATCTTCTGTTTATGATAGTTTTAAGGGATGTGACAATTTTAACAGCAATACCCATCACGAAGGCCATCCCTTTCTTTAACAATATACAGTAATGCCCTAAATAATCGACTCCTCAACCACAGCAGAATTATGGGTAACTTTTCAGGATTTAGTCGGAAATATGGCTTGTTGCCATTCATCGGAGAGCTCTCCCCGAGAGCTTTCCGATGAATGGCAACAAGGCATATTTCCGAAAAGTTACCCATAATTCTGCTGTCATTAAAGAGTCAATTACTTAGAGCATTACTGTAGGTTAGGCCTATATAGATAACTTTTTACATGTGTGCAAATAGTTGAAAATTGAACTTTGGACTATGATGTCATGGATTACGATGTGAACATGGTCACACATGATTTTGCACAAAAACTTCATGACAGTGCTCTCTGTGATTAACATGAGAACTAAAACATCACACACTCCAGTTATTATACAGACGGACCACGTTAAAAGGAGATGTGTCATGAACTTCATTGTATAACCTGGAGACTGGTCCTCAGCCCTCGAAATTAGGAATGAGAGGCCGATCACGATCGGCAGATGTTAACCCATCCCTTGGCGATAGTAAATTACTATGATCGGAATCATAAATGAGAGTTTTAGTGTTGAAATATAGAGTATACTGTTATGTCCTATTATAGACAAATGTACATAACACAAATTATTGGAATTTATGGGTCACTCGCATTTATATAAAGAGTTGCACTGGTACAGCTAAACCACCACAGCCTTGGGTTAAATGTGAAAGGTGGCCTGGACATGGAATACTTGGGTTAAGAGAGTCCAATTTAAGTTTAGAATAATAATGTATCAAATTCTACCCACAATATAGTATACAGATAAGCCAGGTCACTGCTGACCCATTAATATCAATTATATAGCAGAGCTGTCAACAACTCACAAGAATTGTTTATGTTGAACACTTACTTCTCTATTAAACCAATAACAATTATAATGACCTCAGACCATCTGAAGATATCACTCTACAGCACAGATGTCCAGGTCTACTGTTAATACCATGTGATGTTTATTGTTGAATCTTTATTTTAAATTAGATAACATAGCTTTCTTTATCAGATTATTTGCACATCAATTGGCATAAGAGACATCAGAAAATAATATAGCCTTATCAATAGCTAAGTAGTCCAAAGGCACGGGATGGAATTGGTGAATTGGGTTTAAAGTCGCTCCAAACAAATTTACCAGTACATAACACAAAGTTATGGACCGATTTAAACCAAATTTGGTGTGTTGACTCAGGGTACCCTTGGCAGAGTTATAATGGTGTTAGTTTTTCAAATTTTCTTACTTAAATTTTTTTTTTTTTTTATTATTTAAACAAAAAATATTTTATAATATATTATTTTTATTTATATATCCATATTCATTTCATTTTTGTTAAATTTAGCAAAGGAAATAAATCTAAAAAAAAAAAAATTTTGAGTGAATATATTTTTTCCAAAAAGGGCCATAACTCAGTTAAAAATAGTCGGATCAAACCCATATTCGAACTCGATCTGTCTTTTATGCTGAGATATTCATATACAAAATTTGGTTCCGATCAGATATAAAATGTTCGAGTTATCACACCATGCGTAAAGTGTCTACAGACAGACAGACAGACGGACGGACGGATGGACTAACTAACGACGAGTGGTCAATCCGGACAACGACACTATGTTTACCATACTATGGTATGGGTAAACATAAAAATGTCCCACGGCATATTTAATGCTGTGGCATTATAGATTACACATGTTGCCACAGTGTTTCCCCATGGCATTGCTTATTGCCATGGCTAATTTCGATGATTGGGTCCTAATCCAAAAATGCTGGGATATTTGTTGTCCCTGTTAATTTATCTCCAGATAATATTGAACAAACTTGTCTATATGTGCATTTTACAGAACACTAGAACAATCTGAGACTAGTCTGTTATATCCAAGAGCCATTAACCCTTTCAGTGCCAGGTCCGATTTTTGTATCAACCCATATACCCTATGCCAATGCATTCTCTTATATATGCGAGTCGACCATAGGTCGCCTCGCATATATAAGAGAATGCATTGGCCTAACAATTTTTCATCATTTGTTATTATTTTTTACAATTTTGATAATTTTTTCTTGTATTCTTTAACAGACTTATTTTGTAGGTTTAGTGCCAGGGAACTTTACGTTTTTCATGGGCATCAAAAATATTACTATGAATACTTGGTAATAGTTTTGAGTTATAATATCCCCCTAAGGTTTTATCCAGTTTGTTTTTAAATTCGCTATAGCATGCTTAAGCATACCCAAAAAAGGGCCGATTTTACAGACCGTAAATTAGGGCCAATGAGATCGGCCCCTGGCACTGAAAGGGTTAAAGTAATTTTTGCCCTTGAATAGCAACTGGAATGTGTATATATAGTACTGAAACACTGAAACTTGTGAAATGTTGAATTCAATATTGATATCAACGAAAGATTATCTTGGATTCGATCATTCGTGGAGTGATTGACTAAATTTGGAAATTTTATTTTCTTTAATACCAGGTATGAGATATCTCTAAGAATATTGCACGTATACTAGTAAGGCTCAATCATTTTGGTCATAATTCACCAAATAATCTGAGTAGAGAAAAGATTTTGACAAAAATTACATTCCTTGTGTCTAGTCCTATATTTTGATACAAGATGTGCCCCATTTGACATGTATATGGAATAAAAATTCTTATTGTAAAAGCCGAGTCCATTTTTACCCATATACCAAATATGAATGAAATCAGTTGACGTTTACTTAAGTTATCATGCTAATGGTCTTGCACCCATCCCGCCCACATGCACACCGACCTCGCCATACCATTCAATGATTATCATCCGGTGGTAGTAGGAGGGCGCGAAGCGCCCAGGATGGTCGAAAAGATCGAGAGATCTTCTCCTTCACCCTCAATTTGATGTTTTGGTGTTGTTTTGCATGACAAAAGCCCACCAAAAGTCTCACCATGTCTGACCGTGGCAAATTATTGATTAGGTAGGGCCCACGAGCTTTAATAAGGGGTGGAGGGTGCCCAGGGAGTCCCTGACGAGGTTGATATCGTTGATGATGCTGCTGAGCGAGCCTGGAGTGGTGCGCTGAAATGGAGAACGAGGCCCCCAATGTTAGTATGTATATATATATATATATATATATATATGTATAAACCCATGTGTACAAAAGCAAGCAGTTTTTTTTTTTTTTTGTCAGGAAAACAAGGGGAGGGCGGGCGCGACACCCGCATATGAGAGAGAGAGCCCGACAAGTAATGGTATGTTGTTACGTGAGGAGATTTGGAGTTGGTGAGTAACCCGGAAATGTTGATGCATTTTTCTATCCCATCCTTCTTCCCCATATCGTGCACGGGCGTAGGTGAAAGCATATTCTTAACAGTCATATACAGTGTTTATTCAGATTTTTATTCGCTGAAGTAATTTTGAACGATAATGAACAGGACATGATATACATCTATATATAGAGGATCTACAACGAGTCCCCAGTTTATAGCGGAATTTACAAAACGAGTTCAGTAAATTAGGTCTGGACCGAGCCTTTGGCGAGGTCCAGACCTAATTTACTGGACGAGTTTTGTAATTTCCGCTATAAACTGGGGACGAGTTGTAGATTCTATTTATTACATGATCCAAAACATCGACACAACGTACATACATCAACAAATGGGACGCAAAACTACCATCGGCTTCTATAAGACATGCGGTGACGTTTTACGTAACTATTCGTTGTTTGCCGCGTAAAGAAATAGTTCCGGATAAGTAAAGACTCTTTGGCACATTTAGTGGCGTATATTTAATTATATAATTTTTCAAACTCTTCATTCATGATAGATTGTTGGAAAAATATTGGAAGCCATAGTATTTTGAGACATAGTATATGGAATGCTAATAGACCAAAAACCGGAAGTCAAAGGTCACCTGGCACTATTTCCTGTTATTTCCTGTTTAATATCACAATTTATAGAATGGGTTTATTGAATGGAATAAGGGTAGAATCATGTAATAAATATAATTATTGTACAGTGAACATATTTTTTTTTTTGGTTTTATATATGATTTTTTTTTTGTTATTTTATTTGTATTATGTAAAATTATGAATGTACAAATTGATAATTACAATGTATTCTTGATGGGCCGTTCCTGGCCTCCCGAAGAAAATCGCAGAGCAGCAAGCGGGCCGAACATATGTAGGTATATGTCCGGCCTTAACTCGATGAGAGCTTTGATGACCACTTATGGGTCTGAAGTTTCCTTGCACCCCACCCCAAGCTAAGTCATGGGGTCGGTTTTTATGCCGGGTCCCGCTCGATAGGTGTTGTCGGGTGAGTGGAATGTGTTAGACACGAGCGCTAGTTTCTGTAAATGTTACAAGATTGGCAGTTAGTTAGTTGGTTTAGAGGAGATAATTGTTCGATGGCTTATACTACGGTCACCAAAAGGGTATCTACACCGCCCGAGGACATTCATCAGCGCCCAAGGAGCCATCTAGGGCCTGAGCCCGCTAACCTATGTTTTAATTTTGGTGTTAGTCAATTTGTAATAATAACTATGTTTTTTTTTAATTTTTTTTTTTTATAGGAAATAATTACTCAATGGTTTATACTATGGCCACGACATGCGTATTTACGCCGCCCAAGGACATTCATCAGCGCCCGAGGAGCCATATAGGGCGTGAGCCCGCTAACCTAGGTTTTATGATTGATGTTGGTAATGATGTCGATTGTTAATATATCAAATTGTTTCCTCGTCATTTGCTGGGGGTTGTCTAAGCTCACAGATTAACGTTTAGTGAGGATTGTCTTCCTGATGTCAAGTTCATTCATTAGGATCGTGCCATTTAATCTATTCAATGTTTCTTCAGCTAGATAGTTTAGTCTATCCTGTATAAGGGGGGCGTCTGCCATTAGATGGAGTACCGTTATAGGGGTTCTATATGGCGCTTGAAGTGACGTTCTGATGGCCATATTCTGTGCGACTTGTAATTTATTAAGCAGGGTAGGTTTACAAGATGCTGTGATAATTGCCCCATATTCCATGACTGGTCTGATGAATTGTTTGTATACTTTGATTAAAGTGGATTGATTGACCCCCCACCCAGTGCCCCGAAGTCTAGTTAAAAGGGAGGTTCTTTGTCTAGCTTTGGTGGAGATATTGGTTAGGTGCTTTTTAAATTTAAGGCGTGAGTCTAGAGTGAATCCAAGGAAAGTGGCTTCGTTAGATTGCTTGATGGCTGTGTCAAAAAGAGAGAGTTCGGGTTTGGAGTAATTGCTCTTGTTCCCAAATACGATTAATTGCGTTTTCAGTGGATTTAATTTGATTCTCCATTTGGAACACCATTTTTCTAGTCTATGGACCTGGTTCTGAAGTCTATGTTCTATATATTTTACTGATTTTCCCGACGTCCACAGTCCAAGGTCGTCAGCAAATTGAGATATTTGGACACTTGATGTAGGGTCATTGGGTATGTCATTAACGTATATTAAAAATAGCAGAGGGCTGAGTACTGATCCTTGGGGGGTTCCGGCCTTTAAAGGGACGCTTTCTGAAAGTTCATCATTTATTTTTACTTTTATAGTTCTGTGTGTGAGAAATGATGATAGGAGTCTAACCATTTTTTGGGGGAGGTCAGTTGTCATTCTTAGTTTATACCTTAGGCCATTGTGCCATACTGAAACAAACGCTTTTTCTAAATCTAAGAATATAGCCCCGGTTTCCCATTCTCTATTCATTGCCGTTTTAATATCCTCTGTGAGTCTATATACATGTTCAATACCCTCTTTTCCTTCCCGGTAAGCCCTTTGGAAATGATTATCATGTTGTCATAATTATTATTATAAAGGCCCTCATGCACAACAATTATGCTACAAATTAAATTCGAGCCTAATAATGTTGTTATGTCAATCACTCTAATCTGATGACACCAATTACATTTCACACCTGAGACTATGGGAGGCCAAAAATATGAATACCCCCCCCCCCTCCCAGACTTCTTCTCCTTGTTTGTAATGTACTATAAAATAATAAAAGTAAGTACATAATATTAGAATTTATCTACCATTTCCTACCAAATTCCCTGATACAATTGGCGATAACGAATTGGCGATAAAAACATCAGTATTGTTACTGCAGTTGCGATACAAGGCGCTCGTGACGTCGTTGACTGGTTCAAAATCATGAATGAACTGACGTCACATCAAACGCGTGAAAAATAAAAACGATATTCCAACGTATATTCTTGCGTACTATAAACAAATAGTTCCAAGGTTTTAACATTATTTGATTGCCTACGATCATGGGTATTATGGTATAACATATCACAAAGTAACTAATATGTATTTGTTCAGTATTTATTATAAGTGTAAGAGATTGTGTCCATTGAATACGATTTCCATTAACTTACAGGTTGTGAGAATTTAGCAAAGCGAGCTAATCGCGTGACACAGATACCTTTGCAGGTTGGGAGAATTTACTCAAGAAAGCTAATCTTCGGATACAAATTAAACAGTTTTGGCATTTAAAAAACTCCTAAAATGTAATTTGTGCTGTGGATTCTGTCACACCAATGGTAGATAAATGTGTTATATACACAATGTGTTTGTAACGATTCATGTATCGTGACTCGGCTAGTTTTTGTGGCCATATAGCGACTTGGCGACCAAGGTCGCCTCGTCGCTATATGGCCACGAAAACTAGCCTCGTCGCGATACATGAACCGATACAAATACATTGTGTATGTGTTATATACATTTGGTGTAATTTATTGCTTTATTGAATAAAACATGAAAAAATTAATTTGATTCAGCTAACTGAAGTGTGGTATAATTTCCAGTTTAACAGTACACGCGATGTGTCCATTTTTTCGAAAATGAATCAGTTTACAAGGAAAATAAAATCGGATGCATACTAGTACTACATCATCTACATGTAATTTTGCAAAATCAATAAAATGAAAATGGTCGGGGTGCCGGTATAGGGGCGGGCGGGTCACCAGAAACACAGGTCTTTTTTATTTTGGCCTAAAAAGTGCAATTCAATTGTGCTTAACTGCAATTGAAATTACAGAGTTTTTAATTGCGATTTAGCACAATTGTTGCCCACATAATGTTAAATGAATTGCGCTTAAGCACAATTGAATTGCACTTCAATTGAATTGTACTTTTAAAAGTGCAATTGAATTTCTTTTGTGTTCATGCAACTAATTGCGCTGCGCTGAAGCGCAATTCAATTGCGCTTAAAGGGGTACTGTACGCCATTTTCATTAAATTTCCGGTGACAACAACGATCTAATATCGATAATATATAGAAACATAAGTAATTTGAGTCGAAGATGTATTCTGTAAACGCTCAGGTTAATAGGCTATCTTAAAATTTAATAATTTAAAAGTTAATAATTTGATATAAATTGAATTTATGACTGGAGCCATAAAATGGCGTTAATTAAATTACGAATTACCGTAATCAAAAATAGTAATTGAGGGATACTGGATTTTTAAACCGATCGCACACGATTGCTTAAAATATTATGATGATACGGGGAGAACACTCAAGCCACTCACTGACTAGCGACGATACAATAACTTAAATGATTATATGGGACTAGTATGCATATAATATAACTTTTATTTGATTCATTTGGTTGAAAACTTTACAAAAATTACTCGACAACGACAATTTGTATTTTTGCATTCCGGTAAATTTGTCATCCGTAACATGACTTCGTACTCAACAGACTTTCAAATAATGGAAAAATTGTTACCTTATTCTCCGACTCGGAGACTATAGAAACCAACAACAACATGTGGCGTACAGTACCCCTTTAAGTGACCAATTATTTAATATTATAATAAATGTGAAAACGACCTCCCATAATGGCCATATGAGATAGTGGCCCCGGAAAATATGGCCGAGGTGAGTCTCTTCGACCCGAGTTGATCGTCTCAGGTATTCAGGCCTGGGCAATTCCATGTGACTGACATTACATTCAAAGAACTTTTTCCAGATTCATTGTGGTGATACCAGCAACATGTATAAATATATAATCTTATTTCTGTGTGTGATGTTGGCTTGTGCCAGGGTGCACCCAAAAATGTGCATTATTCCGAATTTAGTCAAGCGATGATAAAATGGCATCGTTCAATGTTAGCGTGACTGACATTACATGAAAATATCAAGGCACATTGCCAACTTGTTTTCAAATTAAATTTGTCTTAAATTTACAGAAACTCATATGTTTTTCTTTGTTTATTTTTCATGGTAGATATTTCAAGATAATTTAAAAGCAAAATTTAAGCTTAGAACTATAATAAAATATTTTTTGTTGTCCAAATTATGCGTGACTGACATTACACTAATTTCGTGACTGACATTACGCTATGAAATATATCAAGTATTCCAACAGTTTCTGATCCAAATGAGTAATTAGTGCCCTAAAATCATATTTTATGGGGTTTAAATGCATTTAATATATTTTATTACCATATTCAGCACATGAACATGACATTGGCTAATGTAAGCGTGACTGACATTACACAAAATTATCCAAGATACATCGTAACTAGATTTCAAATTTAAGTTGTTTTACATTCAAATAATTTAATATGAACAACTTTTTCAATTATTATAGTTGGAATTTCAAAAAAATATTATGGATAGACTAATGTCTGTGACTGATATTATTTGATTAAATTTGTGCAAAACATTAGCCTACGGTTTGAACAAATTCTCAATTACCTTTTGCACAAGTTTTTCAGACAATAGCGTTCGGAGACCGGGAAAATGGGAGTTGATTTGTGGTTTGTCTTATACTTTGGCAAAAATTTTCAACAAATATTTCATGCATATGACATTTCATTTGGATATTTCACATCAAATCTGTGTTAAAATTTCCCTGGTACAGTTTGTTTACCAGTATTTAGTGACATATATTTAGTTTTTATACAAGTTGAATAAATAAATAAGTGGATAAGGATCGTCATTGTATGGCAGCCTCCCGAGAAATATGATAACATAAACTGGGACTTTCTCGTATAGAAGTATAACAACTCATTACCACAACAAAAGTCTGAGCACACTGTTTATTATACCTGGGAACATGAATTTCTGAATATATAACCTACCGGTACCGGTAGCTGATCATTTTCAGCCCACTTGTAATTTGGGCTGTAACAATGCGGAAGTTAACGTTGCAATACACATCCCAATGTTTATGCTTCGATGGGGTGTGAACCACGATGCACAATTGCTAGTTGTCACTACATGTATATCTATGAATTAATTCAGCCTTGTTCAGGCTCATTGTAGGGATCATGTTGCTCATTGCCCAAATGGTAACCAATCTGATTCATGCAATTAGGAAGGGTAAATTGCCTACTAACTTTCTCTTTCTCATTGATGAAATTGATGTCACTCTTGTAAATAAATGTTGAGAAACTGAATTCTTGAGTGTTGTTAGAAAGCATTTGATGAGTTTTTATTCAAAAGTGTGCCTTTCATAAATCGTGATGTATCACTTCAGACATTTACGATGCGATGCATTGACTAAATTGCGATGCATTGAAATCATGGTGAATCGTTGCAGTCCCATTTGTAGTAGTTTTTTTTTCAGGCAAACAGCAGGATTTTACTGGAAATATTAGGGAAGTTTAGATTGAAAAACTTCTAACTTTACACGTCAAACAATTTGTCGCATATTTTCCACCACATCCATAGTTAATTTAAGTTTATGAATGCTTGAAGGGAGAAGTTAGAAGTTTCTCAATAAACATCCCTATTGTGATAAGAAGTTAGTATATGTAGTTACTGTGATAGATATTGGGGCGTTAAAAGACACACGGTTGCCTATTGACACCAAATATATACCGGTTAGCAGCTCAGACTTTGCATACTTCTTTTTAGAATAGCCCAATGGTGAATTATATTCACAATTGTGTACCAATGATCATGACATTGAATTTTATTGATAGTTAGTTTATTCTGAGATAAGAACATTAAACCAATCACTGAATAAATAGTACTGCCAATTAAGAATCAGAGCTCTGTAATATCACAGTACATCCATTCGCATTAAATAATATTGAACAAAGAACTGCACTGTGTCATCATCTACATGTATACCATGCATTTAACTACATGTACTAGTATTTGCTGGGAAATCAAAATTCCCACGTGAATTAACAACAACTTGGCCATTCAGTTTCTTGCATATGTCTTCCCGTTGATAAATAAGCTTGTCTGACCATAACAGAAACTTCATATGGTAGAATCGCAAAAACACATCTCAGGAGATAAGTGCGACTTACTCACTTGCCATCTATGTTCTGAAACATTTCTTATTATATTAAATACCGCTTTACACATACCGTGCATTCAATGCTCACATACATGTACAGCATGAGAACAGAGAGTAGATGCACTTATATGGAACTGCATATGTTTACAAATCCAATTAAAACATGTAGTATGTTTTCTTACAATATTTTTATGTCATCTACCAGAATAGGAACAAATTGCAAAACGTGACTGACATTACATGCCGTGACTGACATTACGTGTGACTGACATTACATATTTCAACTCTTGCTAGCGGTCAACTTAGACATCGAATGATGCTTATTTTGAACACAGACATTGAGGCTCAGGTATATTGAGCGTCTCTAAGATATGGTTGTTATAGTGTCATGCAATATTGTTTTATACCAAAAAAGGTAGTATTTTCGTGACTGACATTACATATAGTATGTAGATTTCTGAAAAATGTTTTCCCCCAAATGGACATCAGTCACAGAAATATAAACCCCAGGATGTGTTATAGCGTGCATCAACCTATTTAAATACTGAAATACTATAAGCCAATCTTAAATAATTGTTACTATTTGCTCAATTACTTACAAGCCACTTTTGACAAAAATTTCAGTAGCACATGTGGGTTAACAATGGCATAAGCTTTCAGCACTAAAATGATGAATATGAGAGAAAGAAAAACTGTTTTCAATAACTTGAATACCATAACTATCAGATTTTCAAACTGTTTAGTCAATATTCAAGATTTAATTTTTTCACAACTTTCATTCTCCGTCGTGGAATTGCCCACCTGAGTCCTGTTCCAACATGCACGCGCTGTCTCATATATACATATATGGTTTGGCCTGATTTGCCGAAATTACACTAATCTAAAGACTAACAATTCGGTAACTCTCAGAACATGGTAGTTTCAACAAATCATGCCAAATAACCAAATTGCCAAAATGGCAAAAACGCCGATTCCAAATCGAATACACCTAAAACGTCCACAATTTGGCAAATATTTTATCTTAACTGCTCTAAAATATGATTATTGGTATCGTTTAAGTTACAAACACTGGTCTGAATCAGTTAATGGGCTAATTTTTCAGTAGAAAATATCAACCTGTTTCCACTGAGAACTGTTATCACTCATATTTTCTTCTGAACCTGCAACTGAGAACTGTCAATTTACGTTTGTATACATCGAAAGTTCAAGGACGTTACGTGGCCACGTGGTCATCGCTAAACTCGCTATGGTCTGTATCAAATTCATTCTCAGCGACTCGGCCATTTCCGCTAGTACTTCCCCAGCGAAGCGGAAATGGCCGAGTCTTTGAAATTTGGATTCAAACTTTTTGTAAGAGCCTTTATTCAGCGGCGGCCCATTTTGTGAGCTTCGCGCACATTTTGATCGTTTATTTAAAAAAAATAAAATTTAATTAATATATTTTTGTGAATTAAGATGCTCAATCCGATTCGATGGTCCCCGTATCATCAGATTCCAACAACAACAACATTTTTAGAAATGCCCGGCCGCTTTAGTTATCAAAATCGATTAATTGCCCAAAAATAATGCTAACCACTGTTAAATATAGTATAAAATTGCCCGAAACGTGTTATTTATCAACATGTTGATCGACGAAATGTTGCCTTATTACCAACAGAAAACAGAGTTATCCATCTTCATCCGCAATTTGGTCCGAGGACGCGTCGGCTTCGACTGTTTACATGGCCACTATTAATTATCGATGGTGCAACTAATAGATTTCAAAAATCAATATCTAATAACTCTGAGCTTTGATAGGTGGGTTCCTCTACTCGAATCAAATATTTGTTTACCCCCGAAACCAAATGAATAGTAATTGAGGGGCGTTTAATCGGATTATGCATCTTAATTTATTTTTTTCAGGATTAAACACCTTGCTCATTTAACAAAAACGTTTAAAAAATAATAATAATAACGCCGTTATATCATCCACCAGGGGCAGGGTACCCCGAGTCCAAGCTGTACACAGCGCCATCTACGCTCATGCTATGAGCTACGCGTAGCATATGGGACTGAACTCTGTCTTGCAGCTTGCCCCGAGTCACCACACCAAATTTGTTTGAAATCGGTCCTGGGGTCTGGAAGAAAACCCGGACATACATTTTTTGTATACCGGCATATGTAGAAAGGTGATGTTCTGAAGTTTAAAGAAGATAAACACCCAGTAATTATGAATAATTAACAAAGAGCTTAAGTTAAATGTCTTGGATCATTCAAATTTTAAATAAATTTAAAAAAATGCTTAATCTTTAATTCTATTCGATGATTAGATTATAAGGAATAACTCCGAATAAGTAACTGCCAAATATTCAAAAGCTCAATATTATTAGATTCATATTCTTATTTGGCAGTAAATTTAGTCCACAGCAGAGTGCCATACATATCAATTCCTGTCAATTCAAAATAATGTTAACAATTTAAAAGGTAAATTACCCTGTTTGCTTCAAAAGCTAATAGCAGGTTACTCATATTTAAAATATTGAAAACATTTAGAAAACCATACTTTTCGAATATTAGACAAATTAAAATTAATATGCAGTGATATCGCCTGAACTCAAATTGACTTATGCCACGAAGACATCACTCAAACGCAGACCTTCTTATGCTGGTATAATCCTTTCATGGCTGGAGCTACGCTGGTGCAGCATTAACGATCCTGGGAATTGGTATTGGGCGGGGGCTACGATGGGATGCTCGAATAGGCCGATAGGCCCTTTCCTTCACCCCTAAAAGATCCTGTTCCAGTGCACGCACTCTCTCATATATGCGAGTCTCCCATAGTATTATCTTATATGCGAGAATTATACATTCGTCGATGTCAATATATTAATTGTTAGGCCAATGTATTCTCTTATATATGAGAGACTCCATATGGGAGACTCGCACATATAAGAGAATGCATTCGCACATGGTTTTCTAACAAATTTAAGGAAGATCCCGTCTGTATGATGAGCACTGGTTTAAAGCATGCATGAATAGTTAGAAGCAGAACCGCCATCGATCCAGTTGGGCTAAATGGTCTTGGAGTTTTAGTTTAACTATTTGCGCTGATCGAACAGCGCAAATAAATTAATTAACATATATATTTGCGCTCGATCGATCACTGAGCACAAATTTGATCTATACGATGAAGCGCATAATTGATTTGCGCTGAAGCTTAATGATTTGCACTGAAGCGCAAATAAGGAATAAATGTGACAAATTAAGGCCTCCCATATGGATGTCGACGTCTGGGCTGAGGTTTATATTTTCTCTTTTAATCGTCAACAATTTGGGAAATTTGATTCGGATATATCGTTTGATGCTATATACCTGCGGTATATATTGTTAGATGCATGCATGACTATAGAGAGCGTTTGTAAAAATTTAAGTGGTTTCCAACTCATATTTCCAACTGGACCGATGCAATCTGTAAATATGGCCTGTATATTCACAGGAGCACTTCGGTTGATGGTTTGACATTTAATTCCAAAACTCACGGAAATTAAAGATAATACTGACCATTATTCGAAGAAACTTCATTACATAATTTGTGATAGTTTTAAGGCTGTTCATTTGTGCTGTGTTTCAGAAGAGACATCAATATCAATATCAATTTAATGAGGAACAAGTAATTCGACTTTTAGTCTCAATAAGGTTGTGCATTTGATAAATTATAATATCACAAAAATTTAAAGTCAGCAATAAAAGTCATATTTTTGTTGGTATAAATATACAGGAATCAATCATCTTTTTTGAATTATGTTAACTTCCAGCCACATGGTTCAGATGGCTGCGGTAGAAATCATCCGATCTTTTGGCCAGGGGCACTCGGACAACTCGTGAGCCTAATAATCGTGTACCTTGACGCCCCGGCGGTACTTTCGGTGGCTGCATGGTATAACACGCAGATTCTGATCTACACGTGTGACGATACAGAGTCAAGAGGTCATGCAAAACCTTCGTCGTTGCAGCGTGGCCCAGCTCAACCACAACTACTTCCAGGCTTATATAAAGCTCCAGTTGCCTACATCTGGCATTGTCGGATATTATCAACAGTAGTCCAGTATCAAACACTTTAAGGCACGAGCCGGAAAATTCAAACCAGTGGAGGTGTTCGTCCAATAAGCTGGACACTGTTCTGTGCTACCATTGCATCACATATACATGATGCGTACCAGCCAAATTCACTTGTTTTTCCTTGGGTGTGTTCTTGGAAGCGGTCTATGTGAGATGATACTTCACAACGTTGAAAGTACAGGTAAGAATATATGTCAATTTCGATAAACTATCGTAACTCTGTTATCTGGACAAAAATGAAGTGTTGCAAACATTTTACTTAAATCTAAATCTAAAATACTGAAATCTTATAATTGTATTTCGCTTATTGCTAATTGATATCCGCACACACGTGCATAATTAATTATGGACTAATTGTCGTTAAATCGTTTAGTTAACACTTTCTATACTAAATATTCATTGATGAGTAGGTATTTCCCATAGGAAATGTTCAGATGATAAGTTAAACAAAACGACCATTCCTGCGAGAGAAAATTAATCCTTGTGCACTAAGTCTTGTATTATCTTTACGCCCGTTTGTCTTCTGTTCGTTTATCCCGAACACCCCTCCAGATGAATAATAGATAAATGGAATGTATACTTTTAAAAATGAGTGGGTGATTCCATTTAGTATATAAAGAGTAAAATTTGTGCCTCTTTAACCCTTTCAGTGCCAAGTCCGATTTTTGTATCAATCCATATTTTCTTGATCATTTTTCAAATTTATTGATTATAATAATGTGATACACAATTTATTGATTATAATAATGTGATACACATGTATCACATTATTATAATCAATAAATTTGAAAAATGATCAAGGAAATATGGGTTGATACAAAAATCGGACTTGGCACTGAAAGGGTTAAAGTACGTAGTGTACGGAATGTAAACAGACGACAAGCCCGAAGTCAAAGGTTATGTTTGCGCAACAATAGTACATTTGGGTAAACCTGGCACTATTTCCTGTTATAGAATGACCGTAGTATATCATAATTATAAAATGGAACCGGTCGGTTCATGAAATAAAGAGAAATATTGCACTTAAAATTCATCAACAATTTCTCCACGCTCTCGCCTTAACGATCTCCAGTTCAAGCTCAGTTCATTGGTCTACTGTGTGTACAGTGCACGAGAAGAAGCCATGTTTTAAAAACCTGTAGCCCATAAACAATATCTTATATAGATGTTTACATGTGTTTCTTTAAAACATTTACTCAAGTGCCTACCGATCTACATGTAGGCCTACATGTACGTATCACTAATCGTGAAAATGGGTACTTGTTCTTGTCCACAGATACTAAATACGATATCAACGGTGGGGATTTTAACCTTTAATATACAGCGGTGTAATGATATATCGACGAAATATTCCCCAATTTATCACTTTTCATCGCATGTTTAGCTTATTTAACTTAGAAGAGTTTTTGATCATTTTCATGCTGCTATATTGACTCATGGGCAGATGAAATTAAAAAAATAATTGGTTCCCAGTAGCTCATACGTGAAATGTACCCGCTAGAGCGGAGTAGGACTATTAAACCTCGATTTTTCGATTTTGACAGTGACGTATGCTTAATGTCAATTGATGCGTGCATGGGAACCTTACACATTGACATTATAATTACACGTGACTGGATTACCATGCTGCTATGTAATTTCTTATTTATTTTAGTTTTGTTTGAACGAAAAAAATTCCATCTCCTAACCGACAAGCGTCTGAACTCTAAATTTACAAACTTTTGTTTTGTTTTGGTGTTTATTTATTTATTTTATTTTTTTGGAAAATGATATTATCTATGCCAGATTGGCGGCCATCTATGATTTGCAGATCTGCAATGTTCCCCAATGAATTTATGGCGGGAAAATCCTATTATTGCAAACCTATCCCACTCGAGTCTGTCTTATGTGGCAATTAATATGCCCTTTTCCCTCGTCGTCGTGAACGATTGTGAGGATTCTGACAGGGACGCTGGATCAGGGGTACATACAGGGGCAATTACCCCCCTTTCCCTCGACCAGGAGGGACCACTGGGAGCGAAAGTGCCGTTCTCTAAAATCATAGTAAAATGTCACAGGTGCCTCGAATTAGATCATGCCATGAATCTCTACCCTGGTTAACGACCGTATAAAGGTCACAGTCCACCGAAATTAGACTAATATGATAAGGGGTATATTAATAGTTGGACATATATATATATATATATATAGGAGCCCCTTTGGCTTTTATATTGCTAGATATAAAAGAGTAGATCTGTTCGGATTTTTCTCCCCGGACCCATGGACAGATTTCACCATGGGGGGGGGGGGGGGGGGGGGGGGGGGGGGGGGGGGGGGGGTACCATGGCAAGAGAAGTGCGAGCAAGTAGATCCCGGGAATCAAGCATTTGGATGTTTTATTCACACAATAATTAAATTACAGCAAAGCATCAATAATAAGTCTGATGCAATTAGTGTGAGAGAGTGACATAACCAGAATTGGCTGTCTTCCTGTCACCCAGGTGTCAATATAATAAATCATTTCTCAATGGAACAATTTTGAGGTGCTAATAACGATGTTGTCAGTATTTTATTTATTTAAATATAGACAAATATAAATAAAATGTATATGTGTAAAATGTATAGTTTAATTAAGGTCCGTATCAGCCAGGGTCCATATAAGCTGGGGTCCGTATGAGCCAGGGTCCGTATCAGCCGGCATTCCCCTGGTGGAGGTTCTAGCCATGTTAGTTTTTGTGTGTACCCATACCATAGTATGGTACACATAATGCGACGTCCTGATTGACCACTCGTCGTTCGTCTGTCTGTCCGTCCGTCCGTCCGTAAATACTTGATGCATGGTGCGATAACTCAAATATTTTCTATCCGATCAGCACCAATATATTGTATACTAGTTGCTCAGCTCAAAATACAGATCAAGTTCGATTCCGATTTTGATAACTGAGTTTATATGGGCCTTTTTCTAAAAAAAAAATTAGCTCTTAAAATAAAATAATAATAATGTTCGATTGAATTCCTTGCTCAATTTAAATTTTTGTTTTCTTCTAAAGTTAAAGTGATGTGAAACACTCCGGTAGGGTGATTCAATAGAAATGGAGAAAATAATCTTGCTCAACTTAAGTTGTTATTTTTAGGAATATTAATCCAAATTGCCAACACACCATCATTCTGATATATTAATTAAATGCACTGACTCTGGATGGCAAAATAATTTGTGTTTGTTTGTCGCCGATTGTTTCGTCCAAATCCAGATGTAAATATTTACTATTGAGCATAGTTTTGACGATGTTTTCTATTGAGTGGTATGGTCGATTTCTGGTTGAATGCTACATTCTGCAGGTTGGCATAACTCCTGAATACTAACTTATCAGTTTCACGAACAAGTCCATAATATGTTTTTAACAACATTTGAAAAACTAACACCATTTTAACTTCTGCTCTGTAGGAATGCTCTTGAAAATTTTCATCTGTGAAATGCGGTTTATCATTCTTGTTGATAAAATCCGCCTTAAATTTGTTGCTTCCTTTGTGGAATATGGTATTCATTGACATGGTTTGACCCTTTCATGACTGGAGCAGCGCTGGTGCAGCAATACAGGTCCTGTGCCAGTGCATCCTCTTATGCGAGTCTCCATATTTGACCCATACATTCTAATAATTTGTTTTATTATGTACATTTGTCTATAATAGTACAATACAGTATACTCCATAATTCAACAATACAACTCTAATTTATTATTCCGATCATAGTAATTTACTATCTCAAGGGATAGGTTAAACATCTGCCAATCGTTAAAAATTTTGATTAAATGTTTTTTAATTAAACAAATAATAACAAAAAAACTTTTAATTGAGGAATTAAATGACAGTCAGAAATGCTTGCTTGCAAAATTCAGAGCTAGCTCTCATGATTTGGAAATAGAAACTGAGTGCTGTAAAGGAGTAGATGCAGATAAGCAGATATGCAAATTGTGCAGACTTATTAATGTAGGAGTGAGACACACTTTCTAATGTACTGTCCATCTCTATAAAAAATAAGAAAACCCATACTGAACAGTCTCTACAGTAATGCTCTAATTAATCAACTTCTTAACCACAGCAGATATTATGGGTAACTTTTCAGGATTTAGTTGGAAATATGGCTTAATTGTTGCCTAAATTCATCGGAAAGCCATATTTCCGACTAAATCCTGAAAAGTTACCCATAATTCTGCTGTGGTTAAGAAGTCGATTTATTAGAGTATTACTGTACTCAAGATTTTCTAATTTATCTCAGTTAGATGTTAATGAACAATTCATATGGATTACGAGTTCTGAAGACAACCATGTAATAGTCATGCTTTGCAAATTATTGCAGAACCTATTCTCTGCAAAACAATCTCTAATATCAGATTTATAATATACTTGTACTGGTCTGAAATATAAATGGTTTAACATAGTACATAAACATACACATTTGACAATTTATGATGATAAATTGTCATCAGACATAAAAACTGTTAACTAATTAGTTTCAATAAATAAATCAAAACATGCATAAAGAAATAAATAAACATTGTTATACATGATTTAGCCCGCATACTACATCTTGCCTTGACCATTTATTCTATGTTTACATACTGGTATACCAAATACGGATAGGGCTAATCGCCCATGATTGACATACATAATTATATAGTTGTTTCATATAATAGTGGTATATGTCTTTGATTTTATTTATCCAATTTAACTTGCTATATTATCAATCATTCAGTTTATTCATTATTATTATGATCGTTATAACTATCATTCTGCCGTTTAAGGTAGGGGTGCCACGATTAATCGTATAATCAATGAACCGTTGATAAAGCCGAAAATTGATTACCATTTCCGTCGTCGATTAATCTGTGTTATTTCGGACGTCTGAAAATGCCGGGTATTATTGAATACCATGTTTGTGTTTTACAGTGACAGTTTAATCTACAACCGAGGGGTTAACAATCCCTGATCGCGATCAAAATTTGCGACACTGTACCTTTGAACTTATGGCAACGTCATTGTCTATTTCTATAAGAAAGGCAGCACTATGTCTTTAAAATGTGCCGATTGTCATCGTGTTCAATTATGAACTGAATGCACTCGCCCTTGATTGGACCAGTGGGGAGTTGATTAACATTGTGCATATATACATGTACCGGTATATGATATTGATGATCCCAAATGCAAGTGAACTGTATCCCTTTAATAATTCTTCAGCAATACTTTCTCATTATCAATAGATATCCGAAACCAGGGAAACTACGGCAATTTAATCATGTGATATTCTGCACGATATCATTTGCAAGTATACCTTGTTTGCATATGTATACTTAAATGTTACTAGTACAGGCTATCGCTTATCATGTGGTGACCGGTGAATGAAACTCAAATACTTTGCGGATGACATTTGGGTGTAGTGCAGACCTCTGTGATTGTTATCCACGCTCTGGAAGTTTGCTGAAACTTATAGTTTCCATAATATTAGATTCCCCTTTTTAGGAACCGCCGGCGGTCCGTTGTGCATTCCTAGTTTTATATTGTTTGTACATGTATGTTTGGCTACTCATAACACTGAAATTAATCGCTACGTTCGTTCCAAAGAACTCGCAAATATTACAATCATGACTATGATGACATTGTTGAGAACTGTGTTGGTGCGTTGAATACATTGTGCTCATGGACATTTCCGGTGTTTTATGATCAATTTTATTAACGTTACATTACATCAGCCAATGCCTGAAACAACCAGCTACACCAGTTAACCACCACCCCGGCCAATAGGCCATATTACAAAATACTTCCACTGATGTTATTAATATTAGGTACGATTAATCGATTATAGTTGATTATTGATGACCAATTATCGATTATCAAAATCAATAATCGTGGCACCTCTAGTTCAAGGCAACGTGATTGGCAAATAAAAAGTATTCTATTCTATTCTAATTAAACAACAAAAATTTATATATATTTTTTTTAATCCAATTATTTAAACGATCAAAATGTATACACATAGGGGCCATGGCTGAATGAAAGCTTTGTCTAAGATCAAAGGGGCCGCAGTAACTACAGTCATAAACTCATCATTATAATTACCATGTTGTTTGCATCGTACATACAGCACACAAGTGTATTTTGCACTAATCCATGGCTCAAATTCATTCATTTGTTGCATATTTTCTGTTGAGTATAAAAGGAGATGGTCCCACAAATGGCCGGATTTAGTGTACAGTACCCCTTTAAGTCGGAATGTCATGTTCTAGAAAAAATCATGAGCGAGGCCTGAAAATATGTTGCCGGAAATTTGCAGAATGAGGTCCCCAGAGGGTGAAATTAGTGTTCCCTGCACATCGGGTTAGCATCACAAAATTCATCCTCCAGGGACCTCATTATTCATGGCCTCATCTGCTATGGGAGACCTTAGAAGACTCAGACTTACGTTCCCAGATGGTGATATGCACCCATTGGGGAACCCCAATTATGCATTGTGTTGTCTGTAGACCTCATCAACATGCATAGAACAACTAAACTAAAAAACAAAAAAGAAATTTTATAAAGAAGTTTCCAATGAAACTTCAAAAAATTGTTAATAGTAATTTTGATTATAAAGAATCTTTCCAGAGAGGATGAGCCCCAAGCAGAATGAGGTCCCCAGAAGGTGAATTTATGCTAGCCCACTGTGCAGGGTAGCGTCACTAAATTCACCCTCTGGGGACCTCATTCTGCTAAAGTCCACCATGTTTTCAGACATGTCCACTTCAGCACAGTTCGTTGTGAGGGAAGTAAATTGCATACCAATTAAGTTAACAACTATGGGAGGCCAAATTCACTTATATTAGCGAATTATGCTCAAGTTTAATTTCATTATGTTAACAGATGCTAATATTATAAATGTAACAATTCTATTTCATTTTAGCTCAACTTGACGAAGTCAATTTTGAGCTATTGCCATGGGATGATGACAGTTGTCTATCTGCGTGCATCAACAATTTTCGTTAGCACACCATACAGGTCTCATCTCTCACCCGATCGTCACCAAACTTCATAGTGATCTTCAGAGTGATCTCTAGATGGGAGGCATCAATACGTTAAAAAACACGGCCTCCAGCAGCCTTCTTGGATTTCAAATTTGCATCCATCACTGCAGCCCAAATTTATTGGAGAATTGTTTTGAAAAATTACAGCCTTGTTTTGGATCACCTCTAAATAGGAGGTTTCAAATTTGAACCATTTTCGATGAAAAATATGTCCGGGGCAGACATCTTGGAGTTTACTCTTTGCATTACTGAATCCTTTGGCACACCCAACAGACCACATCTCTAGTTATTTAAGCACATAAACTGTCCAGAGTTCCCTATCACTCTATGGAATAATATAATATATAGCATGATCCCTTTTCCAAGTTTAGTTACATTGAAACTCATTTTTTAACTTTAAGTTGATGCTCATGTGAAGATACGACAGCGTGGCCATGGCCAATCTAAACGTCATGCAACTGGAGGAATGCCACACCAACTTGAGATGCAAATAAAATCAGAGAAAGTACACAAGAAGTTACGACTTGAACGAAATGTTCACGCCGACGTTCCTTCTGTGGCTTTGACCACACAGGCTGGTACAAATGATGTCACAGATAGGGTACGAAAGGTGAGCATTAATTATTAAAAACATAATTTATGTGAACTCCATGATAGATAAACTACAACATTTATCCTAACTGGTATGTTTGCCTATCTTTGAAAAAATGGCAGTTTTTTTTTAAGTGTGCAAAAAAAAAAACCCAACAAAAACTTCACTCCTTCCCACAAGGAAAACACAGCAAGAGGATTTATTTGCTCCCACAATTCAGAAGACAGGTGTAATATTGCTTTAATAATATACCGGTAATCGTAAGTTGCGTTTTTATCAAATAAAATGTCATTGTGGGATAGACCTATGTCCAGTTACACTTTCATATGGCTGTAATTGAATTGAGACTGGAAAGGATATTGAATCAACGGTTAAAGTCCCCATAAGCATTTTAACAAGAGGGACGAGTGCAAATTTTGGCACCTAGCTGTGTCTTTTTACATTATAGAAGAAGTATTTTTTTTAACTGTATAGGCTAGCTATACAGTAATGCCCTAATTAATCGACTCCATAACCACAGCAGAATTATGGGCAACTTTTCAGGATTTAGTCGGAAATGTAGCTTGTTGTCATTCATCGGAAAGCTCTCGAGGAGAGCTTTCCGATGAATGGCAACAAGCCATATTTCCGACTAAATCCTGAAAAGTTACCAATAATTCTGCTGTGGTTAAGAAGTCGATTACTTAGAGCATTACTGTACTTGGCCGGGCAATGTTTTTCAGTTTTTGTTTGTTTTTTCTTTCATTTTGTTTTATTTGTTTTACGTTTTGATGGCGGCTATCAACTTTGAAGAGAGAATGTTTTTAATTGTTGTCATCTTAGAAAACAATCCAATGATCCTGTAAAAATATTGCATAAAAAAGACTATTGTTTCCACTAATTTACTGAGGCGTGGCTGATTTTTGTACAGCCTTTTAAAAAATGGGACATGTGTTATTGATCCGTCCATCTGTCTGTCTGTCCGTTTGTTCATTTGCTTTTTGTTTGATTTGGGATGATTACTTTAATAAGTGTTTAAAACTGAATGGAATGTAATTTGGTGTGTGAGTTTATTAGCGCAATATACAGTTCAAGATTGAATCTGGGTTTTGCCTGCCAATTTTCACCAAAGTTATGGCCCTTTTTGTTTGAATTTGCACTCAATTTTCATTTCCGGATGATAACTTTAGTAAGTCTGAACTGAATGGAATGAAACTTGGTATGTGAGACTTGTGAGTTTACTTAATTGCCAAGAGTGCAGGCAAAGTTCGTATCTGGGTTCTGCATGCCCACCAATTTTCACCAGAGTTATGGCTCTTTGTTGAAATTACCATGGGTGTATTTTGCCACGCCCTAGTGATCCTTTTGTTTGAAAAATAAATTGAACTGAGAAATAAAGTGTCCATTTCAATGAAATGTATATATAAATAAGACATAACAACAGAGCATAATTTGTAAATGGAAATGTAGAACGTTTAAGTCCAAATTAACAAAGCTGATTGGCGAGGAAAGAAATGTTAAGTGACGAAAATGGCAAAAGCAAGAAAAATAGTTTTGGATGCTGAAACAGAAATATGCATCCTTTTTATTTTTGGCCTCACATGACTTTTTCTTTCCATGGTGGCCATTTTATCAATCTGAATAAATTTAAGTTAACTGTCAAATGAATATTACCTTTAAATATTAACATAGCCTGTGTGTTACACTAAATCCTATTCTGTGATTGGTCAACTGCCAATTGGGTCATACATTTGTTATCCGAATAAAACCCACCATAACATTAACCATCACATCTTGTTGACCTATATGATAAATGCAGTAGATACGATAACTTGACATGTTTTTTGAGTGTGTGGCGATAGACTAATCGATTGATGATTCACAGGTAGAATCATGGGCTAACTTACAATGTACAGTAAGGCCCTAAATAATCGACTCTTCAACCACAGCAGAGTTATGGGTAATTTTTCAGGATTTATAGTCACTGAGAGCTCCCCGATGAATGGCAACAAGCCATATTTCCGACTAAATCCAGACAAATTACCCATAATTCTGCTGTGGTTAAGGAGTCAATTATTTAGGGCATTACTGTAGCATAGTATAATATTCAAACTGCAGACAGATGTCAGAACAAAAAATTAGTTGAATTTGTAGAAATTAAAAATGGAAATGCTATATAAATATAAGATGCTGGACGATATGCATGTACCTGACTTTGTCCGGGCTATTTAGGAATTTATTTGTGATCGCCTCCGCTTGGAGAAATTATTGTTCGATCGGTCCAGAAACATGCCTATATGACCGTATACGAGCGAGGTCAAGAACACGGTCGCCATTGAAATTGGACCCACCCATATTGTTCCCGGGATCAAAGTAGGCCTACATACCAAACTCGAGTCGGATCGGTCGAGGTCCAGAAACGTGCCTATATGAGTGAGGTCAAGGTAAAGGACATGGTCGCACATGAAATTGTACCCGCCATTTTGTTACCGGGATCAAAGTAGGCCTACATACCAAAATTGAGTTGATTAGGTTGAGCAGTTTTCGAGTCTATAAGACACACACACAGACAGACAGAAGTTCCAAAATATATATTAGATGAATGTAGTTTGAGAGTGTTTAATTGAGTGTTATGGATGGAGCACATGAAATAGTGTGTCTGTCGTTTGCAGTATGAGGTCCCCAGAGTGTGCATTTAGTGATATTACCCCGCCCAGAAGATTAATGCATAATCGAGGTGACTAATGTGTGAGTTTTTTTTCTGAAATTTTTATGCAGTTTGGATATTATTCGATGTTGCACTGTACGTTCTAAATTTGATGTAGCAATCAGTCAACTATACTAGAGATACATGTTATCATTTGCACATTAAAATAATCAGCAAATTCTAAGTAAAAAAATAATCAGAACACATTCAAACTTGACCTGTATAATTTCCACATGAGTAATCCATTATCAACAAGACTCTTAGAGGTGTGCACTCGAGTGCTAGCATACCTCCACCGTGGCAAATTCAACCCGCATTATCCGTAAACCCAACAAAAAAGATTTTTAACTTTAAAGAAAAATTCGGACTAATAATATCGATATGGTGTCACAAGAAGCTTGTACAGAAAAAATTATTCAAATTGGTTCATATTTGTTAAAGTTATTAAGTCAGACAGAATTTTATAAGTCAAAATAAGTCGAAAATGAAGTGTAATATTACGAAAAACAGTTTGAGCCGATCCCTAGCCGCATCATGTAGAGAGGGTACTAGTATTGTGAGAAGCATGTATACCAAAAATTATTGAAATCGGTTCATATTTGTTAAAGTTATTAAGTCGGACAGAACCGCAATTAGCATCATGTGGAGAGACCGTCCTAAGGAGATTGCATACAATTTTTTGAAGAGTTGTTCGAGTTATGAGGTTGGACGGACGGACACACGGAGGGAGAAAGCGTGACGGATGGACAGACGGACAGATGCAGTCAATCCAGTATACCCCCCATTTTCTTCGGTGGGGGTATAAAATTTAACCGATAGACAGATGGATGGACACTGCTTATATCTATAGTCCCAGAAATTCTTTTTCGGGAAACAAAAAGGGGGATATGTTGAAAGTGAATGATTTGTATTGATGAGCCGACACCGCTGTCACGTGACCCAAGTCAGTGATAATAATAGTAACAACATGACTTAACTAGGGGTGCCACGATTAATCGTATAATCGATGAACCGTTGATAAAGCCGATAATCGATTACCATTTCCGTCGTCGATTAATCTGCGTTATTTATTTCGGACGTTGGAAAATGCCGGTTATTGTTGAATACCCTGATAAGAGATTCCGACAACTTGAGTACTACTAGTATATGTTGCAAACAGCCGGCAGTTCATTTGATGACATGGTTACTCTTCGAGTCATTGTATATTCTTCAAATTGCATGGCGCCATGATGGCGGCACTGCAGCTTTGAACTTATGCCGACATCGTTGTATATTTCTACAAGAAAGGCGGCACTACGTCTTTGAAATGGACTGACTGTCAGTGAACTGAATGCCCTCGCCCTTGAATCTCATTGGACCAAAGGGGAGTTGATTGACATTCTCTCGATATCAGGGAACCTACGGCATTTTAATCAGCGATATTCTCGGCAGTGTCATTTGCAGCAATTAGTATACTTTGTTTGTATAAGTATACTTAGATGTTACTAGTACAGGCTATCGCTTATAGTGTGGTGACTGCTAAATGAAATTAACTATTACCAAATACTTATTTTTGTATGTGTCCTGAAATTTGCGGGCAGAGGCCCACCTTTGTAATTGTTATCCATGCTCTGGAAGTTCGCTGAAACGTATAGTTTCCGTAACATTAGATTCCTTTTTTTTAGGAACCACCGTCGGTCCGTCGTGCATTCCTACTTTTATATTGCTTGTATGTTTGGCTGTTAAATTAATCGCTACGTTCGTTCCAATGAACTCACAAATATTATAACCATGACATCGCCGAGAACTGTGCTTGTATTGAACACATTGTGCTCATTAGTCATTACCGGTGGTTTATGATGCACTTTATTAACTCAAAAATTACATCAGCCGAAGCCTCAAACATGCAGCGAAAGCAGTTAACCAGCATCCAGCCAATATGGCAATAGGCCATATTACGGAATACTTCTAGTGATGTTATTATTATTATGTACGATTAATCGATTATAGTCGATTATTGACGACCGATTATCGATTATCAAAATAAATAATCGTGGCACCTCTAGACTTAACGGCCCTCTAAGAATTATCAACAGCACTGGGATCTATTAGTGGCCCTGAACTGTATCTTGTGCTCCTAACAGTCTCTTGGGCTGTTCATTATTCCTGTCAAGAAATTAATAAACCATAATGCCCTTGAAAATCATTAATTGTCATATTGTGTTTGTTTACTTGTCATTTACATAATATTCTTGGTATTGACAGTCCCTCGAATACGTAGGGCACTACCAGGATATTGAGAATGGAGCTGCCATGACGATACGTCAACGCAGGTCTGCTCGATCGAAACATGGATTCGAAACCGTGAGTAACTCTAAAATCTGAGTCAGTATATTTTAACCCTTTCATGACTGAAGTCTGAAATTTTGCGAAAACCCTGTACAAATGCATTCTCTTATATATGCGAGTCTCATGGGGAGCCTTGCATATTTAAGAGAATGCATTAAAGACCCTGTGCCAGTGCATTCTCTTATATATGCGAGTCATCCATAGAGAGCCTCGCATATGTAAGAGAATGCACTAGCTTAGATGGTAAAGGTAAATATTGTAACTGAACAATTAAGGTATCTAATAAAATATAATTGTTTGATAAAAGATTTTCTCTAATTTGATTCATATCACTTTCTCACTAATAAATCTACAATGAATGTGCCGAATACGGCTTTTAAATAAAATGTGGCCTGGTAATTGGTAAATACCAAAACAAAAATAAACAAATTATATATTTGTTTATATTGGTCATAAATTCATAGTATCAAAAATCAAAATAAAACGTCAAATGCAGGCCATGTAGTTCAATGGAGTGGTAACTGAGACTCAAATAACTTTTTAGTTTGGCCTCAGCAATGGCACAAAAAATTTATAAAGCTCTTTTTTGCTATATTGGTGATGTTTACTGGCATAGATGTCACTCACTTCTTGGAAGTTATGGGATTTTCTGCTAATTCGTAGCTTGTTCAATCAGACTGGAATATGGGAAAATTCTATATATTCTGTATGCTTACTTAATTTGCTTATCATGTGTTTCAGTTTGGCCATTTTTTCCATGAAGGAAAAAAGTTTGCAGTAGAGGCGAGAGAGAAGAGATCAGACTCCCATGATGAAACTTCCCATCATTTGGGTGAAGCAAGCGACACTCTGGACATACTAGGCTCTAGTTGGTTTGGTAAGTTTTTTGTCCCCCGAAAAATTTATTTTCGGGGGACTATAGAAATGTGCTCCTAAGTTCGTTCATCCGTCCGTCACACTTTTGAGTACCTTCATGGTGTAATCATCTCCTCCTACAGATTTCATCCCAGAGATTTGAAACTTCAGAACATTTTTTATAATTTTCAGTATGAGGGTACCTTCACAGACTTTCATTTTTGAGGCGCGCGATCGCTCTTGCGCACCATTGCGCGGCTAAAATTGAAAACCAGCGAGCGATCGATCGCGCACCTAGGCCAAATACAGAGAGCGTACAAGTATAAAGAAACAGCTTGAATGTTGTAGCAAAATATCAAATGAATTCTCCGAAACCAACATTCATTGTCGGCATACATCAAGAGGTGAGTCCCTCGTGCCACGGTGATTGGCAGTTTAAGTTATTTGAGGTCACACAGTGTGATGTGTCGAATGCACTATCTGTCTGAGACTGAATGATTCGAAGCTAAAAATACATTTGAACGATTTCTATGTATGGCTTATGACTTCACATAAATTCCTGGATCGGAGTATTAAATTGATTCCTTATTAATAATTATGAATTACAATTAATATAGGACCATGTACAATATAAAAACATAATGTGTAACATTCACTTGTGCTTATGGATAGTGGATTAAGCAGTGTTAAACCATCAAAGAGATTCACTGGACATCGATCATGAGTAAACTAATTCAATTTACGCGGCATTTATGAATGTATTTCCGCTGTTTATTTTATCTTGATAGAAACCGCGCACCTGGCCAAAACCCAGCGAGCGGGACTCTGCGCGCCTACATTTTATAAAAATGAAAGTCTGTCTTCATGGTGTAATCAACTCCTCCTACAGTTTTCGTTTTAGAGATTAGAAACTTCAGAATATTGTTGCCCAAATATTGGAGATGTGCAACATGTATAATGATGACGGAAAAAATATTTTTTTGACCAAGTTATTAACCCTTTTCGACTTAGAAAATTTCAACATTTTTTAATTTCTTTAACAAAGCGGCATCGACTTGCCACGTTTTCGGCGGACGCTGTGGTCGGGTGACCTTTTATTTTTATAAAAATGACATGGTAATCTCAAATAGGCTTATTGCACATGAGAGACACCTGCCTGATGAACGTTAAATTATTTTTTAAAATAATTTTTAACTCCAAAATATTTAGTCACATATAATCTCACAACATCATGTTAACTTGTAAATCGTTTTATAATAGGTCACATTTTTAATCAAAAATAGAGATGATTCGAGTAATATATTTCGGTTTTTATACGCCCTTTTTGAAAAAAGGTCGTATTATGTTATCAGTCTGTCCGTCCGTCCGTCTGTCCGTCCGTCCGTCCGTTAACATTTTTGGTTTCCGATCGATAACTCCAGTTTGGATTATTTGATCTGAACCAAAGTTGGTATGTGTATTTCCCAGCTAAAGATACAGGACAAGTTCGAATATGGTTTCCGTCCAATTATTTTTACATGAGTTACGGCCCTTTTTCGACTTAGAATTTGACTGTCTGTTAACATTTTTGGTTTCCGACCGATAACTCCAGTTTGGATTATTTGATCTGAACCAAAGTTGGTATGTGTATTTCTCAGCTAAAGATACAGGCCAAGTTCGAATATGGGTTCCGTCCAGTTATTTTTACATGAGTTACGGCCCTTTTTCAACTTAGAATTTGACCAATTTCATAACATTTTGGTTTCCGACCGATAACTCCAGTTTTGATTATTTGAGCTGAACCAAAGCTGGTATGTGTATTTCCCAGCTAAAACTACAGACCAAGTTTTATATTTTTACATGAGTTATGGCCATTTTTTCGACTTAGAATTTGACCACATTTTGGCATTGAAATTAGGGGTATATCAGATTTTCTTCAAATGTAAGCTCAAAGTATTATCTTATTTTGCGATAGTACAATTCGAAATGGCTAAAGGGCGTATTTTGCCACGCCCTAGCGATGCTCTTGTTCAGTTTATGATAGAGAGAGAAATAACAAAGTGATAGATGAGAGTTTGAGAGAGAGAGAGAGAGAGTGAGGGAGAGAGAGTTGGGTATATAGGGAGGGGCTATAGAAAGAGGAGAAGAGAGAATGTGCATGTGGCATGGATGTACGGTAAATTTAGCTGGCATGAACTAAGGTTAAAATAGAAAGCTTCATTCTGAGATCATTGTGGACACCTTGACCTTTGAACTTTGTCACAGCAGAACTTTATCACAGCAGCGATGAAACAGAATAAGGATGTTGGTGATCAAAACATTCAGAGAATATTCCGAACCAGGAATCAAGTCTGCTTTATTGAACATATAAAATTAAGTGGGAGGCTGTCCGGAACTTCGATATATATAGAATATGTAGCTAGTGTCTTTGCTTAAACTGTTTATGTGAGGGGGATTTGAGCATCTATTGGGCGAGGCTCTGCCGAGTCCAATAGATGTCAAATCCCCCAAGCGGACATAAACAGTTTAACCCTTTACCCAACAAAACGGCCAAATAAAGCTTCAACAGCCTAAAATATCTTCGGTCTGTCTCAATAGAACCATACAAATATGGATATCATTGGAACCGGCTCCTTGACCACATTGTGATAGTTACAGTTAGCCCTGTGCCAATGCATTCTCTTATATATGTGAGTCGACCATAGGTCATTGGCCATTCTTTAACAATTTTATAATTTTTAATGTGTTAAGCCAATGCATTCTCTTATATATGCGAGGCGACCTATGGTCGACTCGCATATATAAGAGAATGCATTGGCACAGGGCCCTTCTGTTGGGTAAAGGGTTAACTGGGTGATAAATTTTTGCTAAGTGTCACCAGGCTAATTACTGCATGGGATTTTCTTGAACTGAGCCAGGTGTCACTCTTTTGGAATTTAGGGGTACAATTTTAAACCACCCCCATATCTGGTTCACCATATCTGCATGCACTTGAAGGGATCGCTGCCCTATATGATGGACCAAGCAGGTGTTATAGCTGTTGATTTGTTGAAGACAAACAACCTGTAATGCAGGTCGCTCGACGAATGGACTTTTTTCACCGAATGGGATAAGAAAAATTATTTTCAAGAAACTGGCTATGTGAAGATTGTCCCATTTTGAAGCTTTCTATCACATAGCCAGTTTCTTGAATTGTGGCGTGTTTTCTTGTCGCATTCGGTGAAACACACATTCTTTGAGTGACTTGCATTACAGGGTTGTTTTTCTTCAATAAATGGCGATAACAACTCCTTGGTTCGTCATATGATGCAGGGATCCCTTCAAGTGCATGCAGTGAACCAGATATGGGGGTGGTTCAAAATCAAAGCCCTAAATTCCAACAATGACAACTGGTCACGATTAAGAAAATCTCACGCAGTAATATGGATGGTGACACTTCACAAACACTGATCACCCACGTACAACACAAAATTTTGTTGAGCAATAAAGTTGAAAGTGTGATTTTTGAATATGGCAAATTTTCAAATCAAGCGACATTCAGAAGGTTTAACAGAAAACAATCGGGATAATTAAGTACTAAAATATTCTGCATTCACTATGCTCTCAATTTCGTTGAAAATTTCAAAACGATCTGATAAATAACATAGGAGTTATAGGGTGTTATATGAAAGGGGAACTTACTTTTTCTGAAGTGTTTATAGGAGAGTGCATTGGCCTAACAATATTTACCTTGACACCCAGTGCATTATCTTATATATGCGAGGCTCTCTATGGGAGACTTGCATATATAAGAGAATGCACTGGCACAGGATCATTAATGCTGCACCAGCGCAGCTCCAGTCATGAAAGTGTTAAACAGACATGGCGCAATCGAACTTCCAAATTTTGTCTACGTAATTTAAATGAGGTATAAGATTGGTTTACAAATAAACAAAATATCGATAACTGACTTCATATCCACTGAAAAATACTTGCCATGGTCACAGTCATTTTCCAGATGTTTTTAATTTTTTGCACAGAAGTGAAACAAATGCTCTTTATTTCTACTAGATCAGGAATAGTCTGACGGTTTTTTTCTATTCCATGCTGTGAAAACTGCTGTTTTTGTTTGGGACCCAAACATTGTGTTCAAATTTGTATTTTTTATGACATCAATGCGTCTTTCTGGGACTTAACGCCCTGATCATCATCTCCCCCGCCTGAATTTTTCTTACCTTAACATGTAGTGGCCAGTTAGTGATTTTATAATTCAATATGACTACTTGACTCAGAAATACTATCATTTGTAACAGGGAAGCATATCTTTTCTTCGGCAGAGGCATAACAGTTCAGAATATTTTTTTTTATAAAATTACCCTGGTTTGTCCTATTTTTTTTATATTATGGCCCTTAGTTTTCTAGCAATTTTATGACCATTAGCATGATAACTTGAACAAATGTCAGCCGATTCCATTCATATTGGGCATATCGATCTTTTACAACAATTACCCGAGTTATCTCTCTTAGTTCTGAGCTATATTATCTTTAGATCATCCATTTTTTACTGATGCTCAGTCAAACAGATTGATTCACTCTTATGGGCAAAAAACCTCAACCAGAGCCACCTTTGTTGCAAGCGTGCAAATAGTGTGTCTGTCATTTGCAGACTGAGGTCCCCAGAGGGTGAATTTAGTAATGCTATCATGCACAGCAGGCAAGCATCACAAAATTCACCCTCTGTGGACCTCATTCTGCATGGCCTCATCTTCTGGTTTTAGTATCTATAGTCTCAACTTAACATTGCTTTAGTTACTTTTTCCCTTCTGGGAAGTTCTATATCCCCTAATTTGCATAAAATGCATAATCGAGGTGAATAATGGGTGAACATCACAAACTTCAACTGGGGAACTTCAATCTGATCTTAAATCATCAATACCAGTTGAGGCCTAAGCAGAATGACATTCTCAGAGGGAGAATTTGGTGATGCTAGCCTGCTGTGTGGGATAATATCAATAAATTCACCCTCTGGGGACCTCATTCTGCAAATGACAGACACTATTTTCGGGCTTGGCACTAACCAAGTGTTTATAAAAAAAAGGCTCAACTAACAATGTTTCATATGGTGTTTCAGGCTCACCTTCATTCCAAGCATCGCATCCTTCTAACAATGTTATAATATTGTGTTTCAGACTCACCGTTCACTCCAAGCAACGCAAGAGCTCTCGTGGCAAATATAGAGACAGCATACTATATTTCACCATCAGAATATGAGCTGTATGTACTTGAATAATTTACTGTATCCTTAACCCTTTCATGATGGGAGATCTGCTGGTACACCATTAAAGATACTGTGCCAGTGCAAGATACTCATGCAGTTGGTAAATATCTTCTCAAACCAAGATTTTCAAACAACTTGATTGAACTGACAGCCGTTTACAGAAGGCATTCAGGCATTAAAACAGAGATAAAACCACTGTGTGGAGAAAACAACTCTGAAAGCTTTGAATGCTCTTGCCTGCAGAAAACCAAACATATACAATTGATACATTATATGCATATATAAACATGATCAATATGAATCCAACGCGATTAGTTCCAATTCGTAATAATTTGATTCCAGCAATGCACTGAATTCCAAAATTAAGAAAAATCTACATAATATGTGAGTTCCATTTATTTGAAATATCCACATGTTCTTTTAATTTAAATTAAAATTTGATACGTGCACCTTGCGAGACCAGACCGGCTAAAGTGACCAGAACGTTAGCTCACCCAGTAAGCCGACCACGGCTTACACTCATTAACACTAATCACCTGCCTTTAGCATGTGATCCACAATGACAACGACTCAGTTGTACTCATACATTACGCTTCAGACAAAAGTTTTGTACTACACTGCGAAACGTCCAAAACAAATAATATAGAGCACAAAGTAGTAGCATGCCTTGAAAACTGGCAACACCATATTATTTACTGAAAAAGTCACTACTAAGAGACATTAACTGTAAAATAAATAATTTCACCCTAACATATTTAATATTACATTTTACTGTAAAATATTTCATTTTATCATACTATTATTTAGCCACAATGCACATATCAGTGATGGTTATTTCATTTTTACTATACGTGCAGGGTTTCGGGACCATTCTCATGGGTCTGAGAAACTGGAAATTGATTTTGCGTGGCCGTAATTCTCTCAAATATCACAATTTATTTTTTATTTTTTCTTACAGTACCTCAGGGCATTCATGTTAAGGGTATATCATTGACTTGTTCCAGTGCGTGAAACTGAATAGTTAGTATTCAGGTGCTATTCCAACTGGAGGAATATAGTATTCTACTAATATCGCCGAAAGTCTCAAGCAAATCGACTGTTCCACTCCATAGAAAACATCATCTGAATTATGCTCAATTGTAAATATTTTAATTTCGATTCGACGCAACTATTAGCGATAAACTAATGAAGAGGGTGAATTTGGTGATGCTAGCCCACTGTGCGGGATGACATCACTAAATTCAGCCTCTGGGGACCTCATTCTGCTATAAATGGCAGACACTATTTGCAGGCTTGTCTTCATGTACCTTGATGCACTTTAACTCATGTCTTTATTAATATTACAGGTTATTTAACAGTAGTCTTCGGGAGAAGGTGTGGAAACCTGATGTTAACGAGACTTTAATCGAGAAAACTGGCAACGTTACAGAGGAAATGGTTTCCGCGTGTGCCATTCATGTCGGTTTTTTGAACAACATGGTATGTTAGTTATGTCCATTAACCCTTTAATTACTGAATGGACAGAGCAAAGTTAACCCTTTCATGATGGGAGCAATAATGATCCTGTGCCAGTGCATTCTCTTATATACAAGTCTCCTAAAGGGAGCCTGGCATATATAAGAGAATGCACTGGTTTACAAGGTCAAGGTCAATATTGTTAGGCCAATACATTCTCTTATATATGAGGCGTATGGGCGACTTGCATATATAAGAGAATGCATTGGCACAGGGTTTTCGCAACATTTCAGGAAGCTCCTGTCATAGAAGGGTTAACTGGGACATCACTAGAGTCTCCTCCAGAATAAATTATCACCCACTTCCATTTCAAGCCTGAGTTTAGTGTACCTGTCATTGGCAGAATGAGGTCCCCAGAGGGTGAATTTAGTGACGCTATCCTGCACAGCGGGCTAGCAACCCTAAATTCACCATCTGGCAACCTCATTCTAACTCAGAGCAACATGTGAATGGCAAGGATTTTTTCTTTGGTTATCGGTTAAAAATTTGGGTGACATCTGCGCTCCTTGGGAGACATTCCGTTCTCGAGCGGGTGACAAATCTCAATGTCTCCCTTGATAGCTGGAGACAACTGTATACTGTTCACAGAGTGATACCTCACACCTGGTTGACAACATTGTTTTCATAAAGTGATCGCAAACTTTTGATATGAGGTCCTGTGGCATAATAACTAAAGTGTCTATACATGAGAAAGCAAATATCCGGAAATATTGAAGACATGTTCCGAAATTGTAATACCGCAAACGTCATGCTCTTTTCCGTTTTCCAGAAAGTGTCGATGATGCGACTAGCTGAAAATAGTGTGTTTGACAATATTCGATTCGAAAGGAAATGAAATGTCATCAGGACCCTGTCATTTGCAGAATGAGGTCCCCAGAGGGTGCTATCCAGCACAGGCTGGGACTAGGAACCTCATTCTGCTTAGGCCTTATCTTCTCTGGAAAGTTTCTTTTTTATCAAATTTCTATAGAAACGTCTTCACATAGATTCTATTTCATTTTTAGTTTAGTTTCTCTATATCCCCAACTTGGCAGACAACATATTGCATAATCGAGGTTCCCAATGGGTGTACTTTACAATATTCACCATTTGGGAACTTCAATCTGAGTCTATGTCTCCCATAGCAGATGAGGCCATGCAGAATGAGGTCCCCAGAGGGTGAATTTGGTGATGCTAGCCCACTGCAGGATAGCGTCATTAAATTGACCCTCTGGGGACCTCATTCCGCAAATGACAGGCACATTAAACTCAGGCTTGTTTTTGCTCTTTTTACTTCTACTGTCTTATTATGCCCCCGATCTCCGATGGAGATTTGGGGGTATATAGTGGAGCCCTCTGTCCGTCCGTCCGTCCGTCCTTCCGTTCGTCCGTCCATCCGTACGAACGTTTCAACTCATAACTTTGGTTTCGCTAACTCAATTCAGTTGATCTTTGGTATGCTAATAGACCAGCCGGGGGGACAAGATTTCCCCATAACTGCGGATTCGTCCAGAGTTACGCCCCTTTTTGGACTTAGAAAATTCAGGTTTTCTGCTACTTTTTTTGGTTTCCAGATGATAACTTGATTTTGGATTGTTTATTTGCAAAACCCGTTTTTTTTTGTATTACCAATATCGCAATACAGGTCAAGGTAAAATTTCGGTTCAATCGAATAATTTTTGTGAGAGTTATGACCCTTTTTCGACTTAAAAAATTCAGTTTTTTTTTTAGAAAATTCAGTTTTCCTTCTATTTTTGTGGCACCAGACCAAATTTGAAGCTAATATAGAACAACATGTGGCATTTTTATAGCGCTTAACCAGAAAGTTTCTCTGATTGTACAGTCGGGGGCGTTACCCCTGCCCAGCGGTGCACTTGTTAAAGATGGTGTATCTCTTTGTAAACATGTGCTATATACAGTAATGCCCTAAGTAATCGAGCCATAACCACAGCAGAATTATGGGTAACTTTTCAGGATTTAGTCGGAAATATGGCTTGTTGCCATTCATCGGAAAGCCCTCGCCGAGAGCTTTCCGATGAATGGCAACAAGCCATATATTCCCGTCAAAGATACGTTACACACTGAACTACATGTTATATTCATTTTTATTCACAAAGAGAGGATCTATGAGATCCGTTTAAAATTTATTATTTTGGTACGAAATAGCTTAAGTACCTTTTTGAATCATTATTATGACGTAGCAGGTCACAGGTCACATGTCCACTAGCTGTATATAAGCGAGTGGACACACAGGTAAGGTCTCTTTTCATCTTTGTGATTCCAAGATTGAGGGAAGTAAAACGCTACGAGCAAATGAACCACGAATTATTGTCGGGTTCATTTTTTAGTTGAACCAAATCCGTTCCAAAATTTTTAACTTGTTGTGACTTCGTTTCAATTTGGGAAACGACACAATAATTATTAAATTAATATCAGAGTGACAATTTCATTCAATTTCACTTGATTTTATTTGTTTTACGCAAAATAAAATTAAAACTATATTTGTTCTGTTGAGAATTGTGGGTAATTTCCCAACTTCCGGTGACGACGCACGTGGTTTACAATTCCGAATTGAATTCGTCTTTTCCGGTTCGCGTGTCGAACTCTCTTCTGGAACAATGTTTACACAGTCCACTTGCTATCTTATCTCTGTTCATTTGGTTTTAGAATGTAAGTATTATTTCGAACCTTCGATCAGTGAGACAACATTGGATTTGTAACTTTGTTTACGTTGAAATTGTCACGTGACAACATTGGTTTTGTTTACGTTGAAATTGTCACTCACAAATATGTTTCATGTTGACAAATGTAGCGAATGCGGCATCGCATCGCAATTTGCTACCCACATATAGCTATGTAATTTGTCATGAGTTTAGCACAATGATATCTAATTAACTTATTTGCTAATCCAAATTTCAACAGTAATATGCTCCCTGCAAAATTAGGGATCAGGTTTGGGTCCATTTTCGTTTATCTATGAATTAACTCACTTTGTGTGGTTTTGCTTGGTTCATAGTTCACTATGAATTAGTTTACTATACACACTGAGGTTGTTTGCCATCAAAATAACTTGGTGTCCAGTGATCAGATCGCTCTGACACAAGTCCTAACGTGACTCATCAGTCACCCAATTTCATGGTAAATTTTGAGGTCCCTTTCCTGATCCTTATAAATGGTAAAAAACAGGCTATTTTTCTTCCTCGTGTGGCCTCGGCTTCAGTAACCCCATTGTCAAGCAGGCTCAGGTTAATCCAATTCCTCGTTCCGTGCAGACCTTGAGGTGGCCCAGCTGCAAACACCATGATGTCCCTGTAGGCACAAGGCGCCATACTGTTCCGAGGGTAGGTTCCAGGATCCGACCATGCTCGACCGCTCCTGCTGGATCCTACCTCAGATTTTCGTCCTCCCATCTCCCTTTCACTAGCAGGTGGGAAGAACCAAGATCTGTCGGTCCCCCAGGGAGCAAATTAACTGGTATCGCATCGCAATTTGCCATCCAAATTTGGATAATAGCCATGCAATTTGGTATGAATGTTATGTGATTTGAGATTGAGAACAATGCTGAGTATTGCTCTCTAATCATGTCAATGTGAGGCTATTTGATAATCAAAATTTCCAACGTATTTTGCTCCCTGGAGTCCACACTCGGGTGGAATTGCTGGCAAGACCACTTCCCGGGACACTGCATGGCCTTAAGATGCTTGATATTTGGCGGAAGGCAAATTATAGCAAGTGTAGCGGCTGGGGCTGTAGCGATTCAACTTAAATTTCATTGGGGTGATACGTGTATAGCAATACACGAATCAAGTAATATCTGCAGATCTATGGGCTAGTGTAAACCAATGTTTCGGTTTATTCTACGTAAACTATTTGACTGATCTACCAATAACCATGTAGTTCAATGCAGATAGTGTTCATTTAGAAACACTAGTGTAGTGTATCGTTATCTGTATCGTTTCATTGGTCGGTTATCTGGATTTGTATCGTGTCGTGACCAAGTGTGTCACCGCTGCCCTAATGGCTGCACAGCATGATTCTGCTATGTCCGATTTTAAGCTGGTTCCGGGTTAGGGGGAAACAGTCTGCACATTAATCATACCTCGATGCCTCTTTCCAGGCTTTACCCAGCCCTGTTTATTCAGTATTTTACTATACAGAAAAAACCCATTGGTTGGGTATGATGATCTGTCATTTAGTTACATGCAATTCTAATTAACAGGGCTGATTGCCATCTGACGAGAATTACGGGGAGGAAGAACTAGGGTCCGGGTCCTCGCTGTATGAGCAGCAGACAACCTAGTCCAAGTCTTCTCGTACTAAAACCGGCTAAGATATTGGGATGGAGGTGCCGGTCTTTAGTCCAAGCCCGCTTCTATACCAATCCTATCACACGAGTTACGCCCACGATCTGTGGCGGGAATCTGTGGTGTATTTTACTCGATTTACCTAATGAATCAATACATGATGCTATATACATCGGAAAGAGAGACATCTTATGGTCATAATGGTGTATAATAATCTAACTTTCATGTTAAATTACGCATAGAATATTCCGTTTGATTGTCACCAACATCGCTGTTTTTTCTGTTTGTTTACTTAACTGAAAGCCGAACTCAGGTTCCGAAGAACTTCGGCATTGTCCAGTGTTTGTTCTGAGTATTCTAGTTTCCGTTTCTATATATAGCGCGGGGTTTTCCGAACAAAATAGCGAAAACCGATCGCCGCAAAGTCCAGTTTCCAATGTGCTTTGAGAACAATTCCCGCACTAAAAACTTAATGACATAATGGAGGATCAGAAAGGTAGTTTTGTTGACAATTTTCGCAAGCAACTTGTCAAAATTGGAGCAAATTAGAACTCTTGTGTCTGACTTACCATGCGTGTGATTTTCATCCATGTGCATTTTGACTTTTGTGTTGATAAAATAATCGGAGAACCGAATCACACAGTTTCGAAATATAGTTCTTCCATTTTAGTGGGACTTTTCAAACTTAAGGTTAAAAATTTATACAAATTTTGTTTGATTTTTTGTGTGCTTAACAAGAGCAGTATATTGCTCTGTTCGCTTAGTATATATCTTAATTTCGCTGAAGTCCACCAAATGTGGGAAATGTAGCACCATATTATTTATTCTAATGGTCGTTGTGTTTACACTGTTTTAAACTTTGAGAGGGTTGTAATTCCCCGTAATTTATTTAATGTATTACATTTATATCTTCAATGTTTAATTAATCTATTTATTTTTTATTTATTGACACACATAATTACGATTACAATGGAGAATTCATCGTAATTTTCGTTGTCAGTCGAAAATCTACGGAATATTTTCAACGGAAAATGCCGAACACAGTTCGCGAGGTCAACTGAGTTCGAATACTTTTAAAAATTTGTAAACATTGCGGTAAATGTCTCTTTTCGCATTAAATTATCGCTTTCAATTCACAACTGATGTGGGTTTCAGATCAAATAGCATGTCTTCTGCGGAAAATATCCGTTTATTGTCGCAATTGTGATATTTTATTTCATATAATTGTGGTTTTATTTGAGCGGGTCACTAACGCTTAAGTCGTGTCATAAGAATGTATGGGCCTGGAACTCGGACTAAAGACCGGCACCTCCATCCCAATATCTTAGCCGGTTTTAGTACGAGAAGACTTGGACTACAGACAACCGTCAGACCATACACACATGTGACTGGTCTTCCGTAACATGACTCCTCTCGACCAAATGTCGAACGAGAATATGCCTTCTCCTTAGTGGCTATGGCGGGCTGGAAACACGAACAGCTCATGGACCCAGGCCCTTCGTCTGTTAAGAACAATCAGTGAAGAACAAGAAGACACATTCTTCTTGTTATCAACATTCTGGTTGTTTTTAGACCTTCATCCTCCACAGCCTGTTCATCCTTTTCGACCGTTTGAAGTTGTTCCATCTCGATGGGCTTCCTCCTTCCAAACATTTTCCAATATATTACATTCAGGCCTCCAAGTGTCCCTTTCAATCAAGATAACAGAATACACTCGATTGGATCGACAGGCTGTGGAGGTAGTTTACAACTCGGGACTCTCCGGACTTTTTTCTTCTCAATTGTTTCGATACCAGAAAACATTTTAGGAATTTCAAAATCCTATCACGCTCGTGATGAACTTCGTTTACCAGGAGTTTTTCCAACCAGTTTCACGGCTCATAGTAAATGCTGGTCATGTCATTGTCCAATGGAAATGGCTTATGTCCGGTGTATTTCTTGCTCGAAGTAAGTTTTTGCACTTTTGAAACCAATAACATGGGTTTTCCTGGGTGGCAATTGGACGCTCACTACACTGTGCGCCTCATTGACTACTAATACGTCGATTGGACATTTAACTACTGTCATTTTGACGGCCCTCTACTCTTTCTGATATATATGAACGATCTTCCAAATATTTGTAAGGACCTGAATCTAATATTGTTTGCTGATGATACAAATGCATTTTACTCTAATAAAGATATAAATAAGGCATATGATGTAGTCAACAAAGAAATGGAGACAATGAGCAAATGGTTTCTTGCTAATAAACTATCTCTAAACCTAGAAAAAACTTATTACATGATATTTACGAATACAGATCTATGCAAATAAATAACTGTCCTACCCGAGCTCAAGATCAATGAAAATCAGATACAAAGAGTTAAAAACACTAAATTCCTAGGAATTATTATTGAAGAAAATTTATCATGGAATATGCAAGTGGAATCTATTACTAAAAAACTGTCAAAAAATTTAGGAGTCATGAGAAAAATCAGTGATTTCATACCCAGAGATACAATGAAAACAATCTATTCTGTACTGATTATCCCACATCTCACATATTGTAATGCCATATGGAGTGCAACAACAAAGAAAACCTTGAAAATCTTGAAAAAATACAAAACAAAGCTATCGCCACACTATCTTACACAAAAAAAAGCATACCAGAAATATGCAGGGACCACAATTTGATATTGATGAATGACATTGGAAACATGCAACTAATACAAATTTTACATGATTTCCATCAAAAGAAACTCCCCAAATCGCTGTCTTCAATATTTACTAATATACATGATATCCATAACCACAATACCCGGTTCAAAGCAAATTCAAATCTGTATTGTGAATTCAGAAGAACAAAAAAAGCAAGAAGTGTCATATCAACCAGAGCCAGATGTCTATGGAATGAACTCCCATGTGATTGTAAGCTTCGCGTAGAAACTAGTGACAAATATCATAAGTACCTAAAATCACATTTCATTAATAAATACACCCCAAATATCAAATAACAATCCAGTTTGTATGTATTCTCTCCCCTATTATATATACTAAGGCAATACCAGCCAGCAGTCCCTTACGGCAGAGACTGTCCAGAAGAGGGGGCAGAAATTAATGAACTTATCTTTATTCTCATAGTATAATCCTCCCTCTCCTGGCCAGCTCTCCCGGTGAGGAACAGGCCAAACAAATTTATGCCACTTTTCCTCCATGTGTTACTATTTGTCACTCATCTGAACAACAGTGCAAAAATAATCAACTTGTCTATAACCTTAACCAATTCCTCAACCAAATCAAGCAGTATTCACACCCATATTTCATTGATCACCTTAAATACTGGTATTCCCCACATTATTGAAAATTGCAAGACGATCGCGCAGGTCTCAGCATAAAGACATCACGATAATCATATTGGCTACCAGATAAAGCATAACAACTAAAAAAAATGACTATAATCACCATCTCACAACCCGACCCCCCCCCCCCCCCCACCCCATGCCCCCACCCCTTCTTGCCCATCTCTATACAATAATACACACATTGTAAATACGCACCCGCACTATATTCACCCAATATACGTACACATAACACTGTATTATTATACAAGCATAAGGGCCCTGCCCTTACAAGTTATACTTTTTGTGGGGTCCTGTTGATATATATGTATTATAATTATATTGAATACGAAATAAATCTTATTGAATTGACAGTCAGTCACAAAATAATTATTTTGAGCCTTAATTGACCGGTTGTTAACAAAATTGGGTTTGCACCTTTACTGACAGTATGTCGCAAAACTCACAATCATGGTTATGCGGCTATTGAAATCTGGGTTTTCTTCGCCAGAAATGAGGTTTGGTATGTTTCTATTTGTATTTACATTCACCTCTTCCTCATTTTACATCCAGATTGACTATTCAGGTAGCAATAGATTTCCTTCCTCTGGTGTCGAAACGTCGGGATATCTTGGTTCGTTCATTCACAAGCATGGATCAGAGTGGTCTATGCTTTCTGCATATGACCAGCTTGCTCCATGGAGGAGGTGGCACCTGCATGTACATGCATATGACCTTTGGGCGATTTCTACCTAATGAGTTTTCAAAATTACTGGTTTGCCTGACTTCAGGAATAAAAGGGGGGGGGCAAAGATTCAGCCATTGGGCTCATTCATCTACTTTCTCCACTTCACCGTGTATCATCAATCAAATCTGCGAATCGGTACCTTTTGGATCCATTTGTTGCTACTCAGCAGGTTCAAAAGAATTGCTCTTAACCAAAATACAATAGTATCTCATTCCTCGCAGCCTCCTCCTATGAGTTGATTCTAACATGTAGTTCAGTGTGTAACGTATCTTTGACGGGAATATAACATTTTCAATAGAAAATACATATTCCCTAATAAGATACTTACACACTGAACTCGCATGTCCCTCCCAAATTGGGATTTCCCCTCCCCGCTGCTCGGTCACACCCCTCGAATCTTGTAAGAGGATGAAAAGAGACCTTACCTGTGTGTCCACTCGCTTATTCAAAAAGGTACTTAAGCTATTTCGTACCAAATTAATAAATTTTAAACGGATCTCATAGATCCTCTCTTTGTTAATAAAAATGAATATAACATGTAGTTCAGTGTGTAAGTATCTTATTAGGGAATATGTATTTTCTATTGAAAATGTTATTTCCGACTAAATCCTGAAAAGTTACTCATAATTCTGCTGTGGTTAAGGAGTCGATTACTTAGGGCATTACAGTGGGCTTATAACTATGGAATAAAACAATACAAACAATCAATCTGGGATATTTGACGTTCAGAACGTAGCTATGTGAACAGCCTAATGATCTCTATCAGATCACAACAAATGTCTTTCAACTATTGATTGTCGAAATATAAGACTCAACATTTTCCCCTACTTTTATTTTGAAAGCATTTGGCAAGTTCTAAAATAATTTGGCATTTGTGTCTGTCTGCAGAATGAGGTCCCCAGAGGGTGAATTTAGTGATGCTATCCCTCACAGTGGGCTAGCATCACCAAATTCACCCACTTGGGACTTCATTCTGCTTAGGCCTCATCTTCTGGGAAGTATCATTGTTTTTAGTTACTTTTTCCCTTCTGAGAAGTTTCTATATCCCATAAAATATAAAATGCATAATCGAGGTGACTAATGGGTGAACATCACCAACTTTAACTGGGGCACTTTAATTATTTGATCTTAGGGTGAACATGGTGATGCTAGCCCAGTTGACAACGCCCCCCCCCCAACCAGCAGTGACCCTTATCATCTTTGTTACAGGTCCCCCCCCCCCCCTCACCAGCACTGACCCCCCTGATTATCATCTTTGTTACAGGTTGACCCCCCCCCCCCCACCAGCACTGACCCTGATTATCATCTTTGTTACAGGTTGACCCCCCCCCCCCACCAACACTGAACCTGATTATCATCTTTGTTACAGGTTGACCCCCCCCCCCCCCCACCAGCACTGACCCTGATTATCATCTTTGTTACAGGTTGACCCCCCCCCCCCCCACCAACACTGAACCTGATTATCATCTTTGTTACAGGTTGACCCCCCCCCCCCCCCATCTCACCACCATTGTCCCTGATTATCATCTGTTACAGGTTGCCCCCCCCCTCACCAGCACAGACCCTGATTATCATCTGTGTTACAGGTTGACCCCCCCCCCCCCATCTCACCACCATTGTCCCTGATTATCATCTGTTACAGGTTCCACCCCCCTCACCAGAACAGACCCTGATTATCATCTTTGTTGACCCCCCCCCCCCATCTCACCACCATTGTCCCTGATTATCATCTTTGTTACAGGTTGCCCCCCCCCCCCCTCACCAGCACATACCCTGATTATCATCTTTGTTACATGTTGACCCCCCCCCCACCTCACCAGCAGTGACCCTTATTATCATCTTTGTTACAGGTTGACCCCCACTAGCACAGACCCTTATTATCATCTTTGTTACAGGTTGACCCCCCCCCCCCCCCCCCCCCACCAACACTGTCCCTGATTATCATCTTTGTTACAGGTTGACCCCCCCCCCCCCTCACCAACACTAACCCTGATTATCATCTTTGTTACAGGTTGACCCCCCCCCCTCACCAACACTGACCCTGATTATCATCTTTGTTACATGTTGACCACCCCCCCTCACCAACACTGAGCCTGATCATCTTTGTTACAGGTTGACCCCCCCCCCCCCACCAACACTAACCCTGATTATCATCTTTGTTACAGGTTGACCCCCCCCCTCACCAGCACTGACCCTGATTATCATCTTTGTTATAGGTTGACACCCCCCCCCCCCCGTCTCCAACACTGACCCTGATTATCATATTTGTTACAGGTTGACCCCCCCCCCCCCTCACCAACACTGACCCTGATTATCATATTTGTTACAGGTTGACCTCAAATTTGATGCTTTTGCTTCCGATCCTTATGTCAGTTCTATGAGCAACTTCTCGATCAACATTATCTTCTCACATCTTCATATATTTGCCGTGAGTATAATAGTGATTATCTTCTCACATCTTCATATATTTGCCGTGAGTATAATAGTAATGGATAGTCTTTTAATGAAACACGTAAGTAAGGCTGCAATGATACACTTGGTCATGATACGATACGAATCACGATACATGAACAACGATACACTAAATTTGTGTTTCCTCGGGAGACATTCCGTTCTCGAGCGGGTGACAAATCTCAATGTCTCCCTCGATAGCAGGAGACAACTGTATACTGTTCACAGAGGGATACTTCACACCTGGTTGACAACATTGTTTTCATAAAGTGTGTTCGACAATATTCGATTCGAAAAGAAATGAAATGTCATCAGGACCCTGTCATTTGCAGAATGAGGTCCCCAGAGGGTGAATTTAGTGATGCTATCCAGCACGGGCTGGGAAATGGAACCTTATTCTTTAATATCAAATTTCTATAGAAACTTACTCACATAGATTTTATTTCATTTTTAATTTAGTTTCTCTATATCCCCAAATTGGCAGACGACACATTGCATAATCAAAATTCCCAATGGGTGAACATCACAATTTTCACCATTTGGGAACTTCAATCTATATCTCCCATAGATGTGGCCCGCTGCAGAATGAAGTCCCTATGTGGGATAGCGTCACTAAATTCACCCTCTGGGGACCTTATTCTGCAAATGACAGGCACACTAAACTCAGGCTTGGATAAAGCCACCTTATTCAGGGGAACATGTAGCCTAGAAGCATTTTATTCAACTTAGAATTTGCCCAATTTCATAACATTTTGGTTTCCGACCGATAACTCCCAAATTTGGATTATTTGATCAGTATCAAAGTTGGTATGTGTGTTTCTCAGCCGAAAATCCAGGCCACATTTGAATACCATTGTGTATTTCATCCTGTTATTTTCACATGAGTTACAACCCTTTTTCAACTTAAAATTCACCTGATTTAATAACAATTTACAATGTACAAGTAAAATAATCGGCCTATTTAGCCAGTGATGCTCTTGTTGTTATTGGAAATGGCGGTGGGAAGAAATAATTTTGTGAGCATTATTAATTTGTTCCAGGAGAAACCTGCCATCAGTGAGGGGACTATTTTCTGGGAGGACACCGTAGAGAGCTTGGGAAAACTATCAGCAGCTAACTTCGATCATTTCGCTGAACAGTTAGGATACAAGAAAGGATTCGACTTGCATATTGGGATCACAAGGTGAGATCCAGGCCTGAATATATGGCACCGGACATTTGCAAAATGAGGTCCACAGAGGGTGAATTTAGTGACACTACCATGGACAGCGGGCTGGCATCACTAAATTCACCTTATGGGGACCTCGTTCTGCTTAGGCCTCATCTTCTCTGGAAAGTATCTTTATAATCAAATTAACAAGTTTTTTAGTTTCTTTAGAAAAGAATTTGTTTTTTAGTTTAGCTTCTCTATATCTCCAAATTGGATAATCGAGGTGCCCAGTGGGTGCACATCACCATCTCCACCATCTGGGAAATTAAATCTGTGTCTAGGTCTCCCATAGCAGATGAGGCCATGCAGAATTACGTCCTCAGAGGATGAATGTAGTGAGGCTAGCCCGCTGTGTGGGGTAGCGTCACTTAATTCACCCTTTGGGGACCTCATTCCCAAATGACCAGCACCATATTTTGAGGCTTGGTTACCCCTTTTTAATTTAACAAAGTCAAGCTTCAGCTATTGCCATGGGTTGTCGTCTTTGCATGCGTCCGTCAACAATTTCCTTTGGCTCATCCTATATCCCGCATCCCTCATCCGATCATCACCAAACTTCGGGGAGCCATAAAATTTTTCCAAATTTTTAAAAAAAATATGGCTGCCGTCAGCCATTTTGTATTTAAAATCTGAACCATAGGCACACCACACCCTGCAGCCCGCATATATCTAAGAAATTTATTGGAAATTTACAGGCATGATTAGGACCACCTCCAGATGAGAGAGCTATCAAATTTGAACAATACTCTTTGCGTGACTAAATCCTTTGGCACAACCTACAGGCCACATCCCTCGTCTAGATCTGATCGTCACCAAACTTCATAAGGATCTTCGCGGTGACCTCTAGATAGGAGCCAATGATGTTTTCTGAAATTCGTTAAAAAACATGGCTGCCGGCAGCCATCTTGTATTTTACTCTCTGCATGACTAAATCCTTTGTTACACCCTACAGACAACATCCCTCGTCCAATCATCACCAAACTTTATTTGCATCTTCAGGGTGACCTCTAGATGGGAGCCATCAATTTTTTCCGAAATTCTTTAAAAAACATGGCCACCAGTAGCCGTTTTGGATTTTAAATTTGAATCCATTGGCACCCTGCAGCCTGCATTTATTGGAGAAATGTTTTTTTAAATTTACAAGCATGTTTAGGGTCACCTCTAGATGGGAGCTATCAAATTTTAGCGATTTTCAATGAAAATCATGGCCACGAGCACCCATCTTCAATTTTACCTTTGGCACACCTGACAGACAACATCTCTTTTCTGATCGCCACCAAACTTCATATGGATCTTCAGTGTCACCTCTAGATGGGAGCTATCGATTATGTCCGAAATGGCAGCCATCTTGATTTTACTCTTTCCATGACTCAATCATTTGGCACACCCTACAGACCACATCCCTCATCTGATAATCACCAAACTTTATATGGATTTTTATGTTGACTTCTAGATGGGAGCCATCAATTTCTTGCAAAATTATTTGAAAAAAAACATGGCTGCCAGTGGCCACCTTGGATTTTACTCTTTGCATGACTGATCATCACCAAACTTCATATGGATCTTGGGGGGTGACATATAGATGGGAACCATCGATTATTTCTGAAATTCGTTGAAAAACATGGCTGCCAGCAGCCATCTTGGATTTCAAATTTGAATCCATCGGCACATCATGCAGCCCACATTTATTGGTGAAATGTTTGAAATAAAAATAATTTCATCTACACAATACAAGACCTTTACTGTAACTTTTTGACTTTCATTCTTCTTTATCATTCTATTCATTGCTCAGCAAAAAATTAACTCTTTTCCAAGTTGAGCTACAGTGACATTGACACATTCATTTGAATTTTTTTTGTAATAGTTGTTTTTGTTTGCAATTTTGACCTGTATTGTCCCTGATACAAACATTCTGTATGCCTAATTTGAGGATCGAAAGTTCCACCCAAGCCTGAGTTTAGTGTGCCTGTCATTTGCAGAATAACCTCTAGTTATTATCACAATTACCAAGTTTTGTATATAACCAGCATCAATAGTGAGCAGATCAAGGAATCTGTGCATACCTTGTGTTTCTGTTTACAGTAAACAGTGGTCAGAGAATGCTACAAGACCAACTTTAGTGACCGCAGCACGTCCACAAGACCCTAATAACCTTGGTAAGTCAAAATTACATGTACTTTATTGGTAACAACTTTGTAAAGCTCAGTGTTTAGATTTAGAAAATCTGGGAACTGAGGAAAATATGCCTAGGTAGAAAAAATTGGCTTACGGCAATTTCATTTCATTTCAATAATAACGTTACAACCCTGGCTGTACCCTCGTATGCTATTTTATTATGATTAGTTATCAACAAAATTGTAGACTAAATTATTACTGGTAGTTATTTTGGGGAACATCATTTCCAGGCCATGACTACTCAACATATATGTACAATTCCCCAACCATCTCCCAAATAGTGTTCCTATAGTTGATGCCACAGTGCCGTGAATTATATAGGACAATAATTGTAAAGAAGAGTGAAAGGAAGTTTTCGCAAAAGAGGTTGTATTTCTGATTGACACAATGAAATTAGTAACCCAATGAACTTATTTTACATAGTCAATAATCGGGCGTACTGATTTTACCTCTGCTTTTACCTAGGCATTGCCTATTGCCTAGGCTAATTCCCATGGCTGGAGGCATGCTGTATATCATTCGCTTATCTTTGAAGTGAGGTGTGTTTGGACAATTAACTGGGAGATGTCATAAATCTTAAGTTCAATTTACAACCCGTCATCACCCTTCTACCCATCAAATAGGTATAATGCAACACAAGAGCCCAATTATAGTGAGCTAAAGTCCTCATTATCATCAGAATATATACTGTAATGCCCTAAATAATCAACTTCTTGACCACAGCAGATGATTCCACAGTGCCATGGATAATATAGGATAATAATTGTAAAGAAGAGTGAAAGGAAGTCAGTTTGGCAAAAGAGGTTGTATTTCTGATTGACCCAATGAAATTTTAGTAACCCAATAAACTTATTTTACCCAGGCAATATTATTGCCTAGGCAAACTGATTTTGCCTCTGCTTTTACCTAGACATTGCCTATTGCCTAGGCTATCATTCGCTTATCTTTGAAGTGAGGTGGGTTTGCGACTTCAAACCAGTATGGAGAAGTGGACAATTAACTGGGAGATGTCATAAATCTTAAGTTCGATTTTCAACCCATCATCACCCTTCTACCTACAGTAATGCCCTAATTAATCGACTCCATAACCACAGCAGAATTATGGGTAACTTTTCAGGATTTAGTCAGAAATATGGCTTGCAAGAAAGGATTCGACTTGCATATTTGGATCACAAGGTGAGATCCAGGCCTGAATATATGGCGCCGATGAATGGCAACAAGCCATATTTCCGACTAAATCCTGAAAAGTTACCCATAATTCTGCTGTGGTTATAGAGTCGATTAATTAGGGCATTACTGTATCAAATAAGTATAATGCAACACAAGAGCCCAATTATAAAACCATTATAGTGAGCTAAAGTCCTCATTATGATCAGAATATACTGTAATACCCTAAATAATCTCACTGAGAGCTTTCCGATGAATGGCAACAAGCCATATTTCCGTCTAAATCCTGAAAAATTACCCCTAATTCTGCTGTGGTTAAGGAGTCGATTATTTAGGGCATTACTGTACTGTAGGGGCATATGCATATTGTTGTATGAGAGAGAAGTCACTTCTCTCTGGGACAAAACATGGGGGAGAAGTGGCACATTTTAGGGAGAAGATGTCTCCCAATTCGCCGTCTAGGCTGGTACCTGCTCAGTCTTTAGATATAGAACATCTTAGGCTTGCTGTATATCATTCGCTTATCTTTGAAGTGAGGTGTGTTTGCGATTTTAAACCAGTATGGGTGCTTACGGGTCAGGGACCAGCCTGGAGGTTTCCAATTCGGAGTAATAGAGAAGTGGACAATTAACCCTTTGATGACGGGAGCTGGATGTCAGATCTAGTAACTTAAAGCGGGGTGCACAGATGCCACATTGTCTCACCTCACTGGCAGATAAAAACCAGTATAAGTCAACGATGAGCAAGAATCTCGGACCAACAGTGGGTCCACACTGTCGGTCGAGGATTCTGACGTTCCTAGGAATTGTTTAAATTGAATTACAAAAAATTTGCACCAATCGCACCAGTGTTTACCTCGGGCATGATCAGTTCTGGCCCCCCCATGGTCCTGTACCAGTCAGTACCAGTGGCAGGCAGGGTGCTGACATCATTGATTCAGGACACCAATCTTCAAGGGCGACCGTCCCAGTTCCTGAGCCTTTGGCGGCTGATCTGGGTGGGGAAGACTCGCTGTCACGTACCATCGTAGCGCTATGCTCATTTTGCTCAATTTAACAATTTTGAAATGTACAGGCATCAATCTCACCACATGATAACAAGAAGATGATGACGAGAAGAAGAACCAGGAAAAGAAGTCTCTACTTGCTCGGTTTCTCGCTAGCATGAATGTATGGCACTACCTGGGATGTTTCTTCCTAAAAACAAAAGGGGAGAGGTCCAAATTTGAGCAATGTCGGAATCTGAATTTATGGGCTCTTTCACATAACACATCATAGCTGATTCATGACTAAATCACATTTACATGAAATCTGTTTCGGAAGAGTACATTCGCATCAAATTTGGATATTAACTTTATTGCTCGTGCCTCATCCTGGGCTTGCATTCTAATCCAAATAGTTAAGTTGAAGGGCTTGCCTTAGCGGAAAAATATAACTAAAAAAAAAAAATGAAATTTTTCCTAAAAGGTACTCAATCCGATTAAGCGCCCCTCAATTACTATTTATTTGGCTTCGGGGTAAACAATATTTGATTCGAGTCAAGGAACCCACCCATCACAGCTCAGAGTGATCAGATATCAATTTTTTAAATCTATCATTTTTCACCAATTGGAATATTTAGAGAAGATTGTTTTGCGGATGAAGATGGATAACTCAAAAATCAAGTGGCTTTTTTGTGTCAGATATTTGAAAAACCGGCAAAATTTCGTTGAACAAAATGTTCATAAATAACAGGTTTTGAGCAATTTTATACTATAGTTGACTGTGGTTAGCATTATTTTTGGGCACTTAATCGATTCTGATATTACTGAAGTGGCATTTAAAAAAAAAATGTTGTTGTTGGAATCTGATGATATGGGGACCATAGAATCGGATTGAGTACTATAAGGGAAGCCCGAAACTGAACTATCATAGATCCCTCCCAGGGTGGTGCTATTCCCAACCCCGCGACTCGCAAATCTCATGATTGAGTTGGAAATAAAACTGATGGTTAGTGGGTAGAACGCTGGATTTAAACTGGCGCATTTATGCATGACTAATCCGAACATGGATTGACCGGAGCAGGAACTTAGGTCCCCAATGATCAGGGTTGGCTGATTTAAATCAAGTGATTTAAATCATTGATTTAATTATTTAAATAAATGAATTTTTTTTCAATATAAAAAAAATCACCAACCCTGCCAATGATGATGGTATAGCCGTCCCACTGACACCTGCCCTCTTGGCACCAACCTTGGTGTGTTGTCTATACCCTAGCTGCTGCAATCTTCTAAAGAAGTCACATGCACACATTCATTTTGAATGCACATACGAGACTATTAATTTAGTAGACTTTGTTTTGTAATATGCAGGATTGCATGAAAACAGGTATCAAAATATGATGCTGTTCATTTGCAGAATGAGATCCCCAGAGGGTGAGTATAGTGATGCTACCCCGCAGTAGCATCACTAAATTCACCACCCGAGGACCTCATTGTGCTTAGACCTCATCTTCTCTGGAAAATATCTTTGTTATCAAATTAACAAATTGATTAGTTTCTTTACAAACTTCTATAGAAAGTATCATTTTCTTTTATAGTTAGTTTCTCTATATCCCCAAATTGGCAGACAACACAAAGCATAATCGAGGTGCCCAATGGGTGCACATCACCATCTTTACCATCTTGGAACCTAAATCTGTGTCTAGGTCTCCCATAGCAGATGAGACGAAGCAGAATGAGGTCCACAGAGGGTGAAGTTGGTGACACTAACCCACTGTGCAGTGTAACGTCACTAAATTCAACCTCTGGGGACCTTATTCTGCAAATATCCATATTTTGAGGCCTGATCACACACACACACACTCATCCAACCATATTTTAGCGAGAATCCAAATCTAGATTCTCGTAAATATTCTCACAAATTACTGAATTCTTGTGAAAAAGTGAAAAAATCAGATGAAATATAAGCCCTGCACTCATCCAACCATATTACATTTTATTCCAGCATTTTGTGGTGACACAGGTGTTGTTTGTGAAACTGAGGACAATTTCTGCGTTGCTACTCATGATGACAATGACAAAGGATTCGGTTTGTCAGTCACAATGACCAGAGCAGTTGCCATTGGGTATGTATTTCAGTTTATTTTGGTAATTACTCTTGTTTTGATTAAATATATGCACTTATAAGCGGAAAGGTTGAAGATTTAGCATTGTAGTAAATTTTTCTTCAAATTGTTCTGTTTTGTCTGCATAAACTTAATCAAAGTAAGAGTTATTTCCTAAATAATTATCTCTTGGGAACACTTTTCAATCACATATCCAGTTGCAGAGAACTTCATTTTAATTGGTTTAAACTTTAAAAGGGTTAAAAATGTATGCAGGTTTCCAGACCTCCAGTTACAACAACATCATCAAGTCTTGAAATAGTGTGTCTTGTCATTTGCAGAATGAGGTCCCCAGAGGGTGAATTTGGTGAAGCTACCCCACACAGCGGGTTAGGATGATAGCATCACTAAATTCACCCTCTGGACCTCATTTTGCTTAGGCCTCATCTTCTGGGAAGTATCTATACTCTCAAATTAACAACTTTTCCCCTTCTGTTCAGTTTCTATATCCTCTAATTTCTAGAAGATAAATGCATAATCGAGGTGACTATTGAGTGAACATCACCAACTTCAACTGGGGAACTTCAATCTGATTGTAGGTCTCCCATAGCAGTTGCGACCTCAGCAGAATCAGGTTCCCAGAGGGTGAATTTGGTTATGCTGGCCCTCGGTGCGAGATAGCATCACTAAATTCACCCTCTGGGGACCTCATGCTGCAAATAATAGACACTATTTCAAGGCTTGAACATCATACAAAATCTATGTTCCGCTGAAAACCAAATGTGACATATAAACTAGACCTATAGAATATACAATAGAATGTCAAATTGTCAATGAAAAAATCAAACATCTTTAAGAAATGAACTATGGAATCAACATCGTCATGGAATTTTGACCGAAAAAAGTCAACTGTTAACCCTTTCATGACTGGAGCTTCCTGAAAATTCACGAAAACCCTGTGCCTATGGGAGACACGCATATATAAGAGAATCCATTGGCCTAAGAATATATACCTTGACATTGTAAGCCAGTGCATTCTCTTATATATGCGAGGCACCCTATGGGAGACTCACATATATAAGAGAATGAATGCACTGGCATATGGTCTTTAATGCTGCACCAGCACAGCTCCAGTCATGACAGGGTTAAATCTGCAAACTACATGTACATACAATCTTTGATTGTGTTTTATCATCAAAATCCATGACCATGTTAATGTACAAAGGTATATTTACATACACTTAATATCGCTTCCGATTTCCCCACACGCCCCCTGAGTCAATGTATTCATAAACCTTTCAATGTCGTTCATATGTTTATGAACACATTGATCCCGGAAATCACCGGGGATTGTCGGACATGAACGAAAGCTTGACTATTCAGCACTGGCAAGCAATTTGTTTTGGTCTATAATCAGTGTTGTTTCCCTGCACCTAAAACTCATCTTCTCTGATTACACAACCCACGACCTCAGAAATATATCATTATGGTAGAACGGCGTGTTGTCAATTTCTTATCATCCACAGCCGAAACTTAATTGTTAGTTTCAGATATTATCATTCTTGAAATCAACACGTCTACATTCATTACAAGCTAAACAAGACATTTCGTCATATGTGTATACTTTACTGTGAAATTGCGTTTTTCCGCTCTCCGTCAACGGATTCTCACAATGTTTGGTTTTCTAAAAGGCGAGGATTCGAACTGTCAGAACTTAACTCTATGCGTTCATTTAAAGTTGAATAAATAGTGGGAAAGATAGACAATCCTAGTTGATAATGAATTTAAGTATATAAATATAAATAATAAACGGCGGATTCAACGTGGTCATGGATTTTGACCGCGATAAAAATTCAGCAAACTCCCCATGAACCCCTTTGGGGTTCATGCAGTTTGCTGAATTTTTCTCGGGGTCAAAATCCCATGACCACATTGAAACCGCCGTTCATTTCTTATATGAATTTATATTTATTTTTCAACATATTATCAGGAAAACATGTAAAATTGATGTTTGATTACTGATATTCTGCCTTCATAAAGTATATAGAATGTCTCACATTAACATTAAACCACACAATATTTTAAATTTTATTTTAAATTTTTCAGCTTAGGAGCAAAATTCGATGATGCTACTTGCAACGCTAACTCTAATATTATGACCTCATCCTTCCACAATCAGACAGACATTGACAGGGGGTCATTCAAAGCCCTCTCAAGATGTGCGTTCTATGACATATACCAAGTGATATCAATGGGCTTGATGTGAGTTATTTCTGTATATTCACATACACCTACTAGTAATACTGCTTCCGATTTTCCCATAGTGCATGATAGCCTTGCCCACTTAGTCAATTGTTCATCAACCTATAATTACATTGCAGTTATTTTTTAATAACCGCATAACACTCGGCAATCACCAGAGATTGCCGAACATGGACGATCCATAGACTGCTTCAGTATTCATTACGTTTGGATTTGACAGTTTGCCAGAAGAAAGTTGTTATTATACCCCCCGTAATAAAGTTGTGGGGGGGTATACTGGAATCAGCTTGTCCGTCCGTCGTCAATCCATTGTCCGTCCGTCTGTCCGCCCATGGACGGAGTTTTTCTCAGTCGTTTTTTATCATTTTCTGTGAACTTGGCACAGACATCAACCATGGTAACATGTGCACCTGCGATTATGACATCTGTTGGACTTTTTTTTGTGTGGAGTTATCCCCCTTTTTCGCAACATGTATAATTTTGTCCGAACTTTTATTTCTACATTTTTAGTTCAATTTGTTTTAAACTTGGCACAGATATTTAGTACCATGGGAACCTATGCATGGTGTACCTGTGATTATGACGTCTGTACGACTTTTTGTGGAGTTATTCCCTCTTTTTCGCAATAATAATTTTGTCCGAGCTTTATTCCTACATTTTTCGGTCAATAGGTTTACGGTTAGGGTTAGGGTTGTCCACCTGCATGGGAATCTGTTATTTTATTATTGTAACTAAATGTTTACTGACATGTGAAACATCTGAGGATTTTAAAAACACAGGGGGGGTGGGTATCCTTAGTCCCATTGGGACAGTCACACCTCTAGTTTAAGAATTTTTTAGCGGAAAGCAATAAAGAAATTGAGGTTATAGAGAAATAACCTTAAAGGGGTACTGTACGCCACATGTTGTTGTTGGTTTCTATAGTCTCCGAGTCGGAGAATAAGGTAACAATTTTTCCATTATTTGAAAGTCTGATGAGTACGAAGTCATGTTACGGATGACAAATTTACCGGAATGCAAAAATACAAATTGTCGTTGTCGAGTAATTTTTGTAAAGTTTTCAACCAAATGAATCAAATAAAAGTTATATTATATGCATACTAGTCCCATATAATCATTTAAGTTATTGTATCGTCGCTAGTCAGTGAGTGGCTTGAGTGTTCTCCCCGTATCATCATAATATTTTAAGCAATCGTGTGTGCGATCGGTTTAAAAATCCAGTATCCCTCAATTACTATTTTTGATTACGGTAATTCGTAATTTAATTGACGCCATTTTATGGCTCCAGTCATAAATTCAATTTATATCAAATTATTAACTTTTAAATTATTAAATTTTAAGATAGCCTATTAACCTGAGCGTTTACAGAATACATCTTCGACTCATATTACTTATGTTTCTATATATTATCGATATTAGATGGTTGTTGTCACCGGAAATTTAATGAAAATGGCGTACAGTACCCCTTTAATGGATAAATGTGTGACAACCAATGGTTTTTAGCTCACCTCATCTGTCCGTCTGTCAAGAATCATCTTTTTCACCAGAACCATAAGACCGAATGGGTTCATATTTGGTGTGGATGTTCCCTAGGTGACTCACATTCAGATTTGTTCAAATGAGGTCACCCGGTCAAACAGTTGCGAAGCTAGGACCATAATACTTTCCCACCATAGTAATTCTTAAAATGACTTCTTCTCAAGTGGACCTCTAGTATTATTGTGCCATTTCAACTTTAAGCATTCCTTATCGCTACTTTAGCTGTATGTATGACAGAACTACAGAACGAAATTTTTGGAAATGGGTCTGTTCGATCTCAATTCAGCACGTGTTTGTATAAAAAAAAATGTACCGAAATTGTTTCATATGGATTCAAATATTACCTGACAGATTGAACACGAATAAATTAACCTTCATGACAGGAGCCGTGCTGGTGCAACGTTAAAGACCCTGTGCCAATGCATTCTCTTATATATGCGAGTCAACCATAGGTCGCCTCGCATATATAAGAGAATGCATGGGTCTAACAATTGTTTATCATTTTTTAATCAAATTTTCTTGCATTCTTTATCAATTTTTATCATTTTTTTCTAACATTCTTTTAAAAAAATTATTATTATTTTTTTTTTTTTTATCATTTTTTATCATTTTTTTCTTATCATTCTTTAACAATTTTTATCATTTTTTATAATTTGTTCTTACATTCTATAACAATTTTTATCATTTCTATACATTCACCTAACAATTTTATCATTTTTTCTTACATTCTTTAAAAATAAAATTATCATTTTTTATCATTATTTCTTACATTCTTTAACAATATTTTATCATCTTTTTCATTTTTTCTTACATTCTTTGACAATTATAAAATATAATGTGAAATTTGTTAGGCCAAGGCATTCTCTTATATATGCGAGGCGGCTATGGTCGACTCGTATATATAAGAGAATGCATTGGAAACAGGGTTATTGCCAAAATTCAGGAATCTCCCATCATGAAAGGGTTAAATTTGCAATCATGCATGCAGGTCTGAGAAACAGGAATTGACTTTTCTTGGTCTTAGGCCTAAAAATAAAGACGTTTGTTTCCGCTAACCCGACCGACCCTATTTTAAACCCCCGACCCTAAACTTTTTATTGCCATTTGTTTTTTATTTAATTTTTTTTTTTTTTTTAATTTAGGTCCCAATTCATATCATACCAAGATGCAAAACATTTATATATATTGTCATAAGAAATTTAAGTTTACAAAAAGATTTCAGTTTAACAGTTGGAATCATACTGTAAAGTATGTTTGGCTTTATCTAGCTTTCATCTGTGAAAACTTCAAATAGTTTCAGTTCAGGTTTGTTATGATTCAGCCTTCAGACTTCAGTATTTCAATCAAATACAGTACAGGAACATTAACAATTTGATCGAATCAACCTGGTTATCAGATGGGATCGCATAATACCAAATGAATAATTAATATAGAGATTAGTACTATAAATAGTAATTACTAACTTAATAGACATTGTTTCTGTACTACATGTAGTATATTATGTACCGGTATGTGTCTCACTTGAATTTTATAAAATAGCCTATTATATGAATTAGAGTGATAATGGCAAGTCTCATTTCAAGCAGGATAAGCATAATCCATGGAACCAAAAGATACCTGATAATAACTTATGAGCATTTCCAATCCATACATATATAAAAATTTCCAAAGTTATGCTTGAGAAACTTGATCAAATTGACCTCTCAGTAAAATTCAAAATTCTGACTCAAAATGCCCTAGATTAGCTATAAATGCAATGGATTTAAAAAAAAATTCCAGGGGCCGAACCCCCACCATCATTAGGTGGTCACCCTTCCCAAACCTTCCTCCACTCAGGCCTTCATGTTATGCCTTTGGCATATCATTGCATAAAAACAGGTGTCCACAAAAAATACCTAGATCCTTCACTGAATGCGGAGGAGAAGGTGGGGTTGTGAAGCCATCATTAAGATATCAGTACAAGACGGTCACTCCAATATGTGAACAGTGCAGTGGTGCTGGACTGACTCCAGTTGTCGCCAGACCATATGGGAAATATTAGGATTATCAAAGACTATATTAGTATATACACTAGTATATATGTAAATATTGAAGCATATGCAAGATTGAATTGGAGTTCCTCTGTCATTTGGGTTAACCTGATTGGGGGCTAAGAAGTGCATAGTTTGGGTTATTGACAAGTATTATACAGTTATTTTTAAAGATACTGAAGAAAAAAAAAGTTAACAACAAAAACAAAGTTAAGCCTACCTACCTACCCTAATTTTTTTCAGCTCGTTAGAGGAAACAAATGTATTTTTTTTTAAGGCCTTAGCATATAAAAATAAAGTAATGTTCCATTAATTTTATCTATGCAGCACCAGCATCAGTGGAAAGGCGTGTGTATCGGACCCGGCATTTGGCGAAATACGACAAGTATTTAACAATCAGAGTGTCTTCCTGACCCACAATGGGATTGAACCAGATGATTTCTGCACTAATGCCTATGGGGAAGGTGCTAAAATTGACAGGGTTTGTATTGTCATTTCATCTAACCCTTTCTTTACTGAATGGATTCTCCCATTCAGTTATAAAATTATACATCGGAATGGTCTATTATTCATTTGGAGGGGTGTTCAGGTAATAATAGCAGAATACAGCCAGAAAAACAGATAATACAAGAGCAGAATGATTCATATTCATTGGTGGGAAATGTTCAGATAATAAGCGTTTGTTGAACTTATTATTTGAACATTTCCTATGGAATAACTACTGATCAATGAGTATTTAGTATAGAAAGGGTTAAATATGTGCTTCCATCCAGGTCGTCCAGATCATAACTTTGGCAATATTATTTTAAAAAGAATCTGAAAAGTAGTGGATTTAGATACATTTGACAGGTTAACTGTTTAATCCCCATAAGCATTCCTGGTCGCCTTGCACTATTTATTTCCCCAGTAGTGACTTTGAGCACCTCACATCATGTCCCCAGTAGTGACTTTGAGCACCTCACGTCATGTCCCCAGTAGTGACTTTGACCACCTCACATCATGTCCCCAGTAGTGACTTTGAGTATCTCACATCATGTCCCCAGTAGTGACTTTGAGCAACTCACATCATGTCCCCAGTAGTGACTTTGACCACCTAACATCATGTCCCCAGTTGTGACTTTGACCACCTCACATCATGTCCCCAGTTGTGACTTTGACCACCTAACATCATGTCCCCAGTAGTGACTTTGAGCACCTCACATCATGTCCCCAGTAGTGACTTTGAGCACCTCACGTCATGTCCCCATTAGTGACTTTGACCACCTCACATCATGTCCCCAGTAGTGACTTTGAGCACCTCACATCATGTCCCCAGTAGTGACTTTGAGCATCTCACATCATGTCCCCAGTAGTGACTTTGAGCACCTCACATCATGTCCCCAGTAGTGACTTTGACCACCTCACATCATGTCCCCAGTAGTGACTTTGACCACCTAACATCATGTCCCCAGTAGTGACTTTGACCACCTCACATCATGTCCCCAGTAGTGACTTTGACAACCTCACATCATGTCCCCAGTAGTGACTTTGACCACCTCACATCATGTCCCCAGTAGTGACTTTGAACACCTCACATCATGTCCCCAGTAGTGACTTTGACCATCTCACATCATGTCCCCATTAGTGACTTTGACCACCTAACATCATGTCCCCAGTAGTGACTTTGACCACCTCACATCATGTCCCCAGTAGTGACTTTGACCACCTAACATCATGTCCCCAGTAGTGACTTTGACCACCTCACATCATGTCCCCAGTTGTGACTTTGACCACCTCACATCATGTCCCCAGTAGTGACTTTGACCACCTCACATCATGTCCCCAGTAGTGACTTTGACCACCTCACATCATGTCCCCAGTTGTGACTTTGACCACCTCACATCATGTCCCCAGTAGTGACTTTGACCACCTAACATCATGTCCCCATTAGTGACTTTGAGCACCTAACATCATGTCCCCAGTTGTGACTTTGACCACCTCACATCATGTCCCCAGTAGTGACTTTGACCACCTAACATCATGTCCCCAGTAGTGACTTTGAGCACCTCACATCATGTCCCCAGTAGTGACTTTGACCACCTCACATCATGTCCCCAGTAGTGACTTTGACCACCTAACATCATGTCCCCAGTAGTGACTTTGACCACCTCACATCATGTCCCCAGTAGTGACTTTGAGCACCTCACATCATGTCCCCAGTAGTGACTTTGACCACCTAACATCATGTCCCCAGTAGTGACTTTGAGCACCTCACATCATGTCCCCAGTAGTGACTTTGACCACCTCACATCATGTCCCCAGTAGTGACTTTGACCACCTCACATCATGTCCCCAGTAGTGACTTTGACCACCTCACATCATGTCCCCAGTAGTGACTTTGAGCACCTCACATCATGTCCCCAGTAGTGACTTTGAGCAACTCACATAATGTCCCCAGTAGTGACTTTGACCACCTCACATCATGTCCCCAGTAGTGACTTTGACCACCTCACATCATATCCCCAGTAGTGACTTTGACCACCTCACATCATGTCCCCAGTAGTGACTTTGACCACCTCACATCATGTCCCCAGTAGTGACTTTGAACACCTCACATCATGTCCCCAGTAGTGACTTTGAGCAACTCACATCATGTCCCCAGTAGTGACTTTGAGCAACTCACATCATGTCCCCAGTAGTGACTTTGACCACCTCACATCATGTCCCCAGTAGTGACTTTTACCACCTCACATCATGTCCCCAGTAGTGACTTTGACCACCTCACATCATGTCCCCAGTAATGACTTTGAGCACCTCACATCATGTCCCCAGTAGTGACTTTGAGCAACTCACATCATGTCCCCAGTAGTGACTTTGACCACCTCACATCATGTCCCCAGTAGTGACTTTGAGCAACTCACATCATGTCCCCATTAGTGACTTTGACCACCTCACATCATGTCCCCAGTTGTGACTTTGACCACCTCACATCATGTCCCCAGTAGTGACTTTGACCACCTCACATCATGTCCCCAGTAGTGACTTTGATCACCTAACATCATGTCCCCAGTAGTGACTTTGACCACCTCACATCATGTCCCCAGTAGTGACTTTGACCACCTCACATCATGTCCCCAGTTGTGACTTTGACCACCTCACATCATGTCCCCATTAGTGACTTTGACCACCTCACATCATGTCCCCAGTTGTGACTTTGACCACCTCACATCATGTCCCAAGTAGTGACTTTGACCACCTCACATCATGTCCCCAGTTGTGACTTTGACCACCTCACATCATGTCCCCATTAGTGACTTTGACCACCTCACATCATGTCCCCATTAGTGACTTTGACCACCTCACATCATGTCCCCAGTTGTGACTTTGACCACCTCACATCATGTCCCCAGTAGTGACTTTGACCACCTCACATCATGTCCCCAGTAGTGACTTTGAGCACCTCACATCATGTCCCCATTAGTGACTTTGACCACCTCACATCATGTCCCCAGTAGTGACTTTGACCATCTCACATCATGTCCCCATTAGTGACTTTGACCACCTAACATCATGTCCCCATTAGTGACTTTGACCACCTCACATCATGTCCCCAGTTGTGACTTTGACCACCTCACATCATGTCCCCATTAGTGACTTTGACCATCTCACATCATGTCCCCATTAGTGACTTTGACCACCTAACATCATGTCCCCAGTTGTGACTTTGACCACCTCACATCATGTCCCCAGTAGTGACTTTGAGCACCTCACATCATGTCCCCAGTTGTGACTTTGAGCACCTAACATCATGTCCCCAGTAGTGACTTTGACCATCTCACATCATGTCCCCATTAGTGACTTTGACCATCTCACATCATGTCCCCATTAGTGACTTTGACCACCTCACATCATGTCCCCAGTAGTGACTTTGACCACCTCACATCATGTCCCCAGTAGTGACTTTGAGCACCTCACATCATGTCCCCATTAGTGACTTTGACCACCTAACATCATGTCCCCAGTTGTGACTTTGACCACCTAACATCATGTCCCCAGTAGTGACTTTGAGCACCTCACATCATGTCCCCAGTAGTGACTTTGACCATCTCACATCATGTCCCCAGTTGTGACTTTGACCACCTAACATCATGTCCCCAGTAGTGACTTTGAGCACCTCACATCATGTCCCCATTAGTGACTTTGACCACCTCACATCATGTCCCCATTAGTGACTTTGACCACCTAACATTATGTCCCCAGTTGTGACTTTGACCACCTAACATCATGTCCCCAGTAGTGACTTTGACCATCTCACATCATGTCCCCAGTAGTGACTTTGATCACCTAACATCATGTCCCCAGTAGTGACTTTGACCATCTCACATCATGTCCCCAGTAGTGACTTTGACCACCTAACATCATGTCCCCAGTAGTGACTTTGAGCACCTCACATCATGTCCCCAGTAGTGACTTTGACCACCTCACATCATGTCCCCAGTAGTGACTTTGACCACCTCACATCATGTCCCCAGTTGTGACTTTGACCACCTAACATCATGTCCCCAGTAGTGACTGTGAGCACCTCACATCATGTCCCCATTAGTGACTTTGACCACCTCACATCATGTCCCCAGTAGTGACTTTGACCACCTAACATCATGTCCCCATTAGTGACTTTGACCACCTAACATCATGTCCCCAGTTGTGACTTTGAGCACCTCACATCATGTCCCCATTAGTGACTTTGACCACCTAACATCATGTCCCCAGTAGTGACTTTGACCACCTAACATCATGTCCCCAGTTGTGACTTTGATCACCTAACATCATGTCCCCATTAGTGACTTTGAGCACCTCACATCATGTCCCCATTAGTGACTTTGACCACCTAACATCATGTCCCCAGTTGTGACTTTGACCACCTAACATCATGTCCCCAGTAGTGACTTTGACCACCTAACATCATGTCCCCATTAGTGACTTTGACCACCTAACATCATGTCCCCAGTTGTGACTGACCACCTCACATCATGTCCCCAGTAGTGACTTTGACCACCTCACATCATGTCCCCAGTAGTGACTTTGACCACCTCACATGTCCCCATTAGTGACTTTGACCACCTCACATCATGTCCCCAGTAGTGACTTTGACCACCTCACATCATGTCCCCAGTAGTGACTTTGAGCACCTCACATCATGTCCCCAGTTGTGACTTTGACCACCTCACATCATGTCCCCAGTAGTGACTTTGAGCACCTCACATCATGTCCCCAGTAGTGACTTTGACCACCTCACATCATGTCCCCAGTAGTGACTTTGACCACCTCACATCATGTCCCCATTAGTGACTTTGAGCACCTCACATCATGTCCCCAGTAGTGACTTTGACCACCTCACATCATGTCCCCATTAGTGACTTTGACCACCTAACATCATGTCCCCAGTTGTGACTTTGACCACCTCACATCATGTCCCCAGTAGTGACTTTGACCACCTCACATCATGTCCCCATTAGTGACTTTGACCACCTCACATCATGTCCCCAGTAGTGACTTTGAGCACCTCACATCATGTCCCCAGTAGTGACTTTGACCACCTCACATCATGTCCCCATTAGTGACTTTGACCACCTCACATCATGTCCCCATTAGTGACTTTGACCACCTAACATCATGTCCCCAGTAGTGACTTTGACCACCTCACATCATGTTCCCATTAGTGACTTTGACCACCTAACATCATGTCCCCAGTAGTGACTTTGACCACCTCACGTCATGTCCCCATTAGTGACTTTGACCACCTCACGTCATGTCCCCATTAGTGACTTTGAGCACCTCACATCATGTCCCCAGTAGTGACTTTGAGCACCTCACATCATGTCCCCAGTAGTGACTTTGACCACCTCACATCATGTCCCCATTAGTGACTTTGACCACCTCACATCATGTCCCCATTAGTGACTTTGACCACCTCACATCATGTCCCCAGTAGTGACTTTGAGCACCTAACATCATGTCCCCAGTAGTGACTTTGACCACCTCACATCATGTCCCCATTAGTGACTTTGACCACCTCACATCATGTCCCCAGTTGTGACTTTGACCACCTCACATCATGTCCCCAGTAGTGACTTTGAGCACCTCACATCATGTCCCCAGTAGTGACTTTGAGCACCTCACATCATGTCCCCAGTAGTGACTTTGACCACCTCACATCATGTCCCCAGTAGTGGCTTTGAGCACCTCACATCATGTCCCCAGTAGTGACTTTTAGCACCTCACATCATGTCCCCAGTAGTTATACTCAAGCCTGCAAATAGTTTATCTGTCATTTGCAGAATAAGGACCCCAGAGGGTGAATTTAGTGATGCTATCACGCACAGCAGCCTAGCATCACCAATTTAATCCTCTGGGGACCTCATTCTGCTTAGGCCTCATACTTCTGGGAAGTATCTATAGTCTCAAATTAAACATTGATTGTTTTAGTTAATTTTTCCCTTCTGGGAAGTTTCTATATCACCAATAAATTTGCGGAAAATAAAAAGCATTCTGAAAATGACAGACACACTATTTGCAGGCCTGATTTATGTAAACATGGAACTGAGGTCACTTTTTATAAAAAAAAATTCCGTCTTTTTGCTTCTTGTTTCAGTCATCTTCGAAATCGCTGAGCTTTCTGTCAACTTCCCTATTTTCAGGTTACTTCAGTTTTACCTTGTTTAGGTTGTTTGAAGATATAGAGTAATGTCCTAAATAATCGACTCCTTAACCGCAGTATAATTATGGGTAATTTTTCAGGATTTAGTTGGAAATATGGATTGTTGCCATTCATCGGAAAGCTCTCACTGAGAGCTATCGGAAAGCTCTCACTGAGAGCTTACCGATGAATGGCAACAAGCCATAAATCCTGAAAAATTACCCATAATTATGGTGTGGTTAAGGAGTCGATTATTTAGGGCATTACTGTATTTTAATTGATTTATCTTCTGCCTCCGATGAAAAGGTTGATTTCGATCAATCTGAAACTTATTTAATAGGACATTAGACTCCTTATACATTTATTTTTTTCATCTTTTTTGAACCACGTTTTCCCGGATGGTGAATTTAGTGACATATCCCGCACAGTGTGCTAGCATCACCAAATTTACCCTCTGAGAACCTCATGCTGCAAATGAAGACACTATTTGCAGGCTTGTCCTATCTGGAGACTTTTTTTCCAACTAATAACATTGCTGATAAAATTGTTCTTATGGGAATTTGTTTTTATTAAATAGACACTTAGTCCAGAAGAGATATGCAGTGACGGGATAGCGTGTGTGGATGCTGAGGGCATTCGTCAAGATAATAGACTAGCAACGGCTGACGGTGCTCTTTGTGCTAACGGAAGGGTGAGTTTCTATGGTAGCGGGGCTCAGTTGGTAAGGTGCATGGTGCATTAGGCCAACATAAGCCTCTGGCGATGCCAAAGCTGGTTCTATTGTTTTGTGATACCCATAATATATTATCAGGGGTTGCTCGTATTCCGGTTCTACAGTAGAGGCATCCCTGTCTTGGACATTGGTAGTGGAAATGATGTCCAGAGCAATCTACCTTTCGGAAGTTTACAGATGTCAATATAAAGGTGACAAAAATAATAGAATATAACAGCATAGAACACCTTGGATTAACCCCCTATGTTTAATTTGTTTGGGTTTATGATGCCCATGTCCATTGTAAGCAATATCAGTTGTAGACCAATCAGAATGGAGACAGATAAATAAAAACCATGGTAACCCACCAGACAAAATGCTACTGAATGACTTCCAACAATGCATCACCATGGCTTTGCAAAACCACCCGTGATAATTTAATCAAAGGGCCATATCTCTCGTGAACATTGGCGGGTGGAAACCCAAATTCTATCTAAACCTGTATTTTATCTTATTAAATATATGGTACATATACAAAATGTAATTGAGACCTATAAAGTTATCATATGGAAATCAGATGCAAACAGATGGACGGGCGGACTGACAAGCAGCCATTGACATAAAATGTCAGGTCTTAAAATTCGAATAATGATTCTCACTTTGATTCTCGTAAAAAGTCTTGATTCCCTGTAGAAATGCTATGTTTTGATTCTTTTTACTATGTTTTCTTTTTCTTTTAACTAGTGGGGTTCATATAGTAAGGTGCATGTTGCAATATGATGACATAAGCCTCCAGCGATGCCGAAGCTGGTTCTATTTCTTTTAACCCTTTCTGTACTAAGTGGATTCTTCTATCCAGTTATAAAATTATACATTTCAAAGGTCTATTATTCATTTGGAGGGGTGTTCAGGAAATAAAAGCAGACAACAAACAAAAAAACAGATAATTCATTAGATGTGAATGTTCAGATAATAAGTTTAACAAACAACCTATAGTTGTTTGATGAACTTTTTGTCTGCATGAACATTACTGAAGGGATAATTGCTCGTCAATGAGTATTTAGTATAGAAATGGTTAAGCATGAATTTGTGATTTATGCAAAGGAAAGATAACCTAATTTGTGTATCGAGGGCAAGTTTGTCATTTTATATCATAAATTAGGTAATTACCTGATATGTCCATATTGATTAACTATTCCGGGCTACCGGATTTACGCCGCCTTTCGTTCCGCTTTTCGTATTCCGAGTTTTGTAAACCGGAAGTCGAACACGCCACGTAAATTCCTCCCATTTGCATTCTATTCTCGGCATCCTACAAGCCGGACGTATTAATCACAGACTCAATGTCTGAGACTGATTCTTCGTCCAGCGATCGGAAGGAAACTGATCTTTCCAACCCGCAACCGAAGGTTGTTAATAATGCAAACGGAAGATGAAGTATCAATTTCTGAAAGAAGAATTACAAGGAGAAATACAGAAAATTCAAGGCGATCTGGGGTCAAAGATCAATCTGATTCTTGAATTACAAATGAAATCCAAAGCTGACCCAAAAGCAAGAACAAGTCCTAGGGCAGCACGCAGTGCTGAGAAAACCCCTAGTGGTCAGATAAATGCATGCAGTGCAGAGAAAACCCCTAGTGGTCAGATAAATGCACGCAGTGCAGAGAAAACCCCGGGGGGTCACATAAATGCACGCAGTGATGAGAATGATTTGGACTCCGATGATGATGCCATTGATGAGGGCACTTCAATCTCCAAACCCAGAAGTGGAAGTAATTTCACAGAAATTCAAGGACATCTTTGCGATTTTGACAAAGTGCTTAGACCAAATGGGACAGTGTGGTGCCTTTCACCATATTATAAGAAGAATTGGAAGAGTTGGAAGATTCTTCATTATGGAATATGAATGATAGCAATGAACTATCTAACCTCCCTTTGTCGGGTACAGGTGTGTTCGGTAGTGAACTTGAAAGTGTTCTGAAAACTCAAAAAGAATAAAGCCCTGGACGATTTGGTTCCAGGTAAAATAAATTTCAAACGCAATTTTTCGACTGACAGAAACATTCTAGCGAAGAAGATATTCTCTGGCCAAGAGGCCTCTGTTGTGAATAATGCTAGAGCACCAGCGAGTAATGCTGCCTTCAACAAGAAGCAACCGACTGAGAAGTCGATGCAGTATAAATCACCTTTGGATTTTTTTCGGATCCCAAACAGAGGAGGATATTCCCGGGATAAGAATACCCGAGGAGGGAAGAGATGACTCGGTGAGTATAGGTATTATAAAATGTATAATAATTGCTTGTCCAGATGTACCGGTGGGAGATCGCTTTTCAAAATTCCACAAAGAGTGGGCCAAAATAACGAAAGATCAATGGATCTTGAGTACAATACAAAACGGTTACCGATTAGAATTTCAGATGATACCGAAATTTCAGGGCATCAAGGTAACAAGATTACCAACAATCAAATTGAAATTGCTAAATTCAGAAATAGAAAAGCTTTTAAAGCTAGATGCAATCAAAAAAGTGACGGATCTACAAAAACACGAAGGTTTTTACAGTATGCTATTTCTTATACCAAAGAAAGACAACAGCGAAATGAGACCTGTCATAAATCTGCGACCTCTCAACCGGTACATCCAACCCGAACATTTTCGAATGGCAACATTGAGAAAGACGATGGACATGATTTGTCCAGGAGATTGGGGAATAACGATAGATATTCGTCGTGCTTATTTCCATCTGAAAGTGTGGGGACAACACCAAAAATTTCTTCGATTTTGTGTGGGAAATCAGTGTTATCAATGGCGAGCTCTTTGTTTCGGGGCAAAGAGCGCTCCAAGGGTGTACACCAAAGTGGTTTCATGTGTGGTTGCCCACTTAAGACAACAAGGTCTACGTCTGAGCGTCTACATAGACGATTGGATTCTATTAAACACGTCCCGTCAAAACTTGGTAAAAGATCAGGTGACTTTGTTAAGAACCTTAAAGGATCTAGGTTTTTTATAAACTTGGAGAAATCTATACTCCAACCCACTCAGACACTAAGGTATCTTGGGTGGAGTTTCTTTTAGATCAGAATCTAGTAAAACCAACATTACAGAGAATGATAAATCTGCAAAAAATTGTAAAAAAGGTCATGCAAGGACCATGCAAAGCAGAATGTTACTCACAACTTCTGGGGTCAATAGCCTCCTGTGTAGAAATCATTCCCAATGCCAGACTTCGAATGCGACCAGTTCAATGGCATATGAAACAGAATTGGGATCAATCGGGTCAGGATTACAACCAATTTGTCCCATTTTCACAACTGCTAATACCACATCTCAATTGGTGGTTAAAACCAGCAAACATTTTGAAGGGTCAATTCATTGTGAAGGCAAGGGCAACTGCTATAGTCATGACCGACGCCAGCACAATGGGTTGGGGAGGACATTTCGGGACCCATATGATACAGGGTAAATGGTGCGAACAAGATACGTACCAACACATCAATTGGCTAGAAATGAAAACAGTCCTGCTGGTTATGAATTAGTTTCTGCCATACATCCGGGACCAGTCAGTCTTAGTACGGACCGACAACATGACAGTGACATGCTATCTGAACAAACAGGGTGGAACCCATTCTTTAGATTTGTGTCAAATGGCACAGACAATCTGGGAACTAGCAATAACAAACAACATACAATTGTCTTCAGTGCATCTAGCAGGCAAGAAGAATGTCTTAGCAGATGCATTGAGCCGAAACAAAATATCGGATGCAGAGTGGGAAATATCAATGGCAATATTGAACAAAATTGTCCAATTATGGGGGCCTCCTCTGATGGACCTATTTGCCACTCATCAGAATCGAAAGACAATTCTTTTCTGCACCTGGAAACCACATCCCCAGGCATATGGGCTCGATGCGTTGACAACCAGTTGGGAAAACATGTTTGCCTTCCCTCCATTTCCACTTTATCACAAGTTTTGAATCACATACGTCAGTATCGGTGCAAGATCATTCTTATAGCTCCCCAGTGGCCCGGACAGGACTGGTATCCCAGTCTACTGGAAATGTTAGTAGATTTTCCACGGAGTATTCCACTGGTGGAGAATCTACTAACGCAACACAACATATGCCATCCGAACCCTGTAATATTCAAATAACTGCATGGCTATTGTCGACAGACAATACAGAGCAGAGGAATTTTCGGAACAATCTAGAAATTTACTCAAGGCCTCATGGCAGAAAGGTACTCAACAGGATTACAACTGCAAATTTTGAATATTCCATAGCTGGTGTTGCCAACGGCAGATTGATACCAATAAAGCCGCTTTGAAAGATTGTGCAAATTTTTTTGCAGAACTATTTGCTTCTGGATTGCAATATCGTACTATTGCAGGCTATCGGTCTATGTTATCGACATCTGTTCCACCAGTTGGGGGCATAACTATTGGACAACATCCACACATCATAAAAATGCTCAGAGGCATTTTCAATACAAGACCACCGATAAAAAAATTAACGCCCAGATGGGATTTGCCCAAGGTGCTAAATGCCTTACAAGAGGCGCCTTTTGAACCGTTGGATGTAGCTTCCTAAAAATAGTTAACCTGGAAAACTGTTTTCCTTATTGCTATAACAACTTTCAGATGATGCAGTGACATTCAGTCTCTCAAAGTGGGTCAAGGGTGTATGCAGGATCAGAATAGGAACATTACATTTATCCGTCAAGGACTTTCGAAACAAGATAGAATATCACATCAAAGTCCTATTATCAATGTAGACTCCTTTGAAAGCAATCCTTTACTGGACCCCAGGCAATCCTTTACTGGACCCCAGGCACACTTTGATAAAATGCATGGAAAAGACAACAATTTTGCCCTAAAGAGGGGACAGATCATTTATTTTTAGCAATAAATGTACCTCACAAGTCAGTGACTTGCCAGACAATATCCAGGTGGATTGTACAAGTTATAAAAAAGGCTTATTCTCATTCCAGCTCTGATGAAAGAGAACAACTTGAAGTGAGAGGGCACTCAACCAGGAGTATTGGTCCGTCGTGGGCGTTATTCAAAGGAATGTCAATTTCTAACATTATGGAAAGTGCAGATTGGTCACAATCTTCTACATTTGTTAAATTCTATCTAAATGATATAGGCATTTCAGTCCTGGACATGTGATTCCTGTATACAATTACATCTCAGTCGGATGACTTGGACTTGTGTGTAAATACAGAAAAATAAATAAAAAAACAAAGAAAAAGAAGAGGGATGTACATACATGTTGAACTGTATATATGGGATCTGGATTGTAAATGTCATTGGGATATGAACTGTGTGGAAGAACCACAAAAACATTAGCAAACTTCGGACCACAGCGAAGTGAGAGAAGCTCTGAAGTTAATCAATATGGACATATCAGTTAATTACCTAATTTATGATATAAAATTATCTAATTTGGACACAAGTCCTAATTTTATGAATAAATTATAATTACCTGATATGTCCATGACCCACCCAACCTCCCCTATGAAGATTGCATTTTAGGCTTGTAGTACACCTCAGATGAATGCAAATGGGAGGAATTTACGCGGCATGTTCGACTTCCGGTTTACAAAACACGGAATACGAAACGCGGCGTAAATCCGGTAGCCCGGAATAGTTAATCAATATGGACATATCAGGTAATTATAATTTATTCATAAAATTAGGACTTGTGTCCAAATTAGATAATTTGCTTTCAGGAGGTCAGTGGTTTTTAGCTCACCTGAGACGAAGTCTCCGGTGGAGCTATAGTCATAACTCCTCGTCCATCCGTCCGTCCATCCGTCCGTCCGTCCGTCAACAATTCTTTGAACATCTTCTCCTCTGAAACCGGAAGACCGAATTGGTTCATATTTGGTGTGGATGTTCCCTAGGTGACTCTCATTCAGATTTGTTCAAATGAGGTCACTGGGTCAAATAGTTGCGAAACCAGGGCCATAACTCTATTCCTCCACAGTAATTCTTACAACGACTTCTTGTCCATAACCATTGTGCCGATTTAGCTAATATTTGGTATGGAGGGTCCTTGGGTGACTGGTGTTCAGATTTGTTCAAATGAGGTCACCCGGTCAATTAGTTGAGAAACCAGTGCCATAACTCATAGTAATTCTTACAATGACTTCTTCTACAAAAATATTTGGCCGAATTAGCTTATATTTGGTACTGAGAGACCTTGGATGACTGGGAATCAGATTTGTTCAAATTGGGTCACTGGGTCAATTAGGGGCAGAGCCAGGGACATAACTCTAAAAACCAAAAAATTACATTTTTGCATTTTGATCATATTTGGTGTGGATGTTCCCTAGGTGACTGTCATTAAGATTTGTTCAAATGAGGTCACTGTGTCAAACAGTTGCGAAACCAGGGCATAACTATATTCCTCCTTGGTAATTCTTATAACGACTTCTTGTCAACAAGCATTATGCCGATTTAGTTTATATTTGGTATGTGGGGTCATTGAATGACTGGGGTTCAGATTTGTTCAAATGGGGTCACTGGGTCAAATAGTGCTGGAGCCAGGGCCATAATTCCCCAAAAAATAATAAAAAATTCAGGAACTCCTTGATCAATTTAACATACAAAAAAAAATATCACCCCCCCCCCCCCCCCCCACATGACCCAGAACCCCACCCTGCCCCCAACCAACAGCATTCCACCCTATCTCATATCCTAACTCACAGGTAAATAAAGTTTTTTTTTAAATTCCCATTACAAGGCAACTCTCCTATGAACTGATAGACAGGACAGATAGAGTCCCCAGGGAGTGTATTCATGTCATCCATAATTTAAATGAGATTAATGGTGTTATCAATGAAGCACCCTTGTTGTTTACATTATCACTCAGTGGTCATTAAAATCAGATTAATTTCATTTTCTCAGAGTGCCTGGCATTTGTTGAATGAGGTTCACAGAGGGTGAATTTAGTGACGCTATCCTACACAGCAGGCTAGCATAACCAAATACACCCTCTGAGAACCTTATTCCGCTTAGGCCTCATCTTCTGGGAAGTATCTAGAGTCTCAAGATCTCATTCTGCTTAGGCCTCATCTTCTGGGAAGTATCTATAGTATCAAATTTACATTGTTGTTAGTTAAATTTCCCTTCTAGGAAGTTTCTGTATCCCTTAATTTGCAGAAGATAAAATTCATGATTGAGGTGCCCAATGGGTGAACATCACCAATTTCAACTGGGGAACTTCAATCTTATTCTAGGTCTTCCATAGCAGTTGAGGGCCTTATCAGAATGAGGTCCCCAGAGGGTGAATTTAGTGATACTAGCCCGCTGTGCAGGATAGCCTCACTAAATTCACCCTCTGGGTACCTCATTCTGCAAATAACAGACAGACTATTTCAAAGCTTGATTCAAGGCTAGCATCACCAAATTCACCATTTGGGGACCTCATTCTGCTTAGGCCTCATCTTCTGGGAAGTATCTATAGTATCAAATTTACATTGTTGTTAGTTAAATTTCCCTTCTAGGAAGTTTCTATATCCCCTAATTTGCAGAAGATAAAATTCATAATTGAGGGGCCCAATGGGTGAACATCACCAACTTCAACTGGGGAAATTCAATTTTATTCTAGGTCTTCCATATCAGTTGAGGACTTTATCAGAATGAGGTCCCCAGAGGGTGAATTTAGCATCACTAAATTCACCCTCTGGGGACCTCACTCTGCAAATGACAGACACACTATCACACTATTTCAAGGCTTGTTGTAATACATTGTTGTAATACATTGTGTTGCTTGAGGCCAGGCATACACAATGTAGGAACAGACACGCTTTTTGTGATGCTATCCGGCACAGCAGGCTAGCATCACCAAATTCACCCTCTGGCGTCCTCATTCTGCTTAGGCCTCATCTTCTGGGAAGTATCTATAGTATCAAATTTACATTGTTGTTAGTTAAATTTCCCTTCTAGGAAGTTTCTATATCCCCTAATTTGCAGAAAATAAAATTCATAAATGAGGTGCCGAATGGGTGAATATCACCAACTTCAACTGGGGAACTTAATTTTTATCCTTATCAGATTTGTGAAAATGGGATCACAAAGTCAAATAAGGGCAGAGCAAGAGACTTAACTATTTCACTACATAGTAATTCTTAAAATATGTTTGCAAGAACAAGTTGGCTTATATAGAATGGAATGTTCTTCCTTGACTGCAATTCAGATTTTTTTAATGGGGTCACCTGGTCAAATAGGGGCCAAGCGAAGGACAGTTTCCCTCTTAATATGCTTCCTTCACAAGGACCATCAGGTCTATTTGACTGATATTTATGATTTGTATGAAGGGTTCTTTGGTGTCTGGGATTCAAATTTATTCAGATGGGGTCACCCGGTTAAATAGGGTGGGACCAGGGACATAACTATATGTCTCTATAGTAATTCTTAAAATGTCTTCTCAAGGGATTTTGGACTATTTAGCTTACATATAGTATGGAGGAATCAGGAAGATCCTTTAGTGACTGAGATACAGATTTGTTAAAATGAGGTCAACCTGTCAAGAAATGGCAGTCTATGGGGAGTTAACACTTTTGTGTCCAATAAAATCATAGAAATACCAAATTCATTAAAACATCTACCTTGGAACCACCTGACTGATTGGTCTGACATACATGTATTGTGTTTTGGGTCCATGGATAATTGGGCTTCAAACATGTTTAAATGGTTTTAGAAAAAGGCGCTTGTGAGATTGGAAATTTCCAACAATTGAGAAAGTTTGAGGTGTCGGTTGTGAAATTCCAACCTAAGACTTGGGAGTCTGGATCCCGGTTGGGAGGGGACTTGTTGAGCTGGAGGAGGGGGGTGATCAGTAGTGTACAGTTGGCAATTTCAAGGTGGTTTTTTACCAAGCTAAGTCTCTCTAGCCACATATCCTGTTTAAATCTACTTCTTTTAAAGTGATTATGAAAAGTGCTGACTGTTTTGGTCTCCAGAGTCCCAGTCTTATCAGTCTTTGCAGTCTGGTGAGCGACCCCACAGTCATTGACTGTCTTGTTACCTGCAGTGATGTGATTTCCAGGTGAAACCAACCCTGCAAATAGTGTGTTTGTCATTTGCAGAATGAGATTCCCAGAGGGTGAATTTAGTGATGCTATCCCACATCCCACACGGTGGGCTAGCATCACCAAAATCACCTTCTGGGAACCTCATTCTGCTTAGGCCTCAACTGATATGTGACACCTAGGATCAGATTGAAGTCCCCCAGTTCAATTTGGTGATATTCAGCCATTAGCCACCTTGATTATGCATTTTATCTTCTGCAAATTAGGGGATATAGAAACTTCCCAGAAGGGAAAATGTAACTAAAAACAATGTTAATTTGAGACTATAGACAATTTCCAGGAGATGAGGCCTAAGCAGAATGAGGACCCCAGAGGGTGAATTTGAATCCCGGACATTTCCCCACCGGACATTTCCCCACCCGCACTTGAAATGGCAAAGCGGACATTTCCCCACCCGGACATTTACCCACCGGACATTTCCCCACTTTCAAAATATCAAATCGGACATTTCCCCACCGGACATTTACCCACCCGTTGACTGTTACTAGGGGCGTGTGGTATATTGACTCATACTATGGGTATGTGTTAAAATCAATGTTTATTTCAATGCATGGCCTTCGAAACACAATTTATCACCACCACGATTGTTCTTAATAAGTTCCATGATTGAAGTATTTGAAGATATGATTCCATGATAACTTTGCTAAGGTTATATAGCTGTCTAGAGTTCACTCACTAGAATTCATACTATGATCATAATTGTCACAACATTGTTTCAACTGCGTTAATGTCCCAATATCGTAAAAACACTCATTCATGTTTGTCAAAACACTCATTCATGTTTGTCAAAACACGCTTTCATGTCTGTCAAAACATATCGTAAAAACACTCTTTCATGTTTGTCAAAACATTACATCGGCTGAGTTGACATCGCTTGAGATGGCCTCACTGATCAGTCAAAACATTCTTTGATGTCCGCATTTTATTAGCAGGGTGGGTAAATGTCCGGTGGGGAAATGTCCGCTTTTATATTTTGAAAGTGGGGAAATGTCCGGTGGGTAAATGTCCGGGTGGGGAAATGTCCGCTTTTGAAAGTGGGGAAATGTCCGGTGGGGAAATGTCCGTATACCGGTGAATTTGGTGATGCTGGCCCAATGTGCGGGATAAGGTCACTAAATTCACCCTCTCGGGACATCATTCTGCAAATGACAGAGACACTATTTGCAGGCTTGACACTAAACTAATGAATCAATGACAATCAAGTATCTACTCCTCAGTATTCAAATAGCAAAGGGTTAACCTAACCTATATTAAATGGATTCTTCCATTCAGCCAAGGCCCAAGTGACTTCTACCTCTGGAGATTTTGGGGAGACTTAGGGAGAAGTAGAGAGACTTAAGAAAAACATAACACTTAATAATTTTCAAATATTGGTTTATCTATAACATCAATAAAAAGATAAAATAACAAAATAAAACATGGTTAGCAAAAATAAAATATAGCACGAGTATAGGACCTGTATAGATAGATTACATGAAATTTTATTTCTTAAATTTATATAAACTTTTATTTAAAAATAAAAAAAATTTGACTTTTAATATCTAATTGTTATTATAAATTTGATATTGGAAATGGCTTTTGAGCGCTGCTGTAATGTGGGTGTTCATTAAAATAAACAATAAGGACTAATCAAGGAGTTGTAAAGGCTTTTAATTTTGTTTCTAAAGCTTTTATTTATTGAATACTAATGTGGCGGTATGATAATCCGATAATAAACTTGACAAGTTAGATAGCTGTGTTACAATAGTGATTAATGTGTTCTTAATAAAGACCAGTGGAGCTTATAATATATACGAACAGCTTATTTAAATACTTGCATTGTAACTAAGTACATGCAAAGAATTTACAATGGTTGACAGACATGTTAACTCTCACGATTTTGGAGCGAGACACACAATTTTCACACCTCATGGACATCCGAGGGCGAGGTAGCCGGCTCGAAGGATAGAACTTTGCTCCAGTCGCCTCCTAGCTTGGGACCAGAATTCAGCTATAAAATTATACAATGGATTGCTCTATTTTTGATTTGGTGGTTCATGTGACAAAAGACAACAAACAAATAAAAAGATAATACCTTTAACCCTTTACCCAACAAAACGGCCAAAACCGGCCAAATAAAGTTCAACAGCCTAAAATATCTTCGGTCTGTCTCAATAGAACCATACAAATATGGATATCATTGGAACCGGCTCCTTGTTACAGTTATGCCCTGTGCCAATGCATTCTCTTATATATGCGAGTCAACCATAGGTCGCCTCGCATATATAAGAGAATGCATTGGCCTAAAAAAAATCTTTTTTTACCATTTTTTCTTACATTCTTTAACAATTTTATAATTTTTAATGTGTTAAGCCAATGCATTCTCTTATATATGTGAGCCGACCTATGGTCGACTCGCATATATAAGAGAATGCATTGGCATAGGGCCCTTCTGTTGGGTAAAGGGTTAATTGATCTGAATTGATTGGAAATTTTCAGATAATATATAAACCACTGGTTGTTTGTTGAACTTATTATCTGAACATTTCCTAAGGGAATTACTCGTCAATGAGTATTTAGTATAGAAAGGGTTAAAATATTGGAACTAAGAAAACAACATTTACGTGACCTTTTGCATTAATTCTATTAGTATAGGCCCTATATATGTAGACGGTAAGCAACAATAGTATTCTAACTCTTTGACCTATGAATCGATAGACGAATGTTAGTATAGGCCCTATATATGTAGACTATAAGCAACAATAGTATTCTAAATCTTTGACCTATGAATCGATAGACGAATGTTAGTATAGGCCCTATATATGTAGACTATAAGCAACAATAGTATTCTAAATCTTTGACCTATGAATCAATAGACAAAAACCATATCAATGTGTTGTATATTTGATACTTTCAGCTTTGTAGAGGAGGCGAATGTGTTCTGGATGAACATGCACCAACTAATCTGAACGGTAAGTTCTCACCATAATTCTATTAACTCTTTCATGACTGGAGCTTCCTGAAATTTTGCGAAAACCCTGTGCAAAGTCTCCCATAAAAGCCTCGCATATATAAGAGAATACACTGTCCTAACAATATTTACCTTGTAAGCCAGTGCATTCTCTTTAAATATGCAAGGCTCCCTATTATGAGAGACTCGCTATATAAGAGAATGCAGTATCTATAGTATCAGGATAAGAGAATGCAAATGCAGTGGCACAGGATCTTTAATGCTGTACTGGCGCTGTTCCTGTCATGAAAGGGTTAATGCGCTATATTTTTAACTCTTGGGCTATAATGCTATGATCTCATACATACTCTCTGTCTGGTTAACCTCAAAAGGACGTAGTATTTTCACGGTGGGGAATCACGTGGTTTCGAGGTTGGTGAGTACCACGCATTCAAAATGTGCAAATGCACAAAAACATAACATACAAGGAACTGACACAAAACATAGCAGTTTGACTGTTACGAGCATATGCTGGTTTATTTTTTGAAACAAGTTGATATCTGTTCAGATATACTTAGTGGTTTTCTATAACATTCTGACCAAAGTTGCCAGTCGGAGGTGCGAAGAATATACCAGTCCATACATTTTGGAGAATCCTTCGACTGACAACTTTGGTCAGAATATTAGAGCAAACAAATATGAATTTTGACATAAATGGGGTATCAGCTTGTATAGTATAGTATCTGCTCGTAGCTGTCAGAATAATATGTAATATGTGATATCTTAGTTTATTACCTTTTTTCCTCGCTTCTGGTCGCGTTTTAGATTGCCTCGGCCATTTTGAATGCATGATACTCATCAAGTCAAAACCACGTGATTCCCCACCGTGATTTTCCCAGCAGAGGTTTCTTGATTTCTTGCTTAGTGTTGTAACTTTCGTCATCACCTAAAAAAAAACGGTGTTTAGAAAGATTCTGTCGTGAGTTTACAAAGCGAAATTAAGGCATTTCACGGTGAATTTCGGACTAGTTTTTTTGTTGTTTCTTGACGAGTTCCATGCGCACTATCGTATTATGCTTTGAGTGCGATAAATTATTTCATAATTTGGCCATTATCACTTTAGAAGTAAGAATTCTCAGTAGATCTTGTTCATATTGATCGCATATGTTCTGCGCATAATCATGCCAGTTTCTGGAGCAAAGGGTTGCAACGATGGTACCTGATAACATATTGTGCGGATATTCACACATGCAACAAGAGAATCTTAAATATAGAAATTGCATTGACACAAACCTGTCAAATCATTTAGGATTATTTCTGCATGTGAACTGTTTGGACAACGGTAATTGCTCACCATACATTCTATTAATGCGCTATATTTCTACTCTTAATCTCATACATACAGTGATGTCCTTTATTAGGGCAAAACTGTACTCTCTGTTTGGTTCACATGAATATTTTCTCTGCAGAGGTTCCTTGATTTTTATTTAACTCTTTCCATGCTAAATACTCATTGATGAGTAGTTATCCCTTAGGAAATGTTCAGTTCAGATAAAAAGCTCAACAAATGACCCCAGATCGTTTGTTGAACTTACCGTAATGCCCCAAAATAATCGACAGCTTAACCACAGCAGAATTATGCCTAATTTTTCAGGATTTAGTTGGAAATATGGCATGTTGCCATTCATCGGAAAGCTCTCATAATTCTTCTGTGGTTAAGCAGTCGATGATTATTTAGCACATTACTGTATTATCTGAATATTTCACTCCAAAAGAAATGGATTCCTTCTGTACTTGTATTCAAGCCTAGTCTAGTGTGCCTGTCATTTGGAGAATGAGGTCCCCAGAGGGTGAATTTAGTGATGCTATCCCGCACAGCTGGCTAGCATCACCAAATTCACCCTCTGGGGACCTCATTTTGCATGGCCTCATCTGCTATGGGAGATGTAGACTCAGATTGAAGTTTCCAAATGGTGAATATTGTGATGTACACCCATTGGGAACCTCGATTATGCAATGAATAGGAATCCTTCTGCACCTGTGTTACATGTTGTCTCCTTATATTTCCTGAACATCCCTCCAAATGAATAATAGACAATTCCAATGTATACCTTAAAACTGATGCACTGTTGCTCATCCAAAGATCATTCCTGTCCCGTTTTATGTTCCACTTCGATTTTGATCGCGTCCCCCTTCGATTCCGATCTTGAAATGTTTTTGGAAGTTGAAAAGGTGGAAAAACGAGTGTTTTGGTCATTTTGAGGATGATAAATGAATACAGCTCGTGTCAAACTGTTATTTTACTCTTATTTGCTCTCAAGTGGCATTTCATCTAATTCGTGTGTTAATGCAATGGAGAAATGTCGAGTTGATTTCTTGCGAACCAGCTGACATATATGGAATCTTCATATTTATAACAATTGTGTACCATTGGTTATATAGTAATGCTCTAGGTAATCGATTCCTTAACCACAGCAGAATTATGGGTAACTTTTCAGGATTTAGTCGGAAATATGGCTTGAGAGCTTTCCGATGAATGGCAGCAAGCCATATTTCCGACTAAATCCTGAAAAGTTAACCACAATTCTGCTGTGGTTAAGGGGTCGATTACTTAGGGCATTACTGATCATGCAGCAAATCAGCACGTTCGTACAACCGCTTCCATGTGAAAAATGCAGGGCATTTTCACCCGAAAATGTCCCACTTCTTAGATGATTTTTGTTTCCATGATCGGTTCTTTGCTATTCCACTTCTTTGATAATTAATCAAATGTCTGAGGGCTTAAAATGCATCGGGTTCAGATCCTATTTCCTCCTACTTCGACAACCCATTATTATACACACATGAGCTTGATCATGGAGAAAACGGAGCATATTGTTCAGTACAAACCCATAATTCTTATATAATTTATAATTATTCAGGCCTATTTCTTTCTGTCAGACAAGCGATGTTGTCCTTGGGGAAATCATCCCAACGATAACAGTTACTGTCGAAGGAACATCAACCAGTCATCCCGGCTTCATGGAGTTCACCAACCACTTGCGGAATAAGATAATGCATCTCTGTTATCACGTGTTGCATCTCCCATTGCAAATTTTGTATGTCGATACCGACGTCCATATAGCCTCAATTGTGTCAATTTTGAATAAAGCCTTCCTTAACCCTTTCAGTGCCAAATCCGATTTTTGTATCAACCCATATTTCCTTGATCATTTTTTAAATTGATTGATATAAGGATTAACTGTCATGTGGACTGTTTTTATGGAGATGTAACCGTGAGGTAAGTGGTCATAACTTGTGTAAAACCCGAAGGGTTTTACATACAAGTTATGACCACTTACCTCACAGTTACATCTCCATAAAAACAGTCCACATGACAGTTAATCCTTATATTTATATACATTTAGCGAAAAAGCCACTTTTGTAAATGTATTTAAATCGAAAAGTGTATCGTGACAAAACCAGCCCAAAATATCCCACAGCACCCTTGGCAAAAGTTAACAGGAACAATTTAAACCCGACGATTTATTAAGTCAATCCTGCGCGAATCCAAATGCGCCCAAAACATTACGCGTTCGTCTTTCCAAACCCAAATGACGTATCGATGTTGTTATGAGCTGACGTATCGATGTTGTTATGAGCTGTTGCGCATTCACCGAGAAATAATTGCAACTAGCCACGTGGGCGCCGACCAATCAGAATGCTGGATTTAGTGATGACAATACTTAGTATGTAAATATTATAATGTGATAGAGCTCTTTCCATCAATGTATCACATTATTATAATCAATCAATTTGAAAAATGATCAAGGAAATATGGGTTAATACAAAAATCGGACTTGGCACTTAAAGGGTTAAAATAGGAGTGCACATCTTTCATCAGGGTGTTTTCACGCACGACCTTTGCACTGAGACTGTTAACCCTTTACCCAACAAACCGGCCAAAACCGGCCAAATAAAGCTTCAACAGCCTAAAATATCTTCGGTCTGTCTCAATAGAACCATACAAATATGGATATCATTGGAGCCGGCTCCTTGACCACATTTTGATAGTTACAGTTATGCCCTGTGCCAATGCATTCTCCATAGGTCGCCTTGCATATATAAGAGAATGCATTGGCCTAAAAAAAATCTTTTTTTAACACTTTTTACAATTTTTTCTTACATTCTTTAACAATTTTATAATTTTTAATGTGTTAAACCAATGCATTCTCTTATATATGCGAGGCGACCTATGGTCGACTCGCATATATAAGAGAATGCATTGGCACAGGGTATATGTGTTGGGTAAAGGGTTAATATCATCATTCATCGGTCCGATAGCTGGCATGTTTTCATTCAAATGATATGCACATGGGTTTTTGGGCGAACTACGATGCCTTCACGCCGAATCTCAAGGTGCGGTAGAGCAGCCTTCCATTGGTAGACATTACACCTTTGATCTTCTTTGATCAGCAAGATTATTTCCTCTGTAGGATGCACTTCAATAGCATATAGATATGCTGTCTGACATTGCGTGCTTCACCCGGCAGTACGTGTAATAACATCGGTAATTCTGAATTATGAATTAATATTACCAATATTAATTTGTGGAAATTATACATACTTAATTATGGATATTCACAAGATACATATGATGTTGAGTGTCTATATGAGTGGGAATATTATGGAGAAAGTTGGGTGATATATATGGGCCATTTGCCCAATATTTGTTAGCATTTTGTCACTGTTAAATATGTAGTTTAGGCCAAAAAAAAAAAAGGTTTTGGTTCTCAGGCACCGCCGCATTGAATAAAAAGGGCCGCATTAGGCCTTTTTATTGCAATGCCTGATGTTATGACAAAAAAACTTACGAAAAAAAAAAAAAAAAAAAAAAATTTTTTCGGGGGATACAGATATGTGTTGAATAATAGTGTGCATTGAGCTCTAACATCTAATGTGTTAAAAAGTGACTTGCAGGCTTACAACATGAAGTAGATGACTACAATTAAGAAAATGATAAGCTGACCCTCATGCTCTTCTTACAATTAGTCATTGTGAACTAACTTACACTAATTGTAACAAAAGAACATAATAGTCAATGATGTGCGAAAATATTTCTTTTCCCAGAGAGTGATTACAAACTGGAATAGTTTATCAGATTACATTGTTTCCACTGAATCGGTTCAACAATTCAAGGAGTTATTCGATAACAACTGTTATAACGAGCGATATATGTACGACTAAACGTCATGGATAATTTTAAAACAATTAATTCATTTACGTTATTCTATACATGTATGTTATTATGTGAAAGGGGTAAAAGTCATGGCGACTTACTCCCCAAACATTGATGATGATGATGTAACTTTATACAATTGAAAGGCACAGAACTAAATTCAGGATCACATATTAGAATGGAGCGGTATAAGTATTTAGACAACAATAACAGTAGTTAATGTCAGGTGCATTATATAATGTTAGGTAATCCCAGTCATACACTGGTAGTACAATGTCATTTTTATATAAGATTAAATGAGTTTATATGCATAACAGTTCCCTCTACATTTCTGGTTATTACTAGACAGAGGAAGGTATCTTTGTCCATGCTTACTATGCGCAGAAAAAAATAAAAAATAAAAATAAAACCCTCCCTCCCTCATTGATTTGAAAAAACAATTGCCCGAGAACCAAAACTCTTTTTTTTTTTGGCCTTACTCACAATCACTAAAACCGTCATTTTGAAAGGATTTCATGCAAAAACTCAATGAATTTCTGTCTTGGAAGTGGATCATTTATAACTGATAAGAAGCGGAATGTGCTGGATTTATGGTGCGAAGAAGGGGAGCATCTGTTAACTAAGAAGTGAAACCCATGTGGTTTGACAAAAATGTACTCTCTATTGGCCATAAATATAATTCTTGAAACAACTCAGGTCACGAATTGTTTGCAAATATGTATTTTATCGTTATTTCACAATCGCAGGTTTGCAAGACTATTTTATGCAAGAGCCCTTTCCACTATTATGTCGGTCATCAAAGAAAATTGTGAGATTTGTTAGCGATCAGTGTCAATATGACTTAGAACATGCAACCAAATAATTTCCATACATAATCGTTGAGTATTATCTACGGAGCATCAATGCGAACGATGATAAATCTCACTTTGATAAATTGTTGTCCAGCTCAACTTTTTTGTGTGGGTGCCTTGTCCAAAAATCGCTAAGAAGGTAAACAAAAATCATCTTTGAAGTGGTATATAAAATTGGACAGGAATGATCTTCGAGGAACAGATGAGCATCAGTGTGATGGGAGAATCCATTTAGTAAAGAAAGAGTTTTATCTTTTTCAGATAGTTGTCTATTTGGGAATGCCCCACACCACCCGTGTGGAGCAACTGACTGCCATAATGAATTCATCCGCGAAGTTTTGTGTTGCGCCGAGTGTGTTGACGCTTGGGGATCTAGCCCAGTGCCGCCATTATCTTCCTCGTCATCGGAATCGTCATCATCGGAATCCTACGAGCATGATCATCGCCATCGTCATGGGTCAATGGAACACACCCACCCACACTCTCACCAGAAACCGAAACCAAAGGGAAAGAAATACTTCTTCAGTTACTTCTTCTGATTGATGACTTGATTTGAGTGTTCCAGTTTATAATTGACTAAATATTTAGCAATTTATTCATTAGCTATGATTGACAAGTGTTTTCAATTAAGAAATGGATGTTGTGTTCCATCGGTTAGAGATGCAAGATCATGCCAAGATGACACATAAAAATATCAGACAAATTTTCATCCATACTCTGGACCGCAACATCCATTCCTTAACACTTCATGAGTGGAGCTTCCTGAAATTTTGCGAAAACCCTGTGCCAATGCATTCTCTTATATATGCAAGTCTCCCATAGGGAGCCTGACATATATAAGAGAATGCATTGGCCTAACACTATTTACCTTGTCCTTGTAAGACTCCCTATGGGAGACTCTCATATATAAGAGAATGCACTGGCACAGGATCTTTAATGCTGCAGCTCCCATCATGAACCTCATACTAACATTCAACTGGCAGATTAAATGAGCATTTGGCTCCAATTTTTATACGCCTGTTTGAAAAAACGGTCGTATTATGTAAATGGGTTGTCCGTCGACCGTCTGTCTGCTTTTGGTTTCCGGATGATAACTTTAGATTGAATTGAGTGAACTGAACCAAATTTGGTATGTTAATTTACCACACCAAAATACAGATCAAGTTCGAATATGGGTTTTCGTCCGCATGATTTGGACTGAGTTATGCCCCTTTTTCGACTTAGATTTTACCTGATTTGCTGTTTCCGGATGATAACTTTAGATTGAATAAAGTAAACTGAACCAAATTTGGTATATTAGTTTACCACCCCAAAATACAGATCAAGTTCGAATACGGGTTTCGTCTGCATGATTTTGAGGGTAGTGTGACGTTTGTCAAGCTGCAGTGTGATTTACCACGTTCACAAGTACTTTTGGGCACATTTATGTGTGTCTAAAAGGACGTTCTTTAATTTAAAATACTCGTGCAGGGTCAAAGCTTGCCTGCGAATACAGGCCAGCGGGATTTGTTAACACTGAGGCATATGTAAATCATTTGGTATATTGTAACCTGTGTTAGCACAGGCCTTCTAAACAGTCATAATTGAGTGATATTATATATTTTTTAATTAATTAGTCCACGTACCCCAAGATATGGGACAGGTATGGATCAAGAATTTTGGACGAAATTTTGTCATATGGATTAAGAAAATAGGTTAAAGGCGATTTTATCATACAATTTACCATAAACTGCAGTGTTTTTATAGAAACTGGTGCCTCTATTTTTGAAGAAAAGTATGCCGTTGGCAGAACCAATGTATCCCACCTGTATCATGTCTATTATTCAACAAATGTCACTTATTTTTTTAGCCATGTTCTATTCCCAATGACCACAATATAATCACGTGATAAATGAATTGGAAATTGAAAGGAGCGCTCAAAAGAAGTCTGCCGAAGACTGTTGAAGTCCGACGTAGACCAGTGACTTAAAAAAATAAAAATTATGCTGGATTTCCAATATCCAGTCATCGACATACTCACTCTGCTTTCATTTAGCCACAGTTGTTTATTTCTTGTGTCATTAATAACAAAGAACTAATATTGTATTACACCTACAAGACTTGGCCGCTATTCGTCGGCCTTCCTTTAGTGAGACCGAACATTGGTGACGTCATTCCTGGCTACTGTAGTGACCACGTCGAAGCCATCTTAGTCAAAATAATGGTCGAAATATACTCTCTAAAATGATGGATGATTTGAGAAGAGGGCGTCCTACAACAATTTTGACAGCGGCTTTGTGTTACTCGTAATTAGAAGAATATGTTGGAGTAGAGTATAAAACAGTGGTAAAATATTTGAAAAGTTTTGAAACACTTTGAAAACTCATTGGTCGATGTTAGTAAATTTCCAAGCTTTTGGATTCATACCGGTACCTTCTCTTTCCTGTGAAGAATAGATTTATTTAAATTTTTATTTATTAAGATCTCATTCACTGTTTAGAACACCCGTGGTTATTAGCTGTTCCTTAATAATATACATCAACTCGAAATTTCCTGATTTAAGTGACTTTGTGAGCGATTTTGCATTGCTTACATTTATGGAATTTCTCCTGGGTAAATAATTTTATGTTTATTGTGATATCGGCTCACAAAAATCACAGAAAAGCATGCAATTTCCAGTTGGGATCTTCACCTACAGTGAAGTACATTATCAAGGAATAATAACTAAGAAATATATTCCCTGTGGTTTTGTACTGGTGAAATATGATCTGTATGTGCGTTAATAGCCAGAGAAGAGATTCATGGCATGACCTATGGTCTCTCGGGCTATTGTCATAGTCGGGTGCAACCTGGTCAGGGTATTCTGTATGGGAGGCCAAATTCACATTTAATAGCTAATTACGCTTAAGCGTAATGCATAACGCTTAAGCGTAATGCTATTATCCTTAAGTATAATGCCATTATACTTAAAGGCATGGGGGCGTTCATTGCAGAAATATTTGTATTTGTTCAAATCTCCATCAACAGAAGGAATATTAAAAAATATATAGTTTTGTTCATATGCCAAACATAATCAGCGCGTAAATAGTATATTGTCGTCAAGACGTACGATGGTGTTCGTAAACAAAGAGCCTGCTCGTGTTACAGAAGATGTGCTTCTGTTTACATAATACAGCACAATTCTATTGGTTAATCACTCACAAATGATATAAACTCTCTTTATTATGTCCATATCAGGAAAACATTAACAAATAACGCTATTTATGTTTACCATATCCGGATCAAAATAAAAGCCAGGTAACGTAAGGTTTTTTGCTCTTGTTTACACAACAAAGGGGAAAAATTTACAATAACAATATTACTGTTTATGCCATATTTCTGATTGGTGTAAGAACAAAATCTGTCTATATTTTACTATTCTTTCTGTTTATGGCGGTTTTTGACGGAGGTGAATATTTTAACAGCATACCCACCGCCAACGCCGCCCGTATCTTGATGCATAATGCCATTATACTTAAGTGTGATGCCATTATGCTTAAGCGTAATGCTATTACACTATTTAAAACATAATGCTATTACGCTTAAGTGTAATTGCATCACTCACAACTCCATTATGCTCAAGTGTAATGCCATTACGCTTAAACGTAATGGCATTATGCATAAGTGTGATAGGTTTTTATAGCCTTATGTCAACAGTTACTAACATCACTAATTGGCTGCATCCATTTCAGCACCAGGGGAGTTTTGAGAAATGGAATTTGAATTACGCTTAAGAGTAATGCATTACGACTACCGTACCGGCCGGTGGATAAATCGCATCGTTGGATAAGTCGCATTGAATTTTGAAGCTTAAAAGGTTGCCTTTTGGCTCTTTCTGTTGTATACGTCGCACCTATTTCTGTGGATTGTAAGGGAACATCAAAATGACAGATTGACCTGGATTTAGAGTTATTTAGAGCAGAGGAAGCTTTTTTTTTTAATCTATTTATCACAGACGTAAAAATGAACGAACATTCCACCAATGCTTCCGGTATTCCCAATGTGATTTGGGGGAATTCCCAAGCAGGGGAGAAAACATTGGTTTATTTTCATTAGGAGTGTGTGGGAACATGGATTATAAAACTTATTATTTTGACTTGAAAGATGTTTGGACTAACTCTGGGTGGTTGAGAGTAAAATCAATGTATTAATTAACATTTATTCATCATCATTTCAAATTGTATAACATGTGTATAACTAAATATAAATAAAACAGAAACATTTGACTTCACTTTCACAATATCACTATCACTCATCATCGTCTTCACTGTCTGCCTCCATATACAATTTCCACCACTCAGCGTGCGACAAATTATCGTCAAAAACATCACAAAAACCTTTCGGATCATCATAAACATCATCATCACTCACACCATTATCATCACCACACTCTATCTCAACATTCTCGCTAACTTTCGCGCCAGTCCCTGATTATTTTCTCGCTAACACCAAACTCTCGTTCTGCGGGCTGATTACCATGTTCATTTGGTACACAGAATATCCTGCATGAATATAGCATGAATAAAAACGCTTTGGGCTATAGTCTGGTCGATAAAAGGTTTGACCTAGAAAAAATTTGGACTAAGTTGGTTTGTATACCATTTTGAAGAGGAATATATCCTCTATAACATATCTAAAATCCGCTTTGAGCATTTTTTGTAATTCAAGATGGCGTCCAAAATGGCTGCCATTTTCCTATAAGTCAGCTTGATGCAATTATAGTGAGAACATCTCGTCATATGTATACACATGTATACATTTATGTGAAGCTAAGACATAACGCCACCTTTGTGAGCCAAAATTGGAACTCCCCGTCCAAGATGGCCGCCAAAATGGCGACCGGAAGTGGAATTTTTACATTGTTTCACTAATATCTATAAGATAAGTTTCTGTGGTTTGGAACTGGTTAAGAATTGTGACTTTATTTTGTATTTAGCATGTTAACTGACCATTGGAGCAATGAAATATGCTGCTCGTGGGGTCCACACCCCTTCCGATCACTCAAAAATTCGATTTTACAAAACGCGGTATAACATTTCACAAAAGATCCCCATTGGGATTCTAGTCATATTTCATCAAGAAGTGGGAAGAACTGTGCAATGTAAGTGATGCATTCTATATCTTATTGATATTTGAACTCAATGGTACCAAAATTATCATTTTGGCTCAAAATGGCCACCAAAATATGGAAAATGGTAATTAAATGCAACCGCTTACAAGTTGTGGTGATGCACACACTTGACTATTCTGTCTTATATAGCTTGACCACTAACATTTCTGATGCACCTTGGGTATTTGTTACTATTTTAACCACTGAAATTACCAGAATTATTCGAAATTTTCTGTCACAAACCTGATATCAAAATCGGGAAAAAATCGCTGTTCAGGTTTGAGCCATTTTTTAAAAGTAAAATGGAACTATGTTTGGTATCAAAGATGTTTATTGTTACATATGTCACACTGAGGTGTTTTAGACAAAATTACTCAAGATGGCTTCCAAAATGGCGACCAAATTTGGTAAATATTATTATATACATATACATATGTGTATATATGTGGTGTATATGTATACATAATCAATTGTGACTCACATGCTACTTAACCAACTAAATGTTCCCGGTACCCTAAGAGGCATGACAAGTTAATTTTGAGGAATGCAATATGGATTTTGCCAAAAAACTTCCTTCTTTTTGAACGGAAATGGGAAGAACGTTGAAACGGAGCTGAGAGGGATCATATTATGTGGCTATTCTGGTCTATTAGCATCAACATTAATCAACTTAATACAGTGTGTATGTCTGTTGACTGTTTGGTCATAGGCGAGGTGAGTAGGTATACATGGAATTATTGTATTCATGAATGATGTGAATAGTTATACAACGTGTGACTATATGGTCATGGATGGGGTGTCCATGGTGAGATGTATAGGTATATAAGGAGTAGCTGTATGGTGATGTGTGAGGTGAACATGTTTACAGTGAGTGGCTGTCTGGTCATTGAAGTGGTGTATGGGCATAACGAGAGCAGCTACACTGTCCTGTATGTATATATGTAGTGGGTGTGTGGTCAGGGGTGGGCTGTACAGGTGTACATTGGGTGGCTGTCATGGTTGGGTGTATATGTATACATATGTTGGATGTATGGTAATGGATGGGTGTATGTATAAATATGGTGCTGTATGGTTAAGGGCAATGTGTACATGGAATGACTGCTTGTTGAAGTGTATATGCATATCTGGAGTACACTTTGATGGCCATTGGCGGTTAGCGTATATTGAGAGTGACCTCATGGTGATGGGTGGGATGTATATGTTTATATGTAGGGCCTATTGTATTGCCATTGGTGGTGTGTACAAGCACACACTGACTAGCTGAATCCTCATGGAAACGGTGTATAAGTATAGAGCCAGTGGCTGAATTATCACGATTGAGCTGTATATGCAAGTCTGAAGTGTACGAATGGCCGTGTGTGCGGGGTATTGGTATATCTAGAAGGGCTGTATGGCCATTGATGAGGTGTATATATATACACCTGGAGTGACGCTGTGGTCATGGGTGAGGTGTATATGTATATCATGAGTGACTATATGGCCATGGCACGGCCAATATGTATATAGGTATCGACAGTATGGCAAAATTAATCGTGGGGTGAATTGATATACAAGGAGTGACTATGATCACGAATGTGGTTTATGCGTATACAGCGAGAGGCTGAATTATCATGGGTCAGGTGTATATGCAAGTCTGGAGTGTATGAATGGCCGTGTGCGCGGTACGGGACATTGGTATATCTAGCAGGGATGTAAGGCCATTGGTGAGGTCTATATGTATATACATGGAGTGACTCTATGGTTTTGGGTTGGTGTATATGTATATCTTGGGTGGCTATATGGCTACGGGTGTCGCAAATATATATATATGCAGGGAGTGAGATTGTATGACCACTGGTGAGGCAAATAGGTATGCAAGAAGTGATGTATGATCATGGATGTAGCGAACAGGTATACCAGGAGTGACTATGGTCATCGGTGGTGTATATGTATATCTTTAGTGGCTATATAGCTATGCATGTGGCAAATAAATCTACATGGAGTGACGACTGTATGGCCTATGGTGAGGCGAATAGGTATACACGACTGAAGAGGTTACTTTGTGTTCATGTATGTAGTGAATATGCATACAGGTCGTGTGAGGTGTAGGTGTATACATGGTGTGTCTGCACGGTTATTCACGGCTATAGGGCCATGCGTTGGTGTATGGGTAAACCCAAGTGTGGCTGTATGGTAATGGGTGATGTGTATGTCTATACAGCGAGTGGCACATGGCCATTTATGTGGTGTCAATGTATATATGGAGTGACTGCATGCTCATCTGTGATTTGTACTGGTGCACCTTTGGGTGGCTATCGCTATCCACAATAACTCAAGGAAATGTTAATCGATAGAGGTAATATCAGAGTGTTCTCCACATTAATTGCGTTTTATATGCAATGTGAAAAACGGTTTTCGTGACAAAATAGTTTATAAGTTAATCAATTGATGCTAATGGGCCAGAGTAACCACATAATATGACTCATTTCAGTTCAGTTTCAACGTTCTGTCCGTTTCCGTTAAAAAACATGGACAGAATCCCAAAAGAGGTGTTCGGCAAAATCCATACTGCATCCCTTAAAATGAATTTGTCGTGCCTCATAAGGTGCTGGGACAACTAAACTATAAGATTTAGTTGTCAGTTGATTAAGTAGCATGTTTAATAACCAAGTGAGTGACAATTTGCTACCATTTCGGAACAGCAGAGAATAATGTTCGGAATATAAACTTTTTACCACACTTGGTTGCCATTTTGCAAGTCATCTTGAGTAATATTGTCTAAAACACCACACTATCACACATTTAAGGCATATCAAAATAAAAAGAACCTTTGATACCAAAGATAGTTCCATTTTACTTGAAAAATATGGTCCAAACATGAAAAGTGATTTTTTGCCGAGTTTGATGCTGTTTGTGATAGAAAAATCCCATAATTCTGGTAATTTCAGAATAGTAAATAGTAAAAATTAATTAAGGTGCATAAGAAATGTTGGTATTCAATGAATATAAGACAGAATAGTCAATTGCGTGCATGACCACAACTTGTAAGCGGTTGCATGGCACGCTGGGATAATAATTACCATTTTCCATATTTTTGCGGCCATTTTGACAGCCATTTTGAGCCAAAGTGACAATTTTGGTACCATTGAGTTCGAATATCAATAATATATAGAATGCATCACTTACATTGCACAGTTCTTCCCTCTTCTTGATGAAATATGACTAGAATCCCAATGGGGATCTTTTGTGAAATGTTATACCGCGTTTTAAAATCGAATTTTTGAGTGATCTGAAGGGGTGTGGACCCAACGATCAGCATATTTCCTTGCTCCAATGGTCAGTAAACATGCTAAATACAAAATAAAGTCACAATTCTCAACCAGTTCCAAACCACAGAAACTTATCTTAAAGATATTAGTAAAAGCGTAAAAAATCCACTTCCGGTTGCCATTTTGGTGGCCATCTTGGACGGAGATATCCAATTTTGGCACATAAAGGTGGCGTTATGTCTTAGCTTCACAAAAATGTATACATGTGTATACATATGACAAGTTGTTCTCACTATAATTGCATCAAGCTGACTTATAGGAAAATGGCAGCCATCTTGGACGCCATCTTGAATTACAAAAAATGCTCAAAGCGGATTTTAGCGGATTTTGGATATGTTATAGAGGAGAGCTTCCTCTTCAAAATGGTATACAACCCAACTTAGTCCAAATTTTTTCTAGGTTGACCCTAAAATTTGAGTTTATCGACCAGACTACTAATAGTGATGCAATCCACTCTTCAGTATTAAGTGTCAACTATACTCAACGTGCGGATTAAATGTTATGCGTACACGGTACAGCATAAAATAATGTAAGCGTAATTCAAATTCCATTATGCTTGACCATAATGCCATTACACTTAAGTGTAATTTCATTACGCTAATGGCATTACACTTAAGCATAATGGAAATCTGAATCTGAATCATAAGTGTAATTGGCTATTAAATGTAAATTTGGCCTCCCATAATTCTGACAAAAATCAGAACTCTGTCAGATACCAACTTTGTCAGGCTGAGAAGTCTCATTCGAGATCACTGAATAAAGATCCAAATGCAAAATGCCGACTTCACCCCCATTACTTTATCATGCCATGAATCTCTACGCTGGCTAGTGCCCGTAGAGATCATATTCCACCAGTACAAATGCCAAAATATTCCTAGAGAAGCCTTTCTTTGTTAGTATATCTGCACTTTAGGTGAATCTCCCAATTAAAAATTGCATGCTTTTCCAAGGTATTTGTGAGCCTATATCGCAATAAACAATGAATTAATTAACCAGGATATATTCCATAATTGTAAGCGACGCAAAGCAAAATCACTCACAAATTTATTTAAATCGTGTAAGTTAGAGTTGGGACCTTCACCAACAGTGAAGTACATTATTATGAAACGCATACATATAATAACTAAAAGATATATTCCCCGTGTTATTTTTTCAACTTTATAAGGTTCCCTGTCAAAACTTGAAAATGATTATTGATTTTGAGAATCGATAATAGTCATTGTGATATCCTCATTGGGAATATTAATGGATTAAGTTGGAGCACATTTCTGATTAATATTTTATTCTCCAAACCGGAAGTAAGTGTCCTGAGTCATCAACAATGTACATAGCATTATTCGTACACGACATCCCTCCTTTACTTAAGGATTGAAACCACTACAAATGAAGTATGAGTCCGAACATTTTTTTACATACTAAAACTGAATCTACGAAATAATAATACATAATTAAATCACTGATTTTCACTCGCACAAAAACCTTCAATCATTTTCCTGACATACAGAACATAGTCATTTCTGAATCTTTCTGGCATTCTCCTTTCACGTCTTGGTAACTGCCTAGACACATCAATGTTGACCTGTGGGTCTTCATTTACTTTCTCAACATGAGTGTGCAAGTCAATGTTACCTGGTATTTGTATGTCATAGTCATCGTCTAAATCTGTACACTCATAATCATTTATTACCACATTTCTGTCACTTTTCCCTTTGAAAAACTTGACAAGACCTATATTCCGTTGAATTACTTTATCCCCTCTCTTAAGCAGTAAAACTGACCCATTTCGTTCGATTACTTCGAAAGGGGTCGGTTCAAATTTTACACTTAATTTGTTACTCTTCTTTTGGGATAACAGAACATAATCACCAACTTTAATCGGACTAATGAGTGCCTTTCTAGAAATGTCAGCATGCTGTTTACTTCTCTCCTTCATTTTCTCATCGCGCTCTCTGACTTTAATATCCGCCGCTGACATGTTATTTGCGGACATTTTACTTGTGAATTCTGGCACTTTATTCCTAATCTTGCGCTTGAATAATAATTCAGCAGGTGATGCACCTGTTGAGGCATGCGGTGTGGACCGATATGCCAGAAGGAAATTATAGATATCCAACTTCCAGTCTTTACCTTCCGCATTGGCCGTACGAATAGCCTTGAGTAAAGTTTTGTTAAGTCTCTCAATTTCACCATTAGCTGCTGTGCCAATACGGACTCACTTTTCGGTGTTGGATACCATTTGTCTTGCAAAAATTTGTGAATGTTAATGACGTAAATACAGAGCCATATCACTCATTATACTTAGGGGATAACCATGAACAGAAAATAGTCTTGTCAACCAGTTGATAATAACATCGGAAGTGACAGATTTGGTAATGTATATCTCTGGCCATCGTGAATATAAATCTACCAATGCAATAATATAGTCCCCTGAGGGGAAAGGTCCACATACATCAATTGCCAACATTTCCCATGGAGCATTTGGTAGTGGTGTAGATAGTATCGGCTCAGGAATTGGCTTTGAGCCAACCAGTTGGCATGCATGGCATTCCGAAATATATTGTTGAACCATGTTGTCTATTCCAGGCCACCAGACCTTTTCGCGTAACAACTGTTTGCACCTTACAATACCTTGGTGACCAATATGAGCAAGTGCAATCACTTTGGATTGCAAACACATAGGCATGACAATTCTATTGCCTCGCAGGACAATGTCATGAACAACAGACAATTCATTTCGAACAGAGTAATATTTACAATTTTTGTTCCATTTACTTGTTTTGATGAAGTCTTTAACTTCCATGAGTGCAGAGTCACTATCAGTAGCCAACGCTATTTCTGGTATTGTCATTGATTTGGGAACAGCAGACTGTGCCACAAAACATATATATTCTTCTGCAATGTTTTTCCCTATACTTTCACATGAATGGCCCTTGTGCAACAGACGGGAGAGGCTATCCGCAATATTCTCAATTCCTGGTCTAAATTTGACATGATAATTAAATGCTTGTAGGCGTAACGCCCATCGCTCAATGCGGCCACATGGCTTGCCTGTTTTGGAAAAAAGGACTTCAAGTGCTTTATGATCCATAACGAGGTCAAAATCTATACCTATTAAGTATAAATAAAACCGTTCACACCCCCAGACTGCAGCTAATGCCTCTTTCTCAGTCTGGCTGTACCTAGTTTCAACATCAGACAGACTTCGACTCGCAAATGCTACAGGCTGGAAGGTACCACAGTTTTGTTTTTGTACCAATATGCTTGCCAAGCCACATGGTCCTGCATCTACAATCAATTCTGTTTTAGCCAATGGATCAAAATAGGCTAGTGTACTCTCATTGGATAATAAAGATTTTAATGTATTGAATGCTTGGTTTTCTTTCTCACCCCAATGCCAGGTAGTGCCTTGTTTTATGAGATTACGGAGGGGCTCAGACACTGTTGCACAAGCAGGTATAAATTTTGAACAATAATTTATTAGGCCCAGGAAACTTCTACATTCCGAAGCTGTGTGTGGCGGGCGGGCTTGTTTGATCGCTTTAACTTTACATTCATCTGGACTCACCCCATGTTTTGATATTTTGTGTCCCATAAAAGTCAAACAGTCCAGACCAAATTCACATTTAAGTGGGTTTAGTGTTAGGCCAGCACTCGCTAGAGTACATAGGACTTTCTCCAAATTTTTATCATGTTCTGATTGGCTACCTCCAAAAACGATAATATCGTCAGACAGGTTTTGAACCCCTTTACAACCTTGAAGAACCTGAGAAATTAAGTGCTGAAATATTTCAGATGCACTATTGACCCCGAAATTTAATCTTTTGTACCGAAAGAGTCCTTTTGGTGAGGCAAATGTAGTGATATAGCGGGACTCTTCTGCGAGTTCTGCTTGATGAAAAGCCCATTTGACATCCAGCTTCGAAATGACCTTGGCCCCATTCATGTTATACAACAATTCGTCCACAGTAGGCATGGGATGTCTCTCTCTTTCTATGGCTGTATTAGCCTGACGCATATCTACACATACCCGTACATCTTCACCACCTTTTTTTGGAATAACAACAAGAGGAGACACCCAAGGTGTGGGACCACTTATCGGTTCAATAATATCAAAATCAAGAAGCTCCTCTAGCTTCTTGTCTAATTTCTGACGCATTGCAAATGGTATCCTCCGTGGAGGTTGAGCTACTGGCTTTACCGATTTGTTAATGTGTAATTTTAGTAAAAAATTCTTCAATTTACCCACACCTTTGAAAAGGTTGGGGTGTTTTTCAATAATACTAGACTTGGTATCAACACTACTTACTGTGTTGATATGAAGAATCCCCATTTTAGTAGCAGTTTGTTGCCCTAAAAGGGGTGTATGCTCTCCTTCCATTACAAGGAATGATTCAATACTATGTGTATTTCCAATCTCAAGCTTACACGTTATCAGCCCTTTTATAGGCAAAGGCACCATTGAACCGTATGGATATACCTTAGATGTGTACTTTTCCATGACAAGGTGTTTTGGCATTGCGTCAAAAATCGACATGGGTATAACATTTACACTTGCACCAGAATCAATCAAGAAATTAACATTTGTATGAGTATTGAGACGTGCATGAACATAAGACATCTTATTTTTCATTGGTAAATTAAAAACACAATCATCTGAAATATAAGCATTAACATTGTTATTAACATTGGGTGTTAATTCATCAACATTATGTGGATACACTTCTTCAGCTCCAATGTTATATGTATATTGTTGCGAACGTTCTTTTGGAATCTGTTGTTGTTGATACTGGGCTCCCCGATCACGATTTCTTGGCATCCAGTTACGTGGCTCATATTGTCTGTTTTGAGTGTTGTCTGGTTTTCGATACCGTGAATTCTGGAATCTTGGCTTAGTGTCATATTCTTGGTTTAACTTAGAGCGACACATATGTGTCAAGTGACTGTTCTGCACGAAACATCGCTGGCATGTTGTGCCTCGAACTGATCTACAATATTTTGGTACTCTAGTGATCCAAATAACCGTACCCGTACGATTGTTAATTTTGGAGAAAAAATCCACCCCCTACGATTCTTATTCAAGCCCCTACGATTATTTAATTTTGATCACCCATACTCCATGAATGATCGCATTATTCGTAGTTTTTAATCAAATGGCATGCATGAAACGGAATACGTTCAAAGAATTCACGCAACCGTCGGGCATCGCAATATAATCAATGATTTGATCCATGGGAAGTAACTCCATCCTCGCACGTGTCGCTATTTTGCAATTCGTGTGACCCTATTGCAATAGACAGACCCCCCTCTGCGGGTATTGTTTATCGTTCAGTGAAGCGAACAAAGGTGATTGACAATTTACTAAAACAACTTCTAGGTTATAAACCCCATCACAGTGGCAAGGCAGTGGAACATGGATTGCAGTATGAGAGTGTTGCCAGGGACAGTTACGTGCTTGTTGCAAGGGAACAACACCCACCACTTTGTGTTAAGGAATGTGGATTTATTATAAATCCCAAACTTCCTTTCCTTGGAACTAGTCCTGATGGTCTTGCGACATGTGCCCATTGTGAGGACGCAAAGGGACTGTTGGAAATTAAATGCCCATACACCAGGAAGGTAATACGTTGTCCGTGCTGGGTCGAGGAGTGTTTATTATAAGTTTTTGTTTGATAATTAAATCAGTGTTCTTCAATGATCTCCTTTTTCATTGACATTTCCACCCCCTACTATTATTCCGACCCCTACTATTATTAAAATTTGGCAAATTTTCCACCCCCTACTATTATTCCGACCCCTACTATTATTCGGATCACTAGAGTAAGTGCGGACCCTTTCCACACCGTCCACACAGTTCACGATTCTCATACTGCTTCGCACGATCCATATTTGAATACCGATTCCCTTCATGTAGCGGCTGCTGTGAAAATCGCGATTTCTGGTTTTGCGCACCCACTTGATAGGTCGTTTCAGATATCATGGTTGCTTTTAATTGCTGTTCAATCGAGGCTGCCTGAGTTTCCGATTGTTCATATATACGCGCGATGTCAATTAACTTTTGAAGGTCTAATGTTGCTTCCTGTAATAGACGTCTTCGTAATTTTGTGTTCGTGCATTTATCAATCACTTGGTCTCGAACCATTTCATCTGAATTGGTGTAATCGCAGGTTTTTACCAACTGCCTCAGTCGTGAAATGAAGTGTTCGAGAGGTTCATCAACTGTTTGTTGGCATCGTATGAAATTGGAACGCTCAAACATGATATTTCGTTTTTGAACAAATTTTCCAGTTAAAGCCTTTTTTGTGTACTCATAATCATTCGTACCATATCAGCCGCAGGGTTATCAGGCAAATCTTCGGCAATGTCCATGAGATTTGTACCACCTTTTAACAGCATTAAACTGCGTTTCTGAGCATCATTTTTTTTATATCATACGCTGTAGTAAAGCATTCGAAGCGCTTCAGCCACTTTTCCCATCGGGCACCAGCATCAGGTTCGAGTGGGTTGAACACCGCAATTTCATGTCCGACATTCAGAATATTCATAGCCATTTTATTTTCGTTAATTGTCACTTTTGTAGCACACCTTTGTGGCTAAAAGTTCAATATATTGTGCGTATTGTATAATAATCTTTGAAATACTTCTCCTCGTCGCCAGATGTGATATCCTCATTGGGAATATTAATGGATTAAGTTGGAGCACATTTCTGATTAATATTTTATTCTCCAAACCGGAAGTAAGTGTCCTAAGTCATCAACAATGTACATAGCATTATTCGTACACGACAGTCATCAATAATCGATTATAATCGAGTAATCATACCTAATATCAATAACAGTGGAAGTATTCCGTAATATGGCCTATTGGCTGGCTGTTGGTTAAAAAAAGTCGGATGATGTAATTTTTATGTTAATAATGTGCACCATAAACCACCAGTAATAATAATTGTGAGTTCAATTGAACGAACGTAGCCATTAATTTCAGTGATATGAATAGCCAAACATACATACAAAGTAGGAATGCATGACGGACCGCCGGCGGTTCCTAAAAAAAGGAATCTAATGTTGCGGAAACTATAAGTTTCAGCAAACGTCTAGATTGTGGATAACAATCACAAAGGTGGCCGCCCACCCAGAAATTTCAGGACTCGGAACGGGTTAAGTAATTGATAATAGTGAGTTTCATTCAGCAGTCACCACATGATAAGTGATAGCCTGCACCAGTAGCATCTAAGTATACTCATGTTGTCGTAATCGCTTTGATGCACGATCAAAGGTTGTTAACCCTTCGGTTGTAGATTAAACTGTGTAAAACAAACAAAGAATTCAATAATACCCGGCACTTGCCGACGTCCGAAATAAATAACTGAGATTAATCGACGGCAGAAATGGTAATCGATTATCGGGTTTATCAACGGTTCATCGATTATACGATTAATCATTGCACCCTACTCTCCAAGCTGAGCTTCGGTATCATTGACACTTTCATTATGTATTCCATGGTATTACTATCGCCAAGGGATGGGTTAAACATCTGCTGAGTAGTGCACTCTTTCCTATTACTAGTACTGCCACAATTTGTGTATGAAATTGGAGTTTTAATATAGATTTGGAATCAAATTAACCTGATCTTCATGCATCCATTTCTTTTAAAAGATGTATGCAGACAACTCACGACATGTATTAATTTTTCATTTCTCAAATATTCGACACAAATATACATTGAATTATGAGCAGAGCCTGGTGGAAATGCTACTGCGTGGCGAGTCATACTCGTCTTCGAGCTAGTGATGCCATGTATGTACATGTATGGTGTTATTAATGGTTTGTATTGTGCAGAGGTAAAATTTGCTCGTAGCCTCCGCAGTAAATAATTCGACACCAGGTTCTATTCATAATCATTTATCATTAAGATTTCTTAGTCAAATGTAAATAACTTGATGTTGCTACCTCAAATTTGACATAGAGAACTGTAGTAAATAATTTATGTCTGTCCATCTGTCTGCATGACTTTTGTTTAATTTTTAAAATGCATAATCTGATTTGATGCCCCTAAATTACTTTTTCTTCGACTTTGGAGTAAAATATATTTTATTTGAGTCCAGAAACCCACCCTCAAAACTCAGAGTTATACGATTTTGATTTTTGAAATCGGTTAATTTTGTCCACCTTGAATATTTGACAGCCCAGAAATATACAAACGTGACGTCACGAGTGTTTGAAAGGTTGTGCAATTTATGATGCAAGATCGTTGTCAGCATTGACTGCATGGCAATCACAAATTATTTTTCAGGAATCTTGTGCTAGTTGGCATGTGGATGCATCTATTTATCATATCTAAGAATCGGTAATCATGTTTTATTCATGAACAATAGACATGTCTTATTGTAGCATGTATTTGAATGGGGCCCATTCAAATATATGCTACAATAAGATATGTTTTTCTCACCTTTCTACAAAATAATGTAGTTATACCCCCCGCAACGAAGTTAGGGGGGGGTATACTGGAGTCAGCTTGTCCGTCCATGGACACAAATTTGTCCGGAGTTTTTCTCAGTCGTTTTTTGATCAATTTCTGTGAAAACTTGGCACAGACATCAACCACCATGGGAACCTGTGCACCTGCGATTATGAGGTCTGTCAGACTTTTTTTGGTGGAGTTATCCCCCCTTTTTCGACTTAGAAAATTTTGCAACATGTATACTTTTGTCCAAGCTTTTATTCCTACATTTTTCGGTCAATTTTTTTTTAAACGTGGCACAGATATTTAGTACCATGGGAACTTGTGCACCTGCGATTATGACGTCTGTCCGACATTTTGTGTGTGGAGTTATTCCCCTTTATCGACTTAGAAAGTTTTTCGCAACATACATAATTTTGTCCAAGCTTTTATTCCTACATTTTTCAGTCAATAGGTTTAAGATTAGGGTTATGGTTGTACACCTGCAATGGGAACTGTTATTTTATTATTTTAACTAAATGTTTACTGACATGTGAAACATCTTAGTATTTTAAAAACAGGGGGGTATCCGTAGTCCCATTGGGACAGTCACACCTCTAGTTATACTTTGGTAAGATGTAATGAAACATAATCAAAAAGTATTTGAAAATATTGTTTACAATCACAATACTTTGGATTCTAGAATTCCTGATTACAAATACAATACTCATACTTCTAAATTTGTAATCATTAGAAATACAGAATATGATTACCCCATCCTTGCTTTGATGGGTGTTCATAATATATCTAACTGATTCAGTTGATACATGTACCTGTATATGCTGAAACATGAAAACTACACATGCTAATTTGTTTTATTGAAACAACCAGATACAATAATGTACATGCAATGCAGCAATGGATTAATCGTTAATGTAATCATACAACATGTGTACATACCAGTATGCATTTATACTGCTATACTCAATATAAGTGATGATAAAAAAGACATGGCGGCCTGTATGATTGATTATGCCCAGACAATATACACCTGGACCCATTTGTATGCACACAACCCACTTATATGCACAGTACTACTGACTACATGTATACTACTAGCATCCACACAATAAATTATCAATCAGACTATTGGTTCGAACGTCAGAGAATAACAGAAGGTGAGAACCTGGTTTGAATTGAACTGCGATGGGGTCTCAAGCCTAACTGCCCTTCACATTAGAAAAATGCCATTAAATGAATTAAAGTAGCTTGAGGATGGATGTGATCCATCGTATCGCTGTTCATCCAACCAGGTCCACTATGCCGATTGTATGTAATCAGGCTACTATAATATACTTGTCTAAATTTGAACTATAAATTGTGCCATGAATTTATACTGCAGGCGTATTAAGGTTCAATGTGCCAATTGAACCATTTTTATACAATCTACAATTCCAACATGATAATCAATGTGGTTGTGCAATTTGACTTAGAAAATTAAAGGTACTCAATCCGAACAGAGGGTCCCCATCTCAACAGATTCCAACAACAACAATCCGATCAGAGGGTCCTATATTACTATTTCTTTGGCTTTGCATGGGGGTAAAAAATATTTGATTCGAGTCGAGGAACCCATCAAACAAAGCTCAGTTATTAGATATTGATTTTGAAATTTGTTATTTACTCGAGATGAGTACTAATAATTGCCTTCAACTGCCGTAATCTGCTCGGGATGTGTACACCAAAATCTATTCAAACAGATAAGGATGGATAACTCTAAAGTTAAGTGGTAATAATAACGCAATTTTGACTGAGTTCTGGGCCAGAAAGTATTCCCGATAATGAAAAATAATTGATTTCTAAAAATAGATATCTAACAAATCTGAGCTTTGATGTGTGACTTCCTCGACTCGAATCAAATATTTTTGACCCCCGAAGCCATTGAAATAGTAATTGAGAGGAGTTTTATCGGATTGAGTACCTTTAAGCAAACACATCAACCATATTGTGCTTAAGCGCAAGTCAGTTGCACTTAAGTGCAAATCATTTGAGCTTTAGCACAAATCCAATATTTGCACGAAAGTGCAATTCATTTGCACTTAAGTGCAAATAGAAGTTGATGCTATCACCACCAAAAGATTTTTATAAAGCTCAAATTATCAGTTTCATCATGAATCCATTTCCCTCCTTTTTATGTTTACCCATACCATAGTAATAGTGTCAACGTCCGGATTGACCACTCGTCGTTTGTCCGTCCGTCTGTCTGTCCTTCTGTAGACACTTTATGCATAATGCGATTGCTGAAACATTTTCTATCTGATCGCAACGAAATTTGGTATGTGAGTTTCTCAGTCCAAAATACAGATGAAGTACGAATATGGGTTTGATCTGACTATTTTTAACTGAGTTATGGCCCTTTTTCGAAAAAATATATTCACTCTAATATTATAAAAAGAAAATTTAGATTGAATTTCTTGCTCAATTAAAAAAATTAATAAAAAAATATATAATAAACTATTTTTGTGTAAATAATTAAATAAAAATAATTTTTTAAGTTAACAAAATTTGAAAAACTAGCACCATTATAATTCTGCCAAAGGAACCCCGAGTCACCACACCAAATTTAGTTTAAATCGGTCCAAAATCTTGTGTTATGTACGGCTTATTCTCACTTATCCGGCAGGGATGTGTGAATGCATCTGAGCCGGCAGGTTATAGTCTGTTTTTACATTGCGTGACTAGTGATCGCATCGCGGCAAGCAGTGTTTGTTTAAGCAAAGTGTAGCCCAAACTTACTGACAAAAATGACTGTATATCACGATATGAACTCTTGTCACTGAAAACAACTCAAGTGAGTGATTTCCAGAGATCATCATGTTCTCACGCTAACATATAAATTACAGAGGTTCACAAAGACAGATCACCACCACAGGAGGGGCTACCGCTTCTCCGATTGACATCACCACGCCACGGATGGAGACGGAAAACTTAACAACCATATCTAGCTTCAGTGAAGAGACCCCGGATCCACCCGAGTCTTCCTTCACTCCGGAAACTCCAGGATTCGATCACCCGGAAGGAGATGAATTACCGTGTAAGAATGGCCCGCGGAAATTACAAATTTACAAAGGCAGATGAATTCATCATTAAAAAACAGATTACCTACAAAGGACCAGATGCAGGCGAACCAGCTATTGGACCAATAGAATATTCACTCGAGGAGAAAACGTACACCTATACCTCAGCCACATCTCCTTCGGATGCCAGTTCCTCAGCACCACCACCAGCAAAGAGGAAGAAGGGAAAGGGAAAGAAAAAGAAACACAGATGAGGCTTGCCACCAGCCTCCCACTACGGAAACTTTATTATGTTTAACATTGATTCTATGTTGACTTTTTTTTTTCTTTTGATTTAATTACATTAAAGGCATAAATATGAGGGGTGAAGGAAAGGTCCTATCGGCCCTTTCGACCATCCCGGGGATAGCCCAAATGACCTTCCTAACAAACAAAAAAAGACAGATCATATCAAAATGGCAAACGCTCAAGTACAATACTATTTCATTCCTAATGCTCGCGGTGGTAAATATCTCATCTTTAACAATTCTAAGTTCTGTGTTAAGTCTTGAAGAAACGACAGTGTACATTGGCGATGCTGTTCGAAGACATGCAGTGCTACTGTAAATACCAAGAACGACATCGTAACATCATACAAAAGCCAGCATAACCACGAATCAGACCAGGCCCAAGTTGCTGCTGAAACCATCATCGCTGAGCTCAAAAACTTAGTTCGACAGACATCCAGACCAGTCACTGCTATCTACCAGGAAGAAATATCTTAAAAACCAAAACAATTCTTATATATTGATAATTGATAGCGCTTTTTATTATATACCGATATATTATATGATTATTTCCCTTTTTGCAGATTTGCGGACAGACGAGACACATCCTGACATCATCGCAAAGGTTCCGACGTTCTATTCAGTGAAAGCGTCACTCTACAGATCCCGGGCGAAACTCCACCCAAAACTCCCACGAGAACGAAATGCCATTCAGCTACCAGAACGGTATACAAAGACGACAATGGACAGAGAATTTCTACTCATCGACGATGGTACGACTGACAGACTACTCATCTTCAGCACCGACGAGAATCTGCAGCACTTGTCGAACGCCCAGATGTTCTTCTGCGATGGAACATTCGACAAATGCCCGAAGACATTCCAACAGCTATATTCCATACATGCGTTTATCGACGGCCAGATGCACCCCTTCGTCCAAGAACAACAAACCATGTCGAAGGCTGGCATAAGAAACTGCAAAATTATCTGCCGGGGGGCAAGCCGAACCTGTTCAACTTCATTGATTTCATTAAAAAAGAACAGGCGTATCATGAGTCGACAATACTACAAGTGAGCAATGGTGGTCGCGTCAGACCACAGCAGAGAAAATACAGGAGCGTCAACAACAGCCTTCGTCATTACAAGAGAGTCTATAGAGAAGGGCAGTTGCGGGTGTTAGATTATTTAGATTCATGTGGAAATTTTTCTGGCTTTTGATGTGTTATATTGTATTGTATGTGATGATTATTATGTTGTATAAATGTATTATATTATATAAATGTATTATATTATATAAATGTATTAAATATATAAATAATATAATATAATAAATCGTTAAGTGCAACTGTTGTTCAAATGGTCCCCAAATGGAATACCGGTAAATCAGCCCAAATGTTGCTTAAATAAAAAAAACTGTAAAACAGTTAAAAACCTAAGTAACTGCAGATACAGACTATAAGCGGCAACTCGAGCTATCTTTCATGTTGAGGATTATCACACCTGCCTCCGATACAATACCTGCCGGACAAGTGAGAACATCTCTTATGTACTAGTAAATTTGTTTGGATCGAGTGCCTTAAACCCAATTCATCAATTCCATCCCATGCCTTTGGGCTACTTAGCTATAGATAAGGCTATATTATTTTCTGATGTCTCTTATGTACGGTGGCCCGAAAGTGCCACAGCAAAACAAACTTTTCAAAAGTTTGTTTTGCCGTGAACTTTTTACTCACGGCAAAACAAACTTTCCAATCACAGCAGAATAAACTTTTAACTCACGGCAGATAAAACTTTTCAATAACGGCAAAACAAACTTTTCAGTCACGGCAAAATAAACTTTTCACTGACGGTAAAATTGCTAGACTTCTACCTCTCTCTCGCGCGGTCTATCTCTTCCCCTCCCTCCCATCTCTCTCTCTCTCTCTCCCTCTCTCTCTCTCTCTAAAAATACTCATAACTCAACTTCAGAAAAAAAACCCACTGAAAATGAACGTGATCAGAAAGTGATTTGATCAGTCAACTCAGGCCAGACACAAACAGTAAATACACAGCTTTGGCGATTCGGACATAATTGTGTTCTGATTGGTGGATTGTATTCATTAAACTGGACTCGAGTCAAGACAAAAGTGTGTGTGGAGACTGGAGACAGTGGAGTAGATTGACAAGGTGACAAGGTCATACAGATGACACGAACTTGCGGCAACTTCAAGTTGTATTGTGTGTATTTTGATGATTTTAACCAACACAACAACATATGCCACATATTTGACTATTCGGTTGAATTTCACAAATGTGTACCAACTTTGTGGTGGATTATGACAGCATCAGATTCTTTATTTAACACAGATTAGGAGCAAAAACTAATCAAGTTGACTTCACTCTACAGACGATTGACATGCCATGAAAAATTTCACATCAGAACAACTAAAAATTTGACCGACTCTACTTTAAATCATTCTGGATGTTCTCCTACAACTTTGAATCATAGTTGATGTGTGAGGATATATACTAGTAGGTACCGTACCGGGTACCTATTACCATACTGTACAATACATGCATATACTATGATATAGTGTGTGATTGTCAAAGTTCTACATGGTACATGTAGTGGAAAGCAGATATACTCATCTATACCACAAGTTCACAGCCACGGTGTAGGGTGACTGGCACATCACTGCATGAACTATCTGATCAGAGGATAGATTGATCCATACAAATGTTTGTGTTCAATTTTGTGATGTATAGTAATACTACTATTAGAATATCTTCATTTTACACCTGACATCTTTTTTTTACTTTCCCTGTAGTTGGGCCATGCAAAATAAATATCTAGATTATCATCGCCCCACCCCAATATGTATGGGAGGCCAAATTCACATTTAATACTTAATTGCGCTTAAGCACAAATAATTGCGCTTAAGCGCAAATAATTACGCTTAAGCGCAATTAATTGCGCTTAAGTGCAATTCATGGTTATATGTACATGTAACCAAACACCCCTGGTGAATAAATAGGTTTATCCACAACTTAACCTTAACTCCTATTGACATATCGCATCTTGGTTCATTGATTTGGATGGGTAGGGAGCTAGCCCAACTTCTTTATCAAAATGGCTGACTCGCAATAGTATCACCTTCTGTTTTAGTTGGAGCGACTCGTGATCGCATTATATTATCTTCGGTATATTTGCTCTTAAACTAAAAAAGAAATAGAATCTATGTGAAGAAATTTCTATACAAATTTGATAATAAAGAAATTTCCACAGAAGATGAGGCCTAATCAGAATGAGGTCCCCAGAGGGTGAATTTAGTTATGCTGGGCTGTTATGCGGGATAACAATAAACGAAGAGCGCTTGTTATCAGCTCAGAACATATATGGGAAAATTTGCAAACAGAGGTAAGTTGAGGGAGTGCCATGAGATAGGTGTCATTGACCTCAGATGAATTAAAGGGGCACTAATAATTACAAATAAAGAGCGTTTATTATCAGCTTAAAGTGAGAAACTAAGGGAATGTGCTAAATTCCATATTTTCTGGTCAAGTATTTTAATAGCTATAGAAATATGAAATAAATTGAAATATGTATGCTCTAATTTTCTCATATTAACTGTTAGTATACTAGGTTGAACAAATTGTAAAATAATTGCAAAAAAATTGTTGAAGAAAATTTGGGCATTTTTGTCTATTTTAAAAGTTTTGGTGCACATGAAAGAGAAAAAAACAACAGGTGTTTAATGTGCAAAATTATTTGAACTTTCCTCTTACAACACTTTAGTTTGATAAAATATCATCACAATGTGTTTGGAAATTCCCTCACTTTGTTTAATCTAGTATACTTAAAATGTTACAAGAAAACCAGGGCATATGGATATCATTTATTGATTTACATGATCTCAAATATGGCATTTCATCACACAAGTTCTATTTCATTGGCAAATTGGGCTAAGTCCATACCATGGAACACACATTTTGTCTTCATGTTTTTGCACAATCTAGTCAGAAAATTACTAAAACAATGATTAGCCCTTCATTTTATCTAGTTCTTGGAATACTTGAACATTGCAAAGTTTTGTTCTGTAATCAGTAAAAGTAAGATCTACAAAACAGACTTGCAATTGGAAGGATTTGTGAATTTGATTCTTGTTGATTTTTAGTATGTTGTTTATATTAGATTTATATACTTATTTCTGTATGGAAAAAATACTCTGATCACTGAGGAAATTGCCAACACTTGGAAAGCTTGTGTCCTGGTCCCTCTTCCGTAGCCAGTCAAAAACTGCTAGTTAATTTAAGAAAACAATATTGTCATACATTTGGTCAAAATTGTCATTCGAATTGTCATCAGTTGGAAATTTTCCAACCTATGTGGGGGTGTCAGGTTTGAAATTTCCAACTCTAGGAAGGCTTGTTGCTAGTCTAGATGCTAAGATTTGCAATTTTCTTGTTCAGATTTCAAAATTTTCACACACCGCGCCCTTGTGGATTATTTCGAAATGGTCATCAATTGGGGAATTTCCCAACCTGAGGGGGTCTATGAGGTTTGAAATTACCAACACTATAGGAAAGTGTCAGTTGAGGCCAGTCTAGATGCTAGGATTTGCGATTTTCTTGAAAAGTTTTCAAAATTTTCTCACACTGGGCCAAACAACCATGGTCAGCCCGGTGTGTCCTGGTCTCTTGCCCATAGCCGTGTGCATTTGTCTGGAGTTAGACCACTAGATGTTAGGATTTATGCAATTTTTCAGGTTAAAATATCTGAATGTTCTCATATGGGGAATATAGAACCATGGTTTATGAAAATATAGGATATTAGCCTGAGCGGTGAGGGGCAAGGGTGGGAGGGGGGTGAAAATGGAATTATGAAAAACTTGTGTTTGGTATGATTCTGATTCAAGGAGACCCTCTAGCCACGTCCCTGCTGTTACCCACATGAATTCGGAATAACAATTAACAGAGGGGTGACAGTGACTCCTGAGTACTGGTTAAGAATATATAGTATAAAAGTCAAGGTTATTTCACACTATTAAATGTGATAATATTCGCAGAATTGTTGCAGTACTGTTCATAAACTTCAAACACATCAAGATGTATGCAACTGAATTACATCAAAATATCTTATTTTGACTAGCAGATCATAATTTGTTTTAACAATTTGATGCTATGCAAGCTGTGCATACCAGAATATGTGGGGGGGGGGGGGGGGGGGGGGGGTAACACCCTCACTACTTCCAGACATCATTCTCAATTAGATATATCTTACAGTTCCAGAATATCTGGTACACAGAAATCACCTCCAGATATCTATAATTAGTACTACACATGTAGTTATAATTAGTACTAGTCATGCCCCTTGAAATAGGGTGTCTGTCATTTGCAGAATGAGGTCCACAGAGGGTGAATTTAGTGATGCTACCCCGCATAGTGGGCTAGCATCACCAAATTCACCCTCTGGGGACCTCATTCTGCTTACACCTCAGCAGAATGAGGTTCCCAGAGGGTGAATTTGGTGATGCTAGCCCGCTATGTGGGGTAGCATCACTAAATTCACCCTCTGGGGACCTCATTCTGCAAATGACAGACACCCTATAATATCAAGGCTTGGTACTAGTATTCAGCATCAATTATATATACTTTTCTCAATGCTTTTGTTAAGGAAATGAGAAATAAATGAATTGAATTGGAGCCTGGGGTCAGGTGAGGGAAGGGTAGGGATAGCACCACCGATGACCTCGTGGAGAGATTGATTCAAGAAGATTGATTTTCAAATTGATTTATTGTGGTACTTACTATGAATTTTTACTAAATGAATCATACTATAGTCAGTTGGTTAGTACATGTACATACTTTTGAATAATTTTTCAAAAGTATGTAATTAAATGAAATATGAATTCAAAATATGTCTATAACTGATCACCACAATTGACTCTTACTAGCTGTGGCAGGCTTGAAATTGAATCCTGGATTGAGACTACTATGATGGAAATCATGGGAATGAGAACTGATAATTTGAATCTGAAGTCAATCGCACAGGTATATTCTCAAATCTCAATAGCAATTTTTATGGATTTTTTAATTTTTAAATGGAATGAAATCATATATTATAATTATCAATTTAATGGCCAATTTATATATTGCTCAATATGACAGCTTTCACAGGTTGTTGTAGAAGGGTAGGCACTACCGGCCTTCATGACTGAACTAGATTTATTGTCGAATGTTTGGGAATGGCTAAGCCTCTAATACTAGTAACAGCCTTGAGCTACAGCTATGTATTAATAAATTACTTGAATACACCTTCGGCTTCCACATTAGGGTTATTTATTTCATGCCACATGATACTTGAAAAAATTCAAATTAGTCATTTTAATTTAAAATGACTAATTTGAATTTTTTCAAGTATCATGTGGCATGAAATAAATAACCCTAATGTGGAAGCCGAAGGTGTATTCAAGTAATTTATTAATACATAGCTGTAGCTCAAGGCTGTTACTAGTATTAGAGGCTTAGCCATTCCCAAACAAAAATGTCAACATTTAAATTTACTAGTGCCAGTACTTGGCAGTAGTGGTATACTGCCATTACTGGTGCTGAAATGGTCACTGTCACCCCCTTTCGTTCAGTTGGGTACCCAGCTTTTTAAAATTTACAGTTGGGTACCCAGCTTTTATAAAATTTACAGTTGGGTACCCAGCTTTATGAAATCTCGCCAATGTTAGACGTGACCTTTAATTCAACATGGCCGACGTTTGTAGCTTTTCCGTGCTCCAGGGGTAGGTTGGCAATTATCGCAATACGATAGGGGAACACTTCAGTACAGCAGTCGATCTGCAGGATCTACATTTCTTTTCCGCTGTTAATATATTTCAAGCATCGTAAACTTAACAGGTTCATTTGGAGAAAAAAAACAAACGGCAATCAAATAATTAATAAATCACGTTCTGTGTGAGATTTCATAAAGCTGGGTACCCAACTGTAAATTTTATAAAAGCTGGGTACCCAACTGTAAATTTTAAAAAGCTGGGTACCCAACTGAACGAAATGGGGTGACAGTGACCATTTCAGCATTACTGGTAGTAACTGTTTTGAGTGTTGTGGCGCTTGTGCATCCATAAATTCATAATTCCATTGAAATTTAATCTGTACTCCAGTTAGACTTAAGTTAAGTCCAGTTCAGTCCAAAATCCTAATTGTACTGTGCAATTCCACTGTGGTTGGTACAATACTACATTTCATGCTGTCGCTATCCAGACCTATCCACACTGTTGACAGTGTTGTTGTTGTTGTGTCTTCGTAGTCACTTGCAGTTGATAATATTAGATCACTTGTGTTGTGGTTTTCTTTGTGTGAGAATGTTCCTGGCGTATAATCAGTATGTGTGTGTGTTTAATCTCCGATGTTCCAAAATCCTCTAGTTGAGAACCGAGTGTTGCCGCTGACAAAACAATGACAACAATGTGAATGTCAACATCACCTTCACCACTCACGATTCACCGTGGCGTCAGTGTCACTCGAACTTCGATTCAAATCGAGTTTTTAACCAGTTTTTCCAGGCAATAGTCGTTGAATTCATATGGAAGGATGTAACGTTCCCACTCAACACCACATCCATTTTCCCTAAACTCCGATAATCGTATTCAAATGCGTGTTCTAACCAATTAAGTTTGAATTCAGCTAGAGAAAAAACTTTGTTCGCGTCATGTGAGTGTCACAGACCAAAATACAGATCGAGTTCGAATATGGGTTTGATCCGATTAATTTTAAAGGAGTTATGACCCTTTTTCGAAAAAAAATGGAAAAAAAAATCTTTTTTGTTTTTTTTATTTATTTTTAACTTTTATAATAATAATAAAAAAAATGTCATTGACATTGTCATTTGTTTTCATTTAGATATTGATGATTATGATAAAAAGATTTTCAATGTGTCCCTTTAATTTTTTTTAATAAGTTAAACAAAATTGAAAAACTAACACCATTATAACTCTGCCAAGGGTACCCCGAATCACCACACCAAATTTGATTAAATCGGTCCAAAATCTTGTGTTATGTACTGGTAAATCTGTTTGGAGCAACATTAAATCCAATTCACCAATTGCCTTTGGACTACTTAGCTATTGATAAGGCTATATTATTTTCTGATGTCTCTTATGCCAATGTGCAAATAATCTGATACATAAGGCTATGGCATCTAATTTAAAATAAAGATTCAACAATAAACATCACATGATATTAACAGTAGACTTGGACATCTGTGCTGCAGAGTTATATCTTCAGATGGTCTAATATCATTATAATTGTTATTGGTTCAATAGAGAGGTCAGTGTTCAACATAAACAATTCCTGTGATATTTTGACAGCTCTGCTATATAATTGATATTAATGGGTCAGTGGTGAGGTTGCTTATCTGTATACTAGGACACATTATTATTGTAAACTTAAATTGGACTCTCTTAACCCAAGTATTCCATGTCCAGGTCACACCTACACATTTAACCCATGGGCTTGCTGGCTGTGGCGGTTTAGCATTACAGATCCTGTACCAGTGCATTCTCTTATATAAATGCCAGTGACCCATAAATTCCAATAATTTGTGTTATGTACATTTGTCTATAATAGTACATAACAGTATACTCTATAATTCAACACCAAAACTCTCATTTATCCGATCATATTAAATTTTTATCGCCAAGGGATGGGTTAACATCTGCCGATCGTGATCGGCCTCTCGTTAGGAACTGCCGGCGGTCCGTCATGGCCATGCATTCCTATTCTTATATTGTTTATATGTTTGGCTATTCATAACACTGAAATTAGTGGTTATGTTCGTTCTAATGAACTCACAATTATTATAACCTTGAAATCGTCGAGAGATTTGCTGGTATTGAATACATTGTGCTCATTAGTCATTACCGGTGGTTTATGGTGCACATTATTAGCGTAAAAATTACATCAGCAGAGTTTTTTAATCAACACCTACCCAATAGGTCATTTTACCGTATACGGTACTTCCACTGTTGATATTAGGTACGATTAATTGATTATTGATGTAGGCCGATTATCAAAATAAATAATCGTGGCACCTCTAAATGAATACTATAAATAAGTTTTATTTTATTATCGTCTACTAGTCACTACATGTAGATTGTGTCTGTGCCCAGCACGGCATGGCTACCAAATATCGTATGATAAACTTTTCAGACCCTCTGTCGATGATGGTGTTTCATTCTCCACTATTAAATATAATTTGCGCCACTGCTTTTATAGTTTTAAGACTATATTTTATTTAAATATGTATTATGTGTTTACAGGTCATGACTCTCATGAGACATGAAGTGGTCAAGCTGACTGGGAGGGTGAATGTTGCAGATATTAAGTAAAGGTACACAATATTATTTAATCCTCATTATTTATACCTCTTCATCCAGAGAGCTTAAGAATGAGCTTTCCTCTGCTTATTTCTGGATCGCATGTGACAATTCTTATTATTATTGCCGATTGTGTATTTTTAAGCTGTTTTCTCTGCGTTTCGATTACTTTCCTGAATCTTTCTGGGAATTGATTTGTTGACACTTCCACCTCTATGAAAATGAAATTGTATAATGGTTAAACACACTTCCACCTATGAAAATGAAATTGTATAATGGTTAAACAATTGGTCAAAGGTTTGAAGTAGGGTCCCATGAAGCTATTCGATTCATAATCGTCATGTGATTCGATTCAAAATCCATCAGAAGATTCATTTATATTAAGAATATTGGATACACCATTCATTTCCTCATTTCATGTGTAACTTGAGCAAAATAAGATCATTGCAGGCGGTGGGTATATATTTGGTGTCGGGCATAACTCTGTCCGATATACCATAATGAATCCCATTAAAAACTAGAAAGAAAACCCCAAGTATTGCTGTGTATTCGCCTGCCCCATATCAGATTGTTGAAAGAAAACTGAGTTCGGAGTAAAAAATTCTCAGATATGCATGAATAACCTTTTTTTTTTTAAATATTTGTATAGTTACTGGGTGAACTATAAAAATATTCTTTCTGCTAGCTAACAATGGAATATTTCCATTAAGTGTTCTGTTTAATGTAGAAATACAAAAGTACTGACCCTCTGCTACTTTGGTGTATGCATTATCTCGGTTTAAAGCGGGTTGCTGCATTCGCCTCTGCATTTTTAATGCCTTATTCACTGCAAAAAGAGAATTGCTATTATTGCATGTAACCACAATAAAGTTAAATTTTAAAGAAAAAATATTGTTGCGTCATATATATGTTTCTACTGCTTTAGGTTCACTGAATTCACATGGGGAATTGGTTGCCGGACAGATCAAAGTAAACATGAGATGATAAGAAAGGAACTGGCTTTGCAGTGGAAATTCTGCATGAAAAAGTAGATGTTTAACAGCTTTAAACAAGGAATAAGAAGTAACAGACTACAGATTTCAAAATGCATCAAGTATTCAAGATCTGGAAATGCAGCTGTGTTGTGGATTGTCAGGTGTATGGTTGTACTCATTAGTATCTTAAATCTTGTATTTTTTTGAATAGTTGCTCATGTGTGAGATTTTGTCTTGTGGTATTAAATTGAATTGAAATGGAGGTGATATTAATAACAAGACTCACTTTGAAATGGAGAATAATCTTGCTCAAATTTATTTATAACAAAAAACATCAAAATTTACAACAGAGGCACCCTTGTATATTTAATAATTAAATGCAGTGAGTCTTGCTTGCAAAATAATAATTTTATCATCAATAGTTGCAACCCGAATCAAAGTATATATTTACAATTGAATGTAGTTGCCGACTATGTAGTGGCACTGGCAATTTGCTTGAGATTCCTCCAGTTGAACGAATACTAACCTGAATACTAACATAAGTTTCCCGCACCCGAACAAGTCCATAATATCTTAAAATAGTACTCGACTTACCAAGATTTTTGGATGCCAGTTGTCCAGAGTTTAAACGTACATCCACCTGGAAAAATGTTGGAACAATTCTAATTTTTATTCTATATGCTTAGAACCGTTGGTTAATTAAGTTTAGGCCTAAAATTTAATGTACCTATGTTTCTGCCAAGTGAATTAAGTGTGTACATGCATCATATAGGTAGTTCATCATTGATATCCTATATGCCATCAACGTCGTTTTTCGGTTGATCTATGAGCGTATAGACCGATCAGTAGACGAATAACATACTGTATAATTCCGCGAAGCGGATTATACTAAGTATGTTATTAGTCTACTGATCGGTCTATACGCTCATAGATCAACCGAAAAAACGACGTTGATGGCTTATAATTACAACTATAACACTTTATTTTCAACTATCTACTATTAATCCATATCAGAAAATTAATTGCCAAAACATGATTTTCCATTGGACGATCTCCGAATTTGGTTGATGGGCTGAAAATAAATTGGCCGAAATTGTCAATGAGCAACTTCGCCAAGCAAACTTTCAGAAAATAAATATTTACACTGCAATTTCAATTTTCAGCAATGAACTACGCGATATGACTCGTCTACTGCAAAGTCTATGCACTGATAGACGCAGGTCACGAGGTAGCCTCTCGACCAATCAAATGCCCGCATTTCGACGAAAACGAAAGTATAGTTGTAATTATAATACTATATATGACTTAAAACTTGCCATATTAATTTGCCACTGTGTGGACGTAACCTTAACTGTGTCATGTGATGTAATTTCGACCAACCAACGTCCTGCATTCATGTTCCACAATACAAACACATGTGTGAGTAAATATACCCATTTGCACACAAATCTTCACTGTTTAATGGTTCAGTAAAACAGCATGTAAAGTACCAATAATTATGTTAACTCTGCACGGCTTTTATAAAATGCACTATCAAGGCTTACCCTGAACTGAGTTCTCATGGTATGTGCTGTGGCACCAATTCTCTGAGAGTACGGATGATTTCTTCTCATAGCTTTCTTCAGTGGCCTGTATTTGACATTGGACACTTCAGTCTGTAAGAGAATGTTTTAAGACATATTATGGATGATATGTGTTAAATTGATGAGTTATTACTCTGTTGCTATGCTAACCTGTGGAATGTAGCGTCCTACTAACAGTGCCCTACCAGTGTGATTCACATTACTTTAAGCATTGGATTATACATGTATAATGATTATTATATTGTTTGCATAATTCAAATCCATAAACGGGGAGGGGGGAGTTAAAGTATTTTCATTTTCTTGACATTAATGGAGCTTCATAATTCAACTTTATAGATGTCCCATTATTACCGTATTCCCTCGTTCTTAACATAATGCATGACTAACAACTCTCAATACAATGTATTATACTCACTTCATTTTCATCATGTATGACAAGATTGTCATGCCGGACTAAACCACTATCGACTTTGTGCACCATGGCTTCCAATTCTTTATTTAATTCTTCCAGCTGGTCCACTGATGCGATGTATGTCAGCTTTCCTAACCGATTTAACAACTCCCTGCATTCTGTTGATGCCCGCTTATGTGTTCTATGTTTGCAGGGTAGTTCTGAACAAATGGGCTCGGAAGGCTCCATATCGAAACTGCTCTCATTCTCTTCAGGAATACTAGCCGACTCTAGAATTAATGCCAATTGATTCTGTTAGAAAATTTAGTGCTTTAAGCAATTAAGGAAAGCATACCTTACTCGTAGTTTTTACCAAACCACCAGGAAACAAGAAGGCTATATGTTGATGAGTTACGTATACATGTATATACATTATGGAAGGTTGGACCGAATATTAGGCTTGTATGACTATAATTTACATGCAGGCAACGAACATCAAAACCATTACTGATATGTATGACATCAGTATATAGCAACAAATCATGGTGACAGCATTGCTGTTGAAATACTTGTAAGAAATATTGCAGATTGATGATGCACGAAAGCACGTCTCCCTATTCACAATACTTGCACTCTGCCGTGACCGAACAGTCTGAGTTAGTTATGTCAACACAACCCATACTGTCCCATAGCCAAGTTTTTAGTCGAGCTTATGGTTTGACGAGGATGATGCACTAATGTTAAATTATACATGATGTAAAGCCACCGTGATGGTGTTTAATGCGCATACGTATCTTCATTAACGAATAAGATCTGAAACTCGTCAAATGCAAGCATTTTACGAAAATATTTGTCAGTTTTTAATTCGCGCAACATGGTGTGCAACTTCAAAACTGTGCAAAAAATAGTACTGCGCGAATTTAAATACGAGTAAGGTAGTTTTTCAGATTTAATGTGTGTCCTGTTATGTGATGACAAAACACTGAAATTCTCATCTTTATTTCATACCATTTGGCTGGTGATGGAATTTGTCTAGGATATTGACAGATAAATGGGGGAAAGAGTAATTTTTTGGTCACAACATGACATGCTAAGTTATGTTGTTGGTACAGACTATATAACTAGCCAGTTTTTTCCCTCCTTGCCATTTAGGTGTGGACCAGAGGACATGTCAACAACATGGGTAATGCAGATTTCCACTGATTATTGTATTAACTTGTATTAATACATTTTACAATGCTTTCTAATTTAAGACTAAAATATATACAAGTTATCAATCTTATGTCTATCATTAAACATGTAAGTAACTTAAAGATATCATTAACTTAAGCAGCAAACATTCATCACTGCTGGAGTAGCAAAATATACCCCTTCATTTGTCTTCTGGTCAACACCTAGATGGTAATGTGGAGAAAACTCTGACTAATATATAGCATGCACACCACCAATCCATTGTATAGGCCCCTGAACCTACCCCCTCATATCCAAGATAATTAGATATACAGCCCGACCAAAATACCAGTTATGTAGAGACCTCCTGCGTGTAATAAAATAACATGTTTGAGAAATGTTTTTAGAACAAAGTTGTCATCTTGCTCACACATATACAAAGGCCTATAGTTGTGTTTCCCTAAAGACAAATTCATAATATAACCATTATGGTTATGATTATTCAAAACAACTAGTTATAGTTTTAATTCTGACCATGTCTTCAATCAATGCTAACGAATTGACAAGCCTATTCAGATATTTAATATTTGAAGAAATTGCTCGCCTCAACAGTTTTAAGGTGAGCTGCTCGTCACTCGCCTGGCCTGATTTTAAGGGGAGCTCCCCACTGCTCTCCTGTGATTTCCTCATGCCAAATTGTACTTACCAACAAGTTGTGCAGATGAACTGGCCTGTATATCCAGGTTGAGATACGGGCTTTCCCAATACCGTGTTCCAAGGCATTCATATGGCATATCAAATGTGTTCATAATGGCAAACATGTGCCTACATGGATAACCAGTGGTTTGCCAGGTATAGCACTGACAGTTTGGAAGACTACTGTTGTTGTTAGCTGGCAATGTAACCTGGTATCATTTCTTCTCCCGCGATGACTCGACACTGAAGTGACCTGGTTCGACTGTCTTGATATCTGAGCTGTGAAAATAATTGGAAGTGTCAATATGGCAATAGCGTCAATTGTTGACATTCTTTGTTGTATGTATTTTATAATACCACAATAACAAGTTGTAGGTATATAGAAATATGCTCATCGGTTTTCACTCCATTGACTTGTGACATCCTCTCCAATTTGAGCTGCAGTGTCATTGACATTTTTATATCAGTTGAGGTGCCCGTCTATTTTTGAGAACCAATCCCCACAGCCTTGTGAAAACCCTGTTTGTACGCAAATAGCTTACTTTTTTATGTTCTGTGCACTACACTTTGCATCAATGCAGTGCTGGATGAGGTCATGAGGACAGTTTCTTAACTGAGTAGGTACATGAATTTCGTCGTCAAAGGCCCGATATTCTGTTGATTGAGAGATGTTCAACGTCCTGAACCTGTTAAGGAAAAATATTAAGGCATTTATGTTATTGCTGTGGTTTAATTGTGAACATATGAATTTGGTAGAGAGTGTATTTTGCCATGCCTTCAATGTTATGCTCTTCTTTTTCTTAGTCAGTCTTTATAGTCTGGTTCCATCCGTAGTACTTCTTAAAACATCTTAAGGACCATTGGGTGACATGGGTTCATATTTGTTCAGATTAGAGGGTCCTATATTACTATTAACAATAATATCCGCTCGATTTTAGAGTTATCTATCTTACAACTGCAATTTGTCCGTTTTGATCACATGGTCTGCCAACTTGTGGGCTACATCTCCAAAAATTAATAAACCCTCTGATCGGATTGAGTACCTTTAAACATTGACTGCGGAGAAAGACCAACAGGCTTTTTATGTTTACCCATACCATAGTATGGTAAACATAGTGTCGTTGCCCGGATTGACCACTCGTCGTTCGTCCGTCTGTCTGTCCGTAGACACTTTACGAGTAATGCGATAACTCAATCATTTTCTATCCGATCGAAACCAAATTTTGTATATGGGTTTCTCAGCCCAAAATACAGATAGAGTTCGAATTTGGGTTTGATTCGAGATTTTGTTACAGAGTTATGGCCCTTTTTCAACTTAGAATTCACGCATTTTGCCATAACTCAAACATTTTTTATCTGATTGGAACCAAATTTGGTATGTGAGTTTCACAGCCCAAAATACAGATCGTTTCGAATATGGGTTTGATCCGATTAATTTTAAAGGAGTGTGACCCTTTTTCGAGAAAAAAAAATTTAATTTTTTTTTTTTTATCTTTTAAAATTTATTTTAAACTTTTATAATAATAATAAAAAAAATGTCATTGTCATTTGTTTTCATTTAGATATTGATTATGATAAAAGTTGATAAAAAGATTTCCAATGTTTCCCTTTAATTTTTTTAAATAATTAAAAACACATTTTTTTTTTAAGTTAAAAAAATTAGAAAAATTAACACCATTATAACTCTGCCAAGGGTACCCCGAATCAGCACACCAAATTTGATTAAATCAGTCCAAAATATTGTGTTATGTACTGGTAAATCTGCTATATAATTGATATTAATGGGTCAGTGGTGAGGTTGCTTATCTGTATACTTGGACACATTATTATTGTAAACTTAAATTGGACTCTCTTAACCCAAGTATTCCATGTCCAGGTCACACCTACACATTTAACCCATGGGCTCATTTATCATTTATCCGATCATATTAAATTTTTATCGCCAAGGGATGGGCTAACATCTGCCAATCGTGATCGGCCTCTCGTTATAATAGTCTACATACTCACTTCCTGTAGCTTTCTTGTGGGAAGTCAACCACAAGATATTGGAGCATTTCATGCAGCTTTTTCTAGTTGTTCCTTTGCAGATGAGTGTGCTTGAACAGCTTGTTCTGCCTTTCTATTCCATTATTTGTGTTCACATTAATCAATAGACGGTCCTGCCTATATGCAGAAATCCATTTCTGAAAAAAAGGAAGAGGTGGAATTGTTTCTGGATCATTTAAACGTTGATGCATCGAGTTATGCCCCTTTTTTCTGTTTTTGGTTTTCCGCATAGTAAGCTGAGCAGTATTCAACTGACAACAGAATTTCTTTAAGAAACATTTGTGTTGTCTAAATGATAATTTGAACATTCACCAAAAGAATCTCTTCGATGCTAATGCCCAGATAATTTTTAGCTCAACTTACTTTGAATGTTTGAGCTATTACCATGGGTTGGCGCGGGTTACATGTCTTACCTTTGGTCTTATCTTTATGATATTTGTCATGAATGTTGACATTGACTTGTAGATGGGAACGAGTCATTTTGAGTTAAATTCCGCTATTCGGACAATTTCGTTCTGGTGACTTGACAAATTCTGGTATATACCAATAATTAATAAAACCATTATCTCGTCTATGCCAAAACTAAAAGTGTTCTATACGATAGTATCCTTTTCTAACTCGGTATATTCAACTATGTTGAGTAAATACATATCTTGTTCCCGATGACACTTGCGTCGCTTGACAAATGGAAATGTGGTTTACCGTCAAGACATATTTTTATGATATCAATACCTCTTTAATCGGAATCCAGGTTTTGGTGAAGTAATTCGCAAATGCTGGATTCTTCCATATCTCACTGTCCATTAGAGATTTCATATTCTCTTCAGAATCTGGAATGGTTATTGATTCTGCAATTCTTCTCATCATCATTGTTGCCTCTTCTATCTCATTGACCCCATTTTCTTTTCTAGAGAGCCACCGTTCCCATGCTTGTCCTCTGTGAAAACCACACAGCAGAGTCTTGACATTTGTATCTGCAAAATGAACACAAAAATATATATTTTTATGTTTACACATACCATAGTATGGTAAACATAGTGTCGTTGTCCGGATTGACCACTCGTCGTTCCGTCCATCTGTCTGTAGACACTTTACGCATGGTGCGATAACTGAAATATTTTCTATCGGATCGGAATCAAATTTTGTAAATGAATTTCTCAGCACCAAATACAGATAGAGTTCGAATATGGGTTTGATCAGAGTTTTTTTTTTTACGGAGTTATGGCCCTTTTTCAACTTAGAATTCATGCATGCTGCCATAACTCAAACAATTTTCATCTGATCGGAACCAAATTTGGTATGCGAGTTTCTCAGCCCAAAATAATATAGAGTTCGAATATGGGTTTGATATATTTTTTAATGGAGTTATGGCCCTTTGACATAGAATTCATGAATGCTTAGAAAAATCTACAATTTTTCCACTGATAGGAACCAAAACATCTCGGCCTCTCGTTGCATTTCGATCCTTTTTTTTTTTTTTTAGACACATCACAGCTACCCACCCCCCCACCCCCCCCCCCCCCCCCCCCACCCCACCCCACCTCCTGTCCCTGCCCCTGCCCCACCATTCTGTACCATACCAGTTTTCGTCCTAGAGATTTGAAACTTCAGAATATTGTTGCCCATATATTGAAGACGTGCAACATGTATATAGATGAAGGAAAATTATATTTTGACAAGAGTTATTAACCCTTTTCTATTTATAAAATTTCAACATTTATCATTTTTGAACGAGGGCAACTTCATGGTGTAATCAATTATATTTTGACAAAATTATTAACCCTTCTCGACTTGGAAAATTTCAACATTTTTTATAATATTCTGTATGAGGGTACCCATTTTCTCAGTCTTCGCAGTTAGGTGAGAGACTCCAGTAATAGACTGCCTTGTTTTAAATCGGTTACATAACTTTAAAAAAAAGTTTCAATTCCTAACTCAATTAAAAAAAATATTTGTTTAATTAAATTTAGCATATATTTATAAATTTGCTGTGGCACTGTACTCACAAAATTATTACCATACCTTTGTAAACCCTCTCCACAGCATTTATTTCTTCATTACAATAGTCTACCATGAAGGCTTTAGGCTTCCATTCTTCATTCCAACTTTTCAGAATCTGAAGGGCCTCGGCTATGTCATCCGTTGTCTCACTTTCCATTATAAATGCAGCCACAACCACATAGTTCACACAGGTTTTGACTGCAAGGAAAAACAGTGGAACTGTGTACTTTGTCGTTCTGTATGTTGCATCTAGGTGTATCAATTCGCATCCATACTTGACCATCATCTTCTTCTGCCACTTAGTTTGATGAACTAACAATAGTTTTTCTCCGTAGCCATCGCTGCCTGTTGTTCCTGGGTGGAAGAAAAACTGATGTTCCCCGTTCTGTGACCACCTTTCAACCTGTTAAAAAAAAATGAAGGTTTTCTATTTACAAGACCAATGAATATTTCATTTAACCAGTCTGTAATTTGTTTTATTAAATCCATCATACTATGTTATAATATTGTTGAAATTTTCAACATCGGCTATGTGCCAGTTGTAAAATTTAATTATAGCCCCCACAATGAAGTTAGTGTGGAGGTATACTGTAGTCAGCTTGTCCGTCAGTCGTCGGTACGTGGACACAAATTTGTCCGGAGATTTTCTCCGTCGTTTTTTTTTTATCAATTTCCATGAAACTTGGCACAGGCATCAACCACCGATTGTGACTTCGGACTTTTTTTTGGTGGAGTTATTCCCCCTTTTTCGACTTGAAACATTTTTGCAGCATGTAAATTTTGTCCGAGCTTTTATTTATACATTTATAGGTCAATTTTTTTTGTCCCCCGAAAAAAAAATTTCGGGGGACTATTAAAATAGCCGGTGTCCGTGCGTGCGTCCGAAAATGGTTTCCGGATGATAACTTTAGTTTCGGTTATTAGATCAAAAGCAAATTTCAAACATTTTTTATCTGATCGGAACCAAATTTGGTATGTGGGTTTCACGGCCCAAAATACAGATCGAGTTCGAATATGGGTTTGATAAGACTTTTTTTTTACGGAGTTATGGCCCTTTTTCGACTTAGAATTCATGCATTCTGCCATAGCTCAAACATTTTTTATCTGATTGGAACCAAATTTGAGTTTCTCAGACCAACATACAGATTGAGTTCGAATATGGGTTTGATCGGATTTTTTTTAATGGAGTTATGGTCCTTTGACATATAATTCACACATGCTTCGATAAATCAACTATTTTTCATCTGATAGGAACCAAATTTGGTATGTGAGTTTCTCAACTCAAAATACAGAACGAGTTAGAATATGGGTTAGATCCAATTTGTTATACCAGAGATATGGCCCTTTTTCAACTAAGAATTATCCAATTATAACCCAAGTATAAACTTACAATTAATGAATACCTGCTTCTCTGTGATAGAGAGATAAAAAGTCAATATGGTTTATTTAGAGTTATTTATAGCCCTCATATGTTAGCTCTGTATAAGAGACAGTTGGTGAATTATTGGATAAATTGATTTAGCTATCTTTTTAACCACAACTTAGCCATGTGAATTTATTTAACTAGACCAATGGAGCTCTCCAAGTCCTTGGATGATGGGACTACATTGGATCAAACAGGGCAGCGATAGGTGATTTAACCCCTTTTACCCATTCCATGTCTTTTCACCTTTTCCATTAAATAAATAATTATATTATTTTGATATCTCGGATGGCAATTTGCAACAACATGAATAGAACTGCTTACACTATGATAGTGGTGACAGGCTCTAGAGTTTAGATGTTATATTAACCCTTCTATATTGACTCATACATTCCAATAATTTGTGTTATTACTGGTTATTATGTACATTTGTCATATACTACTTTAGATCATAACAGTATACTCTATAATTCAACATTAAAAGATTATGATTCTGATCATAACAATTTACTATCGCCAAGGGATGGTTTAAACATCTGCCGATCATGATCGGCCTCTCGTTTTATGGGGGGGGGGGGCACTGGTCGGCTGACTTTTCTATTAAAACTAACCTTTTGCCTCACAATCTCTTGATCAACGGTGCTCTTCATCAGTTTGTTTTTTACATAGCTCACATGGGACCTAATATCCTGCATCCGTGGGTAATACCTGTTAATGTTTAGATAAAATTTTTTTAATAAATTATAATAGTTTTAGTCAAACTTCCATTTATAGTATATTACTAACAATATCAAGTTTTTCGCTTCTTCCACCTCATTTTTAGCCCAACTCCTTTAGCACTCTACAGGCCACCTCCATCGTCCGGTCATTGCCAATTTTCATATTGATCTTGGTGGTACAGCCTTCTAGTTTACAGCCCAACTACAGAAAAGAACTATATACATTTTTGCTTTAAAACCCTTACCATCATCAATATTAATGTAATCATATGTAGCCCAGGTGCCCATGAAGTCCTGTCCCAATGTAATGAGAACTGATTTTCCCCCATTTTTCCGCCTCAACATTCCATGCATTTTTCCCAATGTCAACTTTTTCAATAATGAGAACTGAAGTTTAATGTCAAAATACTTACTTTCTGTTCACTGCACTTGGTGGTTCGGTGCCATGAAACAATACATGCCGCACATAAACTTGCATGTATCTTGAGATCTCGTGGGCGCTATAAACTCCATCCATAACCTGATTTTCGATGAATTGAGATACTCGCTTATCCATTGGATTGACTAGCTCAAGATCCTGAAATAAATAATACACCATATGTATGAGCAAGTGGGTTTCATTCCCCTTGCCAGGGCCGGGTATGCTGGAATTGGCTGGTCTGTGCTTTTTGTCTCCTGACATTCTGAAAGAAAAGTGTTGGTTTTACAGTTTAATCCGCAAAGGTTAAACAACTTTTGATCGTGCATCAGAGAGAGTCTAACAATATGAGTATATCTGTACTTAGATGTTACTAGTATAGTCTATCACTTATCATGTGGTGACAGCTAAATGAAAGTTGAAACTGACAGTTACTATCAGAATTACTTAACTCGTTCTGAGTCCTCTGTTCTGGGTTGGGGGGGGGGGGCACCTTTGTGATTGTTATCCACTCCGGAAGTTTGCTGAAACTTTTATAGTTTCTGTGACATTAGATTCCTTTTTATGTTTACCCATAGTATGGTAAACATAGTGTCGTTGTCCGGATTGACCACTCGTCGTTAGTCCGTCCGTCCATCATTCTGTCGACTCTTTACGCATGGTGCGATAACTAAAATATTTTCAATTTATCGCAACAAAATTTGGTATGTGAGTTTCTCAGCCCAAAATACAGATAGAGTTCGATTTTTTTTTACGGAGTTATGGCCCTTTTTCGACTTATAATTCATGCATGCTACCATAACTCAAAAAATTCTTATCTGATCAGAATCAAATTTGGTATGCAAGTTTCTCTGACCAAAATACAGATAGAGTTCGAATATGGGTTTGATCCAATATTTTTTAATGGAGTTGTGGCCCTTTGACATAGAATTCTGCATATTTTGATAAATCAACCATTTTTCAACTGATAAGAACCAAATTTGGTATGCGAGTTTCTTAACTCAAAATACAAATCGAGATTGAATATGGGTTAGATCCAACATTTTATTCCAGAGTTATGGCCCTTTTTCAACTAAGAATTGAACAGATAACCATAGCAGTCAACAACTAATTGATTACCAGCAGTTTTAAGTTAGAAGTCACACATTCTGCCATATCTGATTTATCGCTGAGAAATGTGCTGGTATTGCATACATTGTGCTCATTAGTCATTACCAGTGGTTTATCGTGCACATTATTAGCGTAAAAATTACATCGGCCGAGTTTTTTAAACAACACCCACCCAATATTCCATATTACGGAATACGGTACTTCCACTGTTCATGTTAGGTATTATTATCGATTATCAAAATAAATAATCGTGGCACCTCTAGTATATATAGAGATATTACTTACTTCACCAGTGACATGATTCATGTGACAATACTCTGTAGGGTATTGGATGTAAATCCTTCTCTCGTATTCAGCTTCAGACATGCTCCTTCTTAGTTTCTCTGACATAGCTCTTCTCATGTATTTGGTGTTCTTCTCAATCTGTGTTGAATGACATAATCTCATTTTGTGATAGGTTCCATAGGAATAAGCATCATTACATCAAAATTTACGTAGTAGGGCTGTAACAATTCGCTGTGATACAATGCTGACAATACAATACGTATTGTGACACAGAACGTAATCAAAAATGTAAATATATCAGGTGTTGTCTGGCACAAGTTGAAAGAAAAAGTGAATAATCTACCTACTCATTGTGGAACTTATGTTTGGTTTGGTGTACTTGGGGGGGGGGGGGGGGGGGTGGGATAAGCTGTCATGTTGAAACTTAATGGCAAATTACCTCATTAGTGGATTTAATTATTTCAGTTTTCCGATCTGCACTGACATGCAGATCCAACTCGTATACATGTAATAGGTATGCTATATTTTATAAAAGGGCATTTATGAAGGCTTTGTTAATTTGTTTACCTTGTATTGAGGAAATCGAACAATTTCTCTCATAATTATTCTGGCTGGACAATTTAATTTCACTGTTATCATGAGGGACCTTTTTCTTTTCAAATTGTAGCCATGGCCACCAATGTCAGCTTGCTCTTCCTGAAAGTTAGAAAATTAAAAAGTGAAAGTATATACAGATTCCGAGCGGTAATAGGCGATAAATAAAACTATTGTTAAAAACTTTACTTGTATATATATTTAAGTATGTTTTGTCGAGGTTTTGGATCATGTAATAAATAGATTCTACAACTTGTCCCCAGGTTATAGCGGGAATTACAAAACTCATCCAGTAAATTAGATCCTCTATATAATTCGACATTTCCATTCGCCAAAGTCTTTTTAACTTTGTTCTACTTTGCTGTCTGCCCTATGCCTTTTGTACAACTTCAGATTCAGGAATAAGTTGCTTGTTTGTGAAATTTAGCAATTAACCAACCTGTTGATCTTTCTTTTTCTTGAGTGCCTGCTTCTTGGTTTTCTGACAATCTGGGCCGAATCTACAATCCATGTTGTAGTTGCCGCATATTATATATGGGCACCCATCAAACAAAATCGGATCCCTCCAATCACTTTGTGTACTGGGGTCCTCCCATCGTATCGAGTGTTTCAGCTGTTCACCGATTTCTACAAGAAGATAAATATTCAATTTTATTACATACTTGAGGTCACGATTTACATATTTTAAAATATTAACAGACCCCCGGCCACTATCTACATATTTTAAAATTTGAGAATCCGGACACTTGCATATTTGGACATGGCCTCCAGCCACTATTTAGTAAATACTAGTATGTAAAAATTTGGGCAGGACCTCGGGCCACGATTTACATATTTTAAAATTTGGACATGGGGCTCCAGCCACTACATGTTTTTAAAATTTGGATAGATCCATTATCCATATCTTGAAATTTGGGCGGGGCGTCTGGCCACTATTTACATATTTAAAAATTTGGGCAGGGCCTCCAGCCACTATTTACATGTTAAAATTTGGGCAGGGCCTCTGGTAGGGTCCTGCGAATATTCGATATTCGATTCGAGATTCGATTCGAAAGTCAAATTCGATTCGAATTCGAGTCGAAATTTCCAACTCGAAATTTCGAATATATATGGATGAAATTATTAGCTGCTTACGAACACGTATACACACGTCGATCTTAGCTGTTTCTGTGCCATTTAATTACCTAAAATTATGAATATGTGCGCTTTATAATTCTTATTGTACATCACGAATGTACGCATGCTATTAAATATATTTATGGCCAGTAATTAGCCACCAGATTAGGACCACTAAATACGTCTGAATTATAGCTTTGAACTGGTTGCCAAAAGCTATGAAATCGCAGTTGGACCGACGACGCACGTAAATTATAATAACTATGAGACTGAGCAACTGCTAGCGTTATCCGCCGACTGTCTATCTCAGGTTCCGCGTTATTTGTATGTGACATCGTTGATGATGTAAACTTCACGTGTTTCAGGGGTCGAAAAGTGCATGTTGCATGGTGGAGTTTTCTTTTGAAGTTTCGGAGCGTTCCTTTGGCACTTGACAATAAGTCGTCTGTTATTCATGTTTATTTTAAACATGATAAGCTTCTCAGACACGTGTGGCGAATACAACATGGCGTATAAATCGCAAGCATCTGGGACAACGACCCATCTATGGAATCATCAGTTCCAGAAGCACCCAGTACTACATAAACAGGCTACCCTGCGACTGTTGTTGCATCTTCAAGTTTACAACAACGGGTGTTTCCGAATGCCCATTTGCAATTTTGCATGTACATGCAAACTGTACAAACTTTGCGTGATTTTAGTTCCCATAGGCCGGTTATATATTAATCGTCGTGACGTCCGCATGAACGTTTTGATCTGTTTTTGTTTTCTTCTTGACAATAATCAATTGAAGTTAATAGTATCGCGATCGACGGTTGATCGCCACATAAGTTATGATGGAACTTCGTGGAAGTTCATAGAACGTTTCAAACATCATCTAATCATTGGCAAAACATGCCTAATTGAGAATGCAACACACATGTATAATTCGATTCGATATTCGATTCGAATTCTTCAATTCGATTCGATATTCGATTCGATCAAAATCTTCAATTCGCAGGACCCTAGCCTCTGGCCACTATTTCCATATTTTAAAATTTGGGCAGGGCCTCCGGCCACTATTTACATATTTCAAAAATTTGGACAGATCCTCCGTCCACTATCCATATCTTAAAATTTGGGCAGGGCCTCCGGCCACTATATACATAGCTTAAAATTTGAAGATCCCCCCCCCTCACCATAATAAGCATGTTCATCATATTCATTAATATCTTTGTTGTGTTCTAATCATTTATTGTTAAACTGATTTATAATCCTATTAATTTTTTACTAAATTGTATTGATGAACATCTATAACTTTTCAATCATCTATTGTTATACTGATTTATAATCCTATTAATTTGACTAAATTGTATTGATGAACATTTATGACTATTCAGCGAACGGGGTTGAAGAATTAAAGGGACCCAAGGCACTCACAGTATTGTCTTGAAATTACATGTGTCTGTACACACTAAATTACTAATGTGGTGGGAATGGATACAAGATAGTATGACATTTGATGTGTATAAGACTCCCAACACAAATGTCAGACCAACTTGCATCCATTGGCTAAATGTAGACTCCGCTATGTACTCTCAGGTGCCTAATAATTATAATATCAGCACGTTTATTAATTTTGTAGAAAATTCCCAACAATCACTATTTGGCATTGAGGCCATCACTTATTAATTTCAACCGAAATCACCACTGACCGCCCATCACTATTATTAGGCCATCACGATAGACACCTGAGAGTAGTCAGTGTGATCGCAAATAGCCTGGCAAGTTTTGAAATTAGCTGGGGTGGGATGGGCAGGTGTCATATAAATGTTTAAAACTGAACACGCCTCCACTGACCAGATAATTCAGCATTTGAAATGCATTTATCTTCATTATGGCTATGCTATAATCTCTAGGTCGTTAGCCTCGCTCAGTTAAGCTGCTAATGTATGGAAGGCGCTTTTCACATTTATTAATTTACGCCCAAGCGCAAATTATAATATGTAAGGATTCTCCTTGAATTAATTTTAAATGCCACAGGCCTGAACACATCACTAGTTTACAGCCCTGGGAATTAGCCTAGGCAATGCCTAGGTAAAAGCAGAGGCAAAATCAGTTTGCCTAGGTAATTATATTGCCTAGGTAAAACAAGTTCATTGGGTTACTAAAATTGATTTGTGTCTATCAGAAATAGACCCTCTTTAGCCAAAATGACTTCCTTAAATCACTCTTTACATATATTGTCCTAAAATTGTTTCCATGGCACTGGGCCATTAACTAGCTACCCATAAGGGCACTAGTTTTTTTAGATGATTTGTGGAATGTATATATATGATGAGTAGTGGCCTGGAAATGTTCTCCAAAATAACTAAGCATTTCAGGTTATTATTGAATCATATTGATTTGAGATGGCAATATTGTTCTTTCACCTGGGCAAAAATATTGCCTAGGCAAATTTTCCTTAATTCCCAGGGCTGAGTTTATATAGCCCCACCATGTGATGGAAACAATCCCCCAGTAACCCCAAGATGTTTTATGACCATGGAAATGGTATAGATCTGTGCAGGGTATGTCTTATAATATATACTATATCTCTGGGATGGAGACACAAATTCTTGGTGACTGGGATGCAGATATGAAATTAGGGTCCCCCCCCCCGATTTCAAGTCAATAAGAATAAGTACACCATATGAGGGAAGCTAACCCCTAATTCCCTATTTATGGAACTGGTGTACATCTGCAGGAGATGTCCCTTTAATAAAATATACTTCAGCTCTGCCAGGGAGTGAGGCACCAATTCTTGGGACACCATGGACAGAGATGCTGGTATGCATATGGATTTTTTTTTCTTCAAATTTCCAGTCTTATGGGGCCACTACTATGGGCTCATTATGAGATGGACTCAATCACTCACATCAGAGTGATATAACTTTATAAGGGAGTCTTCGCCTGTTATCTATTTGCGCTTAAGCGTAAATGATTTTCGCTTAAGCGCAAATAATTACACTTAGTAATTTGCGCTTAAGCGCAAATGAATAGATATACATATTTGCGCTTAAGTGCAAATGATTTACGCTTGAGCACAAATATTTGCGCTTGAGCACAAATATTTGCACTTAACTTAAGCGCATTTAAATAATAAATGTGAAAAGGGCCTCCCATATACATGTAGGGTAAGGCCTATAATTTACCTGGCTCGTCATGTTCAAATAATGAAATCCTGACAGATATATGATTAAGCGTATGAAATGCATTCATCTTCCCATGCTAGGGCGATCAATCAATCGATTCAATGTTAGCCTCAGTTAAGCTGCTACATATATATTGTTTTCCAATGTATCATTGTATGTCTAATACATTTATTAATAATAGTGATAATTTTGGAAATGTCTCCAAAGATTAATATTCATTAATTGTGCTGACAGTAATCAGTTTGTATTCAATAATTTAGCCTTTAGCTAAATTAAGGCTTAACTTCAATTTAGGCTTAACTTCAATCACCAATTAAGTGGAGAGTAATTAAGTAGCTTCATCTTTCGAGCTGAAAAACATCGTATTGAATAGATATTGGCTTTCCGAATAAAATAAAGACGGTTGTTGACGTTCCGTAAGGTAAAGTTGTGACGACTGACGTCTGCTGGTTCTAGACTAGATTAGATACTGCATGAAACCGGTACATTTTTCCTCAACTAGGCATTTTGTAACACCGTTACAAATGTTACAAGTGTTACAAAATGCATATTCTGGTGTTACATTATTTCTGAGATACCAGAGAGACCGCTCGTAGACGGGTGTTACAAGTGTTACAAATGTTACAAATGATTTAAAGTCCCAGTAGAAAACCGCAGCCTATTTTTTTCTACCGTGTTCAATGTAGCGAAATGTTACAATGTGTTACAAGTGTTACATTATTTCTGAGATACCAGAGAGACCGCTCGTAGACGGGTGTTACAAATGTTACAAATGTTACAAATGATTTAAAGTCCCAGTAGAAAACCGCAGCCTATTTTTTTCTACCGTGTTCAATGTAGCGACATGTTACAATGTGTTACAAGTGTTACATTATTTATGAGATACCAGAGAGACCGCTCGTAGACGGATGTTACAAGTGTTACAAATGTTACAAATGTTACAAATGATTTAAAGTCCCAGTAGAAAACCGCAGCCTATTTTTTTCTACCGTGTCCAATGTAGCGACATGTTACAATGTGTTACAAGTGTTACATTATTTCTGAGATACCAGAGAGACCACTTGTAGACGGGTGTTACAAGTGTTACAAATGTTACAAATGATTTAAAGTCCCAGTAGAAAACCGCAGCCTATTTTTTTCTACCATGTTCAATGTAGCGACATGTTACAATGTGTTACAACTGTTACATTATTTCTGAGATACCAGAGAGACCGCTTGTAGACGGGTGTTACAAGTGTTACAAATGTTACAAATGTTACAAATGATTTAAAGTCCCAGTAGAAAACCGCAGCCTATTTTTTTCTACCGTGTTCAATGTAGCGACATGTTACAATGTGTTACAAGTGTTACATTATTTAGTAGAACGTGTCGGAACATACATGTATAGGCAGTAGTGGTAAAACCCCTGTTATGATACAATAACTATTGTTATTTTTGCTCATACGATATGTCTATCTCGATTCACTTAAAATTTAGACATAATACATATATTGAAATTGAAATTTTAAACCGCAGTAATGAATGGTGGTCTGGTGCATGTATAATAATTCCATATCTCATTTCTGACAGTATACCATTCCATGCATAAGCTTACTAGTATATGGTCACACTGAAACAATTGAATGTATCCTTTATCTTTAGTTGGACACTGGTTTTGGATGCAGAATTTACCCTTCACAGCCACTAATTAAAGTACTGCAGCCTTTGAAATCGACATTTTTCTTCTATATGCATTGGTTTAGAATTGCATGAAATTCTATATTGGCTTCTGGCATTGCCTTTTTTTGCAGACCCCCCCCCCCCCTGCCTGCACCATTATTTAATATTGAGGACATTTGACACAGAATAGCTGGCTGTAAGATAATATGATGTCCAAATCTTCATAAATGCATCAAAATTGGGGGGGGGGGTGACACCCCAATCTCCCTGTCAACACGTCCCTGCCAACATTTAAAACAAGTATTAGTAAAATGGTGCAGTGAGGTGGTGGCTTTGTGCATTTTGCATACCTCATATAAATTGCCCTAATCCCAGGTACTACTTGACGAGGGTGTGACCCTCTCCCTATATAATACTACTTCGGCCATTAAAATAATATATCTGTGTTCTCACTTCTCAGGCAATTAGATTTCAATATTTAGATCAGAAAGACTGTTAAGTGTTATTTTTCCCCAAAACAAACTCCAAATTTTTTTTTCTTTTTTCAATCCAATATTTTTAACCGAAAATATTTTTAGAAATGTTTTGACGAAGATTTTTAAAAGAGAATTTCACTGACGAGGGAGGTGCCTGAGAACACAGTATTTTTTTACTTGGCCTTATTTTATAACTATTTTCTCTGATAAATAAGATTAAATTATAAATTTAATGTTAATTGCACTTAAGTGCAAATAAATAAATTGCACTTAAGCTCAAATAAAAAAAGGGATTGTGCTTAAGTGCAATTCAAAACTTTTAAATTATCGCTCCTTCTGCCAGGTAGATACATAGAAATTACATTTTTAGTCGATAATAAGATGTATGTGAGTTCTTGAGGAAAAACATTAAAGTGGAAAAGTAGCATTCAGAAAATCTGGGAAATGTTCATATATTGGCTCTATCAGATTCCAAAATGCTAAGAAAATTGTCCAGTTTTTTTGGTTACTTTAGTTATTCCTTCCGCATGCAGGGCAGGGGAGGGTTGCGAAAAAATTCCAGGTTACAAAGTCCGGGTGGTTGGGTGAATCTGAATTTTAAAAAATATTATGACAAATAAACTTATTTATAAATGTTCAGGATTATAAACTGGACCATAATACAGCATTAATCAAGTGAAAAGGTGGCTACTAGTTTAAATATTTATTAAATATTTGTTCTATCTTAAAACAATATCATGGGTGGGTCCCACTTACAAGCCTGAATTTAGTGTGCCTGTCGTTTGCAGATCCCCAGAGGGTGAATTTAGTGTGGGCTAGCATCGCTAAATTCACCCTCTGGGGACCTCATTCTGCTTAGGCCTCATCTTCTTTGGAAAGTCTCTTTATTATCTAATTTCTGAAGAAACATTTTCGCATAGATTTTATTTCTTTTTTAGTTAAATTTCTCTATATCCCAAACGATACATTGCTTATTAAAGTGAGGTTCCCAATGGGTGTACATCACAATATGCACCATTTGTCTATGTCTACATGTTTGTCTCCCATAGCAGATGAAGCCATGTAGAATGAAGTCCCCAGAGGGTAAATTTTGTGATGCTAGCCCGCTATGCAGAATATCGTCACTAAATTCACCCTATGGGACCTCATTCTGCAAATGACAGGCACATTAAACTCAGACTTGCATGCCCACTTATGAGGAAAGAATTGCACTGAAAAAAGCAATTCAATCAGTTCTCACAGGTTTTCGTTGTTATGCTTTACCTTCAATTTAATACCCATGTGATGCCAAATTCAGTTCATTTAATTCTTCCGGTTCTTTAAATGGTATGGATATTGAAAGATATACAAAATTCTTTTATTATTGTATGATGTTCATCCTTGGTTAGATGGGACCTAACAATATAATGAAAAGCTGAGTATTTGAACATATTGATTTCGGGATCAGAGAAGGGTGTGATCAGGGTGGGCGGGGATGTAACCAATGTATTCCTCCCAGGGATGTGAAGGGTGAGAAACTGTTACACTGGTTTGTTGGCTGGTAATATATCACAATATTGAGATATCATATCATAGTTCATCAATGGTCTGTCATAATCACCAATTAGCTTAATACTGCAGGTGCCATTGTTTAGTCAGTGAATGTGGTCTGAAGCCAACTAATCTCTTGATGACCCAGAGGCTAATCCTTGTCTGTGCTGACTGTAATCAAAACACCATGTAATATTGGACTCAATTGAAATATCAGATATCTGGACTGAAACAGTTAGGATGTTTTAAGGATGGCAAGATGTAATACTATTGTTGTTCCAAGAATGGTGGGTCCTAAAATAGTAGAACAAAATTTCAACTTTTTATCAATATTTTTATTCCTTACCCCACTGGACCAGGCTAAATTAAATTGAATGAATGCAAACCCTATTCATTGTGAAAATATCTAAATTCATCCAAAAATGTTTCTGTTGCATTTTTTATATATATGTTTGTTGTTGTTTTTAACTTGTTTGATATGCTGTGTGAGTTCACTTTAAGGGGAATTTCTAAAACGAGTTCTAAACTAGGCCCTGCCATACATGTTTACCAGTTACAAGTGCAGTAATGGCATTTGATTGTAATTTTTAGGCATTACAATTTACCAAATTAAATCAAATATTAACCAATCTCAACCAAATATTAACGGATTTAGATTATTTTTTAGTATATTTTGAAAATGCCTATCCACATTTTTTTTCTGGAGACTGGTGTCCCCAACTTTGCCCAACTAGGCGGGTGATTAAAAGCATGTTCTCATGCAGGTAACTCCCTCATCAAACATTTGTTCATATATATAGTTGTATATTTCATGGGCAAATAAAAACCTCCCTACCCCATAAAATTTTTCATATATGATTGACTGAGAACACAGAGTGCAGGCAGGAAAAAACACCAGGATACAAGGACCAGGTGGGTGGGTTTTTATGAATGCCAATAGCAGATTTTTCCATTGCCATGTAACTGTTTCTCCAAATCCATGTTAAAAGATAAATTATGACTACTAAAATGATTTTAAATGTACAGACTTATAAACTGGACAAATATGAAGCATTAATCTAGTGAAGGGGGCTCTAATTTCAATATTTACCCAATAATTGTTCTTTTATAACACAATATCATGGGGTGGGTTCCGCTTCTTACGGGGACAAAATTGAACTGAAAAAATAAAAGATTCCATCAATTCTCATTGATGTATTTTACATTAAATTATAGCTGCAATGCCAATATCAGCTCATTATATTCGTCTGTTAAATTAAATGGTATGGGACCTTGAATACCTACCGATATAATGAAAAGCTGAGTAATTGAACATAACATGATAATTATTTCAAAACAAGTATTCATCTTTGAGATGACAACATTTTAATTCGGTATTACTATTTCTGCCACATGGGCTTGTAATTCACACCATTGCCCACCCCCTTTCCAAACCTGCACTGCCCTTATGCATCGTCCCTATAGGATATATTTGTGTCTGCTCTATACATAATGTATTATACATGTACCTCATCATACTCATGTATACGACGCAAAGCAGGAACATATATAATAGTAGGTACGGTGCATACCATCTGTGGGTGGGGGTAAATATGCTATACATGTATGGCGTAGTAAGGGTAGTGTGGTTGGGGGTTGTGGCTGAGCAGCGACACAACATGAGAGAATATGCAGTTGTACATGCACATCTTTGTCGCATATTTGATGTGGGTAACCTATGGGTATATGGGAAGCCAAATTGACATTTAATAAATAATTGAGCTTAAGCGCAATAAAGAATCCCTTATTGTGCTTAAGCGCAATAAGGGAAGATCTGATCGTGCTTATTAAAGCGCAATAAGGAAATTCCTTATTGCGCTTAAGCACAATAAGTAATATCCTATTGCACTTAAGCGCAATAAGGAATATCTTATTGCGCTTAAGCGCAATACGGAATATCCTATTGCGCTTAAGTATTCTTATTGCGCTTAAGCACAATAAGAGCTAATTACACTTAAGCGCAATAAGGAATATTCCTTATTGTGCTTAAGTGCAATTAGCCACATTACATAAACTCCCTATAATTCAAATGGTGTAGTCCATGGTACAATGGGTGGAGCAAATATAGGATAATTCTAATATTTGCAGAGGGGTGATCACAATAAGGAATGTTTTATTGCGCTTAAAAATCCCTTATTGCACTTAAGCGCAATAAGGGAAGATCTAATTGCGCTTAATCGCAATAAGAATATTCCTTATTGCGCTTAAGTGCAATAAGAGATTCCTTATTGCGCTTAGGCAAAACAAAAATAACTGTGTTTAGGGTTTCCCTACCTACCCTAGAAAAAGGTGCCTACCCAAAACTTTTTATTGGACTAGACACAGATAACTTCTTCTTTTTTTCAGTGGGAAGGGCATCGAAACATACCTTACCCATTTTCAAACCTCTCCTATAATTTTTTTTGAAGTTTTATTGGTCTAGTGCTCTGACTAATTCAAGTGCAAGATCTTCCCGTATATGGCTTCCCATATACCCATAGGGATTCCTTATTGCGCTTAATCAATTATTTATTAAATGTCAATTTGGCATCCCATATGGGTATGGATGCTTGGGATGCCAAATTATTTATTAAATGTCAATATGGCTTCCCATAGGATGCTGAACTGTATTGACAAATTTAGTTAATAATTGTTTTGTGATATTCTGGTGCTTACCTGATTGACATTTCATACCGATCTAAGGTGACTTGGCTAAACAATTTGGATTATTCATTTCATCCTGCATGATCACACACTGTTAACCAAGAAAAAACCACGCAACCCACATGCAGGGAAGGTGACTCTCAAGATATTATACACTGGTATGTCTCTCCAGCAATTACTTCACACACCTGGAATGGTTCCTAATTAGGCCATTTATGAATCAGAATGATATCTATTGTGTAAACACACTGCAGAAAAGTCCTAATCCCTTAATCCCTCAATGGGTTTGAGATAATGAAGCTGCAGTGATACACAGCTAATTTCACAGGTTTTGGAATAAGTTCTATAAGGTCTGCAGAAGTTCATTTTAAGTGTGAGGGTTTAATTATATTTTGTAGTAAAGGTCAGAGTACCCATATATTACATAAACCCATTATATACTATTCAGTGTTAAAACTATTTTGAAAAATATGAAGGGGGTATTTATACATAGCTTATGTTGGATATACATAGACAAAATGAATTTATCTTTGGAGACACCCATGCGATTTGTCTCCTGCACTATATCTCTATGTTTAAATGGCCAGATTTAAATTTTAAAAGTTAATATAATATAAAGAGCATTTGTCTATAATATAAAGAGAGTTTCTTCTCTCATTGCCTTGTCCATGCGATTTCACACCTATTCAATGTTCAAAATGAGCCATGCCTGTTAAAACTATTTTGAAAAAGATGAAGGGGGGATTTATACATAGCTTATGTTGGATATACATAGACAAAATGAATTTATCTTTGGAGACACCCATGCGATTTGACTCCTGCACTATATCTCTGTATGTTTATATGGCCAGATTTAAATTTTAAAAGTTAATATAATATAAAGAGCATTTGTCTATAATATAAAGAGAGTTTATACTCTCATTGCCTTGTCTATGCGATTTGACACCTGCACTATACCTCTCTACGTTTACATGGCCAGATTTAAACTTTTAAAAGTTAATCTCATATATATTTTGAAGACCTCTGTTTGTCTGTATGTCTGTATGTCTGTCATTTATACAAATCTACGATTCTCGACCGATCGGGACGAAACTTGGTACGTGTGTGTAGTTTGACCAGGCGGTCGTCGTTGTCGTATTGGCGAGCCCGTGCAACGCCCGTGCAGCGCATGCGCAGACGAGATCTCGGAAACGGGTGGAGCTATCGACTTGAAATTTGCTATGTGAATGCATCTTGCCCCGGATACGAATTTTATCGGGTCGCCGAGCCCGTGCGACGCAAGCTTCGCGCATGCGCAGACGAGATCTCGGAAACGGGTGGAGCTATCGACTTGAAATTTGCTATGTGAATGTATCTTGCCCCGGATACGAATTTTATCGGGTCGCCGAGCCCGTGCGACGCCAGCTTTGCGCATGCGCAGACCAGATCTCGGAAACGGGTAGAGCTATCGACTTGAAATTTGGTTTTTGAATAGCCCGGACAACGTCGGGCTCATCGGCTAGTCTCCTATATATTTTGAAGACCTGTCTGTCTGTATGTATGTCTGTATGTATGTGATTGATACAAATCTACGATTCTCGACCGATCGGGACGAAACTTGGTACGTGTGTGTAGTTTGACCAGGCGGTCGTCAACGTCGTATTGGCGAGCCCGTGCGACGCCCGATTCGCGCATGCGCAGACGAGATCTCGGAAACGGGTGGAGCTATCGACTTGAAATTTGCTATGTGAACGTATCTTGCCCGGGATACGACTTTTATCGGGTCGCCGAGCCCGTGCGACGCCAGCTTCGCGCATGCGCAGACCAGATCTCGGAAACGGGTGGAGCTATCGACTTGAAATTTGGTATGTGAATGTATCTTGCCCGGATACGAATTTTATCGGGTCGCCGAGCCCGTGCGACGCCAGCTTTGCGCATGCGCAGACCAGATCTCGGAAACGGGTAGAGCTAGCTATCGACTTGAAATTTGGTTTTTGAATAGCCCGGACAACGTCGGGCTCATCGGCTAGTCTACTATATATTTTGAGACTTCCGTATATATATATGTGTGTGTGTGTATATATATACTTTATAGAATCGAAAACGGCTGCACCGATCGAGACCAAACTTCCCATCTAAGGGTAAAAACCCACGGGAATGGTCGTCGCGACGTTTTGGAGAAGCTCCGAGCACCCGTTCTCCACTCTCAGTCACAAAAACGGCACTGTGGGGTTAATCGCGTTGATAGTTAAAGAGCGTTCGTATCTGCAGTGTCATTGATAAAGAGCTTATGCGTGTAATGTGATTCTTACGTCTGTGTACGGGTGTGAGCGTATGTATCCAGACATGAGCGTGTTGTGTGATTCTTACGTACTTAGGCTTTTTATTTGTCTAATATTCGAAAAGTATGTTTTTATAAATGTTTTCAATATTTTGAAAATAAAAATGGACAATTCGGAATTTATTTCAGAAGAAATTGAAAAACCTCAGAGAAAGGTGGTATTTCTGAATCATGCAATACCCCAAAGGTAGTAAATCTTTTAACAGTTGCAACACATCGTAATGACAAGAGAAGACTTGTATTATATTGTAAACATAGCAATCATCATGTTTTCCAGAAATATTGTAAATATGAAGATGTTAATTTCTATCATCTTGTCTTGTCTATGTATGATAAAGGAGAATTTATGCGATCGTTTTACACACACATGGCATAATCATCATTTATAATTTGCAGAGCTAGTCTCAGTGGAAATATCTTGGATTTGGATGGTATCAACTTTCTGGAGTTAAATAGCATTTAATAATGTCGACGAAACAATAATTATGTGAATTTATGTGGCGCATTTTGTCACTTTCAGCATGCGATCAACATGTATCACACATTTTGTCGCTTTCAGCGCACGACAAAACTTGCAACATTTTACATATTTTGTGGCAGGCTGAAAGCGACATAAGCAACGAAACATTAATAATGTTGAAGAAACAAAAATATGTTGCACAATTTGGCATGCGACAAAACATGCACAAGGTCACCCTAATAGTATTCCAGATAAAATAGACCAATCAGTCTTCCTGGCACAGTAGCCTACTAACTCGTCTCACTGGTGTGAACTCTAAATTTTTTGAATATTGAAATTTTTTTTGTTTGAAGATTTGTACATTTTTTAATATTCTTAGTAGTTAAAGGTACTCAATCCGATAAAACTCCTCTCAATTACTATTTCAATGGCTTCGGTGGTTAAAAATATTTGATTCGAGTCGAGGAAGTCACCCATCAAAGCTCAGATTTGTTAGATATCGATTTTAGAAATCTATTATTTTTCATTATCGGGAATACTATCTGGCCCAGTTCACTCAGTCAAAATTGCGTTAAAATTACCACTTGATTTTAGAGTTATCCATCCTTGTCTGTTTGAATAGATTTGGAGTACACATCCAGAGCAGATTACGGCAGTTATTAGTACTCATCTCGAGAACATAAAAAAATTCTAAAATCAATATCTAATAACTCTGAGCTTTGTTTGATGGGTTCCTCGACTCGAATCAAATATTTGTTACCCCCAAAGCCAAATAAATAGTAATATAGCACCCTCTGATCGGATTGTTGTTGTTGGAATCTGTTGAGATGGGGACCCTCTTTACGGATTGAGTACCTTTAATTAATCTGTGTCTTCCAAAAGATATCAGAATTAATTGTTTTTATTCCTTCCATGGCTGGAGCTTCCAGAATTTTTTTCGAAAAGTTACCTGTGCCAATGCATTCTTTTAAATATGCTCCCATATGGACTCAGGGAGCCTCGCATATATTCAATTTAAATATATGTGACCCCATGCATCTCTCAGTTGCTTTATATATTTAGGTCAAACAAAGGGCATTGTAAGTTGCCCGCCCTCTCAAGACACCCTAAATATTCACCATCCACGACCCAACCACCTCTGCTGTGTGTACATAATAAAAAGGAAGCCCTTTCCCTGAGAGTTGGGAAGTGTATGAGTCTGGACATGGGTTCGAACCCACTTCCCCCGAAATTCTTGATCTTCCATTATGGAATAGCACAACGCACTTCCTTCATAAATGCATCTGACCATGTATGATTACTGGTACTGGCTTAGAGATATACCAGAGTTATGGAGGCACTGATTTATGGCAAGCCGTTTTCACATTTTCGATTGATTTGAACTTAAGTCCAATTATTTGGACTTAAGTCCAAATAATTGGACTTAAGTCCAAATAGCGAATTGTACTTAAGTCCAAATACCACATAATTGTGAATTCGGCGAGGAATTGTACTTAAGTCCAAATGAATTACACTTAACTCCAAATACCGATATTTTCATCTATTTGGACTTAAGTCCAATTCCTCGCCGAATTAACAATTATGTGGTATTTGGACTTAAGTACAATTCATTTGGACTTAAGTCCAATTCATCTGTATAAGAAACACCCCCATCAGATATTAAGCAGGTCTGGGTTTTGCTCATAGGGCGGAGTTGTGGGAAAATGGCCGTTTACATGTGGGTCTAATTCTTGTTGATCTTGTTAATTGTTACCTTTCTCAACATATATAATGAATCAGCTCGATGTGGACCAGATCCTATCAACAATAGCCCGTGTTGTAAGAAGTTGAAAACCGAGCAAATTATACAAATAAGACACTTAGTAAATGCAATAAACGAAACTGCGTGTAGCCTACACTACATGCTGTCAAATAACAATTGAATCAAGTCGTGAATTAATTTTACTTCATTCATGCATGCAGTTAGCATTTATTAAGATGCCAATTCGGATTCGAAACATTTTCAATCTCGGCATGCCGAAAACAAGCCACGTGGCAAAGGGGACGTACGGAGTTAGTCTTGGAGTCAGGAATGCCCTGGTTAGTACGGAGTTTGACTTTCAATCAAAACTTGCAGGAATATACCATTACAAAGAAGGGGACTATCGTTTCAAACCAGATGAATTGGACTTAAGTCCAAATGAATTGGACTTAAGTCCAAATCAATTCACTAATTGGACTTAAGTCAAATTCATTTGGACTTAAGTCCAATTATTTGGACTTAAGTCCAATTATTTTGACATAAGTCCAAATAATTGGACTTAAGTTCAAATCAATCAAAAATGTGAAAACGGCTTGCCATACTGATTCAGTATAGTGATCATTGCAATGACATTGCTTCACATGTGCTTAACTCAGTGAGCATGAACAAATTCTCGTGCTATACTCTTATTTCTTAATCTTGCCTGCAGATAACATATGCTACAGTCATTATCTGGTTTAAAACATTTGATACAAAAAACTATTTCGGTCCAAAGTGCTGAAATCGTTCAAATAAATATTCTGTAAAGAACAGTAGTAGCCGTGATTGCCTTGAAATATAATGTAACACTCATAAGTTGTGATTATGAGGCTAATGCTCCAATTTATCAACCCATATCGGGATATTTTATCAGCTATTTTACAGAAGAATAAGAAAGGTGCTCATGTTCATCTTCAGAATGTGTTTCACACTCGATATGACACCGAAAACAAAGGAATTACATTTACATGACTTAATTTTCAGTGATTACATGTTGATATTTACACGTTAACTCGCTATTTCCGAGTTAATTGTGATATCAAGTTCAGGTTTCGGTAAAACGGCACTTATGCAGCCTCTGTACGTGTATCTGTCAGGAATGTATTTAAAGGTACTCAATCCGAATTAACGCGCGCAAATTACTATTTCCTTGGCTTCGGGGGTAAAAAAAAAAATTATTCGAATCGAGGAACCCACCCATCAAAGCTTGGAGTGGAAACGGGAAGATTCGGCCATGTATTTTTCGGCGGAGGGAAGATTCGGCGGGGAAGATTCGGCCAGTCGTTTGATCTAACTAATTAGTTGAGGGATTACGGCTTATGTGGGACTAAGCTTGTGTGTGCACTAATACTGTGAACTGAGTCTGAGACATGCCCACACCCCCCCCCCCCTGCCCACACCCCTCCCATACCCATCCCCAAAATCTTTATATTTGTCGCACACCATTGCACCACCTGTAAATATACACAGCAACTTTAATATCAATATAATATTAATCTCATATATTTGTATAAGGGTCCTGCCCTCATAAGCCCAGCTTTTGTGGGATCCTGTTGTATATAACATGTTGCCGCATGTGTCGCAGTCAACTGCTTGCTGACGAGGACGTACATTCCTATTACACTTAATACACGGGTAGTCTATGAGCTGATTTTGACGGAGGTTGTACGAAGGCACGATGAAGATGTGATATGGTGAAGTCAATTTCATTCAACTATATAGTCTAAAAGTCGTTAGATCTGATGCGGTAAAACAAACAACTGATCAGTTCTAACTGAAATGCACTCAGCAAACTTATCTAAACAAACATCGAATAGTTCTCACTGAGATCATATCAGCATCAGAAAGACGACTCTGTATATTCTACCGACTGTTATACAAACACTTGGTGCCAACGTGAACAGAGTGTGAACAACTGTCAAAAAATTTATTCGTTTTCTCATTGAATCTTCATTAATCATAATTCCTTATAGTGTTCGAACGTGATATTTGGATTTACCACGTAATTTGTAAGTAATAGGCCTAACTTCAATATATTCACAATAAACTTACCTTATCATAAACCTAAAATAATCTTATAAAATATGTCAAACAAACTAATGACAAAACATCATAAAAGTATTAACAAAAGTAATAATAAAAGTAATTTATTCTTGTAAAATATTCACTCATAAAACATACAAATAATCTCAAACAAAACATCATAAAAGTAATAGCTTCATTTAATTTAATTTATTCATCCAATATATTATTAAAAAATAGATCTAATTCATAGAACTTAAAACATAAAATCTCCCGTCCCAATATATTGGTATAAACCTAGGAAGATTCGGCCGATAAAACCCGCCGAATCTTCCCTGCCGAATCTTCCCTCCGCCGAATCTTCACGGACCCCTTGGAGTGATCAGATATCGATGTTTGAAATATATTATTTTAATTTAAAGTGACCCAGTAAACTGCCGATGAGAAGAACTTATCTGACCAGATAGCGCCCCCCCCCCCCCCCGATGAAGATCGATAACTCTAAAATCCAGTGGCTTTTTTGTGTCAGATATTTTTCAACTGGCTACAATATTTGAAATAAATTCTCAATATTTTGAGATAATCTTAGTCATGCATGCTAACTCCATAGCATTTACAAGGTGTCATTCCAGTGTCAAACTGATGTTGGTGTCATTCCCCCACCACTGGTGTGTAAAATATAATTATTGGTCGTTGGTTGAGGATACAGCCCACATTGCTTTCGACTCGGGGCTACTCCTCCCCTCTGACCACTATATTTGCATCTAGACAACTTCAAGACATGCAACAAGGAGGAGAGGAATCAATATTATATGCATGGCCAATGGTCATTATGAGAGGCCGGTTTCACTTTTATTACTGATTCGCACTTAAAGACTTAAAGGCCTTGGCGCTGGGTATCCTGTGAAAATATCTCCACCCGTCAAAACCGCCACAAACAGAAATAACATCAAAATGTAGATAGACTTTGTCCGTATACAAATAAGAAATATCGCATAAACAGTATGTTATGGTCATTTGTTTGACCATTGTTATGTAAACAAAAGCATAATAAGTTACTTTTCTGGTGTTTGTTTATATTATGATGGTAAACATAAAGAGCGTTCTTTGTTGGTGAATACCTGATATGGAACTAATAAAGAGCGTTTATGCCATTTGTGTGTGATTACCCAGTAGCATTGTGCTGTCTTCTGTAACAAAATCAGGCTCTTGCTTAGGTAAAATATAGTAGGTCTTTATGATAACATGCTGTTTACGCGATGGTCATGGTATATATGAACGGAACTGTATGCGTTTTAATGTTTTTCTGTTTACGGTGTTTGGAACAAATATGAATATTTTCTACAATTAAGGCCGTACGTGCCTTTAAGACAGAAAAACTTTTTTCAAGGATCGTTATACTAAAACGCAAGTGGTCATAATCAGAAGCTACGTGATCTCAAGCGATGCAATAAAAACATTGGGAAATATTTCTTTAATCAACGAATAGTAATGACCAGGAACAGCTTGTCAGATATGGTTGTCAGTGCTGCATGGAAGTTGAATTCAAAAGTTGATTGATTCATATGTATACCAACAGAAATCTGACTTCTTTTGCTGACTTTAAATTGTTGTGATATTATAGTTTATCAAATGCAATACCTCATTGGGACTAAAAGTCGAATGACTTGTTCCCCAGCATATATATAATTATGCAGCACTTAAACCGCGGATTTAATAGATCCAATATGGCCGCGACTCAGTAATCTCGCTTATTGTAGAAAAAGACGCTCAGAATCTCCAAAATTAATATGCATAAAGTCACCTATATATATATAGCATCTCAAAGTTTCGTTTGTCTGCGACAGTCATAGTCAACACGCGGGTGGTATACCCATTCAGATTCCCTTGAAATTTTCCTCGAAAATCACAAACAAATAATTATTGTATTAAAAAGTAACATGCGACTAATTTAGAAATAGATGTTTTTTTATGAGACGTGGATATTGATGCTGTGTGTCTTTTTGCTCATTTTAGAGATCGTGTGGGTTTTTGCTCATTCTCATTTGGGATATCCTGTGTGTCTTTTTGGAGATCATGTGCATACATGTGTGTCTTTTTGCACGAAACCATGGGGCAGAGACCCCACATAGCTCAGATGGCTGCTGCAGAAATCGTCCGATCTTTTGGCCCGGGGCACTCGGACAACTCGTGAGCCTAATAATCATGTACCTTGACGCCCCGGCGGCACTTTCGAGGTCTGCATGGTATAACACACAGATTCTGATCTACACGTGTGCCTATACAGAGTCAAGGGGTCATGCAAAACCGCGTTTCGGCGTGGCCCGGCTCAACCACAACTGCATGCTCCCAGGCTTAAATAAAGCTCCAGTTGCCTCCATCTGGCATTGTCGGATATTATCAATAGTAGTCCAGTATCAAACACTTTAAGGCACGAGCCGAAAAAAACAGTATATATAGAGGTGTTCGTGCAATAAGCTGGACATTCTGTGCTACCATTGCATCATATCTACATGATGCGTACCAGCCACTTGTTTTTCCTTGGGTGTGTTCTTGGAAGCGGTCTATGTGAGATGATACTTCACAACGTTGAAAGTACAGGTAAGAATATATGTCAATTTCGATAAACATTCGTAACTCTGTTATCTGGACAAAAAAGAAGTGTTGCAAACATTTTACTTAAATCTAAATCTCAAATACTGAAATCTTAAAATTGCATTTCGCTTATTGCTAATTGATATCCGCAAACACGTGCATAATTAATTATGGACTAATTGTCGTTAAATCGTCTAGTTAACACTTTCTATACTAAATTTTCATTGATGAGTAGGTATTTCCCTTAGGAAATGTTCAGATAATAAGTTAAACAAAACTACCATTCCCACGAGCGAAAATTAATCCTTGTGCACTTGTATATATTATCTTTTCGCCCGTTTGTCTTCTGTTCGTTTATCCCGAACACCCCTCCAGATGAATAATAGATCAACGGAGTGTATACTTTTAAAACTGATTGGGAGATTCCATTTAGTATATAAAGAGTAAAATTTGTGCCTCTTTAACCCTTTCAGTGCCAAGTCCGATTTTTGTATCAACCCATATTTCCTTGATCATTTTTCAAATTTATTGATTATAATAATGTGATACATTGATGGAAAGAGCTCTAAGGGCTCTTTCCATCAATGTTTCACATTATTATAATTAATAAATTTGAAAAATGATCAAGTAGAGCTCTTTCCATCAATGTATCACATTATTATAATCAATAAATTTGAAAAATGATCAAGGAAATATGGGTTGGTACAAAAATCGGACTTGGTACTGAAAGGGTTAAGGTTGCGCTATACCCTCACATAAATCTCAGTTTATTGCCGCGGGAAATGAAAACAGACTTGAAACCAACGAACTGCATTACACAGTATGAGCAGTAATATTATAATATCACTGGCAAACTCCAGGCAGAGTTATCTCCCATCGCTCCGCTGAGATACCACTGCCATAAGGACATTAATTGGTTAGGATTTCTTAGGTGTTTTTAGTTCTTATGTTTTAGGATTAAAATTGTCTATGTCTGGCTCAGTTCATATTGTTCTTATCAATACCGAAAGAATTACCATTATTGCAAACTTTAAAAAAAATATGGTGGTCAAAACAAGATAATTGGTGACTAAATATTGTTCCGCGATATGTAAAATTAGATTTATCGTCTGCAAAGTACCATCATTGTGGCAGTGCTATATCGCAGTGATAACGTAGAGGGCGCTGTATGGAGTTTGTGTCACTGGTATAAGCTAGACAAAGAGGTACAGTTGAACACAGGGAGATAATTCGTGAGTCAGAAATCGATGCATGACATGTTTTTGAGCAGAAAACACAGTTCTTAAAACTGATTAAATTTAATCCTTATGAAAGTCACGGACACTGAACGTTGATATTGTTATCTAGTGGACTCAATGGTTTTTTAGTTCAAGTATACATTAATTTCGGGAGAAATTATTTTTTTTATGTCTTGAAAAAAAGGAAGTGTAGTTTTGGAACTTGAATGCGTGGCCCTATATTGCACAAACGGTATCTTCTCAGACAAAATAATACAAACACTAGTTATTAAAGGTACTCAATCCGTAAAGAGGGTCCCCATCTCAACAGATTCCAACAACAACAATCCGATCAGAGGGTCCTATATTACTATTTCTTTGGCTTTGGGGGTAAAAAATATTTGATTCGAGTCGAGGAACCCATCAAACAAAGCTCAGAGTTATTAGATATTGATTTTTGAAATTTGTTAATTGCTCGAGATGAGTACTAATAACTGCCGTCAATTTGGTAACCTGCTCGAGATTTTACGCCAAAACTCTATTCAAACAGACAAGGATGGATAACTCTATAATCAAGTGGTAATAATAACGAAATTTTGACTGTCTTCTGGGCCAGAAAGAATTCCCGATAATGAAAAATAATAGATTTCTAAAATCGATATCTAACAAATCTGAGCTTTGATGGGTGACTTCCTCGACTCGAATCAAATATTTTTGACCCCCGAAGCCATTGAAATAGTAATTGAGAGGAGTTTTATCGGATTGAGTACCTTTAAGGGCTCTAGCAATTCAATGATTCCAGCATAATATAACGTTTTAGCCTTGTTTGTGGAAGATTCAGCTTTTGCACACAAAAAAACGAACAAATCATCGCTATCGTTCAATGCTGATTGAACCCATCCCTGCACCAACTTAATGCACACCACTCATCACTAACCAGCCATAACGCTTCCATGGAGTTTGAGTAAATTTAGATAGAGGATCTACAAACTCGTCCCCAGTTTATAGCGTAACTTACAAAACGAGACCAGTAAATTAGGTCAGACTTCATTTACTGGAAGAGTTTTGTATATTTCGCTATAAACTGGAGACGAGTTGTAGATTCTATTTATTACTTTATCCAAAACCTCCATAAAACATACTTAAATCAATAAATGGGACATGAAACTAACCGTGGCTTATATAAGGTCTATGATGACGTTTCACATAAGTATACGTTGTTTGTCCGCATAAAGAAATAGTCCCAGATAAATAAGACTTTTTGACGTATTTAGTGGCGTAAATTTAATGAGATATTTGTTCAAACTAAATCAACAATAGTCAAAAACACCGATTTACCGTACGTAGTGTACAGAATATAAACAGATGAGAAGCCAGAAGTCAAAGGTCATGTTTGCGCAACAATAGTACATTTGGGTTTGCCTGGTACTATTTCCTGTTATAGAATGACCGTAGTATATCATAATTATAAAATGGAACCGGTCGGTTCATGAAATAAAGAGAAATATTGCACTTAAAATTCATAAACACTTTCTCCACGCTCTCGCCTTAACGATCCCCATTTCAAGCTCAGCGTTCATTGGTCTACTGTGTGTACAGTGCACGAGAACAAGCCATGTTTTTAAAATATGTAGCCCATAGACAATATCTTATAGAGATGTTTACATGTGTTTCTTTAAAACATTTACTCAAATGCCTACCGATCTACATGTAGGCCTACATGTACGTATCACTAATCGTGAACATGGGTACTTGTTCTTGTCGCCAGATACTAAATACGATATCAACGGTGGGGATTTTAACCTTTTATATACAGCGTTGTAATGATATAGTGACGAAATATTCCCCAATTTATCACTTTTCATCGCATGTTTAGCTTATTTAACTTAGAAGAGTTTTTGATCATTTTCATGCTGCTAAATTGACTCCTGGGCAGATGAAAAAAATTTGGTGTTTATTTATTTTGATATTTTTTTTTGAAAATGATAAAATTGATCCTCTCTACGGCTACTCAACCCTGAAGGAATTGCCTACAACTCTGTCCATAGACTATTGCCTACAACTCTGTCCATAGACTATACAATGCTGTTAGACCCAGCATATTTGATGTAAGACGTGCCGAATTAAGTTAAGGCCAAGTTCCTGTGTGGCACCTATACTCTCCAGGCTAATAAAGCAGCTTTCAACCAACACACTGTCAGTCCTACCTGCCTGACATGCAACCTTGGCCCAGAAGACCGAGAACATATTATCGCCTCCTGTCCCACCTACCAGAAGGAAAGATCCAGACTCAAACAGAAGATCAACAATCTTCTCCCCAGTATAAATCAAGGCCTCCTAGACAACTCAGCAACCTTTACCCAACTCATCCTTGATCTTAGCCATCCATATATTCCTGACATCATCGATTGGGAGGAACACTCTGTCGACCAGCTAGAACTTTATTCCAGAGAATTCCTATATCAGCTCCATACTAGAAGATTTGCAGTTCTAAAAGTCAAAGGGAAAGTTTCACATAGACCACTCAAGACTCGCTCCGAGCTCAAAGTCCCTTAAGTATTCTCTAGGTATAGAAGGCTCTTAACTGACGCCACATGTAAATATGTACACAGCTGTATATTCACGGATTCAATTCAATTCGGAGGAATACATTCTACATTCATCCAATACTGGAGTGCCTCGCATAATCAACGGGGGAATCTCATCCAAAAGAAGAAGAAGAAGATGCCAGATTGGCGGCCATCTATGATTTGCAGATCTGCAATGTTCCCAATGAATTTATGGCGGGAAAATCCTATTATGGCAAACCTATCCCACTCTGAGTCTGTCTTATGTGGCAATTAATATGCCATTTTCCCTCGTCGTCGTGAACGATTGTGAGGATTCTGACAGGGACGCTGGACCAGGGGTACATACAGGGGCAATTACCCCCCTTTCCCTCGACCAGGAGGGACCACTGGGAGCGAAAGTGCCGTTCTCTAAAATCATAGTAAAATATCACAGGTACCGCGTATTAGATCATGCCATGAATCTCTACTCTGGTCAACGACCGTATAAAGGTCACAGTCCACCGAAATTAGACTAATAGGATAAGGGGTATATTAATAGTGGGACATGTAGGAGCCCCTTTGGCTTTTATATTGCTAGATATAAAAGAGTACATCTGTTCGGATTTTTCTCCCCGGACCCATGGACAGAATTTCACCATGGGGGGGGGGGGGGGGGGGGGGGGTTTGAGGGCATTATGGTTTCTTAACGGCCCGATAGGAATGATTAACAGCCAGAGGCATATAAGAGGGCCCGAGACGAAGTCGAGGGCCGCTAATAGGCACGAGGGCTGTTAATCATTCCTGGAGGGCCGTTAAGAAACCATAATGCCCGAAAAATATCATGTTATTACTATTATTTCCACACACTAATACACTATCATGTAAGTGTCGTACCCCGGCAAGTTCAAATATTTCACAACATCTCTGCTATCCGGTCTAGCACTATTTTCAAGAAAATTTAGTTGATTTTCGTCTAATTCACTGGATTGAGACATTTTTTAATTTACACAAATACGCATGGATCGTCTGGTTTGTGTGCAAACAATTATCACGTGATCAAAACAAAAATCATGTGACCAAAATACATCGAAATTAGGCAAAATATCACCGGCATCTGAGACCAAATAACTCGCGTAATAATGCTTAAATTGAAATAATATATACCTGTGTTTACCTTAGGATACCATTTAGTTAGGTATGTGTTCTATGTAACACATATGGCAATCGGGTATTTCTTCGTTAAAAGCTTTATTAGAATAAAGAAATTCCGAAAAATTCATCGGCAGTTTGCTCACGTGACGTGTCGGGCCATCTCGTGCTAACGACAAGCATATCCCATTAGCGCCCTAGGGCCATAATGAACTTACATATTCACGTAATTTAGTTAGTGTTAGTGTTATGGGATTTTATCGCAGGATAAAACGTCATTAATATTCTAGAGAACGCCCTTATAGGTGGAAATAATAATAATTTAAAAGTCTGATGCAATTAGTGTGAGGGAGTGACATAACCAGAATTGGCTGTCTTCCTGTCACCCAGGTGTCAATATAATAAATCATTTCTCAATGGCACAATTTTGAGGTGCTAATAACGATGTTGTCAGTATTTTTTATTTATTTAAATATAGACAAATATAAATAAAATGTATATGTGTAAAATGTATAGTTTAATTAAGGTCCGTATCAGCCAGGGTCCATATGAGCCAGGGTCCGTATCAGCCGGCATTACCCTGGTGGAGGATCTAACCATGTTAGTTTTTGTGTGTACCCATACCATAGTATATATGGTACACATAATCCGACGTCCGGATTGACCACTCGTCGTTCGTCTGTCCGTCCGTCCGTCCGTAAATACTTGATGCATGGTGCGATAACTCAAATATTTTCTATCCGATCAGCACCAATATATTGTATACGAGTTGCTCAGCTCAAAATACAGATCAAGTTCGATTCCGATTTTGATAAGTGAGTTTATATGGGCCCTTTTCTAAAAAAAAAAATTAGCTCTTAAAAAATAATAATAATAATGTTCGATTGAATTCCTTGCTCAATTAAATTTTTTTTTTCTTCTAAAGTTAAAGTGATGTGAAACACTCCAGTAGGGTGATTCAATAGAAATGGAGAATAATCTTGCTCAAAGTTGTTATTTTTAGGAATATTAATCTAAATTGCCAACACACCATCATTCTGATATATTAATTAAATGCACTGACTCTGGATGGCAAAATCATTTGTGTTTGTTTGTCGCCGATTGTTTCATCCAAATCCAGATGTAAATATTTACTATTGAGCATAGTGTTTTGACGATGTTTTCTATTGAGTGGTATGGTCGATTTCTGGTTGAATTCTACATTCTGCAGGTTGGCATAACTCCTGAATACTAACTTATCAGTTTCACGAACTCGAACAAGTCCATAATATGTTTTTAACAACATTTGAAAAACTAACACCATTTTAACTTCTGCTCTGTAGGAATGCCCTTGAAAATTTTCATCTGTGTACCGTAATTCGGTTTATCATTCTTGTTGATCCGCCTTAAATTTGTTGCTTCCTTTGTGGAACATGGTATTCATTGACATGGTTTAACCCTTTCATGACTGGAGCAGCGCTGGTGCGGCAATACAGGTCCTGTGCCAGTGCATTCCCTTATAAATGCGAGTCTCCATATTTGACCCATAAATGTACATTTGTCTATAATATGTAAATAACAGTATACTCCATAATTGAACAATACAACTCTAATTTATGATTCCGATCATAGTAATTTACTATCGCCAAGGAATAGTTTAAACATCTGCCGATCGTTAAAAATTTTGATTAAATTTTTTTTAATTAAATAAATGATAAAAAATTTATAATTGAGGAATTAAATGACAGTCAGAAATGCTTGCTTGCAAATTTCAGAGCTAGCTCTCATGATTTGGAAATAGAAACTGAGCGCTGTAAAGGAGTAGATGCAGTTAAGCAGATATGCAAATTGTGCAGACTTATTAATGTAGAGTGAGACACAATTTCTAATGTACTATCCATCTCTAGAAAAAATAAGAAAACCCCATACTGAACAGTCTCTACAGTAATGCTCTAATTATTAATTAATCGACTTCTTAACCACAGCAGAATTATGGGTAACTTTTCAGGATTTAGTCGGAAATATGGCTTGTTGCCATTCATCGGAAAGCTCTCCCCGACTAAATCCTGAAAAGTTACCCATAATTCTGCTGTGGTTAAAGAGTCAATTACTTAGAGCATTACTGTAGTCATGCTTTGCAAATTATTTCAGAACCTATTCTCTGCAAGACAATCTCTAATATCAGATTTATAATATACTTGTACTGGTCAGAAATGTAATTGGTTTAACATAGTACATACACATTTGACAATTTATGATGATAAATTGTCATCAGACAATAAAACCGGTAACTAATTAGTTTCAATAAATAAATCAAAACATGCATAAAGAAATAAATAAACATTGTTATACATGATTTAGCCCGCATACTACATCTTGCCTTGACCATTTCTTCTATGTTTACATACTGGTATACCAAATACGGATAGGGCTAATCGCCCATGATTGACATACATAATTATATAGTTGTTTCATATAATACTGGTATATGTCTTTGTTTTTAGTTATCGAATTTCACTTGCGATATTACCAATCATTCACTTGTTTTTGTTCAATCGTTATTATTATGATCATTATAACTATCATTCTGACATTTAAGGTGCCGTGATTGGCAAATAAAAAGTATTCTATTCTATTCTATTTTAATTTTTAAAAAATTTTTTTTTTTTTTAATCCAGTTATTTAAACGATCAAAATGTATGCACAAAGGGGTCGTGGCTGAATAAAGGCTTTGTCTAAGATCAAAATGTGCACACAGGGGCCGCAGTAACTCAAGTCATAAACTCATTGTCATTATAATTACCATGTTGTATGCATCATTCATACAGCACACAAGTGTATTTTGTACTAATCCATTGACTCAAATTCATTCATTTGTTGCATATATTCTGTTGAGTATTAAAGGAGATCGTCCTATAAATGGCCAGATTTAGTGTACAGTACCCCTTTAAGTCGGAATGTCATGTTCTATAAATAATCATGCAAATCATGAGCGAGGTCTGAAAATATGTTGCCGGAAATTTGCAGAATGAGGTCCCCAGAGGGTGAAATTAGTGTTCTCTGCACATCACAGAGTTAGCATCACAAAATTCATCCTCCAGGAACCTCATTGTTCATGGCCTCATATGCTATGGGAGACCTTAGAAGACTCAGACTTAAGTTCCCAGATGGTGATGCGCACCCATTGGGAACCCCAGTTGTGCATTGTGTTGTCTGTAGACCTCATCAACATATATAGAACAACTAAACTAAAAAAAGAATAAGAAACTTTATAAAGAAGTTTCTAATGAAACTAAAAAAATTGTTACTAGTTATATAGATAATAAATATACTGTCCAGAGAGGATGAGCCCAAAGCAGAATGAGGACCCCAGAAGGTGAATTTAGTTATGCTAGCCCACTGTGCAAGGTAGCTTCACTAAATTCACCCTCTGGGGACATCATTCTGCAAATATCCACCATGTTTTCAGACCTGCATGTCCACTTCAGCACAGTTCGTTGTGAGGGAAGTAAATTGCATACTAAGTTACCAACTATGGGAGGCAATATTCACATATATTAGCGAATTATGCTCAAGTTTAATTTCATTATGCTAATATTATAAATGTAACAATTCTATTTCATTTTAGCTCAACTTGACGAAGTAAATTTTGAGCTATTGCCATGGGATGCATGGTGTCAGTTGTTTGTCTTTGCGTTCGTCAACAATTTCCGTTAGCACACCATACAGGTTACATCTCTCACGCGATCGTTACCAAACTTCATAGTGATCTTCGGGGTGATCTCTAGATAGGAGCCATCAATTCGTTAAAAAACAGGGCCTCCAGCAGCCTTCTTGGATTTCAAATTTGCATCCATCACTGCAGCCCAAATTTATTGGAGAATTGTTTTGAAAAATTACAGGCATGTTTTGGATCACCTCTAAATGGGAGGTTTCAAATTTATTTTTCAATGAAAAATATGGCCGCCGGCAGACATCTTGGAGTTTACTCTTTGCATTACTGAATCCTTTGGCACACCCAACAGACCAACTAGTTAATTAAGCAGATGAACTGTCCGAGTTCCCAATCACTGTATGGAATATAATATATAGCACTAGCTGGTGGACCCGACTTCATCCGGGCTGTTTCCCCTCTGCTTTTCGGCGAATTGCGCGATTTGACCTTGAATTGACCATTTTGAAGGTCAAGGTCAGGTCGGGTCACGATTTGACCCGTCCAAAACACTCCCCGGACAAAAGTACCCGAAAAAAATACCCGTCGAAATCCGTCCGGTATTCTCCGATTTGACCTTGAATTGACCATTTTGAAGGTCAAGGTCAGATCGGGGTCACGCTTTGACCCGTCCAAAATACTCCTCAGACAAAAGTAACCTAGGTATCAAATGTTGTCGAAATCCGTCCGTTTTACCCGATTTGACCTTTTTGAAGGTCAAGGTCAGGTTGGGGTCACGATATGACTCGTCCAAAACACTCCTCAGACAAAAGTAACCTAGGTATCAAATGTTGTCTAAATCCCATAAAAATTCGCGATTTGACCTTGAATTGACCATTTTGAAGGTCAAGGTCAGGTCGGGGTCACGATTTGACCCATCCAAAACACTCCCCGAACAAAAGTACCCATTGGTATCAAATTTCGTCGAAATCCGTCCGTTTTACCCGATTTGATCTTGAATTTACCTTTTTGAAGGTCAAGGTCAGGTCGGGGTAACGATTTGACCCATCCAAAAGACTCCCCGGACAAAAGTATCTGTAGGTATCAAATTTTGTCGAAATCCGTCCCGTTTTACCCGATTTGACCTTGAATTGACCTTTTTGAAGGTCAAGGACAGGTCGAAGTCACGATTTGACCCGTCCAAAACACTCCCTGGACAAAAGTAACCATAGGTATCAAATTTCGTAAAAATCCATCCATGACACTTCCCGTGCGTAGCAAGTTTGAGCTCAATCGGTTCGAGTCTATAAAGGACACACACATATGATATATATAATTTGTGGGTACCCGTTACAAGGCGAAAAAACTGACCCGATGAAAATCTGCCCCGTTCCTAGGAAGCCCTAAGTACGTAAAAATCACACAACACGCTCATGTCTGGATACAGTCACGCTCACTTGTGGACCCAGACGTAAGAATCACATTACACACATATGCTCTTTATCAACGACACTGCGGATACGAACTCTCTTTAACTATCAACGCGATTAACCCCACCGTGCCAATGGCGGTAATTTTTGTGACTGGGCGTGGAGAATGGGTGCTCTGAGCTTCTCCAAAACGTCGGTAAACACTGCCCGTGTGTTTTTAACCTTAGATAGGAAGTTTGGGCTAAATCCGCCCGGCAGTTTTCCCGGCCATAGCTAACAGACAAACAACAAACAGACAGACAGAAGTCCCAAAATATATAGTAGATGATCCCATTTCCAAGTTTAGCTACAGTGTCATTGACACTCATTTATTAACTTTAAGTTGATGCTCACGTGAAGATACGAAAGCGTGGCCATGGCCTATCTAAACGTCATGCAACTGGAGGAATGCCACACCAACTTGAGATGCAAATCAAATCAGAGAAAGTACACAAGATGTTACGGCTTGAACGAAATGTTCATGCTGATGTTCCTTCTGTGGCTTTGACCACACAGGCTGGTACAAATGATGTCACAGATAGGGTACGAAAGGTGAGCATTAATTATTAAAAACATAATTTATGTGAATTCCTTGATAGATAAAGTACAACATTTGTCCTATCTGGTTTGGTGCCCATCTTTTTTTAAGTGTGCAAAAAAAAAAAACTCCAAATAAAACTGCAGTCCTTCCTATGAGAAAAACACAGCAAGAGCATGTATTTGCTCCCGTAATTCAGAAGACGGGTGTAATATTGCACCAATAATATACCGGTAATCGTGAGTTGTGTTTTTCTCAAACAAAATGTCATTGTGGGATAGATCGCGACCTATGTCCAGTTACACTTTCATATTGCCGTAATTGAACTGAGACTGGAAAGGATCTAAATAAACCTCAACATAGTTCAATATTGAATCAACGATTACAGTCACCATAAGCATTTTGAAAAGAGGGACAAGCAGCTGGGACGAGAGCAAATTTTAACACCTGTGACTTTTTTGTTTAGGCTACTACATTATAGAAGCTGTCTTTATCTAGACTCTTTTTAAAACTTACTAAATGAATATCAATAGATGTCAATCCTTCAGCCCACATAATTGGCTTCGGCAATCAGCAATGCCAAAGTAATTTGCTGAAGCAAATGGGCCATAGCAAATTGTTGCCGTAGCGAATTAAACAATCTGAATTAAGAGGGCTGATCCTTGTTTTTCTGCTTTTACTATCTGAATCTATTCCATGTTGAGAATACTTCTACAGTAGTACTATTTCAATGTAATTCTTCTGGAACTGAAAGGTTAGAACAATCTTTAGAGTAAGCAAAGGGTTAAAGGAATTATTCTGTCACAAAAAATATTTTTGTTCTCTTCATAATACTATTTATATATATTTAAAATGCCCATTTCGTAAGATAATTCTAAATCCAGTAGATAATGTTTTTATGTTTTGACGTAACAAATATCGCGAAAGGTGCTGCATATTTTACTCAGGTAAGTCACATGACCCATCAGGTGAATGAGGTGATCAGCTGGTATTTTCTAGCAAAGATCACCTGTTTTGCTAATGGTGACAGTGGTGGGTGGAGCTTAAAATTATTCCACCAATCTTGCAACGAGTTGATAATTACCTATGAAATGGAGGGAAATGAGATAATTTGTACGAAAATGCAATGAGCGGAATATAATGTGAAACGAAATTGAGCCTTCTACATTGTATTGTACAAATCTCAGAAGCAAATTTATACCACTAAAATATTGTCACACCGTTGTGCGTCAGAGGAGTGCAATTAAAAACTAATGATGCGTGTCAGATTCAAAAAGTTTTATATTGATAATAATATTCTTCACATTCTTCCTCTTCGTTTCTTCCAACGAAAACTTTTGTGTGGAGAAGAGCACGACTGCCAGTAAATTAAACATTCCTAGAATCACAATACCACAACATGTATCAATTAACAGAGGGTTCAACCACTAGCCGTAGCTTTACGCTATAATATTTTAAAGATATAGAAATAATAAATCCACTTCAGTTCACTTGAGAAGTTTATGATTTCTCACTTGCTAAAATCCCTCCAGTCAAGATATCGCATAAACAAAATAATTAACTTTAATACACAACAGACTGTCAAAACTACAATAATTATTAGACACTTTGGCATAACAGTATTTTTTTTAATGTGTAGGCTAGCTATACTTGGCCGGGCATTGTTTTCCAGTTTTTGTTTGTGTTTTTTCTTTTTGTTTTATTTGTTTTATGTTTTGATGGCAGATATCAACTTTCAAGAGAGACAGTTTTTAATTGTTGTCAGCTTAGAAAACAATCCAATGATTGCTAGAGTGTTCATGCTTCCGTCGCAAGAACGTGGTAGACAATAAAGAGCATTCTCAATTATGAACGTTGTGATCGTTTTCGAGGTATCATGGCCCCGGATTTTGTATGTGGTATTTTAATATAAAAGAGCATGTATGCTTCGTTGCCCAAAAGCGGTTGACAATAAAGAGCGTTCTCATTTATGAACTGTTGTCTTTTTTGTGGTATTACATAATGGGTGATTTGTCGGTGGCATGGCGTCATTTGAATATACGAATGATTGAGAATTTGGAAATTAAAATTACACAAAAAATATATATATATACCTGGTATATAGTCAACATTATTAGCCCAGTGATTTATAAGGTTTGGGTGCTTATGACAATATTGATGCGATCATCCACTGCCCTTACCACTCACTTTGTGTCCCATTTTATAGTGCAAACAATTTCCCGGTTGACCAGGGTTGACAATGGTCAATAGTCGCTGAGTGATGACCATTCACCAAGTGAATAAGAGACTATCAAAACACAAGTAACAACTATTCAACAAACCTATCACTTGGCTGCATGTTATTAATGATATAAAAAAAATCAATCCCAGCGGCTACTAATTACTTTATTCATATAAATATGGCCAGCTATACGATATTTACATTCGTTTCTCTGTTCATACTAAATGTGCTCCAATGGTCGCAGCGATATACCTCTGAATAAAACACACTCGTAAGGGAGTAATTGGGGGGGGGGCTAACCCTGGGATGGTTGAAAGGGCTGTAAGGCCCTTTCCTTCATATTTTAGCCTTTATTTAGATCAAACAATAAAAAAAGAAAAAATAGCAATTTTGACTTTGTAGATTTCTTGTTCAGTACTCTGGCAGTGGTGGATAATAAAACACACTAAAATTTCTTATATTTAACCTCTTCTCTGCTATGATGTCTGTAATTATTACTGACTTAAAAGTGCACGTCATGTGCTATATGGTCCGTAGTACCTACGGACCTACTTCAGCACACTAGCAGTAGACCATTATTCATAACTGGAACTCAGAGACTAATGCATCGGCATAACTGTATCTCAATGTTTCAAACAGTGTATGATGTTCCATGATTGTGAAGCCTTAAATTTCAACTGAGTCAGTTTTATGGTTATTGTGATATTCCCGTTACATTTTTCTACTGGCAATAATGTCAACAGCCCAGCATGCGATGTCATAATGTCATTTAGCAGCGAAGAGGTTAAATATATTTTTACTTATTAATTTCTATAAAATGAGCTGAGTTTTTTTCTGAAACAGCCCTGGGGCCTACTAGTGTCCCTCAACTGTATCTTATGCTGCTATCAGGCTCTTGGGCTGTTCATAAACCATAAAGCCATTGAAAATCATGTTATTGTCATATTTTGTTTGTTTACTTGTCATCTACATAATATTCTTGGTATTGACAGTCCCTCGAATACGTAGGGCACTACCAGGATATTAAGAATGGAGCCGTCATGACGATACGTCAACGCAGGTCTACTCGATCGAAACATGGATTCGAAACCGTGAGTAACTCTAAAATCTGAGTCAGTTAACCCCAGTTAACTGGAGATGAAATTTGCGAAAACCCTGTACAAATACATTATCTTATACAGTAATGCCCTAATTAATCGACTCCATTAACCACAGCAGAATTATGGGTAACTTTTCAGGATTTAGTCGGAAATATGGCTTGTTGCCATTCATCGGAAAGCTCTCGGCGAGAGCTTTCATATGAATGGCAACAAGCCATATTTCCGACTAAATCCTGAAAAGTTAGCCATAATTCTGCTGTGGTTAAAGGAGTCGATTAATTAGGGCATTACTGTATATGCGAGTCTCTTGGGGAGCCTTGCATATTTATGAGAATGCATTAAAGACCCTGTGCCAGTGCATTCTCTTATATATGAGTCTCTTGGGGAGCCTTGCATATTTATGAGAATGCATTGTCCTATCAATATTTACCTTTACCATGTAAGCTAGTGCATTCTCTTACATATGCGAGGCTCTCTATGGGTGACTCCATATATAAGAGAATGCACTTGCACAGGATCTTTAATGCTGCACCAGCACAGTTCCCATCATGAAAGGATTAACAGTACATTGCATGTTGTTTGATATCTGACACTGTTATATGCCCAGAGATGCATCGGAAATGACGTTGATTGCATATATAAAATGTGAAAATAGTGTTTTAATTTGAAAGTTGTTAAAGTTGTCGCGAACTTGGTCGTTCTTGAACCGCATTTAGGAACTGTGTTTTAGCATTATCTCTGACTTGGTGCAATTGTAAAATGTGTTCGGCAACATCTGTTACCCATACACCTGCCTGAAAATAACTAAAATTGTGGTATCAATTGGTTTGTGCTGACCAATAACCCTTTCATGACCGGACCTGCGCTGATGCAGCATTAAAGTCCCTGTGCCAGTGCATTCTCTTGTATATGCAAGTCTCCCATAGGGAGCCTCGCAAGTCTCCCATAAGGAGCCTCGCATACATAAGAAAATACACTGGCTTATAAGATCAAGGTAAATATTGTTAGGCCCTATGGGCGACTCACATATATTAGAGAATGCATTTGCACAGGGTTTACACAGATTATGTTAAGAGTTCATGTATTTTGCAATTAATATATGCAGACATGTTGTTAGAAACATACCAAAATCATTTTGAAAAGAAATAGAAATTCAATTTTTTTTTTTTTTTGTAATAAATTCATAATATCAAAAATCGAAATAAAACGTTAAATGCTGGCCATGTATTTCAATGCAGCCGTATCTGAGACTCAAATAACTTTTTTGTTTGGCCTTAGCAATGGTACAGAAAATTTAATATTCTTTTTTTAGCTATGTTGGTGAGGTTTACTGGTATCGAGGTCATTCTATAGGAAATTCCAACAAACTTACGATTTATTTAATTGCTTTAGGGTGTGATGTTGTGACACTGATATATTTCTTCTTGGAAGTTATGGGATTTTCTGCTAACTCATACTCTGAAATTCGTAGCTTGTTCAATCAGACTGGAATATGTGTAAATTGTTTATATTCTATATATTCTTACATGGCTTATCATTGTTTCAGTTTGGCCATTTTTTCCATGAAGGAAAACAGTTTGCAGTAGAGGCGAGAGAGAAGAGATCAGACTCCCATGATGAAACTTCCCATCATTTGGGTGAAGCAAGCGACACTCTGGACATACTAGGCTCTGGTTGGTTTGATAAGTTTTTTTTAATAAAAATGACATGGTAATCTCAAATAGGCCTATTGCGCATGAGAGACACCTGCCAGATGAACGTTAAATCCAAAATATTTAGTCACATATAATCTCACAACATCATGTTAACATGTAAATCGTTTCATAATAGGTCACATTATTAATCAAAAATAGAGATGATTCGAGTATTATATTTCGGTTTTTCAGTTTATGATAGAGAGAGAAATAACAGAGTGATAGATGAGAGTTTGAGAGAGAGAGGGAGAGAGAGTTGGGTAGAGGGGAGGGGGCTATAGAAAGAGGAGAAGTGCATGTGGCGTGGATGTATGGTAAATTTAACTGGAATGAACTATGGTTAAAATAGAAAGCTTCATTCCGAGATCATTGTCGACACCTTGACCTTTTAACTTTATCACAGCAGTGACGAAACAGAATAAGGATGTTGGTGATCAAAACATTCAATGAATCTTCTGAACTAGGAATCAAGTCTGCTTTATTGAGCATATAAAATTAAGTGGGAGGCTGTCCTGAACTTCGATATATATAGAATATGTAGCTAGTGTCTTTGCTTAAACTGTTTATGTCCGTGAGGGGGATTTGATCATCTATTGGGCGAGGCTCTGGGGTCATTCGGCCAAAAAACATGGCCGCCAGCAGCCATCTTGGATTTTACTCTTTGCATGACTAAATCCTTTGGCGCGGGCTACAATTCGTAGCTTTGGTCGGATCTTCATGAAATTTGTCATGGATGTTGACATTGACATGTAGATGGGAACGAGTCATTCTGGGGTCGTTCGGCCAAAAAACATGGCCGCCAGCAGCCATCTTGGATTTTACTCTTTGCATGACTAAATCCTTTGGCGCGGGCTACAAATCGTAGCTTTGGTCAGATCTTCATGAAATTTGTCATGGATGTTAATATTGACATGTAGATGGGAACGAGTCATTTTGGGGTAGTTCGTTCACAAAACATGGCCGCCAACAGCCATCTTGGATTTTACTTTTTGCTTGACTAAATCCTTTGGCTGCAGGTCGTAGCTTTGGTCAGATCTTCATGAAATTTGTCATGAATGTTAACAATGATATGTAGAGGGGAACGAGTCATTTTGGGTTTATTCGATCTGCAGCCATCTTGGATTTTACTATTTCCTTAACTAGGCCTTTCAACTTTCCACATTCCTAATCACTCCATTGACAGTAATACATGAAATTTTTCCCTTTCCAAGTTGAGCTACAGTGTCATTGACACTTTCATTACTGATGCTCGGTCGATCAGATTCATTCTTATGGGCAAAAAAACTCAATCAGAGCCACCTTTGTTGCCAAGCCTGAAAATAGTGTGTCTATCATTTGCAGAGTGAGGTCCCGAGAGGGTGAATTTAGTAATGCTATCACACACAGTTGGCAAGCATCACCAAATACACCCTCTTGTGACCTCATTCTGCTTAGGCCACATCTTCTGGGAAGTATCTATAGTCTCAAATTAACATTGTTTTAGTTACTTTTTCCCTTCTGGGAAGTTTCTATATCCCCTAATGAATATAATGCATAATTGAGGTGACTTAAATGGGTGAACATCACCAACTTCAACTGGGGAACTTCAATCTGATCTTAAATCTCCAATACCAGTTGAGGCTTAAGCAGAATGACATTCTCAGAGGGTGAATTTGGTGATGCTAGCCTGCTGTGTGGGATATTGTCACTAAATTAACCCTCTGGGGACCTCATTCTGCAAATGACAGACACACTATTTTCGCGCTTGGCACTAACCAAGTGTTTATTAAAAAAAGGCTCAACTAACAATGTTTCATATGGTGTTTCAGGCTCACCTTCATTCCAAGCATCGCATCCTTCTAACAATGTTACCATATTGTGATTCAGGCTCACCTTCACTCCAAGCAGTGCACCATACTAATGTTTTCATATTGCTTTTCAGACTCACCGTTTTCTCCAAGCAACGCAAGAGCTCTCGTGGCAAATATAGAGACAGCATACTATATTTCACCATCAGAATATGAGTTGTATGTACTTGAATAATTTACTTGTATTCTTAACCCTTTCATGACTGGAGATCTGCTGGTACAGCATTAACCCTTTTAGTGCCAATTCCGATATTTGTATCAACCCATATTTCCTTGATCATTTTTCTCTTAGAGCTCTTTCCATCAATGCATCACATTATTATAATCAATAAATTTGAAAAATGATCAAGGAAATATGGATTGATACAAAAATCGGACTTGGCACTGAAATGGTTAAGGATACTGTGCCAGAGCATTCTCTTATGTTTCAGTATATTTATAAGAGAATGCACTGGCTTACAAGGTCAAGGTAAATACTATTTGACCAAGGCATTCTCTTATATATGCTAGGCACCCTATGGGAGACTCTCATATATTAGAGAATGCATTGGCACAGGGTTTTCGCAAAATTTCAGGAAGCGCCAGTCATGGAATGGTTAAGGACTATGAATACTCAAATTATGGAGCAGAAAGTAGTAGCATGCCTTGAAAACTGGCAACACCAGATTATTTTGAGACATATTAAATTTTACATTAAAATATTAAATTTTACCCTAAAATATAAAATTTTACCCTAAAATGTTTAGTTTTACACTAAAATATTTAGTCTTACCATTTTTTCGTAAAATATTTCGTTTTACTGTAAAATATTTCATTTTACTGTAAAATATTTCATTTTACTGTAAAATATTTCATTTTACTGTAAAATATTTCATTTTACTGTAAACTTTCATATTACTGTAAACTTTCATTTTACTGTAAAATATTTTATTTTACTGTAAAATATTACTGTAATTGTAAAACATTTAATTTTACTGTCAAATATTTTATTTTATCATTCTATTATTTAGCCCAAATGCACAAATCAGTGATGGTTATTTCAATTTTGCTATACATGCAGGGTTTCAGGACCATGCGCACAGCCCTGAGAAACTTAATTTTTTTTCGCAACATGCATAATTTTGTCCGAGCTTGTTTTCCTACCTTTAATTAAATGTCAGTATTTTTTTTTATTTGCCTCAGATATCTAAAACCATAGGAACCTGTGCAACTGCAATTATGAGGTCTGTCTGACATTTTTTGTCTGTATTATCCCCCTTTTTCAACTTAGAAACTTTATCCGTCTATGCAAGTTCTTCCGTCTATGCACGCGACTTTGTCCGAGCTTGCATTCCTTCATTTTTCAGTAAATGTTTTTAAAACTTGACATAATTATTTAGTACTATGGGAACCTGTGATTATGACGATCGCCTGACAATTTGCTCAACTGGACATATTTTGTTTGTGCTTGTTTTTTTAAAACAAATATGTTAATATGGCTACCCTTCCTGTAGCCCAATTGTACTGTGGGGACTATTCACAGTGATGCGTCAATGCTCATTTGGGACAAAGGTTATATCACTGACAAATTCACAAGGCATCACTCACGACCCAAGTGTCAATTGCAAGAATGGGATTTGTTCTAATTGAGCTGTGATCAGAGCGTTTACTCGATGTGTTTTTGGCTTTTTCAATGAGGGCCTTTAGTCCTTCCGGGACAGTCTCACTTCTAGTTTTTCATAGTATTAAAAACAATAGTTAGCAATACTTGTAACGCTTTTCTGGCAAATAGCGTGATGAGTAAAATTTTGTCACCTTGAGTTACAAATATGTTTTATGTTTAAAAGGTGGCATCATATTCTTAGATGTCAATATATCTATCATTTGATCGGTGAAATTTCAATAAATTATTATTCACCCAAGACTGCAAATATTGTGTCTGTCATTTGCAGAATGAGGTCCCCATAGGATGAATTTAGTGGTGCTATCCCGCAAAGAGGGCTAGCATTCCCAAATTCACCCTTTGGGGACCTCATTTTGCTTAGGCCTCAACTGCTATGGGAGACCTAGGATCAGATTGAAGTTCCCCAGTTAAAGTTGGTGATGTTCACCCATTAATCACTTCGATTATGCATTTCATCTTCTGCAAATTAGGTGATATAGAAACTTCTCAGACAGGAAAAAGTAACTAAAAACAATGTTATTTTGAGACTATAGATACTTCCCAGAAGATTGGTGAAATTTCAATAAATTGCTTGTAATACTCGCCTCATACTTGCTTTGTGCAGGCCTGCAAATTGTGTGCCTTTCATTTGTATACTGTTGTACTTTGGTGTAAGGTCAATGGTCGAGGAGTTCACGTTCACGCATCTAAAACTACATGTTGACATATTTTATTCATGTATTTATTTTTAAATCGCTGTTGCAAGAAGTCACTATTTAAAACAATTGTGCCCAATAAAATAACTTTTCTGCATGGAAACTAGTTAATTACCCTTAACTATATAATTTCTTGCTTTGTCTGGTCTTTGACTATGTTCGATTCGATAATCGATTCGATTCGTGAACACTAATGTGTATTCGGTTCAATATTCAATTCGAAAGGAAATGAAATGTCATCAGGACCCTGTCATTTGCAGAATGATTCCCCAGAGGGTGAATTTAGTGAAGCTATCCATCATGGTGGGCTAGCATTACCAAATTCACTCTCTGGGAACCTCGTTCTGCTTAGGCCTCATCTTCTCTGGAAAGTTTCTTTATCAAATTTCAATAGAAACTTCTTCACATAGATTTTTTTTTTTTTTAGTTTAGTTTATCTAACCCCAAATTGGCCGACTACACATTGCATAATCGAGGTTCCTCACAATATTCACCATTTGGGAACTTCAATCTGAGTCTATGTCTCCCACAGCAGAATGAGGTCTCCAGAGGGTGAATTTGGTGATGCTAGCCCACTGTGCGGGATGACATCACTAAATTCACCCTCTGGGGACCTCGTTCTGCTAATGGCAGACGCACTATTTGCAGGCTTGGCTTCATGTGCCTTGATGCACTTTAACTCATGTCTTTATTAATTTTCCAGCATCTTTAACAGTAGTCTCCGGGAGAAGATTTGGAAACCTGATGTGAACGAGACTTTAATCGAGAAAACTGGCAACGTTACAGAGGATATGGTTTCCGCGTGTGCCGTTTATATGGGTTACATGAACAACATGGTATGTTATGTCCATTTACCCTTTAATTACTGAATGGACAGAGCAAAGTTAACCCTTTCATGATGGGAGCCACGTTGGTGCAGCAATAATGATCCTGTGCATATGCGAGTCTACCATAGGGGGCCTTGCATATATTAGAGAATGCACTTGTTTACATGCAACGTCAAGGTAAATATTGTTAGGCCAATGCATTCTCTAAATATGTGAGGTGCCATATGGGAGACTCGCCTATATAAGAGAATGCATTGGCACAGGGTTTTCTCAACATTTCAGGAAGCTCTAGTCATAGAAGGGTTAACTGGGATCATCACTTCAATCTCCTCCAGAATAAATTATCGTCCGGGTTCCCACATCCATTTCGACCCTGAGTTTTAAGTGTGCCTGTTATTTGCAGAATGAGGTCCCCAGAGGGTGAATTTAGTGATGCTATCCTACACAGTGGGCTAGCATCACTAAATTCACCCTCTGGGGACCTCATTCTGCTTAGGCCTCATCTTCTCTGGAAAGTTTCTTTATCAAATTTCTATAGAAATTTCTTCACGTAGATTATATTTCTTTTTTTCAGTTTAGTTTCTCTATATCCCCAAATTGGCAGACGACACATTGCATAATTGAGGTTCCCAATGGGTACACATCACAATATTCACCATTTGGGAACTTCAATCTGAGTCTATGTCTTCCATTGCAGATGGGGCCATGCAGAATGAGGTACCCAGAGGGTGAAATTTGTGATGCTAGCCCACTGCAGGATAGCATCACTAAATTCACCTTCTGGGGACCTCATTCTGCAAATGACAGGCACACTAAACTCAGAATTGTTTTCGCTCTTTTTAATTCTACTGTCTTATTAAAGATGGTCTATCTCTTTGTAAACATGTGCTATATACAGTAATGCCCTAAGTAATCGACTCTGTAACCGCAGCAGAATTATGGGTAACTTTTCAGGATTTAGTCGGAAATATGGCTTGTTGCCATTCATCGGAAAGCTCTCCCCAAGATTCTGCTGTGGTTATGGAGTCGATTACTTAGGGCATTACTGTAGCTACTGGGGTTTAAAATATTAGATTTGAATCGAAGACTCCTGTCCGGAAATGCTTCTATCGATTAATATTAATTATATTTGGAATATATTCTGGTCTAAAAATGTGTGGTTGTTTAGCCAACTAACAATAGTGGTTACTGTTAACCAGAAATTTTATTGCGTAATTTTGTCACAAATAGATGTTCATTAGACTCAGTATTGCTTATAACTATGGAATAAAACAATACAAACAATCAATCTGGGATATTAGACATTCGGAATGTAGCTATGGGAACAGCCTAATGATCTCTATTGCTCTATGGTATTGCCTGCTGGTCTGTGTTAAAAATAGAACACTAAAGTGTCCCATTTAGTCATCTCATTTTTAATAAAATATTCAAAGTAAAATCAATAGTTTCTATATTCCCTAAAATATAAAATGCATAATCGAGGTGACTAATGGGTGAACATCACCAACTTCAACCGGGGCACATTAATAATCTTATTCTAGGGTGAACATGGCGATGCTAGCCCAGTTGACACCCCCCTCACCACCCACTGACAGTTATTATCATCTTTGTTACAGGTTTACCTCCCTCCCTATCTCACCACCACTGTCCCTGATTATCATCTTTGTTACAGGTTGACCCCCCCCCCCCCCCCCCCGGTCACCAACACTGACCCTGATTATCATCTTTGTTACAGGTTGACCCCCCCCCCCTCTCAACAACACTGACCCTGATTATCATCTTTGTTACAGGTTGACCCCCCCCCCCTCTCAACAACACTGACCCTGATTATCATCTTTGTTACAGGTTGACCCCCCCCCCCCCTCTCAACAACACTGACCCTGATTATCATCTTTGTTACAGGTTGATCTCAAATTTGATGCTTTTGCTTCCGATCCTTATGTCAGTTCTATCAGTAACTTCTCGATCAACATTATCTTCTCACATCTTCATATATTTGCCGTGAGTATAATAGTAATGGATAGATTTTTAGCGAAACTCGTAAGTAGGGCTGCAATGATACACTATATGATACAAATCACGATACATTATCAATGATACGATACATATCACGATACACTAAATTAGTTTTCCAAATACCACCTGAATTATCAGAAACAACAAGTTTATAACTGGAGGTTGAGTTCATTTTAAACTAAAATGGAGTTTAATTGTTGGCTACATGAGTCAAATATACATAGTATACATGTAAACTTGAGAGATAATTGCAGGTTTTGCTTTTTTACACGAGCTCATTTTCAGACATTACTTGATTTCCTGTATCGCGATACACATTACACAATATGATACGCGTATCATTTGAAAGTGCATCCCGACACATTGAATTCACGATGAATCATTGTAGCCCTAGTTGTAAGATGTGCTCTAAGCTTTTGCCATGGCTAGGAATGTTCTGTACGTGTGTAGAGAAATAGATATAGAATTACGAATCGATTTACAAGAGCACATGTCTGTTCAGAAATTGCATCGACAGACACCTGTCGATCCTTCAGCGGATTATTTTGTGAGAAGTAATTCTGCGTACTTTCTGTGACTGGGAGCAAGGCTTGAAATAAGTGGTCGGTCACGGTCAATGACAGTCACCAAAACATCTTTGACCGACACAATTTACGTCTGGTCGGACATTTTGTCCGACAGCATATTTCTACTCCCATCAGATAAAATATAACTGGATAAGACATTTCTGTCAAGTTAATTTGCTTCTTTGCAAATCTGGATCGAACAAAACCTTTAGATACGTGAATGTATCGTGTAGTTTCTTATGGCTATATCAGAAATTGCGTTGTTCTTTAATCGCGTCCAGTCAGCGACTCGGAAGTTTCGTTTTAAGTGCGGTTCGTAATTATTGGCTTACCGTTCACCTTTTAACACTTCCGTTTTAAATCAAGGTCATTTATACGATTTTTAAAATAAGAATTAAGAAACAAAAAATGCCTGTACTCCTTGTCTAGCAGTACGATAGATGAACGGAAGTTTAAGTATTTAATGAAATGAAATAATGAAACGGAACAGTAAAAGTAACCACAGTTCACAAATGGATTTCCGGAGCACAACCTTATTCGGTGGTTGCAAATTCAATTTGATGACAAGAAGGGGGTTGTTACCCACTTTAAAATGCAAATACTGCATCTCAGAAGTCAAGGAAAATCGAAATTCGAAAGGACTTTAATAGATCTTGGGTTGATGGATCAACAAATTTCTATTAAAAACAAAGCATGATGGTAGCAGTAGCACTGAGAGTAACGTTTTAAGGTCACAGAAGATTATTTTACATGGTATTGCAGCATTATTTATTGCATAAAAATAAGATATGAGAACAATTGACAGCACATAATTTTGACAGACACCGCCCAGAAAATGACAGCCAACATGCATTTGGTGTCTGTCATTTTGACAGGCACCGTGACAATAATTATTTCAAGGCTTGACTGGGAGAGGTTTATTTACGTTTGATTCTTAATATTACAGCTCTTGTAAAAACTCATCTGTGAGCTGCATCTAAACAGCTAGACATATCACACTTTTATACAGGATAAAACAAATTTTTACCGTCCTCTCCATTTTACCCACTTATGATTGGTCCTAGACCTGTCACTTGTCAGGCGACAATATACAGTTGTCGCCCACTGTGGAGGGAGATATTGAGATCTGTCACCCGCTGAAGTGGTTGACAAATCTCAATGTCTCCCAATATAAAGAAGGGCAACAACTGTTTTGTTATCCGATTACTAAAAAACAAAAATCATTGCCATTCACACGCATGATCTTGCAATGCACTGAGTCATCACATGAGTGATTTCTTTCGTGATTATGTATATATTCAGTAACTTCATATCATCCTGGGATTTCTGTTCCATAAATATTGATCTAAAAATAAGGTTGTTTGGAGTTATGTGATTTGGAATTTGTTTTCCGCTCATTATTTCCCCATTTGGCAAACCTTGTTAGTCTCCGTACCGTATACTGTTGTACTTTGGTGTAAGGTCAATGGTCGAGGAGTTCACGTTCACGCATCTAAAACTACATGTTGACATATTTTATTCATGTATTTGTTTTTAAATCGCTGTTGCAAGAAGTCACTATTTTAACAAATTGTGCCCTATAAAACAACATTTCTGCATGGAAACTAGTTAACTACCCTTAACTATATAATTTCTTGGTTTGTCTGATTTGATTCGTGAACATTAATGTGTATACGGTTCAATATTCGATTCAAAAGGAAATGAAATGTCATCAGGACCCTGTCATTTGCAGAATGATTCCCCAGAGGGTGAATTTATTGAAGCTATCCATCATGGTGGGCTAGCATTACCAAATTCACTCTCTGGGAACCTCGTTCTGCTTAGTCCTCATCTTCTCCGGAAAGTTTCTTTATTATCAATAGAAACTTCTTCACATAGATTTTATTTCCTTTTTATACGCCTGTTTGAAAAAACGGCCGTATTATAGTATTGGTCTGTCGTCCGGGCATCCGTTTCCGGATGATAACTTTAGTTAGAGTGAATCAAATTTAATAAAATTTGGTATGTGGGTTTATTAGCCGAAAAGTAAGTTCAAGTTCGAATTTGGGTTCCGCCCGCCAATTTTCACCGGAGTTATGCCCCTTATTTGACGTTTTTTTGACTTAGAAAATCCTTGAAATTTGTTGTCCGGATGATAACTTTAGTATATTTTATCGGAATGAATCCAAATTTGGTATATTACTTTCTCCCCACCAAAACACAGGTCAAGTTCGAACTTGGGTTCTGTCCGACCATTTTTGGCAGAGTTATGCCTCTTTTTCGACTCAGAAAATTCAGTTTTTCTTCTGTTTTTTGGTTTCCGGATGATAACTCGATTTTGGAATGTTTATACGCAAAACCCGTTTTTTTGTGGATTACATATATCGAAATACAGCTCAAGTCCGAATTTCGTTTTAATCCGATAATTTTTGCGAGAGTTATGGCCCCTTTTTTGACGTAATTTGACTTAGAAAATCCCTGAAATTTGTTGTCCGGATGATAACTTTAGTTAGAGTGAACCGATTTCAATCAAATTTGGTATGTGGGTTTATTAGGAGAAAAGACAGCTCAAGTTCGAATTTGGGTTCCGTCCGCCAATTTTCACCGGAGTTATGCCCCTTATTTGACGTAATTCCGGATGATAACTTTAGTTAGAGTGAACCGATTTCAATCAAATTTGGTATGTGGGTTTATTAGGAGAAAAGACAGCTCAAGTTCGAATTTGGGTTCCATCCGCCAATTTTCCCCAGAGAGGGCGTGTTTTGCACGCCCAGCGTAGCTCTTGTTTAGTTTAGATTATCTATCCCCAAATATTGGCAGACTACACATTGCATAATCGAGGTTCCCAATGCCTGTACCTCACAATATTCACCATTTGGGAACTTCAATCTGAGTCTATGTCTCCCACAGCAGATGAGGCCATGCAGAATGAGGTCCCCAGAGGCTGAATTTGGTGATGCTAGCCTACTGAGCAGGATAACATCACTAAATTCACCCTCTGGGGACCTCATTCTGTAACTGACAGGCACACTAAACTCAGGCTTGAATAAAGCTACCTTATTCAGGAGGACATGCAGCCTAAAAGCCTTATATTCAACTTAGAATTTTCCCAATTTCATAACCCCAATTTGGATTATTTGATCAGTACCAAAGTTGGTATGTGTGTTTCTCAGCCAAATATACAGACCAAGTTTGAATACAATTATGTGTTTCATCCATTTATTTTCACATGAGTTACAACCCTTTTTTTGGCGGTGGGAAGAAATAATTTTGTGAGCATTATTAATTTGTTCTAGGAGAAACCTGCCATCAGTGAGGAGACTATTTTCTGGGAGGACAACGTAGAGAGCTTGGGAAAACTATCAGCAGCTAACTTCAATCATTTCGCTGAACAGTTAGGATACAAGAAAGGATTCGACTTGCATATTGGGATCACAAGGTGAGCAAGCCTTGAAATAGTGTGTCTGTCATTTGCAGAATGAGGTCCCCAGAGGGTGAATTTAGTGATGCTACCCCGCATAGCGGGCTAGCATCACCAAATTCACCCTCTGGGGACCTCATTCTGCTGAGGTGTAAGCAGAATGAGGTCCCCAGAGGGTGAATTTGGTGATGCTAGCCCGCTATGCGGGGTAGCATCACTAAATTCACTCTCTGGGGACCTCATTCTGCAAATGACAGCCACACTATTTCAAGGCTTGAAGGTGAGATCTAGGCCTGAATATATGGCAAAATTCAGAGCGTGAATTTAGTGACACTACCATGGACAACGGCAAGCAACACTGAATTCACCTTATGGGCATCTCATTCTGCTTAGGCCTCATCTGCTCTGGAAAGTATCTTTATAATCAAATTAACCAGTTTTTAGCTCACCTGAGACGAAGTCTCCGGTGGAGCTATAGTCATCACTCCTCGTCCGTCGTCCGTCTGACCGTCTGTCCGTCCGTCCGTCCGTCAACAATCATCTTCTTCTCCAGTATCATAAGGCCAAATGAGTTCATATTTGGTGTGGATGTTCCCTGCTTGACTCAGACTCAGATTTGTTCAAATAAGGTCACTGAGTCAAATAGTTGCGAAGCTAGGGCCATAACTCTTTCCTGCCATAGTAATTCTTAAAACAACTTCTTTTCAAGAACAATCAGGCCTATTTAGCTTATATTTGGTATGGAAGGTCCTTGAGTGACTGGGGGTCAGATTTGTTCAAATGGGGTCACTGGGTCAAATAGGGGCAGAATCAGGGACATAACTCTATTCTCCCTAGTAATTATTAGAATGACTTCTTCTCCAGAATCATCAGGCCGATTTAGCTAATATTTTGTATGGTGGGTCCTTGTGTGACTGGGGTTCAGATTTGTTCAAATGGGGTCAGTGTGTCAAATAGGGGCCGTGTCAGGAACATAACTTTAAACAAATTTTTTTTTAATTTTTTTTAAAAATATTGTTAAATTTAAATCCTTGCTCAATTCAAAAAACAAATCACAATTCAAAATGAACCAATACAAAAATATTTTTTTCATTTTAACCCCTGATTTTTTGTATTTTTTTAGACACAAAACACCCCATTCCACCCATTTCCCTCCTCACCCCTCTACACCCCTGTCCCCACTACCACCCCCCCCCCCAATCTGCGCCGCCCTGCACCCACTGCAGTCAAGAAAAAATTAATTAGAAAAACTGACACCTTGTAACATCCATAAAGTATGGTATTAGCCCCAGACAGAAAGAGTTAATAACAGTCATCAATTCAGATGTTATCTAGCTGGCTGACAGCTAGGTGTAAACAGTCATGCTCTGTGTGTATCATTAACATATCATATCAAAACAAAATGCTGTATGTCTGACATTTGCAGAATGAGGTCCCCAGAGGGTGAATTTAGTGATGCTACTCTGCACAGTAGGCTAGCATCACCAAATACACTCTCCAGGGACCTCATTCTGCTTAGGCCTCATCGTCAGGGAAGTATACAGGTCTTAAATTGACATTTCTACTTACTTTTTCCCTTCTGTTCAGTTTCTATATTCCCTAATTTGCTGTCAGAAGATAAAATTGATAATTGAAGTGCCCAATGGGTGCACATCACCAATTAACTGGACAACTTCAATCTGTTCCTATGTCTCCCATGGCAGTTGAGGGCTAAGCATAATGAGGTCCACAGAGGGTGAATTTGGTGATGCTAGCCCACCTTACAGGATTGCAGCACTAAATTCACCCTTTAGTGACCTCATTCTGCAAAAGTCAGACACTATATTCAGGCTTGGCTGTTCCACTATTAAATTCTTAACCACCACCTATCCAGTTGTACTCATTATACCCTGATTTGCCAAGAAAACTTGGGGGGGGGGGTATATTGGATTGAATTTGTCTGTCAGTATGTCCTCCCGTCCATCCCTCTGTTGGGATGTTTCCATCCGTCCATCAATTTTGTTCTTCTCCACATACATATTAAAGACCGAAATGGTTTATATATTTTGACTCGCAATTCAGATTTGTTCAAATGAGTTCATCAGGTCATATAGGTGAGAAGCCAGGGCCATAACTCTTTCCCTCCATAGTAATTCTTCAGAAACCATCAGGCCTATTTAGCTTTTGGTATTGAGGGTCCTTTGGTGAGTGGGGTTCAGATTTGTACACGTGAGGTCATTTTTAGGAAACTTTTGAGGAAAATCAGTTTTCTTCAACTCTTAAAATCTACCGTTTGAAATTTCTAGATGAATAGATCTCATAAATGGGGATTCACATTTGTTCAAATAAGGGCAGAGATAAGAGATTTAACTCTCAACCACCCACCCTACCTTTATGTATGCTGTTTGATACTGGTATAATAATATATAGATTCCTATTGATTTCTAAGCTGCCTGGGTGGAGGCAATGAGGCTGTAGATTTGATTTTTCAACCAGTAACAGTCCACATTTTCCTACTTCGGGTTCAACTTTTCGACCGAAATCGCCACAAATGTTAACAGGTCTATTTTGCTGATATTTAGTATGAAGGGTTCTTTGGTGTCTGGTATTGAAATTTATTCAGATGTGGTCACCAGGTTAAATAGGGTGGGACCAGGGACATAACTGTATGTCTCTATAGTCATTCTTAAATTGTCTTCTCAAGAGAGGTTGGACTATTTAGCTTACATATAGTATGGATGATCCTTTTAATAGTGACTGATATTCAGATTTGTTAACATCAGGTCAACCTGTTAAGAAATGACGGGGGCTATGGGGAGTTAACAATTTTGTGTTTAAAAAATCATTGAAATACCAAATTCATTAAAACATCTTCCTTGGAACTACCTAACTGATTAATCTGACATACATGTATGGTGTTTTGGGTCCATGGATAAATGGGCTTCAAACATGTCTAAATGGTTTTATAAAAAGGTGCTTGTGAGATTGGAAATTTCCAAAAATTGAGAAAGTTTGAGATGTCGGTTGTGAAATTCCAACCCAAGACTTGGGAGTCTGGAGCCCGGTCGGGAGGGGACTTGTTGAGCTGGAGGAGGGGGGTGATCAGTAGTGAACAGTGGGCAATTTCATGGTGGATATTCACCTTGAAATTACCCACTGTACACTACTGAAGCCTCTCTAGCCACATATCGTGTTTAGATCTACTTTTTTCAAAGTGCTTATGAAAAGTTCTGACTATTGTGGTCTCCAGAGTCCCAGTCTCATCAGTCTTTGCAGTCTGGTGAGCGACCCCACAGTCTTTGACTGTCTTGTTTAGTTTAGTTTCTATATCTCCAAATTGGCAGACAACACAATGGATAATCGAGGTGCCCAATGGGTGCACATTACCATCTCTACCATCTGGGAAATTAAATCTGTCACAAATATATTGAGTTGAGGTCATTGGGTTTTGCGCTCGTGCATGACCACCAAGTGCCGAAAGCAGTTATCGCATCAAAGGGACAACAAAGAAGGCTTTAACAAGATAATTGTGATTGTGTATTTCGATAGCCTGATTGTTTAAATTGTCCAGTAATTCGGTAACAGCAGCAACGGCACTGCTTTCGCGATGGCATAATGGTGGTGGGTGTGTTCCGACTAGTCGACTAGCCGATTTCGGAATCGACTAATTTAATAATCGCGTCGATTTCGATTAGTCGTTTCAACACTACTAATTGGGTTAATTGAGAACAGGTCACCTTTGTTCAGTCTGGTGATCCTGTTCAATAGAACTTAGAGGTGTTTGTTGTTTTATTGTCCGGTGCAGCCCCTGCTGTGAGAACAATGTTGATTTTACGACACCAGATTAATCATGGGTATTAATTGCCACAATGATGTCCCAGTCAGATATCAGGGATGTGTTGATAACCTGTCTACTGGTCAAATATATCAAATAAAGAGATTATTCTTTGTGACTTTCTACAGCAGCTGAATCCGGGAGATTGTCATGCCTGTCTGGGAGTGCAGGAGATCGTGCTCAAATCCGGGAGTCTCCCGCACAATCCGGGAGGGTTAACAGGTCTGGTGACCTCTAGATGGAGCTATCGATTATTTCCGAAATGGCAGCCATCTTGGATTTTACTCTTTGCATGACTAAATCATTTGGCACACCCAACAGACCATATCCCTCATCCAATCATCACCAAACTTTATATGGATCTTTATGTTGACTTCTAGATGGCCAGGAGCCATCAATTTCTTGCGAAATTCGTTGAAAAAACTTCATATGGATCTTGGGGGTGACATTTAGTTGGGAACCATCGATTATTTCTGCCAGCAGCCATCTTGGATTTCAAATTTGAATCCATCGGCACATCATGCAGCCCACATTTATTGGTGAAATGTTTGAAATGAAAATAATTTCATCTACGCAATACAAGCCTTTGACTGTAACCTTTTGACTTTCATTCTTCTTTATCATTCTATTCATTGCTCAGCAAATAATTAACTCTTTTCCAAGTTGAGCTACAGTGACATTGACACTTTCATTTGAATTTTGTTTGTAATAGTTGTTTTTGTTTGCAATTTCGACCTGTATTGTCCCTGATACAAACATTCTGTATGCCTAATTTGAGGATCGAAAGTGCCATCCAAGTCTGAGTTTAGTGTGCCTGTCATCTGCAGAATAACCTCTAGTTATTATCACAATTACCAAGTTATGTATATATAACCAGCATCAATACTGAGCAAATCAAGGAATCTGTGCATACCTTGTGTTTCTGTTTACAGTAAACAGTGGTCAGAGACTGCTACAAGACCAACTTTAGTGACCGCAGCACGTCCACAAGACCCTAATAACCTTGGTAAGGCAAAATTACATGTACTATGTTGGTAACAACTTTGTTAAGCTCAGTGTTTAGATTTTTCAAATTCAAATTCTTTATAGGATATAACCATATTTTAGTGTAATCCAAGAATAAAATACATAAATTAATAACATCTTATATATAATCATTAATAAATTAAGACATTGATTGACTTAAATATGCCTATATTTAGGCGCTGCCTATAGACTATAGTAGTATATATAGGTTTAATGTCTTGGTTAACTCACCCTATCCCAACATCGTGTTAATATTTATTTGTTTGTAATATGAGCTAGAGCTCTATTCATTGATTTAGCATAGATTAATTCATATTGATCTTCTGGATGACCACTGATGATGATAAATGGGAGTCATCAAATTTTTCCAAATTTAAAAAAAAAACGTGGCCACTGGCAGCCATCTTGGATGTTTCTCTTTGCATTGAACTATTTTCATCTCTAATCGAGGTGACTTCTAGATGGGAGCCATCAAATTTGGTCAAATTTCGTTTAAAACACTTTTATGACTAAATAATTTGGCACACCCTACAGGGCCACCCCCTCATCCGATCATCACCAATCTTGTTGTTTCTTCGTGGTGACTTCTAGATGGGAGCCATCAAATTTCGTTTAAAACACTTTTATGACTAAATAATTTGGCACACCCTACAGGGCCACCCCCTCATCCGATCATCACCAATCTTGTTGTTTCTTCGTGGTGACTTCTAGATGGGAGCCATCAAATTTCGTTTAAAACACTTTTATGACTAAATAATTTGGCACACCCTACAGGGCCACCCCCTCATCCGATCATCACCAATCTTGTTGTTTCTTCGTGGTGACCTCTAGATGGGAGCCATCAAATTTCGTTTAAAACACTTTTATGACTAAATAATTTGGCACACCCTACAGGGCCACCCCCTCATCCGATCATCACCAATCTTGTTGTTTCTTCGTGGTGACTTCTAGATGGGAGCCATCAAATTTCGTTTAAAACACTTTTATGACTAAATAATTTGGCACACCCTACAGGGCCACCCCCTCATCCGATCATCACCAATCTTGTTGTTTCTTCGTGGTGACCTCTAGATGGGAACCATAAATTATGTTCCAAAATGTTTTTAAAAACATGGCCACCAGCAGCCATCTTGGTTTCAAATTTGAATCCATTGGCACACCCTGCAGCCCGCACTTATTGGAGAATTGTTTTGAAAATATACAGGCATGTTTAGGATCAGTTCTAGATGGGAGCTAACGAATTTGAACAATGTTCGACGAAAACATGGCCGCCTGTCTCGCCATCTTGGATTTTACTCTTTACATGACTAAATCCTTTGGCAAACCACAAAACCACATCCCTGATCCGATCATCACCAAACTTTAAAATTGGATCTTTTGGGTGACCACTAGATGGGAGCCATAAAATTTTCCGTATTGCACTAAACAATATGGCCGCCAACTGTCATTTTGGATTTTACTCTTTGTGTGACTAAATCCTTCTGCACACCCAAGAGGCCACCTCCCTCATCCGATCATCACCAAACTTCATATGGATCTTCGGGTGACCTGTAGATGGGGGCCATCTCAGATTTTACTATTTCTAGTAGTATTACTGCATCTTATGGCACTCCCTACATCCAAACTTTTTCATCCGATTAATCCCAAACGTCTTAAGCATTTGCATGGTAACCTCTAGTTACATAAGTGTATAAACTATCCGAGTTCCCTATCAGTCTATGGACTGTAATATTTGGCATGATCCCTATCCATGTTGAGCTTCAGTGTCATTGACACTTTCATTTAGTTTCTTTACAAAGTGTCTTTTTCTTTTTTAGTTTAGTTTCTCTATATCCCCAAATTGACCGACAATACAATGCATAATCGAGGCACCCAGTGGGTGCACATCACCATCTGGGAACTTAAATCTGTGTCTAGGTCTCCAATAGCAGATGAGGCGATGCAGAATGTGGTCCACAGAGGGTGGTTGGTGACACTAATCCACTAAATCCAACCTCTGGGAACCTAATTTTGCAAATATCCATATCTTGAGGCCTGATGACACACACATTCAACCAACTCAACCATATTTCAGCGAAAATTCAAATCTAGATTCTCGTAAATATTCTCACAAATTACCCTGGATTCTCGTGAAAAAGTATGTATGGATTCTCACAAAATCAGTTGAAATATAAACCCTGCACTCATCCAACTATATTACATTTTATTCCAGCATTTTGTGGCGACACAGGTGTTGTTTGTGAAACTGAGGACAATTTCTGCGTTGCTACTGATGAAGAAGACCAAGGAATGGGTTTGTCAATCCCAATAACCAGAGCAGTTGCCATTGGGTATGTATTTCAGTTTATTTTGGTAATTACTCTTGTTTTGATTCTTGTAAGCGGAAAGGTTGAAGAAACATTTTATAATGCTTTTAGCTTTGTAGTAAATACAGTAATGCCCTAAATAATCGACTCCTTAACCACAGCAGAATTATGGGTAATTTTTCAGTATTTAGTCAGTGAGAGCTTTCCGATGAATGGCAACAAGCCATATTTCCGACTAAATTCTGAAAAATTACCAAAAATACTGCTGTTAAGGAGTCGATTATTTAGGGCATTACTGTATATCTTCAAATTTTTCTGTTTTGTCTGCATAAACTTAATCAAAGTAAGAGTTATTTCCTAAATAAATATCTCTTGGGAACACCTTTCAATCACATATCCAGTTGCGGAGAACTTCATTTTAATTGGTTTAAAAATGTATGCAGGTTTCCAGACCTCCAGTTACAACAACATCATCAAGTCTTGAAATAGTGTGTCTGTCATTTGCAGAATGAGGTCCCCAGAGGGTGAATTTGGTGACGCTACCCCACACAGCGGGTTATCATGATAGCACCACTAAATTCACCATCTGGACCTCATTCTGCTTAGACCTCATCTTCTGGGAAGTATCTATACTCTCAAATTAACAACTTTTCCCCTTCTGTTCAGTTTCTTTATCCCCTAATTTCCAGAAGATAAAATGCATAATCGACAGTCCTTCGATTTTGGAAAATGTAGGTGCGCCGTATATCACTCAGAGCTTTTGGGATTTGCTCGCGCCTTTTTTGAGGGAGCACAATTAAAATTAAAATTGATGAAATGACTACTGAATAAAGACAAACATGTGTATAATGCACAAGTACAGTAATGCCCAAAGTAATTGACCACTTAACCACAGCAGAATTATGGGTAATTTTTCAGGATTTAGTCGGAAATATGGCTTGTTGCCATTCATCTGAAAGCTCTCGTAGAGAGCTTTCAGATGAATGGCAACAAGCCATATTTCCGACTAAATCCTGAAAAATTACCCATAATTCTGCTGTGGTTAAGTGGTCAATTACTTTGAACATTACTGTATCATTCTCCCAGAAACACAAATAAAACATATTTATATCAGTTTTATTATCAGTTGTATCAAACAATAGTCTCTGACTGCCGTAGCTGTCAAATTTTGAAAGTTATCGATGAGCGAAGAACTGCCATTAGTTATCCAGTTAAGATGAAGTTTTTTAGTTTGACCAATGAGAGCTTGGCTAGTATGGCTACTATCAAAGTTTGCGGCGTTTTCGCGGTCTTAGATTAGTAACTATCTAGAGCATGACTGAACATAAACGAGCCAAGGAAATAGTACATATCTGAAGCATGGCTGAGTTAAAGATTCCGGATGGTAATTAAGTATTTTCACTGACCAACGTTTGTCAGCAAGTCAGAATATCACAATTAGTCGACTTCCGGGTCTGAGAGCACATGCTCAGACTCGATTAAAACTTCGAACTCAGAAGTGGAATCATATAACCGCGATCAGATTCACTGTATTCCGACGAATCAACTCTTTCGTTTTGATAATATTTTGAGCATTGTCGCTGTCACTATCAGACATGATATACAGTTAATCCCGCTTTATCACATAGCCTCGGTGCAAGAGGAATTTATGTTAATAAGCGTGTATGTTTATGTGCGGGATTCCGATATTTGGCCCATTTTGTGTACTTTGTATGGACATTTGACCACTTTTTCCGTCGCCATCATCAATCATTGAATATGGCGGTTGTTTTATTTATTTTCTACTATTCTTCTTTTTATTCCACCAAAATAAACTTGACACAACATAACTTTGATGAATGATTGGAGAATCAATCTTGATGCAAGTATTATGCACGAAAAAGAACCACAAACAAGTGAATTTAAGCGCCGCAAGTCGGCTTCCATTTTCACTAAATTCGACATCCGGTTACAAGTCAGGAGGAGTAACTCTATCTGTAGACATTGGAGTGAATAGGGGATTTCCCGCTGGGAATTCCACAAAGTAAAACAAGCTTTACTTTCATTTTTCGTATTTAACTCCGAGTGACAAATCGTTACGTTTACGTTTAGACATTTTGGATGGTTATGATGAGAGAAAGTATGGCTTGAGTTTTATATGATATGAATCAGACAGCGTGGGACTATGGTACCGGGTTTAAGTAAACATACTCATCCGTTTCCTATTCATACAAATTAGGTGTTATTTTGAGCATGATCGCGGTGATGCAATGTCGCGACATTGGAACGTTTCGGACACGGAATTCGAAGCCCTGGCAAAGTACATTAAAGTCCCATTGTAAATGGATTAAAAAGAGCACACATGCCGGATTGTAAGTGATAAAAACCAATTAGCTGACAGGCCTATCAGTATCTTAAGCGCCCATGTGGTCGTTCACAGCTTGTTTCTCTTTGTTTGCCGTCTTTGCATTGATTGAATTACATAATTAACTGTAATGGCTTCTCAATTAACTGGCATGTGTACATAGTTTCACTGGCGTGGATAACATGTTATTGCATATTTCTATGTTTATAACCGGTGGTCTATCAAAATCTTATGTTATTAGAGGGTAGAACTTAACATATAATACAGTGTAAATGGTTTGGTGCAGGAACATTTTATGGTTGTAAACGGGATATGTTTTTATCCGTTATGTTAATAAGTGGGATCGTCTGTACCGTAATCTGCATAAATTTATATAATAGTATTCGCATTGGTACAATTTGTCCAAATGAATCCTCGAAATACTGCAAGGTGAAACATAAACGCTGCCGCCAAAGTCAGTCTGCTTTTTGCGGGAACTCGCACGTGCAGTAGTTGTGACGAGGTGTCACCCCAATCATTGAGTGCGAAAGACGCCGCTTTGATCTTTGCTACCAGGTTCGTAATCAACGTCATCACTACTGAGAAAGATACATGGTGAATAGTCTTGTTGGCGTTTAACCATTGGTGTGTTGTTTGTTAAAATCTCGTTCACTGGTTGCAAATTCCGATGCGCGCATTTGATATTTTCGGCGTGCGCATTTAATAACTCGCTGGTTTTTAGATCCGCGCGCGCCAAGGCGCGCAAGCGCAATTGCGCGCCTTAAAATCGAAGGACTGTAATCGAGATGACTTTATATGGGTGAACATCACCAACTTCAACTGGGGAACTTCAATCTGATCGTAGGTCTCCCCATAGCATTTGAGACCTCAGCAGAATCAGGTTCCCAGAGGGTGAATTTGGTTATGCTGGCCCTTAGTGCGAGATAGCATCACTAAATTCACTCTCTGGGGACCTCATGCTGCAAATGACAGATAGACTATTTCAAGGCTTGAGCATCATACAAAATCTATGTTCCGCTGAAAACCAAATGTGATACATAAACTAGAATATACCATAAAAAGTCATATTGTCAATGAAAAAATCAACATCTTTAAGAAATGAACCATGGATTCAACGTCGTCATGGGATTTTGGCTGAAAAAAATCAATTGTTAACCCTTTCATGACTGGAGCTTCCTGAAAATTTGCGAAAACCATGTGCCTATGGGAGACATGCATATATTAGAGAATGCATTGGCCTAACAATATTTACCTTGACCTTGTAAGCCAGTGCTTTCTCTTATATATGCGAGGCACCCTATGGAGACTCGCATATATAAGAGAATGCACTGACATAGGGTATATAATGCTGCACCAGCGCACTCCCGTATTAAAAGGGATAAATCTGCAAACTATATGAACTCTTTGAACCCATGACCATGTTTATGTGCAAAGGTATGAATTTATATTTTTCTTTCAACATATATATCAAGAAAACAAGTAAAATTGATGTTTGATTACTGATATTCTGCCTTCATAAAGTATATAGAATGTCTCATATTAACATTAAACCGCACAATATTTTCAATTTTATTTACAGCTTAGGAGCAAAATTTGATGATGCTACTTGCAATGCTACCTCTAATCTTATGACATCAAGCTTCCACAATCAGACAGGCAATGACAGGGGGTCATTCAAAGCCCTCTCAAGATGTGCGTTCTATGACATATACCAAGTGATATCAATGGGCTTGATGTGAGTTATTACCGTATATTCACATACACCTACTAGTAATACTGCTTCCAATTTTCCCACAGTGCATGATAGACATGCCTACTCAGTCCAGGCCCCAAGCTAGGAGGCGACTTGGGCGAAGTTCTCGCCTTCCGGCTGGCGACTTCGCCCTCGGATGTCCGCGAGGCGAAAACGAAGTCGCCTTCCAAATTTGACCAAACAGAGATTTACCGGTGGTAATTTTACTTGTTTTGCCTAAAAATATATTAAAATATAACTGTCAGAATAAAACTAAAAGCTTTTTCAACTCCTTTGTTAGTTAATCCTTATTGTTTATTTTAACGGACACCCACATTACATCAGTGACCAAATTAAACTTACAAAGTGAAAGTTATATGCATCATGATTCAGACTGTACAAACATATCTTCCAAGTTCCAGTCTAGGAAATAATACTACAATATTGTATTACGATACTAATTCCATTTGAGTTAAAAATTTAACTACTAGTGTATCCTGCTAATTGTCTTGCTTTAAATGATATTTACACAAAACATTTCCAAAAATTTCAAGTTTATAATAACAAATAGGCCAATTTCTTCAGATCAAGTCAAAAATTTGTAGCTTTATTTTTTATTTTATCTTTTATTGATGTTATAAATAATGCGATATTTGAAAATTAACAAGTGGTTCTTATGTTTTTCTTAAGTCTCCCCCACTTCTCCATAATTTGGGCTGAAGTCGCCCTAAAATCTCTAGAGGGAGAAGTCACTTCGCCCTGTTTTCAACCCCCTAGCTTGGGCCCTGACTCAGTCAATTGTTCATCAACCTATAATTACATTTCAGTTATTTTTTAATAACCGCATAACACTCGGCAATCACCAGGGATTTCCGAACATGGACGATCCGTAGACTGCTTGAGTATTCATCATGTTTGGATTTGACAGTTTGCCAGAATAAATTTGTTATTTAAGAATTTCTATAGGGGAAAGCAACCAAGAAAATTAGGTTATCGAGAAATAACCTTAATGGATAAATGTGTTTTTAGTTCACCTGAGACAAAGTCTCTGGTCGAGCTATAGTCATCACTCCTCATCCATTCGTCCGTCCGTCAAGAATCATATTCTTCTCCAGAACCATAAGACTGAATGGGTTCATATTTGGTGTGGATGTTCCCTAGGTGACTCACATTCAGATTTGTTCAAATACCCAGTTAAATAGTTGCAAAACTAGGACCATAATTCTTTCCCACCATAGTAATTCTTAAAACGACTTCTTCTCAAGTTGACTCTAGTATTATTCTGCCATTTCAACTTTAAGCTTTCCTTATCACTACATTGGCTGTATGTATGACATTTAATAATATCCCCTCTAAGTTGAGCTACAGTTTCATTGACACTTTCATTTTACTAAGATTTCAGTCACAAATCCATCACCTGTTTAATAAATGTTTGAACATTGTTACCAATTACATGAAGAATTGGAAATTTGTACTGGGAACGGGTCTGTTTGATCTCAATTCAGCACATGTTTGTATAAAAAATGTACCACAATTGTTTCATATCAATTCAAATTTTTCTTGCATTCTTTATCAATTTTTATCATTTTTTATAAAAAAATTCTTACATTCTTTAAAAAAAATGTTTTATTTTTTTTTACATTCTATTACAATTTTTATCATTTTTTCTTATATTCTTTAACAATTTTATCATTTTTTTCTTACATTCTTTGACAGTTATAAAATATAATATGAAATTTGTTAGGCCAATGCATTCTCTTATATATGCAAGGCGACCTATGGTCAACTCGCATTTATATAAGAAAATGCATTGGCAACATGGTTTTCACAAAAATTCAGGAAGCTCCCATCATGAAAGGGTTAAATTTGCTATCACGCACCAGACCTGAGAAACAGGAATTGCCTTAATATAAACTAATATTCCATTAATTTTATCTATGCAGCACCAGCATCAGTGGAAAGGCTTGTGTATCGGACCCAGCATATGGTGAAATAAGACAAGTATTTAACAACCAGAGTGTCTTCCTGACCCACAATGGGTTCGATGCAGATGATTTCTGCACTGATGCCTATGGAGAAGGCGCTAAAGTCGACAGGGTTTGTATATTGTCATTTCATCTACCCCTTTCTAATATAAATGGATTCTCCCATTCAGTTATAATATTATACATCGGAATGGTCTATAATTCATTTGGAGGGGTGTTCAGGTAATAAAATGTTACAACAGCCAGAAAAACAGATAATACAAGAGAAGAATGATTCATATTCATTGCTGTGAAATGTTCAGATAATAAGCGTTTGTTGAACTTATTATCTGAACATTTCCTATGGGATAACTACTGATCAATGACTATTTAGTATAGAAAGGGTTAAAGATGTGCTTCCATACATTTGACAGATTAAGTGTTCAATCCCCATAAGAATTCCTGGTCGCCTTGCACTATTTCTGAGAGCTTTCCGATGATTGGCAACAAGCCATATTTCCAACTAAATCCTGAAAAATTACACATAATTCTGCTGTGGTTAAGGAGTCGATTATTTAGGGCATTACTGTACCTGCCCAGGTTGTGTTCCTTTTTATATTCCTCTTTCCATCAAGCGTGCAAATAGTGTCTGTCATTTGCCGAATCAGGTCACCAGATGGTGAATTTAGTGACACTATCCCACAAATTCACCCTCTGAGAACCTCAACTGCTATGGGACACCTGGGATCAGATTGAAGTTCCCCATTTGAAGGTGGTGATGTTTAATCCATTAGTCACCTCGATTATACATTTTATCTTCTGCAAATTAGGGGATATAGAAACTTCCCAAAAGGGAAAAAGGAACTAAAACAAAATGTTAATTTGAGACTAGAGATAATTCCCAGAAGGTGAGGCCTAGGCAGAATGAGGTCCCCAGAAGGTTAATTTGGTGATGCTAGCCCACTGTGCGATAGCATCACTAAATTCACCCTCTGGGGACCTCATTCTGCAAATGACAGACACACTATTTGCAGGCTAGTCCTATTTGGAGACTTTTTTCCACGATGTTCATAAATCAACTAATAACATTTAATTCCTGTGGCCCGATGATAAAATTGTTCTTAAGGGAATTTGTTTTTATTATATAGACACTAAGTCCAGAAGAAATATGCAGTGACGGGATAGCGTGTGTGGACACTGAGGGCATTCGTCAAGATAATAGGTTACCAACGGTCGATGGTGCTCTTTGTGCTAACGGAAGGGTGAGTTACTCAGTTGGTAAGGTGCATGGTGCATTAGGCCAACATAACCCATAATATATGAGCAGGGGTTGCTTGTATCCCAGTCCTACAGTAGAGGCTGTATATATTTAGTGTCTTGGACCTTGGTACTGGAAACATCAATAATGATGTCCAGAGCAGTCTACCTTGTGGCAGTTTACAACGAAGTTGTGGGGTATAGACTGGAATCAGCTTGTCCATTCGTTCTTTCTCAGTCATTTTATGATCATTTTCCGTGAAACTTGGCACAGACATCAACCACCATGTCATACTTTTTTTGGTGGAGTTATCCCCATTTTTCGCAACATGTATAATTTTGTCCGAGCTTTTATTCCTACATTTTTAGGTCAATTTTTTAAAAACTTGGCACAGATATTTAGCACCATGGGAACCTGTGCACCTGTGATTATGACGTCTGTCCGACATTTTTTGGTGGAGTCATCCCCCTTTTTCGACTTAGAAATGTTTTTGCAACATGCATAATTTTGTCCGAGCTTTTATTCCTACATTTTTAGGTCAATGTTTTTTAATCTTGGCACTGATATTAGTACCTGCGATTATGACGTCTGTCTGACTTTTTTTTTGTGGAGTTAGTCCCCTTTTTTGACAGAACATTTTCGCAACATGCATAATTTTGTCAGAGCTTTTATTCCTACATCTTTCAGTCAATAGGTTTAAGATTAGGGTTAGGGTTGTGCATCTGCAATGGGAACTGTTATTTTATTATTTTAACTAAATGTTTACTGACATGTGAAACATCTTAGTATTTTAAAAACAAGGGGGGTATCCTTAGTCTCATTGGGACAGTCACACCTCTAGTTTGTTTGGGTTTATGGTGCCCATGTCCATTGTAAGCAATATCAGATGTAGACCAATCAGAATGGAGATAGATAAATAAAAACCATGGTAACCCACCAGAAAGAATGCTACTGAATGACAAAACCACCCGTGATAATTTAATCAAAGGGCCATATCTCTTGGATTAACCCCCTTTGTTTGGGTTTATGATGCCCATGTCCATTGTAAGCAATATCAGATGTAGACCAATCAGAATGGAGATAGATAAATAAAAACCATGGTAACCCACCAGACAAAACGTTAGTGAATGACTTCCAACAACGCGTCACCAGGGCTTGGCAAAACCGCCTGTGGTAATATAATCAAAGGGCCATAACTCTCGTGAACATTGGCGGGAGGAAACCCAAATTCTAACTAAACCTATATTTTGTCATATCGAGTACACGTATACAAAATGTAATTGCATCTGGTTGAGACTTATAAAGTTATCATAAGAAAACAGATGGATGGGCAGAAATGTCAGGTCTTAAAATCTGACGGGAAGAAGAATCATGATTCTCGTATAAAGTCTTAATTCAATATTGTTCAATATATCAATTGTAATTTGCAAACATACACTTTTGACACAAATTAATCTTTCTAAATCAGTTTGGATTATATTCGATAAAATTACCGTAAATCCCAAGCCAGTTTTGTCATATTTGGAAGGCGACTTCGTTTTCGCCTCATGGACATCCTAGCTCGGGGCCTGCATTCAGCTATAAAAAAAATTATAAAATGGATTGCTCTATTATTCATTTGGAGGTTCATGTAATAAAAGACAACAAACAAATAAAAAGATCATACAATTAAGTGCTGATGAATTTTTTTTAATTGATTGGAAATGTTCAGATAATAAATTCAACAAACAACCATGGTTGTTTGTTGAACTTATTATCTGAACATTTCCTAAGGGAATTACTTGTCAATGAGTATTTAGTAAAGAAAGGGTTAAAATATTGGAACTAAGAAAACTACATTTACTTGACCTTTTGCATTAATTCTGTTAGTATAGGCCCTATATATGTAGACGGTAAGCAACAATAGTATTCTAAATCTTTGACCTATGAATCAATAGACGAATGTTAGTATAGGCCCTATATATGTAGACGGTAAGCAACAATAGTATTCTAAATCTTTGACCTATGAATCAATAGACGAATGTTAGTATAGGCCCTATATATGTAGACTATAAGCAACAATAGTATTCTAAATCTTTGACCTATGAATCAATAGACGAATGTTAGTATAGGCCCTATATATGTAGACTATAAGCAACAATAGTATTCTTAATCTTTGACCTATGAATTGATAGACAAAATTCATATCAATATGTTGTATTTTTTATGCTTTCAGCTTTGTAGAGGAGGTGAATGTGTTCTGGATGAACATGCACCAACTCATCTGAACGGTAATTTCTCACCATAATTCTATTAACTCTTCCATGACTGGAGCTTCCTGAAATTTTGCGAAAACCCTGTGCCAGTGCTTTCTCTTATATATGCGAGTCTCCCATAAGAGCCTCGCATATATAACAGAATACACTGGCCCAACAATATTTACCACCTTGACCTTGTAATCCAGTGCATTCCCTTAAATATGCAAGGCTCCCTATGGGAGACTCGCTATATAAGAAAATGCAGTGGCACAGGATCTTTAATGCTGCACCAGCGCTGCTCCTGTCATGAAAGGGTTAATGCACTATATTTTTTACTCTTGGGGTCAATCCTATAATCTCATACACACTCTCTGTCTGATTCACACAGTTCTCATGGTACAGTAATGCCCTAAATAATCGACTCCTTAACCATAGCAGAATTATGGGTAACTTTTCAGGATTAGTTGGAAATATGGCTTGTTGCCATTCATCGGAAAGCTCTCAGTGAGAGTTTTCCGATGAATGGCAACAAGCCATATTTCCGACTAAATCCTGAAAAGTTACCCATAATTCTGCTGTGTTTATAGGTACTCACTCCGATAAAACTCCTCTCAATTACTATTTCAATGGCTTCGGGGGGTCAAAAATATTTGATTCGAGTCGAGGAAGTCACCCATCAAAGCTCAGATTTGTTAGATATCGATTTTAGAAATCTATTATTTTTCATTATCGGGAATACTTTCTGGCCCAGAACTCAGTCAAAATTGCGTTATTATTACCACTTGATTTTAGAGTTATCCATCCTTGTCTGTTTGAATAGATTTTGGTGTACACATCCCGAGCAGATTACGGCAGTTGAAGGCAATTATTAGTACTCATCTCGAGTAAATAACAAATTTCAAAAATTAATATCTAATAACTCTGAGCTTTGTTTGATGAGTTCCTCGACTCGAATCAAATATTTTTTACCCCCAAAGCCAAAGAAATAGTAATATAGGACCCTCTGATCGGATTGTTGTTGTTGGAATCTGTTGAGATGGGGCCCTCTGTTCGGATTGAGTACCTTTAAGGAGTCGATTATTTAGGGCATTACTGTATTAATCTCAAAATGACATAGTATTTTCCCTGCAGAAGATCATTGATTTATAGCTCAACACAAGTGTTGTAGCTTTCGTCATCACCTCAGATAATTCGGTGTTTATAAAGATTCTGTTGGGAGTTTGCAAAGCGAATTTAAGGCGTTTCACTGCAAATTTCGGACTTCTTCATGTTATGCTTTGAGTGCCATAAATTATTTCATTTGGCCATTAATCGCTTTAGAAGTAAGAAATCTCGGTAGATTTTGTTCATATTGATCGCATATGTTCTGTGCATAACCGTGCCAGTTTCTGGAGCAAAGGGTCGCGACGGTGGTACCTGATAACATATTGTGTTGGATATTCACACATGCAACAAAAGAATCTCATATATAGAAATCGCATTGACACAAACCTGTCAATCATTTAGGATTATTTCTGCATGCGATCTGTTTGGATAATGGTAATTGCTCACCATACATTCTATTAGTGCGCTATATTTCTACTCTTGGGCTCAATCTTATAATCTCATACTCTTGGGCTCCAAAGAATAGTGCAGTCCCAAATAATAGTGCGGGGGGGGGGGGATTCCATTGAAAGATAATAAAAGTGCAGACCCAAGTAACAGTGCAGGGGAAACACTGAGCAGAACATCAACATAACTGTAGTTATAAAACAAATTATTTTTATAGTAGGTCAAGTATAGGATAGGGTCCGGCGAAGCTTCGAGATTCGATTCGATTCGAAATCGTCTTACTGATTCGATTCGAAATCGATCGTGTGATTCGAATGTAGTTCGAATCACCATATTAACCTCATTCTGTACGAATTTGTTGAACAGCGTGTCCTACAAAAGCTCTAAAACAAACGCACGCAGATGTCGTTGCGAACGCCGTCGGTGCACGAGATGCGGTCCTGTTTCGTTCAGTAAATTATTGCTCTTGGGTCGTCGCGGCGGCGAAATATCCATATCATCGATCCATCTCTTGTGCCCTTCCCTACTTTTTATTTATCCAAAGTTATAATGGCGGAAATTAAAAGTTATTTTGAATGCAGCGTTGACAAATTCAGGTGCAAATCGTGCACGACTGTACTATCAGTTCAAAAAACGGGCACTACCTCCCACTTAAGGGCACACCTTAGCCGCAGTCATCCTGAAATCCACCATAAGGGCAAAAGAAAAGAAAGACTCAACACGAAAATTAACCGGCAACACGTCTAGTAGTAGCGGCGATGCGGGCGAGCCCCTAAAAAGAAACAGTTGTCACTAGCCACCTTTACGATGAAGAAAGAATTGGGCCCAGATGAAAAAAAAAGTACGACAGAGTACGATTTATCTCGTCATATTTTCATGTGCCGTTCTCAACATTTTTTATTGTGACGCAGGTCCACACGGCAAGCTGCCAAACACGCACAGGTGATGGTATGGGGAGACACTCGCGCTGCAGCGGGATCGCCGACATAAATCTAGTTCTTGTCGATTTACCACGGGGAGTAAGATTCGATTCGAGATTCGATTCGATGTGAAATCCGTGTGTCTGATTCGATTCGATTCGAACAAAATCGCTGATTCGCCGGACCCTAGTATAGGAGTCCTGTATCATGTGGTGTTTTATTTAATATTCAAATGTTGACATGTACTAGTATGCCATACACTTTGAACACGTACATGCATAAAGTTATAAGCTCATCACTTTGATATCAGTATCATATAGAAATCTTGAGTTAGTGCTGATTTCAATTTTCAGAGCCTCAAAATTAATAAACGTGCAGACCCAAATAAGCAATGTTCATGGGGGAAATTTCCCAAGAAAATAATAAACGTGCATGCATGTTTATTTGGAGCCCAAGAGTACATACTCTGTTTGGTTCACATGTAGTATTTTCCTTCCAGAGGAATGATATGATAATGTGATCGATATAAATAACTGGCTTTGGATGCAATTCGGCCGGCCTTTGAATACCATATCCAAATATTCTGCTTACCGCTTTTAGTCAGATTAGGTCAACAATTTGTAACTTCCTGTTTGTGATACTCTCAGATCTCTACATTATCGGGATGTAAACAGGGTGACCAATCACCGTATATATATATTTCACCACCTGGAATATTTGGCAGCCTAGCAAATATTCGAGAGCCGACCGACATAATGTTGATACCAAATTGCGTTGAACAAAATGTTGATATATAACACATTTTGGAATTTTATACTAGAGCTCACAGTCGTTAGCATTATTTTTTGTTAATTAATCGATTCTGATAACTAAAGCGTCTTTTTTAAAGAAATGTTGTTGTTCGAATCTGATGATACGGGGCCATCAAATCGGATTGTGTACCTTTAAAAAAAGATTCCAATTCAGGTTGAATATACTACCGAATAAGAGATAATCAAGTCTGAGTTTAGTGTGCCTGTTATTTGCAGAATGGGGTCCCCAGAGGGTGAATTTAGTGATGCTATCCCGCATAGTGGGCTAGCATCACCAAATTCAACCTCTGGAGATCTCATTCTGCATGGCCTCATCTGCTATGGGAGACATAGACTCAGAATGAAGTTCCCAAATCATTAGACTCAGATTAAAGTTCCCAAATGATGAATATTGTGATGTACTCCCATTGGGAACCTTGATTATGCAATATGTTGTCTACTAATTTAGGATATAGAGAAACTAAACTAAAAAAGAAATAGAATCTATGTGAAGAAGTTTCTATAGAAATTTGATATTGAAGATGAGGCCTAAGCAGAATGAGGTCCCCAGAGGGTGAATTTGGTGATGCTAGTCCACTATGCAGGATAGCGTCACTAATTTCATGCTCTGGGGACCTCATTCTGCAAATGACAGACACACTAAACTCAGGCTTTGAGATAAGAATTAAGAAATACACACAACACACTGGAGTTTGTTCAACTTATTATTTGAACATTTCTCATCAATAAATGGGAATCCTTCTGCGCTTGTGTTACCTCTTGTCTGCTTGTATTTCCTTAGCATCACTCCAAATGAATATAGAAAATTCCAATGTATACCTTTACAACTGATGGGAGAATCCATTTAGTGAAAAAAGAGTTTTATCTTTTTCAGATAGTTGTCTATTTGGGAATGCCCCGCACCACCCGTGCGGAGCAACTAACTGCCATGATGTTTTCATCCGGGAAGTTTTGTGTTGCGCCGAGTGTGTTGATGCTTGGGGATCTAGCCCACTGCCGCCATTATCTTCCTCGTCATCATCGGAATCGCATGAGCATCGCCATCGTCATGGATCAATGAAACACACCCACCCACACTCTCACCAGAAACCGAAACCAAAGGGAAAGAAATACTTTTTCAGTTACTTCTTCTGATTGGTGACTTGATTTGTGTGTTACAATTTATAATTGGCTAAATATTTTACAATATATTCATTAGATATGATTGACAACTGTTTTCATCCTTAACACTTCCATGAGTGGAGCTTCCTAATATTTTGCGAAAACCCTGTGCCAATGCATTCTCTAATATATGCAAGTCTCCCATAGGGAGCCTCGCATATATAAGAAAATGCATTGGCCTAACAGAATTTACCTTGTCCTTGTAAGCCAGTGCATTCACTTGTATATGCGAGGCTCATAAATGGGAGACTCGCACATATAAGAGAATGCACTGGCACAGGATATTTAATGCTGCAGCTCCTATCATGAACCTCATACTAACATTCAACTTGCAGATTAAATGAGCATTTGGCTCCCATTTTCATCGATATTCTGGCAGCACATACAATTTTGAAATATGGGAGACTCACATATATCCGAGAATGCATTGGCACATGGTTTTCCAAAATTTCAGAAAGCTTCAGTCATGGAAGGATTAAAATGTGATATATATGTACCACTTTCCTCGAATCACATCAATATGACCAGATTGTTATCTCTTTGAGGGCTACATAAATTATAAAATCATAACATTGTTTGTTTATTTTAGTATTTTCTTCTCAACCATGCCTCAAAATATGGTACTGGTCATTTGCAGAATGAGGTCCCCAGGGGGTGAATTTAGTGATACTACCCCTCACAGCAGACTAGCATCACTAAATTCAACCTCTGGGGACCTCATTCTGCATGGTCACATCTGTTATGAGATGAGAGGCCTATAGACACGCAATTAGGTTCACAGATGGTGATGTGTGGGCACCTCGATTATGCATTGTGTCTTTTGCCATTTTGGGGATGGATATACAGAAACTAAACTAAAAATGAAAAAGAATCTTCTAAAGAAACTTATAAACTTGTTAATTTGATAATAAAGATATATTCCAGAGAAGATGAGGTCTAAGCACAATGAGGTCCTCGGGTGGTGAATTTAGTGATGCTACTGCGGGGTAAGATATTCCTTATTGCGCTTAAGCACAATATGCAATTTCCTTATTGCGCTTAAGCACAATAAGGAATTTCCTTATTGCGCTTCAGCGCAATTATATCTTCCCTTATCCAATAAGAGATCCCTTATTGCGCTTAAGCTCAATTATTTATTACCGGTAAATGTCAATTTGGCTTCCCATACTTCTGTAGGTTGTGTGCGCACATGACACCAGAACTTTATTCCGGTTAATGTGACCTTGACATAAATGGCACACACCAAAAGTTGTACTCCGTGTCCGAAACCGGTAAAAGGTGTAGTTGGGAATTTCAATTTCGTTTATTGTCGTTAATACTATAATGCCATTAATTAATGTTGATTTGTTTTGGTTTGTGATATGCTGTGCCAATTACTAATAAAATAAATTAAAAAGATAATTTGTAAGTCTTATATTTCAACTTTTATCCACGTTTATGTGAACCTTTTTAGGTCTTCTTAGGGTTTACAAGAGTTATCTATGTGACACACTAATAGCTGTAGTCCGAGTCCGAGCCCGAGCCCAGTAAAAGGTGTACTGAGTCGGGATTTTCAATTTCGTTTATTGTCGTTAATATAATTCCAATTATGATGAGTTTTGATTTGTGATAAGCTGTGCCAATTACAAATAAAAGAAATTAAAAAGATAATTTGTAAGTCTTATATTTCAACTTTTATCGACATTTTTCGTTCTCCAGCACACTAAAAGTTGTAGTTGGAATCAGCAGAGTCAGCCGCCGAGTCGCTAATTAGGTGTTAAATGGATTAAGTCAGTGGCAGGTTACATGAAGATCAAAGGGCAAGTAGTGGGAATAAAAACAAACAATGACTTTTGTTTATTAAACAATATATGAAGGTTTAGCAATTTTAAAGATTACTCTTTAGGAGAAAGTATGTGGCCCTGAAAAAGGCCTTTTTATCTTGACTTTCATCTTCTTCGCTATGAACTGAACGTGAAATTATAAACTTGAAAAACATTAATAACACCTGAAATAAAACGTGATATTAATATATATATATATATATATATTAATATCCTGAAATAAAACGTGATATTAATATATATATATATATATATATATTAATATCACGTTTTATTTCAGGTGCATGTAATTATGTTTTTCAAGTTTATCATTTCACGTTCAGTTCATAGCGAAGAAGATGAAAGTCATGATAAAAAGGCCCTTTTCAGGGCCACATACTTTCTCATGAAAATCCCAACTACACCTTTTACTGGGCTCGGACTCGGACTACAACTATTAGTGTGCCCCGTTATTCACGCCCATCGGGTGTACACTGGTGGGCAAATTGTATATCGCTGTGTATGGCCGAATGCGCCGTGTGTCTGGAGCTTTTATAAATAGATAATTGGTTTTTCCTTTTTCCGGTTTGTGACAATTCGCAGTAGGTCCCTGTTTGCGGAGTTCCCCGAATTCGCGGAGGTCGCCTAAAATGGTCGAAATATGTTGATTTTAATGAGGGAACGGGTGCGTATATGTCAATTGATACGTATTTTAAACAAATAACGACACGGTCATCATAATAGTGGTTTGTTCTATCAATCATATCATGATCATCTTGCGACTTTTCGTCCCAATAACATTATTTGCAATGCTTGTTTACAAATATATGTATCGTCATTCGATATTTACTTGTTAATTTACTTTAGTAAAAAGGGAAATAGTATTCAACCAACTGATAGATAGCCTATTACTTCCTATACAGACCAATTAACCGCCATGAATATTTATAGTGACTAATGAAACTGTCCCATTATCCCAAATAGTGCATCTTCCAATTAAACAGGGAGACATGGTAACAAGTCTTTAATATCCTTCAATTATTGGTACATTTAACTCAGCTAGAGTCGATCACTGCCAGGAAATATCTGGGTGGGATGCATTTATTGCTATCGCCTCTTGTTGTGATGATGCCTTTCGCAGGCATATAGAAAACCATTCCATCTGAAAGGGAAATGATTATTTATATATATAGTTATCTCCTTTTCATTATGTGGCAGTGACCAACTATAGGGAAATTGTCCTAACATACTGTGTTACTAATCTTGTACTAATTAACACCACACATGATACATCCCTTCTATGTCCACCCTGCTATATTTGAAACACAACACAAGTTTTTCACAACCCTATTGCCAGTTCAATAAATAGAGCCAATCACAATTGTTGATGGATAGACAGACAGATGGAATTCAATTCAATTCAATTCAATATAACTCCCAATTTTTCTTTGAAAACTCAAGGCATGATTTCACCTGGATAAGTGTTGGTAAAAGAAATTAATATGGGAACGGCCAAATTTGGACACAAATTACCCCTCTTCAGATTGTCAAAAATCTACTTTAAATGGTAGATGGATCCAGATGAAATTTGGTGTGCACCTTTCGCACAAAAGTCCACTTCCACTCATATCGCAATTATATTACCTTGCAAACACCGTTCACAGTCCTGTAATACGGACATCTCTCCCTGGTTCTAAGAATGAAAAAATAAATTTCAGTAAGCAAGACGATCATACTGTTGCATTGAAGGCCTTAGATGGAAGTACATTAGGTGGAAGCATATATCATATATACTAACAGTGGTGAAGCAGCTATACATGTGTCTTCCAAGTTGTAAACATACCATTCCTGTTAATCAATCACAATAATAGTTAGCACCATTATCTATGTTTAGCCTGTGTGCAAAGGCAACAAGGCAATGAGATGCAAGGGATTATTTGGAATTATTAAAAGTTAAATTTAAGATAAGGGTATGTATCTGGGACCCAGATATTATGTTTAGCCTATGTATCGAGGGGAAAATGATAATATAGTGAGATAAAGTTTGAATAATAAACAGTCACTGATGCCTTTCAAAATTAATAGTAGACGTCTCATATATGAGGTATTTAAAGGGAGAGTAATGGGGGGAGCCATTTGAATCCACGATAGCAGTTCAACTAAAAACTGAAGAAACTGATATATATAATACACATGTACTTACTTGGCTTACAATCTCCACGCATTCTCTGAGGTGGATGTGCCGCCTATTCATTGGACGCAGTCCCTGAAAATTTAACAAATGTCAACCAATTTAAAATATTTTGGCAGGTGGGTTCACAAAGTGTATTACATTTTATTTGAATTTTATTTATAGTTAATTTTCATTGCTTTCATTTTTTCTTTGGAGTTGATTATAATGTTAAAATATATTTAATTAACTATTAGTTCATCCATGAACCAGGTGGGCCCGTGGGCAGTCGAAAATTTTCACATATGTTGCTTCAGAATTTGAAGGATAGGGATGCCAGATGCTTCAACTTTCTGATGCCAACCCTGATCACAGGGAACTGAATCTAGTACATTTAGTATGCCATATACAGTAATGCTCTTAAGTAATCGACTCTTTAACTACAGCAGAATTATGGGTAACTTTTCAGGATTTAGTCGGAAATATGGCTTGTTGCCATTCATTGGAAAGCTCTCCCCGAGAGCTTTCCGATGAATGGCAACAAGCCATATTTCCGACTAAATCCTGAAAAGATACCCATAATTCTGCTGTAGTTACGATGAAAGCTCTCCCCGAGAGCTTTCCGATGAATGGCAACAAGCCATATTTCCGACTAAATCCTGAAAAGTTACCCATAATTCTGCTGTAGTTCAAGAGTCGATTACTTAGAGCATTACTGTAGGTGTTATTCAGAATTTCAGAGCATAACACATAAAAACAATCATTGTGATTAGGTAAAGAAAAGCCAAAAGGGGGTAAAATGTCAATTCTGTGTTTGGCCTGTGACCAACCCGGTTCTGTGTAATGAATTTTTTAACGAGTCAATGACCCCACCCCCCCCCCCCCTCCCTTGTCAGAACCAATACTCAGATTCCTTTTGTTGATAATTCCCGTCTATAATTTTGCTTACATTGGCGGGTGATACAGGCGAAGATGCCTGCTTGCTAATATTAAGATACATACCTCTCTCATGATGGCTGCAACGTGTTCTTTCTTTGTTGCATGATAGACTGAGTGTGGAAATAATTTGACGATTCTCAACTCAGTTGGATCATCTTGTAGCTGAAAAACAGCATACTGCCATAATTTTTTATGTCCTATTGTTCACGAAAAGTTAATTCCCAGTCATTGGTCACAACTCTTACTGAGCCTGTTGAAATAAATGTGACCCATCCACCTAATTTACGTGAGTTGGTTGCAACATCTATTTAACATAATTGCCCCCCCCCCCCCAGGGTTTTGTCCGACAAATTTTGGCTGAGTTTTGCAGTGGATTTATACCATTTCTTTCAACTCCATTTCTAATCAACACAATCAAATAAAACTTTGTATGTGACTAAATTGTCTAACAATACAGGTAAATGTCAAATTTATTTTTCCAAATATAGCTATTCCCGGATACATGTGACCAAGCACCCTTTAATATACATTGGAGAGCAATTTTTCTACAGGGGCCTTTGATCCACCAGGGCATATGATCTTCACCAAAATTATCTTTAGTATTGACAAGATGAGTAGCCTTGTACTAGTAGCTAATTAAAGATGCATAATCTGATTAAGCGCCCTCATTTACTATTTCTTTGGATTCGGGGGAAAAAATATTTGATTCGAGTCGAGGAACCCACCTGTCAAAGCTCAGAGTTATTAGATATAAATTTTTTTAATCTATTATTTTTCACCATCGAGAATTATTAGTGGCCCAGTAAACAGTTGACAAGCCTACGGTCTCGGACCAAATTGTGGATGAAGATGGAGAACTCTAAACTCAAGAGGCTTTCTGTTGATAATAAGGCCAAATTTCATCGACCAACATGTTGACAAATAACACATTTGGGGCAATTTTATACTATATTTGTCAGTGGTTAGAATTACTTTTGCACAATTAATTGATTATGATAACTGAAGCGGCATTTCTAAAAATGTTGTTGGAATCTGATTATATGGGGACCATCGAATCGGATTGAGTACCTTTAAGAGACATGATATGCATTTCAAAGTTTCAAGAAAGACCTTGCCATCCAGACATGAAATTAGCATTTCAATGTAAAAAAAAATATTTACATAACAAAGTGTGGTCTTCAGAAAAGTTGTCCTCATTGGTTGACATTACTAGCATTTGATTACATGGAAATTTACAGATTCATCTGAGAGGGTAAATGGCAATGGTAATGTCAATTTCATTTTGGAAAATTGTCATAAAAAGCGGCACCCTAAATGGACTATTGGCAAATTGTATAAGAGCCCCAGTTGGAACCCCCAGGATGCATCGGTACTTGCATCGGTACTTGCAGAGCCTGGCTAATAGCCCAAACGATTGTACCATACGTGTACCATGTGATTATGTTATGCAAAAACCAACTGGCATCATCACAGAGGGTAGCTAAGGGCTAAGAGGTACATAGACCCTAATAGTCTGCAGCAATTGTCAATATTTAATCACAATTATCACATTGGCTATACATGAAATTGATGTATTAATAAATCTACTACATGTAGCCAACTAAAACGTTTTATTTACTACTGATAATCTCCAACATTCAACTACAATAATTATAAACTGTTACAATATAGGTCCCTTTGAACTGTTTTTCACACCAACATCGGAAAATATTAACTTTTTCAATAACATCTTTTCGAACTGACAGAAATGTGTAACCTTGCAGCTTTTAAATTAAAAGTTAAAAGTGCATGTAAATATCTCAAGTATGAGTTCGCCATTCAGTTTTAAAATTAAAAAGTGTCAATGACAATGTAGCTCAACTTGGATGGGGGATAAAATTTCATGTGTTGCCATCAATAGAGCTTGTAGGGTGGCCCCATTACTCCCTTTCGATCCCCTTCAACTCTCTACCCAATCAAAAATGGCCGCCGCCCAGATGGGTATAATGTGATTTCTCAATCCCTTGACCGATTTAGGTCAAATGATGGGTGTTGTAAGAGTGGCCCTAAAGACTCCCTCCTTTCTAATGAGTCCCAATATCCCACTCTGCACAAACCGATACATCAGAATTTGTTCTATGGCCGGTATAGTGATGGTTCAGGAATGATTTATTACGGTTCTTTATGATTAAAAATAATCATTTTCGGGACAATATCACACATCTATTATATATTTTGGGAAATATGTCTGTCTGTGTGTCTGTCTGTCTGTTCGCGATGGACTCGAAAACGGCCGAGCCGATTTCGATGAAACTTGGTATGTGGGGTACTTTAAGCCTGGGAGTGACATGGGCCTATTAATTTGCCCGTGCGACATGACCTTGACCTTGAAATCGGGTCATTTCAATGTCAAACGCCCGAGTATCGCGGGATTTCGAAGAAAATTAGTGTCTAGGGATACTTTCGTATGGGGAGTGTCGTAAGCCTATTCGTTTGCCCGTGCGACGTGACCTTGACCTTGAAATCGGGTCAATTCAAGGTCAAATCGCGAATTTTTATGGGATTTCGACGAAATTTGATACGTAGGGTTACTTTTGTCCACTGAGTGTTTTGGACGGGTCAAATCGTGACCCCGACCTGACCTTGACCTTCAAAATGATCAATTCGAGGTCAAATCGGGTAAAACCGGATGGATTTCGACGGGTACTTTTGTCTGGGCAGTGTTTTGGTCCACATGACCTTGACCTTCATAATGGACAATTCAAGGTCAAATCGCGCAATTCGCCGAAAAGCAGAGGGGAAACAGCCCGGACGAAGTCGGGTCCACCTGCTAGTAGTTATATATATCTTAAAGGTACTCAATCCGATAAAACTCCTCTCAATTACTATTTCAATGGCTTCGGGGGTCAAAACTATTTGATTCGAGTCGAGGAAGTCACCCATCAAAGCTCAGATTTGTTAGATATCGATTTTAGAAATCTATTATTTTTCATTATCGGGAATATTATCTGGCCCAGAACTCAGTCAAAATTGCGCTGTTATTACCACTTGATTTTAGAGTTATCCATCCTTGTCTGTTTGAATAGATTTTGGAGTACACAACCAGAGCAGATTACGGCAGTTGAAGGCAATTATTAGTACTCATCTCGAGTAAATAACAAATTTCAAAAATCAATATCTAATAACTCTGAGCTTTGTTTGATGGGTTCCTCGACTCGAATCAAATATTTTGTACCCCCAAAGCCAAAGAAATAGTAATATAGGACCCTCTGATCGGATTGTTGTTGTTGGAATCTGTTGAGATGGGGACCCTCTGTTCGGATTGAGTACCTTTAAATACATTAACATTCCTGACAGATACATGTACAGAGGCTGCATAAGTGCCGTTTTACCGAAACCTGAAATTTATATCACAATTAACTCGGAAATATATATAGCGAGTTAACGTGTAAATATCAACATGTAATCACTGAAAATTAAGTCATGTAAATGTAATTCCTTTGTTTTTTGTGTCATATCGAGTGTGAAACACATTCTGAAGGTGTTAGCGCCGATCACAAACCCTGTGTACCCTTCAGCACATTTTCAAACCCTGTGTACCCTGAACAGCACATTTTCAAACCCTGTATATACCCTTCAAACCATGTGTATACCCTTCAAACCCTGTGTATACCCTTCAGCACATTTTCAAACCCTGTGTACCCTTCAGCACTTTTTTTTTGTGAGATTGACCCCTTCAGCCTTATTATGCTGGTATAATCCTTTCATGGCTGGAGCTACGCTAGTGCAACATTAAAGATCCTGGGATTGGTATTGGGGGGGGGGGGGGGGGCTAACCCCGGGATGCTCGAAAAGGCCGATAGGCCCTTTCCTAATTCACCCATAAAAGATTATGTTCCAGTGCATTCATTCTCTTATATATGCGAGTCTCCCATATTAGTATTATCTTATATGCAAGTCTCCCATAGGGAGTCTCGCATATATAAGAGAATAACACATTCGTCGATGTCAATATATTAATTGTTAGGCCAATTTATTCTCTTATATATTAGAGGCTCCCTGCGGGAGACTCGCACATATGTGACCCGCCATATCAAATCCAGTCGTAAGTCGGGATTTTTTTACCCTGTGCCAATGCATTCTCTTATATATGCGAGTCGACCATAGGTCGCCTCGCATATATAAGAGAATGCTTTGGCCTAACAATTTTTTACAATTTTAATAATTTTTTCTTGTATTCTTTAACAATTTTATAATTTCACCCATACAGAGCCCCAGACAAACATGAGCAGACTACACTCTTCTATATGCTTCTATATATGTGTGGGGCTCCCTGAAGGGTAATGGCTGTTTTTTTTATTTTATGTCCTAAAAATTGTAAGAAACATTTATTTTTAAAAAATGATAAAAAATTGTTAGGCCAATGCATTCTCTTATATATGCGAGGCGACCTATGGTCGACTCGCATATATAAGAGAATGCATTGGCACAGGGTAAAATAAATCCCGACTTACGACTGGATTTGATATGGCGGGTCACATATAAGAGAATGCATTGGCACATGGTTTTCACAAAAATCCAGGAAGCTCCCGTCTGCACGATGAGCACTGATTTAAAGCATGCATGAATAGTTATAGAAGCAGAGCCCCCATATGTACCCCATCGATCCATTTATAAATTATAAACTTAAAGACCTATTATGGACTTGTTCGTGTACGTGAAACTGTTAAGTTGGTATGCAGGCGTTATGCCAACTGGGGGAATGTAGCATTCTACTAATATCGCCGAAAATCTCAAGCAAATCGACCGTATCACTCAATAGAAAACATCGTGGGAACTACGCTCAATTGTAAATATTTACTTCTCGATTCGGGACGCATCTATCGGCGATAAAGTAACGAAAACGATTTAGACACCGGAAGTCACTTTATTTAATTAATATATAAGAATGACGACGTGTGTAGTTAATTTTGATATAATATTTGTAAAAGTAACTACTTTGAGCAAGAGTCTTCTCCATTTCCATTTTATCACCCAACAGGAGTGTTTCACATAACTTTAATTACTCCAGCCTCTAAAGATACATAATCCGAATTAACGCTCCTAAATTACGATTTCTTTGGCTTCGGGGGAAAAAATATTTGATTCGAGTCGAGGAAGACACCCATCAAAAATGGATATAGAACATTATAGCTCCGATGCGACGAAATTGCGTTGAACAAAATGTCTTATGTATATAGCACTAAACTAATTTCTATACTAGAGTTGACAGTGGTTATATATATCATTCATTTTTATTAATTAATCGATTCTGATAACTATAAAGCGTCTTTTGAAGAAATGTTACATTTATTTTTGGAATCTGATGATACGACCGGGGACAATCGAATCGTATTGTGTGTACCTTTAATTCCGACAATGAAAGGGGCCCAATACACATACAGCGGGTATGAATGTGCAAATTTTTTTTTTTAAACAGTAAAACCATCACCACTAAGAAGAACAAGTCATGGAGAAATATATGAACTTTGTTCTAATATTCATTATTGATAGTTCTCACAATAACGAAATTTCGCGTGTTGAAACGCCCTTACAAAATTTAGAGTGATTTGTCAACAAACATCGCGTAGTAAGTTGAAATATGTTTTTTTTTCTTCAGAATATTGTTCAACGCTTTGACCTGTTCCAATGTTTCCCGTCAATTTTTCATTAAACGTTGGTATCTTGTATATTCATGCATGGACTATATAATGCGAAGTCTCGTTATTGGAGTGTAAATTGTATTAATGAGAAGAAAAAAAGAGAATAAAGTCAATCTATTTTTATATACCGGGTATATAGTTGATAAGATACGATAAGTTTATTGACAATTACATCCACACGGGGCCGATGTCACAACATAAATAACTATATATATATATATATATGATACAATAAGTATACACAATTACACCCACACGGGGCCGATGTCACAACATAAATAACTATATATATATATATGATACAATAAGTATACACAATTACACCCACACGGGGCCGATGTCACAACATAAATAACAATATATATATATATATGATACAATAAGTATACACAATTACACCCACACGGGGCCGATGTCACAACATAAATAACTATATATATATATATATATGATACAATAAGTATACACAATTACACCCACACGGGGCCGATGTCACAACATAAATAACAATATATATATATATGATACAATAAGTATACACAATTACACCCACACGGGGCCGATGTCACAACATAAATAACAATATATATATATATGATACAATAAGTATACACAATTACACCCACACGGGACGATGTCACAACATAAATAACAATATATATATATATGATACAATAAGTATACACAATTACATCCACACGGGGCCGATGTCACAACATAAATAACAATAAATATATATATGATACAATAAGTATACACAATTACACCCACACGGGGCCGATGTCACAACATAAATAACTATATATATATATATATGATACAATAAGTGTACACAATTACACCCACACGGGGCCGATGTCACAACATAAATAACAATATATATATATATGATACAATAAGTATACACAATTATACCGACACGGGGCCGATGTCACAACATAAATAACAATATATATATATGATACAATAAGTATACACAATTACACCCACACGGGGCCGATGTCACAACATAAATAACAATATATATATATATGATACAATAAGTATACACAATTACACCCACACGGGGCCGATGTCACAACATAAATAACTATATATATATATATGATACAATAAGTATACACAATTACACCCACACGGGGCCGATGTCACAACATAAATAACAATATATATATATATGATACAATCAGTATACACAATTACACCCACACGGGGCCGATGTCACAACATAAATAACAATATATATATATATGATACAATAAGTATACACAATTACACCCACACGGGGCCGATGTCACAACATAAATAACAATATATATATATATATATATCTATATCTATATTTGCGAATGTCTGTCTGTCTGTCTGTGTTCTATAGAAATTCACAGGGGACCATCTAAATGATGCCAAAGGGGTCTACTAGGAGTAGCTTTTTACGAGAAAGATAATGGTCGGGGTTAGAATTTTCTAAAGTGACGCCGTTGTTGCCAGGGGCAGAAAAGGGGGAGGGGCAGAAAAAAAATTGTCGCCGATTGCCACCAAACTTATATATAATCATCCCCATAATATGAGGAATCTAATGGCGTGGTTTAAATGTGGCAAAAGTCGCATCGTTCGCGTCAGGGGTGCCCTGAAGGGGGGGGGGGGGCAGATTTTTTTTCTGTCGCCGATTGCCACGAAACTTACATATAATCATTCCCATGATATGAAGAATCCAACGGTGTGGTTTAAATATTTCAAAAGTGGCGTCGTTTGAGTCAGGGATGAACGGAAGGGGAGAGGGGCACCAAAATTGATAAAACTAATTTTAGCGCCGATTTCCACCAAATTGATATATATTCTTCTTCATGATATAAGGAATCTAATTGTGCGATTTAACAACGCCAAATTGTTGTTTTTGGATGAGAGATTGGGAGGGGTGGGCACTAAATTTGATAATAAGTCGCCGATTGCCACCACACTTATACAAAATCATCCCCATAGTATGAGGAGTCTGATGGTGTGACTTTTATCTGTCAAATGTGGCCTCATTCGAGTGAGGGTTGCATTGAAAGGGACAGGGGCACCAAAATTGATGCACAATTTTTTTAGCGCCAATTTCCACCAAATTGATACACGTTCTTATCCATGATACGAGAAATCTAATCGTGATTTAAAGACGCCATAGTGGTGCTGTTTGGGTGAGAGATGGAGAGGGGAGGGATTGGCACCAAATTTGATAAAACAATTGTTTAGTCGCCGATTATTACCAAACTTATAAACAATCATCTCCATGATATGAGGAGTGTAATCGTGTGGTTTAAGGAAGTCACAAGTGGGGCCATTCGAGTCAGTGGTGTATAGAGATGAGAGGGGCACACACAATTATATCTATATGTTTAGTGCCGATTTCCACCAGATTGATACATATTCTTCTCCGTGATACGAGGAATCTTATCGTGTGGTTTAGATACACCAAATTGGTGCCCTATGGGTGAGAGATATGGGGACCTTAAATTTGATACGAATTTGTATACTCGCCAATTTTCACCAATTTCATATATATGCATCTCTAATCTCTAATGAGTCTTAGTGTGTGCAGCTTGAGTCAGAAATAGGGACGGGAGGGTCACCAAAACTGATACAAAATATTTTTAGTACCAATTACCATCAAATTCAGACACGTTCTTCTCAAATGATACAAGAAATAAAATCGTGCTGTCTGTCTGTCTGTCTTTTTGTCTGTCTGTGTGCGTTCTATATATAACTTCACGCGGTACAATCGAGATGGCACCAAGGCGTTCTAAGAGGGGTAACCTTTTACAAGGAAGATGATGGTGTGGGTTAAAATTTTCTAAAATGACGCTGTTGGTGGGAGGGGAAATTAAAAAAATATGGTGAAATAGTTTTGTCGCTGATTTCCACCAAACGAATACATAATCACCTTCGCAATGTGGCGTTGTTCGAGTCAGCGTTGCATCAACAATTGATTTAATAAACCAAATTCCATCAAATTCATACACGTTTTTCTCTAATGATATACCATGAATTATATCACATTTGGTGTCGTTTGCGTCACGGATGGCGAGCGGATATGCACTATCATTGATATTCGCCGATATTCACATATAAGTTATATACAGTCACCAGGCCATCTCCATATCATTTTAAGTAGTTCGGCGTTCACATTTCACAATCCCGACATATGGTGACCCACATAAGTCACTTGAACAATTATATCTTCTTAACAGTCATATTTATATGGGAATGGCAATCAAGGCATTCACACAATGAGCTAGCAAAAATAGATAACTAGAAGAAGCATTAAACGTATATTTATCATTCTATTGAAGAGATACATATATTCGTGCAAACTGAGAGACCTCGAACCGTCAGAGGATTGCATATATATAATAACAAAATTTAGTCTGTTCCATTCAATACACTTTCCACAAAAAGTTACAATTTGTCAAGAGATATGGAAGGCCTGTTCAAAAATAGTGATCACAGTGTGCAGTCAAATATAGTTTCTTCTGATATACAAGAAAATGCAGTTAGTAGCACTAGACTTTTCAGGATCCTACCAATACTGACATCTGACAAGGGTTTTAGAACAGACTCATCGACTGACATAAACAACTCAAAATCTCGCACTGTGCCTGGCACATGTAGCTGATATATGTGCGCAGCAACATTTCGTTTAAACTAAGAATATTTAGCCAATATATATAGCACCATGAACAGAGGAGCACTTGGAAATTTCTTTGAAACATCTGTATCTTCATGGATATATGATAGCCAGGTGTCCTCGAGATCTTAGTCCAACCCACTAGATTGATTGATACATCTCAATATGTAAAACCCAATTATTATCTTTTATCGAACTAATGTGTTTATGATGTTCAGGTATCATATTATAACGTCTAATGTATACGCAGTTGTAAATAAATAAATACTTCATTATTGGTGGAACGGATTAATCGTGATAAACAGAATGACAATTAAGCAAGAGCATTCTCTATTCCCAACAAATATCCACAACATACATTAACCTGGGCAACGCCGGGTAACCCTGCTAGTATATATATATATATGATACAATAAGTATACACAATTACACCCACACGGGGCCGATGTCACAACATAAATAACAATATATATATATATGATACAATAAGTATACACAATTACACCCACGCGGGGCCGATGTCACAACATAAATAACAATATATATATATATATGATACAATAAGTAATATACACAATTGTAATCAGAATCAAAATGAAATTTTTTTATCATGTTGTTGAAAATCTGGTGTTTCACACCTTTTATGGAAAAAGAGACGGAGCATGATACAGATGATATTTCACGTTTCTGTTTTATCATTTCGCAGTTTGTTAATATTAACTGTCTTTATATATCCAATGCCGTCGGGGAATTTCCGTATGTTGCCGCTCTATATAATATATAGGCGTGCATTTATATATAACTAGCAGGGTTACCCGGCGTTGCCCAGGTTAATGTATGTTGTGGATATTTGTTGGGAATAGAGAATGCTCTTGCTTAATTGTCATTCTGTTTATCACGATTAATCCGTTCCACCAATAATGAAGTATTTATTTATTTACAACTGCGTATACATTAGACGTTATAATATGATACCTGAACATCATAAACACATTAGTTCGATAAAAGATAATAATTGGGTTTTACATATTGAGATGTATCAATCAATCTAGTGGGTTGGACTAAGATCTCGAGGACACCTGGCTATCATATATCCATGAAGATACAGATGTTTCAAAGAAATTTCCAGGTGCTCCTCTGTTCATGGTGCTATATATATTGGCTAAATATTCTTAGTTTAAACGAAATGTTGCTGCGCACATATATCAGCTACATGTGCCAGGCACAGTGCGAGATTTTGAGTTGTTTATGTCAGTCGATGAGTCTGTTCTAAAACCCTTGTCAGATGTCAGTATTGGTAGGATCCTGAAAAGTCTAGTGCTACTAACTGCATTTTCTTGTATATCAGAAGAAACTATATTTGACTGCACACTGTGACCACTATTTTTGAACAGGCCTTCCATATCTCTTGACAAATTGTAACTTTTTGTGGAAAGTGTATTGAATGGAACAGACTAAATTTTGTTATTATATATATGCAATCCTCTGACGGTTCGAGGTCTCTCAGTTTGCACGAATATATGTATCTCTTCAATAGAATGATAAATATACGTTTAATGCTTCTTCTAGTTATCTATTTTTGCTAGCTCATTGTGTGAATGCCTTGATTGCCATTCCCATATAAATATGACTGTTAAGAAGATATAATTGTTCAAGTGACTTATGTGGGTCACCATATGTCGGGATTGTGAAATGTGAACGCCGAACTACTTAAAATGATATGGAGATGGCCTGGTGACTGTATATAACTTATATGTGAATATCGGCGAATATCAATGATAGTGCATATCCGCTCGCCATCCGTGACGCAAACGACACCAAATGTGATATAATTCATGGTATATCATTAGAGAAAAACGTGTATGAATTTGATGGAATTTGGTTTATTAAATCAATTGTTGATGCAACGCTGACTCGAACAACGCCACATTGCGAAGGTGATTATGTATTCGTTTGGTGGAAATCAGCAACAAAACTATTTCACCATATTTTTTTAATTTCCCCTCCCACCAACAGCGTCATTTTAGAAAATTTTAACCCACACCATCATCTTCCTTGTAAAAGGTTACCCCTCTTAGAACGCCTTGGTGCCATCTCGATTGTACCGCGTGAAGTTATATATAGAACGCACACAGACAGACAAAAAGACAGACAGACAGACAGCACGATTTTATTTCTTGTATCATTTGAGAAGAACGTGTCTGAATTTGATGGTAATTGGTACTAAAAATATTTTGTATCAGTTTTGGTGACCCTCCCGTCCCTATTTCTGACTCAAGCTGCACACACTAAGACTCATTAGAGATTAGAGATGCATATATATGAAATTGGTGAAAATTGGCGAGTATACAAATTCGTATCAAATTTAAGGTCCCCATATCTCTCACCCATAGGGCACCAATTTGGTGTATCTAAACCACACGATAAGATTCCTCGTATCACGGAGAAGAATATGTATCAATCTGGTGGAAATCGGCACTAAACATATAGATATAATTGTGTGTGCCCCTCTCATCTCTATACACCACTGACTCGAATGGCCCCACTTGTGACTTCCTTAAACCACACGATTACACTCCTCATATCATGGAGATGATTGTTTATAAGTTTGGTAATAATCGGCGACTAAACAATTGTTTTATCAAATTTGGTGCCAATCCCTCCCCTCTCCATCTCTCACCCAAACAGCACCACTATGGCGTCTTTAAATCACGATTAGATTTCTCGTATCATGGATAAGAACGTGTATCAATTTGGTGGAAATTGGCGCTAAAAAAATTGTGCATCAATTTTGGTGCCCCTGTCCCTTTCAATGCAACCCTCACTCGAATGAGGCCACATTTGACAGATAAAAGTCACACCATCAGACTCCTCATACTATGGGGATGATTTTGTATAAGTGTGGTGGCAATCGGCGACTTATTATCAAATTTAGTGCCCACCCCTCCCAATCTCTCATCCAAAAACAACAATTTGGCGTTGTTAAATCGCACAATTAGATTCCTTATATCATGAAGAAGAATATATATCAATTTGGTGGAAATCGGCGCTAAAATTAGTTTTATCAATTTTGGTGCCCCTCTCCCCTTCCGTTCATCCCTGACTCAAACGACGCCACTTTTGAAATATTTAAACCACACCGTTGGATTCTTCATATCATGGGAATGATTATATGTAAGTTTCGTGGCAATCGGCGACAGAAAAAAAATCTGCCCCCCCCCTTCAGGGCACCCCTGACGCGAACGATGCGACTTTTGCCACATTTAAACCACGCCATTAGATTCCTCATATTATGGGGATGATTATATATAAGTTTGGTGGCAATCGGCGACAATTTTTTTTCTGCCCCTCCCCCTTTTCTGCCCCTGGCAACAACGGCGTCACTTTAGAAAATTCTAACCCCGACCATTATCTTTCTCGTAAAAAGCTACTCCTAGTAGACCCCTTTGGCATCATTTAGATGGTCCCCTGTGAATTTCTATAGAACACAGACAGACAGACAGACAGACAGACATTCGCAAATATAGATATAGATACTAGAAGGTGACCCGACTTCGTCCGGGCTTTCACCTTGAATTGTCCATTTTGAAGGTGAATGTCAGGTGGGGTCACGATTTGACCCGTCCAAAACACTGCCCGGACAAAAGTACCCGACAAAAGTACCCGTCGAAATCCATCCGGTTTTACCCGATTTGACCTTGAATTGATAATTTTGAAGGTCGAGGTCAGGTCGGGGTCACGACTCGACCCGTCCAAAACACTCAGTGGACAAAAGTAACCCTATGTATCAACTTTCGTGGAAATCCCATCAAAATTCGCGATTTGACCTTGAATTGACCCGATTTCAAGGTCAAGGTCACGTCGCACGGGCAAATGAATAGGCTTATGAGACTCCCCATACGAAAGTATCCCTAGACTCTAATTGTCATCGAAATCCCGTGATATTCGGGCGATTGACCTTGAAATGACCCGATTTCAAGGTCAAGGTCACGTCGTACGGGCAAATGAACAGGCACATGCCACTCCACGGCCGAAAGTACCCCCACATACCAAGTTTCATCGAAATCCCGTGATATTCGGGCGTTTGACCTTGAAATGACCCGATTTCAAGGTCAAGGTCACGTCGCACGGGCAAATTAATAGGCCCACGTCACTCCCCGGCCGAAAATACCGCCACATACCAAGTTTCATCGAAATCGGCTCGGCCGTTTTCGAGTCCATCGCGAACAGACACACACACACACACAGACAG